>JBBGZY010001226.1:2097500-4766979 GCA_037952925.1 Lithobates clamitans
CAGGAGGAGACCGGGCCCATGGACAGCCTGGAGGAGGCCGGATTCACCATCATCCTGGAGGAGGCTGGGCCCAGTGTCAGGCAGGAGGTGGCTGCTCCCAGTGAGGTGGCTGGGCCAAGTGAGGTGGCTGGGCCAAGTGAGGTGGCTGGGCCAAGTGAGGTGGCTGGGCCCAGTAGGAGCCTCACCCAATCCCAAGTGCCTCCCCTCCACCTTCCCAAAAAAAGGGCCAGGAAGGGGATGGTCACACAGGACGCGTCCCTGCGCCTCATGCAACAGGCCACCCGTTTTTTAACAAGCCCCCCCGAAGCGGAAGAAGCCTATGGCTGCTACTTAGCCAGCAGGCTTCTTCAGATGGATTGGGAGCAGCGCCTCATTTGTGAGCGCCTATTTGGGGAAACAATCCATAAGGGGCTGCAGGGCACGCTAACAAAAAACACCCAACTACATGAGGCAGCCCCCCCCCCTCCTCCTCCTCCTCCTCCTCCTCCTCCTCCTGCCACAACTGAAACACCAGAGCCACAGCCTCAAAAGAAGGCTACAGGGAAGGCTGCAGGGAAGGCTGCAGGGAAGGCTGCAGGGCAGCGTGGAGGAAAGGCTGCAGGGAAGAGAAGAAAGTGATGACCTGGGTTCAGTCTGGTCTGACAGAAGACGCAGGCTGTTGTAGGACCACAGTCTGGGGACATCTAGATCATCTGCTGGTGCTGTTGATCTCTGGGATTCTTGGACCAGATTGTGCTCCCTCTTATATGGACTCCTGTTTGGACTCCTGTTTGCAGACGACTTCATATTGATGCTTTCGGAAGCAGACACCTCACTGAAGGAGGTTCACAAGGCGCTAAACACCTTCAATAGCATATCATATTACAAAGTAAATGAGTCCAAATCCTATATACTCAACTTAGGAATCCCAGAAAAAACTAAACAAAGATTAGAACAACAATTCCCTTACATCTGGAAATCTGATGGTATTAATTATCTAGGTATCACGTTAACCCCTAAAGCAGAAGGCCTACTAGGTGCGAATTACACTCCCTTTTTGAAATCTCTAGAAAATAAACTAAAAGCCATAAACAGAAACAAACTTTCTTGGCTAGGCAGACTAGCAGCTTTTAAAATGCAAATACTACCACAATTATTATACCTTTATAGAACCCTCCCAATACCAATACCAAATTCATATTTTAACACCCTTCAACCTATACTAAACAGGTTTATATGGCAAGGAAAAAAAGCCAGATGCACATTCAATAAACTAATAAAACACAGAAAAGCAGGGGGGATGGGGCACGTACACCTGCAGGATTATTACTTTGCGACTGTACTGGCCCAACTCCAATGGTTAATCCCAGATTCTAAAACATTATGGTCAGAAATAGAACAAACACAAATACCAAAAGGCTCTTTAAGAGACTTCATAATGACAGCCCACTCTAACACATCCCTAAATAGAAAACTAGCTCCCACGATATTAGCATCCATACGAGCTTGGGGTTATCTCCGAAAAATGCAAAAATGGTCTGGTCCGACTCTACCCTTGAAACTTCCTATTTCTGCCCTTAATCAACTAATCCCAGACCTAAACCTAACACCATGGAAAAATAAAGGGATTCACTATCTGGAAGATATTTTAGATAACACCTCCATTAAACCATTCCATGAATTACAATCGGAATTCCATCTCCCATATACAGATCAGTATAAACACACACAACTATCTCAACTCCTTAAAAAAAAACCTCAAATACTAACAATTTTACCCAAACAAATAACTCTCTACTACTCACAATCACCGATAATACATAAAGGAATATCAATCCTTTACTCAGGGCTCCAAGAGAAGAACACATGCGTAAAAACAGAAACTATGAAAGCTTGGGAAAGAGACATAGGAGTGGAATACTCAGTAGAACAATGGAGAAATTCACTTAAACTGACTTATTCATCCACCAAAAGTACTAATTTGTTGGAAACAAAAAATTCTCCTTAGATGGTACTTGACCCCAATCCGCATTTCCAAATTTCTAAAAAATACCTCACCGACATGTTGGAGACTATGCGGGGAACCTGGTACATTGTTACATATGCTCTGGAGTTGCCCAAAACTTACTACAATTTGGAATCAATCAGAACATATCATAAGAAATGTCACCCAATCGAGCCTTTCGCTTTCACCAGGAATGGCCATTCTCTCACTAGAATTAGAATCCATACCACCACACTCTAAAATGATAGTATCCCATATTATTCTTATTCTAGCTACCAGACTCATTATCCTTAGACACTGGAAAGATACAGAAATGCTGACGATAACAGAGGTAATAACAAGTGTTAACACACATGGCACATATGAGATGTTACACCACTCCGTTAGAGGGAAGTTCGAATGGGCCTCCAAAATGCGGGCCCCATGGCAAAAATGGTATGCCAGCAGATCAGTGGCTTAACAAAATGATAATGATAGCATATACTGAGGTATCAATATATATGCTGACTGACCACTTTATCTTATTTTATTATTTTATCTTTTTCCTTTCTTTTTTTCTACTCTCCTAATAAGTTAATATAAAAAAGTTACTTAAAATACTATTTTGAAACTAAACAGTTTCTTTTAAGAACATACAGACTTCAACAATACTTTGTATTTTCGGTGCTTGGGGAGGCGGGGGTTGGCTGGCGGGGGCGGAGGGACCAAAATGAAGGATCTCGAGTACCGCGCCAGCCGTCGGACCCATATCACGGGCACCACTAGCAGATCTTTATCTCTTACTCAGACTGGTTATACAGTTAACACCAATGTGTGAGATTTGTCTGTTATGCATTAACCAAGATAGAAGTGTGTATACTGTCATATCTTCTGTAAAACAATTGTTGTTTATACAATAAAAAAAGATTGAAAGTATAATACCCTTTAGATGTAACGCTCTATTAACTTCAAGGAATTTGACCTAAAGTACAGCAATGGGATGTGTCTAATATTCTGTAGATACAAGATACTGGAGTACAAATCATATCTGTATTATAGCAACATGAACTGAATATATTATGACTGTTACTCTTCTTTATAAATGTTCAATAAAAATGATTGAATCAGGAAAAAAAAAAAAAATAGAAGAAAAGAGGTTTTACTGCGTAAAGGGTTCTTTACTGTAATGCCCCGTACACACGGTCGGACTTTGTTCGGACATTCCGACAACAAAATCCTAGGATTTTTTCCGACGGATGTTGGCTCAAACTTGTCTTGCATACACACGGTCACACAAAGTTGTCGGAAAATCCAATCGTTCTGAACGCGGTGACGTAAAACACGTATGTCAGGACTATAAACGGGGCAGTGGCCAATAGCTTTCATCTCTTTATTTATTCTGATGCGTCGGATTTGTGTACACACGATCGGAATTTCCGACAACGGATTTTGTTGTCGGAAAATTTTATATCCTGCTCTCAAACTTTGTGTGTCGGAAAATCCAATGGAAAATGTGTGATGGAGCCTACACACGGTCGGAATTTCCGACAACAAGGTCCTATCACACATTTTCCGTTAGAAAATCCGACCGTGTGTACGGGGCATAAGAGCGGTAAGGATTTGGAATTACCTTCCACAGGCAGTGGTTTCTGTGGGGGCATCAATAGTTAAAAAAAAACTATTAGACTTGATGGACTTGTGTCTTTTTCAACCTCACCTACTATGTAACTATGTAACAACCACTCTTTAAAGCCACACTTAAAGTTTAACATAGTATGGTCAAGCAATTTCTTTGCCTTGGTATGCTTAGAAAATCACTTTTTTTTATTTCAATATGTTTTTATGAAGGTTTTTACAAAGAAAAAGTAATAGGAACAGTAAAATAAAGTACAATCATTAATTGTTGTCTTGTATTATTACTTCTTTATATTTATATATGCATAACTCGTGACAGTAACAGTAGCATTATGCTGACATATCTATGCATCGGGTATTATTCCCATCCCTGGACACCCCACTGGGAGCTAACTGTGTCCAAGAGGGGAGGGACATCACATCCCATTCACACATTGTGGGGTCTGTTTTCCGAGCTTTGGCTATAAGTATTGGTGATATACTGTTATTTTTTTCAGCAGGTCACATCGTATACACGGTAGGGCCTGCCTACTTATGCAATTGGTCCTGTGTGGACAACATATTGATAACAAAATGAGATTTGAAGAATAAAAAAAAAGGAATAATAACTAAAATAACTAACATAAACCAACAATACATCGATATGTATGCTGACCAGCCATTATGTAAAGGGTTGCTGTGGATATCAAACTAAACCTATTGCATCATACTATTATAGATTATTTAATTTTTCCCCAAAAATCTGAGACCTACATTTTGAGGATACCATGTTAGCCAAGTACTCCATATTTTAGAAACCTTTTTTTTATGATTACCACGACTCCGAGCAAATTGTGTTTCATAGGAACTATGTGTGTTTATAATGTGTAGGGTTTCCACTATGGGAGGTGGATCAATATCTTTCCAGTGGCGTACTATAGTGAGTCTAGCTGCGATAAGTAAGTGGGACACTAGTATTCTCATTTGTGCTGGAATTAAATCTATTCCTAGTGACAGAAGTGCCATACCCAGAGAAGATGCAGCTTTTATTTCTGTAATTTGCTCTATTATCTGGAATATGAGCGCCCAAAACCTTTTGATGCGTGAACACGACCACGACACATGTAGAAGTGTACCCGTTGTTCCGCACTTCCTCCAACATTCTGGAGAGGCTCCTGGTACAGATTTTGAGATACGGTAAGGGGTAAGATACCACCGTAATAGGATTTGTGGTGCAGTTCCCATAGGTTGGCACTTCTAGTTGATGCATACGTGACATTGAGGGCTTTCTTCCACTGATCCTCTCTATAGTTTTTCTCAAAGTCCCTTTCCCATGCTCCTATATTAGTAGTTTTACTAAAGGATTGTTTATTTTGTAGGTGTTTGTAAAGTAATGATGTATCTTTGAGATTTGAGTGTTTGGCTGTATAGAAAATAGCTATTTGCCAGGGTAGGTGGGTGGAAAGATTGTTACCCTGTTTGTCGAGTAAATGGGATAGTTGAATATATTTGTAGTACTCAGAAGCTGGGATAGAATATTCAATCTGTAAAGTTCTGAATGTTTTCAGCTTAGGCCCTACAAAAAGATCTTCCAATAAGAGTTCCTTATTGGTGCACCAATTAGTTAGTGACACGGCAGGTATTATATATTCTAGAGCAGTGATCGGGAATTTAAGAGAGGTTTAGGGACCGTCAGGGGTTATATATTTAAGGAAATATTGCCAGGCTTCAATAGAAGCCTGTATGGTAGGTGCAATTGTAGATGATTTAGATAAGCGGTATGAGCTAGTGATTAGATAATTATATAGATTTCCTCCTTTTATCGAGGTATGACCTATCCCACCCATTTGCTTAAGTTTAATAAGCTTGTAAAAGGTGCACCGTGCTTTTTTCCCTGACCACAGATACATATCTATTGCAGATTGTGCCTGCTGGAAAAGGGACTACTGGTATGGGTAAAGTTCTGAACATATTCAAGAATTGTGGTAGGACCTGCATTTTAAATGCAGCGAGCCTTCCTGTCCAGGAAAGTTCAAACCTCCGCAACTTGTCTAGTTTGGGTCTCAGGGAGCCCAGAAATGGGATATAGTTTTCTTTAACTAGATCGGAAACTTTAGATGTAAGAGTGATTTCTAGATATGCTATACCATTTTCTTTCCACCTGTAAGGGAAGTTAATGCTAATGCAATGTTTCAACGTATCGGATAGAACTAATCCTAATAGATACAACTTGGTTTTGTTAACTTTATAATAAGATATTGCATTAAACAATTGTAAAGCTTGTTGAACCGAAGCCAGGGAGGACAACACATCAGTAACGACCAGAATGATGTTGTCAGCGAATAGGCTAATGGTGTGCATTCTACCTCCAATTGCTATCCCATTGATTTTGGGATGTTGGCGTATGTACGTTGCCAAAGGTTCCATTAGTAGGTTTAAAATTAAAGGGGATAGTGAGCAGCCTTGACGGGTACCATTCGTTATGTCAAATGGGGTAGACAACATACCCGATATGTTACATAGTTACATAGTTACATAGTAGGTGATGTTGAAAAAAGACACAGTGCATCAAGTCCAACCTATGTGTGATTATGTGTCAGTATTACATTGAATATCCCTGTATGTTGTGGTCATTCAGGTGCTTATCTAATAGTTTTTTTAAGCTATCGATGCTCCCCGCTGAGACCACCGCCTGTGGAAGGGAATTCCACATCCTTGCCGCTCTTACGGTAAAGAACCCTCTACGTAGTTTAAGGTTAAACCTCTTTTCTTCTAATTTTAATGAGTGGCCACGAGTCTTGTTAAACTCTGTGCTGCAAAAAAGTTTTATTTCTATTGTAGGGTCACCAGTACAGTATTTATATATTGAAATCATATCCCCTCTCAAGCGTCTCTTCTCCAGAGAGAATAAGTTCAGTGCTCACAACCTTTCCTCATAACTAAGATCCTCCAGACCCTTTATTAGCTTTATTGCCCTTCTTTGTACTCGCACCATTTCCAGTACATCCTTCCTGAGAACTGGTGCCCAGAAATGGACAGCATACTCTAGGTGCGGCCGGACCAGAGTCTTGTAGAGTGGGAGAATTATCGTTTTATCTCTGGAGTTGATCCCCTTTTTAATGCATGCCAATATTCTGTTTGCTTTGTTAGCAGCAGCTTGGCATTGCATGCCATTGCTGAGCCTATCATCTACTAGGACCCCCAAGTACTTTTCCATCCTAGATTTCCCCAGAGGTTCTCCCCCCAGTGTATAGATTGCATTCGTATTTTTACCACCCAAATGCATTATTCTAAATTTTTCTACATTGAACCTCATTTGCCATGTAGTTGCCCACCCCATTAATTTGTTCAGATCTTTTTGCAAGGTTTCCACATCCTGCAGAGAAGTTATTGCCCTGCTTAGCTTAGTATCGTCTGCAAATACAGAGATTGAACTGTTTATCCCATCCCCCAGGTCGTTTATGAACAGATTAAATAGGATTGGTCCCAGCACAGAAGCCTGGGAACCCCACTACCCACCCCTGACCATTCCGAGTACTCCCCATTTATCACCACCCTCTGAACTCGCCCTTGTAGCCAGTTTTCAATCCATGTACTCACCCTATGGTCCATGCCAACGGATCTTATTTTGTACAGTAAATGTTTATGGGGAACTGTGTCAAATGCTTTTGCAAAATCCAGATACACCACGCCTACGGGCCTTCCTTTATCTAGATGGCAACTCACCTCCTCATAGAAGGTTAGTAGATTGGTTTGGCAAGAACAATTCTTCATGAATCCATGCTGATTACTGCTAATTAGGGATGAGCCGAACACCCCCCTGTTCGGTTCGCACCAGAACATGCGAACAAGAAAAAAGTTCGCTCGAACACGCGAACACCGTTAAAGTCTATGGGACACGAACATGAATAATCAAAAGTGCTAATTTTAAAGGCTTATATGCAAGTTATTTCAGGAACTGCTTAAAGTCAAACAATAAAAGTGTAATATCCCTTTAAATTTCGTACCTGGGGGGTGTCTATAATATGCCTGTAAAGGGGCGCATGTTTCCCGTGTTTAGAACAGCCTGACAGCAAAATGACATTTCGAAGGAAAAAAAGCCATTTAAAACTACCCGCGGCTATTGCATTGCCGACAATACACATAGAAGTTCATTGATAAAAACGGCATGGGAATTCCCCACAGGGAAACCCCCAACCAAAATTAAAAAAACAAAAATGAAGTGGGAGTCCCACTAAATTCCATACCCTTCAGGTCTGGTATGGATATTAAGGGGAACCCCGGCCAAAATTAAAAAAAAAATGATGTGGGGTTTCCCCTAAATTCCATACCAGACCCTTCAGGTCTGGTATGGATTTTAAGGGGAACCCCGCGCCAAAAAAAAAAACGGCGTGGGGTTCCCCCAAAAATCCATACCAGACCCTTATCCGAGCACGCAACCTGGCAGGCCGCAGGAAAAGAGGGGGAGACGAGAGTGCGCCCCCCCCTCCTGAACCGTACCAGGCCACATGCCCTCAACATTGGGAGGGTGCTTTGGGGTAGCCCCCCAAAACACCTTGTCCCCATGTTGATGAGGACAAGGGCCTCATCCCCACAACCGTGGCCGGTGGTTGTGGGGGTCTGCGGGCGGGGGGCTTATTGGAATCTGGAAGCCCCCTTTAACAAGGGGACCCCCAGATCCCGGCCCCCCCCCTGTGTGAAATGGTAAGTGTCACCGTGCGCCCCCCTCTGACGCACGGTGACTTGACGGGACTTCCCTGTGACGTCACGGGGAATGCCACAGGGAAGTCCCGTCATGTCCCGTGCGTCAGAGGGGGCGGGGTCACCGGGTGGCCCCGCCCCCCATTATTTAAGAACCGTCAGATGAGGAGACGCCGTCACACAGCGGGAGCCTCCCTCCATGCATGGATGCGGAGCGGCCCAGAGAAGAAAATTTAAGAAGAGAAGAAGAGAAGAAGAGAAGAAGGAAGAAGAGAAGACGATGAAGAAGAAGATGAAGAGAAGAGCGGGAGCCTCCCCTCAATGCCATGGGTGCGGAGCGGCCCGAGGAGAAGAAGATAGAAGACGCCGCGGAGAAGATGCTGGACGAGAACGCCGGAGGAAGAACCAGAAGAGCCAGAAGAACCAGAAGAAGAAGAAGATGAAGGAAGATAGAAGAAGCATTTAAATAAAGGAATTGTCAAAAGCTGTCTCTTGTCATTTTTAACTATTTTGACACTTTTTTAGTGAAATGGTAGGGGTAAGTACCCCCTTACCATTTCACACAGGGGGGGGCCGGGATCTGGGGGTCCCCTTGTTAAAGGGGGCTTCCAGATTCCGATAAGCCCCCCGCCCGCAGACCCCCACAACCACCGGCCACGGTTGTGGGGATGAGGCCCTTGTCCTCATCAACATGGAGACAAGGTGTTTTGGGGGGCTACCCCAAAGCACCCTCCCAATGTTGAGGGCATGTGGCCTGGTACGGTTCAGGAGGGGGGGCCGCACTCTCGTCCCCCCCTCTTTTCCTGCGGCCTGCCAGGTTGCGTGCTCGGATAAGGGTCTGGTATGGATTTTTGGGGGAACCCCACGCCGTTTTTCTTTTTTTTGGCGCGGGGTTCCCCTTAAAATCCATACCAGACCTGAAGGGTCTGGTATGGAATTTAGGGGGAACCCCACATCATTTTTTTTTTTCATTTTGGCCGGGGTTCCCCTTAATATCCATACCAGACTTGAAGGGCCTGGTATGGAATTTAGGGGGACTCCCACTTCATTTTTTTTTTTTAATTTTGGTTGGGGGTTTCCCTGTGGGGAATTCCCATGCCGTTTTTATCAATGAACTTCTATGTGTATTGTCGGCAATGCAATAGCCGCGGGTAGTTTTAAATGAGTTTTTTCCTTCGAAATGTCATTTTGCTGTCAGGCTGTTCTAAACACGGGAAACATGCGCCCCTTTACAGGCATACTATAGACACCCCCCAGGTACGAAATTTAAAGGGATATTACACTTTTATTGTTTGACTTTAAGCATTATTCAAATCACTGCTCCTGAAAAAACGTCCGTTTTTAAAAAATTTTTTTGCATTGATCCATGTCCCCTGGGGCAGGACCCAGGTCCCCAAACACTTTTTATGACAATAACTTGCATATAAGCCTTTAAAATTTGCACTTTTGATTTCTCCCATAGACTTTTAAAGGGTGTTCCGCGGCATTCGAATTTGCCGCGAACACCCCAAATTGTTCGCTGTTCGGCGAACTTGCGAACAGCCAATGTTCGAGTCGAACATGAGTTCGACTCGAACTCGAAGCTCATCCCTACTGCTAATGATACCGTTCTTATTACTAAAATCTTGTATATAGTTCCTTATCACCCCCTCCAAGAGTTTACATACTATTAATGTTAGGCTAACTGGTCTGTAATTCCCAGGGATGTATTTTGGGCCCTTTTTAAATATTGGTGCTACATTGACTTTTTTCCAATCAGTTGGTACCATTCCAGTCAGTAGACTGTCTGTAAAAATGAGGAACAACGGTCTGGCAATCACTTGAGTTCCCTAAGTACCCTCGGGTGCAAGCCATCTGGTCCCGGTGATTTATTAATGTTAAGTTTCTCAAGTCTAATTTTAATTCTGTCCTCTGTTAACCATGGAGGTGCTTCCTGTGTTGTGTCATGAGGATAAACACTGCAGTTTTGGTTACTGAAGCCCCCCGATTCACTCGTGAAGACTGAGGAGAAGAATAAATTCAATACCTTTGCCATCTCCCCATCCTTTGTAACCAGATGTCCTTCCTCATTCTTTATGGGGCAAATATGGTCTGTCGTCCCTTTTTTACTGTTTACATACTTAAAGAATTTCTTGGGATTTTTCTTGCTCTCCTCCGCTATGTGTCTTTCATGTAAACCTGTGCTGATGGGGTTGTGTACAGTGCCATTATAGCTTGGTACATCTGGCCCTGAAAACCAAACTTGCTTAGAACTTGTTCCAAAAACGTCCAATGAATCCTATCAAATGCCTTCTCTGCATCCAAAGCAAGGAGCAGAGAAGGCGTTCCAATCTTTTTTTTGTTTCAAATTGTTTATTGAAGTTTTCAATACAACAAGGAGAGTATAGTGCAACATTGAAATGTTGCAAGCATAACACGGTTTAAATGTATACAGTATATGTACAGTACAACATAAAATGTTCAGTAATCAATAGACTACACAACTAAGAGGGTAAAACAAGCCCCATAGAGGAACAGATAAGGAAGTCGACATGAATGGTAAGAGGACATCTCCACTTGCTGCTAATTGAGTATGGTACGATGTCTTGTGTGTATAACTTAGTGAGGGTGAAGTACAGGTATATTCAGGTATGCTCCTCCGACATCCGAACACCCCTGTTGGGTTCAAACTGTGTCCGGAGAGGGGAGCTACGAATCTCGGTCGGTAATAACAGTAAAGGAGTATTTCACCCGTACAATAATTTGTTGTATGGTAAACCAGTGGGACGAAAATAGAATTGGGTGGTAAGCTCCAAAGAGGGTATAAGCAGGGAAACCTCTGTGGTACTACATGACAATATAGTGAAGGGAATAGAAGCTCTTATGGACCAGATGTCATCCAGATAATAAGATGATTATAGCAGGTAGAGGTAGTATGGGAAGATGGGTAGAAGTAGGTGGGATCATGTATCTTTCAGGTGCATCTTAAAGGCAGAAAACAGATTGTGTAATAACCCAGATAGAGTAAAGGTGTGTCGTTATAGAGAGTTGCGGTAATCGGCAGATTCTTTAAAGTGTGACCAGCCCAAGTTTGTTAAAAATTTTTTGGGTTCTCTCTAGCCTGGTGAATGAGGGCTTCCATTTCTGCTATGTTATTTATGCGGCGAAACCAGTGAGAGGTAGTAGGGGTATTGGGCTGTCTCCAAAACATGGGTATGCATTGTTTGGCGGCGTTGATGAGGTGGAGGGCAAGGGATTTTTTGTAGGAAGAGCAGGTTATAGATGTGTGGTGGAGCATATATTGGGCGGAGGTAAAGTCCAGTGTGTAAGTAGTAATGTGGGTTATGAGACGATGTACTTCTTTCCAGAAAGGTTGTATGAGTGGACACTCTCGCCATATGTGGAGTAAGGATCCTTGAGACAAATTGCACCTCCAGCAGAGTGCTTGTGCTGTGACATTAATAGACCCTTTATGAATGTGCTCAAAGATCCGTTTCCATTCAGTGTTAGATAAGTCTAATGAAAGTTCCAGTTCCCAACGCTGGCTAATTGCGTCTGAGTCTGAAGTCTGAGAACAAGAGCGAGTACATGGTCAAAATCAGATGTCTTTGGGGATCAGTAGCAGTGCAGATAGCTTCAAAGGGTGTGTGTTCCCTATGCCAGTTAATCAGAGGTTTAGAACTTTGTATGAAGTGCCTAACCTGTAAATATTTAAAGAAGGGGATGGTTTGATTGGGAAAACGGGAGGATAGCGCTGCATACGTTGTGAATTCATAGTTATGGAAAAAGTGTTCAGTCCTAAGAGAGGGTAGCCATCGTTGGGTATCAGTATTGGAATTCGAGAGGCCAGGAAGGAAGTCAGGATTTTGATCGATGGGTGTCAGAGGTCCGGGTGAAGATGCTATGTTACCTTTTTTTACATGTCATCCGAAAGTGGAGAAGGGTAGAGTGTATGAATGGGTGGTTAGTGCATTCTTTGGGGGTCACTTTCTGTGATATCCATGGTAGATGTGAGATCGGAATCCCTGCAAACATTTCTTCAAGTTTAACCCAAGCTTTAATGTCTGCGTTTATTTGCCAGTCGACTATTCTGGTCAAATGGCACAATAATATTTGTAAATGTCCGGGAGTCCAATACCCCCTTTTGATTTAGGAATGGTTAATCTATCCCAGCTTAATCTGGGTGCTTTTGTTGACCAAATGAAGTTTCTGCAGAGTCATTTGCTGGTTGCAAAGAACTTTAAGGGAAGACGGATAGGCAGGGATTGAAAGAGGTATAGGAGTCTTGGTAGGATATTCATTTTAATGATGGACGCTCTTCTGAACCATGAAAATATGCCCACATGCCATTTCTGGAGGTCTTAGGCGTTCCAGTCTTGTTGGCCAGGTGTATGAGATTAATCAGGGGTCTAGTCGCATCTGCTGTTTGGTGACCCTTGGTGAAACCAGATTGGTCTGCATGTATTAGAGTTGGAAGGAGGTCTACCAATCTACCAGCTATTAATTTAGCATAGATCTTCAAATTGTTATTAAGTAACGATATCGGGCGGAAATTTTGTGGGGTATTAGGGTCCTTCCCCAGCTTTGTCAGTGCTACAATCATTGCTTTTAGGATTTCAGGTGGAAAAGAGGAGGAAGAGGCAGCTTGGTTAAATATCTCTGTGAATCTAGGAACTAGTATATCCTTAAACATCTGGAAATATTCACCTGTAAAACCATCTGGTCCAGGAGATTTATTACTGGCCATTGATTTGATCGTTTGGGATAACTCTTGTATCATGAACGGAGAGTTTAGTGCCGTGTTTTGAGCTTCTGTAAGATGAGAAAGCTCTATTTTGCTAAGAAATTCGGAGATCATGTGGGATAGGGGTTGAATCATGTTCGGGTCATTTTTCAGGTTATATAGAGAACCATAATAGGTGCTGAAGGCATCCACTATGGCCTGGGGGTGATATAATTTAGTTTGGTTTTCTGGATGTATGATGTAGGGAAGTTTTATGTCTATGTCCTCTTAATTGATCTGCCAATAATTTCCCTGCTTTGTTACCATTTGCATAATATGTCATTTTCAACCTCCTGGAAGACTTTTCAAACTCCCTCAGCAGTATCAATCGGAGATCGAATCTCAGCTTGGTTAATTGTTCTGATAGCTTAGGGGAAAAATTTGCTTTGTTTTGGGTTTCTAATGTTTGAATTTGTTTAGAGATATCCAGTATGTGCTGCCCCCTCATCCTCTTAGCCCTTGCTCCTAGTTTAATTAGGAGACCTCGCATAAACGCCTTTTGTGCGTTCCATGTCACAAAGAGGTGAGTTTACATTATGATCAAAAAATTCACTTAGTTCTCTTTGTAATGTCGATGTGGAAGGATCATCCTGGAATAGTCACGGTTTGGATCTCCAAACAAAAGTGGAGCTGGTAAGTCATCCACCAACAGCGACACTGTGGCATGATCTGACCAAGTGATATTATTGATCCTAGATGCTTTAATTTTGGTTAATAACCATTTGTCAAAAAAAAAAGATCAAGTCTTGTATATATTTTATGACTAACTGAAAAAAAAGAGTAGTCCCTCTCCGTGGCATGAAGGCATCTCCATGCATCATACACATCATAGTTCCTCAAAAGTGGTTGTAGGGTTTGCATTTTCCTGGTAGTTAATGAAGTGGAGTCCATGCTGGGGTCGGGTGGTAGATTAAAATCCCCACATAGAATCAGGTGGCCCTTTTGTATATGTGACACCTTTTTCATGAGCTTATTAAGAAAGCGAGTCTGATGGACATTTGGGGCATATATGTTCACCACTGTGTAGGTGGTATTATTGAGGTCACAGATCAGAATATGGTATCTCCCTTGTACTTCCTGCAGTTCATTATGGAGGCGAAAGGCTACTGTTTCCTTTATTGCCGTAAGTACTCCTTTCTTTTTAGCATCTGAGCTTGCAAAGAAAACACGTGGAAATTCAGGGTGAGAACACGTAGGTTGGGCCTGCTGTTTGAAGTGCGTTTCCTGTACGCAAATAATATCACCCTTGTGTTGAATCGCTTCCTTCCACATGGAACTGTGTTTCGCAGGGTGATTAAGCCATCTGGCATTGATTGTTAAAAAGGTGATAGGCATTGTGCAAATGCAGATTGGAGTGCATTATAAGGCATGTGCTGGTAACACATACATTCGGTGATAGGCTTGGCAAAATTATCCCAGATACGACGGAAGCTTGAGTGTTTGTGATAGTAGTAGGTCTGATGTGCGGCTTGGTCAATCAGATAAATGCTTGGTAAGTTCTGCGACTGCGGACATGAGCAGTAGTTAACTGAGAAAAAAACAACATAGAAAAGCATATGAGGGTTTTAAACAGAACCTCGGATAGGTCAGTACGACCTGAGTGTGACATCCAGTCACTCAAATTGCATTTGGGGAATAAACTAAGAAACAGTACAGCTTAGCAGCCTTTTTCCCACTCAGGGAACATCAGAATGTAACCTGCACTGACTGCAGCTGGGTCAGGTATGCTTGTGGGCATTTTTGGAGGGAACCAAGTTCCAATCCTCTGCAATGTGGTCAGGGCTCCGTGATTTCCGAGCCCTTGGCACATATTCCGGTATAATATGCCATTTTTGGAGTAATTGCATCCCTTTGGCGAGAGTGTCCACAACATGTTCCTTACCCTCTTTTGTAATGATCAATTTTGCAGGGAACCCCCATTTATAGGTGATCTCATGGTTTCTCAACGCCTTAGAGATTGTATTTAGGTTCTTACGTTTCTGCATAGTAAATTGGAACAAGTCGGCAAAAAATTGCAGATCTTTATACTGTGAAGGGAAGATATCTTTGTTGAGGGAAGCTGCCATCAGGTGCTCTTTCGATTGAAAGAAATGTAGCCGGAGTATGACATCCCTGGGTATGTTGTCCGGTAGGTGAGATGGCTTAGGTAAGTGATGGATCTTGTCCACTGTAATGTCTAAGTCTGTTAGGTCAGGCAGTATGGCCTGGAAAAATTGGGCTGCATAGGTGCGTAGGTCGGTTTGTTGGACCGACTTGGGGACCCCCCTTATTTTTAAATTATTTCTCCTGGAGCGGTCTTCAATGTCCACTAATCTAGCTTTTATGGCATCCATTTCATCAGTATTGCTGTCATGTGCATCTACAAGATCATTGATGGTGGTCGCAAACTCCCCCATCTTGTGTTCTATGTGATCCACTCTGGATACAGTTTTTCTCAGTTCCACTTCAAATTTGTGAATTCAGGACAGCATTTCAGCATGCAATGAGCTCCTAAGAGAAACGAACATATCCTTTAAGGTGGTATCCATGACTGGTTGGTTATTAGTGGGGAAGAGATCTATGGAATCAGGGAGATCTCTGGTGTCTTCCCCTGAATCCAGGCCTTGTGCTAGGACACGGCTTGTATCCGAGTCATCCAGCCTCACCCTTACTTTCTCTGGGCTCCTCGAGGTAGGGGTGTGAATCGAAGACTGTGTGCTCCTTTGTGGTGCATTCCTTTTGTGAGGATTACCTTTTCCAGAGTCGTGTAGGGGATTGCTGGACATACCTCGCGCCGCTGTTCCGCTGCCACCATCTTGCTTAGGCCCGAGCGGATAATATTCGGTAAGTTTCTGCGGCCGCCGGAGCTCTATGTTTAGCTGTGGCATGATCCCTGGGCTGTGCTGCAGCTCCGCTGGATATTATTGTGCAGTTTTAGGCAGGTTAGCCAGTCGATGTGTGCCGGTTTGTCCCTGAGTGCTGTGGAGCTCCTCTAGTGGGTATTTAAAGGCTAACTCCACTTTTGTGTAAGAAAAAAAAACATATACCATTGTCCTGTAGTAATTTAAAGTTATTATAAATTACCTGTCAGGGAATCAACAGCAGGAGAAGGGCTCTAAGACCCAGCATCTCTACCAGCACTTATGGCAGGAGAAGGACTTTAGGACCCAACATCTCTGGCAGGAGAAGGACTTTAGGACCCAGTATCTCTACCAGCAGGTCACATGGGCCTATATAAGGAAGTCTGCTGGTGTCTGCAATTGCTGGTTTGTCTTCAGCTCCCCCTGTGTTCCTGTGCCCTGTATTATCTGCTCATCTGATCTCCTGTGTACTGACCCGGCTTGTTTTGACCTGCTCTTCCTGATCCTCTGGCTTGACCCTTTGGTTTGCACCTGACTTCCTCCTGCCTGCTCCCAGCATCTGACCCCGGCCTGGCTTTTGGACTCTGCTTTTCTTGCTCCCTGTACTAAGATGCAGCTGATCTTAGGTCATTCTGATCCTGGACTGTCTCTCTGTGAATGACCCCTGGCCTGGCTCCTGGCTCCGCTATTCAGTTATTCCACTGGACTCTGTCTCTGGACCTTTCAAGCACACCTGTCCCCAGCAACCTGGCACCCCTGCTTCTGTGGGCACCACACCTGCTGTTCAACCTTTAGTGGTGTGCTGCGCTCGGCCGCAAGGGGAGCCCTCCCAGCATCTCGGCCTCCTACCAATTACTGACAGTACAAACCAGCCCCAGCCGATACTGATAACTTAACGCTGCCTCGTTCCAACCTGAGTCTGAGGACCAGGTATGGAATTCCACCGTGTAATCTTCCACAGGGCACTGACCCTGCCGTAGGGTATGCAGAGCAGCTTCAGCAGTGGCCACCTGCAGGGGGTCATCGTATAATTGGCTGGACTCTTTGAGGTCCGAAAAATGACCAAACTGGTCCAACGGTCTTTATGGTGGCCCACTCTGAGATCCGATTGTAAGGAGTATGTCAATTCTTGCACAACATGTCAGCAGAATAAGGGGTCCAACGCTAAATCCTGGGGCCTGTTAAGACCTCTGCCAGTCCCGGAACAGCCTTGGAAAAACATTTCATTAGACTTTATCATGGATTTACCTCCTTCAGAAGAATTCACAACCATCTTGGTAGTAGTAGACCGGCTATCCAAGATGGCACACTTCTTGCCAATGATGGGCACACCTTCCGCCATGGACAAAGCAAAAGCTTTCATTAAAGAAATAGTCAGATTGCATGGTGTACCAGACTACATTGTGTGAGATAGAGGTGTTCAATTCACCTCTAGGTTCTGGAGGAACCTTTGCAAATTGCTGTCAGTTGAAACATGTTTTTCCACAGCCTACCATCCCCAGAGCAACGGTCAAGCGGAAAGGACTAACCAAACGCTAGAACAGTATCTAAGATGTTTTTGTTCATTTTCTCAGGATGATTGGATTTCATTATTGCCCTGTGAAGAATTTGCATACAATAACTCTGAGGATGCTTCTACCAACCAGTTGCCCTTCTGAGCGAATTATGGCACCATCCCTCATTTCTACCCAATATCATCCCCGAATCTTCAGTTCCGGCAGTTCAAGACAGAATAAATTTCATTCAAACCAATTATCAAATTCTCCAGAACACAATGCGGAAAGCCCAAGAGGGGTATAAGAAACAATATGACAAGAAAAGAAGAGGAAACCCTGCCTTTAAAGTGGGGGACAAAGTGTGGCTCTCATCTGCAAACCTCAAACTGCCATGTCCATCCCGAAAGTTGGGGCCAAAGTTTGTTGGTCCTTTGAAATTAAACGCAAAATAAATCCAGTAGCCTTCGAACTTGTCTTACCTGAATCTTATAAGATCCACCCTGTATTTCATGTTGCACTTCTTAAACATGCCATTTCTAGTTCTTTTCCAGGGAGAGAAGTACCCCCACCTCCGGTCCTGGTAGGAGACTGAATTTGAAGTGGAATCCATCCTTGACTGTCGACGGAGAGGTAGGACAATTCAGTTCTTAATTAAATGGAAAGGGTATCCACCTGAGGAGAGCTCCTGGGAACCTGAGGCCAATGTTCATGCCCCCAGATTCGCCCGAGAGTTTTGGGCCAAATACCCTGAGAAAATGGCCCAAATGGGGGGGGGGCACAGTTAGGGAATCAACAGCAGGAGAAGGGCTCTAGGACCCAGCATCTCAACCAGCACTTATGGCAGGAGAAGGTCTTTAGGACCCAGTATCTCTACCAGCAGGTCACATGGGCCTATATAAGGAAGTCTGCTGATGTCTGCAATTGCTGGTTTGTCTTCAGCTCCCCCTGTGTTCCTGTGCCCTGTATTATCTGCTGATCTGATCTCCTGTGTACCGACCCGACTTGTTTTGACCTGCTCTTCCTGATCCTCTGGCTTGACCCTTTGGCTTGCACCTGACTTCCTCCTGCCTGCTCCCAGCATCTTCCCCCGGCCTGGCTTTTGGACTCTGCTTATCATGCTCCCTGTACTAAGACGCAGCTGATCTTAGGTCATTCTGATCCTGGACTGTTTCTCTGTGAATGACCCCTGGCCTGGCTCCTGGCTCCGCTATTCAGTTATTCCACTGGACTCTGTCTCTGGACCTTTCAAGCACGCCTGTCCCCAGCAACCCAGCACCCGTGCTTATGTGGGCACCACACCTGCTGTTCCACCTTCAGTGGTGTGCTGCGCTCGGCCGCAAGGGGAGCCCTCCCAGCATCTCAGCCTCCTACCAAGTTACAGTCAAATTTTAGGCAACCCCTGCAATAGGAATTGGAATTGGATGAGATATTCCCCAAGAGTTAAATACTTCTAAAGAGATGCAAACCCTGCAGCTTGTTTTCATTAGAACACCGAGAGTGCTCCAGCTGATTATAATGAACCAGTCACTCCCATTTAGAATTAGTTTGCAAAGGACAAAATGGAATGCATTGCAAATTATTCAGATCAACAAACCCCAGACTTTGCAGCAGCAGTGACCTTCAAGTAAATAAAAGCTCTATAGCAAATTCTGAATGCAGATAATGCCATCACTGTGTATGCCAATAGAGGCATATAAAAAATATTTCAGCTGTCAACACAAATCTTGCAGAAAGCAAGAAAATTCCAACACAAATTTTCACTATAGGTGACACCAGTGGGTATATTTGGGCATCTTGTTAGCTACAGATAAGTGATTTTGCTGAAATGTTATTCTTAATGTGAGGCATTTTTCTCGCTGCTAGTGTTTTACATAGCTAATTAAGGAATGTGTGGTTATGGTTTTACCTGCTTTTCAGATATCAATCTGAGCTTTCACACTGGGGCATCAACAGCGTCGGCGGTAAAGCGCCGCTATCTGTAGCGGTGCTTTAACATCGTTTTTGGCGCCCTGCTAGCGGCCGAAAAAGGGCTATAGCGACCCGCAAAGCATCACTCCAGCGCCTCTTTGCCGGCGGTTTGGTGGCGCTGCCCATTCATTTCAATGGGCAGGAGCGGTGTATACGGTGTATACGGTTTATGCATTGCTCCTTCAATGCTCAATGCTTTTTAACGTTCTGCCAGCGCATCGCCTCAGTGTGAAAGCACTCGGGCTTTCACACTGAGACTGCAGGGGAGCCATTTTTCAGACACTTTACAGGTGTTATTTTTCACCCAAAAGCACCTGAAAAATGCCTCAGTGTGAAAGGGGTCTTAGGTATAGTGTAATTAACTGTGTTGTTGAGCAGCTTCTACTTCAATGGAAGAGTTTGCTATAAAATGCATGAAGTCACTGACACGCTTATGTAACATGTGAGCTGTCTCTGAAAGTCACTTGCAAGATGTGAATATTATTAGTGAATTGAAAGTAGGGTTGGTTACCATGCTACTAAAAAATTTGAATGAAAACTTTGGTGACCAAAAGACATAGGGGTTGATTTACTAAAGGCAAATCCACTTTGCACTACAAGTGCATTTGGACTCCCTTCTTAAAGGGATGGTAGTCGAACTCAAACCTTATGTGCAGGACACACGCCATGTGCTTGCCAGACTGGCCAACCTCGAAGTTCGGGAGGAGGCATGGCTGGTCAACATTGACGTTGAATCATTGTATACGTCCATCCCGCATGAACATGGCATTACAGCTGTTAGGAACTCCTTGGAAAAGAACTTTCCCCTCCTAGGATCACAGAATGAGTTCCTGGTGGAACTCCTTGAATTTGCTTTAAATAACAACTTCTTTCAGTTTGCTTCAAAGTTCTATCAGCAGATTAAGGGTACCTCGATGGGGGCTGCATGGGCTCCGGCCTATGCATGCCTCCATCTGGGTAGGTGGGAGGAGGAGGAGGTGTTTAATTGTCCAATGTACCTCGGTCACGTACATACGTGGCTGAGGTACATTGATGATGTACTGGTCATTTGGACGGGTGACTTCATGCCCTCCATAAGTTTGTCGATCAGCTCAACACCAATGAACGCAACATACGTCTCACGTACACCTATGACCGGTCCCAACTGTCATTCCTAGACCTCCTAATTGGCCTGAAGGGAGGAATGATAAGCACTTCCACCTTCCGCAAGGAAACAGCGGCAAACACTTTATTGCAAGCAGACAGCCATCACCCCCTTGGCTAAAGGATGGTATCCCTACAGGACAATTTATGAGAGTCAAGCGCAATTGTTCAGATATCAATGATTTACGTAGAGAGACCAGGGATCTGTACATGAGATTCCGGAACCGAGGGTACTTTCATAGACAGATTCGTAATGCCAAACGTAAGGCTGCGGCTAGAAGCAGAGAAAGCCTATTGTCTATGGATCACATCGGGAAAAAAGAACAACAAAAAACTGAGGACCAAGGCCCAGTAAGACTCATTACCACATATGGAGCCCAATGGGAATCAGTGAGAAAAATTCTGCAAAAGCATTGGAATATCCTCACCAATAACAAGAAGATAGCCAACATAGTGGGGGATGGACCCAAGATGGTGGCACGCAGAGCTAGAAACTTGGGGGATATTCTTATCCATTCTGAATTCACGAGACATCAAGATCCCACATGGCTGTCTGATTATCCGCGTCACACGGGCATGGTTCCCTGCACGAGATGTCAGATATGTCCATTTGTGGATAGGACAAACACTTTCAAGGATGCCTTGGGGCAGGGAGAATATGTGTTCAAAGATTTGATCAATTGTTCCACGATGAATGTGATATATATGATCACCTGCCTGTGCCCAAAAATCTATATAGGCAAAACAAAAAGAACCCTCAGGATTAGGATAGGGGAGCATTTGAGGGACATTAGGAAGGAGAGGGAGGGAGTTGGGGAGAGAGAGGGGGAGAAAAGGAAGAGGGAGAGACCCGTGGCCAAACATTTTGCCCGATATCATCAGGGCAAATTAGATGGGTTGAAGGTGAAAGGTATCTACACCCTTAAATTACCAGCAAGAAGGGGTGACTTCGACCGCATTTTACTTCAAAAAGAGAAATGGTGGATATACAACTTGAAGTCCCTTGCGCCTATAGGTATGAACACAGAGTTGAGTATGCAACCTTTCCTAGAATAACATGATAAGATGTTCAGTTTCCCCCCCCCCCTCAGGAGCTCTCCTCCATCTCTCCCTCTCTGCCTCTCCCTCTCTTCCCTTGTCCCCCTCTTCCACGTGATTCTCCCATCCGGGAGGTGTCTCTCATTTAATTTCCAGGTATACACCCTTCTATTCCCTAGTCAACAACCTCTTTATTCCTCCTTGAAATCTCTTGGATTGTCCCTTCTTCTGTCAATTTTATTTTTATTTTTTTTATTTTTATGTTTAAATTTTATGTTTATTTTTGTTCCCTCTTTCCTCCCCCCCCCTTTTCTGGAATTTCTAGAACAGTTGCCGTCTATATGTGTCCCTGGATCGGCCCCGGGTTTCAAATCTTTATTTCCCTTTCCTTAAATGCAAATGAGGGTATTTTCCCCCCCTATTTATGGAGCCACTGTGATTGATGGTTGTTACTAACATGGGTCATAGATACTCTAACAACGTATGAACTAGCTACCAGTGGTAAAAGCTTAATTCTTTAGAATATCCACAAATGATAGGAAAGGGCAGGGGGACCGCAGTATGGATACAGTAAAGAAATGGACTCTGTTCTGGATTCTCCTCCCCTGGAGTCAAATGTAATAGGCTAAACATGATCATCTTTTTTCATATATAGGTTATGAGAACAAAGACCAAAACCATATATACACATTCCCAAAAAACGGAACAGCTACCCAGGCTGGACATTGGTACAAATCTTGCCCATCCCTGTTGATGTTAGGGGTTAAACGAAAGAAGGAGGCGTGACAGCATCTCGGAGTAATAAGAGGGAGGGATGTGTGTCAACCTCCAATACGTCCTGTTGAAGCTACGTAACAATGACGTTGCGAAAGGCGTCGACGTAATGAAATTGTACGGACGCCAACCCAGTCATCTCCCGCAGTGAGTTGGAGACGGGGACTCCTCCCAGTGGAAAGTTGAAACTTCAAACCGCTATGTATATGGGGAAATAAACTGCCGCACAAGTACAGCTGTACTCTGCATCCGTGAATGAGAGGATTATCACTTACTGAGTGCTCGGAGGATGCAGCACGTCACGGCCGGCACTGACAACACAGATAAGGAAGTCATGGAGCAGTGGAGCAACTGCAAGACATAAGATACTGCTTTGATCCTCGCATGACAGAGAGTTGGTAAAGTAACCCCTTCAGCTCCTTATGCAGTTGTTATCTAAAATCTTTGACTATTGAAGTGGTATGGCTCTGCCAAAAGTGGACAGCAGGTTACAACATTGTGATATTTAGCCTTGCATAGGTTCCCAATATACCGTCTATACATCAACAGTCCGGGGAGCTATTTGTCCACTCTGAGGCGTCAAGTGATCTGCTCCTGGCATTAACAGTATATATCATACTGTGCGGTATTTATATTCCCCATACTCAACAGAGACTATCTGCTTTATATATCCATCTCATAAATTACAGGAATGGACTTTGATAAAATTCATGATTCATGCATGCGCATGCTAAATACATTCACAAGTCCCCCTGACCCATTCATCTAGCTGCAGTATCAACATAGCTATAGTGGATGTTAATCAGCGAGTTCTTTGAGTCAGCTAACAACCTCTTTATATCTACTCCACTTTCCCCATCTCCCCGGGGGACCACGCATGCATAAGGTTCTTTCATTATTTCCCCAAAAAATATTATTTAATTCCATTTTTGATGTGGCAATTGGCCACAGGGACCTTATGCATCTGTGGGATTATAGGCGCCTGTACTGTATGGTTTTTTATGTGTCTACATGGGTGTTATTGTTTGATGTTTTTGTGTTGCTGGTTAATGGGCGTACCCTGTGCTGATTGCACTGCACGGGCCCATTAATTTGTGTCTGGTGGATCAGCTCTATATATATGTCCTATTGTCAGCAGCATAATTTTTGTACATTTTAAATCTTTTCGATAAACTTTTACATTTTTACATAAATCATTTCCCCTTTATTGCCCACCATATCCATAGTAGCCACTTTTTGGACCAAGGGAGACCACTCTCTTGTGTTTCCCCTTGGTCCTCTCCCTTGTTGGTACACTTGGAAGTGCAGTCACTGTAGATCTGAGGGGAAGATCTGAAATGAGGGGAAGCTCTGTTGATTTTATCATCCAATCATGTGCAAACTAAAATGCTGTTTTTTATTTTCCTTGCATGTCTCCCTCAGGTCTACAGTGACTGCACTTCCAAGTGCACTTGCAGTGCACTTGCAGTGCAAAGTGGATTTGCCTTTAGTAAACAACCCCCACAGTCTCAAAGTGATCACATTTTTTCTACACTGACTGTATAAGCTATCACTATAGCTACTGAACTATGCCCCATGGGTATTTCTAAACATGATCCGGAGTTCAGCTTTAGGCCACGCACCTTTTTTGCCAAAGCACATCACATTTGTTGCTTGGGGGTGAAATACTGATCTTGCTTACTCTTCTAGGACCCATACATGTCGATTAAACATATCATCTCTACAAACATTTGTAGCACTGGTGTTTTCAACGTGTTTTCTGCATGTGTGTTTTTTTTCTTGCCAGATATCCATTGGCACGAGTCTTAACATTCTGTTTTACTAAAAAAACATGATACATATGCAGTATAATACATTTTATAAATTAATACATAAAATGTGGCATTATACGTGGCTATATATATATATCTATATAGGTAGATATCTATATAGATATATATATATATATATATATATAGAGAGAGAGAGAGAGATATATATACAGTATATATAATGTATATATATTGTGGGGGTTAGCGCAAATGGGGGTCCCCTTCCCTGGGAAAAATGCAGTCCAGACAGCAGGTCTTTCTTAAAAGTCTGACTTTTAGCCAGTGTTATTTCAAAGGATGCATGGAAAACAAATAAAACAAAACAGAAAATAAATCTCTGCCATCCAGGCAACCAAACTGAAGAGATTACTATCTTACAGGTGAAGGGCTTCTCTTAGTCACTAACAAAGCAAACGTTGTGCAAATCTTTTTCTTTCTTTTCAAAGCAGTCTTCACATACATAGCTCTCTCAGGTTTGTCTTCCTGAGTCCTAGGCCAAGAGCAACCTCTTACTTCAGTCCTTACTTATTTATACCACCTGCTGCTTGTCACAGGTGGAAAGAAAAATCTTGTTCAGAACCGACACTGTCAAGGTGGCCCTGAAAACCTGGACTGAATTACACCTTAGTTTCCCACATATGAAAGAATGCACGGTGATACAAACAGTCCCTCTCAACAATGGCATTGTTTTTCTCATGTCTATTAAGCTTCCTTCTAAGGTAGACTACTCGGTGCTCCTCCTCATCTCTGTTTTGGGAGAGTACAGCACCTAGTCCCACATCAGAGGCATCTGTCTGTACCACAAACTCCATTGTGAAATCTGGGGTCACGAGCACAGGTTGTGCACAAAGAGCTTGCGTAAACATTTGAAATGCCTTCTCTGCCTCAGGATTCCACTCAATCACGACTGGCCCTCTACCTTTCATCAGATCTGTTAGTGGGGTTCCAATTATGGCAAAATTGGGTATAAAACTATAGTATCATGTGATTCCAAGAAATGCATGAACTTGCTTTTTATTTATAGGCTGGGGCCACTTTTGGATCATTTCACTCTTATTGAACTGAGGCTTAATCAGCCCTCGACCAAAAGCATAGCCAATTAATTTTGCCTCCTCCAAGCTTATGGCACACTTTCAGGGTTTTCCTTAGGGAATCTACTACTGCTTTCACCTTAGGCAAATGAAGCTCCCAATCTGGGTTGTGGATGAATACATAGTCCAAACAGGTGGCTGTGTAATAGCGATGTGGTCTTAATGTCTTTTCCATCATTCTCTGGAATGAGGCAGGAGCACCATTCAAACCAAAAGGCATCCGCTTATACTGTAATGACCCCTCGGTGGTAGACAATTTAATCTTTTCTTTTGCAGATTCCATTAGGGGTATCTGCCATAACCTTTAATCAGTTTTAAAGTAGTTTTGTACTGGGCAGTTCCCAATCTGTCAACAAGCTCATACATCTGAGGCATAGGGTAGGCATCTAATTTGGACACACTATTAAACTTTATAACATTGTTACAAAACGTTATGGTACCATCTGGCTTTGAGACCTACACTATTGAATTTAACCAATCACTGTGGGACTCCTTCATCACTCCCAACTCTAATATGTCCTTTTTCTTCATTTGTAACTGTTTCTTGCCTAGCCTCGGGTTTTCTATAGGGTTTTACATGTACACGGACACCCAATTCCATAATTATGTCATGCTGTAAAATTGTGGTCAGTCCAGTTAGGGGAAAGAAAAAGTCTCTTCTTTCTCACAAACTCTTTAACGTCATTCTGTTGGGCCACTGACAAGGTTTCAGTTATGGGTACCTCAGGTGTCACGGGGGCCATGTCCTTTTGAGGGGTTGGTACTTCCAGCAAAGTTTCTCTATCCTTCCAAGGTTTTAAGAGCTTAACATGATATATTTGCTCTGGTTTACTTCTCACTGGCTGGCGGACTTTATAGTTCACTTCCCCAACTCTTTCCATAATTTCTGTTTCAATATGTTTATTGGTTTACATTAACGTAAAACAAAATAACATTACGACTTACAATAATGGCCTACAAGGCCTAGCAAAATAAATGAAATCAAATACAGGGCAAAATGAATGTGATATGGTAGGTATATTTTAGCTTACAACTGTCAAATATTTTGATTGGCTGTCAGTAACTAGACAGTAATTATATGAAGAAGGAGAGAATATAGATAAATAGATTCTCCTTGAGGAGTTTATACTAATCACTGGTACAGAAAAAGAGTCGTCCAGCATGCTGGAGCTCAATGCTCATCCCGCTCTGACCAAGCCCCTCCATGCCATCCCACTGGGTTCAGGCTGTGGACTGGGAGATCCCAGCCGGCCCGGCGGGCACCAACTTCGCTATCCATCAACTGAATCTTGTTTAACGCAGGAGAGAGAGGGATCGAGGAAGCCTCTACTCCGCATTCTGACTCCATATTATTTTTTATTTAGATAATCCAAAGAACATAATTTGTTACCTGTTAATCATCCTGATAAAATTACATAATATAAGAAATTGAAGTCTAAATCTTTCATTTTATTAACATTTTATTAACATTTAAAGAAGAGAAGGGAGACAAAGGGTTAGAGACAAGGACATCAGAGAAGAATTCCTGAAAAGAAAGAGGAGAGAGAGGAGTTTTAGGGGGTTCCCTTTAGTCGAGAATGTGTCAAGGGTAAAGGGGTACTTTGATGTATCCTGCCCAGGGTTCCCAGGTTGATTTAAAGAGTTGAATTTAATCATGAAGTTTGGCCACTATTTGTTCCTGAGACATGATCCAGGAAATTTAATTTTTTGCTGCCAGAAGTGACACTGAGGGTTTCTTCTAGGCATCTGCAATTGTAATTATGGCTCTCAAGAGTATGAAAAAGATTAAGGTCTGAGTACTGTACAGGACACCAAGTTTGGGTCCTGGATGGGTGCTATATTTCACCGATATTTGGGGTATGGTCCCTTTAAGGGAAGTGCGGTGGTGTTCAGGGGGTGACCCAGAATGGGTGAGGAATTCCCAGGAGGAGAGTCAATCAGGAGAGGACTGACTCTCAGTCCTCTCTGTCTTAATAGAGAGTTATTTGGGTCCTGGAATTTGGGAGGCTCTGAAGTGATATTCGGGTGTGAAAGAGCCTCCACCCCTGACCACAAGGACTCAGCACACAGGGGGTTAAAGGCCTCCAGGAAACAGCTCATAAAAGACAGGAAGTAGTGTTAGAGGTGGTGGTGAAAAGGAGTAGGTGATTACACCTGTCGTGATGAGCTGTGTATCTGTTTGGAATCTGTTAAAGATTCAACAAGGACTCTTAAAACTCTGGTGTGAAGACCCGGCCACAAACTGTATGTGCCTTTTCTTTAATTTTCTTTGTGCTGAAGATAAGCGGACTTTATTTTATGCTGAAGATAAGCAGACTTGTTTTATATTTTTGTGCTGTGTACTGAATGAAGCTTTATTTTTGATTTGCTCACAAATAAAAGCCTTTTTGTTTAAAGTTTAAATGATTTATGCACTTGGTCCTGTGGAGCTATTATCCCCCAAACTTTACAGTACATTTAAGTGTTTTATCTATCCTGTGGTTCAGAAGAGTGAATGCGGGATCCTGTGGGACATCTACCCCCGTAACTTTATGTATTATTTGGAAAACCCTGTTCCAGTAGGACCTGAAACGTGGACATGTCCATCATGTATGGTACATAGAGCCGACAAGATTGCACCCTCTGAAGTACAGAGGAGAAGCATCTGGGTAAAACCTAGCCAATATCTCTGGGACATATTACTCCCTTGTGAGGATTTTGACACTAGCTTTGAATAAAGAGATATTCATAATACCTTTCTAAGATCTTTGAAATGAATGGAACCACTTCTCCAAGTGAATTTCCAAATGAGACTCCCAGGACTAAGCGTAAGAAGGTGTGGAAGTTTTGTCTGCCATGGAGGAGTATATAATAGAGATACCTTCCCTCTGATCCATCACGTTGGCACACCGTAATTCGTAGGCAGTAGGTTCGGGGGTTTCAGGCTTGTTTAACCAAATTGTATGCAAAAAATTAGTGATCTGGGAGAGTCTGAACCTCTCCGTACTCGGCATTTTGAGTTTACTAGTGCAGTACCCCAATGATAAAGGGCCCAATTAGGTGAGGAAGTGACCAATTCTAAATAGTTCTTTATTTAACTACCATCTAAAGGCTAGGATGTTTATGCCTAGATGAAATGCCAGATTATGGAATAGATGTGCAAGAGGTTTCATGTCAGATGTTAAAGTATTCTGTTTATGGAGTGTATCACAGAGGGCTAGGGAGTGAGAGAGTGGGGGGCCAGTACTGTGGGTCTTAGTTTGGGAGGGCATCAAATGAGATAGTTGTCAGAAACCATGAAATCAGACCGAGACAGAAGTACAGTTAAATCACACTTGTTTAATAATAAAAGTAAAAAGAACAGACATAGTCAAAACATAGCCAAAGTTGAGTAACCGGAAAGCATAGTGAGCCAAGCCAGAAGTCGAAATTTAGTATAGTGGAACAGCAAGTAGGATCTGGAGCTTGACCATAGTTGGCAAAGCCCAGGAAACGCTGCAGAGGACATAAACACAGGGGTCGGGGTCACTGTAGGACTGCCAAAAGTTCTTCTGGGTCCATTGAAAAACCAGCAGTGGAAATGACATAACCCAGGAATTTAACCTGTTCATGATGGAACTTGCACTTCTCCAGTTTAGAGATTGTTCTCTCTGTTTCTGAAGGACACGACAGACATCTGTTTGGTGGCTCTCCAGGGACTTTGAAAATATGAGGATATCATTGAGATAAACCACCACACATAACTGCAACAAATCTCAAAGGACATCGTTAATAAATTCCTGGAAAACTGCAGGGGTGTTACAAAGGCCAAAAGGCATTACGAGGTACTCATAATGGCCTGTTCTGGTATTAAATGCAGTTTTCCACTCGTCGCCCTCCTTAATCCTCACGAGATTGTATGCCCCTCTCAAATAAAGCTTTGAGAAAATTGTTGCTCCCTTGAGGCGGTCAAATAACTCCGTAATCAACGAAATTGGATAGACATTCTTAATCGTGAAACGATTGAGACCCCTATAATGAATACAAGGTCTCAGTTCACCACTCTTCTTCTTCACAAAGAAGAAACCAGTACCAGCAGGAGATTAGGATTTGCGGATGAAATCTCGAGAAAGTGCATCTGCAACATACCCCTCCATGGCATTAACCTCCAAGACCGACTAAGGGTAAATCTGGCCACGGGGGGGTATGGCATCAGGTTGAAGGTCAATTGCGCAATCATACGGCCGGTGTAGAGGCAAACTACCGGCTTGACCTTTGTCAAAGACATCGCTAAAATCACGGTACTCCTCCCGGCAGGGAGGAGAGTGAAGAGGTGCACAGGACCTTGGCTACCTTCTGGAAGCATGTCTCACTGCATTGTGTTAACCAGGAGAGAACCTCAGCATGGAGCCAATCAAAAGAGGGGTTGTGCCTCTGTAACCAAGGATAACCTATAATCAGCAGAAACTTAGGTGAGGAAATAACTTGGAATTGGATTATCTCATGGTGAAGAGCCCCAATGGCCATGGACAACGGAACCGTCTCATCAGTCACATGGGAAGGCTGTAGAGGTCTCCTGTCAAGAGCCTCAATGGCAAGTGGAGTCTCACGCAGCTGCAGTGGAATCGAGTGCTTCGACACAAAGGCAGCATAAATGAACAGGCCTGCATCCCCAGAGTCGAGAGACGCATGAAACCCAAGTACATGGGTTCACCTTCACTGACCGACTCGGTACCAGGAGGCATGGAAGTTGAGGGAGGTACGGGTAGGACTGCAAAGCTTGGAGACAAAAACATATAGGAGGCTTCCGCAAGCTCTCCTTAAAAGAGTCTTTCCCTGAGTCTGGAGTCAATGAGGATGGCAAACATGATCAAATTCTCCAGCTCAGTGGGTATATCTCAGACTGCTGTCTCATCCTTGATGGTATCTGAGGGACCATGAGAAAAAGCAGCCATGAGGGCCTCATTGTTCCAACCTCTGTTGTCAGAGTACGGAATTTAATGGCATAGTCGGCAACAGTTCTCGTACTCTGTTCGATGGACATGAGGCACTTGGCAGCAGAAGCAGAGTGTGCAGGAACATCAAATACCCTTTTAAAAGAAGTCAAAAACTCAGGGTAGCTCAAGACAACAGGTTTTTGTGTCTCCCATAGATGGTTTGCCCAGGCCAAGGCTCTCAGAAAGCAAAGATATCACAAAACTTACTTTGCTTCTGTCCATGGGAAATGCCTGGTGCAGCATCTCAAAGTATATCTCAACCTGGTTGAGAAACCCTCTTCATTGGACTAGATTGCCCCCAAATCGCTGGGGAAGCGGAGCGGAATCAGACATACCTCTTAGAGAGGTAATAATCGAGGCAGGTGCCTGCACAGAGACTGGAGCAGCAGCAGGGTCGGACTGCAACATAGGAGGTACTGGGGCGGCTACAATGGGAGATTCCAGGTGAGCCGTGTGACTTCGGAGCGTTTGTAGCGCCATGGCAAACTGATCCATGCGGTGATCCAGTTCATCCAATCTGGAAAAAATATTACCAACAAGTGGATTGACTGAATCTTCTGAACTCATGGCCTTCGCTTACTGTCAGAAACCATGAAATCAGACCGAGACAGAAGTACAGTTAAATCAAACTTGTTTAATAATAAAAGTAAAAAGAACAGACGTAGTCAAAACATAGCCAAAGTTCAGTAACCAGAACGGATAGTCAGCCAAGCCAGAAGTCAGAGATCAATGTAGTTGAACAGCAAGCAGGATCTGGAGCCAGAAGGGATGTCAGCAAAGCAAGTCTTTAAACAAGAATGCAGGAGATAGGCTCTGTGAAGTTGACCAAGGCGAAGGCAGAGATCCATTGGGCTGAACGGATTAAGTAGGCAGGACTGACAAGCAGGATATTATCAACAGCTGAGTAACTGTGGAGAGGTAGGAGCTGGCAATTAGCCGACAGCTGAGCGGCCAGCTCTGAGAAGGAAGGGCTGAACCCAGCCCTGACTATAGTCTATTGCAGTGATCCTCAAACTACGGCCCTCCAGCTGTTGCAGAACTACACATCCCATGAGGCATAGTAAAACTGACATTCACAGACATGACTAGGCATGATGGGAATTGTAGTTCCTGAACACCTGGATGGCCGCAGTTTGAAGACCCCTGGTCTATTGTGTGAAAGTTTACCACCTGCCATTTCATAGTAACCCTATCCTGTTTAGGGCCTTTAGAGTACGCTATGGAGATTTGGGCCAATTGTGCAGCCTTGTAATTACACCACAAGTTAGGTAGTCCCAAACCACCCTGTTTTTTAAGGCGAAAAATCATTTCTTTATTACATCGGTGGCCTTTTTTCCCCAGACAAATTTTATTGTTTTAGATTGGACTTTCCAAAATGATATTTTCTTCAACGCTGTGGGGTGGGGGGGGCGCCAAATAGGTATAGTATGCGTGGTAGTAACGTCATCTTAACAGCATTAATCCTGCCTAACCAGGACTGACCACACTTCGACCAGGATTTGAATTCCTCTTCTGATTTTTGGAACATTGGGGGATAGTTAGCTAAGTATACATTGTCCATTTTAGCAGGTAGTTTGATTCCCAGATTTGGGAATGAGAGAGTGGGGGGCCAGTACTGTAGGTCTTAGTTTGGGAGGGCACCAAATGAGATAGTTATCAGAAACCATGAAATTAGACCGAGACAGAAGTACAGTTAAATCACACTTGTTTAATAATAAAAGTAAAAAGAACAGACATAGTCAAATATAGCCAAAGTTGAGTAACCGGAACGCAGTATTCCCACCCATTGCTCTTTTTGCCATCCTTCTCGAACAGCAACTCTTTCAAAAGTTGTGAGGTAGGCTTCCACATCATCTGCAGGTGTTATCTTTTGCAGGTAATAGCTGGTACTCATCATTTTCTGTTCCACCAGCAGTGGACCTGCGGACCCCTTCTTTAATTCCAGCAGGTGTTGGATCGCCTCCTTAAGGAGCTATTGGTCTGCTTGTTGGGCCTCCACAGACTGGTGATTTGCCCCCTGCTGCACTGCCTTCGCCTCTCTTAACTGGCGGTTGGTTTCCTCCAGGGTTGCCGTGGCCTGCAGCAAGGCTCTTATTACATCCTCCATCTTACCACTTGCCCACCAAATCCACCATATGTGGGGATAGTTCAAATGGGCACCACCTTCCTTGCAAAAAAGGTAGTCCAGACGGCAGGTCTTTCTTAAAATTCTGACATGTTGCCAGGTTTGTTGCAAACGTTGCATGGAAAATTAACAATACAAAACAGAAAATAAATCCTTGCCATCCAGGCAACCAAACTGAAGAGATTACTATCTTACAGGTGAAGGGCTTCTCTTAGTCACTAACAAAGCAAACGTTGTGCAAATCTTTTTCTTTCTTTTCAAAGCAGTCTTCACATACATAGCTCTCTCAGGTTTGCCTTCCTGAGTCCCAGGCCAAGAGCAACCTCTTGCTTCAGTCCTTCGTTATTTATACTACCTGCTGCTTGTCACAGGTGGAAAGAAATATCCGGTTTGGAACCTACACTGCTAAGGTGGCCCAGAAAACCTGGACCGGATTCCACCTTAGTTTCCCACAAATGAAAGCATGCAAGTTAATTTATAACACCCCTCAATCACCTCGCCTTTCATAATGTCACACTATATATATTTACAGTATATCAGTATATATACAGTATCTCACAAAAGTGAGTACACCCCATCACATTGTTGTAAATATTTTATTATATCCTTTCATGTGACAACACTGAAGAAATGACACTTTGCTACAATGTAAAGTCGTGAGTGTACAGCTTGTATAACAGTGTAAATGTGCTGTCCCCTCAAAATAACTCAACATACAGGCATTAATCGCTTGTCGACCAGCGCATGCCGATGTACATTGGCACAATGGCATGGCTGCACAAATTGGTGTACCTGTACATGTAGAAGAATAGGGATGAGCTTCAAGTTCGAGTCGAACTCATGTTCGACTCGAACATGGGCTGTTCACAAGTTTTCCGACCAGCGAACAATTTGGGGTGTTTGCGGCAAATTTGAATGCCGAATACCCTTTAAAAGTCTATGGGAGAGAAAAGGGGCGTGCCCTGCTGCGGACCAGGATGGCTGCCTGAAGTCCGAGCTCCGCTCCACGGCCTGGTAATCAGCAACCCCAAGCTACCATCCATCCCGCTGCTCACATCACAACAGCGGGGAAGGATCGGGGAACCACTCGGGCACACCGATGCAGCGGTACAATCCGCCAAACCCCCGCCGTCTCACCGACTATTATCCGACGGCCGCCGCCATGCAGAAGGCCCAAGATGGCGCCGATGAAGGAGACGGCGCCCGCTCCAACAACAGCACAGAGGACCTGCCGGCTACCTCCTCAGCACTCCCTCTCCATGGCACTGTGACCACCTCAAAGGACTGGGACAGCATGGACATTCACCCCCCTCCAGAGGATTCCCCAGGAGGACTGCAACAGGACAGAGGTAAGAGGCTGGCTACCTCCCCTGCACATTCCCCCAACAAAGAGCCTTATGCAAAGAAGCAGTTGTGGTCCCATGTTGTTGCAGGGACACACAGCGCCCAAAATACTCCCTCCCTGGCTGCTATACCTGTCACTGACAATACAGTGTCTGAAGCGATGCTGAAATCTATGCTTCTTACACTGCAGCAAGATCTGCATAGAGAGCTCCAAATGTCATTATCACAGATGCATGATAAAATAGACTGCCTAGAAGAGCGCACAGACGCTCTAGAAGAAAATCTGCAAGATTACTCTAAGGCACACAACAAATTGTTAGATGCTCATGAGCACCATTCGGAAGAAATTCACCATATCAAAATGAAATTGGCGGATTTGGAAGACCTCTCTAGGCGGAATAACATCAAATTCCGGGGCATCCCAGAATCGGTTAAACCAAACGAAATAACTCCCTACTTGCAACAGCTTATGTCGGCCCTACTCCTACGCCTTAACGCCCGCGACACTTTAATTGACCGAGCCCACAGAATTGCTAAACCGCCACACCTCCCTGATGATATCCCCAGAGATATCTTGGCACGTATACACTTCTTTCATGTGAAGGAACAAGTTCTCTCCGCCGCCAGATCCATGACACCCCTGCCAGCCCCTTACAATAATGTCAAGCTGTTCACTGATCTGTCCCCGGCTACAATGGAGATGCGTAGAGCATTCGCCCCAGTGACTTCCATACTCCAACAAAGAAAAATAACCTACAAATGGGGCTTCCCTACGAAATTGCTGGTCACTCACCAACAAAAGATAGTACCTATTCTCTCCCCGAAGGATGGCTACAAAAAGCTCACCAATTGGGGTTTTCTCCCCATTGCTCCCAGAGAAGCGGAACATGCTACTCCCTCCTACAAGTCATCTGACTCCAGAAATATGGCGAATAAAGCTCCCAAAAAGACCTAACTTTGATACAAGCCCGGATCCCCAGATCTACCTATATCCAGCCTGGGCGCCACATCTATTCCTTTTCCTCACCACCCCTCAGGGGTGGTGAGTTGTGCTAAGCACACGTTTTTTGTCTCTGGTTTTTTTTTTTATTTTTTTTTTCTTATTTTCTGTTCCTTTTTTCTTGATTACAGCAAAGAGTAATTGGGACTGATTATAAAGTTCTCCTAGAATTGTAGACTGTTTGTATTAAGCAACTGGTTTTGGTAATATACTTGTACCATATACGGCATTTAATTATCTAACTGTGTATTCACATCCATCAACAGTAGGTGGGGTCTCTCTCCCTCTGCCCAGGCCCTCATAACTACAATACCAATATGACACTCTCGATTACCTCCCTCAACGTTAAAGGCCTAAATTCACCATTTAAATGCAACCTCTTATGGAAAGAAGCAATACAACAACGAGCAGACATAATCTGCGCCCAAGAAACACACTTTACTAAGCTCAATCAACCCCAATGTAGTCACAAAAAATATCCCCATTGCTTCTTCGCAAGTGCCCCTAAAAAAAAAGAGAGGAGTAATGATTGCCATAAACGCAGCAATAAACTTTAAGCTTCATCACTGTGAAAGTGACGAAGATGGCAGATTCTTAATCCTATCAGCCACATTTGACAACCGCCCTCTCACTATAGTCAACGTTTATGCCCCCAATACAGCACATAAAAGATTTTACGCCACTCTCTTTGCCAAATTGGCCCCTTACAGATCTTCCCTGTTGGTAATGTGTGGAGACTTTAATGAAGTAATTGACCCTACACTCGATACCGCCAATCCCACGAGAAATAGACCCTCAGCAATATCAAATATCCTCAAAAAAGAAGACCTTTATGACATATGGAGGTGCATGCACGATGAGGAGAGAGACTACACCTACTTTCCCCCCCCACACCAATCTTACTCCCGTATTGACCTATTTATTACAGATAAACACCTACTACAAGATATCACTACCTCCATCATAGGCACTATATCATGGTCTGACCATGCTCCAGTCACGATCAAAATAGCATCCCCCTCCCAAACCACTAGACACACGGTCTGGAGACTAAATACCTCCCTTCTCAACAACCCCTCCTTTGAGTCTCAAATACAATCCGAGATCGATAACTACTTCCACCAAAATGTCAACTCTGTAACTGACTGTGCTATTGTTTGGAATGCCCACAAAGCTTGTCTACGTGGTCTTTTCATTAAACTTGGAGCCCAGGCTAAAAAACAACACTCCTCTATAACAGAGTCCCTCCTGAAACAAATTCGATCTCTTGAAACAATAAACAAGAAATCCCCCTCTAACACTACCTCCTCAGAACTTAAAAAGCTGAGATCCCAACTCAGTAGTCACCTTCACAAAAATTTTGATTACTTTATCAAACGACTACGACTTCAGATATACTCATCGGCCAATAAATCAGGAGCATTTATGGCCAAACAATTCAAAAAACAACTCTCTAATAAAAAAATTTCATTTATTACAAACCCCCAGGGCAAACACCTGACCAACCCACTAGACATTGCCAACGAATTTGGTAATTTCTACACCAAATTTACAACCTTACGAAAACAGACCGCCACCTCACACCCACCCAAGATGATATAAAGAACTTTTTATCCTCTATCTCCCTCCCCTCGATCTCCCCAGAGCAACTAGACTCTCTCACGACTCCCTTTTCACAGACTGAAATTCAAAAAGTGATAAACAACCTACCCCTACATAAAGCACCAGGACCTGACGGACTACCCAACGAATATTATAAACGTTTTGCTCAACCCTTAGTCCCCCACCTATGTGCCATGTACAATCAATTTGCTACTACAGGCATAATCCCTAGGGAATCTCTCGATGCCCTAGTGGTTACCATTCCCAAACCGGGGAAACCCCCAGACAATCCAGCCAACTACAGACCAATCTCACTCCTCAACACAGACACCAAAATCTATGCTAAACTGTTAGCACAACGCCTTTCCACCATCATCCCCCAGATTATTCATCCCGACCAAGTAGGATTTGTACCCGGCAGACAAGCCTCAGATGGTACTAGACGTTTCATTGACCTTATCCAATGGACGGAGCACACTTGAACGCCTTCTCTCTTCCTATCTTTGGATGCAGAGAAGGCGTTTGATAGGGTATACTGGCCGTATATGGAGGCAGAACTCCAAAAATGTGGTCTCTCGGGCACCTTTCTCTCTGCCATACTAGGCCTATACACTCACCCATCTGCACGCATTTGGACGTCAGGAGTTGTCTCCAACCCATTCCAAATCACTAATGGCACGAGACAGGGGTGCCCCCTGTCCCCCCTAATTTTTGCCATGATTATGGAGCCCCTAGCACAAATTATTAGATCTGACCCCTCGATTACAGGTATAACAATTGGACAGACCGATCATAAAATCGGTCTGTACGCAGATGACATGATTATTGCTCTAACTAATCCACTATTGTCTCTCCCAGCAGTCCAATTAATCCTTGACAAGTTCAGCGCAGTATCAATGTACAAACTAAATCACAGTAAATCCCTAATGCTCAACCTAGGCCTTGATTCTCAAACTCTAAATACCATTACCACTAGCTCCCCCTTTGCTTGGGCTTCCAACTCCTCTCTCCCATACTTGGGTATCCAATTAACTTTCCCAAGCCGAATGCTACTAAGAATTAATTTTGAAGACCTCGTGGACAAGCTTACTCAACTAGCAAAAGATCTAGGTAGGGTTCCAGCTTCCTGGGCTGGTAGGATAGCTCAGACAAAAATGTGTTTACTTCCCCACGTCCTATATTTTTTCCGTACATTGCCTCTTCCTCTAGCGCAAAATCAAATAAAAAAAATCCAAGGGATCATCAACAGCTTCATTTGGCAACAAAAGAGACCTAGAATAAAAAAAGCCATACTCACAACCCCAGTTCAACATGGAGGACTGGGCGCCCCAGATATTCAAGCCTACCACCGAGCAACTATCCTAGACCAACTGAAAACATGGTGGTCAGACAAACACCACACTACCTGGAAACAAATTGAAACCAACCTACTACCCACGGATACTAAAAACTTCCTAGCCGCATTGTGGCTCAACCCCCACCCCAAAATATACCCTCTTGATACTATCACATCCTCCACAAGAATTTGGACTTCAGTACTGCAACTCAAGGGAGGGATATCAAAGGACACTCTGACAGCAATACCCACTGAGGCATTACACCTCATCTCCCCGGACTTACCTCTCTCAGAATGGACAAAAGCCGGCATCTCCCATCTAGGTATGCTCTTTTCATCATCAACTATGTTTTCATTTGAGCAATTAATGCAAAAATACGGATTATCCAAACACATGTTTTTTCTCTATCTAAGGATCAGATCTAGCTTATCAAAAATTTCCTGGACAACTGCAGATGATATCTCACTCCCTATACTCAAATTTTACAATATAGCTATACCCAAGACCAAAGGAATCTCCTTTATGTACAAGCTACTCACTAAACCAACTACTAACCATCTGGCTTCTTCCGTACAGTACTGGTCCTCTCTGTCAGACCAACTACCCTCAGAAACACAATGGCCAAAGGCCCTCACATTGCCCATACGCCTGTCGCATTGCATTAACCACTGGGAAGCAGCACAAAAGCTTTTTCACAAATGGTACTTCACCCCAGAAAGGCTGGCGAAAATATACCCGAACACCTCCCCAAACTGTTGGAGGGGATGTGCTCAAATTGGATCTCTTTCACATAAATGGTGGGAATGCCACCTAGTCAGAAATTTCTGGAGACAGGTACACAATCTAATTGAAGCTTTATGTGGTACACCCCAACTTCTGTCCCCGCTTGACCTACTCCTAGGTCTCTCGATCCCAACAATGCCCACCCATCGGCAAACAATGGTCACACATATTCTCATTGCCGCAAGACTAACAATCGCAAAAAAATGGAAATCAGCCGACCCGCCAATACTTAAAGATGCTATTAACCTACTCAACCAACACTTTCAGATGGAATTTTCTTTTGCCAAAGCCAACATGTCCATTGAGCACTTCAATAGAAACTGGCACCCTTGGATTTTGGACTCTAGAAGTACGCCACTGTTGTAATAGCCCAGCCCCTAGCTCAGCTAGCTTATATATCAGCCCCCACTATCTTATCACGGTCTCACGGACATTTATTAAAACACGTAATATAGGGTACAATGTCACACCATGATTTAGGTTATACAGAGATGTTCCCCCCAATCAGTACTTAACCTACTAGTACAATGAACACTTTATACTATTATAGTTATCTGTAGTATGCTTGTTTACTTATTACTCACCGATTGTTTTCAAAATTACACTTAAATAAGCTCTTTTCTCATTGCCGTTTGTATAAATGCTAAGACGCCAGGGTATGCCCAATTGGCGATGTTTCTGTATTTTTCTTTTCTCTTTGAAAAACATAATAAAAATCTTAAATTTAAAAAAAAAAAAAAAGTCTATGGGAGAAATCAAAAGTGCTAATTTTAAAGGCTTATATGCAAGGTATTGTCATAAAAAGTGTTTGGGGACCTGGGTCCTGCTCCAGGGGACATGTATCAATGCAAAAAAAAGTTTTAAAAACGTCAGTTTTTTTGGGAACAGTAATTTTAATAATGTGAAACAATAAAAGTGTAATATCCCTTTAAATTTTGTAGCTGGGGGGTGTCTATAGTATGCCTGTAAAGGGGCGCATGTTTCCTGTGTTTAGAACAGTCTGACAGCAAAATGACATTTCAAAGGAAAAAAAGTCATTTAAAACTACTTGCGGCTATTAATGCATTGCCGGTCCGACAATACACATAGAAGTTCATTGATAAAAACGGCATGGGAATTCCCCACAGGGGAACCCTGAACCAAAATTTAAAAAAATAAATAAATGATGTGGGGGTCCCCCTAAATTCCATACCAGGCCCTTCATTCTGGTATGGATATTAAGTGGAACCCCGCACCAAAATTTTTAAAAAAATGGCGTGGGTCCCCCCAAAAATACATACCAGACCCTTATCCGAGCACGCAACCTGGCAGGCCGCATGAAAAGAGGGGGGGATGAGAGAGCGCCCCCCCTCCTGAACCGCACCAGGCCACATGCCCTCAACATTGGGCTGGGCCTCAACTTTTGTACCCCCTTACCACTTCACACAGGGGGAGGGCCGGGATCTGGGGGTCCCCTTGTTAAAGGGGGCTTCCAGATTCCAATAAGCCCCGCGCCCGCAGACCCCCACAACCACCGGCCAGGGTTGTGGGGATGAGGCCCTTGTCCTCATAAACATGGGGACAAGGTGTTTTGGGGGGCTACCCCAAAGCACCCTCCCAATGCTGAGGGCATGTGGCCTGGTACGGTTCAGGAGGGGGGGCGCACTCTCATCCCCCCCTCTTCTCCTGCGGCCTGCCAGGTTGCGTGCTCGGATAAGGGTCTGGTATGGATTTTTGGGGGGACCCCACGCCGTTTTTTTTTTAAATTTTGGTGCGGGGTTCCCCTTAATATCCATACCAGACCTGAAAGCCTGGTATGGAATTTAGGGGGACCCCCCACGTAATTTAAAAAAAAAATTTTGGTTCGGGGTTCCCCTGTGGGGAATTCCCATGCCGTTTATATTAATGAACTTCTATGTGTATTGTTGGACCGGCAATGCATTAATAGCCGCAAGTAGTTTTAAATGACTTTTTCCTTTGAAATGTCATTTTGCTGTTAGACTGTTCTAAACACAGGAAACATGCGCCCCTTTAAAGGCATACTATAAACACCCCCCATTGTTTCACTTTAAGCATTATTAAAATCACCGCTCCCGAAAAAACGCCCGTTTTTAAAACTTTTTGTTGCATTGATCCATGTCCCCTGGTCCTCAAACACTTTTTATGACAATGACTTGCATATAAGCCTTTAAAATTAGCACTTTTGATTATTCATGTTCGTGTCCCATAGACTTATGGGGGGGTTCACGTGTTCGAACAAATTTTTTGCCTGTTCGCATGTTCTGGTGCGAACCGAACAGGGGGGTGTTCAGCTCATCCCTATAAAAGAATACATATCAGCCTAAACTGAGAAATCAATTTGTTTTTTTATATATTTTTGGGGGGATATTTATTATAGCAAAAAGTAAAAAATATTGCTTTTTTTTTTTTAAATCATCGCTCTTTTTTTGTTTATAGTGCAAAAAATAAAAAACGCAGAGGTGATCAAATACCACCAAAAGAAAGCTCTATTTGTGGGGAAAAAAGAACATCAATTTTGTTTCGGTGCAATGTTGCATGACTGCGCAATTGTCAGTTAAATCGATGCAGTGCCATATCGCAAACAGTGCTCTGGTCAGGAAGGGGGGAAATTCTTCCGGGGCTGAAGTGGTTAATGTATAAACCGCTGGCAACAAAAGTGAATACACTCCTAAGTGAAAATGTCCAAATTGGGCCCAATTAGCCATTTTCCCTCCCCAGCGTCATGTGACTTGTTAGTGTTACAAGACCTCAGGTGTGAATGGAGAGCATGTGTGTTAAATTTGGTGTTATCACTCTTACTCTCTCATACAGGTCACATGAGGTTCAACATGGCACCTCATGGCAAAGAACTCTCTGAGGATCTGAAAAAAAGAATTGTTGCTTTACATAAAGATGGCCTAGGCTATAAGAAGATAGCCAAGGACCCTGAAACTGAGATGCAGCACGGTGGCCAAGACCATACTGCGGTTTAACAGGACAGGTTCCACTCAGAACAGGCCTCGCCATGGTCGACAAAAGAAGTTGAGTGCCCATGCTCAGCGTCATATCCAGAGGTTGTCATTGGGAAATAGACATATGAGTGCTGCCAGCATTGCTGCAGAGGTTGAAAGGGTGGGAGGTCAGCCAATACGCCGCACACTGCATCAAATTAGTCTGCATGGCTGTCGTCCCAGAAGGAAGCCTCTTCTAAAGATGATTCACAGAAAAGCCCACAAACAGTTTGCTAAAGACAAGCAGACTAAGGACATGGATTACTGGAACCATGCTCTGTGGTCTGATGAGACCAAGATAAACTTATTTAGTTCAGATGGTGTAAAGCGTGTGTGGCGGCAACCAGGTGAGAAGTACACAAGCATGGTGGTGGGAGTGTCATGGTCTGGGGCTGCATGAGGGCTGCAGGCACTGGGGAGCTACAGTTTATTGAGGGAATCATGAATGCCAACATGTACTTGGACATACTGAAGCAGAGCATGATCCCCTCCCTTCGAGAACTGGGCCGCAGGGCAATATTCCAACATGATAACGACCACAAACACACCTCCAAGATGACCACTGCCTTGCTAATTAAGCTGAGGATAAAGGTGATGGACTGGCCAAGCATGTCTCCAGACCTAAACCATATTGAGCATCTGTGGGACATCCTCAAATGGAAGGTGGAGGAGCGCAAAGTATCTAGTATCCACCAGCTCCGTGATGTCTTCATGGAGGAGTGGAAAAGGACTTCAGTGGCAACCTGTGAAGCTCTGGTGAACTCCATGCCCAAGGTGGTTAAGCCAGTGCTAGCCCCCCACAGGCCCCCCTCCCCCAAAGCACCTACCCCCCATGTTGAGGGCATGTGGCCTGGTACAGTTCGCGAGGGGGGGGGGCGCTCGCTCGTCCCCACCCCCTTTCCTGACCGGCCGGGCTGCATGCTCAGATGAGGGTCTGGTGTGGATTTTGGGGGGACCCCCACGCCGATGTCTCGGAGTAGGAGGTTCCCCTTAAAATCCATACCAGACCTAAGGGCCTAGTATGCCCCTGGGGGGAACCCACGCCAGTTTTTCATTTAAACTTGGTGCGGCGTTCCCCCTCATGATTCATAACAGACAGCTGTCAGCACTGCCTGTCATTCATCGTGAAAGGAAAAAAAAAGTTTTCCTTTCCCGATCAATGAGCCAGCGCGACATGCACAGTACCAGCGCCGAGAACACAATCTTGCGGTCAGGTACTGTATTTTTTAGGCACAGATTGCGTTAAAAAATGTTTTATTTTGACTATGTTTTATTGTATTTGCTTTGCAGGTATGGTAAGTCTTATGCCTCGTACACACGGTCGGATTTTCCGACGGAAAATGTATGATAGAACCTTGTTGTCGGAAATTCCTACCGTGTGTAGGCTCCATCACACATTTTGCATCGGATTTTCCGACACACATAGTTTGAGAGCAGGATATAAAATTTTCCGACAACAAAATCCGTTGTCGGAAATTCCGATCGTGTGTACACAAATCCGACGGACAAAGTGCCACGCATGCTCAGAATAAATAAAGAGATGAAAGCTATTGGCCACTGCCCCGTTTATAGTCCCGACGTATGTGTTTTACGTCACCGCGTTCAGAATGATCGGATTTTCCGACAACTTTGTGTGACCGTGTGTATGCAAGACAAGTTTGAGCCAACATCCGTCGGAAAAAATCCTAGGATTTTGTTGGAATGTCCGAACAAAGTCCGACCGTGAGTACGGGGCATTACTGTTATACTGTAATCTTACTTTGTTTTTTTGTTAACCATTATTTGCTTAGCAGCACTGATTTATCCATCTTGATAGAAACAGCGTTTGCTCCCACGATACGTAATTCAGTGACTCCAGCGCTGTAGGAGGTGATTTCACCCCCACAGTTAAAAGAAAATAGTGCATGTATGCCCATCATTAGAATTGGGTGCATGAAGGGCAGTATTCTAATGGTGGGCATACCTACTGATCAATTTCTTTTTTTCGTTCAGGCCACAGGCTGCATGAAAAAAAGATCATTACAATATATTCCCAATAAGGACCAGCAACATACTGGTATGTTGCTGGACTTTGAGTGGTTATGCCAGAATGATCATCTTGGTATCATTCTTTTCAGACAGCGGTCAGCTTTCATATAAAAGCAATCCTTGCAGCTAATTAGCCTCTAGACTGCTTTTACAAGCAGTGGGAGGGAATGCCCCCCCACCATCATCCATGGTTTTCTCGGGCTCTCTTGTCCCAACAGGGAATCTGAGAATTCAGTGACCATAGAGCTGATCAGAGACCAGAATGGCTCCAATCATCTCTATGGCCTAAGAAACTGGAAGCTACAAGCATTTCATGATTTAGGTTTCGCTGGATATGAACAGCGCCATTGGGAAATTGGGAAAGCATTTAATCACACCAATAATCGGTGCATGTTTATAGCACTGATCACTGTATAAATGCCAAAGGTCCCAAAAATGTGTCAAAAGTGTCCGATGTGTCCACCATAATGTCGCAGTCCCGATAAAAATCGCAGATCGCCGCCATTACTAGTAAAAAAATTAAAATGCTATAAATCTATCCCGTATTTTGTTGATGCTATAATTTTTGCACAAACCAATTAATATACGCTTATTGCAATTTTTTTAACAAAAATATGTAGAAGAATATATATCGGCCTAAACTGAGAAAAAATTTGCTTTAAAAAAAAAAAATGGGGATATTTATTATAGCAAAAAGTACAAAATATTGTGTTTTTTTCAAAATTGTCGCTCTTTTTGTTTATAGCACAAGAAATAAAAAATGCAGAGATGATCAAAAAAAAATTCTCTATTTGTGGGAAAAAAAAGGACATCAATTTTGTTTGGGTGCAGCGTCGCAGACCGTGCAATTGTTAGTTAAAGCGACACACTGCCGAATCGCAAAAAATGGCCTGGTCATTCAGCAGCCAAATCTTCCGGGGCTGAAGTGGTAAAGAAGTATCTGTCCACAATTGCTCCTTTCAGTTTATCTAATAAACCTTGTCATTCCAGCTGGAAATCATCAAGGAAAAGTGGTTACTGCCTGGACTCTAGCAGGCTTGATTGTGCATATAGGACAAGGGGTCGCAAGCCTCCGTCAGCGGCGGCAGCGCACTATACCAGAGCTGTTGCAGCCTCATAGGCAGCACATTCGAGAGTATCAATGTTGTCCATCTGTAGAGAGGTTTCGTGGTCATCCCAGCATACCTATTCAAACTTTACGGATAGATCCAGGTGACTTGTCATCGGGGGACTAGGAAGGACTATTCAGTCCTCTGTCCCATCTTGATTAGAAGCTTGGTTTGGCAAGTAGAACCCACCCTGTCAGCTAGTTATTTATCACTAGTATGCTGCCATGTTGGTATCAGGAAAACGGAAAATTGTATTAAATACTTACCGTAATTTTCCTTTCCTGATGCCAAACCATGGCAGCATATGGACCCACCCTGTACGTTTCAGTAAGTAGCTTGTTACAAAGAATGGGGGGGCAGCTAACTAGTCCTTTTTTTATGCTATACATTGGTCCTAAGGGAGTGGTCAAGAGACGGAGCTCTATCACTAGTATGCTGCCATGGTTTGGCGTCAGGAAAGGAAAATTACGGTAAGTACTTGATACAATATTCCTTTTAAAAAAAGCCAATTGTTTATGATGCTTCACCAAACTAAAGGTCATCCATTTAGATCCACTTTAAACTTTGACATTTGTAAGATTTGTAGGATTATGGGCACCGATAGGATATGTACTGTGCCTGCTTGATAGCATTTTACAGCTTTCATGGTATGGTATACCAACACAAAGTGCAATGTCTTTCAACATACAGTATGTATATTTTGGTATGTGCAGATGTACCTATGGGTAGGTACAGTATTTGTATTTTGTAAAATTTCTTAATCATAAGCGTGTTCAAATAGACTATAAAGGAATAATGCATGTACCCTAGATGTAACCCACTCCTATGTGCCTTTTTTCTGGTAAGAATACGAATAAAGGGAAAAATCTGTATGGATTTGTTTCTATGTAAATAATATGCTATGACCCTGCCTGTTATTTTGCTCAGGTGCAGTTGGTTTGGCAGATGCCCCTGAATTTTTCACCTGTGGTCCTCCCAGTCTCTTTCCAAAGGAAGCTGCACAGCAGAGTGTGTATGGCTTTAACTGAACATCGTAATTAGCTATATGCACTGATTTATGTATTTGTAAGTCATTTTACTACATACAAGTAGAACATTATAATAATAACTTCAATATATGTGGCATCTAATTACATTGTTAAAATTAAGTTTTTAGAAACATTTCCACATCTCAAGAAAAGCATAAACTGTGGCACATTGTCCACTCCCTTTGAGGCAACTGAGGATTTCACTGATATGAATGTATGAGTTATATATATATATATATGATAATTTACAGTACAGTATCAAACATTTCTTGAAAAGTGGAAAATGGTGGACTAAAGCCAAGGAGCAATCTGAACATAGGACTTGTATGTGCAGAACATAAGTGCTGTCATCATTTTTGTTCTAATGAAGCTTTAAGGAACTTAAAAGGCTAATTTCTATGTAATCACTGTAGATGTTTTTATGTATGGAGATGGAGAAATACATTAGTATAATGCTAAAGCATAGGTGTTTTTGTATTTATTTATTTATTTATTTATTTATTTATTATTTATGTATGTTATGTAATCTAACTAAAGAGGGAAGGTGGTTGGTGGAAAGGGGTTTAACTAAAGATCAGACCTAAATACAGGATTTTGTCATTTTGCTGAGAATGATCTGATTCCCATTTTATTATCAAAACAATTTATATTATATCATACATTTTCATTACATGATTTCCCTATAACAAAACCTACAGCTTTATAGCAGGAATTTTATCCATGATATCACCTAAAATATGTGTTTTACCACTTAAAAATTAATGTTATTTCTTCAAGGGATACATTCACCAAATCACAGCATTAAGTGTAAAAAAAAAAAAAACTGTGCAAAATTCTGCAATGGATTTTATGTGTTAATTATGCACACAATTCTGGTCTCAAATGTGCACAATCAAGTTTTTTATTTTAACTTGAGTTTTTTTTTAACTTAATTACCCAAATCTATTTAACATGAATCTCAACCTAAATGAAATTGAGCATTTTAGATGATTTTTTGTATACATACAGTATATGTAAAAAATGTAATTATATAATTATCACAAAACAAATTTCACATCCATTAATGAAGAATGACTTTGACACGAGCAGTGTCATAGTTATAGCATGATAGCTGTCACAGGAGATACAAGTAGTTAAGTGGTTTTGTTTTAGTCTTGTTTGGGAGACTTGTCAAAATGCTCACTTTCAATGATAGCTTATAAAGTAGTTACCAGGAGAAAACTACATAAGGTAACAAGCATAAAATGACTGCAGAACAATTTGTAGATAATTATTAGAAAATCATTCCCTAAAGTTATATAGAGTACACTGTGTTCTAGCCTCATGGCCTGAAAACAGCGAGAGCTCATTCTTGTTCTGCAAGACAGGTTGCCAAGATGTTTGACATTACCAAAAAGGGTTATTTTAGAATAAAAGCCATCCACCAAACTCTATAATAGCTGTCTCACTGAGCTGAAAGATGTAGCAAACCTTCCAACTGAATGTAATGATGAACCCATTGACAGCATGACATTCAATTCAACAGCAGGCTAAAGCAGGTAGATAGCTGAATCAGACAATCATAGAATCAGCGCAATAATTGACTCCGGGTAATATACAGCTAATCAGTTCGAAGAGTATTTTAAAACATGACACTGACTTAAATACAGCATGACTCCTGGTTACAGCATACTCAACTTTTCTGCATTTGTCAGACATTTCGGTATTGTGATTAGTTAGTACCTTTAAAATCTCTGCTTAAATGTGTTTGTATTTTTTAAATTAAAATACAGCTTTGTTTTGCATTGTGTAAAAGTGAATATGCAACCAGTTTACCACCCAGCAGCAAACAGCAGTCATAGCTTGCCGATTCTGTGCTGACGTTTTTTTTTGGGCTAAATGTCTTTTTCATAGCTTTGTGCCTGTGTCAGCTGCTGATGACGACTGAGAATGGCTATGGACCTTAATATGGATCATCCTTCTTCACATAAGTCTTTTCTGGAAATTAGTTTCAGATTTTACAAAAAGATAATACTAATACATATTTATAAATGCAAAGTAACTTTTTAATTCAATCTTATTTTATTGAGAAAGAAAAGGTGTATAGTATACAGTAATGTAATACAAAAACACATAAAAGTAGAAATAGATATCATTGCGATATTGGTAACATATCATCTTATGTCTTAATCAATTTGTGAGCTTTTATTAATTGGTTTGATATTTAGCCTGCGTAGCTATACCGTCTAAACTGAGTATAGTGCAGGTGAGCACCACTATCCACTCACCGAGTGGCGTCCACCTATTGCAAACAAGCTAGGGCTATTGTTGCTGTGCTAAATTATTTTTCTCTGATGGGGAAGCTCAGTGTGTGTCACATTACTTGTCTGATGAGATTAGAGAGAATGATTTAGGTGATCGTATAGCGTTGTAACATATAAGGGGAGAAAGAGTAAAAGAGGGGTGGGAATAGAGGGGACAAGGGAGAAAGGGAATACAGATATTAAGAGAAAGACATTCCACCCTGGTCACACAGTTGCATTGGTGGAGTCCTCTGTAGCCCATGAAATAAATTCAGCGGAATAGCGGAAGATAGACCACGAGGTCCAGGTCTTGGAAAATTGTTCCTCCTTACCCGTTTCCTGCGACAACATCCGTTCCAGACTTTCAATTTGGTCCACTTCAGTTGCCCAATCCCCCAGGGAAGGCATGCTCGTCGACTTCCAATGTCTGGGCAGTACCGTTCTAGCTGCCGCCAGAAAGTGACGCAGAACGTCTTTTTTGACCGATTTAAGTGGGCCAGGGAGCATAGATAGCAGGGCCACCTCAGGAGAGGATGCAACCGAGGTCGCCATGAGTCTGCAGTACAGATCGAGGATCTTTTGCCAGAACCTCCGCACAGGGGGGCGCAAAGTAACTTTTTAATAACAATTGTGTGCATGCAAAAGAAACAAAAAATAAACAAGATGGTAAAAAAAGGCAAAGAGCAAACGAGGACAAATCAAAAGCATTTACAGAGTCGCGCTGAAAGAATGATTATCCATATATAACAAACCATAAGTGAAATAAATTTTAAAAGTCAGAGATAGGGATGAGCTTCGAGTTCGAGTCAAACTCATGTTCGACTCGAACATTGGCTGTTCGCAAGTTCGCCGAACAGCGAACAATTTGGAGTGTTCGCGGCAAATTCGAATGGCGCGGAACACCCTTTAAAAGTCTATGGGAGAAATAAAAAGGGCTAATTTTAAAGGCTTATATGCAAGTTATTGTCATAAAAAGTGTTTGGGGACCTGGGATCAATGCAAAAAAAAGTTTTAAAAACGGCCGTTTTTTCAGGAGCAGTGATTTTAATAATGCTTAAAGTCAAACAATAAAAGTGTAATATCCCTTGAAATTTCGTAGCTGGGGGGTGTCTATAGTATGCCTGTAAAGGGGTGCATGTTTCCTGTGTTTAGAACAGTCTGACAGAAAAATGACATTTCGAAGGAAAAAACCCATTTAAAACTACTCGCGGCTATTGCATTGCCGACAATACACATAGAAGTTCATTGATAAAAACGGCATGGGAATTCCCCACAGGGGAACCCCGAACCAAAATTGAAAAAAAAAATGACGTGCGGGTCCCCCTAAATTCCATACCAGGCCCTTCAGGTCTGGTATGGATATTAAGGGGAACCCCGGCCAAAATTTTTAAAAAAAGGACGTGGGGGTACCCCTAAATTCCATACCAGACCCTTCAGGTCTGGTATGGATTTTAAGGGGAACCCCGTGCCAAAAAAAAAAAAAACGGTGTGGGGTCCCCCCAAAAATCCATACCAGACCCTTATCCGAGCACCCAACCTGGCAGGCAACAGGAAAAGAGGGGGGGACGAGAGTGCGCCCCCCCTCCTGAACCGTACCAGGCCACATGCCCTCAACATTGGGAACGTGCTTTGGGGTAGCCCCCCAAAACACCTTGTCCCCATGTTGATGAGGACAAGGGCCTCATCCTCACAACCCTGGACGGTGGTTGTGGGGGTCTGTGGGCGGGGGGCTTATCAGAATCTGGAAGCCCCCTGTAACAAGGGGACCCCCAGATCCCGGCCCCCCCCTGTGTGAAATGGTAAGGGGGTACTTACCCTACCATTTCACTAAAAAACTGTCAAAAATTTTAAAAATGACAAGAAACAGTTTTTGACAATTCCTTTATTTGAATGCTTCTTCTTTCTTCTATCTTCCTTCAACTTCTTCTTCTGGTTCTTCTGGCTCTTCTGGTTCTTCCTCCGGCGTTCTCGTCCAGCATCTCCTCCACGGCGTCTTCTATCTTCTTCTCCTCGGGCCGCTCCGCACCCATGGCATGGGGGGAGGCTCCCGCTCTTCTCTTAATTTTTTTCATCTTCTTCTCTTCTTCTTTTCTTCTCTTCTTCTCTTCTTCTATTCTCGTCCAGGATTACCTTTTTATAAAAGCATTATATTAAAATATTGTTCATAACATCAGACATAAATCATCTTTTATAAAAAGGTTTGGATAAAACACACATCATTAAAAAATTTCAATGGTGATAACCATAAAACAATAAAATTATAAATACGGTTCAGGTATCCATAGCTGAAATACCCACTTGATTGACTAAAAATAAATCATGCGCCTTTGTGCTCAGCACTAATTCACGTAAATAAATTACCAGCACATTGGAAAATCTATGTGAGAAAATCCTAACATTCTTAAATCGTCCATGTTTGTGTGTATATCCAGTATATATAATAACCTTAGACACGCCAATGTTAGAATACTAATATTAAAATACCCAAATTATTATAGCTGTGGAATTGCAAAGCTTCAATCCCAAATGGGCAGGAGTAAGATGATAACGATACCCAGTTTTGGTACCGATACCCATAGCATCGGCATCGATACCCAAAAATAACTCTAATTAAAAGAACTACCAACATTGCTAGCTACAGGGATATATTGCATCTTCTTTGCAAAAACAAGTATGCCATCCCAAAATATAAAGATAGAACAAATGAAAAAAATATGTATAAAAGACTTCCAGCATACTGGAAAATTCCTCAGTAAACTACTAAACACTAACTAAGGGGTTATATACTCTTCTTTCAAAAGACAAGCATACAATCCCCGGATATAGGATAAAGCAAAAAGTAAAGAGATTCTATAAATCCTCCAGCATACTGGTAAGTTAACGAAAAACCAATAAAATTGATAAATTGAATAAAAAATATAAAATATAACCTCCAGTGATTTAGTCATAGTAAGGCAGTACTGCAATACAACATAGAACCCTAGAACAGTCAAAGAATAGGAGCTCATTAAAATCAATAATTGCTAATGAAACAATTTAGGTCGAGTTCGATATTCAGCCCATTAGGGCTAAATGTATTGGCCAGAAATATCCACAGTGATTCACGCTTGGATATCTCTCTAACCATGTTGGCTCCTCTCCAATTGGGGTGCAATTTGTCGATACCCCAAAATTTAAGGCTTTCTGGATTTCTATCATGCTTCTCCCTAAAATGCAGTGATACGCTATGTTCTTTATATCCTATTAGGATGTTATATATATGTTCTGACACCCTTTTCCCTAAAGTCCTTTTCGTGCAGCCTATATACATCAGGCCACACGGACATTCTAAAGTGTACACTACATGCGTTGACATGCATGATATGAATTCTTTGATCTGGAATTCTTTTCCATTAGCTGTTGAGGTAAAGCTGGTCAGACCCCTCAAATGTGTGGTAACTTGCTGACAAGATTTACACTTTCTGCATGCATAGAAGCCTGCTCGATCCCAGAACATTTTCGTTTTGTTCGGAGGGTCCAGCACCTTTTTGACAACCTGGTCACCAAAAGAAGGGGCCTTTCTGTATATGAAGGTTGGATTAACTGGTACGTGCTTACTCAGCACCCGGTCCATGCACAATATACTCCAATGTTTTCAAATGATAGCCTCTATTTCACGGTACTGTTCATGGTACCTGCCTATAAAGCCCCATTCATGTTTGGACTCTTGTTGTTTTATTTTGAGGACCAGACAAGCTTCTTGTGAGTTAGAGACCACCTGTGCTATCAACTTTTCCAAAGGTTAGACCTTATACCCTTTTTCCATGAACCATTTTTTAATCACTTCTACCTGGGTCACGTAATCGCTATCCAACGTGCAATTGCGACTTATAGGTGTGAATTGCCCTTTAGGTATATTACGCAACCATTGTGGGTGATGGCCACTCTGTATCAGGATATAGCTTTTGCGATCAGTACCCTTAAAGAACGCCTTAGTGTACAGATGATCTTCTCCCTTCTTTACAGTGACATCCAAATAGTGTATTTCTTCCTGGCTCCAATTAAATTCTAATTTTATATTGCTAGTATTACTGTTTAACCATTGAGAAAATTCAACTAGGGAGGCCTCGGTGCCCTGCCACACCATAAACAGGTCGTCTATGTACCGTTGGTAAAAGAGCAATTCTTCTCTCCTGTTGCAGTATATCCACCTGTCCTCCCATTCGCTCATGAACAAGTTTGCGAGGCTTGGTGCAAACTTTGCACCCATTGCAACGCCGTTTTTTTGGCTGTAAAAGTTACCAGCATACCAGAAATAATTGTGTGTTAGACAATAGTCGAGAATCTTTCCCAAAAATTTCTTCTGGATGCGGGGTATATCCTCCCTCTTACTGAAAGCCCAATTGAGCGTCAAGAGGGCATCCTCATGCTGGATTATAGTATATAAGGAAACCACATTGTCCGTCACCAGGAATAGTTGTATTTACTCTCATTCAATCGAGAGTGCAGTGCTATACCTTTTAGCTTTAGACCATTTGAGAACTTTATTAGCGCTGTTAATACTATCTTTCTATAAGAGAGTATATTTGGTAATAATTTATAAATGAACATAGTGGCAGTGAGAACTTTGCTGGTTGTGAATGGTGTCAATGGTGAATTATTGATGACATTGCTAAAATCTGCATGGTGCACTGAAGCAATATCTGAACAAAAGTGATAACTATTTTTGTAATCTACCAGAATAATAATACAGATGACTTCCCAAACCATTTTTCCCAGATTAATTGGCTCCTAACTTACCCAGTTCACTAGGTGTTGGAGGAAATTATGTGGTGGGGGACCTTGTGTAATCAGCAACTCCTTTTCCAGTTTACTTCTCCATGTCCAGTGTGCCAAGCAGGGCTCAATAAACTTCTGATTGTTCTATTGAATTGTTAGCAGGCACTCCTTTTTTCAGTAGTTAGGTTTATTCTCACTGAGGCCTGGAGCCTATGGCATGCGATTTCAGTGTTTACGGCAGTAGTCAGTAAAGATTTCAGTGTTCCCAGCAGTGACCATTATAGATCTTAGTGTACCCAGCAGTGACAAGTACAAATCTCAGTTTCCAGTTGCAGTGACAAGTACATATCTCAGTGGTCCCAGCAGTGATAAGTACAGATCTGAATGTCTTCAGCAGTGACTCATGAAGATTCCAGTATCCCCAGCATTAACCAGTACTGACCTCATATCACCAGCAGTTATTCATACAAATCTCAGTGTCTCCAACTGTGACCAGTATACAGGCATACCCCACTTTTGAGCACACAATTGGACCAGAGCATGTATGTAAAACAAAAATGTACTTACAGTGAAGCAATACCTTTTTTCACTTCTGAGGGGTCAGGGGCTGTAGTGGAGGAATCAGGGCCTATAGTGGAGGGCCATGGGAGGGGGTCAGCGAGTGAAGTTAATCCACTTGCGTTTAGGCAGCGACTGTGGGCTGGCTGGTGGGCAACTCTGGGCTGGCTGGTGGGTAACTCTGGGCTGGCTGGCGGTTAAACCTGGGCTGGCTGGTGGGCATGGCTTGCAGCCTCTTCACTGGCGATAACTCTGGGTGGCAGCTCCGCCTCTTCCAGGCCATACTGCAACTGCGTGGAGCGGGATATCTGCATTTGTGAGGTACTTTACATACACACGCGGACATGTCCGTACTCGCGAGTGTACGTAAAGTGAGTGTACTTAAAGCGGGGTATGCCTGTAAATCTCTGTAAATCTTAACCCGGTGCTAATGAATACAGATATTAATGTCCCCCATCTGTGACCAGTACAGACCTCAGTGCCGCAGAAGTGGCCAGTAGCAAGCTCAGCATCCCCAACAGTGACCAGTGCAGATCTCATTCTTCCCAGTATTGACTGTGATGAACGCCTCCTTGCTAACTTGCGACAAAGGACTGGCCAACATCACACCACGCTGTCACTTCCGTCACAATGCCACTCTCAGCTGCGCCCAGCACAAAGATTTTCCAACTTGCGCGACCACAGTCTAGGTGCCAACACCCTTAGATCAATTGTCACTGGGCTAATTACGCAATTAACCATTTAATTGCCACCACTGATGTTTGTTTTAGGAAGGGTCAGGACTTCCATCAATTTAGCAATACCAATTATGATTTCAAAATAAGCTTCTGCAACACACACTGCCACCACAGACAGGTCTACTCAGAGGCCTTACTCTACAACAGTAGCACTCTTTTAAAAGGCAGGTTTGTTTATAGCTTGCATTAGGAGCTTTAGAGACAAGGTTAACACTTTTCAACATAAGGGTTTATTATGGAGGTCAAGTTGGTACAAATAAAACATTTACAGAAAAAAAGATGTTTCAAAAGGATAAAGACAATATACAGCCACAAAGAAATAAGGTAGAATTGGGGAGGAAGAATACTTGCAATTAATGTCCGAGGGTTGATCAGAGTTCAATCGATGAGCTGGGTAATCGGTTCTCAAACTTGGCAGATGTCCCTGCTTGGATGGTAAAAGGAGAATTGACCATTGTCTTGGCTTCTCCTCTTTTCTATCAAATCAAAGGGGGTGTTGACAGCGACCAGTGACCAATCGTCTGGTCATCTTGTTTAGGGGTTGGTTGCTGGGAGGTGTCCACACTCATGACCATGTCCCAGGTACACTTTGTGATACATACTTATATCTCTGCATCTCTACTGTTTATAGACTGCAAATATCCATATTATTGTTCAGCGCGAGATTTCCTTCAAAACAAATATAAACATACTATGTCTCTAATGTCTAGTTTATGTGGGAGGAATAAGGGGTACCAGTGGTTTCCCATTTGACCTGACATAGGGGTGTCTGGACTTGAAATGTTACAAACTATCCGAGGAAACTAAATATGTCCATATTATGGCTGTGCTATTATTACTTTGGAAGTTATGAAACATGCTGAAATTTCATACTTATTCCACTGTTTAAGTTTTATGTGCATTCAGGTATTTACGACTAGACATGTGCATTACGTTTCGTTCCGAAACGAAATTCAGACACATTTTTCATTATTCGAATTTCCGAATTATAAAAGTAGACATTTTTAAATGAATCCGAAAAAAGCGAACAAATTCGAAAACAAATTCGAATCGAATTTGAAAAAAATAGGAATCTATTTTCTAAAAAATACAATAAAATAGAATATAAAATAATAATGCAATAGAATATATATATATATATATATATGTTTTTTTTTTTTTTTAATTCTGTACTATTTTTTTATATGCTTTTCTTTTCTATTATTTTCAATTCTATAATAGTTATTTCTATTTAAATTCAAATTCATTTTATATCATTTTATACAAAATTTGAATTTCGGAACATGGCTTCTGAAGTTCGAATCTCATATAGAATGAATTTGAATAGAAAAGATTTGAATAGAAACGAAAAGAAAAGAATAGAAAAACAACAGAACAGAATAGAATAAAATATATATATATATATATATATATATATATATATATATATATATATATATATATATATATATATATATATATATATATATATATATATATTATATATATATATATATATATATATATAAATATATATATATATAATATTTTATTCTATTCTGTTCTATTGTTTTTCTAGTCTATTCTTTTCCATATATATATATATATATATATATATATATATATATATATATATATATATATATATATATATATATATATATATATATATATATATATATATATATATATATATATAAGCCACCTTCTGAAATTGGAATCTGGTACAGAATGAATTTGAATAGAAAAGATTATATTATTTTTTTTCTATTCTGTTCTATTGTTTTTCTATGCTATTCTTTTTATTATTTTCTATTCTATTCTAATCTTTTCTATTGGAATTCCATTTCATTCTATGCAAAATTCGAATTTCAGGACATGTTTTATATACACATATATATAATATTTTTTTCTTTTCTGTGCTATTGTTTTTCAATGCTATTTTTTTCTAGTATTTTCGATTCTTTTCTAATCTTTTCTATTTAAATTCAATTTCATTCTATACGGATTTCTAATTTCACAAAATGGTTATATAAAGTTTACTTTTTCAAATTCAGTCAAATTTTTTCGAATGCGGTAGAATTTTTTCAAATGCGGGCAATTTCCTTCCTATTCAAATATAAAACTAAACGAATCCCGAAAACAAATGTAACAAATGCAACAAATTTAACTCAACAAATTTAGCTAAATAACGAATCGAAACAAAACTAAACAATTTTTTTTTTATCTTGCACATATCTATTTATGACCGGTATCTGCTGGTTCTCTGAATTGAGAGGGTGACAGTTTTTTACGACAGGCCTGAACATCCTGCCAGGCCGACATGAGCTGTTTTTACTGACCTAGCCTGGTTCTGCTTTCTCTGTTGAGATAACTGTTCCTTTGAAGTCTAAACTATGAATTCCTAACACAAGGCAGAAGGGAGGGAGTTCAGATTGTTCTGTAATATTACGGTTAGCCAAGCTGTCATGGCTGCCCTAAGGTTCTCACACAACATGGCCACTAGCTAGATTTTCATGTCCAGTACGTGATATCGTTACATTGACCAGTATTGATCTCAGTGTCCAGAGAAGTGACTAGCATAGTAGTCAGTGTCCCCAGCATTGACCAGTAACACACACACACACACTTAGGCCCCTTTCACACTGGGGCTGTGGGGGCGTCGGCGGTAAAACGGTGCTATTTTTAGCGCCGCTTTACCGTTGTTTTTGCGGCGGTATTCGGCCGCTAGCGGTGCGGTTTCAACCCCCGCTGGCAGCCGAAAAAGGGTTAAAACTGCTCGCATAGCGCCGCTACAGCGGCGGTATAGACGCGGTATAGCCGCGCTGCCCCATTGATTTCAATGGGCAGGAGCGGTGAATACACCGCTCCTTCACCGCTCCAAACATGCTGTTTGCAGGAGGTTTTTTTCTCTCCTGCCAACGCACCGCTTCAGTGGTTCAGGACAAACAGCAGCGGCAGTTTTAGGTCGGTTTGCAGGCGCTATTTTTAGCGCAATAACGCCTGCAAACCGCCCCAGTGTGAAAGGGGCCTTAGATACATACTGTACATATATACACATACACATGACCTATGAGCATCTCTTACTTAATTTGAATCCACCAGTAAGGTGAGCTCAGGCGTGTTCGCAAACAGCAAGTGCAGAGCCCACCAGGAAGTCAGCACTGCAGAACGCTAATCACAAGCAGTGAGAAATTGTCCCAATGCGTGGCTGCAGAGATTGGGAAATGTCTCACTGCTTGTGATTAGCGCTGTGCAGTGGCGACTTCCTGGCAGGCGCTGCACGTGCTGTTTCCGAACATGCCTGAGCTCATCCTTATCCACCAGCCCTCAACTTGTCTTCTGCCTCAGCTGCTCTGCATGCTGGTCTTAGTTTACCTGGATAAAATTCTGAGTTTTCTTTTGAGCTAAAGATTCCCAGAAGTGAATATCATAGTCATCTAATTAAAAGTCACCCTCACTTGTATTGTGAATCGTGATGGTTGATCTTAAAATAACTGATCAACATTGACTATTCTATAGTGATTGTCCCAATTACTCCCCCTGATTAGGAAAAGTGGCTAATTGTAATGGACAGCTCTTGGAGGCTATCTAAGCCTTAGAAAGCAACAGTGTGAAAGAGAGGATAGAGAAAATGCTACCAAAATATACATTCACCTGCCACTTTATTAAGTACTCCTTGCTAGTACCAGGTTGACCCCCTTTTGCCTTCAGAATTGCCTTAATTCTTCGTGGCATAGGTTCAACAAGGTGTTGGAAATATTCCTCAGAGATTTTGGTCAATGTTTGGTTCATATTGACATGATATCATCACGCAGTTGTAGATTTGTCGGCTTCACGTTCATGATGCAAATCTCCCGTTCCACCACATCCGAAAGGTGCTCCTTGGTTTGAAATATTGAGGCCATTAAATTACAGTGATCTCATTGTCATGTTCAAGAAACCAGTTTGAGATGATTTGAGCTTTGTGACATGGTACATTATCCTGCTGGAAGTAGCCATCAGAAGATGGGTTCACTGTAGTCATAAAGGGATGGATATGGTCAGCAACAATACTCGGGTAAGCCGTGGCCTTTAAACGATGCTCAGTTGGTAATAAGGGGCCCAAAGTGTGCCAAGAAAATATATCTCACACCATTACACCACCACCACCAGCCTGGACCATTGAAAAAGGCAGGATGAATCCATGCTTTCATGTTGTTTACACCAAATTCTGACCCTACCATCTAAATGTGGCAGCTAAAATAAAGACTCAACAGATCAGGTAACATTTTTCCAATCTTTTATTGGCCAATTTGCGTGACCCTGTGTGAATTGTAGCCTCAGTTTCCTGTTCTTAGTTGACAGGATTGGCTCCTGGTGTGGTCTTCTGCTGCTGTAGCCCATCTGCTTCACTGTTCGATGTGTTGTGCATACCTTGGTTGTAACAAGTGGTTATTTGAGTTACTATTGTCTTTCTATCATCGTCTGCCCATTCTCCTCTGACCTCTGACAAGCCATTTTTGTCCACACAACTACTGCTCACTGGATATTTTCTCTGTTTTGGACCATTCTCTGTAAACCCTAGAGATGGTTGTGTGTGAAAATGCCAGTAGATCAGCAGTTTTTGAAATACCCAGACCAGCCCGTCTGGCACCAGCAACCATGCCACATTCAAAGGCACTTAAATCCCCTTTCTTCCCCATTCTGATGCTCGGTTTGAACTTCAGCATATCATTTTCACCACTTCTAGATGCCTAAATGCATTGAGTTGCTGCCATGTGATTGGCTGATTAGTAATTTGTGTTACCAAGCAATTGAACAGGTGTACCTAATAAGGTGGCCAGTGAGTGTATAGCAGACTAAAACAGAAAGGAAATGAACATAGGGCCTCCTTAAGAATAAAGCACTTAGACTGTATGAAGAGCTGAAAGTGGAACTAAGCATTTAATTTATTTCAATAGTTTTTATTGAATTTTTCAGAAAAAAAAGGAAACAATGATAAAATCTGTAATACATAAAAACATATGCCATCTAACGAAAGACCGTATTTGCATACAGAAGCCAAGCATGAATCACAAATGTTTCTGAACATTGTGTACAGTAATAACGCAAGAGATACGTCGCCCACCACCTCACTACACTCCATATGGGATCAAACTGCATCACGGGGAAGAGGGCAACATAGCTGACCTGTAATATACTTTTAGTTCAGTACATGTATTAATGTAGTAAAGAGTCTTGTCATATAAGAGCCAAAGTAAAATATTAAAAAAATATATATACATATAAAAATAAAAGAAACAAACCTAATGATGCAAGCAAGGGAGTAGAAATGGATAAGCTAGAGGAGATACTATCCATGGGTCCCTGAGTCAAACATTCACTAAAGTAGAGATAAGGAGGGTTATCTGGACATAAAATTTAATTTTTGTTGAATAAAAGAACTGTAAAACATTCATTGAACTGTAAACTACTGTCCAAAGGGGATAATGGTCCAACCCTTTCCTCCCCAACAAATATAAGACCCAGGATCAAACTGCTGGAATGTCTGAATACAGAAATACTCCCTAAAAGGTTAATTAAAATGATTGTAAATGTTTGTCTTTTTTTTTTTAAATAACAAACATGCTTACCTCCTCAGTGCAGTTGGTTTTGCACAGAGCAGCCCGGATCCTCCTCCTCTCGGGTCCCTTCTCACTGCTCCTAGCCCCTCCCTCTTTTGAGTGCCCCTGAGCCAGCAGCTTGTTACAGGGGTCACCCAAGCCAAGTCAGAGCTCTGTGTATCCATTCAGACAAAGAGCCCCAACCTGGCCCTGCCCCTTCTCTCCTCTGATTGTCTGACTGACTTTGAATGACAGCTGCGGGAGTCATGGTACCACTGCTCTGTCTCAGCCAATCAGGAGGAGTATCCTGGGTGGCTACGAGGATCGTGGACATTGATGGCAAGAGAAGGGGCTCAGGTGGGTACCGTATTTGTTGGCGTATAACACATACTTTTCCCACCGGGAAAATTAAAGGCAAATCATGTGTGCGTGTTATATGCAAATTCCTGCTGCCTCTGAGTGGAAGGAGGGGGCGGGCACCACCGGATTACACAGAGCGGCGACCTCCTGTGTACCCGGCACTCAGTCACACACAGTTCCACCTTCTGGCCCAGGATTGGACCACTGTTCTGTCTATCACAGGAGGCGGGCCAGGAGGCGGGACTGTGTGTGACTGATCACCGGGTACACAGGAGATTGCGGCGCTGTGTAATCTGGCACTGGCGAGGCTGCAGATGAGCAGGCTGCATTAATCTGCAATGGTGAGGCTGCATTAACCACTTCAGCCCCGGAAGGATTTACCCCCTTCCTGACCAGAGCACTTTTTACAATTCGGCACTGCGTCGCTTTAACTGCCAATTGCGCGGTCATGCAATGCTGTACCCAAACGAAATTTGCGTCCTCTTCTTCCCACAAATAGAGCTTTCTTTTGATGGTATTTGATCACCTCTGCCGTTTTTATTTTTTGCGCTATAAACGGAAAAAGACCGAAAATTTTGAAAAAAAATGATATTTTCTACTTTTTGTTATAAAAAAAATCCAATAAACTAAATTTTAGTCATACATTTAGGCCAAAATGTATTCAGCCACATGTCTTTGGTAAAAAAATGTCAATAAGCGTATATTTATTGGTTTGCGCAAAAGTTATAGCGTCTACAAACTAGGGTACATTTTCTGTAATTTACACAGCTTTTAGTTTATGACTGCCTATGTCATTTCTTGAGGTGCTAAAATGGCAGGGCAGTACAAACCCCCCCAAATGAACCCATTTTGGAAAGTAGACACCCCAAGGAAATTGCTGAGAGGCATGTTGAACCCATTGAATATTTATTTTTTTGGTCCCAAGTGATTAAATAATGACAAAAAAAAAAAAAAATTTACAAAAAGTTGTCACTAAATGATATATTGCTCACACAGGCCATGGGCATATGTGGAATTGCACCCCAAAATACAGTCAGCTGCTTCTCCTGAGTATGGGGATACCACATGTGTGGGACTTTTTGGGAGCCTAGCCGCGTACGGGGCCCTGAAAACCAAGCACCGCCTTCAGGATTTCTAAGGGCATAAATTTTTGATTTCACGCCTCACTACCTATCACAGTTTTGAAGGCCATAAAATGCCAAGATGGCACAAAACCCCCCCAAATGACCCCATTTTGGAAAGTAGACACCCCAAGCTATTTGCTGAGAGGCATGGTGAGTATTTTGCAGCTCTCATTTGTTTTTGAAAATGAAGAAAGACCAGAAAAAAAAAATTTTTTTTCTTTTTTCAATTTTCAAAACTTTGTGACAAAAAGTGAGGTCTGCAAAATACTCACTATACCTCTCAGCAAATAGCTTGGGGTGTCTACTTTCCAAAATGGGGTCATTTGGGCGGGGTTTTGTGCCACCTGGGCATTCCATGGCCTCCGAAACTGTGATAGGCAGTGAAGAGTGAAATCAAAAATTTACGCCCTTAGAAATCCTGAAGGCGGTGCTTGGTTTTCGGGGTCCCGTGCGCGGCTAGGCTCCCAAAAAGTCCCACACATGTGGTATCCCCGTACTCAGGAGAAGCAGCAGAATGTATTTTGGGGTGTAATTTCACATATCCCCATGGCATGTTTGAGCAATATATCATTTAGTGACAACTTTGTGCAAAAAAAAAAAAATTTGTCTCTTTCCCGCAACTTGTGTCACAATATAAAATATTCCATGGACTCGACATGACTCTCAGCAAATAGCTTGGGGTGTCTACTTTCCAAAATGGGGTCATTTGGGGGGGGTTGAACTGTCCTGGCATTTTATGCACAACATCTAGAAGCTTATGTCACACATCACCCACTCTTCTAACCACTTGAAGACAAAACCCTTTCTGACACTTTTTGATTACGTGAAAAAAATTTTTTTTTTTTGCAAGAAAATTACTTTGAACCCCCAAACATTATATATTTTTTTAAAGCAAATGCCCTACAGATTAAAATAGTGGGTGTTTCATTTTTTTTTTTCACACGGTATTTGCGCAGCGATTTTTCAAACGCATTTTTTGTGGTAAAAACACACTTTTTTAAATTTTAATGCACTAAAACACACTATATTGCCCAAATGTTTGATGGAATAAAAAAGATGATCTTAAGCCGAGTACATGGATACCAAACATGACATGCTTTAAAATTGCGCACAAACGTGCAGTGGCAACAAAATTAATACATTTTTAAAAGCCTTTAAAAGCCTTTACAGGTTACCACTTTAGATTTACAGAGGAGGTCTACTGCTAAAATTACTGCCCTCGATCTGACCTTCGCGGTGATATCTCACATGCATGGTGCAATTGCTGTTTACATTTGACGCCAGACCGACGCTTGCGTTCGCCTTAGCGCGAGAGCAGGGGGGACAGGGGTGCTTTTTTTTTTTTTTTTTTTTTTCTTTATTATTTTTTTGCTTTTTTATCTTATTTTTAAACTGTTCCTTTCATTTTTTTTTAAATCATTTTTATTGTTATCTCAGGGAATGTAAATATCCCCTATGATAGCAATAGGTAGTGACAGGTACTCTTTTTTGAAAAAATTGGGGTCTATTAGACCCTAGATCTCTCCTCTGCCCTCAAAGCATCTGACCACACCAAGATCGGTGTGATAAAATGCTTTCCCAATTTCCCGATGGCGCTGTTTACATCCGGCGAAATCTAAGTCATAAAATGCTCGTAGCTTCCGGTTTCTTGGGCCATGGAGATGTTTGGAGCCACTCTGGTCTCTGATCAGCTCTATGGTCAGCTGGCTGAATCACCGGCTGCTTTCTCAGGTTCCCTGTTGAGACAGGAGAGCCAGAGAAAAACACGGAAGACGGTGGGGGGGGGGCATTCCCTCCCACTGCTTGTAAAAGCAGTCTAGAGGCTAATTAGCCGCTAGGATTGCTTTTACATGAAAGCCGACCGCTGGCTGAAAAGAATGATACCAAGATGATACCTAAACCTGCAGGCATCATTCTGGTATAACCACTCAAAGTCGTGAATGGCGTACCTGAAGACAAAAAAATGGTTAACAATAAAGCACAGTAAACGGTAAAGTATAAAAAATTGCATATCTGAAAAGCAAACATGATAAAACATAACAACAATAAAACATTGCAGAATAGAATACAGTAAAAAAGAGCAGAACAATAGAGAGAGAATAGAGAGAGAGAGAGAACAATAAAACAACAACTATTTTTTTTTATTTTTGTTTGTGTTTTTTTTGCAAACTTATAACTTTTATAACTGTAACCGGTTCCAGGTTCGGGTCTCTCAAAATGCGATGGCATCTTGGGAGACCCTGTGAAAGTGTGCCTAGTCTGTGCAATGCTGTACCCTACGCTAATACTCAACTAGTGAATGGTAGCGTTCAAAACATTCACCAATGCAAAGACCAGGATTGTCAGGACAGGAGGGACAATAATAGCGGGTGTCACGTCTATATCCGCGCTAGCTGCAGACACGACATCTATTTTGGGGGGGTTTGTTGGGTAGGGGTACTCGGGAGGACATAAAAATGCCTCTCATGCAGCCGACTGCATTTGGTTGGGGATGTGAATGGGGGAAGTACGGGCGCTGCAGAAGTGGTGGGTTCCCAATTAGAATTGGCGAATGCAACAGGAAGGGCATTATGGGCACGATGGGCCTGTGTTTGTCTTTTTGGTGGCAGCGGGACACTACTTGTGCTTGCCACCTCACCAGCTTGAACTGCACTTATGGGACTCACCACATCACCAAGTGTTACTGCAGTGCTGGTTTGACTACGAACGGGGTGTACTAGGCCGCTGGCGCTTGCCAGTTCACCAAAACGCTACCAAAAAAACTGTTAGCGATCGCAGGGATCAGGCCTGACTCTGCGAACGCTGCAGTTATGCGTTTAGTGTTCTGTAAGTGACAGTGATCGATCGATACTGCACTTGGGTGGGCTGGGCCGGGCGGAGGGGCAAAACGCAGGTGCTAGCAGGTATCTGGGCTGATCCCGCTAACACTGCGTTTTTGGGAACCCTAAACTGCTGGGGACGCTAGTATAGATCTGATCGGATCAGATATTGATGCGTTCAGATACTATACCACTAAGGGAGGCGTATGCTGCGTGCGTGGGTGTTAGCAGTACTGGCGCTAATCTGACGCTGCCTGGGGCGACGCATATCACCGCCGGGCGATTAGGGGGCTAAACCTTTATTCGGTAATAAACGGCGGGTGCCCTGACACTATAAAAAATAAACGAACTAACCAGCGTCACCCGTAACAGTTATACGGTGATCAGTGGTGAAAGGGTTAACTAGGGGGCAATTAAGGGGTTAAAACATTTATCAGATAGTATATGGGGGTCCCTGACGCTATAAAACGCTGACGGCGAACCTAAATATTTACCTCACTAACTAGCGTTACCAGCGACACTAATACAGCGATCAGAAAAATGATCGCTTAGCGACACTGGTGAGGGGGGTAATAAAGGGGTTAAAACTTTATTAGGGGGGGTTAGGGGGGTACCCTAGACCTACAGGGGGCTAATACTAACTGTCCTACCACTGCTAACTGTCACAAACTGACACTATGCAGTAATCAGAAAAAAAAAAAAAAACCTGCTTGGTGTCAGTTTGTGACAGGGGGGGGTGATTGGGGGGCGATCGGGGGGGGGGGATCAGTGTGTTTAGTGTGCCTGGCATGTTCTACTGTGTGTGTTTGTGTTGTGCACTTACTTACATGTCATCTCCCCTCGGCGCTGGAACGGAAACTGGCCAGCCGAGGAGAGATGACATCACATCCTCTGCCTCTGTGTACTATACAGAGGCAGGGGATGTTTCTCATTGGCTGGGAGCAATCGCGAGGGGGGGGCCACGATCGGATGGCCTCCCCCTCGTCTCTCAACTCTCCCAGCCAAATGCCGACCGCAGCTGGCACCGGGGGGGGGTCCGATCGGACCCCCCACCCGCGGGAAGGCAATCACGTTCCAGGTACGTGATTTTGCCTGCCCGTGCCGCTCTGCTCACGTATATAGGCGTGAGGCGGTCGGCAAGTGGTTAATGGGCTACATTAATGGGCAATAGAGAGGCTGCTGATGGGCACTGTGCATGCTGCATTCATTTGCAATGGTGAGGCTGCAGATCAGCAATAGAGAGGCTGCTGATGGGCACTGTGCAGGTTGCATTAATTTGCAATGATGAGGCTGCATTAATGGGCAATGGACAGGCTGCTGATGGGCACTGATCAGGCTGCATTGATGGGCTGTGACCTTTATTTTGCTTCTGTGTTTAAAATTGTTGTTTTTTCTATGAAACTTCCCTCTTAAAATGAAAGTGCGTGTTATAGGCCTGTGCGTATTATACGCCAATAAATTTGGTAATTAAAGGGGGTGCTGGGGGGGGCTGATACACACAGAAGATTTATTTATTAAAAAACCTTCTGCCTTTAGAACTCTTTTAAACTAAAACAAAAATGAACAATATAACGGGAAACCGGAGTTAGAAGAGAGAGGATGAAGGGTAGACAAAATAAGGAAACTATTCTAATGATTCTACCAGAGTAAAAAATATGGCTATTCAGTGTGGAGGTAGTTGGATATAGGTCTTCAAGGTTCCTAGATTGCTTCAAATTTATCCGAGGTATCTTATAGAATGCTAGCTGACTTCTCCTGAGTCATAATCCAGGAGATCCTTTGCTGCTGAAAAGCATACTATCGGCTGTTTCTAGGCCCGGGCTATCATAATCTTAGCCCCTAACAGAATTTATTTTTATTTCAGGTACTTATATAGCGCCGTCAATTTATGCAGCGCTTTACATATACATTGTACATTCACTTCAGTCCCTACCCTCAAGGAGCTTACAATCTAAGGTCCCTAACTCACATTCATACATACTAGGGACAATTTAGACAGGATCCAATTAACCTACCAGCATGTCTTTGGAGTGTGGGAGGAAACCTGAGTACCCGGAGGAAACCCACGCAGGCACAGGGAGAACATGCAAACTCCAGGCAGGTAGTGTTGTGGCTGGGATTCGAACCAGCGACCCTTCTTACTGCTAGGCGAGAGTGTTATCCACTACACCACTGTGCCGCCCCAGAATGAAATGTATGAGTTTCTGGGTGGATTTGGAACATCTGACTGGTGTACTGTTCAGTAGGGCCATTGTGGATGTTTTTTGCAAGGATAGCCCAGTCACTTTAGGCAGCAAATAATAAATCCTGTTCCAAAATCCCCAAATTCGAGGGCATTCCCACAAGTGTGAAAGAAAGAGCCCTGAAGTCCACATCCTCTAAAACACATCGGTGAGGTGTCACGAAATACGTTTGACAGGCGGGAGGGAACTAGGTAGCAACGAGTGAAATTTTTTATACTAGCCTCAATAAGAGAGGCATTTACCATCTCCTTGAAGGATTTTTGCAATTGAAGGAACCAGGTTTCAGCCTCCATATCCCGTTCCCAATTCATTGCAAGTGGGTTTGTCAAGCGCCTCTGTCAGTGAAGCATATATCAAAGATATACCTCCCTCTGATCCAGGATCTCTGAACACCATGATTCTTGGTGGATCCAGTTTTGCTTCCCAAATGAAAAGAAGGAAATGGCGCATCTGATGTAGGCGGAATCTTTCTGAGTTGGGCATGTCCAGCTTACTCATACAATGTGACATGAAGTGGCCGATCCCGTATAATCCTTTATCTGTCCACCACTGGAAGGCCCAAATGTCATGGCCTGGAGGAAACGAGGGGTTATGAAATAAATGTGCAAGCGGACAGAAGCCAGAGACCTATGAGGGGGATTTATAAAGAGAATCACATAGGGCCACCGAGTGAGATAGAGTGGGGGCCAGAATTGGAGGTCTGTTTTGGGGGGGCATACTAAGTAGTCTAAATTGTGTGAAGGGACAGCCTGTCTCTCCATATCAACCCAATCTGGTTTACTGCCTTGAGTATAGATAACAGAGAACTGTGCTATTTGTGCTGCCTGAAAATATTTCCAGAAATAAGGTAACCCCAAACCTCCTTGCGTCTGTCTTCTATACAAGACACTCTTCAGGAACCAGAAACCTTAATTTTCCCAGATAAATGTTATTAACTGCGATTGAAACTTCTGCAAGTGTGACTTCCAGACCGGCATAGGGAGTGAACAAAATAAGTATAAGATTCTTGGGAGGAGAGTCATTTTAACAGAGTTTATCCTAACCAGGCAAGGGAGGTCTCCCTGCCCCCAGCTAGACAGATCTGCACTAAGTTTTTTGAACATAATAAGCATTATATAGCTGGTCTATAGGGATGGGCCGGACACCCCCTGGTTCGGTTCGCACCAGAACACCGCGAACAGGCAAAAAGTTCTAGTGAACATTCAAACCCTATTAAAGTCTATGGGACACGAACATGAAAAATCAAAAGTGCTCATTTTAAAGGCTTATATGCAAGTTATTGCCATAAAAAGTGTATGGGGACCTGGGTACTGCCCTAGGGGACATGTATCAATGCAAAAAAAGTTTTTAAAACGATCATCAGGCGGCGTGATTGAAGATGGATGGACATTTCAGGACACTTTTTTCCCCTTTTTTAATAAAGGAATTGTCAAAAACTGTCTGTTGTGGTTTTTACTTTTTGACACTTTTTTTGGTGAATAGGTAGGGATACAACGTACCCGATACCCATTCAAATAGGGGGGGCCTGGATCCGGGGGTCCCCGTGTTAAAGAGGGCTTTCAGATTCCGATAAGCCCCCCACCCACAGACCCCAACAACCAATGGCCAGGGTTGTCGGGAAGAGGCTTTTGTCCCTATTCACATGGGGACAAGGTGCTTTGGGGGGCACCCCAAAGCACACTCCCCATGTTGAGGGCAAATGGCCTGGTATGGTTCGGGGGGGCACTCACTCGTCCCCCCTTTCCTGGCCTGCCAGGCTGCTTTCTTGGATAAGGATCTGGTATGGATTTTGGGGGGCCCCACACCAATTTTTTTAAATTTTGGCGTGGAGTTCCCTTAATATCTATGCTAGACCCAAAGAGCCTGGTATGGATTTTTTTTTTTTTTTTTTTTTTTTTTGTTAAATGTTTTTATTGGTTTTTACACAAAAGTAACAATAGCCAATACAGAGAAGGGAGATAAAAGTACAAGAGTAAGTAAAAGTAAAATAAGATACAGTTCTGTATGTTGTTGCGGACGCAGCCGCTGAACGCTTTAGCAAGAAAAGTAAATCATTATATTTAAATTGTAATATCAGATCATATAGTGAGGGGGAAAGTTATACTTAAAAAAAACTACGTAAGTATTGTCAGCAGAGAGTAATATTCTTGTAATTGTCAGTTTGATTTTGGGGGTATGGGGAATCTTCAATAACAGAGGGGAAAGTGAAAGGAACAGTATTTATCCAGGGTAAGGAAATAAGCATTATGTTAGTCTTTATCACGAAGACCGTGGTGTTATGTAAAATATTTTTTGTATTCGTCAGTGGTGGTGAAGTGAATCCAGCATGTCCATGTTTTGATGAACTTAGGTTGTGTTTCTTTGGCCTGATGTATAAGGTCTTCCATGACCATCGTTTTTTGTATGCGTGTGAACCAGTCTGTGATGGATGGTTGGTCTGTGGAGCGCCATTTGAGAGGGATACAAAGCTTAGCTGCGTTCACCATGTGCATGGCCAGAGATCGGAGGTAGGTTGACAGTGGCAATTTGGAGTGATGGAGCAGGAGTGTTGCAGGGTTGAATTCTAGCGTGTAAGTTGTTATCTTGCTGATTAGTTTGTGCACTTCTACCCAGAAGGGTTGAATTTTCGTGCAGGACCACCAGACATGTAGGAACGATCCAATTTCAGATTTGCATCTCCAACATGTTTGGGTAATTGATGGGTCAATAAGATGTAATGTCAGTGGTGATCTGTACCATCTTGATACTATTTTAAAGGCATTTTCCTGTACTTGCACATTAATTGATCCTTTGTGGGCCAAGGTATATATTTTTTCCCATTCTGTGTCGGTGAGAGTTATTGAGAGGTCTTGTTCCCATTGTCTGGTAGTCCAGTGTTTCGACGGTGTATGGGTTGTGAATAGGAGTGCATATGTCTGGGATATCAGATGTTTTTGGGGGCCTTCACTTTCGCATAATTTTTCAAATGTGGTGGTAGGTCTGGACCAGTCCGGTTTAGGTTTAGGTTTATCAAAGAAGTGTCTCAGTTGGACGTACGTCCAGAACGGGAAAGAGTTCAAGTTCATTTTTGAAGCTAGCGCTGTTTGGGACAAGAATTGTTTTCCATCGAAAAAATGTTTAGCTTTTACAGTAGGGTGAGGCCAGCGATCTGCTAAGAAGGTGGAATGCATTCCCGGCAGAAAGTCTGGGTTCATCCGTAATGGGGTCAATGGGCCCTTAAGTGCGGAGATTTTATGTAATTTACAAGACGTGTGGAAGGTGGCTAGAGTGGGGTTAATTAATGGGTGACGTTTGAGTTCAGGAGAGATCTTGGAGTTGGAGATCCAGGGGAGATGAGACAGAGGGAGATCTGAGAATGATTGCTCTATGTGAATCCAGTCTTTATGTGTAGAGTGTATGTTCCAGTCAATTATTCTTGTAAGATGGCTCGCTTGCTGGTATTTGCGTAGATCGGGAAGGCCAATGCCTCCTATAATTTTGGGGGCAGTCAGTCTCTGGAAGCTTAATCTCGGTCGTAGTTTGGCCCATATAAATGACGTGCATGTTTTTTGATAAGTGGAGAAGAATGTCTTCGGGAGCTTGATGGGAATAGTTTGCAAAATATATAGAAGTCGGGGTAAAATATTCATTTTGATTATTGCGGCCCTGCCGAACCAGGAAAACAGTCCTGAGGACCATTTTTTTAAATCTAATTGTATTTTTTGTAAGATTGCTGCATGATTTAGGGTGTATAGGTCGTTCAAGGAGGTCGGTAATAGAATGCCTAGGTATTGAATTGCTTTATCATTCCACGAGAACGGGTAGTTGAGTTGGCATTGGCGGCATATCTTAGGGTCGATGGTAATATTCAGGGCTGTCGATTTCGAGTAATTTATTTGAAGGTTAGATAGGGTATGAAACGTGTTAAAGTCTTTGAGTAGGTTGGGTATCGTCGTGAGGGGGTCGGTGAGAAATAAGAGTATGTCGTCCGCAAAGGCAGCTACTTTGTATGTGCGTTTTTTGATGGTAATTCCCTTGATGTCTTGATTGGCTCTCAGACGTCGCAGAAAAGGTTCTAGGGATAGGATAAAAATTAAGGGGGAGAGTGGGCAACCCTGGCGGGTTCCATTCGACACGGAGAAGGCGTCCGACAGGTGGCCGTTTACTTGGACCTTGGCAGTAGGTATTGAGTAGAGGGCTGAAATGAAGTTAAGCATCATTGGGGGAAGACCGATCATCCGTAGTGTTTCTAACATATAGTCCCAGGCCACCCTGTCAAACGCCTTCTCCGCGTCGAGAGAAAGCATAAATCCGCCAGAGCGGTTGGACGTGAGCCAGTGATGGATATTAAGAGCTTTTAGAGTATTATCTCTTGCTTCTCTTCCTGGAACGAAGCCGACTTGGTCTAGAGCAATAAGTTGGGGTAAAAGTGGTAAGATACGGTTGGCTAAAGTTTTTGCATACCATTTCAGGTCCACATTGAGAAGCGAGATAGGTCTGTAGTTGGTGACAAGGGAAGGGTCTTTGTTCGGCTTTGGAATTACCGCTATATGAGCAGTTAAAAGGTCTCGAGGCGGTGTCGTAGGGGTTGCGAAGGAGTTGAAGGCTTTTAGGAAGAAGGGGGTGAGTATTTCTGCATAAGTTTTGTAATATCCTACTGTCATGCCGTCGGGGCCGGGGGATTTACCTGAGTTTAGTTGTTTTAAAGCTAGGTCTACTTCTTCTTTGGTGAGGGGGGATGCTAGATCTTGGGCAGTTGAATCCGAGATAGGGGTGGGGCCATATTGTCGTAGAAAGTCTGATATCATTCCCGTTCGTTTGTTTTTGTCAGCGGAAGAGTTAGAGGGGTGGAGATTATATAGTTTACCATAGTATTGTACAAACTGTTGTGCTATATCTGGGGTTTTGGTAAGTTTGTTTCCCTTGGGATCATTGATGGAGTGAATCGTTGTGTGAGCTCTTGTCACTTGTAAGGCCCGGGCTAACATTTTGCTGGCTTTATTGCCGTGTTCATAGAATGTTTTTTTGGAAAGGATATATTTACGTCGGATTTGGGTGTCTAGTATGTTTAATAGATCCTTTCTAGCTTGAAGTAGTTCTGTCATAGTGGAGAGGGCATGGGTGTGTTTATGAGCATTTTCTAGTCGATGGATTTTATTAATAAGATCTGAGTATTGTTTTCTACGTGTTCGGTTGCGTTTAGCCGCCGCTGCGATTAAAATGCCCCTGATTACACATTTGTGTGTTTCCCAAACAGTAAGTGGGGACACGTCCGATGAGACATTCTCTTGAAAGAAATGCTTGAGGTTTGATTCGACTTCAGTCATGATGGACGGGTCATTCAGTAGTGATGGGTCTAGTTTCCATGTTTGTGAGCGAGGTGTCGTGTTTGGGATTTGAAGTGTGAGAGAAGTGGGGTGATGGTCGGAGAGGAGCATTGGGTCAATTGAGGCGCGGTGGATTAGAGATAAGTCGTTTTGTGTTAGAAAGATGTAGTCTATTCTTGAATATTTGTCGTGGGGGGCAGAGTAAAATGTGAAGTCTTTAACGTTTGGGTTCAGGGTACGCCATGAGTCATGCAGTAATAGTTGATTGAGCAAAGACTTAATTGTTTTGAGGGCCGAATACGGGAGGGAGGAGGAGCCGGTGGATGTGTCGTGGATCGGATTGAGTGGGATATTGAAGTCTCCCCCCAGGATGAGGGTACCTTCTTGAAAGGTAGTAAGTGTCTCTGTGATTTTTCGAAAGAAAGGAACCTGACCACAATTTGGGGCGTATATGTTCACTAAGGTGAACTTCCTATTGAGGAGGGAGCCTTTAAGAAAAAGGTATCTGCCGTTCTCATCTATTAGAGACTCCGTGATTTGAATGGGGCATGATTTGGCGATAAGTATGGAGACTCCTTTTGTTTTGTGTAACGGGTTGGTAGCGTGGTATACCGTGGGGTATCGGTGGTTTTGTAATTTTGGAGTAGAGTCTGATCTAAAGTGTGTTTCTTGAAGGAAAACGATATCAGCTTTGTTTTGGTGCATTGTGAGGAGTAGTTTGGAGCGTTTTTCTGGTATGTTGAGGCCTTTTATGTTTAGTGATATAAGTTTGAGGTTGGTGCCATGGGTTTTTGTGGACGGATTCGTCATTTTAGTGGTGTGTGAGTGTATTTAGGAGGGTAGTACTTGTTGCTCTGAAGGAAGTAATAGGATGGGTTGAGAGATATTTACGTGCTGGTAGGGAGGATCAGGAGACAGGGGTTCGGGAGAGTGAGCAGTGCCGGTAATAAGTGTGTCCTCAATCACCGAAGTCAGTGACAAGGGACACAATAATTTACTAACCGGATAAGGTCAGTGGTGTGTGTAGATTTGTATGTGTGATGTGCTGTTTAAGATTCGCTTGACCACTGTGTGGGAGTTGGTTTATCTATCAAGAGATGTCTACTATTGGTAGAAGAAAAAAAAAAATCTGTCAGAGCAGTCCAGCCCACCATCAGCCTTATTTTATAAATGTGGTGGAGCGGGAGAGACAAGTATGTAGAGCTTATGTTGGGAAATTAGGAAGAATGAGGTCATTGGGGAGATAGGGAAATGAGTAAGTATTGGTGGGGCGATTTTCAGTTAGTTTCTTATATCGGTGTATATGTATACTTTAGATTGAATGGGGGCGGATGAATTTGCGAAGGGTTTTTATGAGTGCGGTCTTATCGGAGATGAGGAAAAGTCACAAAGAGAGAAAACCTTAAAAAACATTAATTCATTATCAAATAAACATCTATAACTAGATATCTGATCAATATAGTAGGCTTGCCTAAGTCTGAGTAAGCAAGGTAATCTAGTATGTGTGGTGACACTCTCGTTTAATAACATAACTATGTTTGAGTAGAATGGTAATCAAAAGACAACATAACTAGCTTCTTCCGTTGGGTGCGTGTATGTAGGCAGAGGAAGTAAGCCTATGCAAAAACAATATTACAGAGTTATAATAATCTAGAAATTGTTCATGTGTGTATATCCGTAAAGGGTTGACGGGGTTTGCTGAGTGCCACATTGGGTGTATTCCTCTGGTGTTTTATAGGCTATATAGAAATGTTATGTGGTATGTTGGTGGTGTTGTCAGTCTTGTTTGTACAGGTCTACGATAGTAAATGAGGTTTTACAATTGTGGAGAATGTTTGTACAAAGCCAGTAGGTGGCAGACAAGAGCCCATTCTTTAAAGAGTCGTCATTGCAGAAGAGTGGATTTGGTAGTAGATTTATGTAAGAAATCCTCATCATCTCTTGTGTTATTAGTGTGTGTTCTCATGTGCTTATGACAGGAGCATATGTATATGTGGCGGTTTCAGGTACAAGCAGCAGAGTGAGGGTGGAGCAATTCCCTGCTGTCATGTGAGCCTATTCACGGAGGAGAGGAACCAATTATGATATTGATAGTGATAAATGTCATATCTTGTTGCACTCAATCTGCTGGTAAGGATTAGGAGTGTATGCCTTAATCTGTATTGAGTTTTGTCTGTGGTTGCGTAAGGGGTGTAGTGGGGTATAGGGTTTAGCATAGTACAAGCATTTTGGCCTAATGGCCAGTAGATGGTAGTAGAGTGTTAAACAGCAGAGAGTGTGTTGTGGCTTAAGGAACTACGAGGTGCCTTGAAAAAGTTTGGATAATGGTTGTACCTGAGATGTGTGTTTGTTATAACGTCAGTGTGTGGTGAAGTGTAATTGTGTCTTCCTGAAACAGGAGGCAGTAACCACTTATAACTTAAAACTTCTAACATAAACTTCTAACATCTAATATGTTACCCTTCGGTTTGTGCTCAGATGTACAGAACAGTTGTACTGGTTAATTGTTGCAGAGACCTTGTCGTAGGTCACGGACTCGAGGCATAATAACAGTGTGTGCCAGAATCTTTGATGAGCACCGGAGGTATGTGTCATGGGGCTTAAACGGGCTGTGGTGAGGAACGGAATCTGCAGTCGCCCCGGACTGGCGGTCTCTCAAGGAAGATGAACAACAAAGGGGGACATGGTAAAGCGTCTCAGTTCAGTGTCTGTCAAATGTTCTTAATCTTTTGCAGGCCTCAGCCGAGGCAGGTAATGCGTATCTGTGAAAGATCCGTGCGGGAAGGAAGGTCGGATCTCGGGTGATACTGCACAGCAGTCTGGTGAGGCGGTCATTCCATGGTAGAGTGTCGGTAAATGCAGGAGAGGTAGTCGATACAGGGTCAGGAGTCTGTAAAAAGGAGAAGGTGGTAGAGGTGTAGTAGTGGCTGTACGCGGTAGTGTCTGGGAAGGAAATTGTGTTGCAGGGGCCTAGAGCTGTGTTAATGATCACGGCGGGCTCTTCTAGGCAGAGGCGCTGTCATGGGGCTGGGAGGCGGATGCCGGGATCCTCCGGAAGGGCTTGGTCTGATCGGTGAGGGTGATCTGCGTCTTCGGAAGCTGGTGCTGTGGGCATCCATTGGTTCTTCTGCAGGAGAGTGGCGGTTGGGAGGTAAGATGTTGAATTCCTCATACCAATGCGGGACCGACACCAACGGAATGTCTAAGGTGCGGCAGAATCCCTCGAGGTCCTCTGGTACTCTTAGTAGGGCAGAGCGGCCTTGATGGGAGGCAGAGAGGCCGAACGGAAACTTCCATCGGTAGCGGATTCCGTTGTTTCGCAGGACGTCTAGTAAGGGTCGGAGGTCTTTGCGGTGTCTCAGCGTGATCGCTGAAAGATCTTGATAGATCTGTATATGGTGATCTTCATATACCAGCCTCGATTTTTCTCTTGTATTCCTGAGTATTTCTTCTTTGAGTGTGTAGTCATTCACAAAGCAGATGACATCCCGTGGGGGGTCTGCTTCTCTGCCCTTGGGACGGAGCGCCCTGTGTATTCGCTCCATGGCCACTGGAGTGTGTTGAGGCCTATCTAGGAGTTTGTTGAATAGGCCTGTGACAACTTGGAGAAGACGGTCCTGTTCCACAGACTCGGGTAGGCCTCTCACCCTAAGGTTATGTCTTCTGCCCCGATTGTCGAGATCTTCCACATGTCGCTGAAGATCTCTAAGTTGCATAGTGTGTGAGTTCACTGCATATTGAATCGCTGTCGTTGCTGAGCCTTGTAGTGCCACATCGTCCTCGACACGCTGCACTCTCCCTGAAATAGCTTGTAGTTCGTGGCGTAGGTCCGAAATGGCGGAGAAGAGAGTGTCCTTAATGTCAGTTGCCACAGCTTGGAGGTCTCTTAGACTCGGTTGACGGAGCGAAGTGCTGTCGTTCTCTATTTGTGAGTAGTGAGGTATTGTTGGGGTGAGAAGAATACCAGTCAGTTCCTGAGAAGGATTTGAGGTGGGATGAGGAGCCGCCATGTTAGGCCTCTGGGTGCGGAATATCTCCGGAATAGTGTGATTCGTGCGGCCGGTAAGTTCTCTCGGAGATCGGGAACGTGACTGCGAAGTTCCACGGGAGGAAGTTCCCATAGTGGGTAGTCAGAAAATAGTGGATGTCTCTAGTATTTGCTGATGTAAAGGCTGTGGTGAGCAGGAGCTGAGGGATCAAGCAGCCATCTTCTCTCAAGGCAAACCACGCCCCCGGATTTTTTTGGGGGGGTCCCATGCTGTTTTTCCTTCAAGGCTGGCATGACGTTCCCCTTAAAATCTATGCCATGGATTTGGAGAGGGGGCATGCCATTCTTTTCTTAAATCTGTCCATGGGTTCCCCTTAACCACTTCAATACACTGTATTATATACTCTGCATTGCACTATATACCCTGCACTGTATTATATACTACACTGACTGTACTATAAATTCCCCACTGTATTATATATACTACACTGACTGCACTATATACTCTCCACTGTATTATATAAACTACACTGACTGCACTATATACTCTGAACTGTATTATATATACTACACTGACTACACTATATACTCTGAACTGTATTATATATACTATACGGACTGCACTATATACTCTGAACTGTATTATCTATACTACTACACTGACTGCACTATATTCTCTGAACTGTATTATATATACTATACGGACTGCACTATGTAATCTGCAATGTACTATGCATACTATACCGACTGCACTTTATACTCTGAACTGTAATATATATACTATACCGACTGCCCTATATACTCTGAACTGTATTATATACAGTGGGGACGGAAAGTATTCAGACCCCCTTACATTTTTCACTCTTTGTTATATTGCAGCCATTTGCTAAAATCATTTAAGTTCATTTTTTTCCTCATTAATGTACACACAGCACCCCATACTGACAGAAAAACACAGAATTGTTATTTCAGTTTTTCTTTTTTAATAAATCTGCAAAAATTTCAACAATTCTGTGTTTTTCTGTCAATATGGGGTGCTGTGTGTACATTAATGAGGAAAAAAATGAACTTAAATGATTTTAGCAAATGGCTGCAATATAACAAAGAGTGAAAAATTTAAGGGGGTCTGAATACTTTCCGCCCCTACTGTATACTATACCGACTGCACTATATACTCTGAACTGTATTATATATACTATACCGACTGCACTATATACTCTGAACTGTATTATATACTATACGGACTGCACTATATACTCTGAACTGTTCTATATATACTATACAGGCTGCACTATATCCGCTGAACTGTATTATATATACTATATGCGAGTCACTATATACTCTGAACTGTATTATATATACTATACGGACTGCACTGTATACTCTGCAATGTATTATATATACTATACGGACTGCACTATATACTCAGAACTACGTTATATATACTATGCGGACTGCACTATATACTCTGAACTGCATTATATATACTATATGGACTGCACTATATACTCTGCAATGCCTTATATATACTATACGAACTGCACTATATACTCTGAACTGTATTATATATACTATACGTACTGCACTATATACTCTGCAATGTTTTATATATACAATATGGACTGTACTATATACTCTGAACTGTACTATATACTATACGGACTGCACTATATACTCTGAACTGTACTATATACTATACGGACTGCACTATATACTCTGAACTGTATTATTTATATACTACACTAACTGCACTATATACTCTGAACTGTATTATATATACAATACACTGACTGACTGCATACTACACTACACTACCTGCCTAATCTCCATTCATTCACCATATAGGGCGGCTGTGTAAGCAGCCGCCTTATATAGTGAGGGGCGTGGACTTACACAGTTACATAGTTACATAGTAGGTGAGGTTGAAAAAAGACACAAATCCATCAAGTCCAACCTATGTGTGTGATTGTATATCAGTATTACAGTATTACATTGTATATCCCTGTATGATGTGGTTCGTTAGCCTCTGAGCCATGATTGTCCAAAGGCACCCTGGCTTGTCATTGACTCTCCATCCACTTTTTTGATCCTAAGCCTTCCTTGGATTCAGAAACACAATCCAGTAATTAACTGGCGAACAGGAAATATCCTGGCTTGGTGCAATCAGTATGTAAAAAACTGCATCCAGCACCCTGTTCGATTTGCTGCCTGTCAAGTGGGAATGGAACAGATTCCACTGTGTTATAAGGACTTTCAGAATGTGTTTTCTAAAGGAATTGCTGACGCTTTACCTCCTCATCGCAGTTATGGTTGTCCAATTGACCTCTTGACTGACACTACACCTCCTCGAGGGAGAGTTTTTCCACTGTCTGAGCAATAGACATGTGCACTCAAAAACAAATTTAAGTGCAGTGCAAATAATGATACATCAATAAAGTCCATATATTAAAAAAGGAGAAAGGAAATCCCTTGTGGTAAAGTCAATCCTTTCATGTGAAAACAGCGATCCTCTCCACTCACATACATGTAGAATGCTTACTAGATAGGATGGACCTCTTAAATTACAGGAGGTCATACGAGCATGGGTTCCATACAAACTGGATGGACATGAACCGGCTCCTCAGGTTATCCTCAATGGTTACCAGCAGATACCTCTTCGGTGCAGCAGTGTAACAGGTGAGCTTCCAGTGCAATACGGAATACAGCAATCACCAAAAAGAAGGAAAAGAAAAACCTAAGAGCGGTCCGTTTGGTATAGCCGTATAGGCAATTTATTGAAAACAGTATAAAACCACTTTTAAAACATGCGCTGATACAGCGCTATTAAAAAGATGTCAATGCAAGGTTGAGAACAGACTGTTCGCATCCGAACAGCTGTGAGATGGCAGCGGGTAACGTCAGAGCAGAAACTCTGCCCTCGTACGTGGCGTTGCATCCACAGGACTTCGTCAGCGAGTGAGTGGAGAGGATCGCTGTTTTCACATAGAAGGATTGGCTTTACCACAAGGGATTTCCTTTCTCCTTTTTTAATATATGGACTTTATTGATGTATCATTATTTGCGCTGCACTTAAATTTGTTTTTGAGTTTCGATTTATGGGCTTGGTGAAAACCTATAGTGTTCAGCTTGCACTTACCTTATATATATTTTAGTTTGTGCTGATTGTTCTTATTTTTTATTAGACATGTGCACACTGAAATATTTCGTTTTGGAATTTCGTTTTCATCCGAAAAATAAATTTATTTAGTTACTCCCGAAATTCGTTTTTGAATATTTAGTTTTGTTAAAAAATGCAAAAATAATTAAGGTCAAATCTGTCATTGAAGGCTTATGGTGTCTGTCGAATGTTCTAAGAAGATTCGACAGAGCAGCTAATCTGTACGATGCGGCAATCGTACATTTCCGGTCGAATGTTCCGCCTACAAGCTAAAGTAGAATTCTAATGTTGTATGACACTAGTAATAATTATATTTATTAATTATTAATACTAGTCAACCAACATTAGAATTCTTCTATAGCCTATGGGAGGAGCATTTGACCATAAATGTCCGCTCGCAGCGACTGCTTCGTTGAATCTTCAATTTAAATGTTTTCTCTCTATGTCGAATAATCTTGGACTAAAAGAGTTAGGTTAGGCACATTCGACCTTTTTTGCTATTGTCTCTATAATGTTGAATCTTTTCTCTCTAAGTCGAATCTTTTCTCTCTATGTAGAATAATCTTGGACTAATAGAGCTAAGGTTAGGCACATTCGACCACAGGTTCGATGGACACAGATCGCTATTGTCAGGGTCATGTTGAATCTCCTATCTATATATCGACCTGTTGTCACAATGAAAACGAAAATAAAGCATTTGTTTATGTCGGATCTTTCGGTTTTCGGATTCTGCACGTTCGTTATCGTTTATTAAAACGATAATGAAAATACCTGAAATTTGGACGAAAATGCATTCTAACGAAAACAAATGCACATGTCAACTGAGCAAGAAAATCTTGCTTTGACAGAGTATATCCAGGAAAACCTAACTAAGGGTTTCACTCGTCCCTCCACTTCTCCCGCAGGTACAGGATGCTTCTTTGTCCCAAAGAAAGCTGGGGGACTGAGGCTTTGTGTTGACTACAGAGGTCTAAATAAGATAACTTGTGACAGACCTAGCCGGGACAGAGGCTTTTGGAGGGGACTGAATGCTAGCCTCTTTCCTACCTATTATGGGCCCTGGCATTTGGAGGAACAGTGCTCTTTGTGAGTTGTATGCCTGGGGACCCTTGAGGTGGCATTACTTTAGATTCAGGTCCATGTCCCCAAGACACACAGACTCTGGGGACCCTGGATATGCCATATTACAAATAGTGACTGATTCATACTGTTGTGACACATACTGTTAGATGCTAATGTCATCAACTCCAGCTCTCTGTCTGTGTCTGCTATAATGTAAATTAGCCTAGTATGACTTGTCACAGCTTCTAAAGAGTATTTTCATTAAGTGTGCTAATTAACCCTGCAATTGTATGAAAGAAAGTTCTGTGTTGAGTATGATAATATGTATTGTATAGTCCGTGAGCTAGGAGACATGAAGTCTGTCCTAAAGATCATGTCTCTGAGTCACCTAGGCTGTCTAAAGGATTAGATAATTAGCTCATGTTAATTAGGTTTCTGGTGAGAGGTTGTAGTTTCATCCTGCGGTATATATTTATGTGAGATCTCAAAAAAAATTCATTCCTGTTTGAACCTCAATACAGAGCCTCGTTTCGTACTTTGGGGAGAATTATTCATATGGGTTTCTTGTTCACCTGATTGGAGTGTTCAGTAGCTGGCTTTGTGTTCGGGTATGGAATGTCCTAAACGACTTTAACCCCTTTCATACTCATGGTGTCGTTACATAACTGTTCCCAATCGGTATCACAGAGTTATTCTCCCAAATCCAGGGAGCCAAAATCTTCTCCAAACTAGACTTAAGGGGAGCCTATAATCTAGTGCGCATCCATGCAGGAGATGAATGGAAGATGGCCTTTAACACCAAGGATGGCCATTACGAATGTCTTGTCATGCCTTTCAGTCTCAGGAATGCGCCAGCTGTCTTTCAGAACTTTATGAATTACATTTTCCATGACCTGTTTGGGTCGCTTCATGCTTGTATACTTAGATGATATTTTGATATACTCTCCCAATCTTGAAACACATCAGAGGCACATCTGCTCGGTATTGGCCCGATTAAAGGCTTACTCCCTTTTTGTAAATCTCAAAAAGTGTTTAATCCATGTTATACAAGTACCTTTCCTGGGCTACCTAATTTCTAACACAGGCCTCACCATGGATCCAGCCAAGATTCAAGCCATTTTAGACTGGGCATCACCTTTAGACCTGAAGGCAATTTAGCGCTTCCTGGGCTTTGCAAATTTCTATTGGAAATTAATAAAGGACTTTGCCACCATTGCACATCCCATTACCTCTTTGACCAGGAAGACTCTGACTAAGTTTAAATGAACTACTGAAGCCAAGGCGGCCTTCACTCAGCTGAAGAAAGCCTTTAATTCTGCACCAATTCTACACCATCCTGTCCCTGAGCTACCTTTCATTGTGGAGGTAGATGCATCTGATGTAGGGGTGGTGGCACTTTTGTCACAAAAGGATCCTGTAAATGCTGCCATCCACCCCTGTGCCTTCTTGTCCCGTAAATATTCCCCAGCAGAGCACAATATGATATAGGTCACAGAGAACTTCTAGCCATAAAGCTAGCTTTGGAGGAATGGAGACATTGGCTGGAGGGGGCTCGCTATCCATTCATAGTTCTGACTGACCACAAAAACCTAAATACATCCGTTCTGCTAAAAGACTGAACTCACGTCAAGCCAGATGCTCTTTGTTCTTCTCCAGATTAGACTTCATAATTTCTTATCTACCCGTGCCAAAAAACATTAAGGCTGATGCCTTGTCTCAAAGTTTTTTTATCAGAGTCTCCTCCTCCACTTCCTCCACAACCCATTACCCCTGAGGATAGGTGTAACGACACCCCGAGTATGAAAGGGGTTAAAGTCGTTTAGGACATTTCATACCCAAACACAAAGGCAGCTACCGAACACTCCAATCAGCCGAACAAGGAACCCATACAAATAATCCACCCCAAAAACGAGACACGGCTCTGTCTTCACGTTCCAAGCAGGAATCAACTCATTTATTATAACACATGGACACAACAGATAAAATAACTCAGAGACTCTTTCCCCCCCACCCTTGGAAAAGAGGGCGGGTTAAACTGTCCAATGACAATGGACACACAGGTCAGGTGTGTTTAACGTCTCATCAGTACACAGTGTTAGCAGTGAGAGCTGTTGGAAGAATCCCCCCTCCCTCCAATGCAATACACATCCTGTGATCCAAGGCAGACAAACACAAACCCTCCAATGCAATACACATCCTGTGATAAAAGACAGACAAACACAAACCCTCCAATGCAATACACATCCTGTGATCCAAGGCAGACAAACATAATAGAACATTGGTTTGCAGGAGGCTGGCATTCAGTCCCCTCCAAAGCCTCTTTTCCGGCTAGGTTTGTCACATTTCTCCCCTTTCGGCAGGAGACTAATACAGGAGGAGACCCCAGACGGGTTGACTCTGAAGTTAGTCAGTAGTTCCAGTCCTCTAATGCTGGTATCCACACCGTACCCCAAACAAAAATTATTCCAAACAGATCATTACTTACCCAGCCGACCTCTGCCTCTCTCGGAGAACACGCCCGCCGTTGGGGAGAGGCCTGGACTGGCCCTTCTCCCTGTAGTCTTTTCAGCCACTGGAGAGAAGACAGGGTGACTGGGCTCACGCCATCATGCTGTTGGGGATCTGGGCATGGGTAGTCACTGGGTTGGCTTCAGTGGGGCCTATTGGGGCGTAAGCAGAAATGAGGGGGGCCAAATCATTCCCCAGTAGTACATCCGCTGGCAAATCCTTCATCACCCCCACATTCACGTGTCCCGAACCAACCCCCCAATCCAGGTGAACACGGGCAACGGGTAGCCGGAAAATGGTGCCTCCCGCTACCCTTACGACTACAGTGTCCCCGGTGTGTTGGCTCTCTGGGATGAGGTTCTTCCGTAGTAGGGTCATGGTGGCACCAGTATCACGTAGGCCATTGGCTACCTTTCCATTAACCCGGACGGTCTGTCTGTGTTGCTGCCGGTTGTCCTGGTTAGCTGCTTGTACTAGATCAGCCTCATGCAGGACGCCCCAACGTTCTTCCTCCTCAATGCAGTGAGCCGCAGGCATGGATGTGCGGGGATTCCCCCCTGCTGGCTTTCTCCATGAGTGGGACTGCCTGGCTGGATTCAACGGACAGTCTGGCTTTTTGTGCCCTAGCTGTTTACACCCGAAACACCTGAGGGGTTGTGAGTAGTCTTGGGAGTTGAACCTGGGCTGCCGAGAATAAGTGGCCACTGGAGGTGGTGCTGTAGGGCGGTACAACTGTGGTTTGTAGGCACTAGCTGGAGGAGGTGCTGCTGATCGATAATCCACCCGCGCTGTTGTCTTGACCACATGGTTATCCACTTTGCGGGCGTCTGTGTATTCGTCCGCCAGGCGAGCTGCTTCAGACAAGGTGCAAGGTTTTCGGTCCCGGACCCACTCTCTGACTTCTGGGAACAGCTTGCCAAAGAAGTGCTCCAGCAGGAACAGCTGCAGCACCTCTTCCCCAGATACTGCTTGGCATCCAGCGACCCAGTGGGATGCCGTGCGGTGTAGGCGGCATGCCCACTCGGTATATGAGTCTCCAGTTTGCTTGCTCATCTCTCGAAACCGCCTCCGGTATGCCTCCGGTGTGACGGCATACTTGCCCAAAAGTGCTTCTTTTACTAGCCCATAGTTCATAATATCCTTGTCTGGGATGGCCCTGAACGCTTCACTGGCCTGGCCGGACAATTTCCCAGACAAATTGGTAACCCATTACTCTGTGGGCACAAGGTGTAGGGCACATTGCCGTTCAAAATCGGCAAGGTACCCATCAATCTCCCCTTCTGCTTCAATAAAATTTTTAAAAGCAGCAAAATGTACCTTTCTCCTTTCAGTAGGTGCTGTTGTGACTCCCGCTGCTGCAGCACCTCTTTGCTGTAGCCAATTTGCACCCACAGCCGCTATAACTCGGTCTATGATCTCCGCTGTAGGGTTAGGGCCATAATGTGCCAGTCTTATTTTAACAGCCCGATCAAACCTTTCCTCTTCGGGTGTCCTGTCTGTTATGCTGGGTCTTTCGGTTATGTTGGGTCTTTCAGCTCTATCCATTTCAACTAGTTCTGCGATAATGTCCCTCTTCTTACGGTTGTTGGCCGGTCGGCCCCGGTTCTCCAGTAAGTCCTTGAGGGAAGAGAGCTTTAGCCGTCCATACTGTGCTTCCATTGTCCTGTGTCCTCTTGTAGCTGTCCTTCTGGGCTGTGGGAATGATCCCACTGCTGCCACCAGTGTAATGACACCCCGAGTATGAAAGGGGTTAAAGTCGTTTAGGACATTTCATACCCAAACACAAAGGCAGCTACCGAACACTCCAATCAGCCGAACAAGGAACCCATACAAATAATCCACCCCAAAAACGAGACACGGCTCTGTCTTCAGGTTCCAAGCAGGAATCAACTCATTTATTATAACACATGGACACAACAGATAAAATAACTCAGAGACTCTTCCCCCCCCACCCTTGGAAAAGAGGGCGGGTTAAACTGTCCAATGACAATGGACACACAGGTCAGGTGTGTTTAACGTCTCATCAGTACACAGTGTTAGCAGGGAGAGCTGTTGGAAGAATCCCCCCTCCCTCCAATGCAATACACATCCTGTGATCCAAGGCAGACAAACACAAACCCTCCAATGCAATACACATCCTGTGATAAAAGACAGACAAACACAAACCCTCCAATGCAATACACATCCTGTGATCCAAGGCAGACAAACATAATAGAACATTGGTTTGCAGGAGGCTGGCATTCAGTCCCCTCCAAAGCCTCTTTTCCGGCTAGGTTTGTCACAATAGGATTTTGGCTTTCACCAAGACTGACACCTCTGAGGCCTTGTTAACTGCACAGGCTGAATCCCCTCCCTCCACTCTCTCTGGTATGCTTTTTGTACCCCTGGCTCTTCGTTTGCAGGTATTGCAGCAGGTACATGCATCAAAGCCTGCAGCACATCCGGGATTTAGACAGACTTTTAAGATTATCTGTCGCCACCTCTGGTTGCCAACGATTAAGCAGGATGTGTTAGCCTTCGTCCAGGCCTGTGAAGTTTGTGCCAGAAGCAAGAGCAGTACCTCTAAGCCCTCCAGTCTCCTATGTCCTCTTCCGATACCTACCTGTCCCTGGACACATTTATCTATAGACTTTATCACTGACTTGTCTCCGTCCCAGGGATGTTCCACGATCTGGGTGGTAGTAGACAGGTTCAGTAAGATGGCCCACTTTGTTCGGCTTCCGAAATTTCCATCGGCTAAAGAACTGGCATCTTTATTCATTATGTGTTTTCAGGCTCCATGGGGCACCAATTAACATTATCTCAGACCGTGGCTCTTAATTTATAGCCCAGTTTTGGAAGGTCCTTTGCTCTCAGCTGGGGATCAAGTTATCGTATTCTTTAGCATATCATCCTGAGACAAATGGCCAAACAGAAAGGACTAAACAGACTCTAGATAAGATGGTACATTGTCTGATGGCCATTGAGGCCGTGAAGTGGGTCAACATCCTTCCGTGGGCACAGTTTGCCTTAATAATTGTGCCAGCACATCTACAGGGACCTCTCCTTTCTTCTGTGTATACGGGTTGCATCCTTGTGTGTGCTCCTTTGATCTTCCACCCTCCGATGTTCCTGATGCCATCACTACGATTGAAAATTTCTCTAAAATCTGGTCCGATGTTAATCATGCTATTTCTCGCTCTGTGCAGGCTTTTAAGAAAATGGCTTACAAGAGGCGCACCAGGATAGAAAGTCGGTGACAAAGTTGGTGTTCCTGCATGCTCCATCTAAAACTTGGCCCAAAATTCATCGGATCCTATGAAATTTCGTATTGTTAACTCTGTGGCCTGTAGAGTAAAACTTCCCCCATCCGCATTCCAAATGTCTTTCATGTTTCATTGTTGAAACCTGTTTATTCCAGCCTCCAAGTAAATGAACCAGAACCTGTGGACGTGTTGAACAGTGAGGAATATGAAGTGCCATTTATTCTTGATTCCAGACGAGTACGCAATTCTTTACAATATCTCGTTCATTGGAAAGGTTTTGTCCCAGAGGATCGATCTTGGGTTCCAAGTTGTCTTCATGCTGACCGACTTAAGAAGAAGTTTCATCTTCATTATCCAAGTAAGCCTGGGGGTGCAGGAGCAACCCTTTGAGAAAGGGGGGGGGGTACTGTCAGTACTAGGATCCCTTTAAGACCCAGCAAAACTTACCTGACAGCCTTTGCCTGGGAAACAACAGTGATTGGCCAGCTCACCATTAAATCACCTATATCAGCACACAAGCAGTGCTTGTGATAGAGTTGCTACCTTTGTGTGCCACTACTTGACCCAGCTGATATCTGCTCTGTATAATTCATGTATGACATGGCTAGTTTTGACCCTGCTTGTTCGCTTCTGATTTGGTACCGTTAGGACTCTGATCTAACTGTGTATGACCCAGCTTGCCTAGACTACGCTTTGCCTGAATCTACTGTAACACCAGACTCAGTACTGCTACTTGGCTGCCCAGCCAATCTCTACCTTCATCTGCAGCGGTGAACTACAAGGTCCAGCCAACATCTACCTTCATCTGCAGCGGTGAGCTACAAGGTCCAGCCAACATCTACTTTCATCTGCAGCGGTGAACTACAAGGTCCAGCTAACATCAACCTTCATCTGCAGCGGTTAACTACAAGTTCCAGCTGAGCTGTTCTGCTTAGACCTGCTCATGGTATGTGCTCTTGTTCCTTGAACTCTTTGCATAATCAGCACACCTGAACTGTTACCTGTTATCTGTTCCTAGCCTGACAATAGGGTGCCCATCATAGACTGAAAAAAGGAAGCCTAATCGCTGGGCATAGTAGGAAATAAATGTTAATGTTGCCCCATCTAAAGCACCTACAAGGAGAATATATCTGCCCTCAGGGTCCCTGATCTCCTGCTGAAGAGAGAAGGTGGTGTTTTTGAGGAAAAATATGCCCACCCCTTTAGTCTTATCCAACGCATTGGCTAAATAGAAATGGGGCAATTTAGAGTGAATAAATTTAGGGTTGTATTGGTTGGGAAAATGTGTTGCCTGTAAGAGAAGCTCCTCAAGATGCGGTGAATGGGAATGTTGGAAATATTTCCAGTGCTTCAGTGGTGAGTTCAAGCCCTGAACATTGTGTGAGGCTATTCTTAAGATAGATCAGTGTCCTTTAAGCAAAGCCATGGATCAAAGGGGGTGGATAATGCATCACTGAGTAAAGACCTACCTGCCTCCAGATCATCTTGAACTGGGACCATAAGGGCGAGAGATAGATGAGGTCAACTAACCCCAGCCTTATATGTATGGTGATTCTTTAGTGCCTGAGAAAAAATAAAGAAACGTGAGAGAAGCATGAAGAAGGGGAAAAGATAAGTGTAGAAGTGAGGGCTGAAAAGGTCATGGAGGAATCCCCCCACAAACTTTCCCAGAACAAAGAGTATGGGATTAGTTTCCATCCCACCCACTCTAGTAGTTAACAACACAATAGTCTGCCTAGAAGGCAGACCAACAACTGTCTCTAAAAGAACCCGCTGTCGGTACTCAGAGGCAGAGGGAGGAGCATAACTTCTGCTCCAGCCTTACCAACCACCTGTTAATGCATATTTTAGGGAGAGGCCCAAGTGCTATGGAATAGCTGTTAATGTGGGCCCTAGAGACCCTCCCCCTCTCCTTCCCCCTCCTAGAGGGTAGCCTTAGCTCAGAGGTATCCGGAAAGAATGAAGCACCCCAAATTAAGGTACCAGCCAATTCCTTACACCCCAGGGCAAAAGGATATCTAAGAGTAGTGTTGCTATGCACACAAAAAATATAAAACTATAGATGGCTGGAGTCCAAGTAAACTACAACTTTCAAACCTTATACCCAGCTGCCTCCACCCCGGGGAGAATCCGGTGGACTCCAAAGGAAGGAAGAAAGCCTTCTGCCCACGCCCAAAGCCCCATCTCTCCTGGAGAGGAAGACAGCCCGGTTATCAAACAACAAGTAACGATAACAACTTATTGTAGATAAATAAGAAACCAAACAGAACTCATCCTAGGACAAACTTAACATTCCATCTCCGCAGCATCAGGATCCAGGTAGGAGCCGGGGATGTCCAGGGGAACAGTCAGTCAATCAGAAAAGGATGTATGATCCCTAAATGTCAGATCCCACAAGAAAGAACCTTATGAATGAGATAAACAGGTAAAAAGGATTTTTGGAGGTCATGGCGGATGTGAGTCTTTGGACCTTTTTGATTGCTGTTTTCACCATATCAGGGCAATTGGACTATGTGGGGAGGGGCGTTTGGCGGATTTGGCGGTCTTGTGGCTTGAGGTTGAGGATGGGTCCGGTGAGATAAGGTCTAGCTGTACCAAGAGGCATTCTCCCTCCAGGAATGTGGAGAAGCCATGTGTCTTGCTTCTATATGTTAAAGATAGATGAAAAGGAAATGACCACCAGTACTTAACAGACTTTTGAGATAAAACTTGCAAAAGAGGTTTTAGTGCTCTCCTCCACTGCATAGTGGAAAGGGACAGATCTGCAAAGACTTGTACGGGGTGGCCTTGAATGGAGAGCTGCTCTGTATTTTCAGAGATGCGCATCATTTCCTCCTTCACCCCATAAAAATGAGGTTTAACCCCTATATCTCTGGGTAGGCCATCTGAGTGTGGGGGGTGAAGCACTCTGTTCGCTCTGTCCAACTCTAGGTGGTGAATGTCAGGGATGATATCTTTGATAAAATGATGAGCGGTTATCTGTATGATCTCTCAATGGGTTGGTGATTAGCTCATGCAGAGTCCTTTTCAGAAGGGATGTTGTGGATGCAAGTGACAATAACTGGGGGAGAATAATACTCACATTGTTAGGCCCAGGAGTGGTGGTTTGAGGGCCTCTATTTGTCCCTGCCTCCATATCTTCTCCCCTGTCTCCCTCCTTGTGCTGGGCCCCGGGCGCCATCTTTGCATCCTCTGTGACTGGGAGATCAAATCCGGGCTGGCGGGTCAAATCTCTCCTGACCAACCCTGCTTGCATGTGCACGGTTCCTGGCTTCACACAGCTCACTGAGCCCAGAACAGTTAGCCAGAGGACAGGCTGTGTGCCCTGGCAGGAGTGGGTAGGCCACGGCTGGACTGGGAGGGTCTCTCCCAATCATTCCCGGTTGTGTGAGCACAGTCCCCGGCAGCTCTGCTATCGGTTTAGCACGGGGGGAGCCGAAGATCGCGCTGCTTGCGGTGGCGGGGCTTGGGCGGCCAGAGGTTAGGCAGCCATCTCAGTAGCTCCGCGCATGCGCACTCCTCCTAAGCATTTCATTTAACTATTTCCCAAAATAAAGCTCAAATTAGAAATATTCAATACATGTAATTAAATTCTTAATCAAACGTACCAGTGTTTTCTGCAGCTTTCTCTACATTTTGAGTACTAATGCGTGCACAGTGTATACTACATTCAAGCCATGCCTCTGATGAAAACTGTTACAATTGCCAGTGTGCTTATGTCTCCTAATCAAACTTTAGAGCCTTTAACCACTTCAGCCCTGGAAGTATTTACCCCCTTAATGACCAGGCCCTTTTTTGCGACACGGCACTGCATTATTTTAAACGAAAATTGCATGGACCTGCAACGTTGATGAAAATTGATGTCTTTTTTTCCCCACAAATAGAGCTTTCTTTTGGTGGTATTTGATCACCTCTGTGCTTTATTATTTATTTTTTGCGCTGTAAACAAAAAAAGAGCGTACATTTTGAAAAAAATGCAGTATTTTTTACTTTTGCTATAATACATATTCAATATAATACATATGCAATAAAAAAAAAATTAAAAAAATGATTCTTTTGTATTCTTCTACATATTTTTGGTAAACAAAATCCCAATAAGTGTATATTGATTGGTTTGCGCAAAAGTTATAGCGTCTACAAAATAGGTGGAAGATTTAGGGACTATTTCTTTTTTTATTGTTTTTACTAGTAATGGAGGCGATCTGCAATTTTTGGCGTGACTGCGACTTCGCGGACAAATCTGACCCTAAGTGACACTTTTCGGTGACCAGTGACACCATTACCGTGATCAGTGCTATAAAAATGCACTGATTACTGTATAAATGGCACTGGCAGGGAAGGGGTTAACATTATTGGTGATAAAAGGGTTAAGTGTTCCCTAAGGAGGTGCTTTCTAACTGTCAGGGGGGTAGGCTCACTGGGAGTAGAGAGAGATTGCTGTTCCTGATCACTAGGAACAGCAGATCTCTCTCTACTCTGCTGTCAGAATGGGGATCTGCCTTGTATACATAGGCAGATCTCCATTCTGCCTCTGTGAGGAGCAATCGTGGGTGGCAGGCAGACATCGCGGCTGCCGGCCACGCACATTGGCTCCCGGTCCCCCTGTATCTATTACACGAAACGACAAACGGGTACATTGTTTTGCGCAATAGAGCTGACCTGCCGCAGTATATATATACTGTGGCTGGTCGGCAAGAGGTTAAATGGCTGGTGTCATAGCCAGCATAACATAAGCATAACGCACAGTTGAAAACAAAAATAATTGAGTTAAAAATTCAGATTGAATTTAAAAAGCTGTGTTCCATTTTATACAGCACAAAGACATCAAAACAACATTGTATACACTTGCCTTACTAAAAAGTTAATTTCTCCTTAAAATGCAACACTCATTCTTCAGAATATGGATCAACCAACATGCTAAAGAATTGTTTGGGTGTGTCAGATAGCCTATAGCCCACTGGGTGCTGAGATTCCTCCTGCCAGCCACTGTGTCCTATGAAGATGTCAATACTGGTGGAAGAAACCATAAAGGGGACAAGCTATCTGACCCACCCAGAACTGCGGATAGCAGGATCCCAGAGCTTATAAAGACAGTGAAGGTTTTACTTGTTGTCCCCCAGGTATTAGTTACTTTTATTGAAGAGATTGACTTTCTCTATTTTTTTTTTCTTTTTAGAGACATGACACAATTTCCTTAAAAACCCTCTGCATATGTTATGTTTCTACCCCCAAAATGTATGTTTCTATTACACTTTAATCATTTTAATTTATGAGCTATTGTATCGTTTCACATTCACTTAAAACAAGCATTTCCTCAATTTTATATACTTATATGCTGTACAATATTTGTTTTTGTGCAACTGAGAAAATAATAGGAAAGTGTCTCCATTTTTATGACTTTCTAATATAACAACCTAGTGCAGACCCATGCACCTTTTCGTAGACTGTTTTATAATGACCCAGAACATATGCAGTGACGGTGCAATTTTATCTGCAAATCATTGTGGTAATTTAGCTGCTGGAGTTGCTGATGTCACAATACATACAAATGTGTTTTTACGTCTGTATTTGTACAAGAGTAGATAGAAATCTTAACTGAGACGTTTTCAATGAAAAGGAAAGGCTCAAGTTTATGAGAGAAATTATCCCATTATAGTGTAAAAGGGAATAGAACAATGGATTGTTTTGACACCTTCCTGAATCAATTAATTGTTTCTCCCCAAATAAAACTGAAATAAGATTAAACTCAGTAGTAGAACTCTACTTCATGTGTAAGCAGACAAGGGTGTTATTTTAATACACTAGGAGCATGTTTCATGCTTTGCAGAACATGTACAATTCCTAGAAAACAAACAGCTATAATAAAAATTTCTACTATAAAATAAAGGTATATATATATGGCTATTGCTGCTCCATATAACAACACAGAGAGGTTCTCAGAACAGAAGTGCAAACTGTTTAAATTTTAATTTACCTGGTTTGGTTGGATAAATCAGCATTCAGAAGCTTGATAATTCAAACGTGTCTCTAGCAACAACTTTACATAGACTTCTATTTTTTTTCACCTGCGATCTGAATTGCAAAATTTCACTTATCCCTTCCACTGGTGAAACTAGTCACATGATTCACACTTTCAAAAACAAATAAAATTCCATAACTACTGCTACACATATTGTCTGAATTAGCATACAAGATGATGGACTGAGGATGAGGAACAATAGGGAAGGGGCATTTTTACATGTTTCTATATGAAGCAATCTCACTGCAAATGACAGCTCCCAGGCTTGCTGCCGAATGTCAACAAACTGGCCAGCTGACATTGCTGACAAAAAATCTTCATGACCATATTGGGATAATGACATCACTCTGGATTCTTTGTTTACAAACAACAGACAGGTGGGGATTGGAACTATCATTTAGCAGCAATAGTTTTTTTTAACCACTTGATATCTTAAAGATTTACCACCCTTCATGACCGGGTCATTTTCTTCTGAACGGAACTGCGTTACTTTAACTGACAATTGTGCGGACATGTAGCACTGTACACAAATGAAGTTTATGTCATTTTTTCCCCACAAAAAGAGCTTTTTTGGTGGTATTTGACTATCATTGGATTTATTTTTTATTTTTTGCACTATAAACTAAAAATACTAAACATTTTTTTTATCTTTACATTTTTATTGAAAATTTGGTATTACAAAGGGAAAATGAAAAGCCATATGAAGGTAAAATACAGAACTAAAAGGAAACAGCCACTTCCAGTGTTCTATAAAACAGTATACTGTAAAAACCAGCAACCATCATGTTACACTAGTACAATGCAGATTAACAAGACTATAGGTAACATAAGTTACAATATATGCCAATCTAACCATATCTGCCATGCAGCAGTGAATTTGACAAGTTTAGTAGAGCGTAGTGAGAGCAGTTGTTCAAGTGTGTAATTCTGCTGTAAGAGGACTAGTACCTCCGATGGGATAGGAGCCAAATTTGCTTTCCAGTGCCTTGTAATAATGACACATGCTGCAATCAAGATATGTGAGACCACTGTCCCATAAATTGGAGGAAGTTTATTGATTCCTAAGTTCAAAATTGCCAAGGCTGGTTAGGGGCAACTATAACTTCTGTCACCTCCGCTAAAACACAAAAGACTTTATGCCAAAAACTTGTGAGGTTAGGACATGACCGCAATATATACAACAGTATACCTGTATACCCACACATTCTCGCCAACACAGTGGAGAGTTGGAGGGGGAAAATTTAGCAGCCCTGTATGGGGTATAATAGCATCTGCTAATGAGTTTATAGGCTAATTCCCAATGGTTTAGACAGTGGGTAGATCTTTGGATCGAGCGAATAGCTACAAACAATTGTGAGTGAAGGGATTGGACTTTGAGGTCTATCTCCTACTTCTGCATGGAATTTGTTTTTTGTAAAGGATGCTTTGGCTTGTAGGAGGCCATAGAACAGCGATATGCCTTTTACCGCAGGCTTACAGCTGTTATAAAATTGCCACACTTTAGGATAGATATTGACTTGGGCACAGGATGATGTTTCAATAAAATTAAGTATGCGTACACAAGTGAAACGAGAATTCAAGGGTAGTTTGGACTCTTCCACTAAATGTTCCAGGGATTTGAGGTTACATATTTGGAAGAAATCTCCCATTGTCAGTAAACCACACCGGAGCAATTGTCGGACAGAAAGCAGCGGCATCAATGTCTCGAGGACTGAATTGGTAAAGTATACCACATTATTATGTGAGTGGCAAAACAGAGGGGCTAAGAGGGCTCTCCATGCTTAAAGGGATGCCTGAACCATTGGAGGTAGTAACCTTGCCTCACCTTGCTTCCACAAATCAGCCAATATTAACATGCTTAAGTCAGATACTAAGAATAAAATAAACTCAATTTCTAGCCATAATATGTCACCCGAACTTTTAAACCAACATCTCAATTGATCCAAACGCGCCACATTAAGATAATCTTTTATGTCCACCATTCCCATACCTCCAGCACTTCTGTGTTTAATTAGTTGGAAATGTGAACATCTGGCCCTTTTCCTTTCCAAATATATTATTTAAGGAGTTTAGATAGGGAGTCTAGATATGTTGTTTTAATAGGGATGGAAATGGAGCGGAACATATACAGGATAAGATTTGTCGGAGAATTGTCATCTTGAAGGAGGCTAATCTCCCTGCCCACGATGGTTTAAATTGGGATACGTATTTAGGCTCGCTGTCTAGTTTAGCAAGGTGGAAAATTAGTGGCAGATAAGGAAGGATATACTTGACATAAGTGTGATGCCTAGATATGGGATCCCCATATCACTCCAAGTATATCAGAGTTGTGCTGATAAAGTATATTTCAAAGTGGGACTAATTTCAAGACCTAGTATTAGCGATTTACTAAAATTAGCTACTTCCCACCTGTCGTATAGTAAAATGAAGGTGGATGGGATCCCCTCTCATTCTGGGTCACCGTCATATGACATCACCCAGGTGTCACTGCTTTTGCGCACACACGGGGGCATGCAGCATGGCAATCATGGTCACGCCATGTTCCTAGGACACGGTGCAACCTTATCTGGGTAAAGAGCTGATGACGTGGCTCTTTAACCATGTAATTGGCTGTGTCCAATCACAGCCAATCACATGTAAACATGTAAGTACCATTTTTCGTCTCGCCTCACACTGACAGAGTGTGAGGCGAGGAGAGCCGATCAGCGGCATCTTCTCACAGGGGAGACATGTACTGATCATCAGGGCACTGATTATCAGTGCCCTGATTATCAATGTAGCCCCAGCAGTGCCCGTCAGTGCCACCAATCAATGCCCATTAGTGACAATAATCAGTGCCCATCAGTGAAACCAATCAACGCCCATCAGTGATGCCAGTCAGTGCTGAATTTCAGTGCACATCAGTGCCTGCCCATCAGGGCTGCCCATCGGTGCCGCCTATCATTGCCCAAAAGTGCCACCTATCAGTGCCCGTCAATGCCCCTATCAGTGCCCACCAGTGCCACCTATCAATGCCCACTAGTGTCACCTATCAGTGCCCATCAGTGCAGCCTATTATTGCTCATCAGTGCCGCATGTTGGTGCCACCTATCAGTGCCCATCAGTGCAGCATATTAGTGCCTCCTCATCAGCTCCACCACATCAGTGCCCTTCAGTGCCATCTCATCAGTGCCCATAAGTGCCACCTCATCAGATCCCATTAGTTCAGCCTATCAGTGCCCATCAGTGCCGCCTCATTAGCGCACATCAGTAAAGGAGAAAAATTACTTATTTCCAAAATTTGCTGACAGAAACTAAGATAAAATTATATACAGTATATTTTTTTTTTTTAAATTCTGTCTTTTTCCATTTCTTTTACCAAAAACAAAAAATCCAGTGGCAATTAAATACCACCAAAAGAAAGCTCAATTTGTGAGAAGGGAATGCTAAAAATGTAAGTTGAATACAGCATTGCATGACCGTGCAATTGTCATTCAAAGTGCGGCAGCGCTGAAAGCTGAAAATTAGCCTGAGCAGGAAGGGGGTGAAAGTGCCTAGTATTGAAGCATTTAACCTAGTAGTAGGACAACTGGCTGAAATGATTTAGGATGTTATGAGCACGTGGAAGAGAAGCCAATGAGTCTGTAAATATCAGGATTTTGTTGTCTACAGATTAATTTTGTGAGGAAGAGAGCCAAAGGAGAACCCAGAAATACCAGGGTCAGAGCGGAGTGCTTCAGCCAGTGGTTTTATCATTAGGTTAATAATAGAGGGGGTAAGAGGACATTCCTGTCTTGTGCCATTAGAAATGATAAAAGGAGGGACGTGGCTACCACGCGGCTGGATGGACGCTTGAGAGAGTAGCTCCTCTAGACAACCAGGGACAAGAGCAAGCAGAAGCGGCGTATCGGCATACAGAATCTACCGGACACCTGGCATAGCACCCTAGCATGCTTGAGGATGGGTAAGAAGAAGAAGGAGCCCACCGGCACAAAGAAACTCCCCCATTTCTTCCTCCCCACGGAGCAGACGCGCATCCAAAATGGCGCTGGTGTCTGTTCACCGGCCTTGTCCAGCAGATCCTCTCACTCTGCGCAGAGCCCTGTTGCAGCGGGAGTCTATAAAGCATCCTAGCCCAGATCGCCAGCCGCATCAATTCCCACAACACAGAGCCCTGCTAAAAGCAAACCCAGACTGTCTACTGACTCTTCTCCTATAGAGGTAAGCCTCAGCTGCAATTCTGCTGATACTACTAAGGAGCTGTCGGACACGTTCAGCTCCTTCCCTGCTACCAACCAACTTGTCTCAGAAGCCATTCTTAAAGACATGCTGGTATCCCTGTGGGCCTCATTAAACGCAGATATGATGCATTGTGTGAACCACTTGACAACTGGGCACTTAAACTTAAAAAAAATTTTTGTCCTTTTTCACACAAATAGAGCTTTCTTTTGGTGGTATTTAATCACCACTGGGTTTTTTATTTTTTGCACTATAAATCAAAAAAGACTGAAATTCGATAAAAAAAAAAAAAAATTCTTTGTTTCTGTTAAAATTGATTGCAGAGTATTGGCGAGTATTGGTAGAGTATTGACGAGTATTGGTAGAGTATTGGCGAGTATTGGTAGAGTATTGGTGAGTATTGGTAGAGTATTGGCGAGTATTGGCAGAGTATTGGCAAGTATTGGCAGAGTTTTGCAGTGCTGCAGAGTATTGGCAGAGTATTGCACAGTGTTGCAGAGTATTGCACAGTGTTGCAGAGTATTGCAGAGTATTGCACAGTGTTGCACAGTGTTACAGAGTATTGCACAATGTTGCAGAGTATTCCACCATGTTGCAGAGTATTGGCAGAGTATTGCACAGTGTTGCAGAGTATTGCACCATGTTGCAGAGTATTGCAGTTTATTGCAGTGTATTGACATTGAGCAGCGCTGTGGGCACTAAACATCCAGCCCACAGTGCTGCTGCCATCTCTCCCCCTCTCCCCTCGCACTGTACCGATCGGTACACAGAGGGGAGGGGGGAACCAGCATCATGACGTGACGCCGGTTTGTTTACATGTGATCGCTCTGTCATTTGACGGAACAATCACGTGGTAAACGGCCGCGATCAGCAGCTATTTACCATGATCTGTGATGCGCCGGGTCCGGTCACGAATGTTCCCGGGTGCGTGCCCCAGGGGGTGCGCGGGAGCAACATTCTGGAATGACGTCCCACGGACATCAACCCAGAATAAGCCGACCGCGCTGTTGCCATCTTCCGGCAATGGCCCGGTCGGCAAGTGGTTAAAGCTGATGTACAAGGACTAGGGGGAAGAATAGATCATATTGAGCATAAAATGGCTGAATTTGCAACTTCCCACAACATTCTAATAGATGCACATAATGACCAAGATGACCAACTAGAAAGTCTCAAAGCCAAGATCGCAGACATCGAAGACCGCTCAAGGAGGAACAATTTGAAGCTCAGAGGTGTCACCGAATCTGTGCAAAATGCTCAATTGAACCAGAAATATTAAAAGGTTTGGAAAGCATGTTGGAGGTATAGACCTTGACTAGGGGGTTAGAATACAGTGCCATAATGGCTGAAAGAAAATTACCTTTAAACCCACATTTTGGAAGAACCAGGGACATACATATGTCCAGTGCACTCTATCAAACGCCTTTTCCACTAATATTGATTGGTTTGGTCAAAAGTTATAGCATCTAAAAACTATGGTATATATAATTAATTTTTTTCTTTTATACTAGCAATGGTGGCGATCAGCGACCTGTAGAGAGACTGCGATAGTATAGCAGGCAATCTGACACCTACTGACACTTTGTAGGAACCAGTGGCACTAATACAGTGATCAGTGCTAAAAATATACACTGTCATTGCACAAATGACACTGGATAGGAAGGGGTAAACATTTAGGATGATCAAAGTGTTAATTGTGTGCCTAACCAGTGTTGGTCCAGGTGTGAGGATTTGATGCGCAGGGGGCACGAGCGTTTAATTAAAATCGCCACGCCTGCTTTCACAGATGGGTCGGAGTCCATGAAAGTTGTTGAGAAGTTTTTGCTAGCAAATTTGAAGGATCCCCCAGGGCAAAAAATTAGTCTCCTGGATCATAATATTATCAGCCTTGGAAGATTTAAACTCTTTCAAAGCCAGCCATCTCTTTTGAATAGAGTTTAAACCTTTGACATTACAGGTAAGAAATTTCAGCACCATAGTAACTTAGTCTGTTGAAAAGGCATATGTTAAACTGTAAAATAAACATTAAGTTCCATGGTGTGTGCGGCATATAAAGGATATAAGATAACATAATGATACTTTGAAGATCAGTAGCATTGTAACATGAATACATTAGGTCTATGAGGTGTAGCAACCACAGGTCAGAAAAAAAGACCTGAAAAAAACAGGTAAAAGGGAAAAACAAAAAAAAGTTTAAAAGAAACATCAAAATCCAGAAAGCCCAGCTCAAAGCCTTGGGCTAGAAAGGGGAGCATAGGGGTCTCCAAAAATGGGAAGGGAGAGCCCCCCATTGTTCTCCGGGTTATAAAAGCCTGGATTACAAAACAGAAAACATATGGAAGGTCAAATCTTCAAACCAGGGTGCAAAGAGTGCAACAGACGACGCACCCTGACACTCCTAAGCAGGGGTGAATGAGGCCACTATGGGGACACTGGCCAAATAGGAATGTCAGGGGGCCAGGTAAAATCAGAGATCCCAGCTGATACATGTATTAGTGTTCCTCAGGTTGGAAAGCTGGAGTGAGGGCATCTCTGAGGTGTGAAGTTGGACTTATGTTGTTTCCGCCTCACAGGGGTCCAGATGCACCCTGGGCTATCAGTGGCTTAGGAGTGTCAGGAAGCGGCACAGGATCTTCATCAGGGTGGGGTGGCAGGCCCAGGTTGTGCAGGAAGTTGTCACTTTCCTGGAGATCACGTAGGGAATATTGTAAGCCATTACGGGAGGTAGAGAGGCGAAAGGGGAAACCCAAGCGATATACGACTTTATGGGTCTGGAGGTGTAGTGTCATTGGGCGAAGGTTTCTTCTTTTTGCCAGCATTATAGGGGAGAGATCACTGAAGATCTGGATTCTGGATCCTTTTAAATCAAGCTTGGATTTGTGGGTGGCTATGGTTAAAGGTTCTTTGCTGTCATAATAATGAAATCGGACAATCATATCTCTCAGGTTGGGCCCAGCCAGGGGTTTAGGAGTGAGTTATCTAAACACCAGTGAATATCAGGGATATTAGGAGCTACTATATTGAACAAGCTTAGAAGGGCGGAAGTCCTCGTCTTCCACTGTTTCTGGAATACCCCTGATCCACAGATTCTGTCTGTGTTCTCTTTTCTCCAGGTCCTCCTGTTGAGCTTGGAGCTGGGTGACAGAGTGTTTTATGGCAGCATTGTCCTCTTCCAGGACTTGCACATATTGTATAAGTTCATCAAACTTTGTCCCCAGGGTGTCAGTGCATTCTCCCAGTTTTACTATTTCCCCTCTCAGCTCTTTAGCAAGTTTTCCCACCTCCTGTGCAATGTTATGGGTGAGGGCTTGGAGCAGGGATTGCAGATTGACATCCAAGATTGACATCCAAGATTTCTGCCATCAGTGGGGGGGAGATCCCTGTGCTGGAGTGTGGGGATATCAAAGAGGGTACCTGTCTCAGGCTCTTGGTGCTCCAGTGGGACTGGTGCATCATCCTGGATACTCAAGGCCGTGGATGTAGGCCTGTGCAGGTAGCGGTCCATGGTGGAGGAGGCCCGAGGCTTAAAGACTGCGGCATAGTTTTGTCTCTGGTCTCCGATTTTGCCCATGAGATGAACGGCCGTTGCGGGAGTTTGGGGAGGCGACTCCTGTAGCTATCTGTGCTGGAGGATGGAGACCGAGTCTCCGCCATGATCAGAAGATATTTACTAACCTACAGCCATTTGCGCGTGACTGCCTATAACTTCTTTAATCACTGTGTGTGACTGGATAGTGAGCTGCAATATTGCTGGGACTGGTGATTATGATTCTGAAGCTAGAGAGACTGAGCCCTTTAGGAACTGACCATAAAGGCATTTAGTAGCCTTGACTGGGACTGAGAGAGAGAACTTTACCTACTGCTTATACTAAGAGGTAAATCTCAGAGGACATTGCACCATATCCTAGCCATTCTCCTAGAGTGCACTCTAGACTAGTTAATGGATTATCAGATTACAGTTAATAGTTATATACAATGTTTATTGCTGACTTTGCAAAGTTATAATTTGATTCCAGTCTAGTGGTACAGAACTCTATTCTCAGTTACGTTAAGTTGGAATAGCGAATAAATTGTCTAGCAGTGTCTGTATCTACCTACAGTATGCTTATTTATGCTCTTACTACCATTTTTCTCTAACCCGTACCAATACGTTGAGTTAATTTACCACTTAATGGTATTGTGTCCATTTCCTGGTACTAACTCATATTCATGCTAAAGGTATCCATACTCGTGTTTTTATAAGTGCTTGCAGTGAGCTTCAGTCAACTAGGTGTGTGACAAATTGTTTTGTTAGTGTTTATTTGTCTATAAATTTAACTGGCACTGAAAGTTCTTGCTCCTAAAAGTGGCATGCCTAATTGATAATACAACACATTATTGATTAAAAAATGCGTCAATAAACAAATTATTATCAAACATGATGTGTTAATAAATTTTAATAAATAGAAATGAGAAATATACTGTAATTATTCTTAAAAAAAATACCAGAAGGATTATTATTACATTATAAATGTATACATATACATATATATACAGTATCTCACAAAAGTGAGTACACCCTCACATTTTTGTAAATATTTGAATATATCTTTTCATGTGACAACACTGAAGAAATGACACTTTGCTACAATGTAAAGTAATAAGTGTACAGATTGTATGACAGTGTAAATTTGCTGTCCCCTCAAAATAACTAAACACACAGCCATTAATGTCTAAACCGCTGGCAACAAAAGTGAGTAAACTCCTAAGTGAAAATGTCCAAATTGGGCCCAATTAGCCATTTTCCCTCCCTGCTGTCTTGTGACTCATTAGTGTTACAAGGTCTCAGGTGTAAATGGGGATCAGATGTGTTAAATTTGTTGTTATCGCTCTCACTCTCTCATACTGATCACTGGAAGTTCAACATGGCACCTCATGGCAAAGAACTCTCTGAGGATCTGAAAAAAAGAATTGTTGTTCTACATAAAGATGGTCTAGGCTATAAGAAGATTGCCAAGACCCTGAAACTGAGCTGCAGCACAGTGGCCAAGACCATACAGCTTTTAACAGGACAGGTTCCACGCAGAACAGACCTTTCCATGGTTGACCAAAGTAGTTGAGTGCACGTGCTCAGCGTCATATCCAGGGGTTGTCTTTGGGAAATAGACATATGAGTGCTGCCAGCATTGCTGCAGAGGTTGAAGGGGTGAGGGGTCAGCCTGTCAGTGCTCAGACCATTCGCTGCACACTGCATCAAATTGGTATGCATGGCTGTCGTTCCAGAAGGAAGCCTCTTCTAAAGATAATGCACAAGAAAGCCCGCAAACAGTTTGCAGACTAAGGACATGGATTACTGGAACCATGTCCTGTGGTCTGATAAGACCAAGATAAACTTATTTGGTTCAGATGGTGTCAAGCGTGTGTGGCGGCAACCAGGTGAAGAGTACAAAGACAAGTGTGTCTTGCCTACAGTCAAGGATGGTGGTGGGAGTGTCATGGTCTGGGGCTACATGAGTGCTGCCGGAATTGGAGAGCTACAGTTTATTGAGGGAACCATGAATGCCAACATGTACTGTGACATACTGAAGCAGAGCATGATCCCCTCCCTGCAGAGACTGGGCTGCAGGGCAGTATTCCAACATGATAACGACCCCAAACACACCTCCAAGATGATCACTGCCTTGTTGAAGAAGCTGAGGGTAAAGGTGATGGACGGGCCAAGCATGTCTCCAGACCTAAACTCTATTGAGAATCTGTGGGGCATCCTCAAACGGAAGGTGGAGGAGGGCAAGGTCTCTAACATCCACCAGCTCCGTGATGTCATCATGGAGGAGTGAAAGAGGACACCAGTGGCAACCTGTAAAGCTCTGGTGATCTCCATGCCCAAGAGGGTTAAGGCAGTGCTGGACAATAATGGTGGCCACACAAAATATTGACACTTTGGGCCAAATTTGGACAATTTCACTTAGGTTTAGACATTAATGGCTGTGTGCTGAGTTATTTTGAGGGGGCAGTAAATTTACACTGTTATACAAGCTGTGCATTCACTACTTTACATTGTAGCAAAGTGTAATTTCTTCAGTGTTGTCACATGAAAAGATATAATAAATTATTTACAAAAATGTATATATATATATATATAAAACTATTTTTCAGAAATAAAAAACTGAAAAAATTGTCATGTGCGTATGTATTCATCCCCCTTTGTTATGAAGCCCATAAAAACCAATTACCTTCAGAAGTCACATTAATGAAATGATGTCCACCTGTGTGCAATCTAACTGTCACATGATCTGTCATTACGTATACACACCTTTTTGAAAGGTCCCAGAGGCTGCAACACCTATGCAAGAGGCACCACTAACCAAACACTGCCATGAAGACCAAGGAACTCTCTAAACAAGTAAACGACAATGTTAACAAAAACAGTGATGAGGGCAGGAACATCAAACTAAACACCACATCCCTTATAATTGAGGACAGGAAGGGGGAAGGTGGGTTAAACAAACCCAGGACTTTTAAGGTGTTTGTAATATATGGTAGCTAGACACTCTACAGGTATCCATAAAAAATTTTCATTACAATTAATACAAAACAACATAGCAAGATAAAAATATCCACATCAAGTTCTGTAGGAGACACAACAGGTAACTGGAACAAAAGATACCACTCAATAGATACCACTCAACATGTTTCAACATGTTTCGCTCATTTGAGCTTCCTCAGGAGTTTTGGTACAATGTATGGTATGCTAGAAACAATAAAAAGACACGGATAAGGTTTCACATTAAATAATGAAACTACAACCACAAGTACAAATATTGATTAATTAATGTATATATATATATATATATATATATATATATATATATATATATATATATATATATATAGATAACATAACAAATAAAATTATACATGAATAAAGATGGTCAAAAGCAGACCTTACCCAAGTTGCCAAAAATCAATATGGATTGAATTGAAATAGTAGCATCACTCATGGAGAACATTGGAAATAAGGGACATCAAGAAAGTTTTTCAACTATATGTTCCCGTCTAAATGGCCACAGGAGGACAGAGAATTTGCATATCCAAAGTTATATTGCAGCCATTTGCTAAAATCAAGTTCATTTTTTTCCTCATTAATGTACACACAGCACCCAATATTGACAGAAAAACACAGAATTCTTCACATTTTTGCAGATTTATTAAAAAAGAAAAACTGAAATATTACATGGTCCTAAGTATTCAGACCCTTTGCTGTGACACTCATATATTTAACTCAGGTGCTGTCCATTTCTTCTGATCATACTTGAGATGGTTCTACACCTTCATTCGAGTCCAGCTGTGTTTGATTATACTGATTGGACTTGATTAGGAAAGCCACACACCTGTCTATATAAGACCTTACAGCTCACAGTGCATGTCAGAGCAAATGAGAATCATGAGGTCAAAGGAACTGCCTGAAGAGCTCAGAGACAGAATTGTGGCAAGACACAGATCTGGCCAGGGTAAAAAAAACTTCTGCTGCACTTAAGGTTCCTAAGAGCACAGTGGCCTCCATAATCCTTAAATGAAAGACGTTTGGGAGGACCAGAACCCTTCCTAGAGCTGGCCGTCTGGCCAAACTGAGCTATTGGGGGAGAAGAGCCTTGATGAGAGAGGTAAAGAAGAACCCAAAGATCACTGTGGCTGAGCTCCAGAGAATCAGTCGGGAGATGGGAGAAAGTTGTAGAAAGTCAACCATCACTGCAGCCCTCCACCAGTCGGGGCTCTATGGCAGAGTGGCCCGACAGAAGCCTCTCCTCAGTGCATGACACATGAAAGCCTGCATGGAGTTTGCTAAAAAACACCTGAAGGACTCCAAGATGGTGAGAAATAAGATTCTCTGGTCTGATGAGACCAAGAAAGAACTTTTTGGCCTTAATTCTAAGTAGTATGTGTGGAGAAAACCAGGCACTGCTCATCACCTGTCCAATACAGTCCCAACAGTGAAGCATGGTGGTGGCAGCATCATGCTGTGGGGGTGTTTTTCAGCTGCAGGGACAGGACGACTGGTTGCAATTGAGGGAAAGATGAATGCAGCCAAGTACAGGGATATCCTGGACAAAAACCTACTCCAGAGTGCTCAGGACCTCAGACTGGGCCGAAGGTTTACCTTCCAACAAGACAATGACCCTAAGCACACAGCTAAAATAACGAAGGAGTGGCTTCACAACAACTCCGTGACTGTTCTTTTATAGCCCAGCCAGAGCCAATTAAACCCAATTGAGCATCTCTGGAGAGACTAAAAATGGCTGTCCACCAATGTTTACCATCCAACCTGACAGAACTGGAGAGGATCTGTAAGGAGGAATGGCAGAGGATCCCCAAATCCAGGTGTGAAAAATTTTTTGCATCTTTCCCAAAAAGACTAATGGCTGTATTAGATCAAAAGGGTGCTTCTACTAAATACTGAGCAAAGGGTCTGAATACTTAGGACCATGTGATATTTCAGTTTTTCCTTTTTAATAAATCTGCAAAAATGTCAACAATTCTGTGTTTTTCTGTCAATATGGGGTGCTGTGTGTACATCAATGAGGAAAAAAATGAACTTAAATGATTTTAGCAAATGGCTGCAATATAACAAAGAGTGAAAAATTTAAGGGGGTCTGAATACTTTCCATCCCCACTGTATGAATATTAAGTAAATATACATTTAAAAATACAATAATTAACAAACATACCATTAAATTAGCATGACTATGGAGAGAGGAGGCGAGAGGGGCAGAGAGAGAGAGAGAGAGAGAGAGAGAGAGAGAGAAAGAGACTGATTTTTTCTACAACGAGAAAAAAGAGCTAAAGAAAATTAGGAAAGAGAAACAAAAGTGAATATTAGACAAAATGTCCAAAGTCCTAATAGAAGATTTTTGTTTATACTGCCTGTAATCATTCCAATATCCACCAAGCCAGGAGAATACTTACCTACATGGTTGGCAGTGATGTCTCCTTTGAAATGTATTACACAAGCCTATAGTGCTATTAATACAAACACTTTTTTTCTAGCATCACATTTATGCTTGTCCTTAACTAATTATTGTGTTTACTCCGACAGCTGTGTGGGGCAAAGTGTCATCTGCAAAAAATCTTCTTGCAGGCATTTTGCACCACATGGAGACAAGGTTTGACTGAGCGTAACAATAGTAAATGCAATCCACTTTAAATGCTCTGTTAAGAATGCCCAGAGAAACAAACTGATGATAAGGTTACTAGTAAAACTTTTCTAGTTTCAAAGTAAAGTTTTTAACATGCATTACTATGCAAATTAAATTACTTTAAATTGGTAAGCATACTTACTCTGTTTTTAACCAATATTTCAAACTGCAAACCTAACAAGCTCTTATGCCCCATACACACGTTCGGATTTTCCGATGGAAAATGTCAGATCGGAGCGTGTTCTCAGACATTCCGACCATGTGTGGGCTCCATCGGACATTTTCCATCGGATTTTCCGACACACAAAGTTTGAGAGCAGGCTATAAAATTTTCCGACAACAAAATCTGATCGCGTCAATTCCGAACGTGTGTGGCCTGTTCCGACGCACAAAGTGCCACGCATGCTCAGAAGAAATTCCGAGACGGAACAGCTCGGTTTGGTAAACTTAGCGTTCACAATGGATACAACACTTTTGTCACGGTGCAATGTTAAAAATGGTTTAATACAGCGGACTCTCTTCTTCTTTTATAATGCTAGAAGAATGAAGTAGTTTTGCTGCTCATATTCACACAGACTTCTCACAAACTTATTTCTTTATTATTTATCGGGATTACCTTAATATTTTTTGATTTGTCACATCTGACCAAATTTTTTTTTTTAAAGGCAGATTTTTTTTAATTTTAGGTTTGTATTTTTTCCAAGGCTGATCTTTGTTTTATTTTATTTTTTGTTTTACTCCAGAATATTTTTGTGTGTGTTTTGTGTGTCAAGTTACCACAACACCATTATTATCTTGTATTATTTAATCTCAAGGAGATTGTTTGGTGTTGGTGTCCCTTGTTAATTTCACATTGTATTTTTGAAATGTACCTGCCTCCTCACAAGCAAACTGTCCTATTTGAAGGAAAAAACACATAGGAGAGTATAATTGAAACAAAAATTCCTTTATTAAGGGCTTAGAACCAAACAAAGAGGGAGGCAACGCTGGAGAAACAGGAGAAATTAGCGAAGCCTTGGACTCCCAGGGCAGACATCAATTCTTGAACATCAAAATTGGTGGCCTGAGGAGTCCATATGTAAGGGAGTACAGTCTGGTCCAGAAGTCCCAGAGATCCGGAAAGCAGCAGATGACATGTATGTTCCCAGGCTGTGGTACCACAAAAGGCTGCATCTTTTGCCAGACCAGACTGGATCCAGGGCCATCACTTTCTGGTCTTCCTTCCACGCATCCTTCCTGGCTGTGGCTCTGCTGTTGGAGATGTGGCAGGAGGAGGAGTAGGACCTGGAGGAGGACTAGTAGGACCTGGAGGAGGAGGAGGAGGAGGAGGAGGAGGAGTAGGACCTGGAGGAGGAGGACCATGTGTGAGGTCACAAATGTGGGTCTCAGATGTTATTTGGCCCTCAACCCCTTATTGAGAGCTTCCAACATTAATGACTCACACATGAGTTGTTGGCCCTCCTCCATCCGCTGCATTTTATAGGCAATTATGCCAGCAAAGTCCTCCTCCACAGTGTGGGGTGCTCCCAGGGCCTCTGTAGCCTTCCAAAAGAGGCCTATGGCAGCCTCCTCTAGGGTACTCCTCTTGCTGCTACTTTCTCTTTGCAGGTGTAGGGGAGGGACTTGCATATCAGTCAGCCTGCTCGACCTGGCCACCTCCTGGCTGAGACTTCCCTGTGTATGAAAAAGGGACATGGTTGTAATGTTTTGCATCATTAATCACAATCAGAAATTAGTACTCCAAACTAACGTCTAGTTAACATCATTGATTGGACAACCTGAAATATTTAGAGGAATGCTATACCTGGCTCAAGCTGGGCTCCTCCACATGTTGCTGCCTGGAAGGCCCAGGTTGGACATCAGAAGCCTCAGCTGGGGGGGAAGGAAGCATGGAAGGAAGACTGGGGAGTGATTGCTGGGTTCAGTCTAACCTGCCAGAAAATGCAGCCTATCATAGTACCACATCCTGGGGACATAGATGTCATCTGCTGCTCCGGATCTCTGCGAATCCTGGACTTTCTTGCACTCCCTTAGATAGATCTTCAAATATGTGATGTCTGCCATGGGGATCACCTGCTTCACAATTTCCAACAATTGATCCAGCGCTGCCTTCCTCTTTGTTTGGTTCTTATAATGTGGGTGGTTGATCTCCCACAGACAAGGCAGCTCCCTGAACATGTCAATGAATATTGCCATGAAGTCAGTATCGTTCAAGATATCCATTTTCACTGCAAGACACAACACAAGGCAAACCCTAATGTCAGCCAAAACTCTCCTAATCTTGTTACAATATAGGCCTCAATCTAGAAGCAGTATAGGCCCAAGTTTGTCTCTTACCTTCGTTCTTACGATCGGCGCCTCCGATGCTCCTTCCTCCTCTCACAGATCGTACATAATACGAACGCGTGTTGCGCTTTATACACACTGCGCATGCGTGTAACTCCGCCCGCCCCTGATGTTCTTTCTAGTCTATTCCCCACCCCTTTTCGTTCTGTGCAGTGGGGGAAGAGCACATGGCGGATACACAGCAGGTGCGTGCTAATTACAGGAACGAGGAGGAGGAGGAGGAAAGCCCGGATCCGGACACGTCCCGATCCAGAAGGAGATTTAAGGCCTCAAATATGTCCTTTGGGGAGATGTTGGAGATGGTCGACATACTGAAGAAGGCCGACTATGATGGAAAGTGTGGACCTTACCCTAACCCCAATGTCAGAAAGGCCAAGATCATGGCGAAAGTGGTCAGGAGTCTGCACCGGAATTTCGGGGTACGACGATCGAAAGATCAGCTCAGGAAACGGTAGTCGGACCTCAAATTACGAGAACATGAGCAATACAGAAAGATCCGGAGAGTGCTGCAAAAAAGTAAGTAGTTGTGCTGTGTTCCTATTCTTTATGTTTATTATGTTCGTGCTGCTCCATGTGCTTTTCTTAAAAGTGTACATTTTTAAAATGGCAACTTTCATGTTCTTGGGCACATTATTCGTTCATAGCAAACATTTTTCTTTCGGCCTATAAAACACCATTGTTTTTGCCATATGCATTTGGCCACATTTTTTACGCCCTACTTGTATGAAACTAATTTGGTTGTGTAGATGGCTTTGTTACTAGAATGAAATGCAAACTAGATTCTGTGTAAGGAGAGGACACTGAGCAGCTGTTTTCACATCTGGACACTGGAGCACTATAGTGTGGGACACCAGAACACCATTTTTATTAGGGGGGGCACACAGGTGCTCCAGTGTATACTATAGGGGGGTCTCCATCTGTGAAGCTTGTACCAAACAGGTAAAGTATTGCAGCTTGACAAAGGACACTGAAAATGCTACATTTTGGAACTCTGCCAAAATAGACAATTGTACCCCACTTCCAAGCAATGTTTCCTATTTATAGTTCGTCCCTCAAATATCTGTGTGCTAAGTATATCATTTTTGTTTTACATAGGGGAGAAAAGACTCCGAGGACACCCCTCATCCGAGGAGACCAGAGACCCCCTACCTCTGGAAGAAGGGGAAATCCCCCAACCCAAGAAGAGCAGGAGGAAGAAGACGTGGTGGAAATTGTCACCACAACAGGTAAGTGTCTGCGACCACAGGCTCAGGTAAGAGATGGATGCCGGCATATTTTTGATACCTGTTTTTGTTTGTTTTCTCGCTTTTTAGGTGATCGTGATGTTGTGGATCCTTTCACATCAGAAAGTGCCCAGGGGGGCGTGGTCTCGGCATGGAGGAGTGAAGCTGTGTTTTTCAGAGGGCTTCCGGTCCGCGACTCATTCATAGCCTACCTGCACAGGAAAACCTGAAATTTTGTCTTCTCAGCATCCCCACGCTGCCGGAGAAGATTGCCACGCCGTGCTACAAAAGTAGGGATGCAGATGGAGAGATTCCTGGTGCCAAAACTGCCGGCGGCTTCCACCCCGGACTTTTCCAAGATGGCGCCACGCTGAGACGTGAGAGAGGAGCACGGAGCGCCAGCGGGAGGAGGAGGAGGACATGACCAGGGTAACGACATGCTGCCATTCTCCCCTAATAGTGATCTCTCCCCCTGCCTCCCCCGTTCACTATCCCTTGCATCTCTGGCAAGCCCAGGGGGAGAGCCCATCTGCTCTCCGCAGTGGGAATTACAAGACAACCAGCGCTCTCAGCCACAGAGCTTAACCCCTGGTGTGCCTCTGCCCATTATACTACAGGACTCCATGAGCTCTGTCCCACTGACTCGGCCTTCACATGTGCCCCCACCTATGCTTCCTGGAGAGCAGTCACTATGGGCTCTACTACAAAAGCTGCCCACTAGAGATGATCTAGACTCTGTAGCACTCAGAATGGAAGCAGCTTTACGGGGAGAGATTGCTGGAATTAAGCAATCTGTAACAGAGGTCACCACACGGGTCACTTCTATTGAGAAGGACACTGCAACCCTGCACCAGGGCTTTACAGAGTTAAATGACACAAGAGAGGAGATGGCAGACCAAATCGCACAGTTACACCTATTGCTAGATGACCAGGAAAACCGCAGCCGTAGGCGTAACATAAGGATCCGCGGTTTGCCAGAAGCAACGCAGCAAGCGGACCTAAAGATGACGGTGACTGCGCTATTTAACGAATGCTTGGAGCGCCCGACGGACACACCTATCGCCATAGACAGGGTCCACAGAACCCTTGGCCCCAGAAACACTGCAGAAGACAGACCTAGAGATGTTCTTTGCTGCCTGCATAACTATTCTATCAAAGAGGACATCCTCCAAAGAGCCTGGCGTAGAGGACAAATTTACTTTGATGGAGCCCAGATATCCCTCCTGCCAGACGTTTCCCACAGGACTCTACAGATGCGCCGCTGCATGAAGCCTCTGCTAGAGAAATTTAGTGAACAAGGAATCACCTACAAGTGGGGTCATCCTTTTCATCTAATTGCAAGGAAGGGAGGTCGCACATATACCCTCCGACACCCTAGAGAGGTCCTCACCTTTCTCAATACCCTCGGACTACCTAATTGGTTGGCGTTTGTCCTGCCTCCCACTATTAACGTACCGGCGGTGAACCCTTCGGGCAGACCTCAAAGGCCTTGACGCAATCACAACGCAGAAGACCGTTGGCCCCTCAGGACAACGAACCTTGAATCCATAGAGATAAGTTGCTATTAAGCCTGAACATGGCTACTTACTTTTCTTTTGTTGTCTCCTTTTGTTTGAAAGCACTCCCTGCCCTTGTCTGGTTGGTACACTACCTCCTCTTTTTGATCGGAGGAGTGGGTTTTTTTTTTTTCCTAACCTTTGGCCTATTGGGATTGACTTCCTTACCTCACCGGCCTGTTGGTCTCATAGAGATGGACATGTTTCCAGTATTTTGGATAGTTGTCTCTTGACCAGGAGCAGAGGGAAAGTATACATTCTGGTACACGGGTCCCACACCTGGGATCACCCTCGAGAAGACACTGGTACAACTGACAATACTGTTATAACTTAGAGATAATGGACTCTATGAATAGTTGTTCAGCAATCACTCATTTGTTGGGCCCATACTTCCCCCCTCTCCCCTTTTTTTTTTTTTCTCTCCCCCCCTCCATCTTGTACCGCACTACAAGACGCAGAAATGGATACACATAGTTCACACTGCCTAAAAGTATTGATGCTTACCACTGCATTGTGTCTAATGTTTATGATAAGATTCAGGAGGGCTAGTTGGTAACAATAGTGGGAACTCTAATAACATCCTGAGATGAGTATCTGTCTAGAGATGTAATTATCCTATTGAGGGTCCCCTGCTACCCCTCCCTCCCCTCCCAGCTTCCCTCCCAACCTCCCCCCACTTTGACCCTCCTCACACATTGACCCTCCTCTTCCCTCTTCCCACCCCGTCCCTTGTCCACCCCCCACCCCCCTCCCCCTTTTTTTTTCCTTGCCAACTACCCTATCTTGGGATTTAAAGATTGTTCCGGATAGAAATTGACCCTTACAGATATGTTGGGTAAGGGGCTGTGGATCGTTCTCAATTGATATAGATTCAGTGGAATTAGCGGTCTATACAGCAGACAGAGCTTATAACAAGAGATCAGAAATTGATATAGATATCTCATTTAAGGTACTACTTAATGTCTTATTTTCGCCGGTTATAATGTTAAGACGTGTTATGTTGAACTAAATGTCACAAGGTTATATGTTATGGGTTTTTAAGGAGCAATCTTATTTCAAAGAAGCCTAATGTAATAACGCAGTTCCTGACAGGACCGCTCCTATTGAGAAGTGGGCTGGTGGGGGGCTCGCGTTCCGGGAGCCCGACCACTGAAGTGCCTTACTTTTTCCCTCACTAGGCCCTAGCTGCCCAAATAGGCAGTAGTCCTCCGATTGGAGACTTAGTTTGCTCTTACTTCTCCCTTCTTGCTCCCCCTATTTCTCTTTTCTTACCCTTATCTGTATCTTTCCCCACCTACTCTCTATAACTCCCTCACGCTAAGCGGTTTCTCTCCTCCCCCCCTCTCCCTATAGCTTCAGTTTCTGGTGAGGTCTGACGACCCGGCCCCGCTCTATCAAACATGACTCTGAAGTTGGTGTCCTGGAACGTGAAGGGCTTAAATGCTCCAGAGAAGCGTTCCAGTTGCCTCTCGGATCTCTGGAGGCAGAGGCCCCAGATAGTGTTTTTACAAGACACCCATTTTCGAGCGGATTGTATCCCTAAACTCTACAGTAAGCATTTTCCAATAGTGTGCCACAGTACTTCACCCTCCTCAAAATCTAGAGGGACAAGTATCCTCCTGGCTAAAAATTTGCCTTGGCAGCTGGGGGACCTCCACGCTGACCCTGAAGGTAGATACCTTTTTGTCAAGGGTACTATTCAGTCACAGACATTCACATTCGCGAATCTGTACTTGCCAAATGTGGACCAACTGCCGGTACTTGAATCATGCCTGGACGCCCTGGCCTCCTTCACAGAGGGAACACTAGTGCTAGGGGGAGACCTTAATCTTACCATCGATCCCCGTAAAGACACATCGTCGGGATCTTCGGTCCTATCTTTACGATACCGGAACCAAATCAGGGACCTGTTGCATTCTTATCGCTTAGTTGACATATGGCGGATTCTTCATCCGCAGGAGAGGGACTACACCTTTTTCTCGGCTGTCCATAACTCATACTCCAGGATTGACCTCTTCCTAGTCTCCCACGCTACGATTCCACTTGTCTCGGGGGCACAGATTGGGCAAATCGCGCTCTCAGACCATGCTCCGATCTCTTTGACCCTAAATTTACAATGCCCGGCTCCCAAGGTAGCCACCTGGCGCCTAAACGAATCTCTTATTCAAGATCCTGAGCTGAGAGCAGACATTTTGAGAGAACTGAATCTCTTTTTTGAGAGTAACAAACATTCGGTCCCCAACCCTCTAACTACCTGGGCAGCACATAAATGTTATATAAGAGGAATATTCATTAAACATGGTCACAGACTCAAAGTAGCCAGAGGAAAAAACGCTATCTGAGTTACTAGTAAAACTACATGATTGTGAAAAACGTCACAAAAATCACCCAGACAGGGCCACAGAGGCAGAAGTAACCAGGCTACGAGAGCAAATCAGAGAACATTCTCTGTTTCATGCTAAGAATAATATCTTGAGGATACGTAGAACCTTTTATGAGTTCGGGGATAAGTGCAGCAGATCACTAGCAAACGCCATATGGACCCAACGTAATCTTTCCTACATCACCGCATTATCTTCCTCTACAGGATCCAAAATTCACGATTCCACAGAAATGGCTGAATCTTTCAGGGTATTTTATGAAGCCCTATACAATTTACATTCTTCTCCCTCGGGGGAGCGGAACCAGAATAGTTTACAAGCTATAGAAACGTATCTGGCGGCTGCGAAACTACCTTCCCTCAATGAGGAAGAGATAGATTTGCTCTCACAGCCTATTACCGCAGATGAGCTCACAAAGGCACTAGCCAACACCCCGACGGGGAAAGCACCCGGCCCGATGGTTTCACCATCACCTATTATAAAACTTTCCAAACTCAACTGGCAGCTCACTTCGTTACTGCCTTCAACGCCATACTAGATAACCACGCCATACCTACAGATATCCTGCAAGCCAGCATATCTGTCATCCCCAAACCTGAGAAAGACCCGCTGCTGTGCGCAAGTTACAGGCCTATCTCCCTTCTTAATTGTGATCTGAAGTTATTCACAAAAATTCTGGCTGAGCGTATGGGCTCTGTCCTCCAACGCATAATCCCTCTAGACCAAGCAGGTTTCATCCGTAACAGAGAGGCTCGAGACAACACTATCAGGACGATAAACGTGGTGGCTAGAGCTAAACGCCTTAACATCCCATTCATTTTGTTGTTGACGGATGCCGAAAAGTCGTTTGACAGGGTGAACTGGACTTTCCTTCTGGCCACCCGGCGACGCCTTGGCATGCCAGCCCCCATGTTATCCTGGATTTCTGCCATATATTCCTCTCCCACAGCAACAGTTAGAGTAAATGGGACTACTTTTAACCCCTTCAAGATAAGCAACGGTACGAGGCAGGGATGTCCACTTTCCCCGCTCCTTTTTATAATTTCATTAGAGCCCCTATTACAACATATAAGGATTAACCAGGACATCAAGGGAATCGTAACGAGCACTTATCACCATAAAATTGCCGCATACGCGGACGACCTGTCGTTCTACATCTCAGACCCTCACACTTCCAAACTTACTATCGGCAATACGTAAATACGGGGAATTATCGGACTTCAAAATTAACCTCCAAAAGTCGGAGGCGCTAAACATCACTCTTACCCCTAGTTCCAGGGCCGCCATAAGCAGCAATTTCCCCTTTCGGTGGTCTCCCCAGGCCATTAAATATCTAGGCACAAAAATTCCCTCTGATATACACCTCATTTATCAACTCAACTTTCAACCACTCCTGAGCGTTTTCTCCTCAGATTTAGACAGGTGGAGGGGCCTGGCGGTGTCCTGGTTCGGTAGATGCAATGTTTTAAAAATGAACATCATGCCGAGACTGCTCTACCTCCTTCAGGCATTGCCTGTTAGGATACCACAGGACTTCTTCCGTAAGATACGCTCAATATTTGTTAGATATGTCTGGCAGGGCAGACCACCGAGGCTCAAGAGATCCCTATTGCAGAGACCAAAATTGAGAGGAGACGTTGGCCTCCCTGACCCAGCTCTATATTACACAGCAGTCCACATGAACAGAGTAGTAGACTGGTGCAGGCACTCAGCACATAAGCTGTGGATTGGGTTAGAACAGGAAATAATCATGTTTCCCATTGAAGGTGTACCATGGAGTGGGACTCACCCTTCCAGATTCTCACCTTCCCACCCATTGCTGGAACCTACTCTGGAAGAAGTAGATACTTCCAACTGGCAGAGACACCTAATTTTCCTTCCCCAATGACACCCATAATCGGACATCCGGATTTCCACCCAGGCCTCTCCGATAGGTCCTTTCAGCTCCACTTGGACCGGAGACTAGTTAAGGCCTCCTCTTTTTGTGGGCCTCTGGAATGGAAGGACCCTTCTAACATTTACCCTAATTTCAACTCCTCCATACTGAGCAGATGGAAGATACTGCAATTGTCACACTTTCTCAGATCTCTTCCGGAGGTCAGCGGTTTCTGTAGACAACCCACATCCTTTGAGGAGCTGTGCATGGGTGAGGAGCCAATTCGGAAATCTCTTTCTCAATCTTACAATATTTTACTGACTCATACGTCCCAACAGGATCCCGCATACCTAGTGAAGTGGGAGAGAGATTTGAACACGACCTTTACATAAGACCAAAAGATCCCAATCCTCTTCTTTGCACATAAATCCTCTTTATGTAGCAAATACCAAGAAATTACCTTCAAAATTCTGACACGATGGTACAGGACACCTACGGTGTTAGCATCCATTTTCCCGGGGCAGAGTCCCCTATGCTGGAGATGTGGCACACAAAATGGCACATTAATCCACATCTTCTGGGAATGTTCAGCCTTGACTCCTTTCTGGAGACAGGTTTTAGGAATCATTCACAAACTCACTGATGTGGATCTTCAGAACAACCCAGCGGCAGTACTCCTGAATCTGACTCCGATGTCTAGTAAGCGGTACCGCAAATCTTTGCTGAAACACCTGTTGAACGCGGCTAGGGCGTGTATTCCCAGCATGTGGAAGCAGCAGTCCCCTCCAACAGTGACACAATGGTTTGGCAGGGTCTGTGATATCGAGCGAATGGAGAGCCTCACAGCTGCTCTTAGGGAAAAAGAGGAGGAACATGGCACCCGTTGGACACATTGGGATATGTTCCGCTTTTCAGACGAATACAACTCTTACACATAGGTACCCGGTTTCTGGGTGCTCCGGGGCCAGGGGGCGTCGGCCTCACCAAAGTCCTACACCCACCCCTCTTTCCTTCATACTTTTCTATTTCTGTTTCCCCTAATTTCTGTTGCTTTCTTCCTTCTTTGGCACCACTGGTGTCCTTTCTCTCTTTTTCCCCACCAGTAAGGGGGAGGGGGAGAGAAAAAACAAAAAAAACAAAAAATAACTCCGGATTGCAGTATCCCATTTTGGTACCAGTCCTATGTTTGTAGGAATGAGTGCCATAATTTTTACATAAGGCAATACATAGTATTAATTCACCATAGGAAAGCAGAGCGCTATTTAGACCAGAGGGATAGACTAGCGCTACCCCTCGGGAAGGCATTACATTAGATTGTCAGAGCACCCTCGTTTGAATTACGCATAGTTTATGTCTACTACTTAATCTCGGATAGAGGGCATTCTCCTTAGTACAGAGGAAGAAATCAAGCTGGAACCATTAACCTACGACTACTTGCCTCGATAGCACATTTCAAAGGAACCTTGCTTGCTGTTAAACCATTATATAATTGAATTTCTTTTATTTCTTGTGTGTGAAAAATACTAACAGAAGCAGACAAACTGTTATATTGTATTGTTCATTTATATGTATTATCTGCACTCCTTAAATAAAAATGTAAAAAAAAAAAAAAAGAAAGTGCCCAGATCCTGATTGGAGAGATCATGGGCTGTAATTTACAATTGGAAAACCTCAAGAAAAACATCAATGATGTTATTCAAAAAAATAAAAACATCATTGATGTTTTGGGGCGAGTTTAAAACCCCTCCAAATCACTTTCTTCTTTTGTGTGCTACAAAGTTCAAAATGTTTTAGCGATTTTTAGAAAAGCCAAATTTGGAGGATGCACACAGTGTGCCAACATGTGCTATCTGCCATCACGGGAGATCAATGTAGGCGTTTTGGGGGTGCAACCCCTTCCTCAATAATAAAGTAGCTGAGAGGAAGGGGTTTCTCCCCCAAAACACGTCCCTTGATCCCCCGTAATGGCAGCTAGCACATGTTGACATTGGCAAATTTGTGTGCATCTTCCAAATTTGGCTTTTCCTGGGGTGACTTCACCCCATCTGAACGCAATATCAAACACAGTTCCTAAATACTCATGTCTGATATTGCCTTCAAGTTCTACCTAATGTGAACTTTGTAAGTTCAAGATTTGTGTCTTTCTTGTTGATTTTACACATGCCTGTTTTATCTTAAATGGACATTTCTATTTTTGATAATGCCACCCCAAAAATTGTTATACAACAAACATGTTGGTTTGTTTTAAAAACCTTTTCTAAATGCACATGTGATTGTGCAGGTATTAAAAAGATTGTTAATCAAGAATGTATGGATTATTGTCTCAACGCGACAACACTTTTGTGGTGATGTAATTGCTGCTTTCTGTGAAAATGGGGGTTCTTTCCTAAGGGCAAATCCTCTTTGCACTACAAGTGCAGTTTCAGTGCAGTTTCAAGTGCACTTGTAGTGCAAATGTGTCTTTGCCTTTAGTAAATAACACTCAACAGTGCTTTGTATAAGGTTACACAATCACGCCATTTTCAGGACTCACAAACACAAGCAGTAACAAAACAAAAGCAGTAACAAAAACAAACACAAGCAGTAAATGTCACCAAAGATTTACTTTTTTTTGGATTTTATTTGATAAAGGCTTCACAAATTGTCTGGCAAATTGATGGCCCCCCTACCCGCAAAGAACTCAAGGTATCTTAACCGGACATCACGGGCACTCAGGGAGGGCAAGCCAGGACGGCCACTTTCAAGCGCCGTCAGTGTCGTTTCATTGATCATTCCAGCCTCAGGCCCAACTGAGCCAGCATAGTTGGCAGAATGTTGGCAAAAAAAGTTATGTAGAACACAGCACGCCAGGATTATATGATTAAGTTTATACTCCGCCATATGGATACGTGTCAGAAATAGGCGGAACCGGCTGGCCATGATTCCAAATGTGTTCTCCACCACTCTTCTGGCTCTGGCCAGCCGGTAATTAAAAACCCTCTGTTCCGGGGTGAGGGTCCTCATCGGGAATGGCCGCATAAGATGGTCCCCCAGCGCAAATGCTTCATCCGCAACGAAGACGAATGGGAGTCCTTCCACATTCTCTTCTGGAGGTGGCAAGTCCAAGCTGCCATTCTGGAGACGCCTGTAAAACTCCGTCTGGGTGATGACTCCACCATCGGACATGCAGCCATTCTTCCCCACGTCCACATACAGGAAGTCGTAATTAGCCGACACCACCGCCAACATCACAATACTATTGAACCCCTTGCAATTATAATAGTACGACCCCGAGTTGGGGGGTGGGACAATGTGGACGTGTTTCCCATCAATTGCCCCTCCGCAGTTAGGAAAGTCCCACCGCTGGGCAAAGTGGGAGGCCACAGTCTGCCATTCCTGTGGAGTGGAAGGAAACTGTTGAGGAAAACAAAAAAAACACATAAACATGGAAAGCAGATTATAGACACAAACATTCTTGGCCAACATCTAGATAACATTTATTAAGGGGAATTTTACAACACCAAAGTATAAGGTACACCTATCATATTCCCCCTCCCCCCTCTCATGGGCCATTTCTAACATTATAGGGGGGGAATCTTGGACAGGTAACCCTCTTCACTTCATTAAGAGATGAATGCCTAAATACAGGGTATTACTTGGAACAGCCCCTCCTTAGTTACACTATTGGCAGATCACTGGACAGGTAAGTAGTGTCATAATACAAAGATATAACTACACATTGTACACATTTGAGCACATTTGGACATTCTGCTATTACCTATCAGGATAATAATAGGATACAAAAACATTAAACAGTACCATGTGAAAGTATACAGGCAGGCACTTGCACTACATGCTTTGGGGAATTTATCCATAAATCTGACCACAAAAGATATGGGTATAGTGTGTATGGGTTTGGCAAAGTCAGCAGATAGATGATTGAGGATAGATAGAGAATTGGGATCAGCTGACTTAGCAGTTGGGGGGAGGAAGAGTTAATGAAAATGATTTGGGGACACTACAAAAAAAAGCCTCTGGCACTCTGCCTGAATTTAAAGCACAAATCAGATTTCTAAACATTTTAGGCGTGCTTGGGGTAAAGCACTACTATGGAGCTGATAAAATACATTGTTAAGTGACTACATGAGGTGAATATAGGGCCAGGAGAGACCATGCTAGGGAGGTAAGTGAAGGCAAATATGTATGACGGACAAAAAAAATAATTACATAAAAATCCAGCATGCATGAGAACAAAGGGGACATTCACAGCATATTCCAATCATGGTAATTAGGGAATGAAGAAAGAAATACAATATATTAGCAAACATTCAATACAATAAAATGCAGGACCTGGATGATGGAAGAACAGGTCTCTGGGATAATGATCCCCAGAGCCTGGGGGGAGATGCCTGTCGAGAACTTCAAGTCCTGCAGGCTTCTCCCTGTCGCCATGTACCGCAGGGTAGTGATGAGCCTCTGCTCTGGAGTGATGGCTTGCTTCATGCAGGTATCCTACCTGCTGATATAGGGAGTCAGCAAAGCCAACAAACGGTGAAATACGGGGTCCGTCATCCTGAGAAAGTTCCTGAAATCATCAGGATTATTCTCACGGATCTCACAGAGCAAAGGCATATGAGAGAACTGGTCACGCTGTAGCAACCAATTCTTGGTCCATGAACTCCTCCCCACCCTGTTCATGGACTGGACTTGTGTCAAGGTCAGGACCCCAACACCAAGCCCCCGCACAGCACGAACTCTACGAGGAGTACGTATACGCAACATGGCTAGAAAATGGTCGGCTGCTCAGAATGAAGTAACAGAACGCACTGAAGAACATCAAGGCCTGTGAAGAGCGACCTGAAAAACAGTAGCGAACGAACAAGAACACAATGACAAGTCAATGGTACTCGCTGCACGCACTGAAGAGCAGATACAAACCCACAAGCACAAACTGAACCGCAGAAAACTATCTGAAAGCCACGAGTCTGAAAAATCGCGAATCGTCTCTCACCAAACTTTTTCTAACACGAGATTAGCAAAAGGAGCCCAAAAGGTGCCGCGCTTGGTTCTGAACTGGCCTTTTCTAGTCTCGTCGTACGTGGTGTACGTGACCGCGTGGTTGGCGATCGAAAAATCCGACAACTTTGTGCGACCGTGTGTACGCAAAACAAGTTTGAGCCAACATCCGTCTGAAAAAATCTGAGGATTTTGTTGTCGGAATGTCCGATCAATGTCTGATCGTGTGTACGGGGCATAAGAGTTGCAGCCCACTGCAATCAGGTGTGTTCTGCCAGCCTAGGTCTTCTTCCTGTCAGCACCTGAACATTTGCTCCTCATAGACTTTGCCTGTTCTTCTTCTCCCTAATGGGGGGCTACTGTGTAGGCAGCGTCATCCAGAAGAAGATCCAGGGTAGTGGGCCACAAGAACATTAAGTATGCAGCTGAGGGGGGAAGAGTTAGTAAAGGGTAAGTATACTTTAAAAATATACTTATCATTTTTAAAAGAGAACATTACAATTTTTTAAATACAGCAATTCAACAATTTAGCTATTTACAATGCAGCAACTTCTGATAACTGCAAGATCTGCAGTGCATACGCGTTCTTTATGCTAAATTTTAGGCCTACTTAAGACACTAGTTCCTATTACACCCTTTGCCTGTGTAGCACCCTTTAGTAGGCTACTAGTATTAGGTAAATTCAATTTAGTTTTTGGCCTCCTTGTAATCAGGGAGAGCAGTAATTGTTTGTTAGTGTCTGTTCTAGGTTCTGCTGGTGCAGGCTCAGCTACATTTCCCTGCATCCCGCTGGACTATGGGATATAGTGGGTGAAAGAGCTTTGAACCTGGCCTGCATATTCATGCCACTTCAGCCAATCGCTTGTCACGAGAATGAGTATCCAGCAGGGGCCTAAGAGAGGTATAAATAGGCTGGGGCTTAGAACAGCTTCCTCTTGTTCCTGGGTAACTAAGACCCAGCCTGAGGGCTGAGGCATCCCTGGGAGACTACCTGCAGCTTCAAAAAAAAGCTTCAACTTTTTGGTATCCCAGCTCCTGCTTGGGCTCAGAGACCTCTGGCCTAGCCCCCTGAAAGCATGCAGAAAGCTCATCTGAGGATCCATGACTCAGGCAACAAGTACAGAAGCTTATGCCGCGTACACACGAGCGGACTTTACGGCGGACTTTGCCCGGCGGACTGGATTTCGTCGGACAATTCGATGTGTGTGGGCTCCAGCGGACTTTGTTTTCTAAAAAGTTGGACGGAATTAGATTTGAAACTTGTTTAAAATTTATCCAACAGACTCTTCTTTCTAGCGGACAAACCGATCGTCTGTGTGCTAGTCCGACGAACTCAAACTGACGCATGCTCTGAAGCAATTACAAGACGGAAGCGCTCGGTCTGGTAAAACTAGCCTTCGTCTTGAAGCTAGCACATTTCTCTTCTGTCGTCTTTTAATACAGCCTTTTTTTAGGATTGATAATGCGAGAGGAATGAAGTTGTTTTTCTGCTTTATATTCACACAGAGTTCTCACAAACTTCTTTCTTCATGATTTATCCTCCTGCCATGACTAATATAATATTTTGTAACAGCCAGATCTCCATAACTTTTAAATTTTAAAATAGATTTTTTTTTTTTTTATTTCAACACTTTATTTTACAATGTGTGTTAAATGCTAACCACATTTTTGGTGTGTATTTTCAAGTTACCACAATTTACATTCATATTTTGTGTTGTTTTAAAGAACCTTAATGAGGTTGTTGTCCCTTGTTCATTAGACATAGGGGGGTGTATTTAACAAAGGCAAAATCATTTTTCACTCCAATTGCTAATTATACATATAATTCCACATAAAGAGCATTTTGAAGTGTGTTCGCTGTGGATCCGAGGGGCACATGCAAGGAAGCCCAAACCAAAACATTTGACATGATTTTCGGAAAAAATCAGCAGAGCTTCCCCCAAGCTTGTTTTTGACAAAAGGCTTAAATCATTTAAGAATATCAAGTGAAACGTTCACTTGAGAAATTGCACACCAAGTGCACTTGTTGGAAGTGCAGTCGCAGAAAAACTGAGGGGAAGAGCTTAAATTTGGGGAAGCTCTGCTGATTTATTCCTAAAATCATGTAAAATCAAAATAAATTCTTTTTATTTGACAAAAACACACATAGGGGTTGATTTCCTAAAGGTAAAAAGCCTGTGCATTTTGGAAATTGCATTTGCCCTCTGCAAGAGCAGTTGCTCACAAGCTTTATTAAATGTGAAGCAGCTCTGCTGACTTCCATCATCCAATCATGTGCAAGCAAAAATGTTTTTTTTTTCTTTTACTTGCACAGGATTGGGTACTCTTTGCAAAGTCAAGCTTTTAAATAATTTCTGATGCTCTGGAGCAATTGCACTTGCAGAGGGCAACTGCCCTCTGCAAAGTGCACAGACTATTTGCTTTTCTCAAATCAACCCCATAGTCTTTTCGACCTGTACCTGCCTACTCCCAAACAAAATGGAGTTTTTTAATCAAAAGACATAGGCAAGAATGTAAGGTAAACCAAAAAGTATTTTTTTGATAAACCAAAAAATTAGGAAGGCAACACTGGACACACTTTTAGAATCTGGGAAGCCTTTCATCCCCCAGGACACACATCAAGTTTGAGGACAAGAAAATAGGTATCTTGCGACTATAGGGAGCACAGGGAGCACAGTCAGAACAGACAGAAACCAGGCAATCACTTTCGACTCTTCCGTGTAGCCTTCCCTCCACGCTTCTCTGCAGCCTTCCCTCCACGCTTCTCTGCAGCCTTCCTCGGAGGTTGTGCCTCTGGTGGTGTACTTGGGGCAGGAGGAGGAGGAGGAGGAGGAGTAGGAGTGGCTTCATCTGCTAGATATGTGGTAGCAGTAAGCTCCCCTCTCAAGCCCTTCTGGTAAGCCTGGAAAAATAGACCCTCACAGAGGAGGCGTTGGCCCTTTTCCAACTCCTGTAATCTGCAGGCTATATAGGTGCCATACGCCTCCTCTGCATTGGGAGGTTTGCTCAGGATCCGGCTTGCTTCCCGTATGAGGTCTAGGGATTCCTGCTCTGTTGGTGGCATTCTCCTGGGCCTTTTGTGGAGAATGCGGAGGGGAGGCACCTGGCACTCCGTGCGGCTTCTACTTGGCCCAGCCACAGCCTCCTCCTCTCTCCCACTGGGCAAGGCCTCCTCCTCTCTCCCACTGGGCAAGGCCTCCTCCTGGCTGAGGTCATCCTGTGTAAAAAAAAGGGACATAGTTGTAATTTTCTGTTATGCAATCACACACAATTTTCAGCTCCTAACTTTCAAAGATAATTACACAAAATAGTAAAGGCTATCTATTTGACCACACCATTATTTCAGATGATCAACAAGATCTGAAGTTACGTATATATTTGGCCACTACTGTCTAGTGATATGTCTACATATTACTCTTTGTGCAGAAGTGATTTTTGATGAAGCACTTTCAAAATTAACACCTTAACATCATTAATAACATTTACACAATCCCAAAATCTTCAAAAAAAGTATACCTGGCTGAAGCTGGGCGCATCCACTTCATCTATGGTGAAAAGGCCCAGTTCATCCTGGGACTCCTCAGCTGGGGTGGAGGTGGATGGAAGGCTGGAGGGAAGGCTGGAGGGAAGGCTGGAGGGAAGGGTGGGGGTAAGGGTGGGGGGAAGGGTGGAAAGGGATTGCCTGGCTTCGGTCTGCTCATCCAGGAATCGCAGTTTGTGGTAATACCACAACTTGGGTACATAAACTTGGTCAGCTGCTGCCCCGGATCTCAGCGACTCCTGGATTTTTCTGTGTTCCCGCTTATACATATTACGCAAGATACCTATTTTCCTGTCCACAAACTTGAGGTCTGCCTGGGGGAGTCGAGTCTTCACAAACTCTAAAAGTGTGCCCAGTGTTGCCTTCCTAACATCACGATTATAATATTGGGGGTGTTTGACCTCCCAGAGGTTTTTCTTCTGCTCATATAGATCAATGAAATGGGTCAAAAACTCTTCCTCTTTAAAGGGATTCATTATTTCTGCAAGACAAGACACAAGATCAAAACTTAAATGTCAGTCCCAAATCTCAGGATTAGTTTGTGTTGTAATCTAGGGGACACACACGGGGACACACACAAACACACACACACACACACACTTTAATCTTACCTTCGTTTGTGCCGCTCGCTACTTCCGCACGGACATACATAGGCCATCGTACTAGCTTTATATACACTGCGCATGTGTCATGCTCCGCCTGCGTTGCCCGCCCCTGACGTTCGTAAGTACGATTTGGCCCCGCCCCTTCACTCTTCGTTGCGCAGTGGGAGTAGATAGCAAAAGATGGCGGAGCGATTAAGTGGAAGTAGCGCGGAGGAAAGCCCGGAGCCCCAAACATCCACATCCCGGAGGAGATATAAGGCCACCAACATGGCTTTTGGAGAGATGGTGGAGATGGTGTCCATATTAAGAAGGGAGGACTACGATGGCAAAAAAGGACCGTACACACGACCCAATATGAGGAAGGACAAAATAATGTCCTCAGTTGTCACCGCTCTGGAAGAGAAATTTGGTACAAAACGTTCGAAAGAACAATTGCGGAAGCGGTGGTCTGACATCAAAAGTCGTGAGCCAGAACAATATTGGCGAATAAAGAAGCTGCTGAAAAAAAGTAAGTACTTGTGTTTTACTATTGAGATACAGAACTTGCATGCTGATCCTTATTTTTGGCGGTTTTTCTGCATCGTTCGTAAATACCGTTCTTTGGAATAGATTGGATACTTTATAAAGTGACGTTATTTTTTCGCCAAATACGATGGGACAGGGTTGGACATACATTTATGGCTTGATAATTTGTCGAATTCACACAATGAGTTGATGTGGTGTAGATGTGTTTGAAAATATAATGCTTCATCAAAAATGATTCAGTGTAATGTAGGGACAGGACACAGCAGCTGTTTCCACATCTGGACTCACGAGCACTATAGTTAGTGGGAATGATTTAGCAGTCCCACTATTGTTCTTCGATTTTATTTTTTTTTAAATTTACTTTGAATTTTATTCCGTACGTTTTTTGGCTCTGTGTAACTTCTGCATACTTTCAGCTATTAAAACCATTCAACTATTAAAATGTTCGTCTCTTTTAGCTGATGTGTGGTCATTTTCAAATTTTTTACTACCATTTATACTTTATAAAATAATAAGTTTTTATTCACTTTTTTCAACATTCAATTCAATGGGAGCATGCTTGAAATCCCCAAATTCTTCTTCCGCTCCGAAAAGTTTCAGCTCCTTCATACTTTCACCTAGAGACACCAAACAAACTTTACAATGTTCACTAAATATTCATCTATCTGGCTATATCCTTTCAGTTTGATATTTTTATAATTTTTGGAGAAAAAGCTTTTTGTTTAGAGGTCATTTCGTGAAATTTTAGACATTAATCAGAGTGTACTGTGTTTGTTTTGTTGCCATGGTTACCAAAGCTTCTGTTATACACAGGGGGGGAGGTGGCTGGAGCATCTCAGCTCTGATTACAGAGCCCGGGGGGAGGGGACAGACACACGATGTACTGATTTATAATATAGGAATATGATAGGGCAGTTTTGATGGCGGTCATTTTAGCCATTTAGCTATTCAGCATTCCCACGCATTTTGCTAAGGAAATGCATTTTCTAGTGTACTATGTGACCATAACTAAATTTTTGAGGGGTAATACACATAGGAGATCATTGAGGTGTCAGCATCTGTGAAAATTGCCAAAAAATATGCATTCTTTATAATTGTTGTTCAGAGGTAATGTTCATCCTGTCTTCAACATTTATTATGATGCAAAATTGGCAAAAAATATTAACCAACGTTTTACTTTATTTATTAAAACCTAAAAGATCAGTGTGTTTTAACTATACCTTTTTTTCAAATCTCATAGGGGAGAAAAGACTCAGACAACAGTCCAAGGATCTCAGGACCCCCCCAAGTCACCAGCCTGAGGTCGAACCTACCCCAAGCCCCAGCCCAAGACCACGCCCACCCGACGACCTTGAGGAAGGAGAGGTGGAGGAAGTGTGCGAGGTTTCAAGCCCACCAAGTGAGTGACTGACACCCCAGCTTGAGTTTTACTGTATTTTGGCGTGCATATTGTAAACCTTGTTTTTATTCACTCGTTTTAGGTGAGTTTCTGGTTGTGGAAGGCCAAGCGGCAGAGTACTTCACCACAGACAGTGCGCAAAGATTAATTGGCCAGATTATGCTGTGGAATGGCCACATAGATCAAATGCGTGAACAAGTTCTCAGCATGAAACTTCGCCTGGACTCCATGCAACAGGAAATGAAGAACATGATTGATGTTTTGGGCCGAATATAATCACGTTTGGCCTAAAAACATCAATCATGTTCTTCATTTCCTTGGGAAGTTATTTTGTTATTAAAATTTTTTTTACAATTTTGGGGGTATACCCAAATTTACAATGTGTGATGCACACGGTGTGTCATCATGTGCTATCTTCCATCATGGGTTAGCAATGTACTTGTTTTGTGTTTGCAAACCCTTCTTCCTGAAAATTCTTTGGTGGTGAGAGGAACCAAAAATGGGATTGCACACACAAAACACGTACATTGCTCTCCCATGATAGGAGATAGCACATGTTGACTTGACCCTTTAGTAAAGCTCAATTTTGAGCATCTTATAAATGACCAATTTCTGCAAGGGTGACATTACATGCACCGTTCTAGAAATATTGAACTTTGTAAGTTCATTTATTGTAAGTTTTGTTTCTAAAAACACTGTTGTGTATGTAAATCTTGTTAGATAAAGGTCTATATATTTGTGAAAAAATGGCTTGAATAATTTAGTAAAATATAATTTTTTTACACAACGTAAAATATTTTTGCAAAAAAAAAAAGAACAAAAAAAAATAAAAAATATGGTAAAAAATGCACCTTTCAATGTGCACCAAGTAAAATTTTTTACCCTATACAATGTGTGTGGCTGTTTCTTGAAGTCAAAATTTGGGGTTTGTTTTTGTGGGCCTGATTAACTAAAGCTAAATGCACTTGACACTACTACAAGTGCACTAGGAGACAGACATAACTTAAAGGTAAACAACAATAAAAACAAGATATTTAGATAAACCAATTTCCTTTTTTATTTTTGAAACAAACTTACAGCTGTTGCTGAATAGCAATGGCCCCCCGACCATTAAAATAATTCACATAACGGTCACGCACTTGACGTGCGGTTCGGGGGGCCAAGCCAATACGGCCAATTTCTAGGCCTGTGAAAGTGCTACTAGCCTCTTCCAGTCTGGGCTCAGGCCCAACAGAGGATAGATATGTAGCTGAATGTCTCCTTAAAAAGTTATGCAAGATGCAGCAAGCAAGGATGACGTGGTTGATTTTATAGTCCGCCAAATTAATAGCCGTAAGGAAGATACGGAACCGGCTGGCCAGAATACCAAAGGCATTCTCCACAACCCTTCTTGCTCTGGCCAGCCGATAATTAAATACCCTCCTCTCAGGGGTGAGTGTCCTTTGGGGGAACGGCCTCATCAAGTTCTCACAGAGAGCAAATGCTTCATCAGCAATAAAAACTGAGGGGAGTCCATCCACATTATCGTCATCAGGTGGCAATTCCAGGCCACCGGTCTGGAGACGATAGCACAGCTCGGTCTGTGCAAAGACTCCTCCATCAGACATCCGGCCGTTCTTCCCCACATCCACAAACATAAACTCCAAATGTGCCGAGACCACCGCCATCAAAACTACACTATGGAACCCCTTGTAGTTAAAGAAATAAGACCCCGAATGCGGTGGTGGCACAATCCGGACGTGCTTCCCGTCAATCACCCCTACACAGTTGGGAAAGTCCCAACGGTCAGCGAACTGGGAGGCCACAGTCTGCCATTCCTGTGGACTTGTAGGAAACTGTGGAGTGCAAAAAAAATAAGATAAGTACTTTAATAACAAAAATTGTATATCAGATTACACCAAAACATTAGTAAACAACAGCAGTCAAATATTATGAATATGTGTGTTTGTAATTGAAATGTTGAAAAACATAAGGCACATTTATAAGATTACTCACCCCCTATGATGGCCCATTGATACATTTGAATGTGGGGGGAGGGGTTCTAATTAGGTTAACAAACACACCTGACTGGCTGAAACATTTGTGGGGTGGGGGAGGGGTTCTAATTAGGTTAACAAACACACCTGACTGGCTCAAACATTTGTGGGGTGGGGGAGGGGTTCTAATTAGGTTAACAAACACACCTGACTGGCTAAAACATTTGTGGGGTGGGGGAGGGGTTCTAATTAGGTTAACAAACACACATGACTGGCTCAAACATTTGTGGGGTGGGGGAGGGGTTCTAATTAGGTTAACAAACACACCTGACTGGCTGAAACATTTGTGGGGTGGGGGAGGGGTTCTAATTAGGTTAACAAACACACCTGACTGGCTCAAACATTTGTGGGGTGGGGGAGGGACAAACAAGACAATGGAGCAGACAATATACATTGTTCAATGGACTATAGGCTAGAGATAAAAATGGACCCAGCATTGCATGGTGGGGAGGTTAATGAAATAAATTAGGCATGTATAGGGCAATAAATGATTAAAATAGGCATGCACAAAGATAAAGGGGACATTCACAGCAGATTGAAAGCATGGCAATTAGGTAAAGAGGACAGTTCTACAATACATCCAAAAACAGTTAATACATATCATGTAATGTTAAAGGATAAAACTTACCTTCATATATTCCTTCTGCAGGACCTGAATAATAGCAGAACAGGTCTCTGGGATTATGATCCCCAGAGCCTGGGGGGAGATGCCTGTCGAGAACTTTAAGTCCTGAAGACTTCTCCCTGTCGCCAAGTAACTTAACGTGGCAACTAGCCTCTGCTCCGCACTGATGGCTTGCCTCATGCAGGTATCCTGCCTGCTGATATAGGGGGTCAGCATAGCCAGCAGACGCTCAAAGATGGGGTCCGTCATCCTGAGAAAATTCCTGAAATCATCAGGATTATTCTCACGGAGCTCACGGAGCAAAGGCATATGACAGAACTGGTCACGCTGGCGCAACCAATTCTTGGTCCATGAACTCCTCCTCACCCTGTTTATGGACTGGACTCGGGTCAAAGTATTAACCCCAACACCAAGTCCCCACACAGCACGAACTCGAGAACGAGAACGTCCACTCGACATGGCTTCAAAACGGTCGGCTGCTCAAACAAACAAACTTATAACAAACGCACTGAAGAACAGCAAGGCCTATGAAGAACGACCTGAAAATCAGGAACGAGCGGAGCAGAACAGCCTGCAAGGCAGGTTACGAACTGACCAACACGCACTGAAAAGCAGATACAAACCTCACAAGCACAAACTGAACCGCAGAAAACGAACGAAATAAGCTGAAGTGTGAAAAGCGCGAATCGTCTCTAACCAAACTTCTACTAACACGAGATAAACACGAGATTAGCAGAAGGAGCCCAAAGGGTGCCGGAGTGGGGCTTGGACTTCCTTTTTCTAGTCCTGTCGTACGTGCTATACGTCACCGCGTTCAAAACCAGTGGACTTTTGCAGTGACCGTGTGTGGCCAAGTCCGTCCGTTTTTAAGTCCGGCGCAAGGAGCAAACAAAGTCCGACGAAAAGTCCGCCGGGCAAAGTCCGCCGTAAAGTCCGCTCGTGTGTACGCGGCATTACTTGTACTGCAGGTGGCAACACAGTATACAGGACACAGTGAATACCTGCCATGTGGATTCCAGAGACTTTTCTTTGCCCTATTTGGGAGAGCTTAAAGTAGTACATCCAGGATTTTACTCCTGTTGAGGAGTTCCTGTTTGGAATTTAGTTACCCTTCATATTCAAGAGGGTGGTTCTCACCATGAAGGAGCAGATTATAGTCCCCCATTATAGTTTTGTGCAAAGACTGCAAACTGCAAAAATGGCAAAAATACATATACAGACTTTTTTTATGACTTGATTGACTGTGAACTACCGTGTGCCTGGCTGCTATGTGCTATCAGAGGTTAGAACCTGGGACCAAACAGCCAGACCAGTCCTAGGTCTGCGCAACATCTGTTTACTGCAAGAGTTGGATGGTTGTTATGGAAACAAGTGTTCCGACTAGTAGGTTTACCATTCATTTTCTGTTGGAAACTAATTTTTTGGATTCACTCTCACATTCATTCCCTGTGACACTGATGATCAGAACAATTAGGGAGAGTGAATCTTCCTAACGGGGACATGGACAGTTATAGAAATGCAACAGTATTTTTAATCTTTTACCATTATATCCAAATCTAAAAAAAAAAAGTTGCATTCCTTCTCATCAGCAGCACTGCATCCTCATATCTGGCACAAAAAGCAAGGAAAATATTGTTTCTTTTGGCTTGTGAGGGAGAATGTCCTCTTATTCCTGATTCAGATCTACTTAGGTAGATTTGCTAAGCAAAATCTGTGCCTATACAAAGGTCCCTTTTTTTCAGTACTCCTTTGTGTCTTGCTCGTGTAGCACTACCCCCGAAAGAGCCGCTTAAGTATGTTTCGCTCCGTACTCTGCCTCTCAACCCTAAGAACAGTCTCAGCCCCTCTGGCACACCTGGCAATAGTGTAATGCCCCGTACACACGGTCGGACATTGATCAGACATTCCGACAACAAAATCCTCGGATTTTTTCCTACGGATGTTGGCTGAAACTTGTTTTGCCTACACACGGTCGCACAAAGTTGTCGGAATTTCCGATTGCCAAGAATGCGGTGACGTCAATCACGTACGACGAGACTAGAAAAGGCCGGTTCAGAACCAAGCGCGGCACCCTTTGGGCTCCTTTTGCTAATCTCGTGTTAGTAAAAGTTTGGTGAGAGACGATTCGTGCTTTTTCAGACTCGTGGCTTTCAGATCGTTTTCTGCCGTTCAGTTTGTGCTTGTGGGTTTGTATCTGCTCTTCAGTGCGTGCAGTCAGTTCGTATCGGAGTTTTCTGTGCGATCTTGTCCGCTCGTTGCTGTTTTTCAGGTCACTCTTCACAGGCCTTGCTGTTCTTCAGTGCGTTCTGTTACTTTGTTCTGAGCAGCCGACCGTTTTCTAGCCATGTTTCGTATGCGTACTCCTCGTACAGTTCGTGCTGTGCGGGGGCTTGGTGTTGGGGTCCTGACCTTGACACAAGTCCAGTCCATGAACAGGGTGGGGAGGAGTTAATGGACCAAGAATTGGTTGCTTCAGCGTGACCAGTTCTCTCATATGCCTTTGCTCCGTGAGATCCGTGAGAATAATCCTGATGATTTCAGGATCTTTCTCCGGATGATGGACCCCGTGTTTCACCGTTTGTTGGCTTCGCTGACCCCCTATATCAGCAGGCAGGATACCTGCATGAGGCAAGCCATCACTCCGGAGCAGAGGTTGGTCGCTACCTTGCGGTATTTGGCCACAGGGAGAAGCCTGCAGGACCTCAAGTTCTCGACAGGCATCTCCCCCCAGGCTCTTCTTTGTGGACATTTACTGCTTGTGTTTGTTTTAGCTGACCCTGACAGAAATGTGTGGAGTGCAGAAAATGTCGTGATTGTGTAACCTTATACAAAGCATTGTTGGCTGTTATTTACTAAATGCAAAGACACTTTTCACTAATATGTTGTATAACATATTTTGTGGTGTCATTATCCAAAATCAAAATGTGCATTTTATAGAAAACAGGCCTGTGTAAAACCCACAAGAAAGACACAAATCTTGATCTTACAAAGTTCACATTTGGTAGAACTTGAAGGCAATATCAGACATGAGTATTTAGGAACTGTGTTTGATATTGCGTTCAGATGGGGGGAAATCACCCCTGGAAAAGCCAAATTTGGAAGATGCACACAAATTTCACAATGTCAACATGTGCTATCTGCCATCAGGGGGGATCAAGGGACGTGTTTTGGGGGAGAAAGCCCTTCCTCACCGCTACTTTATTATTGAGGAAGGGGTTGCACCCCCAAAACGCGTCCATTGATCTCCCGTGATGGCAGATAGCACATGTTGACACACTGTGTGCATCCTCCAATTTTGGCTTTGGGAAAAATCACAAAAACATTTCGCACATTGTAGCAGACAAAAGAAGAAAGTGATTTGGAGGGGTTTTAAACTCGCCCCAAAACATCAATGATGTTTTTATATTTTGGAATAACATCATTGATGTTTTGCTTGATGTTTTCCAATTGTAAATTACACCCCATGATCTCCCCGATCAGGATCTGGGCACTTTCGGATGTGAAAGGATCTTCATCCACAACCCCACGATCACCTAAAAAGAAAGGAAACCCAAAATAAATTAGGTCTAAAAAAAATGCCGCCATCCATCTCTTATCTGAGCCTGTGGTTGCAGACACTCACCTGTTGTGGTGACTAGTTCAACCACGTCTTCTTCCTCCTGCTCAGCTTGTGTTGGTATTTCCCCTTCTTCCAGAGGGGGGGGGGGCTCTGGTCTCCTCGGATGAGGGGTGTCCTCCGAGTCTTTTCTCCCCCATGTAAAACCAAAATGGTATAATTAGCACACAGATATTTAATGTCAGAACTATAAATAGGAAACATTGCTTGGAAGTGGGGTACAATGATCTATTTTAGCAGAGTTCCAAGATGTAGCTTTTTTAGTGCCCTTTGTCAAGCTGCAATACTTTACCTGTTTGGTACAAGCTTCACAGATGGAGACCCCCCCTATAGTATACACTGGAGCACCTGTGTGGGCCCCTTAATAAAAAGGTTGTTCTGGGGTCCCACACTAGTGCTCCAGTGTCCAGATGTGAAAACAGCTGCTCAGTGTCCTCTCCTTACACACAATCTAGTTTGCATTTCATTCTAGTAACAAAGCCATCTACACAACCCAATTCTTTGAAGACAAGTATAGGGCCTCAAAATGGTGGCCAAATGCATATGGCCTAAACAATGTTATTTTATATTTGCAACGAAAAATGTGTGATCCGAACGAATAATGTGCCCATGAACATGAAAGTTGCCATTTTAAACTGTACAACAGTTCCTAAAAGCACATGGAGCAGCACGAACGTAATAAACACAAGAACAATAGGAACACAGCACAACTACTTACTTTTTTGCAGCACTCTCCGGATCTTTCTGTACTGCTCATGTTCTCGTAATTTCAGGTCCGACCACCGCTTCCTGAGCTGATCTTTCGATCGTCGTACCCCGAATTTCCGTTGCAGACTCCTGACCACTTTCGCCATGATCTTGGCCTTTCGGACATTGTGGTTGGGGTAAGGCCCATACTTTCCATCATAGTCGGCCTTCTTCAGGATGTCCACCATTTCCAACATCTCCCCAAAGGACATATTTGAGTCCTTTAATCTCCTTCTGGATCGGGACGTTTCAGGCTCAGGCCTTTCCTCCTCCTCCTCCTCGTTGCTGTACTTAGCACTATCCTGCTGTCTCTCCGCCATGTGCTCTTCCTCCACTGCGCCGAACGAAAAGGGACGGGGAATAGAATAGGAAGAACGTCAGGGGCGGGCGGAGTTATACGCATGCGCAGTGTGTATAAATCGTAACGCGCGCGTCTTACGTACGATCTGTGAGCGGAGGAAGGAGCATCGGAGACGCCGATCGTGCTAATGAAGGTAGGATCTAAACTTGGGCCTATACTGCTTCGAAATTGAAGCCTATATTGTAACAAGATTAGGGGAGTTTGGCCTGACATTAGGGTTTGTCTTGTGTTGTGTCTTGCAGAGAAAATGGATGGGTTCAACGACCACAATTTCCTGCCCCTGTTCATAGACAAGTACAGGGAGCTGCCCTGTCTGTGGCAGGTCAGACACCCCCATTATAACCACAAACAGAAGAGGCAGGCAGCGCTGGAGAAACCGCTGGAGTTGGTGAAGCCGGTGGTCCCCACAGCAACCATCCCTTATTTAAAAGCTAAAATTGGTGGCCTGAGGAGCACTTATCTTAGGGAGCGCAATAAGGTCACAGATTCCCAGAGGTCCGGAGCTGCAGCAGATGACATTTATGTCCCCAGGCTGTGGTACTACGAGAGACTGCGATTTCTGTCAGACCACACTGAAGTCAGGGAATCCCTCTCTACTCTTCCTTCCACGCTTCCTTCCATCCCAGCTGAGGCTTCTGATGTCCAACCTGGGCCTTCCAGCCAGGAAGAAGTGGAGGAGCCCAGCTGGAGTCAGGTATAGCATTCTTCTACTGATTTCTGGGCAATAAAGAAATGATGTTTACTAGATGTTATTATTGATCACTATTTGCTGATTTCATAAAGTGTTTTACATATCAATAGACAGTAGTGGGCACCCAAAATTGGGACAAGAATGAAAACTGCTGGGCTCAGAAGGATAGTCTGTTATATTTGTTAACATTCAATTTGCAGCAGTCAGGAGGTGAAAATTGTGTGTGATTGATGAAAACAATACTAAAACTATGTCCCTTTTTCATACACAGGAAGACCTCAGCCAGGAGGAGGCTGTGGAATGTGGCAGTCAGGAGGAGGCGGGGATTAGTGGCAGCCAGGAGGAGGCGGGGATTAGTGGCAGCCAGGAGGAGGCGGGGCTAAGTGGCAGCCAAGAGAAGCCTGGGACAAGTCGCAGCCTGACTGAGTCTCAGGTCCCTCCCCTCCGCCTGCCATATAAAAGGGCCAGGAAGGCCACTCCCAGTCCTGTGCAGGATTCAGTGTACAGGCTGATCCAGGAGGCTTCGGCGTCCCTCAGAGCCTTCCCCAGTCCTGCAGAGGCCTTTGCCTGCATGGCTGCCACCAAATTGCTGGGCATGCAGGAGGGCCAACGCGAGATTTCTGAGGACCTGATTTATAAAGTCCTTCGGAAGGGGGAGAGTGGGGAACTGACACACAAGACGGATGTCATGGAGAGGGACGATCCTCCTCCTCCTCCTCCTCCTCCTCCTGCTGCCACAACTCCACCACCACAGCCAAAGGCTGGAAGGAAGCGTGGAAAGAAGACCTGAGAGTGATGACCTGGGTTCAGTCTGGTCTGACAGAAGATGCAGTCTCTCGTATGACCACAGACTGGGGACACAGATGTCATCTGCTGCTTTCCGGATCTCTGGGACTTCTGGACCACACTGCCCTCCCTTAGATATGGACTCCTCAGGCCACCAATTTTGCTTTTAAATAATTGATGTCTGCCCTGGGGGTCCAAGGCTTCGCCCACTTCTGCACTTTCTCCAGCATTGCCTCCCTCTTTGTTTAGTTGTGACCCCTTAATAAAATATTTTTAGGTAAATTCTACTCTCCTGTGTGTGTTTTCATCCAAAAAGGACAGTTTGTTGGTGAGTATTCAGGTACATTGCTAAAGTACACTGTGAAATTAACAAGGGACAACAACACCAAACAATCTCCTCCTACAGATTAAATAGAACAACATATCAATGGTGTTGTGGGAACTTGTCACAAAAAACACACAAACATTTTCGGGAGTACAAATCAAAATCACCAAAAAAATAAAAATAAAAAGAGAAACACAAAAAAAGATTCTACATTAAAGTAAAAAAAAAAAAAAAAATATGTTGTCAGATGTGAGAAATCAAAATATATTGAGGGAATCCCGATAAATAGTAACGAAAAAAGTTTGTGAGAAGTGTGTGTGAATATGAGCATCAAAACGACTTAATTCTTGTCACATTATAAAGAAGAAGAGAGTGCGCTGTATTAAACCATTTTTTACATTGCAGCGTGACGAAAGTGCTTTATCCATTACGAACGCTAAGTTTACCAGAACGAGCTGTCCCGTGTCGGAATTTCTTCTGAGCATGCGTGGCACTTTGTGCGTCGGAACAGGCCACACACGGTCGGAATTGACGCGATCGGATTTTGTTGTCGGAAAATTTTATCTCCTGCTGTCCAACTTTGTGTGTCGGAAAATCCGATGGAAAATGTCCGATGGCGCCCACACACGGTCGGAATTTCCGACAACACGCTCCGATCGGACATTTTCCATCAGAAAATCCGACCGTGTGTATGGGGCATAAGTGCAAGGATCAATGAGAAGCACACAGGTTATGATAAAACAGAGAAATTGTCTTTACTGCAATATTTCTGTGGAATAGAGCAGTGTTTCTCAACTCCAGTCCTCAAGGCGCACCAACAGGTCATGTTTTCAGGCTTTCCACTATTTTGCACAGGTGATTTGATTAGTTTCACTGCCTTAGTAATTACCAAAGCCGTTTCATGTGAGGGAAATCCTGAAAACATGACCTGTTGGTGCGCCTTGAGGACTGGAGTTGAGAAACACTGGAATAGAGCAACAAACAGTAACCATATATATTCAAGTAATGCAATTGGAGAGCAATAATGGAGATTAAGAGCAATATAGCTCAATACAATATTCAGGCTGCTTTCAGGGGATTTAAAATCTGAGAATAGGGGGCATGGCTTGACCGTTGATGTCAGCAGATGTGTCTCACATCAGATCCGGCAGAATCCTACATATTATCCCGTGGTGGGCCCTCATATCAATGGCAGTAGAATGGACACTTCTGTCACCATCACCTGTGATTGATTCCCTCAGCTGAGAACAACAAGGAGGAGAGAGAACAGCATGCCTGCCGAGCGCAATAACCAACATAGCAGCTCCCTGCTGACACAGCGCGCCAGAAAAGATAGGCAAAATGTGCCTGCTTCCAAGCTAGAGAAATATGCACATAACTCAGGCAAACATAAACCTCTGCAGCAGGACCTCTCAGCTCCATCGTGTGCAAGAGGCTCAGGGAACTTCTTACCTGTCATCTGCAAGCACTACTTGGCATGCATCTGAGCACATGGTGGCTGAACTTGATGGGATCGCAGTGAGTACTCATTCTTCCCCTAAACATGCCACACCTGGCCCCTCTGACACTGTAAGCACTCTGCAAGAAATTCTTAATGCGGTGCATACCTATAGCTCTTCCCTCACAGACCTCTCCATGGAAGTTAAAAGTATCAATAAAGATGTACTGCACATAAGCCATGATTTACAAAAAAACAGGGAGAGGGCCAATGCTTTGGAGGGCAGGATAAGTACAGTGGAGGATGAACTACCGCCGCTTGTTCAGTATGTCGGTATTATATCTGCTAAAGCCACTGATACTGAAGATAGAGTTAAAGATATGGAAAACATACTGAGCCATAACAATATTTGCATTGTAGGTATGCCTGAAAAAGCTGAAGGTAAAAACCCTGTTGATTTTATTGAAAAATAGCTGAGATAATCTCACTCCTTTATTCACTCTGGAGAGAGTCATCCCAAGCTCTTCCACCAGGGGGGGGGGGGGGCAATGCATGACCGTTCTTGTTAAACCTTCTCCACTATAAAGATAGAGACATTATTTTGAGGCTGGCCAGACATACTCCTAATATGAGGAAAAAAGAGTGCAGCGCTGATTCCATAAAATGTGTATGAGTATTCACAATACCTTTAAAGTGCAAATGTGCAAAAACATCAAAGTGACATAAATAAATGTACCATGTGCCAATTGATGAACTTGCATATATCAAACAAAACTAAAAATGAACAAAACCAAATACCATATAAGAAAATGTTACAATAAAGTGCAAAAAATGGTGAAAAGTATTATTAAAACAAAAGTCCATAAAAGTGACTGAATATTCTTCATGTAACTGATGTGACTTGATATAAGTGCTTGACCTTGTGAGACCCATCACCTCTAGTAAGATGGAAGGATTATCAGATCGCCAGCGACCCCCCTTGCTCAGGGAGGTCAGAAAGCACAAATTGGATCACAGATCCCCACCATGGAACTCCAGATCGCCTGGATTTTCCAGATCTCCCGGGTGTCTCTTGTCAGTAACCTCTGTGTCTCAGCTGGTCAGTCACGTCAAGTATCCCAAATGTTCAAAGATACCTATTCATTGGAAACTAAACCCTTTTTGGCTCCCCCTATTTTCTAATACAGAACATATGCGACTACAGCTTAGGAATTTTATAACTGATAACAGACATACGACCACTTCAATTGTTATGTGGAATGCCTTAAAGCAGGGATATGCAATTAGCGGACCTCCAGCTGTTGCAAAACTACAAGTCCCATCATGCCTCTGCCTCTGGGTGTCATGCTTGTGGCTGTCAGAGTCTTGTTTGCCTCATGGGAATTGTAGTTCTGCAACAGCTGGAAGTCCGCTAATTGCATATTGCAGCCTTAAAGGCTTTTGTTTGAGGCTTATGCATTCAGGAGATATCTCGTATTAAAAGCAATAGCAGATGATGAGCTTTGGATGCTAGTAATGCGGTGGATAGGGCAGAACAGGAATTTTTACAGGCCTATTGCAGATAATGAGAGGAAATGGGTGGAGGTACAGTTTTACCACACTATAGAGCATCAGCAGGCTGAAAATAAAAGGTTTTTCATCTCCGAAATGTATTTTGAAGAGGGGGAGAAAACCAGACACATCTTATCCATGTTCGCCAGATCACTGCAGCCACCGTCTATTATACATAGAATAGCTGTGTCACCAAGTTAGGTTGTAACAGATATATTACGCAAGGGTTTCACTCCTTTTTTGAGGGTTTTTATTTCTCAAAAGTGTCATACACTGTAGATGAACTGTCTAGGTTTCTTGATGGCATCCAACTTCCATACCTTGAAGGGTCAGATAAGAAACAATTGAATGCGCCCATTACTCTGGACTGGAGGAGCTACAAGTCAGACTAGCCACATTTCCCAACTCTAAAGCATGAAATGATGGACTCCCAATAGAATTCTACAAAAAATTTGGGGATATACTGTATATACTCGAGTATAAGTCGTTCCGAGTATAAGTCGAGGCCCTAATTTACCACAAAAAAAATGGGAAAAACGTATTGACCCGAGTATAAGACGAGGGTGAGAAATGCACAGCTACTGTAAGTGGAAAAGAGGGTCAACAATGCCCATTTGCAGCATCACTGTGCCCATTTGCATGCCTCACTGTGCCCATTTGCAGCCATAGGTCCCCTGAACTTCAAACTCAGTAGTTAAGGGTTCCTAGATGCCCCATAGCTGCAACCAAAATTTGGGGTCTCTGAACCCAAAGGGTCCCGAAATGACATTGCTGCAGATAGACACAGGTGACCGAATTTGGGGCCCTGTATCTCGGCGCCACTTAGTGCTAAGAACCCCACATTTGGTGTGCAAACCCAGTGGAACTAGCACCATACAATTTCCAAAGCTGGGGTTTCTAGCACCAAGTGGCCACGAGATACAGGGCCCCAAATATCAGTTCAGAAAATGTCAAGCACTTTTCTGCAGCAGAGAATGACATTTTCCGAACCAGTTTTGGGGCCCCATATCTCAGGACCACTTGGAGCTAGGAACCCAAGCTTTGGATATGTTGTGGTACTAGGTCCACTGGGTTTGCATACCAAATTTGGGTTTCTAGCTCCAAGTGGCCCTGAGATATGAGGCCCCAAAGTCGGTTCGGAAAATGACATTTTTTGCTGCAGAAAAGTGCTTGACTAGAGTATAAGTCGAGGGGGGCACTTTCAGCACAAAAAAATGTGCTGAAAAATTTGACTTATACTCAAGTATATACGGTACTTTTTCCAGAATTACTTAAAACAATTTTAGATGAACAAGAGCTAGGCTCTCTATAATCATCCATGTATGAGGCAGTGGTGGTTGTTTTTTTGAAGCCAGGGAAGGATCCTGAACAATCCAAATCATATAGGCCCATTTTGCTTTTGACCACTGATTTGAAATTACTTACTAAAGTTCTTGCCATGAGACTCTCAAAGATTATAGCTAAAATTATCCATCAGGGTCAATTTGGGTTCATACCCAATAGATCCATGTCTAACAATTTACGTAGATTATATTTAAATATGCAAGTTCATATGGATAATCAAGGCAATAGAGCCATACTATCGCTGAACACTGCCAAAGCTTTTGACAGCATAGAATGGGACTACTTATGGCAGGTTTTGGAGAAATGTAACCTTGGTCAGGTCTTCATCTCTTGGATAAAATTGTTATATAAGGCATACCTTATCTCCTTCCTTTGAACATTTTAAAGGGACGAGACAGGGCTGCCCTTTGTCTCCACTATTATTTACCCTGGCAATTGAACCCTTGGCAGCTGCCATTAGAGGTAACCCTAATATCAAGAGATTTAGAAGAGGTGATTCGGAGCACAAATTGGCATTCCATGCCGATGATGAACTTCTCTTCCTGGGCAACACTTCAGACTCCTTGACAAACCTCATGGAACTAATACAAAGGTTTGGATCCTTCTCGGGTTTCAAAATATTTTGGGACAAGTCCACTCTCCTGCCATTAGATCCTATTAACTCCCCTTTACCACACGGGGCAACACTGGTCAAAATGGAGACAGGTTTCGCTATTTGGGAATTGTCATACACCCCAGCCTAGACTTTTACGTTAAGCTCAATATTGACCCACTAATTTGTAAATTCCAAGAAAAAACAGCTAGCTGGATTAAATTACCGCTATCAGTAATAGGGTGATGTAACTTAATCAAGATGATCTGGAGTCCGCAGCTCTTATATGTGCTTCATAATGCTCCCATATGGATTCAAATTTATATTTTCAAAAAATGCAACACTATGTTTCGTGTGTTAATAAGGAGGAAGCAAACTCCCCGTATTAAATTAGAGACGCTGCAGGAATCAAAGGATTCAGGTATGCTGGCTGTACCTAATCCATATTACTATTATATGGCGGCTCAATTGCAACATCTCATGGGATGGGGAAACCTTGAGTCCTCTGACCCTGTCAAAAGCATCCTTAAAACATTGCTCTCTAATGACAATCTGGTTGCATGCAAAGAGGCGGGAGAATTTAAAATGATGTCACAATATTCTACACTGGCACTAATTGATAAGATCTGGAGTAAAACAAAACATCATTTTCATTATACAGGGTACACTAGTTACTCTCGTATCCTGAATAATGGCAATTATACAGGACTTGGTAAGCTACAGGGCTTCTCTGCGTGGTCTAGATGTGGACTGGTCTACATATCGCAGCTATATAATGGTAACCTAAAAGATTTTCAATCTTTACGGGAGGAATTTGGTTAGTCGAATCATCTATCATATCTACAACTTAGGCATGCCATCTCCTCGCAATCTAAGATATCTAATTGGGAATTGACTAATCCTACAATACTTATGCCCCGCAAACACAGTCAGACTTTGTTCGGACATTCTGACAACAAAATCCTAGGATTTTTTCCGACGGATGTTGGCTTAAACTTGTCTTGCATACACATGGTCACACAAAGTTGTCGGAAAATCCAATCGTTCTAAACGCGGTGACGTAAAACACGTACGTCGGGACTATAAACGGGGCAGTGGCCAATAGCTTTAATCTCTTTATTTATTCTGAGCATGCGTGACACTTTGTTTGTCGGATTTGTGTACACACGTTCGGAATTTCCAACAACGGATTTTGTTGTCGAAAAATTTTATATCCTGCTCTCAAACCTTGTGTGTCGGAAAATCCGATGGAAAATGTGTGATGGAGCCTACACGCGGTCGGAATTTCCTACAACAAGGTCCTATCACACATTTTCCGTTGGAAAATCTGACTGTGTGTACGGGGCATTACACAGCTGGTGTCATCCATGACCAGGAAGGGACAAATCTTATCTCTCTATGGGTCTTTTATGTGCCACGTCTCCAAAGCCATGTCTTTTCATTGTAGAGATGGATGATCAGAGGACATAGGTCAGGTTACTGATGAGGAATGGTCCTGTATATTGGATAATGTACTCAAAGTGTCCCTCTCCTCAGCTCAGAAGCTTACCCAGCTCTTTATAATACATTGCAAATATCGCACTCCCCAAAACTTACACAAATGGCATAGAAGGGACTCCCCATTATGTCTGAGGTGCGAAATACACAATGGTACACTCATTCACATGCTATGGGGATGTCTAAAATTGGTTAGATATTGGACAGAAGCAGGGGCGTAACTAGAAATAGCAGGGCCCCATAGCAAAATGTTGTATGGGGCCCCCCTGCAAACAGCCCCCCCCACAGCTGCCCTAGTGTCAATGCAGCGTGACCTGTGCCACATATAGCGTGACCTGTGCACAATGCAGCGTGACCTGTGCCCAATGCAGCGTGACCTGTGCACAATGCAGCGTGACCTGTGCCCCATATAGCATGACCTGTGCCCAATGCAGCGTGACCTGTGCCCAATGCAGCATGACCTGTGCCCCATACAGCGTGACCTGTGCCCCATGCAGCGTGACCTGTGCCCCATACAGCGTGACCTGTGCTCCATACAGCGTGACCTGTGCCCCATGCAGCGTGTCCTGTGCCCAATGCAGCGTGACCTGTGCCCAATGCAGCATGACCTGTGCCCCATACAATGTGACCTGTGCCCCATACAGCGTGACCTGTGCCCCATACAGTGTGACCTGTGCCCCATACAGCGTGACCTGTGCCCAATGCAGCATGACCTGTGCCCAATGCAGCGTGACCTGTGCCCAATGCAGCGTGACCTGTGCCCAATGCAGCATGACCTGTGCCCCATACAATGTGACCTGTGCCCCATACAGCATGACCTGTGCCCCATACAGTGTGACCTGTGCCCCATACAGCGTGACCTGTGCCCAATGCAGCATGACCTGTGCCCAATGCAGCGTGACCTGTGCCCAATGCAGTATGACCTGTGCCCCATACAGCATGACCTGTGCCCAATGCAGCGTGACCTGTGCCCCATACAGCGTGACCTGTGCCCCATACAACATGACCTGTGCCCAATGCAGCATGACCTGTGCCCAATGCAGCGTGACCTGTGCCCCATACAGCGTGACCTGTGCCCCATACAGCATGACCTGTGCCCAATGCAGCATGACCTGTGCCCAATACAGCCTGGTCTGCCTGTGCCCCATACAGCCTCACCTGTCCTTAACTTCTTCTGTGGTGCAATGTCCTTGTTTCCTGCAAATGGGCAAAAGACCCCTCACCCAATCCAATCAAGGCCCAAACGAATGTCCTGGAACAAGCAGGCTCTCCTGGCAACCCGACTTGTCTCCTCACACTGGAATGCTTCACTGTCAGTGCAGGTGCGCCTGAACGTGCACCTAGGTTCCACCTCTTTTAGGATGGATGTCCCAACTGGCAGCAGAGGCCTAATTTTGTGCAGTGAAATCACATAGGAGGCAGTACCTCTCTCTTAGGTCTGATCTCTTCCTCTGCCTCGTGCTGTCTGAAAATCCCTCAGCAAAGCAAGATGGAGTCTTTAGTTCCTCTTCTGCAAAGCATGCTGGCTCTTGCAGTTCAATACAGTTCAAACTGAATGTAAAAATTGAGTCCTGGAACTACAATTCCCTTTATGCTTTGCTCCCTGGTGGTAATCACTCTGCTGACAGGATGTGATGACACAGAGTCTTTGCTGGCACTAGAGGGAAACAGTCTCACTGCAACAATGTTGCAGAGTGTCTTCTGATACTGCAGGTAAGATAGCCAGGTAGAGGAGGTAAGAATACTCCACCGCTCAGGTAGGTCTAGGCTGGTAGACAGATGAAAAGATTCAGATCCTCCAAAGGAAAAGAGCCCCAGGTGCTGGCTAATGCTGAGATGAGCAGAAATGGACGGAGTAATCTGGATGGCCGCACACCGGACAAGATAACAAGTGCCTTTATTGATAAAACTGGATCATGGAATACACAAGACACTACAGCAGGAACGTACAGGAATCAGCTGATGCGTTTCACACTTATGACAAGTGCTTACTCATAGCTGACAAACATGGGATGAGAATCACATATAACCCCTATGTTTTAAACCATGTGACCATATAATGATGCAAGAAATCAAGAACAGCTAAAAACCAACTGTGCGAGGCCTCAGCACCTGCTGCCAAATGAACAGGTTTTAAAATGGGAACTCCCATGATAATATGGTGTATAAGCAACGGAATAAAAAATAAAAAAGTAAACCAATCCAAAAAAGTGTAAATAATGAATAATGTTATGTACATATATATATGTGAATATATTAACAATAAATAGATAAAGATTAATAATTAAATTATGTGAATAAATAGTAGTGATAAGAAGCCTTGTCTTTATTGAATATAGGTTGGAAAAATGACACAACTAAATTTATGTAAAACAAGGAAAAATGAAAGATGAAAATGTAAATATATCAAAAATGAAGATATATATGTGTGTGAAGATATAAGTATAAACAAAGAAATAAAAATATATACCATATTTTTTGGCGTATAACACGTGCCGACGTATAACATGCACCCCAAGTTTAGGAGGGAATTTTAAGGAAAAAACTTTTTAAGGAAAAAAACTTACATTTAAATGCCCATCAATGCAGCCTTATCAGTGTCCATCTGCAGCCTTGTCAGTGTCCATCTGCATGCTTGTCCAGTGTCATTTGCAGCCTTGTCCAGTGTCATTTGAAGCCTTGCCAGTGTCATTTGCAGCCTTATCAGTGTCCACCTGCAGCCTTGTCAGTGACATTTGCAGCCTTATGAGTGTCCACCTGCAGTCTTGCAGCCTTGTCAGTATCCATCTGCAGCCTTGTCAGTGACATTTGCAGCCTTGCCCAGGCTGCAGTTAAACTGCAGTGACTTGTCAGTGTCACCGCAGTTTGAATGGCGCCGCCGGCACCGAGATACACAGAGCCGGCTCTTCTTGGCTCTTCTTGGCTCCTCTCGTAGTCCTGCCCAGACTGGGTGTGACTGTGAGCGGAGCTAAGCGCCGCCCATATACATACATAGCCGAGTGTACTTGGCTAGGTTCGGCTAGCTCCGCTCACAGTCACGCCTAGTCCCTGTGTTATGTCCATCATAGGGTGGGACTGGGCATGACTGTGAGCGGAGCTAGCCGAACCTAGCCGAGTACATCGGCAGCCCCCTCGCTCCGCTCACTAAGAGGATCAGGGGGATCGGCGGGGATCGGCATATAACACGATTTTCCCCTGATTTTAAGGGGAAAAAAGTGCGTGTTATACGCCGATAAATACGGTATATGCTCCTGTGCAAACAGGGAAGTCACTTGTGTATTAAGTAAATTGGGGAAAACTGATGAATAAAAGCATGATATGAAAGAAGTGTGTATGCTATCATATAGATAGCAAATATAAAGAAAATTTAAAAAATAAAAACCTAATAATATTTCGGTGAAATGAAATAAAATGAGATAAAAGTGACTTAAATAATGTAGTAATGTTGTTGAAAATGTGCCAAAAAATCTAGTATGATGTAAACTGGACTCGGCCTGTGTGTATGCGTGCATGGAAATGAACGATATAAGCCCAAGACTAGGTATAGAATAATGACCTAATATCGGCCAATATTTCTATGGGGCCGTGAAGATGTACATACATGTATATGCCGTGATATGGAGAAAGTTGTTTAATATGTTGACTATTGCTGTTTACTGACTTGTTTTATGTGTATATAACAAATACAATTAATAAAAGAAAAAAGGGACTAACCAGCAGATGCTGGGACCACAACGATTGGAATAGCGACCACAAACTTTTACATATGTAAAGCATGAAGTTTGTATAATATTGAATACTAGTAATCTATAGCAATGTAGTCCATGATATGAAAATAAAGATAAAACAATTGATCCATCAACATGAACAGGCATTTAAGACAAGATGTTATTGGTCCAGTCTAAAAAATATAAAAAAGAAAAAGAAATTGTCTATAAGAAAACAAGAAGAGGCGGCAGGAGACACAACACCTCCAAGCAGTGCACATTACACCCTGCGGGGCAAAACAAAGAAATAAACTGCAGCATTCTTAACATCTCCAAAAGACCCTTGGAAGAAGAAGAAATTAGTCTCTTGGCTAAGGGTTTGAATTTTTGCCCCAATAGACATTTCGATCTGTTTGCACATTACACCCTGCAGAGCAAAACAAAGAAATAAACTGCAGCATTCTTAACATCTCCAAAAGACCCTTGGAAGAAGAAGAAATTATTCTCTTGGTTAAGGGTTTGAATTTTTGCCCCAATAGGCATTTCTGTTTAGTACTATTCTGGAAGTTAATAGATTTTCTCGCATTTTAACTCTTAGAAAACATTTTTTTGATTCCTCTTTGGAGAAAGAGGAAGTCTCTTCAGGTGCCAGTGACACAGGTGAGTCTCCCCCTTCACCCATAATGTTTACTTAAGTTTGTGCATTAAACAACCTGATTGAACTAGCTGATGAATCAAATCCATCCCCCATTGATCCCACTGATGTGCAAGATACATTGTCATTTAAATTTAGATCTGACATTTACCCAGTGGCATCTAGGGGGAAAGATTTAGATTTGTTTCAAAAATGGTGGAGGGTGATTTGACTCGCTTGGCTCACAATTGCCATAAGAGACCTGTCATTGATAATTTAACACAGAATGAAAGATCAGCCCTTAAAGCGCTAACATCAGATGACAATATCGTTATTAGGAATGCAGACAAGGGTGGAATCGTAGTTGTGTTAGACTCTGAAACATACAAACAAGAGGCCTTGCGCCAATTATCCGAAACAAACACATACTAACTACTTCCATCCAATCCCACATTACCTTTTAAAAATAAACTTTCTGCTCTTTTTGATAGAGCAGTATTAGTGGGCATTTTTTCTCATAAAGTTAAAGAGCTGTTCATTCCAGAACATCCTGTTATGCCGATATTCCACCACTTACCCAAGGTCCATAAAGGACTTTACCCTCTTACAGGCCGATCTATTGTTGCCGGCATAGGTTCACTTAATGAACGATTGGGTGAGTGGGTGGACTCTCAGCTGCAACCCTTAGCAACTAGCCTACCTAGTTACTTAAGAGATACAAAACAGCTACTTAGTAAGCTCCAGGATTTCCAATGGAAAGATAACTACAGGATTAGTTGTGATGTCACGAGTGTATATTCCAGCATCCAGCACCACTTGGGCCTCCAAGCAGTTGCTTGGTTTCTAAAAAGTTTGGGCAGGTTTTCATTAGTACTGCAGGATTTCATTTTACAAGCTCTCGAGTATTTACTCACCAACAATTTTTTCATGTTTGACGGGGGCTATTATCTTCAGAGATGCGGGGCCTCTATGGGGGCAAAATTTTCGCCCTCATTTGCCAACCTTTTTATGGGCTGGTGGGAGAGGTCTCGCATCTTTGAACACAATAGCCCCCCGCCGCTTAGACACAGTTTTTTACTGTCGTTTCATTGATGACCTCCTATTCATCACATCTGCTGAAAATGCCGACCTAAACGGCTGGCTCTCAGATTTCAATGATAACAATTTTAACCTGAGTTTCACAGGTGTTCAACAATCTAGTAGCATAGAATTTTTAGGTGTGAGACTTACAGGAGCAGGGGATCAGTCCATACTACTCTTTACAGAAAACCTATTGCGGGCAATACTCTTCTCAGAGCAGATTCTGCACATCCTAAATATACCATCCGAGATGTACCTTATGGACAATTCCTGAGGTCAGAGCTCCTATGCAGTACACCTGAGAGTTTCCAAGTGGAAGCCAAAGACATGGCCCAGCATTTTAGGGATCGAGGGTATTCAGATGCCTTGGTCAACAGAGCATTAACCACTGCCAGTACTGTCCCTAGACAGTCGTTTTTACAAGACAAACCTTATGTAAAGAATAAACGCCAATCAAACACTTCCCTCAAAATTATCCCAGTCTTTTCAACACTGTTTAGTGCAGAGTTCAACAAAATAAGGAATATAGTTACTAGATATCTCCCGATCCTGTTCAATGACCCTACGTACAGTAACATTCTTTCTGAGGGTATCAAGGTGGTCTCTCATAGAGCACCTACTCTAGGGAGCTCCCTCTCACCCAGTCTAGTATCGACTGGACGATCAAAGTTAAACTGGTTAAATTTTGTAGGTAATTTCAAATGTGGCAAAAGAGGCTGCAATTACTGTGGCCATATTAGGAAGGGTAAACATGTACAATCCTGCACTAATGGCAAAATCTTTAATATCTCTTCGTTTATAAACTGCAATACCCAGTTACTTGCGATATTTGTAAAATCCAGTATGTAGGACGCACGAGACGCCGTCTTAGAGACCGTTTATATGATCACCTACATGACATAGAGAAAAGACAGGTTAACTAATGTCGCTAAACATTAGATCTTTGTACATCACAAAGACGTATCAAGTCTTTTTATTCAAGGTATAGAAAGAGTGGTGACACCCATTAGGGGGGGGTGACAGATTCCAGTTACTATGTAAACGTGAAGTTTACTGGATATTTTCTTTAAACACTAGGATTCCGTTAGGTCTAAATTTCGAATGGGATGTCTCCTATTATTATGATTAGTTTACACTTGTCTCTATTTTTGATTCATTTTCGTTTTGGTACATTTTCCTTTAATGTTGAACTTAGTTTTTATTTTTATTATTGAATCCAGTTTGACTATAATCCATTTTTTCAATGTTCATTAGACATTAAGGTCTATGTAGACACTAGCATTTTTCCGATTTACATATCGTAGCATCTATGGACATAACCGTGAGGTTCCTCCCTTTTTCCTATCTTTCCCATCTCTTGTCTCTCCAATCATACTTTATGTCAGATGTTGCCACTTATTTAGATTGCTTTATTAGTTGGCACCGTCCACATCCATATATATTTTTACATACATAGGTCATCTTCATAGCCTTGTTATTTCATGTAGTCTTGGACGGATCCTAATCTATTTAAAACCGTAATCAAGTTATTTATATATAATAAGCAATCTTATGGGAGTTTACATTATGGAGTCCATATAGCCGTGATGAGCTATATATGTTCTTTGGACATCAATTTTCTTCTTAGGTTAGGACAGTTATCTCTGGTATATCCCAAATTTTAATTAATTTCTAACAATATATTGTCACATTAGCATATCGGTCCTGGAGATTTTTTACTGTCCTAATAAGTACGGTCTATATCCCTGTGCATAATGTTTTTTAAATGTTGTTGTATTTATGTGTCCACCATTTTCCATTATATATATATAATAATTTTTTCACATTATTATTATTTTTTAGACTGGACCAATAACATCTTGTCTTAAATGCCTGGTCATGTTGACGGATCAATTGTTTTATCTTTTTTTTTCAAAAATGGACTACATTGCTATAGATTACTAGGATTCAGTATTATACAAACTTCATGCTTTACATATGCAAAAGTTTGTGGTCGCTATTCCAATTATTGAGGTCCCGGCATCTGCTGGTTGGTCCCTTTTTTCTTTTTATTTTATTAATTGTATTTGTTATATACACATAAAACAAGTCAGTAAACAGCAATAGTCAACATATTAAACAACTTTCTCCATATCACGGCATATACATGTATGTACATCTTCACGGCCCCATAGAAATATTGGCCGATATTATGTCGCTATTCTATACCTAATCTTGGGCTTATATCGTTCATTTCCATGCACCCATGCACACAGGCTGACTCCGGTTTACATTATACTAGATTTTTTGGCACATTTTCAACAACATTACTACATTATTTAAGTCACTTTTATCTCATTTTATTTCATTTCACCAAAATATTATATGTTTTTCATTTTTTTACATTTTCTTTATATTTGCTATCTATATGATAGCATACACACTTTTTTCATATCATGCTTTTCTTCATCAGTTTTCACCAATTTACTTAATACACAGGTGACTTCCCTGTTTGCACAGGAGCATATATACATTTTTATTTCTTTGTTTAGATTTATATCTTCACACATATATATCTTTATGTTTGATATATTTACATTTTCACCTTTCATTTTTCCTTGTTTTACATAAATCATAATTACATTAGTCGTGTCATTTTTCCAACCTATATTCAATATAGACAAGGCTTCTTATCACTACTATTTATTCACATAATTTAATTATTAATCCTTATATATTCATTGTTAATATATTCACATATATATATGTACATAACATTATTCATTCTTCACACTTTTTTGGATTGATTTACTTTTTTCTTTTTTATTCTGTTGCTTATACACCATATTATCATAGGAGTTCCCATTTTAAAACCTGTTCATTTGGCAGCAGGTGCTGAGGCCTCACACAGTTGATTTTCAGCTGTTGATTTCTCACATCATTATATGGTCACATGGTTTAAAACATAGGGGTTATATGTGATTCTCATTCCCATGTTTGTCAGCTATGACTAAGCACTTGTCATAAGTGTGATTCCTATACGTTCCTGCTGTAGTGTCTTGTGTATTCCATGATCCAAGATAGCCAGCTCCCTGCTACACTCAGATTTTCAGAAAAACAAAAATAGTAAGTATTTTTTTATCTCAAAGGTATGCTTTTGAAAATTTTACAGTCTTTTTTTATGTAGAGTATTTAAATGCAAATTGTACTCAGATTTTTTTCTTTATCTTGGATATGATTGGGCAGAAATCAATAGATAAGATATAGATATGGATAAATAATTGATATAGACTGTGTCATACTTTTATCAGTACAATCAGAGAAAATAAGCCGATGAGAACCTGAATGTAAAATCTGTCAAATGTTTTTTCTCATGTGGGACACCCAAGGTTATCAGTTGCAGCTTAAGGAGCCCAGTGGAGAGCCTATATGTTTTCTGAACTTGTCAAAATCAAACCAAGCAGACAACTAGAGTCTAAAGTCAAGGAGCACCTTCAATAATCTGTATTTTTTTTTAGAAGAGTTAGGATTCTTTGGATAGAGTTGGTAAAGAAAAAACCCTACAGATCATCCTTGGGATACATAGACTTACACTATCCCAATAATAAGAAACATTTTTAGCATCTTCTCCTTTTCTGAAAAAATACTTAACCTGAAAATCTTTACATTGTTGGTTTAATAGACATTTTGAATATCTGCATGTTCTTAATTGTAACTTTGCTGTTAAAAAAAACTATATTTTTTTGCTGGGCCAACAATTTATTGGGAACTGCAATTGTGTATTTATTATGCACATATATTAGGTTGCAATGCTATCACATATTGCAGGAGGGATCCTGTTCCTAAAAATATGCCAGCACAACAGCCAACCAATAAAAAAGAGAGTACACCAATTTTTGTTGCATTCACATACACAAACTGCAACTATGACATCAGTACAATTATCTGGCTAGGCACACACTTCTTCAGCCCTCCCTCTTCACCAGCAGTTAAAGCAAAACTGAAGTACAAAACCATTAGGTGTGATGGTTATGCAGTAGTGTTTGTCTGTCAGCTTACCTCTCCATGTGTTTAGATTAAGAGGCCAGCCACTCTCACCTGGCTACTTAAAAAATCTCTCCTCAGAGCATGGCTCCACCCCAGCCCCTATCAGGGAACTCTATATTAACCTGTGCACTGCAAGCCAGCCCTGCTGATCAACCATTGTGTGTTTAGCTTTCGTGTGCGACTTGCTGTGTCTTCTACATCTGATTCCAGTTACCGATCTTGGCTTGTTCTTGACTATCCCTGCTTTCTTGTGACCCTGACCTTTTGGCGTGTTCCCTGTCTATCCTTGTCTGCTAGTCGCCCAGACCTTTTGCTTATCTCCTTACTATCCCTTGTTGTCCTGGACTGCTGTTTCCTCTCTGCCCTCCTGTAGCCTACTGTGAGTGTGAGCTGGGAGACCCTGGGGGCGGCGACCTGTAGTCAGTTGCAGTACAGTCCATCCTCACCACTAGAAGCTCTGGTGAACACCTACTGGCTTTTAGACTCTGCACTCTGGGGAATCTTATGCTCTAGCTCTCAGTGGGATCTCAGGTGACCTGACATTAGGATTTATGAATAAAAGCATTATAAATATATTTTTTAAATACATAAAATATGTAGTAGTTCCTAATACACCTAACTCCAGGTATAAACACTGCTTGAAGATCTTAAATAAAATGATGTAATAATCACACAGCAAGAGTGCATTTTTTTCATAACATTCAATAATCTTTTTCTTCTGTATAAAAAATTAATTACTACAGAACGCATTTTACAAAGTTAGGCCTCATGCACACTTGAGTTCAAAACACTGATTTTACAGGCATTTTAGCTTTTCTTTTTCTGCCTTTAAACTCCCCTCCATGCTAACCTATGTCCATGCACACATACGAGTTTAGAGGGTTTTAGAGGTAGAGACGTTTAGAGGCAAGGGCATTTAAAAGAAAAAGGTCACTTGTGCATTCAGGAGAGGAGCTTTTGAACATACAGAACACTGTAAGAAGCCTAAATGAGCATTAACTCTAGCATTAACTCTAGATGCATTTAGGTGTGTTCCCGTTTTAATGTGTTCTAATGGTCCAGAATTCTGGCCAATAAATTTTATTAAAGCTAGACGTGGGAATGCGCATAAGTGCCAATACAGCTTTTTGCTGCTGCCTGCGGGAGAAAAAAAAGTGTCAATAGAATAGAGTGTGCATGAAGCCTTAATATGTAAATGATATTTCTATCACACCTATCAGGGGAGAAATATTGGGTTTAGAAGTTTGAAGTTTTCTACAACCATATTGTACTTGCACTGGTTTTTATCAGGATGCCTTGTTAACTTTAAAGTTTTTTTAAGTGTTCAATCACTTGAGTAAGTTAGTAGGGATGGTGTTACTGAATTTAACTTGACTTACAGTATATAATCAAACTGTAAGAAAGGCCAGGTTGGTATGAGGGCACAGGAACCTGGGCATGTCCGAGCATGTATCCTCTGTCCACATAAAGCTGTGGTTGGTCGTTTGTCTCAGTTTATGGGCACATGCATTTGCTCAGATCTGGCATCCACATGAGCTTGTGTACACCTAGTACTGGTGTCAAATTGCCTATTTATGGCTTAGTCCTTCCTAACATCCTTTGCTGACTGGTTGTCAGCTGTTACTCTTTAATGGGACCTGTATTGCCTGTTGATAAGTGTGACTGGGTTGGCTCCAATTCTCAACCTGCTTCTCTGCATTGTCCTCCTTCCTCTGTTCTGATTCCTACTGTTAAGCCTGGCCTGAACTCTGAACGTTGCATCTGTCTGGCATTTTTGCACTCTTCTGCCTGCAGGTTTCTAACCCCTTACTTTCATTTGACTTTACTTGTGCCTGATGACCTTATTGCTGTTTGCCTGTCTGGTTTTTGCACTCTGCTGCCTTCCATTTTCCTGTCTGGTTCTGACCTTGGCCTCCTCTGATTTTGTACTTGTTGATGTCTCCTGTGGTGCTAGCACCACCTGGTGACATCAGTTGCATTTCTTTCTTTACATGATGCTGTCCTGCCCAAAAAATGGACACAGAAGCTATAGTACGTAGGCTCCTCTTTTGTAATTATCTCTCCTGTTGCCACTACCAGGTACGCTTTACCACTTTGGCCTCTAATAAAGTACATAATAGTACCACTCACCCATAATAGAGTTTGACGGGGGAGTCTTACTGCTGGACACCCACTGCTAGCAAATCTCTGCCCTGACTCAAGACGTCAAAGAACTACAGGAGGGTTACTTCCAACTGTCTCTTTCACCAGCTTCACTAGCTGTTGGACCTGTGATTCTATCTGCTACATCTGCTACAGCCACTAATGCTGCTTATCCCATAACATTCCTGGTTATTCCACCTCCAGAGCAAAAATGTCTTTTTCTAGCAATAATTCTAGCATTTGTCCTGCCAAATAAACTTGTTGATATCTGAAACTTATCTCTAAATAATCTTGGAACAATGGGTAGGGCTCTAAAAAGGTACAGAAATTTTAGTAAAATATTCATTTTAACTGCCATGACTCTGCCCAAGAAGGAAATAAGATATGATCGCCATTATAATATTACAAATCCAGGACACAGGGGAGATAATTGTCAGCAAAAATTGAGGAAATATTGGGTGTGAGGGTGACCCCTAGTTAAGAGATCTGGCATGTGTCTCACACTGAGCAGAGGGTATATTAATTGGCAGAACAGAGGATTTAGTAATGTTAAAGGACAGCCCCGTTAGAGCGGCAAATGTTCATAGGACCAAAAGCAAATTAAGTAAAGATATCTTTGGAATTGTCTGAAATCAGAATCAGAATAATTTATTATCATTTTACAATATAAATCTGAAAATGAAATGCATATGTAGTCTTCTTACATAAAAGACATCACATACCTAGCATGGTCATTATGTTCATAAAAAATATATACTACACATTTAACTTAACCCTAAAAAGCCTCTAGCATTCAAAAATGTATAAACTGTGGAAGGAAGCTGTTTTGCAGCCTGGTGGTACGAGAGGAAATGCGCCACTTGAGGCGTTGGATGTCCTTCTTCTTGTCTCTGAACATATCGGGCTAATGCCCCCATTGTTATTAGTGATCGTGGCTTCCGGCAGGTATTTCCTGTTTTCGGTGGTCTCCTGGGTGATGTGCCGCCTATTCTCACGGGTGATGTGGTAGCCCCGCCATTGCTGACGAAATCCTGTTGGACATAAGGTGTGCGGGGGAGGAGCTACCTAGCGGACATCACCCGATGCCATCGTTCCTTACTTGCTGCTTTGTACTGCTGCTAATGTGGGACGTCTATGCCGGATGTCTTTTTTATCTACATTGCTGTATTGAGCCTATTCATGGCTTTTAATAAATAACTATTTATTCAATGGAGAGTACTTAGATTGTGTTCCTTTCTTTTACACCACCTTCGGCTGTCCTGTTCCATTTGGAGTGCTGGTTAACTCAGAGGTCCATCGGATCTGGTAAGCGCCTATTTTATCAACTGGTGGAGGTGGTGACATTCAGTATCCTGCAGTATTCCTGACAAGGTTTTCTCCATCCTGGGGATTGTGGTTCCTCTGCAAAAATATATTGTGTCTACAGACTCATTATTCTAATATTGCACTGCATTTATTTTGTTTTTTATTTTGTTTTTTATAATACTCCTCCAGAGGGCAACACTCTAAACAAGGAATTCGCAGGATGGGAGCTATCCTTCAGGATATTAATAGCTCTCTGGAGGCATCTCCTCTTTCCCAGTTCTTCAATGCTTTGTAAATATGCCCCCTAATAATCTTCTGCGCTGTTTTAACACCCTCTATAAGGCATTTTTGTCATGGACTGCGCACATCTCTTCCCACAGAGGGATGTGATAAGTCAACAGACCCACTCAGAAAAGCCTGCCCTGCATCTTTCTCAAGAAGTACGATCTTTGATAAGATCTGCCCACCAAGCAGGATATGTTCCCTGTCCATAACAGATCCTCCCTAATTATTGCTTCCAAGAAACGGAACTCCTGTACCCTCTTGACCTTCACCCCATCAATCACAACTGGCTCATAGCCGGTCTCTCTATGTCTCCTAAAATCTACAATTATTTCCTTTGTCTATTATCTTATCCACATTTAGTCTTAAATTATTATCTCGGCACCAACCCACTAGGTTTCCTATTTCCTGCCGATATGCAGCCTTGTCACTATCCCTTATTCTCCCAACTGACATGGTGTCATCTGCAAATTCTATAACAGAGTTCAGCTCGAAGCTGGAGATACAATCATAAGTATATAAAGTAAACAAAAAGGGGCTTAGTACACATGCATGTGGCACCCCTGTACCAAGGGATGTGTAAATGAGTAGCAAATACTAACCCTTACTCTCTACTGCTGATTGGCCATGGAACTATGAAATCCAGTTAAGGTTGGGCTTAACCCCAGGGAATTTAACTTAGCAACAAGTTTCATTGGTAAGATTGTATTAAATGCTAAACTGAAATCAATAAAAAGCATATGATCATAGCCGTTTTTATCTTCCAAATGGGTCAGTACAGAATGTAAAACCAGTGCAATAGCATTGTCTGTGGATCAAGTAGCTCTAAAGGCAAATTGGTAGATATCTAGCCCTCAAAAAAGGAAAATCAACCAGCGCAACAGTAATCTCTAAGATATAAGCAACTGAAATACTGAGGGTCAAAATATCAAATCCCATACAACAGAAATAAATAAAAGGCAGTACAGCGCTTAAATTTAAACTAATAATAATAATAAAAAGAACTGAAAAAGTCCATAAAACTTGTGAAAAAAGTTCAAAAAAGCACAGATAAGCTTCCAGTGTTGAGAGTGAAGAGATACACAATATATGGTGACTTCCGTGACACCCTCCACCAGCATAAGGATTGGCCCCTCACCTCATGTCATGGACCCCTGAGTTAATCAGTCAGGTCTAATACAGCATTCCCATTGCTGGGTCAGTAAGCACACATCAAAACTTGCAGTGGAGGGACAGTCTGTATATGAGATCCTCTTCAACTCCAATCTGAGACAGACAGCCAGTGCTCTTGGCCTGGGAACCTGAGACAACTTCTGTCAAAACGATCCAATCAGACAGCAGGTTGTACAATCGGATGGGAATGTGTGTGGTGAACTCTAAGCAGCCCACATTTCTGGGGAGTGAAGGACATTTGGTCCCCCCTCCTCTGTGGTTCTTCCAGGTGCTGGAGATCTTTTTGGCCGCTTTAAAGGCTCTGCTACAGATTTACAGCGGCCAAAAAGATCTCCAGCACCTGGAAAAACCACAGAGGAGGGGGGACCAGACGTCCTTCACTCCCCAGAAATGTGGGCTGCTTAGAGTTCACCACACACATTCCCATCTGATTGTACAACCTGCTGTCTGATTGGATCGTTTTTGACAGTTGTCTGAGGTTCCCAGGCCAAGAGCACTGGCTGTCTGTCTCAGATTGGAGTTGAAGAGGATCTCATATCCAGACTGTCCCTCCACTGCAAGTTTTGATGTGTGCTTACTGACCCAGCAATGGGAATGCTGTATTAGACCTGACTGATTAACTCAGGGGTCCATGACATGAGGCGAGGGGCCAATCCTTACGCTGGTGGAGGGTGTCACGGAAGATATCTAGCCCTGACAGAATAAACTTTTTAACATTTAAATTAAATTTCTCAAAACATTTCATTATAATGGGTGTTTGTTTATAGCCAGAGCAAACAGTAAGGGGGAAAAGTGGCACCCTTGAAGCGTACCACTGCCCTGACTTGCAACCCAGAATTTTAACTCTAGTTTTTAAGGTGTGGTATAAAGCTTGAAAGTCATGTAGAGACTCAACCTTAAAATCAAAGCATTGCAACAAAGAGTGAGGATTGGTATCCTGAATAGCATTGAAGGCCAATCTGATATTGTCAGTAATCAATTGGTGTAATAGAGGGTAGTCTATCAGCCACAACTTGGCTGAAGATCCTAAAAGCATTATGAGTTACTGAGAGGGGCCTATAATTTTGTGGGCAAGAGTCGTCCTTATATGGTTTTGCTAATAGAGAAATATTGGATTCTCCTGAGGAAAGTGGTTACCCTGTAGAATACAATTAAAGAAGGAGGCCAATTTAGGAGCGAGAACAGAGGAATAATTTTCATAGTAACTGGTAGAATAATCATTGAGGCCCAGAGCAGTGGAACATTCTAAGGTATTAATAACTCTGTTAGTTTTTTCCTCTGCACAAGGGGCATTAAGGGTATTTTGTTGTGATGCCGAAAGGAAGGAAAGAGGAATATTTGCAAACCTTTCTAATGGTGGGGAAGAGGGAGGTGCCAATAAAGAAGTGCCAAAAATCTGCAAAACTTCCTTGGGTAAAGAGATCTGACTTTGCTTTTGCCTGCTGTGCTGACCTGGTTCTTGTGTGTCTGTCCAGTACTGATCTTGACCTTTATTCTGCATGTGTTGATGCCTTCTGCAGAATCAGCTCCACCTAGTGACATCAGTGCATGTGTCACTGTCCTGCACCTGCACTCACCTGCACCAGAGATGCAAAGGAGGCTACCCTCATGACTTCAGCCTTTGATCAGGTATTTGGCACAAATGTGTTCAGGACCCTCCTAGTTAAAAACAGAGCTCCAGTCTCCTGTGTAAAAATTTAAAGTCAACAGCTACAAAAACTGTAGCTGCAGACTTTTAATAAACAGCCACTCATATGCCCCAATATCGAGAGATGGGCTCACCCCAGCCGTTCTCCCCTCCTGTCATACATCCATGGTGGCGGCATGCTAACTGTTGGCGCCTGGGTTACCATTGCGCATGCGTGAATGGTTCTGCAGTCTTCTGGGACCTGTCAGGTGTCCTAGAAGATTGCAAGGAGGGAGGGAGGTGGAGAACTGCTTCCGATCACAGTAGTCAATAACAGGGGGAAGAGACCTTAAAGCGAAAACTTCCCCTTTTGGGTGGAGCTCCGCTTTAAGTTGCTAGGATGTTAAGAAAAATTTGTTCTTTTTGGCTCCTCTGATACGGACAATAGAGTTCTGAACCAGTTGTAGTTTATGGAGGGACTTGAGAGAAACACCAAAAAAGAAGGGAGTTACAATAATCTTTGCGGGAAGTGCCCAGATTGTGAACAAAAACAGCAGTGCTGTTGGGTGTGAGGAATGAACGGAGACGATTAATCTTGCGTAAATAGAAATATGCTAACTGAGTAAAATTACTGATGTGTGCATGGAAAGATAGTGTATTGTTAAGCATCCCACTCAGACTCTTTACCTAAGGGGAGGAAAAGACTGTGGAGTTATCAATATTAACCACTTTCCGCCCATGCTGTAGCCAAATGATGGCTACAGCACAGGCTTCCAGTGCTGGGAGGGCGTCCATTGACGCCCTCCCATGATGGCGATGCTCGTGCGCTCCCCTGCAGTGTGTGGGCGGCATTCTCTGTGATCGTCGAGTCCTCCAGACTCAGCTGATCACAGATCGGGGTAAAGGGTCAATCATAGTGGCCCTTTACCACGTGATCAGCTGTCAGCCAAGCTAATCACGGAAGTAAACAGAAGCCAATTATTGGCATTTTTTTCTCCTCACACTGATAGTGTGGGGAGAAAAGAAGAAAGCCGGTAACTGGCTTCTGTTACAGGGAAATCGTCCCCAACATTGCCCACCAGTGCTGCTAATCAGTGCCTACCAGTGCCACCTATCAGTACCCACCAGTGCCACCTATCAGTGCCTATCAGTACTGCTAATTAGCGCCCACTGGTGCTGCCAATCAGTGCCCCCCAGTGCCACCTATCAGTGCCCATCAAGGCTGCGAATCAGTGCCCATCAGTGCCTCATCAGTGCCACCTATCAGTGCTGCTAATCAGTGCTGCCTACCAGTGCCTATCAGTGCCCATCAATGCCGCCTATCAGTGCTGCCTATCTGTGCCACCTCTCAGGGTGCTTCAGTGCCGCCTATCAGAGCCCATCAGTGCAACCTATCAGTGCCTATCAGTGCCAGCTATCAGTGCAGCCTTATCAGTGCCCACCAGTGCCACCTTATCAGTGCCTATCAGTGCAACCTCCTCAGTGCCACCTATCAGTGCCGCCTCATCAGTGCCCATCAGTGCAGCCTATCAGTGCCCATCAGTGCACATCAGTGAAGGAGAAAAATGTTCTGTTTGCAAAATTATGAAAACTACGAAATTATTAATTTTTTTTTTCAAAATTTTCAGTCTTTTTCTGTTTCTTTAGCAAAAGAGAAAAAAACTAGTGGTGATTTAATACTAACAAAAAAGCTCTATTTGTGTGAAAAAAAACTACAGATTGTTTGGGTACAGTGTTGCATGACTCTGAAAGCTGAAAATTGGCCTGGGCAGGAAAGGGGGGGGGGGGCAGTGCCCAGTAAGCAAGTGGTTAACTGAAAAAACTATTAAGTTTTGTCAGGGTAAATTGCATGACAATGAGGAGAACCTTGGTTTTATTCTATTTAACTTTAGAAAGTTAGAAGAAAGTCATCTGCATGGCAATGAAAGTGGATGTTACGTATAGGAAATACGAGACCAAGAGGAAGAAGATAGATTATGAACAGAAGGGGCCCATGGACAGAACCCTGGAGTACACCAGTTAAGATTGGAGATGGTTGAGATTTGAAAGATTTGAGTTGGATGAATTGAGTACGGCCAGAAACATGAGATTTAAACCAGTTCAGAGGTGTTTCATTGAATCCAATGGAGGCTAATCTGTCAAGGGGGATATTCTGAGAAACAGTATCAAAGGCCGCACACAGAGGAGAATGAGGATAGTTATGAGACCAGAGTCAGCTGCCACGAGGAGATCATTTGTGATTTTTACCAAGAAAGTTTCAGTGCTATGTAGGGGATGTAAACCAGACTGAAATAGATCAAATAGGCCATAGAGGTAAGTATAGACCTTAGAAGCAACTGTTTTTTCAAGGAGTTCGGATAAAAAAGGAAGATTGGAAAAGGGCTGAAGGTTACTGGAGACACTGAGGTCTGCGCCAGGTTTCTTTAGTATGGGGGTGGTTATAGTTTTGAAAGATGAGGGAACAGTACCAGAAGTGAGAGAAGAATGTATGATATCAGTTATTAAAGAGGATAGCTGAGCATCACGAAGTGGAACATTTTGTTCACTACATTATTGTGTGTCTTTAGAGCATTCTATAAACATGCAGGTTCACACATCTGAGACAGCAGTCATGAATACTATTGCCATTTACACTTTAGAATTCCGTAAATAAATTATTCTTTGTGCTGTCAGGGAAAAATGTAAGAAATATGTCAAAATAGATTGTATTCTTTTTTATTAGTATTTTATCAGAAAATGGATTTAAAAAAATAATAGATTGAATACATCATCAATTTATATTTATCGTATTCTTTTTAAAATGGGACATTTTGAGTAGCATACTTATAAAAACTAAATGTAATCTTAAATTAAAATCCCCCCACAGCTATTATCTTTTGTATCAATTGACCCTTCCTTTTTAGATTGTAAGCTCTAATGAGCAGGGCCCTCTGATTCCTCTTGTACCAAATTGTAATGTAACTGTAATGTTGTAAAGCGCTGCTTTAGCACTATATAAAACCTGTATAATAATAATAAATAATTATTTAAATTAAATAATGTGTGACTCATTTTAAATACAGCTCATGTTTATATTGTGGAAAAACCTTACAAGACTTTGCATTTAAAAATGTTATTTTTTTGCTGTAGAAATATTGAAAATGCTACACATAAGCTATACAACACCCAGTTATGTTGTAAATAGTATTGATATTATTGGCTGTTTTTAAAAGTACACGTGTTGATTCATGCAAAAATGTTCTTCTCAGTAAGGATGTGAGACGTTGTGGGAGCTGCCAACACGGGGAAATACAGAAACTTTTTTTTATCCTAATTTTAAACACATACACAGTATGCCCCTACCTTTTATAAACTATATATACTATATTTTCTATTTCTGTTTAGTATATTATAAATGAAATCAGTTAAAGCTGAACTCCAAAGAAGATTAGAAAAAATAAATATATTGCAGTGGGCCTCCCCCTGTACTGCAAGGGTTAATTGCTCATTCATGCCTAGGGCCCCTCAACACTATAAGACCATCACCTTAAGCTTCTTCTCTAAGGCAGTCCAGTGGTTGCAGGCACTTTGACATCGTCAAATAAAATGCAGGGAAATAATCCTGCTATGTACGTGAGGATGCTCAGAGACCACCCACAACCCACAGCATCAGAGAGAGAAGAGTTCAGCACCAACTGCTGAGGGAGCACGGAATAAGTCCTTTTCCTGGTACCTTAAGCATAAGTGGGGGTTTCAGGAAGCTCCAAAAGATTTGTCAGGTGTACTCACTAGTTTAACACCATTTCAAGGGCAATTAATCTTGATCCAATGCAGTCATGTCATAAAGTCATCTTTTTAACACACCATGACAGAGAGACCTAGAAAAATGATACAACTCTGGATCATGGTTTAGGTCATAATGGCATTAATAATGAAATATATAAGACATAGGAAATGCCTCAGGTTGAGAAGGAATGGATAATACTGGAGGAGGGTGGAGGGAAAAGATGGGCCATAGAATTGTGTCCAAAAACAAGTAGTGTAAGGTTTGCTCCTTTCAACAACTTCTCCATTGCCTCCTCTTACAAAACTAATTGAGTGAGTTTTTCCCAGGGAAATACCCAGCCACCACTATTTCTTCAGAAAAGATGCCTTTGTATTTAATGGCCATGTTTCCTCAAAGTATCAGCATTCCTGGGCTTCTCACTTTTCCCAGATCACTGCCAACATATGCTGCAGCAACCAAAGCAAAGGACAGTGCACATTTTCATGGGCATTTTGAACTATTTATTTAGAATTTCTCTAAAAGGGCAGACACTGAGAGTTAATACATCCTTATGATGGACCAGGGCAAGTATAGTGGGCAGATTTGTGTCCTTCTCCTCCACTTCCTCCTGATGGTCCCTGGCAGTGCAACTGCCACGTTTGGACCAACCACCAGACTCTTGCCCTGTCTCCAGCACCAAATTGCTTGCAGTGTAAGTGGGTTACACAGATAGTGACAATGGCCTCAACTTTGTTGCTTACTGTGAAAATAAATAAAACAATATCCTAATTTCACAGAAGAGACAAAACTCCATAACTACCATTATGGTCATTGTCAGTTTCCGCTAACCAATAGCTGGTAAGAAAGTGTCTTTATTGTCTGTAGCCAGCACCTCAATTGCTACCACCACTACCACCATTATCTATATCTGCTGTATTATGTAGCCACCACAAAAGCCTGTTCCGCAAACATGAATTTTAATCCTAATGCCACGTACACACGATCGGATTGTTGGCCAACAAAACTGTGGAATTTTGTCCGAAGGGCATTGGCCCAAATTTGTCTTGCATACACAAGGCCAAACAAATGTTGGCCAACAATTACGAATATAGTGACGTCCTAGACCTACTACGAGGAAATTCAATAGTCATGCACCACCCTTTGGGCTCCTTCTGCTAATCTTGTGTTAGTAGAAGTTTGGTCAGTGTCGATTTGTGCTTTTCAGCCTCATGCTGGTCAGTTCATTTCTGTTTTTCAGGTTGTGCTTGTTGGTTCATTTCTGTTTTTCAGTGTGTGCTTGTCAGTTCATTTCTGTTTTTCAGTGCGTTCTTTTTGGTTCGCTTCTGATTTTCAGTGCGTGCTTGTTAGGTCGTTTCTGATTTTCAGGTCGTGCTTGTCAGGTCCTTTCTGATTTTCAGTGCATTCTGTCAGTTCGTTCTGAACGGCCGTTTGTATACTAGACATGTGGCATTCTTGTTGGAGAGATCATGCTATTGTTGGGCTTGGAGTTCTTGCTTTGACCCAAGTCTAGTCCAGGAACAAGGGAGGAGGAGTTATTGAACCAAGAATTGGTTGTTTAATCGTGACCGATTATGTCATATGCCTTTGTTGCAGGAGCTCCAGGAGAATAATCCTGATGATTTCAGGAATTATCTCCGGATGACAGACCCCAGCTTTCACCATCTATTGGCTTTGCTGTCCCCCTATATTACTAAGCAGGACACATGTATGGGGCAAGCCATCACTCCTGAACAAAGGCTCGTTGCCACCTTGCGGTACTTGGCAATGGAGAGAAGTCTCCAGGATCTGAAGTTCATGATTGGGATCTCCCCCAAGTTCTGGGAATCATTATTCCAGAAACCTGTTCTGCCATCTTCCAGGTCCTGCAGAAGCACTATATTTGGGTTTTTAGCCAAGTTTTAGCCTTTAACATCACATTCTATGTATTTAATGATTGCTAATGTATTGTATTAATTTCTTCATTCCATAATTACTATTATACGTATGTTGGCCAAGAATGTTTGTGTCTAATGTGCTTGCAATGTTATGTGCAAAAGTACTAATTTCTTTTTCTTGTTTAACTCCACAGTTTCCTTCAAACCCACAGGAATGGCAGACTGTGGCTTCCCAATTTCACCACCAGGGAAATTTTCCCAATTGTGGTGGTGCTATTGATGGGAAACATGTGAGGATTGTCCCACCACCCAACTCTGGCTCTTATTACTATAACTACAAGGGCTTTTGTAGTATTGTCATGTTAGCGGTGGTGTCGGCTAATTACGAGTTTTTGTACCTGGACGTTAGCAAGAACAGCCGAAACTCTGACGGAGGAGTGATAGCTCAGACAGATTTTTACCAGCGGCTACAAAACAGCACCTTGCGGTTGCCACCTCCTGAGGAGAATGTGGAGGGCCTCAACTTTGTTTTTGTAGCCGATGAGGCCTTTGCTCTGGGGAAACATCTCATGAGGCTGTTCCCCATGAGGAAAATGACTCCAGAGCAGAGAATTTTCAATTACCAGCTGTCTCGTGCCAGAAGAGTGGTGGAGAAAGCCTTTGGCATCATGGCATTCGTTTCTGGATTTTCATGAGAGCGACGAACCTCGCAGAATATAAACTCAACCATGTGGTATTGTGCTGCTGCATTCTACACAACTACTTAAGGAAGAATGCAGCCAGCTATCTGGCCTCAGTTTTTACTGAGGCCAACTTTGCAGCAGAAACAGCAGTGATGACCAAAATATGTGGATTTCTTTGTGGGTAGAGGGGCAATTGCTTTACAGCAAAATGTGGCGAATGTCTAATAAAACTTTTTTGAAAACTAAACTCATATTTCATTTGAATTACTGTTTCTGTTTCTTATCTGTCTCCTAGGTTCTTAAATGGCCTTTTAATTTTGGCCATTTTCTTCAATAGTGCAAACGTAATAAATTATATGCAACAAAGTGCATAGAAGGGGACGCCCCTTTGGACTTTTAGGGCAGGACAAAAAAAGAAAAATAGGAAAAGTCATTGTAAGTAAAAGGCAAACATATGCCAACTTTATTGATTTATAAAAATAAGAAAATGTATCTAAAAGATGAAAATACATTAAACAAAGTGAATATTATAGAAATAAGTTGATATAAGACATACAGAGCATGGATATAAACTAACACCCCAAGGCCATCAAACCCAAGAGACCAACCCAATCCAAGTGGGTATGGTGGGGGGTAGGTGGCTAATGTGTACATCCCGACATGTTTCGGAAAAAATGTAATCTGACTTATATATTCCTTCTTCAGGGCAGTTTACACAGATGGGTGGAAATATTTCTTGTCTCTAAAACATAAATATATAGATAAGTAATCATATTACAGCAGTAACATAGCAAAGAAAACCTCAAAGGATGGTTTATTCATGCCATTATATAAAGTAACCAAATATATAGTACTTACATAATCAGACTCATGTGAGGGATAAAAGCATACAAATTAGGGGTCACATGCTGGCTGCAAGGGTCCACAAATGGCAAGGGAGGTCCATGTGTCAGTATGCAAAATCGCTAAAGCGCGTTCACAAGGGACACCCAATCTTCCCTGCAGCGAACAGATAATCACCACTGTGGGGAGAAATTGCACCAAAAAGGGAGGATGTATTAGAAATAAACAAATATGAGGGAGATCTCACAGAGTATGCAATAAAAAGAAAAACAAGAAAGTTGGAACAAGCATATAAGGTGGGCAGCCATATCTGTGTATGATCTACACAGAACATAGCTTTTACCTCAGATTTCAGAGTAGACATCTGCTGCTGACAACCCGGTATTGGCTAGTGAATTAACACAAGCCATCCGGGTGTGAGCACTAAAGTACCTGTGTGTAGTGAAGTCAGCCAATGAGTGAAGGCAATCATGTAAGTGAGGCTGTGTGTAAACACAGCTAAAACGATGCGTATCAGAGTGTATGAGGGGAGGTCCACACTCACTAGCAGCAACCAATGAGGTGCAAATGAAGAGACTCGCCAGTACAGCTGTGTTGAAAAACACAGCGCGATTGTCAGTAATCGTACTCACCGAGGCCGAGATGCCGAGAGCGGTTTTGCCCTTGCGACTAAGCGCAGCTCGCCCCCTGGAGTTGGTACAGGGAGAGAACGGCACGAAGAGGCACAGGCTCCCCAATGGACTGCGGAAGACTTGCTTGTGGAGCCTTGACGTAGACGAGCCGCTGTGCAGGTATTTAGCAGGTAAGGTGCAGCTGAAGACCACAGGCGGGAAATCCAGAACCAGGCTGGGGATCAAACACCGGGGTGGTGCTATGGCACTGCAGGATCTGCAAGGTAGGGAGACAAGGGAAGAGAGTCCAGGTACAAGCAATAAGGTCAGGCTAGGAGACAGGAGACAGTCCAAGTAGCAGGCCGAGGGTTAAACACAGGAGATAGGTGGGAATCCGATAAACAGGCCGAGGTCAAGTCCAGGAGAGAGGCAAAGAGAAATCCAAGGGCAAATCCGGGTCACAACGGGTAATCAAGCAGAGATACAGGACACAAGTTCAGGCAACACAGGAAGCTGAGACAAACCAGCAACTTGTGTGATTCTCTGAGTGCCTTTTATAGGCCGCCCAGGGAATCACGTTGGGTGTGCACCAATGCGCGTGCGCGAGCGCCGTAGCGCCGAGCCACGAACGCGCATGCGCCGGAACGTCGTTCCGCAGGGAATGCGTGAGAAACGACCGGAACGGAACGAGGGCATCTTCTGACAGTGCCCCCCCCTGAGGGGTGGCCTCTGGACACCCAAGGTTGACATTAGTTCTGGATGTTCCCGGTGAAATGCCTGGAGAAGCTGTGGAGCATGTAGATTCCTGGCTGGTTCCCAGGAGTTATCCTCAGGAGGATACCCCTTCCATTTAATCAAGTACTGAAGTTGTCTACCATTTTTTCTGCAATTTAGGATTTTTTCCACCTCAAACTCGTCTTCTCCGTCGATTAGGACCGGTGGTGGTGGAGGTCTCTCTCTGTCCGAAAAAAGGCTGGGAACAATAGGTTTTAAGAGAGATGCATGAAAGACTGGATGCACCTTGTACGCATCAGGTAAAGCTAGTTCAAAGGCTACTGGGTTGATTACCCTTTTTATTTTGAAAGGACCTATAAACTTTGGCCCCAGTTTCCGGGAGGGGATTGGCAGTCTGAGATGGATAGTTGATAGCCATACCTCCTCGCCTACTTTAAAAGCCGGGTTCTCCTTCCTTCCCCTGTTGTAGTATTTTTGGTAGTCATCCTGAGCCTTTTGCATTGCTGCTTTGATCCTTTGGAAATTTGACTGGATGGAACTTACTCGGTCCTGCACGGCAGGGACCGCTAATTCAGGAATGGAAACTGGAAGAAAGGAAGGGTGGAATCCAAAATTAGACCAGAAGGGTGTCTGGTTGGTAGCGGAATGGATGGAGTTATTATATGCAAATTCTGCGTATGGCAAGAGGGAGGACCATTCATCCTGGGAATCAGAACAAAAGCATCGGAGGTATTGCTCCAGGGTTTGATTTGTCCTCTCCGTCTGACCGTTACTTTGAGGATGATAAGCGGAGGATAGATTATCCTTATTTCCAAGGTCTTGCATAATTCTTTCCAGAATTTTGAAGTGAATTGAGCCCCTCTGTCAGAGGTGATGCTTACCGGGGTACCATGAAGCCTGACAATTTCCTTAAAAAACATGTTGGCAGTAACAGAGGCAGAGGGAGTACCCACCATGGGCAGGAAGTGTGCCATCTTTGAAAGTCGATCAATTACGACAAAGATAGTCGTGAACCCCCCTGATGGAGGCAAATCTACAATAAAGTCCATGGAGATTTCTGCCCATGGGCGTTCAGGAATGGACAAGGGTTTAAGCAGGCCCCATGACTTCATATTTGAGCCCTTGCTGCGCTGGCAGGGAATGCAGGATGACACATAGTTCTTGCAGTCCTGTCTCCAGCCTGGCCACCAGAAGAAACGTGAGATCAGCTCCATGGTCTTTTGTGACCCAAAATGGCCTGCTAGCTTGTGGTCGTGAAAGGACTGTAAGGTTAGGAGCCTAGATTCCAGCGGAACAAAGATTTTTCCATGAGACCAAAACAGATCATTGTGTTTTTCCATAGAAGATACGTGGTGTTTAGAGCATTGAGCGGATGCGGATTTGATTGCGGACATTAGGTCCCCTTGCGTAACTAGGAGGAAATTCTGCGGAGACAGGATGGTACTTGGCTCTGTTACCTCAGAAGTTTCATGAAACATCCTTGAAAGTGCATCCGCTTTTCCATTCTTTGATCCGGGTCTATACGAAATATGGAAGTTAAACCGGGAAAAGAAGAGGGCCCATCGGGCTTGCCTGGGTCTTAGCCGTTTAGCTGTTCGCAGGTATTCCAGGTTCTTGTGGTCAGTAAATATCAAGATAGGATTGGACGCCCCTTCAAGCAGATACCTCCACTCCTCCAAGGCGAATTTGATGGCCAATAATTCTCTATCGCCTACATCATAATTTCTTTCAGGGATGCTTAGTTTCCGGGATGCAAAAGCCACGGGATGCAGTAGAGCCTTGGGCCCTTGTCTTTGTGAAAGGATGGCACCAGTAGCTGTCTCCGAGGCATCGACTTCCAGAATGAAAGGCAAGGCTGGATCCGGGTGTCGTAAGACTGGTGCTGAGGAGAACAGTGCTTTTAATTTTAAGAATGCTTCCTGAGCCTCCAGAGACCAATGAAAACGATTATGCTGACATGTAAGTTGAGTGATGGGGGCTACGATGGCCGAGAATCCTACAATAAATCTTCGGTAAAAATTTGAAAAACCTAAGAACCGTTGTACCCCTTTTCTATCTACAGGGGCTGGCCACTCTTGGATTGCTTTGACCTTCTGGGGGTCCATTGCAACGCCATCAATTGAGATTATGAATCCTAGAAACTGTACTGTAGTCTTTTCGAATTCGCATTTCTCTGCCTTAAGGTATAGTTTGTGTTTCCTGAGGATCGAAAGAACCAGTTTGACATGTGCCCGGTGAAGCTCTATGGTAGCTGAGAAGATGAGAATGTCATCTAGATAGACTACTAGGAAGTTGTCAAGATATTCGCGAAAGATATCGTTCACAAGGTGTTGGAACGTGGCTGGGGCATTGCAAAGTCCAAATGGCATTACCAGGTATTCATAGTGTCCAAACCTGGATCTAAAGGCGGTCTTCCATTCATCGCCCGCTCGGATTCGGATAAGATTGTATGCGCCACGCAAATCTAGTTTGGAAAAGATGCGGGCGGATCTGAAACGTTGAAATAGTTCCGGGATGAGAGGAAGCGGGTACCGATTCTTGACGGTGACTTTATTTAATTCCCTGTAATCAATGCAAGGTCGGAGTGATCCATCTTTTTTCTCTACAAAGAAAATACCAGCTCCGGCCGGTGATGAGGAGGAGCGAATGAACCCTTTCTCAAGATTTTCATCAATGTATGTTTTGAGAGTTTTTAATTCTGTTTCAGACAAAGGAAAGATGCGACCAAAGGGGATTTCAGCGCCCGGCAAAAGATCTATGGGGCAGTCATAAGGCCGATGGGGTGGTAGACAGTCAGCCTGTTGTTTATCAAACACATCTTTGAATTCCAGATAGCTTGTGGGTACATGTTGGAGATTATCGGATATAGTTGCAATGGTAGAAACAGTGGCTGGAGACGGGAGAAGGCAATGTCTGGAGCAGTATTGAGAAGAAAAAGAGACTTCTTTCTTGTTCCAATTAATCTGTGGTTCATGGGCTTGGAGCCATGGGAGTCCCAAGATAATGGGGAACATTGGAGAAGCGATGATATCAAAGCGCAGGTATTCTTGGTGGCCTGTATCAGTAGTGGTGAGGATGGGTCTGGTTTCCTGAGTGACAGGTCCAGAACGAGGCAGGGACCCATCGGCTAGGTGGATCTGTAGTCTTTGGTTCTTAGTGGTTAAAGGAACGCACAAGCTTGCGGCTAGAGAGGCATCCAAAAAACAGCTACACGCACCAGAGTCAACTATAGCGGGTAGGCGAACCTCCTTTTCCGGAAGCTGTAAAGAAACAAAAAGAGTAACATAAGGTTGAGAAGACCCGGAAACTTGTTGGTTAATAGCAGACCGTAGGTAGGTCTTACTGGGTCTCACGGGACAGGAACGGAGGAAATGTCCAGAACCCCCACAATAAAGGCACAGATTGCCCTGGCGCCTACGTAATCTCTCCTCTGAAGTGAGTGGGGCACGGACTAGACCAAGCTGCATAGGCTCAGCTTCGGGAGTGGTAGGGACTGGTGGAGCCCTGTAAGGTGGATGGATAGGAGTCGGTTTAGGCATCATCCAGGTAGGGCGAGGAGTCTGGAAGCGCTCTGCACGTCGCTCACGCATGCGACGATCCAGTTTCGTGGTGATTTGGATGAGGTCTTCCAGGGAATCAGGGGTCTCGATCCTGGCCAGCTCATCCTTCAATGCTTCAGACAGGCCTTGACGGAACTGGTATTTAAGGGCAGGTTCATTCCAGCCAGTATCAGCTGAGCACTTACGAAACTCTACAATGTAGTCCTCTACTGGTCTTCGTCCTTGGCTTAGATTATGCAATAAGGCTTCGGCCGTGGCCGTGCGCTGGGGATCGTCATAAAGTTGCGCCATACCTTCGAAGAAGGAGTCTACAGAATTCAGTATGGGATTCCTCTGTTCCATTAGGCTATGAGCCCAGGCTTGTGGTTCATCTGCCAAGAGAGAAATGATGCAGCCAACTTTTATCACATCCGATGAAAAGGTCCTGGGTTGCAGGGCCAAATACAGGGAGCAAGCATTATTTAAAGCCCTGAACTTTTTACGATTGCTGGAGAATCGCTCTGGTGTGGGGACCCTGGGCTCTGGAGCGGCCATGACCACAGTGGGATTGGTTGGTAACTGAGAAGAGGAACCTCCACTGGAAGGTACAGAAGCAGCGGCAGACGCTGGAGATGGTCCGGAAAGTTGTTGAAAACGGCCGTCGATTTGGGCGTAGCCGTCTTGCAATTTCTGGACAGCCTCAGTGAGAGCCGAGACCTGCTGACACAGGATCTCCAGTGGGGAACGCGCTCTGTCGGCCTCTGACATGGCTGGTTTGTACTGTCAGTAATCGTACTCACCGAGGCCGAGATGCCGAGAGCGGTTTTGCCCTTGCGACTAAGCGCAGCTCGCCCCCTGGAGTTGGTACAGGGAGAGAACGGCACGAAGAGGCACAGGCTCCCCAATGGACTGCGGAAGACTTGCTTGTGGAGCCTTGACGTAGACGAGCCGCTGTGCAGGTATTTAGCAGGTAAGGTGCAGCTGAAGACCACAGGCGGGAAATCCAGAACCAGGCTGGGGATCAAACACCGGGGTGGTGCTATGGCACTGCAGGATCTGCAAGGTAGGGAGACAAGGGAAGAGAGTCCAGGTACAAGCAATAAGGTCAGGCTAGGAGACAGGAGACAGTCCAAGTAGCAGGCCGAGGGTCAAACACAGGAGATAGGTGGGAATCCGATAAACAGGCCGAGGTCAAGTCCAGGAGAGAGGCAAAGAGAAATCCAAGGGCAAATCCGGGTCACAACGGGTAATCAAGCAGAGATACAGGACACAAGTTCAGGCAACACAGGAAGCTGAGACAAACCAGCAACTTGTGTGATTCTCTGAGTGCCTTTTATAGGCCGCCCAGGGAATCACGTTGGGTGTGCACCAATGCGCGTGCGCGAGCGCCGTAGCGCCGAGCCACAAACGCGCATGCGCCGGAACGTCGTTCCGCAGGGAATGCGTGAGAAACGACCGGAACGGAACGAGGGCATCTTCTGACAGCGATGGCACACGTCTCAAGGGCATACCTCAGGTGCAGGGGCGTGCGGCGCAGCCACACCCACAAGTGGCGCGATAGCGTCACGCATCGATGCACCTCCGGTGGGTGAGCATCCACCGATCATCTTGTAGACGACGGTGGGAGCGTGGAGGCGCTCCTCCCCGTGCAGCAAACAAAGTGCAAGAACGGAGATTAATCCGCCACTGGCCCCAGCTGCACAAGTGGAGCCCACCCGCCGGGTGTTGGCGCGAGAGCAATGAGGCACAGGAACATAGAGCCATAAGCCATCTAGTGGACAGATAGAAGAAGGCAGCCAGCAGGTTTACAAAAAAGGAAGAAAAAAAGAAAAATCATAATTAAGTTGGACACATAGTTGAATAAATTAATATATAATCATGCTTGGCAGATGTTTGAACATGTAAAAAGATGACCACAATTAATAGTTTAACATTGCCAAGACAGTCCGCATAGACGGAATTAAAAATTTAACAGCAATTTATAACAGAATTCAAAATTAACAGCAATTTATAACAAAGTACATTGTTATATATTATGAGAAAATGTAGAGAATACAATAATTAGAGAAAATTAAATCTTATGAACAAAATAATTACGAGAGGGAAAGTGCAAACGTAACTTATTTGATACATGAGGTGACAATCACTTCTTCAACTAACTATTATGTTGTGCTGTGGGTTTGCTATACACACACAATGTTATTGTTGTTAATGTATGTAATGCGTTAATGATAAAAATATTCATCCTTTTCAACTCCTTGAATTAATTGCTTGGAGTCCCTAAACTGGTCTGATTTTGGCACATTTTACAGAACATTGTCACTGTAACTACACCAACTTAACAAATACACTGGTATTGAGCAATGAAATAAGAAGCCACACATTGTTGAGTATAAAACATTTTACTCCAAGCACATTCACATGTGCGTTATAAACGATTTTTGAACAAACCAACATCTTCGTGTATAACATGTATGTTTGACATTAATTTTCCATTTTAGGAGCTAAACATACATGTTTAAAAACATAACATACCCACCCCCAACTCAGGAACTTAAGTCCAACTTTGCTAAAGTGAAGGCCATATAAGACATTAGTATGTCAAAACTGCGTTGATCTTGCCTTCATCGGATAGGGTGATCTCACCCCTCTAAAAGCCAAATTTTGAACATGCACACAAATTGGGACTCAAAATTTGGATTTCCCTCAAGATCCCGTGCCTAAAATGTGTGTCTTTTCCCTACATCTATTTAGCTAAAGCCCCAAAACACAGTGTCTCAACATGTGCTGTCTGCCTTCATGGGATATCAATGTACGTGTTTTGTGGGTACAACCCCTTCCTCCAAACTAAAGTAAGTGAGAGGAAGGAACCCCTTCCTCCAAACTAAAGTAGGTGAGAGGAAGGGGTTGCACCCCGGAACACGTACGTTGATCCCCCATGATGGGAGCTACCACATGTTGACACACTTTTCAGAATATTTCAGAAAGGCCAATCCACTTTGCCCTACAAGTGCACTTTCAATTTTATTTATGATCATATAAAAATTTTATTTGTGAAGCAATAAAATAATGTTTAAATAAATAATTAGAGGCGCATGCGCGGCGCTCTGTGAAATGGACGCTTGATCACAGAGCTCCGTCCCGCTCCGAGCGATCGGCACCCCCCGCAGCGGATGCACTCTCCCCACACACTCCAAATCGGGAGCGGAACACGGCGGCACCCCACAGGAACGGGTTTGGGCAATTTAATACACCCAAACGGACCCCAGAGGACAGTTTCCTTTCCCAGCCGGCCACCACACAGACACCTAAGATGGCGGCGGAGCGGCACACAGGCGATGCTGCACATTCAGTCACAACGGATCCCTCTCCATGGCGCACTGCTCTCCTTAAAGAGGTATGTGGAGAGACTCATATGCCCCATCATATCATGGATCCAGCATCTCCTGCCTCCACAGTGTCTCTGCTAGATCAGGCCCTGGATGGACTGCACACACCACACACTGCCTCATCCTCACAGAGGCCTAGCTCTCAGCCACAGGATGTGAATCAGCTCTCCTCATGCCCCACTGATATTTCTATGCTCTTCACCAAATTTGCAGAAATGCTTGATAAAGGTCTCGCACACACTGCTGCCAAAATAACTTCAGATATCACCTCTGATATCAAATCAGACCTTCACCTCTTGGGATCCCGCATTGAGCAGATTGAAACTAAAATGGATGCTACGATCGATCGGGTCAATCAAAACACGGATCGCTTTCAGGAACTCCATGATCAGCTGGAGGGAGCAATCGCCAAAATCGATGACCTTGAAAATAGGTCCAGACGATTGAACTTCAGGATAAGGGGTCTTCCCGAAACATTCACGGACATTCCGGAAGCAGTTCATTCTCTCATCAAACACCTGATACCTGACATCAGAGCCCACAGACTGGAGCTCGATAGGGCCCACAGAGCCCTAGGCCCCCCGCGTTCAGATGGTCTTCCCAGGGACATTGTGGTGAAACCTCTCTACTACAACGTTAAGGAGGAGGTCATGAGGAGGGCTCGCACCATGCCCCAAATTCAACTTCTGGGTCACACAGTTCAGGTGTACGCTGATATCTCTCCTTATACTATTCAACGACGACGAGCACTTAAACCACTCCTAAATGTCCTGACACAGAAAAATGTAAAATACTGGTGGCTTTTCCCGCTGAGCCTAAAATTTGAATTCAACGGTAAACCTTTCAGATTCTCTACACTGGCAGAGGGAGAACTTTTGCTGAAAAAACTGGGACTCTTGACCACTGATCCAACATCACCGATGCAGTCTTCTCCTTCACGCCTTCCCAAAAGGCCACCTCCACCCAGTCCGCTGACATCTACGTGGCAAAAACCCAAGTACAAGAAAGCCAAGGAGGGCCCTGCTACCTGAACCACCAGACTTTTTTTTTGTGTTTTTTTTCCTTTTCCTCCCTTTTTGGGAAGTAGACATACCTCACCTCTTCACCATACAGGTCTCCCTCCTTTTTTTGAAGAGGCACCTGTCTGGTCTTGGGGGGCGTGGATCGTTTGTGCTCCTTGGTTAATGGGGCTATACCCTTTGCATGGTATTTTTATTTCAAACATAAGTTTGGGTTTTTTTTTTTGTTTTGTTTTTTTTTTAATATATATAATTTTTTTTTTTTTTTTTTTGTCATATGGGACAATTTTACGTTGAGATCCTCTCTGTTCCCACTTCTTACAGGCTTAATTCTCAGTTATCACTGGTAAAGGGAGTGTGTCCTAATAGGTTACACATTACTTTTTGAAAAAAAAATTTTGGGGGTGCCGTGCACGGGGCGGTATCTATGCGCCTCGTCCTTCCCGCGGAGTCGGATTGTTTTCATTCCTACTTCGAGTTGGGATTCCCTCCACTAGTTTGGAGGCTACACATTTTTTTATCTCGGGATATGGTGAAAGCATTTTTCACATATCCCTGGATCCTCTTCTCTTTTCCTTCTTTTCTTCTGCTTTCTCTCTCTCTTAATATCTTTACTAAATTTGTATTCTTTTCAGTGGCGTGTGCGGTGTCGCTTACCCACAGGACCCGGGATCGTGATCTGGGGATATTACGGTTTGCACGTGACCACATACCACCTGTCCATCGGAAGGTAAGTGGTTGGGGTTTGCTGGCATCTCGACCTATCCTGCTCCATGGCTGACCACACCACCTCCACACAGGCCCTACGTTTTGCTTCGCACAACGTACAGGGGCTAAACTCCCCACTTAAGCGTCGGAAAGTCTTTCAATACTACCATGACCAAAAAATAGACATACTATTCCTTCAGGAAACACACTTTCCGAGATCTTACATTCCGTCTTTCATACATGCCAAATTCCCCACATTCTTTCTTGCCAATTCTGATAAAAAAACTAAAGGGGTGGGAATTTTTTTTTCCCGCAAAACACAATTTTTACCAACCTCTGAATTTCGGGACCCTGATGGCAGGTTCATTATGGTGAAGGGACTCATTGATGACCAGCTTTACTCCCTAATCTCTTATTATGCACCTAACCAAGGACAAGCAAAATTTTTTCAATCCCTCTTTCACACCCTAGCTCCAATGCTGGAAGGCATGGTCCTATACGGCGGAGACTCAAACGTAGCATTTGACGCAGGAAGAGATAAGTCTAGACCCCCGGGAAGGGATGTTGTGCGCCCCACCAGACAGAGTCTCAATGTAGCGAGACAGATCTTTCACCAGGGCCTGGTGGATGCCTGGAGGGAACTAAATCCTGGAACTCGGGATTACACGCATTATTCTAGCCCCCATAATACTTTTGCCAGAATTGATCATTTCTTCATTATGCAAAAACATCTTCCGTTGGTACGTAAGGCAATCATTAAGGACTCTGTCTGGTCGGACCACTCCTCCCTTCTCTTAGTCATACACAAACCTGTAACTCATTGCCAAGGGTTCCATTGGAAATTGAATGCCTCTTTGCTTAGTAACCCCTCACATGTCAATGAAATTAGCAAAGATATCCAGGAATACTTTTTGCTTAATGATATTGAAAATATCTCTCCCATCACATTGTGGGCAGCTCACAAAGCCTTTGTTAGGGGCAAGCTAATCCAAATGTCCGCTAAACTAAACAAAGCCCGCAAACTGGAAATAGCTAGACTTGAGAGTGAATTTTCTCACTTCAGTAAACAACATAAACGTAATCCCACTTCTACATCGGCAGCTAGCCTAGAATCGGCACGCATGGCTCTTAATTTGTCACTCACGGCTGTTGCGGAGAAAAGTTTGCGATGGGATGGAGGGAGGTTCTATTATCAAAAGGACAAATTGGGTGCCATGTTAGCACGCAGGCTTACTCCAAGGTTGAGGGTACACACTTTACCTAAGATACGTTTAAGTAATGGTTCTCTGTCCCAGAATCCTCTGAAAATCATGGAATCCTTTCATGATTTTTACCGATCTTTATACAGTTCTCATGGTTCTGAACCCTTATCTACCTCAATTGATTCTTTTCTGGACTCTCTGAAGATCCCTAAGCTCCGAGAGCATCATAAGGACAGCCTCGAAAATCCTATCTCTGCAGAGGAAGTATCTCAGGTCATTCATGACCTTAAAAATGACTCTGCCCCTGGTCCAGATGGCTTTTCAGTCCCGTATTACAAACACTTCTCCCAGCAGCTTTCCCCATTTCTAGCTCGCTTTTATAATCAGCTACGAGCAGGGGGACAACTAGATAAGACGCTTAATTCAGCTTTCATCACAGTGATACCAAAGCCAGATAAGGACACTAGCTGCACAGCTAATTACAGGCCCATCTCATTGATCAACAATGATCTTAAAATCTTAACTAAAATCTTAGCTAATAGAATATCTGCCTTTATAAGCCTGTATATTCATAGGGATCAGGTGGGCTTCATTCCTGGGAGACAGGGTCCAGACCAGATTAGGAGAGCGATAGACATAGTTTCGTTACTGAACTCTGGCTGGGACAAAGGACCCCCTCAACAGGGATTATTTCTGTCTCTAGATCTAATGAAAGCTTTTGACTCTGTCTCCTGGGCTTTCATGTTCCCGATTCTACAGAAGTGGGGTTTTGGTTCATCCTTTCTGAATATAATAGGAGCCTTATACGATACTCCGGTTGCACAAGTTAAACTGCAGGGTTATTATTCAGACCCTTTTCCGATTCTAAATGGTACTAGACAGGGCTGCCCTTTGTCCCCATTGATCTTTGCCGTGGTCATCGAGACACTAGCTATCACCATCCGGGATAACCCAGACATACATGGAGTACGTTGTGGTCCACAAACCCACAAATGCGCTCTTTTTGCAGATGACGTTTTACTTTTCATCACCTCACCACTTACTTCTTTACCTAACTTATACAAGGTGCTCGATGACTTCGGCAAAGTATCGGGCCTTAGGGTTAACTACTCTAAATCTAGGGCTCTAAACATTAATCTACCACTCTCCATGATGACCTTGCTCAAAAAAGACTTCCGCTTCAGTTGGGGGGGAAAAATGATCCCCTATCTAGGTATCAACCTTACTGCATCTATTGACGACCTTTACAAAGCTAATTTCCCCCCACTTTTTCGTAAACTCGGAGAGGATCTCTCAAGATGGGACAAAATGGGGTTATCTTGGTTGGGTAGAATTAATTCGGTGAAACTGACTTTGCTACCACATGTCCTTTATCTCTTTAGGTCCTTACCTATACCGATCCCCAAAGATCACCTCAGGAAGTTTCAATCCAAAATTATTAAATTTACATGGGGCGGGAAGGGACATAGGATCTCCAAGGAGACTCTGTTCAGGAGCAGGGATCAAGGAGGAGTGGGTTTACCTAATCTTCTCTGGTATCATCAGGCAGCACAACTTTCCCAACTGTCCACTGTATACTCTAAGTTTGCCCACCCAGATTGGGTACATATTGAACGACAGGCGATCCCTCAATTCACTTTAGATTACATTCTCTGGTCTCATCCAAGATCTAGACCTGCCATCATGGTTCCTACACTTTCCCATTCCCTGACAATGTGGGACTCTCTCAAACACAACCCCCGATTAGTTTGTAATTGGCAACCATTGTCCCACATCTTTCGAAATCCCCTTTTTCCTCCAGGTATGGACATTCAAGCATTCCACTGGTGGCTAGATAAGGGGATGTACAGAATAGGACACTTTGCTAACCCTACAGGACCCCTCACTTTGACCCACTGCATCAACAAACTTGATATGCCCAACACAGAAAGATTTCGTTTCAGACAGATATTTCACTTCCTGCAGTCTCTTAGGTCCCCCAGTCATATTCCTCTTTCGATCACGGAGTATGAACGGTGGTGTGGTCAGGCTGTGGAGCAGAGGGGCGGGATCTCAGTGATTTACCGATCACTATCTAGGGCTGAGACTAAGACACTCTTCATGCGCGAATGGGAGAATGATCTCCATCACACCTGGAGTATTGAGGAATGGCATAGAGCTTCTATGGCTGCATCCAAGGGCATTTTGAATATAGCATTAGTGGAAACAAATCTGAAAGTCCTTATGCGGTGGTATATGGTCCCTCTCAAAATCTCTAAAATCTACCCTAATGCTTCCCCTGTATGCTTTCGAAATTGTGGGCATATCGGGTCCATGTTACACATCTGGTGGGACTGCCCTAGGATACGGGGCTTATGGAATAGGATCTTTCATACCATTAGGAAAATAACGGGTTTCCCAATCCAAAAATCTCCTCAACTAGCTCTGCTGAATTTTCCCTGTCCTAACATTCCTAAAGTAGTTCAACGACTTATTATGTTCATTTTCCTAGGGACCAAACTCACGATTGCAAGGGCCTGGAAGAGATCAACTGTTTCCTATCTATTAGTTAAGCGAAAGATTTCATGGATCATGTCCCAGGAGAAGACGGTTAGTTTTCTCCTGGACACTTCCTCTAAACACGACGCCATCTGGGATCCTTGGGTGAAATACATTTCCCCGCCTCCCCTGTCTGTAGCTTGACCTGGACCACTGTGGTTGAGCGACTACCGCACCGTCATAGGATGTATTATTACATATTCTCTATCCTTTCTTTTCTTTTCTCTCTCCTTTCCTATCTTCTTCTCCTTTTTGCACTATAGATTGCTAGCAGACAGGTTAGACTACCTCGCTAACATATACAGCATCTACTATAACCTATGCCTTTCTTATGGATGTTAGGCTTCTTCTATTGCTTAACTGAGCTTATTTCATGCAGACTGAACCTATAGTTTTATTTTCCTCTCTTGTTGGACAGCCTCATGCAAATCTTACCATAAGCTCTACTAGTTATTTTGTCCTGCTGAGCATAACACTCCTGTTAGACACCTTATTCTTGAATTCTCTTACGCCTTTAAAAACTTTACTTCATTATTTTTTCATTTTATATCATTGTAATAAAAGTTTTGATTCTCCTGGGTGGTGGACCTCCCCTCCTGGCACAGCTAGTTCCCATGTGGGGTGCAGGTGTAGGGGAGTGCCCATCTCTTCGGAGCCGGTCTTTTGGAATTCAACCCAACGCTGACAGCATATATTGCTTAATCCTACATACAGTTTATGTTCTGTCTGATACTTTATAGGTATGTGTTATACCAGTGATTGTACCTGTAATTTTGAGCATTATTTTTTGTTTTGTTAAACTCTCAATAAAAAACTATTGAAAGTAAATAAATAATTAACCACTTCAATACCAGGCACTTTTACACCATCTTGCCCAGGCCAAATTTCAGCTTTCAGCGCTGTCGTACTTTGAATGACTTTGAATTTCGTTCTTTCCGTGGTCACGCAACACTGTGCCAAAATAAACTTTTTATCACTTTTTTTACACAAATGGAGCTTTTTTTGGTGGTATTTAATCAACACTGGGATTAATATTTTTTTTTTCAAAAAAGACCAAAATATATTTTTTTCAAAAAAGCGTTTTTTTTTGTTTTTGTTACATTTCTTTGATGAAAATAACCCAAATCAGTGTACATTATTTAGTTTGTAGGAAATGTATAGAGTCCACAAACTATAGTATATACAGTATATCTGAAATTCTCACTTCTTAAAAAAAATGCCAGTACAGTACAAATACCCCCAAAATGAACCATTTCTTGAAAAGTAGACAGTTTAAGGTATTTAGTAAAGTTGTAATTTTTTTGTCACAATTTTTTAAAAAATCAAAATTTTTTTTTAACATACTGTTAACAGTGTAGTACAGCATTATCATATAACTGAACTGGTGTGGGGATGATCAGGGACACTGACTGGTGACAGTTTGTAAAAAAATATATATTTTTTTCTATTTTTTTAAAAGATTTTTATTTTGAGATGAGTAGCCCTTCCTGTTGTGATCCCTGGGTCCATCCCGATTGTAGTATCGAAATGATATCAATTACCCTCCGAATTTTGTCCGGGCCCTGTCTGTCTGGGATGAATCCCACCTGATTCTTGTGAATATATAGGTTGATGAAAGAGGATTTGTGGTCTGCTAGGATCTTGGTCAGAATTTTCATGTCATTGTTTATAAGTGATATGGGCCTGTAATTTCATACCTCCCCCTGGTCCTTATGTGGTTTAGGAATTACAGATATGTAAGCTGAATTTAGGTTTCTATCTAAGGGGTCTACTTTCATCTTATCATTGAAGAAGCGTGTGAGGGGTTGGGCTAGAGTTTGTGCAAATGTCTTGTAATAGGGCACAGAGAATCCGTCCGGTCCAGGGGCAGATTCCCTCCAGGCATCAGCTAGACCATATTGATGTATTAACTTAGCAATTTTAGGGCTTCTCCTCTGTGGGCAAATGAGCTGTGTTCTTGGAGGCCTGTTTTTTTCCCGGACCTTGATCTATGATCGTTTTTGAATCACCCCCATAAATGACTGTCCTGCCCAATAAGGATTCCAGTGTTTTGAACATTGACTGAAAAAAAGTAGCTTGGCCCTGATTGGGTGCATAATATGAAATGATAGCGTGAAGGTGGTCGTCTATCATGTCCTTTATGAGGATAAATCTGCCATCTGGGTCCTTGTGTTCTAGTTGTGTTGTGAACCTGCAATTTTTAGATATTAGGATCGCTACTCCCCTGGTTTTGTCCTCAGCATTTGCTAGGAAAAACAACGGGAATTTTGCATGAAGGAAGGAGGGACTATACCGCCTTGGAAAGTGAGTCTTCTGGAGGAGGACTATGTCAACTTTCTGGGAATGCATGAATTGCAAGATCTTCTGGCATTTGTTCATCCCCTGAATGTTGTGAGAAGCAACCGGCAGGGGAGGAGAGGGTGTGGTGGTGTCAGCCATCGAGCAGAGTGTGATGGCCCGCAAACGTTGCCCCGTCACCTACCTCAGGGATGTCCGTTGGTCTTATCTGGTGTCCATTCCAGCCAGGATTACATTCCCAGTCATTAGCTGTCTCAATAGGTGGTTCCCAGAGGCTGACAAAAAGGGAAGAAGAAGACAAAAGGTTAGAAGAGGAAAGGAGATGAAGAATAGTCAAGAGGAGGATGGGAGAACCCTCTGGGGTTCTATTGGACAGGAGTAGTTTCCTAAATCGCTGTCCACACAACATACAGTGGATTCAGCCTCCACTAGAGAGACCGAGGTCCTACCAAATGGACTCGGGAAATCCAGAGCCATAGGGTAGGTGGAGCACATAAACATATCACCCCAGCCGAGGCACACCAAAACATGAAACTTTGCAAATATTTTAAACAAACTTAAAGTTCGACTACAACTTGTCCAATGCGATAAAGAGGCTGAGCTGGACTAGCGTGAAATTGAGTGAGGGGGTAAGAGGGAGTGGGAGGATTGTTACTGGAGCCAGAATGCCAAGGTAGGTATTTGGGGAGGTGGGCAAGGGGGGGTATGCACGGAAGTCCAAGGTCAAGGTCTTGGGGAAAATCTCCAGAAATAGGTCCCGGGGAGTGGAAAACTCACTCGGTGACCCTGATACAGTAAATGGGAACAATCTATTTACGTTAGCTATCATTAGAGCATAGTAATCTTGGTGCAGTCCTGGAAAGATGAAAAAAAATTCATAAACAATGAACAGTCATCTGGCATAACTGGCACCTAACTTGGTATGAGGAGAAACAACAAAAATAAAACATTTGAAAAGCATAACTTTTTCCCACTGGAGGTGCTATGGAAAAGTACATTGATCAATGAAGAAGTGTCCAAATCCTGGTCAGGTTTGGAAAGAGAAAGAGTGACCATTCAGTCCTCATTCTGTGGCAGGGGGGTCGTCCTTCCTTGAAACGCTTGAAGTTGGATTTGGTCCACACTGGTGAGATGGGGTTTCATGGCTCCCGAATGGGAGTTCAGTGGGGTTTGTGGCAGGGCAAATGTGATTTATCGCAGTCCCAGTAGAAGTTTCTCTCCTTCCTGGAGGTTGGAGAAGGTGTATGTCTTGGATTTGAAGGTGAATTTGAGAGTAAATGGAAAAGCCCACCAATATTTAATCTCCTTTTGAGAGAGGACCATGAGCAGGGGTTTCAGTGACCATCTCATCTGGGTGGTTGATGGAGATATGTCAGCGAAGATTTGGATCGGATGGTTCTGACAAACGAGAGGCATTTGTTTGCGGGATCTTTTCATGATCTCCTCCTTCACCGAATAGAAATGCGGCTTTACCATAATATCTTTAGGGGCCCCATCCTTTCTCGGAGGTCCCAGGGCCCTGTTAGCTCTGTCCAGTTCCAATTTATGAGGTAGAATGTCAGCAATGAGGTCTTTAATGAAGCCCTGGATGGCTGCTGTGACATCTGTGATGGACTGTGGGAGCCCCCTCAATCTGAAATTATATCGTCTGGATCTATTCTCGAGATCAGTTTGGAGATCTCGAGTTTGGACAGAGCATTGTCAAGTTGTTCTTGTATGACATGAATATGGTCACACTTTTGATTGGTCCAGGCCACTGTGGTGTCTAGTTTGATTTTAATGGCTTCTATATGGTCACCAAGGTTTTGGAAATCAGCTTTAATGTCCCCTGTAATCTTAGCTGCAATGCGGTGCAATGTGGCTGCAATGCAGTGGTCAGTCCTCTGAGAAGTAATTTGGATAATTTGTTGAAGAGGTCAGCAGTGTTAATAAAGGAGTCTGAGCTGCTTTATATAAGGTGGTGTGGGGCGGCCGAGTAGGCCTCAGCAGGCCTCAGGGGGTTAACAAATAATCTTTCAGTGTGTGACTTATGAAGGATTCCATGGACAATGGGGAGGGTGCCGTGGCGGGTTGGGTACTCACTGTGTGCCCCAGGGGAGTCTGTGGGGGTAGTGAGCTGGAAGCACTGTGTCCTCCTCCTCCAAGTCAGCACATGAGTTTGCTGCAGCTGCCATCTTGGATTCGAGGATCGGGCTGAAACATGGCCTAAGATTTCGTTTGGCCGAGCCCGTGGGCATGGAAAGGTTTGCGGGTGGTTCCCCAGCTGGTGATGCGGTCCAGAGCTGTCTCACTGGCCTTAGTCAGGAGCTCTGTGTGCCATTAGGCGGGGGTGACACGGAGCTCCAGGCTCAAGTGGCCATCTTGGAGTCCTCTGCGCATGCTCTCTGGGATGTAGACTTTATTAACCCCAGAAGATTCACACCTCTTCCTGACCAGGCCGTTTTTGCTATACGGCACTGCGTTATTTTAACTGACAACTGCGCGGTCGTCCAACATTGTACTCAAATAAAATGTCTGTCCTTTTTTTCCCACAAATATATCTTTCGGGTGGTATTTGATCAACTCTACGTTTTTTATTTTTTACTCTATAAACAAAAAAACGACAATTTTGAAAAAAATTCAACAATATTTTTTACTTTCTGCTATAAAACATATGCAATAAAAAAATGTAAAAAATCTAATTTCTCCTTAAGCTTAGGCCAATATGTATTCTGCTACATATTTTTAGTAAAACAAAAATCCCAATAAGCGCATATTGATTGGTTTGTGAAAAGTTATAGCATCTACAAACTATGGGATATAAAGTATTTATGGAATTTTTTTTTCAATTTATTTTATTTTACTAGTAATAGCGGCAATCAGTGACTTATAGCAGGACTGTGATATTGTACCAGACAAATTGAACACTGACACTTTTGACACTTTTTTGGAGACCAGTGACATCAATACAGTGACCAGTGCTAAAAATATGCACTGTCACTGCACTGAGACTGGCTGGGAAGGGCTTAACAAGCAAAGGGTTAAATGTGCCTAGCTGGTGTTTTACTGTAGTGGGGGAGGTGATTGTACTAGGGGAAGGCATAGATCCATGTCCCTGCTTAGCAGGAACACAGGATCCATGCCTTCCTTGCTGACAGAATGGCGATCTGCCTTGTTTACATAGTCCTGAACGATCAGCGAGTGCCGGTGGACATCAGGTCCATGTTACCCGCTGATCAGCTCCCGCTGTGTAGAATCAGAGTGGGAGCGGGCCTCCGGGGGCACCTGATAGCCGGAAGTGCAGGATCGCCTATATATACGTGATCCTGCGCAACGCGGCAGCCCTGTAGCATTAAAACTGCTATAGGGCAGTTAGTAAGTGGTAAACCCAAAGCTCTACAAATCCTCCAGATTCCAAGACCAAGTGCAGACCAGTTTTCATTACAACAGACACAAAGTGTGGAGGTCCTCACTATATGTGGGTGAGAAACCTGCATGACACATATACACCTGCCAGCCAGTGCGTAACAAAACAAATTAGGAAGCATTCAGAAAATCATACTTCAACAACTGTATCTTTTATTTCCTCATTTCATTGACTCACTCATAATCACAGAAAGTTTCAGCTGAAATCAAATGTCAAGCAGAAAATTACTCTTCATCTTATAAACTGTGGAATAAAAAAGCTTGACTAAAATGAAATATAATAACAAAAGAGGTCAAATTATGGAAAACACCCTAAAAGCATACCTTCTCAAGTTATTTGTATTTTACATATCAAAGATTGTTTAGCTGTTGGTAGAATACAGAAAATATTGCTGGTTACTGAAGGAAAACCATTTTTTGCGAGTTCTGTAAGCATTTTTATGTGCTGTTAATCGAAACAATTCAACATGATTTCACATTTGTATGTGTGCTTTGTAATAACATATTGTATAGTATTTCTTACACAGATTTTATTAAATTAAATGGTGATTCCATGGGAGGGCACATTAAACTCTATGTCAAATAGGCCATTAAAGACAACCTTTAAAGAAAATCACAAACTAAGGCCATTTTTACTATGCAATCACAAATGCATTAACTGAGGTTATTATCAAGTTTAACTGGATGCTATTTTTGAATTCTATTTTAAGTTTTTCCAAAATGGGTCCCATTTGTCAATATCCAGCTTTTCAAAAAAATTGGGAAGGGTTAGATACTCTGCCAGTCGTCAGTTTCCTTGTTGTGAAGATTTCCACTTGCTTCCTCTCAGAACAGGAAGTGAGGGGAATTCTCTCTAAACAGAAACAGAAATATACCTTATATAAATAATAAGGTATACTGTTATGTTTATATATATATATATATATATATATATATATATATATATATATATATATATATATATATATATAATGTGACAGTATGGATTCCTGTCCATAGAAACTGTTTTATAAGTTTCCTCTGTGGTTGGTAAAATCCAGTTGGGGATCTGGAGCCTGGAGATTTCATAGCGATCTGGGTGGGATGGAATCTCCAATCCTGGGACCTGGTTTTGGGAGCAGCCAAGAGTGTGGCTTGTTGATTGTACAGGTGGGTCCTGGGCTTATAGCAGAGCCAGAACCAGGGTTCTGGGCTCCACCCTCTGGAGGAGTCCAGGCATGGATGGAGGTCCCAAGCCGGAGGGCTGTAGCAGCCAGAAAGCTGTAAGAGGGAGTGTCACCAGAGGTACAGAGTGGGTACCAAACAGGGACACAGTTACAGGGTCAAGAGGACCGAGGTCAATGCCTGAATAGCAGTGCTGACCAGAGAGCCAGGTGGTTCAATATTTTCCATTCCTTATTTCATTATTGCTTTGTAGTTGAAACCCCTCCTTGGGAATCCTGGATGGACTGTTTTTTTCTTTTACTTCAATAAACATGAGCCAAAAAAGCCCTTAATCTGTATATCTGGCATAGACTCAGCTCACTTGTAAGCTCTACACTGAAGCTAAATAACCCCCAATATTACAATGTATATACAGTGGGGACGGAAAGTATTCAAACCCCTCTAAATTTTTCACTCTTTGTTATATTGCAGCCATTTGCTAAAATCATTTAAGTTCATTTTTTTCCTCATTAATGTACACAAAGCACCCCATATTGACAGTAAAAAACACAGAATTGTTGACATTTTTGCAGATTTAAAAAAAAAGAAAAACTTAAATATCACATGGTCCTAAGTATTCAGACCTTTTGCTCAGTATTTAGTAGAAGCACCCTTTTGATCTAATACACCCATGAGTCTTTTTGGGAAAGATGCAACAAGTTTTTCACACCTGGATTTGTGGATCCTCTGTCATTCCTCCTTGCAGATCCTCTCCAGTTCTGTCAGGTTGGATGGTAAATGTTGGTGGACAGCGATATTTAGGTCTCTCCAGAGATGCTCAATTGGGTTTAAGTCAGGGCTCAGGCTGGGCCATTCAAGAACAGTCACTGAGTTGTTGTGAAGCCACTCCTTCGTTATTTTAGCTGTGTGCTTAGGGTCATTGTCTTGTTGGAAGGTAAACCTTCGGCCCAGACTGAGGTCCTGAGCACTCTGGAGAAGGTTTTCGTCCAGGATAGCCCTGTATTTGGCCACATTCATCTTTCCCTTAATTGCAACCAGTCGTCCTGTCCCTGCAGCTGAAAAACACCCCCACAACATGATGCTTCCATCACCATGGTTCACTGTTGGGACTGTATTGGACAGGTGATGAGCAGTGCCTGGTTTTCTCCACACATATCGCTTAGAATTAAGGCCAAAAAGTTCTATCTTGGTCTCATCAGACCAGAGAATCTTATTTCTCACCATCTTGAAGTCCTTCAGGTGTTTTTTTAGCAAACTCCATTCGGGCTTTCATGTGTCTTGCACTGAGGAGAGGCTTCCGTCGGGCCACTCTGCCATAAAGCCCCAACTGGTTGAGGGCTGCAGTGATGGTTGACTCTCTACAAATTTCTCCCATCTCCCGACTGCATCTCTGGAGCTCAGCCACAGTGATCTTTGGGTTCTTCTTTACCTCTCTCACCAAGGCTCTTCTCCCCTGATAGCTCAGTTTGGCCGGACGGCCAGCTCTAGGAAGGGTTTTGGTCATCCCAAACATCTTCCATTTAAGGATTATGGAGGCCACTGTGCTCTTAGGAACCTTAAGTGCAGCAGAAATTTTTTGTAACCTTGGCCAGATCTGTGCCTTGGCACAATTCTGTCTCTGAGCTCTTCTGGCAGTTCCTTTGACCTCAAGATTTGCGTTTGCTCTGACATGCACTATGAGCTGTAAGGTCTTATATAGACAGGTGTGTGGCTTTCCTAATCAAGTCCAATCAGTATAATCAAACACAGCTGGACTCAAATGAAGGTGTAGAACCATCTCAAGGATGATCAGATAAAATGAACAGCACCTGAGTTAAATATATGAGTGTCACAGCAAAGGGTCTGAATACTTAGGACCATGTGATATTTCAGTTTTTCTTTTGTAAAAAATCTGCAAAAATGTCAACAATTCTGTGTTTTTCTGTCAATATGGGGTGCTGTGTGTACATTAATGAGGAAAAAAATGAACAATATAACAAAGAGTGTAATATCTATCTTTGTGGTAACTATGGGGTTGATTTACTAAAGGCAAATAGACTGTGCACTTTGCAGAGTGCAGTTGCTCTCTGCAAGTGCAATTGCTCCAGAGCTTAGTAAAGGCGTGACTTTGCAAAGAGTACTCAATCCCAAGCAAGGAAAATAAAAAAACAGCATTTTTGCTTGTGCATGACTGAATGATGGAAGTCAGCAGAGCCTCAGCTCGTTTACCAAGCTCTGGAGCAACTGCTCTTGGAGAGGGCACAGTCTTATTTCCCTTTAGTAAATCAACCTCTATATGTCTTTATTTAATTAAAAAAAAAAAAAATATCATTTAGAAAGAAAAATAAATAAGTGGTATATTAAAACTTAGTAGATTGGATCCTGGAAGCAGATTATCAAATGCCTGACACAATTGATTTTGACACTCTGTCATCGCTAGGTACAAGACTGTGTGGACATGCATATATACAGTACATAAAACACATATTTATATAGTAGATATGTGCAATGCACATGCTAATTCCAGGAAGAACAGTTGGCTATTTGTTGAAGCTTTCCGACACAGCTAAACAGACATACCCTCATTATGATGCTACATGCTCCAAATATCAGCTTTTGTATGTGAAGACTAAAGCCCTATACACACGATCAGAATATCGTACAAATCTACCCCTTTTCCTTATTCTTCTTTTCTTCTTTATAATTTTTAATTTGGTCTCAGTTTTGGCTATTTGTCCAAGACATTAAGTCTTCCACTGTTATGGCCATAGTGTTTTGAGAGTCTTTCAGATAATTTGTATTATTATCTCTTTAAAAAAAAATGGCCAATATTTTATGTATCTGATTTACCAGTTTGTTATGTTTGAATTAAGTTGATATTGGATATGTATTATTTGGATATATGTTGTATCTTGTTGTTCTTTTTCTTTATTTTGCAAATAAAAATTGTTTGTAAACAAAAAAAAGAATATCGTACAAACAATACCGCTTTCGAATCGATCAATGATAATCTGATCGTTAGCACACAGCTGTCATCCGATATTTTTGGAAGGGTCAAACACAAAAATCTTTCTCGTACGATACCAGATCATACGATTTTCGTTTAATCAGTATAGTTTTCATCCGAAAATACAATACAAATACATTACAACTCACTACATCGCTTTCAAATTTTTATTCTGTAGTAACCTATATGTTTTCGATATGGTGATTAGCATCCAAAAAAAAAGACGACGATCATTTGTCCGATAGTCTCATCATGTGTACTAAGTTTTAGGCCGACCATACAGTACATTATACGATTTTCTTGTACAATTTTCCAAAACCATATAATATGAGGTCAAACCTAAACAGTTTCAATTTGTATGCAATCAGGCGGGCCCCTGCACTACATAGTTGAAGGTAAATCCAAAAAAAATGGAACAAGAAAATTGTATAATGTATGATATCAAATGAGTGTCCTGTTACTGGTGGCAGTTTGTCAGCTTATTTCACTTTGGTGATTCCGCAATTAAGACTTTCTCACCTGTGGTATAATTGCCTGTTTGATGACAGCCTACATATGGCTGCCCCAACTACTTACCTATTTAAAACTATAGATCAAACAATATTTTGAAAGCATACCATTTTGTCAACATATAGTATCTAGTTAAAAAAGATGTCAGATTAACTTTAAAATAACAGGAATTTAAAACATGGGACATCAAGAATGGTATGCAATAATTAGAACATATTTATTTTCTTGTCTACATGGATATTTAACAGACCAAGCCTCAAGGCAAAGTGAACTGCCAAACTTCTATAAACATATTTTATTTGCTTCTCATTCTGTTTACCAATGCCAGCAGCAGATTCTGAATCAGATACTGTTGTAAAGTGATTCATTTTTATGTTGACAACTCAGGAGGATGCTATTTCTGGATTCTGTTTGGAGTGCTTCCATAATGAGTCCTATTGGACAAGTTGTACAGTCTTACTGACAATTAATCTGTCAGGCAAGGGAGTTGGTATAGCAACCCTAATTAATACGCCTCAAAACTGGATACTAAACTGAAATATAGAATAACAAAAACAATGTTTTGTTTTAATTATTCTATTTTTTTACACAGACTTTGATGCACAATAAACATTAATGGTTTAGAAGTTGAGCTTTGCAAATATAGAATAGAATTTCAGTTTATATTAATTGCAAGAATTAACAATGCTAGTAGTACTGTCAGTAGAAATATTAAGGGCTTTTTTGCATAATGTATTTTGCTGATGGCTTTTTCAAGAATCTGTGTGTATTTGCAGATGTAAATAATACTGATTATTCTGGATTAGGAATGAGGATTTGGTTCACAACTGCCATGGGTTTGTGACAAATTATGCATGTTCATGATTTATGGAACCCGACAAAATAATGTAGAAATTAACTATAGTAACTATAATTCACTGCCTAGTCTTTGCATTTAGGCTAGCTGGCTTAAAGGTCCACAGGGAAAGGGGGCTTTTGGATAAGCCAGGGCCCTTGCTATAAAAGGGTGAGCTCACAGCAGCCATATTTATGTTATTTAGCTGTGATAGCAAAAGCATAGGAAGTGCTGCTAATAAAGTGCATAGAGAGAAATTAGTGTAGGGTGTGTAGAAACTGGCAGATCTGTTTGTAGTTCAAACCCTCTGACTGTTTTATCCCAGGTTCTATTCTCTTCTGGGTCCCCAGGCAGCCAGGCATACACAGTCTCTTGCAATAACCGGAAAGTAGATATCTTTTCTTAGTTTTATTGCTGGTTAAACTTGGATGGGGTGTAGGAAAAGTATTGGGGAATTTACTTAATTTAGTGCACAAACATTTGGAGGACTCTTTCTAGTCTGCATATGCCCTTCAGGGAGAATACCCCCCCTCTTTCCAGAGACTAGAATTGCAAGCGCTTCTGGGACTCCCGGGATAGCAGATCCCACTTTAGCAAAACTGATGCAGTCACACGAAGGGTTAACAGCAAACAACCACTAGGACCCCACTTACAGGCCTATACTCACTATGTCTGCAGATACTTGGATATTTTCTGTAAAATATTGGCTAGACACTGTACCATGAATCTCCAGGCCAGATCCTCAGTGGACCCCCTTAATTGGCTCTGAACTGCTTCTAGGTAAATAGCCCCTTCAGCTCTAGCATAGATGGGACTTCGATTAATTCTCTGAATGCTTCAGCTGACTTGGCCAGAAGGGCAGCAGTCCTTCCAGACTGGGTTCTCCTCCTTCAGGACAAGAACCCTGCTGCTGTCTGCCTCAGGCTATGTATCTCCTCTCAGCCACCTAATGGGAACTCCTTCCCAGGGATTGGCTGAGAACCCATAAATATGCAGATCCAGGGTCAGCCTCTTCCAGCCCACTACATTCTAGAACCTACTAGAAGGCAGGGAGAAATAGCTGAGACTGCAACCTGTGAAACCCAGAACAGCCAAACCTAATCAAACACTGATCCGCTGTTTACAGAGGAGCCAAAAACTAAATTTGCCTGAACTTCTCTAGCAGCCTATTCTAGGAGGGTGATAAAAAAATGTAATCTTTTATTGAATGTCATTGTGTAGCAAAATGCTGTGTACCTTGAAGAATTTGGGAATGGTGGCATAGAAGGGTTTTTAGTTTTTTTGTCATTCTTTGTTCCATCTCAATACTGCTAATGTTGTGCAGCCTCTTTGCAGCCTGTCCACAGGCAATACTAGTAAGACAGGCTTAATATGTTTTTCACAGGGCGTATTTCTTCATTGTGGCAAAAAACACCTACCCCAGCAATGACTTCTGATGCTTCTGGTAAGGTGCAGGTGATATCAGCCTGCCTCATCGCTGCCTCCTTAGAAAACTGGGTGCTCAAAATCCCATGATAATTCACAATCGTCTGTTGTGCTGTTTTCACTAACTGGTAAAGAAACAGTTGATGTGATAATCTGGTATACACAGGAAGGTTTTACCTATGGCAGTGGGGTGAGTGTTGGCTGCTGGTAAGTGCTGCTTTGCGTTTCAAGGTTTTATTCTGGGGAAAGGCAGAAAGTTGAAGTTGAGTCCAGAAGATTGTAGTCCATAGGATCGTATGCTTAATTTTTGCTATTGCCTGTCTACCCCTCTTTATCCTTGAAAAAGGATCAGAGGTAAAGGCTAATTAAGAACCAAGAGAAAGTTCCCTTTCCTAGTTGCCACTATTTTTACCCAATTATTATTGTCATTTCTGCCTGTATTTGCTTGAGGAGGGCAACAACAGCCTTTCAGAAAAAAATAAATAAAAATAATAATGCATTTTTAAAAAAAATAGCTATTTTTTTTTAATGAAATTACATACAAAAATATTGTCAACAGTTTTTCATCATGTGTGATTGAGTAAAGTAATGTCCTCTATATAAAAATCTAGCTTCCCAAAGGGAGGAAGGGGTGGTGTAATGGGGGAAGGGGGCTGTTGTCAACAGTTCTACATTAAACATGATTCACTAGGGCGATATTTACCAGATATAACCACAGCTTCAAAGGGCCTCATCCTGTGCCTTATCCACCTCGGATAAGGAGGTGGAGGGGAAAGAGGTGACAATTGAAGGAAAAGAGTAGAAAGAGCAGAGGAAATGGAAGACTGGCAGAAGGGGGTGTTTTCAACAGTTCTTTTTTGTATTTAATTCAGTAGAGATATATTTTCTACTGGCAGACATGTTTTCTATGGAAGGGTGAGAAAGCGGAGAATCCACTGCTGGAGGGGTTTACCTTTTCTTGCAGCAAGTTCAAGCAGCAGGTTAACAACGGGTAACAGTTCATATGTACAACCCCAATGTGCAAAACAAGAAAATCTGTGATATTGCGATTTTGTGTTGGCATGAATTAAACTGACCAATGTACTTGGTACTTTTAATAACCACAGAAGGTTTTGCGTGCAGTTTAAGGATGACCAGGATGGGATGGGGGGTTCCACACCCTCGGCGGGTGTTCTCATTGGAAGAAACCTTTGTTTTTCAGGTTCTACTTTTCTTTTGGCCATATGAAGGAGGATTGTGAATATCAGGCAGGTGTGCCATAACTGTTTCAAACCAGGGCACAAAATGAATGAACGGCTTGGCTGAATGTCACGAAGGACAGAAATGTCACATACAGTATGTGATAATAGGGTCCACCTGGCAAGACACGAAGGTAGCTCAAGAAAGGGTAGATGACTCCTGTGTTGGCCATAAGGGCAGTATCTTGAAGCCATGAGCCAGTCTTCACCATTACAAGACCCTCACTTGCATAATAGATAAGGAACCTATGGTCAGGTAAGTTGGACTGACTTAAAAAAAGAGTGCATCTGACAGGCTCCTTTGTCTGCTTTCATCCCTGCCCAGTCATGCTAAAAGAGATCTAAGAGATCATCAAGCGTTATGTTCGGCCAGCCAATGATAGTCCCTCCTCAGAGTCTACCAGGCTTCAATCTAGGGAGAGACAACACTTGTCCTTTTCACCAGAGCATCCACACCATCCAGGTATAAAGCTTGCTGGATCGGTGGAGAAACGCCCACGCCAAACAAATTAGGCTGTAGGGGCTGAGATGCTAGTGGATACAGAGAGGAATGCCTTCCAAGCAGGACTTTCACAGACAGCCTGAAGTGTCCCACAGGAGGACCAGCCAAGGTCAACCTCACGCTCTTGCCCTACTAACTTGACATCTTCAAAAAGAAGCAGTCTGAAAGCTGTCTCTTTGTTATGACACACCTCCATCCCCAAATAACATGCAATACAACAAAATTTCGCCCTTGGGACTTTAAATGAGGTGATCATAATGGTCAAAACCAGTAAATGGAGTAAGCTGAATAAGTAAAATCTCAGAATTTATTGGTGTAAAAAATATACATAGCCATAAATAGTAAACCTCATTGAAACATTATATTGCAAGTTGTAAACAGCTATACATATGGTAATATGCAATGGTAGTAATACAAAAAATGCATGTACATCTGTATACTTGATGCGTTTCACAAGCTCAGCTCGCTTCTTCAGGAGTTGATGTCTGTTTATGCAAATTTGTCTGTAAAGTAAATATCAATGAGATAGGACATACAATATTGGTTGTGGTCAGACAAAAAGCAGGGGGCCTAATATGACATCCCATACTTACATTGGAAGATTGGGTCCGGGGGCTACCCCCCACATGGCAGCAGTGAAAGACATTCCAACCGGGAGCTGAAGAAGCGGGACCCAACACACCCAGAGAGAGACCAGGTGGAAGGCGAACATGGCAAGAAAACGTGGGAAAAGAGAATGCCCCTTGAAGTCCCCCATTGGCCATATTCAGCATAACAACTGTAACAAAAACTTGTATGAGTATATGTAACTGAGTCCATTAACCACTTCAGCCCCGGAAGGATTTACCCGCTTCCTGACCAGAGCACTTTTTACAATTTGGCACTGCGTCATTTTAACTGCTAATTGCGCGGTCATGCAATGCTGTACCTAAACAAAATTTGCCACAAATAGAGCTTTCTTTTGATGGTATTTGATCACCTCTGCGGTTTTTATTTTTTGCGCTATAAACAGAAATGACCGAAAATTTTGAAAAAAAATGACATTTTCTACTTTTTGTTATAAAAAAAATCCAATAAACTCAATTTTAGTCATACATTTAGGCCAAAATGTATTTGGCCACATGTCTTTGGTAAAAAAATGTCAATAAGCGTATATTTATTGGTCTGCGCAAAAGTTATAGCGTCTACAAACTAGGGTACATTCACAAATAACTAGAAATAAAAAAAAAAAAAAGTCCATGGTGATTCAAAGTTCATGAACATATATAGTTTAGCATTCTTAAAGTAGGGTAAAAACTGGAACCAGGTGCAAATAATGATTTAAATTCAAACACAAATCTTCTTATATTCGGAATCAAAGTATAAGTGGCAGAAGTGGATACCCTTACCGGAGGAGATGGACACAGTCACCGTACGGTGGAGTGTCATACGAGCTTTTAGGGGTCAAACGATCCCAGAGATATTGTACTGGAAAATCCTGGTGGTGGGTCCCATCCGGGATGACCGTGGCTGTAAGGTGATATGTGGGTTCTCAGCGGATAGAGGGATGATTTTTAGAAGAAGCAGGCTGTTGGAGAAGGCGACTTACACCCCATGGGTGTTCAGTTCATAAGGAAAGGAAAAAAATTCTCCACATAGGGCATGAATCCAATATAAAAAGTAGCTTTATTTAAAAGATGCTGGAGAAATCTTTAACACGCACTAAGTCGAGTGAGTAAAAAGTGATCACAAAGTGGAAATAAAATCGCATGATAGCAGAACATCAGAAGCTTTAGCGACCCGACGATAGTCCTTCAACTGGGGCATATAGCAAGATGTCGGTACCACGCTGTTAGGCGGACATGACAGCCAATCAATAGCAAGCTCTGTGTAGTGGACTGCATTGCTGACACTCTGAGAACACAGAAAAAGTTGTCCTCCAATTGCAACCCCTAAAGCGAGATCTCAAGCCTCCTTTCCATTCAAGGAAGTGTAAATATACAGGGCCAAGAGGTGAGGTAACCACACCCACACTGGCCTTTTAGGGATATCATTGCACACCAATCTAAGGCACTCTGATGTGCTCCACTTCCGGTGTCGCCGGAAGAATGAAAGAGACGCTGTAGATGGCAAGAGGAGGACAATGTATATTAATATGCATAATAAAAGTTAAAAATGAAGAGATTATTGGAAGAAGTTGTCATTTTCCCTTTCCATATACATATATCTTAGAAGGAAAAATATATATTCTAGTGTAAACAAATATAGTATTAGGTCAGCATGACATAAAGTTAGCAAAAAAAGAAAGCATGCACATTGAGTAATGCAGAGCTCCAATCAGCGACCATGTGTATCTTAAGAGAAGTGAATGATGGCACAAAAGACACATGTAACTAACGGGGACTTTTCAAGCTATTAAGATTTATTTATAAATGCGTTTATGTCCCATTCCACGTTTAACCCATGGGGGAATAGCTTTTCAACTGATAGATCCAGAACATTTCAAGTTTAGATACCCCCCTGGTACGCGAACCCCCCCTCCATGATGGGACAAATTTATCTATAACTTGGAATTTAGAGCCCCTCGGATTCTTATTGTGAAACTGTAAGAAATGTCGGGGGACACTGTGATTAGTGCGACCTTTCTTGATAGCAGTAATATGTTTGTTTACTCAGGTGCTGAATGTTCTTATGGTGCGACCTACGTACTGCATATTGCTGGGACATGTAATAAGGTACACAATGTAACGCGTAGTACATGTGGCAAAATGTCTTATCTGATAGATGGTGGAGGTAATGGCAGATTGAAAACATACAGATTTATGGTTACCACAAAGGTTATGTGTACATACACTGCATTTTTTGCAGGGATAATAGCCTTTGGTTTCTGGAAAAAAGGATGGCTTTGTAGGCGCTTCAATAACATTGCGGGAAATGTGATTCCGTAAGGATGGAGCCCTCTGAAAGTGATGCCTGCCCTAGTAAGGAGCACCGGACCTAGAACAGGGTCATTATTCAGAATGTTCCAGTGGCAGTTCAGGATTCGTTTAATTTGTCTGTGTTGAACAGAAAATTGGGTGAACAAGGACCACTTGAACTTATCACTGGGAATTGGCTTAGGTTGCACAGTTGTAAGCGTCTTGCGATCTATAAGGGAGACCTTTGTAATCTCCTGGTCTATCTGGAGCAATTGGTAGCCTTTTTCCACAAAACGTCCCTTCAGGAACTGTGCTTGTTTCAAAAAATCGACAGAGTTTGTACAGTTTCTATGGATGCGCAGTAATTGGCTGCGGGGGACAGAGTGCCTGTGGACCAGATATATAGACGACATCCTCCTCCTATGGAAAGGTGATGAGGAAACTCTTCATGACTTTATGGCTACCCTTAACCAGAATGACAGGGGCATTGCTCTTACGTATGAGCTTAGTACAGTTTCGATCCACTTTTTGGATCAGGAGATCGCCATTTCTGACAGCCGCATTGTAACCACCACCTTTTTCAAGCCAACGGACAGAAATGGTTACATCTCCATGGACAGCTGCCACTATGGCCCGTGACTTGACTCTGTCCCTCGCAGCCGATTACTGTGCATCCGTAGAAACTGTACAAACTCTGTAGATTTTTTGAAACAAGCACAGTTCCTGAAGGGAACTGCAGTGTATGTACACATAACCTTTGTGGTAACCATAAAACTGTATGTTTTTAATCTGCCGTTACTGTACCTCCACCATCTATCAGATAAGACATTTTGCCACATGTACTACGCGTTACATTGTGTACCTTATTACATGCAATATGCAGTACGTGGGTCGCACCATAAGAACATTCAGCACCCGAGGAAACAAACATATTACTGCTATCAAGAAAGGTCACACTAATCACAGTGTCCCCCGACATTTCTTACAGTTTCACAATAAGAATCCGAAGGGCTCTAAATTCCAAGTTATAGATAAATTTGTCCCATCGTGGAGGGGGGGTCCGCGTACTAGGGGGGTATCTAAACTTGAAACATTCTGGATCTACCAGTTGAAAAGCTATTCCCCCCATGGGTTAAACGTGGAATGGGACATAAACGCATTAACAAATAAATCTTAATAGCTTGAAAAGTCCCCGTTAGTTACATGTGTCTTTTGTGCCATCATTCACTTCTCTTAAGATAAAATCGCTCTAACAGTACACATGGTCGCTGATTGGAGCTCTGCATTACTCAATGTGCATACTTTCTTTTTATGCTATCTTTATGTCATGCTGACCTAATACTATATTTGTTTACACTAGAATATATATTTTTCCTTCTAAGATATATGTATATGGAAAGGGAAAATGACAACTTCTTCCAATAATCTCTTCATTTTTAACTTTTATTATGCATATTAATATACATTGTCCTCCTCTTGCCATCTACAGCATCTCTTTCATTCTTCCGGAGACACCGGAAGTGGAGCGCATCGGAGCGCCTTAGATTGGTGCGCAATGACATCCCTCCAAGGCCAGTGTGGGTGTGGTTACCTCACCTCTTGGCCCTGTATATTTACACTTCCTTGAATGGAAAGGAGGCTCGGAGCGCGGCGGCCGGTGCGCGATGATATCACGCGCAGTGACGCCGTCACACGATCTCGCTTTAGGAGTTGCAATTGGAGGACAACTTTCTCTGTGTTCTCGGAGTGCCAGCAATGCAGTCTACTATACAGAACTTGCTATTGATTGGCTGTCATGTCCGCCTAATGGCAGCATACACAACTGTTTGCTATCTCATCAATTTTATTGTGTATATATGTGAGCATGGTACAGACATCTAGCTATATGCCCCAGTTGAAGGACTATCGTCGGGTCGCTAAAGCTTCTGATGTTCTGCTATCACGCAATTTTATTTCCACTTTCTGATTACTTTTTACTCACTTGACTTAGTGCATGTTAAAGATTTCTCGAGCATCTTTTAAATAAAGCTACTTTTTATATTGGATTCATGCCCTATGTGGAGAATTTTTTTCCTTTCCTTATGAACTGAACACCCATGGGGTGGAAGTCGCCTTCTCCAACAGCCTGCTTCTTCTGAGAATCATCCCTCTATCCGCTGAGTACCCACATCACCTTACAGCCACGGTCATCCTGAATGGGACCCACCACCAGGATTTTCCAGTACAATATCTCTGGGATCGTTTGACCCCTAAAAGCTCGTATGACACTCCACAGTACAGTGACTGTGTCCATCTCCTCCGGTAAGGGTATCCACTTCTGCCACTTATACTTTGATTCCGAATATAAGAAGATTTGTGTTTGAATTGAAATCATTTTTTGCACCTGGTTTCAGTTTTTACCCCACTTTAAGAATGCTAAACCATATATGTTCATGAACTTTCAATCACCATGGACTTTTTTTTTTTCTAGTTATTTGTGAATGTTTTTTCAGTCCACAAATATCACTTATAACGGTCACTATATGAATTTTATATAGAATGTGAACACCCCATCCTGTCACTCATTATATGATATAGGATGTAATTTTTTTATAGGATGTGAACACACCTTCCTGTTAATCACCATATTTAGCGCTGCATGTTTTTACTATTTACGTATTTTCTTGCACTGTGCACCACACTGGTACATGCTGGCAGCTATCACTTGTATATTATTTCATTCCAATTTTTGTAATAGCGCAATTATTCATTAGTTTCACTATAAAAAATAAACTAACTAACCAGCGTCACCCGTAACAGTTATACGGTGATCACTGGTGAAAGGGTTAACTAGGGGGCAATCAAGGGGTTAAAACCTTTATTAGGTAGTATATGGGGGTCCCCGATGCTATAAAACGCTGACGGTGAACCTAAATATTTACCTCCCTAACTAGCGTCACCAGTGACACTAATACAGCGATCAGAAAAATGATCGCTTAGTGACACTGGCGATGGGGCGTGATCAACGGGTTAAAACTTTATTAGAGGGGTTAAGGGGGTACCCTAGACCTAAAGGGGGCTAGCACTAACTGCCCTACCACACTAACTGTCACAAACTGACACCAATGCAGTCATCAGAAAAAAAAAACAGCTTGGTGTCAATGTGACGGGGGAGGGATGATTAGGGGGTGATCGGGGGTGATAGGGGGTGTAATGTGTGCCTGGCATGTTCTACTGTGTGTGTGTGTGTGTGTTGTGCACTCACTCGGATGTCTTCTCTCCTCGGCGCCAGAATGGAAAATACCGAGCTGAGTAGAGATGACATCACTTCTTCTGCTGATGTATAGTAAACAGCAGCAGAGGAAGTGATGTCATCTCTACTCAGCTCGATTTCATTGGCCGGGAGCGATCGGGAGGGGGTGGCCACGAACGGATGGCCTCCCCCTCACCTCAGATCGCTGGGGGAGAAATGCCGACCGCCTCGGGCACCGATCGGATCCCCCACCCGCGGGAGGCAGATGACGTACAGGTATGTGATTCTACCTGCCCGTGCCATTCTGCTGATGTATATCGTCGTGAGGCGGTCGGCAAGTGGTTAATAACTAATAAAGGGTTAGCTAGGAGTCAAAGTGTATGAAAGTATCTATGTAATGTACTGAAGTCCACAACAATATGGGCAGGGATGCACAAGGGAAAGAAAAAGCGAGAAAGAGGATGGTGTAGGAAAAAGTAACAGGGGAAAGTCAGACGTCATGCATCAGGTGGCTATGATGTGAGCGTGCAGCGTGCTCACCCCAAGTGGGAGCACACATGGGCTAACTCCCTCAGCCAGCTGAATGATGTACTACTTCCCAAGCACAGAGACGCTGCAGGCGGAGGTCCCGCGATGGGTGTAGAAGCATGAAGCCAATGTACATATATATATATATATATATATATTCACTTGTGGAGGAGAACCGCACTCTGCTTACAATTTAGTGCCAGCAATCAGGTCTTCCCACCGACCTTGTATATAGAAAAAGAGTCCAAGAGGTTGCTGCACTTAAAAATTTCTTTGCTTTATTTCACAATATCTTCAGCAGGGATTTACAAAGCAAGTATAATCCAAAATCACAGGCACGAAATGCCTACACAGTTTCAGACACAAGCAGATTCAGATATGGATGGATGGATGGATTACGTCTCGGGCTAGTCAGCTTACGCCCTTCCTAAGATCCATTGAAGCACATCTGAGGGTTTCAATCCAATAATTCATTTAAATACAGGTTTAGTGAAGTACTTCACATATGGAATCAATATGGCTAATTAGTTCAAATCGCATACCATTTAACATCTATATATGCATATATTTATCTATAACATGCCATTAGAGCAAGGATAAGCAACAGGTGTCAAATCTCTCATTCTCCTCACTCGCATTATAGAATATTTGGAATACCTATAAAAACGCAGGGAAATGTTACATTCATGAGTAAAAACAAAAAGATATCCCCATCATGAAGTTATTTTATCTGGCTACTTTTAAATGCTTATTCCAACAATTAAACGAATAAATAAATATCCAAATCAACATTTAAGCCATATGGAGCAATTGTATTCAAAAAATGTATCCAGTATACTTCTCTTTTTCTTAGAATCAATTCACGGTTGCCCCCTCTCCTATTTTTTTCAATACCTTCTAGGACCATATACTTTAGTTGTGATACATTGTGACCAAATTCCAAAAAGTGTCTCGCCAGCGGTAATTGGGTTAATTTATCTCGTATTGAGTATTTGTGTCTCGCTATCCTATCTTTAATTTTTTGTGTAGTCTCCCCTACATAAACTAAACCGCACGGGCACTTTATGGCATAAATTACATATGAAGATTGGCATGTGTAGTAACCCCGTATGGGGATGTTGAAACCCCTATGTGGATGTGTAAAGTATATATAATTCTATAATATATAATATAATACTTTACACATCCACATAGGGGTTTCAACATCCCCATACGGGGTTACTACACATGCCAATCTTCATATGTAATTTATGCCATAAAGTGCCCGTGCGGTTTAGTTTATGTAGGGGAGACTACACAAAAAATTAAAGATAGGATAGCGAGACACAAATACTCAATACGAGATAAATTAACCCAATTACCGCTGGCGAGACACTTTTTGGAATTTGGCCACAATGTATCACAACTAAAGTATATGGTCCTAGAAGGTATTGAAAAAAATAGGAGAGGGGGCAACCGTGAATTGATTCTAAGAAAAAGAGAAGTATACTGGATACATTTTTTGAATACAATTGCTCCATATGGCTTAAATGTTGATTTGGATATTTATTTATTCGTTTAATTGCTGGAATAAGCATTTAAAAGTAGCCAGATAAAATAACTTCATGATGGGGATATCTTTTTGTTTTTACTCATGAATGTAACATTTCCCTGCATTTTTATAGGTATTCCAAATATTCTATAATGCGAGTGAGGAGAATGAGAGATTTGACACCTGTTGCTTATCCTTGCTCTAATGGCATGTTATAGATAAATATATGCATATATAGATGTTAAATGGTATGCGATTTGAACTAATTAGCCATATTGATTCCATATGTGAAGTACTTCACTAAACCTGTATTTAAATGAATGATTGGATTGAAACCCTCAGATGTGCTTCAATGGATCTTAGGAAGGGCGTAAGCTGACTAGCCCGAGACGTAATCCATCCATCCATCCATATCTGAATCTACTTGTGTCTGAAACTGTGTAGGCATTTCGTGCCTGTGATTTTGGATTATACTTGCTTTGTAAATCCCTGCTGAAGATATTGTGAAATAAAGCAAAGAAATTTTTAAGTGCAGCAACCTCTTGGACTCTTTTTCTATATATATATATATATTTTTTAAAGGTTTGGGGCAGCACAGACATTTCACCATACACTAAATTAACATATAGGTAATATTTGCAGATGCACAGCATATCAAAACATTATGTGCTGTGCCATAATAAGAACTAATTTATTTATGGGTATTGATAAATTATTCCCACTGGAGAGGTAGCCATGTGAAAGGAGGTAGATCTAGGTTTGAGACCAGGTAGGTTTTTAATTTACATATGTTTTCCCCCCATGGACTTAATATTGAGTAGGATATTAATGCATTAATTAACCACTTGCCGCCCGCCATATAGCAGAATGAAGGCGGCAAAGTGGTTTCAATATCCTGACTGGGCGTCATATGATGTCCGCAGGATATTGAGCCGCTGTGCGCCCCCGGGGACGAGCATCATGGCAATCGTTGTTGCGGGGTGTCAGTCTGACACCCCGCAACACCGATCTGGGTAAAGAGTCTCTGACGGAAACTCTTTACCACATGATCAGCCGTGTCCAATCACGGCTGATCACGATGTAAATAGGAAGAGGCGGTGATCAGCTTTTCCTCACTTGCGTCTGACAGACGTGAGTAGAGGAGAGCCGATCGGCTGCTCTCCTGACAGGGGGGGTTTGTGCTGATTGTTTATCAGCACAGCCCCCCCTCGGATCCCACCCAGGACCACCAGGGAAGCCGCCCAGGACCACCAGGGAAGCCGCCCAGGACCACCAGGGAAATCAGCTACACTGGACCACCAGGTATGCCCCCTAGACCCCCAGGGAAATACTAATCAGTGCAAAGACAGCTGCCAATCAGTGCCCAGGCAGTTGCCAATCAGTGCCCACTCCAATGCCTACCACTGCCAGTGCCACCAGGAATGCCTATCAGTGCCGCGTATCAGTGCCGTGTATCAGTGCCGCGTATCAGTGCCCATCAGTGCCACGTATCAGTGCCCATCAGTGCCCATCAGTGCCACCTATCGGTGCCCATCAGTGCCCAGCAGTGCCACCTACCAGTGCCCATCAGTGCCACCCATAAGAAACCATCTTTGCAGCCTTTCAGTGCCCATCAGTGTCGCCTATCAGTGCCCATCAGTGCCCACCAGTGCCACCCAGTGCCACCCATGAGTGCCCATCAGTGCCGCCTATCAATGCCCATCAGTGCTGCATATCAGTGCCACCCATCAGTGCCGCCTACCAGTGCCCATCAGTGCTGCATATCAGTGCCCATCGTCAGTGCCCGTCAGTGCCCGCTCATTGGTGCCACCTCATCGCTGCTGCCTTATCAGTGCTTGTCAGTGCCACCTTATCAGTGCCCATCAGTGAAAGAGAAAACTTACTTATTTACAAATTTTTTAAACAGAAACAAAGCAAAACTTTTATTTTTTTCAAAATTTTCGGTCTTTTTTTATTTGTTTCGCAAAAAATAAAAAACGCAGAGGTGATCAAATACCACCAAAAGAAAGCTCTATTTGTGGGAACAAAATGATAAAAATTTAGTTTGAGTACAGTGTAGCATGATTGAATTGTCATTCAAATTGCAACAGCACTGAAAGCTGAAAATTGGTCTGGACAGGAAGGTGTAGCCCTGTATTGAAGTGGTTAACAATAGTTAATAGTTAAAGTCTTATTGAACATCTCATAATGGTATATGTTTTGTTATACGAGAATCCTAATGATTATGTATGTTATAATATGATGTAATACTGTATATACTGAGGAGTAGCTGGTAGCACATTTTTCTAACAAATAATACATTATGGGGGTCATTTACTATAACTCCAGGAAGTACTGGGCACTATGGCAAATAATAGAGCCCATTTTAGCCGAATGGAAACAAAACGGCGAATTTGCGCATGAAAATCAGCGATATAAGCGGAGAACAAACGTTTGTAAATTCTAAATTGCAGCTAATTAGCGCTTCCGCATATATACAAATGCCAATTCTTATCAAGTTGTTGTATAGCACTGTACTGTAGCCATGATCCATGTATGTGAAAGAAACATTTTTTATCAGAGATGTGCTCTAGTTCCCGTGCATCTATTGATTTATATTGCAATTAGTATTCCTAGTTTTTTTTCCTTCTTTTGCTAAGAAATGCAGTTCTGAATGATTATTACATAGTAATGTCTGCTATTCTGTAAAGTTACATGTATTAATCATTTAGGTTACCTATTTGTTGTATGTTGTTTTTTTCATGTTTTTGATTTATTATTTATTAATTTAGTTGACTATAGAGCAGTAATTATTTATGTTCATTCTTTAATAATACTACACTATTATGCAGGTCTTGTACTTAGCACAATGGCTTAATGGTCTGCTTGGATATCTCCACACCACTCATGGTATGAGTTCAAACAACAGCCAACCTACCATACCCCAGCTGTGTTTATTTTTTCAGTGCACAAGCGAATTAAAATGAACAAACAAAAAAATGTAATCTGCCCATTAGTTAGTGTGTGGTGTTTGGAATTTCACACCATAATAGTATTGAATACTTACATATCATTGCATGCATTTGAAGAGTTAATATAATAGAATCAGCCAAATTTAAAGTGCATTGGCTAATTGGCATTCACCTATTTTCAGCATATGCTGCTTTGGCTAATTGGCTAATAGTCATTTGCTTTTTTTCACCAATTCAATCTTTTAGTATTGGGATTTGAACCCATGAGTTCTTCAAGGTAGAAGTGCTGACCGCTAGCCTATTGGGTGTAGCACAGTCATACATAGAAAATACATAGAAAATACATAGAAAATACATTCACTAGTGTTTGATGTTTCTTCTCCCTGAGCTGTCTCTCCTGCTGCCACCATCTTCTCCCGCTGATGTGTTCTTCAGCGCAGCCGGTTACCCACTAATAAAAAAAAAGCCGCTCTTCTTGTGGCGGTCTTCTGTGGCCATCCGATAATGTCACCCGGAGAGTCTGCTCCATGGCTATGTAAGAGATGCCACACAGTGGGTGACAACACAGCGGAGGAAGACCGCCATGGAAGAAGAGCAGCTTTTTTTTATTAGCGGGTAACCAGCGGTGCGGAAGAACACAGCAGATGGCTCTGGGAGAATACAGCTCGGGGAGAAGATGGAGGAGGGAGAGACAGTGTCTGGAGAAGATGGCTCAGGGAAGAAGACAGCTCGGAGCTATTCTACAATAAAGGACTTGTCAAAAACCGGCTATTAATTTTTTTACATTTCACTGCTTTTTTTGGTGAATGGGTAGGGGTAAAATGTACCCCATACCTATTCACATAGGGGGCAGGATCTGGGAGCCCCCTTGTTAAAGGGGGCTTCCAGATTCTGATAAACCCCCTGCCTGCAGACCGACAACCACCGACCAGTGTTGTCGGGAAGAGGCCCTTGTCCCCATCAACATGGGGAAAAGGTGCTTTGGGGCATGTGGCCTGGTAAGGTTCAGAAGGGGAGGGTGCTCACTCGTCCCCCCCTATCCTGACCTCCAGGCTGCATGCTCAGGTAAGGGTCCGGTATGGATTTTGGGGGCCCCACATCAAATTTATTTTATATTTTGGTGTGGGGTTCCCCTTAAAGTCCATACCGAAGGGCCTGGTATGTACTGGGGGGACCCTACGACCTTTTTTTCCTTGAATTTTGGAATTCCATACCATATTATTGAATAAGTACATACAATTGCATGCATTTGAAGAGTTAAAATATGGAATAAAGCAAGCTGATGTGCTTTACCTAATTATGCTTCTGAGTACAATGCACACTTCTGGGAGGTGATGCTGTCAGTGGGATTTGAATTCATGGCTTGAACTTTTGGGGGCAGCAGGGTATACCGCTATGCTACAGAGCTGAGCACTTACCTACAGAGAAAATACATTTACTAATGTTTGATTCAATACAATAATGTTTTGCATTTCAGGCATTAATATTATAGTAACAACCATGCTCATGCCGATGTGGCATTGACTAATAGGCATTTGCCTCTTTTCAGCATATGCTGCTGAGTACAATGCAAGCTTTCAGTAGGTGATACCATCTGTGTGATTTTCAGCCATTTGAGCACAATTATATTGAGAACATATGTTTACTAGTGTTTGATGGTGGGACTACTTTATATTCTAGGTATAAAATAGTACTCAGCACAGTGACTTAGGCACCTTTCACACTTGTGCGACCTGAAAGTTGCGAGATTTTAATGCGACTTTAAGCAATGCCTATGTAATCTTGAGGTCTATGGACACAGGAGTCACAGGGAAAGACACGCAACTTTCCCATGATTTTGCATCAGCAATTTTGCCGCAATTCCAGGGAATGCCTGTGTAAACTTGAGGTCTATGGACCTCAACTCGCATCAAAGTCAGACCAAAGTAGTACAGGGACTACATTGAAGTCAGTGTTACTTGAAGTTGCACAGATATGAATGGTACACATTAAAAATCATGGGGTATGACTTGTCATACGACTCTGATGTCCAAAGTCGCACAAGTGTGACTCAGCCCGACTTTGTCAGCGATTTCAGAGACATCAGTGCACTTTCCTGCACAGATGTCTAGTGAAATCACATAGGTCCCAACTGTTCTCCTTTAAGAAGGCGTCCTATGCCTACCTACTTTTGCTAATAGGTGTCCCTTATACCCATCTCAAAAAGTTGGGAGGTAAGAAATCGCCCCCTGAAGTCGCCCAAAGTAGTGCAGGTACTACTTTTGGGAATCGTTGTGGCGTCGCACCAATTCGGACAGTTCCATTGCCATCAATAGGCGCCGATTTGGCCTACAATTTGACATGTCAATTCAGACCTATGTGAACATGGGTGAAGTTGCATAGATATTAGAGCTGCACAGTTCTGGCCAAAATGAGAATCACAATTTTTTTGCTTAGAAGAAAAAGATCACGATTCTCGCGACGTAAAATCTTTCACATTATCCCACAAAAAATTGGGCTAACTTTTCTTTTTTTTTTTTTTTAATTCATTAAAGTACTTCTTTCCAAAAAAAATTGCATTTGAAAGGCGCAAATACAGTGTGACATAAAATATTGTAACAACCACCATTTTATTCTCTAGGGTCTCTACTAAAAAAATATATATAATGTTGGGGGGTTTTAAGTAATTTTCTAGCAAAAAAAAAAATGATTTTAACCTGAAACCAACAAATGTCAGAAAAATGTTTAGTGTTTAAGTAGTTAAACTTTCCTCACTTACACAGAATTCTATTTAATTGACAAATTGTTACAAGGTTTCTAGTTAAGTTCACTGATAAAGAATGTTCTAATTTTTGGCAGACTTCCTGGTTTTTCGACTGTGGCTTCAGAAGAGCAGAGAGAGTTCTTTGCATAGCAAGAATCATGAAACTCTTTTTTCAAGATCGTAAAGGGGAAAAAAATCACGATGATGATTAATCGTGCAGCTCTAATAAATATGCATGGAAATCAAGGGGGACAACTTTTCATGTGACTCTGAGGTCCAAAGCTCCATGAAAAGTCACCCAAGTGTGAAAGTAACCTAATGCGATTAATTGATAACACCTTTGAATAAGGCCCCATTTGCACTTGTGCGACCTTAAAATTGCACAGCTTTGTCATGACTTGAAGCAATGTCTGTGTAATCTTGTGGTGTATGGACCTCAAATTGCATCAAAGTCAAACCAAGGTAGTGCAGGGACGAATTTGCTACACCTTCAGGATGCACAAGTGACAATAGGGCCAAATTCAAAGGTGTTATCCTTGAATCTCATTCACACTGCTGCGACCTGAAAGTCACACTATTTTGCTGCCACTTTGCCGCTGCAACTTGGCCCCAACTTCTGGGAATGCCTGTGTAATATTGTACCCGATATACCTCAAGTCACACCAAAGTAGTACAGGGACTACTTTGAAGTTGGTGCGACTTAAAGTAGCACAGATATGAATGGTTGTCATTGAGAATCATGGGGTACAACTTGACATGCAACTCAAAGGTCCAAATTTGCTGGAAAATTCGCCCAGCTGTGAAACAAGTCATATATATTTTAATAAAAGGAGCTCTCATTTATACTTGCATAGTCCTTACTGATTTACATCAGCAGAACAAATGCAGGAAGTGATGTGTGCACATGGGACGGAAGCAAATGTGTGGTGATGCCAAACAAATCAATGAACCCCACCCACACCAAATCTATCTATGACATCCACCCCCGCATTGATTAAGTACAAGTACATATCCTACACTTACCCGGCCAATAAGCAGCACCTCCTCTCTGCTAAAGAGACCTCGCCATGTCCACCTAGATGGAGATCCTGACCAGCACAGGAACTTCCGGGTGCATACAATGAATAATTTCCAGGTCAGAAGGTGAAACCACGCTTTTGATTGCAGCTGCGAATATTTGATCTCAACCATGATTAGTATTTTTTTATTTTCAGATATGCAAATCTGTATTTCTACATATATGTGAAGGTAAACTTAAGGGAGTTTGCTAAGAAATGGTGTCCCTGGGTTAGCAGCAGGTGAATTACAAAGGCAAAAGGCCCAGTTTGAGCCCTGGTTCACACTGACAGAGGGAGGAAATCGTTCAGCTGAAATCACACAATTTCATTCCTGCATGTCAGTCCCGACTGTGGGGGCACCATCAGAGACATCAGTGCAGGTTTCTGCACCAATATCAATACAAATCGCACCAATTAGAACAGTGCAATTGCCACAGATTTGACATGTCAAATCACACCAATGTGAACCAGCGCTGACACATTCAAACACTGCCTATCCACCAGCTGAATTCATTACCTGCAATTCTCCACAGCTGTTAGTGACAAAGGTGGAAACTTTATATATAACTTGCAGTTGTGCAGAAGCCTAGGTTTACATTGGAGCGATTGGTCATGCAATTTGAGAGATCAAATCGCATGACTATTGGCAATGGCACTGTTCCAATTGATGCAACATTTTTTTTGTGGCACCGCATCAATTTGCTAAAGTAGTTCCTGCATAGGGATGAGCCGAACACCCCCCTGTTCGGTTCGCACCAGAACATGCGAACAGGAAAAAAATTCGTTCGAACACGCGAACGCCGTTAAAGTCTATGGGACACGAACATGAATAATCAAAAGTGCTAATTTTAAAGGCTAATATGCAAGTTATTGTCATAAAAAGTGTTTGGGGACCCGGGTCCTCCCCCAGGGGACATGAATCAATGCAAAAAAAAGTTTTAAAAACGGCCGTTTTTTCAGGAGCAGTGATTTTAATAATGCTTAAAGTCAAACAATAAAAGTGTAATATCCCTTTAAATTTCATACCTGGGGGGTGTCTATAGTATGCCTGTAAAGGGGCGCATGTTTCCCGTGTTTAGAACAGTCTGACAGCAAAGTGACATTTTGAAGGAAAAAACACATTTAAAACTAGCCGCGGCTATTGCATTGCCGACAATACACATAGAAGTTCATTGATAAAAACGGCATGGGAATTCCCCACAGGGGAACCCCGAACCAAAATAAAAAAAAAAAAATGATGTGGGGGTCCCCCTAAATTCCATACAAGGCCCTTCAGGTCTGGTATGGATATTAAGGGGAACCCCAGCCAAAATTGAAAAAAAAAATTGACGTGGGGTTCCCCCTAAATTCCATACCAGACCCTTCAGGTCTGGTATGGATTTTAAGGGGAACCCCGCGCCAAAAAAAAAAAAAAAAAAACGGCGTGGGGTCCCCCTAAAAATCCATACCAGACCCTTATCCGAGCACGCAACCTGGCAGGCCGCAGGAAAAGAGGGGGGGACGAGAGTGCGGCCCCCCCCCCTCCTGAACCGTACCAGGCCACATGCCCTCAACATTGGGAGGGTGCTTTGGGGTAGCCCCCCAAAACACCTTGTCCCCATGTTGATGAGGACAAGGGCCTCATCCTCACAACCCTGGCCGGTGGTTGTGAGGGTCTGCGGGCGGGGGGCTTATCGGAATCTGGAAGCCCCCTTTAACAAGGGGACCCCCAGATCCCGGCCCCCCCCCCTGTGTGAAATGGTAAGGGGGTACTTACCCCTACCATTTCACTAAAAAACTGTCAAAAATGTTAAAAATGACAAGAGACAGTTTTTGACAATTCCTTTATTTAAATGCTTCTTCTTTCTTCTTTCTTCCTTCATCTTCTTCTGGTTCTTCTGGCTCTTCTGGTTCTTCCTCCGGCGTTCTCGTCCAGCATCTTCTCCGCGGCGTCTTCTATCTTCTTCTCCTCGGGCCGCTCCGCACCCATGGCATGGGGGGGAGGCTCCCGCTCTTCTCTTCATCTTCTTCTCTTCTTCATCTTCTTCTTCATCTTCTTCTTCTTCTTCTTCTTCTTCTTCTTCCTTCTTCCTTCTTCCTTCTTCCTTCTTCTCTTCTTCCTGTCTTCTCCGGGCCGCTCCGCAGCCATGCTGGCATGGTGGGAGGCTCCCGCTGTGTGACGGCGTCTCTTCGTCTGACGGTTCTTAAATAACGGGGGGCGGGGCCATCCGGTGACCCCGCCCCCCTCTGACGCACGGTGACTTGAGGGACTTCCCTGTGACGTCACGGGGAATGCCACAGGGAAGTCCCGTCATGTCACCGTGCGTCAGAGGGGGGCGGGGCCACCGGGTGGCCCCGCCCCCCGTTATTTAAGAACCGTCAGACGAAGAGACGCCGTCACACAGCGGGAGCCTCCCTCCATGCCAGCATGGCTGCGGAGCGGCCCGGAGAAGACATGAAGAAGAGAAGAAGGAAGAAGAGAAGAAGGAAGAAGAAGATGAAGAAGAAGATGAAGAAGAGAAGAAGATGAAGAGAAGAGCGGGAGCCTCCCCTCATGCCATGGGTGCGGAGCGGCCCGAGGAGAAGAAGATAGAAGACGCCGCGGAGAAGATGCTGGACGAGAACGCCGGAGGAAGAACCAGAAGAGCCAGAAGAACCAGAAGAAGATGAAGGAAGAAAGAAGAAAGAAGAAGCATTTAAATAAAGGAATTGTCAAAAACTGTCTCTTGTCATTTTTAACATTTTTGACAGTTTTTTAGTGAAATGGTAGGGGTAAGTACCCCCTTACCATTTCACACAGGGGGGGGGCCGGGATCTGGGGGTCCCCTTGTTAAAGGGGGCTTCCAGATTCCGATAAGCCCCCCGCCCGCAGACCCTCACAACCACCGGCCAGGGTTGTGAGGATGAGGCCCTTGTCCTCATCAACATGGGGACAAGGTGTTTTGGGGGGCTACCCCAAAGCACCCTCCCAATGTTGAGGGCATGTGGCCTGGTACGGTTCAGGAGGGGGGGGGGGCCGCACTCTCGTCCCCCCCTCTTTTCCTGCGGCCTGCCAGGTTGCGTGCTCGGATAAGGGTCTGGTATGGATTTTTAGGGGGACCCCACGCCGTTTTTTTTTTTTTTTTTGGCGCGGGGTTCCCCTTAAAATCCATACCAGACCTGAAGGGTCTGGTATGGAATTTAGGGGGAACCCCACGTCAATTTTTTTTTTCAATTTTGGCTGGGGTTCCCCTTAATATCCATACCAGACCTGAAGGGCCTTGTATGGAATTTAGGGGGACCCCCACATCATTTTTTTTTTTTTATTTTGGTTCGGGGTTCCCCTGTGGGGAATTCCCATGCCGTTTTTATCAATGAACTTCTATGTGTATTGTCGGCAATGCAATAGCCGCGGCTAGTTTTAAATGAGTTTTTTCCTTCCAAATGTCATTTTGCTGTCAGACTGTTCTAAACACAGGAAACATGCGCCCCTTTACAGGCATACTATAGACACCCCCCAGGTACGAAATTTAAAGGGATATTACACTTTTATTGTTTGACTTTAAGCATTAATAAAATCACTGCTCCTGAAAAAACGTCCGTTTTTAAAACTTTTTTTTGCATTGATCCATGTCCCCTGGGGCAGGACCCGGGTCCCCAAACACTTTTTATGACAATAACTTGCATATAAGCCTTTAAAATTAGCACTTTTGATTTCTCCCATAGACTTTTAAAGGGTGTTCCGCGGCATTCGAATTTGCCGCGAACACCCCAAATTGTTCGCTGTTCGGCGAACTTGCGAACAGCCAATGTTCGAGTAGAACATGAGTTCGACTCGAACTCGAAGCTCATCCCTATTCCTGCACTACTTTTGCCAATTTCAGGTGTGACTTCAATAGACATTTGTGTATGAAGCCACCTGAAATCATGCTGACCTTGCTACTTTGAAATTGCGCTACTTCACTTGAAGTAGCACGATTTCAAAGTAGCATGTGAACCAGGTCAAAGAGATTAGTTTTTTGGTACACAAATACATATTGAAATAAAATAAGAGATATTGCACTTTCCCAAAACCACCACCCACAAAAACTAAAAGAAAGAAAAGTAGAAGGAAAAAAATAAAAAATAAACCACACACACACACCACAACAAAAGCTCAATGTACTTGTATTTTACCAGCAGAAAAAAAAAATAAATTTACATTTACTAGCTTCAAAAAAAATTTGGACAGGATATATGGTACTACATTTAGCAACGGAATTTTAAGGGCCCTGCTCATAGGAGCTTACAATCTAAAATTAGACAAAACCTTAGAGTGGACACAGCTTTAATTTCAGTGCATAACAGGCAACACATCACATTATCTGAAAGATTATAGAAACATACTTAACAGTCATTCTTACAAAGCATTCCAACATAATATTGCAAAAGACTTATTCAAAACACCCACCACCAGCCCACAATCCACACATACATACATTGGTGACCATGTTCTGCTGGAAGCTGCATTTCGGTGTACACGATTAAACGAGATAAAAAAAAGGAGTAGGTCAGCAGATGCTTCCAAACGATGTTTGCATGATCAGACAGGAACAATACACACATAACATTGACAGCATAGCAACATAAACCCACTTTTGATTGAAAAAATGCACAAGAATTTCATCAAATGTCCCAATATCATTCCTTCTCCCTCACAACAAAAAACCTGACCTTCTCAGGCCAAACGAACCCCCCTACTGCAGGCCTTTATATAAGAGAGGTTGTATTGTTAACACACTGACACACCCAATAGAAGTACACGCCCACCAGTATCTTTCAATCTGTCTCTTCATGTATGTCTAAAGTGATTGCACCTGATGAGCAGGAACACATAATAGGATTTGCAACTGTGTTAAGTTGGCCATACACCATACAATTTTCTTATTCAATTTTCTTTAGATTTACCTTCAACTATGTAGTGCAAGGGCCTGCCTGGTTGCATACACATTGAAAAGGTTTAGATTTCACCTCATATTATATGGTTTTGGTAAATCTAAAGGAAAGTTGAACAGGAAAATTGAATAGTGTATGACCAGCCTTAGCCTTGGCTATGTGCATCAAATCTCCAACTACAGGACAAAGATCAAAGTCCATTTGCATCCACATAAACAAAGCAAGAGTTTTCTAAGCATATGTACCTGTGCAGTGTAAACCCTAAAATTTGAAATGTCCAAGTCCCTGGGCATGATTAGTGCTAATAAACATTAACATCAGTCCCTGGCTGCAATGAGCTTCCAATATAAAGTCCAAAATTAACTTTCTTACATTAGAGCCTATTTCGACAGGAGACAAATAAGATGCCAGCATGTCTTTAGATTGTGGTGAGAAACCCACACAGGGAGAACATATAAACTTCAACACAAGCATTAGCATGTTGGGGAATTGAACCAACATCCCAAGTGCTGCTAGACAGAACTGCTACCCACTAAGCCACCAGGCAACCCCACACATGTTCTCTGCATCTCTGTGGTGTGAACCAGCCCTAAGTCCATAGCCATGCTCAGTGTCACAAGCAATATACAGTATATATATATATTGGGATGCCTGCCTTTAAACACACATGAACTGTAATGGCATCCCAGTATTAGTATTGGGTTCAAAACTCATTTGGCCCACCCTTTGCAGCTATAACAGCTTCAACTCTTCTTGTCCACAAGGTTTAGGAGTGTGTCTATGGGAATGTTTGACCATTCTTCCAAGTGCATTTGTGAGGTCAGGCACTGATGTTGGACGAGAAGGCCTGACCTACAGTCTCCTCTCTAATTTATCCCCAAGGTGTTCTGCTGTGTTGAGGTCAGGACTCTGTGCAGGCCAGTCAAGTTCCTCCACCCCAAAATCACTCATCCATGTCTTTATGGACCTTGCTTTGTGCACTGGTCCAAATGATTTGGTGGAGGGGGATTATGGTGCGGGGTTGTTTTTCAGGGGTTGGGCTTGGCCTCTTAGTTTCAGAGAAGGGAACTCTTAAGGTGTCAGCATACCAAGACATTTTGGACAATTTCATGCTCCCAACTTTGTGGGGACAGTTTGGGGAAAGCCCCTTCCTGTTCCAACATGACTGCACACCAGTACACAAAGCAAGGTCCATAAAGACATGGATGAGCAAGTTTGGGGTGGAGAAACTTGACTGGCCTGCACAGAGTCCTGGCCTCAACCTGATAGAACACACTTTGGCTGAATTAGAGTAGAGACTGCAAGCCATCAAACATCAGTGCCTGGCCTCACAAATGCACTTCTGGAAGAATGATCAAACATTCCCATAGGCAGACTAAACCTTGTGGACAGCCTTCTCAGAAGCTGTTATAGCTGCAAAGGGTGGGCCAAATCAAATTTTAACCCTACGACTAAGACTGGGCTGCCATTAAAGTTCATGTGTGTGTAAAGGCAGGCATCCCAATACTTTTGGCTATATAGTGTATCTGGAAAAGACTTACAATGGTGGTGGAACCCTCCTACACATAACTACTACAATTAGACATAGTTATAGGACCTGGGAGATGAGACAACTTCTCTACATGAAGTAACATGGTTGGGATTTGAACCCAGACCCTCAGAGATACTAAGCAGAAGTTCTAACCTCTAAGCCACAGAGCTGCCACATGTGAGACCCACCTACACATAACTACACATAAATACACATAAAAACACATAAATACTGCATTTCTATGGACATACAGGTGATGCAATTACATTACTCAAGAGTTATTCTTCTTGATTTATTCTGTGATATTTGGTGTTTTTTTGTGGGTGAGAGTAGAATATTACCCTCAAATTTTTGGGAATTACATTTTGATTTCTGATGTTGGTACACATATCACATTTTTTTGGCTCAAATTATGAATATTTGGAAATAATAAAAAGCACAAAAAATTGTGATTCATTTTAAATTTTCATCAGCAATGGTATTGTTTGTGGATTGTAAAGACACCTGTGTGAGTTTGGGGTAAAGATTGTTGTGAGATGAAGAATAACAAGTGAAAGTGACAGAGAAAAATATATTTTACCAAAACATCAAAACATTCCACATTGTAGCAAAATCAAAATATTTTAAGTAGAAGCAACAATGTTGCAAAGGAAAATTTATTTCACAGAAAGATACATTTCATCTCAACATTAAAAGGTTTTTTTGTGAAAGTTAAAATTGTTCCATAAGAATCAATAACTGAAACTTCATTTGGACTAAATTAGAGCAGATTTTAACTCCCAAAAAATGCTCTCTAATTAGCTCTCATTTTGGTATTTACTATACCTCCAGGTAAAAAAGACACTTGAGTTAAAATGAGAGTTATTTTCAGGTCTGAGCATGCTCAGTTGTGTTGGCACCTAGTTGTCCAAAACGGGGAATTCTTCACTTTTCAGACTTTTAAAGATATTTCAGTGTAGAAATCACTTTTTCACACAGTTTAAAAGCAGATAATCTTTAAATAATATACCGCATATTTCACTACCATTTAGGCAATTATATCATGCTCTAAACATTATTTCCATGTGCAATTCTCTAGGTTTTAGCAGAGTAAGGGTTTGGGCTCTATTTAGTTTCAGAGAGCTATAGTAAATTCGAATTTGGGAGTATTTTCTCACCAGCGCTATAGTGAATACCGTTTTAGCGCGAATTAGCGCTATTAGCGCTAATTCGCACTAAATTGCCGCGAATTAGCGGCAATTTGCGCGAATTAGCGCCATAGCGCTATAGTAAATGACCCCCTATATATATATTGTTTATATCTTTTTAACATTTTATGTTTTTCATTATTTTTATTTTCATTTGTTGGACATAAGTTTTAAAATAATGTTCTTAACCTGGACCCCGTTTATATATATATCTAGTTTCATTTAGTTGGGTTGTTTTAACACATTTTTTTGGTATAATATTCTAATTTCCCTCAAGATGGCTCTATTAAGTACTGTGAGTATATTTTTTGATGTCTGGCTTCCAGTCTAGTTGTCGATGGCCGGTTCTTGGAATTCCAGACATCCTTCTTTCACTGCATGTAAGTATATGATGGAGGTCCAGTATGCTGTCTATGAAAACATCAGCTTCTGACAAAGCATGACAGCAAGTGGTCTTACACGGTGACATCATCACACACGCTGATTGTACTTTCTCTAACCTGGATGCTGACTGGATACATCTTAAAGAAATGTTACTACTTTTAACATTTTAATGTATTTTATGGTTTAAATAAATGTGGTTTTAAGGATTTCACACTATTTCAGGCTTGTTTGTTTTGTTTTTTTATATATAAACCCCTATTTTACTTGGAGGTGAAGATTGTAGCTACTCAGCTACTCTGAGGGTCATGATGTTCTAGTAAGCCTTTAACAGCATTTTGAGCAAGGTGGAATGGTGAAAGATTTCACTGTAGAGCATTGCAAACTTTAATGAGTGGTATGTCACAATTACACTGGACTTTATATTGAAGTATTGGGACTTTTTTTCACCAGTTGCAATTGTGTGTGGGTGGATATTTTTCATTTTAATATATGTACATTTGTTATATTGTTTGTCATTTATTTATAAGTTTTTTTCATCTTTATTTATTGTTGTGTTTAATATTGCATTTCGAGGTGTAGTGCTGTCTTTATTAGCATATGTTGTATGTATAATTGAACTGCTATTTGTAGCTGCTTGTAAAGGATACATTTGTGAAATGGGTGGAAGTTCCTGGGAGTGGTGGTAGAAATCTAAGTATGTTTGGTTATATAGATGATGTGACAGTGATTTGTAAAATTATGGCTGGTTTGAGAAGAGTGAAGTTGTTGATTGATATTTTATGTTCTGTGAGTGGGTTTGGAATAAATATGGTAAAGAGTGTATGTAAGTTTTTTGATGAATGGAACAATATGGTAGGTGAGTAAGGGAAGTGTAAAGTGTCGAATTCCAACCACGTCACTACCTGCTTGGAGTTTGCATGTTCTCCTTGTGCCTGTGTGAGTTTCTTCTGGGTACTCTAGTTTGTACTCTAGACATGTTGGTAGGTTAATTGGCTCCTGTCCAAATTGGCTCTAATATGTGTATGTATGAATGTGATTTAGGGATCTTATATTGTAGAAGCTCCTTGAATTAATGTATAATACAAATATGTAAAGCGCTGCATAAATTGATGGGGCTATATAAGTACCTGTAATAAATAAATAAATAACTAAATTGGGTGTAAGAATCAATAGTAATTTGTATAGGAGAGTAATAGCAATTTGTATAGGAGAGGAATCTGAGAGGAGGTATATGAAAAAGTACAGAAAAAAAAACTTCTGGTCATATTTTATGTTTTCCCTGCTTCTCACAGAGAGCTGAAGATAATAATAATAAAAGAGTGCTTTGTTTGTGTGGTTGTTAAGAATGGTAAAGAGAGAAGGTCATGAAAGGCAAATAGAGGAAAAGTTGTGGTGAACATTTAGTGATTTAAGTTGCGTGGGATTGATATATGAAAGCCAGTGTGTTTTAGAGTGTTATGGTTTTATGTGAGGATTGAGAGGTGTATGAGGATATATGAATTGATTGAAGTAATTAGAGAGGTGTTGTGTGAAAGTAATGATGGGATTGGCATGTTAAAAAAAAAGGAGGCATTAGAGGTGATAGGTGGATTGAGTGAGATGCAGAGTAGGAAAGTATGTAAGAATGCATGTAAGAACTTGCAAATAGGCAGAAAGGTGTTGCATGGATGGCTGTGTTTATGTGTTTGCCAACAAGACAGTTTCAGTGCTGCAGAAGGCTGGTTGATAGTGAGGTATACTATATTGTCATACGTATTGGGACGCCTGCCTTTACATGCACATGCACTTTAATGGCATCCCAGACTTGGTCCGTAGGGTTCAATATTGTATTGGCCCACCCTTTGCAGCTCTAACACCTTCAACTCTTCTGGGAAGGCTGTCCACAAGGTTTAGGCGTGTGTCTAAACGCATTTGTGAGGTCAGGCACTAGTATTGGATGAGAAGGCCTGGCTGGCAGTCTCTGCTCTAATTCATCCCAAAGGTGTTCTATCAGGTCAAGTTCAGGACTCTGTGCAGGCTAGTCAAGTTCCTCCACCCCAAACTCGCTCATCCATGTCTTTATGGACCTTGCTTTGTGCACTGATCCAAATCATTTGGTGGAGGGGGGTTATGGTGTGGGGTTGTTTTTCAGGAGTTGGACTTGGCCCCTTAGTTCCAGTGAAGGGAACTCATGAGGCATCAGCATACCAAGACATTTTAGACAATTCCATGCTTCCAACTTTGTGGGAACAGTTTGGAGGTTGCCCCTTCCTGTTTCAACATGACTTGGCACCAGTGCACAAAGTAAGGTCCAAAAATAGTCACGATCTCAATCAGGTAGAACACCTCTGGGATGAATTTGAGCATAGATTGCAAGCCAGGCCTTCTCGTACCACATCAGTGCCTGACCTGACAAATGTGCTTCTTGAAGAATGGTCAAACATTCCCATAGACACTCTCCTAAACCTTGAGGACAGCCTTCCCAGAAGAGTTGAAGCTGTTATAGCTGCAAAGGGTGGGCCAACTCAACATTGAACCCTACAGACTAAGACTGGAATTCCATTAAAGTTCATGTGCGTGTAAAGGCAGGTGTCCCAATACTTTTGACAATATAGCGTATGTTTGAGGGAGGGATACAGGAGGGTGGATAGTGTGATGCATTTATTTCGGAAGTGTGAATTTGCAAAAAAGTTGTGGAAAAGTTTAATGAGAATTGTGAAAGATTTCAATGCAGTGGAGAAGATGAAGTAGGAAATAATGATATTTGGATTATGTAAGATTAGTTAATATGAAGAAAGGTTTTTATGGATGTTGGTAAATTGTGTAAAATAAATGTGGTGGAATGCTCATAATATTTTATTCTTTAGGAAGGAGGGATTGAGTATAAAGGAATGTGTATCCAGGGTCTGTGGAAGGCTATACTTATATGAATATTGTGATTGTAAGAATTATGGGTATGAAGAAGCACAAAAGATTTGGAAAGTGGGAAGAGGTAGTGGTGTAGATAAGATTATGATAATGTTTTTGTGGGAGTGAATGGGCAAATGGTGTAAATTGTATGAGGGAGGAGGGAGGTTTGTACTATGCTTTGATATTGGAGTGGGTGGTTTTGGGAGCTGGGAGGAATGGAGTAATTCAGATTTTTATGGATGAGGGTTGATAATAGCTGATCTGTTATGATAAAGTATGCAATTTTTCTGTGGATGGGGGAGGTGGAAAGTCTTATGCCCCGTACACACGGTCGGATTTTCCGATGGACATTGTCCGATCGGAGCGTGTTGTCGGAAATTCCGACCGGGTGTGGGCGCCATCGGACATTTTCCATCGGATTTTCCGACACACAAAGTTGGACAGCAGGAGATAAAATTTTCCGACAACAAAATCCGATCGCGTCAATTCCGACCGTGTGTGGCCTGTTCCGACACACAAAGTGCCACGCATGCTCAGAAGAAATTCCGACACGGGACAGCTCGTTCTGGTAAACTTAGCGTTCGCAATGGATACAGCACTTTCGTCACGCTGCAATGTAAAAAATGGTTTAATACAGCGCACTCTCTTCTTCTTTATAATGTGACAAGAATGAAGTAGTTTAGCTGCTCATATTCACACACACTTCTCACAAAGTTTTATTTGTGTTTTTTTAATGGGATTCCCTCAATATATTGTTATTAGTTGTCACATCTGACAGTTTTATATTTTTTATGTTTTTTTTTTCTTTTTAAGCCTTTTTTTTGCTTTAATGTTTGGATTTTTTCCAAGGCTGATCTTTGTTCAATGTTATTTTTTTTTTTACTCCAGAATATTTTTGTGTGTGTTTTGTGTGGCAAGTTACCCCAACACCATTGATATCTTTTATTATTTAATCTCCATGAGATTTTTTGTTGTTGGTGTCCCTTGTTCATTTCACATTGTATATTAGAAATGTACCTGAATCCTCACAAACAAACCATCATTTTTGAAGTACACATAGGAGAGTATAATTCAAAACAAAAATCCTTTATTAAGGGCTCAGAACCAAACAAAGAGGAAGGCAACACTGGATCAACAGCAGAAATTAGTGAAGCCTGGGACCCCCACGGCAGATATCAATTGTTAAACCTCAAAATTGGTGGCCTGAGGAGTCCATATGTAAGGGAGGGCAGTCTGGTCCGGGATTCACAGAGACTCGGATAGCAGCAGATGACATCAGTGTCCCCAGGCTGTGGTACCACAAGAGGCTGCATCTTTTGGCTGACCAGACTGGATCCAGGGCAATCACTCTCTGGTCTTCCTTTCACACTTCCTTCTGGGCTGTGGCTGTGCAGTTGGAGATGTGGCAGGAGGAGGAGTAGGACCTGGAGGAGGAGTAGGACCTGCAGGAGGAGGAGGAGGACCATCCCAAAGCTGTGTGTGAGGTGTAATTTGGCCCCTCACACCTTTCGCCAGAGCCTCAGATATGAGGGCCTCGCACATGGCTTTTTGGCCCTCCTCCATCCTCTGCATTTTATAGGCAATGAATGCAGCAAGGTTCTCCTGCCTGGTGTGTGGTGCTCCCAGGACCTCTGTAGCCCTACAAAAAAATCTTATAGCCGCCTCCTCTAGGCTACTCCTCCTACTGCCACTTTCTGTTTCCAGGGGGGTGGAGGGACCTGCAGATCAGCCACCTCCTGGCTGAGACTTCCCTGTGTATGAAAAAGGGACATGGATTTAGTTTTTGCATCATCAATCACAATCCTAAATTAGTACTCCCAACTAACATCTAGTTAACATCATTGATTGGACAAGCAGAAATATTTAGAGGAATGCTATACCTGGCTCAATCTGGGCTCCTCCACATGCGGCCTGGAAGGCCCAGGTTGGGCGTCAGAAGCCTCAGTCAGGGGGGAAGGAAGCGTGGAAGGAAGACTTGAGAGGGATGGCCTGGGTTCAGTCTGGCCTGCCAGAAAATGCAGCCTGTCGTAGTATAACATCCTGGGGACATAGATGTCATCTGCTGCTCCGGATCTCTGTGAATCCAGGACTTTCTGGCGCTCCCTCAGATATGTGCTCCTCAGGCCACCAATGAAGATCTTTAAATAGGTGATGTCTGCCGTGGGGATCACCTGCTTCACAATTTCACACAATTGCTCCAGTGCTGCCTTCCTCTTTGCTTGGTTCTTGTAATGGGGGTGTTTAATCTCCCACAGACAGGGCAGCTCCCTTAGCATCTCTATGAAGACTGAAATGAAGTCCTGATCTTCCAGTACCATATCCATGTTCACTGCAAGACACAACACAAGACAAAGCCTAATGTCACACCAAACTCTCCTAATCTTGTTACAATATAGGCCTCAATCTATAGAAGCAGTATAGGCACAAGTTTGTCTCTTACCTTCGTTCTTACGATCGCCGCGTTCAATGCTCCTTCCTCCGCTCACAGATCAAACGTAATACGCACGCGTGTTACGCTTTATATACACTGCGCATGCGTGTAACTCCGCCCGCCCCTGACGTTCTTTCTAGTGTATCCCCCCTGCCCCTTTTCGTTCGGCGCAGTGGGGGAAGAGCATGATGGCGGACATACAGCAGGTGCGGGCTAATTGTAGCAACGAGGAGGAGGAGGAAAGGGCGGATCCAGGCACGTCCCGATCCAGAAGGAGACGTTTTAAGGCCACAAATATGTCGTTTGGGGAGATGTTGGAGATGGTCGACATCATGAGGAAGTCCGACTATGACGGAAAATATGGGCCTTACCCCCACCCCAACATCCGAAAGGCCAAAATCATGGCAAAAGTGGTCAGGAGTCTCGAGCGGAATTTCGGGGTACGAAGGTCTAAAGATCAGCTCAGGAAGCGGTGGTCGGACCTGAAGTTGAGAGAGCCAGAGCAGTACCGAAAGATCCGGAGAGTGCTGCAAAAAAGTAAGTAGTTGTGCTGTGTTCCTATTCTTTCTGTCTTTATTACGTTCGTTCTGCTCCATATGCTTTGATTAGTTGTAACGTTTCCAAAGGTCAACTATAATGTTCATGGGCACATTATTCGTTCGTATCAAACATTTTTCTTTCGGCCTCTAGAACACCATTGTTTAGGCCATATGCATTTTCACACATTTTTGGGGGCCTACTTGGATGCCAAATATTTGTTTGTGTAGATGGGTTTGTTACTAGAATGAAATGCAAACTAGATTGTGTGTAAGGAGAGGACACTGAGCAGCTGTTTTCACATCTGGACACTGGAGCACTAGTGTGGGACACAAGAACACCATTTTTATTAGGGGGCCACACAGGTGCTCCAGTGTATACTATAGGGGGGTCTCCATCTGTGAAGCTTGTACCAAACAGGTAAAGTATTGCAGCTTGACAAAGGGCAATAAAAAATATACATTTTGGAACTCGGCTAAAATAGACAATTGTACCTCACTTCCAAGCAATGTTTCCTATTTCTATAGTTCTGCCATCAAATATCTGTGTGCTAAGTATACCATTTTTGTTTTACATAGGGGAGAAAAGACTCGGACACCCCTCATCCCAGGAGACCAGAGACCCCCCCCTCTGGAAGAAGGGGAAATACCTACCCAAGAAGCTGAGCAGGAGGAAGAAGAAGACGTGGTGGAGATTGGCACCACAACAGGTGAGTGTCTGCGACCACAGACTCAGGTAAAAGAGATGGCTGGTGGCAGATTTTTGAGACCTTTTTTTTTGTTCTTTATCTCTTTTTAGGTGGTCGTGATGTGAGGGATCCAGAACGCTTTACATCTGAAAGTGCCCAGATACTGATAGGGGAGATCATGGGGTGTAATCTCCAATTGCAAAACATCCAGCAACAAATCACTGATGTTATTAAAAAAAATAATAACATCATTGATGTTTTGGGGCGAATTTAAACCCCACAAAATCACCGGTTTTATCGTACCAAACTTTTTTCAATGTTTAGAAAAGCCAAATTTGGAGGATGCACACAGTGTGCCAACATGTGCTATCTGCCATCATGGGAGATCAATGGACGCGTTTTGGGGGGGCAACCCCTTCCTCAATTATAAAGTAGCGTTGAGGAAGGGCTTGCTCCCCCAAAACACGTCCCTTGATCCCCCCTGATGGCAGATAGCACATGTTGACATTGGGAAATTGGTGTGCATCTTCCAAATTTGGCTTTTTCAGGGGTGATTTCCCCCCATCTGAACGCTTTATCAAACCCAGTTCCTAAATACTGATGTCTGATATAGCCTTCAGGTTTTACCTAATGTGAACTTTGTAAGTTCAAGTTTTTTGGCTTTCTTGTTGGTTTTACACAGGCCTGTTTTATCTGAAATGGATATTTTTATTTTTCATAATGCTACTGCAAACATTGTTATACAACAAACATGTTGGTTTGTTTTAAAAACCTTTGGTAAATGCGCATGTGATTGTGCAGGTATAAAAAAGTGCCTTACTCAAGAATGTGTGGATTATTGTCTCAACACTACAACACTTTTGGGGTGATGTAATTGCTGTTTTATGCACAAATGGGGGTTATTTCCTAAGGGCAAATCCTCTTTGCACTACAAGTGCAGGTTCAGTGCAGTTGCAAGTGCACTTGTAGTGAAATGTGTTTTTGCATTTAGGAAGTACCAGCCAACACTGTTTTTTATAAGGTTACCCAATCACGACATTTTCTGCACTCAACACATTTCTGTCAGGGTCAGCTATAACAAACACAAGCAGTAAATGTCCACCAAGAATTTCTTTTGGTTGTTTTTTATTTGAAAAAGGTGTCACATATTGTCTGGCATATTGATAGCCCCCCTACCCGCAAAGAACTCCAGGTATCGTAACCGGACATCACGGGCATTCAGGGAGGGCAAGCCAGGATGGCCGCTTTCAAGTGCCGTCATTGTTGATGTATTTGGGATTCCGACCTCAGGCCCAACTGAGCCAGCATAGTTGGCTGAATGTTTTCGTAGAAAATTATGGAGAACACAGCAGGCAAGTATTATATGGTTCAGTTTATACGCCGCCATATGGATGGGTGTCATAAATAATCGGAACCGGCTGGCCAGGATTCCAAATGTGTTCTCCACCACTCTTCGGGCTCTGGCCAGCCGGTAATTAAAAACCCTCTGTTCCGGGGTGAGGGTCCTCATCGGGAATGGCCGCATCAGGTGGTCCCCCAGCGCAAATGCTTCAACAGCAACGAACACAAATGGGAGACCTTCAACATTGTCCTCTGGAGGTGGCAAGTCCAAGCTGCCATTCTGGAGACGCCTGTAGAACTCCCTCTGGGCGATCACTCCACCATCGGACATCCGGCCATTCTTCCCCACGTCCACATACAAGAAGTCGTAATTAGCCGACACCACCGCCAACATCACTATACTATTAAACCCCTTGTAATTATAATAGTACGACCCCGAGTTGGGTGGTGGGACGATGTGGACGTGTTTCCCATCAATTGCCCCTCCGCAGTTAGGAAAGTCCCACCGCTGGGCAAAGTGGGAGGCCACAGTCTGCCATTCCTGTGGCGTGGAAGGAAACTGTTGAGGAAAAAACAATAAACATTACTATTTTTTCACAGAAACCTGGCAAGCAGATTAGACACAAACATTATGGGTCAACCTCCAGATAGCATTTATTAAGGGGAATTTAACAACAACAAAGTATAAGGTACACCTATCATATTCCCCCCCCTCTCATGGGCCATTTCTAACATTATAGGGGGGGAACTCTTGGACAGATAACCCTCTTCACTTCATTGAGAGATGAATGCCTAAATACAGGGTATTACTTGGAACAGCCCCTCCTTAGTTACACTATTGGCAGCCCACTGGACAGGTAAGAAGTGTCATAATACAAAGATATAAATACACACTGTACACATTTGAGCACATTTGGACATTCTGCTATTACCTATCAAGATCATAATAGGATACAAGAACTTTAAACAGTACCATTGGAAAGTATACAGGCAGGCCCTTGCACTACATGCTTTGGGGAATTCATCCATAAATCTGAGCACTAAAGAGGTGGGTATAGTGTGTATGGGTTTGGCAAAGTCAGCAGATAGATGATTGAGGATAGAGAATTGGGATCAGCTGACTTAGCAGTTGGGGGAGGGAGGGTTACAAAAAATTTGGGGACACCACAAAAAAAAGCCTCTGGCCCTCTGCCTGAATTTAAATCAAAAATAACATTTCAAAACATTTTATGGGGAGTTTGGGGTAAAGCACTACTATGGAGCTGATAAAATACATTGTTAAGTAACTACATGAGGTGAATATAGGGAAGGAGACACCATGCTGGGGAGGTTATTGAAGGGCAAATATGTATGAAGGACCTAAAATAATAATGACATAAAAATCCAGGATGCATGAGGACAAAGGGGACATTCACAGCATAATACAATCATGGTAATTAGGGAATGAGGAAAGAAATACAATATATTATCAAACATTCAATACAATAAAATGTGATATAAAAGGATAAAAATCTTACCTTCATATACTCCTTCTGCAGGACCTGTATGATGGCAGAACAGGTCTCTGGGATAATGATCCCCAGAGCCTGGGGGGAGATGCCTGTCGAGAACTTGAGGTCCTGCATGCTTCTCCCTGTGGCCAAATACCGCAAGGTAGCGACCAACCTCTGCTCCGGAGTGATGGCTTGCCTCATGCAGGTATCCTGCCTGCTGATATAGGGGGTCAGCGAAGCCAACAAACGGTGAAACACGGGGTCCGTCATCCTGAGAAAGTTCCTGAAATCATCAGGATTATTCTCACGGATCTCACGGAGCAAAGGTATATGACAGAACTGGTCACGCTGAAGCAACCAATTCTTGGTCCATGAACTCCTCCCCACCCTGTTCATGGACTGGACTTGTGTCAAGGTCAGGACCCCAACACCAAGCCCCCACACAGCACGAACTCTACGAGGAGTACGCATACGCAACATGGCTAGAAAACGGTCGGCTGCTCAGAACGAAGTAACAGAACGCACTGAAGAACAGCAAGGCCTGTGAAGAGCGACCTGAAAAACAGCAACGAGCGGACAAGATCGCACAGAAAACTCCAATACGAACTGACTGCACGCACTGAAGAGCAGATACAAACCCACAAGCACAAACTGAACGGCAGAAAACGATCTGAAAGCCACGAGTCTGAAAAAGCGCGAATCGTCTCTCACCAAACTTTTACTAACACGAGATTAGCAAAAGGAGCCCAAAGGGTGCCTCGCTTGGTTCTGAACTGGCCTTTTCTAGTCTCGTCGTACGTGCTTGACGTCACCGCGTTCTTGGCGATCGGAAATTCCGACAACTTTGTGCGACCGTGTGTAGGCAAAACAAGTTTGAGCCAACATCCGTAGGAAAAAATCCGAGGATTTTGTTGTCGGAATGTCCGAACAAAGTCCGACCGTGTGTACGGGGCATTACTATTGAAAGTGGTGTTGGAGGAGTATACCCTGTTTCCCCGAAAATAAGACCTAGCGTGATTTTCAGTGATGGCTGCAATATAAGCCCTACCCCCCAAATAAGCCCTACCCTGTTTCCCCGAAAATAAGCCCCACCCTGAAAATAAGACCTACAAGGACTTTAACTAGGGCTTATTTGGGGGGTAGGGCTTATATTGCAGCCATCATCGACAATCACGCTAGGTCTTATTTTTGGGGAAACAGGGTATTGTTGTTGATGGTTATTTTGCAGCTATATACAGTATATATAATACTTGATGTTTTCTGTGTGATAATATGTCATTGTAGGAATATATTTTCAACTATTTATATGCCCCCTTTTTGTGCTCACTGGTGGAATCTCTATTGTTGACAAAATCATGTTTTGCATTGTAATATGTATAATGCAGTTTATTTAGGCTGTTTTATGATCTATATTTTTCTTTGTGTAGTGTTGCTTTGTCATCTATTTCTGCTCTTTAGGGGATGCTATGCTTTTCTGGCCGTATGTCTGGCCAAACACTTGAGTGCCCAGCTGGAAAAGGGAGGTTCTCCCTCCCCCTTATGGGCAGAGATGCGATTGCTGCTCCCGGCCACCATGCGTTGCATGCCTTGTTACTTGGTGGGTGCATGCTCGGCAACTGGGCCTCTGCGCAGGCATGACTTCAAACACTTGTGTATCCACGTCCTGTGACGTCGAACATTGGCCCATTGGCGTCCTGCCTGACGCGACTATTTAGGGAGATGGTGGGGGCCTCAGTGTGTGCTGCTGCATGCTTTATCTCTTATGGAGACCTGCTGTATCTGCGAGGGTTCTTTTAAGAGGTGACTATATGTTTGTTGATTTCATACTAGGGCCCTCTATTGGGCCTGATTTTGTTTGGTGAGGAGCTTGGCTTGAATGTATTGTGTTGATGCATTGGGGAATCATTTGGAAGGCTAGGTTTCCAGATTTGGCTGGCGGTAATTGGCCTGCTTATCTGGGTGGAGTTTGTGCTTTTTTTGGGGTCGGGGTTTCTATTGTGAGTTATGTTTTGGGTGTGTATACGGGATGTAGGTGTGTAGGAGGTGGTTGGTTTTGTATATAGAGTTGTAATGTTTTTGAATGATGGTTCTTATGGTTATATTTAGGTGGGGGCTATGCAGATTTATTGGTAGCTAGGATAGTTTGGATATGCGGTTGTTACAATGTTAACACCAAAATTGGTGTGTTTGGTTCGGAGGAATGAGAATATATACATATATATATATATATATATATATATATATATATATATATATATATATATATATATATATATATATACACACCCCTCAATATATATATATATATATATATATGAGGGGTGGAGAGATAGATTTGTGTGTCGTCAGCGTAGAAATGATATTGAAATCCGTGAGAGGCTATCAGCTGACCCAGGAATAAAAGAGGTCCAAGAACAGAACCTTGGGGGACCCCGACAGAGAAGGGAAGAGGAGTGGAGGAAGTAGAATTGTAAGTGACACTGAAGGTGCGTTGGGATAGGTAGGATGAGAGCCACTGAAGAGCACAGTCATGGAGACAGAGGGAGTAAAGTTTTTTTTTGAGGGGGTGGTCAACCGTGTCAAAGGCAGCTGAAAGATCCAGAAGTAGGAGTACAGAATAGTGTCTGTTGGTTTTTGCAGTTAGTAGGTCATTTGTGAGTTTTAAAAGAGCAGTTTCTGTGGAGTGTTGAGGGCGAAATCCAGATTGAAGGGGATCAAGAAGGTTGTTTTTAATGAGGTGGTCACTCAGTTGGTTGTAAACCAGGCGTTCAAGGAGTTTATAGGAAAAGGGGAGCAAGGAGATAGGGTTGTTAAGATTGGTAGGGTCCAAGGATGGCTTTTTAAGTATGGGGGTGACAGTGCATGTTTTAGAGCATTGGGGAAGATGCCAGAGGTGAGGGAGAGATTGAAGATGTGGGTTAGAGAGTGTAGAATGGAGTCAGAGGGCGACCGTAGCATATGAGAGGGAATAGGGTCCAGGGGACAGGTGGTTAGGTGGGCGATAGAAAGAAGTTTAGCAACTTTGTCTGTAGTAGCAGATTTGATTAGGGGGAGTGTCAGTTGTACCTCTTGACATGGGGTCTTAGCTGGGGGAGATACCTGTAGAGTGAAGATTTCATCATGGATTGTATTAATCTTGTTTTTGATGTGATTAGCGATCTCCTGGGCAGTGAGTGAGTCAGTGGGTGGAGGTGGTGGAGGACAAAGTAGAGAGTTGAAGGTAGAGAAGAGTTTACGGGGACTGGATGAGAAGGTGTTAATAAGAGCTGTAAAATAGGTTTGCTTGGCAGTGTGGAGGAAAGAATAGTATTTTTGGAGGGCAGATTTGTATTGGTTGAAGTCTTTGAGAAACTTATGCCCCGTACACACGGTCGGACATTGATCGGACATTGATCGGACATTCCGACAACAAAATCCTAGGATTTTTTACGACGGATGTTGGCTCAAACTTGTCTTGCCTACACACTGTCACACAAAGTTGACGTAAAATACGATCATTCTGAACGCGGTGACGTAAAACACGTACGTCGGGACTTTAAACGGGGCAGTAGCCAATAGCTTTCATCTCTTTATTTATTCTGAGCATGCGTGGCACTTTGTGCGTCGGATTTGTGTACACACGATCGGAAATTCCGACAACGGATTTTGTTGTCGGAAAATTTTATAGCCTGCTCTCAAACTTTGTGTGTTGGAAAATCCGACGGAAAATGTGTGATGGAGCCTACACACGGTCGGAATTTCTGACAACAAGGTCCTATCACTCATTTTCCATCGGAAAATCCGACCGTTTGTACGGGGCATTAGTCTTGTGCCACAGACGCTCAAGAGCGCAACTACGTTTTTTGAAAATTTTAGTGCCATCTTTTTGCCAGGGTTGTAGGGGTCGAGGCCTGATTCTGCGTGTAGTGAGGGCAGCTTAGCTTAGATCAAACATAAAGTATGACATACAGTATCTCACTTTAGCATGAAGATTCCTAAACATCCAAAATATGTTTGTATTCATCAGAGTATCTAAATAAGACCCAAGTGTTCCAAGTTTTATGATAAAGAGTTAGGCGATCATGTGCAATAGCCATAGTTTCATCCATAGCGTGTACATTGTTAATCTCTGTTAACCATTCTTTAATGGTTGGGGTGTGTGTGTAGTTTTCCATGCTCTGGGAATTAGGATTTTTGCTGCATTCAGCATATGTCTCGTCAGAGAGTTTTTTTAGCGTTGTAAAGGTTATGAACTGATATTCAGTAAGCAGAAAGTTGGGTCAAGAGTAATGTCTGTTTCTGTGATCTTCTTTATTAGTTCACATACTTTTACCCAAAAAGCTGTGATCAGTGGACATTACCACCAGATGTGTAGCATGGATCCGACGTCTATTTTGCATCTCCAGCATAAGTTGGAGGACTGTGGATACCATGAGTGTATTTTATCAGCAGTAGCATACCAATGAGTGAGGATCTTGCAAGAATTCTCTTGAAGTTTGATGCTAATTGAACATTTGTGGTCTAGGATACATGCTTTTTCCCATTGGGAATTTGTGAAGTATTTATCTAGCGCTCTTTCCCACTTTGATTTAAGAGTAAAGTTGTGTTCACTCGTATGCGCTTGTAACCAGGACTAGGCTAGTGAGGTAGTCTTTTTTGTCGTTGTGGCATTCAAACATTTCATGTTTTCCAGTTGTGTGGGTGTCTTAGAAAATAAAGGTTTTGATTTGTGTTTGTTTAGAAAACTATAAAGTTGTAAGTAGGTCTATTAGGGGAAAATCTGGTCTTTGCATGAAGTTTGTAGGTTTTCTCTGGACTTGATTGTTCCTGCTTGCATACAATGCGAGATTAACCAGTTGCCAACCGCCGCACGCCGATGTACGTCGGGACAATGGCACAGGCAGGCATAAGGGCTTACCTGTATGTCCCTGGACGATCGGACCCCCCCCCGGTGCCTGCGGCGATCGGATTATTGTCAGGAGCGATCTGAGGTGAGGGGGAGGCCACTGATTCATGGCCACCCCCTCACGATCGTTCCTTGCAAATGAGGAGCTTCCTTGGCTTCTGAAATGTAAACAGAAGCGGAGGAAGTGATGTCATCACTCCTCGTGAAGCCTTTTCGTTCCGGCTTCCGAGGAGAGAAGACATCAAGTACTGTAAGTGCACCAAACACTACACGTACATTAGAACACTCTAGGCACACTTTTCACCCCCGATCACCCCCCTGTTCTCCCTGACACAGTGACACCAATAGCAGTTTTTTTTTTCTGATTATTGCATTGGTGTCATTTTGTGACAGTTAAAGGTGGTAGGTCAGTTAGTGTTAGGCCCCTTTAGGTCTAGGGTTCCCCCCTAACCCCCCTAATAAAGTTTTAACCCCGTGATCACCCCCAGTCGCCAGTGTCACTAAGCAATCATTTATCTGATCGCTGTATTAGTGTCACAGGTGACGCTAGTTAGGGAGGTAAGTATTTAGGTTTGCCGTCAGAGTTTTATAGCGTCAGGGACCCCCATATACTACCTAGTAAAGGTTTTAACCCCCTGATTCCCCCCTAGTTAACCCTTTCACCAGTGATCACCGTATAACTGTTACGGGTGACGCTGGTTAGTTAGTTTATTTTTTATAGTTTCAGGGCACCCGCCGTTTATTACCTAATAAAGGTTTAACCGCCTAATCGCCCGGCGGTGATATAAGTTACGTTTTAGGGTCAGATAGGGTCTGCGTTGCCCCAGCCATCGTCAGGTTAGTGCCAGTACCGCTAACACCCACGCATGCAGCATACACCTTCCTTAGTGGTATAGTATCTGAACGGATCAATATCTGATCCGATCAGATCTATACTAGCGTCCCCAGCAGTTTAGGGTTCCCAAAAATGCAGTATTAGCGGGATCAGCCCAGATATCTGCTAGCACCTGCGTTTTGCCCCTCTGCCCGGCCCAGCCCACCCAAGTGCAGTATCGATCGATCACTGTCACTTACAAAACACTAAACACGTAACTGCAGCGTTCACAGAGTCAGGCCTGATCCCTGCGATTGCTAACAGTTTTTTGGTAGCGTTTTGATACAGTCGCTAACAGTCAGGAGCTTTTATGCCTGTGAGTCTCACTAGTGTACCACTAAATTTAGAGCCCAAAATGGCAAATCAAAGGTACACTAGTTAAGAGGCCTACACATTTCTGAGCATGACAGATAGTGAAGACGAAGTCACTCATCTGTCAGATTCAGGCTCAGAATACGAACCTGTAGACAGCAGCGGCTCCATGACAGATAGCTCTGACGACGGAGTTGTGGTCCCTGCCAAGGTCAGGCGTACCAGACCCCAATCTTCTTCTTCTGCTGTTGAGGTGCAAGAACCGCAGGGCTCTCATGGAGCAGAGAAGTACTAGAGCCGCTATTCCTTCTGGTGAACTGGCAAGCACCAGCGGCCTAGTACACCCTGGTTGTATATCCAGCACTGCAGTAACACTTGGTGACACGGCGAGTCCCATAAGTGCAGATCAAGCTGGCGAGGTGGCAAGCACAAGTAGTGTCCCGCTGCCACCAAGAAGAAGACAAACACAGGCCTGTCGTGCCCATAATACCCTTCCTGCTGCATTCGCCAATCCTAATTGGGAACCCACCACTTCTGCAGCACCCGTACTTCCCCCATTCACTGGCCAATCCAGCATTCATGTGGAAACAGTTGATTTTACATCACTTGATTTTTATTCGCTATTTTTCACCAAAGATCTCTATAGATCTATTGTGGACCAAAGCAATTTGTACGCTGGTCAACACATCACCACTATTTTCCAGTCCTCCCTTGCCAGAGATTGGAAACCAATTACGGTTTCCGAATTTAAGATCTTTCTGGGCCTTTCCCTCCTCATGGGCATAACCAAAAAGAGTGAGTTGGGGTCATATTGGTCCACTGACACAATTCACCATATGCCCGTGTTCTCTGCTTCCATGGCCAGGGCATGATACGAGCAGATTTTGCGGTTCATGCACTTCAACAACAATGAACTCTCATCCTTGTGGAGACCCTGGATTCGAATGGCCACTCGTAAACCACTTCAACCAACGTTTTGCAGACTTGTTTTCTCCCCATCAAGTTGTCTGCATTGATCAGTCCCTGATTACTTTTTCTGGCCACTTGTCATTCAAACAGTACCTTCCCAGCAAGCGTGCCAGATACAGGGTCAAGATGTATAAGCTCTGTGACAGGGCCACAGGCTATACATGTAGTTTTATGGTTTACGAGGGAAGAGATAGTCACGTAGAGCCGACAAACTGCCCTGACTACATAGGAAGTGCTGGCAAGATTGTGTGGGACTTGGCGTCACCCTTATTCGGAAAGGGGCACCACTTATATGTGGACAATTATTACACGAGTGTGCCACTTTTTAGTCACCTTTTTGATCATCAGATTGGAGCATGTGGCACCGTGCGACCTAATCGCCAGTGCTTTCCCGAGCGGCTTGTAGATTCCCATCTTAGGCTGCGGTAGAGAGCCTGCTTGCAGTGTAATAATTTGCTCGCTATGAAGTGGTGGGATAATAAGAATGTTTTCGTTCTTACCTCCCTTCATGCAGATACGACTGTCCAAATTACTACGGCGACTGGTGTTGTGGAGAAACCCCTCTGTGTCCACGAATATAACCAAAATATGGGAGGGGTGGACCTCAACAACCAGTTGTTGGCGCCGTACCTAGTTGCCCGTAAGGCCAGACGCTGGTATAAAAAAGTGTCTGTATACTTATTTCAATTGGCTTTGCTGAATGCCCATGTGCTATACAGAGCTTCAGGATGGACTGGTTCCTTCCTTAAATTCCAGTAAGAGATTGTCAGAGCCCTTCTGTTTCAAGACGGTGCTCCACCTCACCTTCCCTAACCAAATGCAGTAAGCCGGCTGCATGAGAGGCATTTTCCTTATGTCCTCCTGAGTACCCCTACCCAACGAGCCCCCCAAAGAAAATGTTGTGTCTGTAGAAAACTCGGATATAGGCGTGACACCCACTATTATTATCCCTCCTGTCCTGACAATCCTGGTCTTTGCATTGGTGAATGTTTTGAGCGCTACCATACACTAGTTGCGTTTTAGCGTAGGGTACAGCATTGCACAAAATAGGCACACTTTCTCAGGGTCTCTCAAGATGCCATCGCATTTTAGAGACCCAAACCTGGAACCGGTTACAGTTACAAAAGTTACAGTTACAAAAAAATGTAAAAAAAAAAAAGTAAAAAAAAAAAAAAAATACACAAAAAAATATAAAATAAAAAAACAAAAATAGTTGTCGTTTTATTGCTCTCTCTCTCTATTCTCTCTCTATTGTTCTGCTCTTTTTTACTGTATTCTATTCTGCAATGTTTTATTGTTATTATGTTTTATCATATTTGCTTTTCAGGTATGTCATTTTTTTATACTTTACTGTTTACTGTGTTTTATTGTTAACCATTTTTTTGTTTTCAGGTACGCCATTCAGCTGCAACGCGGATTTATTTATCTTGACAGCAACAGCGTTTTTTCCCATGATACATAAAGTCAGGACTCCAGCGCTGTCGGAGGTGATTTTATCACCACAGTTAAAAAAAGAGCATATATGCCGAAGCATGAAGGCAGCAGGGGCGGAGGAGCGATTTGCTCCTACCTTTTGGGGGTGGATGCCCCCATGCTTCAGCATATTTATATTTTAGGCACAGGTTGCGTTAAAAAATGTTTTACTATTTTTTTTTGTATTTGCTTTGCAGGTATGGTATGTCTTACTGTTATACTGTAATGTTACTTTGTTTTATTGTTAACCATCATTTGCTTAGTGGGTACGCCATTTAGTTGCAGCGCTGATTTATTTATCTTGACAGCAACATCGTTTGCTCCCACGATACATAAAGCTGTGACTCCAGCACTGTCGATGGTGATTTCACCACCACAGGTAAAAAAAAGAGCATATAGGCCGAAACATGGGGGCAGCAGGGGCGGAGAAGCGATTTGCTCCTAACTTTTGGGGCGGATGCCCCCATGCTTCGGCATATATAAATGGTGCATGTATGCCCATCATTAGAAGTGGGTGGATGAAGGGAGGTATTCTAATGGTGGGCATACCCACCGATCAATCTCTTTTTTTCATTCAGCCCACAAGCTGCATGAAAAAAAAGATTACAAAATATGCCCAAAAAGGACCAGCAATGTACTGCTATGTTGCTGAACTTGGAGTGGTTATACCAGAATGATGCCTGCAGGTTTAGGTATCATCTTGGTATCATTCTTTTCAGCCAGCGGTCGGCTTTCATGTAAAAGCAATCCTAGTAGCTAATTAGCCTCTAGACTGCTTTTACAAGCAGTGGGAGGGAATCCCCCCCCCCACCGTCTTCCATGGTTTTCTCTGGCTCTCCTGTCCCAACAGAGAACCTTAGAATGCAGCCAGTGATTCAGCCAACTGACCATATAGCTGATCATAAACCAGAATGGCTCCAATCATCTCTATGGCCTAAGAAACCGGAAGCTAAAAGCATTTCATGACTTAGATTTCGCCAGATGTAAACAGCTCCATTGGGAAATTGGGAAAGCATTTTATCACACCGATCTTGGTGTGGTCAGATGCTTTGAGGGCAGAGGAGAGATCTAGGGTCTAATGGACCTCAATTTTTTCAAAAAAGAGTACCTATTGCTATCATAGGGGATATTTACATTCCCTGAGATAACAATAAAAATGATAAAAAAAAATAAAAAATAAAGGAACAGTTTAAAAATAAGATAAAAAAAGCAAAAAAATAAAAAAATAAAAAAAAAAGCACCCCTGCCCCCCCTCCTGCTCTCGCGCAAAGGCGAACGCAAGCGTCGGTCTGGCGTCAAATGTAAACAGCAATTGCACCATGCATGTGAGTTATCACCACGAAGGTCAGATCAAGGGAAGTAATTTTAGCAGTAGACCTCCTCTGTAAATCTAAAGTGGTAACCTGTAAAGGCTTTTAAAGGCTTTTAAAAATGTATGTAGTTTGTCACCACTGCACGTTGGTGCGCAATTTTAAAGCATGTCGTGTTTGGTATCCATGTACTCGGCCTAAGATCATATTTTTTATTTCATCAAACATTTGGGCAACATAGTGTGTTTTAGTGCATTAAAATTAAAAAAGTGTTTTTTCCCAAAAAAATGCATTTGAAAAATCGCTGTGCAAATACTGTGAGAAAAAAAAATGAAACACCCACCATTTTAATCTGTAGGGCCTTTGCTTTAAAAAAAATATAATGTTTGCGGAATCAAAGTAATTTTCTTGTAAAAATTTTTTTTTTCATGTAAACAAAAAGTTTCAGAAAGGGCTTTGTCTTCAAGTGGTTAGAAGAGTGGGTGATGTGTGACATAAGCTTCTAAATGTTGTGCAATAAATGCCAGGACAGTTCAAACCCCCCCAAATGACCCAATTTTGGAAAGTAGACACCCCAAGCTATTTTCTGAGAGGCATGTCAAGTCCATGGAATATTTTATATTGTGACACAAGTTGCAGGAAAAAGACAATTTTTTTTTTTTTGCACAAAGTTGTCACTAAATGATATATTTCTCAAACATGCCATGGGCATTTGTGAAATTACACCCCAAAATACATTCTGTTGCTTCTCCTGAGTACAGGGATACCACATGTGTGAGGCTTTTTGGGAACCTAGCCGCGTACGGGACCCCGAAAACCAAGCACCACCTTCAGGGTTTCTAAGGGTGTAAATTTTTGATTTCACTCTTCACTGCCTATCACAGTTTCGGAGGCCATGGAATGCCCAGATGGCACAAACCCCCCCAAATGTCCCCATTTTGGAAAGTAGACACCCCAAGCTATTTGCTGAGAGGTATGGTGAGTATTTTGCAGACTTTGCTTTTTGTCACAAAGTTTTGAAAATTGAAAAAAGAAAAAACATTTTTCTTGTTTTTCTTAATTTTCAAAAACAAATGAGAGCTGCAAAATATTCACCATGCCTCTCAGCAAATAGCTTGGGGTGTCTACTTTCCAAAATGGGGTCATTGGGGGGGTTGCCATCTTAGCATTTTATGGCCTTCAAACTGTGATAGGTAGTGAGGAGTGAAATCAAAAATTTACTCCCTTAGAAATCCTGAAGGTGGTGATTGGTTTTTGGGGGCCCAGTACGCGGCTAGGCTCCCAAAAATTCCCACACATGTGGTATCCACATACTCAGGAGAAGCAGCAAAATGTATTTTGGGGTGCAATTCCATGGCATGTGTGAGCAATAGATCATTTAGTGACAACTTTTTATAAAATATTTTTTTTTGTCATTATTCAATCACTTGGGACAAAAAAATAAAATATTCAATGGGCTCAACATGCCTCTCAGCAATTTCCTTTGGGTGTCTACTTTCCAAAATGTACCCTAGTTTGTAGACGCTATAACTTTTGCACAAATCAATAAATATACGCTTATTTACTTTTTTTTACCAAAGACATGTGGCTGAATACATTTTGGCCTAAATGTATGACTACAATTGAGTTTATTGGATTTTTTTTTATAACAGAAAGTTGAAAATATCATTTTTTTCCAAAATTTTCGGTCTTTTTCCGTTTATAGCACAAAAAATAAAAACCGCAGAGGTGATCAAATACCATCAAAAGAAAGCTCTATTTGTGGGAAGAAAATGACGCAAATTTCATTTGAGTACAACATTGCATGATTGCAAATAGCAGTTAAAACGATGCAGTGCCAAATTGTAAAAAGTGCTCTGGTCAGGAAGGGGGCTAAAACCTTCTGGGGCTGAAGTGGTTAATAGTGGGGATCCTACAGTAGTAGTGGGGAACCTTTTATAGTGTAAGCCTGGGCTGAATTCTGGATTGTCTGCAATTCTAGTTAGGGGGCCAGGGATTGTGGCGTGTATATGTGCGGTTAGGTGAAAGATTCGTAGAGTTGTGCCTATAAACAGATGTTTTTTGATGGACATTGGTAAAAAGATTTTTGAACACATGGTAAAAATCTCAGAAGTAGGGTGGATGATTCATTTTCAATGTAGATCTTTGTTTTCTGAGTGGCAATGCCAGTCTATTATCCTAGTGATGTGTGTGGCATAATAATATTTATTAATATTTATATTATAAGTCGGGTAAGTCGGGTAAAGCCATCCCTCCTAAGTTTTTTGGACGAGTGATTGCATTGAAATTTATTCTTGGCTTTTTGTGGGCCCATTCAAATCTTCTCTGTATGTATTGGAGGTGTCTGAAAAAAGTGGATGGTAGTTTGTTTGGTAAAGCATGCATACAGTACAAAAGCCTGGGGAAGATGACCATCTTAACACTAGCTGCTCTCCCAAACCATGAAAACCCTCCTGTGTGCCACTTTTTCAGATCTGAGGAGATGTTTTTAAGTTGGGGGGAGAAATTTTGGTCGAAAAAACTTTAGGGTCCGGAGTGAGCCATATTCCTAGGTATTTCAGTTTTTTGTCATCCCATTTGAATGGGCAATTTTTTTTTGCTAAGTATAGTTTGTCATTTGGAAGGGAGATGTTTAAGGCCTCTGATTCGTTATAATTTATTTTTAGGTTTGATATGTATCTGAATGTACTAAAGTTTTCAAGTAAGTTGGGGATGGAGATGTAGGGCTGTGTCAAAAAGAATAGAAGATCATCTGCATAAGCTGCTGTCTTAAATTCTCTGTCTGCTGTTTTAAAACCATGGATAGAGGGGTTTTGATTGATTAATCTGATGAAAGGTTCTAAGGAGATGATAAATAATAATGGAGAGAGGGGGCATCCCTGTGTTGTTCTGTTTTTAATTTTAATGTAGTTAGAAAGGGTGCCATTAATTTAAATTTTTGCTGTCGGGGAGGCATATAAAGTTTGGATCCAAGATAGCATATTTTTTGAAGACCGACATGCTCACAGGTAGTGAACATATAGTCCCACGCTACTTGATCGAAGGCCTTCTCTGCGTCAGTAGACAGGAGAAGACTCTCGATCTTGCCCATGCGCGTGTTGTGAATTAGGTTGAGGGCTTTGGAGATATTGTCTCTAGCCTCTCTCCCTGGCATGAAGCCCACTTGTTCGGGACTTACTATTTTCAGTAGTAGGGGTCTGAGACGGTTGGCGATTATTTTTGCCAGGAGTTTTAAATCTACATTAAGTAGAGATATTGGCCTATAACTTGATCATTCATTCAAATCTTTATTTGCTTTTGGGATCACTGTGATATGTGCTTGTAAAAAGGATTGTGGTATTTTTTGTTGATTGTTTAAGGAGTAGAAGTTTTCAAGGAGGGGGCCTTTTATTATTTCTGTAAAAAGTTTGGAATACTGGGAAGTCAGGCTATCTGGACCAGGGCTTTTCCCAGGTTTGAGATCTTTGATGGCCTGTATTATTTCAAATTCTTGAATTGGCAATTCTAATTTGTGGATTTCCTCTGAGGATAGAGTTGGGAGGGTACTTTTTTTAAGGAAGTCCTTAATAATGTGATTTCTATTTGCTAGTAGGTGTTTAGGTTTATGAGTTGGGGGAAGGTTGTAGAGTTTTAAGTAGTAGTCATAAAATTGGTTTGTAATCTTGTCTGTTGAGTGTTCTAGTGTGTTGTTCCCTGAACGTATGTTAATTATATTTTCTAGGGCTTTAGTGTCTTTAGGGCTTTCGCTAAGTATTTCCCACTTTTGTTTCCATGTTCATAATAATGTCATTTTTGAGAAAAATTAGGCGTCTTGCCTTGTTCTCTAAAATTTCTTGCAGTTCCTTTCTTGCTTCTAGTAAAGCAGAGGCTGTTGCAATAGAGAGTCTTTTTTTTTTTGTAGCGATTCTAAGTGGAAAATAGTAGCAGAGAGGGCTGATATTTTTTGTTCAGAATCCCTTTTTAGGCGAGCACCCAATTTAATGAATTCACCTCTTATCACACATTTGTGTGCCTCCCATGTTATCATTGGAGATGTTTCTTTGTTGCTGTTTAGCTCAAAATAAGTTTAAATAGAATCTGTGTGATAACATCCGGTTTTAATAGAAGTGAGGGGTTTAATCTCCAGGTGCATGTTCTCTTTTGGTTGTCAGGTTGTGTGAGTGTGATGGCGATGGGGCAGTGATCAGAAACCGATTGAAACCCAATTTTTGCCTCAGTTAGTAAAGTGAGGTCTCTTTGTGTTATGAATAGATAGTCTATTCTTGTGTATTTATCATGTGGGATCGAGTAGAAAGTAAAATCTTTCTCTGAGGGGTTTAAAAGTCTCCATGAGTCCATTAACAAAATTAGAATTTAGCATGGACTTAATGCGTTTTAGGGTTTTGTATATGATTGAGGTTTGACCATTAGAGGTATCCTGGAGTGGGTTCAATGGTATATTGACGTCCCCTTCTAGCATTACCATTTCAGCTGAAAATTTCACTTCGTTTTTTACCCACTGGCAAAAAGAGACGTGAGCTTTATTTGGGAAATAGACATTTGCGAGAGTCGTTAATTGTCCATTTAAGGTGCCTACCATCTGGATCAGGAAGCTTTTCCTTGAATGCGAAATTTGAGCTTTTGCTAAGCAATATTCCAACACCTTTTGTCTTTGCCAGTGGGTTAGATGCATAGAATGCCTTTGTGAAAAAGTTGTTGAGTAAATTTTGAACTTTGTCTTTTTTAAAGTGAGTGTCCTGTAGGAAAACTATTTTTGGCTTGGCTTTAGAGAGTTCCCTTATTAAGGAGGTCCTTTTTTCAGGGATGTTTAGTCCTTTAGTGTTGTGTGAGATTAGTGTGGGCAGTTTGCCAAGTTCAGAGTAGGCCATGCTGAGAAAGAAAAAAAAAAAAAGAAGGGGGAGGGGGGTGGGAGAGTTAAGTGTATGAGTAGAAGAAGTAGTAATTAGACAAAAAGATTATGACACAATGCCTATACAAGTATAGACTGTGGTCTGATACTATTGGCAAGATTGTGACTGTAGACTAGTAGAGTATTTTACAGCAACGTTCTGAATACGTCTTGTGTGAGGGTCTACAGGGTTTTGTGGGGTGATGGGAGAATTGCGATTTATTAAGGTATTAAGGTAATTATTTAATTAAGGTATTATGAAAGAGCTCGTTCTCTTCTGATTTTACAACGGAGGAAGTTATTGAAGAATTAAAGATCATGGTTGTGAAAGCTGTTATAGGTGTTTCCCTAGCTCCACGGCAACAAATAAGCTAGTTCTTTATATAAGAAAAAACAGATAAACTGTAAAACGGTCTAACAGACTGCTAAGATCTGGTAAGGATTAGACTATTAAATCAACCTCATGTAAAATAGTAAAGCAGTTAGTCAATATATTCCTTATTGAATAGGATCATTAGTACAAATAAACCTTATCAAGTAATATGATTAAGTAGTGAAACTTATTCATCAACAGTGCAATGAACTTTTAAGTGTAGTATAAGATATATGATAGACTAAATGAGAAGCCTTTTCTTTGTTCTCTTTCTTATCTCTGGTTGTGTAAACACCAAAAACAAAAACATTTTCGGGCATTCAGGTTTTAGGTAACCATGCATCACTGGAACCGAATATATGGAGTTGGAGATAAGGGATGAGGGGAGTTTATTAAATGTTTAAATACATTTAGCTAATTAGGTGGAAAATAACAGAAGTTGCATCTTTCTTATAACAGTTTCCTAGAGTAGTGACATAAGAGCAGTCTGTATTGAAGAAAAAAGTCTTTGTTCCGGGTTTAGGGCCCCTTTCCTTTTCAACGAATGTTCTACATTTTGTGAGGGCAAAATCCAGATGAATCATGTAATAAAGGACGATGAAGCATCTTGGTTCATGTAAAGTGAGTGAGCGCTAAATACGCTTTCAAATTTGGTGATAAAAATAAATTCGTAAAGAAATGAATATTATCTATATACACAGATAGTGATAATAGATTAAGATCGCTTTTGTTACTCCTAAAACAATATGCATTTGATGGTATCTTATAAAGCATTCATATAATAGTCCCCAATGAGTAAAAACATCAAGTCCATAAAAACAGCTGATGTTCGCTGGTAGATTGACTTTCTCCCTAATTAAATGGAGATCAGCCTACATTCCAATTACATTTAAAATGCCCCACTGAGTTTTGGTGATCCACTGATGTTTTGGCCTCAATAATTCAATTTTCGTTCATGCAAAGAAATATAAAAAACTTTCATTGCGCAGTGAACTTTCCAGTTAAAGCATCATGGCAAGACAAAACAAGATGCACTCACTGTATAAGTATCGTATTAGAGAGCATAGAGCAGTCAGCCGCCCACCGCGATCTCCTCCTCGCTCTGGTCTGCGAGTGTGAATCAAAGCATACAAAGCACTACGGATGACGTCACTTGGCTCCTCCCGACGCGTTGCTTCACACCTCACATGACTTTATCTTGGTTCATGCAGTCAGTTAGTTTAGTTTCAAGATGCAATATATTTATAATGTGTAGTCAAATCATGTGAGGAGTGCCGATAAGAATGTGGGACAAGAAGTTCTGCTGTAAGGTGTGATTATGACTGTGAAAAAAAAAAAAGGTCAAAAGTCAAATACAGTAATTGTTACCTTACTGAGTTCATTGGTCGGTGTCAGCAGTAGTTCAGAAGGTGATCGATAGATCAGAGGTGCGATGGCATCCAATCTCCATCTATGGGTAGATCACAGTCAGGCGACAAGTGCTTACCATGTTATGTATGGTATATATCCAGTTGAAAGTCAAGAAAAAAAAAAAGGGGGACATGGATATGTAAAACCAAACCCCCCCCCCACAATATTGATATCTTCATATATTGCATATATCATTTGGCAATAAGATGAGGTTAATTGTAGGTATATATGGGCAGGATTGACTAAATTCTCTGTAAAGAGAGGCTAACTACTTCTATTTGGTTGAGAGAGGTTCCCTGCCTTGTCTTGAGATGCCATGTGCTCAGACATCTGCCTGAGCTCTGTTTTAAGTTCAGTTATAGCTGAGGTTACTGATTTTTTAATATCAGCAGCGATCTCTGTCATTACTGCTAGTGTTAGGGGTGAGTCTGTGTGCGGTGGGTCTCTTACCCATTGGTCTGAAGCCACTATTGACCCCTCGTTGCTGTCCTCTTCATGTCTGGATGCCGCCATCTTGTCCTCCATGCTGATCTTCCGAGATGCAGAACGCAGAGCGAATATATCCGAGTTATACCGGTTGTTTGCTGCCTCGGTAGATCGCTTGTTCTTGGCTTGAGGTGTTCCTCTAGTCGGTTTGCCCATTGCTTGGTAAGAAAGACTGTTTTTCTGAGCCGTGGAGCTGTGGAAGTCCGAGAGCTCTCCTAGATTGCTGCCATTTGCGCTGCTCATCAGGCCACGCCCCTCTTTTTTTAACCTTTCAGATGCTTCTGCAGTGTCCCTGATGAAGCAGTTTTGGACCGTAAAACACGTCAGCACAGACAAGCAGGATTTGTCTGTGCTGACGTTTCAGCGACTAGTCTATTTATCCATTTGTACAATTTTTAATCCTCCATGCATATAATTTTCATGCGAGCCTTATGTTATACTCCACTGTTTTTTTTAAAGGGTTATAATAAATCTTTGTTTTATTTAAGCATGTCATCAGTATCAGTACAATGTCTTTAAAGTCCCGTATTGTTTTGAAAGAAATATCCTTGTTGGTTGTTTTGATGTTTGCTGTGTGTTACTAATTTGCTTTTATTTTATTTTAGGGTGAGTGCTGCACAATGGTGGAGGGGAAGTGAATTTGTGTGATGTTGAGGTGGAGGAAAAGAGCTTGAGGGAAAGTTTGTGTTGTAGAGACAGTGGTGCTCTGCAATTATTATTATCATTATTATGATTATTATTATGAGTGGTGTTATTAATATTATACATTTTTTCTTCTTTATTGATATTGCAAGAAAATTAGGGGGGGATTACACAAATAATAATCTAGAAATCAATAAATATTATTAATCCACACCCACTTCTCACCGTTCTTTTTAGGGGTAGGTAAGCAATGAAACACACAACACAAACTGTAGGCGAAAAAGATTATTTTGTACCCAGAATTAAAATGAACAGCTCAGTCTCCAATCAGAAAGTATGGATTTGTGTAATATTTAATTAAGCATTCAAAGTGCAGGTACAGGATTATAACAGTATCAGGAAAACATGCCACCAATACTACAGAACAGATTCTAAATAACATATATCACAGACAAATATCCACAGTGATACTTAAAGTGACAACCAAAATCTAAGCTAACAGATCTCTGCAGATGTTAAATGCAATCACAGAATGAAATGGTGTTTGGGTGGAAAACTATGAAAGGACTGGACATAATATAAAGGGTTATGGACATAACTTATCAGAAAAATGTTCATGTAGTTAAAGCTATGGTCTTTTTTCAATGGTAACATGCAGCTCTGACTGGTAAACTGAAAGGAAGGCTGTGTCCTGCAGATTTAATGCTTTTGAATTGCAGTCCTGGGAAAAACTGCTGAGAATTCCCCTGACTTCAGGAAGATCAAACCTGTCAATAATACAGGAAATAAAATAAGGCTGTCTGGTAGAAGGCCTGGTAGTTAGGATTAAACTCAAGTATTCAAATACTTAGGATTCATTAGGCAAGGCTTCGATGCTGGAGTAGATTGAAGAAGAAATAAAGTCAGTGGCAGAGGCTAATACTGATATAAATAGATAATATTGCTTAAGAAATGAGCGTGAAATCCTAGGAACCGAGAAGAAGATGATGACAGACAAATATAGCAAGTATGGCATTTGCTGGGAGCGTGTAAATGATGTGACTGAACAACTATACACAATATAGGCAATTACTAGGTAGAAAACATAAAACTTAGCTTAGCAATTCATGCCTCAAAATTTTCTTTTAACATAGGATGCCACTCTTTGGCATCTCAGATGATTGCAACACAATGGAGCAAAGTTCAAAATTCACCTCTAGCTATAAAATGACAAAGAAGTAGTAAGAACAGCAAACAATATACTGTATAGTAAACAAAAGTGATAAAATATCTAAAATAGAACTGTCTCTAGACATGTACAGTATCTCACAGAAGTGAGTACACCCCTCACATTTTTGTAAATATTTTATTATATTTTTTCATGTGACAACACCGAAGAAATTACATGTTGCTACATTGTAAAGTAGTGAGTATACAGCTTGTATAACAGTGTAAATTTGCTGTCCCCTCAAAATAACTGAACACACAGCCATTAATGTTTAAACCACCCCTAAGTGAAAATGTCCAAATTGGGCCCAATTAGCCATTTTCCCTCCCCGGTGTCATGTGACTCGTTAGTGTTACAAGGTCTCAGGTGTGAATGGGGAGTGGGTGTGTTAAATTTGGTGTTATCGCGCTCACTCTCTCATACTGGTCACTGGAAGTTGAACATGGCACTCATGGAAAAGAACTCTCTGAGGATCTGAAAAAAAAAATTGTTGCTCTACATAAAAATGGCCTATGCTATAAGAAGATTGCAAGACCCTGAAACTGAGCTGCAGCACGGTGGCCAAAACCATACAGCTGTTTAACAGGACAGGTTCCACTCAGAACAGCCACAGTCGACCAAATAAGTTGAGTGCACGTGCTCAGCATCATAGCCAGAGGTATAGACATATGAGTGCTGCCAACATTGCTGCAGAAGTTGAAGGGGCGGGGGGTCAGCCTGTCGGTGCTCAGACCATATGCCGCACACTGCATCAAATTGGTCTGCATGGCTGTCGTCCCAGAAGGAAGCCTCTTCTAAAGAAGAAAGCCTCAAACAGTTTTCAGAAGACAAGCAGACTAAGGACATGGATTACTGGAACCATGTCCTGTGGTCTAATGAGACCAAGATAAACTTATTTGGTTCAGATGGTGTCAAGCGTGTGTGGCGGCAACCACGTTAGGAGTACAAAGACAAGTGTGTCTTGCCTATAGCCAAACATGGTGGTGGGAGTGTCATGGTCTGGGGCTGCATGAGTGCTGCCGACACTGGAGTGCTACAGTTCATTGAGGGAACCTTGAATGCCAACATGTATAGTGACATACTAAAGCAGAGCATGATCCCTTCCCTTTGGATACGGGGCCAAAGGGCAGTATTCCAACATGATAATGACCCCAAACACACCTCCTAGACAACCACTCCCTTGCTAAAGAAGCTGAGGGTAAAGGTGATGGACTGGCCAAGCATATCTCCAGACCTAAACCCTATTGAGCATCTGTGAGGCATCCTCAAACAGAAGGTGGAGGAGCGCAAGGTCTCTAACATTGACCAGCTCTGTGATGTTGTCATGGAGGAGTGGAAGAGGACTCCAGTTGCAACCTGTGAAGATCTGGTGAACTCCATGCCCAGGAGGATTAAGGCAGTGCTGGAAAATAATGGTGGCCACACAAAATATTGACACTTTGGGCCCAATTTGGACATATTCACTTAGGGGTGTATTCACTTTTGTTGCCAGTGGTTTAGACAATAAAGGCTGTGTGCTGAGTTATTTTGAGGGGACAGCAAGTTTACACTGTTATACAAGCTGTACACTCACTATTTTACATTGTAGCAAAGTGTCATTTCTTCAGTGTTGTCACATGAAAAGATATAATGAAATAGTTACAAAAATGTGAGGGGTGTACTCACTTTTGTGAGATACTGTAACACTGGAAAATATAACCACTGGAAATTGTGTCAAGGATTAACATACTATATATGCATATATTACTTAAATGTTTTTATGTAATAATAGTATGCTTTTGCATTTACAAAACTGCAAAGCATTAGTACTTCAGATTATTCAAAAAAGAAAATAAACTGGTCAATTGGGAAGAATTGTATCTGTAAGGATACTATATACAGCCTCTGGGGTTGATTTACTAACGACATGTGAAATTTCATGTGAAATCCAAAGAGATAAAAACACTGGGTTGCATATCATACAAAACAAAGGATAACCGTCACCACAAACAGCCAACAGTGACAGGTTCTCTTTGATGCTTAAGAGCAGTATAACTATATAAGTTATGGTGAGAAGGGATTACAGCAATCAAAAAGTCCTCACGCTAAGTGGTGTGTTAGCACTGTAATTTCCGTAATGACCAGGTTTTCAAATGGCAAAGCCAACTTGGCAAAATGGATACCATCTCAACATACTCCACCACAGAAAAAACAGTGAGGGTTCACTCACAGCAGATAAACGAACAACCTGGGCCAAATATCCAGAATACAGGACACCAGGACCCCAGAGAAGGAAATGGAAACATGACCCCAAGACACCAGGTTTATGACGAGAGTTATGTTAATCACTATCCGCATATTCCCCATCGAGCTGACAGAAGACCCCAGCATAACGACAGACACCACAAAATGGTGGAAGAAAAACATACTATTGGAAGAACAATAGGAAGCAATAGGAAGCCCCAGAATGGAAATAATTGGTACAAACCGCCCTACGACCAGAGAGATTACAGAAGACCACCACAAGAATATAGAAATCATAGGAGACAGGGCACCACTATATGAATAATATGGGCCACGAGGTAGGAGCCCTGCCCAGGAATACAGATATGGTGAAAGAAGAGGTCCACAACAGAGAAACCATCGCCAGAACGAAAGTAGTCCAATACCCACCCACAACTACTATGCCCCGCTAATGAATCGAGATGAAGAAGTGAGACAAGGCAGACAATACCCTTCACAATATGAGATTACACTAGGTCTTTTTTAGACAGTGCAGGGAGAATCATCCACCGAGAAATCTAGACGAGACGAGAAACTCCAGAAAAAGCCCAGAAAGAAGAGAGGACGGAGATCCGGCAAGAGAGAGCAAAAGAAAAAGGGAATAAAAGGGGAGGGCATTTTTAACTTAAGTGGTCACACATGAAGAGTTTGCGGTTCTGGACAAAGGTCTGAAGTACGCACCCACTAGGAATCTTGATAAATTCCAGACCTACACATACATTGGTATCCAGAAATTTGTGAGAAAATTGAACATCCAAAAATACATTGCAGGAAACCCTTTTAGACACAAACATACAGTTGCCGGTAATGATGGAATTTTACACAGTACACTGAGGAACAAATCAGTTTTTAACCCACCTATTAAAGATAATAAATATATTGAGGTTTTTAAAAGAGTGGTTTTAGAAGATATTAAGGATCTTAAAATAAAGAAGAAGGAAGAACCCAGTTATATAAAAAGTGGCATTCGAAAATTGATGAAAAGGAGGGACCTTGTCATCCAACCAGCGGACAAGGGAGGTGGGATTGTGGTCCTCTCGAAGGAACAATACCATGATACCATGATGAATATGCTGGGAGATGATAACACTTATAATAAGCTATTGAGTAATCCCATGTTCAAGTGCAGGAATGCACTCGAACACAGGGCCGATCCCAGACAGGGTGCACGGGGTGCACGGGGTGCAGTGCACCCGGGCGCCAGAGAGGTGGGGGCGCTGAAGCACCAGAGTGCTCCCCTCCCTCCTCCTCCTCCTCCTCTCTGTGTCCAGAGGCGGCTCCCTCCGCAGGGAGAGGATGTCCGTGATAGGCAGAACACTGAACAATGACTGCTGGGAAACTGAGTGTTCAGCCTATCACATATGAGGATGAGGAGGAGGTGCGGCTTTTGTACACTGGAATGGCCGCCGTCTGACTACATGACACGGGCTGATCAGGTAGGCAGATCGGAACACTGAGGCTGCAATGGACACAGGAAAGGGCTGCAATGGACACAGGGAGGCTGCAATGGACACAGGGAAGGACTGCAATGGACACAGGGAGGCTGCAATGGATATATATATATATATATATATGTATATATATACAGTACCTCACAGAAGTAAGTACACCCCTCACATTTTTGTAAATATTTTATTATATCTTTTCATGTGACAACACTGAAGAAATGACACTTTGCTACAATGTAAAGTAGTGAGTGTACAGCTTGTATAACAGTGTCAATTTGCTGTCCCCTCAAAATAACTCAACACAGAGCCATTAAAGTCTAAACCGCTGGCAACAAAAGTGAGTACACGCCTAAGTGAGAATGTCCAAATTGGGCCCAAAGTGACAAAATTTTGTGTGGCCACCATAATTTTCGACACTGCCTTAACCCTCTTGGGCACGGAGTTCACCAGAGGTTCACAGGTTGCCACTGGAGTCCTCTTCCACTCCTCCAAGATGACATCACGGAGCTGGTGGATGTTAGAGAACTTGAACTCCTCCACTTTCCATTTGAGGATACTCCACAGATGCTCAAAAGGGTCTGGAGACATGCTTGGTCAGTCCATCATCTTTACCCCCAGCTTCTTTAGCAAAGCAGTGGTCTTCTTGGAGGTGTGTTTGGGGCCGTTATCATGTTGGAATTCTGCCCTGTGGCTCAGTCTCCGAAGGGAGGGGATCATGCTCTGCTTCAGTATATCACATGAAAAGATACAATAAAATATTTATAAAAATGTGAGGGGTGTACTCACTTTTGTGAGATACTGTATATATACAGATCTATATACAGATCTATATATAGATCTATATATAGATCTATATATATAGATCTATATATAGATCTACAGTCAGTTCTATAAATATTGGGACATCGACACAATTCTAATCTTTTTGGCTCTATACATCACCACAATGGATTTGAAATGAAATGAACAAGATGTGCTTTAACTGCAGACTTCCAGCTTTAATTTGAGGGTATTTACATCCAAATCAGGTGAATGGTGTAGGAATTACAAAAGTTTGCATATCTGCCTCCCACTTTTTAAGGGACCAAAAGTAATGGGACAGATTAACAGTCATCCATCAAACTTTCACTTTTTAATACTTGGTTGCAAATTCTTTGCAGTCAATTACAGCCTGAAGTATGGAACGCTTAGACATCACCAGACACTGGGTTTCATTCCTGGTTATGCTCTTCCAGGCCTCTACTGCAACTGTCTTCAGTTCCTGCTTGTTCTTGGGGCTTTTTCCCTTCAGGTTTGTCTTCAGCAAGTGAAATGCATGCTCAATCAGATTCAGGTCAGGTGATTGACTTGGCTATTGCATAACATTCCACTTCTTTCCCTTAAAAAACTCTTTGGTTGCTTTCGCAGTATGCTTAGGGTCATCGTCCATCTGCACTGTGAAGCACCGTCCAATGAGTTCTGAAGCATTTTGCTGACTATGAGTAGATAATATTGCTCGAAACACTTCAGAATTCACCCTGCTGCTTTTGTCAGCAGTCACATCATCAATAAATACAAGAGAACCAGTTCCATTGGCAGCCATACATGCCCATGCCATGACACTACCACCACCATGCTTCACTAATGAGGTGGTATGCTTTGGATCATGAGCAGTTCCTTTCCTTCTCCATACTCTTCTCTTCTCATCACTCTGGTACAAGCTGATCTTGGTCTCATTTGTCCATAGGATGTCGTTCCAGAACTGTGAAGGCTTTTTTAGATGTTGTTTGGCAAACTCTAATCTGGCCTTTCTGTTTTTGAGGCTCACCAATGGTTTACATCTTGTGGTGAACCCTCTTTATTCACTCTGGTGAAGTCTTCTCTTGATTGTTGACTTTGACACACATACACCTACCTCCTGGAGAGTGTTCTTGATCTGGCCAACTGTTGTGAAAGGTGTTTTCTTCACCAGGGAAAGAATTCTTCAGTCATCCACCACAGTTGTTTTCTGTGGTCTTACAGGTCTTTTGATAGTGCTGAGCTCACCGGTTCTTTCTTTCTTTTTAAGGGTGTTCCAAACAGTTGATTTGGCCACACCTAATGTTTTTGCTATCTTTCTGATGGGTTTGTTTTTTTTCAGCCTAATGATGGCTTGCTTTACTGATAGTGACAGCTCTTTGGATCTCATATTGAGAGTTGACAGCAACAGATTCCAAATGCAAATAGCACACTTGAAATTAACTCTGGACCTTTTATGTGCTCTTGTAAATGGGATAATGAGGGAATAACACACACCTGGACATGGAACAGCTGAGCAGACAATTGTCCTATTACTTTTGGTCCCTTAAAAAGTGGGATGCACATACACAAACTGTTGTAATTCCTACACTGTTCATCTGATTTGGATGTAAATACCCTCAAATTAAAGCTAAAATTCTGCAGTTAAAGCACATCCTGTTCGTCTCATTTCAAATCCATTTGAATGGCTGTACAGAGACAAAAAGATTAGAATTGTGTCGATGTCCCAATATTTATGGACCTGACTATATATATAGATCTATATATAGATCTATATATAGATAAATATTACAGTATATTATCAAAAGTATTTGGACGCCTGCCTTTACACGTACGTGAACTTTAATGGCATCCCAGTCTTCGTCCGTAGGGTTCAACATTGATTTGGCCCACCCTTTGCAGCTATGATAGCTTCAAATCTTCTGGGAAGGCTGTCCACAAGGTTTATGAGTGTGTCTATGAGAATGTTTAACCATTTTTCCATTAACACATTTGTGAAGTCAGGCACTGATGTTGGGCAAGAAGGCCATTTTTACAATCTCCACTCTAATTCATCCCAAAGGTGTTCTATTGGGTTGAGGTCAGGACTGGCCAGTCAAGTTCCTCCACTCCAAACTCACTCATGCGTGTATTTATGGACCTTGCTTTGTGCACTTGTCCAAATAATTTGGTGGAGGGGGATTATGGTGTGGGGTTGTTTTTCAGAGGTTGGGCTTGGCCCCTTAGTTCCAGTGAAGGGATACCAGCATACCAAGACATTTTGGACAATTTCATGCTCCCAACTTTGTGGAACAGCTTAGGGATTGCTCTTTCCTGTTCCAACATGACTACACACCAGTACACAAACAAGGTCCATAAAAACATGGATTAACAAGTTTGGGGTAGAGGAAATTGACTTGCCTGCACAAATTCCTGACCTCAACCCAATAGAACATCTTTGGGATGAATTACAGCGGAGAATGCAAGCCAGACCTTCTCATCCAACATCAGTGTCTGACCTCACAAATGCGCTTCTGGAAGAATGGTCAAACATTCCCATAGACATGCTCTTAAACTTTGTGATAGCTGCAAAGGGTAGGCCAACTCAATATTGAACCCTATGGACTAGGACTGGGATGCCATTTAGGTTCACATGCATGTAAAGGCAGGCATCCCAATACTTTTGACAATGTAGTGTGTGTGTGTGTATATATATTGTGGAGAGTCAGCCTGTGAAAGGTTAATGAAACAGGGCAAGTATTTCCCTTTCAGGCCTGCTTATTAGGCACCTGGTCAGGGAGGCTGTGAGAGATGGCTGTTGATCTAACAGAGCTTGAAGCTGGAAGGCCCCCTGTTGCCTATGACTTGATCCTACTGGGTGAGCTTGCCTGAATGGGACTTTCTATGTTATATGCTATAGCTGGGATGCTGAGCATTATTTAAAAGAACTGACTTATACTGCTAAGAAGAGTTTTTGTGTTGTTTGAACTGCCTATAAAGACAAAGCCTGTCAATTTTCTGTTGCTTTTTGCTGAATAAAGCTTTTTAAGTTGACCGAACTGTGTCACAGCTGCTTGTTAACCCCTTGGATATATATATATATATATATATATATATATATATATATATATATATATATATACAGTATCTCACAAAAGTGAGTACACCCCTCACATTTTTGTAAATATTTTATTATATCTTTTCATGTGACAACACTGAAGAAATGTCACTTTGCTACAATGTAAATTAGAGAGTGTACAGCTTGAATAACAGTGTAAATTTGCTCTCCCCTCAAAATAAAGAAAAAGGCAGTACAGCGCATAAGCAAATCTTAAATAAAACAATCAATAATCGCCCATATAAAAACTAGATCCAAATAAAATCCAGCAATTTCTCCAGTGATAATCGTGACATGCAATAGCTTGTAGGGTGACTGTAGTGAAATGAACCTCCACCTTCGGTAGCACAAGCCGCTCACCTCTACAGATGGACCCCTGAATATATCAGTCAGGTCAAATCAGCAGTTCCCTCATAGGGGTAAAGGCAGGGGATGATGTATGCAAATCTCGATCAGGCTTCAGCAACAGATACTCTTGCAGTCATGACATGTAAAAAAAAAATAAAGGAGATCTAGTGCTCTCTGTAAATCACTAAAAATCTTTTATTCCAAATGGATAAAAAACACTTACAAACATCGCACTGTACCCCAGTGCAAAGGACAACAGCATGTATAGATGGATGATCCACGTCGGATAGACAAACAAAGCGCCTCGGCCGCTGAGGAAGTCCCACCCCCTTTAGGGACATAACGCATATGGCACTATCCACGTGACTGGATCGTGATGTCACCCGCGCTCCGTTTGTCTATCCGACGTGGATCATCCATCTATACATGCTGTTGTCCTTTGCACTGGGGTACAGTGCGATGTTTGTAAGTGTTTTTTATCCATTTGGAATAAAAGATTTTTAGTGATTTACAGAGAGCACTAGATCTCCTTTATATATTTTTACATGTCATGACTGCAAGAGTATCTGTTGCTGAAGCCTGATCGAGATTTGCATACATCATCCCCTGCCTTTACCCCTATGAGGGAACTGCTGATTTGACCTGACTGATATACTCAGGGGTCAATCTGTAGAGGTGAGCGACTTGTGCTACCGAAGGTGGGGGTCCATTTCACTACAGTCACCCTACAAGCTATTGCATGTCACGATTATCACTGGAGAAATTGCTGGATTTTATTTGGATCTAATTTTTATATGGACGATTATTGATTGTTTTATTTAAGATTTGCTTATGCGATGTACTGCCTTTTTCTTTTCTTATGATTTTGGGATTTGATAAATTTACCCTCAGTACTACAGCTGCTTATAGTTAGGTTATATGGTTTGCGCTGGTCGATTTTGTTTATATTCTCCCCTCAAAATAACTCGATACGCGGCCATTAATGTCTAAACTGTTGGCAACAAAAGTGAGTACACCCCAGGTGAAAATGTCCAAATTGGGCCCAAAGTGTCAATATTTTGTGTGGCCACAATTATTGTCCAGCATTGCCTTAATCCTCTTGGGTATGGAGTTCACCAGAGCTTCACAGGTTGCCACTGGAGTCCTCTTCCATTCCTCCATGGCAACATCACGTGGATGTTAGAGACCTTGTGCTCCTCCACTTTCCATTTGAGCATGCCCTACAGATGCTCAGTAGGGTTTAGGTCTGGAGACATGCTTGGCCAATCCATCACCTTTACCCTCAGCTTCTTTAGCAAGGCAGTGGTCATCTTGGAGGTGTGTTTGGGATCATTATCACGTTTGAGTACTGCCCTGCGGCCCAGTCCCTGAAGGGAGGGGATCATGCTCTGCTTCAGTATGTCACTGTACATGTTGGCATTCATGGTTCCCTCAATAAAGCACCCATGCAGACCCAGACCATGACACTCCCACCACCATGCTTGATTGTAGGCAAGACACACTTGTCTTTGTACTTCCCACCTGGTTTGCACCACACATGCTTGGCACCATCTGAATCAAATAAGTTTATCTTGGTCTCATCAGACCACAGGACATGGTTCCAGTAATCCATGTTCTTACTCTGCTTGTCTTCAGCAGAGTGTTTGCGGACTTTCTTGTGCATCATCTTTAGAAGAGGCTTCCTTCTGGGACGACAGCCATGCAGACCAATTTGATGCAGTGTGCAGCGTATGGTCTGAGCACTTACAGACTGAACCCCCACCCCTTCAACCTCTGCAGCAATGCTGGCAGCACTCATATGTCTATTTCTCAAAGACAACCTCTAAATGACTGTCAGTCTTACAGCCCCATTCTTGTAAGACTGACACTCACACTAAAGCATATACTTTTAAGGTACTTAAGTCACTATTTACTATTGCAAAAGTATGCCACTTTTAAGTTCTCCTACCGTATGTACTGTAATTTGTAAAATGTTAGGAATATAAGAAATAGGAGAAAAACAGCTAGTGAATTTGGATGTTAAAGGGTCACAGTGTTGTAGCCTTGTATAGAGGTATGTGTACACAACATTTTGTAGGAAAATTCTGTTAGTGGTGTCTCCTAGAGAAATATTTTGTGATTTAATCTGCCCAAACCAATTTATAATTGTTATTTAAGTTTTGAGGGAGGCTTTTATTTAAGTGGGTACACAAATGACATGATTAAAATGGATCATTATGTCCTGTACATGTATTTCTTAAAAATATACTGTATATATTATCATCCTAATTCCTTATACTGATACGCTGTATAGAAGTGAATATTTTCTGTAAAGTAACATTCCGAATCTGAGACATAAACATCTACAGTGTATTGCTATTCTGAATAACAAAGAGAAAAGATTGATGGGAAATCCTTTGGATAAAGACATCTAGGGTCCTCAGCTACCATTAGACATGTCAGATGTGCTTGATCCTGACTTCTGCTTGACACTCTTAGGCAGTCCAACACAGGAAGACAGGATGACAGAAATTGCTGAGTCAATTAAGACACTGCAAAGAAAGAAACTTCTTGCAGCAATCACCATAGTGACTTATCTGACTAGACACACTAATGATTTATATGGCTCAGAACAGATGTTAAAGAAATGTCTAATGTGCATTCAGTAAGTCTTAGCATCAGCCTTCATTATATTAGTGTGGGCCAGAGGCACGGTGACAGTAGTCAATATATTAACCTAATGATAGATGCTCTCTTCTAAGTGGCTGACACAACTATAAACCATTACCTTTTATCATTCCTATCATTCACAACAGTTAAAATCCATAGGATATTTAAATAAGATTATATAAGGTACGTGTGAAAATGGAGCAATATTGGAATTTGTTAAGTCAGAGTAATGGGTTAAAAATACCCATTTACACTTGACTTGAGTTTTAGAGTCTATTTCTGTATTGATTAGGGGGTGTTCAACCCCTTCTTCATAATACTGAGCCACAGCTGGTGATAGTATTTTCAGCTACCTTGTCCAAGTAAACTCAGAAATGCTAGAACTCAAATGCAAACATATCTCAAAATCTGGCTTAACGTTTTTCATCAGTGCTGGAAGGCCCTATAAGGGAAGGCAAATCAAGTATGTCTAATCATTGAGGGCACTAATAAGGTATCCTCCTGTAAAAATATGAGTATTTCTGTCAATAATCAGGAGTAAATAGGCCATCTCTGTGCTCTGGATAAGGGCTATGTATTGCAGAGAGGAAAATAAAGGTGACGATATTTAGAGTTGGGTCGAACACCCCCTGGTTTGGTTCACGCTAGAACTCTCGAACATCGCAAAAGTTCAGACTCGAACAGCAAACCCTATTAAAGTCTATGGGACCCAAACTTGAAAAATCAAAAGTGGCCATTGTGAAGGTTCATATGCAAGTTATTGGCCATAAAAAGGGTATGGCGGCCTGGGTACTGCCCTGGAGGGACATGTAGCAATGCAAAAAATGTTTTAAAAAAAGATTGTTTTTACAAAAGCAGTGATTTTAACGATGCTTAAAGTAAAACAATAAAAGTGAAAAATTCCTTTGAATATAGTGCCTGGGGGTCCCCTTAGTCTGCCTATTAAGTGGTACATCTGTACAGTGTATAGAACCTGCTGCAGCCAAACCGACACAATACCATTGCCGGCCATACAAAAATGTAAAAAAAAATGGCATGGGGGGCCCCCCAATCTATACCAGGCCCTTTGGTCTGGTGTGGATTTTAAGGGGAACCCCATACCAAAGTTAAAAAATAACGGCGTGGGGTCCCCTCAAAATCTATACCAGACCCTTATCCAGGCATGCAACCCCGTGAGTGAGCACCTTTTTTGACAATTCCTTTATTAAGAATTAAAAATCCCCCGATGTAGATCCATCATCAATCACAATGCCCGCTGCACTGCCGGACCTGAATAAAAAATGATCCGCCCGTGACCAAGGCTAACCACTGAATGCCTGCTCTGCCATTTGACAGTTCTTAAATAGGTAAGGGGGGCACCTGGTGATGGCACAACCAGGTGATGTCACCAGGTGGCCCCACACTTTACCCATTTAGGTAAGCACCCCCTATGTTGAGGGCTTGTGTACTGGTATGGTTAAGGTGGAAGGGCGCTTGCTCGCCCCCCTTTCCTGTTCTGCCAGGCTGCATGTTCGGATAAGCGTCTAGTCTGGATTTTGGGGGGATCCCACACGTTTTTTTTTTTTTTTTAAATTCTGGCATGGGATTCCCCTAAATATCCATAACAGACTCAAAGGGCATGGTATGGATTGGGGGAGACCCCCACGCTGTTTTATTTCACTTTTTTTTATTGCCGGCAATGATTTTGTTTTCATGAAGTCCGTTGACAGCTGACAGGACACAGTGGCCGACTTCCCGTCTCACTCCTTAACAACCAAATATGCAGTGCATTGTGGGGCGTTTGACGTGCGAACATCCCATTGGGCGCCCTGCAAGGTGTTCGCTGAACGGGCGAACAGGCGATGTTTGGGCTGAACTTTTGCTCGGCTCGAATTGTTCACCCAACTCTAATGATAATACCCATTTATGTCTTTTACATAAATGAGTAATTGGGAGCATAATAGTCACTCATACCAGCAAATCCGCCAGCTCCTTACAATCGTGTGTTTATGGTGAATTTCCAGCCATAAAGCTTATGAGCATAAATGCATGTGTTTTTCGGGAATGAGATTCCAAATAAATGTGCAATAATGCATATGGGCATGCACACAGGAGCGTGCTTGTGAATGCAAAGGTGTGTCCACCGCAGTTACTGGTGCCTAGTGGGCTATTCTTTGGCCCTTTCCTTGACTTGGTGTCAGGGCCTGGGCTTTGACCTGGAACCTCTGCTGTGTCTGGTGATGAGTCTTCTCACTGAGCTACCTGAGATGCTGGACAGTGGCCTGGCTGATCCATTGGACAACCCCGCCTTGTGCCTTGACTTCTGCTGAACCTTGAACTCTTTGCTCCTCCCATGAACTTCCTGATTTAGGCCATGTCTCTGCACTACCTGTTTGCTAGATTATTGTGCTCTCTTCAGCCAGTATCTCGCTCTTGTCTTCCCATCCACATTGTACTACCACTTGTTATCGACCCTTGGCTTGTTCCTTGACTACGCTTCTTCCTGATCCCAACCTGTAATTACTCATTACTGACCTTTGGCTTGTTTTACTAACTATGCTTCTGTTTGATCCTTACCTGCTTATCCGTTTCTGGAACCTGGCTTGCTCATCTCCTGGTGGAGCAATCCTGAGGACCAGGACCTTGTACTAACACACAGCAAAATCCATCTCTACCATCAGGAGCTCTGGTGAACACCGGTTAGTACTTAAACTCTGTACCTTAGGTAAGCCCATGCCATCCACCAGGGTGACTGCCTGTGTACCTATCCTGCTGATCGATAGTAGTCCTGCTACTGCTATAGCAACTCGTCTTTGAGCCTGACCCCTAATTGTGACACTTGGCTTTTATCTGACTTGCTTCTGAAAAATCATTGTCTGTCTATTTATGCTGCCTACCTTTCTTATCAACCTTGGCCTAAAGTTTTGACCAATATCGCTTCTGTACCTCATTGACACCATTTTGTAAACCTCTGCTTGTCCTGGACCTTGATCCTGCTTCCAATTTGGATCCTGCTCAACAGTTAGCAAACTTGGCTTGTGAGCTGCTCTGATCTTTACTGGACTTAGTGTATTCCGCTTGCCCTCCAGTGGTGGCTGGTGCTCAATTTTTTTGGGGGGGCGCAAAGCTCTAACCAACCCCAGCCAACCCCCCCCCCCCGCCTGCCGGTCACTCGCCCGCAATAGATAGATAAATAGACAGATAAATGGACACATAGATAGACACTGGGTGGGATGGATGGATGGATAGATAGACACTGGGTGGGAGGGAGGGATAGATAGACACTGGGTGGGATGGATGGATAGACACTGGGTGGGATGGATAGACACTGGGTGAGATGGATGGATAGACACTGGGTGGAATGGATGGATAGAAACTGGGTGGGATGGATGGATGATTAGACACTGGGTGGGATGGATGGATGGATGGATAGACACTGGATGGGATGGATAAATGGATAGACACTGGGTGGGATGGATAAATGGATAGACACTGGGTGGGATGGATGGATAGACACTGGGTGGGATGGATGGATGGATGGATGGATGGACACTGTGTGGGATGGATGGATGGATAGACACTGGGTGGAATGGATGGATAGACACTGGGTGGGATGGATGGATAGACCATGGGTGGGATGGGGGATAGACACTGGGTGGGTGGGAGAGATAGACAGGGGGGAGGGGGAGAGAGAGATATAGACTGGGTGGGTGGGAGAGAGAGATATACACTGGATGGGTGGGAGAGAGAGATATACACTGGGGGTGGGAGAGAGAGATATACACTGGTGGGTGGGAGAGAGAGAGATATACACTGGGGGTGAGAGAGAGAGATATACACTTGGGGGTGGGAGAGAGAGATATACACTGGGGGGTGGGAGAGAGAGATATACACTGGGGGTGGGAGAGAGAGATATACACTGGGGGTGGGAGAGAGAGATATACACTGGGGGGTGGGAGAGAGAGATATACACTGGGGGGGGTGGGAGAGAGAGATATACACTGGGGGGGTGGGAGAGAGAGATATACACTGGGTGGGTGGGAGATTGAGATATACACTGGGTGGGTGGGAGATTGAGATATACACTGGGTGGGTGGGAGAGAGAGATATACACTGGGGGGTGGGAGAGAGAGATATACACTGGGGGTGGGAGAGAGAGATAAACACTGGGTGGGATGAACACACACACATAGATCAGTGATGAGGACTTACATATTAATGAGGCTCTGTCTTGCAGGCTGCAGTCCATGGCTAGTGACATTTTCCTGACACCTCCTCTGCCTCCTTCCTTCCATACGCTGGCTGGGAAGGATGTCTTATCTCGTTCTTATCTCCGTGCATATTCAGTCACACAAGGCTGGTCTCCTAATTTCTACAGGATGAATGGATGGGGATGATTCACAACATGGGCTGTGTGTTTAACAAGAGCCTCCACTGACACTGCCAAACCGAGACACAGCAACACTAGTGGAGATAATAGAAGCACTGACGATCGGCACTTGTGAAACACACAGCCCATGTGAAGCTTCCCCATCCATCCATCCATCCTGTAGAAATAAGGAGACCAGCCTTGTGTGATCGTCAGTGCTTCTATTATCTCCACTGGTGTTGCTGTGTCTCGGTTTAGCAGTGGAAACATTCGGCTTTGCCTCTTTGAAGTTGAAGGCAGCGGAGGAGTCCGCTCCCCTGCTCGGGCGCACTGGTCTGACACAGGGAAAACTGGAAGTGACAGACTACTAACTAGTCTGTCACTCAAAGCACACGGCCATAGTAATACACTATGGGCGCTGGGCGGATGCCGACCGGCGTTTTGCTTTGCGCCACAAGGCGGGTTAAAACCCCGCAAACGAAGCGCCTCGTCTGCAATCTTGTGATTGCAAATACGTGGCACTTTTCATAGTGCACTGTGCCCGGCGCCCGAACACAGTGACTTTTTTTCAATTTTTTTTTTTTTTTTAAGGGACATTTAAATTTTTTTTTTTTTCATATTTTTTTCTTTCAAAGTTTTTTTTTTGACTGCCTGGAGGGGGGGGGGGGGGGCAGCGCCTGGGCGCCCCCTATGGACGGGCCGCCACCGTTGCCCTCACTTCTGTGCTTCTGCTTACTTGACATCAGTACTTTTAAGTTTAAAGCACAGTAAAAAAGAGAAAAATAGGGCCACCAGGAGGAATTGGTAGAAGGGACCTGTGTAAGAGAAATATTGTCAGGGTACTCTCATCAAAGCTGAGAGCCAGAAATTATCAGCAGATTATTCTTTTTTTTTTTTTTAATCTTTATTTATGAAAGACAGGGTATTACATTGCAAAATAATAAAACTGTAAAGATAGAATTACATCTACCAAAGATGATGACTTTAAGCAATACACCAATCATTCTTTTCTATTATTCAAAAGAGAAAAATGAGAAAGAAAGAAAAATAATAATAATAACAATAATAGAAAAAAAAAATGTAAGTGATAAATAATAGACGATCAAATAGTATCTGGTGTAGCTAAACTAAGAAAAAAGACAATTGGTCAGGTGACAGAGTATTGAAATAAGCTCATCCGATCCCCGGGTTATAGAGATTTGGCAGGTTTCTTATATTACATTTAAGTTTGATTTATCATGCAAGATTATGGGGTGGAACAGGCAGGAGCATGGGGAGGGAGGGGGGCAGTGTGCACCTCCAACTAACCTCACTCCACACCTCCGCCTTCCCATACCCCTTCAAGACTAAGTGTCTATACCATGGTGGCACAAAAGTGTCTGTACACCACTCAGGTCAGGGTGTCTCATGGCATCAGACCTCCAGAGTCTATCCGGTCATCTTGCTCATCTATTTCTCATCCGTCACCTGACGTCAAACATATTGGCTATCCTTAAATAGACAACCATAACCAGTTAAGACTTAGTGCATTAAGGAATAGGAAAGGAAGATAAGAAGGAAAAGGAAAAGTAGGTTGGAACATACCTGGGAATCTGCGTCCAGCTCCGCCCCCCATCCAGGCCCCTTCGACATTACTACATGCACTGGAAAGTAAAACAGGAGAGGGGGAAGTGTCTCCCCTCCATTCCCCTATGTGGTTATATTACAATATAGTACCCTGGGTCCTAAGTCGTGGCTCCCACTTGTGGGCCCTTAAGGCGTCCTTTCAGGGATGGATCAGCTAGTTTGAGGAGGGCTATGTCTAAGCTAGAAGGTATGTGACCTGGATCTGAAGTATATATTGTCCAGGGTTGCCACACCACGGTGAAGCGGTCCCAGACACCTTTACAGGTGGCAATCCAATCCTCTGCCTCTCGGATGTCACCCACCCTGCGACGCCATTCCTCTCTGGATGGGACTAGCGGCCGTCTCCAGTATATGGGGAGTAGCCGCTTTGCTGCATTGAGCAAATGAGGCAGCATACTTTTCTTTTATTGGCTTAATGGCATGGGAGGAATGTGTAGCAGGAAGTGGACCAGAGACAGAGTTATGTCAATGCCCATAACATCCTTAATTTGGGATTTGATCTCTTCTCAGTAAGATTTAATTGCAGGACAATCCCACCAAATGTGGAGAAGGGTGTCTTTTTGACCACAACCCTTCCAACATAGGTCTGGTGTAGATGGATATATTTTTGCTAAATCTGCCGGTACTCGGTACAAGCGCATCAATATTTTGTAATTAATTTCCTGCGTCTTGGAGTCAATTGAGCTGGATCGAGTAAGTTGGTAAAGGGCAGATAGTTGGGCAGGGGTGAAAACTACTCCCAGGTCTCATTCCACTTATACGCTTATACCACTTATACGCTGATGACACCCAAATCTATCTGTCTACTCCTCACCTCACTCCTTCAGTCTCCTCTCGCATTACTAACTTACTAACTGACATATCAGCATGGACGTCGCACCACTTCTTCTAACTAAATCTCTCTAAAACTGAGCTATTAATATTCCCCCCCGCCCGTGCCCCCCTCCATGACTTTTCCATCAAAATCAACAATGCAACCATCAGTCCCTCCCCTCACGCCAGGGTACTAGGTGTAATCCTAGACTCTGACTTGTCATTTCAGCCTCAAATCCAATCGCTGTCAAAAGTTTGTAGAATTCACCTCCGTAACATCTCTAAAATTCGCCCTTTTTTAACAAATGAAACCACCAAGCTCCTCATTCACTCCCTTGTTATCTCTCGCCTTGACTATTGCAACTCCCTTCTCATTGGCCTACCGCTCCATAGGCTATCCCCTCTTCAGTCTATCATGAATGCTGCTGCCAGACTTATCCACCTTACCAACCGCTCAGTGTCTGCCAACCCTCTACTTCAATCCCTACACTGGCTCCCAATCACCCAGCGAATTAAATTCAAAATTCTAACCACAACATACAAAGCCATTCACAACTCTGCCCCAAGCTACATCACTAATCTTGTCTCCAAATATCACCCAAATCGACCTCTCCGCTCTTCTCAAGACCTCCTGCTTTCAAGCTCTCTCATCTCCTCCTCCCATGCTCGTCTCCAGGATTTCTCCAGAGCCTCACCCATCCTCTGGAACTTGCTACCTCCATCTATCCGGCTATCCCCTACTCTTGCTACCTTCAGGCAATCCCTGAAAACTCATCTCTTCAGGAAAGCCTATCACACCTCCAACTAATCTCCTACCACTTCCACCAGCTCATTCCCCACAGTTACAACCTTTTGTACCAGCTGCCCCACCCTATTAGATTGTAAGCTCTTCTGAGCAGGGCCCTCTTAATCCTATTGTATTGTATTGTATTATAACTGTATTGTCTCCCTTTTATATTGTAAAGCGCTGCGTAAACTGTTGGCGCTATATAAATCCTGAATAATAATAATTCCCAGGCCCCAATGTATGATGGCTTCACTACAGGAGAAGCAGAGCTGAGCAGTTGGTACAGTTCAGAGATTATGTGTGGAATCGGCTCTTCTGCTACGAAGAGGCATTCAAAAGGTGTAAGGGAGGAGACATCTCTTATGGAGTCATCGTGCGTTTTGAAAAAATGATGGAGTTGCCTATAGCGCCAAAAGTCCATAGGGAAACTCCCTGATCAGGTTCTTAGGGTTTCTAGGGAAATTAATTTACCGTCCTACATTAATTTACCACAGCTGGCGCTACTATCATCCACCCAGGGACCAAAGAAAGCCACCTGTTCACCAGGCAGGAACCACAGATAACCTCACAATGGGGCTAGTGGGGACACAGGGGGCGCCAGTGTCAGATTGGCGTTGAGTCAGTCCCAGGTTTTCAAAAGCTGGGTTGTCAATGGAGATGTAAAGGTTGACAACCCCCTGTGCTCCCGGGCCAGCCACAGGGCATATGCCAGGTTTCTTCCCACCATATATTTTTCTAGGGAGACCCATAGTTTGGAATGAGTGTGGAAGCGCCAATTAAGTATCCTTTGAAGGACTATAGCCCTATGGTATCTTTGAGCATCTGGAAGGCTCAGACCTAAAGTATCTCTGTGGCGACTCAGTAGTCGAATTGCGATTCTCGGTCTCTTATTATTCCATACAAAAGTGAATATAAGACTGGATAATTGGGTAAAAAAGCTCTTTGGTAGAACCACGGGTATCATTTGCATATAAAACAACACACGTGGTAGAACATTCATTTTATTGAAATTAAGTCTTCCTATCCAAGTGAAGGCTGTCCTAGTCCACTGGGTCAGATCTTTCTTCATAGTTGTTATTAGGGAGGGAAAGTTGGTGGTAAATAAGGTTTCAAACCTGTCAGTTAGTCTTATACCTAAGTATTTTAGGGACGATTTAGTCCAAGTGAATGGGAAGGCAGTTTTTAACCGATCAGTCAGGGAGGGTGTCAATTGAATAGGTAATATCTCTGACTTCGTGTAATTAATTTTGAAGTTAGACAGCACCCGAAGTGTTGGAGTTCCTGCCTCAGATTAGGCAAAGAAACCAGGGGTTCCGTGAGGTGGAAAAGCATGTCGTCAGCATAAGCCGAAAGCTTATGTTCTGTGTGACCTACCGTAAGCACTTTAATATCTATATTTGCCCTAACAGTGCATAGAAACGGTTCCAGCACAAGGGCGAACAAAAGTGGGGAAAGAGGGCACCCCTGCCTCGTGCCATTTCTGATCGGGAATCTCGTGGAAAGGAAACCATTGACCTTGACTTGAGCATTGGGGTCTGAATACAGGGTCATGATCCATGTGAGCATGTGGGAACGGAGACCCAAAGCTTCCAGCATAGCCCGTAGGTAAGTCCAGTCCACCCGATTGAAAGCTTTCTCCGCATCGGTGGACAGGATCAAATAGGGGGGAGATGCAGGGGAAGCGCGTGCCCAGTGAATTAGGTAAATTGCTCTGATTGAATTATCTCTAGCTTCCCTGCCTCTTATGAACCCCGTTTGATCCGGGTGGACTATTAGTGGGATTAGGTGCTTCAATCTGGTCGCAAGGATCTTAGCTAGTATTTTTATATCCACATTAAGAAGGGATATGGGTCTGTAGCTTTGGGGCATAGCGGGGTCTTTCCCCTCCTTAGGTATTACGGAAATATGGGCCAGTAGGGCTTCGCTAGGGATTGCAGTGCCATCTGCTATGGAATTAAAGTAGTTACACATTGATTTGGATAGCAGAGGTAGAAACAACTTATAGTAGGCCTTGGTGAACCCATCAGGGCCTGGGCTCTTCCCATTAGTCAAAGAGTTCACCGTGGATTCTAACTCAGTGGCAGTAATGGGGGCTCCTAGCATGGAACATTGCTCGTCTGTCAGTGAAGGTAGGCCAGATGCAGTCAGGTATGTTTGAATAGCTTTTTTCCGTATGGCTTGGGTCTCTGGGGTCTGTGTTGAATTCAGGTTATATAATGTATTATAATAATCCCGGAATCCAGAAGCTATTTGGGAAGGCCTAACCGTATAATCACCTGAGGGGAGGCGTATCTTATGTACATACATGAGCGCTCGCTTTTTCCTAAGGGCTCTAGCCAACATACGACCACATTTATGGCCATGTTCGTAGTATTTATGCGTCAAGTATCGCAATCGCCTGTGTGCTTGTCGGTCTAGTAGTCGAGAGAACAATTCTCTCAATTCCGTTAGAGCCCTCAGAGTCTCTGGGTCACTGTTCTGTTTGTGCTTAAGTTCTGCCTGTTGAAGCGCTTGAAGTACCCTATCAAATTCTGCTTGCCTAGCTTTCTTAAGTCTGGATCCCTGAGAGATCAGTTCACCTCTCACCACTGCTTTATGGCCCTCCCACACAATCCCCTTACTCAGCCCTTCTGTGGTATTTTCCTTAAAGTAGTGGGACAGGACTCCCGTGACACCAGAGACCACTACCGTATCTTCATACAGGGATTCGTTTAAGCGCCACGACCAGGTCCCACGGCTGCTTTGTGGCAAAACCAGGGAGGCCATTACTGGGGCATGGTCAGAGATTGTAATATTCCCGATGGATGAGGTCTGCAGCAGCTCCAGAGCCAAGTGGTCTACACAAATCAGGTCTATACGGGTATAGACATCATGTATTTTCGAATAATAACTATAGTCCCTGTCTACAGGATGGAGAACTCGCCAACCGTCTAAGAGCCGGTGAGTTTGTAGGGTTCTACGAAAATGCTTAAGAAAAGCATGTGAATGAGAAGGGTGCTTGTGAGGGGTGTCTAGTTGTGGGTCTGGGCTGATATTAAAATCGCCTCCCAGGACCAAAGGGCCCTCTTTGAATTCTGTCAGACTATCAAGAAGGTGAGTTGGTTGGAGTTAGGTGCATAGATCGTAGCAACTGTAATCTTCTGTCCAGCTATAGTCCCTTTCAGGAAGACATATCTCCCCAGGGGGTCTACCTTACTTTCAATGACCTGGAGGGGGCAAGACTTATGTATGGCAATATCCATACCTCTTGATTTTGCAACAGGCAAGTTGCTTAACAACCATTGGTTTTCTATATGATTGGGTAATTTGGGCAGCGAATGGGGGGTGAAATGCGTCTCTTGCAAAAGAACCACCTGAGCCCCTGAGCGCTTAAGTTCCCACCATAATTTACTGCGTTTACATGCGGAGCAGAGACCACGCACATTATAGGAAATTACCTTAAATGATGCCATAAAGGGTCCTCGGAGTAAGCAAATCTTGTTGTAGTCTTGTGGGCGCAGAATGGGAGGTGGAGCAGGAGGCAGTCCCTGTAAAAAGGTGTACAGTAGAGAAGAGTAAACAGAAGGGAAGGAAGAAAACAGAGTTAGAGATAGTAAGGCACATAATAATCACAAAGTGCATTAATGTGAACAATACCACAACATGAGGTACCTGGGGGCCAGGCATCGGGCCCCTCCCCACTGGGGAAAAGTGTCAGAGGCCCGCCCCCATTTCCAAAAAAGGGTAAAAATACCTAAGAAGGTATGGCCTACGTGGGGAACGTGGACCATCGTGAGAGGGAGGGGGGCAAGGGTCAGCCCCCATCCACCGCCTTCTCTTGATCAATAGGCAGTATACAGTGTACAATGTATAAGAGGGGAGGACTTCCATAGCAACAAAACCAAAGAGCATAGCTCAAACTTGATGAGGAGAGAAAAATCAAAAAAAGGGGGGCATAAAAAAAAAAGAGAAAACTGGATAAACAGGGCGTCCAAAGCAAAAGCCTGTCAGGGCAGATTCCGAACCGTAGCTTCTATATCTCCTCCTGGGGCAGCCTTGGGAGATCATAGTCAAGCTCCTGATCAGGGGCAGCTGTCCCAACGGAGGGGAGCACTACAGCATAGTACGTATATGCCGCTATGTCCCAGCTGCAGACAGCGTGCTTGTTCGGGTGGGTAGGAACCCTGTGCAAAAACAATATAAGGTGGAGCCCTGTAACGGAAGAGGAGAATATTCCTCACAGAAGCGCAGAATGTAAGTCAAGAATAGGATGTTTTCCTTTAGTGCCGTGGTGTCACAGGATCCATGGGGGAGGCAGACGTGGGACATCTGCGTTCTCATCTGCGATTCCTATGGTTAGCTGGAAGCCAAGGTTAGGGGAGTTGCAGGTGAGGGTGATCTTGTGGGCCTCTCCAGTCCGGGAAATCAACTGGTTCAAGTCCCAAGGCCTCCAAGAAAAATGGAAGGTCATCTTTAGTGTGCAACATAACATTCTTCCCCTCTTTGGATGCTTGCACGTAGAAAGAGAAGCCCCAGCGATAAGGCAAACCTGCCTTTTGGAGAGCCTCCAGCAGGGGTCGGAGGGCTCTGTGTTGCATGAACGTGCGTCTTGAAATGTCCTGCTAGAAATACAGGTGTGCTCCGTCGAAGTCAAAGTATTGCTTGCCACGCATCTTTTGCATAATCCTGTTTTTCAGTGTATATTTATGGAGCTTACAAGTGACATCCCTCGGATTGTCTGCATCTTGGGAGGGTGGTCTGAGGGACCTGTGAGCATGGTCTATTTCAATAGGAGCCGTGGCAGGCAGACCCAATATTTCTCTAAAGACATCTTCCAGTGTGGGAACAATATCCTTAGGAGCTGTGGCTTCCGGCAAACCACGTATGTGGATATTCGCTCTCCTACTGCGGTTTTCAAAGCCATCTAACTGACACAGTAAGGCTTCAATTTTCTGATCTTGGGAGCTGCATCTGTCCTGTAGCATAGTGATAGCCGGCAGCACCTCATCTAGCCTCTGTTCCACAGTTTCCACTCTGGTTCCCAAATGATTAGTGTCAGCCTTGAGCTGGGCTATATCTTCCCTGAAGGCTTTCTCCACATTGGCAGTGAATCTTTCTAAATCGTCTCTCGTGGGAAGGGACCAAATATGGCGTTTTATGTCCCCTTCCCCTAAGAAGTCAGCCATATCAGGGCCCTGGTCATGGGAGGCAGAGGATCCCGGGGAGAGTGGAGGGGCTGTGTCACTCACTAACCATGGAGAGGGAATCTGGGAATTCTGTTGTTGCTGCTGCTGTTGTTGCTGCTGCTGAGCTAGGGCCTTCTGTGCAGCCTTTTCTGCCTTAGTAGTTTTCGGCGTCGGTGCCATTTTGGAGGCCTCGTGTCCCGGCCGCATTTTGGGCCGAAATAGGTTTCCAGCTGCTCCTGCCGGGATCCCTCGGCTCTCGAGTGCTGTGAGAGTGCCCGCCGTCCATGTGACATAATCTCTGGCGTTCCGGAGGCGATCTCTCCCCTCTATGCGGCTGATCGTGCAGCGGTGGACTGGGAGCTGAGGGAACACGCGTCCTCACTCCTCCATAGCCAGGCCACACCCCCCAGCAGATTATTCTTATCAGCCTAACTGCCAGCCATGCTGTATTAGATGAAGCAGCAGCTGAAAACTAGAAGGTCTTTTGTTCTGTAGATTCACAAAATTGTCCCTTTTACTAGTAGAGGCATAAGAGTGTTACAATCTTTTCAGACACATAAGAAGGCACTTATCCTCAGCAGAGAGACACAATTTTGCCTATCTCCACCAAAGACATAAGGAGAAACCTATACCCTGCAGGCACACCAAAATGTGTCTAACCTCAGCAGACACACAACGAGCTGCCTATGCTCAGTGGAGACACAAGAAGGCACCTGTCCTCAGCAGTGACTTAAGGAATCCTCTATGCTCAGCAGTAGGGATGGGCTTTATGTTCTGGTCGAAGTTTGACTCGAACATTAGCTGTTCGCCAGTTCGCCGAACAGCAAACAATTTGGGGTGTTCGTGGCAAATTCGAAAGCCGCAGAACACAATTTTAAAAGTCTATGGGAGAAATCAAAAGTGCTAATTTTAAAGGCGTATATGCATGGTAGTGTCATAAAAAGTGTTTGGGGACCTGGGTCCTTCCCCAGGGGACATGTATCAATGCAAAAAAAAGTTTTAAAAACGGCTGTTTTTTCGGGAGCAGTAATTTTAATAAAGCTTAAAGTAAAACAATAAAAGTGTAATATTCCTTTAAAATTTGTACCTGGGGGGTGTCTATAGTATGCTGTAAAGTGGCGCTTTTTTCCCGTGTTTAGAATAGTCTGACAGCAAAATGATATTTCTAAAGGGAAAAAAAAGTCATGAAGTAAATTGTCTATGGGAGAAATCAAAAGTGCTAATTTTGAGGGTTAATATGCAAGTTATTGTCATAAAAAGTGTTTGGGGACCTGGGTCCTTCCCCAGGGGACATGTACCAATGCAAAAAAAAGTTTTAAAAACTGCAGTTTTTTTGGGAGCAAAATGACATTTCTAAACGGAAAAAAAGTCATGAAGTAATAATGGTGTCGGCTATAGTGAATTGTCTATGGGAGAAATCAAAAGTGCTAATTTTATAGGTTAATATGCATGGTATTGTCATAAAAAGTGTTTGGGGATCTGAGTCCTGCCCCAGGGGACATGTATCAATGAAAAAAAAAGTTTTAAAAACGTCCGTTTTTTCGTGAGTAGTGATTTTAATAAAGCTTAAAGTGAAATAATAAAAGTGAAATATTCCTTTAAATTTCGTACCTGGGGGGTGTCTATAGTATGCCTGTAAAGGGGCGCATGTTTCCCGTATTTAGAACAGTCTGACAGCAAAATGACATTTGTAAAGGAAAAAAAGTCATTTAAAACTCCTCGCGGCTATAATGAATTGTCGGTCCGACAATATACATTAAAGTTCATTGATAAAAATGGCATGGGATTTCCCCACAGGGGAACCCTGAACCAAAATTTTAAAAAAAATGCGTGGGGGTCCCCCTAAATTCCATACCAGGCCCTTCAGGTCTGGTATGGATATTAAGGGGAACCTCGCACCAAAATTAAAAAAAAAATGGCGTGGGGGTCCCCCTAAATTCCATACGAAGGGTCTGGTATGGATATTAAGGGGAACCCCGCGCCAAAATTTAAAAAGAAAATGGCGTGGGGTCCCCCAAAAATTCATACCAGACCCTTATCCGAGCACGCAACCTGGCAGGCTGCAGGAAAAAAGGGGGGGGACGAGCGCCTCCTGAACCAAACCAAGCCACATGCTCTCAACATTGGGAGGGTTGTGGGGGTCTGTAGGTGGGGGGCTTATCAGAATATGGAAGTCCCCTTTAACAAGGGGACCCCCAGATCCCGGTCCCCCCCATGTGAATTGGTAATTAGGTACAAATGTACCCCTAAAAGAGAAAGAAATTGCGCTAGGTGCTGATGAAAACTAAAAAGAGGGACAGTGAAGGAAGTCCTGCAGCTGAAACACAATAACCCCAATACAAGGGCACATAAAATATACAAACAAGACAATGTAGCGCTGGACTAGTGAAAAATGACACATGTGTTACATACACATATGAATTAATATATTAGGACCTAAAAGGTAAATGAATCATGAATCAATACGTGATATTTAACTACGGTGAAACCGTACCTTGAATAAGTGTATGCAAAATTATAAGTGACAAACAAAAAAGGAATATAAATATTGGCAAGATATTGACAAAGAGTTCATATATGTGACTATATAGACGTGACAAAATAAATTATTTTTAAATAAAAAAAGTTCATAAATGTAATAAAGTGGAGGTGTAAATCCACAAATGAGCCAAATGGAGGGTCCGGAGTTACATGATCCACCATCAGTGCAGCCCACCACCAGATGATAAAGTTGGAGGCTTACCAGAAAGCCTGAGACCGCCCTTACCAACCGACAGGAATAGTTTTATACCACTTGACTCCTGTCATTATCATTCTTTGGTTATCTGCTGTACCTAAGGGTCAGTTTTTGCGTTTAAGACGGAATTGCACTGATCTTAATGAGTTTCGTAGGGAGGCTTCAACTTTAAAATTTAAAAGTGTTTTTTTTAACCACTAAGCCACCGCCCACCGTCATATGACGGCGGGGCGAGGCTTCTGTTGTTCTGGGCGGACGTCATATGACGTCCTTGCCCTCCCAAGCCACTAGGGGGCGCGCGCTGCGTCGCTTGTGACCCGGTGCGCTTCCCTGGCGGCCGCGATGTCTGCCGGGCACCCACGATTTCCGGGTAACAGAGCAGGACCATGGATCTGTGCATGTAAACACAAATCCACGTCCTGTCAGAGAGGAGAGGAGACCGACGGCATGTCCCTTGTACATAGGGACACCAATCGGTCACCTCCCCCCACAGTTAGAATCACCTCCTTAGGTCATACATTAACCCCTCGATCGCCCCCTAGTGTTAACCCCTTCCCTGCCAGTCACATTTATACAGTAATCAATGCAATTTTATAGCATTGATCGCTGTATAAATGTGAATGGTCCCAAAAATGTGTCAAAAGTGTCCGATGTGTCCACCGCAATATCGCAGTCACAATAAAAATCGCAGATCGCTGCCATTACTAGTAAAAAATAAATAAATAATAAAAGTGCAATTGTCATTCAAAGTGCGACAGCGCTGAAAACTGAAAAATGGCTTGGACAGGAAGGGGGTGAAAGTGCCTTGTATTGAGGTGGTTAATAAAGGGTATGATGCCGCTATGCTAGATTCCCTGACTGTGGAGATAGAGAATAGGGAGCGTGAGGAACTATTATGTGACATTTATGAACTTTTTTATTTAAAAATAATTTCTTTTGTCACGCCTATATAGTCACATATATGAACTCTTTGTCAATATCTTGCCAATATTTATATACAATTTTTTTTGTCACTTATAGTTTTGCATACTCTTATTCAAGGTACGGTTTCACCGTAGTTAAATATCACGTATTGATTCATGATATAGTAATATATCTATATATATATATATATATATATATGTGTATATGTATATATATATATATATATATGTGTATATGTATATATATATATGTGTATATGTATATATATATATATATATATGTGTATATGTATATGTAACACATGTGTCATTTTTCACTAGTCCAGCGCTACATTGTCTTGTTTGTACAAATGTACCCCTACCATTTCACAAAAAAAAGTGTCAAAAAGGTTAAAAGACACAAGAGACGGTTTTTGACAAGTTCTTTATTAATTTCCTCTTCTTTCTTCTGATCTTCCTTCAGTGTTCTTCTTCTTCCTCCATCTTCTTCTTCTCCATCTTCTTCTTCTCCATCTTCTTCTTCCTCTGCTCTTCTCTTCCCACATCTTCCTCCTGCTTCTTCTCCGCTCCATCAGCACGATCCGCCTCAGTGCGAGTCTTCTGCCGCGTGATGCTTCAGTTCTTCTGACGCTTCTTATACAATGGAGGGGAAAGCCACAGGGAATTCCTCATAAAGTCTCCATGTGTCAGAGGAGGGCGGGGTCACTGGGTGGCCCCACCCCCCGTTATATAAGAAGTGTCAGATGAACCGAAGCGTCACATGGCGGAAGACTCCTACTGAGGCTGATCGTGTGGACAGAACAGAGAAGAAACTGGAGGAAGATGTGGGATGAGAAGAGCGGAGGAAGAAGAAGATGGAGAAGAAGATGGAGGAAGAAGAAGAACACCGAAGAAAGACTAGAAGAAAGAAGATGGAAGAAGAAGCTGAAAGAAAAAGCAATTAATAAAGGACTTGTCAAAAACCGTCTCTTGTGTTTTTTTAACCTTTTTGACACTTTTTTGTGAAATGGTAGGGGTACATTTGTACCCCATTACCAATTCACACAGGGGGGGCAGCATCTGGGGGTCCCCTTGTTAAAGGGGGTTTCCAGATTCCGATAAGCCCCCCGCCTGCAGACCCCCACAACCACCAGGCAAGGGTTGTGGGGATGAAGCCCTTCTCCCCATAAACCCTTAAAATTAGCACTTTTGATTTCTCCCATAGACAGTTCACTATAGCCGACACCGCTATTACTACATGACTTTTTTTTCCCTTTAGAAATGTCATTTTGCTCTCGGACTGTTCTAAACATGGGAAAAAAGTGCCACTTTACAGGCATACTATAGACACCCCCCAGGTATGAAATTGGTGCAGGACCCAGGTCCCCAAACACTTTTTATGACAATAACTTGCATATAAGCCTTTAAAATGAACACTTTTGATTATTCATGTTCGTGTCCCATAAACTTTAATGGTGTTTGCAAGTTCGACCAAATTTTTTACCTGTTTGCATGTTCTGGATGCGAACCGGGGGGTGTTCGGCTCATCCCTACTAGCATAGGGTGGGTAAGAGCTGGAAGCAGAATTTTTCCCTCTCTCCTTGCTGTAATTGCAGGTGATTTGTGGAGGGAGGTATATCATTTATCTTAGCTAGGAGGTTGTATGGACCTACACGAAAGGAATCCCTGCATGATGCAAGATGCCTGCCCTGGAATAAGGGTCAAAGGATGGGAGGTCAAACAAGGCTTCCAATATTTTATTTAAGTTTTCCTGCCTAAGAAATTGTATTTGCTCCCCTCCCCCTCTAATCTGACTTGAGAAAAAAAATCAACGATCCCAACCTCCAAAGACATGCTGGTAGGTTAATTGGCTTCTGTCCAAAATTGGCCCTAGTATATGAATGGGGACCTTGGATTGAGGGTAGGGACTGATGTGAGTGTGCGATGTACAGGGTTAGAGACAAGGGTCAGGGTTGTAGACACACACTCACTCAGGTTGAACTGGATGGACTGGTGTCTTTATTCAACCTTACTAACTATGTAACTATGTAACCTATAACTGGCCTTTGCAGCAAGAAGCACATGGAAGGGTGAAACATGTAAAAAAATAATACAGAAAAATTCTTTGCTCACTTACCAGCCAGCCTTTAACAAAACCACATTTTTCTTTGTTGTTGCTGCAAAGGCCAGTTATAGGTTGGGGTGGTTTCCATTTAGTTGTACTGTTGGTTAATTGGTGAGGGGATGTGCTGCATACGTTCGCTGCCATTGTGCTATTGCTGGATATATCTGGTGGGGTCCCACCCCGCCGTAATGGTATAGTGATGCACTGGTCTCGCTATGCCTTTTAAGAAGGGGTGGGATACTGCCAGAAATGCCTGCCCTCAATTTATTCATTCTATCCGTTATTGTATATGTGTTCCAACGTTGGAGACTCTTAAAAAAAAAAAATAGGTGCTGAGCTCTCTGTTTTTTTTTTTCTTTTGCTTCCCAATTGCTCAGAATACTCTTTAGCTTCTGGTAGAGTTAGAACCTCTTTTTATAGTTAGAACCTCTCCAAGTTTTCCCATGCTTTCTTTGCTCAATAATGCTTTTTCTTTTGTGTACTTTTTTCCCTTACTCTAGTAGAGAAGGATTAGAATCTCTTTTAGAATAAATATGTCTATGCCCCTCTTATGGACACAAATAAATATAATACATAGATAGTTTTGAATAGAGTTGGGAGTTAAAGTGGACCATTTAGGAACGTTGACTTAAAGTGGACCTCAAAGTCATTTGACTTCAGTCAGTGACATTGTCTTGATGGAAATTATGTCATCACTCTGCTACAGGTAGAATGATGCTTCTCCTCTGTTTTTGCTCCCTCACTACAACATTGTAACTTTGTGCCAAGTCACATAGCAAAAGGCTGAAGAATGGACTGATCTGTGTCAGACATTTCTGAACACAGCAAAGAAGTGCACAGGTACCAGGACTAACATGACTGTGTCACCTCTGAGCTGTCCAGGGAGTAGATACAGACCCTTGGTGATGCCTGAACAAATATGGTGCTCCCATGGTGGTGGAAAATGCACATGAAAACATCTGGGGAGTACTGCAAGCTTTGTAAGAGGTAATAAATACCTTTAATAAACTAACATATTATTGTGCAGGCACGTACTTACCTTTAAAAAAAAGTTATCTGATACTAGATACTCTTTTACTATGATAAACATGTTCTATTTAGGTGCCTTCATTTCAAAATCATGAATCATGCAGAATGTGCAGAACATACAAACTTACAGTATATAGTAAAAAATAAACACATCCAAAACACCTGATGAACTAATTGAGTATAAATGTCTCCTTCAGAAATAATTAAGCTAATTAAGCTCTGGCAAGAATAGTAATTGATGGTTATTAATTTTCTTCTGTTAGTCACATTAATGCACTTGGCAGGACGGAAACAGGAACATAATGATACCATATAGCGAAAGGGAAAAGGTTAATATACATTGATGGCAGAGGGGTGGATACAGTTTATAATATGTACAAATATAGTTCAGGTTGGCTTCATAAAATGCTTAAACTGAGGTTTTCCATAAAAAGTATAGGCATATAAAGTATCTATTGTCCAATCTTTAACAGTTTGCTGGAATAAAAGAGTGTTTTCCAAAAGGTAGAATGCATATCACTGCTGGTGCACATCTTCCATGGTACAGGGCAAAGTTTGGGAGTTATGTGCAGCAGGTTCAATTGGTAAGCTATTCATTTATCCAGGATGATGGTTGTGTATGCTTCCATGGGTTCTGGTGCTATTCTAAAATAAACATATTACTTACTAGACTGTATTGGGCTGATAATGAACAGATGCACATGGGATTTACTATGGGATGTTTACTATGCATGCAGATCTACTATACTGACCTGCAGGCATTGTCATTTTCCTGCCATTCCCAAAATGCTGTGGTGTCATCGGTGTTCAGAAAAATCAAGTTAATAGCTGGATTTTTTTGAATAACATAATTGCACAGCATAAATTATGGTATGTTGATGATTATAGATAGGGGATCAGTGGATCCCAAGCCTTCCTTTGCATGCCTCCTCTGTTCATGAACTTCTCTGTGCCTTTGTCCCTGCCTGGTCCAGAAAGGCCACTATTCCAAATATGCTCCATCTGATGTTCCTGACCATTGGCACTGTTTCTGGTATGCTTCACCTGCTGCTTCTGATCTCTGACACTGTTCCTGGTATGCTCCATCTGTCACTTCTGACCATGGGCACTGTACCTTGTATGCTCCATCTGTTTTTCTCCCCTCTGCAGGCACTGCTCCTGGTATGCTCTACCTCGGGGATATGCAATTAGCGGACCTCCAGCTGTTGCAAAACTACAAGTCCCATGATGCCGCTGTCTCTGGGTGTCATGCTTGTGGCTGTCAGAGTCTTGCTATGCCTCATGGGACTTGTAGTTCTGCAACAGCTGGAGGTCCGCTAATTGCATATCCCTGCTCTACCCGATGCTCCTGGCCACAGGCACTGTTACTGGCATCTGTTTACAAACCTGTGTTCCTCTGAGCCCTCACAGCCAAGATCCTCATAGCATCTCTCTTTTGTGCTCATTTGAGCTTATCCATTTCCTCCCTAATCACCTGACTGTTCCCACTCATGGCCCTTTTGCATCTTCTTATTACATCTACCAGTGTCTGGCAAGGTGACCTGGGGCAGGATGCAGCCAAACTTTGGTGAGGATGCCCCTGATGAAAACCACCTGTTCCTTAGACTCTGCTGTCTGACTAATCTAAATGTAAGGGTAGGGTCTGGTTATCGCTGTTTTACTTGATTTGTGACATAGTGGATTTTTGACTCATAGTATAGAAATAGAGGTCTCATATTGTTGATGGCTTAAAATTTGTAAACATATATGTAAGGGAAGGATAAACAATACGTCTTAATTGAGAATCTTCTTTCATCTGTAACCACCCAGGAAATTGACATTTATAGTGCTCTAAAAGAACAACATGGACAATGAAATAATATAACAATGTAAGTGGAGAGTACACATTGCTATGGTAAAGATGTTGTTCACATATTGAAAAATCCATCAGTACACATTGCAATGGTAAAGATGTTGTTCACATATTCAAAAATCTGTCATGGTGGTATACTATTTTTTTTTTTAAATACTGGGCTAAAAAGTTGTATATGGGTTTGTCAACCTTTTGGCAGATCTTGACATTACTGACATTTTTGCCTGGTTCTTAAAGTCTTTACAAAAATGATCAGCATTGATCTTTAGATTCATGGTTATGGGCATATGGTTATGGTTTATGTGTACTGGAGAGGAAAGGAATCTAACCATCAACTTCTGTTTATGAGCACCATAAAGCTAGTCATTTATGGTGATTTAATTATTTGTTTCCAAATTGAGAAGGCCTTTAAGAGAATATTTTTGCCTGAACATGCACTGTTCAGGCATGCAAGATGAACTCCGATCTACCCAACATATGATAGCAGATTATCTCTTGTGCTCTAAGTGATATCTTCCAGCTGAAATACAAGACCATCTGTTGTGTTTGTGCCCTTTATGAGGTAAGACTGTTAATGATTAAGCCATAATGACGTGTATCATGGAGAAAAATCTCTTTGTGTATAGACAGATTTTAAATGTCAGACTCTTGAACTAACAAAACAATGCTGCAGTGGAGTTCGACCCTTTCAGATTTATTAAATGGGCATTAGAAGAGGGATTTCTTTAAAATGAGTCATAGACACTTGAAAGACTGTAGTGACATCAAGGTTATTAGAATTGTTCCACATGATCCTGTTTGTAAACAGTCCTGTAAAAATTGAACGTACTGGAAAATACGTTGTAAGGATGGTTGTTGATATCACTTTGTGGTCAATGTGATCTAAGTCAATCCATATCAACTAATATTTTTTTCCTTTCACAGCATATAGTATGTACAGTATTTATATACTGATATGATGACTAGCAAGATGTTCTCCAGTACCTAAATATGGCTCTGTTTTCCCAAGCATTTTACCTGCCAATTAGTCTGCATGAGATGTGCATGACATTTACATTTTGGTATTAATCTTCAGTAGATGGTCAAATCATGCTAAGGTTAATGGAGAAGTAAACTGATCAGGGACGCAACTAACACTTTTTCAAGTTTTTGGTAGATTAATTGGCTCCTGTCTAAATTGGCCCTAGTATGTGTATGTATGAATCTGAGTTAGGGATCTTGACAGCGCTATTTAAGGACTAGTATTAGTGTCCTTAACAAATCACATATAATATACTAGATATATATATATATATACATATACATACAGTGGGGACGGAAAGTATTTAGACCCCCTTAAATTTTTCACTTTTTGTTATATTGCAGCCTTCCATACCTGAAGGGCCTGGTATGGAATTTAGAGGGACCCCCACGCCATTTATTTTTATATATTTTGGTTCAGGGTTCCTCTGTGGGGAAATCCCATGCCGTTTTTATCAATGAACTTTTATGTGTATTGTCGGACCGACAATTCATATAGCCCCGAGTACGTTTAAATTACTTTTTTTCCTTTGAAATATCATTTTGCTGTCAGACTGTTCTAAACACGGGAAACATGAGCCCCTTTACAGGCATACTATAGACACCCCCCAGGTATGAAATTTAAAGGAATATTACACTTTTGTTGTTTCACTTTAAGCATTATTAAAATCACTGCTCCTGAAAAAACGGCTGTTTTTAAAACTTTTTTTGCATTGATACATGTCCCCTGGGCAGGACCCAGGTCCCCAAACACTTTTTATGACAATAACTTGCATATAAGCCTTAAAAATTAGCTCTTTTGATTATTCATGTTCGAGTCCCATAGACTTTAACGATGTTCGCGTGTTTGAACAAATTTTTTGCCTGTTCACATGTTCTGGTGCGAACCGAACCGGGGGGTGTTCGGCTCATCCCTGGTCCTAAGTATTCAGACTCAGTATTTAGTAGAAGCACCCTTTTGATCTAATACAGCCATGAGTCTTTTTGGGAAAGATGTAACAAGTTTTTCACACCTGGATTTGGGGATCCTCTGCCATTCCTCCTTGCAGATCCTCTCCAGTTCTGTCAGGTTGGATGGTAAACGTTGGTGGACAGCCATTTTTAGGTCTCTCCAGAGATGCTCAATTGGGTTTAAGTCAGGGCTCTGGCTGGGCCATTCAAGAACAGTCATGGAGTTGTTGTGAAGCCACTCCTTCATTATTTTAGCTGTGTGCTTAGGGTCATTGTCCTGTTGGTAAACCTCCAGCCCAGTCTGAGGTCCTGAGCACTCTGGAGAAGATTTTCATCCAGGATATCCCTGTACTTGGCCGCATTCATCTTTCCCTCGATTGCAACCAGTCGTTCTGTCCCTGCAGCTGAAAAACACCCCCACAGCATGATGCTGCCACCACCATGCTTCACTGTTGGGACTGTATTGGACAGGTGATGAGTAGTGCCCGGTTTTCTCCACACATACCGCTTAGAATTAAGGCCAAAAAGTTCTTTCTTGGACTCATCAGACCAGAGAATCTTATTTCTCACCATCTTGGAGTCCTTCAGGTGTTTTTTTAGCAAACTCCATTCGGGCTTTCATGTGTCTTGCACTGAGGAAAGGCTTCTGTCGGGCCACTCTGCCATAAAGCCCCGACTGGTGGAGGGCTGCAGTGATGGTTGACTTTCTACAACTTTCTTCCATCTCCCGACTGCATCTCTGGAGCTCAGCCACAGTGATCTTTGGGTTCTTCTTTACCTCTCTCACCAAAGCTCTTCTCCCCTGGTAGCTCAGTTTGGCTGGACGGCCAGCTCTAGGAAGGGTTCTGGTCATCCCAAACATTTTCCATTTAAGGATTATGGAGGCCACTGTGCTCTTAGGAACCTTAAGTGCAGCAGAAATTTTTTGTAACCTTGGCCAGATCTGTGCCTTGCCACAATTCTGTCTCTGAGCTCTTCAAGCAGTTCCTTTGACCTCATGATTCTCATTTGCTCTGACATGCACTGTGAGCTGTAAGGTCTTATATAGACAGGTGTGTGGCTTTCCTAATCAAGTCCAATCAGTATAATCAAACACAGCTGGACTTAAATGAAGGTGTAGAACCATCTCAAGGATGATCAGAAGAAATGGACAGCACCTGAGTTAAATATATGAGTGTCACAGCAAAGGGTCTGAATACTTAGAACCAGGTGATATTTCCAGGTGGTTTTTCTTTTTTAATAAATCTGCAAAAATGTCAACAATCCTGTATTTTTCTGTTAATATGGGGTGCTGTGTGTACATTAATGAGGAAAAAAATGAACTTAAATGATTTAAGCAAATGGCTGCAATATAACAAAGAGTGAAATATGTAAGGGGTCTGAATACTTCCCATCCCCACTGTAAATCTGAACACATACAGTCATGGCCAGAATTGTTGGCACCAAAGAAATTTTTCCAGAAAATCAAATATTTCTCCCAGAAAAGAATTGCAGTAACACATGTTTTGCTATACAAATGTTTATTCCCTTTGTGTGTATTGGAACAAAACAAAAAAAGGGAGGAAAAAAAGCAAATCGGACATAATGTCACACAAAATTCCAAAAATGGGCTGGTCAAAATTCTTGGCACCCTTTCAAAATTGTGGATAAATAAGATTGTTTCAAACATGTGATGCTCCTTTAAACTCACCTGGGGCAAGTAACATGTGTGGGCAATATAAAAATCACACCTGAAAGCAGATAAAAAGGAGAGAAGTTCACTTAGGCCTCTTTCACACGGATGATCCATTCAGGTCCACCTGTCAGTTTTTTTAGGCGGACCTGAACGGGCGCTCCATAGAACTCTATGGAGCGCCGGATGTCAGCGGTGACATGTCCGCTGACATCTGACCCGCTCCGATCCGAAAAAGTGTGATGGAGGAAAAACCTACTTTTCCATCCGTCTGCGGATTGGATCGGGTGACGACGGACTCTACGGTCTGTCGTCATCCGATCCCGCATAGGGGAGAGCGGCGCTCTGACAGGTCCGTTGCTGCACACTGTCACCTGTCATCTGCTTGCTCAGCAGGGATCGACGGAGCAATCCCCCACTGAGCAGAGCGGTCTCCGTACACAGAGACACGTCTGTGTGAAGGAGCCCTTAGTCTTTGCATTGTGTGTCTGTGTGTGCCACCCTAAGCATGGACAACAGAAAGAGGAGAAGAGAACTGTCTGAGGACTTGAGAACCAAAATTGTGGAAAAATATCAACAATCTCAAGGTTACAAGTCCATCTCCAGAGATCTAGATTTGCCTTTGTCCACAGTGTGCAACATTATCAAGAAGTTTGCAACCCATGGCACTGTAGCTAATCTATAAATTTTAATAAATATATCCAATGATTTTGTACTATGAGAGGCTGTCTCCATTTTCATTACATTGCCTGCTAATTAACTTTGGGAGAATCACCAGGAGTACTACAAGGAGGAGTAAGGATCTGCAATACCAGGGACCACCAGGAATATCAAGACAATCTCCCTTAACTACTTAAGGACCTATAGCTATATATATATTTTTTCTAACACCCTAGAGAATAAAATGGCATAATAAAATCGTTGCAATACTTTGTCATACCGTATTTGCGCAGCGGTCTTATAAGCGCACTTTTTTGAATTAAAAAATAAGACAACAGTAAAGTTAGCCCAATGTTTTTTTATATTGTGAAAGATAATGTTACACTGAGTAAATTGATACCCAACATGTCATGCTTCAAAATTGCGCCCGCTCATGGAATGGCGACAATATTTTACCCTTAAAAGTCTCCATAGGCGACATTTAAAACATTTTTCAGGTTGCATGTTTTGCGTTACAGAGGAGGTCTAGGGCTAGAATTATTGCTCTCGCTCTACCAATCACGCCAATACCTAACATGTGTGGTTTTCATATGTGGGCGCTACTCACTTACGCGTGTTTCTGCACGCGAGCTCAGCTGGACGGGGCGCTTTTACATTTTAATTTTTTTTCTTATTTATTTTACCTTTTATTTTTTTTTTACACTGTTCTTTTAAAAAAGTGTCACTTTTATTCCTATTACAAGGAATGTAACCATCCCTTGTAATAGAAAAAAAACATGACAGGACCTCTTAAATATGAGATCTGGGGTCAAAAAGACCTCAGATCTCATGTTTACACTAAAATACAATAGAAATATTTGTTAGAAGGCAGGGACAGTTAACCCATTAGCACCACATCCCTGGTAAGTAAATACAAAAAAGAAGGGGGGGTTGGGGTATGAATACCCCTGGGATTTTTAAGGTGCTTCTCAAAATTTTGAATAGGTCAGTAAAGAAGTATATTACCCTCAAAAAAAGAAAAAATCAGAAAGAATCACTGTATGCAAATTGCCAAAACTGACTAATAGATTTCTTATTTGATATCTTTAATGATTACGAATGAATAACAAAAAACATCATCTAAAAAAACATGCACAATCTTGAACAGACAAGGTCAGATAGTGACATAATTTAAAATTTGAAACCACTTTGCGATACCAATCTCAACATGTTTCGCTCAATATCTGAGCTTCATCAGGAGTTTTTTGGTACAGGTGTGGCATTCTAAAATAAAAAAGAAGAAGAGACAAAACAAAAATATATAAATAAATACAATGCTTACAGAACAATTAAAGATATTAATTTATCGAAAAGATCAAAATCAATTAAGTATTGCTACAAAAGCATCAACTAGTGTATATACATTTGCATACATCCAATATAATGGGTAAATTTCGCATATTACCTACAAATCTATACTAATAAAATGATCAATATAAGTAAAGAAATAGGAATTTATTAAATACTGTATGCTCATTCGTTTCCAGGTCCACAAAGGGAAGAAACACCCATGTGGATCTAGGAACAGTAAAACAACATGAAGAAAAAGGATGAAAGAAGTAGGGGTTTGCTTACCCAAGCCAAAACAGATTCAAAGGTGAATAGTAGACACACAAGTGGTGAACGTATGTACAGTGCCGTGGCTCAAATGCCAATCAAAAGGATGAGTCTCACCCGTCTAAGGCCTCCCAAACCGTTTTTTGGTCCACAGAGGGGCCCAAACGTAGAATAGCTGGAATGGAATATTACAGAAGAGTAATGAAATATTTCTAAACACATGGACTAATAGCGGGGAAATGGAGCAGTCGGTGAGGTAGAGTAGTGAAAGTGTTAAAAAATTACCTTCTAGGTTGAATCAAAGGTAAATGTTCAGGGCTATAAAAGCCATATGAACAAAAGCATAAAGGAGGACAATACTCCAGTTTCACCACACGGTGGCAGTCCAAAAGGACAACCCTTGAGAGCCAGATCAGAAGATCCAAATGTATGCTGCCCCAGTAAACTAGAAAAAATATATATATAAATAAAGACAATAAAACAATTGCTCTGGAGAGCATTGTCTTATTCACAATGCCATTGAATTAATCCTCAAAAAGGAGTATGACCCCCTTCGAATAGAGAGTTTAGCTTACCTGAGAGGTGGGGTGGATGTGTACGGAAGGGGAGAGCGGCATATACCTCCCCTCGCAGCCTCAGCGCCACTGTCAGAAGATAGCGGCTGAGAAGCCGAGCTAAATAGGTCCCTCCAACCCGATGGCGTCTGACGTCACCATCGGGGAGCGGACGTATTGTGAGGCACCTCCCCCAGGATTGTTGTGACCAATGGGTAACCAGGGGGCGAGACCCAAGATCAGCCCGGAGCAATCCCAACCTGAGCTGACATCAAAACTTCCGTCGCTTATTTCGACGGTGCGGGATTGGCGCATGCGCACGCCGGGCAGGGACGTCATTCGAGCCCTATTGCCGCGCAAGCGCACTGCAGACCGGGCTAGATAATCACGGCCCTGAGAGAACAAATTGTGTCAGAAGCAAAACAAAGGGACAAATAGACGATCAGCCATGTTAACTAAGGGAAACAGAAAGAGAAAGAAAAAAGGGGGGTATACAAAATTGTGTGTATAAACCTTTTTGAAAAAAATGAAATAAATAAATAATATTACATATATTAATAAATAACCAGCAGGTTACCAAGGCCTGTCTGGTATATTTAATACCAATAAATTATCCCAATTTAGCAGGTCCAAAGAACAAATAAAATGAATAAAAATGAAAAAAGGGAATTTGAAAAAATGGAATAAAGGAAAATATCTCGCTAAATTGGCCACCTGGCACATGCATCCAAAAGGGGAGTTTGATACCTCTAGGGCCCCCGGGGGGGGGGCAATTGATTACTTACCCCACACCCTAAGTGCCCGTAGCGTCCGTGCGGACCAAAGTAAGAAACGGAAATAAGGAAGGAAACTCCAAATGACGGGGAGACGATAAATATTTAATTTAGTCCAAGAGATATATATGTATTGAAAAAAGACAATACCATCTACATCTGTGTTGGCTTGGAAGGGAGACCCCACTTTTTAAGAAAACAACCTGGAAATAACCACATAGAAATAACATATAAGATGTTACAAAAATTGTGTGTAATGAACTTGTGTATTGTGTAAACTTAACAAGTTTAAAAAGCAAGACCGAAACAGCAAATATATATAATGAAATAGACAAGGGCAGTTAAATAAAAACAGACTAAAGCAATGGTTTGAAACTCAACGCATCATTGAGGCCTGGGGGTTTTAAAGCGGACAGGGTGTGTATCCACCGGGTCTCGCGTTGTAAGAGTATTCTATCATAGTTCCCCCCACGCTCCCCAGGGGGGACATATTCCAACGCAAAGAAATGCATTTTGTTGCTGTCAAAATCATGATGCAGCCCCATATGTCTACTAATGGGCGTCTCCATTTTCTTTTTTAGAACCAGGGACACATGGTCCCTGATCCTACAAAAGAAGGGACGTTTGGTTTTACCTATGTAGAATCCATGGCATTCACACATCATGATGTATACAATCCCAATGGATTGACACGTCACGAAAAAATTGGGTTTATAATGACGACCATTGGGGAGCATAATGCCTCTCGCAGAGTGGATAAATCTACAAAAGGGGCATTTGTGACAAGGTCTACACCCCTTGCGGGATTCTGTTTTTGATTGTATAGTGCTGTCATAATGGCTATGTACTAAAGTATCCTTCAGAGATTTAGATCTTCTAAACGTGATCTCCGGATAGGGTTTTAAATGCTTAGATACTTTCTCGTCTCCCATTAGGAGGTACCAATGTTTTTGAATGATCTCACGGACTTGCTTTTGTTGGCCTGAAAATCTGGTGATTAGTCTGACACTAGAATCTGTCTTGGTAGGTCTGGCTTGATGTATAAGTAGGGATCTCTTTTGGCTCTTGGCTTTTAAATAGGCCCTTTTCAGACACTTTTTGCTGTAGCCTCGTTGGCTCAACCGAGACTGCAGTAGTTTGGCTTGGTATTCAAAATCTAAATCAGTGCTACAATTGCGTCTTAACCTAAGATATTGCCCATAGGGTAAATTATTGATCAAAGGAATGGGATGTGAGCTTGTGGCATGTAATACCGTATTGCCTGCTGAGGGTTTTCGGTATAAGGTGGTTCCAATGTTGCCTTCATCGTCTACCAATACTTGAACATCTAGAAAGGTCAACTGGTGTTGGTTCATTTCAAAAGTAAATTTCAAATTGTATCTGTTGACCTTCAGACTTTCAAGGAAGGCAAGGAGACTGGATTTGCTACCCTGCCAAATAAAAAAGACGTCATCGATGAATCGCTTCCATGTTAAGACATGCTCAAAAAACGCCTGCATGTCCTCTCTGAGGCGTTTTTTGAGCATGTCTTAACATGGAAGCGATTCATCGATGACGTCTTTTTTATTTGGCAGGGTAGCAAATCCAGTCTCCTTGCCTTCCTTGAAAGTCTGAAGGTCAACAGATACAATTTGAAATTTACTTTTGAAATGAACCAACACCAGTTGACCTTTCTAGATGTTCAAGTATTGGTAGACGATGAAGGCAACATTGGAACCACCTTATACCGAAAACCCTCAGCAGGCAATACGGTATTACATGCCACAAGCTCACATCCCATTCCTTTGATCAATAATTTACCCTATGGGCAATATCTTAGGTTAAGACGCAATTGTAGCACTGATTTAGATTTTGAATACCAAGCCAAACTACTGCAGTCTCGGTTGAGCCAACGAGGCTACAGCAAAAAGTGTCTGAAAAGGGCCTATTTAAAAGCCAAGAGCCAAAAGAGATCCCTACTTATACATCAAGCCAGACCTACCAAGACAGATTCTAGTGTCAGACTAATCACCAGATTTTCAGGCCAACAAAAGCAAGTCCGTGAGATCATTCAAAAACATTGGTACCTCCTAATGGGAGACGAGAAAGTATCTAAGCATTTAAAACCCTATCCGGAGATCACGTTTAGAAGATCTAAATCTCTGAAGGATACTTTAGTACATAGCCATTATGACAGCACTATACAATCAAAAACAGAATCCCGCAAGGGGTGTAGACCTTGTCACAAATGCCCCTTTTGTAGATTTATCCACTCTGCGAGAGGCATTATGCTCCCCAATGGTCGTCATTATAAACCCAATTTTTTCGTGACGTGTCAATCCATTGGGATTGTATACATCATGATGTGTGAATGCCATGGATTCTACATAGGTAAAACCAAACGTCCCTTCTTTTGTAGGATCAGGGACCATGTGTCCCTGGTTCTAAAAAAGAAAATGGAGACGCCCATTAGTAGACATATGGGGCTGCATCATGATTTTGACAGCAACAAAATGCATTTCTTTGCGTTGGAATATGTCCCCCCTGGGGAGCGTGGGGGGAACTATGATAGAATACTCTTACAACGCGAGACCCGGTGGATACACACCCTGTCCGCTTTAAAACCCCCAGGCCTCAATGATGCGTTGAGTTTCAAACCATTTCTTTAGTCTGTTTTTATTTAACTGCCCTTGTCTATTTCATTATATATATTTGCTGTTTCGGTCTTGCTTTTTAAACTTGTTAAGTTTACACAATACACAAGTTCATTACACACAATTTTTGTAACATCTTATATGTTATTTCTATGTGGTTATTTCCAGGTTGTTTTCTTAAAAAGTGGGGTCTCCCTTCCAAGCCAACACAGATGTAGATGGTATTGTCTTTTTTCAATACATATATATCTCTTGGACTAAATTAAATATTTATCGTCTCCCCGTCATTTGGAGTTTCCTTCCTTATTTCCGTTTCTTACTTTGGTCCGCACGGACGCTACGGGCACTTAGGGTGTGGGGTAAGTAATCAATTGCCCCCCCCCCGGGGGCCCTAGAGGTATCAAACTCCCCTTTTGGATGCATGTGCCAGGTGGCCAATTTAGCGAGATATTTTCCTTTATTCCATTTTTTCAAATTCCCTTTTTTCATTTTTATTCATTTTATTTGTTCTTTGGACCTGCTAAATTGGGATAATTTATTGGTATTAAATATACCAGACAGGCCTTGGTAACCTGCTGGTTATTTATTAATATATGTAATATTATTTATTTATTTCATTTTTTTCAAAAAGGTTTATACACACAATTTTGTATACCCCCCTTTTTTCTTTCTCTTTCTGTTTCCCTTAGTTAACATGGCTGATCGTCTATTTGTCCCTTTGTTTTGCTTCTGACACAATTTGTTCTCTCAGGGCCGTGATTATCTAGCCCGGTCTGCAGTGCGCTTGCGCGGCAATAGGGCTCGAATGACGTCCCTGCCCGGCGTGCGCATGCGCCAATCCCGCACCGTCAAAATAAGCGACGGAAGTTTTGATGTCAGCTCAGGTTGGGATTGCTCCGGGCTGATCTTGGGTCTCGCCCCCTGGTTACCCATTGGTCACAACAATCCTGGGGGAGGTGCCTCACAATACGTCCGCTCCCCGATGGTGACGTCAGACGCCATCGGGTTGGAGGGACCTATTTAGCTTGGCTTCTCAGCCGCTATCTTCTGACAGTGGCGCTGAGGCTGCGAGGGGAGGTATATGCCGCTCTCCCCTTCCGTACACATCCACCCCACCTCTCAGGTAAGCTAAACTCTCTATTCGAAGGGGGTCATACTCCTTTTTGAGGATTAATTCAATGGCATTGTGAATAAGACAATGCTCTCCAGAGCAATTGTTTTATTGTCTTTATTTATATATATTTTTTTTCTAGTTTACTGGGGCAGCATACATTTGGATCTTCTGATCTGGCTCTCAAGGGTTGTCCTTTTGGACTGCCACCGTGTGGTGAAACTGGAGTATTGTCCTCCTTTATGCTTTTGTTCATATGGCTTTTATAGCCCTGAACATTTACCTTTGATTCAACCTAGAAGGTAATTTTTTAACACTTTCACTACTCTACCTCACCGACTGCTCCATTTCCCCGCTATTAGTCCATGTGTTTAGAAATATTTCATTACTCTTCTGTAATATTCCATTCCAGCTATTCTACGTTTGGGCCCCTCTGTGGACCAAAAAACGGTTTGGGAGGCCTTAGACGGGTGAGACTCATCCTTTTGATTGGCATTTGAGCCACGGCACTGTACATACGTTCACCACTTGTGTGTCTACTATTCACCTTTGAATCTGTTTTGGCTTGGGTAAGCAAACCCCTACTTCTTTCATCCTTTTTCTTCATGTTGTTTTACTGTTCCTAGATCCACATGGGTGTTTCTTCCCTTTGTGGACCTGGAAACGAATGAGCATACAGTATTTAATAAATTCCTATTTCTTTACTTATATTGATCATTTTATTAGTATAGATTTGTAGGTAATATGCGAAATTTACCCATTATATTGGATGTATGCAAATGTATATACACTAGTTGATGCTTTTGTAGCAATACTTAATTGATTTTGATCTTTTCGATAAATTAATATCTTTAATTGTTCTGTAAGCATTGTATTTATTTATATATTTTTGTTTTGTCTCTTCTTCTTTTTTATTTTAGTATGCCACACCTGTACCAAAAAACTCCTGATGAAGCTCAGATATTGAGCGAAACATGTTGAGATTGGTATCGCAAAGTGGTTTAAAATTTTAAATTATGTCACTATCTGACCTTGTCTGTTCAAGATTGTGCATGTTTTTTTAGATGATGTTTTTTGTTATTCATTCGTAATCATTAAAGATATCAAATAAGAAATCTATTAGTCAGTTTTGGCAATTTGCATACAGTGATTCTTTCTGATTTTTTCTTTTTTTGAGGGTAATATACTTCTTTACTGACCTATTCAAAATTTTGAGAAGCACCTTAAAAATCCCAGGGGTATTCATACCCCAACCCCCCCTTCTTTTTTGTATTTACTAAAATACAATAAAAAAAAATGTTTTCATTTGAAAAAAAATAAATTAAAAAATGTCCCTTTTAAGAGCTAAGGGGCGGAAGTGACATTTTGGGCACCGGAGCGCGGCGGGAGGGGGGCCCTCTTCCGCTGCTGTTAAAAGTGATCTTGTGATGAATCCACCGCAGAGACCACTTTTATCTGAAGCACACTGCCCACTGAAGAAGAGGATACCGGGGTTATGGCAGCTAGCTGCTGCCATAACAACGGTATTCCTCTTCAATTTACTGATGTAAAACTGCAGCGGGTGGTCCGTAAGTGATTTTTAAGGAGCTACAAGCTTATAACTCCCCTTGCTGTACAGTAAGGGGGTCATCGGCATCTGGTGAGTGCAGTGTATAAATCCAGCACTAGGTGGAATAACCACTACAGGGGATACCCTGGGAATTGGGCTACTAACAGCACTGAAGATTGCACAGTTTAAAAAAGACTTTTATTCACACTTTTTGGGCATGTCACTTTTATATATTATATTTTGGCACGTATGTGAAATATATATATATATATATATATATATATATATACCTTTAACCTTTTCCAGTTAGCCTCCATCAAAGATTCAAATGTGTATGCACCCGTTAACTCTGAGCAATTCCATTAGTCAATATCCACAGTAATTTCTGTATCTCCTGATTTGGCAATCAATCCTAGGTCTCCTGAGAAGGTAATTAATACAGAGCAATAATGTGCAATCAACCCAAAGTTAATACACAAAAGCAAAGAATGAAAATGGGCTTTGGCATATACATAGCACATATTGTTCATATAACCACAATTTAAAGCCCACTACAGGACTATTGTATTGTGTAATCCCTGGCTTGGTTCAATAATATAGAAAAATGCATAATGTGCATGAGCTGTAGTGCTATGGTAAAATAGCAGTACTGTTAATAAAGCAGGGCTGGTAATGCATGAATGGTAAATAGGAGGTTACACCAGCTACAACACATTGTTAAAAACAATTATTGCTGCATGTTTAGAATTGTCAGATTGCCAACCATGTCTAAGACTTAATATGAAAAATTCTGAATATTGTGCATATTTCTGGTCATTTCTTCCTTCTTGGAATCCTGAATATATGCTTGAAAATGGGTATATGTTGGTATATTGGATTATAGCTTTGGATAGGGAGTTTCATGTTCATCCAAGGAAAAAAAATTCTCAACACAATAGTCATATCAGTATGCTAGCCATTCCTGTTAGATAGACATGTAACATATTGATTGCCCAAAATAATATATCTATACATGAATATGCTTTAATCTCTATGCTTCCACTATACAGACACTCCTCAGTTAACAACCTACCCATTTTAATGACTGTTCAGACTTATGACCAACTCTCTGACCATGGTATTGTTTGCTGTATAAGAACTTTGGTCGTGGAAACAGCAGTACGCAGTACACTGCTGTATAAATGTTTATAAATATACCAAAATGTTATACTTGGTGCAAAAATGACATTAAAACAATATTTAATGATGGTTGACACACACTCTCTGCCAGTTCAGTATGCTTGAAATATTGGTAAGGGGCTGCTCCTCACTTAGTGACCAATTCACTTAATGACCCACACAACTACATAACTACACAACTGCATAAATATAAAGCTAAGCTGCTTTGTGGTCATTTTGCTTTCAGTTTATACTTTTCTTTGTACTTTACTGCTTCAAACAGACTGAGCTTTTGTCACTGACAAGCAAAATTCAAGGAATTCCCAGTACAGAATACGGTCATTTCACTTGCAATTGTCTTTGAGAAGTGAGCAGAAAGCTAAATAGATGTGACATTTTATCACAGTAATACAGTCTGCACATTCTCTGCAGTCATTTTACCTTATAATTGTAAATGAGTGAACAATTAAAAACTGTTACCAATGGAAATTCACCTGATCAACTCCCAATCCGATTTGGTTTTTCTTTTTTAGAGATTCACATTCCAGTTTGTTGACAAATTGTGAAATTCGGATTCAAAACAGATTCAAAACAGTTCCAAAACAGTTTCAAAACTAACATCAACAAAGAACTAGCACCATGTTATTATAGTGTCTTAACTTTTTTGTGTGTGGTGGGGAGGGGGTTGAATGCTCTTGTGTACCATCTATCTTTTTCTATTTCCTCTCCAGTTTCCTGGTTTTCCCTATGGATGGAATGTATCCTCACTGTGTGTTACAACCACCATGCTTCACAGTGATTTCTGCAACGCATTGCATTCATGTGATGTCAAACATAAAATTTTGGGTTTAGTATTATTTGAAAAAATATGATTATTCATTTTTTAAATGTTATAATTATTTCTGATGGGGTCAAAGGTGGAAATTCAAACATTGGGACTTTGCTATCAATATCTATTTGTTCAGGAAGGTTGGTCTGCACCATGAATTTCCCAAAACAGGGGAAGTGAGAAAGCATACAGTTAGGTTTACATAGAAAAGGGTTTCTGTTAAGGTTAGTTTTCCAAGGACGGTTATAGTTAAAGGTTGAGGTGATAGATCTGATACTGTAATGCCAGGGTTACGACAGGGAAAGTTAGGAGGGGTAACGTAAATCTGGGATGGCAGGCAGAATTATTGTAGAGTGCACAGAGCTCCTGATACAGAGCTGGCAGCTATCACACTGACAGTGGAACAAAGTCCCACTGGTTACACAAGGAGGGCCATGATCTCCTTGTGTAATCTTCAGTATTGCACATCAGTTTGACAGCTATGCTCCTCATAGTAAAAGATACATCAGAGTGATGCAGAGGCAAAATAGGCTGCCTCTTCTTTCTCTGTCTTGGCCCAGCCCTGTATGTAACCCTTTTCTTGGCCTTAATTGTTACTCTTTAGCGCTTGCTAAACTCTCTAGCTTTAAAGTAATAAAGTAATAAATTGTTTTGGAGAGGATTCAAAAAGACATGCTATGCCTACTTAATGGTCTGTAAATATGATCTGTGGAAGATAGATGGGAGCATGCCTGTGGCTGCAAGGTTCTAACTCACAAGTTCTCCTGCACAAGCTCTTCTCAAAGATATTGCCGTTTTGTCTTTTACAGGATATTTTTTTTTTTTTTTTTTAAGATGGTGACTGATCATCTTTAACTAAAAATATTTGAAAAGTAGGCATATAAAATACTGTTAACATATGTAAAATATATAAAAAAATAATCACAAACTCTAGATATTTTAATTTTATCTTGAAGCAGATGTCACTTTATGCAGTTAACTATACATGCATTTCTATTTTAGTTGATGTGCAACATTTACAGAAGCCATAAAATTGTCTCCATCTCAAATCAGTAAGAAGATACTGATACTGTCACCCTGTAAAGATCAGAGAGGACAATATGCTTTATAAGTGGAAAAGAGATAGATTTTTATTTTGCTGAATGAGATTACAGACTATGACAACCTAACCATTCACCACTAGCTTGATGACTAGAGAGCAGTAATTGCAACAGTTCATTATTATCTCTGTCAGTCATTCTTCCCAGTAGTGTACATTTTGTATGTGTAACATTGTGCATGGGAAATTAAAAGAAAATAACTGTCTATCACTTTAGCATATTAAAGAGAGAGAAGGAGGACTGGGAATTAAAGCAGATCAGGTCAGAGAGCAGTAGTCAGAAATTACAAGGCCAGATAGCAAAAGTTTGATTCTTCTCTCAACATCACACTAAAGCTGTAAGTATACATTTAGATCAATGCCACAATGAAAATGCCCAGACATGCCAAAAAAGTGTTCTCATCAATACAGCAATGGCTTTAAAACAAAAGTGAAATGATAGGGGCTGCAGAGAGTGCTTGAGGACCTGAAGGCTTTGGGGATTGCTTAGGGAGGAGAAAATCAGAATAATAATAGAAGAACCACACAGTTAAAATCTGTATCTGATATAAATGTGCTTAAGGTGCTGCAGCAAACACTGGTTTGGTTGCTTGGGGACCAGCTAGAAGTCATTTGTCAGTGATTCTGGGGGTAGTTATTGTGCCCCCACTTGTACATGTCACTATTGTGGCAGTGAACAAACTCTGTAATTCCACTGATGCGTTCTATTTCCACACTGTGGTCCCCGTCACTTTTAAGTTGCAGTAATAAATAACACTTTCTGTGGGACTTATTCTTTACCACTTTTGTTTGATTCAATATTAATATTAGCGCACACAACTCTGTTTATGAATGTAATATATATATATATATAAATATAATATTTCCAATGGATCGCAAAATATGTTCTTGTATACAGTATATACCCTTACCCTCCTATTTCTCAAAACAGCCTTCCGTGGGACTCCAATGTACCATTCCTCTGCGCCTTTATCTCCCCTCTGAAAAAATCTTCCTCCCCTTACAAACAAGTGCTTGGTAAAAAGCCTATAAACCTCACTTAAGATGGCTGCCGCGGCACTTCTGGTGCATGATTATGCCACTTCCGGTGTGTGACATCACTTCCAAAGCATTTAATCAAATGGACTTCTTCCCAGGTTGTGGTAATTAGGTTGTGGTAATTAGGTTGCTTGCAGTATTACACTATGTGCTTACACTTCCTTTTTGGGAGCTTCTGACACCCATTTGAAGAAGGGGAGGAAGATTATTCCAAAGGGGAGAATAAGGCACATAGGAAAGTTACATTGGAGTCCCACTAAAGGTTTTTTTTTTAGAAATAGGAGTATAAAGGTATATATAAGAACATATTTTATTATACATTGGAAATATTTTTTTATAATTTTTTGATGTAAGCATATAATAAGCATATGGTTGGTACACAAGTTGGGTTGGACATATTACAGTATATGATGTTTTCTTTTTTCCAAGATCAATCCCCTTCCTGAGTGAAGCACAACTAAGGATCAAAAACCAGGGAGGACGGTGTTGAAGTCTTTGGTCTATATTGGACTTGATTAGATTAAGAACCTTTGGAAGGACATTTATATGGACTGGGGCATATAGGACTTTTAACAGTTAGCACTGATTTTATGTTTATTGATCTATGTGAATGACAACAATCTGAGCCTTAGATTGGCCAAACAAACCATGAATACATTTGCTTCCTAAATGTAACTTTGATGGGTCATGAGGGAAGGGTCACCACCAGCCTATACAGGAAATCCTTGTCTGGGAATAATGTCCTACAAGCTAAATCAGGACACCCCAGACACACCATTAGGGGCATTCCTGGTGAACAAATGCTTAGACTACAGAGAATATGCAGTGATGACCATGAGTTATCCCTGATGTATGATAGGTTTCTGCAACATGAATATCCCAACTTGGTATTAAATAGGGCTGCTGCAATAGCTCGTACCACCCCTTGGGACAGCTTGTTGAGTAAGGGTATGGATAGACAGGGGATAGAAGTCCTCCAGTTTTTTCCTACAACACATAGTTTGGAATTTAAGAAAATTAGTATGTGAACCCTTTTGGAATGATATGGATTTCTGCACAAATTGGTCATAAAATGTGATCTGATCATCATCTAAGTCACATCAATAGACAATCACAGTCTGCTTAAACTAATAACACACAAAGAATGTAATATTAGGGTGGTGCTGCGCTAATCCTAGCAAAAACAAAAATTATATTGAAATAATAATACTAATCAACTAGAGGGCTAAATAAACACTCTTAGGTGTGAATAAAATAAAAAATTATGGATAGTATGTGATCAATCCTGCGTAAAAACCAAACGCTAAAAAAGAAAGTGCAAAGTGCAACCACAATATATATATAATAACTATCAGTGAATATCCATATCCAGAAGTTACACTGTGAAAATAGCAAAAAGGTGCAACAGCAGTTGTAGGAGCAAGTCCTCCTATATAAAGTGCAAAATGTTCAATGTAACAGTAAATTCCTGTGTGTAGCATACACACAACAGGCATAGAAAACAAAGTGACTTGTGCAGTAACAGAATCCACGTAACTGATAATGCATAAACTTTAAATCAATCAAAGTGAGTGAACATATGAAAGTCCTCCTTCACAGAGTGAAACCGGCTTCCTAGCATGCACATATTGCAGTGAAGTGCTCAGATATATCAAAATAGTGCTCCTCTTCATGTTCAGACACACAAGTAAGTAGTGGCCCCTTACCTTAAAGTAATGGGGTAACAGCATATGACCAGTGTTGGGAGTACCATCCTTTATTTTTCTCCTCTATCCTTGCGGTCCTAATCCTGGAACATTATTCCCTCAGATGGTAAAGGGGCACGGAAATAGAAAGAAGGAAGGTCCCAAATAGCGTAATATTGTCAGGCTAAAACTTGATTTTATCAGTATAAAACACGGGTATTCACAAAACAGCAGTGAAATAGTGGCTTATCTCCAACGAGCAGCGAGTTTGTAAGCCTCAATCAGCATAGGTGCCTGTCTCGTTCCTTCGTGTGATGTCACACAACACGTGACTTCATCAGGAGATAAGTGGAGGCACAATACGTGTCTTTAAATAGCTGTCTAATACACAATACTGGGCGGCCATTTTCTTGCAGTCCCATAGAGGATACCATAGCGGCCATCTTCTCGAAGATATACGGGCGCGGCCATTGTATAGGTTATCCCAGTGTTTCTCAACTCCAGCCCTCAAGGCGCCCCAACAGGTCATGTTTTCAGGCTTACCATTATTTTGCACAGGTGATTTAATCAGTATCACTGCCTTAGTAATTACCACAGCCATTTCATCTGAGGGAAATCCTGAAAACATGACCTGTTGGTGCGCCTTGAGGACTGGAGTTGAGAAACACTGGGTTATCCACTGTATAACTATGCGGTCGTGAGAGGGACTATGGGCGGTACATCGTACCGTCAGCTGACTATTGATAGCCAATAGGCAGAACAAGGCGTATACGATATCCTCGACTGTCAGCAGAGGAGGAAAAGACAAAGCGTCCATACCGAATGTCATCCTTTGCTGAATTGCAAGTTTACCAGGATAAAAAACACCTAATAGCTGTATTTAAAACTAGATAAAACATTAACATTTAAGTAAATATAGACCCAAAGTGTATGTGGGATTCTATATGAGTAAAAAAGAAAGGGGAATAAAAAACAAAAAGCCAATCAGAAGGGAAGAGCCACAATGCTGACATAACATAATGCAAACATAACACGCGCAGAGGTGAGAGAACCCACCTCTGAACATAACTGGCTGTCATAATGATAAAAGTAGACACGAGGCTATATCATCGGCTAAACAATAAGCAATGGAATGATAGGATAAATAGACACAATAAACACAAAGATTATAAAATTAAGTTAATAAAAGACAAAGGCAAATGTATAATCAATACACACAGATACTGTATGTAATCTGGCACAGGAAACAGACCATGTCTAGTTGCTAGAATATTAAAACTTTAAAAAATTGTGTATCACGTGGGAGATGAATTGCGGGTGGGCTAAAGATTGCTAGGCAAGTATGGGGTGAGGCATAAGCCAAGATGTATGGTGGCTACTTAGGAACCAAGTTAAAAATATATAAAAAATGTTAAAAATCACTGAGGAAACAATTGAGATCGAATTCGATATTCAAGCCCCGGGGCGAGAATGTATCCAAAGTAAAAAATCCATCTGGATTCCAACTGGATCAGGGTTCTCAACTTGTGTCCCTCCCGCCAGTGTCTTATGTATGGTTCAATGCCCCAGAACTTCAAATGGGTAGGATCCCTATTATGGCATAACAAAAAATGTTTAGATACGCTGTGCTTGTCATAACCGTTTAGAATATTTTGAACGTGCTCTTTAATTCGCACTTTGAGAGGTCTTTGTGTGTGGCCAATATATTGAAGGCCGCAACTGCACTCCAGGGCATATACTGCCCCTTCAGTGTTGCAGCAAATTAAGTTTTTTACCTCGTAGGTATCTCCCGTACTTGTAGATGAGAATTTTAATACCTTTTCATTTGGACGTTTGGATCTCTGACATGCGAAGCATCTTTTACATGGAAAAAACCCGTTTCCAGTGAAAAAGGAAAAAGTCTTCTTAGGTGGGTCTATAACATTTTTCACCACTATATCCCGGATCGTGGGTGCCCTTTTATATATAAACCTAGGGTTCTCAGATAGGGTATCTTGTAGCTGTTTATCTGCCAACAGGATATACCAGTGGCGTCTAATGATCCTTTCAATTTTCTTATGTTGTACACTAAAGTCTAGGATTAATGGTACCCCCTTCTATTGGATGTTTCTGTGTCACCTTCTCTTCAATTAGTTATTTCCGGTTCATCTCTGATACTTCTACTATCTTAGTATCAATGAATCGACGGTCATAGCCTTTTGAGGTAAATCTCTCTCCGATCTTCTCAGCCTGTTCTAGAAACATCTCTATATTGGTACAGTTTCTTTTAAGCCACATAAGTTGACCTTTTGGGACGTTGAAAAGTTTTTATGGTGACAGCTTTCTATTGGAAGATAGCTATTCCTGTCGACATTTTTAAAGTGCGTCTGTGTGCTAAATGTGGAGTTTTCTTGTATAATCTCTAAATCCAAGAAAATTACATTATTCTCACTAATGTCCCAGGACAATTTAATGTTCCTATCATTCCTATTTAATTTCGCAAAGAATTGCGTCAGCTGGCTAGCATCACCCTCCCATAGTATAAAGATATCGTCGATATAACTTTTATATATCACTAGTCCATCCGGTCGATTATTGAAGACATTTTCTTCCTCCCACTGTGCCATGAAGAGACCAGCTATGCTCGGGGCAAATTTTGCTCCCATGGCTACTGCAGTCTGTTGGTGATAATACGTCTTATTGTACCAGAAATAGTTGTTCTTTAGGCTAAAATCCAGGCATTTGATCAAAAACTTTCTCTGCATGCATGGTAATTTAGTATATTTCCTCAGGCCCCATTTCGTGGCTTCACATGCTCGATGATGAGGAATCACTATATATAGAGATGACACTTCTGCAGTGGCCATAATCCATGATCTATCTTCTTTTGGGATATTCTCTATGATTTGTAAAATTTGTTTAGTATCTCTGCGGTACGCCTTTGTACTTTGAACGGCTGGTTGTAGGAAGACATCTATATGTTGGCCCATCCTAAAGGTAAGTGAATCAATACCGTTTACTATCGGCCTAGGTGGTGGATTTATTCTATTTTTGTGGATTTTCGGTAGTGAATATATGATTGGTGTACAGCAAGAGTCTGGAATAAGAAATCTAGCTTCTTTTTTATTAGGTATGCTTTTCTTTACCCCTAAAAAACAACCTGTTCAAGTGCCTTTCTACACCTGAACATGGGGTTACTAAGTAGCTTAGTGTAAGTGTTGGTATCATCCAGCATATTCATCAAAGTGTTATGATATTGCTCTTTTGAGAGGATAACGATTCCTCCTCCCTTATCCGCTGGTCAGATAACAATGTCCCCCCCTTTCGTCATTTTTCGAATACCACTTCTGATATGGCTAGGTTCTTCTTTCTTTTTGATCTTGAGACTCTTAATCTCTTCTAAAACAACTTTTTTAAAAACCTCAATATGTTTATTATCTTTCGTAGGTGGATTAAAAACTGATTTATTCCTCAGTGAACTATGTAGAATGCCATCATTCACAATATCTGCATGTCTATGTCTAGAGGGGTTTCCCGCAATATATTTCTGGATATTTAATTTTCTCACGAATTTCTGGATCCCAATATAAGTCTGAAATTTATTGAGGTTCTTGGTAGGTGCATATTTTAGACCTTTATCCAAAACCCCGATCTCTTTGTGTGTAAGTTACTGACCACTTAAATTAAAAATGCCCTCTCCTTTTACTCCCAAAGAAAGGACACAAAAAAGAGTAAAAAAGTGCTGCTACCATGTTACCATGTTTTTATTGAACACACCATGTAAACATTCACAGTGCAGGTGGAAAAATATGTGAACCCCTAGACTAATGAGATCTCCAAGAGCTAATTGGAGTGAGGTGTCAGCCAACTGGAGTTCAATCAATGAGATGAGATTTGAGGTGTTGGTTACAGCTGCCCTGCCCTATAAAAAACACACACCAGTTCTGGGTTTGCTTTTCACGAGAAGCATTGCCTGATGTGAATGATGTCTCGCACAAAAGAGCTCTCAGAAGACCTACGATTAAGAATTGTTGACTTGCATAAAGCTGGAAAGGGTTATAAAAGTATCTCCAAAAGCCTTGCTGTTCATCAGTCCACGGTAAGACAAATTGTCTATAAATGGAGAACGTTCAGCACTGCTGCTACTCTCCCTGGGAGTGGGCGTCCTGTAAAGATGACTGCAAGAGCACAGTGCAGACTGCTCAATGAGGTGACGTAGAATCCTAGAGTGTCAGCTAAAGACTTACAAAAGTCTCTGGCATATGCTAACATCCCTGTTAGTGAATCTACGATACGTAAAACACTAAACAAGAATGGATTTCATGGGAGGATACCACAGAGGAAGCCACTGCTGTCCAAAAAAAACATTGCTGCACATTTACAGTTTGCACAAGAGTACCTGGATGATCCACAGCAGTACTGGCAAAATATTCTGTGGACAGATGAAACCAAAGTTGAGTTGTCTGGAAGAAACACACAACACTGTGTGAAGAAAAAGAGGCACAGCACACCAACATCAAAACCTCATCCCAACTGTGAAGTATGGTGGTGGGGGCATCATGGTTTGGGGCTGCTTTGCTGCGTCAGGGCCTGGACGGATTGCTATCATCGAAGGAAAAATGAATTCCCAAGTTTATCAAGACATTTTTCAGCAGAACATAAGGCCATCTGTCCACCAGCTGAAGCTCAACAGAAGATGGGTGTTGCAACAGGACAACGACCGAAAGCATAGAAGTAAATCAACAACAGAATGGCTTAAACAGAAGAAAATACACCTTCTGGAGTGGCCCAGTCAGAGTCCTGACCTCAACCTGATTGAAATACTGTGGCATGACCTCAAGAAAGCGATTCACACCAGACATCCCAAGAATATTGCTGAACTGAAACAGTTCTGTAAAGAGGAATGGTCAAGAATTACTCCTGACCGTTGTGCACGTCTGATCTGCAACTGCAGAAAACATTTGGTTGAAGTTATTGCTGCCAAAGGAGGTTCAACCAGTTAATAAATCCAAGGGTTCGCATGCCTTTTCCACCTGCACTGTGAATGTTTGCAGGGTGTGTTAAACAAAAACATTGTAACATTTAATTCTTTGTGTGTTATTAGTTTAAGCAGACTGTGAATGTCTATTGTGATGACTTAGATGAAGATCAGATCACATTTTATGACCAATTTGTGCAGAAATCCATATCATTCCAAAAGGGTTCACATACTTTTTATTGCAACTGTAAGTGGTACCCCACTTCTTGCCTTCTTTGGGGAGTTATTTATCCCAAGGTTATTTTTCCTCTTCTTCTTGTAGGTGAGGCAATACCTGGTTAGACTTTAAGGGTAAATTTCAAATGTGGGGCAATTGACTGACCTGTTGGCTGTGTATTATTATTATTATTATTATTATTATACAGGATTTGTATAACGCCAACAGTTTACACAGCGCTTTACAATACAAAAAGGAGACAATACAGTTATAATACAATAAAATACAAGAGGATTAACAGGGCCCTGCTCAGAAGAGCTTACATTCTAATAGGGTGGGGCAGGTGGTACAAAAGGTTGTAACTGTGGGGAATGAGCTGATGGAAGTGGTAAAAGATTGGTTGGAGACGTGATAGGCTTTCCTAAAGAGATGAATTTTCAGGAATCTCCTTAAGATAGCAAGAGTAGGGGATAGCCAGACTGGTGGAGGTAGCGAGTTCCAGAGGATGGGAGAGGCTCTGGACAAATCCTGGAGATGAGCATGGGAGGAGGAGACAAGAGCTTGAGAGTAGGAGGTCTTAAGAAGAGTGGAGAGGACGATTTGGGTGATATTTGGAGACAAGATTGGTGATGTAGCTTGGGGCAGAGTTGTGAATGGCTTTGTATGTTGTGGTTAGTATTTTGGTTTTAATTTGCTGGGTGATTGGGAGCCAGTGTAGGGATTGGAGAAGGGGGTTGGCAGACACTGAGCAGTTGGTAAGGTAGATAAGTCTGGCAGCAGCATTCATGATAGACTGAACAGGGTATAGCCTATGGAGAGGCATACCAATGAGAAGGGAGTTGCAAGAGTCAAGGCGAGAGATAACAAGGGAGTGAATGAGGAGCTTGGTGGTTTCATTTGTTAAAAAGGGGCGAATTTTAGAGATGTTACAGAGTTGAATTCTACAAACTTTTAACAACGATTGGACTTGGTGCTGAAATGACAAGTCAGAGTCTAGGATTACACCTAGTACCCTGGCGTGAGGGGAGGGACTGATAGTTGCATTGTTGATTTTGATGAAAAAGTCATGGAGGGGGACACGGGTGGGGGGAATATTAATAGCTCAGTTTTAGAGATATTTAGTTTAAGAAAGTGGTTCAAAATCCATGGTGATATTGTCAGTTAGTAAGTTAGTAATGCGAGAGGAGACTGAAGGAGTGAGGTGAGAAGTAGACAGATAGATTTGGGTGTCATCGGCGTATAAGTGGTACTGGAAGCTGGAAGCGGTTATCAAGTGACCAAGGGAGGAGGTGTAGATAGAGAAGAGAAGGGGTCCAAGAACAGAGCCTTGGGGGACTCCCATAGAAAGGGGCAATGGAGAGGAGGAGACAGAGTTGTAGGTGACACTGAAGGAGCGCTGTGATAGACAGGCAGAGAACCAGGATAGAGCAGAATCTCGGAGGCCAAGGGAATGTCATTTATTGAGAAGGAGCGGGTGGTCAAAAGTATCAAAGGCCACAGAGAGGTCAAGTAGTAGGAGTATGGAGTACTGGCTGTTGGTTTTAGCAGTTAGTAAATCGTTAGTGAGTTTTAATAAGGCAGTTTCTGTGGAGTGCTGCGAGCGAAAGCCAGACTGTAAGGGGTCAAGAAGGTTATTTTCACTGAGGTAGGAGCTAAGACGGTTGTAGACTACGCGTTCCAGAAGTTTAGAGGTGAATGGGAGCAATGAGATGGGTCTTAAGTTGTTTAGGTTGGTGGGGTCCAGTGTGGGCTTTTTAGGTATGGGAGTGTTCTGAGTATGTTTTAGAGAGGAGGGGCAGGTGCCACTAAAGAGCATAGGTTAGAAGAAGAGGATGATGGTAGTAGTTGTGAGGGAACAGGATCCAAGAGACAATTGGTTAGGTGGGCATCTGAGAAAAGTTTTGTAACCTCTTCAGTAGTAGCCAATTCAAAAGAGGAGAGTGTTGAATGTGCTGTTAGGCAAGGTATGTTGGGTGGGGAAGATGTACGCACAGTGGAGGTGTCTCACGAATTGCATTAATCTTGTCTTTGAAGTGATTGGCAATCTCTTGGGCAGTGAGTGAGTTAGTGGGTAGAGAGGGTGGGGGACGAAGCAAAGAGTTAAAGGTTGAGAATAGCCGATGGGGACTGGATGACAAAGTATTAATAAGAAAGACAAAGTAGGCTTGTTTGGCAGCATGGAGGCAGGAATTGTATTTTAGAAGGGCAGATTTATATAGGGTGAAGTCTTGCAGGCATTTGGTTTTATGCCACAGTCGTTCAAGAGTATGACAATGTCTCTTGAGATTTCTAGTGTTGTCAGTTTGCCAGGGTTGTAACAGATGATTCTGCGTGTTTCTGTATTAGAAAGATGGTGACTTTTGCATCTACTGTTAGTTGGAAAAAATATAAAATTAAGAGCTTCATCAAATGCAACACTACATATTTGGTTTATCTCATTACATGTGATGTCTGCTTCATACAACACTTGGATAGGACCACCAAGAGGTTGCGTGATTGTCTCCATATTCATATCAGAACATAAAGTTAAAGCATTCTACTAACATTGCTCGTCATTTTAATGAGCAGCATGGAGGTGACCACGCAGCTTTACAGATTCAGGACATTAAAAAATTAGTGTGCCCTAAGAGGGGTGGAGATACCTTCAGGATATTATTTAAAAAAGAGGCATACTGGATTTTCCACCTACAAACATGGATAGCATGAGGTCTGAATTTCGAGTGGGACCTTAGTCACTTTTAGGAGTAGGAGTCATACTTGGGGTTCATCTATGCTTGTTTTCTGGCTGGTCCGTACAACATGTGGTTGCATTTTGCTACATTTGGTTGCATTATACAATGGACAGTCTTTTTATCCATACATTGTCTTTATTTATTAGTTACATAGTTACATAGTAGGTGAGGTTGAAAAAGACACAAGTCCATCAAGTCCAACCTATGTGTGTTATTTTATGTCAGTATTACATTGTATAATCCTGTATGTTGTGGTCATTCAGGTGCTTATCTAATAGTTTTTTGATACCATTGATGCTCCCCACTGAAACCACCGCCTGTGAAAGGGAATTACACATCTTTTCCGCTCTTATAGTAAAGAACCCTCTGCGCAGTTTAAGGTTACACTTCTTTTCTTCTAATTTTAATGAGTGGCCATGTTTCTTATTAAACTACCTTATACGAAAAAGTTATATCCCTATTGTTGGGTCACCAGTATGGTATTTGTAAATTGGACAGCATACTCAGGGGTGAGGCCGGACCAGAGTCTTGTAGCGTGGAAGAATTATCGCTTTATCTCTTGAGTTAATTCTCTTTTTAATGTATGCCAATATTCTGTTTGCTTTGTTAGCAGCAGCTTGGCATTGCATGTCATTGCTGAGCCTATCATTTAGCAAATGAAACACAAAAAAAGGGGGGACTTTGGACTTTGCAGGCACAGTAACAACAAGTATATATAACAAAAATAATTTTTTGAGAAAACATATAAATAGGACATTGATTAAAAAACCACAGATCACATGTATGTAACAAGATATTCAGCGGATCAATTGCTATACAAAACCCTTTATATATGTGATAACTCGGGCATGAGGATATTCATCCAGATCAACAGGTCCGAGAAGATGGTTGGATAGGAGATCAGCGAACGGTTAGTTCATATTATGCGAGCAGACGGAGGACACCACACGCTGGGACTTACATGCTGATGGGATTCAGGCTTATGCAGTCCTCACTCTAAGGCTATCCCCCTTGATATTACGGCTCCTGTATCTACATAATAGCCATTGGTTGTTGAGCCCTCTACATATTACTCATATCTACCTATATGAGTCCAGTGTGGATCACACCCCTCTACCTTATCAGTTGGATGTATTACCAATTCCCAATCAACCACACGTTTGGTATTTAATTACACCGTCTGCTTCCTTCTCCCTCCACGGGCTTACTTTATGTTACACATTTTATACATACCTACCTTCCACAACACAATTTCTGCTCCTGAAGAAGCGTAAAGACACGCAAAACATGTTGAGCACTGAGTATTCGCATAATATGAACTAACCGTTCGCTGATCTGCTATCCAACCACCATCTTCTCAGACCTGTTACCCTGCATGAATATCCTCATTGCCGAGTTATCACATATATAAAGGGTTTTGTATAGCAATTGATTCGCTGAAGATCTTGTTACATACATGTGATCTGTGGTTTTTTAATCGATGTCCTATTTATATGTTTTCTCAATAAATTATTTTTGTTATATATACTTGTTGTTACTGTGCCTGCAAAGTCCAAAGTCCCCCCTTTTTTGTGTTTCATTTGCTAATACAATTTCAGGACATGGCACACCTATATGATTTATGTATCCACAGTACCACTCTGTGCTATGATACATGTCCATTTTTGCATTTACCAAGCCTATCATTTACTAGGACCCCTAGGTCCTTTTCCATCCTTGATTCCCCCAGAGGTTCTCCCCCCCTGTAAGTAGCTTGCATTCATATTTTTGCCATCCAAATGCATTATTTTACATTTTTCACCATTAAACCTCATTTGCCATGTAGTTGCCCACCCCATTAATTTGTTCAGATCTACTTGCAAGGTTTCCACATCCTGTGGAGAAGTTATTTCCCTGCTTAACTTAGTATTGTAAATACAGAGATTGAACTGATTAAAAAATTAAATAGGATTGGTCCCAGGACCAGGATTGTTATTTTTATATTTGTTTTTATATATATATATATATATATATATATATATATATATATATATATATATATATATATATATATATAATTTTGTGTTTGTTTATCAACTATTATTCAATTGATGTTTTAGCATGTTTTTTCTATATGTCGGCTGGTAATGCTTGTGCACTGATAGCATTGCAGGCATCTCTGATCACAAATTACTTTCACCTATATGGTTTTTATGCCCTTAAGAGTATATATTTAGATCAGTTGATCCTTGCTCTTCTTGGTCATGATTAAGCGCTAAGTAGGGATGAGCTGAACACCCCCCGGTTCGGTTCACACCAGAACCTGTGAATGGACCGAAAATTTGCACGAACGTTAGAACCCGATTGACGTCTATGGGACTCAAACGTTCGAAATCAAAAGAGCTCATTTTAAAGGCTAATTTGCATGGTATTGTCCTAAAAAGGATTTGGGGACCCGGGTCCTGCCCCAGGGGACATGTATCAATGCAAAAAAACCTTTTGAATATGGCCGTTTTTTCAGGAGCAGTGATTTTAATGATGCTTAAAGTAAAAAAAAAAGTGAAATATTCCTTTAAATATCGTACCTGGGAGGTGTCTATAGTATGCCTGTAAAGTGGCGCGTGTTTCCCGTGCTTAGAACAGTCCCTGCACAAAATGTCATTTTAAAGGAAAAAAGTCATTTAAAACTGCTTGCGGCTTTAATGTAATGTGGGGTCCTGGCAATATGGATGAAAATCAGTGAGACAAATGGCATGGGTACCCCCCAGTCCATTACCAGTCCCTTTGAGTCTTGTATGGATATTAAGGGGAACCCCGCACCCAAATTAAAAAAGGAAACAGCAGTATACAGGCTCTATATTCTGAACAGCAGTATACAGGCGGTGCAAACAAGGCAGGGACTGTAGGTTTGTTGTTAAGTAGAATCTGTTTGTAATTTTGAACTGGTACATTTTTAACGTGTTTAGCTCCAGCCAAAAAATCTTTTTTAAGCTTTTTGGAAAACATAGGGAAGGGTTATCACCCCTGTGACAATTGTTTTGCTGTCTGTGCTCCTCTTCAGAAGATTTCACCTCACTTTTTGTCCCAATGACAAATGTTTTTTGAAAATGTGGGTTTTTTTGTGAAACAAGGATTGGTGATAAAGCATCAGTGGAAAGGAGAAATGTTTTTTCCCATATTAACTCTTACAGGAGAGAATTTCCCTTCCTAGGGGTAGATTTCATGTCACTTCCTGTTGTCTCCTTCCGTTTGCAAGTAGGAGTCGTTTGTAAGTTGGATGTTTGAAAGTAAGGGCCTGCCCTATATACTCAGCAGAAATTTGGGCCTTAGTTGTTGTTGTGGCCACAACACTGTAAGCCATCACAGGGCCCTGCTGTGAAATATTAGATCAAGAATTGTAATTACATGCCCCTGTTGAACAGGGGCAGAAAAATTGGGCCTTTGGTGGTGGTGGTGCTAGTGCCACAACACTGTAAGTCCTCACTCTCTCTTGGTGGGAGCAGAAATGGGCCCTGCTGTGAAATATTAGATCAAGAATTGTAATTACATGCCCCTGTTGAACAGGGGCTGAAAAATTGAGCCTTGGGCACTGGTTCTGGTGCCACAACACTGCAACCCCTCACAGATACTCTAGTTGGAATGCAGAAACGAGCCCTGCTTCAAAGTATTGCATCAAAAATTGTAATTACACGCCCCTGTTAAACAGGGGCTGAAAAATTAGGCCTTAGGCACTAGTGCTGTTGCCACAACACTGCAACCCCTCACAGATACTCTAGTTGGAATGCAGAAACGAGCCCTGCTTCAAAGTATTCGCATCAAAAATTGTAATTACACGCCCCTGTTAAACAGGGGCTGAAAAATTGGGCCTTAGGCACTGGTGGCGGCGCCCAGAACCAAAAATGTTCTTACAAGCTATCAGCATGATCATTGAGGAAGAAGAGGATAATTACTCAGGATAGTCACTCAGCATCAGCATAGGCAGTATTTGAAGGGATCTGAGATTTCAAAAAAAATTATTCGGTTACATCAGCATCTTGGTAGCTGGTGGTGATCCAAAACTGATTCATTTTTATGAAGGTCAGTCGATCGACCGAGTCGGTGGACAGACGCACCCTGTGATCGGTTACAAAGCCTCTAGCAGCACTGAATGTGCGTTCCAAAAGAACGCTGGATGCAGGACAGGCCAGTAGCTCAATTGCATATTGTGCAAGCTCTGGCCAGTGATCCATCCTCAAGACCCAGTAACCCAGAGGATTTTCAGTGGGAAAGGTGTCCAAGTCAGATCTTGCCCTAGGTATTCCTGCACCATGTAAAACAGACGCTGGCGATGGTTGCTGGAACTGATCATACCTTGGGGCTGCGGACTAAAAAATTGTCTGAACGCATCGGTCAGACGGCCACCTTCTCCACCGCTCCTTCTTTGACTGACCGAAGCCTCAGCAACACGTTGTCCAGAAACAGGAGTTTGTAACCTCCCAGTCTCTGGGAACGCGTTGCACAGACCTTTCTGCAAGGCCCCCCGAAGATGTTTCATCCTCTGCTCCCTCTGCGATGGCAAGATAAGGTCTGCAACCTTACCCTTGTAACGTGGATCAAGGAGGGTTGCCAGCCAGTATTGGTCCTTCTCCTTGATACCACAAATACTATGATCCTTACGCAGGCTTTGCAGGATCAGGGAGGCCATGCAGCGTAGGTTTGCTGAGGCATTCGGTCCGGAGTCCTCTGGGTCACTAAGGACAACATGGTCCGCAGCCACATCCTCCCAGCCACGTACAAGTCCATGTGTTTCTTGGGACTGATCCCTTAAAGACTGCTGCTGATGCTGAGTGCCAGGCTCCACCTCCATACCGACACAATCCTCCTCCTCCTCCTCCTCCTCCTCTTCCTGTGTGATCGGCGGGCACGCAGGAACACAGTCTAGATAAAGGGGGCCTTGAGAGCTAAGGAAGTCCTCCTCTTCCTGCCTCTGTTCTGCCTCAAGTGCCCTTTCCATTATTCCACACAGCGTGTGCTCCAACAGGTGGACAAGGGGGACAGTGTCACTGATGCATGCACTGTCACTGCTCACCATCCTCATGGCCTCCTCAAATGGTGACAGGACAGTGCATGCATCCCTGATCATGGCCCACTGGCGTGGGGAAAAAAAACAAGCTCCCCTGACCTTGTCCTGGTGCCATAGTCACACAGGTACTCATTGATGGCCCTCTGCTGCGTGTGCAGCCGCTGCAGCATGGCCAAAGTTGAGTTCCACCTGGTGGGCATGTCACAGATTAGGCGGTTCTTGGGCAGGTTAAACTCTTTATTTCCACCGGTCATTATATGACCGGTGGAAATGCAGACAGACTTTCCTGGCCTGTCTCAGGACATCCTGTAAGCCCGGGTACCTGCCCAAGAACCGCTGCACCACCAAGTTAAAGACGTGAGCCAAACAGGGCACATGGTTCATTTGTCGGAGAGCAGAGAGGAGGTTGGTGCCATTGTCGCAAACCACCATTCCTGCCTTAAGTTGGCGTGGCGTCAACCACCTCTGAACCTGCCCCGGCAGAGCAGACGGAACCTCTGCCCCAATGTGGCTCCTGTCCCCCAAGCACATCAGCTCAAGCACCGCATGGCATCTTTTGGCCTGCATACTTGCGTAGCCCCTTGAATGGCTATGGAGCACCACTGGTTCCGAGGACAAAGCACAGGAAGAGGCCATGGAGCAAGAAGGAGAGGAGGGGGTGCAGGAGAGAGGTGTGTCACAATCATTATTAGTGGCATTTTGGAGGCGTGTTGGCGGAACAACCTCCAACACTACTGCACCTTGTCCTGCATCCTTCCCAGCTGCCAGCAGAGTCACCCAATGCGCCGTAAAACTTAGGTAACATCCCTGTCCATGCCTGCTGGACCATGAGTCAGCGGTAATATGCACCTTACCGCTGACCGCCCTGTCCAGCGAGGCCAAGACATTGCCTTCCACATGCCGGTAGAGAGCCGGAATCGCCTTCCGTGAGAAAAACTGGCATTTGGGTACCTGCCACTGAGGAACCGCACATTCCACAAACTCAGGGATGGGGGCAGAGTTTACCAACTGAAAAGGCAGCAGATGAAATGCTAGCAATTTTGCCCAGCTAGCATTAAACCCCTGGGCATGTGGATGGCTGGGAGCGAACTTCTTTCGGCGGTGCAGCAGCTGGGGTAGGGAAATTTGCCTGGTACAATCTGACATCGGTGTACCGAAAGCAGATTGCCCACAAGTACTTGGCTGTGACACAACTAATTCTACACCTTCATTACTCTCAGTGCAGGTCTCAGAGAGGACTGAAGGTATAGTGGGGATGGAGATCTCAGCTGATGAAGAGCAAGGAGAGGTCCTCTTTGTTCTTTGGTATGGGTCTTTTAGATACGCTTGCCAACGAACTGCATGGCAGGTCAATATATGTCTGGTCAAGCATGTGGTGCCCAAGCAGGAGATGTTTTGGCCACGCGAGATACGCTTCAAAACATATGTTGCAAATAGCAGCGGTGCGATCTGATGCGCTTGTCTCAAAAAAGGCCCACACCAAAGAACTTTTGGAATAACGCGCAGAGACAGCAGCGCCCTGCACATGCGGAGATTTGGGTGTGATGCAGTCAGTGTGCTGCCCTTAGGCTGGCCCCTGGAGGGCATCCTGCCTCATTGGTGATGTGCCTCCTCCTCCTCTCTCCTATCAGGCACCCACATTGAGTCAGTGACCTCATCATCCCCTCCCTCCTCATCACTGGTGCAAACCTGGCAGTATGCTGCAGCAGGGGGAGCATGACTGCCAGATTGCTGTCCTTCTTGGGCACCCCCTCTGTCCGTGCTCACGTTATTGCCTTCATCTAGCTCAGTATCATCATCAGAGCCCTCTAAACGCTGGGCATCATCCTGTAGCATGTACCCAACACTGTGGTCAAACATTTCAAGGGACTCCTCAGGAACACATGGTGGGGCTAGGGAAGGAGTCACTGATGCCATTGAGCCGAGGGAAGAGGACGCATTGGCAGCTGCTTTGCCTGACATAGTACCCTGAGCATGGATGAGAGAGGATGAGGAGGATGAGGACGGCTTGGTCATCCACTCGACCAAGTCTTCTGCATGTTGCGGCTCAACACGGCCAGCTACCGAAAAAAAGGCCAAGTGTGTCCCACGGCCATGTGCTGTAGCTTATTTAACTGCCTGCGGTAGTGATAAGATCAGGAAAACACCACCAACCTTCTACAGGTAGATTTAGGTGAACACTGTGCAGAGCTCGCAAAAAACTAACTTGTAGCTTATTTAGCTGCCTGCGGTATTGATATGATCAGGAAAACACCACCAACCTTCGACAGGTAGCTTTAGCTGAACACTGTGCAGAGCTCCCACTACACTAACTTGTAGTTTTAGGTGAACACTGTGCAGACCTTGAAAAAAAAGAACTTGTAGCTTATTTAGCTGCCTGCGGTAGTGATAGAATCAGGAAAACACCACCAACCTTCTACAGGTAGCTTTAGGTGAACACTGTGCAGAGCTTGCAAAAAACTAACTTGTAGCTTATTTAGCTGCCTGCGGTAGTGATAGGATCAGGAAAACACCACCAACCTTCTACAGGTAGCTTTAGCTAAACACTGTGCAGAGCTCGCAAAAAACTAACTTGTAGCTTATGTAGCTGCCTGCGGTAGTGATAGGATCAGGAAAACACCACCAACCTTCTACAGGTAGCTTTAGCTGAACACTGTGCAGAGCTTGCAAAAAACTAACTTGTAGTTTTAGCTGAACACCGTGAGTAGGACGCACTACACTAACTTGTAGCTTTAGCTGAACACTGTGCAGAGGTCGCACTACACTAACTTGTAGTTTTAGCTGAACACTGTTCAGAGGATGCACTACACCAACTTGTAGCTTTAGCTGAACACTGTGCAGAGGTCGCACTACACTGACGTGTAGTTTTAGCTGAACACTGTTCAGAGGACGCACTACACTAACTTGTAGCTTTAGCTGAACACTGTGTAGAGGTCTCACTACACTAACTTGTAGTTTTAGCTGAACACTGTGAGGAGGACGCACTACACCAACTTGTAGCTTTAGCTGAACACTGTGAGGAGGACGCACTACCCTAACTTGTAGCTTTAGCTGAACACTGTGCAGAGGTCACACTAAACAAACTTGTAGCTTTAGCTGAACACTGTTCAGAGAAGGCACAACCCTAACACCACCAACCTTCTACAGGTAGCTTTAGCTGAACACTGTGCAGAGCTCGCACTACACTAACTTGTAGTTTTAGCTGAACACTGTGCAGAGTTCGCAAAAAACTAACTTGTAGCTTATTTAGCTGCCTGTGGTAGTGATAGGATCAGAAAACACCACCAATGTTCTACAGGTAGCTTTAGCTGAACACTGTGCAGAGCTTGCACTACACTAACTTGTAGTTTTAGCTGAACACTGTGCAGAGCTCGCAAAAAACTAAGTTGTAGCTTATTTAGCTGCCTGCAGTAATGATAGGATCAGGAAAACACCACCAACCTTCTACAGGTATCTTTAGCTGAACAATGAGCAGAGCTCGCAAAAAACTAACTTGTAGCTTATTTAGCTGCCTGCGGTAGTGAAAGGATCAGGAAAACACCACCAACCTTCTACAGGTAGCTTTAGCTGAACACTGTGCAGAGCTCGCACTACACTAACTTGTAGTTTTAGGTGAACACTGTGCAGACCTCGCAAAAAATGAACTTGTAGCTTAATTAGCTGCCTGCGGTAGTGATAGAATCAGGAAAACACCACCAACCTTCTACAGGTAGCTTTAGGTGAAAACTGTGCAGAGCTTGCAAAAAACTAACTTGTAGCTTATTTAGCTGCCTGCGGTAGTGATAGGATCAGGAAAACACCACCAACCTTCGACAGGTAGCTTTAGGTGAACACTGTGCAGAGCTTGCAAAAAACTAACTTGTAGCTTATTTAGCTGCCTGCGGTAGTGATAGGATCAGGAAAACACCACCAACCTTCTACAGGTAGCTTTAGCTGAAAACTGTGCAGAGCTTGCAAAAAACTAACTTGTAGTTTTAGCTGAACACTGTGAGGAGGACGCACTACAATAACTTGTAGCTTTAGCTGAACACTGTTCAGAGGACGCACTACACTAACTTGTAGCTTTAGCTGAACACTGTGCAGAGGTCGCACTACACTAACTTGTAGTTTTAGCTGAACACTGTTCAGAGGATGCACTACACTAACTTGTAGCTTTAGCTGAACACTGTGCAGAGGTCGCACTACACTAACTTGTAGTTTAAGCTGAACACTGTTCAGAGGACGCACTACACTAACTTGTAGCTTTAGCTGAACACTGTGCAGAGGTCACACTAAACTAACTTGTAGCTTTAGCTGAACACTGTTCAGAGAAGGCACAACCCTAACACCACCAACCTTCTACAGGTAGCTTTAGCTGAACACTGTGCAGAGCTCGCAAAAAACTAACTTGTAGCTTATTTAGCTGCCTGCGGTAGTAATAGGATCAGGAAAACACCACCAACCTTTGACAGGTAGCTTTAGGTGAACACTGTGCAGAGCTCGCAAAAAACTAAGTTGTAGCTTATTTAGCTGCCTGCGGTAGTGATAGGATCAGGAAAACACCACCAACCTAGTACAGGTAGCTTTAGCTGAACACTGTGCAGAGCTCGCACTACACTAACTTGTAGTTTTAGGTGAACACTGTGCAGAGCTCGCAAAAAACTAAGCTGTAGCTTATTTAGCGGCCTGCAGTAGTGATAGGATCAGGAAAATACCACCAACCTTCTACAGGTAGCTTTAGCTGAACACTGTGCAGAGCTCGCAAAAAACTAACTTGTAGCTTATTTAGCTGCCTGCGGTAGTGATAGGATCAGGAAAACACCACCAACCTTCTACAGGTAGCTTTAGCTGAACACTGTGCAGAGCTTGCAAAAAACTAACTTGTAGTTTTAGCTGAACACTGTGAGGAGGACGCACTACAATAACTTGTAGCTTTAGCTGAACACTGTTCAGAGGACGCACTACACTAACTTGTAGCTTTAGCTGAACACTGTGCAGAGGTCGCACTACACTAACTTGTAGTTTTAGCTGAACACTGTTCAGAGGATGCACTACACTAACTTGTAGCTTTAGCTGAACACTGTGCAGAGGTCGCACTACACTAACTTGTAGTTTAAGCTAAACACTGTTCAGAGGACGCACTACACTAACTTGTAGCTTTAGCTGAACACTGTGCAGAGGTCTCACTACACTAACTTGTAGTTTTAGCTGAACACTGTGAGGAGGACGCACTACAACAACTTGTAGCTTTAGCTGAACACTGTGAGGAGGATGCACTACCCTAACTTGTAGCTTTAGCTGAACACTATGCAGAGGTCACACTAAACTAACTTGTAGCTTTAGCTGAACACTGTTCAGAGAAGGCACAACCCTAACACCACCAGCCTTCTACAGGTAGCTTTAGCTGAACACTGTGCAGAGCTCGCAAAAAACTAACTTGTAGCTTATTTAGCTGCCTGCGGTAGTGATAGGATCAGGAAAACACCACCAACCTTCGACAGGTAGCTTTAGGTGAACACTGTGCAGAACTCGCAAAAAACTAACTTGTAGCTTATTTAGCTGCCTGCGGTAGTGATAGGATCAGGAAAACACCACCAACCTTCTACAGGTAGCTTTAGCTGAACACTGTGCAGAGCTTGCAAAAAACTAACTTGTAGTTTTAGCTGAACACTGTGAGGAGGACGCACTACAATAACTTGTAGCTTTAGCTGAACACTGTGCAGAGGTCGCACTACACTAACTTGTAGTTTTAGCTGAACACTGTTCAGAGGATGCACTACACTAACTTGTAGCTTTAGCTGAACACTGGCACTACACTAACTTGTAGTTTTAGCTGAACACTGTTCAGAGGACGCACTACACTAACTTGTAGCTTTAGCTGAACACTGTGCAGAGGTCTCACTACACTAACTTGTAGTTTTAGCTGAACACTGTGAGGAGGACGCACTACCCTAACTTGTAGCTTTAGCTGAACACTGTGCAGAGGTCACACTAAACCAACTTGTAGCTTTTAGCTGAACACTGTTCAGAGAAGGCACAACCCTAACACCACCAACCTTCTACAGGTAGCTTTAGCTGAACACTGTACAGACCACGCAAAAAACGAACTTGTAGCTTTTTTAGCTGCCTGCGGTAGTGATAGAATCAGGAAAACACCACCAACCTTCTACAGGTAGCTTTAGGTGAACACTGTGCAGAGCTTGCAAAAAACTAACTTGTAGCTTATTAGCTGCCTGCGGTAGTGATAGGATCAGGAAAATACCACCAACCTTCGACAGGTAGCTTTAGGTGAACACTGTGCAGAACTCGCAAAAAACTAACTTGTAGCTTATTTAGCTGCCTGCGGTAGTGATAGGATCAGGAAAACACCACCAACCTTCTACAGGTAGCTTTAGCTGAACACTGTGCAGAGCTCGCAAAAAACTAACTTGTAGCTTATTTAGTTGCCTGCGGTAGTGATAGGATCAGGAAAACACCACCAACCTTCTACAGGTAGCTTTAGCTAAACACTGTGCAGAGCTTGAAAAAAACTAACTTCTAGTTTTAGCTGAACACTGTTCAGAGGACGCACTACAATAACTTGTAGCTTTAGCTGAACACTGTTCAGAGGACGCACTACACTAACTTGTAGCTTTAGCTGAACACTGTGCAGAGGTCGCACTACACTAACTTGTAGTTTTAGCTGAACACTGTTCAGAGGATGCACTACACTAACTTGTAGCTTTAGATGAACACTGTGCAGAGGTCACACTCCACTAACTTGTAGTTTTAGCTGAACACTGTTCAGAGGACGCACTACACTAACTTGTAGCTTTAGCTGAACACTGTGCAGAGGTCTCACTACACTAACTTGTAGTTTTAGCTGAACACTGTGAGGAGGACGCACTACACCAACTTGTAGCTTTAGCTGAACACTGTGAGGAGGACGCACTACCCTAACTTGTAGCTTTAGCTGAACACTGTGCAGAGGTCACACTAAACTACTTGTAGCTTTAGCTGAACACTGTTCAGAGAAGGCACAACCCTAACACCACCAACCTTCTACAGGTAGCTTTAGGTGAACACTGTGCAGAGCTCGCACTACACTAACTTGTAGTTTTAGGTGAACACTGTGCAGACCTCGCAAAAAACGAACTTGTAGCTTATTTAGCTGCCTGCGGTAGTGATAGGATCAGGAAAACACCACCAACCTTCGACAGGTAGCTTTAGGTGAACACTGTGCAGAACTCGCAAAAAACTAACTTGTAGCTTATTTAGCTGCCTGCGGTAGTGATAGGATCAGGAAAACACCACCAACCTTCGACAGGTAGCTTTAGCTGAACACTGTGCAGAACTCGCAAAAAAATAACTTGTAGCTTATTTAGCTGCCTGCGGTAGTGATAGGATCAGGAAAACACCACCAACCTTCTACAGGTAGCTTTAGCTGAACACTGTGCAGAGCTTGCAAAAAACTAACTTGTAGTTTTAGCTGAACACTGTGAGGAGGACGCACTACAATAACTTGTAGCTTTAGCTGAACACTGTGCAGAGGTCGCACTACACTAACTTGTAGTTTTAGCTGAACACTGGCACTACACTAACTTGTAGTTTTAGCTGAACACTGTTCAGAGGACGCACTACACTAACTTGTAGCTTTAGCTGAACACTGTGCAGAGGTCTCACTACACTAACTTGTCGTTTTAGCTGAACACTGTGAGGAGGACGCACTACCCTAACTTGTAGCTTTAGCTGAACACTGTGCAGAGGTCACACTAAACCAACTTGTAGCTTTTAGCTGAACACTGTTCAGAGAAGGCACAACCCTAACACCACCAACCTTCTACAGGTAGCTTTAGCTGAACACTGTACAGACCACGCAAAAAACGAACTTGTAGCTTTTTTAGCTGCCTGCGGTAGTGATAGAATCAGGAAAACACCACCAACCTTCTACAGGTAGCTTTAGGTGAACACTGTGCAGAGCTTGCAAAAAACTAACTTGTAGCTTATTAGCTGCCTGCGGTAGTGATAGGATCAGGAAAATACCACCAACCTTCGACAGGTAGCTTTAGGTGAACACTGTGCAGAACTCGCAAAAAACTAACTTGTAGCTTATTTAGCTGCCTGCGGTAGTGATAGGATCAGGAAAACACCACCAACCTTCTACAGGTAGCTTTAGCTGAACACTGTGCAGAGCTCGCAAAAAACTAACTTGTAGCTTATTTAGTTGCCTGCGGTAGTGATAGGATCAGGAAAACACCACCAACCTTCTACAGGTAGCTTTAGCTAAACACTGTGCAGAGCTTGAAAAAAACTAACTTCTAGTTTTAGCTGAACACTGTGAGGAGGACGCACTACAATAACTTGTAGCTTTAGCTGAACACTGTGAGGAGGACGCACTACACTAACTTGTAGCTTTAGCTGAACACTGTGCAGAGGTCGCACTACACTAACTTGTAGTTTTAGCTGAACACTGTTCAGAGGATGCACTACACTAACTTGTAGCTTTAGCTGAACACTGTGCAGAGGTCGCACTACACTAACTTGTAGTTTAAGCTGAACACTGTTCAGAGGACGCACTACACTAACTTGTAGCTTTAGCTGAACACTGTGCAGAGGTCACACTAAACTAACTTGTAGCTTTAGCTGAACACTGTTCAGAGAAGGCACAACCCTAACACCACCAACCTTCTACAGGTAGCTTTAGCTGAACACTGTGCAGAGCTCGCAAAAAACTAACTTGTAGCTTATTTAACTGCCTGCGGTAGTAATAGGATCAGGAAAACACCACCAACCTTTGACAGGTAGCTTTAGGTGAACACTGTGCAGAGCTCGCAAAAAACTAAGTTGTAGCTTATTTAGCTGCCTGCGGTAGTGATAGGATCAGGAAAACACCACCAACCTAGTACAGGTAGCTTTAGCTGAACACTGTGCAGAGCTCGCACTACACTAACTTGTAGTTTTAGGTGAACACTGTGCAGAGCTCGCAAAAAACTAAGCTGTAGCTTATTTAGCGGCCTGCAGTAGTGATAGGATCAGGAAAATACCACCAACCTTCTACAGGTAGCTTTAGCTGAACACTGTGCAGAGCTCGCAAAAAACTAACTTGTAGCTTATTTAGCTGCCTGCGGTAGTGATAGGATCAGGAAAACACCACCAACCTTCTACAGGTAGCTTTAGCTGAACACTGTGCAGAGCTTGCAAAAAACTAACTTGTAGTTTTAGCTGAACACTGTGAGGAGGACGCACTACAATAACTTGTAGCTTCAGCTGAACACTGTTCAGAGGACGCACTACACTAACTTGTAGCTTTAGCTGAACACTGTGCAGAGGTCGCACTACACTAACTTGTAGTTTTAGCTGAACACTGTTCAGAGGATGCACTACACTAACTTGTAGCTTTAGCTGAACACTGTGCAGAGGTCGCACTACACTAACTTGTAGTTTAAGCTAAACACTGTTCAGAGGACGCACTACACTAACTTGTAGCTTTAGCTGAACACTGTGCAGAGGTCTCACTACACTAACTTGTAGTTTTAGCTGAACACTGTGAGGAGGACGCACTACAACAACTTGTAGCTTTAGCTGAACACTGTGAGGAGGATGCACTACCCTAACTTGTAGCTTTAGCTGAACACTATGCAGAGGTCACACTAAACTAACTTGTAGCTTTAGCTGAACACTGTTCAGAGAAGGCACAACCCTAACACCACCAGCCTTCTACAGGTAGCTTTAGCTGAACACTGTGCAGAGCTCGCAAAAAACTAACTTGTAGCTTATTTAGCTGCCTGCGGTAGTAATAGGATCAGGAAAACACCACCAACCTTCGACAGGTAGCTTTAGGTGAACACTGTGCAGAGCTTGCAAAAAACTAACTTGTAGCTTAGCTGCCTGCGGTAGTGATAGGATAAGGAAAACACCACCAACCTTCTACAGGTAGCTTTAGCTGAACACTGTGCAGAGCTCACACTACACTAACTTGTAGTTTTAGGTGAACACTGTACAGACCACGCAAAAAACGAACTTGTAGCTTTTTTAGCTGCCTGCGGTAGTGATAGAATCAGGAAAACAGCACCAAACTTTTACAGGTAGCTTTAGGTGAACACTGTGCAGAGCTTGCAAAAAACTAACTTGTAGCTTATTAGCTGCCTGCGGTAGTGATAGGATCAGGAAAATACCACCAACCTTCTACAGGTAGCTTTAGCTGAACACTGTGCAGAGCTCGCAAAAAACTAACTTGTAGCTTATTTAGTTGCCTGCGGTAGTGATAGGATCAGGAAAACACCACCAACCTTCTACAGGTAGCTTTAGCTAAACACTGTGCAGAGCTTGAAAAAAACTAACTTCTAGTTTTAGCTGAACACTGTGAGGAGGACGCACTACAATAACTTGTAGCTTTAGCTGAACACTGTTCAGAGGACGCACTACACTAACTTGTAGCTTTAGCTGAACACTGTGCAGAGGTCGCACTACACTAACTTGTAGTTTTAGCTGAACACTGTTCAGAGAAGGCACAACCCTAACACCACCAACCTTCTACAGGTAGCTTTAGGTGAACACTGTGCAGAGCTCGCACTACACTAACTTGTAGTTTTAGGTGAACACTGTGCAGACCTCGCAAAAAACGAACTTGTAGCTTATTTAGCTGCCTGCGGTAGTGATAGGATCAGGAAAACACCACCAACCTTCGACAGGTAGCTTTAGGTGAACACTGTGCAGAACTCGCAAAAAACTAACTTGTAGCTTATTTAGCTGCCTGCGGTAGTGATAGGATCAGGAAAACACCACCAACCTTCTACAGGTAGCTTTAGCTGAACACTGTGCAGAGCTTGCAAAAAACTAACTTGTAGTTTTAGCTGAACACTGTGAGGAGGACGCACTACAATAACTTGTAGCTTTAGCTGAACACTGTGCAGAGGTCGCACTACACTAACTTGTAGTTTTAGCTGAACACTGTTCAGAGGATGCACTACACTAACTTGTAGCTTTAGCTGAACACTGGCACTACACTAACTTGTAGTTTTAGCTGAACACTGTTCAGAGGACGCACTACACTAACTTGTAGCTTTAGCTGAACACTGTGCAGAGGTCTCACTACACTAACTTGTAGTTTTAGCTGAACACTGTGAGGAGGACGCACTACCCTAACTTGTAGCTTTAGCTGAACACTGTGCAGAGGTCACACTAAACCAACTTGTAGCTTTTAGCTGAACACTGTTCAGAGAAGGCACAACCCTAACACCACCAACCTTCTACAGGTAGCTTTAGCTGAACACTGTACAGACCACGCAAAAAACAAACTTGTAGCTTTTTTAGCTGCCTGCGGTAGTGATAGAATCAGGAAAACACCACCAACCTTCTACAGGTAGCTTTAGGTGAACACTGTGCAGAGCTTGCAAAAAACTAACTTGTAGCTTATTAGCTGCCTGCGGTAGTGATAGGATCAGGAAAATACCACCAACCTTCGACAGGTAGCTTTAGGTGAACACTGTGCAGAACTCGCAAAAAACTAACTTGTAGCTTATTTAGCTGCCTGCGGTAGTGATAGGATCAGGAAAACACCACCAACCTTCTACAGGTAGCTTTAGCTGAACACTGTGCAGAGCTCGCAAAAAACTAACTTGTAGCTTATTTAGTTGCCTGCGGTAGTGATAGGATCAGGAAAACACCACCAACCTTCTACAGGTAGCTTTAGCTAAACACTGTGCAGAGCTTGAAAAAAACTAACTTCTAGTTTTAGCTGAACACTGTTCAGAGGACGCACTACAATAACTTGTAGCTTTAGCTGAACACTGTTCAGAGGACGCACTACACTAACTTGTAGCTTTAGCTGAACACTGTGCAGAGGTCGCACTACACTAACTTGTAGTTTTAGCTGAACACTGTTCAGAGGATGCACTACACTAACTTGTAGCTTTAGATGAACACTGTGCAGAGGTCACACTCCACTAACTTGTAGTTTTAGCTGAACACTGTTCAGAGGACGCACTACACTAACTTGTAGCTTTAGCTGAACACTGTGCAGAGGTCGCACTACACTGACATGTAGTTTTAGCTGAACACTGTTCAGAGGACGCACTACACTAACTTGTAGCTTTAGCTGAACACTGTGCAGAGGTCTCACTACACTAACTTGTAGTTTTAGCTGAACACTGTGAGGAGGACGCACTACACCAACTTGTAGCTTTAGCTGAACACTGTGAGGAGGACGCACTACCCTAACTTGTAGCTTTAGCTGAACACTGTGCAGAGGTCACACTAAACTACTTGTAGCTTTAGCTGAACACTGTTCAGAGAAGGCACAACCCTAACACCACCAACCTTCTACAGGTAGCTTTAGGTGAACACTGTGCAGAGCTCGCACTACACTAACTTGTAGTTTTAGGTGAACACTGTGCAGACCTCGCAAAAAACGAACTTGTAGCTTATTTAGCTGCCTGCGGTAGTGATAGGATCAGGAAAACACCACCAACCTTCGACAGGTAGCTTTAGGTGAACACTGTGCAGAACTCGCAAAAAACTAACTTGTAGCTTATTTAGCTGCCTGCGGTAGTGATAGGATCAGGAAAACACCACCAACCTTCGACAGGTAGCTTTAGCTGAACACTGTGCAGAACTCGCAAAAAAATAACTTGTAGCTTATTTAGCTGCCTGCGGTAGTGATAGGATCAGGAAAACACCACCAACCTTCTACAGGTAGCTTTAGCTGAACACTGTGCAGAGCTTGCAAAAAACTAACTTGTAGTTTTAGCTGAACACTGTGAGGAGGACGCACTACAATAACTTGTAGCTTTAGCTGAACACTGTGCAGAGGTCGCACTACACTAACTTGTAGTTTTAGCTGAACACTGTTCAGAGGATGCACTACACTAACTTGTAGCTTTAGCTGAACACTGTGCAGAGGTCTCACTACACTAACTTGTAGTTTTAGCTGAACACTGTGAGGAGGACGCACTACCCTAACTTGTAGCTTTAGCTGAACACTGTGCAGAGGTCACACTAAACCAACTTGTAGCTTTTAGCTGAACACTGTTCAGAGAAGGCACAACCCTAACACCACCAACCTTCTACAGGTAGCTTTAGCTGAACACTGTACAGACCACGCAAAAAACGAACTTGTAGCTTTTTTAGCTGCCTGCGGTAGTGATAGAATCAGGAAAACACCACCAACCTTCTACAGGTAGCTTTAGGTGAACACTGTGCAGAGCTTGCAAAAAACTAACTTGTAGCTTATTAGCTGCCTGCGGTAGTGATAGGATCAGGAAAATACCACCAACCTTCGACAGGTAGCTTTAGGTGAACACTGTGCAGAACTCGCAAAAAACTAACTTGTAGCTTATTTAGCTGCCTGCGGTAGTGATAGGATCAGGAAAACACCACCAACCTTCTACAGGTAGCTTTAGCTGAACACTGTGCAGAGCTCGCAAAAAACTAACTTGTAGCTTATTTAGTTGCCTGCGGTAGTGATAGGATCAGGAAAACACCACCAACCTTCTACAGGTAGCTTTAGCTAAACACTGTGCAGAGCTTGAAAAAAACTAACTTCTAGTTTTAGCTGAACACTGTGAGGAGGACGCACTACAATAACTTGTAGCTTTAGCTGAACACTGTTCAGAGGACGCACTACACTAACTTGTAGCTTTAGCTGAACACTGTGCAGAGGTCGCACTACACTAACTTGTAGTTTTAGCTGAACACTGTTCAGAGGATGCACTACACTAACTTGTAGCTTTAGCTGAACACTGTGCAGAGGTCGCACTACACTAACTTGTAGTTTAAGCTGAACACTGTTCAGAGGACGCACTACACTAACTTGTAGCTTTAGCTGAACACTGTGCAGAGGTCACACTAAACTAACTTGTAGCTTTAGCTGAACACTGTTCAGAGAAGGCACAACCCTAACACCACCAACCTTCTACAGGTAGCTTTAGCTGAACACTGTGCAGAGCTCGCAAAAAACTAACTTGTAGCTTATTTAACTGCCTGCGGTAGTAATAGGATCAGGAAAACACCACCAACCTTTGACAGGTAGCTTTAGGTGAACACTGTGCAGAGCTCGCAAAAAACTAAGTTGTAGCTTATTTAGCTGCCTGCGGTAGTGATAGGATCAGGAAAACACCACCAACCTAGTACAGGTAGCTTTAGCTGAACACTGTGCAGAGCTCGCACTACACTAACTTGTAGTTTTAGGTGAACACTGTGCAGAGCTCGCAAAAAACTAAGCTGTAGCTTATTTAGCGGCCTGCAGTAGTGATAGGATCAGGAAAATACCACCAACCTTCTACAGGTAGCTTTAGCTGAACACTGTGCAGAGCTCGCAAAAAACTAACTTGTAGCTTATTTAGCTGCCTGCGGTAGTGATAGGATCAGGAAAACACCACCAACCTTCTACAGGTAGCTTTAGCTGAACACTGTGCAGAGCTTGCAAAAAACTAACTTGTAGTTTTAGCTGAACACTGTGAGGAGGACGCACTACAATAACTTGTAGCTTCAGCTGAACACTGTTCAGAGGACGCACTACACTAACTTGTAGCTTTAGCTGAACACTGTGCAGAGGTCGCACTACACTAACTTGTAGTTTTAGCTGAACACTGTTCAGAGGATGCACTACACTAACTTGTAGCTTTAGCTGAACACTGTGCAGAGGTCGCACTACACTAACTTGTAGTTTAAGCTAAACACTGTTCAGAGGACGCACTACACTAACTTGTAGCTTTAGCTGAACACTGTGCAGAGGTCTCACTACACTAACTTGTAGTTTTAGCTGAACACTGTGAGGAGGACGCACTACAACAACTTGTAGCTTTAGCTGAACACTGTGAGGAGGATGCACTACCCTAACTTGTAGCTTTAGCTGAACACTATGCAGAGGTCACACTAAACTAACTTGTAGCTTTAGCTGAACACTGTTCAGAGAAGGCACAACCCTAACACCACCAGCCTTCTACAGGTAGCTTTAGCTGAACACTGTGCAGAGCTCGCAAAAAACTAACTTGTAGCTTATTTAGCTGCCTGCGGTAGTAATAGGATCAGGAAAACACCACCAACCTTCGACAGGTAGCTTTAGGTGAACACTGTGCAGAGCTTGCAAAAAACTAACTTGTAGCTTAGCTGCCTGCGGTAGTGATAGGATAAGGAAAACACCACCAACCTTCTACAGGTAGCTTTAGCTGAACACTGTGCAGAGCTCACACTACACTAACTTGTAGTTTTAGGTGAACACTGTACAGACCACGCAAAAAACGAACTTGTAGCTTTTTTAGCTGCCTGCGGTAGTGATAGAATCAGGAAAACAGCACCAAACTTTTACAGGTAGCTTTAGGTGAACACTGTGCAGAGCTTGCAAAAAACTAACTTGTAGCTTATTAGCTGCCTGCGGTAGTGATAGGATCAGGAAAATACCACCAACCTTCTACAGGTAGCTTTAGCTGAACACTGTGCAGAGCTCGCAAAAAACTAACTTGTAGCTTATTTAGTTGCCTGCGGTAGTGATAGGATCAGGAAAACACCACCAACCTTCTACAGGTAGCTTTAGCTAAACACTGTGCAGAGCTTGAAAAAAACTAACTTCTAGTTTTAGCTGAACACTGTGAGGAGGACGCACTACAATAACTTGTAGCTTTAGCTGAACACTGTTCAGAGGACGCACTACACTAACTTGTAGCTTTAGCTGAACACTGTGCAGAGGTCGCACTACACTAACTTGTAGTTTTAGCTGAACACTGTTCAGAGAAGGCACAACCCTAACACCACCAACCTTCTACAGGTAGCTTTAGGTGAACACTGTGCAGAGCTCGCACTACACTAACTTGTAGTTTTAGGTGAACACTGTGCAGACCTCGCAAAAAACGAACTTGTAGCTTATTTAGCTGCCTGCGGTAGTGATAGGATCAGGAAAACACCACCAACCTTCGACAGGTAGCTTTAGGTGAACACTGTGCAGAACTCGCAAAAAACTAACTTGTAGCTTATTTAGCTGCCTGCGGTAGTGATAGGATCAGGAAAACACCACCAACCTTCTACAGGTAGCTTTAGCTGAACACTGTGCAGAGCTTGCAAAAAACTAACTTGTAGTTTTAGCTGAACACTGTGAGGAGGACGCACTACAATAACTTGTAGCTTTAGCTGAACACTGTGCAGAGGTCGCACTACACTAACTTGTAGTTTTAGCTGAACACTGTTCAGAGGATGCACTACACTAACTTGTAGCTTTAGCTGAACACTGGCACTACACTAACTTGTAGTTTTAGCTGAACACTGTTCAGAGGACGCACTACACTAACTTGTAGCTTTAGCTGAACACTGTGCAGAGGTCTCACTACACTAACTTGTAGTTTTAGCTGAACACTGTGAGGAGGACGCACTACCCTAACTTGTAGCTTTAGCTGAACACTGTGCAGAGGTCACACTAAACCAACTTGTAGCTTTTAGCTGAACACTGTTCAGAGAAGGCACAACCCTAACACCACCAACCTTCTACAGGTAGCTTTAGCTGAACACTGTACAGACCACGCAAAAAACGAACTTGTAGCTTTTTTAGCTGCCTGCGGTAGTGATAGAATCAGGAAAACACCACCAACCTTCTACAGGTAGCTTTAGGTGAACACTGTGCAGAGCTTGCAAAAAACTAACTTGTAGCTTATTAGCTGCCTGCGGTAGTGATAGGATCAGGAAAATACCACCAACCTTCGACAGGTAGCTTTAGGTGAACACTGTGCAGAACTCGCAAAAAACTAACTTGTAGCTTATTTAGCTGCCTGCGGTAGTGATAGGATCAGGAAAACACCACCAACCTTCTACAGGTAGCTTTAGCTGAACACTGTGCAGAGCTCGCAAAAAACTAACTTGTAGCTTATTTAGTTGCCTGCGGTAGTGATAGGATCAGGAAAACACCACCAACCTTCTACAGGTAGCTTTAGCTAAACACTGTGCAGAGCTTGAAAAAAACTAACTTCTAGTTTTAGCTGAACACTGTGAGGAGGACGCACTACAATAACTTGTAGCTTTAGCTGAACACTGTTCAGAGGACGCACTACACTAACTTGTAGCTTTAGCTGAACACTGTGCAGAGGTCGCACTACACTAACTTGTAGTTTTAGCTGAACACTGTTCAGAGGATGCACTACACTAACTTGTAGCTTTAGATGAACACTGTGCAGAGGTCACACTCCACTAACTTGTAGTTTTAGCTGAACACTGTTCAGAGGACGCACTACACTAACTTGTAGCTTTAGCTGAACACTGTGCAGAGGTCGCACTACACTGACATGTAGTTTTAGCTGAACACTGTTCAGAGGACGCACTACACTAACTTGTAGCTTTAGCTGAACACTGTGCAGAGGTCTCACTACACTAACTTGTAGTTTTAGCTGAACACTGTGAGGAGGACGCACTACACCAACTTGTAGCTTTAGCTGAACACTGTGAGGAGGACGCACTACCCTAACTTGTAGCTTTAGCTGAACACTGTGCAGAGGTCACACTAAACTACTTGTAGCTTTAGCTGAACACTGTTCAGAGAAGGCACAACCCTAACACCACCAACCTTCTACAGGTAGCTTTAGGTGAACACTGTGCAGAGCTCGCACTACACTAACTTGTAGTTTTAGGTGAACACTGTGCAGACCTCGCAAAAAACGAACTTGTAGCTTATTTAGCTGCCTGCGGTAGTGATAGGATCAGGAAAACACCACCAACCTTCGACAGGTAGCTTTAGGTGAACACTGTGCAGAACTCGCAAAAAACTAACTTGTAGCTTATTTAGCTGCCTGCGGTAGTGATAGGATCAGGAAAACACCACCAACCTTCGACAGGTAGCTTTAGCTGAACACTGTGCAGAACTCGCAAAAAAATAACTTGTAGCTTATTTAGCTGCCTGCGGTAGTGATAGGATCAGGAAAACACCACCAACCTTCTACAGGTAGCTTTAGCTGAACACTGTGCAGAGCTTGCAAAAAACTAACTTGTAGTTTTAGCTGAACACTGTGAGGAGGACGCACTACAATAACTTGTAGCTTTAGCTGAACACTGTGCAGAGGTCGCACTACACTAACTTGTAGTTTTAGCTGAACACTGTTCAGAGGACGCACTACACTAACTTGTAGCTTTAGCTGAACACTGTGCAGAGGTCTCACTACACTAACTTGTAGTTTTAGCTGAACACTGTGAGGAGGACGCACTACCCTAACTTGTAGCTTTAGCTGAACACTGTGCAGAGGTCACACTAAACCAACTTGTAGCTTTTAGCTGAACACTGTTCAGAGAAGGCACAACCCTAACACCACCAACCTTCTACAGGTAGCTTTAGCTGAACACTGTACAGACCACGCAAAAAACGAACTTGTAGCTTTTTTAGCTGCCTGCGGTAGTGATAGAATCAGGAAAACACCACCAACCTTCTACAGGTAGCTTTAGGTGAACACTGTGCAGAGCTTGCAAAAAACTAACTTGTAGCTTATTAGCTGCCTGCGGTAGTGATAGGATCAGGAAAATACCACCAACCTTCGACAGGTAGCTTTAGGTGAACACTGTGCAGAACTCGCAAAAAACTAACTTGTAGCTTATTTAGCTGCCTGCGGTAGTGATAGGATCAGGAAAACACCACCAACCTTCTACAGGTAGCTTTAGCTGAACACTGTGCAGAGCTCGCAAAAAACTAACTTGTAGCTTATTTAGTTGCCTGCGGTAGTGATAGGATCAGGAAAACACCACCAACCTTCTACAGGTAGCTTTAGCTAAACACTGTGCAGAGCTTGAAAAAAACTAACTTCTAGTTTTAGCTGAACACTGTGAGGAGGACGCACTACAATAACTTGTAGCTTTAGCTGAACACTGTTCAGAGGACGCACTACACTAACTTGTAGCTTTAGCTGAACACTGTGCAGAGGTCGCACTACACTAACTTGTAGTTTTAGCTGAACACTGTTCAGAGGATGCACTACACTAACTTGTAGCTTTAGCTGAACACTGTGCAGAGGTCGCACTACACTAACTTGTAGTTTAAGCTGAACACTGTTCAGAGGACGCACTACACTAACTTGTAGCTTTAGCTGAACACTGTGCAGAGGTCACACTAAACTAACTTGTAGCTTTAGCTGAACACTGTTCAGAGAAGGCACAACCCTAACACCACCAACCTTCTACAGGTAGCTTTAGCTGAACACTGTGCAGAGCTCGCAAAAAACTAACTTGTAGCTTATTTAGCTGCCTGCGGTAGTAATAGGATCAGGAAAACACCACCAACCTTTGACAGGTAGCTTTAGGTGAACACTGTGCAGAGCTCGCAAAAAACTAAGTTGTAGCTTATTTAGCTGCCTGCGGTAGTGATAGGATCAGGAAAACACCACCAACCTAGTACAGGTAGCTTTAGCTGAACACTGTGCAGAGCTCGCACTACACTAACTTGTAGTTTTAGGTGAACACTGTGCAGAGCTCGCAAAAAACTAAGCTGTAGCTTATTTAGCGGCCTGCAGTAGTGATAGGATCAGGAAAATACCACCAACCTTCTACAGGTAGCTTTAGCTGAACACTGTGCAGAGCTCGCAAAAAACTAACTTGTAGCTTATTTAGCTGCCTGCGGTAGTGATAGGATCAGGAAAACACCACCAACCTTCTACAGGTAGCTTTAGCTGAACACTGTGCAGAGCTTGCAAAAAACTAACTTGTAGTTTTAGCTGAACACTGTGAGGAGGACGCACTACAATAACTTGTAGCTTCAGCTGAACACTGTTCAGAGGACGCACTACACTAACTTGTAGCTTTAGCTGAACACTGTGCAGAGGTCGCACTACACTAACTTGTAGTTTTAGCTGAACACTGTTCAGAGGATGCACTACACTAACTTGTAGCTTTAGCTGAACACTGTGCAGAGGTCGCACTACACTAACTTGTAGTTTAAGCTAAACACTGTTCAGAGGACGCACTACACTAACTTGTAGCTTTAGCTGAACACTGTGCAGAGGTCTCACTACACTAACTTGTAGTTTTAGCTGAACACTGTGAGGAGGACGCACTACAACAACTTGTAGCTTTAGCTGAACACTGTGAGGAGGATGCACTACCCTAACTTGTAGCTTTAGCTGAACACTATGCAGAGGTCACACTAAACTAACTTGTAGCTTTAGCTGAACACTGTTCAGAGAAGGCACAACCCTAACACCACCAGCCTTCTACAGGTAGCTTTAGCTGAACACTGTGCAGAGCTCGCAAAAAACTAACTTGTAGCTTATTTAGCTGCCTGCGGTAGTAATAGGATCAGGAAAACACCACCAACCTTCGACAGGTAGCTTTAGGTGAACACTGTGCAGAGCTTGCAAAAAACTAACTTGTAGCTTAGCTGCCTGCGGTAGTGATAGGATAAGGAAAACACCACCAACCTTCTACAGGTAGCTTTAGCTGAACACTGTGCAGAGCTCACACTACACTAACTTGTAGTTTTAGGTGAACACTGTACAGACCACGCAAAAAACGAACTTGTAGCTTTTTTAGCTGCCTGCGGTAGTGATAGAATCAGGAAAACAGAACCAACCTTTTACAGGTAGCTTTAGGTGAACACTGTGCAGAGCTTGCAAAAAACTAACTTGTAGCTTATTAGCTGCCTGCGGTAGTGATAGGATCAGGAAAATACCACCAACCTTCTACAGGTAGCTTTAGCTGAACACTGTGCAGAGCTCGCAAAAAACTAACTTGTAGCTTATTTAGTTGCCTGCGGTAGTGATAGGATCAGGAAAACACCACCAACCTTCTACAGGTAGCTTTAGCTAAACACTGTGCAGAGCTTGAAAAAAACTAACTTCTAGTTTTAGCTGAACACTGTGAGGAGGACGCACTACAATAACTTGTAGCTTTAGCTGAACACTGTTCAGAGGACGCACTACACTAACTTGTAGCTTTAGCTGAACACTGTGCAGAGGTCGCACTACACTAACTTGTAGTTTTAGCTGAACACTGTTCAGAGAAGGCACAACCCTAACACCACCAACCTTCTACAGGTAGCTTTAGGTGAACACTGTGCAGAGCTCGCACTACACTAACTTGTAGTTTTAGGTGAACACTGTGCAGACCTCGCAAAAAACGAACTTGTAGCTTATTTAGCTGCCTGCGGTAGTGATAGGATCAGGAAAACACCACCAACCTTCGACAGGTAGCTTTAGGTGAACACTGTGCAGAACTCGCAAAAAACTAACTTGTAGCTTATTTAGCTGCCTGCGGTAGTGATAGGATCAGGAAAACACCACCAACCTTCTACAGGTAGCTTTAGCTGAACACTGTGCAGAGCTTGCAAAAAACTAACTTGTAGTTTTAGCTGAACACTGTGAGGAGGACGCACTACAATAACTTGTAGCTTTAGCTGAACACTGTGCAGAGGTCGCACTACACTAACTTGTAGTTTTAGCTGAACACTGTTCAGAGGATGCACTACACTAACTTGTAGCTTTAGCTGAACACTGGCACTACACTAACTTGTAGTTTTAGCTGAACACTGTTCAGAGGACGCACTACACTAACTTGTAGCTTTAGCTGAACACTGTGCAGAGGTCTCACTACACTAACTTGTAGTTTTAGCTGAACACTGTGAGGAGGACGCACTACCCTAACTTGTAGCTTTAGCTGAACACTGTGCAGAGGTCACACTAAACCAACTTGTAGCTTTTAGCTGAACACTGTTCAGAGAAGGCACAACCCTAACACCACCAACCTTCTACAGGTAGCTTTAGCTGAACACTGTACAGACCACGCAAAAAACGAACTTGTAGCTTTTTTAGCTGCCTGCGGTAGTGATAGAATCAGGAAAACACCACCAACCTTCTACAGGTAGCTTTAGGTGAACACTGTGCAGAGCTTGCAAAAAACTAACTTGTAGCTTATTAGCTGCCTGCGGTAGTGATAGGATCAGGAAAATACCACCAACCTTCGACAGGTAGCTTTAGGTGAACACTGTGCAGAACTCGCAAAAAACTAACTTGTAGCTTATTTAGCTGCCTGCGGTAGTGATAGGATCAGGAAAACACCACCAACCTTCTACAGGTAGCTTTAGCTGAACACTGTGCAGAGCTCGCAAAAAACTAACTTGTAGCTTATTTAGTTGCCTGCGGTAGTGATAGGATCAGGAAAACACCACCAACCTTCTACAGGTAGCTTTAGCTAAACACTGTGCAGAGCTTGAAAAAAACTAACTTCTAGTTTTAGCTGAACACTGTTCAGAGGACGCACTACAATAACTTGTAGCTTTAGCTGAACACTGTTCAGAGGACGCACTACACTAACTTGTAGCTTTAGCTGAACACTGTGCAGAGGTCGCACTACACTAACTTGTAGTTTTAGCTGAACACTGTTCAGAGGATGCACTACACTAACTTGTAGCTTTAGATGAACACTGTGCAGAGGTCACACTCCACTAACTTGTAGTTTTAGCTGAACACTGTTCAGAGGACGCACTACACTAACTTGTAGCTTTAGCTGAACACTGTGCAGAGGTCTCACTACACTAACTTGTAGTTTTAGCTGAACACTGTGAGGAGGACGCACTACACCAACTTGTAGCTTTAGCTGAACACTGTGAGGAGGACGCACTACCCTAACTTGTAGCTTTAGCTGAACACTGTGCAGAGGTCACACTAAACTACTTGTAGCTTTAGCTGAACACTGTTCAGAGAAGGCACAACCCTAACACCACCAACCTTCTACAGGTAGCTTTAGGTGAACACTGTGCAGAGCTCGCACTACACTAACTTGTAGTTTTAGGTGAACACTGTGCAGACCTCGCAAAAAACGAACTTGTAGCTTATTTAGCTGCCTGCGGTAGTGATAGGATCAGGAAAACACCACCAACCTTCGACAGGTAGCTTTAGGTGAACACTGTGCAGAACTCGCAAAAAACTAACTTGTAGCTTATTTAGCTGCCTGCGGTAGTGATAGGATCAGGAAAACACCACCAACCTTCGACAGGTAGCTTTAGCTGAACACTGTGCAGAACTCGCAAAAAAATAACTTGTAGCTTATTTAGCTGCCTGCGGTAGTGATAGGATCAGGAAAACACCACCAACCTTCTACAGGTAGCTTTAGCTGAACACTGTGCAGAGCTTGCAAAAAACTAACTTGTAGTTTTAGCTGAACACTGTGAGGAGGACGCACTACAATAACTTGTAGCTTTAGCTGAACACTGTGCAGAGGTCGCACTACACTAACTTGTAGTTTTAGCTGAACACTGGCACTACACTAACTTGTAGTTTTAGCTGAACACTGTTCAGAGGACGCACTACACTAACTTGTAGCTTTAGCTGAACACTGTGCAGAGGTCTCACTACACTAACTTGTAGTTTTAGCTGAACACTGTGAGGAGGACGCACTACCCTAACTTGTAGCTTTAGCTGAACACTGTGCAGAGGTCACACTAAACCAACTTGTAGCTTTTAGCTGAACACTGTTCAGAGAAGGCACAACCCTAACACCACCAACCTTCTACAGGTAGCTTTAGCTGAACACTGTACAGACCACGCAAAAAACGAACTTGTAGCTTTTTTAGCTGCCTGCGGTAGTGATAGAATCAGGAAAACACCACCAACCTTCTACAGGTAGCTTTAGGTGAACACTGTGCAGAGCTTGCAAAAAACTAACTTGTAGCTTATTAGCTGCCTGCGGTAGTGATAGGATCAGGAAAATACCACCAACCTTCGACAGGTAGCTTTAGGTGAACACTGTGCAGAACTCGCAAAAAACTAACTTGTAGCTTATTTAGCTGCCTGCGGTAGTGATAGGATCAGGAAAACACCACCAACCTTCTACAGGTAGCTTTAGCTGAACACTGTGCAGAGCTCGCAAAAAACTAACTTGTAGCTTATTTAGTTGCCTGCGGTAGTGATAGGATCAGGAAAACACCACCAACCTTCTACAGGTAGCTTTAGCTAAACACTGTGCAGAGCTTGAAAAAAACTAACTTCTAGTTTTAGCTGAACACTGTGAGGAGGACGCACTACAATAACTTGTAGCTTTAGCTGAACACTGTTCAGAGGACGCACTACACTAACTTGTAGCTTTAGCTGAACACTGTGCAGAGGTCGCACTACACTAACTTGTAGTTTTAGCTGAACACTGTTCAGAGGATGCACTACACTAACTTGTAGCTTTAGCTGAACACTGTGCAGAGGTCGCACTACACTAACTTGTAGTTTAAGCTGAACACTGTTCAGAGGACGCACTACACTAACTTGTAGCTTTAGCTGAACACTGTGCAGAGGTCACACTAAACTAACTTGTAGCTTTAGCTGAACACTGTTCAGAGAAGGCACAACCCTAACACCACCAACCTTCTACAGGTAGCTTTAGCTGAACACTGTGCAGAGCTCGCAAAAAACTAACTTGTAGCTTATTTAACTGCCTGCGGTAGTAATAGGATCAGGAAAACACCACCAACCTTTGACAGGTAGCTTTAGGTGAACACTGTGCAGAGCTCGCAAAAAACTAAGTTGTAGCTTATTTAGCTGCCTGCGGTAGTGATAGGATCAGGAAAACACCACCAACCTAGTACAGGTAGCTTTAGCTGAACACTGTGCAGAGCTCGCACTACACTAACTTGTAGTTTTAGGTGAACACTGTGCAGAGCTCGCAAAAAACTAAGCTGTAGCTTATTTAGCGGCCTGCAGTAGTGATAGGATCAGGAAAATACCACCAACCTTCTACAGGTAGCTTTAGCTGAACACTGTGCAGAGCTCGCAAAAAACTAACTTGTAGCTTATTTAGCTGCCTGCGGTAGTGATAGGATCAGGAAAACACCACCAACCTTCTACAGGTAGCTTTAGCTGAACACTGTGCAGAGCTTGCAAAAAACTAACTTGTAGTTTTAGCTGAACACTGTGAGGAGGACGCACTACAATAACTTGTAGCTTCAGCTGAACACTGTTCAGAGGACGCACTACACTAACTTGTAGCTTTAGCTGAACACTGTGCAGAGGTCGCACTACACTAACTTGTAGTTTTAGCTGAACACTGTTCAGAGGATGCACTACACTAACTTGTAGCTTTAGCTGAACACTGTGCAGAGGTCGCACTACACTAACTTGTAGTTTAAGCTAAACACTGTTCAGAGGACGCACTACACTAACTTGTAGCTTTAGCTGAACACTGTGCAGAGGTCTCACTACACTAACTTGTAGTTTTAGCTGAACACTGTGAGGAGGACGCACTACAACAACTTGTAGCTTTAGCTGAACACTGTGAGGAGGATGCACTACCCTAACTTGTAGCTTTAGCTGAACACTATGCAGAGGTCACACTAAACTAACTTGTAGCTTTAGCTGAACACTGTTCAGAGAAGGCACAACCCTAACACCACCAGCCTTCTACAGGTAGCTTTAGCTGAACACTGTGCAGAGCTCGCAAAAAACTAACTTGTAGCTTATTTAGCTGCCTGCGGTAGTAATAGGATCAGGAAAACACCACCAACCTTCGACAGGTAGCTTTAGGTGAACACTGTGCAGAGCTTGCAAAAAACTAACTTGTAGCTTAGCTGCCTGCGGTAGTGATAGGATAAGGAAAACACCACCAACCTTCTACAGGTAGCTTTAGCTGAACACTGTGCAGAGCTCACACTACACTAACTTGTAGTTTTAGGTGAACACTGTACAGACCACGCAAAAAACGAACTTGTAGCTTTTTTAGCTGCCTGCGGTAGTGATAGAATCAGGAAAACAGCACCAAACTTTTACAGGTAGCTTTAGGTGAACACTGTGCAGAGCTTGCAAAAAACTAACTTGTAGCTTATTAGCTGCCTGCGGTAGTGATAGGATCAGGAAAATACCACCAACCTTCTACAGGTAGCTTTAGCTGAACACTGTGCAGAGCTCGCAAAAAACTAACTTGTAGCTTATTTAGTTGCCTGCGGTAGTGATAGGATCAGGAAAACACCACCAACCTTCTACAGGTAGCTTTAGCTAAACACTGTGCAGAGCTTGAAAAAAACTAACTTCTAGTTTTAGCTGAACACTGTGAGGAGGACGCACTACAATAACTTGTAGCTTTAGCTGAACACTGTTCAGAGGACGCACTACACTAACTTGTAGCTTTAGCTGAACACTGTGCAGAGGTCGCACTACACTAACTTGTAGTTTTAGCTGAACACTGTTCAGAGAAGGCACAACCCTAACACCACCAACCTTCTACAGGTAGCTTTAGGTGAACACTGTGCAGAGCTCGCACTACACTAACTTGTAGTTTTAGGTGAACACTGTGCAGACCTCGCAAAAAACGAACTTGTAGCTTATTTAGCTGCCTGCGGTAGTGATAGGATCAGGAAAACACCACCAACCTTCGACAGGTAGCTTTAGGTGAACACTGTGCAGAACTCGCAAAAAACTAACTTGTAGCTTATTTAGCTGCCTGCGGTAGTGATAGGATCAGGAAAACACCACCAACCTTCTACAGGTAGCTTTAGCTGAACACTGTGCAGAGCTTGCAAAAAACTAACTTGTAGTTTTAGCTGAACACTGTGAGGAGGACGCACTACAATAACTTGTAGCTTTAGCTGAACACTGTGCAGAGGTCGCACTACACTAACTTGTAGTTTTAGCTGAACACTGTTCAGAGGATGCACTACACTAACTTGTAGCTTTAGCTGAACACTGGCACTACACTAACTTGTAGTTTTAGCTGAACACTGTTCAGAGGACGCACTACACTAACTTGTAGCTTTAGCTGAACACTGTGCAGAGGTCTCACTACACTAACTTGTAGTTTTAGCTGAACACTGTGAGGAGGACGCACTACCCTAACTTGTAGCTTTAGCTGAACACTGTGCAGAGGTCACACTAAACCAACTTGTAGCTTTTAGCTGAACACTGTTCAGAGAAGGCACAACCCTAACACCACCAACCTTCTACAGGTAGCTTTAGCTGAACACTGTACAGACCACGCAAAAAACGAACTTGTAGCTTTTTTAGCTGCCTGCGGTAGTGATAGAATCAGGAAAACACCACCAACCTTCTACAGGTAGCTTTAGGTGAACACTGTGCAGAGCTTGCAAAAAACTAACTTGTAGCTTATTAGCTGCCTGCGGTAGTGATAGGATCAGGAAAATACCACCAACCTTCGACAGGTAGCTTTAGGTGAACACTGTGCAGAACTCGCAAAAAACTAACTTGTAGCTTATTTAGCTGCCTGCGGTAGTGATAGGATCAGGAAAACACCACCAACCTTCTACAGGTAGCTTTAGCTGAACACTGTGCAGAGCTCGCAAAAAACTAACTTGTAGCTTATTTAGTTGCCTGCGGTAGTGATAGGATCAGGAAAACACCACCAACCTTCTACAGGTAGCTTTAGCTAAACACTGTGCAGAGCTTGAAAAAAACTAACTTCTAGTTTTAGCTGAACACTGTGAGGAGGACGCACTACAATAACTTGTACCTTTACTGAACACTGTTCAGAGGACGCACTACACTAACTTGTAGCTTTAGCTGAACACTGTGCAGAGGTCGCACTACACTAACTTGTAGTTTTAGCTGAACACTGTTCAGAGGATGCACTACACTAACTTGTAGCTTTAGATGAACACTGTGCAGAGGTCACACTCCACTAACTTGTAGTTTTAGCTGAACACTGTTCAGAGGACGCACTACACTAACTTGTAGCTTTAGCTGAACACTGTGCAGAGGTCGCACTACACTGACATGTAGTTTTAGCTGAACACTGTTCAGAGGACGCACTACACTAACTTGTAGCTTTAGCTGAACACTGTGCAGAGGTCTCACTACACTAACTTGTAGTTTTAGCTGAACACTGTGAGGAGGACGCACTACACCAACTTGTAGCTTTAGCTGAACACTGTGAGGAGGACGCACTACCCTAACTTGTAGCTTTAGCTGAACACTGTGCAGAGGTCACACTAAACTACTTGTAGCTTTAGCTGAACACTGTTCAGAGAAGGCACAACCCTAACACCACCAACCTTCTACAGGTAGCTTTAGGTGAACACTGTGCAGAGCTCGCACTACACTAACTTGTAGTTTTAGGTGAACACTGTGCAGACCTCGCAAAAAACGAACTTGTAGCTTATTTAGCTGCCTGCGGTAGTGATAGGATCAGGAAAACACCACCAACCTTCGACAGGTAGCTTTAGGTGAACACTGTGCAGAACTCGCAAAAAACTAACTTGTAGCTTATTTAGCTGCCTGCGGTAGTGATAGGATCAGGAAAACACCACCAACCTTCTACAGGTAGCTTTAGCTGAACACTGTGCAGAGCTTGCAAAAAACTAACTTGTAGTTTTAGCTGAACACTGTGAGGAGGACGCACTACAATAACTTGTAGCTTTAGCTGAACACTGTGCAGAGGTCGCACTACACTAACTTGTAGTTTTAGCTGAACACTGGCACTACACTAACTTGTAGTTTTAGCTGAACACTGTTCAGAGGACGCACTACACTAACTTGTAGCTTTAGCTGAACACTGTGCAGAGGTCTCACTACACTAACTTGTAGTTTTAGCTGAACACTGTGAGGAGGACGCACTACCCTAACTTGTAGCTTTAGCTGAACACTGTGCAGAGGTCACACTAAACCAACTTGTAGCTTTTAGCTGAACACTGTTCAGAGAAGGCACAACCCTAACACCACCAACCTTCTACAGGTAGCTTTAGCTGAACACTGTACAGACCACGCAAAAAACGAACTTGTAGCTTTTTTAGCTGCCTGCGGTAGTGATAGAATCAGGAAAACACCACCAACCTTCTACAGGTAGCTTTAGGTGAACACTGTGCAGAGCTTGCAAAAAACTAACTTGTAGCTTATTAGCTGCCTGCGGTAGTGATAGGATCAGGAAAATACCACCAACCTTCGACAGGTAGCTTTAGGTGAACACTGTGCAGAACTCGCAAAAAACTAACTTGTAGCTTATTTAGCTGCCTGCGGTAGTGATAGGATCAGGAAAACACCACCAACCTTCTACAGGTAGCTTTAGCTGAACACTGTGCAGAGCTCGCAAAAAACTAACTTGTAGCTTATTTAGTTGCCTGCGGTAGTGATAGGATCAGGAAAACACCACCAACCTTCTACAGGTAGCTTTAGCTAAACACTGTGCAGAGCTTGAAAAAAACTAACTTCTAGTTTTAGCTGAACACTGTGAGGAGGACGCACTACAATAACTTGTAGCTTTAGCTGAACACTGTTCAGAGGACGCACTACACTAACTTGTAGCTTTAGCTGAACACTGTGCAGAGGTCGCACTACACTAACTTGTAGTTTTAGCTGAACACTGTTCAGAGGATGCACTACACTAACTTGTAGCTTTAGATGAACACTGTGCAGAGGTCACACTCCACTGACATGTAGTTTTAGCTGAACACTGTTCAGAGGACGCACTACACTAACTTGTAGCTTTAGCTGAACACTGTGCAGAGGTCTCACTACACTAACTTGTAGTTTTAGCTGAACACTGTGAGGAGGACGCACTACACCAACTTGTAGCTTTAGCTGAACACTGTGAGGAGGACGCACTACCCTAACTTGTAGCTTTAGCTGAACACTGTGCAGAGGTCACACTAAACTACTTGTAGCTTTAGCTGAACACTGTTCAGAGAAGGCACAACCCTAACACCACCAACCTTCTACAGGTAGCTTTAGGTGAACACTGTGCAGAGCTCGCACTACACTAACTTGTAGTTTTAGGTGAACACTGTGCAGACCTCGCAAAAAACGAACTTGTAGCTTATTTAGCTGCCTGCGGTAGTGATAGGATCAGGAAAACACCACCAACCTTCGACAGGTAGCTTTAGGTGAACACTGTGCAGAACTCGCAAAAAACTAACTTGTAGCTTATTTAGCTGCCTGCGGTAGTGATAGGATCAGGAAAACACCACCAACCTTCGACAGGTAGCTTTAGCTGAACACTGTGCAGAACTCGCAAAAAAATAACTTGTAGCTTATTTAGCTGCCTGCGGTAGTGATAGGATCAGGAAAACACCACCAACCTTCTACAGGTAGCTTTAGCTGAACACTGTGCAGAGCTTGCAAAAAACTAACTTGTAGTTTTAGCTGAACACTGTGAGGAGGATGCACTACAATAACTTGTAGCTTTAGCTGAACACTGTTCAGAGGACGCACTACACTAACTTGTAGTTTTAACTGAACACTGTGCAGAGGTCGCACTACACTAACTTGTAGCTTTAGCTGAACACTGTTCAGAGGACGCACTACACTAACTTGTAGCTTTAGCTGAACACTGTGCAGAGGTCGCACTACACTGACGTGTAGTTTTAGCTGAACACTGTTCAGAGGACGCACTACACTAACTTGTAGCTTTAGCTGAACACTGTGCAGAGGTCTCACTACACTAACTTGTAGTTTTAGCTGAACACTGTGAGGAGGATGCACTACACCAACTTGTAGCTTTAGCTGAACACTGTGAGGAGGACGCACTACCCTAACTTGTAGCTTTAGCTGAACACTGTGCAGAGGTCACACTAAACTAACTTGTTGCTTTAGCTGAACACTGTGAGGAGGACGCACTACACTATCTTATAGCTTTAGCAGAACACTGTTCAGAGGATGCACTACACTAACTTGCAGCTTTAGCTGAACACTGTGCAGAGGTCGCACTACACTAACGTGTAGTTTTAGCTGAACACTGTTCAGAGGACACACTACACTAACTTGTAGCTTTAGCTGAACACTGTGCAGAGGTTGCACTACACTAACTTGTAGTTTTAGCTGAACACTGTGCAGAGGCCACACTAAACTAACTTGTAGCTTTAGCTGCACACTGTGAGGAGGACGCACTACACTAATTTGTTACTTTAGCTGAACACTGTTCAGAGGACGCACTACACTAACTTGTAGCTTTAGCTGAACACTGTGCAGAGGTCGCACTACACTAACTTGTAGTTTTAGCTGAACACTGTTCAGAGGACGCACTACACTAACTTGTAGCTTTAGCTGAACACTGTGCAGAGGTCGCACTACACTAACTTGTAGTTTTAGCTGAACACTGTTCAGAGGACGCACTACACTAACTTGTAGCTTTAGCTGAACACTGTGCAGAGGACGCACTACACTAACTTGTAGCTTTAGCTGAGCACTGTGCAGAGGTCGCACTACACTAACTTGTAGTTTTAGCTGAACACTGTGAGGAGGACGCACTACACCAACTTGTAGCTTTAGCTGAACACTGTGAGGAGGACGCACTACCCTAACTTGTAGCTTTAGCTGAACACTGTGCAGAGGTCACACTAAACTAGCTTGTAGCTTTAGCTGAACACTGTTCAGAGAACGCACTACCCTAACTTGTGGCTTTAGCTGAACACTGTGCAGAGGTCACACTAAACTAACTTGTAGCTTTAGCTGAACACTGTGAGGAGGACGCACTACCCTAACTTGTAGCTTTAGCTGAACACTGTGCAGAGGTCACACTAAACTAACTTGTAGCTTTAGCTGAACACTGTTCAGAGAACGCACTACCCTAACTTGTGGCTTTAGCTGAACACTGTGCAGAGGTCACACTAAACTAACTTGTAGCTTTAGCTGAACACTGTGAGGAGGACGCACTACACTAACTTGTAGTTTTAGTTGAACACTGTGCAGAGGTCACACTAAACTAACTTGTAGCTTTAACTGAACACTGTGAGGAGGACGCACTACACTAACTGTAAATAGTCTAGCTGCCTGACTGTGGTACTAATAGGATCAAAAGAACACCAGCAATTTTCTTCAGGTAGCTGTAAATACTGTAACAAGACAAGGGGGAAGTGCCAGGGAGGCCGATCCAGGACTGGAGCATCCCAATAAGTACACTTCATTGAGTGACATTGGTGAAACCAGTCAAGGACCAGCACTGCTGGAGCTGAGGGACTCTCCTAGCTGCCAGGGGAAGAACTCCTCCGGTGAGAGTGGGGGGGCAGCAAAAGGAAAGGAAAGACAGATTCTGGTGGTAGGGGACTCAATTCTTAGAAGGACAGAGAGGGCAATCTGTAACCAAGACCTGAAGCGCCGAACAGTATGTTGTCTACCGGGTGCTCGGGTTCGGCACATCACGGATCTTGTGGACAGATTACTGGGAGGGGCTGGGGAAGACCCGGCTGTCATGGTGCACGTTGGCACCAATGACAAAGTCAGAGGCAGATGGAGTGTCCTAAAGAACGATTTTAGGGACTTAGGAGCTAAATTGAGGAAAAGGACCTTCAAGGTAGAATTCTCAGGAATACTACCAGTACATCGAGCCACACCAGAAAGGCAGAGGGAGATTAGGGAAGTAAACAAGTGGCTGAAGAGCTGGTGTAGTAAGGAGGGGTTTGGGTTCCTGGAGGACTGGGCCAACTTCTCAGTCGGTAACCGGTACTATAGAAGGGACGGACTGTGCCTAAATGAGGAGAGTGCAGATCTGCTGGGAATGAAGATGGCCAAAAAGTTAGAGGGGTTTTTAAACTAGGCGATTGGGTGGAGGGTCCAGAGACAGAGCTAGCCAGTGCGGAAGATATTCCAGAGGGTAGTATTGGGGGCATTAGTGGTAGGTAAACCAAAGCACAAAAACACAAGGTGAGTATAGTAGCAAGTCCTAGTTGCAATCTCAAAATACCCAATACGAGGACAATATGCGACCAGTCTAAACTATGTGGCATGTTCACCAATGCCAGGAGCATGGCGGACAAGATGGGTGAACTAGAGATACTGTTGTACAAGGAGGATTATGATTTTGTGGGAATTTCAGAGACCTGGTTCAACAGCTCTCATGGCTGGCAAACATTCAAGGGTATACCCTATTCCGCAAGGATAGAGAGGGTAAAAAAGGGGGAGGGGTATGCCTATATATCAAGAATAATGTACAAGCAAATGTGAGAGATGACATCACTGAGGGAGCTAGAGAGGAGGTGGAATCCTTATGGGTAGAGCTCCAAAGGGATGAAGCTAAGGGGAAAATAATACTGGGAGTATGCTATAGGCCCCCTAACATGAGGGAGGAAGTGGAGACGGATCTCCTATCACAAATTGGATTAGCAGCAAGGATGGGAAGTGTTATCATAATGGGGGATATTAATTATCCAGACATAGACTAGGCAGAGGGAACCGCGCATTCATTTAAGGCTCGCCAGTTCCTTAATGTCTTGCAGGACAATTTTATGGGTCAAATGGTAGACGCACCAACTAGAAATAATACATTACTGGATCTACTGATTACCAACAATACAGACCTGATCACGGATGTGGAAATACGGGGCAATTTAGGTAACAGCGATCACAGGTCAATTAGTTTCAGTATAAATCACACAAATAGGAAACATGAAGGGAACACAAAGACACTGAATTTCAAAAGAGCCAACTTCCCTAAACTACAAACCTTGCTAAAAGGCATAAATTGGGATAAAATATTATGAACAAAGAATACGGAGGAGAGATGGGTTTGCTTTAAGAGCATATTAAATAAGGGCATTAGCCAATGTATCCCATTGGGTAATAAATTTAAAAGAGCGAACAATAATCCTGGATGGCTTAACTCCAATGTAAAAATGCATATAAATGCAAAGGAGAAGGCCTTCAAAAAATACATGGTTGAGGGATCATCCTCAGCATTCAGACTTTATAAAGAATGCAACAAGAAATGTAAGGGTGCAATTAGGACAGCTAAGATAGAACATGAAAGACACATAGCGGAGGAGAGCAAAAAAAATCCCAAGAAATTCTTTAAGTATGTAAACAGTAAAAAGGGAGGACAGACCATATTGGCCCCATAAAGAATGAGGAAGGACATCTGGTTACAAAGGATGGGGAGATGGCGAAGGTATTGAATTTATTCTTCTCCTCAGTCTTCACGAGTGAATAGGGGGCCTTCATTAACCAAAGCTGCAGTGTTTATCCTCATGACACAACACAGGAAGCACCTCCATGGTTAACAGAGGACAGAATTAAAATCAGACTTGAGAAACTTAACATTAATAAATCACCGGGACCAGATGGCTTGCATCCGAGGGTACTTAGGAAACTCAGTCAAGTGATTGCCAGACCGTTGTTCCTAATTTTTACAGACAGTCTATTGACTGGAATGGTTCCAGCTGATTGGAGAAAAGCCAATGTAGCACCAATATTTAAAAAGGGTCCAAAATACATCCTTGGGAATTACAGACCAGTTAACCTAACATCAATAGTATGTAAACTCTTGGAGGGGATGGTAAGGGACTATATACAAGATTTTAGTAATAAGAACAATATCATTAGCAGTAATCAGCATGGATTCATGAAGAATCGTTCTTGCCAAACCAATCTATTAACCTTCTATGAGGAGGTGAGTTGCCATCTAGATAAAGGAAGGCCCGTAGACGTGGTGTATCTGGATTTTGCAAAAGCATTTGACACAGTTCCCCATAAACGTTTACTGTACAAAATAAGTTCCATTGGCATGGACCATAGGGTGAGTACATGGATTGAAAACTGGCTACAAGGGCGAGTTCAGAGGGTGGTGATAAATGGGGAGTACTCAGAATGGTCAGGGGTGGGTAGTGGGGTTCCCCAGGGTTCTGTGCTGGGACCAATCCTATTTAATTTGTTTATAAACGACCTGGAGGATGGGATAAACAGTTCAATCTCTGTATTTGCAGACAATACTAAGCTAAGCAGGGCAATAACTTCTCCGCAGGATGTGGAAACCTTGCAAAAAGACCTGAACAAATTGATGGGGTGGGCGAATACATGGCAAATGAGGTTTAATGTAGAAAAATGTAAAATAATGCATTTGGGTGGCAAAAATATGAATGCAATCTATACACTAGGGGGAGAAACTCTGGGGGAATCTAGGATGGAAAAGGACCTGGGGGTCCTAGTAGATGATAGGCTCAGCAATGGCATGCAATGCCAAGCTGCTGCTAATAAAGCAAACAGAATATTGGCATGCATTAAAAGGGGGATCAACTCCAGAGATAAAAAGACAATTCTCCCACTCTACAAGGCTCTGGTCCGGCCGCACCTGGAGTATGCTGTCCAGTTCTGGGCACCAGTCCTCAGGAAGGATGTACTGGAAATGGAGCGAGTACAAAGAAGGGCAACAAAGATAATAAAGGGTCTGGAGGATCTTAGTTATGAGGAAAGGTTGTGAGCACTGAACTTATTCTCTCTGGAGAAGAGACGCTTGAGAGGGGATATGATTTCAATATACAAATACTGTACTGGTGACCCCACAATAGGGAAAAAACTTTTTCGCAGAAGAGAGTTTAATAAGACTCGTGGCCACTCATTACAATTAGAAGAAAAGAGGTTTAACCTTAAACTACGTAGAGGGTTCTTTACTGTAAGAGCGGCAAGGATGTGGAATTCCCTTCCACAGGCGGTGGTCTCAGCGGGGAGCATTGATAGCTTCAAGAAACTATTAGATAATCACCTGAATGACCGCAACATACAGGGATATACAATGTAATACTGACACATAATCACACACATAGGTTGGACTTGATGGACTTGTGTCTTTTTTCAACCTCACCTACTATGTAACTATGTAACTATGTAAGACAAGCCTGCCTGTCAGTAGGAAGATAACAGAAACGGATCTAGCTAAACTGAATACAGTGTATATATATATATATATATATATATATATATATATATATACACAACACCTGGGATGCATATATACACACAATATACTGTAAGTGCAGCTAACTCACTGACTGTCCTGCCTAATCTAGCTAACTCAAATGAAATGACACTGTCTCTCTCTCTCTCTCTAAGCATGCCGGAACACGCTACACAGGGCCGCTGTGCAGGCAGCCTTATATAGCGTGGGGCGTGTTCTGAACCCCCTGAGCCACAATTGCCCAAAGCCACCCTGGCTTTGGCCAATTACAGCTCCCTCTACTGACGGCGCTATGATTGGCCAAGCATGTGGGTCATAGTGCATGCTTGGCCAATCATTAGCCAGCAATGCACTGCGATGCCGCAGTGAATTATGGGCCGTGACGTGCCACATGAATTTGGCACGAATGGCCCATATCGTTCGCAATTCGGCGAACGGGCGAACAGACGATGTTCGAGTCGAACATGGGTTTAACTCGAACACGAAGCTCATCCCTAGCGCTAAGTAGAGTGAAACACATGAACCTTGCTTCTTCCCCACTGTGATTTTCTGCTGTGACAATGTTGCTTCAATAAAGATGGGACATAGAATTTAGTACGGCCATCTGAACTGTTCTCGTTTATGCCTCAGATGTTCGAACTGGGCCTGCACATGCTGGAGAGTGTGTGAGGTGTATTGTTGTGGATCTGCCTTAAGCAGCGCTCCTTCACTTGGACCACCACAGTGTGTTGGTGCAACAGAACCAAAATGTAATCAAATTTGAAACCCTACTTCTACATAAACAGCTAAGGCACACTGCTAATCTGATAGTTTGTGATATGCAATTAAGGAGGAACACTTTCAATTTAGGGAATAAGTGTGCTTTTCACACTCTATATATTGTGTTTCTAAAAATTGGTTTCTAAGGCAAAGTAGAATCAATGTTTAATGTTTTAAACTTACCAACATTTCTCTCTGCATTTCCAGGACCAATCATTCACACCAAGACTTGCATCTAATATACTGCAATAATTTCTGAAAGTCATCATGCCTTTTTTCTGTGATTGGAATCATGCAACTGTGACCAAACTACGTTCTCATGATTTATAGCAGTTAGTACACAGGCAGGTCACAATTGTGGGCTTCCTCTAGTCTATTCTGTGACATTTAGGGAAGTGTATACTCTGATCTGTCAGACCCTCTCCCTCAGTAAGATTTTGGAAATGCAACTTGAGGCAGTTCTGGTGCATCCTTAGTTTAAGAAATTGGCTGAAAAAAGGTAATAAAAAGCAGTTGCAAAGCTGTTGAGAAATTCTCAAAGAGTATATAATACCTGACATCAGGGATAGTGCATCAGCTAGCCAGTAAATAAAAAATTCCACATAGGTGCTATTTAGGACATGCTTAGTATTTTATGAATTCATGCAAATTGTTGTCTAATTATATGAGTTGGAGATTATGACATCACCACTCCACCTCTCAATTTCATCCAATTATGGAACACTTTGCATTCATTTGGAAAATTAAAAAAATTCTCCGAATGCTGCCCATGCCGAGTGGCCAACTTTCTGTGTTTAGGATGCAGCTGGTCAGCTGGTCAGCAGTGAACATGGAAACTAGTGGAGATCACTGGACTAGCAATATATTGTTCAATGATTTCCAGCTTCAAAGGACATTGGCCAGGTATGGCATATGTATACTTAGGTTGGTCCAAGCTGTACCAGAGAAATTATGCTTAAGATATCCGTATTTAAAATTCTTCTTAAAGCTTATACAATGACTTCTTCTCCTTGCTGCACCTTTTTAGGTAGGAAACAGGACATTGTGTTCATGTGATCTAAGCACAAGATATAATTTTGCTCTTAAATTGTTTTAGTGTCACATGTGCACCTGCCTGGGGTAGGGAGCGGGTGGATTGATAAGTGAGAAAGTGCTGGTAAGATAAGAACAAGTACCTTGTTGCCTAATTTCAAGCAGCACTGCCATTTTAAAAAAAACTACTTGGACAACACTATAGAGTCTCATTAAGTCAAAAACGTTAAAGGAATTGTACACCTTCAAACGTTTTTATTGTTTTAACTAGATATTAGTGTAGCTATATTCTCTGTGTGTTTGTCTTACCTTGTAATGATGTGGCTGCAGTTTGTAGTGTCATGGTTGATGGATTTCCCTATGTCCATATATTTATTCATATATTCGTTCACCTAGTTTGTCCCTATTTGCTATAGGGACAGGTAGCTTCTTTTGCTGGATCACAATCCATTCCCTGCCATTTCCTCTGTGTTGCCCCACAAATATGAGAGTGCTATTGTGTGTATAGTGTGGTAAATAACTGCATGGTGATCTCTGTTAATTGCTCTGTCTGCTTTGCCTGAAATGTGAATATTTACTCCATACTGTAGGCTGTGCATAAAGGGCAACAAATGACACCATGAAACTACATGATCAATGCACATCTTATGCATGTGAAAAACACAAAGTGTAGGTAGAAATGTTTATAATGCCTTTAGGAACTAATGAAAAAATATTGACTCCTATACTGTATAGCATTTCTACTACAGTTCAAGAGGAGCATGCAATATACGCTTATAAATCCTGCACTAATTATAAAAACCTTGGCTTGCCACTATGAAGATTCACTTTGATTAATTAATGCCATTTGAGTTTTTTCATTATTATTGTTATTTGCAAAAAAATACTTCTCAATACCTGTTGGCATTATATTATATATTGTAGTTTTAGATGTCTATTGTTTGGTATTTGTCTATAATTAATATATGAGACATACTGACATTAAATTAAGAGGTTTTTCTAGAGGAAGGTAAATAGATTTGACTAAAATGCATTACGATCCAGCTATATAGCTTGAGATGTATACAATAGGAGAACAGCATTGATTTATTAGCATGTTCAAGCTCTTAAGGTCAAGTGTACTTTATCTCAAGAATTTCTATTCCATGTTTTCACAGAGGCCATGCTCATTTTCTCTGTATTGTTCCAATACTTCTATATATAGTGCATGAAGGTCATACTTCTAATTAGATATCACTAGCTATCTCGTACATTGCTATAGAATTTTCATAAAGCTTAACATTTAATGTATATAAAAGAATAGTTTTGTGTAATGGATTCTTCTATTCTACTGCAAAGTAGGGTAAAAGATTGAAAAATAAATGTGCCAATTTAGAAAGTACTGATGTAAATTTCAAAAAATATTAAACAAAAGGAACCTTCTACATATGATTACTATTACATTTTGGATAGAGCAAAGTATATTTCATACCTTAAAAAGTAACTTTCACTAACCTGCTATGTCTTCCAGAACCCAGGGCAGCAGCACAAATATGAAGCATGCATTTCTTTATCCTTCTCCTTCTACTGTTACAATAAAAGACAGTCCTCTGACTTATGGCAAAAGCAGTGGCATTTGAAGGGGAGAAGAAGGTGTGTTATTGTCCATCATCTTCTGCGGAGAATTAAAGTAAACCTATAATATGGTCATGGGCAGCTAAACTACAATTTACTTTATACAGTATGAGCACTAAAGTGTTTGTTTTGCACTTGCCTTATGTGCTGTATAGAGTCTCCCTTACACCCATGACAATAATGACCTTCTGAAAGTCAGTATCTGCATATGGCTAGACACGTCCTCTATCTGACAGTGTTTGGGCTTGGCTATAGTTCACTTAGTTATCAGATATTGCATTGTTGGTAGGCATAGTTAGATTGTACACGTGCACCCCATTTCTGAAGGTTCAGGTTCTTCACAGGGCTTCAGTAGTGGAAAGTGGATTGGGGCACACTGAACATAGGAGCAGGTACACTGCGATACCTGGTATACTATGTGACTTACCTTGAAGCATATGACCATATTACAGGTTTTGTTTAACTTTTACATGACTACCCAGATAGCAAGCAATTGAGCTGCAAGTTTGAAGATTATTTGCTAAGCTATTGGTAGACTTGCCAGGCTTCACAAGTTTGTTGCACAATTTGCAGCGAGTCTGCATTGCATGACCCCAGATCAACTTTCTTTGCAAACATTCTGCAATTCTGCTGAAAGTTCTGGTTCAGTTATAAAGTCATCTCACCAATGGGGTCACTGTGGCTGAATTTAGAAAACTTTCAACTAGAACTTGTGCTTCAAGTGCTCTGCAAGTGTACAACTTGCCATTGAAATGTGTAGCAAGTTAACAAGACTTACAATTCAACACTGCCACCAATTTGTGGCAAGTTATCCTTGCTATCTGGGAATACACTGCAAGTGAGAACAGGACCATAACAAAGAGAAAGACAATGGTGTGGGCAAGGCAACTTACAGGTATATACAAAAAAGCCAACTTCATTAGAGGCTCCTATGTGAAGATTTCAAAGAACAACATTTCCTTTAATGAAATCATATAACCAGTTGTGGACTGGCAGGTCAGGAAAGGGGGGGATGAGTGAGCGTTACCAGGCCATATGCTCTCAACATGGGGGGGTGCTTTGGGGCAGGGGGAGAGCCCCCCTCCCCAAATCACCTTGTCCCCATGTTGAGACAAGGGTCTCTTCCCCACAACACTTGGCTGTGGTGTGGGGGTCTGCGGGCGGGGGACTTATCGACTTATAGTACCCCTACCTATTCACCAACTAAGTATCAAAAAGTAATTGAAACACAGAGGTAGCTTTTGACAATTCCTTTATTTATTAATAAAAAAATAAAAAAACGTGTCCATGATGTAAATCCATCATCAATGATGACGCCCCTCACATCCGAAAAAAGCGCTCTACACATATTAAGGGCTGACCGCCGAATGCCTCCTCCGCCATTTGACAGTTCTTATATAGGTAAGGGCATGGCCACCTGGTGACGTCACTGGTGCATGCTGGGTCATTGACATCACTAGGGGGCGGTGCTACCAGGTGATTTCGCAAGGTGGCCCTGCCCATACCAATATAGGAACTGTCAAACAGTGGAGGAGGCATTCGGCCTTCAGCCGTCAATGAATGCAGAGCGTTTTTTTTCTATTATTCTTTTTTGGGTGTGGCGGCGTCATGATTGATGATAGATTTACATAGGGGGCACTTTTTTTTTATTTTTTTATTCTTAATAAAGAATTTTTTTAACTTTTTGACACTTTTTTGGTGAATGGCTATGTACCCCATACTCATTCAAATGGGTAGGGCAGGATTTGCGGGCACCCTTGTTAAAGGGGGCTTTCAGATTCTGATAAGCCCCCTGCCTGAAGACCCCCACAAGCATCAGCCAGGGTTGTGGGGAAGAGACCCTTGTGCCCATCAACTTGGGGACAAGGTGCTTTGGGTTTGGGGGCGTAGCCATGTTGAGTGCATGTGGCCTGGTATGGTTCAGGATGGGGGGCGCTTGCTCGTCTCCCCCCTTTCCTGACCTTCCAGGCTGTGTGATCAGATAAGGGTCTGGTATGGATTTTGGGGGGACCCCACACTGTTTTTTTTTTTTGGAGTGGGGTTCCCCTTAAAATCCTTTTTTTTTTCTTTACTAACTTCTTACCAGAAATTTTCTTCTTTTATTCAGTTGCCAGCGGAGAAGCCCATTGACAGCTGATGACTTATTGTCTGTCTTCCCGGACCTTAACAACCAACTTTTACTGCACCTTGATTGGGCAAAGCTCGAATAAGTTCCAAACTAACAGGCACAGAGTCTGATATACCCTTCATCAAAAATGTTAAATGTTATAGCTGAGGCCTACCTGTGGAAATCTTATGTGTGGCACCTTTAAAGTACCAGAGCACCAGAATAGGGCAGGAAAAGTGTCAGAAACCGACGAGGAGAAATGTCAGGAGCTGGTACTGATGACAGCCCAGCAAAGTGGTAAGAGCTGGTAATGGTGACATGCAAGGAGAGGTGGCAGAAGCTAGTAATGGTTGTAGTGATGGCTGGTGACAAGAGGTGTCAGAAGCTGGTAATAGTGGTTGTCCAGCAGAAGTAATAATGATAGCTGTTCACTGGAGGTGGCAGGATCTGGTAAGATGGAAGTCCAGGTAATGGTGAAAGTCCAGCAGAGATGGCAGAAGCTGGCAGTGGTGGCAGTATATCAATGGTGGAAAAAGCTGGCAATTGTGGCAGAGGCAGGCCAGGAGAAGTGGTGGTATCTGGTAATGGCAGTCCATCAGACATTGCAGAAGATGGTAATATGGGCAGGTCATCAGCAGTAGAAGGAGCTGTAAATGGTGGCAGCTGCACTTCAGGAGAGGTTGCAGAATTTGGTAATGGAGACGTGCCAGAAGAGTGCTTAGGAGCTGCTAATCACAGCAGGAGAAGGTAATGGCAGAAGTCCAGCAGAGATGGCAGGAGCTGGCAATGGTGGAAAATCAGTAACAGTGGCAGGAGCTAGTAATTGTGTAAGCTCCAGAATACAAGTAGAAATTTAGTCAATAGCATCAGCTGCAGGGATTTTGTAATCATTGCTTATCCTGGACTACTTTTCTGGTTATGAAAGTAAGCTGGTCCACAGTGTCAAGGAACAGGTGAATTTTTTTCTTTCATTACAAAACCTCATGTTGTGCTGAAGGCCCTCTCAGTCACTGCCGCTCTCTTCCTTATTATTGGGTATCATGAATACTTGCAAACCCTCCTGCAGCAAGTTACTGATGCTATGCTGTAATTATTCAGCTGACTCTAGAGGAGACGGAAGAAGAGGATGCATTTGCAGCAGCTGAGAGGGGGTAGATTAGGAAAGCTTGGTGAGCAATTCCACAACCTTCTCCACATGATCTGGTTGTATAGCATCTCCACTGGCAAAAAGAAATGGCAGTCCATACTTTTATCCTGCAAATACAGAACCTGGTCACCCTCCTACTAGCCTACCTACTATAGCCTCCACCTCCTGCTAGCTGCTAGTGTTGAGCCAAACTGTCCTGGTTTAGGTTCAGTAGGGGTTCGTAGAACTTCAAAGAAATTTGGATTCCCAACCTGAACCCCATTGAAATCAATGAGAGCCAAATCTGTCAAATTAAAAATGCTATTGTCCAAATACGGCCATGTGGTCATATTTAGGCAATGATGTAAGGCTATGTTCTCTACCCATTTGCTTGATGTCATTAATCGGTAAGAATGCAGCGGATGTAAGCAGCCTTAAGTTTCCTTAACACATATTGACAGCTGGGATAGCTTGGATTAACCTCAGACTCGGAGATGTTCCTCCCGAATCCCTAACTTATCGGATGGCTACACCTAGTGATCAGCTGTCTATGATCACTCAGTTCTTGATGTACAGCCAGCGGGGGGGGGGGGGGTCTACTAGCTGTGTGTGCAGAAACCGTCTCTCTTTTTAGGCTTCTCAGCCATTATAAATATAGGGAACAGCCTACCTTCGTTACCAACTACAGCAATAGGGTGATTGAGAATCTAGTGCTTTGGTGACAAACTGTATGCAGTGATGGCTGCAAACAAAGGGCCACTTTGCCTGTATATCAGATCCCTTCCTTAAAACATAGCTTTCCCTATCTACTTCAAGTCTTCAAGACACACTGACAAAAAGCTGCTGAGATCATAACATTTAAAAGGGCACCTAGCACACATGAAAGCCCCTGTTATTGACCTGTCTACATCACCTAACCACCGTTCAAAGTCACGAAAGGCCATTATTGACAACTGGATGCTGTAGTGTATTGCTGCATTAGTTAGCTGCTTTCCTAAAATGTGTACAACTTGGATTATCCACAGACTCAGATGTTCCTCCCGAATCCCTAACTTATCGGATGGCTCAGATCACAAATGCAATGTGCAGAACTGTTCTGTACCTCATAAATGTAAACACTATAGAGTTTACATCTGGTAGACTTCCACTGTGACTTCCTCACTTCTCCTGTTTCATTTATCAATGAAGAATTGTGAATGAAGCAATCAGAAGCAGCATATGATTCATGGTTATTGGTTAAAACAGATTTTGGGATTGTATTTTAAATCCTTTCACTGACCTCTTTTCCTGTACATCTCATCCACATGCTGTCTCTATGTAACCCATAGATTAACTCCTTCACCTCTTTTATCTTGCACATCACACACTTCAACTCTATCATCATAATGTATATGACGTATACATTAACCCCTTCACTACTTCTTTCCCTCGTGTATGACCTACTGTATATTTGGGCAGGGTCATCTGTGACCATGAACATGGGGGGTACCTCTTGCATGCTCATTAATGCCCGGGGCCAGGCAGAGATGGTGGCCATGTGAAGAATCTAACATTAAGGCATTTCTCAGACTTAGAGATGAGATTTTACTGTGTGCAGTGTTCCTCTGAAAAAAGACTTGTCCCATGTCACTACACACTGTAACTACTGCAACTTGTAGGTTTGCATTAGGAGGGATGTGCTGAGCCTGCACCTACCCCACCAGTCCACCGTACCTCTGTTACCTCACTCCCAGTAACAGAACGGGGGTCCTGTCGAGCACCTAGAGCAGACCTCATGCATGCTCTCACTTAAGTCTTTCCTTCGCATACCTCATGACCAGGCCATAGATCTCTGTATAGCAGATTCTGATATGGTTTCTATTGGATACTGACCGCTAGGGATGGAGCCCAGAACATTGACCCCCTCGCTACCGGAGGACCTGTCACCAATACCAGGTACCATGCTTAATGACTGGTTGATTGCAGCTTGTTCCTTTACTTGATTACCTGTAGCAACTACTCTCCTCGTCTTGCTTTGTTAAGTTAACCTTTTGTAGTAGTGTTACTTGATACTCCAAAATGCGGTGCAGACCCAGGTTCTTTGGAATACCCAATAACCAATATGCACCATTTTAAAAAAAATTCAGACCAGGCTCATAGCAGTTAATAAAACTTTACTAAACATGATACGGCATACAGTTCAATATGAACAACATCCTTTCCCTGAACCTAATTAGAATAATGTAATCTTGCATCACTTGAATCCACCAATACCCGTGATCTCATTCCCGCTCCAGCAGCTTTGGACCATAGCTTTTTATAGCATGGGGCCCTGCTAGGACCAAAAGCCCAGGAACTGAGCTAAAATACTTAACCCCTTCCCCAGCCTGGGCCACTGCTGCCTAACTAAACTGTAAACACTTTTCAACCTACCTACTTATGTATTTATGATTAACTGTATCTAGTGCATCATTACCAAGCTCCATGTTTAACCCCTTGCCCATGAAGGTATGTTTATAAAGGTCCTGTATTTAAGAGGATAAAACAAGCACAAGCCTGCTAGTGCAACTGTGTACCTGATGTTGTTTTGTTTTTTAAATAGTGATCGACTTTTTTTGAAAAATAATCACTTTTGTAGTATCAGGAAGCTGCTGCCCTCCCTCCTCTAGTACTGGCTGTGGTGGTTTCTAGGATCTTCCTTTTCTCCGGGGAGCCTGGGACGCAGTAAAATGCCCCAACCCATTGCTTTGAAGACGATTGAGGGACATCCATTTCTGAATCTTCTCTGCATTGAGTGAACCTACAAGCGACATGTATTGCATCACTTCCTGGTTCACAGCTCTCATTTCCCGGATACTGTAACTGGGGAAGCAATCAAGAACAATCTGTGCTTTATTAGCTGCAGTGGAGGGAAAGAGGGACATCGGGGTATAATAGACACCTCATGTATTCTAAAGAGAACCTTTCACCTGCCCATGCTATCACATAGGGGGCTTGTTACCTCCATTGTGAGAACAATAACATAAAATTTGCATAGGGGAACACAAATATACTTTATTAATCACAGGATAAACGTTACAAATACAGTCCCATGCTTACACGTTTAAGTGCACTCACTTCAGAGGAGAGACTACGTAGACGCCAGGGCAATCTGTGCCTTTATTGTGGGGGTTCTGGACATTTCCTCCGTTCTTGTCCCATGAGACCCAGTAAGTTCTACCTACGGTCTGCTAATAATCAACAAGTTTCCGGTTCTTCTCAGCCTTATTTTACTCTTTTTGTCTCCTTACAGCTTCCAGAAAAGGAGGTTCACCTACCCGCTGTAGTTGACTCCGGAGCGTGTAGCTGTTTTTTGGATGCCTTACTAGCCGCAAGCTTGCATGTTCCTTTGACCACGAAGAACCAAAGTCTACGGATCCACCTAGCCGATGGGTCTCTTCTCCGCTCTGGGCCTATCACGCAGGAAACCAGACCCATCCTTACCAGCACTGATACTGGCCACCAAGAATACCTGCGCTTTGATATCATCTCTTCTCCGATGTTCCCCATTATCTTGGGACTCTCATGGCTTCAAGCCCATGAACCACAGATCAACTGGATCAAAAAACAAGTTTCTTTCTCATCCCAATATTGCACCAGACATTGGCTTCTTCCAGCCCCAGCCTCTGTTTCTACTATTGCAACCATGTCCGATAGTCTTCAACATGTACCCGCAAGCTACCTGGAATTCAGAGATGTATTTGATAAACAACTACTGTCTACCACCCCATCGGCTTTACGATTGCCCTATAGACCTGTTGCCGGGTGCTGAAATCCCTTTTGGTCGCATTTTTACTTTGTCCGAAACAGAATTAAAGGCTCTTAAAACATACATTGATGAAAATCTTGAGAAAGGGTTCATTTGCTCCTTCTCATCACCGGCCGGAGCTGGTATTTTCTTTGTAGAGAAAAAAGATGGATCCCTCCGACCTTGCATTGATTACAGGGAATTAAATAAAATTACCATCAAGAATCGGTACCCGCTCCTTCTGATCCCGGAACTATTCCAACATTTCAGATCCGCCCGCATCTTTTCCAAACTAGACTTGCGTGGCGCATACAATCTTATCCGGATCCGAGCGGGCAATGAATGGAAGACCGCCTTTAGATCCAGGTTTGGACACTATGAGTACCTGGTAATGCCGTTTGGACTTTGCAATGCTCCGGCCATGTTCCAACACCTAGTGAACGATATCTTTCGTGAATATCTTGACAACTTCCTAGTAGTCTACTTAGACGACATTCTCATTTTCTCAGCCACCATGGAACTCCATCGGGTACATGTCAAACTGGTTCTGTCGATCCTCAGAAAACACTAATTATACCTTAAGGCGGAGAAATGTAAATTCGAAAAGACTACAGTGCAATTCTTAGGATTCATAATCTCAATTGACGGCATTGCAATGGACCCCCAGAAGGTCAAAGCAATCCAAGAATGGCCAGCTCCTGTAGATAGAAAAGGGGTACAACGGTTCTTAGGTTTCTCAAACTTTTACCGAAGATTCATTGTAGGGTTTTCGGCTATCGTGGCTCCCATCACTCAACTTACACGCCAGCATAATCGTTTTCAATGGTCCTTGGAGGCTCAGGAAGCGTTCTTAAAAATTGAAAGCACTAGTCTCGTCTGCACCAGTCTTACGACACCCGGATCCAGCCTTGCCTTTCATTCTGGAAGTTGATGCCTCAGAGACTGCTACTGGTGCCATCCTCTCACAAAGACAAGGGCCCAAGGCTCTACTACATCCCGTGGCTTTTGCATCCCGGAAATTAAGCATCCCCGAAAGAAACTATGATATAGGCGATAGAGAGTTATTGGCCATCAAATTCGCCTTGGAGGAGTGGAGGTATCTGCTTGAAGGGGAATACCTGGAATACCTGCAAACTGCTAAACGTCTAAGACCCAGGCAAGCCCGATGGGCTCTCTTCTTTTCCCGATTTAACTTCCACATCTCTTATAGACCAGGTTCAAAGAATGGAAAAGCGGACGCACTTTCAAGGATGTTCCATGAAACTTCTCAGGTAACAGAGCCAAGCACCATCTTATCTCCGCAAAATTTCCTCCTGGTTACCCACGGGGACCTAATGTCTGCAATCAAATCCGCATCCGCTCAATGCTCTGAACCCCACGTATCTTCCATGGAGAAACGCAATGATCTATTTTGGTCTCATGGAAAAATCTTCATCCCGCTGGAATCTAGGCTCCTAACCTTACAGTCCTTCCATGACCACAAGCTAGCAGGCCATTTTGGGTCACAACAGACCATGTACAGTAGGTGACCGCGATATTGTGTCAATCTCGCCGCACTTCTCGGCGAGATTTGACACCTACGAGCCCCGTCGCAGGAGCCAGTGCCGAGATGGCTCACTCATCGGGAAAGGAAAACTTTGTTTTCCTTCCGCGATGAGTGACGGGCAGCGCTGACAGCTGTCTAGTATGAATCCTGAGGCGGGAACACCGCGCCAAATTTTAAATGAAAAAACCGGCATGGGTTCCCCCCTCGGAGGCATACCAGGCCCTTAGGTCTGGCATGGATTGTAAGGGGAACCCCCTATCCCGAAAAATCGGCGTGGGGGTCCCCCCCAAATCCATACCAGACCCTTATCCGAGCACGCAGCCCGGCCGGCCAGGAAGGGGGGTGGGGACGAGCGAGCGCCCCCCCCCCTCCTGAGCCGTACCAGGCCGCATGCCCTCAACATGGGGGGGTGGGTGCCTTGGGGGAGGGGGCGCCCTGCGTCCCCCCACCCCAAAGCACCTTGTCCCCATGTTGATGAGGACAAGGGCCTCTTCCCAACAACCCTGGCCGTTGGTTGTCGGGGTCTGCGGGCGGGGGGCTTATCGGAATCCGGGGGCCCCCCTTAATTCGGCATAGGGGGTTCCCCTTACAATCCATGCCAGACCTAAGGGCCTGGTATGCCTCCGAGGGGGGAACCCACGCTGGTTTTTTCATTTAAAATTTGGCGCGGTGTTCCCGCCTCAGGATTCATACTAGACAGCTGTCAGCGCTGCCCGTCACTCATCGCAGAAGGAAAACAAAGTTTTCCTTTCCCGATGAGCGAGCCAGCGTGACATTCACAGTACCCTGTCGCCGAGAACCAGCGCGATGGTATCGCGCTGGAAACACAATCTCGCAGTCAGGTACTGTAATTGATCTCACATTCCTTTTGGTGGCCAGGCTGGAGACAAGACTGCAAAAACTATGTTTCATCCTGCATTCCTTGCCAGCGTAGCAAGGGCTCAAATACAAAGTCGTGGGGCCTACTTAAACCCTTGTCCATCCCTGAATGCCCATGGGTGGAAATCTCCATGGACTTTATTGTGGATTTTCCTCCATCAGGGGGGTTCACGACTATCTTTGTCGTAATTGATCGACTTTCAAAAATGGCACACTTCCTGCCCATGGTGGGTACTCCCTCTGCCTCCGCTACTGCTAGCATGTTTTTTAAAGAAATTATCAGGCTTCATGGTACCCCAGTGAGCATCACCTCTGACAGAGGGGTTCAATTCACTTCAAAATTTTGGAAGGAATTATGCAAGACCTTGGAAATAAAAATTTGCCTGTCCTCTGCTTATCATCCTCAAAGTAACGGCCAGACGGAGAGGACAAACCAAACCCTGGAACAATACCTTCGATGCTTCTGTTCCGATTCCCAGGATGAATGGTCCTCCCTCCTGCCATATGCGGAATTTTCATATAACAGCTCCATCCATTCTGCTACCAAACAGACACCTTTCTGGTCTAATTTTGGATTTCACCCTTCCTTTCTCCCAGTTTCCATCCCTGAATTATCTGTCCCTGCAATGCAGGACCGAGTAAACTCTATCCAGTTAAATTTCCAAAGGATCAAAGCAGCGATGCAAAAAGCTCAGGATGACTACCAAAAGTACTACAACAAGGGAAGGAAGGAGAACCTGGCCTTTAAAGTAGGCGAAGAAGTGTGGCTATCAACTACCCATCTCAGACTGCCAATTCCCTCCCGGAAACTGGGGCCAAAGTTTATAGGTTTTTTTAAATAAAAAGGGTAATCAACCCAGTTGTTTTTGAATTAGCTTTACCTGATGCTTACAAGGTGCACCCAGTCTTCCATGCATCCCATTTAAAACCTATTGTTCCCAGCCCTTTTTCTGACAGAGAAAGACCTCCACCGCCACCAGTCCTAATCGAGGGAGAAGACGAGTTTGAGGTAGAAAAAATTCTAAATTGTAGAAAAATGGCAGACAGCTTCAGTACTTGATTAAATGAAAGGGGTATCCTTTTGAGGATAACTCCTGGGAACCAGCCAGGAATCTACATGCTCCACGGCTTCTCCAGGCATTCCACCGAGAGCATCCAGAACGGATGTCAACCTTGGGTGTCCAGAGGCCACCCCTCGCGGGGGGGCACTGTCAGAAGAAGCCTTCGTTCCAGTCCGGTCGTTTTTCACGCATTCCCGGCAGAATGGCGTTCCGGCGCATGCACGTTCGTGGCTCGGCACTACGGCACTCGCACATGCGCACTTGTGCACACCCAACGTGATTCCCTGGGCAGCCTATAAAAGGCGCTAAGAGAATCAAACAAGTTGCTGGTTTGTCTCAGCTTCCTGTATTATCTGAACCTATATCCTGTATCTCTGCCTGACTACCCGTTGTGACCCGGATTTGCCTTTGGACTTCTCTTGCCTCTCTCCTGGACCTGACCTCGGCCTGTTTATCCGATTCCCACCAATCTCCTGTGTTTGCCTGTTACCTGGACTGTATCCTGTCTCCTAGCCTGACTTCCTGCTTGTACCTGGACTCTCCTTATCTTGTCATCCTACCTTGCAGATCCTGCAGTGCGGTGTTTGATCCTCTGCCTAGCTCTGGACTTTCTGCCTGTTGTCTCTGGCTGCACCTGCCTACCAGTACCTGCACAGCGGCTCTTCTCTGTCAAGTCCCCACAAGTAAGTCACCTACGGTCCATTGGAGAGCCTGTGCCTCTTTGTGCCATTCTCTCCCTGTCCCAACTCCAAGGGGCGGACTGGGCTTAGTCGCAAAGGTGAAACCGCTCTCGGCATCTCGGCCTCGGTGAGTACTATCAGTGACAAAATGTAATCTTTAATCATATAAGTCTCTACAGTTGTCACAAACTGTCTGTTCTCTTGATATGAAATCTGCAGTATCTGTTGGACTGCCTTTCTCAAGCCAGTGAGCCCATAGATTGGATACTTTATTATCTCCATGTTCCTTTTGCTCACAGGCCAATGAAAATAGAGGGCTCTTATAAATGTGAGATGAAGTCGGGCAGATACTGCAGATTTCATATAAAGAGTAGGGATGAGCCGAACACCCCCCCCCCCCCCAGTTTGGTTCGCAGCAGAACATGCAAACAGGCAAAAAATTTGTTCCAACACGCGAACCCCTTTAAAGTCTATGGGACACGAACATGAAAAATCTAAAGTGCTAATTTTAAAGGCTTATATGCATGGTATTGTCATAAAAAGTGTTTGGGGGCACCACCCTAGCCCCTCATCTAACTAAATTTCTGAACTTCCTTAGGAAAGGATCTCCGCTGGGGACAGACTTAAATGCTGCATACATCTCGGTGATCCCCAAACCAGGGAAGGATCCCAGCGAGATTGGGAATTACCGCCCAATATCCCTGATTAACAACAATATCAAAATTTTAACCAAGATTCTAGCTAACAGGATGGCGAGTTTTATTCCAACGTACATTCACAAAGATCAGGTGGGTTTTATCCCTGGCCGACAGGGTCCAGACCAAATTAGAAGGACCATAAACATTATCTCACTTCTGCAATCCCAATGGGACGGAGGCCCCCCCCAAAAGGGCTTCATATTGTCGATTGACCTACACAAGGCATTCGACTCAATAGACTGGGCATACCTGTCCGACATCCTGCGAAGATGGGGATTTGGCCAGTACTTCCTAAACCTAATAAATTCACTGAACTCAAACCCATCAGCCCAAGTTTGACTGATGAGTAGATACTAGGCCTCGTTGCCAATAAAAAGAGGTACCAGACAGGGATGCCCACTCTTCAACCTTTTATTTGCTATAGCGATAGAAACTCTGGCCATAGCAATCAGAACAAATCCTGATATTAAGGGGGTAACCTGTGGGGACCGGGAACACAAATGTGCTCTTTACACGGATGACCTCTTACTATACCTTACATCTCCCTTGATCTCCACTCCAGTTGTATATAAGGTTCTGAGGTCATTTAGCACAATTTCAGGACTGACGGTAAACATGAACAAGTCAATTGCTTTAAATGTAATAAGAATATTCCTGCGCTACCCATTGGAAAAAAAGAAGAAAACAAAAACTCAGAAAAAATTGTAAAAACGCACGTATTAGACTGGACAGCTGCATGCACCGAAGCAAGGGTCAGACATAAGCCCAAAATCAAACTGAGGTATAGGGGGGGAGGTGCTGCGCTAACCAGAAGAAAGCTGTAAATCTCTGTCTGTGGTCAATTAATAAAATGACTTAAAATCGCATAATAACATAAATCGCATAAATAAGTGTTGACACTAAAAACATTCAAGTCTTAATGATCAGCATCCTGTGTATGTGAAAAAAAGTGCATAAAAAATCCTTTTCAGTTGGTATATACTAAATGACAAAAAAAAAATCGCATGTAAAATCGCATAAATAAGTGTTGACACTAAAAACATATAAATCTAGATAATCATGTGTAGGTGCACATGATTATCTAGATATGGACCCTCAGCCAGCTCGAATCTAAGTGGATTTTCACCCTAGATACTTTTGCACCCAGAGGTTTGAACATCGAATTTGATTTGAACTGCTTTTTAAGCGATTTTTAATAGGAGTGTACATTACCAGCTCTCTTTTTTTCTCTCACCAGTATTTTAAGAATATGTTTTGGCCCTTCCTCTCCCTCTTCTTATGCCCTTGGATATTGTTATTATTAGTACATGTTGTGATTTATCATTAAAGATTTATTCGCTACCCCCCCCTGCCCCCCCTCCTTCCATTACCTCCTTACGTCTCCCCCCTCCTTTTCCCCCTCCCTTCCCTGTCCCCCCTCTCTCTTTCCCCTCCCCCCCCCCCCCGGTTTGCCTTCCCTCCCTTTCCTTATGATTGCACTGTAGTTGAGATTGTAGGTATTCCATGTGATATTTATACGAGTATACATGATATGAAATAGCCCATTCCATCATCCCTCCGTGGCTATTTTAATTTGAATTTTACTGGATATTCCAGCTTTTTGCACCTTAACCCCGCATATATTATAATCATATTTTATTAAATAATTTAATTTTAGCCTTTTTATTACCTTTCAATATATTTTACGAATTAAAATTTCCATGTATGCACTTTTAGTGGTAGCCTCCGACCATTTGGCATTTTTTAGCTTCTTGTACAGCGGGATCGCTCTCTTTTTTTTTTAATATATGCCCACCTATACATCCGTCTCTGGCCAATTAGCCCCTCTGTATATCATTAAGCCATATTTATGAGCAACGCAATATATTGTTACATAGACATACAGCCAATTCGATATCTATTTGCCTTGGTATGAGTATAAAGTCTTCTCTAACCTATAAAATGGCCGCGCCCATCAGACACCTAGTTATAAGCTTTGTTAAGATCAGGTAGCCGTTTCTAACCTACAAAATGGCCGCGCCCATGTGAGATCCATGCGTCATTTCTAACCTACAAAATGGCCGCGCCCATGTGAGACCCAGTAATGGCCGGCGTGGCTACGAGAAAATGGCCGCCCATTAATCACTATGGGAGAGACTATTTAAGACCACAATAAGCCTATTTTGCTCATCCCCTGAAGAAGTCACATGATCGGTGATGACACGCGTAGGGACGAAATAGGCTGTTTCACATTGCTAGACACATAACGAGTTCGCTGCTCGTAGGAGAGAGGTTTGCTCTGCATTGTTTTTATGTGAGTACATCTACTTAAAGATTTTTAATAAAGCATTACCTGGTTAAGACATACTTCACTATCAAGTACCTTTGTCCTGCATATTCCTGTACATACATACCTGAGATGTGGAGGCTGAGCTAGGATCCGCGCTGGTCCAGGACCCCTGATAGGACCATAGCCACTTGTAATCAGCTGCCATTAGGATAACCCAACACCGGCAAGCGTGGATATAGGGACGCGATGGAGGCTCAGGACCTGGCGTTTTAGCTACAATTCATGCGGTTGACCTAGCACCGCTAGGTAAGGGGCCATTGCTTACATTAGTGTTTTATGCACGAAGAGGACACTGAGTGAATTGCATCCCAGACACCCCACTGTTTTGTTGAATACACCAGAACTTGCTTTTGCACCTTCAATGACTTTTACACTGGCACTTTAAGTTTGCTGCACCTACTGGCATGTCACTGGTCATTTGTTTCGCAGGCCAGCACAATATATTTTACATCACTATTATTGGGACATTTATTTATATTATTTATCATCCATATTGCGTTGGATTGATGTGTTTTATTTGCGATATCTAGATCACCTTTAAGCACTGGCACTTTGTACGTTTTGCACCATTTATAAGGATATGTTTTTGATGGTTATTTCTGATTTATTCTATGTATTTTTATTTAGAATTATTCACATGAAGTAGTGTTTATGTCCCTTTGTGCACCTACACATGATTATCTAGATTTCTATGTTTTTAGTGTCAACACTTATTTATGCGATTTTACATGCGATTTTTTTTTTTGTCATTTAGTATATACCAACTGAAAAAGATTTTTTATGCACTTTTTTTCACATACACAGGATGCTGATCATTAAGACTTGAATGTTTTTAGTGTCAACACTTATTTATGCGATTTATGTTATTATGCGATTTTAAGTCATTTTATTAAATGACCACAGACAGAGATTTACAGCTTTCTTCTGGTTAGCGCAGCACCTCCCCCCCTATACCTCAATTGCTTTAAATATCACAGTACCGTCGGATCTTCTTTCACAACTTACTACTAACTTTGACTTTTCCTGGTCTGCCACAGCTATCCCCTACCTAGAAATTTACCTAACACCTGATATAGGTAGTCTATACAAAGATAATTACCCCCCCTTTGTTCTCAAATGTAAAGGAGAACTCGAAAAATGGGCTAGATGTGGTCTGTCCTGGCTGGGAAGAGTACATGCTATTAAGATGACACTATTACCCCGCCTTTTATATTTATTCCGATCCCTCCCAATCCCTCTTACGAAAAGTTTCCTCTATAAATTACAATCTGAGATAATTCGCTTTGTCTGGAGAAATAAGGGTTACAGATGTCCGTCTAGCATACTCCTCCACTTACGATCACAGGGTGGATTGGGTCTGCCTGATCTATGGGGATACTATCGGGCAGCCTAACTGTCACACATTTCAATGATATTCGGAAGGGGCCCAAAGCCTGACTGGCTATCTATGGAAAGGTGGGCTACGCCCCTCAACACTATTGACTTCCTCATGTGGTGCAACCCAAAGAATAGGCCGGCCATAATGGCCCCCACTTTGTCACATTTCATTGCGTTATGCACAAAACTTTTCACTCAACCGGCCCTGATCTCCCCTCTTAAACCTCTTTCCCACATTTTTCACAACCCTAACTTTCCTCCAGGAATGGACATATGGGCATTTAGATGGTGGACAGACAAAGGCCTCTACAGAATAGGCCACTTCCTCACACCTGCAGGCCCCCTTACCCTATCCTACTGTAAACGCAAACTGGAAATGCCTGCCTCTGAGAGATTCCGATTCACCCAAATCTCCCACTTCTTAAACTCTATTTGGACTAATAAGCCCGAGTCTCCCTCGATTACAACTTATGAACATTGGTGCTCTAACATTTCCAACCAGAAAGGAGGTATATCTGTGATATACACAGCACTTATGTTGAAACTAGACAAACTGACATACGCTAGGACCTGGGAGGAGGACACCGGCAGAACGTGGACGCCAACGGATTGGTTCCAAGTTTGGACCCGCTCATACACAGGTATTTGCAACATCTCTCTTATAGAGGCCAGCCTAAAGGTTTTGACAAGGTGGTATTATGTACCCGCCAGATTGGCTTTGATTTATCCTGGGACGTCTCCACTGTGCTTTAGAGGTTGTGAATTGGAAGGCACAATGCTCCACATATGGGGGTCTTGTACCCGCATTAGATCCTTTTGGCAGAAAATATTCCGAACTATCGGCACTCTAATGAACATATCCGTAGCTCCCGACCCCATATAGCTTTACTTAACCACTCTATTCCTAATATATCTAAGCGTTTTCAAATCCTCTCCTTCTTTATTTTTTTGGGGGCCAAAATTACTATAGCTAAAGCCTGGAAAAGGCCCACTGTGTCCTTCCAATGTTGTAAGAGAAAAGTATCATGGATAATGTCCCAGGAGAAAATAGTAGCGAAACTGCTTGACAAAATTGAAAGATTCAATGCTACCTGGGAACCGTGGGCAATTTACTGTAACATACCGCTCCTACCGGGAATGGAACCTGGATCGGGTAGTGCTCCTCCTCTACCGTGACACTAACTATCTCCACTTCTTCTCCTTCTCCTTCTAACACGTTTCCTTTCTTTTCTTTCGGGGACTACCTAGTCCCTTCTATTCACATAGTACATTCTGACTTGTTACCTTCCCCTTGGCAGTCCGGACCGGTTAGTCTCTCTGTTGGGAACCCTGTACACACAACAGTATTGCTTTGATTAACGAATATAATTCTGACCGATATACATGTATAAATGCTTTACCACTGTTCCTTATGTATGCTCAATGAATACAATGTTTATTTATATTTTACTATCTTTGAATATTACCCAGCCATGTGGGTAGCAGACTTTAGAAGATAACATCCCCGATAATCTAAATAGCATTGAATCTGTGGGTTGGAAGCACCGCTCCCCTCAAAACGACACAGCTAGTACCCAGTTGGGGTGTCCGGAGATGGACGACGCTTTCCCCAAGCGGGTTTAATGGATATACCTGCACCCACTGACTGCAGTTGCTTCCAAATATTTCTATCTGAAACTCGTTCTCTTATGCGTTGTATGGATATAGACTTTTTATTTCACTATGTACAAGACTGTATCAATGATTTTGCAAAACTTTAATAAAAATTATTGAAACATTAAAAAGTGTTTGAGGACCTGGGTCCTGCCCCAGGAGACATGTATCAATGCAAAAAAAGTTTTAAAAATGGACGTTTTTTAGGAGCAGCGATATTAATAATGCTTAAAGTGAAACAATAAAAGTGAAATATTCCTTTAAATTTCATACCTAGGGGGGTGTCTATAGTATGCCTGTAAAGTAGCGCATGTTTCCGGTGTTTCAACAGTCCCTGCACAAAATTACATTTCTAAAGGAAAAAAGTCATTTAAAAGTACTTGTGGCTGTAATGAATTGTCGTTCCTGGCAATACACATAAAAGTCATTGAAAAAAACGGCAAGGGATTCCCCCACAGTCTATGTCCAGGCCCTTTGGGTCTGGTATGAATATTAATGGGAACCCCGAACCAAAATTTAAAACAAAAAATGGATTGGGGTTCCCCCCAAATTCCATACCAAGCCCTTCAGGTCTGGTATGGATATTAAGGGGAACCCAGCGCCAACATTTTTTCTTAAAAATGGCATGGGGGTCCCCCTCAAAATCCATACCAGACCCTTCAGGTCTGATATGGATATTAGGGAGAACCCCACGCCAAAATTAAAAAAAAAATGTCGTGGGTGTCCCCCTCAAAATCCATACCTGGTATGGGTCTGGTATTGATTTTGAGGGGGACCCCGCATAATTTTTTTTTTGGTGCAGGGTTCCCCTTAATATCTGTACCAGAACTGAAGGGCCTGGTACAGAATTTGGGGGGACCCCCACGCAATTTTTTTTTAAAATTTTGGTTTGGGGTTCCCCTTTTAATATTCATACCAGACCCAAAGGGCCTTGAAATGGACTGTGGGGGAATCCCATGCCGTTTTTTTCAATGACTTTTATGTGTATTGCCGGGAATGACAATTCATTATAGCCGCGAGTACTTTTAAATTACTTTTTTTCCTTTAAAAATGTAATTTTGTGCAGGGACTGTTGTAAACATGGGAAACATGCGCCACTTTACAGGCATACTATAGACACCCCCCAGGTATGAAATTTAAAGGTATATTTCACTTTTATTGTTTCACTTTAAGCATTATTAAAATCACTGCTACCGAAAAAACGGCCGTTTTTAAAACTTTTTTTTGCATTGATACATATCCCCTGGGCCAGGACCGAGGTCCCCAAACACTTTTTATGACAATACCATGCATATAAGCCTTTACAATTAGCACTTTTAATTTCTCCTATAGACTTTTAAAGGCTGTTCCGTGGCTTTCGAATTTGCCGCGAATACCCCAAATTGTTCACTATTCGGCGAACATCGGGCTCATCCCTAATAAAAAGAACAGAGATACAGTCTGTGGCAACTAGAGAGACTTATTTCAATAAATATGACATTAATTGTGGCACATCAATGGTTGTATATACCATTTTGTGTAAAAAAAAAAAAAAAAAAAATTCAGATGTTTTTATTTATATAGCATCTATTTCAAAAATGACAATGAAAAGTAAAATGAATTTGGGTACAGTGTTGCACTACCAAGCACAGCACTGAAAATTAAAGGCCTAGTAATGAAGTGATATTACAGGCTAATACTTAATTTGTTGAAGAGACCCTGTCACCGGACCATTTATTTCAATTGAAATAGAGTTCTTCCTATGAGAATATATGTGCATTTAATGTATTTTAATGCATGTCATTTAACTGTACAAGCCTCCATTTTATAGCCATCCAAAAGCCCTGGAACTGCAGCTTGGTGCCACCACCTTGAATTTGATGTCAGCCGCCCCAGCAGACTCAGAGTTGTCACTCAGTTGACTTTATATAGTATTCCCCATTTCTTTTCCCTTGGAAGCTACATCAAAAGGTTATATAGGGAGGTAAAAAGGGGGGGGGTACCTAGGCCAGCACAGAGAGTAGAGGAGAGGGCTATAACATGCAAGGAGAGAGTATGCTGTCTAGTCAATTGTTCTAGCAAGTTTAGAGGTACATTGCAAATGAATATAAAAATAATTTATGGAAATGAATAATAATTAAGTATTTTAATTACTTTTTTAATTTGGTGACAGGGTCTCTTGAACATTGAAATTATTTGTGAGAAAAAAAAGAATGAAATGGCCTTAATAAAATATAATGTTCACAAAGTTTGATGGACTTATTGCTTTCACAGTGTCCTTGTATTCATTGCCTACCCACAGAGGAGGAAAGTACTTTAGCGGTGTCATTTAATTTTCTTTTAAAGTTTCTAAGGGTTAAAATCATTGAATTCTGTAATAGTTCATCTTTTTTGTTGCTGGCCTGCTCAATAGAAGGTGAAATAGAACAATAAGAAAAGGAAATAATGATCATATTGTTTCCCAATTCAGAAAAACCATCAGTTATAAGGATAGGAAGATATCAGCATAGTGCAAAGTTCAACAAAACACTTTCAGGTAAGATTGATGTGCAGAAAAACTCCCTGTCTGTGATGAAACAAAGGCAGAAAGTGATTGAGTAACTTTCCAACAGTGACTTGCTGTGTGTTTTTTTTTTTTCCCAGAAATTGGGAAACTGATTATTATTTGAACAAAAGAAAAGCAGGCTTTCTTTATTTCTTGTGCCTTGATATGATATATTCATATGATGGGAATAGATAATATGTTTGTGTATTGAATTTGTTATAAAAGGTTTCATATCAAAACCTAGGGGTAAACAATTTATTCAGGTACTTAAAGAGCACGTGAGTGCATATTTGTATATAGTATTGCAGTCATTATAACAAAAAGTCATTTTTATATGGTTTCCATATTGTATTAGGATTGCTCCTCTATTATATATAATTATAAAAGTCATAATGGATAAAATATATAGCAATCACTCAACCGTCCTGTGTAAAGTTTAGCTCCCTGTTGGTCAGACCCCCTGCTGGGTGATCACATACTTTGTGCCAAAGCCCACTGAGGTCTTTTGGGGGGGGGGACAACTTGTTATTATTTCTGGCCATTTGTGGGGCTAATAAGAAAACTATTGTCCAACAAAACACATGGAAAGCTGGGAACTGCCAAGGGGGACCATAGCAAAAAAGCAGTATCTCTTCCTACACAGAATTGTCAGCTTTCCCTAAGGGCTTGTTCACAGTTGTGTCAATACCTAGTGTTTCAGCAAGGTATTGATTCAGCACTTTTAAACCTGCAGAACCGCCCTTCAACACTTGCCATGTATATTACAATGGGTATCACACAGTTATGTACACACAGAAGTGGAAACATTGTGTTTTATTAAAAATTAAGCAGCATTTATCTTTCATAATGCATCAATGCTTTCCAGCCGCCTCCAGTGATTTGTGGTAATGCTCCGTAACTGCACCTTAACAGGACCTATTGCATCTATGGAGTATTAGTGAAGCATTTATAAAGTATTAACTGGGCACTGAAGAGATGCTGTTGAGGTTCCTGTATCCTAGAATGCACTGAGAAAGAATAGAGAACGAAGACAGAGCAGCTTCAGCCACTTCCTGCTTGTACAGAGTAGCTGTCAATGACACCATTTGCTTTTGCGTGCAGGTAAAAGCATCAACCAGCCAACAATAATGACAGTGCCAGGCAGGAGCATTGAGCATTATTGCCAGTGGAAAAAAAATTGGACCAAGCCAAGTGTCAAAGTATATGAATTGATCTTCTAGAGAGTTCACAAACATGCCTGCTTTCACACCACAACTTAAACATGCTTCAAAGTAAATAATTTCCAGAAAAAAAGAATTATAAAAACTGGATTAAGGCTCAACCCCAATATATCAAAATGTATAATATATCACTAAATGAGTGAGATATCCAGCAAATTGCTTGACGCATGTAAGGATTAGAATAAGAATTAATGGGGTGTGGCTGGCCGCGGACCGTGATGGCAGCACGAAAGAGGAGCTCTGCGACACAGGGACACACAGCAGCACAAAGCAGCTTTACAGGGGACTTTTCTATCACCCCACCAGGGTGATCAATATCCCAACACCCAGAGGAACATGTCCAGGATGTAGAAAGATCACAGAAAGACACAGAACCTGACCGTGTTCTTCTAACAGTGGCTGCATAGAGGTTGGCAAGATGGACACTGTTCTGAAGGACATGTTGCTATCACTGCGGAGCACACTTCAGGCTGACATGATGTCCTGGAAGAAAAAATGTAATAAGGACAAACAAGTAGTAGAATCTAGGGTGGATCATATTGAAACTAAAATGGAGGAGTTTGCATCCACCATAAACGACCTGGTAGATGCCCATGATGGGAAGGAGGAAGAGATTGGAGTGGATTAAAACAAAAATGGCAGATATGAAAAACAGGTCCAGAAGGAATAATATGAAAATTAGAGGTATTCCTGAATCCATCCAACAGGGAGACCTGCGGTCCTACACTGTCACTCTATTCAAGGAAATCCTCCCTGTTCTCACTGAGCTAGATGTCACTGTAGATAGGATACATTGCCTACCTAAACCATCATACCTCCCTGACCAGACACCAAGGGATGTGATTTTACACCTACATTTCTACTATACCAAAGAAAAATTGATGGCAGCAATGCGTAGCAAAAACCACATTCCACCACAGTACCAAATGAGAAAGAGCCTTACCACTATCACTAAAGCTCTCAGGAATCACAGGATAAATTACAGGTGGGGTTATCCAACAAAAATCACTATCACTAAAGAAGGGAACACATATATAGTGGACTCACTGGAAAAGGGCCTATCCTTACTGAAGGGATGGCAGATCATCCCAGAACCTGCTAGCAACTCTAACCTCCCTAGGAATGTTCCACTAGTGGAGCCAGAATGGAGAATGCTTACTGCAAAAAAACAAAAAAAAAACACACATGAGCCTGGTAAGCTGAGACTATGACAATTAAGTCCCTATGGAGTCAGGAGTCTCTCTCTGACACAAACTTATCCCTCTGAATACATCTGAGCAGCAGTGTGCTGCATTCAGGTACAAAGTACCCATATCTGTATTTGGACAGTTAGTCCAGAATGTTTGTGCCTTTCCAGAAATCTGGAGACCTGTTGTTTACACTAATGTTTTTTGTTCTTTTTCCTAATACTGTTTTTCCTTCCTTTCCATCGCAGTCCGTTCTTATTAATCTGCCAAAACTTCCTAGTTATCGCACACAGAAAATTCCATGCGGTCAGCACTCAATCCGGAGACATTACCAGATGAACTCTCCATGTTACTATTCCCACACTTTGAAATACCAAACACCATTGAATCCTAGGAGAATCAACATGAAGCAGATGTCCCACTACCAAGGTACAGATAAAGATTTCCCTCATCTATCTACACTAAAGACCAAGCACAATAATGATCGTATACACGCGTTACACGAGAAGAGCAATTACAACTTTGGCCACTGGGGGGAGATCTCTCAAAACAAACACATTTTCTACCGAAAGACATATAAGGTTATCATTCCTACTTTATCCACATAGGGGTGACATTTCTTTCTATTAATACAAAAGGCCTTAATCACCCAGCTAAAAGGAAATCACTTTGAAAAGAAATCCTGCTATTTAAAAGTGATATCCTGTGATATTCTGTAACACAGCACATCCCAAATGCTAGAATTGGAACGTTCCATATGTCTTTATGGCTAATACAGAATCAAAGAAAAGAGGTGTCCTCACTGCAATTAGAGACACTGTATTATTCAAGCTCCACAAAGAACTCAAATTGTCAGATCATGCGTCAGTGGTACTAATCATTGAAGATTCGTTATCCTCCGACTCTATCCCAATATGGAGAGCCAACCCACTTCTTCAAAAAGAAGACACCAAAAAGACACTGGAAGATATTAAACAGAATATTTTACAGAAAATGAAACTTCTGTAGATGACCATTTTACTTTATGGAATGCCCATAAAGTGTTCATGAGAGGAATCTTTATTAAATTAGGGGCAGGAGTAAAGAGGCAGCGACAAAAGCATTTATGTGCGCTTACTCATGAAATCCACATCCTAGAAACTCAAAATAAACAGAATCCTTCATCCTCAACCTCCCACAAATTGACACAACTCCAATATTATCTTAGATTATTATTAATTTTGAAAAATCCTCCAGAGGATTAAAAATGACTTACTATGCCAATGGCAACAGAGCGGGGAAAATTTTGGCCCAGCACCTCCGTGGCTGCAGGTACAAATCTAAAATCCCATACATAATAAACCCCCTTACTAAAGATAAACACTACCACCCTAAAGATATAGTGGATGCTTTCAGCCACTATTATGAATCCTTATATAACTTAGAAAAAGATCTACGTACTTACCTACCCAATCCTGAATTAATTACACATCTTCTAACCAAATTATCCCAGCTAAAACCAGAACAACTGAAACAACTAAATTCACCCTTTGAGCTTCAAGAGGTAATCAAAGCTATTGATACACTACCACTCAACAAATCCCCTGGACCAGAAAGATATATAGGGGGAATACTACAAAACTTTCAAACAGATCCCAGCGCCCTATTTAGTTTGCATGTGTAACGCTGCTGCTGCCTCTTCCTCTTTCTCTTCAGAAATGCTTAAAGCCTTAGTAATAACATTACCCAAGCCAGGGAAGGACCCATCCACTCCACAAAATTTTAGACCTATTTCACTCCTTAATAATGACCTAAAATTCTATGCAAAACTTATAGCTTTATGTTTGATAGACATTCTCCCTAAACTTATACACCCAGACCAATCTGGGTTCACCAAAGGATGCCAGACTACAGATGCCACCAGGCGCCTAATAAATATCATTCATCATGCAAAAATGCATGGATCACCTTCTCTGCTTCTAGCCCTGGAGAAGGCTTTCGATCGCATAAATTGGGGATACTTGGCCAAGGTGTTACCTGCTTTTGGCTTTGCAGGCCCAATTTTTTCAGCGATTATGGCTCTATACAGCAAACCTTAGGCCCAGGTGTATACCTCCTGGAGTCCTTTCTACCCCATTTAATATCATGAATGGGACCCATCAGGGCTGTCCACTTTCACCATTAATCTTTAATCTGTTAATGGAACCTCTGGCCAGTCACATTCGTAATAATCCCCACAATAAAAAGGTTTTCAGATCCACAATTCATCACACATTATCAGCTTATTTGCAGATGACGTCATCTTAATACTCACAGATGTGGAGAAATCCCTGGCTTCGATACACCACACATTGAAAATGTTTGACCGTCTTTCCTACTATAAAGTGAATGAGACTAAATCATACATCCTAGAGTTAAATGTCCCTCCAAATATTCAACAGAAACTTACAAAATTGTATCCATACACATGGAACAATGTAGGCATAAAATATTTAGGCATCACCCTAACCCCCGAAAACAGAAGAACTGTTTAAAGCTAACTACACCCCAATTATAGATAATCTAAGTTTAAAACGCCAAGACCTAGCAAAAGTAGAACTCTCTTGGTCAGGTCTTAGCAGCCTTTAAGATGATTCTCCTTCCCCAATTCCTATACCTATTCAGAACACTCCCTATTTCTGTACCTAAGTCCTTTTTTACCGCCGCCCAATCAGTAGTTAACACACACCTATGGCAAGGCAAAAAGGCAAGATGCACCTTTTCTAGATTGGTTACTACTAGAAAGGTAGGAGGAGTGGGACTGGTAACACTCAAAGATTACTATACTGCCTCACTCTTAGCACAACTTAAAACATGGTTCCCTCAAACTAAAGGTACCAGATGTGAAGAATTAGAACGCTCCCAAACACAAGGAAATAATCTTCATCACCTCCTTCTCACAAGCCAATACAGCAGTCCACAAAGTACATCACTATCCTCTACTATACTAGCTTCTCTTCAGGCCTGGAATTCACTGATAACCACTTCCTTCCAAGAGTCCACAACAACTGTACTCTCACTACTGTTACAAAGCCTACCCATCACCATACCTGACTTAAATGTAAGTAGATGACAAAAGGGATAAAAGGTGTAGATGACTTGATGATAGGGCCAGCACTCAAAACCTTTAGATCCCTACAGCTAGAGTATGGTTTATCCAACATTGAATACTATACTTATCTACAAATAAACCACTTTATTTGTTCCAACCCAAACACTGCTTTATCATTACCATGGAATGTAGCCCAATTCTACACTAAGCCTCACACTAAGATTAAATGTATATCTCTGTTTTACAAACTGCTTACCAAGAAGGATGTATTCATTAAAACCTCCCACATACAGGCATGGGAAAATGAGCTGAATATTAGATATACCCCTGATCAATGACAAAAGGCACTCAGCATCACATATGCAGCAACAAAAAGCATGAACCTATGGGAACTGACACACAAAAATTTTACTTAGAAGGTATTTAACTCCCTATAGAATTGCAAAATTCTCTCCACATACCCCTGTGACATGCTGGAGGAACTGCGGTAAGGTCAGTACATTATACCATATACTATGGTCTTGTCCGGCTATAGCCACTTTCTGAACAGCAGTGTTCCGACTACTTACACAAATTCTAAAGATAAAAAAAACCCTATCGCCAGGTCTAGCACTTTTATCGTTAGACATCGAATTAATACCTATAGAAGTCAGAACCATAGTCGTCCATATTCTTCTAAGTGCAAGATTAGTGCTAGTATGTCATTGGAGAGACCAGGTAGCTCTTTCTATCCAAGAAACCATAACGACAACCTACACGCATGCCACATATGAGTTGCTGTTTGCTTCTACACAAGGCAGGCACCAAGAGGCCAGATCTCAATGGAAGATTTGGTTAGATTTTGTACAAAATATTCTCTAGGAACTAATCTTATTTCTTTACCAAACCAGAAACTTGACTTACATATATTAACTGTGTTGTTTTGTTCTGTTTTTGTTTCATTGCGTTATTTTATTGAAACGCAACCTTATTTCAAAAGTCTGTTTTTTTTCCTTTCTCTAAACACCCTAACCCTAATTGTTAACACTAAGGTTTTATTAAGGACATATGTAGATATAATAAATAGACCCGGCAGAGGTCTCACGTGATATATGAACACAAATTGGTTAACAATGTACCTGTAATATCATATATGTAATATCATATATGATTTATAAGGAAACTAGTATCCCAAAGGTCCTTTTATTTCTTTCTTCTGTATTGACATTATGATATATACCAATAAAGAAATATTGAAAGTAGAATAAGAATTAATACTTTATTGAAAAACCTAGAACATACAAAAACCTACTGTCTAACTTATAAAACCATAATTGTTCAATTATTAAAAAAAACAAAGCATACCAGCTGCGGGAAAAGTTATTTATGTATTAGGCCTCACACCCACCCCCCCAAAAAAAGGCAACACAATTGCTTATAGGAAAGTTCTTCATACTGTGTGAAGCATAACCTGTAATTGCCTAATGGGTGAGCCACCAGCTTAATCAACGAAAGGTAATCTGGTAGCTCCTCTATTAGGTAATTATAAGCTATGCTTCACACATTTTGAAGAACTTTCCTATGAGAATTCAATTGCCAACAAGGGATGATTCAAGGTGCAATGTTATAAGCTATGAATAAGGATACATGTGATGAAATGGGCATCTTTACTAGGGAGTCTTATAGTGATTCATCAGGCTGGTGGCTGAGACAACTCTTTCATAGAAAGAAGCTGGGTTACATATTTACATAATTCCTTCAAATTATGGCTTTTGTGACTGCTGTCCAAGGTAAAATGTGCTGCATTATGGCTTGTTGATTATTTCTACCTATATACTTTTTAGTCAAACGTTATCAACTCTTGGACTTTGCAACTACTAGGGATGCCCTGCAAGCCCATTCTCTGAATGCTAGGCTTTTAGCTTGTTTAGTGGGAGCCGGATGTCATATACAGTAGTGTTTTTTTCTTCTACCACTTCTATATACTGCTTATTCTCTCAATGTTTGATATGGAAGCAGCGGGTGCTGGCATCCGCTGAATTCCTAACAACCAGTGATATCACCTGGCCCCATTATTTTGCTAACAATTAATTCCTGGCCATGTAAGCAAAGGGGCAAGGACAGCACTGACATCACTGATCAAATATGGTCACATGATCATATTTGACACCACTTGGTATACGCCACCCTTTTGTTTAATTTAATGGCAGGGACCAGAGCTTTCATTCACAGTGAGAATAGTGATGGGATCAGGTGCCCATGTGTTCAGCTAAAGCTACCTGTAGAAGGTTGGTGGTGTTTTCCTGATCCTATCACTACTGCAGGCAGCTAAATAAGCTACAAGTTATTTTTTTGTGAGCTCTGCACAGTGTTCACCTAAAGCTACCTGTAGAAGGTTGGTGGTGTTTTCCTGATCCTATCACTACCGCAGGCAGCTAAATAAGCTACAAGTTAGTTTTTTGTGAGCTCTGCACACTGTTCACCTAAAGCTACCTGTAGAAGGTTGGTTGTGTTTTCCTGATCCTATCACTACCGCAGGCAGCTAAATAAGCTACAAGTTAGTTTTTTGCGAGCTCTGCACAGTGTTCACCTAAAGCCACCTGTAGAAGGCTGGTGGTGTTTTCCTGATCCTATCACTACTGCAGGCAGCTAAATAAGCTACAAGTTAGTTTTTTTGCGAGCTCTGCACAGTGTTCACCTAAAGCTACCTGTAGAAGGTTGGTGGTGTTCTCATATTACAGGCAGGCAGTTGATTTTGCTAGCTGCAGTATCAGTGTATATATATATATATATATATATATATATATCTCTCTCTCTCTCTCTCTCTATATATATATATATATATATATATATATATATATATATATATATATATATATATATATATATATATATATCCCAGCTTAGTGCAGCTACAGGCCATTAGTATGTCTGGAAGGCCAACAAGGAGAGGTAGACAGTCACAAGCCAATAAAAGAGGGCAAGCAGGCTCTGTGTCTAGAGGCAACAGTGCTGGTCCTGGAGATAGTGCATCCTCATCAGCATGTGGCCGTGGGACACACTTGGCCTTTTTTTCGGCAGCTGGCCGTGTTGAGCCGCAACATGCGGAAGACTTGGTCGAGTGGATGACCAAGCCGTCCTCATCCTCCTCATCCTCTCTCACCCATGCTCAGGGTACTTTGTCTGGCAAAGCAGCTGCCAACACGGCCTCTTACCTCGGCTCAATGGCATCAATGGCTCAATGGCATCAGTGACTCCTTCCCTAGCCCCTAGCCCCCAGTCCTCCTGAGGAGTCCCTCGAACTGTTTGACCACAGTGTTGGGTACATGCTCCAGGAGGATGCCCAGCGTTTAGAAGGCTCTGATGATGATACTGAGCTAGATGAAGGCAGTAACGTGAGCACGGACAGAGGGGGTGCCCAAGAAGGACAGCAATCTGGCAGTCATGCTCCCCCTGCTGCAGCATACTGCCAGGTTTGCTCCAGTGATGAGGAGGGAGGGGATGATGAGGTCACTGACTCAATGTGGGTGCCTGATAGGAGAGAGGAGCAGGAGGAGGAGGAGGCACATCACCAATGAGGCAGGATGCCTCCAGGGGCCAGCCTAAGGGCAGCACACTGACTGCATCACACCCCAAAGCTCCACATGTGCAGGGCGCTGCTGTCTCTGCGCATTATTCCAAAAGTCCTTTGGTGTGGGCCTTTTTGAGACGAGTGCATCAGATCGCACCGCTGCTATTTGCAACATATGTCTCAAGCGTATCTCGCATTGCCAAAACATTTCCCGCTTGGGCACCACATGCCTCACCAGACATGTGTTGACCTGCCATGCAGTTTGTTGGCAAGCGTATCTAAAAGACCCACACCAAAGAACAAAGAGGACCTCTCCTTGCTCCTCATCAGCTGAGATCTCCAACCCCACTATACCTTCAGTCCTCTCTGAGACCTGCACTGAGAGGAATGAAGGTGTAGAATTAGGTGTGTCACAGCCAAGTACTTGTGGGCAATCTGCTTTCGGTACACCAACGTCAGATTGTACCAGGCAAATTTCCCTGCCCCAGCTGCTGCACCACCGAAAGAAGCTCGCTCCCAGCCATCCACATGCCCAGCGGTTGAAAGGGAGTTTAACCTGCCCAAGAACCGCCTAATCTGTGACATGCCCACCAGGTGGAACTCAACGTTGGCCATGCTGCAGCGGCTGCACATGCATCAGAGGGCCATCAATGAGTACCTGTGCGACTATGGCACCAGGACAGGGTCAGGGGAGCTTGTTTTTTTTCCCCACGCCAGTGGGCCATGATCAGGGATGCATGCACTGTCCTGTCACCATTTAAGGAGGCCACGAGAATGGTGAGCAGTGACAGTGCATGCTTCAGTGACACTGTCCCCCTTGTCCACCTGTTGGAGCACATGCTGCGTGGAATAATGGACAGGGCACTTGAGGCAGAACTGAGGCAGGAAGAGGAGGACTTCCTTAGCTCTCAAGGCCCCCTTTTCCAGACAGTGTTACTGCATGCCCGCCGATCACACAGGAAGCGGACGAGGTACGAGGAGGAGGAGGAGGATTGTGTCAGTATGGAGGTGGAGCCTGGCACTCAGCATCAGCAGCAGTCTTTAAGGGATCAGTCCCAAGAAACACATGGACTTGTACGTGGCTGGGAGGAGGTGGCTGCGGACCATGTCATCCTTAGTGACCCAGCAAACCTACACTGCATGGCCTCCCTGATCCTGCAAAGCCTGCGTAAGGATCATAGTATTTGTGGTATCAAGGAGAAGGACCAATACTGGCTGGCAACCCTCCTTGATCCACGTTACAAGGGTAAGGTTGCGGACCTTATCTTGCCATCGCAGAGGGAGCAGAGGATGAAACATATTCAGGAGGCCTTGCAGAAAGGTCTGTGCAATGCGTTCCCAGTGACTGGCAGGTTACAAACTCCTGTTTCTGGACAACGTGTTGCTGAGGCTTCGATCAGTCAAAGATGGAGCGGTGGAGAAGGTGGCCGTCTGACCGATGCGTTCAGACAATTTTTTAGTCCGCAGCCCCAAGGTATGATCGGTTCCAGCAACCATCGCCAGCGTCTGTTTTACATGGTGCAGGAATACCTAGGGGCAAGATCTGACTTGGACACCTTTCCCACCGAAAATCCTCTGGGTTACTGGGTCTTGAGGATGGATCACTGGCCAGAGCTTGCACAGTATGCAATTGAGCTACTGGCCTGTCCTGCATCCAGCGTTCTTTCGGAACGCACATTCAGTGCTACTGGAGGCTTTGTAACCGATCACAGGGTGCGTCTGTCCACCGATTCGGTCGATCGACTGACCTTCATAAAAATGAATCAGTCCTGGATCACCACCAGCTACCAAGCACCTGATGCTGATGTAACCGAATATTTTTTTTTGAAATCTCAGATCCCTTCAAAGACTGCCTATGCTGATGCTGAGTGACTATCCTCTTCCTCCTCAATGATCACACTGATAGCTTGTAAGAACATTTTTGGTTCTGGGCGCTGCCACCAGTATCTAAGGCCCAATTTTTCAGCCCCTGTTTAACAGGGGCATGTAATTACAATTTTTGATGCAATACTTTACAGCAGGGCTCGTTTCTGCGTTCCAACTAGAGTATCTGTGAGGGGTTGCAGTGTTGTGGCACCAGCACCAGTGCCTAAGGCCCATCTTTTCTGCCCCTGTTCAACAGGGGCATGTAATTACAATTCTTGATCTAGTATTTCACAGCAGGGCCCGTTTCTGCGCCCACCAAGAGCGAGTGAGGACTTACAGTGTTGTGGCACCAGCACTACCACCACCACCATAGGCCCAATTTTTTTGCCCCTGTTCAACAGGGGCATGTAATTACAATTCTTGATCTAATATTTCACAGCAGGGCCCTGTGAGGGCTTACAGTGTTGTGGCCACAACAACACGTAAGGCCCAAATTTCTGCTGAGTATATAGGGCAGACCCCTACTTTCAAACATCCAACTTACAAACGACTCCTACTTTCAAACGGAAGGAGACAACAGGAAGTGAGATGAAATCTACCCCTAGGAAGGGAAACATTTCTCCTTTCCACTGATGCTTTATCACCAATCCTTGTTTCATAAAAAAAAAACCAAATTTTCAAAAAACATTTTTCATTGGGACAAAAAAGTGAGGTGAAATCTTCTGAAGAGGAGCACAGACAGCAAAACAAATGTCAAAGGAGTGATAACCCTTCCCTATGTTTTCCAAAAAGCTTAAAATAGATTTTTTGGCTGGAGCTAAACACGTTAAAAATTTACCAGTTCAAAATTACAAACAGATTCTACTTAACAACAAACCTACAGTCCCTGTCTTGTTTGCACCGCCTGTATACTGCTTTTCAGAGTACAGAGTCTGTATACTGCTGTTTCCTTTTATAATTAGGGTGCTGGGTTCCCCTTAATATCCATACAAGACTCAAAGGGCCTGGTAGTGGACTGGGGGGGGTACCCATGCCGTTTGTCTCACTGATTTTCATCCATATTGCCAGGACCTGACATTACATTAAAGCCGCAAGCAGTTTTAAATGACTTTTTTTCCTTTAAAATTACATTTTGTGCAGGGACTGTTCTAAGCAGGGGAAACACGCGCCACTTTACAGGCATACTATAGACACCCCCCAGGTACGATATTTAAAGGAATATTTCACTTTTTTTTTTTTACTTTAAGCATCATTAAAATCACTGCTCCCGAAAAAACGTCCATTTTCTAAAGTTTTTTTGCATTGATACGTGTCCCCTGGGGCAGGCCTCGGGTCCCCAAACCCTTTTTAGGACAATACCATGCAAATTAGCCTTTAAAATTAGAACTTTTGATTTTGAACGTTCGAGTCCCATAGACGCCAATGTGGTTCAAACGTTCGTGCAAATTTTCGGTCCGTTCGAAGGTTCTGGTGCGAACCGAACCGGGAGGTGTTCGGCTCATCCCCACTTAGCGCTTAATCATGACCAAGAAGAGTAAGGATCAACTGATCTAAATATATACTCTTAAGGGCATAAAAAGCATATAGGTGAAAATAATTTGTGATCAGAGATGCCTGCAATGCTATCAGTGCACAAGCATTACCAGCCGACATATAGAAAAAACATGCTAAAACATCAATTGAATAATAGTTGATAAACAAACACAAAATTTTATATATAAATAAAATATATATATAGACGTCAATGGGGTTCTAACGTCCGTGCAAATTTTTGGTCCGTTCGCAGGTTCTGGTGCGAACCAAACCGGGGGGTGTTCGGCTCATCCCTAGTCAGGATGAGCAATCTCCAGTGGTTGTCACAATGGTCATCCAAAATAACAAGAAAATTAACTAACTATCTCGGTACCAATGAACTTCATACAACAAGGGTTAAAACATCTATTGGAATTTTATTGATGCAAATGTTAAAAACCGGAAAGACCACATATGAGCAACATATATTTTACATGTAAATAAACATAGGGTTTACGTTGGACTGTACATATAACACTGATGTTATGCCCTTGCTATTGGGAAACAGTGCTGGATGAATGGTTCCGGACAAGCAAAAGTTCAGCCCCCGCATTGCCTGTTCCCCCATTCAGAAAGCACACACATTTTCGGGGTGTTCAGCGTTGCACAGTGCACTCTAAGCCCTGATAGGGCAAAGCTTTGCCCAATCAGGGCATAGTGAATAGCTGTTAAGGAGAGGGCTGGGAAGCTGGTGTTCGGTAAGAGACGTTCCATCAGCTGAATACTTACTGCGCATGCTTCGCAGGTTTGCTAATCTAACAGAACACCTGCAGTCAGAAGGCGGCAGTAGACATCTTACTACACCCAGCTATATCTTGAATATCACAGGCATTTTAGTAATAAACCGAGCGGATATAACTAAATATAGTATATTGAAATCTGTGATGCTGTTTTAATGTTAGTAATAGAAAAATGTGAAAAAAATCCATTCTAGGCCCTTTGGGTTGGCGGCGTCATGATTGAGGATCATTGTAGGACATTGTTTTTTTTTTATTTTTAATAAAGGAATTCTCATAAACTTTGTATGTGTTTTTGTTTCTTTTTGATTTTTTTGGTTAATAGGTAGGGGTACTATGTAACCTATACTCATTCACATGGGGGGGGCAGGATCTGGGGGACCCTTGTTAAAGGGGGCTTCCAGATTCTGATAACCTCCCTGCTTGCAGACCCCCATAACCACAGCCCAGGGTTGTGAGGAAGAGGCCCTTGTCCCCACCAACATGGGGACTAGGTTCTTTGGGGTGGGGGGGCACTCCCAATGTTAAGGGTATGTGGCATGGAATGGTTCAGGAAGGGGGCCCTCACGTGTCTCCCACCCCTTTCCTGGCCTGCCAGGCTGCATGCTTGAATAAGGGTGGACCCCACGCCATTTTTTCACATTTTGGCATGGGGCAATTTTCATTTTTTTTCTTTATAAATATGAGTTTTGCTGCAGCAGGTTCTATACATGGTACAGAAGCGCCACTTTACAGGCAGACTAAGTGGACCCCCCCCAGGCACTATATTTAAACAAATTTTTCATTTTTATTTTTTCACTTTAAGCATCATTAAAATCACTGCTCCTTTAAAAACCATATTTTTAAAAGTTCTTTTTGCATTGGTACGATATTAGAGAGTTCTGGTGCAAACAAAACCAGGGGGTGTTCGGCCCATCTCTACTGGGAAATAGCCAGGATGTATGTTAATCCCCACAAATAGAGCTTTGTTTTGGTGGTATTTGATCACCTCTGTGGTTTTTGTTTTTTGCAATATAAAAAAAAAAATTAAAATAAATTTTATTTTTTACTTTTTGTTATAAAAAAAATACAATTAAACTCAATTTTAGTTATACATTTAGGCCAAAAAGCATTTGGCCACATGTCTCGGGTAAAAAAAAATTCAATAAGCGTATATTTATTGGTTTGCTCAAAAGTTATAATGTCTACAAACCAGGGTACATTTTCTGGAATTTACGCAGCTTTTAGTTTATGACTGCCCATTTTGACCCCATTTTGGAAAATAGACACCCCAAGGAATTTGCTGAGAGGCTTGTTGAGCACATTGAATATTTAATTTTTTGTCATAAGTGATTGAAAAATGACAAAAAAAAAATTACACAAAGTTGGCACTTAAATTATATATTGCTCAAACATGCCATGGGAATATGTGAAGTTACACCCCAAAATACATTCTGCTGCTTCTCCTAAGTACGGGGATGCTACATGTGTGGGACTTTTTGGCAGTCTAGCCATGTACAGGACCCCGAAAACCAAGCACTGCCTTCAGGCTTTCTAAGGGTGTAAATTTTTTGATTTCACTCCTCACTACCTATCGCAGTATTTGAGGCCATGAAATGCCCAGATAGCACAAAACCCCCACCAAATGACCCCATTTTGGAAAGTAGACACCCCAAGCTATTTCCTGAGAGGCATGTTGAAGATTTTGCAGATCTCACTTTTTGTCACAAAGTTTTGAAAATTGAAAAAATAAAAATAAAATACATTTTCCTTTTCTTTCTTCATTTTCAAAAACAAATGAGAGCTGAAAAATACTCACCATGCCTCTTAGCAAACACCTTGGGGTGTATACTTTCCAAAATGGGGTCATTTGGGGGGGGGGGGTTGTGCTATATGGACATTTCAGGGCCTCCGAAACTGTAATAGGTAGTGAGGAGTGAAATCACCATTTTACGCCATTAGAAAGCCTGAAGGCGGTGCTTGATTTTCGAGGTCCTGTATGTGGCTAGACTGCCAAAATGTCCACACATGTGGTATCCTCATACTCAGGAGAAGCAGCATAAAGTATTTTGGGATGTAATTTCACATATTCCTATGACGTGTTTGAGCAATATATCATTTAGTGACAACTTTGTGGAAAAAAAAATGTATTGTCATTTTCCCGAAATTTGTGGCAAAATATAAACTATTCCATGGACTCAACATGTCTATCAGCAAATAGCCTGGGGTGTCTACTTTCCAAAAATGGGTAATTTAGGGGGTTTTGACCTGTCCTGGTATTTTATGCACAACGTTAGAAGCTTATGCCACACATCACCCACTCTTCTAACCACTTGAAGACAAAGCCCTTTCTGACACTTTTTGTTTACATGAAAAAATATTTATACCCCCTTCCTGACCAGAGCACTTTTTGCAATTCGGTACTGCGTCGCTTTAACTGACAATTGCGCGGTCGTGCGATGTTGCACCCAAACAAAATTGACGTCTTTTTTTCCCGCAAATAGAGCTTTCTTTTGTTGGTATTTGATTACCTCTGTATTTTTTTTATTTTGTTGCCCTATAAACAAAAAATGCGACAATTTTGAAAAAAAACGCATTATTTTTTACTTTTTGCTATAATAAATATCCCCCAAAAATATTTTAAAAAAAAGTTTTTCCTCAGTTTTGGCTGATATATATTCTTCTACATATTTTCGGTAAAAAAAAAATCACAATAAGCATATATTGATTGGTTTGTGCAAAAGTTATAGCGTTTACAAAATAGGGGATAGTTTTATGGCATTTTTATTGTTAATTTTCTTTTATTAGTAATAGCGGCGATCTGCATTTTTTATTGGGACTGCGACATTATGGCGGACACATCGAACATTTTTTATGCTATTTTGGGACCATTGTCATTTATATAGTGATCAGTGCTATAAAAATGCATTGATTACTATGTAAATGACACTGTCAGTGAAGGGGTAAACCATTAGGGAGGGATGAAGGGGTTAAGTGTGTCCTAGGGAGTGATTCTAACTGTGAAGGGGATGGGCTACTAGTCGATGACAGAGAGCAGTTTACATAGGCACTTCCCCATTCTAAGTCTCCGTGACACGATCAACAGGAGACCGGTGGACATAGAGTCTGCCGCTCCCGCAGGCATGGTCACGCTGTACGCGGCCCTCACGCGCGCACGCCTGCTATCCCCAGCTCTTAAAGGGGATGTACTTTAGATTTACAGAGGTCTACTGCTAAAATCATTGCCCTCGCTCTGACGTTCACGGTGATACCTCACATGCATGGTGCAATTCCTGTTGACACCAGAACGATGCTTGGGTTCACCTTCGCGCACGAGCATGGGAGGACAGGGATGCTTTTTTTTTTATTATTATTTATTTTGCTTTTTTGTTTTATTTTTACACTGTTCCTTTGATTTTTTTTTTTATCATATTTATTGTTATCATGGAGAATTTAAATATCCCCTATGATAGCAATAGGTAGTGACAGGTATTCTTTTTTTTTTTAAGATTCTAAATCTCTCCTCTACCCTCAAAGCATCTGACCATACCAAGGAGAGGAGGAACAATAATAGCGGGTGTCACGCCTATATCCGCGCTTGCTACAGACACGACATCTTCTTTGGGGTGATCGTTGTGTAGGAGTACCATGGAGGACATATGGAAAATACCTCTCATGCAGCCAACTCACTGCATTTGGATTGGGAAGTTGGGCAACAGCACTGTCTGGAAACAGAAGGGGCGGTGATGATCTCTTCCTGGAATTTAAGGAAGGATCCAGTTTGTCCTGATGCTTTGTATAGCACATAACCATTCAGCAGAGCCAATTGGAATAAGTATACAGACACTTTTTTGTACCAACGTCTGACCTTACGGGCAATTAGTTGGTCCACCCCTCCCATATTAAGGTTGTATTCGTGGACACAGAGGGATTTCTCCACAACAGCAGTCGCTGTTGGAATTTGGACTGTCATATCTGCGTGAAGGGAGGACAGAACAAAAATTCCAGTTATCCCTCCACTTCACAGCGAGCAAATTATTACTTCTAAGACTGGGGGAGAGAGCCTGCTTAAGTTGGGTCTCTACAAGCCGCTGGGGTAAGCCCAGCCAATTAGATAGCATGGTGCCACATGCGCCAATTCCCTTATCAAACAAGTGACTAAAAAGTGGCACGCTCGTGTAATAATTGTCCACATACAAGTGGTACCCTTTTCCGAATAAAGGGTGACACCAAGTCCCAAACAATCTTGCCAGCACTCCCTATGTAGTCTGGGCAGTTCTCGGGCTCCACGTGACTATCTTTTTCCTCGTAAACCATAAAACTATATGTATAGCCTGTTGCCCTGTCACAGAGCTTATACATAGTTACATAGGTACATAGTAGGTGAGGTTGAAAAAAGACACACGTCCATCAAGTCCAACCTATGTGTGTGATTATGTGTCAGTATTACCTTACATATCCCTGTATGTTGCGGTCATTCAGGTGATTATCTAATAGTTTCTTGAAGCTATCAATGCTCCCCGCTGAGACCACCGCCTGTGGAAGGGAATTCCACATCCTTATCGCTCTTATGCCCCGTACACACGGTCGAATTTTCCGATGGAAAATGTGTGATAGGACCTTGTTGTCGGAAATTCCGACCGTGTGTAGGCTCCATCACACATTTTCCATCGGATTTTCCGACACACAAAGTTTGAGAGCAGGATATAAAATTTTCCGACAACAAAATCCGTTGTCGGAAATTCCGATCGTGTGTACACAAATCTGACGGACAAAGTGCCACGCATGCTCAGAATAAATAAAGAGATGAAAGCTATTGGCCACTGCCCCATTTAAAGTCCCGACGTACGTGTTTTACATCACCGCGTTCAGAACGATCGGATTTTCTGACAACTTTGTGTGACCGTGTGTATGCAAGACAAGTTTGAGCCAACATCCGTTGGAAAAAATCCTAGGATTTTGTTGTTGGAATGTCGGAACAAAGTCCGACCGTGTGTACGGGGCATTACAGTAAAGAACCCTCTACGTAGTTTAAGGTTAAACCTCTTTTCTTCTAATTGTAATGAGTGGCCCCGAGTCTTATTAAACGCTCATCTGCGTAAAAGTTTTATCCCTATTGTGGGGTCACCAGTACAGTATTTGTAAATTGAAATCATATCCCCTCTCAAGCGTCTCTTCTCCAGAGAGAATAAGTTCAACGCTCGCAACCTTTCCTCATAACTAAGATCCTCCAGACCCTTTATTAGCTTTGTTGCCCTTCTTTGTACTCGCTCCATTTCCAGTACATCCTTCCTGAGGACTGGTGCCCAGAACTGGACAGCATACTCCAGGTGCGGCCGGACCAGAGTCTTGTAGAGCGTGAGAATTATCGTTTTATCTCTGGAGTTGATCCCCCTTTTAATACATGCCAATATTCTGTTTGCCTTATTAGCAGCAGCTTGGCATTGCATGCCATTGCTGAGCCTATCATCTACTAGGACCCCCAGGTCCTTTTCCATCCTAGATTCCCCCAGAGGTTCTCCCCCCAGTGTATAGATTGCATTCATATTTTTGCCATCCAAATGCATTATTTTACATTTTTCTACATTGAACCTCATTTGCCATGTAGTCGCCCACCCCATTAATTTGTTCAGGTCTTTTTGCAAGGTTTCCACATTCTGCGGAGAAGTTATTGCCCTGCTTAGCTTAGTATCGTCTGCAAATACAGAGATTGAACTGTTTATCCCATCCTCCAGATCGTTTATAAACAAATTAAATAGGATTGGTCCCAGCACAGAACCCTGGGGAACCCCACTACTCACCCCTGACCATTCTGAGTACTCCCCATTTATCACCACCCTCTGAACACGCCCTTGTAGCCAGTTTTCAATCCAGGTACTCACCCTATGGTCCATGTCAACGGACCCTATTTTGTACAGTAAATGTTTATGGGGAACTGTGTCAAATGCTTTTGCAAAATCCAGACACACCACGTCTACGGGCCTTCCTTTATCTAGATGGCAACTCACCTCCTCATAGAAGGTTAATAGATTGGTTTGGCAAGAACGATTCTTCATGAATCCATGCTGATTACTGCTAATGATATCGTTCTTATTACTAAAATCTTGTATATAGTCCCTTATCATCCCCTCCAAGATTTTACATACTATTGATGTTAGGCTAACTGGTCTGTAATTCCCAGGGATGTTTTTTGGGCCCTTTTTGAATATTGGTGCTACATTGGCTTTTCTCCAATCAGCTGGTACCATTCCAGTCAATAGACTGTCTGTAAAAATTAGGAACAACGGTCTGGCAATCACCTGACTGAGTTCCCTAAGTACCCTCGGATGCAAGCCATCTGGTCCCGGTGATTTATTAATGTTAAGTTTCGCAAGTCTAATTTTAATTCCGTCCTCTGTTAACCATGGAGGTGCTTCCTGTGTTGTGTCATGAGGATAAACACTGCAGTATTGGTTACTGAAGCCCCCCGATTCACTCGTGAAGACTGAGGAGAAGAATAAATACAATACCTCCCCATCCTTTGTAACCAGATGTCCTTCCTCATTCTTTATGGGGCCAATATGGTCTGTCCTCCCTTTTTTACTGTGTACATACTTAAAGAATTTCTTGGGATTTTTTTTGCTCTCCTCTGCTATGTGTCTTTCATGTTCTATCTTGGCCATCCTAATTGCACCCTTACATTTCTTATTGCATTCTTTATAAAGTCTGAATGCTGAGGATGATCCCTGAACCTTGTATTTTCTGAAGGCCTTCTCCTTTGCTTTTATATGCATTTTTACATTGGAGTTAAGCCATCCAGGATTTTTGTTCGCTCTTTTAAATTTATTACCCAATGGGATACATTGGCTAATGCCCTTATTTAATATGCTCTTAAAGCAAACCCATCTCTCCTCCGTATTCTTTGTTCCTAATATTTTATCCCAATTTATGCCTTTTAGCAAGGTTTGTAGTTTAGGGAAGTTGGCTCTTTTGAAATTCAGTGTCTTTGTATTCCCTTTATGTTTCCTATTTGTGTGATTTATACTGAAACTAATTGACCTGTGATCGCTGTTACCTAAACTGCCCCATATTTCCACATCTGTGATCAGGTCTGTATTGTTGGTAATCAGTAGATCCAGTAATGTTTTATTTCTAGTTGGTGCGTCTACCATCTGACCCATAAAATTGTCCTGCAAGACATTAAGGAACTGGCGAGCCTTAAATGAATGCGCGGTTCCCTCCGCCCAGTCTATGTCTGGATAATTAAAATCCCCCATTATGATAACACTTCCCATCCTTGCTGCTAATTCCAATTTGTGATAGGAGATCCGTCTCCACTTCCTCCTTCAGGTTAGGGGGCCTATAGCATACTCCCAGTATTATTTTCCCCTTAGCTTCATCCCTTTGGAGCTCTACCCATAAAGATTCCACCTCCTCTCTAGCTCCCTCACATTCGCTTGTACATTATTCTTAATATATAGGCATACCCCTCCCCCTTTTTTACCCTCTCTATCCTTGCGGTATAGGGTATACCCTTGAATGTTTGCCAGCCAATCATGAGAGCTGTTAAACCAGGTCTCTGAAATTCCCACAAAATCCAAATCCTCCTTGTACAACAGTATCTCTAGTTCACCCATCTTGTCTGCCATGCTCCTGGCATTGGTGAACATGCCACATAGTTTAGACCGGTCGCATATTGTCCTCGTATTGGGTGTTTCAAAATTGCAACTAGGACTTGCTACTATACTCACCTTGTGTTTTTGTGCTTTGGTTAACCTACCACTAATGCCCCCAACACTACCCTCTGGAATATCTTCCGCGCTGGCTATCACTGTCTCTGGACCCTCCCCCCCCATCGCCTAGTTTAAAAACCCCTCTAACTTTTTGGCCATCTTCATTCCCAGCAGATCTGCACCCTCCTCATTTAGGTGCAGTCCGTCCCTTCTATAGTACCGGTTACCGACTGAGAAGTCGGCCCAGTCCTCCAGGAAACCAAACCCCTCCTTACTACACCAGCTCTTCAGCCACTTGTTTAATTCCCTAATCTCCCTCTGCCTTTCTGGTGTGGCTCGATGTACCGGTAGTATTCCTGAGAATACTACCTTGGAGGTCCTTTTCCTCAATTTAGCACCTAAGTCCCTAAAATCGTTCTTTAGGACACTCCATCTGCCTCTGACTTTGTCATTGGTGCCAACGTGCACCATGACAGCCGGGTCTTCCCCAGCCCCTCCCAGTAATCTGTCCACAAGATCCGTGATGTGCCGAACCCGAGCGCCCGGTAGACAACATACTGTTTGGCGCTTCAGGTCTTGGTTACAGATTGCCCTCTCTGTCCTTCTAAGAATTGAGTCCCCTACCACCAGAATCTGTCTTTCCTTTCCCTTTGCTGCCCCCCCACTCTCACTGGAGGAGTTCTTCCCCTGGCAGCTAGGAGAGTCCCTCATCTCCAGCAGTGCTGGTCCCTGACTGGTTTCACCAATGACACTCAATGGAGCGTACTTATTGGGATGCTCCAGTCCTGGATCTGCCTCTCTGGCACTTCCCCCTCTACCCCTCCTGACTGTCACCCATCTACTCTTTGCTAGTGCCTGCGCCTCTTTGTCACCTGTGAGCAATTAACCACCCCCCTTAATTGATAGGCTGAAGGAACCAGAGGAAAAAAAAAAAAAGAAAAAAAAGCTATTTAAAAAGTGACAGAAAAAGGCAAATGAAAAACTAAAAGGAAAAGCCCAAAAAATGCACCCCAGCAAACCCAGCAATCAACAAGCAAGACTTATTCACTCTATAACTCTAGTTTTTAACTCGCACTTATACCAAGTTCCACTTACACAAAGTTCCACAGTCAAAGACTGAGCACGCTCAGACTGAGTTCTACACCCAGTTAAATAGGCACCTGTGAGCAATTAACCACCCCCCTTAATTGATAGGCTGAAGGAACCAGAGGAAAAAAAAAAAAAAAAAAAAAAAAGCTATTTAAAAAGTGACAGAAAAAGGCAAATGAAAAACTAAAAGGAAAAGCCCCAAAAATGCACCCCAGCAAACCCAGCAATCAACAAGCAAGACTTATTCACTCTATAACTCTAGTTTTTAACTCCCACTTATACTCCCACTTATACCAAGTTCCACTTACACAAAGTTCCACAGCCAAAGACTGAGCATCTTGACACCATATCTGGCACGCTGGCTGCGCAGATACTGTTTGAAAGACAAGTGGCCAAAAATTTAATCAGGGACTCATCAACACAGACAATTTGATCTGGAGTAAACAAGGCTGCAAACTATTGGTTGAAGTGGTTTACAAGGGGCCGAATTTTGTGGAACCGATCGTATTCAGGGTCACCCCGAGGATGACAGAGTTCACTGTCATTAAAATGCATGAAACGCAAGATCTGCTCATATCTAGCCCTGGTCATGGCTGCAGAGAACATGGGCATATCGTGAATTGGGTCAGTGGACCAATATGATCGCAACTCACTCTTTTTAGTTATACCCATGAGGAGTAGGGATGAGCCGAACACCCCCCGGTTCGGTTCGCACCAGAACCCGCGAACGGACCGAAAGTTCGCACGAACGTTAGAACCCCATTGACGTCTATGGGACTCGAACGTTCGAAATCAAAAGTGCTCATTTTAAAGGCTAATTTGCATGGTATTGTCCTAAAAAGGGTTTGGGGACCCGGGTCCTACCCCAGGGGACATGTATCAATGCAAAAAAAACTTTTAAAAACGGCCGTTTTTTCGGGAGCAGTGATTTTAATGATGCTTAAAGTAAAAAAAAAAAAGTGAAATATTCCTTTAAATATCGTACCTGGGGGTGTCTATAGTATGCCTGTAAAGTGACGCGTGTTTCCCATGTTTAGAACAGTCCCTGCACCAAATGTCATTTTTAAAGGAAAAAATCTCATTTAAAACTGCTTGCGGGTTTAATGTCATGTCGGGTCATGGCAATATGGATGAAAATCAGTGAGACAAACGGCATGGGTACCCCCCAGTCCATTACCAGGCCCTTTGGGTCTTGTATGGATATTAAACTCTCATCTGCGTAAAAGTTTTATCCCTATTGTGGGGTCACCAGTACAGTATTTGTAAATTGAAATCATATCCCCTCTCAAGCGTCTCTTCTCCAGAGAGAATAAGTTCAACGCTCGCAACCTTTCCTCATAACTAAGATCCTCCAGACCCTTTATTAGCTTTGTTGCCCTTCTTTGTACTCGCTCCATTTCCAGTACATCCTTCCTGAGGACTGGTGCCCAGAACTGGACAGCATACTCCAGGTGCGGCCGGACCAGAGTCTTGTAGAGCGTGAGAATTATCGTTTTATCTCTGGAGTTGATCCCCCTTTTAATACATGCCAATATTCTGTTTGCCTTATTAGCAGCAGCTTGGCATTGCATGCCATTGCTGAGCCTATCATCTACTAGGACCCCCAGGTCCTTTTCCATCCTAGATTCCCCCAGAGGTTCTCCCCCCAGTGTATAGATTGCATTCATATTTTTGCCATCCAAATGCATTATTTTACATTTTTCTACATTGAACCTCATTTGCCATGTAGTCGCCCACCCCATTAATTTGTTCAGGTCTTTTTGCAAGGTTTCCACATTCTGCGGAGAAGTTATTGCCCTGCTTAGCTTAGTATCGTCTGCAAATACAGAGATTGAACTGTTTATCCCATCCTCCAGATCGTTTATAAACAAATTAAATAGGATTGGTCCCAGCACAGAACCCTGGGGAACCCCACTACTCACCCCTGACCATTCTGAGTACTCCCCATTTATCACCACCCTCTGAACACGCCCTTGTAGCCAGTTTTCAATCCAGGTACTCACCCTATGGTCCATGTCAACGGACCCTATTTTGTACAGTAAATGTTTATGGGGAACTGTGTCAAATGCTTTTGCAAAATCCAGACACACCACGTCTACGGGCCTTCCTTTATCTAGATGGCAACTCACCTCCTCATAGAAGGTTAATAGATTGGTTTGGCAAGAACGATTCTTCATGAATCCATGCTGATTACTGCTAATGATATCGTTCTTATTACTAAAATCTTGTATATAGTCCCTTATCATCCCCTCCAAGATTTTACATACTATTGATGTTAGGCTAACTGGTCTGTAATTCCCAGGGATGTTTTTTGGGCCCTTTTTGAATATTGGTGCTACATTGGCTTTTCTCCAATCAGCTGGTACCATTCCAGTCAATAGACTGTCTGTAAAAATTAGGAACAACGGTCTGGCAATCACCTGACTGAGTTCCCTAAGTACCCTCGGATGCAAGCCATCTGGTCCCGGTGATTTATTAATGTTAAGTTTCGCAAGTCTAATTTTAATTCCGTCCTCTGTTAACCATGGAGGTGCTTCCTGTGTTGTGTCATGAGGATAAACACTGCAGTATTGGTTACTGAAGCCCCCCGATTCACTCGTGAAGACTGAGGAGAAGAATAAATACAATACCTCCCCATCCTTTGTAACCAGATGTCCTTCCTCATTCTTTATGGGGCCAATATGGTCTGTCCTCCCTTTTTTACTGTGTACATACTTAAAGAATTTCTTGGGATTTTTTTTGCTCTCCTCTGCTATGTGTCTTTCATGTTCTATCTTAGCCATCCTAATTGCACCCTTACATTTCTTATTGCATTCTTTATAAAGTCTGAATGCTGAGGATGATCCCTGAACCTTGTATTTTCTGAAGGCCTTCTCCTTTGCTTTTATATGCATTTTTACATTGGAGTTAAGCCATCCAGGATTTTTGTTCGCTCTTTTAAATTTATTACCCAATGGGATACATTGGCTAATGCCCTTATTTAATATGCTCTTAAAGCAAACCCATCTCTCCTCCGTATTCTTTGTTCCTAATATTTTATCCCAATTTATGCCTTTTAGCAAGGTTTGTAGTTTAGGGAAGTTGGCTCTTTTGAAATTCAGTGTCTTTGTATTCCCTTTATGTTTCCTATTTGTGTGATTTATACTGAAACTAATTGACCTGTGATCGCTGTTACCTAAACTGCCCCATATTTCCACATCTGTGATCAGGTCTGTATTGTTGGTAATCAGTAGATCCAGTAATGTTTTATTTCTAGTTGGTGCGTCTACCATCTGACCCATAAAATTGTCCTGCAAGACATTAAGGAACTGGCGAGCCTTAAATGAATGCGCGGTTCCCTCCGCCCAGTCTATGTCTGGATAATTAAAATCCCCCATTATGATAACACTTCCCATCCTTGCTGCTAATTCCAATTTGTGATAGGAGATCCGTCTCCACTTCCTCCTTCAGGTTAGGGGGCCTATAGCATACTCCCAGTATTATTTTCCCCTTAGCTTCATCCCTTTGGAGCTCTACCCATAAAGATTCCACCTCCTCTCTAGCTCCCTCACATTCGCTTGTACATTATTCTTAATATATAGGCATACCCCTCCCCCTTTTTTACCCTCTCTATCCTTGCGGTATAGGGTATACCCTTGAATGTTTGCCAGCCAATCATGAGAGCTGTTAAACCAGGTCTCTGAAATTCCCACAAAATCCAAATCCTCCTTGTACAACAGTATCTCTAGTTCACCCATCTTGTCTGCCATGCTCCTGGCATTGGTGAACATGCCACATAGTTTAGACCGGTCGCATATTGTCCTCGTATTGGGTGTTTCAAAATTGCAACTAGGACTTGCTACTATACTCACCTTGTGTTTTTGTGCTTTGGTTAACCTACCACTAATGCCCCCAACACTACCCTCTGGAATATCTTCCGCGCTGGCTATCACTGTCTCTGGACCCTCCCCCCCCATCGCCTAGTTTAAAAACCCCTCTAACTTTTTGGCCATCTTCATTCCCAGCAGATCTGCACCCTCCTCATTTAGGTGCAGTCCGTCCCTTCTATAGTACCGGTTACCGACTGAGAAGTCGGCCCAGTCCTCCAGGAAACCAAACCCCTCCTTACTACACCAGCTCTTCAGCCACTTGTTTAATTCCCTAATCTCCCTCTGCCTTTCTGGTGTGGCTCGATGTACCGGTAGTATTCCTGAGAATACTACCTTGGAGGTCCTTTTCCTCAATTTAGCACCTAAGTCCCTAAAATCGTTCTTTAGGACACTCCATCTGCCTCTGACTTTGTCATTGGTGCCAACGTGCACCATGACAGCCGGGTCTTCCCCAGCCCCTCCCAGTAATCTGTCCACAAGATCCGTGATGTGCCGAACCCGAGCGCCCGGTAGACAACATACTGTTTGGCGCTTCAGGTCTTGGTTACAGATTGCCCTCTCTGTCCTTCTAAGAATTGAGTCCCCTACCACCAGAATCTGTCTTTCCTTTCCCTTTGCTGCCCCCCCACTCTCACTGGAGGAGTTCTTCCCCTGGCAGCTAGGAGAGTCCCTCATCTCCAGCAGTGCTGGTCCCTGACTGGTTTCACCAATGACACTCAATGGAGCGTACTTATTGGGATGCTCCAGTCCTGGATCTGCCTCTCTGGCACTTCCCCCTCTACCCCTCCTGACTGTCACCCATCTACTCTTTGCTAGTGCCTGCGCCTCTTTGTCACCTGTGAGCAATTAACCACCCCCCTTAATTGATAGGCTGAAGGAACCAGAGGAAAAAAAAAAAAAGAAAAAAAAGCTATTTAAAAAGTGACAGAAAAAGGCAAATGAAAAACTAAAAGGAAAAGCCCAAAAAATGCACCCCAGCAAACCCAGCAATCAACAAGCAAGACTTATTCACTCTATAACTCTAGTTTTTAACTCGCACTTATACCAAGTTCCACTTACACAAAGTTCCACAGTCAAAGACTGAGCACGCTCAGACTGAGTTCTACACCCAGTTAAATAGGCACCTGTGAGCAATTAACCACCCCCCTTAATTGATAGGCTGAAGGAACCAGAGGAAAAAAAAAAAAAAAAAAAAAAAAGCTATTTAAAAAGTGACAGAAAAAGGCAAATGAAAAACTAAAAGGAAAAGCCCCAAAAATGCACCCCAGCAAACCCAGCAATCAACAAGCAAGACTTATTCACTCTATAACTCTAGTTTTTAACTCCCACTTATACTCCCACTTATACCAAGTTCCACTTACACAAAGTTCCACAGCCAAAGACTGAGCATCTTGACACCATATCTGGCACGCTGGCTGCGCAGATACTGTTTGAAAGACAAGTGGCCAAAAATTTAATCAGGGACTCATCAACACAGACAATTTGATCTGGAGTAAACAAGGCTGCAAACTATTGGTTGAAGTGGTTTACAAGGGGCCGAATTTTGTGGAACCGATCGTATTCAGGGTCACCCCGAGGATGACAGAGTTCACTGTCATTAAAATGCATGAAACGCAAGATCTGCTCATATCTAGCCCTGGTCATGGCTGCAGAGAACATGGGCATATCGTGAATTGGGTCAGTGGACCAATATGATCGCAACTCACTCTTTTTAGTTATACCCATGAGGAGTAGGGATGAGCCGAACACCCCCCGGTTCGGTTCGCACCAGAACCCGCGAACGGACCGAAAGTTCGCACGAACGTTAGAACCCCATTGACGTCTATGGGACTCGAACGTTCGAAATCAAAAGTGCTCATTTTAAAGGCTAATTTGCATGGTATTGTCCTAAAAAGGGTTTGGGGACCCGGGTCCTACCCCAGGGGACATGTATCAATGCAAAAAAAACTTTTAAAAACGGCCGTTTTTTCGGGAGCAGTGATTTTAATGATGCTTAAAGTAAAAAAAAAAAAGTGAAATATTCCTTTAAATATCGTACCTGGGGGTGTCTATAGTATGCCTGTAAAGTGACGCGTGTTTCCCATGTTTAGAACAGTCCCTGCACCAAATGTCATTTTTAAAGGAAAAAATCTCATTTAAAACTGCTTGCGGGTTTAATGTCATGTCGGGTCATGGCAATATGGATGAAAATCAGTGAGACAAACGGCATGGGTACCCCCCAGTCCATTACCAGGCCCTTTGGGTCTTGTATGGATATTAAGGGGAACCCCGCACCCAAATTAAAATAAGGAAAGGTGTGGGGCCACCAGGCCCTATATACTCTGAACAGCAGTATACAGGCGGTGCAAACAAGACAGGGACTGTAGGTTTGTTGTTAAGTAGAATCTGTTTGTAATTTTGAACATTTTTAACGTGTTTAGCTCCAGCCAAAAAATCTTTTCTAAGCTTTTTGGAAAACATAGGGAAGGGTTATCACCCCTGTGACATTTGTTTTGCTGTCTTTCCTCCTCATCAGAAGATTTCACCTCACTTTTTTGTCCCAATGAAAAATGTTTTTTGAAAATTTGGGTTTTTTTGTGGAACAAGGATTGGAAAGCATCAGTGGAAAGGAGAAATTGTTTTCCCATATTAACTCTTACAGGAGAGAATTTCCCTTCCTAGGGGTAGATTTCATCTCACTTCCTGTTGTCTCCTTCCGTTTGCAAGTAGGAGTCGTTTGTAAGTTAGATGTTTGAAAGTAGGGTCCTGCCCTATATACTCAGCAGAAATTTGGGCCTTAGGTGTTGCTGTGGCCACAACACTGTAAGCCCTCACAGGGCCCTGCTGTGAAATATTAGATCAATAATTGTAATTACATGCCCCTGTTGAACAGGAGATGAAAAATTAGGCCTTAGGCACTGGTGCCACAACACTGCAACCCCTCACAGACACTCTAGTTGGAACGCAGGAACGAGCCCTGCTGCAAAGTATTGCATCAAAAATTGTAATTACGGGGGGCGTGGCCTGACGCGGACCGTGATGGATGCCTAAAGCCTGAGCTCCGCGCCGCTGACGGGATCTAACGCTACTCTCCGCCACCATCCGACCCTCATTCCGATCCCATGGAGGGGGGAAGGTAGCAGGACCACCCCGGGCATGTCTAGGAGGCGGAATAAACCGCCAGCACCTCGCCGCCTCACAGATTATTATTCCCCTGCAGCTATGAACGAGACCCAAGATGGCGCCGGCGCCGGGAGCTTCACCTCAGAAGCGTCCCGCGCTGCACAAACTGTGACACAGCTGACAGCCTCTCCTCACAAGGATCTCCTCTCCCAACCGCTGGATCGCTCAAACAGGGAGGACATGGACATTCTCCCACCGCCAGATGCCTCCTCCTCACAACTAGGAACAGACAGAGGTAAGAGACTGGCCTCCTCCCCAGCCATCTCCCCCAGTAAGGAGCCACAGTATAAACGACATCAGTGGGCTGACAGAGAGCTTGACACTGCACACACCCCAGCTCTAGCAACCATCCCTGTCTCTGATAGCCCTGTGACAGAATCAATGATGAAAGCTATGCTCCTTACCCTGCAGAGAGACCTCCACAGAGAACTGCAACTCTCTGTCTCTCAGATACATGGCAGAGTAGATCACCTGGCAGAAAGAACAACTGTGCTTGAGGATAGCATGCAGGATCATGTCAGGGCCCACAAAGAATTACTAGACGCACACGAACACCATGCATCTGAAATACACCACATGAAGCTGAAATTAGCAGATTTGGAAGATCGTTCCAGAAGGAACAACGTTATATTCAGGGGTATCCCCGAATCTGTTAAGCCGAATGAAATTACGCCCTACCTGCGAGAGATGTTCTCCAACTTACTACCTCGTCTAAACGCACAAGACATCACGATTGATAGAGCACACAGAATCGCCAAGCCAGCACACCTCCCCCCTGACACCCCCAGGGACATACTAGCGAGAGTGCATTACTTTCAAACTAAAGAGCAGATTCTACAAATCGCCAAAACCACTAAACCGCTGCCAGCACCCTATACTAATGTCCTCATGTTTAGTGACCTATCCAAGGCCACGATGGAAATGAGAAGAGCATTCACCCCTGTCACCTCTGTGCTACAGGAGAAGAAAATTACCTACAAATGGGGTTTCCCTACCAAGCTACTAGTCACATACCAGCAACAGATAATTCCCATCCTTACTCCCAAAGATGGATATAAAAAGTTGACCAACTGGGGATTTCTACCCGTGTCTGCCAACCAAAAAGATAACAGGGGCTCCTATTCATGTCCTCCGTCTGCAAAAAATGGAATACACGATCCCGGCGAGGTCTGTAACAACAAACAGGCCCCTGGTCCTCCGCACCACCACTAAGATCCCTGATGGGCGCAGTTGTTGAAACACATCCACTCCCTAAGGTTATAGTGTGCTAAGCACACTGTTCTAATTGTTCTATTTACTTTTTGTTCCTAAAGAGATATATATTGCTTTTCTCTTTTTATTCTTTTTTTTTTTTTTTCTTTTCCTTTTGGTTCTCCTAACAGTGTTTAAGCATTCATACTGAACGTATACTCTATTTAACATCTGACCTACTTCCGCACTGTAACATATTTGACAGTCCTGAGGGACTGTAACGAGTGTCTCCTATACGATTTTTGTATATAACAGTCGTACTCTGTATAGATACCTACTCTATTGTTTGATTCATATTTAGTCAGGGCAAACAGAAGAGGTGTGGAATCTCGCTCCTTTCATTCCTAACCCGGGTCATCCCACACTATCATGGCCCTCAAAATCACCTCCCTAAATGTAAAGGGTTTAAATTCCCCATTCAAACGCAATCTCCTCTGGAAAGAGGCACTGTCCCAGCACGCTGACGTGTTTTGCGTACAAGAAACGCATTTCGCTAAAGATAACTCCCCAAAATGCTCGCATACGCGATACCCACACTGCTTCTTTGCCAGTGCCCCCACCAAAAAAAGGGGAGTAATGATTGCGGTCAGTTCCTCTGTCTCCTTTCAATTACACCACTGTGAAGCTGATGAAGACGGCAGATACCTGATTCTCTCAGCCACGATCGCAAACCAACGCCTCACCCTAGTAAACCTATACGCCCCTAATACTGGCCAAAAGAAATTTTTCCACACATTGATCTCCAAACTGGCACCGTATAGATTCAATCCAGTTATACTATGTGGAGACTTTAACGAAATCATTGACACAACCCTAGACACATCCAATCCCACTAAACGTAGGCCCTCTGCCTTGTCCTCCCTCCTACATAAAGAAGATCTGTATGACCCGTGGAGATGCACCCATGACATAGAGCGAGATTACACCTTCTTCTCCAGCTCCCAGCAGTCTTACTCTCAGATCGACATGTTCCTCACGGATAAATTTCTCCTCCAATCAATCGCTGAAGCACGCATAGGTACAATCACATGGTCAGACCACGCACCCATATCCATCACATTATTTAATTGCAAAAAGACTACTAGTCATACTATTTGGAGGTTAAACACATCCCTCCTCACCAACCCATCCTTTGAGAATAAACTTCGATCCGAGATTGAGACTTACTTTGACATCAATGTACAATCTACTGCTAACCAATCCATGGTTTGGCATGCGCATAAAGCTTTCTCACGGGGCCTCCTCATTAAATACGGAGCACAAACTAAACGACAACAAACGGCCACCACGGAAACAATACTAAAACAGATCAGAGCCTTAGAATTCGCCAATAAACAAACTCCATCTACCAAATTATCCCTAGAACTCAAAAACCTACGATATGACCTTAGCGAACATCTCCACAAAAGATTTGATTATTACGTAAAACGTCTTAAGCTACAATATTACTCCTCAGCCAACAGGTCAGGTGCGTTCCTGGCCAAACAACTCCAAAAACAACGGGCAAATAATAAGATACAATACTTATCCGACCCCCAAGGTAAAAAAGTTCATAATCCTCTAGATATAGCAAATGAATTCAGTACCTTTTATGCCAAACTTTACAATCTCAATGACATACATCACGAAACCAAGCCAAAATTAGCAGACATAGATGAGTTCCTTTCCTCAATTCACCTCCCCTCACTCTCCACTGAGCAACTAGACTCCATCTCTATGCCTTTTTCCCCTGAGGAAATTCGCACAGCCATCAAACGATTACCCCTCCACAAGGCCCCAGGGCCCGATGGATTCCCGAACGAGTATTACAAACACTTCTCGGACGTGATCACCCCACACTTATGCACTACCTTTTAACCAATACACTCATACCGGCAAAATCCCCACAGAAGCCCTGGAGGCCCTCATTGTCACCATACCCAAACCAGGCAAATCTCCTGATAACCCAGCCAATTACCGCCCGATCTCACTCCTAAATACTGATACCAAGCTCTATGCAAAAATATTAGCCCAACGCTTGTCCAAAATAATCCCCCTCATCATCCACCCAGACCAGGTCGGATTCGTGCCTGGTAGGCAGGCCTCCGACGGTACCAGACGCCTTATTGACTTGATCCAATGGGTGGAGCACAGTCAAACGCCTTCTCTCTTCCTCTCCCTGGATGCAGAGAAGGCGTTTGACAGAGTGCACTGGAAATACATGGAAAAGGTCATGCTCAAATTCGGACTGACAGGGAATATCCTCCAGGCTATACTCACCCTTTACTCCTCCCCCAGCGCCCGAGTTTGGACCTCAGGCATAATATCAGACCCCTTTCGCATCACTAATGGCACTAGACAGGGGTGCCCACTTTCCCCCCTGATTTTTGCCATGGTGATGGAACCACTTGCACAAGCCATTAGATCCTCACCAGCAATTTCGGGCATTACTGTGGGGACGGTTGAACATAAAATCGGTCTCTATGCGGATGACGTTATCATTACCCTCACAAATCCCAGATCTTCCCTTCCCAATATCCAAAAAACACTGGAAAAATTTAGTTCAATCTCTCTATATAAAATAAACCACAGCAAATCCACCATGCTGAACCTAGGGATAGACTCTCAAACTTCACATCACATCTCGACAACCTCTCCTTTCACTTGGACTAAAAATTCCTCGCTCCCATACCTGGGTATCCAACTAACCTTCCCCAGTAAATCTATACTTCAACTAAACTTCGCTGCCTTACAGGAAAAGTTTCTGCGCATCTCCAAAAATATGTGTAACTACACTGTCTCTTGGGCGGGTAGAATAGCTCAGGTCAAAATGTTTTTACTGCCACATATTTTGTATATGTTTCGCACAATCCCGATACCTATGATACCCCAGCAACTGGCACAGATACAAAGTATAATTAATACACATGTCTGGCAACACAAACATCCCAGACTCAAAAAAGAAATCCTCTTGTCTCCTGTACAAAATGGAGGAATGGGAGCCCCCAACGTCCACGCATACTACAAGGCAGTCATACTAGATCAACTACGGGAATGGTGGGCACCCACCTCGACCAAGACCTGGACACAAATTGAAACCACGGCCCTCAACGCGAATCCACAACACACGCTAATGGCTGCACTACTCGGCTTACAACCACTTCAACACTTCTTACTTACGGTAACCGCAGCCATCCGAGTGTGGTCAGCTACTGCAAAAAAATCCAGGGGCACTCCCAAAGATATCCTTTCCAAAATACACCTCCAAGCACTAGAGTTGATCTCTCCTAATTTATCCCTTCGGATATGGATACAAAAAGGACTTACCAACTTGGGACAACTCATCTCCACATCTGGACCCCACCCTTTCCCACATCTACAACAAGCTTTTGATCTACCTGCTAATTCATCTTTCTTATATATGAGGATCCGCTCTATCATCGGTAAACTTGATCTCACAGCATGTGAATCCCAAATAGCTGACATCCTGAATTTTTACAATACCCCGAACCCAGCAATTAAAGGCATTGCATGGATCTACAAGATGTTAACAAGCCTCTCTGACAATCACACCTCTTCATCCATCACATTCTGGTCCACATTCACAAGCTCGCCACCGAAGCCCTCATTGTGGCACAAAGCCCTGACCATCCCTCTTAAAGCTTCAAAATGCATATCTCACTGGGAATCAACGCAAAAGCTGTTCCACAAGTGGTACTACACCCCAGCCAGATTGGCAACTATTTACCTGGCTACCTCCTCTCAATGCTGGAGAAACTGCTCAGGCAAAGGCACCCTAAGACACATCTGGTGGGACTGCCCTAACATTCGCCCTTACTGGAAAGAGGTCTCCGACCTCCTCTCACAGCTCTGCAAAATCCCCTTGCCGCTATCCCCACTGGACCTTCTCCTGGGTCTCAACATCCCCAACTGGCCCAAAAATATCAGAGTCCTGGCGACACACATACTCATTGCTGCCCGTTTAGCTCTAACGAAAAAATGGAAAGCATCACAAGCCCCCTCTGGATCGGAACTCATCGTTCTACTAAACAACCAATTTCTAATGGAATTCTCCTTTGCTAAGGCCAACATGTATACCGCGACATTTCATCTCAACTGGGAACCCTGGATCGCTGACCCGAGGAGTATAACATTACTCTGATTGCCTTCTTCTTCCACGTCGCAAACTATCTAAGATTCTGCATCTTTGACCCCGCGGTCTGCCACAACCTCGCATATCTAACATGCACAGAAAGTAGGAACCCCCTTCCCATGCACCGCTCCGCCTGGGGACATTTCTCTCAGTTACTACTTAGGGTGGGACATGCACTCATGTCCTACACTCATAACAAGTAGGCTCGCAAGTTACCTTCGCTCTACAATTAATCTTTTTTTTTGGTCTGTTCTTTTCTTCTTTTTCTTTTTAAGCCTTACGTATCTAGAATGTTAGTAGCTCTACAAGTTACCTGGCTTTCTCAGGTAGATGGTTGGTGGCACCACCTCTAGTCTCATGGCACAGTAAGTACCCAGATGGGGTGCCGGGGAGTGGAGTTGGTGCCTCCTCTCATCGAACTTCAACTTTAAATCACTATGTACTCGCTATATGCATTTGTTACAAAACAACGCTGGTTATTGCACTATGTACTAAACCATGTAACTTTGCTATTACATCAACCGTCTGTACTAATAACCTGTGAAAATTTCAATAAACATATTGTTAAAAAAAAAAAAAAAATTGTAATTACACGCCCCTGTTAGACAGGGGCAGAAAAATTGGGCCTTAGGCACTGGTGCTGGTGCCACAACACTGCAACCCCTCACAGACACTCTAGTTGGAACGCAGGAACGAGCCCTGCTGCAAAGTATTGCATCAAAAATTGTAATTACACGCCCCTGTTAGACAGGGGCAGAAAAATTGGGCCTTAGGCACTGGTGCTGGTGCCACAACACTGCAACCCCTCACAGACACTCTAGTTGGAATGCAGGAACGAGCCCTGCTGCAAAGTATTACATCAAAAATTGTAATTACACGCCCCTGTTAAACAGGGGCTGAAAAATTGTGCCTTAGGCACTGGTGGTGGCGCCCAGAACCAAAAATGTTCTTACAAGCTATCAGCGTGATGATTGAGGAGGAAGAGGATAATTACTCAGGGATAGTCACTCAGCATCAGCATAGGCAGTCTTTGAAGGGATCTGAGATTTCAAAAAAAATTATTCGGTTACATCAGCATCAGGTGCTTGGTAGCTGGTGGTGATCCAAGACTGATTCATTTTTATGAAGGTCAGCCGATCGACCGAGTCGGTGGACAGACGCACCCTGTGATCAGTTACCACGCCTCCAGCAGCACTGAATGTGCGTTCCGAAAGAACGCTGGATGCAGGACAGGCCAGTAGCTCAATTGCATACTGTGCAAGCTCTGGCCAGTGATCCATCCTCAAGACCCAGTAACCCAGAGGATTTTCGGTGGGAAAGGTGTCCAAGTCTGATCTTGCCCCTAGGTATTCCTGCACCATGTAAAACAGACGCTGGCGATGGTTGCTGGAACCGATCATACCTTGGGGCTGCGGACCAAAAAATTGTCTGAACGCATCGGTCAGACGGCCACCTTCTCCACCGCTCCTTCTTTGACTGACCGAAGCCTCAGCAACACGTTGTCCAGAAACAGGAGTTTGTAACCTCCCAGTCTCTGGGAACGCGTTGCACAGACCTTTCTGCAAGGCCTCCCGAAGATGTTTCATCCTCTGCTCCCTCTGCGATGGCAAGATAAGGTCCGCAACCTTACCCTTGTAACGTGGATCAAGGAGGGTTGCCAGCCAGTATTGGTCCTTCTCCTTGATACCACGAATACGAGGATCCTTACGCAGGCTTTGCAGGATCAGGGAGGCCATGCAGCGTAGGTTTGCTGAGGCATTCGGTCCGGAGTCCTCTGGGTCACTAAGGACAACAACGTCCGCAGCCACCTCCTCCCAGCCACGTACAAGTCCATGTGTTCCTTGGGACTGATCCCTTAAAGACTGCTGCTGATGCTGAGTGCCAGGCTCCACCTCCATACTGACACAATCTTCCTCCTCCTCCTCCTCGTCCTCTTCCTGTGTGATCGGCGGGCACGCAGGAACACTGTCTGGATAAAGGGGGCCTTGAGAGCTAAGGAAGTCCTCCTCTTCCTGCCTCTGTTCTGCCTCAAGTGCCCTGTCCATTATTCCACGCAGCGTGTGCTCCAACAGGTGGACAAGGGGGACAGTGTCACTGATGCATGCACTGTCACTGCTCACCATCCTCGTGGCCTCCTCGAATGGTGACAGGACAGTGCATGCATCCCTGATCATGGCCCACTGACGTGGGGAAAAAAAACCAAGCTCCCCTGACCCTGTCCTGGTGCCATAGTCGCACAGGTACTCATTGATGGCCCTCTGCTGCGTGTGCAGCCGCTGCAGCATGGCCAACGTTGAGTTCCACCTGGTGGGCATGTCACAGATTAGGCGGTTCTTGGGCAGGTTAAACTCCTTTTGGAGGTCCGTCAGCCGAGCACTGGCATTATATGACCGGCGGAAATGCACACAGACTTTCCTGGCCTGCCTCAGGACATCCTGTAAGCCCGGGTACCTGCCCAAGAACCGCTGCACCACCAAGTTAAGGACGTGAGCCAAACAGGGCACATGGGTCATTTGTCCCTGTCGGAGGGCAGAGAGGAGGTTGGTGCCATTGTCGCAAACCACCATTCCTGCCTTAAGTTGGCGTGGCGTCAACCACCTCTTAACCTGCCCCTGCAGAGCTGACAGAACCTCTGCCCCAGTGTGGCTCCTGTCCCCCAAGCACACCAGCTCAAGCACCGCATGGCATCTTTTGGCCTGCGTACTTGCGTAGCCCCTTGAACGCCTACGGAGCACCGCTGGTTCCGAGGAAGAGGCCATGGAGGAAGAAGAAGAGGAGGGGGTGGAGGAGAGAGGTGTGTCACAATCAGCATTTTGGAGGCGTGGTGGCGGAACAACCTCCAACACTACTGCACCTTGTCCTGCATCCTTCCCAGCTGCCAGCAGAGTCACCCAATGCGCCGTGAAACTTAGGTAACGTCCCTGTCCATGCCTGCTGGACCATGAGTCAGCGGTAATATGCACCTTACCGCTGACCGCCCTGTCCAGCGAGGCATGGACATTGCCTTCCACATGCCGGTAGAGAGCCGGAATCGCCTTCCGTGAGAAAAAGTGGCGTTTGGGTACCTGCCACTGAGGAACCGCACATTCCACAAACTCACGGAAGGGGGCAGAGTCTACCAACTGAAAAGGCAGCAGTTGAAGTGCTAGCAATTTTGCCAAGCTAGCATTCAACCGCTGGGCATGTGGATGGCTGGGAGCAAACTTCTTTCGGCGGTGCAGCAGCTGGGGCAGGGAAATTTGCCTGGTACAATCTGACGTCGGTGTACCAAAAGCAGATTGCCCACAAGTACTTGGCTGTGACACACCTAATTCTACACCTTCATTCCTCTCACTGCAGGTCTCAGAGAGGACTGAAGGTCTAGTGGGGTTGGAAATCTCAGCTGATGAGGAGCAAGGAGAGATCCTCTTTGTTCTTTGGTGTGGGTCTTTTAGATACGCTTGCCAACGAACTGCATGGCAGGTCAACATATGTCTGGTCAAGCATGTGGTACCCAAGCGGGAGATGTTTTGGCCACGCGAGATACGCTTGAGACATATGTTGCAAATAGCAGCGGTGCGATCTGATGCACTCGTCTCAAAAAAGGCCCACACCAAAGAACTTTTTGAATAACGCGCAGAGACTGCAGCGCCCTGCACATGTGGAGCTTTGGGGTGTGATGCAGTCAATGTGCTGCCCTTAGGCTGGCCCCTGGAGGGCATCCTGCCTCGTTGGTGATGTGCCGCCTCCTCCTCCTCCTCCTCCTCCTCTCTCCTATCAGGCACCCACGTTGAGTCAGTGACCTCATCATCCCCTCCCTCCTCATCACTGGAGCAAACCTGGCAGTATGCTGCAGCAGGGGGAGCATGACTGCCAGATTGCTGTCCTTCTTGGGCACCCCCTCTGTCCGTGCTCATGTTACTGCCTTCATCGAGCTCAGTATTATCATCAGAGCCTTCCAAACGCTGGGCATCCTCCTGGAGCATGTACCCAACACTGTGGTCAAACAGTTCGAGGGAATCCTCATGAGGACATGGTGGAGCTAGGGAAGGAGTCACTGATGACATTGAGCTGAGGGAAGAGGCCGCTGCTTTGCCAGACAAAGCACCCTGGGCATGGGTGAGAGAGGATGAGGAGGATGAGGACGGCTTGGTCATCCACTCGACCAAGTCTTCCGCATGTTGCGGCTCAACATGGCCAGCTGCCGAAAAAAAAGGCCAAGCGTGTCCCATGGCCACGTGCTGATGAGGATGCACCGTCTCCACGACCAGCACTAGACACAGAGCCTGCTTGCCCTCTCTTATTGGCTTGTGACTGTCTGCCTCTCCTTCTTGGCCTTCCAGACATACTAATGGCCTGTAGCTGCACTAAGCTGGGATAGAACACCTGTAATTTTCTTCAGGTAGCTTTATATACTGTAACCAGACAAGCCTGCCTGTCAGTAGGAAGATAACAGGAACGGATCTAGCTGAACACTGTGAGCAGGACGCACTGTACTAAATGTAAATAGTCTAGCTGCCTGACCGTGGTACTAATAGGATCAAATAGAACACCTGTAATTTTCTTCAGGTAGCTTTATATACTGTAACCAGACAAGCCTGCCTGTCAGTAGGAAGATAACAGGAACGGATCTAGCTGAACACTGTGAGCAGGACACACTGTACTAAATGTAAATAGTCTAGCTGCCTGACCGTGGTACTAATAGGATCAAATAGAACACCTGTAATTTTCTTCAGGTAGCTTTATATACTGTAACCAGACAAGCCTGCCTGTCAGTAGGAAGATAACAGGAACGGATCTAGCTGAACACTGTGAGCAGGACGCACTGCACTAAATGTAAATAGTCTAGAAGATAACAGGAACGGATCTAGCTGAACACTGTGAGCAGGACGCACTGTACTAAATGTAAATAGCAGGAACGGATCTAGCTGAACACTGTGAGCTGGACGCACTGCACTAAATGTAAATAGCAGGAACGGATCTAGCTGAACACTGTGAGCAGGACGCACTGCACTAAATGTAAATAGCAGGAACGGATCTAGCTGAACACTGTGAGCAGGACGCACTGCACTAAATGTCAATAGCAGGAACGGATCTAGCTGAACACTGTGAGCAGGACGCACTGCACTAAATGTAAATAGTCTAGAAGATAACAGGAACGGATCTAGCTGAACACTGTGAGCAGGACGCACTGCACTAAATGTAAATAGCAGGAACGGATCTAGCTGAACACTGTGAGCTGGACGCACTGCACTAAATGTAAATAGCAGGAACGGATCTAGCTGAACACTGTGAGCAGGACGCACTGCACTAAATGTAAATAGCAGGAACGGATCTAGCTGAACACTGTGAGCAGGACGCACTGCACTAAATGTAAATAGCAGGAACGGATCTAGCTGAACACTGTGAGCAGGACGCACTGCACTAAATGTAAATAGTCTAGAAGATAACAGGAACGGATCTAGCTGAACACTGTGAGCAGGACGCACTGCACTAAATGTAAATATCAGGAACGGATCTAGCTGAACACTGTGAGCTGGACGCACTGCACTAAATGTAAATAGCAGGAACGGATCTAGCTGAACACTGTGAGCAGGACGCACTGCACTAAATGTAAATAGCAGGAACGGATCTAGCTGAACACTGTGAGCAGGACGCACTGCACTAAATGTAAATAGCAGGAACGGATCTAGCTGAACACTGTGAGCAGGACGCACTGCACTAAATGTAAATAGCAGGAACGGATCTAGCTGAACACTGTGAGCAGGACGCACTGCACTAAATGTAAATAGCAGGAACGGATCTAGCTGAACACTGTGAGCAGGACGCACTGCACTAAATGTAAATAGCAGGAACGGATCTAGCTGAACACTGTGAGCAGGACGCACTGCACTAAATGTAAATAGCAGGAACGGATCTAGCTGAACACTGTGAGCAGGACGCACTGTACTAAATGTAAATAGTCTAGCTGCCTGACCGTGGTACTAATAGGATCAAATAGAACACCTGTAATTTTCTTCAGGTAGCTTTATATACTGTAACCAGACAAGCCTGCCTGTCAGTAGGAAGATAACAGGAACGGATCTAGCTGAACACTGTGAGCAGGACACACTGTACTAAATGTAAATAGTCTAGCTGCCTGACCGTGGTACTAATAGGATCAAATAGAACACCTGTAATTTTCTTCAGGTAGCTTTATATACTGTAACCAGACAAGCCTGCCTGTCAGTAGGAAGATAACAGGAACGGATCTAGCTGAACACTGTGAGCAGGACGCACTGCACTAAATGTAAATAGTCTAGAAGATAACAGGAACGGATCTAGCTGAACACTGTGAGCAGGACGCACTGTACTAAATGTAAATAGCAGGAACGGATCTAGCTGAACACTGTGAGCTGGACGCACTGCACTAAATGTAAATAGCAGGAACGGATCTAGCTGAACACTGTGAGCAGGACGCACTGCACTAAATGTAAATAGCAGGAACGGATCTAGCTGAACACTGTGAGCAGGACGCACTGCACTAAATGTCAATAGCAGGAACGGATCTAGCTGAACACTGTGAGCAGGACGCACTGCACTAAATGTAAATAGTCTAGAAGATAACAGGAACGGATCTAGCTGAACACTGTGAGCAGGACGCACTGCACTAAATGTAAATAGCAGGAACGGATCTAGCTGAACACTGTGAGCTGGACGCACTGCACTAAATGTAAATAGCAGGAACGGATCTAGCTGAACACTGTGAGCAGGACGCACTGCACTAAATGTAAATAGCAGGAACGGATCTAGCTGAACACTGTGAGCAGGACGCACTGCACTAAATGTAAATAGCAGGAACGGATCTAGCTGAACACTGTGAGCAGGACGCACTGCACTAAATGTAAATAGTCTAGAAGATAACAGGAACGGATCTAGCTGAACACTGTGAGCAGGACGCACTGCACTAAATGTAAATATCAGGAACGGATCTAGCTGAACACTGTGAGCTGGACGCACTGCACTAAATGTAAATAGCAGGAACGGATCTAGCTGAACACTGTGAGCAGGACGCACTGCACTAAATGTAAATAGCAGGAACGGATCTAGCTGAACACTGTGAGCAGGACGCACTGCACTAAATGTAAATAGCAGGAACGGATCTAGCTGAACACTGTGAGCAGGACGCACTGCACTAAATGTAAATAGCAGGAACGGATCTAGCTGAACACTGTGAGCAGGACGCACTGCACTAAATGTAAATAGCAGGAACGGATCTAGCTGAACACTGTGAGCAGGACGCACTGCACTAAATGTAAATAGCAGGAACGGATCTAGCTGAACACTGTGAGCAGGACGCACTGCACTAAATGTAAATAGCAGGAACGGATCTAGCTGAACACTGTGAGCAGGACGCACTGCACTAAATGTAAATAGCAGGAACGGATCTAGCTGAACACTGTGAGCAGGACGCACTGCACTAAATGTAAATAGTCTAGAAGATAACAGGAACGGATCTAGCTGAACACTGTGAGCAGGACGCACTGCACTAAATGTAAATAGTCTAGATAGAAGATAACAGGAACGGATCTAGCTAAACTGAATACAGTGTATATATATATATATGCAACACCTGGGATGCATATATATACACAATACACTGTAAGTGCAGCTAACTGACTGACTGTTCTGCCTAATCTATCTAACTCAAATCAAATGACACTGTCTCTCTCTCTCTCTCTATCTCTCAGCACACCGGAACACACACTACACAGGGCCGCCGTGCAGGCGGCCTTATATAGTGTGGGGTGTGTACTAAATCCCCTGAGCCATAATTGGCCAAACCCACCCTTGCTTTGGCCAATTACTGCTCTCTCTACTGACGGCGCTGTGATTGGCCAAGCATGCGGGTCATAGTGCATGCTTGGCCAATCATCAGCCAGCAATGCACTGCGATGCCGCAGTGAATTATGGGCCGTGACGCGCCACACGAATTTGGCGCGAACGGCCCATATCGTTCACAATTCGACGGACGGTCGAACAGCCGATGTTCGAGTCGAACATGGGTTCGACTCGAACACGAAGCTCATCCCTAATGAGGAGGAATAGGCCCAGGAAGATCTTAAATTTGGAAACTGTAATAGGTTTCCAATTTCTGGCAAGGGTCAACTGGGGATTAGTGGCGATGAATTGACCAGCATACAAATTGCTTTGGTCCACAATAGATCTATAGAGATCTTCCCTGAAAAACAGTGAATAAAAATCAAGTGATGTAAAATCACCACCTGAATTCCGGGTTGGCAAGTGAATAGAGGAAGTACAGATGCTGCAGAAGTGGTGGGCTCCCAATTATTATTGGTATATTCTGAAGGAAGGGCACTATGGGCTTGACGAGCCTGTGTTTGTCTTCTTGGTGGCTGTGGAAAACTACTAGCCACCGCACCAGCTTTAACTGCACTTATGGAACTCATCACGTCACCACTTTGCTGGTGATACTGATGGAGTTATTGCAAACAAATTTTCAAAGGCTTTTTTTTTCTAGTGATATCAAGAATAATATTAATATGCTTTTTTTTTTAATTATTTGGGCAAGTTACCACAACACCATTATCCCATATTAATTAAGATCAAAGATATAACTATGTTGGCGTCCCTTGTCAATATTACATGGTATTTTTAAAATGTAACTGTGCCTACTCCCAAAATGTAATTTGATGTAAAATGCATAGCCAAGTATTATTCTACACATTTTTTTTAATTGAGCATTAAAAAAATAAAAATAAAATTAGAAATGCTATCTGCCAATAGAACTTAGCCAAAAAGTTAATTCGATGCATCCAAAAATATAGAAAATATACCAAATCAAATAATTATTCAACTAAAAAAATAATGTCAAAGCATTAACTCCAAGGCCAATAATAAATAACAAGTTATCGCCTCCGATTCCACAACATGTCTGGTTGATGAACGGCCATTCAGAAACAAACTGAAAAGCACAAAATGAAAAGCGCAAACTGAAAATCGCTAAAAGTGCAAAAAGAAAAGCATGAAACAACACTCACCAAACTTCTACTATGACGAAATTAGCAGAAAGAGCCCAAAGGGTGGCGCTAAAAAGCTGAAAAACCATGTAGTACGTCACTACGTTCATGATTGTTGGCCAACAATTGTGTGCCATGTGTATGCAAGACAAGTTTGGGCCAACAATCCGATCGTGTGTACAGTACAAGGCTTAAGTCATCTAACAGGCATGTTATTTAAAGGCAAATTCACCTTAAAAAAAAATAAATGCCCATATTTTTGGAGGTAAAAGAGGTGCATTTACTATTTTGTTCTCAGGAGCCTGCAGAGCATTGCACCTATGTTCAGTGGATCGCAAGTAAAATGTCAGACTCCTGCATTCTCTTCCTACAGCTCTGTGCCCATACCTCTGTACAGGCTTTATGTTTCAGAGCTGCAAGAATAGTGAACAGGCTATTGGGGCGCTCATCAGAGCCCCCTCAGTTTATTGAAAACTATAAGCGTCTGCTGCTGCAGTGGCAAAAAGACTTGTAGTATATTCATTCACACATCTCTAATTTTAAAATGTGATAGAGGCTGCAGAGATGAGTATCCAACAGTAACAGGGGTGCTCAGCGGGTGGGGGGGTGCTGCATAGTAACACGTTACATGTTACACCCTAAATACAGATGCTACATGTAACATGTTTGTAGCACTATCCTCGTGAGGGCTGCTGATAGAGTCTGTACCCCACTGGTTGCCCCAACTCTGCAAATCCTCCATCACCTCTGACACCCTGTGTTTAGTCATCCTACCACCTGTACCAATAATAAGAGACTCACACACTATCAGTGAAACAGTTCAAGTTGTTTACTGTATTAATGAGAACACAGAAAAATGTAAAGCACACACTGCAAATGGTAAAAGGTATTCTTATCTGAACACTATGGGGGTCATTTACTATAGCGCTATGGCGCTAATTCGCGCAAATTGCAGCGAATTAGCGCTAATTCGCGGCAATTTAGCGCTAATTCGCGGCAATTTAGCGCGAATTAGCGCTAATAGCGGTAATTCGCGCTAAAACGGTATTCACTATAGCGCTGGTGAGAAAATTCTCCCAAAATCGAATTTACTATAGCTCTCTGAAACTAAATAGAGCCCAAACCCTTACTCTGCTAAAACCTAGAGAATTGCACATGGAAATAATTTTTAGAGCATGATATAATTGCCTAAATGGTACTGAAATATGCGGTATATTATTTAAAGATTATCTGCTTTTAAACTGTGTGAAAAAGTGATTTCTACACTGAAATATCTTTAAAAGTCTGAAAAGTGAAAAATTCCCCGTTTTGGACAACTAGGTGCCAACACAACTGAGCATGCTCAGACCTGAAAATAACTCTCATTTTAACTCAAGTGTCTTTTTTACCTGGAGGTATAGTAAATACCAAAATGAGAGCTAATTAGAGAACATTTTTTGGGAGTTAAAATCTGCTCTAATTTAGTCCAAATGAAGTTTCAGTCACTGATTCTAATGGAACAATTCTAACTTTTACAAAAAAAACCTTTTAATGTTGAGATGAAATGTATCTTTCTGTGAAATACATTTTCCTTTGCAACATTGTTGCTTCTACTTAAAATATTTTGATTTTAAGAATGCTACAATGTGGAATGTTTTGATGTTTTGGTAAAATATATTTTTCTCTGTCACTTTCACTTGTTTTTCTTCATCTCACAACCATCTTTACCGCAAACTCACACAGGTGTCTTTACAATCCACAAACAATACCATTGCTGATGAAAATTTAAAATGAATCACAATTTTTTGTGCTTTGTATTATTTGCAAATATTCATAATTTGAGCCCAAAAATGTGATATGTGTACCAACATCAGAAATCAAAATGTCATTCCCAAAAATTTGAGGGTAATATTCTACTCTCACCCACAAAAAAACACCAAATATCACAGAATAAATCAAGAAGAATAACTCTTGAGTAATGTAATTCCATCACCTGTATGTCCATAGAAATGCAGTATTTATGTGTTTTTATGTGTAGTTATGTGTAGTTATGTGTAGGAGGGTCTCACACGTGGCAGCTCTGTGGCTTAGAGGTTAGAACTTCTGCTTAGTATCTCTGAGGGTCTGGGTTCAAATCCCAACCATGTTACTTCATGTAGAGAAGTTGTCTCATTTCCCAGGTCCTATAACTATGTCTAATTGTAGTAGTTATGTGTAGGAGGGTTCCACCACCATTGTAAGTCTTTTCCAGATACACTATATAGCCAAAAGTATTGGGACGCCTGCCTTTACACACACATGAACTTTAATGGCAGCCCAGTCTTAGTCCGTAGGGTTAAAATTTGATTTGGCCCACCCTTTGCAGCTAGAACAGCTTCTTGGAAGGCTGTCCACAAGGTTTAGTCTGCCTATGGGAATGTTTGATCATTCTTCCAGAAGTGCATTTGTGAGGCCAGGCACTGATGTTGGATGAGAAGGCCTGGCTTGCAGTCTCTACTCTAATTCAGCCAAAGGGTGTTCTATCGGGTTGAGGCCAGGACTCTGTGCAGGCCAGTCAAGTTTCTCCACCCCAAACTTGCTCATCCATGTCTTTATGGACCTTGCTTTGTGTACTGGTGTGCAGTCATGTTGGAACAGGAAGGGGCTTTCCCCAAACTGTCCCCACAAAGTTGGGAGCATGAAATTGTCCAAATTGTCTTGGTATGCTGACGCCTTAAGAGTTCCCTTATCTGAAACTAAGAGGCCAAGCCCAACCCCTGAAAAACAACCCCGCACCATAATCCCCCTCCACCAAATCATTTGGACCAGTGCACAAAGCAAGGTCCATAAATACATGGATGAGTGATTTTGGGGTGGAGGAACTTGACTGGCCTGCACAGAGTCCTGACGTCAACACAACAGAACACCTTGGGGATAAATTAGAGAGGAGACTGTAGGTCAGGCCTTCTTGTCCAACTTCAGTGCCTGACCTCACAAATGCACTTGGAAGAATGGTCAAACATTCCCATAGACACACTCCTAAACCTTGTGGACAAGAAGAGTTGAAGCTGTTAAAGCTGCAAAGGGTGGGCCAAATGAGTTTTGAACCCAATACTAATACTGGGATGCCATTACAGTTCATGTGTGTTTAAAGGCAGGCATCCCAATACTTACGCCAATATACTGTATATTGCTTGTGACACTGAGCATGGCTATGGACTTAGGGCTAGTTCACACCACAGAGATGCAGAGAACATGTGTGGGTCTGCCCTGGTGGCTAAGTGGGTAGCAGTTCTGTCTAGCAGCACCTGGGATGTTGGTTCACTTCCACCAACATGCTAATGCTTGTGTTGAAGTTTATATGTTCTCCCTGTGTGGGTTTCTCACCACAATCTAAAGACATGCTGGCATCTTATTTGTCTCCTGTCGAAATAGGTTCTAATGTAAGAAAGTTAATTTTGGACTTTATATTGGAAGCTCATTGCAGCCAGGGACTGATGTTAATGTTTATTAGCACTAATCATGCCCAGGGACTTGGACATTTCAAATTTTAGGGTTTACACTGCACAGGTACATATGCTTAGAAAACTTTTGCTTTGTTTATGTGGATGCAAATGGACTTTGATCTTTGTCCCGTAGTTGGAGATTTGATGCACATAGCCAAGGCTAACACAGTTGCGAATACTATTATGTGTTCCTGCTCATCAGGTGCAATCACTTTAGACATACATGAAGAGACAGATTGAAAGATACTGGTGGGCGTGTACTTCTATTGGGTGTGTCAGTGTGCTAACAATACAACCTCTCTTATATAAAGGCCTGCAGTAGGGGGGTTCGTTTGGCCTGAGAAGGTCAGGTTTTTTGTTGTGATGGAGAAGGAATGATATTGGGAGATTTGATGAAATTCTTGTGCATTTTTTCAATCAAAAGTGGGTTTATGTGGCCATGCTGTCAATGTTGTGTGTGTATTGTTCCTGTCTGATCATGCAAACATCGTTTGGAAGCATCTGCTGACCTACTATTTTTGATCTCGTTTAATTGTGTACACCGAAATGCAGCTTCCAGTAGAACATGGTCACCAATGTATGTATGTGTGGATTGTGGGCTGGTGGTGGGTGTTTTGAATAAGTCTTTTGCAATATTATGTTGGAATGCTTTGTAAGAATGACTGTTAAGTATGTTTCTATAATCTTTCAGATAATAATGTGATGTGTTGCCCGTTATACACTTAAAGCTGTGTCCACTCTAAGGTTTTGTCTAATTTTAGATTGTAAGCTCCTATGAGCAGGGCCCTTAAAATTCCGTTGCTAAATGTAGTACCATATATCCTGTCCAAATTTTTTTGAAGCTAGTAAATGTAAATTTATTTTTTTTCTGCTGGTAAAATAAAAGAACATTGAGCTCTTGTTGTGGTGTCGGGTTTTTTTTTTTTCCTTCTACTTTTCTTTCTTTAGTTTTTGTGGGTGGTGGTTTTGGGAAAGTGCAATATCTCTTTTATATTTTATTTCAATATGTATTTGTGCACCAAAAAACTAATCTCTTTGCCCTGGTTCACATGCTACTTTGAAATTGTGCTACTTCACTTGAAGTAGCATGATTTCAAAGTAGCAAGGTCAGCGTGATTTCAGGTGGCTTCATACACAAATGTCTATTGAAGTCGCACCTGAAATCGGCAAAAATAGTGCAGGAACTACTTTAGCAAATTGATGCGGTGCCACAAAAAAAATGTTGCATCAATTGGAACAGTGCCAGTGCCATTGCCAATAGTCACGCGATTTGATCTCTCAAATCGCATGACCAATCGCTCCAATGTAAACCTAGGCTTCTGCACAACTGCAAGTTAATGATAAAGGTGGAATCTTTATATATAACAGCTGTGGAGAATTGCAGGTAATGAATTCAGCTGGTGGATAGGCAGTGTTTGAATCTGTCAGCTTTGGTTCACATTGGTGTGATTTGACATGTCAAATCTGTGGCAATTGCACTGTTCTAATTAGTGCGATTTGTATTGATATTGGTGCAGAAACCTGCAACGATGTCTCTGATGTTGCCCCCACAGTCGGGACTGACATGCAGGAATGAAATTGTGGGAGTTCAGCTGTACGCTTTCCTCCTGCTGTCAGTGTGAACCAGGGCTCAAACTGGGCCTTTTGCCTTTGTAATTCACCTGCTGCTAACCCAGGGACACCATTTCTTAGCAAACTCCCTTAAGTTTACCTTCAAATATATGTAGAAATACAGATTTGCATATCTGAAAATAAAAAAATACTAATCATGGTTGAGATCAAATATTCGCAGCTGCAATGTGGTTTCACCTTCTGACCTGGAAATTAGTCATTGTATGCACCCGGAAGTTCTTGTGCTGGTCAGGATCTCAATCTAGGTGGACATGGCGAGGTCTCTTTAGCAGAGAGGAGGCGCTGCTCATTGGCCGGGTAAGTGTAGGATATGTACTTGTACTTAATCAATGCGGGGGTGGATGTCATAGTTAGATTTGATGTGGGTGGGGTTCATTGATTTGTTTGGCATCACCACACATTTGCTTCCGTCCCATGTGCACACATCACTTCCTGCATTTGTTCTGCTGATGTAAATCAGTAAGGACTATGCAAGTATAAATGAGAGCTCCTTTTATTAAAATATATATGACTTGTTTCACAGCTGGGCGAATTTTCCAGCAAATTTGGACCTCTGAGTTGCATGGCAAGTTGTACCCCATGATTCTCAATGACAACCATTCATATCTGTGCTACTTTAAGTCGCACCAACTTCAAAGTAGTCCCTGTACTACTTTGGTGTGACTTGAGGTATATCGGGTACAATATTACACAGGCATTCCCAGAAGTTGGGGCCAAGTTGCAGCGGCAAAGTGGCAGCAAAATAGTGTGACTTTCAGGTAGCAGCAGTGTGAATGAGATTCAAGGATAACACCTTTTGAATTTGGCCCTATTGTCACTTGTGCATCCTGAAAGTGTAACAAATTCGTCCCTGCACTACCTTGGTTTGACTGATGCAATTTGAGGTCCATACACCACAAGATTACACAGACATTGCTTCAAGTCATGACAAAGCTGTGCAAATGGGGCCTTATTCAAAGGTGTTATCAATTAATCGCATTAGGTTACTTTCACACTTGGGTGACTTTTCATGGAGCTTTGGACCTCAGAGTCACATGAAAAGTTGTCCCCCTTGATTTCCATTAATATTTATTGGAGCTGCACGATTAATCGTCATCGTAATTTTTTTCCCCTTTACGATCTTGAAAAAAGCGTTTCACGATTCTTGCTACTGCAAAGAACTCTCTCTGCTCTTCTGAAGCCACAGCCGAAAAAACAGGAAGTCTGCCAAGAATTAGAACATTCTTTATCAATGAACTTGACTAGAAACCTTGTAACAATTTGTCAATTAAATAGAATTCTGTGTAAGTGAGGAAAGTTTAACCACTTAAACACTAAACATTTTTCTGACATTTGTTGGTTTCAGGTTAAAATCATTTTTTTTTTGCTAGAAAATTACTTAAAACCCCCCAACATTATATATATATTTTTAGTAGAGACTCTAGAGAATAAAATGGTGGTTGTTACAATATTTTATGTCACACTGTATTTGCGCCTTTCAAATGCAATTTTTTTTGGAAAAAATTACTTTAATGATTTAAAAAAAAGAAAAGAAAAGTTAGCCCAATTTCTTGTGGGATAATGTGAAAGATTTTATGTCACGAGAATCGTGATCTTTTTATTCTAAGCAAAAAAATTGTGATTCTCATTTTGGCCAGAACCGTGCAGCTCTAATATCTATGCAACTTCACCCATGTTCACATAGGTCTGAATTGACATGTCAAATTGTAGGCCAAATCAGCGCCTATTGATGGCAATGGAACTGTCCAAATTGGTGCGACGCCACAACAATTCCCAAAAGTAGTTCCTGCACTACTTTGGGCGACTTCAGGGGGCGATTTCTTACCTCCCAACTTTTTGAGATGGGTATAAGGGACACCTATTAGCAAAAGTAGGTAGGCATAGGACACCTTCTTAAAGGAGAACAGTTGGGACCTATGTGATTTCACTAGCCATTTGTGCAGGAAAGTGCACTGATGTCTCTGAAATCGCTGACAAAGTCAGGCTGAGTCACACTTGTGCAACTTTGGACATCAGAGTCGTATGACAAGTCATACCCCATGATTTTCAATGTGTACCATTCATATCTGTGCGACTTCAAGTAACACTGACTTCAACGTAGTCCCTGTACTACTTTGGTCTGACTTTGATGCGAGTTGAGGTCCATAGACCTCAAGTTTACACAGGCATTCCCTGGAATTGCGGCAAAATTGCTGATGCAAAATCATGGGAAAGTTGCGTGTCTTTCCCTGCGACTCCTGCGTCCATAGACCTCAAGATTACACAGGCATTGCTTAAAGTCGCATTAAAATCTCGCAACTTTCAGGTTGCACAAGTGTGAAAGGTGCCTAAGTCACTGTGCTGAGTACTATTTTATACCTAGAATATAAAGTAGTCCCACCATCAAACACTAGTAAACATATGTTCTCAATATAATTGTGCTCAAATGGCTGAAAATCACACAGATGGTATCACCTACTGAAAGCTTGCATTGTACTCAGCAGCGTATGCTGAAAAGAGGCGAACGCCTATTAGCCAATGCCACATCGGCACATCGGCATGAGCATGGTTGTTACTATAATATTAATGCCTGAAATGCAAAACATTCTTGTATTGAATCAAACATTAGTAAATGTATTTTCTCTGTAGGTAAGTGCTCAGCTCTGTAGCATAGCGGTATACCCTGCTGCCCCCAAAAGTTCAAGCCATGAACTCAAATCCCACTGACAGCATTACCTCCTAGAAGTGTGCATTGTACTCAGAAGCATAATTAGCCAAAGCACATCAGCTTGCTTTATTCCATATTTTAACTCTTCAAATGCATGCAATGGTATGTACTTATTCAATAATATTATGGTATGGAATTCCAAAATTCAAGGAAAAAAATGTCGTAGGGTCCCCCCAGTACATACCAGGCCCTTCGGTATGGACTTTAAGGGGAACCCCACACCAAATTGTAAAATAAATTTGATGTGGGGCCCCCCAAAATCCATACCAGACCCTTATCCGAGCATGCAGCCTGGAGGTCAGGATAGGGGGGGACGAGTGAGCACCCTCCCCTTCTGAACCTTACCAAGCCACATGCCCCAAAGCACCTTTTCCCCATGTTGATGGGGACAAGGGCCTCTTCCCGACAACCCTGGTCGGTGGTTGTCGGTCTGCAGGCAGGGGGTTTATCAGAATCTGGAAGCCCCCTTTAAAAAGTCGGCTCCCAGATCCTGCCCCCTATGTGAATAGGTATAGGGTACATTTTACCCCTACCCATTCACCAAAAAAAGCAGTGAAATGTAAAAAAAATCAATAGCCGGTTTTTGACAAGTCCTTCATTGTAAAATAGCTCCGAGCTGTCTTCTTCCCTTGGCCATCTTCTCCAGACGCTGTCTCTCCCTCCTCCATCTTCTCCCCGAGCTGTATTCTCCCAGAGCCGTCTCTCCTGCCGCTGCCATGTTCTCAATCTGCTGTCTTCTTCCGCACCGCTGGTTACCCGCTAATAAAAAAAAGCTGCTCTTTTTCCATGGTGATCTTCCTCTGCTGTGTTGTCACCCGCTGTGTGGCGTCTCTTACATAGCCATGGAGCGGACTCTCCGGGTGACATTATCGGATGGCCACAGAAGACCGCCACAAGAAGAGCGGCTTTTTTTTTTATTAGTGGGTAACCGGCTGTGCTGAAGAACACATCAGCGGGGGAAGATGGTGGCAGCAGGAGAGACAGCTCGGGGAGAAGAAACATCAAACACTAGTGAATGTATTTTCTATGTATTTTCTATTTATGACTGTGCTACACCCAATAGGCTAGCAGTCAGCACTTCTACCTTGAAGAACTCATGGGTTCAAATCCCACAGAGAAATACTAAAAGATTGAATTAGTGAAAAAAAAAGCAAATGACTATTAGCCAATTAGCCAAAGTAGCATATGCTGAAAATAGGTGAATGCCAATTAGCCAATGCACTTTAAATTTGGCTGATTATATTAACTCTTCAAATGCATGCAATGATATGTAAGTATTCAATACTATTATGGTGTGAAATTCCAAACACCACACACTAACTAATGGGCAGATTACATTTTTTTGTTTGTTCATTTTAATTCGCTTGTGCACTGAAAAAATAAACACAGCTGGGGGATGGTAGGTTGGCTGGTATTTGAACTTGTACCGTGAGTGCTGTGGAGACATCTGAGCAGACTACTAAGCCATTGTGCTAAGTATGAGACCTACATAATAGTGTAGTATGATTAAAGAATGAAAATAAATAATTACCGCTTTATAGTCACCTAAATTAAAAAATAAAAAACAACATACAACAAATAGGTAACCTAAATGTTTAATACATGTAACTTTACAGAATAGCAGACATTACTATGTAATAATCATTCATAACTGCATTAGTTAGCAAAAGAAGGAAAGAAATAGGAATACTAATTGCAACATACATCAATAGATGCACACGAGGTAGAGCACATCTCACATAAAAATGTTTCTTTCACATACATGGATCATGGCTACAGTACACTGCTATATAACAACTTGATAAGAATTGGCATTTGTATATACGCGGAAGCGCTAATTAGCGGCAATTTAGAACTTTCAAACGTTTGTTCTCCACTTATATCGCTGATTTTCATGCGCAAATTCGCCGTTTTGTTTCCATTTGGCTAAAATTGGCTCTATTATTTGCCATAGTGCCCAGTACTTCCTGGAGTTATAGTAAATGACCCCCTATAACTCTATTTATGAAAGGCAAACTTAGTGATTTGAAACCCTTCAGTAGCAAGGAAAACAGAGTACACAGTATGACTCAAATTCAATAAGAACCTACCCAAATCCCAAAAATCTATGTGAACAGGTCAGCAGAGGGGGAGGGAACTGACACTTTATTTCCTATGTCAGGCTCACTCCCTTCTGTTTCCTCAACCTACAGGCTATTAACAATATTACAACATGATAAACAATATGCAAACTATTGTGTTCAAGTTGGCTTGCTCCTTTAAATAAAGTTCCAGAGAAATGAGAGAAGACCCTCTGTGCTAAAACAACTTTAGTCACTTGAGCAGATGAAGAGAGGGTAAAAAGGGTTGAAGTGCTACTCCTTGAAATCTGGAAGTCTTCAGCTAGCTTTGCTATAATGTGATCAAGGTGATTCTTGGCAATAGGGTATAACAGATTTGGTGGATCTGTAGTGTATCCTTATTTTACTTTAAGCTCTTCTTGTATGATTTTAACTGTGTTGTATCCCGTAAGATTACAAGTAACAAAGATGTGAACAGGTGAGCAGATGTCTGCATACAGGGTTCTAGAGAATGTATGAACTGGCTTCCAGTGGCTACACAAGAAAAAACTGGGCTGAGTAAATGTCTGTATGCAGTGTTCTAAATAATCTAAATGGGCTATGCCCACTCACCACACTGGATTAGGAATGAGCTTCGTGTTCGAGTCGAACCCATGTTCGACTTGAACATCGTGTGTTCGGTCGTCCGCCAAATTACAAACTATATGGGCCGCTAGCTCCAAATTCGAGTGGTGCATCACGGCCCATAATTCACTGCGGCATTGCAGTGCATTGCTTGCTGATGATTGGCCAAGCATGCACTATGACCTGCATGCTTGGCCAATCACACCGCTGTCTGTACAAAGAGCCGTAATTGGCCAAAGATAGGGTGGCTTTGGCCAATTATGGCTCAGGGGGTTTAATAAATGCCCCACACTATATAAGGCCTCCTGCACGGCGGCCCTGTGTAGTGTGTTCCGGCGTTGAGAGAGAGATAGATAGAGAGACAGTGTCATTTGAATGAAGTTAGAGTAGGCAGGTGAGTCAATTAGCTGCACTTACAGTGTATTGTGTATATATGTATATATACATCCTAGGTGTTGTGTACACACTGTATTCAGTTTAGCTAGATCCGTTCCTGTTATTCTCTTCCTACTACTGACAGGCAGGCAGGTGTTTTTACAGTATTTACAGCTACCTGAAGAAAATTGCTGGTGTTCTTCTGATCCTATTAGTCCTATTAGCTACAGTATTTACAGTTAGTGTAGTGCGTCCTCTGCACAGTGTGCACCTAAAGCTACCTGAAGAAAATTAGTGGTGTTCATCTGATCCTATTAGTACAGTACCACAGGCAGCTGTAGTATTTACAAGTTAGTGTAAAATGGAAAATTCCCCTAAGTGGACTTTACCGGCACATTGCTGAAATTATATATATATATATATATATATATATATATATATATATATATGTATAGAATAGCATAGTAATCTGTATAACAAAGTATGAAGAATAAAATAATTTTTACAAGTTAGTGTAGTGCATCCTCTGCAGAGTGTGCACCTAAAGCTACCTGAAGAAAATGAATGGTGTTCTTCTGATCCTATTAGTACAGTATCGCAGACAGCTGCAGTATTTACAAGTTAGTGTAGTGCGTCCTCTGCACAGTGTGCACCTAAAGCTACCTCAAGAAAATTAGTGGTGTTCTTCTGATCCTATTAGTACAGTACCACAGGAAGCTGCAGTATTTACGAGTTAGTTTAGTGCGTCCTCTGCACAGTGTGCACCTAAAGCTACCTCAAGAAAACTAGTGGTGTTCTTCTGATCCTATTAGTACAGTACCGCAGGCAGCTGAATTCAGTATAGCTAGATCAATTCCTGTTATTCTCTTCCTACTACTGACAGGCAGGCAGGTGTTTTTACAGTATTTACAGCTACCTGAAGAAAATTGCTGGTGTTCTTCTGATTCTATTAGTCCTATTAGCTACAGTATTTACAGTTAGTGTAGTGCATCCTCTGCACAGTGTGCACCTAAAGCTACCTGAAGAAAATTAGTGGTGTTCATCTGATCCTATTAGTACAGTACCACAGGTAGCTGTAGTATTTACAAGTTAGTGTAGTGCGTCCTCTGCACAGTGTGCACCTAAAGCTACCTGATGAAAATTAGTGGTGTTCATCTGATCCTATTTGTACAATACCGCAGGCAGCTGCAGTATTTACAAGTTAGTGTAGTGTGTCCTCTGCACAGTGTGCACCTAAAGCTACCTGAAGAAAATTAGTGGTGTTCTTCTGATCCTATTAGTACAGTACTACAGGCAGCTGTAGTATTTACAAGTTAGTGTAGTGCGTCCTCTGCACAGTGTGCACCTAAAGCTACCTGAAGAAAATTAGTGCTGTTCATCTGATCCTATTAATACAGTACCACAGGCAGCTGTAGTATTTATAAGTTATTGTAGTGTGTCCTCTGCACAGTGTGCACCTAAAGCTACCTGAAGAAAATTAGTGGTGTTCATCTGATCCTATTTGTACAATACCGCAGGCAGCTGCAGTATTTACAAGTTAGTTTAGTGCGACCTCTGCACAGTGTGCACCTAAAGCTACCTGAAGAAAATTAGTGGTGTTCTTCTGATCCTATTAGTACAGTACCACAGGCAGCTGTAGTATTTACAAGTTAGTGTAGTGCGTCCTCTGCACAGTGTGCACGTAAAGCTACCTGAAGAAAATTAGTGGTGTTCATCTGATCCTATTAGTACAGTACCACAGGCAGCTGTAGTATTTACAAGTTAGTGTAGAATGGAAAATTCCCCTAAGTGGACTTTACCGGCACATTGCTGAAATTATATATATATATATATATATATATATATATATATATATATATGTATAGAATAGCGTAGTAATCTGTATAACAAAGTATGAAGAATAAAATAATTTTTACAAGTTAGTGTAGTGCATCCTCTGCAGAGTGTGCACCTAAAGCTACCTGAAGAAAATGAGTGGTGTTCTTCTGATCCTATTAGTACAGTATCGCAGGCAGCTGCAGTATTTACAAGTTAGTGTAGTGCGTCCTCTGCACAGTGTGCACCTAAAGCTACCTGAAGAAAATTAGTGGTGTTTTTCTGATCCTATTAGTACAGTACCACAGGAAGCTGCAGTATTTACGAGTTAGTTTAGTGCGTCCTCTGCACAGTGTGCACCTAAAGCTACCTGAAGAAAATTAGTGGTGTTCTTCTGATCCTATTAGTACAGTACTGCAGGCAGCTGTATTCAGTATAACTAGATCAATTCCTGTTATTCTCTTCCTACTACTGACAGGCAGGCAGGTGTTTTTACAGTATTTACAGCTACCGGAAGAAAATTGCTGGTGTTCTTCTGATTCTATTAGTCCTATTAGCTACAGTATTTACAGTTAGTGTAGTGCGTCCTCTGCACAGTGTGCACCTAAAGCTACCTGAAGAAAATTAGTGCTGTTCATCTGATCCTATTAGTACAGTACCACAGGCAGCTGTAGTATTTACAAGTTAGTGTAGTGCGTCCTCTGCACAGTGTGCACCTAAAGCTACCTGAAGAAAATTAGTGGTGTTCATCTGATCCTATTTGTACAATACCGCAAGCAGCTGCAGTATTTACAAGTTAGTTTAGTGCGTCCTCTGCACAGTGTGCACCTAAAGCTACCTGAAGAAAATTAGTGGTGTTCTTCTGATCCTATTAGTACAGTACCACAGGCAGCTGTAGTATTTACAAGTTAGTGTAGTGCGTCCTCTGCACAGTGTGCACGTAAAGCTACCTGAAGAAAATTAGTGGTGTTCATCTGATCCTATTAGTACAGTACCACAGGCAGCTGCAGTATTTACAAGTTAGTGTAGAATGGAAAATTCCCCTAAGTAGACTTTACCGGCACATTGCTGAAATTATATATATATGTATAGAATAGCGTAGTAATCTGTATAACAAAGTATGAAGAATAAAAGAATTTTTACAAGTTAGTGTAGTGCATCCTCTGCAGAGTGTGCACCTAAAGCTATCTGAAGAAAATGAGTGGTGTTCTTCTGATCCTATTAGTACAGTACTGCAGGCAGCTGCAGTATTTACAAGTTAGTGTAGTGCGTCCTCTGCACAGTGTGCACCTGAAGCTACCTGAAGAAAATTAGTGGTGTTCTTCTGATCCTATTAGTACAGTACCACAGGAAGCTGCAGTATTTACGAGTTAGTTTAGTGCGTCCTCTGCACAGTGTGGACGTAAAGCTACCTGAAGAAAATTAGTGGTGTTCATCTGATCCTATTAGTACAGTACCGCAGGCAGCTGCAGTATTTACAAGTTAGTTTAGTGCGTCTTCTGCACAGTGTGCACCTAAAGCTACCTGAAGAAAATTAGTGGTGTTCTTCTGATCCTATTAGTACAGTACCGCAGGCAGCTGCAGTATTTACAAGTTAGTGTAGTGCATCCTCTGCACAGTGTGCACCTAAAGCTACCTAAAGAAAATTTGTGGTGTTCTTCTGATCCTATTAGTATAGTACCGCAGGCAGCTGCAGTATCTACAAGTTAGTGTAGGGTGTCCTCTGCACAGTGTGCACCTAAAGCTACCTGAAGAAAGTTAGTGGTGTTCTTCTGATCCTATTAGTACAGTACTGCAGGCAGCTGTAGTATTTACAAGTTAGTGTAGTGCGTCCTCTGCACAGTGTGCACCTAAAGCTAGCTGAAGAAAATTAGTGGTGTTCTTCTGATCCTATTAGTACAGTACCGCAGGCAGCTTCAGTATTTACAATTTAGTGTAGTGCATCCCCTGCACAGTGTGCACCTAAAGCTACCTGGAGACAATTGCTGTTGTTCTGCTCCTATTAATACCACAGGCAGGCAGCTACAGTATTTACAGTTAGTGTACTGTGTCCTCTGCACAGTGTGCATCTAAAGCTACCTGAAGAAAATTAGTGGTATTCTTCTGATACTAATAATACCACAGGCAGGCAGCTGTAGTATTACAAGTTACTGTAGTGCGTCCTCTGCACAGTGTGCACCTAAAGCTACCTGAAGAAAATTAGTGGTGTTCTTCTGATCCTATTAATACCACAGGCAGGCAGCTACTGTATTTACAGTTAGTTTAGTGCATCCTCTGCACAGTGTGCACCTAAAGCTACCAGGAGACAATTGCTGTTCTGCTGCTATTAATACCACAGGCAGGCAGCTACAGTATTTACAGTTAGTGTACTGTGTCCTCTGCACAGTGTGTACCTAAAGCAAAGACAATTGCTGGTGTTGTCATACTAATAATACTACAAGCAGGCAGTTGATTCTGCTAGCTGCAGTATCAGAATATATAAATATATATACACATCCCAGCTTTGTGCAGCTACATATCACTGCAGGCCATTAGAGAAGAGAAGCTCCATCTCATTTACTAAGATTTGGAGCAACCACATTGGCAAAGAGCACAGCCTGTTTGCCCTTAGTAAATTCACCCTAACATGTCTAGTTTGCTCTAAGAAAAACTCATAAAGAGGATGAATATGAACTGATATTAATATCTCTTTTAAATAATTTACGTACAAATTTATGTTAGTATCCACTGTTCTAGTTGCATTAATAATGCATTATTAATGGCAAATAAAGTTGTTTCTTTTCTCCAAATGTAAATGAGCTATAGTTAAGTTATTATAACCAAATACAAACTGTAGGATTTTGCAGTGTGATGAGAGGTAGGGATAAGCATGCTTCATCAATTTAATCAATTTTATACATTTTTTTGGCAAACTCTGGACATTTCTGTGGTATTTCGTCAAAAATACATGTCAATGGGGGAGATGGAATTAATGTGTATCAACAATTCAGGGGAGCCAGAGAGGTTACCCCAGCAGCAGCTGCTTCAGTTTATGTCCAACAGCAGTATATCAGGGAAATTAGTTTAAGCTTTATTAGAAAATGTTATAGAAAAATTACAATTACATTACATTACAGTGGTACTGTATATATAACACCTCCACCCACCATTTAAAATTAGGATTGATAATGTTGTCACCTTATACTACTTGAGCCGGGATCACCATCACAATTACACACTGACATACGAACACTGGATAATAGAAACAGGATAATAATTAAATTAAACCCGGGGGATCAGAACCACAGTTAGCCACTAATTGGGCATAAGATATTTCACAATCTGCAACTGCAGAATAGTCCATAGTACGGGATCAGTCTACCTTATATTAATAGGCAAGCAGCAATGTAAAAGAGCGGACATGCCTTTTAATCCTTCAATCCTTATGGGGAAGTTGACTGTCCACCACAGGTGCTGTTAACACAATGCTTAACACGAATTCCAATGCTCAATGAACTTCAAGATATGTCATCTTCATATATCAGACATTATATTTGACCAAATCCTCCATTTGACATTATTCATATAATGATTGTGTGGAGCTGCCAGCTCTCAGCCTTTAAATCCGTCACATTATTTAAACATATAGTGTTGGAGTCATACTGGGTAACCTAGGTCATTAGGCATAAAAGGATAACTGCAACTGAGTCATTCCACTAGCATAGCATCCTTCTACGTAAACAGATTAAAGCCATTATGCCAGAAGATGCTGGTCACTGGATTCAACCCACACAGGTGATTAAGCCTTTGGATATTAAAGACCAAAGCTTGATAATTAGAAAAATGAAAAAAATAATGCATTGATCATGGGCTTTAGCTTACTGAACTTCAAGTGCTGATCTATGAAAGTCTTTTAGAACTTAAGCCATTTAAAGACAAGCCAGATTTCACTAAATTTAATGATCTCCTTAAAAAAGAAGTTGAAAAAGTAAAATAAAGGTATAGCTCCCGTACAAAATCTGGAACAGGTGTAAACTCCATGGATAGCGAAGAAGAGGAGGTGAGGAGTCAGCACCCAAGGGGATCCTAAAGGGAGGAAAGGGACAAGGATCAGAAGATGGAAAAGGGAAATCAAAAGAAAGAGAGTCGGTATTGGAATCATTGGAGAGAGTCAAGACCAGGAGTCAGAGAATATAATTCCTATGATTCGGAATTATTCTAGTGAATGCAATGCTAACCCTAATGACATGAAGGTGATCAATATTTTAGACTTTAAACTTGAAGATAGACACACTAGACTATTACAGAAAGGTCTTACGTTCTCACTGCAGGACAAGATGGACCACTTTGTGTGTCTCTTCCTGCATAAAGTCTACTAAGACTGATACATTCAGGTAAAACAAAAATTTTCCAAAACATAGCGGATGGAAGCGAACCTGGGAGCTCAAGAACAGAGAACATTAGAAAATACGATGTCCCTTTTGGATGAATTTGGTGAATACTTAGGTGATGAGGACTATGATGTAACTGATTCCTGGAAAGGAAAGGCCAACCTACGGATCAGATTCACCACTATGCCTCAATTTAAAAAAAATAGATGTCTAGGAGTGTTCCTGGACCTTGTCCAGGATGACCTATGTAAGGTGTGCTGGGATAGAAGGACCCTTGATGACTTAACCCCTGATGAGAGAATAGCACTAGCTATTAAAAGATGCAAAGAAGGTGGTAACTAAAAAAGAGCAATAAAGGTGGCAATGCGGTTCTTCTATCGGAAGAACTTTATGAGAGTGAAGTTCAGAGACAACTGGAAGACCATTCTGCATTTAAAAATCTGAAACATAACCCCTTTCCCTCTCTAGTGGCATCCCTTAATGAGAACCTTTTCTATGCGTTGGAAGCAAATCTCATTATAAAAAAAAAAGAGTATTTACACATGGGGGAGTATAATACCCCCACATTTTATATAATCACAAAAATTCACAAGATCACAGAAAAGCTCCCAGTAACATCGATTGTATCGGCAGTAAATGGGCCACTACAGAGGACTGGTAAATTCATTGATTCCCTGATTAAGATCTGGTGGTGGGCCTGCCCTCCTATATAAAGGATATGACTGATGGGCCAGATTAAGCAGATTATGGATTCAGAGGGTGCTCTGCTCATTGGGAAATCCTATGTAGGGAAAATAAAACATCAGCTTAGTGTCAGGATCAGCGAGCACATTGGTAGTATCAAGCAAAATGCTGATACTCCCTTGGCTCATCACTTCAAAGAATATCACGATGGGCACACAGATGGGCGAAAAGTGAGAGAGTAAAGGGGTTCTTTGCTTTAAAACTGAAAAACAGGAGGGAAGATTTTAATACCATTCTACTTAAAAAGGAGAAGGAATGGATTTTTTAAACTTGTGACTATGAGCCCAAAAGGGCTCAATATGGAGATGATTCTGAGGGTCTTCTTGGTGCTATAAAAAAATGATGTTAGTGTATTTTTTATGAAAATAGTGATATGATGAACATTTGCGCAATTATTACAGGGCCCAAAAAATCAGTAGCTATTTTTTTTATTCTACAGGTTATGTGATTTTAGAAAATGTCTAGTTTGAGGGGTCTTTTCAAATTCTGAAAGCTGTAAGTGAAAAATGAAAACCTCCAGATTTTTAGAGAAATGTTTGGGTACGTTAGATTTTCACCATTTTGCAAAAAGGCGCAATTTAAGATTTACAAATATTTGTTATTTATTAACGCAATACAGGTTAAGCTTTTATATTTAGTAAGAATTTTGTAAAATTAGCTGTGTTTTTATCTGCTAATAATGCTTTTATTGTATTTTTTGAAAATATATTGGTTTGATAAATATGTGCGCAAATACCACGGGGTCTAAAAAATCAATAGCACCTTCTTTTTATTCTACTGATCATGTGCTTTCATAAAATATATGGTTTTGGGGTCTGTCACAAATTTTGAAAGCTATAAGTGAAAAAAAAAACAAAGGAAAATTGCAAAAATGGTCTGGCCACCTGAGTGTAAAAAATGGAGCACAGGGCCTGGCAGTGAAAGGGTTAAACCAGCTTTGAAACATATGAATGTCTAGGGTCCAATTAAATAATTATGATCTGAGTGGTAATACCCTTTTGGGTGAATTAACCACTTGCTGACTGCGTCAGATATACTGGGGCACAATGGCTCTTCTGGGCAAAACCCCCGTACAGGTACATCCTACCCTTTTCCACCCACCAGAGGGCGCACGCACATGCCCACTGCACAGTGGGGGACCCAATGCGGGCATGATCTCCACTGACCACGCGTGATCACGTGCACAAGCGCTAACACAGGGATTTGTGTGTGTAAACACACAAATCCCTGTGCTGTCAAAGGAGAGAAGCCATATTGTTTGTTCCTACTAAGTAGGAAAAACTATATGGCTCCTCTCCTAGTCAATCCTATCCCCATACAGTTATAACACAGTGAGGGAAAACACAATTAACCCCTTGATCACCCCCTAGTGTTAACCCCTTCCCTGCCAGTGACATTTACACAGTAATCAGTGCATTTTTGTAGCACTGAGAGCTGTATTAATGCCAAAGGTCCCAAAAAAGTGTCAAAAGTCTCCGATCTCTCCGTCGCAATGTCGCAGTACCACTAAAAATCGCAGATCACTGTCATTACTAGTAAAAAAAAATGCCATAAAAATGCCATAAATCTTTCCCATAGTTTGCAGATGCTAGAACTTTTGTGCAAACAAATCAATATACGCTTATTGTGGTTTTTTTTTACCAAAAATAATGTAGAAGAATATATATTGGCCTAAACTGACAAAGACATTTTTTTTTTTTTTATTTGGGGGATATTTATTATAGCAAAAATAAAAATAGTTTTCTTTTCAAAAACTTTTTTTGTTTATAGCACAAAAATAAAAACCGCAGAGGTGGTCAAATACCACCAAATGAAAGCTTTATTTGTGGGGAAAAAAGGACACAAATTTTGTTTGGGTACATCGTTGAATGACCGCAAAATTGTCAGTTAAAGCAATGCAGTGTTAAATTGTAAAAAGTGCTCTGGTCAGGACGGGGGTAAAATCTTCCGGGGCTGAAGCAGTTAAGAAACACCATTAAATAAATGTACTTACTTTTTAAGTTGCTATGTACATGCTGAGATGGCTGCTTAAGTTTCATAACCTTCCTGGTGGCTGATAGGAGTAAGTGGGCTGGATGCTGCAGGAACATATGTCTTGATGAAGCTTACAGGCATGGTTATAATAGTTTCTTCCAAATTGCCGCCCCACTGACAGGAGCTATGTGCTATGTGCTGTTGATCCCGGGATGATCAGAATGCATGCATGCCTATGCCTAATAGAGGACGCTCCATGGAAAGTACAAGGTGGTCTGAACCTGAGCAGCATCAACAGGCACATTGGGAAGCTGACATCTAGCAATGCCAGAGTGGTGAGGGCCTCCGGGCAGCTGCACTCTACCTAACCTATTTATGTGTCTTGTTGTAATAGACAGCTTGAAATGCCAGTTCACATGCTGAAGACACAGTATATGAATCCACCTGCTTTCCTCTGTCTGCCTGCAGTAATTAGTTGCAGGCCAACTAGTGAGTGTGGCAAGTTCAATCTCTGTTCACCTAGGTGAGGTACCAGCAAAGACAGTTTTTTTTTTGTACATGAACTGGTCATTTTGGGCTAATTTATCCCAAAATGACCAGTTGATGTAAAAAAAAAGTATTTCAACAGCTCCTTGATGCTGCTACTCTTGCAAGCCACACTCACTAGTTGGCCTTGCAATTAATGACTCAGTGGTGTTTGCTTGAGCCCTCCTTGCTCCATGTCCAAAACCAGCACCTCCAGTTTATGGTTTCCAACGATCTTTAAATGAATTATCAATACATACAGTATCTCACAAAAGTTACAACCCCTCACATTTTTGTAAATATTTTTGTATATCTTTTCATGTGACAACACTGAAAAAATGACACTTTGCTACAATGTAAAGTAGTGGGTGTACAGCTTGTATAACAGTGTAAATTTGCTGCCCCCTCAAAATAACTCAACACACAGCCATTAATGTCTAAACTGCTGGTAACAAAAGCGAGTACACCTCTAAGTGAAAATTTCCAAATTGGGCCCAAAGTGTCAATATTTTGTGTGGCCATCATTTTTTCCCAGGACTGCCTTAACCCTCTTGGGCATGGAGTTCACCAGAGCTTCACAGGTTGCCACTGGGTTCCTCTTCCACTCCTCCATGACAACATCACGGAGCTGGTGGATGTTAGAGACCTTGCGCTCCTCCATCTTCCATTTGAGGATGCCACACAGATGCTCAATAGGGTTTAGGTCTGGAGACATGCTTGGCCAGTCCATCACCTTTACCCTCAGCAGTGGTCATCTTGGAGGTGTGTTTGGGGTCGTTATCATGTTGGAATACTGCCCTGCAGCCCAGTCTCCGAAGGTAGGGGATCATGCTCTGCTTCAGTATGTCACAGTACATGTTGGCATTCATGGTTCCCTGAATGAACTGGAGCTCCCCAGTGCCGGCAGCACTCATGCAGCCCCAGACCATGACACTCCAACCACTATGCTTGACTGTAAGCAAGACACACTTGCCTTTGTACTCCTCACCTGGTTGCCGCCACACACGCTTGACACTATCTGCACCAAATAAATTTATCTTGGTTTCATCAGACCACAGGACATGGTTCCAGTAATCCATGTCCTTAGTCTGCTTGTCTTCAGCAAACTGTTTGCGGGCTTTTTTGTGCACCACTTTAGAAGAGGCTTCCTTCTGGTATGACAGCAATGCAGACCAATTTGATGCAGTGTGCGGCGTATGGTCTGAGCACTGACAGGCTGACCCCCCCCCCACCCCTTCAAACTCTGCAGAAATGCTGGCAGCTCTTATACGTCTATTTCCCAAAGACAACCTCTGGATATGACGCTGAGCATGTGCACCCAACTTCTTTGGGTGCACATACTCAGTTTGCCATGCGGTGACATGTTGAACTTCCAGTGACTAGTATGCAAGAGTGAGAGAGATAACACCAAATTTAACACACCTGCTCCCCATTCACACTTGAGACCTTGTAACACTAACGAGTCACATGACACCGGGGAGGGAAAATGGCTAATTGGGCCCAATTTGGACATTTTCACTTAGGGATGTACTCACTTTTGTTGCCGGCGGTTTAGACATTAATGGCTGTGTGTTGAGTTATTTTGAGGGGACAGCTAATTTACAAGCTGTACAAGCTGTACACTCACTACTTAACATTGTAGCAAAGTCTAATTTCTTCAGTGCTGTCAGTGCTTTCCCCGCATCCAATTTGCATGTCAGGAGACTGTGACTGGTTCTGAATGGAGCAGGTTCACACAGCTCCAGGACAGCTGAGGAGCAGTTTCAGGTCCAAAGTCAAACAAAAATTCAGACCGAAATCAGACCTGAAACTTTGAACAGGGACACAATGGACCCCTGCTGTGAGCAGCTCCACATGGCAGTGTGAACACAGCCTTAAAGAGTAGCTGATCTGTGCAATCATTTTAGTGGATTGAATGCACTAGGCTAAACTGTAAAAATGAACAAATAATGTACAGTAATGAAAATATTGCATGGGGTGTAGTCATACTGATGCCAATCATCTAATCATGTACAATAAAACATAATTTTTTTTGTTATCTTTCCACATGATTGGGTATTCTTTGCAAAGCTTCACTTCACTTAGCTTCACATCATTCACTAAAATTAATTAAAATTCACTTTGCAAGGTAATTCTATTCTACTCCTTTACTAAGTCATCTGCATTGAGTTGATTTTAATAAATGTATATAACACAGATTTTATCTCAAATCAACTATACTGCAGTTAGAAACAAAATAATTCCACTGTAACTTTAGAATGCTGCATTGTTATCAGGAAGTGCTACAAATAATCATAGGAAATACCTTTGTTCTATTGTACAGTCAACAGTTATGTAGGACATTATGAAATACATTTTTTTCCTCTGGGCCGTGGCCTATCTACTCTTTTGACAGATAATGCCATATAAATGCCAGATAAATTGAATGGAGCACACAAAGGATGCCCAGTAGCATAGTTGGAACAAATGGATTCAATCAGAACTCCTACTTTTAATGGAGTGCCCACAGCTTGACCTTTATGTTTGTTTACTTTTATTTTATCTTCATTCTGTCCTATTACAAACGTACAAATGGGGCACAGAAAACTCATTAAATAAGGCTAAAATGTAACACATGGCTGCTGATTGTGGAAAAGTATAGAAAAGTATAGATGATCCAAAAAAACATGCCATTAAGGTATTCCATATAGATCATTTACAGTAAATATAACCATATACATTCGGACACAATCAAATTGTAAAAAACAAAAAAAAAAAAACTGAACATGCTACACACTTATTTGTTTAAACCAACATCTGTTTACTGTGCAGTTTGCACATATCATATGCCATTTGAGCCCTCCACAGACAGTGAGGTGTTGGGTTAATATCTGCCTTAACCAAGGGTAACAAATTAGAACATATGGACAAGTTACAAGACATTTAAAGTGACCCAGTAGTATGATTATACAAAAAAAGCAACAGATCCACTTTAAAGCTGGCCCCTAAAGTAGTTTATAATTATCTTCCCTTTGCTTTCTCCAGAATAAGGAGAAGAAAAACTCTTTGTAAGCTACAAGTCACTCCTATTTAAAGCTCAAACAAGATTGGGGACATTATTTCTGTCTTTAAGTGACAGCATTGGTGCCTGAGTAGTCAGACGCACACTTGAAAGTAATGGGTATTTCTTTACTCTACCAGCTGTAAATGCACTGACGGTGAAGAGAAGGGAAGGTGAGCATAATTTGCTGCAGAGACTGGTATTAAAGTGAACCTATTGCACTGGTAAAGCAGAGGTTAATTTTACCCACTTGGTCTTCTGTATGTGTTATCCTAGCATACATATCACACTGACATGTAACCCAACAGCTGACTATTGTACAAAACCACACATATGGTTTGATTTGGGTGACAGTTTTCTGCCCATTTTCAATCCAATTAGTTTACTTAATGTTTGTCTGCATATTGAAATGGTTTGTATTGAAATAAAATCTGTGCAGGATTTACAGGAAACAAAAATGGATTGGCAATGCGATCATGTTTTGAGGTAGGCAAAAAAATCTGCCAGAAGGTTGAGACAGTGGTTAATTTCAAACAAACATACATAGCCAAGCATTAAGAATGTATCCATGCAAATAATTGGAAAAGTTAGGAGTACCAAAAAAACTTCACAAAAAAAACAAGTTTGAAAGGAGACAAAGGAAGTATGCATCCACAAACTGCTAGGTTAGGAGCAAGTAATACTGTAGTTAGTCACATTCAAATGGACTTTAAATGTGACTGGCCACAATGAGGAACAGATATGACAGGTATTATCTTTAAATAAAGAAACAATAGCTACACACATTATACAGTTGCAGGACAGTAGGTAAGTAGCCTGGGTAAGCCACAATATAAAAGGGAGAGATGAGGCAGGTTTTATCGTCAAATATTTTTGAGTGCAGAAGCACCATGCTTGGTTAAACTCGGCAGCAAACATTAGAAATTTTGCAGCCAGGGTCCATATACAGAAACATTGTGTGACACTTTACAGTACCTGGACCTTGGAATAGGCCATGCACTTTGAGACACAAATCAGGGTTTACTCTGAAGCAAACATTTCAACATTTTGCAGCTGAGGTTCGGCTATGGAAACATCATCTTGCACCTCTACAATACTGGATAACCAGTAGACATGTGCACACTGAAATATTTTGTTTCGGAATTTTGTTTTCGTGAAAAAAATAAATTTATTTACTTACTCCCGAAATTCGTTTTTATTTACTTCGTTTTTCGTTAAAAATTGCATTCGTCCGAAAATCCAAATTAATTAAGGTCGAATCTGTCATTGAAGGCTTATGGTGTCTGTCGAATGTTCAAAGAAGATTCGATGGAGCATCTAAACTGTACGACGCCGCAATCGTACATTTCCGGTCGAATTTTCCGCCTACAAGCTAGCTGTAGTAGAATTCTAATGTTGTATGACTAGTAATAATTATATTTATTATTATTATTTTACTAGTCAACCAACATTAGAATTTTTCTATAGACTATTGGCGGATGCATTCGACCAGAAATGTACGATTGCAGTACAGTTTAGCTGCTCCATCGAATCTTCTTAGAACTTTCGACAGACACCATAAGCCAAAGATTCAACGCTTGTATGTTTTTCGTTACTTTGTCGAATCTTTGCCGTTCATGTTGATGAATGGTCTACTCTACCCCAACAGTCAGCCAACTTTCACATTCATTTCTCGATCTCCAAGTGCAATGGCAGGCACGGCATCCGAGGTTGTGTCAGATATTGATATGGCATTGGCAATGGCAACCCATTTCGACGACATGGAGGACGCTCCTGGGCCTTCTATGGAGGCAGCAGCAGCAACATCCCCACCATCATCCAAAAAGTGGTGCAGGAGGGGGACACAAGCTGCAACCAGCAGGAAGCGTAACCTTATGTGGACTCACATTGAGTTCCAGGTCCTTGTAAAGGAAACACTTCCTTGCTGGATGCAGCTGTGTGGCCCCCACTCCAGGGATACCACTCAGGAGTGGAAGCGGGAGAAGTGGGAGGAGATCTCCAGAAAGGTTAAGGAGACATATCGCCATCGGCGTGACCCAACTGCCTGTCGCAAAAAATGTAGGATTTGGCTGCCAAATGACCATGCCACTTTTTGCGATTCGGCACTGCATTGCTTTAACTGACAATTGCACGGTCGTGCGACGTTGCTCCCAAACAAAATTGACGTCATTTTTTTCCCACAAAGAGAGCTTTCTTTTGGTGGTATTTGATCACCTCTGCGGTTTTTATTTTTTGCGCTATAAACAAAAAAAGAGCGACAACTTTAAAAAAAAAGCAATTAATTTTTACTTTTTGCTATATAAGTATCCCCAAAAAAATGTAAAAAACTATTTTTTCCTCAGTTTAGGCCAATACATATTCTTCTACATATTTTTGGTAACAAAAATTGCAATAAGCGTTTATTGATTGGTTTGCGCAAAAGTTATAGTGTCTACAATATAGGGATAGTTTTATGGCATTTTTATTAATAATTTTTTTTACTAGTAATAGCGGCGATCAGCGATTTTTATTGTGACTGCGACATTATGGCAGACACATCTGACACATTTGACACATTTTGGGACCATTGTCATTTATACAATGATCAGAGCTCAAAAAATGCACTGATTTTACTGTGTAAAAAATGACACTGGCAGGGAAGGGGTTAACCACTAGGGGGCGCTGAAGGGGTTAAGTGCGTCCTAGGGAGTGATTCTAACTGTGGGGGGATGGGCTACCAGTGACACAACACTGATCACTGCTCCCGATGACAGGGAGCAGAAGATCACTGTCCTGTCACTAGGCAGAACAGGGAGATGCTGTGCTTACACTGGCATCTCCCCGTTCTTCAGCTCCTTGACACAAAAAAAGAGTTAAATACTAAAAAAAAAAAAAAATTGTTGTGTTACAGTGGCTGGACTTAACCAGCTTGTGGATCTGCCATATGTTCAATTACTATGGGGTTCCACATCCGCAAGTGGTTAATGCTTTGCAAAAGAAACAAGAAAGGAAATTTACACCATAGACAGTTCACACAAGCGCGTAATTAGAAAGGTGGACTGGACATCTATATTTACTCGGCACAATCCCAATCCTGTCTTTTATATTTTATTGTGCACCAAAAAAACATACGTTTTTCTTATAATAAATTTGGTTACTAAAAAATGTGCAAATCTTGTGCTACATGAAAAAATGTGCCTAATCCAAAAATTCAATTTGCATTGTTTCATTCTACGAGTTCATTCTACATGTGTTTCATGTGTTGATGTCATTTTCAGATTACAATTGTAGTTTAATTGTGAAACCGTTTCTCTTCTCTTTTTGTTTTGCAATTCCATAGTGCGTAAACGCAGCCAATTGGGGCGCAGAGGGAAGCAGGTGCCTCTCCTCCCCCATGAGCTTTTAGTGGGTGTAGGGGAGGATGAGATCACTGACCAGCTCCTGGCTCATCAAGGTTGGTGTCAGCATTGCATTGTGCAATGTGCAGGACAATTTTTTTGTCAAGCATCCTACGCGACATTTACCATGATGTGTTTGATTTCATTTAAAGATCGTTGACGTGTTTGATTTTATTTAAAGATTGTATCCAGGCCCAGCGCCGCCGGAGGCAGAGGGCAGAGGAGCAGGAGTCCTCCACGTCATCAACGTGCAGCAAGTACTGTAGTAGTGACACTAATACAGTGGGTCCTTTTCTATTTGTCCAGCCTTCCATTGTATATTCCAGTGTCATTGCTTCTCGCTCAAGCAGTGACAGGTAGAGCCTCTACGAAGCTCTGTCAGGTAACGCAATCGGTTGCGTAACTTACGGAATCTGACAGAACGTCGCCGCTCTGAACTGAGGTGCCTGATCAGTGGCGGTGCACCTAGCACACGCCACTGGAACCAGGACAGGTAAGTGCCTCGTATTTTCTTTTTTACTGATTTTTCTAAATGGTTAATGCATGTCCCTGCCTTGTAGATAAATGTTAGTGACCTGCCCTGTATTGCCATGCTAATGGATAATTCATTTTATCTATATACAGTATTTATTTATAGTAATTTGCTTTCAAAGTATTTATTGGATTTTTCAACAACAAGTAAGTTGTACAGTCAATGAATCATAAATGTACATTGGACATAACACATAAAGTTAGACCCCAGTGGGGTAGGTATTTCAAAAAGAGGAGGAATCACAAACGAAACCCAGAAAATAAAATAAAACAATAATAGGTGTGAGGGGTTAGGATCCGGCCTGTGGTTTTAACAGAAATCCGAAAGAACAATGCCGTTTACCATAAGAAAAAAGCTATAGAGAGGATAAAACCCTAGGCTTTCCCTGTGGCAGGAGTAGGGGGCCAGAGGGATTCCGTCGGCACCCCAAAAGGGAACTCGCTGTGACCGGCGAAACCTCCCACAGCCCCCCCCAACCGCCCAGTAAACATTGCTGAAAAGTGAATATCCTGATAGTGAAACAGCATCATATTACTTGAACCCCTTATAACAGGAACCTACAGGGATCCAGAGTGACACTAAGATCAACAAACTGTCTGTGATTCGAAACTTTAAGACAAGTAATAAGCAAGAAAGAAAGAGAAGAGTGTGAAAAGGAGAGGGGAAGGGGGGGGAGAAGGGAGAGAGGAAAGGGAGCCAGTACGCGGGGAGATGTCCCACAACCCCGTAACATCAAGCTGAGTTATGGTTGTACGCCCGGAATCAGGGAGATGCCAATGACATTTGCCCAGGGTTCCCAAGTAGCTTCAAATTGGTCTTTTGAGTTGTCGAGAATGCTAGCGAGCTTCTCTTGAGCCATGATCCAGGAAATTTTCCGGATCGTCGCCTTGAGGGATACTCTGGGTTTCTTCCATGCCTTGGCTATGGTGAGCTTAGCGCCCAGGAAAATAAAATGGATAAGTTTGCGGGTAAGCTTCGGGAGCCTGGGCAAATTGTCATTTAGGAGAGCGATCAATGGTATTTTCGGGATAAGGGCCTTGGTAGTTTTCTTTATCAGGAGGAAGATCTTGTTCCAGTATGTCCTCAGTCTTGGGCACTCCCAGAATATGTGGACCAACGTACCCCTAAGTAAACATCCTCTAAAACAACTTGGGTCAGCTGAGGGGAACATTTTGGCTAATCTGTCAGGAGGTAGATACCACCTGGTAAAAACCTTAAGACTAGACTCTACCATGGAGATATTCTTAATGCCCCTGTAAGCCCTGAAAAAGGTTGTCCTCCATTTATCAATGTCCCACTGCATAGACAGGTCTGACTCCCACGCTAGCATATATGGCGTCTTGGTTGACTGATTGGCGAGCGACTGATATATGATGGAGATGCCTCCCCTCCGCTCAGAAGACCTGCCGCACCAGAGTTCATATGGCGTGAATGAGTGGGGGGCCAATTTTGCCTCCCCGTTGTGGGCGAGGAAGTGACGAATTTGGTGAAATCTGAATCGCTCCGAGGTAGGCATCTCCAATTGGCTCACACAATAGGCCAGGGTAATAGGGCCTAAACTCGTATAGAAGTGTCCGATCCGGTACATCCCCTTATCCAACCACCAACGGAATGCTTTGATGTCTAGACCTGGAACGAAGTCCGGGTTGTTAAATATGTGAGCTAGTGGGTGGCAATTTGAGATCAAGTTCCGATTGTTTCTGAGGGAATCCCATAATTTAAAGGATTGAGAAAGAGTTGGTGAGAGAATTGAGGGACGTTTTCTAGGGGGGACCCACAGTAGGAAATCTAGGGTGTATGACGGTGCAGCCTGCCTCTCTATTTGGATCCAGTCCGGTTTTTCTGTCTTCCCATAGACTATTGATAGCTGGGCGAGTCTAGCAGCTTGATAATACCAGAAGAGCTGAGGGAGACCTAAACCCCCCTGTGATCTGGACAAGTATAAGGTATTTTGCTGAAGTCTGTGCCCCTTGTCTCCCCAGATGAACCTGATGATTTTCCTTTGAAATGCAGAAAGGTGATCTTTTACAATGCTTATCGGGAGGGCCCTGAAAAGGTAGAGGAGTCTAGGAAGTAAGGTCATTTTAATTGCATGAACTCTACCTAGCCAAGAGATTCCTCCCTTAGCCCAGTTGCCTAGGTCTGACTCTAGCTTGCGGTATGTGTGAGGGAAGTTGGCCGAATAAAGTAGCTCAGTTTTCGCGGTGAGCCTGATCCCTAAATAGTCAATAAAAGTGTCGCTCCATCTAAACTCAAAGGCATTCTGGAGGGAAGTGACCACATGCGGTTTGAGGGAAATGTTCAGTGCGGATGATTTTGAGTAGTTTACCTGTAGACCCGAAATCCGTGAGAACTCCTTTAGGAGTTTGCACAGATTTGGTAGGGAAGTGATTGGTGATGTGATGAATAAGAGCATATCATCGGCGAATAGCCCGCATTTGTGGACTTGTTCGCCGCATTTCACCCCTAAAATATTGGGATCTGATCGGACTGCGATTGCTAAGGTTTCAATCGCAATGGCAAAAATTAAGGGGGATAGAGGACAGCCCTGTCGAGTACCTCTTGCTATAGATAGAGGTTTGGAGTAATGGCCTTGTAAGCGAATTACTGCTTTTGGGGTGGAGTATAAGGCGTTTAGAGTCCCAAGAAACCCAGGACCGAAGCCCCATTTCTCTAGTAAGGAAAAGAGATAAGGCCATTCGATAGAATCGAAGGCCTTATGGAGGTCCAAGGAGAGGAGAAGACCTTCCTGTTTCGGTCCCCCTTCCCAATTCGATTGAAGGATGGAGACAATGTCTATTGCTCTCCTAATTTGGTCCGGTCCTTGTCTCCCTGGTATGAAACCAACCTGGTCCTTGTGTATATATAGATTGATAAAAGATGAGAGACGGTTGGCCAGGATTTTGGTGAGGATTTTGAGGTCATTATTAATCAGGGAGATTGGCCTGTAATTTTCCACTTCCTCGTGATTTTTGTTGGGTTTGGGGATGACCGAGATAAATGCAGTATTCAGTTGTGTATCAAGGGGGTTTCCTGTTTTAATGGAATTGAAAAATTTAGCCAAATACGGAGCTAGGGTTTCTCCAAATTGTTTGTAGTAAGGGACCGAGAGGCCATCTGGCCCTGGGGCCGATCCGGGCCTTAAACCTTTTATAACCGCCCTGACCTCCTCTACTGAAAAGGCTCCTTCCATTAGGTCCCTGCAATCTTTGGAGATCGAAGGGATCTGCAGATTGTCCAGAAAGGCCGCGGTTGAAGGGCCCTTCCCTGATTGAGGGGATTTGTAGAGATTTTCATAAAATTCCTGAAAGGCTGACATTATTTTACTGGGGTTAGCTGTCGGGGGATGACCTGCGATTCTAAGTTTAGGGAAGGAAGAAGATCGGAACCTCGGGGTGAGTTTGGAGGCTAGCATTGAGCCGAATCTGTCCTTTTGGCAATAAAATTTAGCTCCACTCCACCTGATGTTTTTCTCTGCTTTGGCCGTTAAGGTGAGGTTCAGCTCAAGTCTAGTCGCGTCCAACCTCTCTGAAATGTCCCTGTTCGGGTGTTTTTTGTGTTCAGCTTTTAAGGTGAGGAATGTTTTTTCAAGGCGTTGTATATCTATTAAGCGCTCCTTTTTGTATTGAGACGCGATCCTGATCAGAGTGCCTCTGATGGTTGTCTTGTGGGCAGCCCACAAGGTCTCTGGGGAGATATTGTCTATGTCATTCAGGGTAAAGTATTCTTTAATGGAGTCTGCTATCTCCTTACAGTAGCGGGGGTCCGAGAGTAGGGATTCGTTTAGGCGCCAGTAGGAACCACCTCGCCCCGAGAGGACGTTGCTCAGGGTAAGGAGGATCAAAGAATGGTCCGACCAGGCTGTGTCTAATATTGAGGCTTTTTTGGAGAGGGGTATTAGTGAGGAGGGGATAAGTATGTGGTCAATCCTGGCGTAGGATTGGTGGGGGGCAGAGAAGTGTGTGTAGTCCCTACTTCTGGGGTTTAGTTCCCTCCAGATGTCTACGAGTCCGTGGGTATGTAGCAGTTTCGCTATTTTCGTACTTAATTTCGTGGGGCGTGTGAGCTGGTCCTTGGGGGGTCTAGTTTTGTCCAAGCCCTGGTCAAACGCCACATTAGAGTCTCCACCCATAATGACCTTCCCTTCCAGAAGGGGTTCTATTGCACTGAGGAGTCCCTGAAAGAAGGATGCTTGACCCTTGTTCGGGGCGTAATATGAAATGATTGTGTATATAACTCCTTCCAGGGTCCCCTTCACCACTAGAAATCTTCCCTCCGGGTCCTTATAATCAGATATATAGGAGAATTTGCTGTTCTTGGAAAATAGGATTGCCATCCCCTTAGTTTTGTTGGGGGCATTTGCTAGGAAGAAGGACGGATAGTAAGAGTGGAGGAACTTTGGGGTGTACCGGATGGGAAAGTGAGTCTCCTGAAGGAGAACTACATCGAGTCTTAAAGATTTATAGTGATCCAAGGCTAGTTTCCTTTTTCTAGGTGAATTCAGTCCTTGGACATTGTGTGAGGCCACCTTGAGATCGATTCCTAGTGTAAGTGTGTCAGTCATCTGAGCAGAGGGGAGGGGAACTCAGGATCACACAGTCACTCACCAATGGAAGTCTTCCATGCATTTCCGGGTAAGATACGAAATGGGTGTCTTCTGTGTTTAACTCAGGGGGGTGTGAGGCTCCCGCTCGCAGGACGGCTGGAAAAAAGAGAAGTGATGAGCGGAGAAAAAGAATAGAAAAGGACAAACAGACATATCAGAGCAATAATAATAGCAACATGGGTCTCAAAATATGACCCTTGGGATCTTGTGGAAAACTTCCCACAGCAGACCCAAAAAAAACCCTTCAGTCCAGCTGGGAGGCCGACTGAAGTCCCAAAACCAAAGGACACTGAGGTTCTTCGGAAGTGAGAGGAGGCACAAGGGATCCACCCCGGACCCTATCTTTATCACTGTAAAACATTAATACATACACTCTAACATAAAAGAGCAACTGAAATGAGATTCAAACAGCCCTTAACTCATGGCGCTACATGCCAGGTTAACTGGTAATATACCATAATATTTAAATCAAAAAGGAAAACAGACAGAGACAGAGAAAAGAGAAGAGGCCAGTCTGGCCTTATGATGTTTTTCCCTCCTTGCTTCTCTTGGACGTAAACTTATTCCACAGGGGGGAAACAGGGCTGCCTGGTGGAGGGCGTTTTGTTGAGCCTGAAGAGGGTGCAGAAAAGTCCATTGGGGCTTCCTGTGAGATGAGGTTCAGGGACAGCAGCAGTTTTTCACCTTCTGGGAAGCTGGAAAAGGAGTGGGGTTTACCCTGCAGCGTGAGTTTGACTGCAAAAGGGAAGGACCAGCGGTATTTAATGTCCCTTTGTGATAGGATCAAGAGAAGAGGTTTTAGAGTTCTGCGTCTTTGAATGGTGGAGGGTGCTAAATCCGCAAAAAACTGGATCTGATGACCCCTGTGTTGCAGTTTGGGATTCTGACGGGATTGTCGCATGACTTCCTCCTTTGTCGCAAAAAAATGTGGTTTCACAATTATGTCTCTGGGTGATCCATCGTGTCTGGGGGGGCCGAGGGATCTGTGAGCCCTGTCTAATTCGAGCCGCTGAGTGGGGATATTAGGAATGATCTCAGAGATAATGTCCTGTACCGTGGAGGGAATATCCGTGAAGGTTTCTGGGAGGCCTCTAATTCTGAAATTATACCTCCTGGACCTGTTCTCGAGTTCGTCTATCCTGGAAAGGGCCACATCTAGTTGTTCCTGAACAGACTGTAGGTGGGCTGCATTTTGATTCGTTTTAGAGATCGTGCACTCCACTTTTTCCTCTATTGCTTCTATTCTTGAGCCTATACTTGAAAGGTCAGCTTTGATCGTGTTAGTGATCTGATGTGCCGTGTTGGCCAGGCCTTTCTCCAGCAATGAGGAGAATTTAAGAAACATGTCTTCTTGCATTTGGGTAAAGTCATTGAGGGAAAAGCCTGAGGGCTGATGAGCTGCCCCTGAGAGCTGGGCTTGTATGGGGAGGGCCTGGGGAGAAAACTCCTGGGGCGTCATGCTTGTGGAGCCTGTGGAGGCCTTTGCAGAGGCCTGGGGTTTCTGGGAGCCTTGATGGGAAGTCTGAGGGGTGGTTGAGGGCCCCTGTGCTGCCTGGGCATAAGTGAGAGTCGGTGGGGTTAATACTGGCCTGTGTTCCGGAGCTTTGAAGTGCTGGGCCGCGTGTGGCTGTGTGGAGTCCGTGCTGGCGGCCATCTTGGGACTCCCGTCGGCTCCCGCCGTATCGAAAAGCGGGCCGAGATCTCTCCTCACCGGGGGGCCGGACATCTCCGCTGGTTCCCCGGAGGATCCCTGACACGGGAGGGTTAGCTGTAAGCGGCGGTGAGGGCTGTGTTTGCCGTAGTGCGGCTCTGCGGTCCGGGGTGGAGCGGAGCTCCTGGCTCAAGCAGCCATCTTGGAACTCCCGCGCATGCGCACTCTATTTATAGTAATTTGAAGCTTGAACATTGTAATGTTCATCATTTCTCCTTTAAATAGGTGTCATCCAGTCAGAGGGGAGACTCAGGAGGAGGAGGCTGAGGCAGCAACGCCCACATGTAAGTTAGTATAATCTTGCTGGTATCTGCTGAGTGATCATACATGTTTCAATGTTCTTGTACTAATGTGTGAGATTGTTGTACACTGCAGATTGTAAAGTTCTTTTCTGGCATCAATATGTCCCTACAGTGACTGGTCACCAGGTTGGGGGAGAATATATTTTTATATATTTTTTTTTTGTTTATGTTAAAAATAAAAACATTTTGTTCAGAACTAATTGTTTTCTTGAGTTTTGCTTTCCTTGTTAGATTCATTATATGATGTTTATCTAAATGAACTAGTCCATTTATTATTACTAACTTACTAGAGACCTTATAATTGTAGTTTTTCTACATTTAACCATCAGGCTGAACTTAGAAAATTTAAGAGATTTCTCTCTACACTATTTCAATGTGCAAAGGGTAATCCCATGTATATTGTGTCCAGTCACGCCATTCAGCTTTCCCCCCACCAGAATACACAGCAGATAGTTACAGCAGGGGTTAACCATACGGTCCTCAACAGTGCACAGGACAAAGGTTGCAGGCTTGCAATCATGAGGGCAACAGTTAACCAGACAGAGGTTCACAGGCTAATGCAATCACAAGGGGCAACAGTTCAAAGGGCAGTCATCATTTCGAGGGCTTGCGTAAAATGGCAGCAGGGTAGATTAGTGACCAACTAATCTATCTTGCATAGAATCACGTTTGCAACTGTATGCTTCTTTGTGCTATGTTGTGTTGGTAACATATTCTGATCCTTGAGTTGACAGTCTCTCCATTAAGAGGAACTGTCATGCTGTTGAGGTCATCTTTAATCATTGTCTCTTATTTCCAGACCATCATACAAAAATGGTTAAATTAGCACACGTTGCTATTTGTATTTACAAAAACAGCAACACGTGAGCAGTAGCGCCACGTCAAGGCTTCAACCCTTGCTACTGTCCATTCACACAAAATTCATTCATGCAATCACGCACACTCCAGTCACTCTACACAACCTTCATTACAAAAAAGGGTGATGGAAGGAATAAAGGGAAAAATTTGGATTGCTTAAAACAATATAATTATAATATAAAACTATACAATTCTATTTAAATCTTAGGGTCACATCAAAGACAACTGCCATTGTCAAGTGGTAAGAAAATAAAAAAAATGATTTTCCTCAACATTTGGATGGTTCCTCTGAGTTCCATCTATCTTCACATGGTAACAATGATTCAGGTCTCACAAGTTAAGGGTAGGGTAACCCAGCTTGGGGAGGTTAAATTTGAGGAAAGTTATTTGTTCCATTAAATGGGGTGTTAGTTGTGCACAGTGTGAATTAAGGATGTTCCTAGTAATAGAGAAAACTCTCTCACTTTGCACAGTGGTTAGAGGACAGGATAGTAGTTGCTGGGCAACCAGGCAAAGACCAGGCCACACACTTTTCTTACCATCCCAATAGGTCAAAGGGTCCTCTGTAGGAAGCAAAGGTGCTTCATATAGGTAGGCCCTGACCATTTCAGAGGCACTGCTCTCCTCTTGATTACCTGCTGCTTGACCTGCATCCACCAGATTGTCAAGTGCCTCTACCCAACATGCACATGCTCCATTCGATTGTTTTTGAGTGATGGTGCCAGGCCTTGGTAATAGCAGACATGGCAGGTGAATCTTCCAAACCTGCCTCATCCGGCATACATCTCTGTTGCTGCAAATTACGGACCCACAAGAGACTGCATCTTTTGCCAGACCAGACTGGATCAAGGGTCATCACTTTCTGGTCTTCCTTCCATGCTTCCTTCCTCCAACATTAATGACTCACACATGAGTTGTTGGCCCTCCTCCATCCGCTGCATTTTACAGGCAATTATGGCAGCAAAGTCCTCCTCCACGGTGTGTGGTGCTCCCAGGGCCTCTGTAGCCTTCCAAAAGAGGCCTATGGCAGCCTCCTCTAGGGTACTCCTCTTCCTGCCACTTTCTCTTTGCAGGTGTAGGGGAGGGACCTGCATATCAGGCAGCCTGCTCAGCCCGGCCACCTCCTGGCTGAGACTTCCCTGTGTATGAAAAAGGGACATGGTTGTAATGTTTTGCATCATCAGTCACAATCATAAATTAGTACTCCAAACTAACATCTAGTTAACATCATTGATTGGACAACCTGAAATATTTAGAGGAATGCTATACCTGGCTCAATCTGGGCTCCTTCACATGTTGCTGCCTGGAAGGCCCAGGTTGGGCATCATAAGCCTCAGCTGGGGGGGAAGGAAGCGTGGAAGGAAGACTGGAGAGTGCTGGCCTGCCAGAAAATGCAGCCTGTCATAGTATCACATCCTGGGGACATAGATGTCATCTGCTGCGCCGGATCTCTGCGAATCCTGGACTTTCTTGCGCTCCCTTACATATGTGCTCCCCAGGCCACCAATTAGGATCTTCAAATATGTGATGTCTGCCGTGGGGATCACCTGCTTCACAATTTCTAACAATTGATCCAGCGCTGCCTTCCTCTTTGTTTGGTTCTTATAATGTGGGTGGTTGATCTCCCACAGACAAGGCAGCTCCCTGAACATGTCAATGAATATTGCCATGAAGTCGGTATCATTCAAGATATCCATTTTCACTGCAAGACACAACACAAGACAAACCCTAATGTCAGCCAAAACTCTCCTAATCTTGTTACAATATAGGCCTCAATCTAGAAGCAGTATAGGCCCAAGTTTGTCTCTTACCTTCGTTCTTACGATCGGCGCCTTTGATGCTCTTTCCTCCGCTCACAGATCGTACGTAATACACACGCGTGTTACGCTTTATACACACTGCGCATGGGTGTAACTCTGCCCGCCCCTGACCTTCTTTCTAGTCTATTCCCCGCCCCTTTTCGTTCTGCGCAGGGGGGGAAGAGCACATGGTGGATACACAGCAGGTGCGTGTTAATTACAGGAACAAGGAGGAGGAGGAGGAAAGCCCGGATCCGGAGATGTCCTGATCCAGAAGGAGATTTAAGGCATCAAATATGTCCTTTGGGGAGATGTTGGAGATGGTGGACATCCTGAAGAAGGCTGACTATGATGGGAAGTATGGACCTTACCCCAACCCCGATGTCAGAAAGGCCAAGATCATGGCGAAAGTGGTCAGGAGTCTGCACCGGAATTTTGGGGTACTACGATTGAAAGATCAGCTCAGGAACTGGTGGTCGGACCTCAACTTACGAGAACATGAGCTGTACAGAAAGATCTGGAGAGTGCTGCAAAAAAGTAAGTAGTTGTGCTGTGTTCCTATTCTTTATGTTTATTACGTTCGTGCTGCTCCATGTGCTTTTCTTAAAAGTGTACATTTTAAAATGGCAACTTTCATGTTCATGGGCACATTATTCGTTCCTATCAAACATTTTTCTTTCGGCCTATAAAACACCATTGTTTTGGCCATATGCATTTGGCCACATTTTTTACGCCCTACTTGTATGAAACTAATTTGGTTGTGTAGATGGCTTTGTTACTAGAATGAAATGCAAACTAGATTCCGTGTAAGGAGAGGACACTGAGCAGCTGTTTTCACATCTGGACACTGGAGCACTAGTGTGGGACACAAAAACACCATTTTTATTAGGGGGCCACACAGGTGCTCCAGTGTATACTATAGGGGGGTCTCCATCTGTGAATCTTGCACCAAACAGGTAAAGTATTGCAGCTTGACAAAGGACACTGAAAATGCTACATTTTGGAACTCTGCCAAAATAGACAATTGTAATATAGCAATATTTCCTATTTATAGTTCTGCCATCAAATATCTGTGTGCTAAGTATACCATTTTTGTTTTACATAGGGGAGAAAAGACTCGGAGGACACCCCTCATCCGAGGAGACCACAGACCCCCCACCTCTGGAAGAAGGGGAAATACCCCCAACCCAAGAAGAGCAGGAGGAAGAAGACGTGGTGGAAATAGTCACCACAACAGGTGAGTGTCTGCGACCACAGGCTCAGGTAAGAGATGGATGCCGGCATATTTTTGATACCTGTTTTTGTTTGGTTTCTCTCTTTTTAGGTGATCGTGATGTTGTGGATCCAGATCCTTTCACATCAGAAAGTGTCCAGATCCTGATCGGGGAGATCATGGGGTGTAATTTACAATTGGAAAACCTCAAGAAAAACATCAATGATGTTATTCAAAAAAATAAAAACATCATTGATGTTTTGGGGCGAGTTTAAAACCCCTTCAAATCCCTTTGTTTTTTTGTGTGCTACAATGTTAAAAATGTTTTAGTGATTTTTTGAAAAGCCAAATTTGGAGGATGCACTCAGTGTGCCAACATGTGATATCTGCCATCACGGGAGATCAATGGACGCGTTTTGGGGGGTGCGTTTTGGGGGGCTTCCTCAATAATAAAGTAGCTGAGAGGAAGGGGTTTCTCCCCCAAAACACGTCCCTTGATCCCCCGTGATGGCAGCTAGCACATGTTGACATTGGGAAATTTGTGTGCATCTTCCAAATTTGGCTTTTCCTGGGGTGACTTCACCCCATCTGAATGCAATATCAAACACAGTTCCTAAATACTCATGTCTGATATTGCCTTCAAGTTCTACCAAATGTGAACTTTGTAAGTTCAAGATTTGTGTCTTTCTTGTTGGTTTTACACATGCCTGTTTTATCTTAAATGGACATTTATATTTTTTATAATGCCACCCCAAAAATTGTTATACAACAAACATGTTGGTTTGTTTTAAAAACCTTTTCTAAATGCACATGTGATTGTGCAGGTGTTAAAAAGATTGTTAATCAAGAATGTGTGGATTATTGTCTCAACGCTACAACACTTTTGTGGTGATGTAATTGCTGCTTTCTGTGAAAATGGGGGTTATTTCCTAAGGGCAAATCCTCTTTGCACTACAAGTGCAGTTTCAGTGCAGTTTCAAGTGCACTTGTAGTGCAAAGTGTCTTTGCCTTTAGTAAATAACACCCAACAGTGCCTTGTATAAGGTTACACAATCACGCCATTTTCAGGACTCCCCTCATTTCTGTCAGGGTCAGCTAAAACAAACACAAGCAGTAAATGTCAACAAAGATTTGCTTTTTTTTGTTTTTATTTGATAAAGGCTTCACAAATTTGCTGGCATATTGATGGCCCCCCTACCCGCAAAGAACTCAAGGTATCTTAACCGAACATCACGGGCACTCAGGGAGGGCAAGCCAGAACGGCCACTTTCAAGAGCCGTCAGGGTTGTTTCATTTAGAATTCCGGTCTTAGGCCCAACTGAGCCAGCATAGTTGGCAGAATGTTGGTGTAAAAAGTTATGTAGAACACAGCACGCCAGGATTTTATGATTAAGTTTATACTCTGCCATATGGATGGGTTTCAGAAATAGGCGGAATCGGCTGGCCAGGATTCCAAATGTGTTCTCCACCACTCTTCTGGCTCTGGCCAGCCGGTAATTAAAACCCTCTGTTCCGGGGTGAGGGTCCTCATCGGGAATGGCCGCATAAGATGGTCCCCCAGCGCAAATGCTTCATCCGCAATGAAGACGAAAGGGAGTCCTTCCACATTCTCTTCTGGAGGTGGCAAGTCCAAGCTGCCATTCTGGAGACGCCTGTAAAACTCCATCTGGGCGATGACTCCACCATCGGACATCCGGCCATTCTTCCCCACGTCCACATACAGGAAGTCGTAATTAGCCGACACCACCGCCAACATCACAATACTATTGAACCCCTTGTAATTATAATAGTATGACCCCGAGTTGGGTGGTGGGACAATGTGGACGTGTTTCCCATCAATTGCCCCTCCACAGTTAGGAAAGTCCCACCGCTGGGCAAAGTGGGAGGCCACAGTCTGCCATTCCTGTGGCGTGGAAGGAAACTGTTGAGGAAAACAAAAAAAACTTAGTACTTTTGCACATAAACATGGAAAACAGATTAGACACAAACATTCTTGGCCAACATCCAGATAACATTTCTTAAGGGGAATTTTAAACATCAAAGTATAAGGTACACCTATCATACCCCCCCTCTCTCATGGGCCATTTAGAACATTATAGGGGAGATCTTGGACAGGTAACCCTCTTCACTTCATTGAGAGATGAATGCCTAAATACAGGGTATTACTTGGAACAGCCCCTCCTTAGTTACACTATTGGCAGCCCATTGGACAGGTAAGAAGTGTCATAATACAAAGATATAAATACACACTGTACACATTTGAGCACATTTGGACATTCTGCTATTACCTATCAAGATAATAATAGGATACAAAAACTTTAAACAGTACCATTTGAAAGCATACAGGCAGGCCCTTGCACTACATGCTTTGGGTAATTAATCCATAAATCTGACCACAAAAGAGGTGGGTTTAGTGTGTATGGGTTTGGCAAAGTCAGCAGATAGATCATTGAGGATAGATAGAGAATTGGTATCAGCTGACTTAGCAGTTGGGGGAGGGAGGGTTAATAAAAATTCCTCTGACACTCTGCCTGAATTTAAATCACAAATCAGATTTCTAAACATTTTAGGGGGTGTTTGGGGTAAAGCACTACTATGGAGCTGATAAAATACATTGTTAAGTGACTACACGAGGTGAATATAGGGGCAGGAGAGCATGCTGGGGAGGTAAGTGAAGGCAAATATGTATGAAGGACAAAAAAAATAATTGCACAAAAATCCAGCATGCATGAGAACAAAGGGGACATTCACAGCATATTGCAATCATTGTAATTAGGGAATGAGAAAAGAAATACAATATATTATCAAACATTACATACAATAAAATGTGAGATTAAAGGATAAAAATCTTACCTTCATATATTCCTTCTGCAGGACCTGGATGATGGCAGAACAGGTCTCTGGGATAATGATCCCAGAGCCTGGGGGGGGAGATGCCTGTTGAGAACTTCAAGTCCTGCAGGCTTCTCCCTGTCGCCAAGTACCGCAGGGTAGCGACGAGCCTCTGCTCCGGAGTGATGGCTTGCCTTATGCAGGTATCCTGCCTGCTGATATAGGGCGTCAACAAAGCCAACAAACTGTGAAATATGGAGTCCGTCATCCGGAGAAAGTTCCTGAAATCATCAGGATTATTCTCACGGATCTCACGGAGCAAAGGCATATGAGAGAACTGGTCATGCTGAAGCAACCAATTCTTGGTCCATGAACTCCTCCCTACCCTGTTCATGAACTGGACTTGTGTCAAGGTCAGGACCCCAACACCAAGCCCCCGCACAGCACGAACTCTACGAGGAGTACGTATACGAAACATGGCTAGAAAACGGTCGGCTGCTCAGAACGAAGTAACAGAATGCACTGAACAACAGCAAGGCCTGTGAAGAGCGACCTGAAAAACAGCAACGAGCAGGCAAGATCGCACAGAAAACTCCGATACGAACTGACTACACGCACTGAAGAGCAGATACAAACCCACAAGCACAAACTGGACCGCAGAAAACGATCTGAAAGCCACGAGTCTGAAAAAGCGCGAATCATCTCTCACCAAACTTTTACTTACACGAGATTAGCAAAAGGAGCCCAAAGGGTGCCGCTCTTGGTTCTGAACTGGTCTTTTCTAGACTCGTCGTACGTGGTGTACGTGACCGCGTGGTTGGCGATCGGAAATTCCGACAACTTTGTGCGACCGTGTGTACGCAAAACAAGTTTGAGCCAACATCCGTCGGAAAAAATCCTAGGATTTTGTTGTCGGAATGTCCGATCAATGTCCGACCGTGTGTACGGGGCATAACACAATAGCAGCAGATTATTATGAAAAAGTTAAGTTGAACTGTACTTGCTTCACTATTGTTCTGCTGCTGTGCTTATGCTTAATTGATAAATAATTCAGGTTCTCTGAAAAACGGACCAGCTAAGATTGACAGTCTTCTGAAATGATTCAGTGTGTGTGTCTCTCTCTGCTAGCAAATCATAAGTGAAAGTAAGTTCAAGTTGGCTGTACGTGTGTACTTAGTTCTAGCTATTTTACTGCCCCTCCTCTTTGGTTACAATCGGCCAATAACATTCATCATCATCATTATTTTTATTTTACTTCCCCCACCCAATTCCAGCAGCTATCTTTTCTTTCTATGTCGAATATTTTCTCTCTATGTCAAATATTTTCTCTCTATGTAGAATAATCTTGGACTAATAGAATTAAGGTTAGGCACATTCGACCATAGGTTCGATAGACACAGATTGTTATTGTCAGCGTCATGTCGAATCTCCTATCTACATCGAACATTTGTCATCGGAGGGGATTGTGCCACCCTCAAGAAATGTGGCACCTCTTGAAAGTGACACATTTTGGGCTTCTTCTGGCCTTGTAGCTACTCTTGTATCAAGAATCTAATAGGGTGGCCACCCAATAGTGGCCCATCCCTAAATTCTCCCATTCACCATAAATTGCCAAGCAGCATGGATACACTTTTACTTACTATAGGAAATTTCAGTCTTAATTAGTGTTTCATTTCGTTAAGACATAAATCGCCCTTCAACAAACTTAACCTCTGCACCCACCTGTTATAACAGCTCACATTTCCATTATACTGAAAGAGGGGAAGGATCCACATTACTGTGCAAATTATCGCCCATTTTCTTTACTATTTGTAGACCTGAAACTGTTCACAAAAATTATTGCCACACATTTAGTTTCTCACCTCTATCAAATAATACATATTGATCAAGTGAGATTTATACCCACAAGGGAAGCCAGGGATGGAAAAATAAGAACTATAAATATAATCCATGCAACCCTGTTGGAGAAATGTTCTTTTCTCTTCTCTACAGATGTAGAAAACGGTTGACTAGACTATCATTTGGCTTAGCCTAGAAGCTTTTGGTTTGTTTTATTCATGCATCAGTGTATTGGGTCACAATACTCCGCTCCAACTGCTCGAGTTTGAACCAACAGTACCTTTTTTGGACACTTTTTTAATTGTGAATGGGACAAACCAAGCATGTTCCATTTCTGCCTTATTTTTATCATAGGATTTCTGCTTATGTGGATGACCTAATGTTTTTTTCTTCGTAACCCTGACATTACTATTCCTAATCTTCTGGCTGAGTTTACTTCATCTGGAGAACTATCTAATTTTCGTATTAACTATCAAAAATCTGAAGTCTTAAATATGACTTTATCAATCTCTGACTAATAGAATACAGACAAATATTGTTATCTAGTTATCTAGAGATCTCTCCAAAGTCTTCCCTCCCAATATTCTACCACTTCTCTTTGTAGTCAACAGCATATTGAACACATGGACATTCAAAAATGTCTACTGGATGGGGAGGTGCAAAGCAACCAAACAAAATCTACTGCCCGCCTCAAAACAATTCCTATACACATCCCACCGTCTTACTTTAAAAGTGTCCAATCCATTTTTAATAGGTTTGCCTGGGCCTCAAAACCTGCATGCATTAAACCCAAAACATTGTGCAGATAGAAAAATATTGGAAGGATGTCCCTGCCAGATGTTAGATTATACCAACTTGCAGTACACCTGACCAGAGCCCTGGATTGACAGAGTCCTTAATATAAAACAATGCTTTGATATGGAACAAGCATCCCTCTGACTTTAATTTTGCTTTTGCAGTGCTCCACTTTTCCGGCTACGGCACTCCATAAACACCCAACCATCTCACCAACATGGCATATATTCACACATGCTTTATGGCCTGCAATATATTCCACCTCCATAACATTTGTTCTCTATCCAAGAACACCTGCAGTTTTAGCCTGACCTGTCTCTTGTCGGACAACCTGCACTATGCAAACACTTGCTCACCATATTATATCTTTAATAAAAACTGGCTGAAGACTGAGTCCACACTACAAAAATATGGAACTTTTATCCAGATATTTTTAGGATCTTACAATATTTCCTTCAAATCCTACCAACGCTAACCGACCCAATTTAAGAGAGAATGTCAGGGTGAGGGTCCAAATGCATTACGCACTTTCAAAGTCATAAAAACTGCTGCTAATGGAAGCCCCCCAATCTCCACTACAATCCCTAGACTGCTGGGAAAGACTTACAAATAGCTTCTAGATCTCAACATTCTCAGGCTCTTCTACAGATTATTGATCAGTAATTAAAATCAGCAATCAGGCTATAAGCTGGTGACATGGAAAGTACTGCACCCCCTCATTTCTACATTCTATCTACCCTTCAATATCTAATTCCTGCTAGCACTGCAATGCCAGGAAAGGTAGTCTACTCTGTATCTTCTAGTCGTGCCCTGCACTACATTTCTTTTGAACTTAAGTACACCAGATTGTTTAAAAAATTCACTGAGCACACCATACCTAAGGACCATGTCTATTTCCTCCTCCACCACAACACCGTACTACTAAAAATCCATAAAAAGTTAGCATTCATTTGGTCAGCACTGCATGATCTTATATACCAGCGAACTAGAAGTTCCGTACACATCCGACAATATCACAATGGTTGAACTGAATTGAGAACATTAGACTGATGGGAGACTTGCCCAGTTCAATAAGGGGTTCCAGTGATAAATTTAGGAACACTTGGTTCTATTGGTTAGAATTCATGTGTGCAGATGACTACACACAGTTGTCTGGGTGATTACCCTCTCTCACCAAGTATATGTACAGTGGAAAGAAAAAGTCTACACACCCCTGTAAAAATGTAAGGTTTTTGAGAAAAAAAAAATCAGACCAAGATACACACTTCTGAATTTTTTTCCACCTTTAATGTGACCTATAACCTGTACAATTCAATTAAAAACAAACTGAAATTGATGTTTAGTGTTAAAAAAAATCAATAAACAATGTGGTTGCATAAGTGTACAAACCATCTTATAAATTAAACTGCATTCAGAATTAAACAATCAAATCCAAACTGATGTTAAATAGTAGTCAATACATTCCTGCCATCAATGAAAATGACTGATAAAGTCAAATTAAAGCTTGCCTGTTCTAGTAGGATTTTTATGACATTTACCGTTTCCTCTTACAAAGCTTCAAAGGCTTAGAAGGTATCATTCAGGAGAAAGTACAAAATATTTCTAATACACACGAGCGGACTTTACGGCAGACTTGGTCTGACAATCTTTCCGACGGACTTTGTAGCGTAGGTGCGCCGGACTTACAAACGGACGGACTTGGACACACACGATCACACCAAAGTCTGACGGATTCGTATGTGATGATGTACGACCGGACTAAAATGAGGAAGTTAATAGCCAGTAGCCAATAGCTGCCCTAGCGTCGGTTTTAGTCCGTCGGATTAGCATACAGACGAGTGGATTTTTCGACTGGACTGGAGTCCGTCAGAAAGATTTGAAACATGTTTCATTTGTAGGTCCGTCGAACTTTTGGGAAAAAAAGTCCGCTGGAGCCCACACACGATCGAATTATCCGACGGAGTCCGGTCCGCTGGACCAAGTCTGCTGTAAAGTCCGCAGCATAAGGTATTAGATGTACCATGGGACAAAGTGAAGATGATCATCAACAAGTGGAGGAAATATGGCACAGCAGTGACATTACAAAGAACTGGACACTGCTCCAAAATTGTAAAAAAAAAAAAAAAAAAGTGGTTTGAGATGTTCCAAAATTAAAGTCGCTGCATGACTTTCTGACATGTACTGGTTGTGTACTGCATTTGACAACAATCTCTTGTTCTCTTCATATGTGTGGGCTGTGGGGTTTGGTGGAAAGACAAGCCCTTTCTTACTAAGAAAAACATGCAAGCCCCATACATTGTGCAAAAAAACTACATTAAGTCTGCTGGGAGCATGTGGGAAAATGTGTTATGGCCTAAAGAGAACAGGGTTGAACTATTTGGCCATAGTTCAAAAAAGTATGTTTGGGAAAAAAACAAAATCGTGCATCAAAAAAGCATACCTACATTGAAGCATAGTGGTTGCAGCATAATGCTTTGATGTTATTTTTCTTCAGCTGGATCTGGGGTTATAGTCAAGGTGGAGGGACTTATGAACAGTTCCAAATATCAGTCAATTTTGGCAAAAAACATTCAGGCCTCTGCTAAAAAGCTGAAGATGAATAGGATTTTCACCTTTTAGCATTACAACAACTTAAAACATACCTCCAAATCAACATTTGATCACTTTTGCAAGGAAGAGTCGGCAAAGATTCACAAGGCAAGATAGATATGCTGATAGACTCCCACCCCAAAAGACAGAATGCGGTCATAAAATCAAATGGTGCTTTAATAGAGTATTAGTTTAAGGATGTGGATACTGAATACATGCAACCACATTGTTTTTTATTGACCCCCCCCCCCCCCCTTTGAAGGTTTCAGCTTATTTTAATTAAAATGCACATTGAAAAAATTATATCCAGCTTTTTAAGCATCAATACTAGCATGGACAGCACTAAACTCCATCTCGCCGCAGTCCATGCCAACTGTTATGCCGCGTACACGCGGTTGGATTTTCAGTGATGTTCGATGGCAGCTCGTTGTCGGAAATTCCGACATCAGACATTTTCCGTCTGAATTTCCAACAAACAAAATTTGAGATCTGGATCTCAAATTTTCCGACAACAAAATCCGTTCTTGTAAATTCCGATCGTGTGTAGACAACTCCGACTAACAAAGTTCCACGCATGCTCTGAATCAATCACGAGATGGAAGCGATCGGTCTGGTAAAACTAGCGTTCATATTGGAGATAGCACATTCATCACGCTGCAAATTTTTAGATCTTTTAATGCAGCGCATTCTCTTCTTCAGAATGCTAGAATAATGAATATTTTTTTTTTCGTCATCTCCATAATAATGTTTTTATTTTTTGTTTATAGTGTTTTTTTTATCAAGATCTCCTGCTTTTTTTATTTTTTTCTGTAGTGCTCTCCATAATATTGTTTTTTGTTTTGTGTGTCAAGTTACCACCACACCATTATTATCTTGTATTTTTTTAACCTCAAGGAGGTTGGTTGGTGTTGGTGTCCCTTGTTAATTTGACATTGTATTTAGGAAATGTGCCTGCCTAGTCACAAACAAACTGTCCTTTTTTTAAGTAAAACACATAGGCAAGTATTTGTGAATCCAAAATAGCCATGTATTATGGGTCATAATAAAATAAAGAAGAAGGCAACACTGGAGAAACTGGTGAAATTGGCGAAGCCTTTGTACCCCAGGGCACACATCAACTATTTTACATCCAAAATTGGTAGCCTGAGCAGTCCATATAATAGTGAGCACAATCCAGTCCTGGACGACAAGAGATCAGGAACATCAGCAGATGACATATATATCCCCAGGCTGTGGTCATACCACAGTCTGCATCTTTTGTCAGACCAGACTGAACCCAGGCCATCACACTCTTGTCTTCCTTCCACTCTTCCTTCCAGGCTGTGGTTTTGGAGTTGTGGCAGGAGGTGGAGGAGGATGGTCGAACTCACACAGGTGGGTTTTGGTTGTGAGCTGGCCCCTCAACCCCTTATTTAGGGTCAGATACATAATTTCCTCACAAATGAGGCATTGGCCCTCCTCCATTTCCTGCATTTTACATGCAGCCATAGAGGCAAAGGCCTCTTGAAGAGTGGGGTTGGTTCTGAGGGTAGCATTAACCTCCCGAATCAGCCCAAGTGCTGCCTCCTCCGCGTTACTCCCCTTCCTGGGCCTTTTGGTTGGAAGGTGGAGGGGAGGGACCAGGGATTCAGTCAGGCTACTGGGCCGGGCCACCTTCTGGCTGTACTTACCCCGCCAACTCCTGGCTGCCACTTACCCCCGCCACCTCCTGGCTGCCACATTTCACAGCCTTCTCCTAGCTGCCACATTCCACACTCTCCTCCTGGCTGAGGCTATCCTGTGTATGAAAAAGGGACATAGTTTTAGTTTTTTATTCATCAATCACACACAATTTTCAGCTCATGACTATTGCAAATTGAAAGCATTTTCATTCTTGTCCCAAACGTTTTTGTCCACTACTGTCTATTGATATGTAAAACATTTTATTAAATCAGCAATTAGTGATCAATAACAACATCTAGTTAGCATCATTAATTTTACGACAAGGAATATGTAGAACAATGCTATACCTGGCTCAAGCTGGGCTCCTCCACTTCTTCCTGGCTGGAAGGCCCAGGTTGGACACCGGAAGCCTCAGCTGAGGTGGAAGGAAGCGTGGAAGGAAGAGTGGAAGGAAGGGTTGAGACTTCAGTCTGGTCTGACAGAAAACGCAGTCTGTCATAGTACCACAGCCTGGGGACATAAATGGCTGCTCCTGATCTCATGGAATCCTGGACCTTATTGGGCTCCCTATTATAAGTGCTCCTCAGCCCAGCAATTTTTGCCTTCAAATAAGGGATGGTTGCCATGGGGATTTGTGGCCTCACCAACTCCAGCAGTTTCTCCAGCGCTGCCTGCCTCTTTTGTTTATGATTATAACGCGGATGTTTCACCTGCCACAGACAGGGCAGCTCCCTGTACTTGTCTATGAATAGGGGGAGGAAGTTGTGATCATTGAAGCCTTCCATTTTTTCTGCAAGACACAACACAAGACAAATCCTAATGTCATGCTAAATTCTCCTAATCTTGTCCCAATATAGGCCTCAATCTAGAAGTATTATAGGCCACTGATGAACCAAGTTAAAATTATACCTTCCTTAGAACAATCGGCTCTTCCGCTACTCTTTCCTCCACTCACAGATCGTATGTACGACGCACGCGTGTCACACTTTATATACACTGCGCATGCATGAAACTCCGACCACCCCAGATGTTCTTTCTAGTCTATTCCCCACCCCTTATCTTTCAGCGCAGTGGGAGAGCACATGGCAGAGAAAGAGCAAGTGCATGCAGACAGCAGCAGCAGCAACGACAAAAGGCCGGAGCCACGAACGTCCCAATCCCAGAGGAGATTTAAGGCCTCAAATATGTCCTTTATAGAGATAGTGGAGATGGTGGACATCTTGAAGAGGGCCGACTATGATGGGAAGCATGGACCTTACCCAAACCCAAATGTCAGAAAGACCAAGATCATGACTAAAGTTGTGAAAAGTCTTCACAGGAATTTAGGGGTACAACGATCCAAGGATCAATTGAGGAAACGCTGGTCAGACCTGAAATTGAGGAAGCATGATCAGTACAGAAAGATCAAGAGAGTTCTTCAAAAAAGTAAGTAGTTGTTGGGTGTTCCTATTATTATTATTACTTGCATGCTGCTCCATGTGCTTTTCTTTACTGTTGTACAGTTTAAAATGGCAAGTTTCAGGTTTGTGGGAACAGTAATCATTCGTAGTAAACATTGTTCATTCACCCACTAATACGATATTTTTGGCAGATCCAGGTTAACTACATTTGTTCAGGCCTATTTGTATTAAAAATTAAAAGAAGTATAGTACATTATTGTCTAGATGGGTTTGTACTAGAATGAAATGCAAACTTGATTCAGTGTAAGGAGAGTAGGGATGAGCTTCGAGTTCCAGTCAAACTCATGTTCGCCGAACAGCGAACAATTTGGGGTTTTCGCGGCAAATTCGAAAGCCGCGGAACACCCTTTAAAAGTCTATGGGAGAAATCAAAAGTGTAAATTTTAAAGGCTTATATGCATGGTATTGTCATAAAAAGTGTTTGGGGACCTGGGTCCTGCCCCAGGGGACATGGATCAATGCAAAAAAAAGTTTAAAGAAAGGCCGTTTTTTCGGGGGCAGTGATTTCAATAATGCTTAAAGTGAAATAATAAAAGTGTAATATTCCTTTAAATTTCATATCTGGGGGGTGTCTATAGTATGCCTGTAAAGGGGCGCATGTTTCCCGTGGTGTTAAAAATGACAAGAGACAGTTTTTGACAATTCCTTTATTTAAATGCTTCTTCTTTCTTCTATCTTCTATCTTCAATTTTCCTTCAGTTTCTTCTTCCATCTTCTTCTTCTTCTGGTTCTTCTGGTTCTTCTGGTTCTTCCTCCGGTGTTCTCGTCCGGCATCTTCTTCCGCTGCGTCTTTTTCCCTTCTTCTCCTCAGGCCGCTCCGCATCCATGATGGCATGGAGGGAGGCTCCTGCTGTGTGACGCTTCTCCTCTTCTGACCCCACCCCCTCTGACGCACAGGGACTTGAGGGGGATTTCCCTGTGGCATTCCCCGTCACGTCAGAAGGGGGTGGGGTTACATAACGGGTGACTCCGCCCTCTCTGACACCACGGGGAATGCCACAGGAATGTCCCCGTCAAGTCTCTGTGCGTCAAAGGGGGGCGGGGTCACCGGGTGGCCTCGCCCCCGTTATTTAAGAACCATCAGAAGAGGAGAAGCGTCGCACACACAGCGGGAGCCTCCCTCCATGCCATCATGGATGTGGAGCGGCCCGAGGAGAAGAACGGAAGAAGACGCCGCGGAGGAAGATGCCGGACGAGAACACCGGAGGAAGAACCAGAAGAACCAGAAGAAGAAGAAGAGGAAGATGGAGGAAGAAACCGAAGGAAGATAGAAGATAGAATATAGAAGAAAAAAAATAGAAGCAAGAAGAACCATTTAAATAAAGGAATTGTCAAAAACTGTCTCTTGTCATTTTTAACATTTTTGACAGTTTTTTTGTGAAATGGTAGCCCTTACCATTTCACACGGGGGGAGGACTGGGATCTGGGGGTCCCCTTGTTAAAGGGGGCTTCCAGATTCTGATAAGCCCCCCGCCCGCAGACCCCCACAACCACCGGGCAAGGGTTGTGGGGATGAGGCCCTTGTCCCCATCAACATGGGGACAAGGTTTTTTGGGGGCTACCCCAAAGCACCCTCCCAATGTTGAGGGCATGTGGCCTGGTACGGTTCAGGAGGGGGAGCGCTCTCTCGTCCCCCCCTCTTTTCCTGCGGCCTGCCAGGTTGCGTGCTCGGATAAGGGTCTTGTATGGATTTTTGGGGGGACCCCACGCCATTTTTTAAAAAAATTTTATCGCGGGGTTCCCTTTAAAATCCATACCATAACTGAAGGGTCTGGTATAGATTTCGAGGGGGACCCCACGCCATTTTTTTTAAATTTTGGCCGGGGTTCACTTTAATATCTAAAAAGAATTGTAGAAGTTCCCCATGGGGTTTTTAAGCAGCAAGCGAAAAGTTTTATAAAAAAATGTTTTTATTAGAAAGATGTTTGTATTAGAAAAATACTCCGAACATACTTTAAAGACTACAAAGATTTAAAATATGAGCTCCGGTTACACATAGAATCAAGTATATAGGGTACATATATTGGTTATGCTGAAAATTTGTCACAAAATCGCACAATAAATCGCAAGGAGTGTATGTGTATTACCACTCCAAGCAGTATCCTTAATGGTTATAGTAATGCTTGCCAATAACGAAGACCCCGAGACCCCAATGCATTTCGACATTTACATGGTCATTGTCTTCCTCAGGGGGTCCTTTAGGTTCTGTAGAGGTATCAAAGAAAAAAAAAAAAAGAAAAAAATAATATATATATATATATATATATAGATAATCATATATTCCCTATGTATCATTAAATATGGGTATTGCATAATGACTTGATATTTACCCTTGGTACCGTATACACTCTTAACCGGAGTTATCTTAAAAACTGGAAGGATCAGAAAAGTTCCCCTCTTCTGACGCTGGACTCCGTTACACCGCTGTCCCTACCTGTACCCCAAGGGGGAAACAGGACCAACCCGTGGGGCTTACGAACGATCACAGATGTGTAGCTCTCCTCCACACTTGGATGCAGGTAAAGAGCAGGACACCTATAGGTGCATCATAGTAAAAAAAGGGGGGGTTTCTTACTGTCATATCTGACTTTCAAAAAACGATATATCACATATGTAAATTAGTTTGCTTAGGTATAGAGAAAGATACACACTAAGTATCTGTGCTTTATTGTTACTCTGATGTGTAGAGCCCCATGACCTGTGTATGTAGCTAAAGAAAGAGTAAATGAATATCTGTTAGCAAGAATCTTAAACCCTACTATATTTACAATAAGTCTATCATATCCTCTGATAAGCGGCGTTCTATACTATAATTGCATTAAGTCTATCATATCACCATAATACTGGTACATTGTAGACTTTTGTATAAAGAGTGCGAGTGCTACAAAGAAAAAAGGAGAGAAAAGGTGTATATAGGCTAGACAGTGTGGATAAATGTTGTATTACATAGTGAAAAAAGCATGATGTGAAAAAGTAGGGACATCCTTGTGTGGGGGGAATAAGTGATTTACCAAGTGCGGAGCATGAAAAAATAAATAAAAAAGCCAGTGAGAAAAAACACATATAAAAATTATAAGAGAAAACCTCAATGCATGCGATGAAAAAATGTGCCAAAATGTGAAAAAATAATTAGTGTGAGACAATATTATGAAGTGAAAAAAGGAAAAATTATGATGACAAGCATTTGAAAAGTGTAAATGTTGTGTGTCTATATGGGTGGAATGGCAATGAATAAATGATCATGTGTGGGTGCAAGTAGTTGATTGAAGGAATGAAATTAAAACCTTCTTATAAATTGAAACTGATGCTCAAAAATAAAGAGTAAATACTATAAAGTGCATGTGAAAATGGTTAGTCTTAAGACTAAAGACCAAGAGAGGGAGAAGCTCACCTAATTTCATTTATTTAGTGCTTTTTTCACTATGTAATACAACATTTATCCACACTGTCTAGCCTATATACACCTTTTCTCTCCTTTTTTCTTTGTAGCACTCGCACTCTTTATACAAAAGTCTACAATGTACCAGTATTATGGTGATATGATAGACTTAATGCAATTATAGTATAGAACGCCGCTTATCAGAGGATATGATAGACTTATTGTAAATATAGTAGGGTTTAAGATTCATGCTAACAGATATTCATTTACTCTTTCTTTAGCTACATACACAGGTCATGGGGCTCTACACGTCAGAGTAACAATAAAGCACAGATACTTAGTGTGTTCAATCTTTCTCTATACCTAAGCAAACTAATTTACATATGTGATATATCGTTTTTTGAAAGTCAGATATGACAGTAAGAAACCCCCCCTTTTTTTACTATGATGCACCTATAGGTGTCCTGCTCTTTACCTGCATCCAAGTGTGGAGGAGAGCTACACATCTGTGATCGTTCGTAAGCCCCACGGGTTGGTCCTGTTTCCCCCTTGGGGTACAGGTAGGGACAGCGGTGTAACGGAGTCCAGCGTCAGAAGAGGGGAACTTCTCTGATCCTTCCAGTTTTTAAGATAACTCCGGTTAAGAGTGTATACGGTACCAAGGGTAAATATCAAGTCATTATGCAATACCCATATTTAATGATACATAAGGAATATATGATTATATATATATATATATATATATATATATATATATATTTTTTTTTTTTTCTTGGATGCCTCTACAGAACCTAAAGGACCCCCTGAGGAAGACAATGACCATGTAAATGTCGAAATGCATTGGGGTCTCGGGGTCTTCGTTATTGGCAAGCATTACTATAACCATTAAGGATACTGCTTGGAGTGGTAATACACATACACTCCTTGCGATTTATTGTGCGATTTTGTGACAAATTTTCAGCATAACCAATATATGTACCCTATATACTTGATTCTATGTGTAACCGGAGCTCATATTTTAAATCTTTGTAGTCTTTAAAGTATGTTCGGAGTATTTTTCTAATAAAAACATCTTTCTAAAAAAAACATTTTTTTATAAAACTTTTCACTTGCTGCTTAAAAACCCCATGGGGAACTTCTACAATTCTTTTTAGAAAATATAATTTCGGGGTGTGCAGCCAATTTGCCCCTGGTGGATAGTCAGTTGATGTTAGAGTTGACACTTTAATATCTATACCAGACCTGAAGGGCCTGGTATGGAATTTAGGGAGACCCCCCACGTAATTTTTTTTTTTAATTTTGGTTCGGGGTTCCCCTGTGGGGAATTCCCATGCTGTTTTTTCAATGAACTTTTATGTGTATTGTCGGACAGGCAATTTATTAATAGCCGCGAGTAGTTTTAAATGACTTTTTTCCTTTGAAATGTCATTTTGGTGTCAGACTGTTCTAAACACGGGAAACATGTGCCCCTTTACAGACATACTACAGACACCCCCCAGGTACAAAATTTAAAGGAATATTACACTTTTATTGTTTCACTTTAAGCCTTATTAAAATCACTGCTCCCTAAAAAAAAGGCAGTTTTTAAAACTTTTTTTGCATTGATCCATATCCCCTGGAGCAGGACCCAGGTCCCCAAATACTTTTTATGACAATAACTTGCATATAAGCCTTTAAAATTAGCACTTTTGATTATTCATGTTCATATCCCATAGACTTTAACGGTGTTCACGTGTTCGAATGAATTTTTTGCGTGTTCGCAAGTTCTGGTGCGAACCGAACAGGGGGGTGTTCGGCTCATCCCTAAAGGAGAGGACACTCAGCAGCTATTTACACATCTGGATGCAGGAGCACTAGTGTGGTACACCATTTTAGGGCGTCCCACACAGGTGCTCCAGTGGATAGGGGTGTCTCCATATGTGAAAACTGTACAAAAAAGGTAAGTATTCCAGCTTTAGAAAGGGAGATAAATAATGTCTTCAGCTTGGAACTCCAAACGCTTGGAACACCAAAAAGACAATTGTATGACACTTCCAAGCAATGTTTCATATTACTATTTCTCGCCTCAAATATCTGTGTGCTAAGTATACCTTTTTTTATTCACATATGGGAGAAAAGACTCGGGACATCTGAGGACACCAGAGACCCCCCACCTCCTAAAGAAAAGGAAATCCCCACACCACAACCAGAAGATGTTGAGGAAGGAGAGGTTTATGAAGTGGACAAAATAGTGACCACAACAGATGAGTGTCTGAGACCACAGCTTCAGATAATAGATGGATGCCTGCATATTTTTAATACATGTTGTGTTTTTGAATTTTAGGTGATGTGGATGTTGTGGAAGAAGAAACTCATTTCACAAGTGCAAGTGCACACGTACTCATCGCGGAGATCATGGTGTGCAATCGGGACTTACAGAAGATCAAGGAAGACATCAATGATGTTGAAAAAAGACTCAAAAACATCATTGATGTTTTAGGCAGAATCTAAAACACACCTAAATTCTTCAATTTGTTGTTATTTTGAATATTTTTTAAAACTTTTTGGAAGTATATTGAAAGCCAAATTTTGAAGATGCTCACAGTGTGTCAACATGTGCTATCTGCCATCACGGGATATCAATATACGCGTTTTCTGGGTGCAATCCCTTCCTCACAACTCAAGTAGCTGAGAGGAAGGGGTTGGACCCCCGAAACACATCCATTGATCCCTCATGATGGGAGCTAGTACATGTTGACATTAGGCATGGGATCAGGAAGGAAATCCCCATTTTGACTCCCAATTTGTGTGCATCTTCAAAATGTGGCTTTCACAGGTGTGACATCACCCCATCTGATGAAGGCAAGATCAACACAGTTTGGACATACTAATGTCTCTTATTGCCTTCAATTTATCAAAGTTGAACTTTGTAAGTTCCTCAGTTGTCTATTGTTTTATGGTTTTAAACATGCCTTTTCACCACAAAAAAGGCTATTTTGTAATGTCAAACACTAAAATGTTATTTTAAAAATATGTTGGTTTGTTCAAAAACCCTTCTCTAACGCACATGTGAATGTGCACAGAGTATTTTTTTTTTCTATTCAACAATGTGTGGCTTCTTCTTTCAATGCTAAATAGCATATTTTTAAGTACCGTATATACTCGAGTATAAGTCGTTCCGAGTATAAGTCAAGGCCCTAATTTACCACAAAAAAATGGGAAAAACTTATTGACCAGAGTATAAGACAAGGGTGAGAAATGCACAGCTACTGTAAGTGGAAAAAAGGGTCAACAATGCCCACTTGCAGCATCACTGTGCCCATTTGCATACCTCACTGTGCCCATTTGCAGCCATAGGTCCCCCGAACTTTAAACTCAGTAGTTAAGTGTTCCTAGATGCCCCCTAGCTGCAGCCAAAATTTGGGGTCTCTGAACCCAAAGTGTCCCAAAATGACATTGCTGCAAATAGACACAGGTGACCGACTTTGGGGCCCCGTATCTCGGGGCCACTTAGTGCTAGGAACCCCAAATTTGGTGTGCAAACCCAGTGGAACTAGCACCATAAAATATCCAATTTCCTACCACCAAGTGGCCGCGAGATACAGGGCCCCATAAATCGGTTCAGAAAATGTCAAGCACTTTTCTGCAGCAGAGAATTACATTTTCCGAACCTATTATGGGGCCCCGTATCTCAGGTCCACTTGGTGCTAGGAACCCCAGCTTTGGATATGTTATGGAACTGGGTTTGCACACCAAATTTGGGGTTCCTAGCACCAAGTGGCCCTGAGATACGGGGCCCCAAAGTCGGTTCAGAAAATGTCAAGCACTTTTCTGCAGCAGAGAATGAAATTTTCCGAACCAAATTTGGGGCCCCGTATCTCAGGGCCACTTGGGGCTAGGAACTCCAGCTTTGGATATGTTGTTATACCAGTTTCCCTGGGATTGTACACCAAATGTGGGGTTCCTAGCTTCAAGTGGCCCTGAGATACGGGGTCCCAAAATCGGTTCGGAAAATGAAATTTTTTACTACAGAAAAGTGCTTGACTCGAGTATAAGTCGAGGGGGGCACTTTCAGCACAAAAAAAGTGCTGAAAAACTCGACTTATACTCAAGTATCTACAGTAAGTTGGTGTTTATAGTGACAATGGGGGTTATTTACTAAAGGGAAATCCACTTTGCACTACAAGTGCACTTTCAAGTGCACTTTTGCAGGGCACTAAATAACTTCCATAGTGCTTTAAAATTTGCCACAATCAGGCCACTTTCGTGACAAAAATTAATTCATGGTGGTGAAAATGATGAATATTTTTTATAATTAATGCATTACATACATTAACAACAAAAACAAGGTGTGTGTGTAGCAGACACACAACATAACAGTTCGCTGAAGAAGAGATTGTCACCTCATGTATCAAATAAATTATGTTTACTGTGGAAGAAAATGGCCAAAAAGAATAGCTAATTGGATAACCTAGGAGACAGCTAAAGGAAACACAAGCAGTAAATCAAAGGAAATCTAGTTTAACTAAAAAAATTTAGCTTTTAAAATGTTTATGAAAGATTTTCTGGCATATCAATGGCCCCCCTACTCACAAAGTACTCCATATATTTGATACAGACCTCGCGGGCGCTTTAGGGGGGCAAGCCAGAATGGCAAACTGCAAGTGCCGTCAGGGTTTGTTCGCTAAGTCCGGCCTCAGGCCCAACTGAGGCAACATAGTTCATTGAATTTCTCCCTAAATAGTTGTGGAGAATGTAGCATGCAAGGATTATACGGTTACGTTTACATTCCGCCATGTTGTTTGCCATAAGGAATAGGCAGAACCGTGTGGCCATTATCCCAAAAGCATTCTCCACCACTCTTCTGGCTCCGGCCAGCCGGTAGTTAAAAACTCTGTGGTCCGGGGTGAGGGTCCTTATCGGGAATGGCCGCATCAGGTAATCACCCAGCCCAAACGCTTCATCAGTGACAAAGACAAACAGGAGTACTTCCACATTCTCTTCAGCAGGTGGCAATCCCAAGCCACCATTCTGGAGCCATGTGTAGAACTCTGTCTGGGCGATGACTCCATCATCCGACATCCGGTCATTTTTCCCCACGTCCACATAGAGAAACTCATATGTTGCCAACACCACCGGCAACATCACAATACTATTAAACCCCTTATAGTTGTAATAGTATGAGTATGTGGACGTGTTTGCCATCAATTGCCCCTCCGCAGTTGGGAAAGTCCCACCGCTGAGCAAATTGGGAAGCCACAGTCTGCCATTCCTGTGGCATTGAAGGAAACGGTGAAGTGAAACAAGAAAAAAGAAATTAGTAATTTTGCACATAAACATTGCAAGCAGATTAGACACAAACATTCTTGGCCAACATCAGTACAACATTTATTTTAAGGATTTTGTTGTCAGAATGTGCAATCGCGTGTACGCGGCATTAGACTAATCCCCTCGCTCGGTCCCTTGACTGCGCTAGACCAAAACCCCGACTTCCCTCCAGGCCTCTCCACACGCAACTCAGGTGATATGTCCCCCGATCCCACAATTAGAGCACAACAATTCTTCCAAAATGGCAAGCTCCGGTCCTATACAGTGATTTCCTCTAAATTCCCTGACCGATGCATTCCCTTTTTTAAATTCCTACAACTTCAAAATTTTTTCCTCAATACCACACCTAACGCTCAATGGCACCAAGATTATACCCCCTTTGAAGCTCTATGCAACAGTGTAGGACCTCAAAGACACTTAATCTCAGTGGTGTATGCGCTTCTGTTCCAGGAATACGACCCAAAAGAAGATAAAATCATCCGACTATGAGAAAATGATCTAAATATAGACATACCCAAAGAAGAATGGGAACGCATACACACCCATATCCACAAAGGATCCATCAATACCTCTACTCAAGAAAATAGATATAAAATCTACTCCAGGTTGTACAGGACACCTGAAAGGATCCATGAATTCCACCACTCCATCTTTCTGCTCTGCTGGAGATGCAATTCGGACCTAGGCTGCCTACTACAGATATGGTGGGAGTGTCCACTCATACAACCATTCTGAATGGAAATCCACCACTTAATTGCTCAAATCACAACCCCAGATTTCACTCAAGCACAATACCTACTCCATCACACCTCCGTACCCCTTTCACTATACAAAAAATCCCTTACCCTGCACCTCATTAATGCAGCCAATCAATGTGTACCAACCCATTGGAGGAGCACCAACCCTCCTATAATCTCGGAGTGGGTCCGTAGGGTGGACAAAACAGCCAAAATGGAAAACCTTATCCACCAGGCCAAGGACAATCTGATGAGATACAGGGAAACCTTGGCATGTTGGATACATTATAGAGATTCTACAGATGCTAAAGATCTGAATACTAGTACCTCATCACCCAATTAAGGGTGATCATCCTTCAAATCTCTAGAAAACAACAAAGATTTCTACCACCTCTGCCATCGTGTACCCCCCCAGCCTACCCCCCATTAGTACTTAGATGACCTGAAGTTCATATCAGGACCCTGACCCGCTGCTTTATTAAATATTTTACACATTACAATAACCCTGAAAGACCTCCAGGAAAATCGGAGGACCCACATATAGATAACATACACTTAAGGGGGGGCTCACCTCCGCTTGAAAACAAACCGATTAAGTTAAGTACACATTCATAAGCACTTACAGTTCGCACCCACTCACAGTCTGCTCCCTCTTGGGGTGAATGGGTTTTGTGGTGGCTTAATTTGGTTTATACCCGCATATTGCTTGGAGCCCCACTCCCATAACCAACTTAGCCCTTCACCATAGGGATGTTGGGTTTTCTATGCGATTCTTGCCACAAACAACAAAATATTCCCATGTGGGAATAGAAATGTTTAGATATACAGGCTTCAGAATAACCTTCCTCTTTGAAAGACACTCAAAAGCTGATTGCCAAAGTTCCGGATATAGTTTATGTCTTACCTTGTCGTTTATCCTTAGTAACCTTTCTTTGATCTTTGTAAACTTGAAAACTTTGATAAAAATTTTGTGGAAAAAAAAATAGGGATCAACACTCCTTTGTTGTCTATTTAATTTTATGTTCTTCATACTTTTAGGATGTGTGATGATTTATATCAACTAGGGGAAAATATACCCATTAGTTGAATTTTTGTTTGTTTAAACGATCATGGAAGGAATAGGAGCTGAATGGCTATTGGGGTTGATTTTTAATTTCCTTTCTCTTTTAGATCATTAGAATTTTTTAGATTGTAAAATAAAAGTATTATGCCAGTATATGATGAAGTTTGTGTACGGTATGCATCATGTCCAGTGGTTGGAACGCAGGGTGAACCTCTGCCTTTCCTTGCTGACTCCGGATATGCTATGACTGTGCTCCTACTTCTGGTCACACTGAATGACGTGCATTTCCTGTCACTCAAACTCTGACTAACAGGAGTTCCAGTTAAAACATATATAAGGGAGTGCTTGTGTCGGCGGGCAATGCCTCTGACAATGTCCTATTGGATGAGGTGCGCTAGGCTGGTACCTACAGACACAAGCATGCTGCAAGCCGTGGCATTTGACTTTTACTGCTTGTTTTCACTGTTGAGGCATGAACATAGCAATTGCAATAAAAGTGGTATCTGGATTTTTACCATGATACTCCCAATAGTGTTTGGACATGCTATGTTTGGGGAAACCCTTCTTGATGTTTGCCACCTGCTCCTTTATCCTAACATTTATAGCCCTTACAGTATGGCCCACATATTGTAGGCCACAGGGACAAATTGGCAAGTAAACAACATTTTGAGAGGTACATGTGATAAAGGTATAAATATCATAGGTCCTGGAGGTGACCACCAGTTTGAATTCACCAGTCTTTCTATCTTTATTTTTTATTAAGGTGACATACGGCACATTTATGGCAGGAAAAGTACCCCTTGAGTTTATGGAAGAAGGAAACTATTTGGTGCATCCAAAATGTTAGGTGCTACCTGAAGTCTCAAGGGGGGTACCCCACAGAAACTAACCTGTGAAAAATCTGGAAGGACAGACACCAAAAAGTGTATTGTTTTTCAACACTCCCCAATGCCTAGGAATGATCTTTTTCACATCATAGTATTGATGAGAGTAGGTGGTAAGGAAAGAAAAACTAAAATCCTTCCTAATAACATTCTTTTTACCACCCTCTAACATGGCTGTCCTATCCATGTTACCAACTTCACCAATAACTCTATCCAGTTCATCTCCTTTATATCCCTTATCAATAAATCTAGATCCAAGGGTCATAGTTTTGTTTTTTTTAATCCTCCTTAATGCTACAGTTGCGCCTTTTACAGATAAAATGACTTTGTGTGAAATTTCGCAAATGGAGACTGGATTTATGACCTGAAATGATATGTTCCTGTCGGATTAAACATAGACTGGGATGTGAATTGTTTCATCAATAACAGCTGATGGCATTCTGTCTCTGTCATGTTATAACGTGTGGATAGTGTATCATACATATTCTATACAAAAATAGGCTGCGCTGCTATAAATAAGTGAGTGTGGTCATGAACCCTTTATGAGACGATAACATATGCACCTAAATGTGAAAACAATAAATAATATGGAAAAGAGATGATGATACCTGGAACATACATAAATAACCACAAATGTATGACATATAGGGTTAATCCTTATATATATATGCAATCAAACACTAGGTGAGTTGAACAAGGTCCTTATATAAAACGTTCCTTTGTAAAAAAATGTCCTTCACCACTAAAATTAAAAGGCATCAATATGTTGGTGAAAAGTAAAACACCACTCTTCCGCTGATGTGAAGCATGCACTGTTGTCACCCTGAAGAACGTGAAGACAGGGAAATTCCTCCACCAAACAAAACGATCTGCCCCTTACCAGATATTATGATCTCTTGTTTAGGGGAGATCATATATGCAGGTGACTGTGTCCCCCAGCCACTGGGTCTTTATTCGAAAATATGGCTCCAAGGGTCACCTCTCAGGGGGTCCGCTAGATCTTAAGCTGGCACTCACATCCCAAGAATGAAAAAAAGAGCTCCATAGCGTAATTCTGACGTTTATTGGTAAAAAATCAAAAGAAATGCACTTACAGTGTTGTAGATTTAAAATCGCGTGTATACACAGAACAATGCCGGCCGGCTCACAGCTGCTGCCCGTCGCTTCCGGGATCAGCGGTGGATGGTGGTGACGTCAGCACGTCGCTCCTCCCTACGCCGTTTCGACAAACTTGTCGTCTTCCTGGGGCACGAATGTTTGTTGAATGTTTGTTTAACATGGAAGGAATAGGAGCGAAATGGCTATTTGGGCTGATTTTCCATTTCCTTTCTCTTTTAGGTCATTCAAATTTTTTAGATTATTTTAGACGTAAAATCAAAGTATTATGCCAGTATGTGATAAAATTTGTGTACGATATGCATCATGTATGGTGGTTGGAACGCAGGGTAAACCTCTGCCTTTCCTTGCTTGCTCCGGATATGCTGTGACTGTGCTCTTACTTCCGGTCTTTGGAACGCACCGTCGAATGACGTGCATTTGCTGTCACTCAAACTCTGGCTAATAGGAGTGCCAGATGATTTACATAAAAGGGTGTGCGTGTGTCGGTGGGCCATGCCTCTGATGATGTCCTATTGGATGAACTGCGTTAGCCTGGTACCTAAAGACACAAGCATGCTGTGAGCCGTGGCATTTGACTTTTACTGCTCGTTTTTCCTATCACTGTTGTAATTACAATTTTAATAAAGCTTTCCTCATGGTTTATGGACTTCACTATGTATTGCATTATTTCATTCTTGTGACATTATACATGTGAACCAATTTACTGGAGTCATATGTGGAGATTGGGGAGTGTGGTAAGTTCTTCCAGGCTGGATGCTTCTAGGATACACCTGTCCATCTGCTGTGGAACCTAATGCCTTGTGGATCCTGTTTGTTGCCTGCTTTATTACTTCATCTGATAAGGAGATTGAAGTGTCACTGTGGTGTGTTTCCTACTCACACTGAAGCTGGTGCGGGTTTTCATGTTAATTACCCTTTCTTCCATTTGCTATATGGACTGTTGTTAATTTTTATAGCGCTGCATACAGACTTTTTGTATTTTATTAGCTATCAACAAATTTATGCTGGCTGCTTTTAATTTGTGCATTTCTTTGATCTTTGTATATTTTATCATTATAGTATTGTCCACTTCTATGCTCCCAGTCCCAACAGTCACCCAGTCTGCTTTATCAAGTAAGTAAACAAGGCGGTCTCCAAGATCCAAGAAAGCTCTTTGATTACTTTGATTATCTACATAGATTTTAACTGTATCATGGACTCATATCTGGATTCCATGGCTAAAACCAAACCTCCGCCTCATTCTCTGCAGAGCTTCTTCCATACTACTGACCTGTTTGATTTTTGGCGCTGCCAACATGCAAGTTAAAAGGACTTAAGCTTATATTCATCAAGACATGCCACTTACTTTAATGTTATTTTTTTTGTAGATAAATGCCTGTTACAAAAGGTTTCCTTCTCCTCAATCCACAATAAAACATGGTGAGACCATGTTCCCATCCCTATGACGATCGAGGAAAACGGATCCTCCTCCTCTACTTGTCTTTGGCGATGATGTATGGAGTGCAGTTTATGAAATTTGTCTTTCTTGGTTTAATGTTCTCTTTCTACCTTTGTGTCTTTTACTATGATTTAGGGTGAACTTAATTGCCCTGTGATCCTGGTACCCATGTTATCCCTTACTTCCATGTCTGCAATCAGTGCTGTGTTTTTTTTTTAATTAGCAGGTCTAGTAAAGCATTATTTCTAGTTGGGGCAGTCACTAATTGACACACAAAATTATCCTGCAACACATTCACGAAATGGCGAGCCTTAGATGAGTAAGCAGTTTCATCTGCCTAGTCAATGTCTGGATAATTAAATTCCTCCATTATAATAACATTGCCCTGTCTTGCCACCATTTCTACCTGTGAGAAGAGATTAGCCTCCTCTTTGTCATTTAGGTTAGAGGGCCTATAGCATACACCCACGATTGATTTCTCATTTATTTTTTTCCCCTGAAGCTCCAGCCACAAGGATTCCATGTCCTCCCGTGCTCCCTCCACTTGAATGAATGAATGAATGAATGATTTGTAAAGCGCTGCAAATGCGAACTGAATCGCCTCAAGGCGCTGGATGTATTCTCTGATGTCAGCTTTCTCAGAAAAGGAAGGTCTTTAGTTTTTTCCTGAATGCCTGGTGGTTTTCTTCCATGCGGATGTTAGTTGGAAGAGCATTCCATAGTCGAGGTCCTTGGACTGCGAATCTTCGTTCTCCCTTTGCTTTGTAGCGGTATTTGGGAACGGTAAGGAGGTTTTGGTTAGCCGATCGAAGACTGCGATTCGGTGTATAGTGTTTTATTTTCTCGCGGAGATATGGTGGGGCGTTCCCTCGTACGCATTTGTGGGTGAGGCAGAGGGTCTTGAATGTGATCCGATTCTTCACGGTTAGCCAGTGAAGGCTCTTTAGGGAGGGTGAGATGGATTCCCAGGGTTTTTTTCCTGTTAACAGTCTTGCCGCCGTGTTTTGGATGAGTTGTAAGCGCGCAAGCTGATATTGGGGTAGTCCTACGTAGAGCGAATTTGCGTAGTCGAGTCGGGAATTGATGATTGTTCCCACAACTGCCGCTTTGTCCTCTTCTGGGATGAAGGGGATGAGTCTGCGTAGTTGACGGAGAAGATGGTGGGATCCGCTCACCACTGATCCTATTTGTGCGTCCATTGTCATTCCTGAGTCAAAAATGAGTCAAAAATGACTCCGAGACTCTTGGCTTTGGTGTTTGGGGAGATGGTCTGTCCAAGGATGGTGGGAGGTGTCCACGGAGTCTTTATTTTGGAATTTTTGTTGGCATGTAGGAGAAGAAGCTCTGTTTTTGATCCGTTAAGTTTGAGGGAGCTGGTGGTCATCCAGTCATCTATTAAGGTGAGACATTTCTGTAATTGCTGATGAAGGTCTTTTTGTCCGTTGATGCGAAGGTAGAGTTGGGTGTCGTCAGCGTATGAATGGAAGCAGAGGTCGGTTTTCCTGATGATATTGAGAAGTGGGCGCATGTATATGTTGAATAGTACTGGTGACAAGGGTGATCCTTGAGGGACTCCGCAGGAGATTGCCCGGGTTTCCGAGGTGAATGTTCCTAGTTTCACTGTCTGGGAGCGATTCTCTAGGAAGGATGTGAACCATTTTAGGGCAGAATCTGTAGCTCCTGCTACTTCAGCGAGGCGGACAAGTAAAGTATTGTGGTCCACTGTATCGAATGCTGCGCTGAGGTCTAACAGTACCAGGAGACTCTGTTCTCCGTCGTCTGCTGCTTCAAGGGCGTCGTCCCATATTTTGAGAAGTGCCGTTTCTGTGCCATGGCCTGGGCGGAAGCCTGATTGCAGAGGGTCCAGGAGGAGGTGTGTATCCAGGTGGTGTTGTAGCTGCTGTACTACTGCTTTTTCCATGATCTTGGAGATAGCGTTGAGGCTAGTTATTGGTCTACGGCAGTTAGGGTCCTTAGGGTCGAGATTGGCTTTCTTTAGCAGAGGTTTGATGATGCCTTGCTTGAGGGAGCTTGGGACAGTCCCTTCTTTGAAAGATTGATTTATCAGCTGTGTTAGGATAGGGGCCAAGATGTCGGAACATTCTTTAAGCAGTTTAGTGGGGATGATGTCGTTCGGTGATGTGCTGTCTCGAAGGCTTCTGATGATGTTTTTAGTTGTGTCTATGGTGATTGGGGACAAAAAGAATTTCGGTGGTTGAGTGATGTTTGTGTCGATATCCTCTTTTTGCTTTGGTTCAGTGAGGGTGATAGTTGTTTTCTGATGGATTGATTTCCGAATGTTGTCGATTTTGTCGATGAAGAAATCTGATAACTCATTGCAGAATTCTTGAGTATCGTTTCCTGGGGGTTCCAAGCAGGTCGGGTTCATAGACTGAGCCACTATTTTGAAAAGTTCCCGCGGACGGTTTAATGCGGATGAGATGGTGTCTGAGAAATGTTCTTTTTTGGCTTTGAAGATTGCCTTGTGGTATTTCCCCGTGAGTGCTTTGTAGTTGGCAAGGTTTTCCTTGGTAGGGTTTTTTCTCCATGCTCTTTCCGCTCTTCTACGTTCTTGCTTGAGTAGGGTGAGAGTACCATTGAACCAACTTGAGTTTTTTTTGCGGATGAGTGTTCTGCGTTTTGGCGCCACGGAGTCTGCTGTTTGTAGTAGTACATTGTTTAGGGAGTTGAGCGTTTGTTCTGTTGAGAGGCTTGGGTTTAGCAAAAGAATTTTGCTCGACAATGTGGTTTTGAAGAGATCAGAGTGAAGTTTCTTCTGAGATCTATTCCAGCGTGTTGCTGTTACGAGTTTCTGTTTTTGGAGGATGGTGTTAGTGGTGATTTTAAATTTGATAGCATGATGGTCCGTCCATGGTAACGGAGTGTTGTCAGATACGTTGATGTCCATATTCTGTTTGAAGATGAGATCTAGGGTGTGTCCTGAACCATGCGTGGGAGAGTTTATCAGTTGTTGAAGGCCAAGTTCTTCCATTTGGTTGACGCAGGCGGTTGCGGTGGGGTCTTGGGCAGAGTTTGCCCACAGGTTAAAATCCCCAAGTACCAGCAGGTTTTTGGTTTTCAAGGTGTGTATCGAGAAAAATTCAGTGAGCGGCGTGAGGAGATTGGTCTTTGGTCCTGGTGGTCTGTAGCATAGTAGTATGTGAATGGTGTCTTGAGGTGTTGTTTGGAGGTGCAGTGAGAGTGTTTCCATGAAAGGCACTGTGTTCTGTACGTTAGGTTTGGAGAACCCAAGATGAGATTTGAAGATCACTGCTAGGCCTCCACCTTTTTTTCCGATTCTATGCTCGGTTAGGATACTGTAGTTCTCGGGCACCAGTTCCGTTAGGATGGTGTTGCAGTCAGGTGTTAGCCAGCTTTCTGTAATGAAGAGGCAATCTATGTTGTTTTCGATGATGAAATCGCGGATTTCCAGCCTGTGCTTGACTGCAGATCTGGTGTTGATCAGGGCGCATGCTAGTTGTTGTTGTTGGATCGGTGTCTCCTTGCATTTCCTGGTTGATTGTAGGTTGGTTCTTAGTATTTGTTCTTTTTTTAGTCTTTTTTGAGTGGCGATCGGTAAAGTTGCGGCAGTGTTTCTTAACCTGTGGATGGTGTCTGCTGTGTATTTAAAGTTGCACATAATGAGGAGGATGGCGTTGCTGGTAGGAGGGTCTTTTGATGGTAGAATTGATGTGATGGTGATCCACTTGCGGGGGGGGGGGAGGGGTCTACTGGCTATCCGCTGCTTCTGGAGTGGTGTGGCGAAGGGCTGGTGAGGGTAGAAGGTACTTACGGAGGGTACGTATGCCTACCCCCCTGTCGTTGATCCAGAGGAAGGCGAAAAACCCCTAGCTGCGGCCAATAATGCAGCAGAGGAAAAAATTCCTTCCTGACCCCCCGAGGGGCGATCGGGCTGGCCCCTGGATCAACAGTTGAAGTACCCCTGCTGGCTTACCTGTAGGATGGTCCGGCGGACGACGGGGGGATCAGACACTACTTACTGGTAGGTGGTGCGGTGGCTGCGACTAGGATGATTGAGTTGGAGTAGCCTCCTGGTGGGGTGATTCAGGAGTTGGGGGGGTGCGGGCTCTGTAGGAAAAAAATGGGAGGGGGGGATGAGTGGCTGGCTGCAGGAACCAAGCCGCAGCCGTAGTCAGTCCCACAGAGTCTAGCAGCTAGTCTATAGTGATTAGACTGCGGCTGCGGTGGTGTCCCGAGGGGGGGGGGCCAGACGGAGGGATCAGGGATGGTGGATCCAACTGGGGGGGGGGGGACCCGGCTAGGGGCTGGTGGCCTCAGAAGCTGCACCGGGGATCTTCAAATTGCTGCACTGACTGCCTGGGTGTGCCAATATGGCCGCCGGCTAGGCCTGAGCCACGGCTGGACGGCGGGGGAGTACCAAGATGGCCGCCGACCAGGCCCGAGCCGCGGACTTTCCTGCGGTGTATCCGGAGGTCCAGCGGAGGTGTGCGGGAGAACCGGTGTGAAGGTAAGCAAGGATGAGGGGGGGGAAGCCCGCCGGTCGGCAGACCGGTCGGGGGGGGGGCGGTGAATTGCTGCCTGCTGGCAGCCGAGCTAGGCAGCCGAGCTAGGCCGGAGCCGCGGAGTATCCTGTGCGGCCGGCCGGCCGGCTGGCTGAGCGGCGTTAGGGGGGATGAGGTGGGCGGGGGGTCCGGTGGTAAGTGAGGGGGCTGAGACGGACCGCGGAGTTGCCTGGCGGCCGGCTGGTTGACTGGACTGGACGGGTCGGGGGTCCGAATGGAGGACCGTAGAGCGCGGGGAGGGGGGGTCCCGGAGCTGCTACAGAGGGAGCCGCTCGGGCCCGCAAAGAGCCCCGAGCGGCCGGCGCTGCTAAGTTGCGAGGGGAAGGGGGCAGGTGAGCTACCGCAAGGAGGTCGGGATGAGTCAGGATCCAAGGATGGGAGCCGGGTGGCCGGAGCTGCTTACGAGCCGCTGCAGCAGGCTATAGCAGAGGTCTGCTCTCCACAATGTCAGCAAAACCACTGACAAATCCTGAGATGTCATTCCTTTTGTTCATTAGCATCTTACTCTTGACATACACGAACGTCCCCTTCTTCTACCTACCCTGATGGCAAGCTGCTTTGGGTACAGTTGAGTTCCAGCTCATGGAGTTGTCATAACACTGCCTCAGTATTACCTAAAATTGGTCACAAACCCTTCTGGCCCAAAAAAGAACCTCCTGCAAACCACCACTTGTACTATATGATAAACTGGACACCAACAGATTGGGGACATATACAAGGCAAGGTACATTTGTAAATTTTCTCTAGTAAAGAACAGCTAGCAGGCTAACATGATTGCAAAGTAAACAATCACCTTGTAAAGCAACTCATTCAGTTTAACCCTTTTGCTGCCAGGCCCTGTGCTCCATTTTGTACACTCAGGTGGTCAGACCATTTTTGCAATTTGTCCTTTGTTTATTTATTTTTAGCTTATAGCTTTCAGGGTTTGTAAAATACCCCCCAAGCACATGACCAGTAGAATAAAAAGCACATGACCAGTAGAATAAAAATGAGGTACTACTGATTTCTAAGGCCCCACGATATTTGTGCAAATGCTTATCAAACCAATATTTTTGCTAAAGATCCACTAAAATCATGATAAGCAGATAAATACACAGCACATTTTACAAAATGACTACTAAATATAAAAGCTTAACCTGTATTGAGTTAATAAATAACAAATATTTGTAACTTTTAAATTGAACCTTTTTGCAAAATGGTGGAAATTGAAATTGAACAGGCGCAAAAATGCAAATATCCAAATTTCTCTGAAAATCTGAAGGTTTTCATTTCTCCCTTACAGCTTTCGGAATTTGTGAAAGACCTCCAAAACCATAAATTTTCTGAAAGCATATGACCCCTAGAATAAAAAAGGCGCTTCTAATTTTTTAGACCCCACGGTATTTGCGCAAATGTTTATCAAACCAATATATTAGCAAAAATTACACTAAAACCATTATTAGAAGATAGAAACACAGCTAATTTTACAAAATGCCTGATAAATCCCTACTAAATATAAAAGCTTAACCTGTAAATAAAAATTGCACCTATTTGAACTATATACAATATTTTTTTTTTTGGGGGGGGGGGCGCTTTGGGGAGACATCAGGGATCTAAGCAGACCTCTAATGTCTCTTTTTTGAAACAGGGAAAGGGACTTTCTCTGCAACCTGAGCTGCGCTGCATATGAATAAATAAGAAGTCTGTATAGACTTCTATTGATTCATAAAATGAAACGTTGTTTCATTCCCAAACTAACAATAGTAAACACAGTTTACTATATGTCAGTAATGAAAGAATGCAGGAGTGATCTGGAATCATCACTGGGATGCATTCTTTCAGGAAAGGAAGGGGGAAGCCACTGATCAGAGCTATCAGTTTGTTCAGCAGCGTCTGCTGAACAATTATGCTACAAGCTTATAGCAGAAGGAGAAACGAGGTCTTGGCCACCTGGGGGCAGTGTTGTAGGTCTGTTCGCTGTATGGACCTGGCAGCAAAAAGGTTAAAATAGAAATTAAAGGCAAAACAGGAGTGCATAGATATAAAAAAAAAGCTAAATGGAGGGCACAAGCACTGAGCCGACCTTGCAGGACATGCCTGACTAGAGCTCCGCTTCTTCACGGACTCCCACGGCCGCTCACAACTGACACCCCGCAATCCTCCCCTCACCCGCCGCATTGCGCCACCACTTACAGCCGCCAGAACCAGCTGGGATGGTAAATCTAAAATGAAGCCGGAAGAATCCATCCGGGACGCACTAGTGCGAGCCTCCTCCAAGCTGGCCGCTGCTCCTTCTAATCTGACTGGCGCAGCCCGCCTGCAGAATCAGATGGCAGATGCAGAGAGCGAGTCTGACACAGAATTTGGTCTCAGTCCCCTAGCCCTCCACTCAGTGGAGTGGATGCTCAATAAAGCATTAAAACAAACATCTGACCACATCACTGGGCATTTATTGTGGGAAATCCACAAATTGGTCTAGAACAGCAGACGAATGATCTGGAGATTGGGCTGGAAAATCATACGGAAGAGCTTGAGGTCCTCAACGATGAAAATATCATCCTCCAGACTCACCTTGAGGACTTTGAGAACAGGGTCTGCCACTCGAATATCCACATTCCTGGCCTCCCTGAAACCATCCTAGACCTACAGGCTACAGTCACCGCACTGTTCCAAGAGCTAGATAGGGTGCACAGGGCCCTGGCCCCACGAAAACTGGAGGCCCCCCAAGACATTATTGCCAAACTCCATTATTTCCAAACCAAAGAGCAGCTCATGTCAGCCGCCCGCAACAAAGATGCCTTCCCACTCCTTCCAACTATTCCAGGATTTCTCCCCTCTGACCATATCTAAGAGGTGTGCTATGAAGCCCCACCTGCAAGCCCTACAGCAACACCATATTGCATACAGATGGGGTTTCCCCTTCTTTGTTAGCTTCTCTTTCCATGGAACCCACCACATGGGCCGGTCCACAGAAGACCTCCAAACAACTTTAAGTGACCTTCATCTGCTTCCGGCTGACCCACGGCCCGAAGGCTCCCAATGCCGCTCTGCTTCTCACTCTCCACAGAAGCTCCACTCTTCTCCTGACTCCAAGCAACCCCTGGGTACCCATAAGCAGGGACACTTCAACTCACTTGCTCCGGCTCAAGAAGACTCCATGGACTGAAGAACCCCCTCCTCAACCGTGAGCTGTTGACCTTTTCACCCTCTCATACTCCCTTGTGAATACTGAATACCTTGCTTCACCCTCATTTTCCTTGCTCTGGACGCTCTGCCTCCAGGATTGAAGGCCAGTTGGACCTTATACTACTATCCCAACCGCCACAACGTGTCGCCAGCTGCTCAATCTGACCCCTGGGTCCTACTATATTCTAAACCACCCCACCCACACCTAACTACCTTGATCTCCTCCCTCTTCCTTACCCCATCCCTTCCCTTATCTACCCTAACCATCCTCCCACCTCTGACCTCCAGTTGAAACTTTGTTTTTGAAAAGGCCCATACGGACCACAAGAGCAAATCCTCTAATCAACCCTCACACCTCATACCATCCGTTAAACCTTATGGCTCCAACTGCATACAAAGCAAACCTCTGGGTCCCCCCTTTCACCCACAATCTCCCCACCATTGGTGAGATTTTTGCTCCATGCTGGTCTAATATATACAAATAACAAATGACAGTCTGTTTTCCATGTTCTTTTACAGGCATATTCGCTATGGTTGAAGTATGTCGCCCACTCTTTCAAGTTTGTCATGATTGGGACAATTGTACGTTTATTATGGACTTACTGATCCACTAGATCCTTCTCCCCCCCTCTCCAGAATCAAGTTTCTCTTATGTTTATAATAACCTGTAGTTCCATGGTTGATTAGCTGATGCTCTCCCTCGCTCCAGCTCGGATTCATTATTTTACATAGACACCCACAACGCACGAGTACTCACTTCTACTGAAAAAATGATCTACCTGGGTGAAATACCATGCTAGGGGTTTCTCTTGGAAATATCTCATCCCTGATTTTCCTATTGCTGGGTCTCACCTACACTGATCTAGACATCCACATTGATGTTCATAACCCCAGTTGGCCGTAATGACCACTGAGGAAGGTCAATGCTCCCCCCACTTTGTCCGCAAATGCCATGCTCTGGAAACACTGTGGAGCACACTCGGTCCTCTGGAAGAGAAATCCTTTTTCTCTCCCTAAGGACAACCACCTTGCAACTCATATTTTGTTTACTCCTAAGCAACACTGCTTCCCTTTACTTTCCTCGTTCCTCTCTCTGCTTAGCCCTCCTACTTCTCCTCACCTCTTTCATCCCAACCCCGGGGGGCACCTGTGGTCATCTTTCCTATGCATTACATAGTCGAGGAAGCACTCACTACCCTCACCAATGAACCCCTTGAATGTTCTTTCCCTTAACGCCCAAGGGCTCAACTCCCCTAACAAAAGAACCAAAGCTTTTCGTACTTTCTCCTCGACTAAGGCACATATTGCCTGCCTGCAGGAAACAAACTTCACAACTCGATCTACCCCTAAATTTTTCAGCACCTCCTACCCCCAAGTTTATACAGCATCTGCATCTTCCAAGCAAAAAGGGATCCTTATAGCTTTCCACTGCTCATCCCATTTTACTCTCCTGGCGGAGATCAAGGACCCCAAAGGATACTACCTGATTCTCACAGGCTCCCTCCTAGACAGTGAAATAATCATTGTATCCTACTATGCACCCAACAAGAACACAACTCCCTTCCTCTCCCATCAGCTTCCGACCATAGATGCTCACAAAAAGGGTACCCTCTTAATATGTGGTGACTCTAATCAAGTTCTTTACCCATTTTTAGACAAATCCCCCATCTCGCACGCATCCCAACCCACAAGATTGACTCTCCAGCAACTTCTAAACCGCCACTCCCTCCTTGACTCTTGACGAGAATGCAATCCTGCCAGACGTCAATACACACACTACTCCCACCCACACAAACTATTTTCCCGAATTGACCATATCTTTCTCACAATTGGCTCCTCACCCCTACTTTTATCCTTGCCTATCCTTCCAATTCCATGGTCAGACCACAATGTGGTTCTTACCACCCTGTCATCTCTTATACTTACCCCTAACAGCAGATTTTGGTGCATACACCATTTTAGCACACCCAAAACACAGCTTCAAATTAGAACGGGCTCTCAAAGACTACCTTACCCACAATTCTACAGATGAAATCTCTCCACTGACCCTATAGGAAGCCCATAAGTCAGTCATTAGAGGGACCTGTATCAGTCAGGCATCCCACATACGTAAAGAGAAACATCTACTCCAAAAACACCTTAAAGACACGTTCTACACAGAATCAGCCACATTTCAAAATCACCCCTCTCCAGCCACTAGGCGGGACCTGGATAAAGCTTGACTCAACCTACTCCTAACAGAATTGGCTGAGAAAACACTACGCAAATCTTGACACAAATTTTATACTAAGGCGAATAAACCAGTTTCTTGCCCTCGCCCTCTGTAAAGCGAACCATACCCACAAACCTGTACGCCTAAAACTCTCACGCGATACATATTCTAGCAATCCCCTAAAAATACTATGCAAATTCAGTCATAGACTAACTGACTTATATACAGCCCCGGGCATGTTCGACCACACTAGAGCCGAGAACCTTTTCTCTCTTATCAACCTCCCTACATTCTCAACCCCTAACAACGAGAACCTAGATAAACCCATCACAACTTTGGAAATCCTAACGGCTATCAAAGCCCTCAAATCTAACAAGCGCCCGGGCCCTGATGGTTTATCAGCCACATACTATAAAAAATTTTCCGACCTCCTTGCACCTATGCTTGAGAAGGGGCTAAACTCAATCTTAGTTGAACATTCATTCTGAGCAGAGACCTTGACAGTGAGTATTTCAATGATTCCCAAACCACACTCCGACAATACAGCATGGTCCAACTATAGACCTATATCGGTCCTTAACTTAGACATAAAAATATTTCCAAAAATTCTCTCCTGAACCTAATCATAGACATTCTGTTCCATTCTGTTTCATGGTCCTCTATACCCCTTGCATGGCTAGGATGAATGATGGAAATAAAAATGACTGTCCTACCCAAAATACTCTACTTATTCTTTACCCTTCCTATACAATACCCAGCTCATTTTCTGTGCATTCTGCAATGCTGAATCTCTGCATTTGTCTGGAGAAAATCGAAACCCCGTATGCCAAAAGCGACATTTTACGCTCCTAAACTGCAAGGTGGACTAGGGTTGTCCAACCTAAGGTCATACTACTACGTTGCCCAGCTGGCCCAACTCCCTAAGTATCACGCTACCAAGGAAGTTCCTCTGTGGGTGGCCCTAAAATCTATTGATTGTGACCCCTTATCTGTGGCTAACCTTCTGTGGCTAGCATTATTATCATTATTATTATTATTATTATCATTATTGTACCCTAACTAACCCTACAATGCACCACTCTCTCCACATATGGGACAGACTCAAAACGCGTTATGGTCTACAATTTAACAATTCTTCTACCTGGCATGGACATCCCCATCCTCCTTCTCGGCATGGTCCACATCAGGCTTGATCTGAACCCACAATTTCATACAAGCTGGGAAAATAATCCTGTTTCCTTCTATCTGCAAAACACAGAACTCTTCCGTTATTTTCAGCTCATACACTTCCTGACCCCCCTAATCCCTCCTGACTCCGTGGCCCCACAGCTTACCCACTTCGAGCACACCTGCAAATCTGATCCACATAGGAGAGAGGACTCATCTCAGACCTATACAAACGACTGTTGCTAGCAACAACTACTAACCTTATCCTACGTTGCTAAATGGGAGAGAGATCAACACCTCTTTAGACCCCGCAGACTGGTCCCACATATGGGAAGCCACTAAGTCGGCCTCACAAAATATTGTCACCCTAGAAACCAACTATAAAGTCCTCACTAGGTGGTACTTGGTCCCCACCAGGATATCTAAATTTCTTCCACAATACCCCTCCCAATGTTTCCGTGGCTATGACCTGCCAGACACACACATATATATGGTGGGAATGCCCAGTGGTGCAAGTATTCTGGTCTGACATCTTCCGTATCCTGTCAAAACCTTGTAATGTACACATTGATCCAGACCCCAAAATGGAGCTCCTAAACAACCTGATACCACCAACCATCACCCACCAACAGTTCAAACTATGCCTCCAGATTACTACAGCTGCCAAGCAAACAGTATTGAGAGCCTGGAAAACCCCTACCCTCTCTGTCCTAGCAGCCCAAAACAGAATAACACAAGCTATGATTCATGCTAAAATAGATGATGTACTGCTAGATAGGATCCCTAAATATGAAAAACTCTAGAGTCCTTGGGTTGAACATTACTTACCCTCCAACTTTGAACCTACACTCTTACTTCCTTAGCAGCTCCCATGCATAAGAGAGAAGCAATGACCACAACGCCCCCTAAATTACCCGGTATCCCCCAGGGGACTGCTACCCCCCTATCCTTTCTTCTAGCCTCTCTTGACCCTTCACCTCTACTCCCAACCTCTGTTCTAATTTTAATCCCTCATGCCTCTTGCTCTAATCTGATGGTTCACCACAATCATTATATACCACACACTCAACCATTTCCTGTCCTGCCATCTATTACACAACACAAGACCGTCATGACACCCGGGGCAGGAGACAACCAACACAAACCCAGCCTCCCTGGTCTACTTATAGAACAATTGATAGCAATTAAATGAAGCAGTTCTATGAAGCACACACCCATGCCTGGGATGCTATGGACTCAACTAACCTTATTTACTCTTGCTCTAAAAGCAATTGCTTTCCACACCACACAACATTAAGATTGCTTTCACTTCAATATAAAGAAGGATGGTTGTTTCAATGTTAATACCACATATCTCTCTGAGACATGATTCTTGTATCTCAACAGTATTGATTATTATATATTACAAAATGTTACTATGACATGTTTATTCTATTCTGTCTCTTTTCTCCAATAAATTACTTGAACAAGTAAAAGGTAAATACTTTTTTTCCTTTTTTACAGGTAAGCACATTTCCTCTGTTCTCAGCTGCATAAGAGCTGAGGGAGGAGAAGTAACAGTGCCACCAGCAGGTGAATCCTCTCCAGACCATCAGCCACCAACTGCTGAGAGACACCAGAACTGCAGCCCATAGTTTTGGGAGCCACAGTGCCACCAGCAGGTAAAACCTTTCATGACATAAGGTATACTTGTGGGGTGTAGTGAATCTCAAAATGGATACAGAATTCTACACCAAGACACAAACAAGGTAATCATTAGTAGAAGTGTAATTGCCAATGAAACTTCAGTAGGTTCAAAATCTCACATTTCGAGCTGAGAGAAATTCCACATCAGTGTCACAGTAAGATAAGCAACAAAGTGACACACAAATAGAAATTAATTCACACAATCTAAATATTGTAAAAGAAGAAGCCAGGCCACAAACCACTTAAATCAGGAACTCCACCAGAAGCAATAAAGGAATCTGAGCCAAACGTCTATCCTATGTTGCTCGCTTAGCATTAAAACCAGAGCCAGATTCATGAAATGGGATGCAAAAACGTTTAACTCATGAGAAACAAACGTGGATCAGAAGCTTTGACAAAACTGCTTACAAGAAACAGGTTTATAGAACTGAGATCCAAAATGGGACTAATATAAGGAATAGTTGTTGAGTGGAGGTGTTGGAATATATTGTTCATGTATTTTGTGCATTAAATTCATCAGCCAGTAGATTGTAGCAGTGTTTACAAGTTTGTAGCTGTATCTATGGTTAAACTCTATTGCCCCGTACACACAGTCGGACTTTGTTCGGACATTCCGACAACAAAATCCTCGGATTTTTTCCGACGGATGTTGGCTCAAACTTGTTTTGCATACACACGGTCGCACAAAGTTGTCGGAATTTCCGATCGACAACCACGCGGTCACGTACACCACGTACGACGAGACTAGAAAAGGCCGGTTCAGAACTAAGCGCGGCACCCTTTGGGCTCCTTTTGCTAATCTCGTGTTAGTAAAAGTTTGGTGAGAGACGATTTGCGCTTTTTCAGACTCGTGGCTTTCAGATCGTTTTCTGACGTTCAGTTTGTGCTTGTGGGTTTGTATCTGCTCTTCAGTGCGTGCAGTCAGTTCGCATTGGAGTTTTCTGTGCCATCTTGTCCGCTCGTTGCTGTTTTTCAGGTCGCTCTTCACAGGCCTTGCTGTTCTTCAGTGCGTTCTGTTACTTCGTTCTGAGCAGCCGACCGTTTTCTAGCCATGAGCCGTAGAGTTCGTGCTGTGCGGGGGCTTGGTGTTGGGGTCCTGACCTTGACACAAGTCCAGTCCATGAACAGGGTGGGGAGGAGTTCATGGACCAAGAATTGGTTGCTTCAGCGTGACCAGTTCTGTCACATGCCTTTGCTCCGTGAGATCTGTGAGAATAATCCTGATGATTTCAGGAACTTTCTCAGGATGACGGACCCCGTGTTTCACCGTCTGTTGGCTTCGCTGAACCCTCTATTAGCAGGCAGGATACCTGCATGAGGCAAGCCATCACTCCGGAGCAGAGGTTGGTCGCTACCTTGCAGTATTTGGCCACAGGGAGAAGCCTGCAGGACCTCAAGTTCTCGACAGGCGTCTCCCCCCAGGCTCTGGGGATCATTATCCCAGAGACCTGTTCTGCCATCATACAGGTCCTGCAGAAGGAGTATATGAAGGTAAGATTTTTATCCTTTTATATCACATTTTATGGTATTGAATGTTTGCTAATATATTGTATTTCTTTCCTCATTTCCTAATTACCATGATTGTAATATGCTGTGAATGTCCCCTTTGTCCTCATGCATGCTGGATTTTTATGTAATTATTATTTTAGGTCCTTCATACATATTTGCCCTTCAATAACCTCCCCAGCATGGTGTCTCTTGCCCTATATTCACCTCATGTAGTCACTTAACAATGTATTTTATCAGCTCCATAGTAGTGCTTTACCCCAAACACCCCCTAAAATGTTTGGAAATGTTATTTTTGATTTAAATTCAGGCAGAGGGCCAGAGGCTTTTTTTTGTGGTGTCCCCAATTTTTTTGTAACCCTCCCTCCCCCAACTGCTAAGTCAGCTGATCCCAATTCTCTATATATCCTCAATCATCTATCTGCTGACTTTGCCAAACCCATACACACTATACCCACCTCTTTAGTGCTCAGATTTATGGATGAATTCCCCAAAGCATGTAGTGCAAGGGCCTGCCTGTATACTTTCCAATGGTACTGTTTAAAGTTCTTGTATCCTATTATGATCTTGATAGGTAATAGCAGAATGTCCAAAAGTGCTCAAATGTGTACAGTGTGTATTTATATCTTTGTATTATGACACTTCTTACCTGTCCAGTGGGCTGCCAATAGTGTAACTAAGGAGGGGCTGTTCCAAGTAATAACCATTATTTAGACATTCATCTCTAAATGAAGTGAAGAGGGTTACCTGTCCAAGAGTTCCTCCCCCCTATAATGTTAGAAATGGCCCATGAGAGGGAGGGGGAATATGATAGGTGTACCTTATACTTTGTTGTTGTTAAATTCCCCTTAATAAATGCTATCTGGAGGTTGACCCATAATGTTTGTGTCTAATCTGCTTGCCAGGTTTCTGTGAAAAAATAGAAATGTTTATTTTTTTTTCCTCAACAGTTTCCTTCAACGCCACAGGAATGGCAGACTGTGGCCTCCCACTTTGCCCAGCGGTGGGACTTTCCTAACTGCGGAGGGGCAATTGATGGGAAACACGTCCACATCGTCCCACCACCCAACTCGGGGTCGTACTATTAGAATTACAAGGGGTTTAATAGTATAGTGATGTTGGCGGTGGTGTCGGCTAATTACGACTTCTTGTATGTGGACGTGAGAAAGAATGTCCGACGGTGGAGTGATCGCCCAGACGGCGTTCTACAGGCATCTCCAGAATGGCAGCTTGGACTTGCCACCTCTAGAGGACAATGTTGAAGGTCTCCCATTTGTATTCGTTGCTGATGAAGCGTTTGCGCTGGGGGGATCACCTGATGCGGCCATTCCCGATGAGGACCCTCCCCCCGGAACAGAGGGTTTTTAATTACCGGCTGGCCAGAGCCCGAAGAGTGGTGGAGAACACATTTGGAATCCTGGCCAGCCGGTTCCGATTATTCCTGACACCCATCCATATGGCGGAGTATAAACTGAACCATATAATACTGGCGTGCTGTGTTCTCCATAATTTTTTAAGAAAACATTCAGCCAACTATGCTGGCTCAGTTGGGCCTGAGGCCGGAATCCCAAATACATCAACAATGACGGAAAGTGGCCATCCTGGCTTGCCCTCCCTGAATGCCTGTGATGTCCGGTTACGATACCTGGAGTTCTTTGCAGGTAGGGGGGCTATCAATATGCCAGACAATCTGTGACACCTTTTTCAAATAAAAAACAACCAAAAGAAATTCTTGGTGGACATTTACTGCTTTTGTTTGTTTTAGCTGACCCTGACAGAAATGTGTTAAGTGCAGAAAATGTCGTGATTGGGTAACCTTATAAAGAATATTGTTGGCTGGTACTTCCTAAATGCCAAAACACATTTCACTACAAGTGCACTTGCAACTGCACTGAACCTGCACTTGTAGTGCAAAGTGTATTTGCCCTTAGGAAATAACCCCCATTTTTGCATAAAACAGCTATTACATCACCCCAAAAGTGTTGTAGTGTTGAGACAATAATCCACACATTTTTGAGTAAGCCACTTTTTTATACCTGCACAATCACATGTGCATTTCCCAAAGGTTTTTAAAACAAACCAACATGTTTGCTGTATAACAATTTTTGGGGGGGCATTATCAAAAATCAAAATATCCATTTCAGATAAAACAGGCCTGTGTAAAACCAACAAGAAAGCCAAAAAACTTGAACTTACAAAGTTCACATTAGGTAAAACCTGAAGGCTATATCAGACATCAGTATTTAGGAACTGTGTTTGATATAGCGTTCAGATGGGGGGAAATCACCCCTGGAAAAGCCAAATTTGGAAGATGCACACCAATTTACGAATGTCAACATGTGCTATCTGCCATCAGGGGGGATCAAAGGACATGTTTTGGGGGAGCAAGCCCTTCCTCAATGCTACTTTATAATTGAGTAAGGGGTTGCACCCCCAAAACGCATCCATTGATCTCCCGTGATGGCAGATAGCACATGTTGGCACACTGTGTGCATCCTCCAAATTTGGCTTTTCTAAACATTGTAAAAATTTTAGTAAGATAAAACAGATGATTTTGTGGGGTTTAAATTCGCCCCAAAACATCAATGATGTTATTATTTTTTTTAATAACATCACTGATTTGTTGCTGGATGTTTTGCAATTGGAGATTACACCCCATGATCTCCCCGATCAGTATCTGGGCACTTTCAGATGTAAAGCGTTCTGGATCACGATCAACTAAAAAGAGATAAAGAACAAAAAAAACAGGTCTCAAAAATCTGCCAACATCCATCTCTTTTACCTGAGCCTGTGGTCGCAGACACTCACCTGTTGTGGTGCCAATCTCCACCACATCTTCTTCTTCCTCCTGCTCAGCTTCTTGTGTTGGTATTTCCCCTTCTTCCAGAGGGGGGGGTCTCTGGTCTCCTGGGATGAGGGGTGTCCTCCGAGTCTTTTCTCCCCTATGTAAAACAAAAATGTTATAATTAGCACACAGATATTTGATGGCAGAACTAGAAATAGGAAACATTGCTTGGAAGTGGGGTACAATTGTCTATTTTAGCCGAGTTCCAAGATGTATATTTTTTATTGTCCTTTGTCAAGCTGCAATACTTTACCTGTTTAGTACAAGCTTCACAGATGTAGCCCCCCCTATAGTATACACTGGAGCACCTGTGTGGCCCCCTAATAAAAATGGTGTTCTGGGGTCCCACACTAGTGCTCCAGTGTCCAGATGTGAAAACAGCTGCTCAGTGTCCTCTCCTTACACACAATCTAGTTGGCATTTCATTCTAGTAACAAACCCATCTACACAAACAAATATTTGGCATCCAAGTAGGCCCCCAAAATGTGTGAAAATGCATATGGCCTAAACAATGGTGTTCTAGAGGTCGAAAGAAAAATGTTTGATACGAACGAATAATGGGCCCATGAACATTAAAGTTGACCTTTTTAAACGTTACAATTACTAAAAGCATATGGAGCAGAACGAACGGAATAAAGACAGAAAGAATAGGAACACAACAACTACTTACTTTTTTGCAGCACTCTCCGGATCTTTCGGTACTGCTCTTGCTCTCTCAACTTCAGGTCCGACCACCGCTTCCTGAGCTGATCTTTAGATCTTCGTACCCCGAAATTCCTCTCCAGACTCCGGACCACTTTACCAATGATTTTGGCCTTTCTGATGTTGGGGTGGGGGTAAGGCCCATATTTTCCGTCATAGTCGGACTTCTTCATGATGTCTACCATCTCCAACATCTCCCCAAACAACATATTTGTGGCCTTAAAACGTTTCCTTCTGGATCGGGACGTGCCTGGATCCGGGCTTTCCTCCTCCTCGTTGTTAGAATTATCACGCACCTGTTGTAACTCCCCCATCATGCTCTTCCCCCACTGCACCGAACGAAAAGGGGTGGGGAATACACTAGAAAGAACGTCAGGGGCGGGCGGAGTTACACGCATGCGCAGTGTGTATAAAGCGTAACACGCGTGCATATTACGTACGATCTGTGAGCGGAGGAAGGAGCACTGGACGCGCCGATCGTAAGAACGAAGGTAAGAGACAAACTTGGGCCTATACTGCTTCTAGATTGAGGCCTATATTGTAACAAGATTAGGAGAGTTTTGTCTGACATTAGGCTTTGTCTTGTGTTGTGTCTTGCAGTGAACATGGATATCTTAATGAGAGATACTGACTTCATGTCACTATTCATTGATATGCTAAGTGAGCTGCCCTGTCTGTGGGAGATTACCCACCCCCATTTTAAAGAACCAAGCAAAGAGGAAGGCAGCACTGGAGCAATTGTGTGAAATTGTGAAGCAGGTGATCCCCACGGCAGACATCACTTATTTAAAGATATTAATTGGTTGCCTGAGGAGCACATATCTGAGGGAGCGCAAGAAAGTCCTGGATTCACAGAGATCCGGAGCACCAGATGACATCTATGTCCCCAGGATGTTGTATTACGACAGGCTGCACTTTCTGGCAGGCCAGACTGAACCCAGGCCATCCCTCTCCAGTCTTCCTTCCACGCTTCCTTCCCCCCCGGCTGAGGCTTCTGACGCCCAACCTGGGCCTTCCAGGCCATATGTGGAGGAGCCCAGATTGAGCCAGGTATAGCATTCCTCTAAATATTTCTGCTTGTCCAATCAATGATGTTAACTAGATGTTAGTTGGGAGTACTAATTTAGGATTGTGATTGATGATGCAAAACATTACAACTATGTCCCTTTTTCATACACAGGGAAGTCTCAGCCAGGAGGTGGCCGGGCCGAGCCGGCTGGCTGATATCAAGGTCCCTCCACCACACCTGAAAACAGAAAGTGGCAGTAGGATGAGTGCCCTAGAGGAGGCGGCTATCAGATTCTTTTGGAGGGCTACAGAGGTCCTGGGAGCACCACACACCAGGCAGGAGAACATTGCTGCATTCATTGCATATAAAATGCAGAGGATGGAGGAGGGCCAAAAAGCCATGTGTCAGGCCCTCATATCAGAGGCTCTGGAGAAAGGTGTGAGGGGCCAAATTACACCTCACACACAGCTTTGGGATGGTCCTCCTCCTCCTCCTCCCTCTCCTCCAGGTCCTCCCAGTCCTCCTTCAGGTCCTCCCAGTCCTCCTCCAGGTCCTCCCAGTCCTCCTCCTCCTCCAGGTCCTACTCCTCCTCCTGCCACATCTCCAACTGCACAGCCACAGCCCGGAAGGAAGCGTGAAAGGAAGACTAGACAGTGATTGCCCTGGATCCAGTCTGGTCGGCCTAAAGATGCAGCCTCTTGTGGTACCACAGCCTGGGGACACAGATGTCTTCTGCTGCTATCCGAGTCTCTGTGAATCCCGGATCAGACTGCCCTCCCTTACATATGGACTCCTCAGGCCACCAATTTTGATGTTGAAGAATTGATGTCTGCCGTGGGGGTCCCAGGCTTCACTCATTTCTGCTGTTGATCCAGTGTTGCCTTCCTCTTTGTTTGGTTCTGATACCTTAATAAAGGATTTTTGTTTTGAATTATACTCTCCTATGTGTTTTACTTCAAAACGGACAGTTTGTTTGTAAAGATTCAGGTACATTTCAAATATACAATGTGAAATGAACAAGGGACACCAACAACAAAAAATCTCCTGGAGATTAAATAATAAAAGATATCAATGGTGTTGGGGTAACTTGACACACAAAACACACACAAAAATATTCTGGAGTAAAAATAAAAATAACATTGAACAAAGATCAGCCTTGGAAAAAATCCAAACATTAAAGAAAAAAAAAGGCTTAAAATCCAAAAAAAAAAAAAAACTTAAAAAATATAAAACTATCAGATGTGACAACTAATAACAATATATTGAGGGAATCCCACAAAAAAAACACAAAGAAAAGTTTGTGAGAAGTGTGTGTGAATATGAGCAGCAAAACTACTTAATTCTTGTCACATTATAAAGAAGAAGAGAGTGCGCTGTATTAAACCATTTTGAACATTGCAGCGTGACGAAAGTGCTGTATCCATTGCGAACGCTAAGTTTACCAGAACGAGCTGTCCCGTGTCGGAATTTATTCTGAGCATGCGTGGCACTTTGTGCGTCGGAACAGGCCACACACGGTCGGAATTGACGCGATCGGATTTTGTTGTCGGAAAATTTTATCTCCTGCTGTCCAACTTTGTGTGTCGGAAAATCCGATGGAAAATGTCCGATGGCGCCCACACACGGTCGGAATTTCCGACAACACGCTCCGATCGGACATTGTCCATCGGAAAATCCGACCATGTGTACGGGGCATATGTCTTTTCCCTGAATAAAGTCTGCATTTAAGCACCAAAGCCCATGTGGCCTGTGCACTGTTTGTTCTGTATTGCTATATACAGAATTTCTAACATGTTCCCATCAGGGCCATACAAGATGGTATTGCCCTGCAGAACCTGCTTATTCACTACTATATCTGTGTTCAGAACTTCAGCCTCTCTCCCTAGGCCCGCCTGACATTTTAAATAAAGGGAATTGCTAAATGTAAGCAGTTATTTCAATAGGGAAAATAAATCCCCACAGTAATTTAATGTTTTATGGCATTATATAAGCAGAGGCCTATCTAGTGAAAATGGCGCCTATGGCAAGCACTGAAACTGCGCCCCTGTCAAAAAAAAAAAAAAACAAAAGCTAACAAAACTACAAGTCAAGCTCTTTAATCTTTCTATTAACAAATTATGGATTAGTACTACATAAACTGCCCCTGGTCATTAAACATTTTACATTCAGTGAAAGTTCATGTACTGCAAAGTTTGCACCCGATGTGGACTGTTTAAGGAGCTTGTTGCACAAATCACTTTATTAAACTTTATGATATCTATTTATTTAATCCATATTGAGCACTATTTTTTTGTGTGTGTATATGCCAAGCAGAAGCAGCCAATCAAATATGGTGCTCAATATGGATTAAATTAATATGCATAGCCATAAATATCAGAATTAAAAGTGTAATAAAGTGATTTGTGCAACAGCAGGTACTACTTTTAAATAGACTGCGAATGTGACTACAGGAGATGACCAGACTGCGAATGTGACTACAGCTGATTACCAGACTGCGAATACAGGAGATGACCAGACTGCGAATACAGGAGATGACCAGACTGCAAATGCGACTTTAAGAGATGACCAGACTGCGAATGTGACTACAGGAGATGACTAGACTGCGAATACAGGAGATGACCACACTGCGAATGCGACATACTACAGGAGATGACCAGACTGCAAATGCGACATACTACAGGAGATGACCAGACTGCAAATGCGACATACTACAGGAGATGACCAGATTGCGAATGCGACATACTACAGGCGATGACCAGATTACGAATGTGACATACTACAGCAGATGACCAGATTGCAAATGTGACTACAGGAGATGACCAGACTGCGAATGTGACATACTACAGGAGATGACCAGATTGAGAATGTGACATACTACAGGAGATGACCAGATTGCAAATGTGATAAGAGATGACCAGACTGCGAATGTGACTACAGGAGATGACCAGACTGCGAATGTGACTACAGGAGATGACCAGACTGCGAATGTGACTACAGGAGATGACCAGACTGCGAATGTGACTACAGGAGATGACCAGACTGCGAATGTGTCTACAGCAGATGACCAGACTGTGAATGCGACATACTACAGGAGATGACCAGAATACGAATGCGACTACAGCAGATGACCAGACTGCGAATGCGACTACTACAGCAGATGACCAGAATGCGAATGCAACTACAGCAGATGACCAGACTGCGAATGCGACTACAGCAGATGACCAGAATGCGAATGTGACTACAGGAGATGACCAGACTGCGAATGTGACTACAGCTGATGACCAGACTGCGAATACAGGAGATGACCAGACTGCGAATACAGGAGATGACCAGACTGCGAATGTGACTATAAGATGACCAGACTGCAAATGTGACTACAGGAGATGACTAGACTGTGGATACAGGAGATGACCAGACTGCGAATGCGACATACTACAGGAGATGACCAGATTGCGAATGCGACATACTATAGGACAGTGTTTCTCAACTCCAGTCCTCAAGGCGCCCCAACAGGTCATGTTTTCAGGCTTTCCATTAGTTTGCACAGGTGATTTGATCAGTTTCACTGCCTTAGTAATTACCACATCCATTTCATCTGAGGGAAATCCTGAAAACATGACCTGTTGGGGCGCCTTGAGGACCGGAGTTGAGAAACACTGCTATAGGAGATGACCAGATTGCGAATGTGACATACTACAGGAGATGACCAGATTGCGAATGTGACTACAGGAGATGACCAGACTGCAAATGCGACATACTACAGGAGATGACCAGACTGCGAATGCGACATACTACAGGAGATGACCAGATTGTGAATGCGACATACTACAGGAGATGACCAGATTGCGAATGTGACATACTACAGGAGATGACCAGATTGCGAATGTGACTATAAGAGATGACCAGACTGCGAATGTGACTACAGGAGATGACCAGACTGCGAATGCGACTATAAGAGATGACCAGACTGAGAATGTGACTACAGGAGATGACTAGACTGCGAATGCGACATACTACAGGAGATGACCAGACTGTGAATGTGACTACAGGAGATGACCAGACTGCGAATGTGACTACAGCTGGTGACCAGACTGCGAATACAGGAGATGACCAGACTGCGAATACAGGAGATGACCAGACTGCGAATGCGACTATAAGATGACCAGACTGTGAATGTGACTACAGGAGATGAATAGACTGCGAATACAGAAGATGACAAGACTGCGAATGCGACATACTACAGGAGATGACCAGACTGCAAATGCGACATACTACAGGAGATGACCAGATTGCGAATGCGACATACTACAAGAGATGACCAGATTGCGAATGCGACTATAAGATGACCAGAGTGTGAATGTGACTAAAGGAGATGACTAGACTGCGAATACAGGAGATGACCAGACCGCAAATGCGACATACTACAGGAGATGACCAGACTGCGAATGCGACATACTACAGGAGATGACCAGGATTGTGAATGCGACATACTACAGGAGATGACCAGATTGCGAATGTGACTACAGGAGATGACCAGACTGCGAATGCAACATACTACAGGAGATGACCAGACTGCGAATGCGACATACTACAGGAGATGACCAGACTGCGAATGCGACATACTACAGGAGATGACCAGATTGCGAATGCAACATACTACAGGAGATGACCAGATTGTGAATGTGACATACTACAGGATACAGGAAATGACCAGATTGTGAATGTGACTATAAGAGATGACCAGACTGCGAATGTGACTACAGGAGATGACCAGACTGCGAATGCGACTATAAGAGATAACCAGACTGCGAATGTGAATACAGGAGATGACTAGACTGCGAATGCGACTACAGCAGATGACCAGACTGCGAATGCGACATACTACAGGAGATGACCAGACTGCGAATGTGACATACTACAGGAGATGACCAGATTGCGAATGTGATTATAAGAGATGACCAGACTGCGAATGTGACTACAGGAGATGACCAGACTGCGAATGTGACTACAGGAGATGACCAGACTGCGAATGTGACTACAGGAGATGACCAGACTGCGAATGTGACTACAGGAGATGACCAGACTGCGAATGTGTCTACAGCAGATGACCAGACTGCGAATGCGACATACTACAGGAGATGACCAGAATACGAATGCGACTACAGCAGATGACCAGACTGCGAATGCGACATACTACAGGAGATAACCAGATTGCGAATGTGACATACTACAGGAGATGACCAGATTGCGAATGTGACATACTACAGGAGATGACCAGATTGCGAATGTGACTATAAGAGATGACCAGACTGCGAATGTGACTACAGGAGATGACCAGACTGCGAATGCGACATACTACAGGAGATGACCAGACTGCGAATGTGACTACAGGAGATGACCAGACTGCGAATGTGACTACAGCTGGTGACCAGACTGCAAATACAGGAGATGACCAGACTGCGAATACAGGAGATGACCAGACTGCGAATGCGACTATAAGATGACCAGACTGTGAATGTGACTACAGGAGATGAATAGACTGCGAATACAGGAGATGACAAGACTGCGAATGCGACATACTACAGGAGATGACCAGACTGCAAATGCGACATACTACAGGAGATGATAAAGATTGCGAATGTGACATACTACAGGAGATGACCAGATTGCGAATGCGACTATAAGATGACCAGAGTGTGAATGTGACTAAAGGAGATGACTAGACTGCGAATACAGGAGATGACCAGACTGCGAATGCGACATACTACAGGAGATGACCAGATTGCAAATGCGACATACTACAGGAGATGACCAGATTGCGAATGTGACTACAGGAGATGACCAGACTGCGAATGCGACATACTACAGGAGATGAACAGAATACGAATGCGACTACAGCAGATGACCAGACTGCGAATGCGACTACTACAGCAGATGACCAGAATGCGAATGCAACTACAGCAGATGACCAGACTGCGATTGCGACTACAGCAGATGACCAGAATGCGAATGCGACTACAGGAGATGACCAGACTGCGAATGTGACTACAGGAGATGACCAGACTGCGAATGTGACTACAGCTGATGACCAGACTGCGAATACAGGAGATGACCAGACTGCGAATACAGGAGATGACCAGACTGCGAATGTGACTATAAGATGACCAGACTGCAAATGTGACTACAGGAGATGACTAGACTGCGGATACAGGAGATGACCAGACTGCGAATGCGACATACTACAGGAGATGACCAGATTGCGAATGCGACATACTATAGGAGATGACCAGATTGCGAATGTGACATACTACAGGAGATGACCAGATTGCAATGTGACTACAGGAGATGGCCAGACTGCAAATGCGACATACTACAGGAGATGACCAGACTGCGAATGCGACATACTACAGGAGATGACCAGATTGTGAATGCGACATACTACAGGAGATGACCAGATTGCGAATGTGACATACTACAGGAGATGACCAGATTGCAAATGTGACATACTACAGGAGATGACCATATTGCGAATGTGACTATAAGAGATGACCAGACTGCAAATGTGACTACAGGAGATGACCAGACTGCGAATGCGACATACTACAGGAGATGACCAGACTGCGAATGTGACTACAGGAGATGACCAGACTGCGAATGTGACTACAGCTGGTGACCAGACTGCAAATACAGGAGATGACCAGACTGCGAATACAGGAGATGACCAGACTGCGAATGCGACTATAAGATGACCAGACTGTGAATGTGACTACAGGAGATGAATAGACTGCGAATACAGGAGATGACAAGACTGCGAATGCGACATACTACAGGAGATGACCAGACTGCGAATGTGACTACAGGAGATGACCAGACTGCGAATGTGACTACAGCTGGTGACCAGACTGCAAATACAGGAGATGACCAGACTGCGAATACAGGAGATGACCAGACTGCGAATGCGACTATAAGATGACCAGACTGTGAATGTGACTACAGGAGATGAATAGACTGCGAATACAGGAGATGACAAGACTGCGAATGCGACATACTACAGGAGATGACCAGACTGCAAATGCGACATACTACAGGAGATGATAAAGATTGCGAATGTGACATACTACAGGAGATGACCAGATTGCAAATGTGACATACTACAGGAGATGACCAGATTGCGAATGTGACTATAAGAGATGACCAGACTGCAAATGTGACTACAGGAGATGACCAGACTGCGAATGCGACATACTACAGGAGATGACCAGACTGCGAATGTGACTACAGGAGATGACCAGACTGCGAATGTGACTACAGCTGGTGACCAGACTGCAAATACAGGAGATGACCAGACTGCGAATACAGGAGATGACCAGACTGCGAATGCGACTATAAGATGACCAGACTGTGAATGTGACTACAGGAGATGAATAGACTGCGAATACAGGAGATGACAAGACTGCGAATGCAACATACTACAGGAGATGACCAGACTGCAAATGTGACATACTACAGGAGATGATAAAGATTGCGAATGTGACATACTACAGGAGATGACCAGATTGCGAATGCGACTATAAGATGACCAGAGTGTGAATGTGACTAAAGGAGATGACTAGACTGCGAATACAGGAGATGACCAGACTGCGAATGCGACATACTACAGGAGATGACCAGATTGCAAATGCGACATACTACAGGAGATGACCAGATTGCGAATGTGACTACAGGAGATGACCAGACTGCGAATGCGACATACTACAGGAGATGACCAGACTGCGAATGCGACGTACTACAGGAGATGACCAGACTGCAAATGCGACATACTACAGGAGATGACCAGATTGCGAATGCAACATACTACAGGAGATGACTAGATTGTGAATGTGACATACTACAGGATACAGGAAATGACCAGATTGTGAATGTGACTATAATGCCGCGTACACACGAGCGGACTTTACGGCGGACTTTGCCCGGCGGACTTTTCGTCGGACTTTGTTTGCTCCTTGCGCCGGACTTAAAAACGAACGGACTTGGCCACACACGGTCACTGCAAAAGTCCGCTGGTTTTGAACGCGGTGACGTATAGCACGTACGACGGGACTAGAAAAAGGAAGTCCAAGCCCCACTCCGGCACCCTTTGGGCTCCTTCTGCTAATCTCGTGTTAGTAGAAGTTTGGTTAGAGACGATTCGCGCTTTTCACAATTCAGCTTATTTCGTTCGTTTTCTGCGGTTCAGTTTGTGCTTGTGAGGTTTGTATCTGCTTTTCAGTGCGTGTTGGTCAGTTCGTAACCTGCCTTGCAGGCCGTTCTGCTCCGCTCGTTCCTGATTTTCAGGTCGTTCTTCATAGGCCTTGCTGTTCTTCAGTGCGTTTGTTATAAGTTTGTTTGTTTGAGCAGCCGACCGTTTTGAAGCCATGTCGAGTGGACGTTCTCGTTCTCGAGTTCGTGCTGTGTGGGGACTTGGTGTTGGGGTTAATACTTTGACCCGAGTCCAGTCCATGAACAGGGCGAGGAGGAGTTCATGGACCAAGAATTGGTTGCGCCAGCGTGACCAGTTCTGTCATATGCCTTTGCTCCGTGAGCTCCGTGAGAACAATCCTGATGATTTCAGGAATTTTCTCAGGATGACGGACCCCATCTTTGAGCGTCTGCTGGCTATGCTGACCCCCTATATCAGCAGGCAGGATACCTGCATGAGGCAAGCCATCAGTGCGGAGCAGAGGCTAGTTGCCACGTTACGTTATTTGGCGACAGGGAGAAGTCTTCAGGACTTAAAGTTCTCGACAGGCATCTCCCCCCAGGCTCTGGGGATCATAATCCCAGAGACCTGTTCTGCTATTATTCAGGTCCTGCAGAAGGAATATATGAAGGTAAGTTTTATCCTTTAACATTACATGATATGTATTAACTGTTTTTGGATGTATTGTAGAACTGTCCTCTTTACCTAATTGCCATGCTTTCAATCTGCTGTGAATGTCCCCTTTATCTTTGTGCATGCCTATTTTAATAATTTATTGCCCTATGCATGCCTAATTTATTTCATTAACCTCCCCACCATGCAATGCTGGGTGCATTTTTATCTCTAGCCTATAGTCCATTGAACAATGTATATTGTCTGCTCCATTGTCTTGTTTGTCCCTCCCCCACCCCACTAATGTTTCAGCCAGTCATGTGTGTTTGTGAAACTAATTAGAACCCCTCCCCCACCCCACAAATGTTTCAGCCAGTCAGGTGTGTTTGTTAACCTAATTAGAACCCCTCCCCCACCCCACTAATGTTTCAGCCAGTCAGGTGTGTTTGTTAACCTAATTAGAACCCCTCCCCCACATTCAAATGTATCAATGGGCCATCATAGGGGGTGATTAATCTTATAAGTGTGCCTTATGTTTTTCAACATTTCAATTACAAACACACATATTCATAATATTTGACTGCTGTTGTTTACTAATGTTTTGGTGTAATCTGAACTAAAATTTTTGTTATTAAAGTCCTTATCTTTTTTTTTTGCACTCCACAGTTTCCTACAAGTCCACAGGAATGGCAGACTGTGGCCTCCCAGTTCGCTGACCGTTGGGACTTTCCCAACTGTGTCGGGGCGATTGACGGGAAACATGTCCGGATTGTGCCACCACCGCATTCGGGGTCTTATTTCTTTAACTACAAGGGGTTCCATAGTGTAGTTTTGATGGCGGTGGTCTCGGCACATTTGGAGTTTATGTTTGTGGATGTGGGGAAGAACGGCCGGATGTCTGATGGAGGAGTCTTTGCACAGACCGAGCTGTGCCATCGTCTCCAGACCGGTGGCCTGGAATTGCCACCTGATGACGATAATGTGGATGGACTCCCCTCAGTTTTTATTGCTGATGAAGCATTTGTTCTCTGTGAGAACTTGATGAGGCCGTTCCCCCAAAGGACACTCACCCCTGAGAGGAGGGTATTTAATTATCGGCTGGCCAGAGCAAGAAGGGTTGTGGAGAATGCCTTTGGTATTCTGGCCAGCCGGTTCCGTATCTTCCTTACGGCTATTAATTTGGCGGACTATAAAATCAACCACGTCATCCTTGCTTGCTGCATCTTGCATAACTTTTTAAGGAGACATTCAGCTACATATCTATCCTCTGTTGGGCCTGAGCCCAGACTGGAAGAGGCTAGTAGCACTTTCACAGGCCTAGAAATTGGGCGTATTGGCTTGGCCCCCCGAACCGCACGTCAAGTGCGTGACCGTTATGTGAATTATTTTAATGGTCGGGGGGCCATTGCTATTCAGCAACAGCTGTAAGTTTATATCAAAAATAAAAAAGAAAATTGGTTTATCTAAATATCTTGTTTTTATTGTTGATTACCTTTAAGTTATGTCTGTCTCCTAGTGCACTTGTAGTAGTGTCAAGTGCGTTTAGCTTTAGTTAATCAGGCCCACAAAAACAACCCCGAAATTTTTACTTCAAGAAACAGCCACACACATTGTATAGGGTAAAAAATTTTACTTGGTGCACATTGAAAGGTGCATTTTTTACCATATGTTTTTTTTTTTTTTTTTTTCAAAAATATTTTACGTTGTGTAAAAAAATACTATTTTAGTAAATTATTCAAGCCATTTTTTCACAAAAATATAGACCTTTATCTAACAACATTTACATACACAACAGTGTTTTTAGAAACAAAACTTACAATATAAATGAACTTACAAAGTTCAATATTTCGAGAACGGTGCATGTAATGTCACCCTTGGAAATTGTTCATTTATAAGATGCTCAAAATTGAGCTTTAAGAAAGGGTCAAGTCAACATGTGCTATCTCCTATCATGGGAGAGCAATGTACGTGTTTTGTGTGTGCAATCCCATTTTTGGTTCCTCTCACCACCAAAGAATTTTCAGGATGAAGGGTTTGCAAACACAAAACAAGTACATTGCTAACCCATGATGGAAGATAGCACATGATGACACACCGTGTGCATCACACATTTTAAATTTGGGTATACCCCCAAAATATTCCTAAAATTTTGGATAACAAAATAACTTCACAAGGAAATGAAGAACATGATTGATGTTTTTAGGCCAAACGTGATTATATTCGGCCCAAAACATCAATCATGTTCTTCATTTCCTGTTGCATGGAGTCCAGGCGAAGTTTCATGCTGTGAATTTGTTCACGCATTTGATCTATGTGGCCATTCCACAGCATAATCTGGCCAATTAATCTTTGTGCACTGTCTGTGGTGAAGTGCTCTGCCGCTTGGCCTTCCACAACCAGAAACTCACCTAAAACGAGTGAATAAAAACAAGGTTTACAATATGCACGCCAAAATACAGTAAAACTGAAGCTGGGGTGTCAGTCACTCACTTGGTGGGCTTGAAACCTCGCACACTTCCTCCACCTCTCCTTCCTCAAGGTCGTCGGGTGGGCGTGGTCTTGGGCTGGGGCTTGGGGTAGGTTCGGCCTCAGGCTGGTGACTTGGGGGGGTCCTGAGATCCTTGGACTGTTGTCTGAGTCTTTTCTCCCCTATGAGATTTGAAAAAAAGGTATAGTTAAAACACACTGATCTTTTATGTTTTAAGAAATAAAGTAAAACGTTGGTTAATATTTTTGGGAAATTTTCACAGATGCTGACACCTCAATGATCTCCTATGTGTATTACCCCTCAAAAATTTAGTTATGGTCACATAGTACACTCGAAAATGCATTTCCTTAGCAAAATGCGTGGGAATGCTGAATAGCTACATGGCTAAAATGACCGCCATCAAAACTGCCCCATCATATTCCTATATTATAAATCAGTACATGGTGTGTCTGTCCCCTCCCCCTGGGCTCTGTAATCAGAGCTGAGATGCTCCAGCCACCTCCCCCCTGTGTATAACAGAAGCTTGGGTAACCATGGCAACAAAACAAACACAGTACACTCTGATTAATGTCTAAAATGTCACGAAATGACCTCTAAACAAAAAGCTTTTTCTCCAAAATTTAAAAAAATATCAAACAGAAAGGATATAGCCAGATAGATGAATATTTAGTGAACATTGTAAAGTTTGTTTGGTGTCTCTAGGTGAAAGTATGAAGGACCTGAAACTTTTGGGAGCGGAAGAAGAATTTGAGGATTTCAAGCATGCTCCCATTGAATTCAATGTTGAAAAAAGTGAATAAAAAATTATTATTTAAGAAAGTATAAATGTTATTAACAAATTTGAAAATGACCACACATCAGCTAAAAGAGATGAACATTTTAATAGTTGAATGGTTTTAATAGCTGAAAGTATGCAGAAGTTACGCAGAGCCAAAAAACGTACGGAAGAAAATTCTAAGTAAATTTATACACAAATAAAATCGAAGAACAATAGTGGTACTGCTAAATCATTCCCAATAACTATAGTGCTCGTGAGTCCAGATGTGGAAACAGCTGCTGTGTCCTGTCCCTACATTACACTGAATCATTTAGGATGAAGCATTATATTTTCAAACACATCTACACCACATCAACTCATTGTGGGAATTCGAAAAATTATCAAGCCATAAATGTATATCCAACCCTGTCCCATCGTATTTGGCGAAAAAATAACGTCACTTTATAAAGTATCCGATCTATTCCAAAGAACGGTATTTACGAACGATGCTGAAAAACCGCCAAAAATAAGGATCAGCATGCAAGTTCTGTATCTCAATAGTAAAACACAAGTACTTACTTTTTTTCAGCAGCTTCTTTATTCGCCAATATTGCTCTGGCTCACGACTTTTTATGTCAGACCACCGCTTCCGCAATTGTTCTTTCGAACGTTTTGTCCCAAATTTCTCTTCCAGAGCGGTGACAACTGAGGACATTATTTTGTCCTTTCTCAGATTGGGTCGTGTGTACGGTCCTTTTTTGCCATCGTAGTCCTCCCTTCTTAATATGGACACCATCTCCACCATCTCTCCAAAAGCCATGTTGGTGGCCTTATATCTCCTCCGGGATGTGGATGTTTGGGGCTCCGGGCTTTCCTCCGCGCTACTTGCACTTAATCGCTCCGCCATCTTTTGCTATCTACTCCCACTGCGCAACGAAGAGTGAAGGGGCGGGGCCAAATCGTACTTATGAACGTCAGGGGCGGGCGACGCAGGCGGAGCATGACACATGCGCAGTGTATATAAAGATAGTACGATGGCCTATGTATGTCCGTGCGGAAGTAGCGAGCGGAACAAACGAAGGTAAGATTAAAGTGTGTGTGTGTGTGTGTGTGTTTGTGTGTGTCCCCGTGTGTGTCCCCTAGATTACAACACAAACTAATCCTGAGATTTGGGACTGACATTTAAGTTTTGATCTTGTGTCTTGTCTTGCAGAAATAATGAATCCCTTTAAAGAGGAAGAGTTTTTGACACATTTCATTGATCTATATGAGCAGAAGAAAAACCTCTGGGAGGTCAAACACCCCCAATATTATAATCGTGATGTTAGGAAGGCAACACTGGGCACACTTTTAGAGTTTGTGAAGACTCGACTCCCCCAGGCAGACCTCAAGTTTGTGGACAGGAAAATAGGTATCTTGCGTAATATGTATAAGCGGGAACACAGAAAAATCCAGGAGTCGCTGAGATCCGGGGCAGCAGCTGACCAAGTTTATGTACCCAAGTTGTGGTATTACCACAAACTGCGATTCCTGGATGAGCAGACCGAAGCCAGGCAATCCCTTTCCACCCTTCCCTCCAGCCTTCCCTCCACCCTTCCCTCCAGCCTTCCCTCCAGCCTTCCATCCACCTCCACCCCAGCTGAGGAGTCCCAGGATGAACTGGGCCTTTTCACCATAGATGAAGTGGATGCGCCCAGCTTCAGCCAGGTATACTTTTTTGGAACATTTTGGGATTGTGTAAATGTTATTAATGATGTTAAGGTGTTAATTTTGAAAGTGCTTCATCAAAAATCACTTCTGCACAAAGAGTAATATGTAGACATATCACTAGACAGTAGTGGCCAAATATATACGTAACTTCTGATCTTGTTGATCATCTGAAATAATGGTGTGGTCAAATAGATAGCCTTTACTATTTTGTGTAATTATCTTTGAAAGTTAGGAGCTGAAAATTGTGTGTGATTGCATAACCGAAAATTACAACTATGTCCCTTTTTTTTACACAGGATGACCTCAGCCAGGAGGAGGCCTTGCCCAGTGGGAGAGAGGAGGAGGCCTTGCCCAGTGGGAGAGAGGAGGAGGCTGTGGCTGGGCCAAGTAGAAGCCGCACAGAGTGTCAGGTGCCTCCCCTCCGCATTCTCCACCAAAGGCCCAGGAGGATGACTGCAACAGAGCAGGAATCCCTAGAGCTCATACGGGAAGCAAGCCGGATCCTGAGTAAACCTCCCAATGTAGAGGAGGCGTATGGCACCTATATAGCCGGCAGATTACAGGAGTTGGAAAAGGGCCAACGCCTCCTCTGTGAGGGTCTATTTTTCCAGGCTTACCAGAAGGGCTTGAGAGGGGAGCTTACTGCTACCACATATCTAGCAGATGAAGCCACTCCTACTCCTCCTCCTCCTTCCCCAAAGTACACCACCAGAGGCACAACCTCCGAGGAAGGCTGCAGAGAAGCGTGGAGGGAAGGCTGCAGAGAAGCGTGGAGGGAAGGCTACACGGAAGAGTCGAAAGTGATTGCCTGGTTTCTGTCTGTTCTGACTGTGCTCCCTGTGCTCCCTATAGTCGCAAGATACCTATTTTCTTGTCCTGAAACTTGATGTGTGTCCTGGGGGACGAAAGGCTTCCCAGATTCTAAAAGTGTATCCAGTGTTGCCTTCCTAATTTTTTGGTTTATTAAAAAAATACTTTTGGGTTTACCTTACATTCTTGCCTATGTCTTTGGATTAAAAGACGCCATTTTGTTTGGGAGTAGGCAGGTACAGGTCGAAAAGACTATGGGGTTGATTTTAGAAAAGCAAATAGTCTGTGCACTTTGCAGAGGGCAGTTGCCCTCTGCAAGTGCAATTGCTCCAGAGCATCAGAAATTAGTTAAAAGCTTGACTTTGCAAAGAGTACCCAATCCTGTGCAAGTAAAACCAAAAAAATAACCTTTTTGCTTGCACATGATTGGATGATGGAAGTCAGCAGAGATGCTTCACATTTAATAAAGCTTGGGAGCAACTGCTCTTGCAGAGGGCAAATGCAATTTCAAAAATGCACAGCCTTTTTACCTTTAGGAAAGCAACCCCTATGTGTGTTTTTGTCAAATAAAAAGAATTTATTTTGATTTTACATGATTTTAGGAATCAATCAGCAGAGCTTCCCCGAATTTAAGCTCTTGCCCTCAGTTTTTCTGCGACTGCACTTCCAACAAGTGCACTTGGTGTGCAATTTCTCAAGTGAACGTTTCACTTGATATTCTTAAATGATTTAAGCCTTTTGTCAAAAACAAGCTCGGGGGAAGCTCTGCTGATTTTTTCCGAAAAACATGTCAAATAAAAATTAATTGTTTTGGTTTGGGCTTCCTTGCATGTGCCCCTCGGATCCACAGCGAACACACTTCAAAATGCTCTTTATGTGGAATTATATGTATAATTAGCAATTGGAGTGAAAAATGATTTTGCATTTGTTAAATACACCCCCCTATGTCTAATGAACAAGGGACAACAACCTCATTAAGGTTCTTTAAAACAACACAAAATATGAATGTTAATTGTGGTAACTTGAAAATACACACCAAAAATGTGGTTAGCATTTAACACACATTGTAAAATAGCTAAAGTGAAGAAATAAAAAAAAAAAAAAAAAAAAAAAACTATTTTACAATTAAAAATTTATGGAGATCTGGCTGTTACAAAATATTATATTAGTCATGGCAGGAGGATAAATCACGAAGAAAGAAGTTTGTGAGAACTCTGTGTGAATATAAAGCAGAAAAACAACTTCATTCCTCTCGCATTATCAATCCTAAAAAAAGGCTGTATTAAAAGACGACAGAAGAGGAATGTGCTAGCTTCAAGACGAAGGCTAGTTTTACCAGACCGAGCGCTTCCGTCTTGTAATTGCTTCAGAGCATGCGTCAGTTTGAGTTCGTCGGACTAGCACACAGACGATCGGTTTGTCCGCTAGAAAGAAGAGTCCGTCGGATAAATTTTAAACAAGTTTCAAATCTAATTCCGTCCAACTTTTTAGAAAACAAAGTCCGCTGGAGCCCACACACATCGAATTGTCTGACGAAATCCAGTCCGCCGGGCAAAGTCCGCCGTAAAGTCCGCTCGTGTGTACGCGGCATAAGAGATGACCAGACTGCGAATGTGACTACAGGAGATGACCAGACTGCGAATGCGACTATAAGAGATGACCAGACTGCGAATGTGAATACAGGAGATGACTAGACTGTGAATGCGACTACAGCAGATGACCAGACTGCGAATGCGACATACTACAGGAGATGACCAGACTGCGAATGTGACATACTACAGGAGATGACCAGATTGCGAATGCGACATACTACAGGAGATGACCAGACTGCGAATGCGACTACAAGAGATGACCAGACTGCGAATGCGACTACAGGAGATGACCAGACTGCGAATGCGACTACAGGAGATGACCAGACTGCGAATGCGACATACTACAGGAGATGACCAGACTGTGAATGCAACTACAAGAGATGACCAGACTGCAAATGTGACTACAGGAGATGACCAGACTGCGAATGTGACTACAGGAGATGACCAGACTGCGAATGTGACTACAGCAGATGACCAGACTGCGAATGCGACATACTACAGGAGATGACCAGAATGCGAATGCGACTACAGCAGATGACCAGACTGCGAATGCGACTACTACAGCAGATGACCAGAATGCGAATGTGACTACAGCAGATGACCAGACTGCGAATGCGACTACAGCAGATGACCAGAATGCAAATGCGACTACAGCAGATGACCAGAATGCGAATGCGACTACAGGAGATGACCAGACTGCGAATGCGACTACAGCAGATGACCAGACTGTGAATGCGACTACAGCAGATGACCAGAATGCGAATGCGACTACAGCAGATGACCAGACTGTGAATGCAACATACTACAGGAGATGACCAGATTGCGAATGCGACATACTACAGGAGATGACCAGAATGCGAATGCGACTACAGCAGATGACCAGACTGCGAATGCGACTACTACAGCAGATGACCAGAATGCGAATGCGACTACAGCAGATGACCAGACTGCGAATGCGACTACAGCAGATGACCAGAATGCGAATGCGACTACAGGAGATGACCAGACTGCGAATGCGACTACAGGAGATGACCAGACTGCGAATGCAACTACAGGAGATGACCAGACTGCGAATGCGACATACTACAGGAGATAACCAGACTGTGAATGCAACTACAAGAGATGACCAGACTGCAAATGTGACTACAGGAGATGACCAGACTGCGAATGTGACTACAGGAGATGACCAGGCTGCGAATGTGACTACAGGAGATGACCAGACTGCGAATGTGACTACAGCAGATGACCAGACTGCGAATGCGACATACTACAGGAGATGACCAGAATGCGAATGCGACTACAGCAGATGACCAGACTGCAAATGCAACTACTACAGCAGATGACCAGAATGCGAATGCAACTACAGCAGATGACCAGACTGCGAATGCGACTACAGCAGATGACCAGAATGCGACTACAGCAGATGACCAGAATGCGACTACAGGAGATGACCAGACTGCGAATGCGACTACAGCAGATGACCAGAATGCGAATGCGACTACAGAAAATGACCAGAATGCGAATGCTACTACAGGAGATGACCAGACTGCGAATGCGACTACAGCAGATGACCAGAATGCGAATGCGACTACAGCAAATGACCAGAATGCGAATGCGACTACAGGAGATGACCAGACTGCAAATGCGACTACAGCAGATGACCAGACTGCGAATGCGACTACAGCAGATGACCAGAATGCGAATGCGACTACAGCAAATGACCAGAATGCGAATGCGACTACAGGAGATGACCAGACTGCGAATACGACTACAGCAGATGACCAGAATGCGAATGCGACTACAGCAAATGACCAGAATGCGAATGCGACTACAGGAGATGACCACACTGCGAATGCGACTACAGCAGATGACCAGACTGCGAATGCGACTACAGCAGATGACCAGATTGCGAATGTGACATACTACAGGAGATGACCAAGTAGCCAGTTTTAAAATTTAAGCTTTCAGCAATGCACAGCTATACAGGGGGATAAAGAACATTGTCAGGGAGGGTTTAGTAACATTGAGCCTATAGGTAGAAAGACCTACCTGACCAGTCGGGCTCACCTCTCAGAGGTCCGGGGCGGAGCTTTCTGTGGTAGGGGCGGGGCTTATGCCCGTAGGGGGTGGGGCTTACGGTGGTAGGGGGCAGGAATATTTGTGGTCCAGGAGAGGCGATGTCAGTGCTCCGAGCACATACAGAGTACATGGGGCGGGGCAGGGCAGGGTCAGAGCGTCAGTGGAGCTCCCTGCCCCACCCCTCGCTGCTGACAGAGCCTCCCTCAGCCTACACTGAGCCCGACCGCCATCTGATAGAACACCAGCGCCGCGATCCTGCAGGCTGGCCGTGGCGCCGGGGGGTATATTAGTCTGGGAGGACAGGTGGGGGTTTTTACTCATGCAGAGGGCTGCTTTTTGCCACCCCTTCCCCCCATGGCATCCATGGCACTTGCCATGGCTGCCATACCTTAGATACACCACTGTATATAGGACAGTATAGCACTATATAGCAACAAACTCTCCCTATCACAGGCTATTAGCTCTCCCCAAACCACTCCAACACACACTGAAAAATGGCTGCTGGGAACATGCCACATTATTGGCCCTTCCAAGCCAGCTAACCTAAATTAAAAGGCCAAACAGTGCATTATAGTTACATAGATTTTGGCCCGGCAAAATGCAACATTAATTTGCAAATGCAAGTAACATACCGGTACATAAATTACATTAAATGCACATATAATCTTATGGGAAGATTGTTGTTAAAAGTATAGTCTTGCACCAGGGTACCTTTAAACATAGCTACTATTTCCTCATAAGTAATAAATATTTTATACAGACACAGACAAACCTCCCTTGTTTACAAGAGATATAAAGTATTATCATAGGATTGATTGTTTGATTGATGTGGGTATTGTTTGTTATTATGTGGGTGAGGGAGTCTTTATATACCAGATACTATATATTTATCTAAGGAAATACATCAAGTTTTTCCTCAACCTTAATCTAGGAAAAGGCCAGAGACCTCTGGCCTTCTGTTTGCAGAAAACATGCAAAAAAGTTGTTGAACTTCTGATAAGTTTACATATTGACATCCGAAACCAAATTATTTCTGATCGGTCGTTATGTGTTGCTCCTTGCAGATCCCTAGATTTCTGATGCACATTGAATACATAACCTCCATACCTGTGTTGTGAATAACAAACAACTTCACAATTTCAGTTACAAATACAGAGTTCCATTCTTCTGCACTTTACATACAGGTACACCATCACAAATATATTCACATAATATAGAAACAAAGCTGCTTACAGAGAGGCAGAAAGTCTTACTGAGAATCACTGATTGGACCTCTGTCCATTACTTGACTATTCCAATATACCAATTCTTCGTAGATAAGGGAGTAAAATCCCTGTCTGTGACATCAAGTACTGTGAGTGATCTGGAGTGCATGTTTTTGCTCTTTTAAAAATGTACTGATAGGGACTTGGAGACTGCCATCACTGACTTTCTTCTGAAAATGCTAGTTTCTTGCTAACTCTAGTGTTTATACCTTTAAGAAAATAATACAGCTAAGGAAATCAGAGGTTGTTAGTTTTGAAAATGTTTTTTTTTATTAAAAACAACAGTCAAAATACAAAGATATGACACCATAATAGCAAAATAGAATAGCGAGTCCCCCCCTCTTATGCAATTTTGTATTTGATATTTGCCTAACTTAAATTGGTTCTAAAGGCATGCAGTTTTTTACATTAATGCATTTGCCCCCAGTCCCCCCAGCAGCTGCCCCCAGTCCCCCCTTAAATAAGAGATCGGGAGGGCAGGGTCAAGTTGTGCTGTGTGTGTCAATGGGCACACACAGCCCAGCTTGGGAGTGAGCCAGCATGAGTGCCCCCATAGCAAGTGAAGAGAGGAGTGGATAGTGCCACCAGGGTACCCCATAAGAGGAGGCTCCGGGCTGCACTGTGCAATACCAATGTCCAATTCCTATTGGAAAAACTGTTCCTCTGTATGCTGTTCCGACGTACCAAAAACCATGCATGCTCTGAAGCAAGTACGAGACGGAAGCTATTGGCTACTGGCTAATGAACTTCCTTTTCCTAGTCCCGTCGTACGTGTTGTACGTCACCGCGTTCTTGATGGTTGGACTTTGGTGTGACCGTGTGTATGCAAGACAGCTTGAGCTGAATTCCATCGGAATTCCGTCAGAGAAATCTTCAGAGTTTATTCCGATGGAAAAACCGCTTGTGTGTACACAGCATTAGTGTACAAAATGGAGCACAGGGCCAGGCAGCATAGGGGTTAATAAACACATACCTGCATGAATTATTATTATTTATTATTGCTGATCTGTCTGCAGTTCAATTATAAATATGTTGTGATTCAAGCATCTTTGCCCACCTATAGGAAATATCTTTAAACCTTCATGGAAAGCTGGGCAATATAAATGGTTTTCATTAAAAGGCAAAGTGAGCTGATAAAAGAAGAGTCCAACATATAACTTTGCACCACTGCATGCCTAGCCTTATGTAAATAATGTTTTTTAGGAAGTCAATATTTGCATGGAGGGCAAGCTCTAAAAAAATGTGGATGCAAGCTAACTAATTTCGCTGTTACTTTTCTGTGCATGGCAATGTTGCAGGGTCACTTTAATAATATGTTAAGTATAAGTATAGCCAGTCTTTTGATTAGCACACCAAACTAGCACAGATTTTAAAAATCAAAAGCAGCAGCATTCATTATTGATTTGTTCTGCATTAGTAAATCTGGTCCATGCCTTGCTTAATTTACCCAGTCTTTAAAATGATTTAAGGCCACTAGCTAATCTCCCAGGTATCTCTGGCAAAGGACATCTATTCTGCATGCATTTACACAAAATATTTAGTAAGGCGAATATAGCTTTGTCTTCTCTGAGCTGATCACTGAAAACATATCTTACTCCTGCATTCAGCTTGCAATATGCCTTTTATATTTCATTTCATATCCATGAAAAGCAGCAAAGAGCTGTATATTTAGAGAAAATATGCTTGTGTGGAAAACTAAAAAGTAATATATATATATATATATATATATATATATATATATACACACATACACACACACACACACACACACACACATACATACATGCATACATATATAACTCTATGAGTTTGTAGTTCTCTTAATAAATCTATAAGGTGCTGCAGATTGGACTTTCTTGTCTTTCTATACATTGGAGTTTGGGTGATCTCCGTTATCTGCTTTTCATCTGAAGAATCCGTTTTCTGCTGTCTTGACCAGCTTATACGTTATAAATATAATATAAATATGTATATCAAATGAAAACATAAGAAAATAAAATGGTTTCATATGGTATATAAGAAAATTCTCTTTAAAAAAAATTAAAACATGAAATGTTTTCAACCATTTCTTTAAAGAGATTGTAAAGTTATTTTTTTTTATTATTAAAATAATAAACATGGTATATTTACCAAAAACAAGGGGCTCCCATAGTGTAGTAAAAAGGATTTATTTAAAAATTAAATGTATAAAAAGCACAATCGCTAATAACGCCTTTGAGAACGTCCAGTGATGAAACGCGTAAGGCGGAGCCACGCTCTTACGTCACAACCGGAACTTTCCTGCTTGGAACGCAGTTGGTACGCATGCCACGGACTGGCTTCCCGTGCACTGTTCCTGTGTTTCCTCGCTCAGCTTATTATCGCCATTAGCGAATGTGCTTTTTATACATTTAATTTTTAAGTAAATCCTTTTTACTACACTATGGGAGCCCCTTGTTTTTCCCGTGAGGACTGTGCTGCTTGCTGCCAAGGTGGAGCCCCAATTGGAGTATATTCTGGAACCCCATTGATTAAGTGAACAGGCTGCCGGAGGTACAGATGATGTAATACAGCTACCCAAGGAGGAGATCCAGATACAGCTGCCCACTCTATGCCTATTACCCCTGTAGGGGTAACTACATTCGGTGAGTGGGGACGCATTGGGGGAGCACCAAGTCACCATACCTGCTGTGCACCGAAGTCACCTGATCCTTTGGAGTCTTGGATCATATTTCTCTGTTCACTTATTGCTTTTATGTTTTCACGTTTGTCTAAGGATTTGGACTACACATTGGACACTCACTTACCGTATATACTCGAGTATAAGTCGTTCCGAGTATAAGTCGAGGCCCTAATTTATCACAAAAAAATGGGAAAAACGTATTGACCCGAGTATAAGACGAGGGTGAGAAATGCACAGCTACTGTAAGTGGAAAAGAGGGTCAACAATGCCCATTTGCAGCATCACTGTGCCCATTTGCATGCCTCACTGTGCCCATTTGCAGCCATAGGTCCCCTGAACTTCAAACTTGGTAGTTAAGGGTTCCTAGATGCCCCCTAGCTTCAGCCAAAATTTGGGGTCTCTGAACCCAAAGGGTCCCGAAATGACATTGCTGCAGATGGACACAGTTGACCAAATTTGGGGCCCCGTATCTCGGGGCCACTTAGAGCTAAGAACCCCAAATTTGGTGTGCAAACCCAGTGGAACTAACACCATAAAATTTCCAAAGCTGGGGTTTCTAGCACCAAGTAGCCCCGAGATACAGGGCCCCACAAATCAGTTTAGAAAATGGCAAGCACTTTTCTGCAGCAGAGAATGACATTTTCTGAACAAGTTTTGGGGCCCTGTATCTCAGAGCCACTTGGTGCTAGGAACCCCAGCTTTGGATATGTTGTCGTACCAGTTCCACTGGGTTTGCACACCAAATTTAGGGTTCCTAGCACCAAGTGGCCCTGAGATACAGGGCCCCAAAATCGGTTCGGAAAATGAAGTTTTTTTTCCTGCAGAAAAGTGCTTGACTCGAGTATAAGTCGAAGGGGGCACTTTCAGCACAAAAAAATGTGCTGAAAAATTCGACTTATACTCGAGTATATACGGTATATTATGCAACCATTGCGGACTTTTTTAGCACGTCAAATTAGGGTGTGCACATATTAATAGTGTTTATATCAAGGTTGGAGAGCTCTGTACTTTAGACTATTCACGTTTTCTATTTATAGTTTTTTGTTATTGGATTGATTTATATTAGGTACTAATTTAGTTTTGGGTGGATGGATGAGGGTGGGTGTGCATCCCATTACTTTTTTAGTGGAGCTGCATCCTAACTGTTAGGGGGCTAACGATCTTCTTCTATGAGCAAGTGAACCTCTTCTCTAGCATATCCTGATTAGAGTGTTCTTTCAAACCCAAATCAGGCCCGGAGACCATTCCAGTGAGAAAATAATGACACAACAGTCAAATGTCTGGAATGTTCTGCTTTTTACTTCAGTAGACAATCACTTATATAATCAAAACGACATCACAAAAAAAGTTCAACCCTTTCATTAATATACAGACATAACGTATACATCAGATGATTAAAAACCACCTAAAAATGAGACATGATTTCTTCATACAGAAACTATAAACAAGCGAAAACCTTCATGCGTCATTTCGGGGAAATCATGTTATTTACAAGGATTTGAAACTAACTTTTGATAGATGTCACATATACATATTATTCTAAGATGGATACATATTCTTATAGCTAAAATAAAGGACAGCAAGCTAAAATATCCTTACAATCCCCTCTTTGATCACACATGTATATATATATATATGTATGATCTCACTTCCTTATCATGGCGATATTCTCAGCTTGCTTCTGATGATACATACTGAGATAAGTTTTATTGGGAGATGAGGGATCTGAAATGCGAGTGGCTCTATTAATAAGGCACATAATAAGCTTGTACACAAGATAAAGGAAAAGGAAAAAGAACACGACAATAATTAAAATTATGGCAATATCCCTTATCCAAGAGAATATCCCTCCAAATCCAAAATCAACATTTCCAAAAGGACTCCAGGTCTGGGCTATATTGCGAGCCTCTTGTTGCAGCTTGGCCACCTCTTTTCTATGCTGAGCTATCACATCATAATAATCTGGTACCTCTACACTGGTATTGTGTACCCAAGTACAACATTCATAATCCTCAGTCATTTCACATAATCCTGTAAGGGCTGAACTCATGCTCTCAATGGCTAAATCATGCAATTCTAGTTGTTTTCTAATAGCCCTAGTTTCAACATTAAGTTTAGAAATGTCATCAGAATTCTTTTCCATCATCTCATCAATAATTCCTGAATAATTATTTAACCTTTTCATCAAATCTATTCCCCATCCTGTCCAGGAAGGGAACCATGCCCAGGCCATATCCTTCTCAAGGAATAACTCTCTCTTGTTACGATGTTTCAATGGATACCTTGGGTGTATACTAGCTTCAAGCAAATGACTCCCATCACTATCACCTATCACCCCCATTATGGGCACCAGTGAGGCCAGGTAACACCAGCCTTGGACCTCTTGTGGAATCCAGGGATAACAAGTCTTTCCACAACAAACATAAGTGTGGTTACCAAACGAGAAGGGCGTATTCACAGCAGTCTCCTGATCTACTGCTGTAACTGCTGCTAAAACCTGAAACAAATGCTGTACAGGTTTACTACTTTCATCTTCAGAGGCAAGAATCTTTGCAAAATCAGCCCGTACTCTGACCTCATCGTGGTGTGTTTGATATAAAGAACAAAACTTCCCACTAGGGGCATAGCAATTAGAAATGTTCAAAACCAATTGACTACAGATATGAGCATTTCTAGTAGAATTCCCTAAATTAAAACACCAGGTAGGATTATGACTTCTATTGATGATGTGAAAGGAAATGGTGTCATTAGTTCTTCTGCTGACATTCAGAAGGTCAAGGAGAATCTCTTCTCTCAACAGGGGAGTAATATTTAAAGGTAAAGCCATTAGGGGTATCCTAACAGTGCTAGGGTGCAGTTTACTACAGATCCAACATTTTTGAAATCCTGATTTCCGAGCATAAGCATATTTAAATTTTAACAAAAGCATTTTATCAGCAAAATTATCTTCAATGTCTCTCTTATTTCTAACTTGTATCACTGTAATGTTCTTCTGTGTATATGTATTACTAAATACTTTTAATCACACCTAAATCTTCAGGGTGGTAGATACAGTTAGTGATGATCCAAATGGGCGGGAACACCATCAGGGTGATCAGGAACAGGAGGCAGAATGCCTTGCCAGAAGTCTGTGGTGGAATAAGCGAGGTCATCTTCTCTGGCCGGACCTGCTTTTCCAGGAACTTCTCCTTCATCTGCTTGGACTTCTGCTTGAGGGCCTCCTGTATTTAAGATCTCCTTCCTGCTCTTGGGGCTTTGGGCAACCTTTTTCACTCGGCTGGCATGGATCCATGATTGGCAATTCTCCACCAGGATAGCTGTTCTGGTCACTGCAATCACCGTAGTAGGAGGTCCAAAAGGATATTCCTGTTTCTTGCTTCTATTCAACTGTTGGACCACCACCGTGTCTCCTACTTTAAAAGTGTGGGTAGGTTCCTGTGAAGAAAAAGGAGAGGTGCGAGCAACATTTCTCTCAACTGTATCCAAAGTTTTAATTAGTTTCCTCACATACTCTGACTGTACTAGATCCAAATCCCCCTGCTCTATCATAAGAGGTGCTCTAGCCCAGGGAGTAGGAAAGGGACGACCCATCAACACTTCAAAAGGAGAGTAGCCTGTAGTTTTGGAGGGAGTACTTCTTATCTCTGCCAAAACCGCTGGGAGAACCCTCTTCCAATGGACAAAGGTTCCTCCTGTGGCCTTCCTTATTTTATCTTTCACGGTCCTATTTACCCTTTCCACTATCCCTGAACTTTGGGGATGATATGGAATGTGAAACTTCCATTCTATTTGGAGTGAATGTACCAAGTCCTGACATACTTTTGAGGTGAATGCAGGACCTCTGTCTGAGTTTATCTGAAGTGGACATCCCCATCGAGGAATAATTTCCTGTGTGAGAATTTTCACTACTGTTTGTGCATCTTCCTTTGTAGTTACAAAAATTTCAACCCATCTCGAAAACATGTCCAAGACCACCAAAAAATATTCCTGTCTTTTCCCTAACTTGGGCATGTGTGTGAAATCAACTTGTAGGTGGGTGAAAGGTGTACTGGGATATATCAAATGTTCATGTTTCGCTTTGTTTGGGTTATTTGGGTTGTTCCTAATGCAAGTAATGCACCTGGACACGTAATCCCTTGTCAACAAAGGGAGATCTGAAATGTAAAAATCCTTGCCTAGTAACTCACAAGTTGCCTTCCAGCCTCTGTGACCTATTCCATGATACTGGGCAATAAAAAGTGATGCACTTGCCATTGGAATACATACCTTCCCCTCTTTGCACAAAAGTCCTGTTTTTGGATCTATTTGTGCACCTACTTTTTCCCAATTTCTCATGTCGGCCTCTGAGGCATAATCTTGTAGGTCAGACAGTACATGGTCAAAACAAGATAGTTCAGGCTGTAACATTGGCATTTGGATTTGAGCTGGTTGGGAGATAGCTGCTTTTCTGGCTGCTGAATCAGCTAGAGCATTTCCTCGAGCTACTTCTGTTTGTTGGCCTGTATGTGCTCTGCAATGTATTATGGCAAGAGTTCTGGGCAACTGAATAGCTTTTAACAATGACTCTACCAGAGAGGAATGAGAGATGCTTTTCCCATCAGCTGTAATAAAGCCACGCCTACTCCATATGACGCCGAAATCATATACCACGCCATACCCATATTTGGAGTCAGTGTAAATGTTCACATCTTGACCCTCAAACATTTGGCATGCCCTGGTGAGAGCAATATATTCCGCAGCTTGGGCTGATTGATATGGGATAGGTTTGGCCTCAAGTATAACATCTGGAAGTTGCACAACCGCATATCCTGCATGATATGTGTGATCATTGGGCCTAGAACAAGATCCATCCACATACACATTTTGCACATTTGGCAAAGCAGTAGGGGACAAGTCAGGTCTGGGAGATGTGTCCTGGTGGATGAGGTTGGTGCAGTCATGTTGTGGCACAACTTCATCCTGCTCTCCTTTTAATCCTAGCAGTGCATTTAAAATTGGAGCTGGGCCTGCATTAGGGGAAGTATATTTAATATGCAGTTTTGGATTTGACAACAGTATCACCTCATAGCCGCTCAACCTTTGGGCGGACATATGTTGCGTATGTATATTTCTCAATAATGTGTACACATTTTGAGTAGTATACAAAGTAGTATCATGACCCAAAGTGAAAGTTGCAGCCATGTCAACCAACATAGCACAAGACGCTAAAGCTCTGAAACATGCGGGCATGCCCTGAACTGGTACTGGTACCACCTTTGAAAAAAAAGCAACAGGGCGAAGCTTGCCTCCATGCTCCTGAGCGAGGACACCTGCCATCGTTGTACAATTTTCCCTGGCATACAAATAAAACATCACATTATATTTAGGAAGGCCGAGTCCTGGAGCTGTTACCATAGCATTTTTCAAATACACAAAAGCATTACACATTTCATCTGTCCATTTAACACAGTCTGGCATATCTGAACCTGTGGCCTGTCTCAGGAGATTGTCATAGTAAGAGCAGTCAGGTATCCATTGGCGGCAGTAACCAATCATACCTAGGAAGGTGAGCATGTCCTTCCTGTTGAGTGGGCGGGGCAGACCCATCAGAGCCGTAACTCTTTTATGACTGACTCTTCTTTCTCCTTTTGTGAGAACAAACCCTAGATATTCAACTGTTTTCTGACACCATTGCAACTTTTTCTTTGACACTTTATGACCACTTTCAAAAAGACATTTCAAAAGATTTCTCCCATCCTCCAGGGTGGCCTCCCTTGTCAAGCTGCAGAGTAGAAGATCATCCGCATACTGCAGCAAGACTGAACCATGTTCAGGTGTCCAAGCTCTAAGAGTGGTTTGGAGGACAATAGAATAGACAACAGGTGAGTCTATATAGCCCTGGGGCAATCTGCACCAGGTCAGCGTCCGATTTTTAAATCAGAAGGCAAAGAGTGGCTGTGTTTCCTCGTCCACAGGAATTGAAAAAAACGCATTTGAGAGGTCAATTACAGAAAAATACTCAGCATCGGATGGTATGGAGGTGAGCAATGATGGCACATCAGGCACTATTGGGGCAATTGGTACCACTAAGTTGTTTATGGCTCTAAGGTCCTGTACAAACCTGTAACTGCCATCCGGCTTTTTAACAGGATTGATAGGAGTGTTATAAGGAGAAATGATTTCTCTCAAAATACCTTTCTTCAAGAAATCTTCCACAATGGGCTCTATACCCTCTTCTTTTTCTCTGGATATGGGGTACTGTTTATGATACACAGGTAAAGCTCCTGGTTTCAAAGTGGCTTTATAGGGCGTACAGGAAATGAACCCTACATCAAGAGGATTCACTGCCCATACTCCCTCCTCACTCAATTTGACATCTTCCTCTTCTGGATGTGAGAGCGATGTAAAAAGGTGAACCCTGTCAGATTTTACATATAATCCTTCGTTTTGCAGTAATTTTCATTGTAATGCCCAATTTTCCCAGCAAGTCCCTACCCAAGAGACTCACGGGACAACCAGGAATAATTCTAAAGCAATGTTGCAGATTACAATCAGCACCACTACGGGTGCTTAGTGAAAGCGGGGGTGTTTTAAAAGTTTTGGTGAGTATCCCATTTATTCCCATTGAAGGCTCAGCCTCCACAATCTCTCCCCTATAAAAATCCTTTCTAATGGTACTGCATGTCGCCCCTGAATCAGGCACAAATGGTACCTCATGCCCGTCTACAAGCAATGAAATTATAGGCTGTTCATGATAAGAATGAGAGACAAGTGGAAATGCCAGGATACTACCTTCCGGGCAGCTTCATTGTGACTGCTGTTGTTTCCAAGAAATGGGGTACTTAACACCATGCTGCTGCTGTACTGAGGGTGGTGCCTGAGGGGGAGTAGGTGCAGCCGGTGGCCCTGAATTTGTACACTCTCGGTCATACCAGGGGCATTGAGCTTTCCAATGTCCGGGGTCCCCACAATTAAAACACCCTGGTTTAGGTTGTCTCTGCTGGAAGTCCCCTCTTTGTGGCTGTCCTTTTCCCCTATATCCACCTCTATAACCACCTCTATCCTGTCCCCTTTTCTTATAAAAGTTTCCCCTTTGATTTCCTGGGAAATTATCCTGGTAATGTATCGGTGCTGGTGTCTGCTTGGGAATGTCAAAACACCCCGCTGCGTCTTTTTCAGTCAATTTTTTTTGAAAGCCAGTCATACTGCTTGTCGCCCAATTTGAAATCTGCTGTCTCACAACAAGGGCATATTTAGGGGCCAGGTTGCTAAGATAAGTCTGTATTAAAAGACTGTGCATTCCATCCTGAGTATTGAGTCCGACATCCTGTGTCCAGACCTCCTGAAATCTTTTCCAAAATTCCAAAACTGACTCTGATGATTTCTGTTTGCAAGCTACTGCAGTAGGGAGTGACGACTTGTTAATGAAAACTCTCTTCATTTCCTTCTCTAGCTCTTCCCACATAAGGTTCCTTCCTTCAACAGTGTTTAGTGAATAAGCCTCTGCTTTGGTAGTGGGTGCCTCTAGGACATCTATGGTGGGCACTTTAGTCCAATCCCATGGGGAGGTAGTTCCCACCAAACTATCTATAATAATCCTTATATCTTCCTGTGTATAATTTCTACCCTTACAAGCTTTCTTTAAATAAGCTATTGCCCCCAAAGCTGATGTGGAAGGTTTGGGGCAATGTTTGACAATACGATTGATATCTTCAATATCGATACATTTTATCACCATTATGTCACCAACAGTCAGAAAAGGAAAGCTTTGCATTGCTAGCTGCGTAGCTACTTCCTCTTTCTTTCTGTCAGCTGTTTATTTTGAAACTGCGTGTTGTGCAATCTCACTCTCTGCAGCTTGTTTTAACTTCTGAGTTGTACTCCTGGTCTGAGCCGGATCCTCCCTAAAAGGTCCACGGGGCATCTTTATTTTATGTTCCCCCGCAGATGTCTTTTCAGGTAACTCCTCATCCATTGTGGAGGAGGCAGCACCCATCGGCTGTTGCATTTGTGAAACTACAGGCAGTACTGGGAGAGCTGATACACATGGAACTAAGGACGGGAAACCTAATTTAAGTCTCTTCTCACAAGCATGTAACCCTGGAGCTTCCTTGTCCCTTGGATTTGGACTTCTCTTTCTTATTTTCTTATCCGCTCTCTCATACCAGTAGGGGGCATACAATAACCAATTTTCCCCACCTTTCCTCATATATTCCTTATCCCATTGGGGGTCTCCCGTATAATATGGGAAAGCTTCCCTATCCCCTAAACAAAGTCCCTTGACCATGTCCATATGAAAAATGTCATTCTGACCCTGTCGGGGAAACGGGTCACTACTCCTCATGCCTTCAGTCCATCCCGCCAGATTATCTACCCAAGGGTTAATATACACATAATCAGTTCCACATATTCTGGCTACATAACATTTACATGTCTCTCCTACATCTGGAAGGGGAATCTTCTTCCCTAATGGTTGACCCATAACAATGCAGTGGTGAACGCCACCTCACCTTGCAGCGTCCGACAAAATCCACACAATACACGTACAGATTATCTTACCTTACTTTATATATATAAATAATCTAAGCGATTAGCGATAGATAAGGTAAGCAAAGAGGTTTGGGTTTTTCCGGGACACTCTATCAGATATCTTTATAAAACTTCTTACAGTACTGTATTATATTACTTGGGGTTTCTCAGAACCCCTTGGACTAACTCAGAGTCCTTTGGACTAACTCAGAGTCCTTTTATTCGTCACCCGAACAGATCTCTGTGAGATTCATACATTTACATAAATGTTTTTAACACCACACCTTCTGTTAACCCCATATAAGGAAACGGTCTTTTAAACTAAAGTCACGGTGAAAGAAATAATAATAATTAAATCAGACTCACCGGACTTTAGAAACTTGGATGATGATCTTGGATGATGATCATCTCATGAACAATGACCGCCCCATACGCTGCCACCAAAACTCTGTTAGGGGGCTAACGATATTCTTCTAGGAGCAAGTGAACCTCTTCTCTAGCATATCCTGATTAGAGTGTTCTTTCAAACCCAAATCAGGCCCGGAGACCATTCCAGTGAGAAAATAATGACACAACAGTCAAATGTCTGGAATGTTCTGCTTCTTACTTCCGTAGACAATCACTTATATAATCAAAACGACATCACAAAAAAAGTTCAACCCTTTCATTAATATACAGACATTACGTATACATCAGATGATTAAAAACCACCTAAAAATGAGACATGATTTCTTCATACAGAAACTATAAACAAGCGAAAACCTTCATGCGTCATTTCGGGGAAATCATGTTATTTACAAGGATTTGAAACTAACTTTTGATAGATGTCACATATACATATTATTCTAAGATGGATACATATTCTTATAGCTAAAATAAAGGACAGCAAGCTAAAATATCCTGACACTAACCTCTCTTATTACTACCCTCTTATCACTTTAAATTTCTTAACTCACATACCTAGTGAGTATTCACAAGGTGTCACCTTTTTTACACGATTATTTCTGAGACCCACACTCCTATATTATACATATTATAAATTAGGCTTGGGAGCTAAGCCAAAACATTTTATAATTTTCTTTAATTTTCTTTAATCAAGTTAGGGCCATATAGGGTAGCGCCATTTCCCCTATCGCTCTAATCTAAAAGTTAATTTTGTTTTTTTTTTAAAAAAGAAACGTCAGATGTAGCTGAATTTGACATGGTACCCGCCTCTTGGATCACCCCATTCAGCAGCACTGGATGGACGAGAAGCAGCACAAGGCACCAATCAGGTGTGCCACAGTGTTCTTGTGCTAACAAGGAACATGCTAATAGGAGGAGGGAAGAGTGACAAAAAGATGAGTTAATCAGTGTGCTGCTTCTCCTATACTGTTCAGTCACAGGTTGGAGAGCAGGGACGGGGCCTAGTTGTATTACTTATAGAAAAAATGAAGGCAAATAATTTTGCTTTTATTATGCATAAAATAAGGGAGGGTTATGACCTCTGTCAAGTTTTTTTTTTTAAATCTGCAATGAATTTGGTAGATTGTCCTTCACATCCAGTCCCAAAGCCACATTAATAATTGAAAAGAAAGCCTTCCAAAATTAGGAAATCCTCAGTAGTCACCAGGGTCACCAGAACTAGAGTACCATTCTAAGATTTCCCTTCTATTCCTGTTCTGGTGACCACTAAAATTTGGGATTTTCACTGATCATGGTCACCAGGATAAATAGAGTGAATCTACCTAATGGGGATAGAGACAGCAGAAAAAATCTGACAGCTGTTTTAATCCCTCTCCAGTCTATCTAAGACAAAAAAAGTGTTTTGCCTTCAGTTATACATTAACTACAGTAGAGAAAAAAAAATATTTTCCTCCATCCAGTCCTCATAATTACACAGCCTTACCTGACAAGCCAAAATTGGTGACCTGACTGTTCTCTACTACAGCTAAGCAATGCAGCTACAGTAGATCATACTCAAGCCTATGATTGGACAGTGAGAATGCAGCAGAAAGCTTGAGGTCAACTCTCTACATGTAACCTTCTCCCTTTTAACAGTGCTCACATGTAGTAATCAATTCTCTAGGCCTAAACACTGTCACATGACAAAGGATGTGACATCACTTCTCCCTGTCACATGTCAACAATAGGGATTTTAGTTTTGACTAGTACGGAGTAGGGATGAGCTTCGAGTTCGAGTCAAACTCATGTTCGACTCGAACATTGGCTGTTCGCAAGTTCGCCGAACAGCGAACAATTTGGGGTGTTCGCGGCAAATTCGAATGCCGCGGAACACCCTTTAAAAGTCTATGGGAGAAATCAAAAGTGCTAATTTTAAAGGCTAATATGCAAGTTATTGTCATAAAAAGTGTTTGGGGACCTGGGTCCTGCCCCAGGGGACATGGATCAATGCAAAAAAATTTTTTAAAAACGGCCGTTTTTTCAGGAGCAGTGACTTTAATAATGCTTAAAGTCAAACAATAAAAGTGTAATATCCCTTTAAATTTCATACCTGGGGGGTGTCTATAGTATGCCTGTAAAGGGGCGCATGTTTCCTGTGTTTAGAACAGTCTGACAGCAAAATGACATTTTTAAGGAAAAAACTCATTTAAAACTACCGCGGCTATTGCATTGCCGACAATACACATAGAAGTTCATTGATAAAAAACGGCATGGGAATTCCCCAAAGGGGAACCCCGAACCAAAATTAAAAAAAAAAAAATGACGTAGGAGTCCCCCTAAATTCCATACCAGGCCCTTCAGGTCTGATATGGATATTAATGGGAACCCCGGCCAAAATAAAAAAAAAAAAAAATGACGTGGGGTTCCCCCTAAATTCCATACCAGACCCTTCAGGTCTGGTATGCATTTTAAGGGGAACCCCGCGCCAAAAAAAAAACGGCGTAGGGTCCCCCCAAAAATCCATACCAGACCCTTATCCGAGCACGCAACCTGGCAGGCCGCAGGAAAAGAGGGGGGGACGAGAGTGTGGACCCCCCCTCCTGAACCATACCAGGCCACATGCCCTCTACATTGGGAGGGTGCTTTGGGGTAGCCCCCCAAAACACCTTGTCCCCATGTTGATGAGGACAAGGGCCTCATCCCCACAACCCTGGCCGGTGGTTGTGGGGGTCTGCGGGCGGGGGGCTTATCGGAATCTGGAAGCCCCCTTGAACAAGGGGACCCCCAGATCCCGGCCCCCCCCCTGTGTGAAATGGTAAGGGGGTACAAAAGTACCCCTACCATTTCACTAAAAAACTGTCAAAAATGTTAAAAATGACAAGAGACAGTTTTTGACATTTCCTTTATTTAAATACTTCTTCTTTCTTCTATCTTCCTTCATCTTCTGGTTTTTCTGGTTCTTCTGGTTCTTCTGGTTTCTCCTCCGGCGTTCTCGTCCAGCATCTCCTCCGCGGCGTCTTCTATCTTCTTCTCCTCGGGCCACTCCGCACCCATGGCATGGGGGGAGGCTCCCGCTCTTCTCTTCATCTTCTTCTCTTCTTCTTTTCTTCTCTTCTTCTCTTCTTCTTGTCTTCATTTTCTTCTCCGGGCCGCTCCGCACCCATGCTGGCATGGAGGGAGGCTCTCGCTGTGTGACGGCGCTCCTCGTCTGACAGTTCTTAAATAACGGGGGGCGGGGCCACCCGGTGACTCCGCCCCCTCTGACACACAGTGACTTGACGGGACTTCCCTGTGACGTCACGGGGAATGCCACAGGGAAGTCCCATCCTGTCCCGTCAAGTCACTGTGTGTCAGAGGGGGCGGAGTCACCGGGTGGCCCCGCCCCCCGTTATTTAAGAACTGTCAGACGAGGAGCGCCGTCACACAGCGGGAGCCTCCCTCTATGCCAGCATGGGTGCGGAGCGGCCCGGAGAAGAAAACGAAGAAGAGAAGAAAAGAAGAAGAGAAGAAGATGAAGAAGATGAAGAGAAGAGCGGGAGCCTCCCCCCATGCCATGGGTGCGGAGCGGCCCGAGGAGAAGAAGATAGAAGACGCCGCGGAGGAGATGCTGGACGAGAACGCCGGAGGAAGAACCAGAAGAGCCAGAAGAACCAGAAGATGAAGGAAGATAGAAGAAAGAAGAAGTATTTAAATAAAGGAATTGTCAAAAACTGTCATGGGTGCGGAGCGGCCCGAGGAGAAGAAGATAGAAGATGCCGCGGAGGAGATGCTGGACGAGAACGCCGGAGGAAGAACCAGAAGAACCAGAAGATGAAGGAAGATAGAAGAAAGAAGAAGTATTTAAATAAAGGAATTGTCAAAAACTGTCTCTTGTCATTTTTAACATTTTTGACAGTTTTTTAGTGAAATGGTAGGGGTACTTTTGTACCCCCTTACCATTTCACACAGGGGGGGGCGGGATCTGGGGGTCCCCTTGTTAAAGGGGGCTTCCAGATTCCGATAAGCCCCCCGCCCGCAGACCCCCACAACCACCGGCCAGGGTTGTGGGGATGAGGCCCTTGTCCTCATCAACATGGGGACAAGGTGTTTTGGGGGGCTACCCCAAAGCACCCTCCCAATGTTGAGGGCATGTGGCCTGGTATGGTTCAGGAGGGGGGGCCGCACTCTCGTCCCCCCCTCTTTTCCTGCGGTCTGCCAGGTTGCGTGCTCGGATAAGGGTCTGGTATGGATTTTAGGGGGAACCCCACGTCATTTTTTTTTTAAATTTTGGCCGGGGTTCCCCTTAATATCCATACCAGACCTGAAGGGCCTGGTATGGAATTTAGGGGGACTCCTACATCATTTTTTTTTTTAATTTTGGTTCGGGGTTCCCCTTTGGGGAATTCCCATGCCATTTTTATCAATGAACTTCTATTTGTATTGTCGGCAATGCAATAGCCGCGGGTAGTTTTAAATGGCTTTTTTCCTTCAAAATGTCATTTTGCTGTCAGACTGTTCTAAACACAGGAAACATGCGCCCCTTTACAGGCATACTATAGACACCCCCCAGGTACGAAATTTAAAGGGATATTACACTTTTATTGTTTGACTTTAAGCATTATTAAAATCACTGCTCCTGAAAAAATGGCCGTTTTTAAAAAAAAATTTTGCATTGATCCATGTCCCCTGGGGCAGGACCCAGGTCCCCAAACACTTTTTATGACAATAACTTGCATATTAGCCTTTAAAATTAGCACTTTTGATTATTCATGTTCGTGTCCCATAGACTTTAACGGTGTTCGCGTGTTCGAACGAACTTTTTTCCTGTTCGCATGTTCTGGTGCGAACCGAACAGGGGGGTGTTCGGCTCATCCCTAGTACGGAGGTAGTTTTGACTGGTATTCAGCAAGCGAATGCTAGAAAGGTGTGTTTGTCAGCTGTTTGGGGGATTGTCTCTTTAAGTTAATGATATAATACATTCAGTATATAGTCTACCTATTGCTTTTTTTGTGGCTTTGGACAACAAACAAGGCTTACTGTGGGCAATACTGTTTTACAAAAATCATTTTACATGCTATGAAAACCACAGACAACAAGACACAAATAAAAAAAGGAAAATATAGTCTGTTTTTCTTATGTTACTAGAGCTCTGGTAAATAAAAAATACAAATGTTTTTTATAATTTGTCCCAGTTATAATAACCCTAAATTATGGTTCTGGTAAAGAGTTAGGATAATGTATTTACAGTTGAATTCAAGGTTTTTAAAGCATATCTAACCCCCAAAATAAAAATGTAATGCCATTTAACTTATGTTTTTATTTCTGTCCTGAGACCTTCAGATGGAAGATATTTCTATGTCAAAAGATCAGCTCATTTTCCACCTGGGCAAGCCTCTCTTGGTACAATAGTGCTGATTTTATTCCTAAATGGATGTTTTCCAGCATACCCTCAGTGGTGAGGTAGTCTTCTTTAAGTATAATTATGCTGTTCAGTGAAGTGGTCTATGTAAGCTCTTCTAATATTAAAGTTTTTAAAAGGCCCAGCCAGAGTCTGGAGCTGAATTCAACTGAAAATCTGTCTGATGACCTGCTGTGCACAGGAGATACCCTCGCAATCTGGCATATTTGGAGCTCTCTTGCAAGAAAGAGTAGGCAAAGATTCCCAAGACAAACACCCCCTTCAAAACCAATAATACCACTGACAATTCTCTCATATATACTCCCTCAAGTGAAACACGATGCTTACTTAAAGGCAAATCAATGTCTTGCAAATCCTGTTCATCTGCAACCTAGCAAAATAGTACAACCTTTAAAACATATTCCAACACCCCATCTTTCTTCGGAATCCAGAAACCTCTGCAGTACTGATCCCATCACCTATAACCTACCCCTGCAGGTCACGGACAAGTCTAAGATGATGGACCCATATGAAACAAACATGTTGTTCACAGTCATGAATCACTGTAACAAATTCATATCACCCTGTCAGCCGCACAAACATGGGGACAGCCTCGCGGAACTCCTCCACCTCACGCTCCCACTCTCCCCGCAGACAACAGAGTGGTATGAGCCAAAATATCCTAGAGATGTTCTGGACCCAGAGAAACAGCATGGCGGCCGCCCGCCAGGGTCCGTCATAGGCCTCAGCACCACCGCTGCACGCAGTGCCGCCTACCCTTCCTCCTCCAGAGCCAGGGGATCATGACACCACCAGCAACACCCCAGTCTCTTTGACCTCAGAGTGGTGGCAGCGGACATGAAAGACACTTTGTCAGTGGCCATTGCTGACCTGCGCCTGGACATCTGCGCCATAGCTGACAGAGTGCAGGAGGTAGAGAAGACCTCAGCTCAACTAAGAGACCTCCAGCGCCATGTGGAGGACTTAGACAACAGGGGCAGATGCCATAACCTGCGTGTTAGAGGACTGCCTGAATCGGTTGAACTGGAACAACTAACAGCTACCATATCAGGCTTGTTTAATAATCTAGTGGACAGACCGGCGCAAACAGTTGTGGAGATGAAATGTATCCATTGCACACTCAGGCCCAAAGGGAGAGACACTGACACCCCCAGAGATGTGGTGTGCTGCTTGGTGGACTACAAGTTGAAGGAAGAAATACTCCACAAAGCAAGAAAGGATCCAACTTTCCCATGGGGCGCAGACGTCCACATATATCAAGATCTCTCTGGCATTACCCTGCAACGCGGGAGGGAACTGAAATCGCTGCTAGACACTTTGCGCTCCAAAGGCATACATTATAGGTGGAAGTTCCCTTTTGGCCTCTCTGCCACCAATCAAGGCCGCACGGCACTGCTGTGAGTACCAGGGGAACTCCAGTCCTTCTGTGATACCCTGGGCATCCCCGTGATGGAGGTTCTGAATTGGTATTCTGAATTTCGCCGCCAAACATCCAGACGAGAACAGCGACGAGAATAACTGATGGAAGCTCAAGACACCAGCTACCGCAGACACAGATCCGCCTCGGGTACCAGATACCACGCATCCGCCAGAAGCTCCCACAATGGCACCAGCCCGACAAAATCCCTGTGCCCACGAAGAGCCAGACGTGACATTGGGCCATATCGTGGTCACTCTCCTGTAAGCTGATCAGAGGGATACCCCTGACATAGATAAGTTCATAAAAATGATTACCTTTCTTTTTCCTTGTTACACTGGTTTTAGTTTACATGATACTTTTGCACAAGTTTTTCCACGAGATCGGTAGACCACCACCATTGATGCCACACCTGCTACGAAGGGCCCCTACTCCTGGAGGGATTAGACTTTCCCACAGACATCTTCAGATGTTGATGTCACACTTATCAGGAGACTGTGCTCAATTCCTCACGTTTAAAAATGACAGTGTACCCCTATAGCCTCGATACCTGATGGACACAGTCACACCAAGGATGATCAACAGATGATGTATGCAGGCTTAACCCTTAATGTTTGCATGTTTGTAGGTTTTTATGTTAAAGGACATTTGATCGTGACAATGTACTACAAAATCTAGCATGACTGACAACATAGATGCCTAGGGTTAAGTCACTTGCTCTGTACAGGGGAAGTACTAGAATAATAGGTGCGCCACTGGGAGCTTGCTGGAATCTCTCTCTTACCAAACAATCCCAAAATCATACTCCCAGGTTCTTTTATACCAAGGGGACCCCCAAGCATTTGACTAAATTGCATTTGCTTATATGATGGGCCCAGTGTTGTCCCCCTCACCCCCCCCTCCATGCCAATGTTCGTCTCAGAGGTTCCGTCGGGCTGCACGAGTGCCCCTTCAGAATTCACCAGACCTGCCTTAAACATACTCACTGTGACTGCACACTACAGATTACTAGGTATTAAGTAGCTCGCACTGGAGTGAGGGGGGGTTTGTTGATCACACCCGAAGGTAACATTCCCCGATCTTCACATGGACAAAACAATTCCTAGCATTGCCTATAATGCTGTTAGGCATATCTTTGACATCCCGGACACCTTGATACCTTCTTACCAGCCTGAGACAGGCTGGTTTACACCATACCTCACTGTAGCTACCCTAGAAAATTTGCACACGACTGCTTAATATTTATGCATAGCCATGCAATGACCCTAGTCTACAGTAGTGCACTAATTGTTGATCATTTTGGTTATATTTTTTCAACGGTTGAAGTTAGTTATTATTATGCTGATATAGAACGTACATGTACCCCATTTTTGAAAGCTTCATTATAGATACGAAGCTCCTTGCGGTTAGATTGGTGACACAAATGGTACATACCCCCTGCACAATGTACACCGCACCTAGACAAAGCTGGCGTTAAGGCCAGTTATTATAGACGCACACCTTACATAGCATCTTGGACGGCGGAACCAAAAAATATACAAACAGCACGCTTCGCATGCACTTCCCTATATCTATCGATGGAGTTAGTAGCAGCAGGCTGACTTGTGATTATATATCTTTCCCAATTAGTTTCTCTCAACCCCCACACAGCAGTTTAGACTAGAGTTTGCCTCTTTCGGGACGGCACTCGCTACCTTCACTCTGTACCTTACCGATACCACTCTTCTAGAAGAAAGGGCAGTCCTACTCCTCTCCCTCAGCACTATTCCCCCCTCTTCTCCCCCCCTCCCCCTTGAAACACTAGCATCCTCTACAAACAAAGGTAATGAAACACTCACAGAATCATGCCACCTCTAGGCATGGGGCATCACCCCCAGGTCAAGCTATACTCTTTAAATATAAGGGGACTCAACACCCCCAAAGAAAGATCACAACCACTTCTATTCTTGAGACAGGCCAAGGCTGATGTGGTTTTTCTTCAAGAAACTCATTTTAGATCAGATAATATCCCCAAACTTCACAACACCTCCTATCCAACGTTATACCACGCAACCAATGATGATTCCAAATCTAAGAGCCGGTTCACACTGGGACGACTTGTCAGGCGACTTAGCCGCCTGACAAGTCGCGTTCTGTTCTATACAATGGAACCGTTCTAATAGGAGCGACTCAAGTCGCTCCGACTTAGAAAAAGGTTCCTGTACTACTTTGGGGGTGACTTAAGGCGACTTACATTGACTTCTATGTAGAAGTCATTTTGCAAGTCGCCGCTGCTATCGTGTGCAGGCCGCCTGAGGCAGTCGCGCTGCAAGTCGTGCTGCCTCAGTGTGTACCGGCTCTTAGGGAGTGTCCATCCTAATCTCCAAAAACTGTCCCATCCAAATTCATGACACCGTATTAGACACCAATGCCATTACATTTTTCTTAAAGGTAAACTGTACAACAAACCTATCACTCTAGCTAACCTTTACTCCCCCAACAGTCAACAAGTACCCTTCTTCCGCAATACCCTACAATGTCTCACCACGTTCTACAAGAGTTTGCTGTTTGTTGGGTGTGATTTCAATCTGGCCCTTACTCCCGCTCTGGATTCCTCCTACTCCTCTCCCTCAGCACTATTCCCCCCCTCTTCTCCTCCCTCCCCCTTGAAACACTAGCATCCTCTGCAAACAAAAGTAGTAAAACACTCACAGAATCATGCCACCTCCCGGCACGGGGCATCCCCCTCAGGTCAAGCTATACTTCCTAAATATAAGGGGACTCAACACCCCCGCATAAAGATCACAATTGCTCCTACTCTTGATAAAGGCCAAGGCTGATGTAGTTTTTTTCTTCAAGAAATGCATTTTAGATCAGATAATATCCCCAAACTTCACAACACCTTCTATCCAACTGTATACTACGCAACCAATGAGTACGAGGATACCACATGTGTGGGACTTTTTGGGAGCCTAGCCGCATACAGGGCCCCGAAAACCAAGCACCGCCTTCAGGATTTCTAAGGGCGTACATTTTTTATTTCACTCCTCACTACCTATCACAGTTTTGAAGGCCATAAATTGCCAAGATGGACCACCCCCCGTCAAACGACCCCATTTTGGAAAGTAGACACCCCAAGCTATTTGCTGAGAGGCATGTTGAGTCCATGGAATATTTTATATTTTGCCACAAGTTGCGGGAAAATGACAAACTTTTTTTTGCACAAGGTTGTCACTAAATGATATATTGCTCACGCATGCCATGGGCATATGTGGAATTACACCCCAAAATACATTTTGCTGCTTCTCCTAAGTACAGGGGTACCACATGTGTGGGACTTTTTGGTAGCCTATCCGCGTACGGGGCCCTGAAACCCAAGCACCACTTTCAGGATTAAAATTTTAATGCATTAAAACACACTATATTTCTCAAATGTTTGATGTAGTAAAAAAGATGATCTTAGGCCGAGTACATGGATACCAAACACGACATGCTTTAAATAAGTGGCGACAAACTACATACATTTTTTAAAGCCTTTACACACTTTAGATTTACAGAGGAGGTCTACTGCTAAAATTACTGCCCTCAATCTGACCTTCGCGGTGATACCTCACATGCATGGTGCAATTGCTGTTTACATTTGATGCCAGACCAACGCTTGTGTTCGCCTTTGCGCAAGAGCAGGGGGGACAGGGGTGCTTTCTTTTTTTTTTTTGCTTTTTTATCTTATTTGTAAAATGTTCCTTTCATTTTTTTTTATCATTTTTATTGTTATCTCAGGGAATGTAAATATCCCCTGTGATAGCAATAGGTAGTGACAGGTACTCTTTTTTAAAAAAAATTGGGGTCTATTAGACCCTAGATCTCTCCTCTGCTCTCAAAGCATCTGACCACACCGAGATCGGTGTGATAAAATGCTTTCCCAATTTCCCAATGGTGCTGTTTACATCCGGCAAAATCTAAGTCATGAAATGCTCGTAGCTTCCGGTTTCTTAGGCCACAGAGATGATTGGAGCCATTCTGATCTCTGATCAGCTCTATGATCAGCTGGTGGAACCACCGGCTGCATTCTTAGGTTCCCTGTTGGGGCAGGAGAGCCAGAGAAAACCATGGAAGATGGTGGGGGGGGGACATCTCCTCCCACTGCTTGTAAAAGCAGTCTAGAGGCTAATTAGCTGCTAGGATTGCTTTTACATGAAAGCTGACCACTGGCTGAAAAGAATGATACCAAGATGATACCTAAACCCGCAGGCATCAGTCTGGTATAACCACTCAAAGTCCAGCAACATACCAGCACGTTGCTGGTCCTTGTTGGGCATATATTGTAATCGTTTTTTTTCATGCAGCCTGTGGGCTGAACGAAAAAAAGAGATTGATCGGTGGGTATGCCCACCATTAGAATACCTCCCTTCATCCACCCACTTCTAATGATGGGCATACATGTTCTTAACTGTGGTGGTAACATCACCTCCCACAGCGCTGGAGTCACGGCTTTATGTATCGTGGGAGCAAACGCTGTTGCTGTCAAGATGGATACATCAGTGCTGCAGCTGAATGGGCTGGAAAATATAGGTCAAAGCATGGGGGCATCCACCCCAAAAGTTAGGAGCAAATCGCTCCTCCACCCCTGCTGCCCCCCATGCTTCGGCATTATTGCTCTTTTTTTTAACTGTGGTCGTGAAATCACCTCCGACAGTGCTGGAGTCACGGCTTTATGTATCGTGGGAGCAAACGCTGTTGCTGTCATGATAAATAAATCTGCGCTGCAACTGAATGGCGTACCTGCTAAGCAAATGATGGTTAACAATAAAACAAAGTAACATTACAGTATAACAGTAAGACATACCATACCTGCAAAGCAAATACTAAAAAAAACACAGTAAAAAATAAAACATTTTTTAACGCAAAATGTGCCTAAAATATATATATGCCGAAGCATGGGGGCACGGCTTTATGTATCGTGGGAGCAAACGCTGTTGCTGTCAAGATAAATAAATCCATGCTAGAGGTGAATGGCGTACCTGAAAACAAAAAAGTGGTTAACAATAAAACACAGTAAACAGTAAAGTTTAAAAAAATTACATACCTGAAAAGCAAACATGTTAAAACATAACAACTATAAAACATTGCAGAATAGAATACAGTAAAAAAGAGCACAAAAATAGAGAGAGAATAGAGAGAGAGAGAACAATAAAACTATTTTTTTTAATACGGTATATATATTTTTTTGTGTTTTTTTTTTTTTTACACTTTTTTTTGTTATGCCCTGTACACATGACCAGTTTTGCCATCAGAATAAACTCTGAAGGTTTTTCCGACGGAATTCCGCTCAAGCTGTCTTGCGTACACACAGTCACACCAAATTCCGACCATCCAGAACGCGGTGACATACAACACGAACAACGAGACTAGAAAATGGAAGTTCAATAGCCAGTATTTAATAGCTACCATCTCATACTTGCTTCAGTGCATGCGTTGTTTTTGGTGCGTCGGAACAGCATACAGATGAGCATTTTTTCCGAAAGTAATTTGTTCCGTTATATATAAAAATATAGAACATGTTCCCTATCTAAGTCCGTCTGAATTTTCGACAGAAAAAGTCAGATGGGGCATACATATGGTCGGAATATACGATGAAAAGCTCCCATCGGACTCCTTCTGTCGGAAATTCCGCTCGTGTGCATGCAGCATAACTGCAATTGTTCCAGGTTCGGGTCTCTCAAAATGCGATGGCATCTTGGGAGACCCTGTGAAAGTGTGTCCTAATCTGTGCAGTGCTGTACTCTACGCTAATACTCAACTAGTGTATGGTAGCGTTCAAAACATTCACCAGTGTAAAGACCATGATTGTTAGGACAGGAGGGACAATAATAGCGGGTGTCACGTTTATATCCATGCTTGCTGCAGACACGACATCTTCTTTGGGGGGCTTGTTGGGTAGGGGTACTCGGGAGGACATACGGAAAATGTCTCTCATGCAGCCAGTTTACTGCATTTGGATTGGGAAGGTGAGGTGGAGCACCGTCTGGAAACAGAATGGCTCTGACGATCTCTTCCTGGAATTTAAGGAAGGATCCAGTCCATCCTGAAGCTCTGTATAGCACATGAGCGTTCAGCAAAGCCAATTGAAATAAATAAACAGACACTTTTTTGTACCAGCGTCTGGCCTTACAGGCAACTAGGTACGGCGCCAACAACTAGTCGTTGAGGTCCACCCCTCCCATATTTTGGTTATATGCGTGGACACAGAGGGGTTTCTCCACAACCCCAGTCACCGTTGGAATTTGGACCGTCGTGTCTGCATGAAGGGAGATGAGGACGAAAACATTTTTTATTATCCCTCCACTTCACAGTGAGCAAATTATTACACTTGAAGCAGGCTCTCTCCCCCAGCCTAAGACGGGAATCTACAAGCCACTGGTGAAAGCCCCAGCGATTAGGTCGCACGGTGCCACATGCTCCAATCTGATGATCGAACAAGTGACTAAAAAGTGGCACGCTCGTGTAATAATTGTCCACATATAAATGGTACCCCTTTCTGAATAAGAGTGACACCAAGTCCCACACAATCTTGCCAGTGAATGGGGGAAGAATGGGTGCTGCAGAAGAGGTGGGTTCCCAATTAGGATTGGTGAATGCAGCAGGAAGGGCACTATGGGCTCGACGGGCCTGTCTTTGTCTTCTTGGTGGCAGCGGGACACTACTTGTGCTTGCCACCTCACCAGCTTGAACTGCACTTATGGGACTCGCCACGTCACCGCTAGGGATGGGCTATCTGTTCAAGTCAAACATGAGTTCAACTTGAACATTGGCTGTTCGCCCGTTCACCGAACAGCAAACAACTTGGGGTGTTTGCGGCAAATTCGAAAAGCAGCTGAACACCCTTTAAAAATCTATGGGAGAAATCTAAAGTGCTAATTTTAAAGGTTAATATGCAAGTTATTGTCATAAAAAGTGTTTGGGGACCTGGGGTCCTGCCCCAGGGGACATGTATCAATGCAAAAAAAAGTTTTAAAAACAGCCGTTTTTTCGGGAGCGGTGATTTTAATAATGCTTAAAGTGAAACAATAAAAGTGAAATATTTCTTTAAATTTCATACCAGGGGGGTGTCTATAGTATGCCTGTAAAGTAGCGCATGTTTCCCGTGTTTATAACAGTCCGAGAGCAAAATGACAAAACACTCCCCTACCGCGGGAGGGGAGTAACGTACCCATACGTTACCCTGCCTGCCCGTGCCATTCTGCCGCAGTACATCTGCGTGAGATGGTCGGCAAGTGGTTAAAGGGGGCTTCCAGATTCCGATAAGCCCCCCACCCGCAGACCCCGACAACCACCAGGCAAGGCCTGTCGGGAAGAGGCCCTTGTCCTCATCAACATGGGAGCAATGTGCTTTGGGTTGGGGGGCGCAAAGCCCCCCTGCCCTAAAGCACCCATCCCCCAATGTTGAGGGCATGTGGCCTGGTATGTTTCAGGAGGGTGGGCGCTCGCTCCGCATGCTCAGATAAGGGTCTGGTATGGATTTTGGGGGGCCCCATGCCGTTTTTTTTATTTTGGCGTGGGGTCCCCTCCGAATTTTTTTTGCTGTCGATTCTTTTTTCAATTCAACTTTCAGCAGGAAGCCCATTGACAGCTGATGGCTCATCAGTTGTTAGGGACATGGCGGCTGGCTTTCCGCCCCCCTCTTTAGCAACCAGCTTTATACATTGTGTTTTACAGTGCATTTAAAGAGAAAAAAACATAAAACGCATGATGCATGGAAACTGCATGCAAAAATGCATAAAAACGCTTTAAAAATGCAAAATGCACTGAAAAAATGTGCCTAAAAATGTATCAAACGCAGCCGCATAGATGTGAACCTAGACTTAAAGAACATATCAAAGAAGAGTTTGCAGAGACCATGAGTCGTTTCATTTGCTAATTCTCATGCCGCGTACACACAACCGGACTTTACGGCATACTTGGTTCGGCAGACCGGAGTCCGTCGGACAATTCTTTCGTGTGTGGGCTCCGGCGGCTTTTTTTCCCCAAAAGTTCAACAGACCTAGAAATGAAACATGTTTCAAATCTTTTCGATGGACTCGAGTCCAGTCGAAAAGTCCGCTCGTCTGTATGCTAGTCCGACGGACAAAAAACAACGCTAGGGCAGCTATTGGCTACTGGCTATGAACTTCCTTGTTTTAGTCCGGTCGTATGTCATCACGTACGAATCCGTTGGACTTTGGTTGATCGTGTGTAGGCAAGTCCGTTCATTCGGAAAGTCCGTGGAAAAGTCCGCAGGACAAAGTCGGCCATAAAGTCCGCTCATGTGTACGCGGCATTACTCTTCATCTTCAGCTTTGCTTTACACACCCTCTCCTCATATGGCTTCTTCTTTGACACAGTAGTTATCCAAATAAGATTATACAAGTTTATCAAGAGTGTCAGATGAAGAGTAAGAAAGAGAGTTGGAAAACAATATACATTTCTTTTTTCTCCTTTCATACAAGCTATCAAAGAGTCAATAAATTTAGAAGAGGAAGTTCAGCAGTCCACAAAGCAACACAAGAGTCACCTGGAATTGAAACAAGATCCTCAATTGTTTCCCTTTTTTTCTAAAAGTTAAGGAAATTGATTGTAGATGAGTGGGGAAATCCTGAGAAAAGATTTTCATGTCAAAATAGTTTTTCTAAACTGCACCTGATGCTATCCTCAGAGGCTGAATTTATAGAACCTAGGGATGATACAAAGATATCCTCTTTTTAGCTAATGCAGAAGTAGGTAACACACAGACTGAATTGTTCAGGATTGTGTAACAGAATGAGTGCAAGGGTCTGGAGTGCGTAACCCACAGAGTGAAGAGCACATGAGTGCGTAACGCAAAGAGTGTAGGCCTCAGGCGTGCATAATATACAGAGTGTAGGGGTTGGAAGTGTGTAATTCACAGAGTGCCAGCATCACAACTGTGTAAACAATAGGTTAATGCACAGAGCACAGGAGCCAGGAGTGTGTAACATACACAGAAGAGGGTTCAAATGCTTATTGCATGAGTACAGGGTTCAGCATGTAAGTTTGTAACTTACATAGTGCAGATGTCAGGAGTGTAAAATGTATAGAGTGCAAGGGTCAAGATTATGTAAAGCACAGAATTCAGAGGTCAGAAGTACATAATGAACATAATTCAGGACTTAGGAATACATAATGCACAAAGTACAGGGGTTTGGAGTATGTAATGCACAGAGTTCAGGGGACAGGAGAAGTGTGTAATGCCCAATGTGCAGAAGTGTGTAACACACAGAGTGCAAAGATCAAGAGTATGTAGTGTTATAAGTGCAGGGGCCAGGCATAGGTAATGCAAAGAGTGCATGGATAAGGAATGAGTAATACAAAGGCCAAGATGCATTACATAGAGTACAAAGTTCAAGTCCCCCTTACCCTCAACACACATTTTTTCCCCTTAGTACACATCTCCCCCTCGGTACATGTTTCTTCCTCCCAAGGACACATCTCCTTATTTGTTCACCCCTCTACCCCCAGTGCACATCTCTCCTGGCAATGATTAAGCACATTATACTGTGTGAAAAATGTCTGCCTTCATGCCATAATTGTCGTTTTTCTTGTGGTGTGTCACTTGGATGGATCAATAAAGGACTCATATTCATCATCTTGGAGTGCAGCCATTTCTTCCTTTTTGCACATCTCTCCTTCCCAGTACACATCTCTTTCCCCAGTGTATATCCCTCCCCGCTATACAAAACTCTCCCCTCAAGTATACACATCTCTACCCCCTCAAGTCAAATCACCAGACCAGTGTCATGTGACACATCAGAGTCAAGGAGGAGCATCCCTCAACTCTGAACTGCCATTTTATCTAAGGCCTGACAATTGGGCCACAGTAACTAAGGACTCCCAGGAGTTGTTGTGTAAATGGCACTGTAGTGCTGAAATATTGAAATTAACAAGAATTGAAGAGGGTAGCAGTGTTGGACCCTAGGGCATCATACAAGAGATGCAGGGCATCTGCCCTAGGTGAACTCCAAGCGCAATATTCCCTATGCACACATTCAAGAAACTGGCTGTTCAGTAATGCTGAGTGCTGTAATGACCATAGGCTGGAAACCGTGGATGATAAAAGTGAAGAAAATGTCATCAGCACACCAAGGATTCCTCGAAAGGGATTTATTTTCATGGTCACATGGTTTATCATACAGTTGCTGTATGTTTATCATGTAACCACAAAAATAAATCCCTTTCTAGGAATCCTTGGTGTGCTGATTACATTTTCTTCACTTTGCCCCAGGTGAAGGGCACTAAAGATACCCATGCCTGTACAGTGTGTCATATAGCCAGTGGATGAGCCTGATGTGATGAGTCCCCTCAGTAAAGTAACAGGAGGCACAAGGGTGCAGAGTGGCATGAGTGTCTCATAGATCTTCCAGCTGCTGGTGTGGAAAGGTAGTCTGTATGTCCACGGGGTCAGGTTGGTGAATGGGTGTAAGATCAGTGGAGACTGGCTGATAGCAGGTTAGTGAACCACAGGAACTTGCTAGGTAGAAGATACAGTATATGTTCAGCAGGAACTGCTGCACACAGACATCTGCCCTGGTGTTCCATTCTGTGTTCTTGCATACCCTTCCTGACAATTTGCATGCAGGGTTATTCAGGGGTGGATCCAGAGTGTAGTCTCGGGAGGGGCACTGACAGAAAATAGTTTTTTTTTGCAGGCAATTTATCGGGAAATGGCTGGTGTTGGCGCTTTGATCATCCTGGCACCATGGTTGTTATGGTGTCAGGTTGATTTAAGCACATAATTTATAATATTACATTGTTATATAAAATGAAATAGTTCAACTCACCATAATGCAGAATCAGTGGGAGCCTCGAGTGTGTCACTTACCACCGTCGCCTGCCACCAGATTTTTATTGTCACTTGCCACGTCATCTGCCACAAGTTGCGGATTGTCACTTGCTGTATCACCTGCCACAAGTTGCAGATTGTCAATTGCCACATCACCTGCCACATGTTGCAGATTGTCACTTGCCACGTCACCTGCCACATGTTGCAGATTGTCACTTGCCATGTCGCCGGTCACCAGATGCAGATTGTCACTTGCCAGGTTACCTGCCACAAGTTGCGGATTGTCACTTGCCACGTCGCCTGTCACCAGATGCAGATTGTCACTTGCCACGTCACCTGCCACAAGTTGCGGATTGTCACTTGCCACACGTTGCAGATTGTCACTTGCCACATCACCTGCCACACATTGTGGATTGTCATTAGCCACGTCACCTGGCACACGTTGCAGATTGTCAATTGCCACTTCACCTGCCACACATTGCAGATTGTCACTGGTTCACGTCGACTGCCACACGTTGTGGATTGTCACTTGCCACATTACCTGCCACATGTAGCGGATTGTCACTTGCCACATTACCTGCCACACATTGCGGATTGTCACTTGCCACGTCACCTGCCACTCGTTGCGGATTCTCACTTGCCTGCTAAGGTTGGAATTGTCACCTCCTGTGTCCCAGAGTGAATTGAGGCAGCAGAGAGATGATGTAATCTCTATGCTGCTCACGGCTGTTTCCACAGTGAGGGTGGAACTGCAGGAATGCAGGGCGGGTGCTGGGCAGTGAGAGATGATGTCATCTCTCTGCTCCCCCACCTGCCGGCCTGCTGATTGGCCAGCCACCCACTCACCTGCCGACTAGCCAGTCCGATCACCCACCGAGCCGTCCACCCGTTCACTCACCCGCCCATTCACTCACCTGTCACGTCACCTGCCACACATTGTGGATTATCACTTGCCACGTCACCTGCCACACATTGCGGATTGTCACTTGCCACATCACCTGCTACATGTTGCGGATTGTCACTTGCCACATCACCTGCCACACGTTGCTGATCAAATCGTTTATAACATGCACCACTAAATGTGTCATGTACCTCCTAAGGTGTCCATGTGGATTGGAATGTGTGGGACGCACCATCCGGATGTTACATTACAAGTTAGGGGACCATGTTACCAATATAAAGAAAGGTTTCGACAAACATAGTGTCTCCAGACACTATGACCTCAAACACAACAGAGACCCTAGTGGTACTATCTTTATTGGTTTGGAAAAATATGTTCCCCAATGGCGTTGCAGTAATGGCAAGAGAACCATATCCAGATTAGAAACTAACTGGATCTATAAGCTTGGTTCTCATGCCCCCATGGCTTGAATGTAGAGTGGGACATCAACTGTTTCATAAATAATTGTTGATGTCCTCTCTAGCCAGTGTTTGCAATATCGGATTCTAGTCTGCAGTTTAACTATATGTTATAATGATTTCACATCTTATATTTTTGCACTTGTCTCGCACTTTATAACATCAGGAATATTTTTGTTCCAATTCTTCATCAACTTTTGAGTACATATAATAATATTTTTGCTGAATTATATTTATCTTGTTTTGGCAGTATGGAGGCATGTATTTTGTAATATTGATCTACCTCCATTGGAGGGCTATTTTTATTATTTGCTATGTTTTATATTTATACATATTTTTATGTATTTTGTATGTATTTTCTGTATATATACTTTTATACAGTATATTTTTATATATACCACTTTAGAAAATGCATATTCAAAATCTCATATTGTCATCTTTTAAGCATTATCTTAAACATCCACAAGATGGCATTGTTTTTATTAAAAAATCTTTTTATCATTACTTTAGTTCTATCTATGAACATTGTTTTGGCCGCCCTGTAGGTGTCAGGGGCGAGCTATCTCTATGTCAATTAGATTGGCCCATTTTAGGAGGTTAGAGTCATTGGCACTTTGACCAATCAGTTCCCAGCACTGTTATCTGTTGACCAACGGCTGCCTTGATGACGTCAGTTGTGACGAAACGGCCGTAGGGTCACAACATGGACACGCATCGCGCATGCGTGATTCTGTTTCAAATAGCAGTGGAGTTTCTTTTACCTCTTATCCCTGCTAGGAATTTTTATGTATTGCATTTTAAGTTTGAATAAACCAGCCAAGTTTCTCTGCACTATTGGAGTCTCTTTTTTCTTTTGGAAACCCACGGAATTCCTTGACTGGATCTATGGAAGTGTACATCTATTGCCATGTGGTAATTGCCTCCTGGGGACGCATCGTCTAAGGTGCCTCTTGTTGCTGCTGATCGGCAATCCATGAAGGAAGTTAGTGTATTTCCAGCAGGGTTTCCCGGCAATGATTAAGCACATTATACTGCATGAAACATGTCTGCCTTCATGCCATAATTGTCGTTTTTCCTGTGGTGTGTCACTTGGATGGATCAATAAAGGACTCATATTCATCATCTTGGAGTGCAGCCATTTCTTCCTTTTTGCACATCTCTCCTTCCCAGTACACATCTCTTTCCCCAGTGTATATCCCTCCCCGCTGTACAAAACTCTCCCCTCAAGTATACACATCTCTACCCCCTCAAGTCAAATCACCAGACCAGTGTCATGTGACACATCAGAGGCAAGGAGGAGCATCCCTCAACTCTGAACTGCCATTTTATCTAAGGCCTGACAATTGGGCCACAGTAACTAAGGACTCCCAGGAGTTGTTGTGTAAATGGCACTGTAGTGCTGAAATATTGAAATTAACAAGAATTGAAGAGGGTAGCAGTGTTGGACCCTAGGGCATCATACAAGAGATGCAGGGCATCTGCCCTAGGTGAACTCCAAGCGCAATATTCCCTATGCACACATTCAAGAAACTGGCTGTTCAGTAATGCTGAGTGCTGTAATGACCATAGGCTGGAAACCGTGGATGATAAAAGTGAAGAAAATGTCATCAGCACACCAAGGATTCCTCGAAAGGGATTTATTTTCATGGTCACATGGTTTATCATACAGTTGCTGTATGTTTATCATGTAACCACAAAAATAAATCCCTTTCTAGGAATCCTTGGTGTGCTGATTACATTTTCTTCACTTTGCCCCAGGTGAAGGGCACTAAAGATACCCATGCCTGTACAGTGTGTCATATAGCCAGTGGATGAGCCTGATGTGATGAGTCCCCTCAGTAAAGTAACAGGAGGCACAAGGGTGCAGAGTGGCATGAGTGTCTCATAGATCTTCCAGCTGCTGGTGTGGAAAGGTAGTCTGTATGTCCACGGGGTCAGGTTGGTGAATGGGTGTAAGATCAGTGGAGACTGGCTGATAGCAGGTTAGTGAACCACAGGAACTTGCTAGGTAGAAGATACAGTATATGTTCAGCAGGAACTGCTGCACACAGACATCTGCCCTGGTGTTCCATTCTGTGTTCTTGCATACCCTTCCTGACAATTTGCATGCAGGGTTATTCAGGGGTGGATCCAGAGTGTAGTCTCGGGAGGGGCACTGACAGAAAATAGTTTTTTTTTGCAGGCAATTTATCGGGAAATGGCTGGTGTTGGCGCTTCGATCATCCTGGCACCATGGTTGTTATGGTGTCAGGTTGATTTAAGCACATAATTTATAATATTACATTGTTATATAAAATGAAATAGTTCAACTCACCATAATGCAGAATCAGTGGGAGCCTCGAGTGTGTCACTTACCACCGTCGCCTACCACCAGATTTTTATTGTCACTTGCCACGTCATCTGCCACAAGTTGCGGATTGTCACTTGCTGTATCACCTGCCACAAGTTGCAGATTGTCAATTGCCACATCACCTGCCACATGTTGCAGATTGTCACTTGCCACGTCACCTGCCACATGTTGCAGATTGTCACTTGCCATGTCGCCGGTCACCAGATGCAGATTGTCACTTGCCAGGTTACCTGCCACAAGTTGCGGATTGTCACTTGCCACGTCGCCTGTCACCAGATGCAGATTGTCACTTGCCACGTCACCTGCCACAAGTTGCAGATTGTCACTTGCCACACGTTGCGGATTGTCACTTGCCACATCACCTGCCACACATTGTGGATTGTCATTAGCCACGTCACCTGGCACACGTTGCAGATTGTCAATTGCCACTTCACCTGCCACACATTGCGGATTGTCACTGGTCACGTCGACTGCCACACGTTGTGTATTGTCACTTGCCACATTACCTGCCACATGTAGCGGATTGTCACTTGCCACATTACCTGCCACACATTGCGGATTGTCACTTGCCACGTCACCTGCCACTCGTTGCGGATTCTCACTTGCCTGCTAAGGTTGGAATTGTCACCTCCTGTGTCCCAGAGTGAATTGAGGCAGCAGAGAGATGATGTAATCTCTATGCTGCTCATGGCTGTTTCCACAGTGAGGGTGGAACTGCAGGAATGCAGGGCGGGTGCTGGGCAGTGAGAGATGATGTCATCTCTCTGCTCCCCCACCTGCCGGCCTGCTGATTGGCCAGCCACCCACTCACCTGCCGACTAGCCAGTCCGATCACCCACCGAGCCGTCCACCCGTTCACTCACCCGCCCATTCACTCACCTGTCACGTCACCTGCCACACATTGTGGATTATCACTTGCCACGTCACCTGCCACACATTGCGGATTGTCACTTGCCACATCACCTGCTACATGTTGCGGATTGTCACTTGCCACATCACCTGCCACACGTTGCTGATCAAATCGTTTATAACATGCACCACTAAATGTGTCATGTACCTCCTAAGGTGTCCATGTGGATTGGAATGTGTGGGATGCACCATCCGGATGTTACACTACAAGTTAGGGGACCATGTTACCAATATAAAGAAAGGTTTCGACAAACATAGTGTCTCCAGACACTATGACCTCAAACACAACAGAGACCCTAGTGGTACTATCTTTATTGGTTTGGAAAAATATGTTCCCCAATGGCGTTGCAGTAATGGCAAGAGAACCATATCCAGATTAGAAACTAACTGGATCTATAAGCTTGGTTCTCATGCCCCCATGGCTTGAATGTAGAGTGGGACATCAACTGTTTCATAAATAATTGTTGATGTCCTCTCTAGCCAGTGTTTGCAATATCGGATTCTAGTCTGCAGTTTAACTATATGTTATAATGATTTCACATCTTATATTTTTGCACTTGTCTCGCACTTTATAACATCAGGAATATTTTTGTTCCAATTCTTCATCAACTTTTGAGTACATATAATAATATTTTTGCTGAATTATATTTATCTTGTTTTGGCAGTATGGAGGCATGTATTTTGTAATATTGATCTACCTCCATTGGAGGGCTATTTTTATTATTTGCTATGTTTTATATTTATACATATTTTTATGTATTTTGTATGTATTTTCTGTATATATACTTTTATACAGTATATTTTTATATATACCACTTTAGAAAATGCATATTCAAAATCTCATATTGTCATCTTTTAAGCATTATCTTAAACATCCACAAGATGGCATTGTTTTTATTAAAAAATCTTTTTATCATTACTTTAGTTCTATCTATGAACATTGTTTTGGCCGCCCTGTAGGTGTCAGGGGCGAGCTATCTCTATGTCAATTAGATTGGCCCATTTTAGGAGGTTAGAGTCATTGGCACTTTGACCAATCAGTTCCCAGCACTGTTATCTGTTGACCAACGGCTGCCTTGATGACGTTTGTTGTGACGAAACGGCCGTAGGGTCACAACAAGGACACGCATCGCGCATGCGTGATTCTGTTTCAAATAGCAGTGGAGTTTCTTTTACCTCTTATCCCTGCTAGGAATTTTTATGTATTGCATTTTAAGTTTGAATAAACCAGCCAAGTTTCTCTGCACTATTGGAGTCTCTTTTTTCTTTTGGAAACCCACGGAATTCCTTGACTGGATCTATGGAAGTGTACATCTATTGCCATGTGGTAATTGCCTCCTGGGGACGCATCGTCTAAGGTGCCTCTTGTTGCTGCTGATCGGCAATCCATGAAGGAAGTTAGTGTATTTCCAGCAGGGTTTCCCGTGACTTCGATTACTCTACTAAGCCTGTTTTGGCCCCCCCTGAATAAAGGTGGTCGCAGGCTTTCCGGTAAGCCTCCATTGCTTCATTAGCAGGTGGCGGGCTGCACTAGCGGTGAAAATACAGCCCCAGGGTCTTACAATGGACATTTCACTTTTGGACTTTATTTCACTTTATGAATTGTATTTCACTACATTTTATTTAGGTTTTTTGTGATAATTTATCTACACCACTTATTAAATTTTATAGGATGTCATTATTTACCATTTCATCTGATGCTAATATCATTTTTTTATTTATTAGTTATTTATTAGTTATTATTAACAATTTCTGTACGTTATTGATTTATTGTTATATCACACACACTACTTGTGGTATTTGTCCAGCGCTGGACTCTTTCTTTCTATCTTAATTATTTATTAGTGATTACAGAGCTGAATGAATTAATTTCTATTTGCCACTTCAAGACTGGACACTTTTACTACCTACCTACCCCAGACATTTTTCAGTTGTCACATTTTGAATGACAATTACTCAGTCATACAACACTGTACTCACATCTTTATATAATTTTTTGAAACAGATAGAGCTTTCTTTTGGCGGCATTTAATCACCAGTTTTTGGTTTTTTTTGCTACATAAAAGGAAAAACAACTGAAAGTTTTGTTATTAAACTTTGCAAATAAATAATCTTCCTTCAAAAATTTGGGCTGAAAAGGAATTCTGCTACATTTTTGGTAAAAAAATAAATAAATAGATGTGTATATTATTAGGTTGTGTGAAAGCTATAGTCTGCAAATGATAGTGTACATATACAGTATATATATATATATATATATATATATATATATATATATATATATATATATATATATATATATATATATTACATAGTACATAGTAGGTGAGGTTGAAAAAAGACACAAGTCCATCAAGTCCAACCTATGTGTGTGATTATGTGTTTGTATATATATATATTTGAAAATTGATTAGTCCTAATGTACTGATTTCCTACCTCATTTCTTGAGGCCCTAAAGTATCAGTAAAAAATACCCCCAAATGTCCGCTTTTTGGAAACCAGACAGTACAAGGTATATGGAGGTCATTTTCTAATAATTTTTGGGGAAAGTGAATAAATTAAATATAAAATTGTTTTTTTTTTTCCCCCAAAATTGTAATTTTAAACAAGTTGTTTCTCACACACAATAGTGGCATACTTACAATTACACTTCAAAACACATTCTACTCCTCCTAAGTATGGGGATACCTCATGTGTGAGACGCTTTCATAACCAAATGCATAGAGAAGCCCAAAATCTGGGAGCACCTTTAGGCTTTCATGGAGCATAAATTACACAACTAATTTTATAGACTACCTATCATCTTTATTGAGTCCCTGAAGAACAAGGACAGGAAAAACACTCACAAAAGAGAAAGTTTTGGAAAGCAAACGCCCCAAGGTATTTTCTGAAAGGCTTAATGAGGCTTTTAAAAATATTGTTTTTTGCCAAGTTTCTAAATAAAGCAGAAAAAGAATATGAAAATGTATTTTTTTACACAAAGTTGTCAATTAATAAGATATTTCTAACACATAACGCATAGGCATACTTATAATTGTACCTCCAAACCCATTCTACTACTTCTTGGGAGTATGGCAATACCACATAAGTGAGACTTTTTCACAGCCTAGCCACATAAAGAGGCCCAAAATCCAAGGAGCACCTTCAGGGGCATAAATTACACATTAAATTTCCTTACCACCTATCACATTTGTGGAGGTACTGGAGCACCAGGACAGTAGAAACACCAAAATTACCATATTTTGAAGAGTAGACACTCCAAGGTGGCAAGATGAGTCTTTTGAACTATGAACTATATGAACTTTTTGAGACTATGCTTTTGCCACAAGTTTTTTGTAAAATGCAGAAATAATATTTTTTCACAGATGCAAATTTAATTAGATATTTTTCATTCACAGCATAAGCATACTTAAAATGACACCCCAAAACACATTCCGCTACACCTTTCAAGTATGGTGATACCACAAGTGTGAGACTCTCAATGTTTAGGCCAATTGTATCAAAAACATTGTACAGTATTGGCTGCCTGTAAGGCATAGGCAGGTGATACCTCTTCCATGTCCCCCCCCTCTGTGGGTGCCAAGTATGGGTCACATAGGAGGCCTACCCTGTGGTGGGTTTTTCTGGGCTACGCTAGGCACTTTGGTTAGGGTCCCTGCCTCACACAGAAGGTACTTTACTTGAACAGAGGAATTAATTATAATAAACTCTCTTGATGTAATAAACATAACCAAGTGACTTGTGCAATTAGGAGGGACACGCAGCGTCCTTGCCCTCTCCACCTGTCCAGCTTATCAATGTTACCTCACTCCCAGTAATGGTATAGAGCCCCTCAGTGGACCTAGCATTGACTCCTCGCATGCACTTCACTTAACCCTTTGTTTTCTGTATCTGTGTACAAGTGAGGAACTCCTGCGGTGATGATCTGCTCCTGTTGCTATGAGAGACAGACCTGCTCACTGAGAGCACAGCGACAACAACTCCTCATACTACAAAAGATATCCCAACTGTCACATGTACATGACAGGCTGAGATCTCTGTTACCCTTGGTAAGCCATTATCTTCATACCCCGATGGGTTTCATTACCCAAGCTGTAGACTATATATGCTGCTTACTTGCATTAGGCCCCTTGAATAAATTCAGACCAGGCAAGGGCAAATTTTCAAAAGCTTTACTGAAGAATAAATTACACATGACAGTTCAAAGTAAAGGGAAGGCTTTTCCTAACATCCCTAGTCCCTAAACTCTGGCTTGTGGCTGCCCCAGCATTCTTACACAGAAAGGAGTCCATAATGGCAGTGTCCAGGACTGGCATATTTGGGGCACACTGTAAGTCCCAGCAACTCCTTTAGACTGTTGCAGGGTCCTGAACACAGTTGTGCATGATTTGTCATCCCGAATTCGGCATGTTCAGCGGAGTCTGTCAGCGGTACCAACAATTTCTCAGTGTACAGCCCTCTGGGTATGGACCACTGTCCATTTTATAATACACAGAATACAGAGAACCCAGGAAAGCCCACAAAGAAAAGAACACATATAACCTTAACTTTCCCAACTGGGGCAGGGTACACTATACCTGCCTACACGCTTCTGTACAAGTGGTCAGAGAATGTAGCTTAATGTAACTTCACTGATACCAGTCCCTGTTCCTATAAGCCAATCATACCAAGCCTTCTTGTACATGGCTCCTCCCAGAAATGCCATGTTTACTGGCAAGGAAATACAGGAGGCTGAAGAAAGTAAGAACAAAGGCTTTCCTGTTGGGTCAGCAGTGCAGTTGTCTGCAGGGGATGGCTGGGACTGGGGTCTTGCAGGAACATAGTTAATTCAGATGTGCAGATCTGCCAGTTTAGGAGGCAGTCAGACTCATGGTCATCAAACATGCAAATGATCTATCCAGGCAGCTGGCAGAAATGTTGTCAATAAACAGGTCAGGTTCAATACAGTGATAGGCAGAGACAACACTACACTGGAGTGGTGATGATCTGGTACACTGTTGCTGCCTGTACTGGTCTGGTGGCACTGGGACTTGTGACGTGGCAATCAGGAACACTGTTGGCTTATACTGGTCTGGTGACACTTGGGACTAGCATAGTGGCAATAAGGAAGACTATTGCTGACTTACATTGATCTGAGACAATAGGACTGCTGTGGCGACAATAAGGGCCTGCGTTGCTGGCTTACACTGGTCTGGTGACACTGCATTTGGTCTGGCAGTGATAAGTAACACTATTGCTGGCATACACTGGTCTGGTGTCACTGGGACTGGTGTGGCAGTGATCAGGAAAACTGCTGCTGGCTGCATTGGTCTGGTGTGGTGGCAATCAGGAACACTGATTGTTGGAAGCTGGAAGCTAGTGGAGATCACTGGAGTAGCGGTGGCTACTATGGTGATTTCCAGCTACTAGAAGGATCCCACGGATATCCCTCTAGAAGCTGGAAATGCAAAATTAAATTGGTCCAATGTAAAAATAACCTTTCTTCTTTAAAATTAACCTACTATATCAGGGGTTCATAACCTGTGGTCCATGGAACCCAAGTAGTCCATGGATGGGTTTCAGGTGGTCCATGAGACTCAGCTGAAAAACAACATTTACATCCAGTCAGCCCTGCCCCTTGTCCGTTTAAAGTAGTATTAAACTCAAAAGCAAACATTTATTTTAATGCAGCTTACCAGTTCTTAGATGTGATGGCTGAATTTATTTTCTTTTGTAGGCTCTCTTTATTCTATTTTCATCTGGAGATCTGGCCAGTAAGCCTGTTGCTCTTCAAAAGAACAAGCAGAATGTATTAGTTACAGAGATGGGACAAACCTTTTAACACTAGCAGGGGTGCTTACAATGATCAGCTTTTATTTAATTATACAAACCCTTAATCCAAAAAGGAAAAAAAAAATGTTTGCTATGTAAAGCCTAAACCAATGCAGCCATCTAATGATTGGTAAGCTGCAGTATATTACATTTTTGGTTTTGGGTTTAACACGACTTTAAAGGAAATGAAAGAAAATTCTCCCTGCCACTGCTTATAGTGCCAACCACTAAGCTTCTCTTGACTCGTTGGCTCACATTTATTATTAAAATGTGTGTTATCTTTCTCTGCACAACCACCATCTTGTGCCACTCCATAATAGCAAGTGCCATAGTAGTAGTAGTAGTAGTAGTAGTAGTAGTAGTAGTAGTAGTAGTAGAAATAGTAGTAGATTTGAATAAAATTAAAATAGTTTTGTTTAATTTGCACAAGATGATTGTGTTTTATTTTTGTAGTGGGTGACCATGACTTTTTGCATGAAAGGAGTGAGTTTTTTTGTTTACTTTATTCAGACTGTGTATGTCATATATGTATGAGGCAATTGAATTTCAATAAAATAAAGTACATATATTCATTGTATGCAAAGTTGTGTGAAAATTTCTGAGGAGGGGTCTATAGCTTTCATCAGATTTAAAGGGGTCTGTGATTCAAAAAAGGTTAAGAACCTCTGTGCTATATAATAATATAAATATAAAATATAAAACTAGCATTCAGCACTGCATTCAGTACTTCAGGCCCAATCCCTCCAGTCTTATGAGCTCTTTTTTTTTCACTGAGGAAACCCATCACAAAAAATGGACCAAAAGTGTGCTCTGAACAAATAAAACATGACACCCTTTACAGGCGTGCATATGTTTACTGCTAGGTCGAAGCTGCTAAACTTAACTTAGAAAAGCTTTTGTAATATATTATATATATATATATATATATATATATATATATATATATATATATATATATATATATATATAATATATTTGTTTCCTGGAGGGCTTTTATTGAGTTTTATTATGTATCCAGATTCTAAAATTTCTGGTACATTTTATACAATCTTCTCTGATAGTCTGATCAGATAAATTTTAATAACATCTTATGAGAACGGATTTTGGAATTCGGCTTGATGCTTGCTGCAGAGGTAGCTTTTTTTTGCATGCCAGCACCATCTAGAGTTCAGACTAGCATATGGCTGTCTAGGCATAGTTCACTGAAAGATGTTTCCAAGACAATTTTTCTAATACAGAATAAAAGTAGATCATTTTTATGGTTTGCTCCAAAAAATGTTTTCTTGGAAAATAAAATTACCATTGTAATTGCAATTACAGACCATGCAGTCTTTCACTGAGACATATGCAGCTTCTTTCAGCTGTAGCTAGCATAAAGGCCAATGTAATTATTTCATAATATAGGACACTATTCATAAACAAGAAGTTTACGTACTGATTTTTTTAGCATTTACAATTATGGATCAGATTAAACACATTCATCTCATAAGTCTGGACGTTTTACAAAATGATTGCATATAAAGGCATTCATTGTATTCTTAAAATCCATTTTTATTCTGTAAATACTTGTTGTGGCCCTTATTGTCTTTGTAGACTTGCTTTACCTCAATAAAGTATTTGTGGAACTAAGATATTAAAAAATGCAGATATTTAGTAAAGTAAAATTAAAAGGTAATCTGTCCAAATAAGTATCAAGTATAAATTTGAGCACCGCAGAATGCCCCATAATGCACTGCGAGATCGCAGTGCATTGCCGTTTGATGATTGGCCAAAGCATGCAGGTGACCATGCTTTGGCCAATCACAGCGCGCTCTGCTGAGAGAGCCAATCATGGCTCAGGGGGACTAAGTCCACGCCCCACATTATATAAGGCTGCTTACAGAGCAGCGTGTGTAGTGTTGTTGGCGTGGACAGAGAGATAGCTTGAGTTAGGTTAAGCAAGCAGGTTATTCAGTTAGTGGAAGTGTATTTGAGATATATATATATATATATATATATATATATATATATATATATATATATATATATATATATATATTTATGGGTGGAGCCTTATGTCCGATATGGACATAGATAACATTTGTAGTTAACATAAAACTTAGCATCGGAAATAGACCTGGAAGTGTGGACTTACCATATGAAATGGACCTGAAAGTGTGCCTTGGTCTGCTGGTCGGTATGCCAGAATAAGGGGGCATACCCTAGTTTAAGAAATGATTATTCTGTAGAGAGAAATGAATGAAATGAATGAATGAAATGAATGCCTTGAAATGGGGATGGGAGGGTGGGTATCGCGCACAGGAAACCGACAAGCACCACAGGTGAGCGGGCTGCTTAAATACTCCCCGGGCTCCTCCCATAAATTCAGGCCACCATACTGGCCTTCCTACTTATGGGTGGAGCCCTATGTCCGATATGGACATAGATAACATTTGTAGTTAACATAAAACTTACCATCGGAAATAGACCTGGAAGTGTGGACTTACCATATGAAATGGACCTGAAAGTGTGCCTTGGTCTGCTGGTCGGTATGCCAGAATAAGGGGGCAAAAACATTCAGGTAGGGGTGTGGTTTTATTAGTTTTGGCTTTATTTATTTGAGCAAGTTAGGTGAATGCTTGTGCCGTTTCCACCTAAGGAGTGGGGACGTACCGGGCGAGGTAGGCAGAGTTTCACCTGCTAAGTCTCTTGATGATGTGGTCTGGGACCCATGCCGACATGCTGCCAAGGCTTCCCCAATACTAAAGAGTGACTGGAGTGCTGACTGGGTTTGAGATGTAGGCAGCGTAGAAGAACCCCAGGTGTTTGATGAACTGGCAGGCACTCGAGGGTTGCCCGAAAAGGTAATAGGGGACCAGAGTTTGAGTGTTCCGGTAGGAGTGACAGTAGGCGGTCGAGTATGGTTACTGGCCACCGGACGTTGTTTACTTTATGGAGATGGATGTCTATCCTGGAGCTTGATTGCTGGGTTTTGGACACTGGAGGGTGGAGGATGAAATGGTGTTGGCAGCGAGCCAACTACACAGAACTTGGCCTGCGGGATTGCTGCGGGTGAACTCGCTGGGCCGCCAGAACCCGTGATAGGCCAAGTAAATGGCTGCTTGTATGACCAAACTGGGGAGAAGGCCCAATAGCGTACTGCTTAATATAGTAGACATGTCCCAGAAGATGGCAGCCTGGAACGAACATGCAGTGGACATTAAACTGGTGTTGCCAAGATAATTACACCAGCGTGCGCAGGAAGGACATCACAGAGCGATGCGGACCTGGCTTCATGAAGATGCGTGCCTCGGACCGGATGTTGGTGGCAAAGCCACGGCCTGTCCTGTCCAGATAAGACCCAGGAGTTAAGCGGTTGCCATGACCGGGTGTAACTTGAAGAGGGAGGAAGTCCGGGTAAACCCTGGGTTTTAGGAGTGTCTCTGGGGGCCATGTACTTGTAAACCGATGATGGCCAAAAATTGCTGTGATGCCTGTGGTGGCTGTGGCATCTGTCGCTACCTGGGGTGACAAGGGCGACGTAGGTGATAAGACCCTAGAGTTAAGGTATAATCATTGATACACCGATCCACGTAGTACGGGACCTTCCGACATTGATAGGTCCACATTCTTAGGAAAGACTGCAGCTACTTGTTAGTACACACCCGTGTAGGGGTGAAGTCTTGGGGAACTAACCTGATACGGGTCAGTTTGTCAAGGGGGAGGCTGGCCTGCGTGGTATTCGTTAATTCGGAGGAGGTTATTGTAGACCTCGGTTTCGGATTTTGAGTTTTTTGAGACTACAAGCTGAAGGACATAATGGTATTACCAGCGAGTCAAGTTGTGTCTACGTAGTACCTGGCTGCCTGTGCCAGTAAAGTGAATTTGTTAGGCCGTAGAAAACCACAGAGGGCCAGGTAGATGGCTGCTTGTATGACTAGACTGGGGAATGTCTGAGGTTTTGACATGTCCCTGAAGATGGCAGTTGTGATGGGCAAGCGTTTGCCATTTCGCTATGGGCTGATGCTTCTGGACGCCACGTAGAAAGGATCCTACTGTATGAGCCATAAACACGGATGTCTCTCTGGGGTCCTGTGAGGGCAAGAAATGCTGGATGTTGGCTAGGTATAGCCTGATGATGTTATGAGGAGCCAGCTGTGTGTGACAATACGATACCTGGTGCGGGGTGGAACCTGAAATCAACTGACCTAAGCGAGAAATGACACAGAAATTGATGAGTGGCTCGTATGAAATGCCACTGGAGACAAGTGGCCGATTAAGTGCCACTGAAGAATGATGTGTGACTGATTGTGTGCCACTGGAAATGTGTACTGATTGCAAGAAGTCATGCTAAGATGCGAGCCCTGCAATGATTGCAAGAGTTGTGCTTAAATACGTGTTTGCAACAATTGCCAGGGAGTTTGTGTCAATGGTGACATGTTTGCCGTGACTGCGGGAAGTCCGTATTACTGCATGTGCTTGCACGGGCTGCAAGGAGTTATACTTGGATGCGTGTTTGCAACGATTATAAAGTTGTGTTTGGATGCATGCTTGCCATGATTGCAAGAAATTATGCTTGGGTGTGTCCCTGCAACATTTTGCAAGAAGTTGTGACTGGATGCATGCTTGCAATGATTGCAAGAAGTTATGTTTGGATGCATGCTTGCAACGTTTGCAAGAAGTTATGCTAAGATGCGTGTCTTGTAATGATTGTAAGATTTGTGCTTGAATGTGTGCTTGCAACGATTGCAAGGGAGCTTCTGTCGGTGGAGATGTGTTTGTAGTGACTGTGAAAAGTTCGTATTGCTGCACGTGCTTGCAAGACTGCAAGAGTTTAAGCTTGGATGCGTACTCGCAACGACTGCAAGAAGTTATGCTTGAATGCATGCCTGCAACGTTTGCAAGAAGTTTTATGATTGGATGCGTGTTTGAAATGATTGCAAGAAATTGTGCTTGGATGTGTGTTTGCAATGACTGCAAGACGTTCTGCTTGGATGCGTACTTGCAACGATTGCAAGAAGTCATGATGGGATGTGTGATTGCAACAATAGCAAGAAGTTATGTTTCGATGTGTGCTTGCAATGAAATGCAAGAAGTTGTGTTTGGATGCGTATTTGCGAGGATTGCAAAAAGTTATACTTGGATGTGCTGTGACTATGAGGGGGTATAGTAGCGAGGCGAAGGTTTCAATGAATGAATCGGGACCATGAATGGGTGTGCCCCCCCCCTTTTTTTTTTTTGATTGACCTAGAGGAAATGACAGATGAGAACCGGTGGAGGGCTTGACTACCTGGTTTGAAAGGTAAATTGTAACATGTTTAAGCGACAGGTGCATGGTATTAAATAAATGAGTGAACTGTGACATGACAGAGGCACGAATCGGTCGTGCCGCAGCTGCAACTGACAGCGACCCGGACTCTGGAGCATGTACTGAAATGAGGCAAAAGAAACGCTGGTGCATGCCGGAGTACATTGGTGCATCATGGATGCGACTGGATTTGAATTGGAGTGTGGTATGTAACCATGAAATGTTTGCCCTGGCAAAGGCACGAATTGGTTATGCCGCAACTGATAGCTAATCAAGTTCTGATGCAGGTGTTGGCTGAGGCCCAAACGCTTTATTTATACTACTTTATTTATATATGTATATATATATATATATATATATATATATATATATATATATATATATATATATATATATATACACATATTTTTTTTTGTATATATATATATATATATATATATATATATATATATTTTTTTTTATATATATATATATATATATATATATACATATTTATTTTTTTTCGACTGCGACAAATGATGAGTCAGACTATGGAGTATGAATGAAATGAGGCCAAGACAACTGGGGCGCGCCGGGACGAATCGGTGCATCTCGGATGCTACTGGATTCTAATCGGGGCGCGGTACGTGACAGTGAGATGAGTGAAATGATGAAATGAATGAAATTATTTGTCATGGTAGAGGCACGTGCCATGACAGAGGCACGAGTCGATCATGTCGCGATTGCAACTGACAACGACCGGACTCCGGAGCATGTACTGAAATGTGGCCGAAAATAACTGGGGCACGCCGGGATGAATCGTTGCATCATGGATGCGACTGGATTCGAATCGAAGAGTGATTTGTGACAGTTGAAATGATTCCCATGACAGAGGCATGAATCGGTGAGCCACAAACTACGACTGACAACGAACCGGACTCTGGAGCATGTCCAGAAATGAGGCCAGGCCCTGGGGCACGCCGTAATGAATCGGTGCATCGAAGATGCGACTGGATTCGAACCGGAGCGCGGAAAGTGCAGGTGTAACATTTGTTGCCATGACAGAGGCGCGAATCGATCATGTCGCTATAGCGACTGACTGCGAATCGGACTCTGGAGCATGTACTGAAATGTGGCCAATACCTGGGGCATGCCGAGACGAATCGGTGCATGTCCATGCGACTGAATTCGTAACGGAGCGTGATACGTGGCATGATAACCATGACAGAGGTACGAATCGTTGAGTCGAAAGCGACTGATAATGAAGTGACTCTGGAGCATGTACTGAAATGAGGCCGTAACTACTGGGGCACACCGGAGCGAATCTGTGCATCTTTACAGTGTAAATTTGCTGTCACCTCAAAATAACGCAACACACAGCCATTAATGTCTAAACCACTGGCAACAAAAGTGAGTACACCCCTAGTACACCCCCAGTGTCATGTGACTCATTAGTGTTACAAGGTCTCAGGTGTGAATGGGGAGCAGGTGTGTTAAATTTGATGTCCATGCTCTCACTCTCTCATACTGGTCACTGGAAGTTCAACATGGCACCTCATGGCAAAGAACTCTCTGAGGATCTGAAAAAAAGAATGATTACTCTACAGATGGCCTAGGCTATAAAAATATTGCCAAGATCCTGAAACTGAGCTGCAGCATGGTGGCCAAGATCATACAATGGTTTAACAGGACGGGTTCCACTCAGAACAGGCCTCGCCATGGTCAACTAAAAAAGTTGATTGCACATGCTCAGCGTCATATCCAGAGGTTGTCTTTGGGAAATAGATGTATGAGTGCTGCCAGCATTGCTGCAGAGGTTGAAGGGATGGGGGTTAGCCTGTCAGTGCTCATGTCATACACCGCACACTGCATCAAATTGTTCTGCATAGCTGTCATCCCAGAAGGAAGCCTCTTCTAAAGATGATGCACAAGAAAGCCAGCAAAAACAGTTCGCTGAAAACAAGCAGACTAAGGACATGGATTACTGGAACCATGTCCTGTGGTCTGATGTGACCAAGATAAACTCATTTGGTTCAGATGGTGGCAAGTGTGTGTGGCAGCAACCAGGTGAGGAGTACAAACACAAGTATGTCTTGCCTACAGTCAAGCATGGTGGTGGGAGTGTCATGGTCTGGGGCTGCATGAGTGCTACCAGCACTGGGGAGCTACAGTTCATTGAGGGAACCATGAATGCCAACATGTACTGTGACATACTGAAGCAGAGCATGAACTTCTTCCTGTGGAGACTGGGCCGCAGGGCAGTATTCCAACATGATAATGACCCCAAACACACTTCCAAGATGACCACTGCCTTGTAAAGAAGCTGAGGGTAAAGGTGATGGACTGGCCAAGCATGTCTCCAGACCTAAACCCTATTGAGCATCTGTGGGACATCCTCAAACTGAAGGTGGAGGAGCGCAAGACATCCAACCAGCTCTGTGATGTCATTATGGAGGAGTGGAAGAGGACTCCAGTGGCAACCTGTGAAGCTCTGGTGAACTCCTTGCCCAAGAGGGTTAAGGCAGTGCTGGAAAATAATGGTGCCCACACAAAATATTGATACTTTGGGCACAATTTGGATATTTTCACTTGGGGGTGTACTCACTTTTGTTGCCAGCGGTTTAGACATTAATGGCTGTGTGTTGAGTTATTTTGAGGGGTCAGCAAATATTCACTGTTATACAAGCTGTACAATCACTACTTTACATTGTAGCAAAGTGTCATTACTTCAGTGTTGTCACATGAAAAGGTATAATAAAATATTTACAAAAATGTGAGGGGTGTACTCACTTTTGTGAGATACTGTATATATATATACCGGTATATATATATACACCGATATATATATATATATATATATATATATATATATATATATACACACACACACACACACACTGTATATATACTCTGCATCCAGGTGTAGCATATATGTACAGTGTATTCTGTGGTGTACAGTTGCTAATACAGTGTGTACAGTTTCTACTACACTTCTGGTGGTGTACACAGTATACAATACAGTGCAACCATTGTACAGTTGCTAATACAGTGCAGGCGGTGTACACAGTATCTAATACAGTGTGTACAGTTTCTAATAGACGTCAGGCAGTGTATATATTGTGACAGCAGGCAAGTAAAGTCACCTGGTTGCATCCAGGATGGAAAATATGTGTGCCCTAGGTTCAGGCTTTATGCTGACTTATACCACTAGGGGCAGTGCTGGGAGTCCTGTAGGGGAAGAGTTAATGAGCCCAGCTGAAGTAAGTGGGCTCATTAAGACCTATACAAAAAACCCTAGAATGCTTAGGGAGATGCTCCATCCTGGAACCAGTTCTGTGTGTGTAGACTGGGGAGTGTGGTATCTGTCCTGTGCGATGAGTTAACGCCTGTGTGGCAAACTTCTAAAAGAGATATAGGGACTGGGGCATCACAAGGCTGCACCCAGTTGTTAGATAGGGAATCTACGTGTGTAGTAAGCGGTCAAACTGACCAGGATTTCTTTTCATGTTTCTTTTTTTTTGCTGTTATATTTTTTCACTGCATATAGCATAAATAGATCTTTGTTTTTTTTCACCTGCAACGCTGTCTGCTGTGCCTGATTTTGTGTTGTGAACCCATCCAGGGGTCACACACACCCACTGCTGAGCTAACCCCCTCACCCCATATATATATATATATATATATATATATATATATATATATATATATATATATATATATATATACATACATACATACATACATACATACATACATACATACATACATACACACTCTGCATTCAGTGCAGAGTAAATCAACAGTGAATTCCGTGGAGTACTGTTTCTAATACACTTCAGGCGGTGTACACAGTATCTAATACAGTATGTACAGTTTCTACTACACTTCTGATGGTGTACACAGTATACAATACAGTGCAGCCATTGTACACTTTCTAATACACTTCAGGCGGTGTACACAGTATCTAATATAGTGTAGTGTGGTGTTGCAAAACAAAAAATACATCATGTCCGGAAGGCCACCAAGGAGAGGCAGGCATTCACAGGTCACTAAAATAGGGCAAGCAGCCTCTGTGTCTACAGTCAACAGTGGGGGTCATGGACATGGTGCATCCTCTGCAGGTGGCCGTGGGGCATGCTTGTCCTTTTCTTCTGCTGCTGAGCATATTGAGCCACAACATGCAGAAGAGTTGTTGGAGTGAATAATGAAGCAGTCCTCATCCTCCTCATCCTCTGTCACCCTGATTCTGAGTAGTTTCCCTCCCAATACAGCTGCCAAAGTGGCCTATTCCACTGGCTCCCTCTCCACAGTCACTCCTTCTGTAGCCCCATCATCATTCACAGTGGAGTCCCCAAAATTATTCGACCACAGTGTCGGTTATATGTTGTTGGAGGATGCGCAACGATTTGAAGGCTCTGATGTTGGTTCCCAGATTGAGGAAGGTAGTAACGTGAGCCTGGAGAGAGGGGGTGCCACAGAAGGATGGGAAACTGGCAGTCATGCTTCACAGCAGGACACATTCCAGTGCCCAGCAAGAGTATCTGTGAGGAGTTACAGTGTTGTGGCACCACCACCACCCAAGGCCCAATTTTTCTGCCCCTGTTTAACAGGGGCATGTAATTACAATTCTTGATATAATATTTCACAGCAGGGCTAGTTCCAGCACCCAACAAGTGTAACTGTGAGGGCTTACAGTATGTGTGCTCAACCTATGGCCCTCCAGCTGTTGTGGACCTACAAGTCCCATCATGCCTCTGTCTTTGGAAGTCATGCTTGTAACTGTCAGTGGCTTGCAATGCCTCATGGGACTTGTAGTTCCACAACAGCTGGAGGGCCACAGGTTGAGCACCCATGGCTTACGGTGTTCTGGTAGCACCAACACCTAAGGCCCAATTTTCTGGAGAATATATAGGTCAGGCCGTATAGTATATATACTACTGTTCAAAGTATATAAAGCCTAGGGGCCTGGGGGACCCACATGCCATTTTAAAAAAAACTGGTTGTGGGGTTCCCCTTAATATCCATACCAGACCTGAAGGTCCTGGTATGGATTTTTAGGGGGACATCCACTCTATTTTTTTGGGGCATTTTTGGTATTTTTATCTATATTGCCGGGATCCGACAACACATTACAGCCACGAGCAGTTTTAAATGACATTTTTTCCTTTAGAAATGTCATTTTGCTTTAGCACTGCTATAAACATGGGAAAGATGCGCTATTTTACAGGCATACTAAGGACACCCCCCAGGCACGATATTTAAAGAAATATTTCATTTTTATTGTTTCACTTTAAGCATTATTAAAATCACTGCTCCCGAAAAAAACGGCCATTTTTAAAACTTTTTTTTACATTGATGCATGTCCCCTGGGGCAGGACCCCGGTCCCCAAACACTTTTTATGGCAATAACTTGCATATAAGCCTTTAAAATGAGCAATTTTGATTTTTGACGTTTGTGTCCCATAGACTTTAACGGTGTTTGCACAAATTTTTTTCCTGTTCACATGTTCTGCTGCAAACCAAACCAGGGGGTGTTTGACTGATCCCTAGTGGGAGTGTAGCCACCCGATCTTGCTGGCTTTCAAGATGGACTATGGGATATGTAGTGCAAAGTACGTCACTGCAACTAATGCTACTTTCACACTGAGAAGCTTTACAGGCACTATAGCACTAAAAATAGCACGTGCAGGACCTGAGTGCTTTCACACTGGAGCGGTGCGCTGGCAGGATGCTAAAAAAGTCCTGCAAGCGGCATCTTTGAGGCACTTTAGTAGTGGTGTATACAATGCTCTGAAAGCGCCCCTGCCCATTAAAATCAATGGGCAATGCCAGCAAAACGGCACTTTGTGGGTGCTTTTAACCCTTTTTTGTCCGTTAGCGGGGGTTAAAAGCGCCCCGCTAGCGGCCCAAAGGCGCAGCAAAAACAACGGTAAAGTGCCACTAAAAATAGAAGTGCTTTACTGCCGACGCCCGCCCACCCCAGTGTGAAAGTGCCCTAACATGCAGTGCTCCCTCATACAAATGGAAGCGAGGAGGAAAAAGGAGAGGTTAGGGAACTCACGGAGGATATTACAAGGAGGCAGAAAAACACACTAAGAAACAATTTCATGAAAAATAGATTACAGGAGTATTAGGTAGTGAATGTGCATCAATTATTTTTGAAAATAGCATATAATTTAGTGTTACTTTAAAGTAATTGTAAAATAAAAAAATAAAATAACAAACACGTTTATACTTATTTATACTTACCTGCTCTGTGCAATAATTACGTTTAATACTAATGTTTATACTTACCTGTTCTGGGCAATAGAATTGTCTAGAGCAGCCCCGATCCTCCTCTTCTCAGGTCCCCCACTGGCTCCTCCTCTCTGGCAAGTTCCTATGGTGACACCCCTGATCCCTTGTCGCTGAATTTAATTGACAGCAGCAGGAGCCAATGATGCCTTTTACCTCATCAAAGCCTGTGAGACCAGGAAATGAGGGAAGAAAGCCACTGCAGATGGGCTGAGCTGAACTGAATAAGGGTTCAGGTAAGTATAAGAGGGCTGCAGGCTATTTATTGGTTATCCTGTTTAGAGGAATCCAACTGTCTTCACAAGGTCACTCAATCCTTAAGGAGGAGGGCCAGGCTATGCTACATCTGAGATGGCAACCATGTAAGTACAAAGCTTTTTGTGGAGATGGGAACAAGCTCCACTTCCTTGTCAGAGAGTCAGATAAGTCTATTTATTGTTTAGAATGGGATGGTGAGGTTAAGATTCATTTTTATATTTTACTTTGTTTTTTTATGCTGTCTGTGTTTGATAAGCTGGCTGCAGCAAGTTTAAAGACTGAATTTCTGTGTGGAATCTTGTTAGTGGTGCCTGTTACCTGTACAAAATTTCCTACCAATGGTGTCTTCCCAGTGATGAAGGGATGAAAGCAAGACTCCTATAGTACAATATGTAATTATTCTGAGTGTATGGCCATTGCTCAAACAAAACTATTTTGTACCTACTCGGTCAGACAAGCAATTGATTCTGCTAAGGACAGAACAGGGCAAGTACATTTTGATTAGTTGGTTAGGTCGCTGTGCCTAAAAAAGTCAACTCAAACTCAAAATATATCTTAAACTGAGAATTAAAATGTAATCTATACCAGCTTACCAGTCCATGATGTGGTGGATGCATTGCAACATTTTCAGCAATTACAGAAAATACCAGTTTATCTTGCCAGAAATAATGTATCTTGGTCACTTGCTGTAAAACTAATGCACAGATTTACTTATCTGCCTTCCAAGTTGTTTTCTGTAAACTACTAATTCTTCTACCCCCATGTAATGGAGACAAATTGGGAAGGACCACTTTGTTGTCCAAATCAGGAGAACAGCTAAGGTGGCAACCATGGCTACCTCCATAGATACAATGGAGGAATGAGTGTAGCCACCCTAAGAGCAGTGTGTTATGCACAGGTCAATTAGGCTTCAGGCAGTAGTCATGTAGGCATGGTGGTAGGGGACACTGAGGCCAGGGGCCATCTTTGCCATGGTGTGGTGGGTAGCAAAAATTAAGGATCAAATTGCATGAAGAGGACCAACCACAGTTTGATATCAAAGTGAAAATTAGCCACCTTGGATATCATTTACCCCAGGGACTGCTTGTTAAAGTGGACGTCCACCCAAAAAAAAAATTAAAAGCCAGCAGCTACACATACTACAGCTGCTGGCATTTAATAAGAGGACACTTACCTGTCCTGGAGTCCAGCGATGTCGGCACCATAGCTGACGTTTCCATCAGCTGTTGGTTGCTGCCGCTGCCATTGCGTGTAAGGGAACCTAGCAGTTTTGCCTTACGGCGTCAAACCGGGAACCCTATTACTCATGTGCGAGGCCCCGCTCCTGTTTCCCACTGGCCCTGCAACAGGGGAAGGAGGAGGGAGCCCTGCGGTGACGTCATGGGCCACGGCGCGGACTCCCGGAAGTGGGTAGGGAGGGGGGACAGGTATCCTGTCCCCCCTCCCCCCCAAAAGGTGCCAATTGTGGCACCAGAGGGAGAAAGGAGACAAATGAGCAGAAGTTCCACTTTTGGGTGGAACTCTACTTTAATGTCAAGTTGAGAAAGTAAATCTACCCAGTTGGAACACAGACATGAGTGAAAACCTGTCAGGGGTTCTAACCATTCTCTTCTCTATCAAATATGAACAATTGGATCTAAATACACAATAAAGAAGGAATGCCAATAGTCTTTGTATGTGTCTAGTGTTTCCTAATTAATATCATTGCGCTGTATTTTTAAATGCAACTAAGTTAATGGTTTGAATTTAAAGTGGGGTTCCAGCGACCATTCAACTTTTTTTTTTTGTAGTCATTCATACACTTTCAAAATAATAAAGTAATACTCACTGTTTCGTTTTTTTAAATCTGCTGCTGTCCGTTTTCATTTCTAATAAGTATTTATAAAAAGTGATCCTGGCCATTCCCATCTTGCTTGTGGGCATGTGAAGCCTACAAGCATTGATTTCTGGGATCCGGTGAATGCTGAGCTCCCAGCATTCAGCGCTCTTTCCCGCGCATGCTCAGTGTTTACATCGAGCAGCGTCGTAAACTTCAGGGTTGCCATCACAACGCGCGTCATCATCGAAAGTTCCCGCCCCGTTGTGATGGCAACCTCTTTCAAAATCCTGCGAGAACTCGCGGCAGGTCTCCGCAATGACTCCTGGGAAGAATGACACCAGCTCCCAGGAGGCAGTGCGGCACACAGGAAATGACGGATTACCCGCAAAATACCCGCCCATATCCGCAGTGGACACATACAGGAAGCAGAGAAGGACATGACAAAAACACAGGTACACAAGAAAAAAAAAAAAAAAAAGTTTCCGTTTATAACTGAATACATTGCTGTAATGTGGTTGAGCAAAAGATGTAAAATAGGGTGGAACTCCGCTTTAACTTGATTTTGTCCTTCTCTTATCTCTGTTTAGAAACACTCAGACTGGGAGAGGAAGAGAGCAGCGCTATGGGGCCAATCAGCCTCTTCTACATGAACATGTGCTGCAAGGATCATTATGAGGGGATGAGACAGCAGAGAGATAAACTTATAAGCTTGGTGCTTCTCTTTTACTGTCCAGTCACAGACTGAGGGAAGAAAGGTTACCTAGATGTATTGCTTAACTGAAGCAAAGAAAAAGTAAGGTCGCAAAGCTAACTGTGCTATTTATTACAGCTGTGCAAATCTCAGAAAATGATGGGCAGAAATACAAATCCTTTGGCAGGTAAGACATATGTGTTTCAATGACATGTTTTCCTGTTTTCAGCTTTTAAAAAATGAATTTGGAACTTGGATTTTTGAAACTAGATACAATTCTCAAAGGAAAGAAAATAATAAATGATCATATGGACAGAGAATTACAAAAAGACCTGCATTGTGCTGCAGTCTTCTTCCTTCTTTAGAAATGATAAAAGAACTAAAATACCCACGTGCACCTGCCATAGGATTATTTTTATACACAAGATTATTTTATTTAATCTAAGAATAGCAACTAATTTTTACTGATACAGAAACTGGGATTTTATGATTTTATATTATTCTATGAATATGGAATGTTCATAAAACAATGTAAATAAGAAAAAAGGTTGTACCAGTTTTTTAAGTAAACAAATTAAGTTGTGAACATAAATATCACTTTACTTTTAAGTATTGTAGCCACTCTACCCTAACTCAATTTAGTTTGCTGGGTGGTAAACAGCCTACACTGATTTATATCACTGAATTAATTTGGTCTTCCCCTTGGCCCAGTGTGGATGTTGTTTCTGGCTTCTGCCAGTAGATATCACTATTACCTCTGAAAATAAAGTGAGCATAAAAAAAGCCCAGTACGTTCCAGGACGACTGAAGACTGTTGCATGTTCATGCATATGCCCATGCTCATAATTCTGACCAAAGGCTTACTGCAGGAAGAGTACTGGCACACATGCACACTAAGTAGCGAATGCGCATGCACACATCTACAAGCGCCACTGGCATTGGTGCCAAACGACCTATTTAAGTTAGACTGTGACATGAACAGATAACTGAGTGGTCTTCAGCTAGTTCCTGCTCTGCTTTACCTGTACCCTGACCTGCTATATTTGCCTGCTTGTGCATGATGCAGCTTGCCCCTGACCTGCCTCTGGATTCCTGCCTATCTGTTGTGAGCTCAGCTTGTACTCTGACTCTGCTCCCACCTTATATTCCTGTACCTCCCTGCCAGGCTGTGTACCGACCAAAACTTGTATCCTGACTCTATCGCTGTTGTTCCTGTACCTCGCTGCCTGGCAGCTGATGACCTTTTGGTTTGTGTCCTGGCTATGCTCCTGTCTGCTGATCAAGTGTCATTGTGTTCCAGTCTCTGGTCCTTATCTAACAATCCACAGTCATTTCCATCCTGCAACCAACATCTGACGCTGCCTGCTACACTGCCTTTTGTGCCACTCTGTGCCCTCACGCCACCTGTCACCACCACTAGGGGTGCTGGACAAGAGGTGCAAGAGAAGCCCTCTCCAGTTCGATCTCCACCAGGTACATCACAGTGAGAGGACACAGAAACTCTGGGTTGTGAATATTTATGTCCCCTCTGGCCAACCACTAGGAGTTTTTTTGACAGTGGTGCATGAGAGTATAAATATTTGGGGCTGACATTATGAAGTGCCTTCTTCCCCCAGGGTTTGGCCTGGGGAGTTGCTGCTAAATTACCTGGCTTGTTATTTATGTGTCCTATTCGGTCCTAACATGTGCTTTGTGCTGAGGCCTGGAGTTAGGAGGAGTGATCCTTGGAAGCTACCCTGCCTGGAAGAGGAATGAGGACCCATGAGGAGGGCCCTACTTGAGGTAGGGGCCAGGAAGTTATTCGTTTCTCGCAGGGACCTGGTGACTCTCTTGGGAGGATGTACAAAGGCCTAGAAGATGCAGAGATGCATGAGAGAATAAACAGAGAAGTCTGGTAGCCAGCCAGAGATTTGCTTTATAGCTTTGCTGGTGCCAGCTTGAAGGCCCTTTACACTGTACAATCTGAATGCAGATCTGGAGTCTGTAACTGTTGCCTTTTGGTATCTGCAGCCCTTATCCTTCTCTCTTTGTATATTGAGCAATACAATCTTTAAACAAACAATTAAAGTGGCTGGCAGCCAAAGTTTCTCAAATCCCCCACTTTTAGCCATGGACTCAGAGCTGCAGTAAATGTCAGCCCACCCTTCCATTGGGGGGTCCCTCACATGCCTCCATGGGTTTTGGGGTGCTACAGTATATTGATCATAAATCATTGGAAATAATTAGAAGAAAGGTGATCTGTGACTTAACATGATATTACATAAAAGTATGGTTAAACCATCAAACAATATAAATGTGCAGTCAAATAGACTCAAAGGTGGAGCTAACCTCTCACCACATCCCAAAAACAAATAACGAGAAAATATGGACCCCAAAAGAGGGGTGGTGACCCCAGGGATTTATGGGTGGGGGGGAGCCAAACGGTAAAGAAAGATTTCATTACTCTTTGGAGGAAGGCTTCCATGTACTTTAGCATCTTTTGCACAAATTTGTGTGACTTTCTTGTGGACTTTCATACACTGTTCCATTTGATTTTGGCTATGTTTTACCATTTTAACCAATTGTTTTTCATTTTTTTAGTGCTGCTGTTCACTTTTAGTTTTTAGTGATTCGGTTTATAATTTTGTCAAAAGAAAAAGAATAATCATGCATCTGTCCTGAAATTCAGATAATTATAACGAAAGTCACTAACACCGAAAAATGCACTCAAATTTACATATTATAATAAAATCTTCCACTTGTGCTTCACTGTACACATTATAATTAGCAGAAATGTAACAAATACCATTAGGAGCATTGTAATCCTTTTATTAAGAATATACAATTTTGATATCCTGTAATATCATGTTATGAGAAAATATGGACCCCAAAAGAGGGATAGTGACTCCAGGGATTTTATGGGTGGGGGGGAGCCAAACAGTAAAGAAAAGTATAAAGATGAAGGATGACAGAGTATATACAAAAATTGTAAACTTTATTCAAAATATCACAAAATGTAGAAAATTAAAAACAATCCAATGTACAGAAACTGCAAAAGATCGTTTACATACAGGTTCTACAAATGAAGAACTCATACGTGAATTATACATATGGAAAAATCCAACATGTTTCGGAATATATGAAACGTGAATTCCTTCTTCAGGGAACTTCCTGTGCAGTTATACAATGTAATCTGCAATTGTATAAGAAGTAAAAATATACTAAGAAACAGAGTACAAAAATACTGGACATTTATAGTTTAGTGGGCATACAGGAGTTGGTTGGGGAGCTTGGGAAAAACTATAGCTGGTAATAGTGACACACCAACAAAAAACAAACTTACTTGTTGCACCATTTATAGTTGTTTATAAGAATCAAGGAGGATGCAATGTTCCGAGTGTAATGCTTGCAGTATTGATCTCCCACATTTTAGAGGTAGTGAAGGAGAAAGGATTGGAGTGGATTGAAAACTCAAACCATCGTTTGGTATTGTTGGCCCATATCAATATTCATGGGTAACAGCATTTGAGACAGGCAGAGTCATAGAATGCATCCGGCCTATGCGGTCCACAAGGAACGGCTAAGTGGATACCTATGCCAAATCCTATGGTACAAGAATAATGCATAGTCAGATATGCTATACTACAAATGAACTTTGGTACATAAATCTATATATACGGGAAACGTGGCCTTCATAGAAAATTGTAGGAGCTGGATAAAATCAACAATATATGCTACTTTCAAAAGGGAGGGAGGGGGAAAAGGGGAGAAAGAAGGTTTTATAGAGTAAAATGCTAAATCCATATATATGGACCTATGCTCTGTTGTATCCATGAGTATGGAACTGACAGGCATGTTAACACATTATGGCAAAAAGGGGGTTTAGGGCCTATGTATAGTATAGAAAACCTACGTAGTTTTTGATGGCTATATAGGTGAAAAATTGCCCATGATTTATAAATAAGGAAGCGATTTACTAAATAAATATAATTAGTTACTTAGTATCTAGCAATAATTCAAGTATATATAATTGCTAAAACATAAAAAGACTAAAGGACCAAAAGAAAGAGCATGATAGCCAGTGCTTACTTTGTAGTTGAGAGTCTGCATACACCTGCTCCACAAGACACACCAAAGGTGTATGAGAGGAGACTGGTGTGTTGCCAGATTATAAACCAGCTGATTGCGAGGTGTAACCGCCCATAGAGGGCGGAGAACCTCGCAGCTGTAAGTGTTTTGGTGGATCAGAGATGTATGGGCAGAGAGGGGAGGGCGGTATCAGCTACAGTAGGTGACCGCGATATTGTGTCAATCTCGCCGCATTTCTCGGCGAGATTTGACACCTGCGGGCCCCGTCGCAGGAGCCAGCGCCGAGATGGCTCACTCATCGCGAAAGGAAAACTTTGTTTTCCTTCTGCGATGAGTGACAGGCAGTGCTGACAGCTGTCTGGTATGAATCCTGAGGCGGGAACACCGCGCCAAATTTTAAATGAAAAAAACGGTGTGGGTTCCCCCCTCAGGGGCATAACAGGCCCTTAGGTCTGGTATGGATTGTAAGGGGAACCACCTATGCCAAAAAATCGGCGTGGGGGTCCCCCCAAAGTCCATACCAGACCCTTATCCGAGCATGCAGCCCGGCCGGCTAGGTAAGGGGGTGGGGATGAGCGAGCGGGCCCCCCCTCTTGAGCCGTACCAGGCCGCTTGCCCTCAACATGGGGGGTGGGTGCCTTGGGGGAGGGGGGCGCCCTGCGGGGCCCCCCCACCCCAAAGCACCTTGTCCCCATGTTGATGAGGACAAGGGCCTCTTCCAGACAACCCTGGCAATTGGTTGTCGGGGTCTGCGGGTGGGGGGCTTATCGGAATCAGGGACTCTGGGGTCGCGCCCCCTTATGACGCCAGAGTCCCTGCGCATGCTGGGACCATGACATCGTAAGGGGGCGGGGTCACCGCCTATATAAATGGCTCCGCAGCTCGCACACAGCATTCGAGCCGGAGAGAGCGTCGTGTCAACATCGGGGAAGAAGAGAAGAAGAGAAGAAGTGGCGAGACAGCGGCGACAAGACAGCGGCAGCAGACCAGGCCCCTCACTGGCAATAGAGCTGGAAGAAGATAGCGGCGGGGCCTGGGAGAAAAGGCCGAACACCAGGAGAAGTCGGAAGGAGACCCCCCGAAGTCGGAAGAAGATCCCGGAGCTGACTAATAAATTACTCTTAAAGCCTGTGTACTGTGTTTTTTTTATATTGACACTTTTCCCTAGGTGAATGGGTAGGGGTACCATGTACCCCATACTCATTCACACAGGGTGGGGGGGCCGGGATCTGGGGGCCCCCTTATTAAAGGGGGCTCCCGGATTCCGATAAGCCCCCCGCCTGCAGACCCAGACAACCAACGGCCAGGGTTGTCGGGAAGAGGCCCTTATCCTCATCAACATGGGGACAGGGTGCTTTGGGGTGGGGGGGCCCCGCAGGGCGCCCCCCTCCCCCAAGGCACCCACCCCCCATGTTGAGGGCATGCGGCCTGGTACGGCTCAGGAAGGGGGGGCCCGTTTGCTCGTCCCCATCCCCTTTCCTGGCTGGCCGGGCTGCATGCCCGGATAAGGGTCTGGTATGGATTTTGAGGGGACCCCCACGCCAATTTTTTGGCATAGGGGGTTCCCCTTACAATCCATGCCAGACCTAAGGGCCTGGTATGCCCCTGGGGGGAAACCCACGCCGTTTTTTTCATTTAAAATTTGGCGCGGTGTTCCCGCCTCAGGATTCATACCAGACAGCTGTCAGCACTGCCTGTCACTCATCGCAGAAGGAAAACAAAGTTTTCCTTTCCCGATGAGTGAGCCAGCGCGACATGCACAGTACCCTGTCGCCGAGAACCAGCGCGATGGAAACACAATCTCGCGGTCAGGTACTGTAGGTGATACACCTCCCACTGCTGACAAGTGTCAGCAAAGGAGGTGATACTATCACCTAGAGCTCGTTCCCCCAGCGCAGCGGCGTATGATGCCACCTCGCCGGCTGGCGCGGTGACATCAGACGTCCAAGCGCCGCCGACACGGAAAGAGGGACACCAATGCAGTGAATCCGAAGGTCCACCGTCCATCGCATGCGCGGATGTCGGAGTGCTGCAGATCCCCAGGCATCCATGGTATGGCTCCACGCATGGATGCTTGGAGCCTACCCGTGCCGGGGGACAACGCAAGGGCCGAAAAACAAACCGACAGTGCCTGAATAATGCTGATTAAAATGGAAAGAAAGAGTGATTGATAATACGTTGGAATATTAGATATGGGGGATCAAAAACAGGTAATTGTAATAATGCGCAAGAAAATATCAAAAAATATTGTAATATTACATTGCATTTTCCTGATTTACATACCATATGTACAGTTGGAAAATATTGAATGCATTTGTACAATCAACGAGTATTGGATACATTCGTAACATTGATATTCTGATGGGAATCAACAGGATTATTGGTAAAATAACTTGAAACCCCATAGTCCTAATGCACATATCAGCAGACCAACCATATACTGAGATAGATGCTACACAATATATGTATTATTATACAGAATGAAAAGAGAGGAAATAAAAAACGGGTAAAAAAGGAAATGAAAAATAAGAATACAAAAAGTCAGGAATATAATGTCAGTGGTCATGTGGGGACCCCTACATATCGCCTTCATAGCCCCCTGATGTAAAACCTTGGAGGAAGGGTTTGAAACTTAGGATCTCATTTAATCCGGGGGGGTGAGGTGGCGTTTAAAGTAGAAATCCACCTAATCTCACGTTGAAGAAGTAGTTTGTTTAAATCCCCTCCTCGAGGATTATGGTGTAGCCGATCCAAAACTAAAACTGATATTTTCGGAAAGGCTTCACTGTGGACTGTAGCCATATGTCGTCCCCAAGGTAAATCTGGATTTTTGGTTTTCATTGCCAATATCTGGCGGTAAAGGCGTTTGCATAATTTTTGAATGGTTTTGCCCACATAATAACAGCCACATTTGCACTGTATAAGATAAATAACGGATGTGGTATGACAATTTGCATAATGTTTTGCAGAGATTAGCCAGCAATTGGGAAGGTATGGATGCTTATTGGTGTTCATATAGCGGCAATATCCGCAGGAGCCACATGGGAAAGTGCCTAAGGTATTACAGGGGTCTCCTCGAGTAAGGCCCCTGAATTCGCTTCTAACCAGTCGGTCCTCCACCGACGTGGTTCGTCGGAAGGTGAGCAGAGGGTTAGGTGACACATAAGGGCCCACCACCGGATCATTGGTGAGGAGGTGCCAATATTTAATTAGAATCTGTCTCAGTTCCATATGTTCATTTGAAAAGGTTGTAATAATTCTGGTGTAAGGATTAGAAGCGGAGGTGGACCTATCAGACATTTGTAACAGATCTTGTCTATCTCGGGCTTTAGCTTTATTGAAAGCTTTATTGAAAGCTTTTTTCAAACACTTATGGCTATAGCCTCTATCTAGTAATCGCCTCTTCAGGGATCTGGCTTCCCTGAGAAAGTCGTCGTTGTTAGAGCAATTACGTTTAATCCGCAAAAATTAGCTAAACAGGATTGAATTGATTAGAGGTCTAGGATGGAAACTTTTAGAATGTAGAATTGTATTGCCTGATGTGGGTTTCCGATGGAGTTTACAGGCTAGATAATTATTAGGATCCCTAAATATCTCGATATCCAAAAATGTTAGAGAATTATGGTCGTAGGCCATCGTAACTTTTAAGTTTAATGCTTTGTTATTCAAGACATCTAGAAAAGTACACAGTAATTCCACAGGTCCATCCCATAAGACGAGGATATCATCAATTTAACTGTGCCATAATCTGATATGGTGCAGGTACAGAGCGAGGTCCTCATCTTCCAAAAGGGTTTTCTCCCATTCCCCCAGGTACAGATTGGCGTAGCCAGGGGCACAGCAAGTGCCCCTGGCTACGCCCTGTACCTGGAGGAAATGTTGGCCATGAAAGCTGAACACATTATGTCAGAGTATGAAGTCCAGTGCTAATAATACAAATTCATTAAATGGTTTCTTAGACAGAGGAGTTTGTGATAAGACTTTTTGAATACAAGTTACCCCTTTGTCGTGGGGAATTGAACTGTAAAGTGTTTCGACATCAATGGAGACCAAAATGGTCTCATTACTTACCCGGACGTCGTCGATGATGTTGAGTAGGTGGATTGTGTCTTTTACGTATGATGGTAGGGAAAGTACGAACGATCTTAGATATTCGTCTATCATTTTGGAAAGATTCTCGATAATGGATCCATTACCAGACACAATCGGTCTACCTGGGAGATCTATATTGTTCTTGTGAATTTTGGGGGGGGGGGGATAGAATGTAGGGAGAATGGGAAAAGGGGTACGGATGAATTTCCATAGTTGGCTGGAAATAATGTTGTTATTGAGTGCTTTATCTACCAGAATATAGAACTGTTCATTGAATGAAGTAATTATTTCAGGCTTAATTGGTCTGTACCATTCAGTATTGTTAAGTATCTGCATGCACATCGATATGTACTTATCGTTGTTCATTAGTACAATATTTCCACCCTTATCGCAAGGTTTGATGACTAGGTTAGGGTTATTAGCTAGTGTATTCAAGGCCTGTTTCTCCTTGTTTGTTAGGTTATCAGGGAGACTTCTATTTGCATTCAACTCTCTGATTTCCTGAGTTGATAATTTTAGGAATGTAGATATGCCCTGGTTGGTACCTGGAGAGGGATATAGCTCAGATTTTTTTCTTCAATTTAAAAGATGTCTGATCTTTTGTATTGGAACTAATAGATGGATTCAAGAGAGTTCCAAATCTATTCTGTCTATGAGATCTCGAATGTCACTTTCCTCAAACAGTGTATTTAGGTCCTTTTAATGCCTGTCGCTCCCTAAGGGATCGGAAGGTACTTGAATCCACATCGGTTTTGTCGAACATGCTTTGTAGCTGGAGTTTACTTGTGAATAAATGTAGATCTTTTATTGTATCGAATTTATTCATTTTCTGATTGGGGCAAAAAGTGAGACCTCTAGTTAGAACTGCTGTTTCATCTATTGTGAGAGAATGGGATGAAAGGTTAATAATGTTAAATAGGGGAGGGGAGGCAAGGGGGGGAGGGGATGGTCTTGGGATGGTTCCTAAGTTTTTTGACTGAAAAAGGCTAGGGATCCTTACATCTGGTGGAATTGTGGTATCCTTGCTGGTAGTGTTTGTGGGTATGGGGGTAGGTTAATTTGTGGATGAAAAGGGAGCAGAGCTCGATGTTTTTGTTGGTGTTTTACGTGTGCGATTAGTCTGACTCAGTTTGGGTTTGCCTTCAAAACTCCCTCCTTCTCTATGTCTTTTGGCTTTTCTTGTGCGCATAGACCCCTTGAAAGGGGGTTGTGATGAATTAGAAGTCATAGAAGAAGTATCAGAAAATTCTGATTGGTAGTCATAGTGTATCTGTTGGTGTTGGTATGTCCTATTTTTTGTCTGTTGATGCCATTTATAGGCCCCGCCTTCATGGAAGGCTTGTTTGTCACGTAAGAATTTGCTTTCTTTTTTGGCAAGAATATTTTTATTGTAACCTTTAATATGTATCTTTAGTTTTTCATTAAGTTCAGAGAAAGAGGGGTGGGTATTGAATGTATTGAGCTTAGAATAAAGATCCTCGATATTTCTATCTATATCTAGTAGTCATTTTTTATATTCTTCGGTTAATAAGCTCATCATCTGGTTAGAACAAGCTTTTAAGATGTCCTCTCAGGCTGTTTTAAACGTGGGGTCAATATTGTCAAAAGAAGGGAAAAGCTGAACCCTAAGACCTAGAGGGTTTCCTCTATACAGATTTATGTACGATTACATACACTTACAGCATTATTCTTGTACCATAGGATTTGGCATAGGTATCCACTTAGCCGTTCCTTGTGGACCGCATAGGCCGGATGCATTCTATGACTCTGCCTGTCTCAAATACTGTTACTCATGAATATTGATATGGGCCAACAATACCAAATGATGGTTTGAGTTTTCAATCCACTCCAATCCTTTCTCCTTCACTACCTCTAAAATTTGGGAGATCAATACTGCAAGCATTACACTCGGAACATTGCATCCTCCTTGATTCTTATAAACAACTATAAATGGTGTAACAAGTAAGTTTGTTTTTTGTTGGTGTGTCACTATTACCAGCTATAGTTTTTCCCAAGTTCCCCAACCAACTCCTGTATGCCCACTAAACTATAAATGTCCAGTATTTTTGTACTCTGTTTCTTAGTATATTTTTACTTCTTATACAATTGCAGATTACATTGTATAACTGCACAGGAAGTTCCCTGAAGAAGGAATTCATGTTTCATCTATTCCGAAACATTTTGGTTCTTTCCATATGTATCATTCACGTATGAGTTCTTCATTTGTAGAACCTGCATATAAAAGGATCTTTTGCAGTTTCTGTACATTGGATTGTTTTTAATTTTCTACATTTTGTGATATTTTGAATAAAGTTTACAATTTTTATATATACTCTGTCATCCTTCACCTTTATACTTTTCTTTACTGTTTGGCTCCCCCCCACCCATAAAATCCCTGGGGTCACCACCCCTCTTTTGGGGTCCATATTTTCTCGTTATTTGTTTTTGGGATGTGGTGAGAGGTGAGCTCCACCTTCGAGTCTATTTGACTGCACATTTATATTGTTTGATGGTTTAACCATACTTTTATGTTGCTTAATACCAGGTAGTAGATACCCAGAGAGGCATTGAACTCTCTTTTCCCTTTTTCCCCTCCCCCCCTTCCCCCTCCCCCCTCTCTGTTTTTTTCCCCCCTATCTTTCTTGTTCCGTTTCTTTTGACCCCCCCCCATTTGGTGCACCATCAAGTATATACATACTTACTGTTATTATATTTTGTGGGCTGTTTCTAGTTACTAGCGTGGCCGAGTTTGTAGGGCAAGCTTGGATTGCTTTTGCAAATAACCTTCAGAAAGAATACGGACAAAAGGAATCAAAAGAATCCGAATTAGGTTTTCTTTTCTCCAATCTAACCAAATGGTTGGAGAAAAAATCCTCCCTATATTGGCATATCAAGACTTTTGAAGAATACACGAGAGAGGACCTGAACCCTATAGGTCTTAGGGTTCAGATCTTCCCTTCTTTTGACAATATTGACCCCACGTTTAAAACAGCCTGAGAGGACATCTTAAAAGCTTGTTCTAACCAGATGATGAGCTTATTAACTGAAGAATATAAAAACGACTACTAGATATAGATAGAAATATCGAGGATCTTTATTCTAAGCTCAATACATTCAATACCCACCCCTCTTTCTCTGAACTTAATGAAAAACTAAAGATACATATTAAAGGCTACAATAAAAATATTCTTGCCAAAAAAGAAAGCAAATTCTTACGTGACAAACAAGCCTTCCATGAAGGCCGGGCCTATAAATGGCATCAACAGACAAAAAATAGGACATACCAACACCAACAGATACACTATGACTACCAATCAGAATTTTCTGATACTACTTCTATGGCTTCTAATTCATCACAACCCCCTTTCAAGGGGTCTATGAGCACAATAAAAGCCAAAAGACATAGAGAAGGAGGGAGTTTTGAAGGCAAACCCAAACGGAGTCAGACTAATCGCACATGTAAAACACCAACAAAAACATCGAGCTCTGCTCCCTTTTCATCCACAAATCAACCTACCCCCATACCCACAAGCACTACCAGCAAGGATACCACAATTCCACCAAATGTAAGGATCCCTAGCCTTTTTCAGTCAAAAAACTTAGGCACTCCTCTAGCCCCCCAAACATAGGAACCATCCCAAGACCATCCCCTCCCCCCCTTGCCTCCCCTCCCCTCCCCTATTTAACATTATTAACCTTTCATCCCATTCTCTCACAATAGTTGAAACAGCAGTTCTAACTAGAGGTCTCACTTTTTGCCCCAATCAGAAAATGAATAAATTCGATACAATAAAAGATCTACATTTATTCACACGTAAACTCCAGCTACAAAGCATGTTCGACAAAACCGATGTGGATTCAAGTACCTTCCGATCCCTTAAGGAGCAACAGGCATTAAAGGACCTAAATACACTGTTTGAGGAAAGTGACACTCGAGATCTCATAGACAGAATAGATTTGGAATCTCTCTTGAATCCATCTATTAGTTCCAATACAAAAGATCAGACATCTTTTAAATTGAAGAAAAAATCTGAGCTATATCCCTCTCCAGGTACCAACCAGGGCATATCTACATTCCTAAAATTATCAACTCAGGAAATCAGAGAGTTGAATGCAAATAGAAGTCTCCCTGATAACCTAACAAACAAAGAGAAACAGGCCTTGAATACACTAGCTAATAACCATAACCTAGTCATCAAACCTTGCGATAAGGGTGGAAATATTGTACTAATGAACAACGATAAGTACATATCGATGTGCATGCAGATACTTAACAATACTAAATGGTACAGACCAATTAAGCCTGAAATAATTACTTCATTCAATGAACAATTCTATATTCTGGTAGATAAAGCACTCACTAACAACATTATTTCCAACCAACTATGGTAATTCATCCGTACCCCTTTTCCCATTCTCCCTACATTCTATTCCCTCCCCAAAATTCACAAGAACAATATAGATCGGCCAGGTATACCGATTGTGTCTGGTAATGGATCCATTACCGAGAATCTTTCCAAAATGATAGACGAACATCTAAGACCATTCGTACTTTCCCTACCATCATACGTAAAAGACACAATCCACCTACTCAACATCATCGACGACGTCCGGGTAAGTAATGAGACCATTTTGGTCTCCATTGATGTCGAAACACTTTACAGTTCAATTCCCCACGACAAAGGGGTAACTTGTATTCAAAAAGTCTTATCACAAACTCCTCTGTCTAAGAAACCATTTAATGAATTTGTATTATTAGCACTGGACTTCATACTCCGACATAATGTGTTCAGCTTTTATTGGCAACATTTTCTCCAGGTACAGGGCGTAGCCATGGGCACTTGCTGTGCCCCTGGCTACGCCAATCTGTACCTGGGGGAATGGGGGAAAACCCTTTTGGAAGATGAGGACCTCGCTCTGTACCTGCGCCATATCAGATTATGGCGCAGGTACATTGATGATATCCTCTTCTTATGGGATGGACCTGTGGAATTACTGTGTACTTTTCTAGATGTCTTGAATAACAAAGCATTAAACTTAAAATTTACGATGGCCTACGACCATAATTCTCTAACATTTTTGGATATCGAGATATTTAGGGATCCTAATAATTATCTAGCCTGTACACTCCATCGGAAACCCACATCAGGCAATACAATTCTACATTCTAAAAGTTTCCATCCTAGACCTCTAATCAATTCAATCCCGTTTAGCTAATTTTTGAGGATTAAACGTAATTGCTCTAACAACGACGACTTTCTCAGGAAAGCCAGATCCCTGAAGAGTCGATTACTAGATAGAGGCTATAGCCATAAGTGTTTGAAAAAAGATTTCAATAAAGCTAAAGCCCGAGATAGACAAGATCTGTTACAAATGTCTGATGGGTCCACCTCCGCTTCTAATCCTTACACCAGAATTATTACAACCTTTTCAAATGAACATATGGAACTGAGACAGATTCTAATTAAATATTGGCACCTCCTCACCAATGATCCGGTGGTGGGCCCTTATGTGTCACCTAACCCTCTGCTCACCTTTTGACGAACCACGTTGGTGGGGGACCGACTGGTTAGAAGCGAATTCAGGGGCCTTACTCGAGGAGACCCCTGTAATACCTTAGGCACTTTCCCATGTGGCTCCTGCGGATATTGCCGCTATATGAACACCAATAAGCATCCATACCTTCCCAATTGCTGGCTAATCTCTGCAAAACATTATGCAAATTGTCATACCACATCCGTTATTTATCTTATACAGTGCAAATGTGGCTGTTATTATGTGGGCAAAACCATTCAAAAATTATGCAAACGCCTTTACCGCCAGATATTGGCAATGAAAACCAAAAATCCAGATTTACCTTGGGGACGACATATGGCTTCAGTCCACAGTGAAGCCTTTCCGAAAATATCAGTTTTAGTTTTGGATCGGCTACACCATAATCCTCGAGGAGGGGATTTAAACAAACTACTTCTTCAACGTGAGATTAGGTGGATTTCTACTTTAAACGCCACCTCACCCCCCGGATTAAATGAGATCCTAAGTTTCAAACCCTTCCTCCAAGGTTTTACATCAGGGGGCTATGAAGGAGATATGTAGGGGTCCCCACATGACCACTGACATTATATTCCTGACTTTTTGTATTCTTATTTTTCATTTCCTTTTTTACCCGTTTTTTATTTCCTCTCTTTTCATTCTGTATAATAATACATATATTGTGTAGCATCTATCTCAGTATATGGTTGGTCTGCTGATATGTGCATTAGGACTATGGGGTTTCAAGTTATTTTACCAATAATCCTGTTGATTCCCATCAGAATATCAATGTTACGAATGTATCCAATACTCGTTGATTGTACAAATGCATTCAATATTTTCCAACTGTATATATGGTATGTAAATCAGGAAAATGCAATGTAATATTACAATATTTTTTGATATTTTCTTGCGCATTATTACAATTACCTGTTTTTGATCCCCCATATCTAATATTCCAACGTATTATCAATCACTCTTTCTTTCCATTTTAATCAGCATTATTCAGGCACTGTCAGTTTGTTTTTTGGCCCTTGCGTTGTCCCCCGGCACGGGTAGGCTCCAAGCATCCATGCATGGAGCCATACCATGGATGCCTGGGGATCTGCAGCACTCCGCCATCCGCGCATGCGATGGATGGTGGACCTTCGGATTCACTGCATTGGTGTCCCTCTTTCCGTGTCGGCGGCGCTTGGAGGTCTGATGTCACCGCGCCAGCCGGCGAGGTGGCATCATACGCCGCTGCGCTGGGGGAATGAGCTCTAGGTGATAGTATCACCTCCTTTGCTGACACTTGTCAGCAGTGGGAGGTGTATCACCTACAGTACCTGACCGCGAGATTGTGTTTCCATCGCGCTGGTTCTCGGCGACAGGGTACTGTGCATGTCGCGCTGGCTCACTCATTGGGAAAGGAAAACTTTGTTTTCCTTCCGCGATGAGTGACAGGCAGTGCTGACAGCTGTCTGGTATGAATCCTGAGGCGGGAACACCGCGCCAAATTTTAAATGAAAAATTAACGGCGTGGGTTCCCCCCCAGGGGCATACCAGGCCCTTAGGTCTGGCATGGATTGTAAGGGGAAAATTGGCGTGGGGGTCCCCTCAAAATCCATACCAGACCCTTATTCGAGCATGCAGCCCGGCCAGCCAGGAAAGGGGATGGGGACGAGCAAATGGGCCCCCCCTTCCTGAGCCGTACCAGGCCGCATGCCCTCAACATAGGGGGTGGGTGCCTTGGGGGAGGGGGGCGCCCTGCGGGCCCCCCCACCCCAAAGCACCCTGTCCCCATGTTGATGAGGATAAGGGCCTCTTCCCGACAACCCTGGCCGTTGGTTGTCAGGGTCTGCAGGCAGGGGGCTTATCGGAATCCGGGAGCCCCCTTTAATAAGGGGGCCCCCAGATCCCGGCCCCCCCACCCTGTGTGAATGAGTATGGGGTACATGTTACCCCTACCCATTCACCTAGGGAAAAGTGTCAATATAAAAAAAACACAGTACACAGGCTTTAAGAGTAATTTATTAGTCAGCTCCGGGATCTTCTTCCGACTTCGGGGGGTCTCCTTCCGACTTCTCCTGGTGTTCGGCCTCTTCTCCCGGGCCCCGCCGCTATCTTCTTCCAGCTCTATTGCCAGTGAGGGGCACGGTCTGCTGCCGCTGTCTTGTCGCCGCTGTCTCGCCGCTTCTTCTCTTCTTCTCTTCTTCTCTTCTTCCCCGATGTTGACACGACGCTCTCTCTGGCTCGAATGCTGTGTGCGAGCTGCGGAGCCATTTATGTAGGCGGTGACCCCGCCCCCTTACGATGTCATGGTCCCAGCATGCGCAGGGACTCTGGCGTCATAAGGGGGAGTGACCCCAGAGTCCCTGATTCCGATAAGCCCCCCGCCCGCAGACCCCGACAACCAATGGCCAGGGTTGTCTGGAAGAGGCCCTTGTCCTCATCAACATGGGGACAAGGTGCTTTGGAGTGGGGGGGCCCCGCAGGGTGCCCCCCTCCCCCAAGGCACCCACCCCCCATGTTGAGGGCAAGCGGCCTGGTACGGCTCAAGAGGGGGGGCCCGCTCGCTCATCCCCACCCCCTTACCTAGCCGGCCGGGCTGCATGCTCGGATAAGGGTCTGGTATGGACTTTGGGGGGACCCCCATGCCGATTTTTTGGCGTAGGGGGTTCCCCTTACAATCCATGCCAGACCTAAGGGCCTTTTATGCCCCTGAGGGGGGAACCTACACCGTTTTTTTCATTTAAAATTTGGCGCGGTGTTCCCGCCTCAGGATTCATACCAGACAGCTGTCAGCACTGCCTGTCGCTCATCGCGGAAGGAAAACAAAGTTTTTCTTTCCCGATGAGTGAGCCATCTCGGCGCTGGCTCCTGCGACGGGGCTCGCAGGTGTCAAATCTCGCCGAGAAATGCGGCGAGATTGACACAATATCGCGGTCACCTACTGTAGCTGATACCGCCCTCCCCTCTCTGCCCATACATCTCTGATCCACCAAAACACCTACAGCTGCGAGGTTCTCCGCCCTCTATGGGCGGTTACACCTCGCAATCAGCTGGTTTATAATCTGGCAACACACCAGTCTCCTCTCATACACCTTTGGTGTGTCTTGTGGAGCAGGTGTATGCAGACTCTCAACTACAAAGTAAGCACTGGCTATCATGCTCTTTCTTTTGGTCCTTTAGTCTTTTTATGTTTTAGCAATTATATATACTTGAATTATTGCTAGATACTAAGTAACTAATTATATTTATTTAGTAAATTGCTTCCTTATTTATAAATCATGGGCAATTTTTCACCTATATAGCCATCAAAAACTACGTAGTTTTTCTATACTATACATAGGCCCTAAACCCCCTTTTTGCCATAATGTGTTAACATGCCTGTCAGTTCCATACTCATGGATACAACAGAGCATAGGTCCATATATATGGATTTAGCATTTTACTCTATAAAGCCTTCTTTCTCCCATTTTCCCCTTACTCCCTTTTGAAAGTAGCATATATTGTTGAGTTTATCCAGCTTCTACAATTTTCTATATAGGCCACGTTTCCCGTATATATAGATTTATGTACCAAAGTTCATTTGTAGTATAGCATATCTGACTATGCATTATTCTTGTACCATAGGATTTGGCATAGGTATCCACTTAGCCGTTCCTTGTGGACCGCATAGGCCGGATGCATTCTATGACTCTGCCTGTCTCAAATGCTGTTACCCATGAATATTGATATGGGCCAACAATACCAAACGATGGTTTGAGTTTTCAATCCACTCCAATCCTTTCTCCTTCACTACCTCTAAAATTTGGGAGATCAATACTGCAAGCATTACACTCGGAACATTGCATCCTCCTTGATTCTTATAAACAACTATAAATGGTGTAACAAGTAAGTTTTTGTTTTTTGTTGGTGTGTCACTATTACCAGCTATAGTTTTTCCCAAGCTCCCCAACCAACTCCTGTATGCCCACTAAACTATAAATGTCCAGTATTTTTGTACTCTGTTTCTTAGTATATTTTTACTTCTTATACAATTGCAGATTACATTGTATAGCTGCACAGGAAGTTCCCTGAAGAAGGAATTCACGTTTCATATATTCCGAAACATGTTGGATTTTTCCATATGTATAATTCACGTATGAGTTCTTCATTTGTAGAACCTGTATGTAAACGATCTTTTGCAGTTTCTGTACATTGGATTGTTTTTAATTTTCTATATTTTGTGATATTTTGAATAAAGTTTACAATTTTTGTATATACTCTGTCATCCTTCATCTTTATACTTTTCTTTACTGTTTGGCTCCCCCCACCCATAAAATCCCTGGGGTCACCATCCCTCTTTTGGGGTCCATATTTTCTCATAACATGATATTACAGGATATCAAAATTGTATATTCCTAATAAAAGGATTACAATGCTCCTAATAGTATTTGTTACATTTCTGCTAATTATAATGTGTACAGTGAAGCACAAGTGGAAGATATTATAATATGTAAATTTTAGTGCATTTTTCGGTGTTAGTGACTTTGGTTATAATTATCTGAATTTCAGGACAGATGCATGATTATTCTTTTTCTTTTGACAAAATTATAAACCGAATCACTAAAAACTAAAAGTGAACAGCAGCACTAAAAAAATGAAAAACAATTGGTTAAAATGGTAAAACATAGCCAAAATCAAATGGAACAGTGTATGAAAGTCCACAGGAAAGTCACACAAATTTGTGCAAAAGATGCTAAAGTACATGGAAGCCTTCCTCCAAAGAGTAATGAAATCTTCACACAACACTGATTGTAGCAAGCACCTCTCCCCATCAGTAGTAAACTCACAAAAGATATTTGCCTGACACTCACGTGTTTGGCAGCAGAGCAGTTACAAAGGGTCAATGACTTCAATGCGCCACTCTCCAATTGATACAATCCAGGTGTAACACTCTCACATAAGAGGGGAGATAAGAGAAAGCTCCACTAGTGCAATACATCTAAAACCATAATCTATTTATTGCATAAAATCTTCAAACATAGCACTTACAAAATTCACATGCATCATGAGCATTGAAAATGCCAGACTGTTTGTGGTTATCCTTCTCAAGCTTGGATTCTGGGCGTATTGCCAAGTTATCTCTCAGCATTCTCAGTTCCTCTTTTTCGCATTCCCATCGCTGTCTATCCTGCTATGAGAAGAATGAAGCCCTAGCAACTGCTGCGAAGAGGTAGAAGTTGACATTGTGGCAGTGATAATTGATTGTAACAGTACCCTAAATGTGTTCAACAACATCCCTAACCACCGCATTGTTTTACTGACACTTGCATCTTGCCTCAATTTTTGCAACTAGAGATGCCTGAACCACACGGGCCGGAACATAACAAAATTATAAGATGTAAAATTAGGTTATAATAAATGTATTGTGAACAAAAATCTTTGGTAAAGGCAAACACCACATTATACATACCACTTTAGTTCATATTTCATACTTTTAAATACAAGCTGTAATGAAGTTAAAGATAGGGGTTCCAAATGAGGAAACCTTGGTGTCACAAGAGCACCTTTAGGATTACAGAAAGATGAAAACTGATGCACATCATTCAAAATAAAAATGTAGACATAGCTGATCAGCAAGGTTTAGTCCCAGGCGCTAATCACAGGAAAAAACACATGTGCAATATATGTTCAGCTGAACTGCGCTGCTGTCTAATGGTATTAGACAGCAGGATCAGATGCTGAAATGCTAAAGACAAAAAGGGTTGACAGCGCTCAGGAACTGAGCTGGAATGGGTAATGACTGCAATGAACCACATATTTACTCAAAAAGGTTGTCGGCGATTTATTCCAAAGATTAAAACAGTACAAATTTAAATGACAACGTTACCACAAGGCTGTAAGGCTCGCTCAGGCACTGATGGATCACTAGGACCGACCGGGGGGAACAAACAAAGGGACACTGACCATGAAAAGCCACAAGGACATGCCAGCTGCAGTGTGTGTGGTGTGTAGAGCTGGACCCACTGGCAAGGGAAGATGGTGTTACTGACACTGCGATGTGAATAGAGCCAAGCAGCTGACCATGTCCAGGGGAAAAGCTCTGTGGTGAGCGTTGAAGGAAGGGGGTATCACTGAAGACAAGCCGAAACTGAGGTGTCAGAGAAGGAACCAGCCACAGACAACATGGAGCAGGGCGTCTCTGTTGCCGTGATTACCGGTTTCGCATGCTTGCGTGCTTTGTCAAGTCACTGGAAAATGGCTAACAGAGGCAATATAACCCCATTGTAGGGGCAGGGCTAGGCAAAGAGCGAATGGAGGTCTGGACTAATTGATCAATCAGTGCCCTTAACCCATTGAGAACAATTATGGACTATTAACTCTTGTATTACCATAGACATTCTAAAAAGAAAAACTGCAAGAGTAAGAAAAACTGCAAAAATAACGAAAAACACTGCCTGTGCATATCTATATAATATATGCATCTACACACATGCAGACTTAAAATCCTGTGTTAATGTTATATTAATTTAAACTCAAATTAAAATAAAAGCAATACAGAATTTAAATCAGATGGGGTCTCTAAAGAAAAAAAGGAAAAAGAAGAAAACCATGATGGATATACTGTATATAGAGGACAAGACATATCAGTCTATTATGAATGCTGCTGCTAGACTAATACACCTCACTAATCGATCCGTGACTGCTGCTCCTCTCTGCCAATCCCTTCACTGGCTTCCCCTACCCCACCGTGTAAAATTCAAAATGCTAACCATAACATACAAGGCCATTCACAACATCGCCCCCATCTACATCACCAACCTCATCTGCAGATATCGCCCAAATCGCCCCCTCCACTCCTCCCAGGACCTCCTGCTCTCTAGCTCCCTTGTTACCTCCTCCCATGCTCGCCTTCAGGACTTCTCCAGAGCCTCTCCCATCCTCTGGAATTCCCTACCCCAGTATATCCGATCAGCCCCTACCCTGTCCACCTTTAGGAGATCCCTGAAAATTCATTTATTCAGGGAAGCTTATCCCATACCCACATAACTGTCCCTGAGCCACCCCCATCAAATCATTCTTTGAAGCTATTACCTTTTGTACCACCACCCCCTACCTTTAGAATGTAAGCTCTATGAGCAGGGCCCTCCTGTACCTTTTGTATTGAACTGTACTGTAATTGTGTTGTCCCCCTTATACATTGTAAAGTGCTGCGTAAACTGTTGGCGCTATATAAATCTCGTATAATAATAATAATAATATACTGAAATCCAATATCAAACGACATTATGTTCTTATAGGTCCTCATTCAATCCATTGGGTGACAAGGAACCAAAATGGGTAAATCCAGTACACTTCTCTTTTACATAAAAAAGAGAGAACCTTTCATTATCAGTAAGGGTACCTTTGGGAATGGCTTCAATCGCCATTACCTCCAGGCATCTAAAGTTTTTCTTGTGAGCCTGGAGGAAGTGGCGAGGAACACTGTGCTTGTCACAGCCCATGTGCAGGAATCGACTATGCTCCCCTATGCGCTTCCGCAAGGTGAGCATATTTTGTCCCATATAAAGGAAGCCGCAGGGGGACCGTAGAACATACATGACAAACTCAGTAAAGCATGTGATGAATTGTTTAATGTGGGATATATTACCTTTTATGATCACTTATTTCAACCCGTCCATGGGGGATAAGTTGGCATGTGAGACATCCCCTTTTCCTACTTTGATATATTCCTTGTCAAAAGAAGTTTATTGAGTATACAATATTATAAAGATACATAAAGTAAGTTTACAAGGATCTATAAAGTAAGCTCATTGTTTTACAGTAGGGTTTATATAGGTAAATATCATGGAATTTCAAATATTAAACATTGGGTTCACGTAAACCTAAATTAAAGATATATATCATTTCCTTAGTTACTTTTGTAGGTATTTAAATGATTTATACCTACTATACATATTGTTTACAAGTAGAGTGTATATAGGTCAAATAAATTCTAATAATGAGCTTTAATCGTAAGGTGGAGAAAAGGAAAGAGAAAGAAGAAAAAGGGTTGAAAGGTAGAGGTATGGTCCACAAGGTTGTCCCGCTCGTCAGTTTATTATTCTTTTTAGTTCTCTTTGAAGCCTTATAATGGGTGTCTCTGTAAGTCATTTAATCTGTTACCATCGCAACAGGACAGAGTCATTGAAATTTGACAGGAACTGTTGTTTTATCCAAGGATGCCAAAGTTTTTCAAATTTTGGAATTTGATTTTGATCGATGGCTACCATCTTAGCATGGGACATTGTATTATTCATTCTGTGAATTGTTTCCGCTAGTACCAATGTAGGAGATTTCCGTGCCTTGGCCACTGTTTGTTTGTTTTGCAGCCGTTATTAGTTGGATCATAAGTTTGAATTGAGAGAGTGTTAACCATTCCGGTTTTAGATTAAGTAAAGTTAAATATGGATCTGGTTGTATTATTTTTTAAAATATTTTAGATGCAATCACGAAGACTTCCTTCCAGAAGGTTTGGATTACTGGGCACGTCCACCATATGTGTAAATATGTGCCTATTTCTGGGCATCCTCGAAAACAAAGACCTGAGGTATTAGGTGAATATTTTGCCACTCTAGCGGGTACAAGGTACCAGCGAGTTAGGACTTTATAATTTGTCTCCAGTGCTAAGATGTTGGGTGAAGATGACTTAGATGTGAGCCATATGTTAGACCAGTCCGTGTCTTCTAAAGTTCGTCCCAGGTCCTCCTCCCACCTCTGAACGTAAGAGGGTCTATTAAGATTTGCTACTCCATATAATTGATTATAAAGTGATGAAATTGTACCTTTAGCAAATGGATCTTTTGTACAGATTGATTCAAAAATGGATAATTGGGATAATGGTGTATCCCCCTTTAGGAACGGTGTATAGAAATTTTTGATTTGAAGATATCTAAATATCTCAGAGTTTGGTAGATCATATTTTTCTCTAAGCAATGGGAATGAAAGGAATGATTTAGATGCTATGAAGTCATTTAGTGTCTGAATGCCTGATGTTGTCCAAGCTTTAAAAGAATTTGGGTAGATCCATGCCGGATAAAAGGCCGGATTTCTGATAAAAGAAAGGAGAGGATTGTGTGGAGATTGTAACTGATATTTGGTTTTTAGTTTATCCCAGAGAGATAAGAAGTGTTTAGTTATGGGATTATGAATTTTAAAGCGGTCTTTAGGATCAAGCCATAATAAATTTGATATTAATAGAGGGTCATTTTCTGAAGCCTCTATAAATACCCATAATGGGATTTCCTGTTTTGCATGGTATTTGGACAGACTGGCCAAATGTGCTGCTCTGTAGTAGTTAGTAAAATTAGGGTATCCCAGGCCTCCTTTATTTTTGGGAAGATGTAGTGTGTGTATAGGTATACGTGGTTTAGAAGAGCCCCATATAAACGAAGTTGCTCTTTTTTGTACTATTCTCAAAAAATAGGAAGGAATTGGAATAGGGAGGACTCTGAATAGATAAAGCAATTTGGGTAGAATAGTCATTTTGATTGCATTAATCTTCCCTATCCAGGATAAAGGAAGTTGCGACCATTGTTTTATTAGATTTGTGATCTGTCTGTCAGGATATCTAATTGACCAGACTGTGTGGACTGCACAGAGGAAACCCAAAACACATATAAGTGAAAAAATGGTGTTTATTAACAAGTGATAAGTGAAAGGAATCTAAACAGTGCAAACCCACACAACAACCCACTACAAACAACAATATATATAGGTAAATGGAGATACCGTAATCGTAATCAAAGCCAAGCCAAGGTCATACACAGGGAAGTCAGCAGAAGGGTAAGGACGGGAAACTGAACAGGACAAGGAGAGGATGGATGGATGGGGTTCAGGGCAGGGATCCAAGGGAGCCAGGAACAGAAGGGACAGGACTAGGAAGGCCTCAGGATAGGGATGGGATCAGATCAGGACAAGGCAGATAGCAGGCTCAAGGTCAAACAGGCAGCAAGGTCAGAACGCAGAGAGAGAGAGAGATACCAAGGCAAGCCTATGAGGGCTTGCCGGGTATTTGTAAGGCTGTGGTAATTGACCTCATGTCACAGCTGAGCGCAGTTTGAGCTGTTTGCTCCACACTGCCAGAGTGCACCCGCTGGTTGACGCCGGTACTACGGCCCGAGGATGCAACAGTGCCACCAGCAGGAAAGACCTCTTACTGCAGGTCCTAGGTGTTGGAAGACACCTGCTGATGGACACTAGTACTGCGATCCAAGAGACCGATAGCGCCACCAACGGGTAGACCTTCTCATGACAGTACCCCCCCCTAAAGGAGCGGCCTCCGGACGCTCCAACAAGGTGCATCTGTTCAAAGTTCATGGCCTCCAACTGAACAGATGAGGGCACATCAGGCCGGGCATCGGGTACATCAACCTGGACAGTGGGTACTGCTGGCATGTCAGAGTCATTAAGCTGGGCAGCAGACGACAGGAACCACTTGAGCTGGGCAGCAGACGACAGGAACCACTTGAGCTGGGCAGCAGACGACAGGAACCACTTGAGCTGGGCCCGAGGATGCAACAGTGCCACCAGCAGGAAAGACCTCTTACTGCAGGTCCTAGGTGTTGGAAGACACCTGCTGATGGACACTGGTACTGCGATCCAAGAGACCGATAGCGCCACCAACGGGTAGACCTTCTCATGACACTGTCTTAATACAGGAGGATAATTGGTTGAGAATAAGTCAGAATGAGATGCTGTTAAATGAATTCCAAGATATGGGATTGATTTTTCTGCCCATGTGAATGGGAGTGCAGCCCTAGCCGGGATCAATTCCATGTTTGTGAGTGAAATATTAAGCACTAGGCATTTCTTAGGATTAATCATAAGGCCGGATAGGGCTGCAAATCCATCAAGAGCTGGTATTACGTTAGGACCAGAGACCTGTGGTGATGATAGAAAAAGTAATATATCGTCTGCAAATATTCATAATTTGTGTGTAATACCTCCTACTTCAATGCCAGTTATAGTTTGGTTTGTTCTGATGTATTGGGCCATGGGTTCGAGTATAAGGGCAAATAATAAGGGAGATAATGGGCAACCCTGTCGGGTACCTCTTTCGATATTAAAGGCTTCAGATTTGTATCCAGCATAATTTATATAGGCTTTGGGTTTATTATATAATGCTTTGATCCATGTTAAAAAGTGTGGTCCAAAACCCCATTTTTGTAATGAATATTGCATATATTGCCAGGATACTGTGTCAAATGCCCTCTTAATATCAAGAGATAGAAAACATAAAGGGATTTTCCGTTTTTTAGCAATATGTGCCAATAACACTGCCCTGCGTATATTATCGCCTGCCTGTCTATTTGGCATGAAGCCTACTTGATCTCTATGTATTAATTTTCCTATAATGCTATTGAGGCGTTTTGCTATTATTTTTGCTAATAATTTAATATCGAGGTTTAACAGAGAGATAGGCCGATAATTCACACAGGAAGTATCATCAGAAAGGGGTTTTGGGATCATACAAACAATTGCCATTAGTGTTTCTTGCCGAAAAGAATGTCCATCTAGAAGTTTGTTAAAAGTTTCAGTGAGAATGGGAGAGAGTATTTCTGAGAATGTTTTATAGTATAAAGCCGAGTAGCCGTCTGGGCCTGGTCTTTTGTTAAGTTTTAGGTCTTTTATGGCGTTAGCAACTTCATCTATAGTTATAGGCTCATCCAAACTGCTTTTTTGATTCTGAGATAACTCGGGTAAGGTTATTTTTGAGAAGAAGGATTCAGGCTCTGTAGGATTAAATTCATTGTTTGTCTTGTATAAAGTTGCGAGATGTGAGTGAAATTTATGGACTATTTTAACTGGATTACAAGTGTAAACATTTTTTGATAGTTTCAAACGTATTGGTTTGAAAGATTTGTTAGTTGAATTTAATGCCCGAGCCAAATATGTACCTGGTTTGTTTGTATTCATGTAGAAATTGTGTTTGGAGCGTTTGAGGGATTTATCAACTGACTCAGTAAGAAATAGATCGTATTCCAATCTAGATTTTTCCAGATGAGATTTTGTACTCTGAGATGGATTATCTTGAAATGATATGTAGGCTGCATTAAAATTAAGTTCTATTTTTTTTGCTAGATTTTTGCGTTCCCGTTTAAATAGTGCCATTTGTCTTTGTATTGTACCACGCAAGACAGGCTTATGAGCTTCCCACAGTGTTATTGGGGAGATGTCTGTTGTATTATTAATTGATATGTATTCCTTTAAAGCTTGTTCAATGGCCATCTGATGTAGTGGGTGTTTGAGCATTAAGTCCGGTAAGTACCACGTTGGGTCATGCGCTTTCGGTATGGCTGAGGCTATAGTAGTGTATACTGCATTATGTTCAGACCACGGAATCGGAATTATATCTGATGCAATAATTTCTGGTATCATTCCTATTGTTAGAAAAATATGATCTATTCTGGTGAAGGTTTGATGAGGGTGCGAGAAATAAGTGAATTTCTTTTTCATTGGGTTACTTTCTCTCCACGAATCTACCAGATTGTATTTGGAAAGAAGTTGAGAAAAAGGTAATCTAGAGGTTATTTTGGATGGTGTAAAAGGTGATTTATCTAGAAATGGGAGGAGGACCTGGTTCGAATCCCCACACATTATCACTGTTCCTATTTTGTGTGTATTAATCACTTGTAATATATGTGAGAGGAATGGTGTAGGTTGTTTGTTAGGAGCGTAGTAGGAAATCACCGTGATTGCTGTATCCATTATATAACCCATGAGTATCAAGTATCTACCTTCTGGGTCTTTAATTTCTGATGATAAGGTGAATGGTGTGGATCGGTGAAATGCAATTAGAGTTCCCCTTTGCTTGGTACAGGCAGAAGCCATGTAAATTTGTTGATAAAAAGGAGAAATATATTTTGGAGTAGAATCTTTGGTGAAGTGTGTTTCTTGGAGGCATACTATGTGAACCTTCTTGTTATGAAAAGTACGGAAGGCTTTGGTCCTTTTTTGAGGGACATTTATTCCCTGAACATTCAGGGAAAGTATATTCAGTGGTGCCATGGCAACAGATCAAATAGTTTTGACTTACTTTTTGTTTTGCAGAGCTGACTGCACAGATCAACCTCTGTGGACTGAAGAGATGAATAGATAGAAAAGAAACCAGTGAATTCTGTAGTAAAGAGTAAACAAAAAACATAGTAATCACAAAGTAATCACAATTTACCCGTGAAAGAGAGTAAATATCTCTCTCAGGGGAATAAGTGCCTTTGTCACACTCCCACATAATATGATTGGGAGAATGAGGAGGGCTAATGGGGGTACACGGATCTTCCGCTTACAGGAGAGAAGTGCTATGTCAAAAGACATCAAAATGATGTTTCATTAATTGGAGTGCAGAATATAGTTTTTGTTGAAATTATTTATTCCAGGGTGGTTGTATATGGTTAGTCTTGCCCTAGGCTAAATAATTCAGTTAGAAAGGTACTGTTAATAACTTTGGTATTGGTGAAGATAGTTTGAATTATTTTGGGATTTTAACCCTTTTAGAGTAAACAATTACATATTTTATTCATATGTAACTGTTTAGATATGTTAACTCATAAAATTGAGGTTGTATTAGAATAAACAAAAACATAATTCTAGGAACTAGTTAGGTAATAATATATTTGTTTTAAGAAAAGAAAGAAAAAGCTTCCATTACTTCTGGATTATTGAACATATTTGTCCTAAAAAGTAATAAATCTATTGTTATTACCTGATAATATATAACTGAACAAGAATTTCCTTATTTCACTTATATATTCTAAGGCTATATGAATCACAAGTAATAAGAAATATAACTGGAATGTAACATGATCCCACACAGTGTCTGACTATCAGAATGCAGTTACATTCAGTTATAAATACAGGTTTTTTATAGAGAACCATCTCTTAGTATAATAAATGAAGAGATATCAGGAATTAGGATGTCAGTCCATTGAATCTTCTTGGTCCATGGATAATGTGGCAAAACGGCCTCTTTTGTGAGAATGATGATTCCCATTTTGTTCTGAAATTTTCTGAGTGCTGCCTGAAGGTGAAGATGATGCCATTCTTCTGCGTGTGGGAGAGTTGCTGCTTGTGGGTTCTGTCAGATTTAATTTTAAAAGGGTTTATTGTAGTTCATCTGCTGATCTGCTTCTGTAAATTGTACCTTGGTAGTTAAATCTGACTGAAAAGGGGAAGCCCCATTGATACATAATGTTGTGGCGTTGCAGTTCCATTAGTTGGGGTTTCATGGATCGTCTTTTAGTAATAGTAAGTTGGGATAGGTCAGCAAAAATTTGATAATTGTGTCCTTGAAAATTAAGTTCCTTTTTTTCTCTTGCAGCAATTAGTATTTGTTCTTTCGTTCTGTAATAATGAAATTTTGTGATTATATCACGTGGGGGTCCATCTTTCTTTTGGCTGTGAGGGCTCTGTGTACTCTGTCCAGTTCTAAACGTTCAATAGGGATATCTGGCTTTAGTTCTTGTAATAGAGCAGTAATAGTAGATTGCAGGTCTGTCACAGTTTCAGGTATTCCCCTTATGCGCAAGTTTGAACGTCTGGCTCTATTTTCGTAATCTTCGAGCTTAGTTTGAAGTATTAAATTCTCTTCTTTTAATTGTTCCAATTCTGTTATATTTACTTGGGTTGTAATTTCAATTGCATCCATTTTTATTTCTAAGGCTGCGGCGCGGTTTCCCAGCTCTCTTATTTCTTTGGTTAGGCTTTTTGTTATTTGGTCTGAGGTTTGTTTTAAAGCCTTATGAAGCATCTTTTCAAATTGTAATAATATTACTGGGGATGCTGAGGAGGCTTGTGGAGAAGTTTGTGAGAAGATTTGTTCTGTATCTGACTCAAATGGAGAGTCTTGCTGTGACATTTTCTGTCTGTGAGAGCGCCCTGATGCTGTATATTGTGAGGTGACCGGAGCTGCTTTAGTTGCAGTGAGTGCCTGTGAGCTCTTTGTGAGGTGATTTTACAGTTTGTTCCCTGGGGCAAAAAGGTTCAAATGGATACCTTTTGAGCCTGCAGGCTCCACTTTGTCCTTCTCTTCTCTCCTCAGCGGTGCAGAGCTCTAACAATGCATGTCTGCTCCGCTAGGCTCCACCCATCTCCCTCTACTTTGATATATTCCAAATCTGTTGTCGAAATAGGATCTGATGTCATATTGGGTTTCTTGTTTGTTGTTGTTAGTTTACTGGGGGAAAAAAACATTTTTCAATGTTCATGCCCTCCTAAATGTAACCCAAGGGGCTGGAGGTAATACAGGGCCAATCTCTGATCTAGCTTTAGGATTCCATAGTGTTTACGTAAGATTTTTGAAATAGACCTAAATTTGTCATTAAACGTGGTGGTAAATCTTATTGCATTGGAATCTAACTGAATGTTCCTATCTTTCTTATTTTTATTCTCCATATGTGGGGGATTTAAGTTGTTATCAAATGCTTCTTTAACCAATTATCTTCAAATTTTTTGGAGGTTGGGGCTCCCTGTGTAACATACTCCTCCATTTTGGTACAATTTCTGTGCAACCTATTGGCCTGTCCACTAGGAATGTTCCCAATCCAAGCTGGGTGGTGGCAGCTAGAATGATGGAGTTAAGGATTACCACAGATGGGTTTGGTATGGTTTTTGCTGATAATGGTATCTCCTTCATGTGACAGGACTAAGTCCAAAAGACTATTTCACCAATCACATGGGTGAAGGACAAACCCAAAGGATTCACATTGCAGTGGGCCACAAAGGAGAACACATCAAGACCCTCATCCTAGATGAGAAGAATTTCTTCAATGTATCAACCATAGAACGCAATGTGTTAGGCGAAAGGGTTGTTGGCCCAGATGTGCCCCACCTCCCAGTGGCCCATTGTGAGGTTGGCATAGCATGGGGTGAAATTCACCCCCATAACTGTGCCTCTGATTTGCAAGAAAAATTGGTCCAAAAAATGCAAAATACTTATGTCTTAAAAAAAAATCTGTGCTGTCAACAAGAAAGATGGCCTATTCAGAATTTATATCACCTGCTTTGACCAAGAAATGTTGTAATGCAGCCAACCCTACATGATGAGGAATTGACGTGTAAAGGGAGGAGACATCCAAAGATGCCCACATATAGCCCTCAACCCATGAATTCTGTTTGAGAACTTCCAGTACATGACTGGATCTTCTTATGTATGATGGAAGTTGACTTACAATTGGTTGGAGAAAATTATAAATGTATGTTGACAGGCCTCTGGTGAAACTATTGGTGCTGGCAACTATAGGTCTGCCTGGGGGATTGGTTAGAGACTTGTGCACCTTGGGAAGGTGATAAAAATATGATATACTGCAAAATGAAGCGAGTTAGAACTTCTTCTCCCTATTATCCAGCACACCTCCCCGCCAAGCACCTGGAAAAGGATCAGAAGTCATTTTCATATAGGTGTTGGTATCAGCTAACAAACGGCACACCTCCCCTGGACACAGTCAGCTGCTTGGCTCTTTTCCCATCGCCAGTGTCAGTGACATCTTCCCTTGCCGGTGGGTCTGGCTCTACACACCACACACTGCAGCTGGCAAGTCCTTGCAGCTTTCCATGATCGGTGTCCCTTGGCTGGTTGTCCCGGTCAGTTCTAGTAATCCATCAGTGCCTGAGCCTTACAACCTTGTGGTAATGTTGTCATTCACATTTGTACTGTTTTAATCTTTGGAATAAAATCACCAGCAACCTTTTTGAGTATACATGTGATTCATTGCAGCCATTACCCATCGATTACAGCTCAGTTCCTGAGTGCTGTCAACCCTTTTTGTCTTCACCATTTCAGAGGGTCTGGCTCTACACACCACATATTGCAGCTGGTATGTACTTGTGGCTTTTCATGGTCAGTGTCCCTTGGTTGGTTGTCCTGGTCAGTTCTAGTGATCCATCATTGCCTGAGCCAGCCTTACAACCTTGTGGTAATGTCATCATTCAAATTTGCACTGTTTTAATCTTAGTAATAACATGACAGCAACCTTTTTGAGTATACATGTGGTTCATTGCAGCCATTACCCATCGATTCCAGCTCAGTTCCTGAGTGCTGTCAACCTTTTTGTCTTTAGAATTTCAGAGGGTCCAGCTCTAAACCCCACACACTGCAGCTGGTGTGTCCTTGTGGCATTCCATGGTCGGTGTCCCTTGGTTGGTTGTCCCGGTCGGTTCTAGTGATCCATCAGTGCCTGAGCCAGCTTTACAACCTTGTGGCAAAGTTGTCATTCAAACGTGTACTGTTTTAATCTTTGTAATAAAATCGCCAGCAACCTTTTTAAGTATACATGTGGTTCATTGCAGCCATTACCCGTCAATTCGAACTCAGTTCCTGAGCGCTATCAACCTTTTTTGTCTTTAGCATTTTAGCAATACATGATCAGCAGTAATCCTAGTGGTTTATTCATTCAAGAAATGTGTGCTTTGACTATAGTCCATTAATAAATGCACCTATTGTTATGCAGCCAGTGTTATCATGTACAGTGGGGAAAATAATTATTTGATCCCCTTCTGATTTTGTAAGTTTGCCTACTTACAAAGAAATAAAGAGTCTATAATTTTTATCATAGGTGTATTTTAAATGATAGAGACAGAATATCAACCAAAAATCCAGAAAAAAATATGATATGATACAAATGTTATAAATTGAGTTGCAGTTCAGTGAGTAAAATAAGTATTTGATCCCTAAGCAAAACATGACTTAGAGAAAGTCATGTTGCCAAGTACAGCGGTAAGACGTTTCTTGTAGTTGCCAGGTTTGCACACATCTCAGGAGGGATTTTGGTCCACTCTGTTTTACAGATCTTCTCTAAATCCTTAAGATTTCTTGGCAACTCGGAGTCTCACCTCCCTCTATCAATTTTCTATAGGACTAAGGTCTGGAGTAGACATGTGCAATTTGTTTAGTTCCAAACTAGTTTAACAAATTTCGACAAATTCATTAATTTGGAAATATACAAATTAACGAAAACCCATTTAGTGAATTTTTCCGAATATTCGTAAATTTAAATTTTTGAAAAAACTTAACTATTAGCATATTTGTGGCGTCAGTAGTTCGTCCCGATGCGTTTCGTCCTCTAGGAAACCCCAAATGATGTCCTAGAGGACGAAGCGCGTCGGAACGTACTACTGACACCATTGGTATTGCCACACATTCTACTTACAAAGTGCTTTTTTTTATCTTCAAGAAATGTGAGTGTTTTTTACCCTCAATAAATATGCTATGAGCTTTTTTTATACAGTATCACACTATGTGCTCTCATATTTCTTTCACATATAACCTTGATGCCTGATTGGACCTATCTTTAAAAAATACATCTTTGCAAGCACCTGGGCCACCTGGAGTCCTCTACAGTAGCCACCATCAAGGATCCCCACTTTACAAGCCTGATTGACCCAGTGGGTATAAGCCCACCTGGGTGCAATATTTCTGGTAAGCCTCCATTAAGAGCGGTGGTGGATCTTCTATCAACACACTTTCAATATATTTTTTTGTGTCACATTTTTGTTGTGTCACCTTTATACGGACTAGGTTTATGTGTCACTTGTATATGGACTTAGTTTATCTAACTAAGACCATTATTCAATCACAGTTATTTTTCACATGATACCCCGACAAGGTATCACAGATTTATAAAATATCACTGGTTGCAATATATCAAATAGCCTTATAAACTATGTACATTTTTTTAGTGCTGCACTTTTTTCATATAGTATCTTTCCCCCATTACCCTTGCTAAACGCAGGAATCTACGCCCAATCCCCTCACACCTACAACATCATAATACCCCATATTATTGGGGTTTCCCCTTTCGTCTCATTGTTTCCAAAAATGGAGTACAACACACTCTACTTGAATTATTGGAGGGTGAGGCATTCCTGAAAAGTCTCGGCCTTCCTCTTCTCCCGGAAGAAGATTTGATTTCCCCTAACAACCAGGCTCGTCCACCTCCAAACACACCCAGCCGTATATGGACCCCCGTGAGAGACAAGTCCAGGAAATGTTTCTCTACACCCCATTGTCCATGCTTCTCCAAGCAACCTCCTTGAGTATCCTACTTTTCTCCCCCTGGATGCATTGATACATTGCTGTTCAAAATAAATCCCGGCTCTCCACAACTAAGGATTAACGGAAATTGCTGTTATGGTCTACAAAATCCTTTTGTATCTACTTCCACATCCCATGAGGTACTACTACTATTAATGGTCTGTTTTTCACCTTGGCATTAAGGCCTCAGTTGACAGTTTCCTTTGTTTATTTGCTGATGCTCTCTTTTTACTGTGAACTGTTCCTTCATCGACAGACCTACTTTAATCGCCACCAAGCTCATAAGGCGAGCAGCCTGCGCTTCCCAGCTCTCTATCCAGAGTCTCCTGATGGAAGTCCGTATACACCCCTACCTGGCCTTGGAATATACCCAAGGCCTCCTGAGAGCTGGCGCCTCTCAGGTCTTCAAAAACTTAAGTTCTTTTTTTTCTACTATTTTTTTTCAGATGGTTTTTGTCTTCTACTATGTCCATGGATATTGCTCAGCTCTGTAGGTTGAAAATGTACTATCTGTCTCTTCCTAACCAAATGCAGTTGTATTACAGGATATGTTTACTACCATCTCGGTACCATGAGATTGCTGTTGTAGTCAATGTTTATCATCATATATGCATTTTTTTTTGTTTTATATGTTTTACTGCTCCTCAAATTCACTGCCCTTACACAAGCCTATTTGATCCACACACGGCTTTGAAGATCATGTCGTACAATGTGAAGGGTCTTGGCTCCATTCACAAACGCTGGATGGCCCTAAAGGACTTCAGGGCCTCAGGCGCAGATGTGGTGTTGATCCAAGAGACTCACTTTAAGTCCGGGGCTCGCTTAAATTTGCCTCGAGGTTCTTTCCCACCTCCTTCCTTGCCTCAGATTCCTCGGGCAAGGCGGGAGTGGCGATCCTGATTAAGAAATCGTGCCCTATTAAGGTTAAAAAATCTCATGCTGATCCCCATGGCAGGTTTCTCATTTTAGAATGCAAATATATGGCCACCTCTCTTACTCTTCTCAATTACTATGCCCCTAATACAGGCCAGATTGATTTTCTCAACAAACTTTTTGACTCTCCTCAATATTCCTCACCAACCTTTTATGATCATTGGCGGGGACTTCAATCTGGTTATGTCACCCACTAGAGACAGACAAACCCTCCTTAATACTACAGCATCTAAAAGGATTATTTCCCAAGCCAATTCCTTTCGCAAGTGTATAAGGTCTCATCGACTCTTCGACTCATGGTGGATTAGACATCCCTCCACTAAACAGTTCACTTTCTTCTCCTCAGCTCATAAAATGTATTCATGTCTTGACCATTTCTTTATTTCAGCTCCACTCATCCCATATGTGGTCGATTCTAACATATCGCCTATTACATGGTCGGATCATGCTCCTAGTATGATATACCTTATGCTCTCCAAAGCTTACACTAAATCTTGCCACTGGCGTTTAAATGATCACCTCCTGCAATCTGAAGTCTCACATAATATCTTAGCGAAAATACCTGGAAGAATATTTCCAATGTAACCTGGGGTCAGTCTCTGACTTTTCTACACTGTGGGAGGCACACAAGACTGTTTTCTGAGGTTCCTGCATAGCTGAAAGCTCTTGCTTAAAGAAAGATAGAAATAGACTTATGCAGGCTCTTGCGTCCGCTTTGATTACTGCGGAGCAGAGGCTATTGTGTGGCCCCACAGTGTCGAAGCTACGTAAGGTCACCTCTCTCAGAGAACAAATCAAACTAATACAACTTGGCAGGGCAGCCAGATCTTTATTGTGGATTAAACAAAAATTTAACGAATATTCGAATATACCCCATAGAATGCTAGTCAACAAACTACACCCACGTCCATTTAATTAATTCCCTCCTCCAACAGGCAGATGGTTCTAGAGCACATTGTCCCCGAGCAATGTCAAACATCTTTGGCAATTTTTATTATAAACTATACAACTGTCTAACCCCGGAGAACCATTTTAATCTTACTCAGAAATTTGAGACTTTTTTCTCCAACATAAAACTCCCAAAATTATCTTCAGAGGACTTAGATGAATGTAGACATAATGGCTGAGGAACTCTTGGCCATAGTTAAAAAACTCCCACAGCATAAATCACCTGGTCCCGACAGACTGCCCTACTCTTACTACAAATCTTGACATCCTGTCTCCACACATGCTGACTAACTATGACTCCCTGCTTAAGGGTACATCTCCCCACCCACAATTTTCCCATTCCTACATATCTGTCATCCCAAAACCTGGAAAGGACCCTTCTATCCCAGATAGCTACATGAGGAGATGGTCTGATTTAATAGGCAGACCTATTCCGGTCCAAGCATGGGATAGGATTTGGTCCTCTATCTCCAAGTCCTCCAAATGTGTAACCCAAAGGGAAACATCCATGAAGATCCTCATGTTTTGGTATAAAACCCCTGATGTAATTCATAAATATGATCCCTCAGTTTTGCCGCGTTGTTGGCGATGCGGGTCAGATACAGGCTCCTTGTTTCATATTTTTTGGCAATGTTCAATGATCCAACCCTTCTGGCTTGAGGTGAGGCTCCTAATACTGAAGGTGATGGATGTGTCCCTTCCGCTCGATCCCTTGAATTACCTGGTGGGTCTTCCTTTTTCTGGCATAACCAAAAAAGCCAATAGGTTTCTTTCTTATATTTTATTGGCTGCCAAAAGGCTTATCCCTATATGCTTGTTATCCAACACAGCGGTTTGTTTTAAACCCTTCCTAAAAGGCTTTAACTCCGGAGGTATGGAAAAATAGGGTTATTTTTCATGGTTACTTTCAATTACATTTCTGGTTTCTCTACAATTTATTGATTTGTTGTAACTGTTGGTTTTGACTATTTTTGTACACCAAGCTGTACGTCTGTCATATACATGCTCCCCCCTCTCCCCTTCCTTTCCCCTCACCCCCTCCCTTCCCCCCCTTCCCCTTCCCCTACCCCTCCCCTTCCCCTTCCCCTACCCCTTTCCATCAATTTATGAATCACTGGCCTTTGGTCCATATGCGCCTCCCTATATAGTTTTCAGTTGGTACCACAGGGGACCATGTATTTTGACGCACAATCAGCTTGGTCGTTCTCCCTTGAAAAACATATAAACCCCCCCCCCCCCCTCGCTTTGTTCCCTTTCTTGGTCCTTATACTGGTTATGTATATGACGTATCCATGTCTGCCATCCCTTTTAACCAATATGTATCTATATCTGCTATACATTCTTTATTGGTATTTGTGCTTGTATGCTCTCCATAATGTATAGAAGCTCTTTTGTTATCTATGAGTGTCATACTATGTAATATTTCACTATGTTTATTGTCCCATGTATCAATTTACAATCCTAAGTTTTCATTAATACTTTAGCTCCCTTTTACTCTGCCAGTAACTAATTTGATTTGGTGTAGGTGGCTCCTGTACGCTGGGAGATATACAGACATCTATGATCGAGTATTAACCACTCCATCTTCTTGGTATGTGATTTTTTATATGTTTTTCCTGTGCCATCTATTGTGACACAACCTCCCTTCCCCCCCCCCGAGGCGCTGGTGGCCAGAGCGGCTGCCCGGCACGGAAAGCCGCCACAAGACTTCCTTGGGCGGCGCTTAGGGAGGTACCTGGGCGTTTCTCCATCCTACGCCCACTGCCTCCATGTTGCCACTCCGGCGGGCATGCGCAGTCCGCCGGAGTGGTACTTCCGTGCCGGTGGGGCGGGTGTGTGCGACGCTGCTCCAAACGCCATGATGTTCGTGCACGCGCGGTTGGGGCGGAGCCACGCACCCCCGCCTCGGGGGGGTCAATACAGTACGTCTCTGCCTACGTTTGTTTACAACACAGCTGTGCCTCATCCTGACGCCAGCTGATTGAATCCCTCACACTTTATTAACCAGCCCCATTCACTTCACAGCAAGGCGTTACATTTGCTGGACGTTTGGCTGTGAGGTTGCGGTTATGCACTCCTGTTTCCATCTAAGGTATGACTCTTCAGTTACTTTTTCCCTACTTCTCCTTACTTTAGCACTTTAGCCTCAGATACATTTATTACTCTTCCACTCAGTTGTACCAGCCACACATTTCTCATCCTAAGCCTGCTCTGACTCTGGGCCCTGCTGTAGGCTCTGTAACACTACATTTGTACTACTCACATTTTATATATTATGGTCTTGCTCTCAACTGTACCATCTCACTGGTTACTTAATATTCATTATGGAATTTTTCATTATGCATACATATTATATCTACTCTGTGGCTTGTAATTGTATATCTACTTTCGGTGTATACTACGTTGAACCGAAACCCATATATATACACAGTTGTACTCCGCCACTATAATATAGGGCGAACTGGATCCCTTTCTTATTAGCCCTCATTTGATGCATTGTAACTATATACATACTATCCCCTATACTTTCAGCATTATTAACCTCATTCCGATTAATTTACATATCTATGCATTTACCCACTCCTCTCTACCTATATATTATGGACCCTCTCCTAAGGTCCTCTCTATATTTTCTTATTTTCCAGAGACGCCTTCCTGTGACCTCAGCACGCCGCTCTGGCTTGCACGCGCCCGGGTCGGGCGGGACGGGAGTACTGTCACACCTCCCCACGGTGACTGCAGCCTACCATCCTGCATCTTTCACCATCTAAATACTTAGATCTACATTAGCTACGATACCAATACTTATTGCCATACCCTGTCCCCCTTTCGTGGCCCTCTTTGTTTTTATAAATTTTCACAAGCAATTAATCGCATATTTTCAGGTAGGTGATCAAGTGATCATCCCAATCTTCCATATAATATTATCTAAGGTTTTACCAATCACCTGACCCTCTCTCCTCTCCATTCCCTTTCTAATTAGCATAGATGAAACCTTCTCTCTCAATTTTTCCCCTAAAGAAGGACCGTACAGATATTTAGTACCCCGAAACGTGTCGGGCCTGAGAAGAGCTTTTTCATCATATATTGTTTTTTGTTTGTTCAGCATAGCTACTATGTAGTTTCATTGTGTTACTTTAGACATTTATTGCTTGTTTTTTATCAAATGTATTTTTCTATACTAATAAAATTATACCTTTTATTAATATAAAAACGCCCTTTACTTTTTATATACCCCACCTGTTTGCCTTTGCAAGTGCCGGAAAAGTCCACCCAGGGGAACCTTTGTCTTGTATCTATATTTTTTGGCAATGTTCAATGATCCAACCCTTCTGGCTTGAGGTGAGGCTCCTAATACTGAAGGTGATGGATGTGTCCCTTCCGCTCGATCCCTTGAATTACCTGGTGGGTCTTCCTTTTTCTGGCATAACCAAAAAAGCCAATAGGTTTCTTTCTTATATTTTATTGGCTGCCAAAAGGCTTATCCCTATATGCTTGTTATCCAACACAGCGGTTTGTTTTAAACCCTTCCTACAAGGCTTTAACTCCGGAGGTATGGAAAAATAGGGTTATTTTTCATGGTTACTTTCAATTACATTTCTGGTTTCTCTACAATTTATTGATTTGTTGTAACTGTTGGTTTTGACTATTTTTGTACACCAAGCTGTACGTCTGTCATATACATGCTCCCCCCTCTCCCCTTCCTTTCCCCTCACCCCCTCCCTTCCCCCCCCTCCCCTTCCCCTTCCCCCCCCTCCCCTTCCCCTTCCCCTACCCCTTTCCATCAATTTATGAATCACTGGCCTTTGGTCCATATGCGCCTCCCTATATAGTTTTCAGTTGGTACCACAGGGGACCATGTATTTTGACGCACAATCAGCTTGGTCGTTCTCCCTTGAAAAACATATGAAAAAAACCCTCCCCCCCCCTCGCTTTGTTCCCTTTCTTGGTCCTTATACTGGTTATGTATATGACGTATCCATGTCTGCCATCCCTTTTAACCAATATGTATCTATATCTGCTATACATTCTTTATTGGTATTTGTGCTTGTATGCTCTCCATAATGTATAGAAGCTCTTTTGTTATCTATGAGTGTCATACTCTGTAATATTTCACTATGTTTATTGTCCCATGTATCAATTTACAATCCTAAGTTTTCATTAATACTTTAGCTCCCTTTTACTCTGCCAGCAACTAATTTGATTTGGTGTAGGTGGCTCCTGTACGCTGGGAGATATACAGACATCTATGATTTAGTATTAACCACTCCATCTTCTTGGTATGTGATTTTTCATATGTTTTTCCTGTGCCATCTATTGTGACACAACCTCCCTTCCCCCCCCCTGAGGCGCTGGTGGCCAGAGCGGCTGCCCGGCACGGAAAGCCGCCACAAGACTTCCTTGGGCAGCGCTTAGGGAGGTACCTGGGCGTTTCTCCATCCTACGCCCACTGCCTCCAGACATTTATTGCTTGTTTTTTATCAAATGTATTTTTCTATACTAATAAAATTATACCTTTTATTAATATAAAAACGCCCTTTACTTTTTATATACCCCACCTGTTTGCCTTTGCAAGTGCCGGAAAAGTCCACCCAGGGGAACCTTTGTCTTGTATCTATATTTTTTGGCAATGTTCAATGATCCAACCCTTCTGGCTTGAGGTGAGGCTCCTAATACTGAAGGTGATGGATGTGTCCCTTCCGCTCGATCCCTTGAATTACCTGGTGGGTCTTCCTTTTTCTGGCATAACCAAAAAAGCCAATAGGTTTCTTTCTTATATTTTGTTGGCTGCCAAAAGGCTTATCCCTATATGCTTGTTATCCAACACACCTCCTCCTTGGTCCAAATTCCTATATCTAGTAGCATAAATTCGGAGGATGGAATATCTAACAGCCTCAGTACATGATGCTATCCCCAAATTTGATAAAGTGTGGGAACCTTGGGATCGATCGGAATCTGGGACCCCTACGCCAACTATTGCATCTTAGATCGTGTTGGCATTGCGCTACATGTGATCATGGTGCCTCCCACCTTTCCATTATCTTGATGTATGTCATTAGGTGCCTTTCTGAGTCTTTTGCCTTGTACAGTATCATTTGTCCTGCATGAAACCTGTCTATTTTCCCTTATATAATTGTTCTCTGGTTTTGAAACCCAAATTACCTACTTATGAGCTGTTTACCCTATGTTTTCTAGATCTGCTGTGCAGAGTACCCCTGTGCTCTATACTCATGGACTTTGTTTGTTCATATATTACATTCCATTATCTCTCCTCACTGATATCATTCTGTTTTCAATATCTATGTAACTTACATTATACAACAATCCTGTAATTGTTTGTTTTAAAAAATATAAAAGTTTAATAAAAAGTACAATTTAAAAAAAAAAAAAAGGTCCTTCAACAAAGTATTAAGGGTGTGCACATTTATGCAACCATATTATTTTAGTTTTTTATTTTTACCTCCCTCCAGTTTGTTGTTCAATTGTACAGTTGTACAGTTTATAGGTCACATTAAAGGTGGAAAAAGTTCTAAATTTATTTTATCTTTGTTCCATTTTTTACATCACAGAAACCTGACATTTTAACAGGGGTGTGTAGATTTTTTATATCCACTGTATGTGAATGCATAGAGGGACGCATTCACCTGCTAATAAATGATGCCCCCATAGTGCCCTCTACCCCCTCTACCCCCTCAGACCTGAAGGGTCTGGTATGGAATTTAGGGGGAACCCCACGTCATTTTTTAAAAAAAATTTGGCCGGGGTTCCCCTTAATATCCATACCAGACCTGAAGGGCCTGGTATGTAATTTAGGGGGACTCCCATGTCATTTTTTTTTAAATTTTGGTTCGGGGTTTCCCTGTGGGGAATTTCCATGCCGTTTTTATCAATGAACTTCTATGTGTATTCTCGGCAATGCAATAGCCGCGGGTAGTTTTGAATGGGTTTTTTCCTTCCAAATGTCATTTTGCTGTCAGACTGTTCTAAACACGGGAAACATGCGCCCCTTTACAGGCATACTATAGACACCCCCCAGCTATGAAATTTAAAGGGATATTACACTTTTATTGTTTGACTTTAAGCATTATTAAAATCACTGCTCCTGAAAAAACGGTCGTTTTTAAAACTTTTTTTTGCATTGATCCATGTCCCCTGGGGCAGGACCCAGGTCCCCAAACACTTTTTATGACAATAACTTGCATATAAGCCTTTAAAATGAGCACTTTTAATCTCTCCCATAGACTTTTAAAGGGTGTTCCGCGGCATTCGAATTTGCCGCGAACACCCCAAATTGTTCGCTGTTCGGCGAACTTGCGAACAGCCAATGTTCGAGTCGAACATGAGTTCGACTCGAACTCAAAGCTCATCCCTAGTCAGCAGATACGAATACTGGAGCTACTGACTTTTAAAATATGAACACTTACCTGTCCAGGGCGCCCGCGATGTGCTCACCCGAAGCTGATCTGCCCCTTGGCTCTCGGGTGGAGGCGCTGCCATCTTCGGTAAGGGAATCAGGAAGTGATGCATTGTGGCTTCCCAGCCCGGTTCCCTACTGCACATGTGCGAGTTATGCTGTGCGTCCTCAGTGGTCCCTGCTGTCTTCTGGGACCTGTGTGTCTCCCAGAAGACAGTGGGGGGGGAAGGGGCTGAACATGGCGTAGATCACCATGGAGACTGCAGTGATCTATGCCCGGAAGGGGAAGCAAATACCTGGATTATACAGTTATATGCTCCCCCCTCCCCCTGAAAGGTGCCAAATGTGACACCAGAGTGGGCGAGGAATCTGATTAGCAGAAGTTCCATTATTGGGTGGAACTACGCTTTGAAGTAAAAGTTCAGCCAAAACAAACTCTAAACCTATTCGCAGCAACATTCTAAACCTAATCTATCTAGCCCTGTAAAGAAGAAATAATTATATACATACCTGTTATGCAGTCACCCTGGTACGGTCCCACACTGAGCTGTCAGCCGCAGCTTCAGTGTGTGGGAGTGGGCAGGAAAAGTAGCTGGCCATGGAAGCCCCATAGTAACTCTATAGATGACGTCACTTCCCCGGCATTTCCCAGTTGTTGTTGGTTCCCTCCTGCACACAGCATCCTCTGCTGGAGACCGGACCAGATTGGCTTCAGAAAAGCTATGTAAAGTTACTTTTTCTTTACAGGGTTAGATAAATTAGTTTTAGATTGTGGCTGAGAGTAGATTTTGAAAGTTTTTGGGTAAACTTCCACTTTAACTTTGTTAAGCAAAGATTGTCTATTGACTTAGTGAATTAAGATCATTGCCCATCAAGACCATCACATTTTATTTTTTTTTTGTTTCTTCCACAAACCACAACTTTGTATAACCACAGCTGCAAAATTGGTAATTTAAAATGATCACCTAAATCTAGTATAAAGGTAAAAAAAAAAATCACTAGTGCATGAAAACACACTAAAAAGCACAATGTAAATGTAGAGTACATGTGATGTATAAAACAACAAAATAATTGTAATGTAAAAGAGGTAGCTTCACAATATACATGCTGTTTTTGTATTTTGTTACACAAATAAATATAATATTCCATCTCAAATTGTATGTTCATGCTTTTCACCAGACAAATTAAAGTATTGATTTGAAGTGACCGCTCCTGTAGTGCTAAATAAACTGAAACACTTATGATTTCTACTACCTACCTGGACACTAACCAAGTAGATCAGAAGGGAGATGGATTACAGCAGGAACTCTGAAACCTTTGACAGAATTTATACAGAAATGGCAGAAAAGTCATTTGATTGATTTAAGTAGTTTATCAGCCCAAGAGACAGCTTATGTTTGTGGTTCTCCAATGCTTATTTTTCATCGTCTTCGTGACCTTTTGGGCCATTTCACTCTCAAAAGCACAGCTATGGGGTGCCACCATCTTTCTTGACAGCATCATTACTTTGAAAATTGTTTTATAATGGTTGCAGACCTAAACATTGATATATCATCGATAAGATACTGTTGCACATTCAGTAGTTCAGATAAGACATGATGCCACATCTGATTTAAAAAAATATATATATTTTATTTAGTTGAGGTGCTTATATAGCACTAGCAATTTACACAGTGCTTAGCATATGTATATATATACTGTATATTGTACATTCACTTCAGTCCCTGGAACTTTAGGAGCTTAGAATCTAAGGTCCCTAACTCACATTCATAAGTAGGTAGTGTTGTGGTTGGCAATCAAACTGATGACTCTATTGCTTCCAGGCAGAGGTACTAACTGCTAAGCCTGAGAACATTAAAGTGGTAAGCTTGAGAACATTCAAGTGGTAAGGAATCCAAAACCCCAAAAACAAGTAATATATTACAGCTTACACATCATTGGATGTGGTGGCTGCATTTGTACTTATTCTTTTTGCTTTTAAGGTGGATTGAAAATGCCTGCACCATGTCTGCAGAATTAAAATTCAATATCAGTGATTCTGCACTCCCAACAGCCCATTTTAGCTCTGCGGTATATGCATATGTATACATGCATATCCTCTTACCTTTTTAAAATGTTTCCTGCAAGAGTTTCATCATTGATACTAAGTAAAATTTTAGTATCAATAAATTTATTTGGTCCTAACTAGGGACGAGCTTTCTGTGCGGGCCGAACATGAGCTAGACTTGAACATTGGCTGTTCGCCCGTTCGTCAAAAATGGAACATTATGGGCCGTTCGCGCCAAATTCAAGCGGCACGTAACAGCCTATAATGCACTGCGGGAGTGCAGTGCATTGTTGTATGATGATTGGCCAGAGCATGCACCATGACCTGCATGCTTTAGCCAATCACAGCGCCCTCAGCTAAGAGGGCCATAATTGGCCAAAGGCAGGGTGCCTTTTGCCAATCATGGTTCAGGGGGACTAAGTCCACGCCCCACACTAGATAAGGCCGCCTGCACGTCGGCCTTGTGTAGTGTGTCATTGCTGGCGTGGACTAAGAGAGATTGTCATTTACATTGAGCAGGCAGGTTTTCAGTTAGCTGCAGTGTATTATATTTATATATATATATACATATATATATATATACAGTGGGGCAAAAAAGTATTTAGTCAGCCACCAATTGTGCAAGTTCTCCCACTTAAAAAGATGAGAGAGGCCTGTAATTGTCATCATAGATATACCTCAACTATGAGAGACAAAATGTGGAAACAAATCCAGACAATCACATTGTCTGATTTTTGAAAGAATTTATTTGCCAATTAAGGTGGAAAATAAGTATTTGGTCACCTACAAACAAGTAAGATTTCTGGATCTCACAGACTTGTATCTTCTTCTTTAAGAGGCTCCTCTTTCCTCCACTCATTACCTTTATTAATGGCACCTGTTTGAACTTGTTATCAGTATAAAAGACACCTGTCCACAACCTCAAACAGTCACACTCCAAACTCCACTATGGTGAAGACCAAAGAGCTGTCATAGGACACCAGAAACGAAAAATTTTAGATTTGCACCAGGCTGGGAAGACTGAATCTGCAATAGGCAAGCAGCTTGGTGTGAAGAAATCAACTGTGGGAGCAATAATTAGAAAATGGAAGACATTAAGACCACTGATAATCTCCCTCGATCTGTGGCTCCGCGCAAGATCTCACCCCATGGGGTCAAGATGATCACAAGAACGGTGAGCAAAAATCCCAGAACCACATGAGGGGACCTAGTGAATGACCTGTAGAGAGCTGGGACCAACGTAACAAAGGCTACCATCAGTAACACACTACGCCGCCAGGGACTCAGATCCTGCAGTGCTAGACGTGTCCCCCTGCTTAAACCAGTACATGTCCGGGCCCATCTGAGGTTTGCTAGAGAGCATTTGGATGATCCAGAGAGAGGATTGGGAGAATGTCATATTGTCAGATGAAATCAAAGTAGAACTGTTTGGTAGAAACACAACTGGTGAGTTGCAACCAAAGAACACCATACCTACTGTGAAGCATTGGGGGGGGGGCATCATGCTTTGGGGCTGTTTCTCTGCAAAGGGAACAGGACGACTGATCCGTGTACATGAAAGAATGAATGGGGCCATGTATCGTGCGATTTTGAGTACAAACCTCCTCCCATCAGCAAGGGCATTGAAGATGAAACGTGGCTGGGTCTTTCAGCATGACAATGATCCCAAACACACTGCCCGGACAATGAAGGAGTGGCTTCGTAAGAAGCATTTTAAGGTCCTGGAGTGGCCTAGCCAGTCTCCAGATCTCAACCCTATAGAAAACCTTTGAAGGGAGTTGAAAGTCCGTGTTGCCCAGCGACAGCCCCAAAACATCACTGCTCTAGAGGAGATCTGCATGGAGGAATGGGACAACATACCAGCAACAGTGTGTGACAACCTTGTGAAGACTTAGGCCGCGTACACACGAGCGGACTTTATGGAAGACTTTGCCCAGCGGACGGGATTTCGTCGGACAATTCGATCGTGTGTGGGCTCCAGCGGACTTTGTTTTCTCAAAAGTTGGATGGACTTAGATTTGAAACAAGTTTTAAATCTATCCGAACTCGAGTCCGGACGAAAAGTCCGCTCGTCTGTATGCTAGTTCGACGGATAAAAAGCCACGCTAGGGAAGCTATTGGCTACTGGCTATGAACTTCCTTGTTTTAGTTCGGTCGTACATCATCACGTACAAATTCGACGGACTTTGGTGGATTGTGTGTAGGCAAGTCCCTTCATTCGGAAAGTCCATCATAAAGTCCATCGAAAAGTCCGCCGGGCAAAGTCTTCTGTAAAGTCCGCTCGTGTGTACACGGCATTACAGAAAACGTTTGACCTCTGTCATTGCCAACAAAGGATATATAACAAAGTATTGAGATGAACTTTTGATATTGACCAAATACTTATTTTCCACCATAATTTGCAAATAAATTCTTTCAAAAATCAGACAATGTGATTGTCTGGATTTGTTTCCACATTTTGTCTCTCATAGTTGAGGTATACCTATGATGACAATTACAGGCCTCTCTCATCTTTTTAAGTGGGAGAACTTGCACAATTGGTGGCTGACTAAATACTTTTTTTCCCCACTGTATATATATATGTATCCAGTTTAGCTAGATCTGACTGCAGTCCATTCCTGGTGTACTGTTTCTAATATACTTCAGGCGGTGTACACAGTATACAGTGCTGTGCACCCATAGTACAGTTGCTCATACTTTTCTGGTGGTCAATACAGTACACCCATAGTTGTTATTAAACTTCTGTTGGTGTACACAGTACCGTGCACCCCTAGTGCAGTTGCTACTACTTTCCTGGTGGTGTACACAATACTTACAGTGCACCCATAGTTGTTATTACACTTCTGTTGGTGAACATAGTACCGCGCACCCCTAGTGCAGTTGCCACGACTTTCCTGGTGGTGTACACAATATATACAGTGCACCCATAGTTGTTATTAAACTGATATTGGAGTACACAGTACCGTGCACCCATAGTGCAGTTGCTACTTCTTTCCTGGTGGTGTTCACAATACACACAGTGCACCCATAGTTGTTATTACACTTCTGTTGGTGTACACAGTACCGTGCACCCCTAGCGCAGTTGCTACTACTTTCCTGGGTGTGTACACAATACATACAGTGCACCCATAGTTGTTATTAAACTTCTGTTGGTGTACACAGTACCGTGCACCCCTAGCGCAGTTGCTACTACTTTCCTGGTGGTGTACATAATACATACAGTTCACCCATAGTTGTTATTGTACTTCTGTTGGTGTACACAGTACCGTGCACCCCTCATGCAGTTGCTACTACTTTCCTGGTGGTGTACACAATACATACAGTGCACCCATAGTTGTTATTACACTTCTGTTGATGTACACAGTACCGTGCACCCCTAGTGCAGTTGCTACTACTTTCCTGGTGATGTACACAATACATACAGTGCACCCATAGTTATTACACTTCTGTTGGTGTACACAGTACCGTGCACCCCTAGTGCAGTTGCTATTACTTTCTTGGTGGTATATACAGTACACAATACAGTGTAGTGTTTTTTTGCTAAACAAAATTTACAGCATGTCCGGAAGGCCACCAAGGAGAGACAAATGTCCACAAGCCACTAAAAGAGGGCAAGCAGGCTCTACAGTCAACAGTGCTGGTCATGGGCACGGTGCATCCTTAGCACGTGGCCGTGGGGCACGATTGTCCTTTTTTTACTGCAGCTGGCCGTGTTATTGAGCCACTACATGCAGAAGAGTTGGTGGAATGGATGACAAAGGTCATCCTCCTCATCCTCTGTCACCCAGGCTCAGAGTAGCTTGCCTGCCAATGAAGCTGCCAAAGTGGTCTATTCCATCAGCTCCATGTCAACAGTCACTCCTTCCCTAGCCCTACCATCATGCATGGAGGAGACCCCCGAACTATTCAACCACAGTGTTGGGTACATGCTGCAGGAGGATGTGCAGCGATTTGAAGGCTCTGATGATGTTACCCAGGTTGAGGAAGGGAGTAACGTCAGCTTAGAGAGAGGGGGTGCCCAAGAAGGTCAAGAAACTGGCAGTCATGTTTCCCCAGCTGCAGCATACTGCCAAGTTTGCTCCAGTGATGAGGAGGGAGGGGATTATGAGGTCACTGGCTCAACTTGGGTGCCTGATAGAAGAGAGGAGGAGGAGGCACATCTCCAATGAGGTAGGAAGCCTTCCACGGGGTAGCTTAAGGGCAGCCACCCTATTGCATCACCCCACGCAGAGATAAGTAGGTGCAGGGCACTGCTGACTCCCCACATAATTCGAAAAGTTCTTTGGTGTGGGCCTTTTTGATACGTGTACAGCAGATTGCACCGTTGCTGTTTGCACAATATGTCTGAAATGTATCAAGCGTGGCCAAAACAGCAGCCGATTGGGCACCACATGCTTGACCAGACATATGACGACCTCCTATGCAGTCTGTTGGCAACAGCACTTAAAAGACCCACATCAAAGAACAAGGTGGACCTCTCCTTGCTCCTCATCAGCTGGGATCTCCAATCCCACTATACCTCCAGTCCTCTCAGAAACCTGCACTGAGAGGAATGAAGGTATAGAAATAGGTGTCCCAAGTACTTGTGGCCAATCTGCTAGCGGTACACCAACATTCGATTTTAGCAGGCAAATTTCCCTACCCCAGTTGCTAAACCATCAAAAGAAATTTGGTCCCAGCCATCCACATGCTCAGCGTCTAAATGCTAGCTTGGCCAAATTGCTAGCACTGCAACTGCTGCTTTTTCAGCTGGTAGACTCTGCCCCCTTTCGTGAATTTGTGAAATGTGCGGTACCTCAGTGGCAGGTTCCCAAACTCCATTTCTTTTAATGGAAGGCCATTCTGGCTCTCTACCAGCATGTGGATGGCAATGTCTTGGCCTCGTTGGACAGGGCGGCCAGCAGTAAGGTGCATATTACCGCTGACTTATGGTCAAGCAGGCATTGACAGGGATGTTACCTTTCTTTCATGACGCACTGGGTAACTCTGCTGGCAGCTGGGAAGGATGCAGGACAGGGTTCAGTATTGGAGCTTGTTCTGCCACCACACATTCCAAAATGCTAGTGGTGATTCTGCCACAGCTTTCTCCTCCACCCCCTCCTCTTCTTCTTCCTCTATGGCCTCTTCCTCTGCAGATTTCTCCTCTGAACTAGCGGTGCTCCATAGGCATTCAAGAGGCTACGCATGAACTCAGGCAAAAAGATGCCATGCGGTGCTTGAGTTGGTCTGCTTAGGGGACAGGAGCCACACTGGGGCAGAGATTTTGGCTGGGAGGAGGTGGTTGAGGATCATGTGTCCCTTAGTGACCCAGAGGACTCAGGATCGAATGCATCTGCAAACCTACACTGCATGGCGTCCCTGATCCTGCAAAGCCTGCGCAAGGACCCTAGAATTCGTGGTATCAAGGAGAGGCATCATTACTGGCTGGCAATCCTTCTTGATCCACGTTACAAGTGTAAGGTTGCAGAACTTATCCAGCCTTCGCCGAGGGAGCAGAGGATGAAAGATCTATGGGAGGCCTTGCAGAAAGGCTTGTGCAATGCGTTTCCAGAGCCTGGGAGATTACAATTTCCTGGTGCTGGACAACGTGTTGAAGCTTCATTCATTCACAGAAAGAGCGGTGGAGAAGGTGGCCGGCTGACCGATGCCTTCAGGCAATTCTTCAGTCCTCAGTGCCCGGGTCTGATCGGTTCCAGCAACCATCGCAAGCATCTGAATTACATGGTGCAGGAATATCTAAGGGCAAGATCAGACTTGGAGACCTTTCCACCAGAACATCCACTGGGTTACTGGGTCTTGAGGATAGACCACTGGCCAGAGCTTGCTCAATATGCAATTGAGCTACTGGCCCGTCCTGCATCCAGCATTCTTTCTGAGAGCGCATTCAGTGCTGCTGAAACCGATCACAGAGTGTGCCTGTCCACAGACTCTGTTGATTGGCTCACATGCATAAAAATGAATCAGTCTTGATGCTGATGTAACCAAATTATTTTTCTATGGATGTGGGATCCCTTGAAGACTGCATATGCTGAGTGACTATCCTATTATGCTGAGTGACTATCCTATTCCTTCTCAATTTTCATGATAATAGCTTCTAAGAATATTTTCAGTTCAGGGCACCACCACCACTACCTAAGGCCCAATTCTAATGTCGCTGTTTAACAGGGGCTCGTAATTACAATTTTTGATCAAATATTTAACAGCAGGGCTCGTTCCTGTGCTCACCAAGAGTATCTGTGAAGGGTTGCAGTGTTGTGGCACCACCACCACCACTGCCTAAGGCCCAATTTTTCTGCCCCTGTTTAACAGGCGCGCGTAATTACAATTTTTGATCTAATTTTTCACAGCAGGGCCTGTTCCTGCACTCAACAAAAGTATCTGTGAGGCTTTACAGTGTTGTGCCACCACCACCAGCACCATAGACTAAGGCCCAATTTTTCTGCCCCTGTTTAACAGGTGCGCGTAATTACAATTTTTTATCTAATATTTCACAGTAGGGCCTGTTCCTGTGCTCAACAAAAGTATGTGTGAGTAGGGATGAGCTTCGTGTTCGACTCGAACATGCATTCGACTCGAACACCGTGTGTTCGGTCGTTCGCCGAATTACGAACGTTAACGTTCGCGCCAAATTCGAGTGGCACGTCATGGCCCATAATTCACTGCGGCATCACAGTGCATTGCTGGCTGATGATTGGCTAAGCATGCACTATGACCCGCATGCTTGGCCAATCACAGTGCCGTGTGTACAGAGAGCCGTAATTGGCCAAAGCCAGGGAGGCTTTGGCCAATTATGGCTCAGGGGGTTTAGTAAACGCCCCACACTATATAAAGCCACCTGCACGTCGAGCCCTGTGTAGTGTGTTGCGGTGGAGAGAGATAGATAAACAGAGAGACAGTGTTATTTGATTTAAGTTAGATAGAGTAGGCAGGTCGAGTCAGTTAGCTGCACTTGCAGTGTATTGTGTATATATATATATATATATATATATATATATATATATATATATATATGCATCCCAGGTGTTGTTATATATACACACACTGTATTCAGTTTAGCTAGATCCATTCCTGTTATTCTCTTCCTAATATACTGACAGGCAGGCAGGTGTTTTTACAGTATTTCCAGTTAGTGTACTGTGTACCCTGCACAGTTGCACCTACAGTATAGCTATCTGAAGCCAGGTGCTTGTGTGCTTCTTCTGATACTATTAATAGCACAGGCAGGCTCTTGAATAGGGATGAGCTTCGAGTTCGATTTGAACTCATGTTCGACTCGAACATCGGCTGTTCGCCAGTTCGCCGAATAGCGAACAATTTGGGGTGTTCGCGGCAAATTCGAAAGCCGCGGAACACCCTTTAAAAGTCTATGGGAGAAATCAAAAGTGCTAATTTTAAAGGCTTTTATGCAAGTTATTGTCATAAAAAGTGTTTGGGGACCTGGGTCCTGCCCCAGGGGACATGGATCAATGCAAAAAAAAGTTTTAAAAAACGGCCGTTTATTCAGGAGCAGTGATTTTAATAATGCTTAAAGTGAAACAATAAAAGTGTAATAATCCTTTAAATTTCGTACCTGGGGGGTGTCTATAGTATGCCTGTAACGGGGCGCATGTTTCCCATGTTTAGCACAGTCTGACAGCAAAATGACATTTCAAAGGAAAAAAAGTCATTTAAAACTACTCGCGGCTATTAATGAATTGCCGGTCCGACAATACACATAAAAGTTCATTGATAAAAACGGCATGGGAATTCCCCACAGGGGAATCCTGAACCAAAATTTAAAAAAAAATGACGTGGGGGTCCCCCTAAATTCCATACCAGGCCTTTCAGGTCTGGTATGGATATTAAGGGGAAACCGACCAAATTTTTTTTTTAAATGGCGTGGGGTCCCCCCAAAAATCCATACCAGACCCTTATCTGAGCATGCAACCTGGCAGGCCGCAGGAAAAGAGGGGGGACGAGAGAGCACCCCCCCTCCTGAACCGTACCAGGCCACATGCCCTCAACATTGGGAGGGTGCTTTGGGGTAGCCCCCCAAAACACCTTGTCCCCATGTTGATGGGGACAAGGGCCTCATCCCCACAACGCTTGCCCGGTGGTTGTGGGGGTCTGCGGGCGGGGGGCTTATCGGAATCTGGAAGCCCCCTTTAACAAGGGGACCCCCAGATCCTGGCCCTCCCCCCTGTTTGAAATGGTAAGGGGGTACAAATGTACCCCTACCATTTCACAAAAAAAAAGTGTAAAAAATTAAAAAAATTACAAGAGACAGTTTTTGACAATTCCTTTATTTAAATGCTTCTTATTTCTTCTATCTTCTTTCTTCTATCTTCTACCTTCTTTCTTCTATCTTCCTTCGGTTTCTTCCTCCATCTTCTTCTTCTTCTGGTTCTTCTGGTTCTTCTGGTTCTCGCTAGGCATCTTCCTCCGCAGCGCCAGCATCTTCTTCCCTTCTTCTCCGCCACTCCGCATCCACCATGATGGGAGGCTCCCGCTGTGTGACGCTTCTCCTCTTCTGACGGTTCTTAAATAATGGAGGGCAGAGCCACCCGGTGTAAGCATTATTAAAATCACTGCTCCCGAAAAAATGTCCGTTTTTAAAACTTTTTTTGCATTGATCCATGTCCCCTGGGGCAGGAAAAAGGTCCCAAAACACTTTTTATGACAATAACTTGCATATAAGCCTCTAAAATTAGCACTTTAGATTTTTCATGTTTATGTCCCATAGACTTTAACGGTGTTCGCGTGTTCAAACTAATTTTTTGCCTGTTCGCATGTTCTGGTGCGAACCGAACAGGGGGGTCTTCGGCTCATCCCTACTCTTGAAATATTTCCAGTTAGTGTACTGTGTAACCCTGCACAGTTGCACCTACAGTATAGCTACCTGAAGCTACGTGCTTGTGTGCTTCTTCTGATACTATTAACAGCACAGGCAGCCTCTTGAAGTATTTCCGGTTAGTGTACTGTGTAACCCTGCACAGTTGCACCTACAGTATAGCTACCTGAAGCCAGATGCTTGTGTGCTTCTTCTGATACTATTAATAGCACAGGCAGGCTCTTGAAGTATTTCCAGTTAGTGTACTGTGTAACCATGCACAGTTGCACCTACAGTATAGCTACCTGAAGCCAGGTGCTTGTGTGCTTCTTCTGATACTATTAATAGCACAGGCAGGCTCTTGAAGTATTTCCAGTTAGTGTACTGTGTAACCCTGCACAGTTGCACTTACAGTATAGCTACCTAAAGACAAGTGCAGGTGTTCTCATACTAATAATACTACAGGCAGGCAGTTGATTCTGCTAGCTGCAGTATAATCAGTATATATATATATACATCCCAGTTTTATGCAGCTACATCTCACTGCAGGCCAAGAGTATGTATGGAAGGCCAACAAGGAGAGGCAGACAGTCACAAACAATAAAAGAGGGCAAACAGGCTCTGTGTCTAGAGGTAACAGTGCTGGTCGTGGACACGGTGCATCCTCATCAGCACGTGGCCGGGGGACACACTTGGCCTTTTTTTCGGCAGCTGGCCGTGTTGAGCCGCAACATGTGGAAGACTTGGTCGATTGGATGACCAAGCCGTCCTCATCCTCCTCATCCTCTCTCACCCAGGCTCAGGGTACTTTGTCTGGCAAAGCAGCTGCCAACGCGGCCTCTTCCCTCGGCTCAATGGCATCAGTCACTCCTTCTCTAGCCCCACCATGTCCTCCTGAGGAGTCCCCCGAACTGTTTGACCACAGTGTTGGGTACATGTTCCAGGAGGATGCCCAGCGTTTTGAAGGCTCCGATGATGGTACTCAGCTAGAGGAAGCCAGTAACGTGAGCCCAGACAGAGGGGGTGCCCAAGAAGGACAGCAATCTGGCAGTCATGTTCCCCCTGCTGCAGCATACTGCCAGGTTTGCTCCAGTGATGAAGACGGAGGGGATGATGAGGTCACTGACTCCATGTGGGTGCCTGATAGGAGAGAGGAGAAGGCACATTACCAATGAGGCAGGATGCCCTCCAGGGGCCAGCAAAAGGGCAGCACACTGACTGCATCAGACCGCAGAGCTCCGCATGTGCAGGGCGCTGCTGTCTCTGCACGTTATTCCAAAAGTTCTTTGGTGTGGGCCTTTTTTGATACGAGTGCATCAGATCGCACTGCTGCTATTTTCAACATATGTCTCAAGCGTATCTCGCGTGACCAAAACATCTCCCGCTTGGGCACCACATGCTTGACCAGACATATGTTGACCTGCCATGCAGTTCATTGACAAGCGTACCTAAAAGACCCACACCAAAGAAGAAAGAGGACCTCTTCTTGCTCCTCATCAGCTGGGATCTCCAACCCCACTATACCTTCAGTCCTCTCTGAGACCTGCACTGAGAGGAATGAAGGTGTAGAATTAGGTGTGTCACAGAAAAGTACTTGCGGGCAATCTGCTATCAGTACACCAAGGTCAGATTGTACCAGGCAAATTTCCCTGCCCCAGCTGCTGCACCGCAGAAAGAAGTTTGCTCCCAGCCATCCACATGCCCAGCCGTTGAATGCTAGCTTGGCAAAATTGCTAGCACTTCAACTGGGCTACCCCAAAGCACACTCCCAATGTTGAGGGCATGTGGCCTGGTACGGTTCAGGAGGGGGGGCACTCGCTCATCCCCCTTAATATCCATACCAGACCTGAAGGGCCTGGTATGGAATTTGGGGGAACCCCACGTCATTTTTTAAAAAATTTTGGTTTGGGGTTCCCCTGTGGGGAATTCCCATGCCGTTTTTATCAATGAACTTTTATGTGTATTGTCGGACCGGCAATTCATTAATAGCCGCGAGCAGTTTAAATGACTTTTTTTCCTTTGAAATGTCATTTTGCTGTCAGACTGTTCTAAACATGCACCCCTTTACAGGCATACTATAGACACCCCCCAGGTACGAAATTTAAAGGGATATTACACTTTTATTGTTTCACGTTAAGCATTATTAAAATCACTGCTCCTGAAAAAACGGCCGTTTTTAAAACTTTTTTTGCATTGACCCAGGTCCCCAAACACTTTTTATGACATTACCATGAATATAAGCCTTTAAAATTAGCACTTTTGATTCCTCCCATAGACATTTAAAGGGTGTTCCGCGGCATTCGAATTTGCCGCGAACACCCCAAATTGTTCTCTGTTCGGCGAACTTGCGAACAGCCGATAATCGAGTCGAAAATGAGTTCGAGTCGAACTCGAAGCTCATCCCTAGCCACGAAGATGGTGAGCAGTGACAGTGCATGCATCAGTGACACTCGCCCCCTTGTCCACCTGTTGGAGCACACGCTGCATGGAATAATGGACAGGGCACTTGAGGCAGAACAGAGGCAGGAAGGAGGACTTCCTTAGCTCTCAAGGCCCCCTTTATCCAGACAGTGTTCCTGTATGTACACCAATCACACAGGAAGAGGAGGAGGATTATGTCAGCATGGAGGTGGAGCCTTGGCACTCAGCATCAGCAGCAGTCTTTAAGGGATCATTTACAGTCCCAAGAAACCCATGGACTTGTACTTGGCTGGGAGGAGGTGGCTGCGGATCATGTCGTCCTTAGTGACCCAGAGGACTCCGGACCGAATGCCTCAGCAAACCTACGCTGCATGGCCTCCCTGATCCTGCAAAGCCTGCGGAAGGATCCTCATATTCATGATATCAAGGAGAGGGATCTTTACTGGCTGGAAACCCTCCTTGATCCACGTTACAAGGGTAAGGTTGTGGACCTTATCTTGCCGCCGCAGAGGGAGCAGAGGATGAAACATCTTCGGGAGGCCTTACAGAAAGGTCTGTGCAACGCATTCCTAGAGACTGGGAGGTTACAAACTCCTGTTCCTGGACAACGTGTTGCTGAGGCTTCGGTCTACTGGCCTGTCCTGCATCCAGCGTTCTTTCGGAACGCACATTCAGTGCTGCTGGAGGCTTTGTAACTGATCACAGGGTACGCCTGTCCACCGACTCGGTCGATTGGCTCACCTTCATAAAAATGAATCAGTCTTGGATCACCACCAGCTACCAAGCAACTGATGCTGATGTAATCAAATAATTTTTTTTTAAATGTCAGATTCCTTCAAGACTCCCTATTCTGATGCTGAGTGACTATCCTGTTATGCTGAGTGACTATCCTCTTCCTCCTCAATGATCATGCTGATAGCTTGTAAGAATATTTTTGGTTCTGGGCGCCTCTACCAGTGGCTAAGGCCCAATTTTTCAGCCCCTGTCTAACAGGGGCGTGTAATTACAATTTTTGATGCAATATTTTGCAAGGAGGGTTCGTTGCTGCGCTCCAACTAGAGTATCTGTGAAGGGTTGCAGTGTTGTGGTACCAGTGCCTAAGTTTCAATTTTTCTGCCCCTGTTCGACAGGGACATGTAATTACAATTCTTGATCTAATATTTCACAGCAGGGCCTGTTTCTGCGCCCACCAAGAGTAACTGAGGACTTACAGTGTTGTGGCACCAGCACCACCACCACCATCACCAAAGGCCCAATTTTTCTGACTCTGTTCAACAGGGGTCTGTATATACAATTCTTGATCTAATATTTCACTGCAGGGCCCTGTGAGGGCTTACAGTGTTGTGGCAACACCAACACCTAAGGCCCCAATTTCTGCAGAGTATATAGGGCAGGCCCCTACTTTCAAACATCCAACTTACAAATGACTCCTACTTGCAAACGGAAGGAGACAACAGGAAGTGAGATGAAATCTACCCCTAGGAAGGGAAATTCTCTCCTGTAAGAGTTAATATGGGAAAAGCGTTTCTCCTCTCCACTGATGCTTTATCACCAATCCTTGTTTCACTAAAAAACCCAAAGTGTCAAATAACATTTTTCATTGGGACAGAGGTGAGGTGAAATCTTCTGAAGAGGTGCACAGACAGCAAAACAAATGTCACAGGGGTGATAACCCTTCCCTATGTTTTCCAAAAAGCTTAAAATAGATTTTTTGGCTGGAGCTACACTTTAAAAATGTACAAGTTCAAAATTACAAACAGATTCTACTTAACAACAAACCTACAGTCCTTGTCTTGTTTGCACCGCCTGTATACTGCTGTTCAGAGTATATAGGGCCTGGAGGCCCCATGCCTTTCCTTTTTTAATTTGGGTGCAGGGTTCCCCTTAATATCCATACAAGACCCAAAGAGCCTGGTAATGGACTGGGGGGTGGGGGGTACCCATGCCATTTGTCTCACTGATTTTCATCCATATTGCTTGGACCCGACATTACATTAAAGCCACAAGCAGTTTTAAATGACCTTTATTCCTTTAAAAATGTCATTTTGTGCAGGGACTGTTCTAAGCACGGGAAACACGCGCCACTTTACAGGCATACTATAGAGACACACCCCTGGTATGACATTTAAAGGAATATTTCACTTTTTTTCACTTTAAGCATCATTAAAATCACTGCTCTCGAAAAAATGGCCGGTTTTTTTGCATTGATACATGTCCCCTGGGACAGGACCTGGGTCCCCAAACCCTTTTTAGGACAATACCATGCAAATTAGCCTTTAAAATTAGCACTTTTGATTTTGAACATTCGAGTCCCATAGACTTCAATGGGGTTCTAACGTTCGTGCAAAGTTTTGGTCCGTTTGCAAGTTCCGGGGGGTGTTCGGCTCATCCCTATCTGTGAGGCTTTACAGTGTTGTGCCATCACCATCACCACCGCCTAAGGCCCAATTTTTCTGACCCTGTCTAACAGGGGGGCGTAATTACAATTTTTGATCTAATATTTCACAGCAGGGCCTGTTTCTGTGCTCAACAAAAGTGTGAGGCTTTACAGTGTTGTGCTACCACCACCGCCTAAAGCCCAATTTTTCTGCCCCTGTTTAACAGGGGCATGTAATTACAATTCCTGATATAATATTTCACAGCAGGGCCTGTTCCAGCACCCACCAAGAGTAACTGTGAGGGCTTACAGTGTTCTGGTACCACCAACACCTAAGGCCCAATTTTCCACAGAGTGTAAAGAGCAGGCTGTATAGTATACACAGGCGGTCCCCTATTTTTAAACATCCGACTTACAAACGACTCCTACTTACAAATGGAGGGAGACAACAGGAAGTGAGAGGAAATCTACCCCTAGGAAGGGAAATTCTCTCCTGTAAGAGTTAATATGGGAAAAAGATAAAGCATCCCCACTGATGCTTTATCACCAATCCTTGGGTCCCTAATAACTCAAAATTTTCAAAATCCAATTGTCATTGGGACAGAAAGTGAGGTGAAATCTTCTGAACAGGGGCACAGACAGCAAAACAAATGTTACAGGGGTGATGATAACCCTTCCCTATGTTATCCAAAAAACTTAAAAATTGATTTTTTGGCTGGAGCTACACTTACAAAATGTACCTGTTCCAAATTATAAACAGATTCAACTTAAGAACAAACCTACAGTCCCTATCTTGTTTGTAACCCGGGGACCGCCTGTATACTGCTGCTGTTTGGAGTAAATATGGCCTGGGGGCCCCACGCCTTTTTTAAAAATAATTGGGTGTGGGGTTACCCTTAATATCCATACCAGACCCAAAGGGTAATGGGCTGGGGGGGCAACATTACATTACAGCTGCAAGCAGTTTTAAATTACTTTTTTTCCTTTAGAAATGTCATTTTGTGCAGGGACTATTCTACACATGGGAAAAATGTCCCACTTTACAGGCATACTATAGACACCCCCCAGGCATGATATTTAAAGAAATATTACACTTGTATTGTTTCACTTTAAGCATTATTAAAATCACTGCTCCTGAAAAACGGACATTTTTAAAACTTTTTTTTGCATTGATACATGTCCCCTGGGGCAGGACCCAGGTCCCCAAACACTTTTTATGATAATAACTTGCATATTAGCCTTTAAAATTAGCCCTTTTGATTTTTCATGTTCGAGTCCCATAGACTTTAAAAGGGTTCGCATAAATTTTTGGTCTGTTCGCATGTTCTGCGGCGAACCGAACCAGGGGGTGTTCAGCTCATCCCTAGTCCTAACACTATATGGATAAGTTAAAGTGTTAAACCCAAGAAAAAAACTGTACAGTATTGCACCTTACCAAATCTTAGACGAGATGCCTGCATTATTTTCCTTTTTTAGGATTTTCTCCTTTATTTCTTGTGAATTACACACTCTGTCCTTTCGTTTCTCCACTCTTTGTTCCACTATATCAATGAAGTGATGCATGATTGTCAAACAAGCTGAACTTCAAACATGCTTGCCTTAACTCACCCCCAGTATATGGTAGATTATTAGGACTAGTAGTTACACAAAAAGATAAGAATGTTTGTGGTTGGTTTTTCAGCTCACTGAAAGTGAAAAGAATATTGTATATCTGGCAAGGTCAACAGGTATTTTTTGTACTTGTTGAAAATGTTCCTAGTCTAAAAAAAAATGTACTTCATATAAGGACTGATAAGATGCTTTATACTACATTTTTGTTTAAGGTTTATATAAAAACTTTTAATGAAAGTGAACCTGTGTTGTGCCCATACAGAGCAAAAAAAAAAAGTTCACTTAGCTGAGCATACATACCCATCATCACCACACCATTCTTTTTGATCACATGGAGCGATTAGAAATACCCTGTAATTCTAGGTAGTGGGAGAACATGAATCATTCAGTTCTTACATGATGCTGGTGCTGGATAGGGCCTGGACAAGAATCCTTATCTCTATGTAGGTTCCCTGTTGGGAAGTTCTGAACGTGGCTTCAATCAGACTATACTGTAGGTCTGATGGTTATGGTCTTGTCCCCCCTAGCTCCTCCAACCTTGTAGTGAGGTAATAAAAAAGAATGTGTGGACATTTTAAATTTATAGTTTGTTACGTGGGAAGAAGTAAGAGAGACTGGGAGACTCTGGGTTATCTTACGCTAAGTATGCTTATTATAGCTAAACAACTTTTTGACCTTAAGTCTTCTGGGAAATCACAGAGTGTTGGAGGTCCAAAGGGCTACATAAGTGGCTTTGGCTGGGATAAATGATTAATGGTCTCCCGACCAACTAACTAACCAACTAACCTCTTCAGCACTCTCCTGCTACTCCTTCCACCATCACAGACACCATTAAAATATCCAGAATTGACTGCTGTCAGAAACTAGAATAATCAATGACATCACCCTCTCCATCATGCTACAGTGCTTGGACCCAAGCATTGGCGGCTAGGCTCAAGTGCTGCATCATGAAGAAGGTCACATAATTCCCTACACCTAAAAAACTGGGTATTGTTTAATGCTGACCACAGAATATGATGCAGCATGAGAGCACTGGAGGAATAAGTATTAGATTGGGATTCTGCTTTACACAGACACCGCTACTTTTCCCTAAATAGACAACGTGAAATTGTCTCTTTATGTGAACCCTTTCCTTGAAGTATTTTCAAACTAGGAACTGGGCTACATATATTATTTGTTGAAGCATTATGTGAATGATGTCTAAATATTCGGATTCAAAGCCTGCTGGTGTTTCTTACAATTTTCATATTTGCTTCACTGCAATGTTTTGATGAATACATTTTTATCATTTTAAAACAAAAATGAAGAGGTAAGGCTGGTGGCAAAGCAACCTCAGAGAATGCAGAATACCTTCCTTCAATATAATGGACCACTCTTGCATCCTTCTCATCTTCAGCAGATTTTACTCATTAAACTACTACCATTCACCAATAAATAATGAAATTCTTTGGAGAACAACAGTGACACATCTTGTGATGGTTATATTGACAAATAAAAATTGAAAAATTGTGTCGGTTTCCATATAGCATATATCTGTTTTATTTTATTTGAAGAGATGGTTATTATTTATTTGTTTTTCTAACATCTAGGTTTCCTTAGGGTGTAAATGTGTAATGGTAAAATACTTAATTACAAGGTTGAGTGTCTTCTGGTATCCTTGGGTAAAACAGCATAAGGCTAACAACTTTATAGAAAGCTGAATTATCAATTTTCCATGCTAAAGTCAGAATTGATGGTTCGCACTGATGCAAAGAATTTTAATAAATACATCAGTTATACCAGAGTGTAAAACATCAGATTATGAAATGCATTATGAAATAAATGTAACATTTTTTGCAATCTTTAAAGCAAAATTTCAGCCAAAAATGACAAGATAACAATTAAAAGCCCATTCAAAGGTTAAAATAACAAAACCCCCTTCTGCTATCATTTTCACCTTCAATCCAGATATTTCCCCTTTTTTGTCCAACTAGATGTCCTCAGTGTGATGGCAAACATCATTCAATTCATTTCCTCTGAGCCACAGCCAACCTGGACCTGCCCCAGCCTGTTAGCGGCAGGTAATGTAAAAGAAACACACCAATGAGCTCATCTGTCTGTCCCTCTGCTTTTGCTTCCTTTCAGCATTAGGGATGAGCTCAATGTTAGAATCAAATGCAAGTTCAACTCGAATATCAGGTGATCGCCCATTCGCCGAACAGCAAATATTATGGGGCATTTGTGGGAAATTCGAGCACAGCAGAACACCCCATAATGCTCTGCGAGATTGCAGTGCATTGCTGTATGATGATTGGCCAAAGCATGCTTTGGCCAATCACAGCGCTCTCTGCTGAGAGAGCCATATTTGGCCAAAGGCCTTTGGCCAATTATGGCTCAGGGGGACTAAGTCCCCGTCCCACACTATATAAGGCTGCTTACATAGCAGCCATGTATAGTGTGTGGACGGAGGTAGATTAAGACAGATTAGGCAGGCAGGTTAGTTAGTGGCAGTGTATTTGATAGATATAATATTATTATTATTATTATATATTATATATTCCTTTTTTTACACATATATACTCTGCAATTAGTGTAGTGACACTACACATTAGTGTAGTGTAGTACTACACATTAGTGTAGTATTAGTGACTAGATATTCATTATTCATTATAGACTCTATATTCAGTCAATGCAGGCAGTGTAGTTTATATAACACAGTGTATTGAAGTGGTTGAAGAGAACCCTGTGCCAAAATAGAAAAAAAACAAAGCATGGAGGTCCCCCCACCCCAAATCAGGTCTGGTATGTATTTTAAGGGGAATCCCGCATCAAAATAAAAAAAATAAAAAAAAGGGGGGGGGGCCCCCAAAATCCATACCAGACCCTTATCCAAACATGCAACCTGGCAGGCTGCAGGAAAAAGGGGGGTGAGACAGCGCCCCCCCCCTCCTGAACGTATTAGGCCACATGCCCTCAAAATGGGGATGGTGCTTTGGGGTCCCCGGTGGTTGTGGGGATCTGAGGGCGAGGGGCTTATTGGGGTGGGGTGCTTATTGGAATCTGGAAGCCCCCAGATCCCAGCCCCCCATGTGAATGGGTAGGGGTACATTGTACCCCTACCCATTCACCAAAAAAGTGTCAAAAAAATAAAAATCCATCATCAATCACGGCACCGACAGTCCTTAGAAAAAATATGTGATGCCGGGGGGGGCAGAGGGGTGGCTATATAACAGCTGTCAAAGAGAAAAGACACCAGAGGCGGGGTTTTCCCATCATTTTTCTTTTTGGGACAGTTGGCGCCATGATTGATGATGGACTTACATCGTGGGACACTTTTTTGTTTTAATAAAGGAATAGTCAAAAACTGTCTGCAGTCATTTTTACTTTGACACTTTTTTGGTGAATGGGTAGGGATACAATGTACCCCATACCCATTCACATGGGGGGCCGGGATCTGGGGGGTCCCCATGTTAAAGGGGATTCCAGATTTCGATAAGCCCCCTGCCCGCAGACCCCCACAACTACCTGGCAAGGGTTGTGGGGATGAGGCCCTTGTCCCCATCAATATGGGGACAACGTGTTTTGGGGGACCCCAAAACACCCTCCCTATGTTGAGGGCATGTGGCATGGTACGCTTCAGGAGAGGGGGCGCTCTCTCATCTCCCCTTTTCGTGTGGCCTGCCAGGTTACATGCTCGGATAAGGGTCTGGTATGTATTTTGGGGGGCCCCCATGCCATTTTTCTATCTTGGTGCAGGGTTCCCCTTAAAATCCATACCAGACCTGAAGGGCCTGGTATGGATTTTGGGGGGATCCCCATGCCATTTTTTATTTTTTTTGCATGGAGTTATCCTTAATATCCATACCAGACCCCAAGGGCCTGGTAATGGACTGGGGGGAACCCACACCATTTTTTTCAATGATTTTTTATGTATATTGCTGGGATCCGACAATACATTACAGCAGCAAGCAATTTTAAATGACATTTTTTCCTTTAGAAATGTCATTTTGCTGCGGTACTGTTTTAAACATGGGGAAAATTTGCTACTTTACAGGCAGACTAAGGGGACCCCCAGGCATGATATTTAAAGGAATATTTCATTTTTATTGTTTCACATTAAGCATTCTTAAAATCACTGCTCCTGAAAAAACGTTTGTTTTAAAAACTTTTTTACCAGGGTCCCCAAACACCTTTTTATGGTAATAACTTGCATATAAGCCTTTAAAATCAACATTCGTGTCCCATAGACTTTAATGGTGTTCACACTAATTTTTTGTCTCTTCGCATGTTCTGGTGCGAACCAAACTGAGGGGTGTTCGGCTCATTCCTATTCAGCATGCTTATTGTCAGCACATGAACTGTTTGACTCCTTCCTCTTATGCTTTGTACACACGGTAGGATTTTCTGATGGAAAACGTGCGATCGGAGCTTGTTATCGGAAATTAAAAATGTGCGATCGGAGCTTGTTGTCGGAAATTCCTACCATGTGTGGGCTCCATCAGACTTTTTCCATCGGAATTTCCGACACACAAAGTTTTAGAGCAGGCTATAAAATTTTCCGACAACAAAATTTGATCGCGTCAATTCCGACCGTGTGTGGCCAATTCCTACGCACAAAGTGCCACGCATGCTCAGAATAAATTCCGAGACTGAACTGCTGGTAAAATTAGCTTTCATAATGGATATAGCATTTTTGTCACGCTGCAATGTTTTAAATTGTTTAATATCACTTTCTTCTTCTTTATAATGCTAGAAGAATGAAGTTGTTTTGCTGCTCATATTCACACAGAGTTCTCACAAATGTCTTTCTTTATTATTTATCGTGATTTCATTAATATAATATTTTTATTTGTCACATCTACCGAAAAAAAAAATTGTTTTTGATGTTTTTAGATTAAAAATTTTTATTTTGGATTTTTGTAAATCCTGATCTTGTGTTTTATTTATTTATTTTTTTTAAACTCCAGAATAGATTTGGGTGTGTTTTGTGTGTCAAGTTACCACAACATGATTACTATCTTGTATTATTTAATCTCAAGGAGGTTGCTTGTTGTTGGTGTCTCATGTTAATTTCACATTGTATTTTTGAAATATACCTGCCTCCTCACAAACAAACTGTACTTTTTGAATGAAAACACACATAGGGGAGTATAATAGAAAAAAATATCTTTATTAAGGGGTCATAACCAAACAAAGAAGGAGGCAGCGCTAGATAAACAGCAGAAATTGGCAAAGCCTTTGGCCCCCAGGGCACACAACTATTTTAATGCAAAATTGTTGGCCTGAGGAGTCCATATATAAGGGAGTACAATCTGGTCCAGAAGTGGTCATACAAGAGCCTGCATCTTTTGTCAGACCAGACTGAACCCAGATCATCACTCTTTGGTCTTCCTTATATGCTTCCTTCCAGGCTGTGTCTGTGGTGTCGGAGGTGTGGCAGGAGGAGGAGTACCTAGAGGAGGAGGAGGAGGACCATGGTTGAGCTTACAAATGTGGCTTTGGCTTGTGAGTAGGCCACTCAACCCCTTTTTTAGTGCTTGGAAGATGAGATACTCACATATTAGGTGTTGGCCCCCCTCCATTTCCTGCATTTTGCAGGCTGTTATGTATGCAAAGTCCTCTTGAACACAGTTGGGGGTTCTGAGGGCCACAGTAGCCTTCCAAAATAGGCCAATTGCTGCCTCCTCCAGGTTACTCCTCTTCCTGCCACTTTTTGTTTGAATGTGGGGGGAAGGGACCTGGGTATCGTGCAGGCTACTGGGCCCGGCCACCTCCTGGCTGAGACTTTCCTGTGTATGAAAAAGGCTCATCGTTTTAGTTTTTGGTTCATCAATCACAATCAGAAATTAGGAATCCAAACTAACATAGATTTAACATCATTAATTTGACCAACAGAAATATTTAGAAGAATGCTATACCTGGCTTAAGCTGGGCTCCTCCACATATTGCTGCCTGGAAGGCCCAGGTTGGGCGTCTGAAGCCTCAGCTGGGGTGGAAGGAAGCGTTGAAGGAAGACTGGAGAGTGCTGGCCTGGGTTCAGTCTGACCTGCCAGAAAATGCAGTCTGTCATAGTACCACAGCCTGGGGACATAAATGGCATCTGCAGCTGCTGATCTCAGGGAATCCTGGACCTTCTTGTGCTCCCTTAGATAAGTATTCCTCATGCCACCAATTAGGGCCTTCAAATAGGGGATGTCTGCCGTGGGGATCACCGGCTTCAAAAATTTCAGCAGTTTATCCAGCGCTGCCTTTCTCTTTGTTTGATTCTTATAATGTGGGTGGTTTACCTGCCACAGACAGGGCAGCTCCCTGAACATATCAATGAATATGGGGATAAAGTCCTGATCATTCAATATATCCATTTTCTCTGCAAGACACAACACAAGACAAACACTAATGTCAGGCTAAAGTCTCCTAATCTTGTCCCAATATAGGCCTCAATCTTTAAGCAGTATAGGTCCAAGTTTAAATGTTACCTTCGTTGTCATGATCGGCGCTTCCTATACTCCTTCCTCCGCTCACAGATCGTATGTACTACACACGCGTGTTACGATTTATATACACTGAGCATGTGTGAAACTCCGCCCGCCCCTGACGTTCTTTCTAGTCTATTCCCCGCCCCTTCTCGTTCGGCGCAGTGGGAAAGAGCACATGGCGGAGACAGAGCAGGTGCGTGCTAATTACAGCAACGAGGAGGAGGAGGAGGAAAGCCCGGAGCCAGAAACGTCACGATCCCGGAGGAGACGATTTAAGGCATCAAATATGTCCTTTGTGGAGATGGTCGACATACTGAAGAGAGCCAACTATGACGGCAAGTATGGACCTTACCCCAAACCCAATGTCAGAAAGGCCAAGATCCTATAGACTAAAATTGTGAAGAGTCTGCAGAAGAATTTTGGGGTACGGCGATCCAAGGATCAACTGAGGAAACGGTGGTCGAACCTCAAATTAAGGGAGCACGATCAGTATAGAAGGATCAGGAGAGTGGTGCAAAAAAGTAAGTAGTTGTCCTGTGTTCCTATTCTTTATTTTTATTATGTTTGTGCTGCTCCATGTGCTTTTCTTTACTGTTATACAGTTTAAAATGGCAACTTTCATGTTCATGGACACATTATTCGTTCGTAGGAAACATTGTTCGTTCGGCCAATAAAACACCATGTTTTGTCCAGATACATTTTTTCTGGCCTACTTCTCTTAAAAAAAGTTTGTTGTCTAGATGGGTTTGTAACTAGAATGAAATGCAAACTAGATTCTGTGTAAGGAGAGGACACTCAGCAGCTGTTTACACATCTGGACGCTGGAGCACTAGTGTGGGACACCAGAACACCTTTTTTATTAGGGGGCCCACACAGGTGCTCCAGTGTATACTATAGGGGTGTTTCCATCTGTGAAGCTTGTCCAAAACAGGTAAGTATTCAAGCTTGACAAAGGAAAACAATATTTCTTCATCTTGCAACTCTGCCAAAACAGACAATTGTACACTTCCAAGCAATGTTTCATATTTCTATTTCTGCCATCAAATATCTGTGTGGTAAGTATGCCTATATATATGCCACTTTCATTGGTGAAATGATCTTCATACACAACATCACGATCACCTAAAAATATATAAAAAAAAAAAAACACCATGTATTATAAATATGCCGGCATCCATCTCTTACCTGAAGCTGTGGTCGCAGACATTCACCTGTTGTGGTGACTATTTTCACAACGTCTCCCTCCTCCTCCTCTGGTTGTGTTTGTGGGATTTCTTCATGAGGTGGGGGGTCTGTTGTCTCCTCTGATAAGTGGTGTCCTCCGAGTCTTTTCTCCCCTATGTAAAAAAAGTCACCACAACAGGTGAATGTCTGCGACCACAGCTTCAGGTAAGAGATGGATGCCGGCATATTTATAATACATGGTGGGGTTTTTTTTATATATATTTTTAGGTGATCGTGATGTTGTGGATGAAGGTCATTTCACCAATGAAAGTGCCCAGATCCTGATCGGGGAGATAATGGGGTGTAATAGGGACTTGGAAAACATGAAGCAAAACATCAATGATGTTCAAAATGAAGAACATCATTGATGTTTTATGCAGAATTTAAAACCCCTAGAAATCCCTTAGATAATTCTGCTTTGTTTTTCTGACATTTTTTTGAAAATTTTGTGACATATTATAGAAAAGCCAAATTTTGAAGATGCAGACACTGTGTCAACATGTGCTATGAGCCCCCATGATGGCAGCTTAGCACATGTTGACATTCTGCAATTTGTGTGCATCTTCAAAATTTGGCTTTTCCAGGGGTGATTTCACCCCATATGCTGAACGCAAAATCAAACACAGTTTATAAATACTCATGTTTGATATTGCCTTCAATTTCTACAAAAGTTGAACTTTGTAAGTTCCAGAGTTGTGTATTTCTTGTTGGTTTTTAAACATGTCTGTTTTACCTTAAAAGGCAATTTCGACCTTTTAATGTGACCTAAAAAATAGTTATACAACAAACATGTTTGTTTGTTTTAAAAACCTTTTATAAATGCACATGTGATTGTGCTTTGATTAAAAAGATTGATAATCAACAATGTGTGGCTTTCAATGCTCAAAAGCATTTTTTTGTTGTAAAGTTGGTGTTTTCAGTGACAATGGGGGTTATTTACCAAAGGCAAATCCACTTTGCACTACAAGTGCAGTTTCAGTGTAGTCTCAAGTGCACTTGTAGTGCAAAGTGGATTTTCCTTTAGTAAATAACACCTAACAGTGCTTTATAATTTTACATAATCACGCCATTTTCAGGACTCCCCAAATTTCAGTCATGGTCAGCTAAAAGAAAGCCAAGCAGTACATCTAAGCAAATATTTGTTCAGTTTAAAGTATATTTTTATTTAAAAAATGTCTCAGACATTGTCTGGCATATTGATGGCCCCCCTACCCGCAAAGTATTCCATGTATCTTAGATGGACCTCGCGGGCACTCTGGTGGGGCAAGCCAGGACGGCCAGCTTCAAGCGTCGTCAGGTTTGGTTCATTTATATTAATTCCGGCTTCAGGCCCAACTGAGCCAGCATAGTTCACAGAATTTCTCCTTAAAAAATTGTGGAGAACACAGCAAGCCAGGATGATGTGATTGAGTTTATATTTTGCCATGTGTATTGGTGTAAGAAATAGGCGGAACTGGCTGGCCATTATTCCAAACGTGTTCTCCACCACTCTTCTGGCTCTGACCAGCCGGTAATTAAAAAACCTCTGGTCCAGGGTGAGGGTCCTCATAGGGAATGGCCGCATAAGATGGTCCCCCAGCGCAAACGCTTCATCAGCAATGAAGACGAATGGGAGTCCTTCCGCATTGTCTTCTGGAGGTGGCAAGCCCAAGCTGCCATTCTGGAGACGCCTGTAGAACTCCGTGTGGGCAATGACTCCACCATCTGACATCTGGCCATTCTTCCCCACATCCACATACAGGAACTCGTAAGTAGCCGACACCACCGCCAACATCACAATACTATTGAACCCCTTGTAGTTGTAATAGTATGACCCCAAGTTGGGTAGTGGGACGATGTTGACGTGTTTCCCATCAATTGCCCCTCCACAGTTAGGAAAGTCCCACCGCTGGGCAAAGTGGGAGGCCACAGTCTGCCATACCTGTGGGTTGGAAGGAAACTGTGGAGTCAAACAAGAAAAATAAATTAATCATTTTGCACATAAACATGGAAAGCAGATTAGACACAAACATTCTTGGACAACATCAATATAACATTTATTTTAGGGAGTATTTAAAGACAAAGGTATAAGGTCCACCTATCAGATTCCTCCCCCCTCTAATGGGCCATTTAAAAATTTTTAGGGGGGAGATGTTTTTGCTAGGTAACCCTCTCCACTTCATTGAGAGATGAATGCCTAAATAATGTGTATTACTTTGGCCAGCCCCTCCTTACTTACACTATTAGCAGCCCACTGGACAGGTAAGAAGTGTCATGATACAAAGAGATAAATACACACTGTACACATTTTAGCACATTTTTACATTCTGATTACCTATCAAGATAATAATAGGATACAAAAACTTTTAACATTACCATTTGAAAGTATTCAGGCAGGCCCTTGTACTACATGATTTGGGGAATTCATCCATAAATATGAACACAAAAGAGGTGGGTATATAGTGTGTATGGGTTTGGCAAAGTCAGCAGATAGAGGATTGGTATCAGCTGAGTTAGCAGTTGGGGGGAGGGAGGGTTGCAAATGATTTTGGGACCCCCTAAAAAAAAATCTGGCACTCTGCCTGAATTTCAAGCACAGATCACATTTTAACACATTTTAGGGGGTGTTAGGGTAAAGCACTACTATGGAGCTGACAAAATACATTGTTAATGAGTATACAAGGTGGATATAGGCCCAGGAGAGCATGCTGGGGAGGTAAGTGAAGGCAAATATGTATGAAGGACAAATTTTTTTTTTTTAATTTCCAGCATGCATAAGGACAAAGGCGACATTCACAGCATATTACAATCATGGTAATTAGGGAATGAGGAAAGAAATACAATACATTATCAAACATTAAATACCATAAAATGTGATGTTAAAGGATAAACATCTTACCTTAACATACTCCTTCTGCAGGACCTGGATGATGGCAGAACAGGTCTCCAGGATAATAATCCCCAGATCCTGCAGGCTTCTCCCCGTCGCCAAGTACCGCAGGGTGGCGGCTAGCCTCTGCTCCGCAGTGATGGCTTGCCTCATGCGGGTATCCTGCCTGCTGATATAATGGGTCAGCAAAGCCAACAAACGGTGAAATACGGGGTCCATTATCTGGAGAAAGTTCCTGAAATTGTCAGGATTATTCTCACGGATCTCACGGAGCAAAGGCATGTGACAGAATTGGTCACGCTGGAGCAACCAATTCTTGGTCCATGAACTCCTCCTCGCCCTGTGCATGGACTGGGCTTGTGTCAAAGTAAGGACCCCAACACCAAGCCCCCGCACAGCACGAACTCTATGATGAGTACGTACACGCAAGATGGCTAGAAAACGGTCGGCTGGTCAGAACAAAGTAACAGAACGCACTGAAGAACAGCAAGGCCTGTGAAGAGCGACCCAAAAATCAATAACGAACGGACAAGAACACAATGACAAGTCAATAGTAAGTCGCTGCACACACTGAAGACCAGATACAAACCCACAAGCACAAACTGAACAGCAGAAATACGATCTGAAAACCACAAGTCTGAAAAAGCGCGAATCGTCTATCACCAAACTTTTACTAACACGCAAAAGGAGCCCAAAGGGTGCTGCGCTTGGTACTGAACCGCCCTTTTGTTGTCTCGTCGTACGTGGTGTACGTCACCGCTTTCTTGGCGTTCGGAAATTCCGACAACTTTGTGCGACCGTGTGTATGCAAGACAAGTTTGAGTCAACATCCATCGGAAAAAATCCATGGATTTTGTTGTCGGAATGTCCGATCAATGTCCGACCGTGTGTACAGGCATTACACTTCAGCCCTGTTGTACAGGGTTTGCAGGAAGCTAATACCAAGTCAAAATTGGGTATTTACCCTGCATACATTTAAACAATGCAAGGTACATTTAATACTGTATGAATTATTACAGAGCTCTAAAATTGTATGTCTTGCCTAGAGTTCATCTTTAGGTATATACTGTATATAATTTAAAATATTCCATTTCGGGATTTTATTTTCGTGGTCCCTCCCCCTAGTCCCTCATTTTAATAAGAATAATATCAAAAAATGTAACTGTATAATTTGGAAAATGTAACCCCTTTAAGGAACATAGCACAGAATAAAGTAATTTTATTGGACCATGGTTATATATGATTGTGGTTATTAAGAATTATTGTGGCTAAAAATGTATTTATATGTGGCAAATTAAGACATTTATTTTATTTTTAAATTACATAAATATATAAAAATTAACATAAAAGATGAATGGACTCTGTTTTAGATATATTAATGGTCAGAAAAATGTAAGTGTAGGCAGTTGGGGACAACTCTGAACATTTGGCCTTGATAAAAAAAACACAGCCAACTGGCCCATTTATGGTAAGGACAGTTTCCTGTGGGCTAAAGAAAGTGCACTATTGAAAGTGTGCCATGGTGTCTCAGTGCCTGGTAGGCATGGAAATTTAATAAAGAATAGGGTTTATAGAAACACAATTATGTTATATTTGTATGCAAAAAAGTAGGATTGTAAACAATCAAGTTTTGCATGAACTAAACTAAGGCTGGGTTCATGCTGTAACCTACTGCGGATCGCACAGGAGTGCTGTGTGTCCCTGTTTCAGGGACGAATCAGGGCCGATTCTATACCTGAATTCGGCCCTGAAACGGAGCCAAGGATGCACAGCGTTTCTGTGCAGTGCGCTCCGCAGCCGCAACGAAGATATGTGAACCAGCTCCATAGGGAGCCAGTCACAATATCCTGCTATGCAAACTGGGTGCGGGGAAACCCACATCTAATTCGCATAGGTGTGAACCCGGCCTAAATGACCGTTGCTTTGTAAAAATGATTTGGACTTTCCTAAACAAAATATCAAATAAAAAAAAAATACCATCACCTTTTAGCAAGTGTTTAACAAATGAGCAAAACACATTTCACAGATGGATTTTTTTCCAGCATCAACTTTCCTAGCAGCTCTCTGAATTTTGGTCCCATAACAGCTCAAAGCTGGAAAGGAAGTTTGCTGAAAGACTTCCCTTGGCCACATGCTGTCATCACAATTCTGGGCAGGGAGAATACAGGACCTGCTCTGATGGAAGACTGAATTGGAGAGGATCTTCACTCAGAGCCACCAGCTCGCCATATATTATTTCTACTGACCTCAGATGCAAATCTCTCCAATGGGGCACAGACAAAGTAACCCAAAAAGAAACACATGTTTAGTAGAGTGAGGTAGTGACAAGCATTATAACTTGACAGTGTTTTTATTGCTGTCTGTGCCTTCTTATCCCAGTGACAACTGTGCACACCTAATTCTTATATGTGTATCACTGGGAAAGGGAGTAATAAAATCTCTCCAATGGAGGCCACAGGCACAATGAAACCTGACAAAAGTTTTTACTACTTACTCTATCCAAAAAAAAGGTCTGGAGGTAGTCTTTACAAAATTGAGAACAATGTTTTACTAGATAATGAAAGGTATGTAAAGAGGAAAATTGTATACTTACCTGATGGTAATTTTCCTTTATATATGTATGGGTAGGTTCCGCCCCTGCCCTATTCCAGGACCAGTTATACTATACAAGTAAGTCTCCTCTTTGCAGGCAGCATTCTCTGAACCTTTTTATCACTGCAAATCTCTTTAGGGAGGGACCTATATGCTGTCATGCTTTGCATCAGGAAAGGAAAACTACAGTCAGGTAAGTATAACATTTTCCTCTTTTCTGACACAAGCATGACAGCATATACATATGGGATGTACCAATCAACAGAGAACAAGGGTGGGTAATGCTGAAGTGTTTAAGTCAAGGATTAGATCTATCCCCACTAATGACTGGAATGTATTGTAGCTAATGCCACTGTGTCTACTTTAAAATGGGCCCCCAAGGTGTTGAATGTAGACCAGGTTGCAGTTTACATATTAGTTCTGGAGGGACTCCTTTGAGTTCCATCCATGGATGCGCAATCCATCTGGTAAAGCGGTCTCTGTCCTCAATTGATGGATTTGTCCTAGCCATCTAAGCCCCTTGACTAACTTGATCCGCACCACAGAAATTGCCTTTAATGGACAGCGATTGTCCTCTTCTAATGCTGCTAGGCCTAAAGAGCCTATTGTTTGCTCTTTTAAGAAGAGCCACATCTATGTCTCTCTTCTGCCTTGAATCTATTTCCAATGCTTGTGGTACTTCAAACACTTTAGTTTGGATATGCCGGAATGATGATGTTATAACCCAGATGCAAAGATGCAGACCTCTGTATAGTGCTGACGAAGAGATTAGAGCTATTTTGCCTGATAATGGCAGCAATAAGGTAGTTTATGGTTTGACACTTGGATATCTGAGATCCTTCTAGACATATTAGCCATACAAAATACTTCTTCAGTGTTACTGGCCATGTTGAGGATGTCTTATCCCTCTGAATGGAGTGTGAGACAAAGTGTCCCACACTATTTGGAAGACCCCAGGGGAAAGAACAATTTACCCAGGTCTTTTGGAATTGGTTTACCAAGGTATGCATCAGTTACTGGATCCCAGAGAGTGAGGACACGACCGAGCCTCATCTATCCTTTAATGCTGTCTCTAGGCTTACTTGTATAAAATTCAATCCTTACAGTAGGGAACAGAGGATGCCATCCTTTAAATTCTGGAGGGTTTCCTATGATCTAATATACTTAAAGTTTGGAGTAGGTGCTCTGACCTCCATAGGGTTTCAAACACTAATGCCCCATACACACGGTCGGACTTTGTTCGGACATTCCGACAACAAAATCCTCTGATTTTTTCCGACGGATGTTGGCTCAAACTTGTTTTGCATACACACGGTCGCACAAAGTTGTCGGGATTTCCGATCGACAACCACGCGGTCACGTACACCACGTACGACGAGACTAGAAAAGGCCGGTTCAGAACCAAGTGCGGCACCCGTTGGGCTCCTTTTGCTAATCTCGTGTTAGTAAAAGTTTGGTGAGAGACGATTCACGCTTTTTCAGACTTGTGGCTTTCAGATCGTTTTCTGACATTCAGTTTGTGCTTGTGCGTTTGTATCTGCTCTTCAGTGCGTGCAGTCAGTTCGTATTGGAGTTTTCTGTGTGATCTTGTCCGCTCGTTGCTGTTTTTCAGGTCGCTCTTCACAGGCCTTGCTGTTCTTCAGTGCGTTCTGTTACTTCGTTCTGAGCAGCCGACCGTTTTCTAGCCATGTTGCGTATGCGTACTCCTCGTAGAGTTCGTGCTGTGCGGGGGCTTGGTGTTGGGGTCCTGACCTTGACACAAGTCCAGTCCATGAACAGGGTGGGGAGGAGTTCATGGACCAAGAATTGGTTGCTTCAGCGTGACCAGTTCTGTCATATGCCTTTGCTCCGTGAGATCCGTGAGAATAATCCTGATGATTTCAGGAACTTTCTCAGGATGACGGACCCCGTGTTTCACCGTCTGTTGGCTTCGCTGACCCCCTATATCAGCAGGCAGGATACCTGCATGAGGCAAGCCATCACTGCGGAGCAGAGGTTGGTCGCTACCTTGCGTTATTTGGCCACAGGGAGAAGCCTGCAGGACCTCAAGTTCTCGACAGGCATCTCCCCCCAGGCTCTGGGGATCATTATCCCAGAGACCTGTTCTGCCATCATACAGGTCCTGCAGAAGGAGTATATGAAGGTAAGATTTTTATCCTTTTATATCACATTTTATGGTATTGAATGTTTGCTAATATATTGTATTTCTTTCCTCATTCCCTAATTACCATGATTGGAATATGCTGTGAATGTCCCCTTTGTTCTCATGCATGCTGGATTTTTATGTAATTATTATTTTAGGTCCTTCATACATATTTGCCCTTCAATAACCTCCCCAGCATGGTGTCTCTTGCCCTATATTCACCTCATGTAGTCACTTAACAATGTATTTTATCAGCTCCATAGTAGTGCTTTACCCCAAACACCCCCTAAAATGTTTGGAAATGTTATTTTTGATTTAAATTCAGGCAGAGGGCTAGAGGCTTTTTTTGTGGTGTCCCCAAATTTTTTGTAACCCTCCCTCCCCCAACTGCTAAGTCAGCTGATCCCAATTCTCTATCTATCCTCAATCATCTATCTGCTGACTTTGCCAAACCCATACACACTATACCCACCTCTTTAGTGCTCAGATTTATGGATGAATTCCCCAAAGCATGTAGTGCAAGGGCCTGCCTGTATACTTTCAAATGGTACTGTTTAAAGTTCTTGTATCTTATTATGATCTTGATAGGTAATAGCAGAATGTCCAAATGTGCTCAAATGTGTACAGTGTGTATTTATATCTTTGTATTATGACACTTCTTACCTGTCCAGTGGGCTGCCAATAGTGTAACTAAGGAGGGGCTGTTCCAAGTAATACCCATTATTTAGGCATTCATCTCTAAATGAAGTGAAGAGGGTTACCTGTCCAAGAGTTCCTCCCCCCTATAATGTTAGAAATGGCCCATGAGAGGGGGGGGAGGGGGAATATGATAGGTGTACCTTATACTTTGTTGTTGTTAAATTCCCCTTAATAAATGCTATCTGGAGGTCGACCCATAATGTTTGTGTCTAATCTGCTTGCCAGGTTTCTGTGAAAAAATAGTAATGTTTATTTTTTTTTCCTCAACAGTTTCCTTCAACGCCACAGGAATGGCAGACTGTGGCCACCCACTTTGCCCAGCGGTGGGACTTTCCTAACTGCGGAGGGGCAATTGATGGGAAACACATCCACATCGTCCCACCACCCAACTCGGGGTCGTACTATTATAATTACAAGGGGTTTAATAGTATAGTGATGTTGGCGGTGGTGTCGGCTAATTACGACTTCTTGTATGTGGATGTGGGAAAGAATGGCCGGATGTCCGATGGTGGAGTGATCGCCCAGACGTAGTTCTACAGGCGTCTCCAGAATGGCAGCTTGGACTTGCCACCTCCAGAGGACAATGTTGAAGGTCTCCCATTTGTGTTCGTTGCTGATGAAGCATTTGCGCTGGGGGACCACCTGATGCGGCCATTCCCGATGAGAACCCTCCCCCCAGAACAGAGGGTTTTTAATTACCGGTTGGCCAGAGCCCGAAGAGTGGTGGAGAACACTTTTGGAATCCTGGTCAGCCGGTTCCGATTATTTCTGACACCCATCCATATGGAGGAGTATAAACTGAACCATATAATACTGGCGTGCTGTGTTCTCCATAATTTTTTAAGAAAACATTCAGCCAACTATGCTGGCTCAGTTGGGCCTGAGGCCGGAATCCCAAATACATCAACAATGACGGCGCTTGAAAGTGGCCGTCCTGGCTTGCCCTCCCTGAATGCCCGTGATGTCCGGTTATGATACCTGGAGTTCTTTGCGGGTAGGAGGGCTATCAATATGCCAGACAATCTGTGACACCTTTTTCAAATAAAAAACAACCAAAAGAAATTCTTGGTGGACATTTACTGCTTGTGTTTGTTTTAGCTGACCCTGACAGAAATGTGTTGAGTGCAGAAAATGTCGTGATTGGGTAACCTTATAAAGAATAGTGTTGGCTGGTACTTCCTAAATGCCAAAACACATTTCACTACAAGTGCACTTGCAACTGCACTGAACCTGCACTTGTAGTGCAAAGTGTATTTGCCTTTAGGAAATAACCCCCATTTTTGCATAAAACAGCTATTACATCACCCCAAAAGTGTTGTAGTGTTGAGACAATAATCCACACATTCTTGAGTAAGGCACTTTTTTATACCTGCACAATCACATGTGCATTTACGAAAGGTTTTTAAAACAAACCAACATGTTTGTTGTATAACAATTTTTGGGGGGGCATTATCAAAAATTGAAATATCCATTTCAGATAAAACAGGCCTGTGTAAAACCAACAAGAAAGCCAAAAAACTTGAACTTACAAAGTTCACATATGGTAAAACCTGAAGGCTATATCAGACATCAGTATTTAGGAACTGTGTTTGATATAGCGTTCAGATGGGGGGAAATCACCCCTGGAAAAGCCATATTTGGAAGATGCACACCAATTTACAAATGTCAACATGTGCTATCTGCCATCAGGGGGGATTAAGGGACGTGTTTTGGGGGAGCAAGCCCTTCCTCAACGCTACTTTATAATTGAGTAAGGGGTTGCACCCCCAAAACGCGTCCATTGATCTCCCGTGATGGCAGATAGCACATGTTGGCACACTGTGTGCATCCTCCAAATATGGCTTTTCTAAACATTGTAAAAATTTTAGTAAGATGAAACAGGTGTTTTTGTGGGGTTTAAATTCGCCCCAAAACATCAATGATGTTATTATTTTTTTTAATAACATCACGTATTTGTTGCTGGATGTTTTGCAATTGGAGATTACACCCCATGATCTCCCCGATCAGTATCTGGGCACTTTCAGATGTAAAGCGTTCTGGATCACGATCACCTAAAAAGAGATAAAGAACAAAAAAAAACAGGTCTCAAAAATCTGCCAACATCCATCTCTTTTACCTGAGCCTGTGGTTGCAGACACTCACCTGTTGTGGTGCCAATCTCCACCACATCTTCTTCTTCCTCCTGCTCAGCTTCTTGGGTTGGTATTTCCCCTTCTTCCAGAGGGGGGGGGTCTCTGGTCTCCTGGGATGAGGGGTGTCCTCCGAGTCTTTTCTCCCCTATGTAAAACAAAAATGGTATAATTAGCACACAGATATTTGATGGCAGAACTAGAAATAGTAAACATTGCTTGGAAGTGGGGTACAATTGTCTATTTTAGCCGAGTTCCAAGATGTATATTTTTTATTGTCCTTTGTCAAGCTGCAATACTTTACCTGTTTGGTACAAGCTTCACAGATGTAGCCCCCCCTATAGTATACACTGAAGCACCTGTGTGGCCCCCTAATAAAAATGGTGTTCTGGGGTCCCACACTAGTGCTCCAGTGTCCAGATGTGAAAACAGCTGCTCAGTGTCCTCTCCTTACACACAATCTAGTTGGCATTTCATTCTAGTAACAAACCCATCTACACAAACAAATATTTGGCATCCAAGTAGGCCCAAAAAAAATGTGTGAAAATGCATATGGTCTAAACAATGGTGTTCTAGAGGCCGAAAGAAAAATGTTTGATATGAACGAATAATGGGCCCATGAACATTAAAGTTGACCTTTTTAAACGTTACAATTACTAAAAGCATATGGAGCAGAACGAACGGAATAAAGACAGAAAGAATAGGAACACAGCAAAACTACTTACTTTTTTGCAGCACCCTCCGGATCTTTCGGTACTGCTCTGGCTCTCTCAACTTCAGGTCCGACCACCGCTTCCTGAGCTGATCTTTAAATCTTCGTACCCCGAAATTCCTCTCCTGACTCCGGACCACTTTACCAATGATTTTGGCCTTTCTGATGTTGGGGTGGGGGTAAGGCCCATATTTTCCGTCATAGTCGGACTTCTTCATGATGTCTACCATCTCCAACATCTCCCCAAACGACATATTTGTGGCCTTAAAACATCTCCTTCTGGATCGGGACGTGCCTGGATCCGGGCTTTCCTCCTCCTCCTCCTCGTTGTTAGAATTATCACGCACCTGTTGTAACTCCGCCATCATGCTCTTTCTCCACTGCGCCGAACGAAAAGGGGCGGGGAATACACTAGAAAGAACGTCAGGGGCGGGCGGAGTTACACGCATGCGCAGTGTGTATAAAGCGTAACACGCGTGCGTATTACGTACGATCTGTGAGCGGAGGAAGGAGCATTGGACGCGCCGATCGTAAGAACGAAGGTAAGAGACAAACTTGGGCCTATACTGCTTCTAGATTGAGGCCTATATTGTAACAAGATTAGGAGAGTTTTGTCTGACATTAGGCTTTGTCTTGTGTTGTGTCTTGCAGTGAACATGGATATCTTAATGAGAGATACTGACTTCATGTCACTATTCATTGATATGCTAAGTGAGCTGCCCTGTCTGTGGGAGATTACCCACCCCCATTTCAAGAACCAAGCAAAGAGGAAGGCAGCACTGGAGCAATTGTGTGAAATTGTGAAGCAGGTGATCCCCACGGCAGACATCACTTATTTAAAGATATTAATTGGCTGCCTGAGGAGCACATATCTGAGGGAGCGCAAGAAAGTCCTGGATTCACAGAGATCCGGAGCAGCAGATGACATCTATGTCCCCAGGATGTTGTACTACGACAGGCTGCACTTTCTGGCAGGCCAGACTGAACCCAGGCCATCCCTCTCCAGTCTTCCTTCCACGCTTCCTTCCCCCCCGGCTGAGGCTTCTGACGCCCAACCTGGGCCTTCCAGGCCACATGTGGAGGAGCCCAGATTGAGCCAGGTATAGCATTCCTCTAAATATTTCTGCTTGTCCAATCAATGATGTTACCTAGATGTTAGTTGGGAGTACTAATTTAGGATTGTGATTGATGATGCAAAACATTACAACTATGTCCCTTTTTCATACATAGGGAAGTCTCAGCCAGGAGGTGGCCGGGCTGAGCCGGCCGGCTGATCTGCAGGTCCCTCCACCACACCTGAAAACAGAAAGTGGCAGTAGGACGAGTGCCCTAGAGGAGGCGACTATCAGATTCTTTTGGAGGGCTACAGAGGTCCTGGGAGCACCACACACCAGGCAGGAGAACATTGCTGCATTCATAGCATATAAAATGCAGAGGATGGAGGAGGGCCAAAAAGCCATGTGTGAGGCCCTCATATCAGAGGCTCTGGAGAAAGGTGTGAGGGGCCAAATTACACCTCACACACAGCTTTGGGATGGTCCTCCTCCTCCTCCTCCCTCTCCTCCAGGTCCTCCCAGTCCTCCTCCAAGTCCTCCCAGTCCTCCTCCAGGTCCTCCCAGTCCCCCTCCTCCTCCAGGTCCTACACCTCCTCCAGGTCCTACACCTCCTCCTGCCACATCTCCAACTGCACAGCCACAGTCCGGAAGGAAGCGTGAAAGGAAGACTAGACAGTGATTGCCCTGGGTCCAGTCTGGTCAGCCAAAAGATGCAGCCTCTTGTGGTACCACAGCCTGGGGACACAGATGTCATCTGCTGCTATCCGAGTCTCTGTGAATCCTGGACCAGACTGCCCTCCCTTAGATATGGACTCCTCAGGCCACCAATTTTGATGTTTAAGAATTGTTGTCTGCCGTGGGGGTCCCAGGCTTCACTAATTTCTGCTGTTGATCCAGTGTTGCCTTCCTCTTTGTTTGGTTCTGATCCCTTAATAAAGGATTTTTGTTTTGAATTATATGTGTTTTACTTCAAAAATGACAGTTTGTTTGTGATGATTCAGGTATTTCAAATATACAATGTGAAATGAACAAGGGACACCAACAACAAAAAATCTCCTGGAGATTAAATAATAAAAGATATCAATGGTGTTGGGGTAACTTGACACACAAAACACACACAAAAATATTCTGGAGTAAAAATAAAAATAACATTGAACAAAGATCAGCCTTGGAAAAAATCCAAACATTAAAGAAAAAAAAAGGCTTAAAATCCAAAAAAAAAAACCATAAAAAATATAAAACTGTCAGATGTGACAACTAATAACAATATATTGAGGGAATCCCACTAAAAAAACACAAAGAAAAGTTTGTGAGAAGTGTGTGTGAATATGAGCAGCAAAACTACTTAATTCTTGTCACATTATAAAGAAGAAGAGAGTGCGCTGTATTAAACCATTTTGAACATTGCAGCGTGACGAAAGTGCTGTATCCATTGCGAACGCTAAGTTTACCAGAACGAGCTGTCCTGTGTCGGAATTTATTCTGAGCATGCGTGGCACTTTGTGTGTCGGAACAGGCCACACACGGTCGGAATTGACGCGATCGGATTTTGTGGTCGAAAAATTTTATCTCCTGCTGTCCAACTTTGTGTGTCGGAAAATCCGATGGAAAATGTCCGATGGCGCCCACACACGGTCGGAATTTCCGACAACACGCTCCGATCGGACATTGTCCATCGGAAAATCCGACCGTGTGTACGGGGCATAAAGGTGAGACCTCGAGGTGAGCCTTCACTTCTTGGTCTCCAGCATATAGATATAACTTGTCTGAATTTAGACGATACCGTTGGCCAGGCTGTATGACGTATTGGATCTCAGGAAGGACAATCCATTTATGCTCATTTACAATCCATTATGCTCATAATGTGCACTCTTTTAGGATTGAATATACCTACCTGACCTCACCTTAATGAACATTGCTGATCTCTAGGAAAGCTGATTGCTTAAGGTCAAGGGTATATACAGACTTAACTTACCCCATAGACGTGGAGATTTCGATAAGATCCTATATCAGAAGGAGAAGATGTGGATCTTCTATTTAAACAGCATGCAGCCTTCCGGATTGAATAATGAATTCAATCTGTCCCCTTTTTTGGAACAATGACTCAATAGGAAATAATCTAATTGCTTTTGTCCGGAGCCTGATGGGCCTGGGGATCCACATCTTCTCCTGACTGTTGACCGGCAACTTTTAAGAAAAACAGATTATATGCAATTTGATCTATAATTATGGATGATAATACCTAGTGTGTGAGATGCAATTTATAAGAAATGGCCATTTGTGATCTTACTTCAGTTCACGTTAATCAACAGGTCACACACTAATTGATCAGATAAAAGCTGCAATGTCTTTCACTACGGATATCCATATTTAAAACAATAATTTGCACAATATACTTTATTGTTGCCTTATGTGGGGGTAGGGATACTGGAATGTTCAAACACAACTGCATCTTTAGACCACTTGGAATCACTCTATATTCAGTTATTATGTGCGACTTTATCAGCAATAATATCCCTATCTCATGTGTTGATGACAATACACAGGATGTAGCTGTAATTCATTTTATTCAGAATCACAGCTTGCTGCGTTTTTTACTTCCACTGTTCCATTCCTTGTCTGTCCACTATGTGGCCATGAATTAATTGATGGGATACTTGCCTTTTGTTTGGCTGATGATTTATTTATTTATTATTTTTTGTGTGTGAGATGCAATTTAATTTAATTGGAACAATAGATTGTTCCCTCTCACCTTTATATGATATTATCGTCATCACCCCACTGTTGTGTAATACATGGCCATTTATGTACAGGCTTGATCAACAATGCAGCACTTTCTGATCATGGGTCCTGTGTATTAACAGCAACTGTTTGACAAGTCCTTTCCTATCTCATGATATATGGTGGGAGATGTAATATTCAAATCTGACCACATACACAAGCCGATCAGATTGAATCTTTATATATCCATTACCATTAATGGTTTGTCTGTATAGATGTGTGTGTATGAGTGTGTTTGGCACATTTTGGTGATTGTAATTAAGGTCAGGCCATGGTATTCAGGTGCTGATCATAAGGAAAGGAAATTGAACATTAGCCACAAGGCTATTTAAACATTCAGCTACCGATACCACACTAGCTCTGAAGAAGCTTGGAAACAAGCGAAAGCGCTCAGCATCTGACTTATGTGCAGGTGGCACACAGACCTTCACACATCAACAAGGATATTCCCGAAATTGGATGTGAACACCTTAATTGTCTCAACCTGATCTTGGACATCAGACGGAGCCTCTGTGGTGAACATTAACTCTGAACGTTCCCTATGACTGCCTAATCCACTAGGTATGAAACGTCAGTATGTTTGAACCTTGTGACTCACTTTACATCTTGCTGGAGGATACCTGGAAGTAACAGCTCACGTCTATAATAAACCTACACGCCGCATGAACGTGTCCTCCACTCACATGAGTGCGGTCATCAGCAGCTCTCCTGAGCTTCATCACCACCTTATTGAAGACGTCAGACGGTGAGCTTAAATGTACCCTTACATATAGGAGGCACTTTATTTATGGCTATCCTGCGTCTATCTTCAATGCCTTACATGTGAGGCTGCTCCTTCTTCCCCTTTTCCCCCCTCCCTGTGGAGTTGCAATCGTTCACCAATCAATCAGGACGCTCTTGTTCCCTTTTCCTTGTCGGTTGACAAACATATATGCCTTACTAGCCATCGGCTCACATCTGAAGGGACCCTTGTCTTTCATTAGCACTTGCACTTTTATCCAAGAAGGACCGAATGTCTATTATTCATGAAGCCATTTCCTTGCTCTGGAATCCCATGATAATTGCACAGACCCGGGTCTTCAGTGACATTTAATTTGATGAGTGCGAGTGCATGAATTTTTGATGTATGTGTAATGTTTGTGGTGGCCACCAGCACACAATAGGACTTTCTTTGCCCTATTTTTTAATATACATGGTTAGTGGATTATGTTTCTATTTAGTAAATTGACACAATAAAGTTTTCTTAGGTTTACAACAGTTTGTTCTTGAGCGGACCATCTTTTTTAGGAGGCCTCCTCTTGCCCCCTTTCCTTTTTTCCTTACATATGTCTTTATGGTCCATTGAACAACTATCTGATAGCTTGTTAGCTACATACCATTGAGCTAATTGATTTGGGTGACTTTAGGGGTATAATTAATTTGATTAATTGCTTTAGTGGGCGGATAATCCCCTTTTCCCTATCCGTCTTCCCCTGAACCTATTCCTGGATGAATTAAGGTGTCCTCTCCTCCCCCTTTTTTCTGAAAGCTGATTGCTACTGGTTCACGGATGAGCTGAAAGACTGGAGCTATGCCTGGGAGGATTTGTTAAAAAAAACATCAGTAGTAACCACTACAAGCAGCACACCACATATTCCTCTGTGGTGTACCACAAATAACAGAAGCAATTACACATTGATAACAGGTAAAGGACTAAGGAAATGTAACTAAGCAGGTCCTGACTTTCATTTTAGCATCAAGGTCAGCATGTACATGCATAGTAATAAACGCATAGCAGTCATTAGTACTGTAGAGTCAATGTAATCACAGGCAAGCAGCACAGGTTAATAGTTATCATACGATTAGCACTAACAGGTTAACCCTACCTTAGACACATGTACTGCAAAGGTCCATACCACAACCAAGAATTGAAACATTAATGCACAGTAAGCCCTGCCTGCAGGGCCAGGCCCTACGTTAATAGGAGAGGCTCAGCACCACCCGTTTAGTAAACAGAGTGGCATTTTGGACAACTAGTAAGATTCACATGTGCGATATATGCTTTCAGTGGTGCAAGTTAACAGCATACCTGCAGAGAATAAGTCAAGCCTGTAAGGCAGCGATATGTAATTAGCGGACCTCCAACTCTTGCAGGACTACAAGTCCCATGATGCATAGCAAGACTCTGACAGCCACAAGCATGACATCCAGAGGCAGAGGCATGATGGGGCTTGTAGTTTTGCAACAGCTGGAGGTCCGCCAATTGCATATCCCTGCTGTAGGGCCAGGCCTTGCTGAGTTAATAGGAAGGCTTCAGCCCAGCACAACACACCTGCTATCAGCATAAACAGTATTGCAGACACAACCACAACCTGTGAAGCATTAGTAAACAGACTGCAACTATAGACAAGCCAGCAAAATTCACACGTGTGACATATACTTTCAGTGGTGCAAGTTAACAGCATACTATTAGCAGCAGTAACTGAATACTATACACTTGTGCACCATGTGGTGCCTTACCACCTGCATGCTTCATGGCCAAACAGGAAGTCCAATGCATGTCCATCCATGGAGTCATGATGAGGGAGCAATCCCTAGAGACCCAATGCCATCACCCCCTCATCCTGGATACTGAGGGGGGTCTCCAGCATATAGGAGATTTACAGCCTGTACAGCAGTGAGCTTTGCCACAATAGAGGTTTGAACCTGTGCAGCTTCGCCAGATGAAGGCAAGGTGGCCTGGCAAGGTGAGGGGAAGAAAAAATCCTGCTTTCAGCAGCAGCATAACTGGCTGTAGCAGTGAGGGAAAAAAAAGAGAATGCTGCCTGCAGGGAGGAGATTTACTTATATAGTATAACCCAGTGGTCATCAACCCTGTCCTCAGGGCCCACTAACAGGCCAGGTTTGCAAGATAACTAAAATACATCACAGGTGATATAATTTGCTGCTCAGTGTTTGCAGTATTCTAGTCTGCATCTCCCCAAGGTAATACATAAAATCTGGCCTGTTAGTGGGCCCTGAGGGCAGGGTTGATGACCACTGGTATAACCGGTCCTGGAATAGGGCAGGAGGCGGAGCCTACCCATACATATATGCTGTCATGCTTGTGTCAGGAAAGGTAGTTATGGCTAATTGCGAATGTATCCTAAATTCACAAGGTTCAGTATAGATTCAATTTATAGAAATGGGTGCCCAATGCATTGTGACAAAAAAATGGTATTACCACATTTGGACTTTCTGTATTAATAACATGCTCCCTGTAATTATAACTGCAGGAAAAGCTTTGTTTACTTTATTTGACAAATAACTGGCTTCATCATTCATTTTCTTGTTGCAAACTTCAACCTCCTGAGTCATAGGGGTTGATTTACTAAAACTGTAGAGTGCAAAATCTGGTGCAGCTCTGCATAAAAAAACAGCTTCCATTTTTTTTTTTTTTTTGTTAAAGCTTAATTGAACAAACTGAAATTAGAAGCTTATTGGTTACCATGCAGAGCTGCACCAGAGTTTGTACTCTCCAATTTTAGTAAATCAACCCCATAATGTATCATCACCCACAGGTAGACTGCAAAAATCTCAGTGGTTGCTGAAGGGTGTTCACTGCTTCTCGTCTGCCCACTGCACATAAATGGCAGGACAGGAGCAGTGCCAATGTGGGTTGATGTACCTATACGTTATGCAGCATCAGAGGCTCGTGTGCAGCTCAGAGAGTGCGCACCCAGAAGCTCAGTGATTTGGTGTGTCCCCACTGAAACAGCGGGTCACATTACTGCTGTGTCCGGGTGATCACATGGTCTTGTACCATGTGTTTGCTGTGTCCAATCAAGGTCCTGATCACTGCCATATGCCATACCAGCATCCTAACCACTGCAGCCCTGGAGGATTTGGCTGACAAATGACCAGAGCACTTTTTACAATTTGGCACTGCGCTGTGTCAACTGGTAATTGCGCGGTCATGCAATGCTGTACCCAAACAAAATTTTCATTTTTTGCGATATATATGTAAAAAGACCGAACATTTTTAAAAAAAAATGATATTTTCTACTTTTTATTATTAAAAAAATGAATAAACTCAATTTTAGTCATACATTTAGGCCAACATGTATTCAGCCACATGTCTTTGGTAAAAAAAATGTCAATAAGCATATATTTATTGGTTTGTGCAAAAGTTATAGCGTCTACAAACTAGGGTACATTTTCTGGAATTTACGCAGCTTTTAGTTTATGACTACCTATCTCATTTCTTGAGGTGCTAAAATGGCAGGGCAGTACAACCCCCCCCCCCCCCAAGACCCCATTTTGGAAAGTAAACACCCCAAGGAAATTGCTGAGAGGCATGTTGAGCCCATTGAATATTTTATTATTAAACAAAAAAATGACACAAAGTTGTCACTAAATTATACTGTATATTGCTCAATAAAAAAAACACAACTATTTTTGGCTTTTTTTTTTTTTTTTTTTTTGAGTTTTTGTGTGTTTTTTTTCTCACTTTTTTCACTTTTATAAAAACTGTAAAAAAACTGTAAACTGAAAGTTGCAGATAAGGGTCTCTCAAAATGTGATGGCCATCACTTCTTTCGAGACCCTGTGTACGTGTACCTAGGACTGTGTAGTGCTGTACCCTACGCTAACACTCAACTAGTGTGTGGTAGCGTTCGAAACAGTCACCAATGCAAAGACCAGGTTGGTCAGGACAGGAGGGACAATAAAAGCTGGTGTCACGTATATATCTGCGCTTTCTACAGACACAACATCTTCTTTGGGGGTTTCTTTGGGTAGGGGTACGAGAGAGGACATGCGGAAAATGCCTCTAATGCTCTCTCTTACTGCATTTGGATTGGGAAGTTGGGCCACAGCACCGTCTGGAAACAGAAGGGCTGTGATGATCTCTTCCTGGAATTTAAGGAAGGATCCAGTTTGCCCTGAAGCTCTATATAGCACAAAAGCATTCTGCAGAGCCAATTGAAATGAGTATAAAGACACTTTTTTGTACCAGCGCCTGGCCTTACTGGCAATTAGGTACAGCGTCAATAACTGGCCGTTGAGGTCCACACCTCCCATATTAAGGTTATATTTGTGGACCTAGAGGGGTTTCTCCACAACACCTGTCGTCGTAGGAATTTGGACCGTCATGTCTGCGTGAAGGGAGGACAGAACGAAAACATTCTTATTATCTCTCCACTTCACGGCAAGCAAATTATTACATCTCAAGCAGGCTCTCTCCCCCAGCCTAAGACGGGAATCTACAAGTTGCTGGGGATTTGATCGTACGGTGCCACATGCGCCAATTTGGTGATCAAACAAGTGACTAAAAAGTGGCACGCTTGTGTAATAATTGTCCACATACAAGTGGTAACCCTTTCCGAATAAGGGTGACACCAAGTCCTACACAATCTTACCAGCGCTCCCTATGTAGTCTGGGCAGTTCTTCGGCTCGCCATAACTATCCCTTCCCTCGTAAACCATAAAACTATATGTATAGCCTCTGGCCCTGTCACAGAGCTTATACATCTTGACCCCATATCTGGCACACTTGCTGGGAAGATAATGTTTGAATGACAAGCGGCCAGAAACTTAATCAGGAACTCATCAACGCAGACAACTTGATGGGGAGTAAACAAGGCTGCAAAAAGTTGGTTGAAGTGGTTTACTAGGGGCCGAATTTTGTAGAGCCGATCAAATTCAGGGTCACCCCGAGGATGACAGAGTTCATTATCATTGAAGTGCATGAACCACAAGATCTGCTTGTATTGTGTCCTGGTTATGGAGGCAGAGAACACGGGCATATGGTGAATTGAGTCAGTGGACCAATATGACCGCAACGCACTCTTTTTAGTTATGCCCGTGAGGAGGGATAGACCCAGGAAGGTCTTGAATTTAAAAACCGTAATTGGTTTCCAGTCTCTGGCAAGGGTCAACTAGGGATTAGTGGTGATGAATTGACCAGCATATAAATTGCTTTGGTCCACAATAGATCTATAGAGATCTTCAGTGAAAAACAGCGAATAAAAATCAAGTGATGTAAAATCAACTGTTTCCACCTGAATTCTGGGTTGGCCAGTGAATGGGGGAAGTATGGGTGCTACAGAAGTGGCGGGCTCCCAATTAAGATTGGCGAATGCAGCAGGAAGAGCACTATGGGCTCAACGGGTCTGTCTTTGTCTTCTTCTTGGTGGCAGTGGGACACTACTCATGCTAGCCACCTCGCCAGCTTGAACTGCACTTATGGCACTCGCCATGTCACCACTTGATACTGCAGTGCTGGATGTACGACCAGGATGTACTAGGCCGCTGCTGCTTGCCAGTTCACCAGAAGGATGTGCGGTGCTAGTACTGGCTCTCTGCTCCATACTAGGGACCTGCGGTTCTTGCACCTCAACAGCAGCAGAAGAATGCGGTCTGGTACACCTGACCTTGGCAGGGACCACAACTCCTGTCCTGTCAGGGTGCCTGTCAGGATGCCGCTGCTGTCTACAGGTTCATATTCTGAGCCTGAATCTGACAGATGAGTGACTTCCTCTTTACTATGTCATGTCATGTCATGATCAGAAACATGTAGGACTCTTCACTAGTGTACCTTCGATTTGACATTTTGGTCTCTAAATTTACTGGTACACTAGTGAAACTCACAAGAAAAAAATCACCTGACTGTCAGCGACTGATTCAAACACTACCAAAAAAACTGTTAGCGTTTGCAGGGATCAGGCCTGACTCTGCGAACACTGCAGTTAAGTGTGTTGTGTTTTTGTAAGTGACTGTGATCGATTGATACTGCACTTGGGTGGGCTGGGCTGGGCTGGGCGGAGGGGTTAAACGCAGGTGTTAGCAGGTATCTGGGCTGATCCTGCTAACACTGCATTTTTGGGAACCCTAAACTGCTGGGGATGCTAGTATAGATCTGATCAGATCAGATATTGATCCGTTCAGACACTATACTACTAGGGGAGGTGTATGGTGCGTACGTGGATGTTAACGCTACTGGCACTAATGTGACGCTGCCTGGGGCGACAGGCAGCCGGGTGATCAGGGGGTTAAACCTTTATTGGGTAATATACGGTGGGTGCCCTGACGCTATAAAAAAAATCTAGCTAACCAGCGTCACCCGTGACACTTATACAGTGTAAGAAAAAAAAAACTGAATCCTGCACTGGGTGACACAGTGACAGGGGGTGAAGGGGTTAACTGGGGGGGTGATCAGGGGGTGGCAAAAGTACCTACGTGGACTGGTGTCAGTGTAGTGTTGGTGCACTTACTATTAGATGTTCTCTCTCCTCGGTCTGGAACGGAAAAGACCGACATGAGGAGAGATGACATCATTTCCCCTGCTGTGTTTACACTTACACAGACAGGGGAAGGATCTAATTCGCCAGGACCAATCACCAGGTCCAGGCCAGATTTCATTGGCCTAGACCTGGGGATTGATCGTTCTGGATCGAATCCGATCGTCACGACCGCCGTAACATGAAAGCTATTTGCCTGCCTGTGCCATTCTGCCACAGTACAACTGCGGCAGCTGGTCGGGAACAGGCTAATCACCACCATATGCCATACCAGTGTCCTGATCATCGTAATATGCCATACCAGCATCCTGATCATCGTAATATGCCATACCAGCATCCTGATCACTGCCACATGATACCAGCATTCTATCACCACCATATTCTATACAAGTGTCCTGATCACCGTCATACTCCATACCAGCATCCTGATAACCACCATATGCCAAACCAGCATCCTGATCTCTGACACGCCATACCAGCATCCTGAGCATTGCCATACACCTTACCAGTGCCCTGATCACCGCCATACAAGAACCCTGATCACCAGCATACATCATACCAGCATCCTGATTACCACCATACACCATATCAGTGTCCTGATCTCTGCCATACATCATATAAGAATCCTGATGACCGCCATACCCCATACCAGCATCCTGTTTACCGCTATATGTCATATCAGCATCCTGATCACTGCCATACCTCATACTGTTGCCCTGATCATCGCCTTATGCCATACCAGTATCCTGATCACTGCCATACCCCATACCACTGTCCTGATCACCGCCAAAACCCATGCCAGCAACCTGATCACTGCCATAACCTATACCAGCATCTTGATCGCTACCATACATTATACCAGCATCCTGATCACCGCCATGTCATACCAGCGTCCTGATCACCGTCACACTATGCCAGCATCCTGATCACCGCCATACACCGTACCAGCGTCCTGATCACTGCCATAAGTCATACCAGCATCTGGATCACTGCCATACACCATACCAGTGTCCTGATCTCTGCCATATGTCATACCAGCATTATGATCACTGTCATACCCCATACCACTGTCCTTATCACAGGCATAGCCCATACCAGTGTCCTTATCATCACCATAACCAGCGTCCTGAACACTGCCATATACTATACCAGCATACCAGCATACTGATTGCTGCCATACCCCATACCAGCATCCTAAACATTGCCATACCCCATATTAGCATTCTGATCACTGCCATACTCCTTACTAGCATCCTGATCACCACCATATCCCATACCAACATCCCGATCCACGCCATGCCCCATACCAACATTTTGGTTCTTTGTTTACCTGGCTGTTACAGGCCAAGGAAGCAGCTGATTAGATGGATCTGTGTCCGATTGGCTGCATGGGTGGCCAGAGGAGAGGTCTGGGGTTTACTAGACCCCAGATCTCGCTATAAAGAGGACCTGTCACTGCCCATGCTGCCCAAGTCACACTGTCATGTTGTTCATCCTTTCTGATAGCAATAAAGTTTATTAAAAAAATGAAAGAGACCGTGTAAAAATGTTTTTTTTTTAAATAAAATAAATAATACAATTACACAAATGTGAATATATGTGCTGGTCCTGCACACATATGTAAACCATGATGCATCACACACGTAAGTTATTACCGCAAACGTCAGAGTGAGAGTAATAATTCTAGCTCCAGACCTCCTGTGTAAACTGATAACTTGTAAAGGCCTTTAAAGTGTCACCAATTGTAATTTTTAGGTACCATAGTTTGGCACCTTTCCACAGGCCGATGCAATTTTAAAGTGTGATATGTTTGGTATCTATTTACTCTGCATAACGTTATTTTTTATATTTATCCAAAAATGGGGTATTATTTGGTGTTTGTGCACATTAACCACTTACCGACCAGCTGCTGTAGTTATACTGTGGCAGATTGGCTCAGCTGTGCAAATCGCCATAGGTGTACGTCGGGCTCGTACATGGCGATCTGTGGGAACTCGCATGACGCTGGAGGTTTGTGCCCATTGGCCAGTGGGGGAACCAATTAGCGGGTCCAGCAGACTCGATGTCCGCACAGCCACAGACGATCGTTCCCCGCAGTGACAGAACGGGGATCTGCCATAGTAAACAAGGCAGATCTCCGTTCTGACGGGATGACGCACAGATCCTGTCTTTCTGCTGTGCAGGAAGATGGATCTGTGTGTTGTTCCAGGCAGCCCATCCCCAATAGAGTTACAACACACAGTGAGGGAACACATTTAACCCCTTGATCGCCCCCTAATGTTAACCCCTTCTCTGCCAGTGCCATTAGTACAATGTCAGTGCATATTTTTAGCACTGATCACTGTAATAATGTCACTGGTTCCCAAAACAAGTGTCAAAAATGCCAGTTAGGTGTTCAATCTTTCACCGCAATGTCGCAGTCCCGCTAAAAATCGCTGATCACCGCCATTACTAGTAAAAAAAAAAAAACATAGCTAAAATGCCATAAATCTATCTCCTAGTCAATATATGGATATATGCTTATCGTTTTTTTTTTTTACCAAAAATATGTAGCAGAATACAAATTGGCCTAAATTGATGAAGAAATTCGATTTTTTTTTAAGTTTTTTTATTGCGTGTGTTTTATAACAGAAAGTAAAACTTTTTTTTTTTCAAAATTGTTGTTTTTTTGATGTTTTTAGCACAAAAAATAAAAACCGCAGAGGTGATCAAATGCCACCAAAAGAGAGCTTTACTTGTGGGGAAAAAGGACATCAATTATGTTTGGGACGCACGACCACGCAATTGTCAGTTAAATGATGCAGTGCCGTATCGCAAAAAATGGCCTGGTCAGGAAGTGGGTACATCCTTCCAGGGCTGAATTGGTTAATATTCACTAACGTGTATTTTTTCCAAAACTTTTGTGTTTAAAGTTATGTTTTATACATGTAGGAGAGGAATGTCAGAATTGGCATGGACTAGAAGTGGTTAAGGTATTTGGATGTCAGGCCCCTCTGTGTGGCTAGGCTGTGAAAAAGTCTCACGCATGTAATATTACTCGGGAGGAGTAGCAGAATGTGTTTTGAGGTGTAATTCTAAGCATGCCCATGCTATGTGTTGGAAATATTAAATAACAACTTTGTATAAAAAATTATTTACATTTTCTTTTCACATTTTCCAAAATCTTGTGGCAAAAAATTAAGTCTCTAAAAGACTCCCCATGCCTTTTAAAAATACATTGTGTTTATACTCTTCGAAATGGGGTTATTTTGTGGGTGTTTCTATTGTCCTGGCACTCCAGGGCCTCCAAAAATTTGATAGGTAGTGAGGAAATTAGATGCGTAATTTATGTCCCTAGAAAGCTAAAGGTGCTCCTTGAATATTGGGCCCCTCTGTTTGGTTAGGCTGTGAAAAAGTCTCACACATGGGGTATTGCCACACTCAGGAGAAGTAGCAGAATGTGTTTTGGGGTGTATTTCTAAGTAATGTCCATGCTGTTTGTTAGAAATATCTTATTAATTGACAGCTTTGTGTAAAAAAATACATTTTCATTTTCTTTCCTACATTTTCCAAATACTTGTAGAAAAAAAATACATTTTCAAAAGACTAATTATGCCTTTCAGAAAATACCTTGAAATGTTTGCTTTCCTGGACTTGAAGTGGTTAAAAGAATAGAAAAAAATATATATATATATATATATAAGATAGGATTATAATATCACTGGTGGATCACCACTAGGGATGGGCAGAACAGACCTCTGTTCGGTTCGGACCAGAACTTCAGAACACCGTAAACGTTCGGACCCGAACACCAAACCTCATTAAAGCCCATGGGACCCGAACGTTAAATATCAAAAGTGCCCATTTTGAAGGCTTAAATGCAAGTAATTAGGCATACAATGGTTATAGGGGTCCGGGTCCTGCCCTGGGGGACATGGATCAATAAAAAAAAGTTTGTGAAAAACGTCATTTTTAAATGACCAGTTATTTTTTTATTTTTAAAGTGGTGGCCTAAAAATGAAAAATTCCTTTCAATATAGTGCCAGGGGGTTCCCCTTAGTCTAACTTTAAAAAGTGCCAGATCTGTACCATGTCTAGAATCTGTTGCAGCAATAACTGAATTTATAAAGCCAAATACAACTTTAATTTTTCCTGCAAGCTGCCTTTTTATTTTGCTCAGCAACAGCTGGGGAGTCAGTGTGTATGATGAGGCCACAATGTAGTGCACTGAGAACAGGATTAGAGATTTTTTGGATACATTCTGGTGTCACTTTGTCTTTGGATAGAAGTAACGGGTGCGTTAAAATTGGTCTTTGGGTGTTGGTGGCGCCTTCCCATCATAACCCTATAGAGATAATCTTGATGAAAGCAAGAATGTGGGTGGCAGGGACTGTATTTTATTTCCGCTGCAGAAGATGGGGCAGAGAAATTTGCCGGCTACAGTCTACAGCTGGTGGTGTGCAGCTGGTAGATGAGCTGCTAGGACCTTGGACACCCTGTCGGTGGAGGCTGTTGAAAGGTAATGACTTGGTATCGCAGGGGCAGACTGAAGTGGGTAAGGAGGAGGAGGAGGAGGGACAGATTTGTGCCCCTTTTGTGGGGCTTTTAGGTGCTCTTGCCAACAGGCTGAGTGGTTGGATGTTAAATGCCTTGTTAGGCATGTGGTACCCAAATTGTTGGTGTTTTTGCCACGTTTGATGTGCCTGGGACACAGTTTGCAGATAGCAACAGTGCAATCTGCTGCAGATGTGCTGAAAAAGGCCCAGACAGCTGAGCTGTGGGGAGTGGGCCGGGAGATAACAGCTGCAGAATGTGATGGAATAGGGTGGCTGCTCTCTACTCTTTCTTAATGCCGACCTCCTTGGGGTTGTGCCACCTCACCTTCAGTTTCCTCCACTGCTCTATCTGGCACCAAAGTCACATCAGTGACTTCATCATCATCATCATCATCATCATCTCCATCTCCTCCATCTTCATCATTACCACTGGAGACAACTTAGCAATACGCTGCAACTTGGGGAACATGAATGCCAATTTGTCTACCAGTGTTCCTCCCTCTCTCTAGGCTAATGTTCTTGTCATCCTCAAATTCAGAACCAGCATCTGAATCCAGTAATGGCTGGGCATCATCAAGGAGCAAGTGACTGATAGGGATGGGCTTTATGTCCGGGTTGAAAATGAGTTTGACTCGAACATTGGCTGTTAACCTGTTCGCCGAACATCGAACAATTTGGGGTGTTTGCGGCAAATTCTAAAGCCGTGGAACACCCTTTAAAAGTCTATGAGAGAAATCAAAAGTGCTAATTTTAAAGGCTTATATGCATGGTATTGTCATAAAAAGTGTTTGGAGACCTGGGTCCTGCCCCAGGGGACATGGATCAATGCAAAAAAAAGTTTTAAAAACGGCTGTTTTTTCGGGAGCAGTGATTTTAATAATGCTTAAAGTGAAACAATAAAAGTGTGATATTCCTTTAAATTTGGTACCTGGGGGGTGTCTATAGTATGCCTATAAAGGGGTGCATGTTTCCTGTGTTTAGAACAGTCTGACAGCAAAATTACATTTCTAAAGGAAAAAAAAGTAACGTAAAACTACTTTTGCTAGTGCCGGCTATAATGAATTGTCAGACCGGCAATACACATAAAAGTTCATTGATAAAAACAGCATGGAATTTCCCCACAGGGGAACCCCCAAACCAAAATTTAAAAAAAAATGCGTGGAGGGCCCCCTAAATTCAATACCAGGCCCTTCAGGTCTGGTATGGATATTAAGGGGAACCCCCACGCTAAAATAAAAAAAAATTATGTGGGGGTCCCCCTCAAAATTCATACCAGACCCTTAAGGTCTGGTATGGATTTTAAGGGGAACTTTGTACCAAAATGTAAAAAAAATGGCGTGGGGGCCCCCCTCAAAATTCATACCAGGCCCTTCAACCCCACGCCAAAATTAAAAAAAAAATTGTCAAAAATCGTCTCTTGTATTTTTTAACCTTTTTGACACTTTTTTGTGAAATGGTAGGGGTACATTTGTACCCCATTACCAATTCACACTGGGGTGGACCAGGATCTGGGGGTCCCCTTGTTAAAGGGGGCTTCCAGATTCTGATAAGCCCCCTGTCCGCAGACCCCCACAACCACTGGGCAAGGGTTGTGGGCATGAGGCCCTTCTCTCCATCAACATGGGGACAAGGTGCTTTGGGGGGCTACCCCAAAGCACCCTTCCAATGTTGAGGGCATGTGGCCTGGTACGCCTCAGGAGGGGGCACTGGGGTGGGCCAGGATCTGGGGGTTCCCTTAAGGGCCATTTTTAAAAAATGTTGGTGCGTGGTTCCCCTTAATATCCATACCAGACCTGAAGGGCCTGCTATGGAATTTAGGGGGACCCCCACACATTTTTTTAAATTTGGGTTCGGGGTTCCCCTGTGGGGAAATTCCATGCCATTTTTATCAATGAACTTTTATGTGTATTGCTGGACCGACAATTCATTATAGCCGGCGCTAGCGATGGTAGTTTTACATGACTTTTTATCTTTAGAAATGTCATTTTGCTGTCAGACTGTTCTAAACACGGGACACATGTGCACTTTTACAGGCATACTATAGACGCCCCCCAGGTACGAAATGTAAAGGAATATTACACTTTTATTGTTTCACTTTAAGCATTATTAAAATCACTGATCCTGAAAAAACGTCAGTTTTCAAAACTTCTTTTTGCATTGATGCATGTCCCCTGGGGCAGGACCCAGGTCCCCAAACACTTTTTATGACAATCACTTGCATATAAGCCTTTAAAATGAGCACTTTTGATTATTCATGTTCGTGTCCCATAGACTAATGGTGTTCGTGTTTGCGAACAAATGTTTTTTGCCTGTTCGCATGTTCTGGATGCGAACCGAACCGGGGGGTGTTCAGCTCATCCCTAGTGGCTGATGCTGTGGTCAAATAACTCAGCTGACTCCTCAATGGCTGATGTTAGGACTATGGCAGTAATAGATGTGGACAAGGAGGCAGGTTTATCCACTCTGGCAACTGCAGGGGACTGCACACTTGTCTCTGCTTGTGTGACAGAGGATGAGGAGGATGAGGAAGGTTTAGTAAGCCAGTCCACCACCTCCTCTGCATGTTGTGGCTGGATAGCACGGGCAAACTCACTAAACAGAGGAAATGATGCCCTGCCTGAGGACTGACCACCACATCCACCTTTGCCTGTGGAAACATTTGTTGCTGGCCACCTTACAGTGCCCAGGGAACGTCTGCCTCTCCTTGTTGTTCTCCCAGATATTATTGGGGGGGAGGGGGTGGTGCTTATAAGCAAATGTAAAGGAGAAGTTGAAATCTGTACGTAGATGCACTTTAATCAATGAGGTGTTTGGTGCCCTTTAATTTGAGTACTCACACTACACAGACACACTCCACGGGTACAATATAATATACTGCAATTTAATGTGCCAAACATATAGTGATGCACAGAAACTGGCAGTAATGCACGCAAAACGATATGGCGTTAAACTGGCAGTAACGCACAAAACTATATGGCGTTAAACATGTAGTAACGCACACAGAACTATCTGGCGTTAAACTGGCAGTAACGCATGCAAAACTATGTGGCGTAAAACTGGCTGTAATGCACGCAAAACTATATGGTGTTAAACTGACAGTAACGCACGTAAAACTATATGGCGTTAAACTGGCAGTAACGCACGCAATACAATATGGCGTTAAACTGGCAGTAACGCACGCAAAACTATATGGAGTTAAACTGGCAGTAACGCAATCAAATAGACGGTGTTTAACCATCACTACACTGAAGCTATCTGAACTGTCCCTACTCTAGCTATATACTAATGTCAAGATTACTGACACGGTCTCACTACACTACACTGAAACTATCTGAGCTGTCCCTACTCTAGCTGCATACTATGAAAAGCTGAATGATGGTCCTCCTCACTAAACTCACACTATCCCTAGACTGACACTAAACCAATATTCTACACTGACAATTGAAACAAAATACCACAGTATAGCACACTAACTAATAGTACTAACCAGAGCGCTGTTCTATCTCTCTCCACACCAAAATCACACTGAAAATGGCTGCCATTGAAAGAATACTTTTATACTGGGGGGTGGAAATGAGCCATGACTGGATAAAGTCATGATGACAGTGTCCAATCATGACTCTGACAGTGCTCTGTGCCCCGATTGGCTGAGGCTTTCACTGCTTCAGCCAATCGGGGCTTGCAATGCACTGTTCAACGCCACAATGCATTGTGGTCAGTTCGGGGGGGCGTTCAAACGGTTAAACATCCCGTTTGTCCGGCTGTTCTCCGAACGTCCGAACAACGAAAGTTCGGCCCGAACTTATGCTCGGGCCGTACCGTTCGCCCATCCCTAATCTCCACCACTATCCGCAGTATTTAAGATTTGCCCAAAAGAGGGTGAAGATGCTCAAAAGACACCTGGAAAAAAGTGAACTATGATCCCAGCATTTGGCTCTAAATTATTTAGATAACTTTCTTTTTTTTCTACTTATATAACATATTATTTAAAGAATTGAAAAAAAAAAAAACTGAAAGACTTTTTTCTCTTCATTAAAAAGATCTTTCTGAACCACAAATCAAAACTAAATAAAAATTGCTCCTTGTATTTTTTTTTCACCTAATATCAATCGTTTAAAAATGAGTCAGTGTCATTTTTTACTGCACACACAAGTTTTACCTTTTCTTGATTAGAAGTGACCTGCGACAGCTCTTTTCCCTTCACAGTATCACAGATCTTTTGCTACAAAATAAAATATACAACAACAGAAAGCTCCTGCTTTTATACTTCCATTGCTTTTTTGTCAAATGTTCTGCCTGTTCTTTAACCTATAATAATAACCAAACTACAATTTCTACCGTGTAGCAGGTTTTGGTCAATTGAGGGCAGCTGCTCTAAATGTACATAGAAAAAGCAGATTTAACGATGGATTATGGCATGTGGTTTTGCAGTGCAAAGGCCTTTCTATGGTGCAATATGCATGTGATCTTCCAAAGAATAGACCCCTGATTCTTTTCGGCAGGTTCAGTTTTTCAGGATATTTTCTTACCATACTACTAGGTAGCTTTGAATCATTTCATTCTAAATATGTTTCCAGCCAAAGCCAGTTATTTTATTGGCTTTTAAAGTTTATCTAAAGGCAAAACTTTTTTTTTCAGTTTTTGATAGAGTAGAGAATGGTTGCAGCTGCTGTTTTTGTTTGTGTTAATATATACACACAAGGAACTTAAGGATAGCTAGAGGCTTAAGGGCTGTGGTCAAAAATGCATTGCTCAGCAACCCTCAATGGCAATATACAGTATTGTTCCAGTCGAGCTGCCGGTGATTTCTGACTCCTGAGTCTCCTTAGTCCACTCTTGCAACAAGAGGGAGAGCCTTGCAAAAACCACATCTGCTGGTAGGACCACCCCTGCAGCACTGGGAAGACAGACAGAATGGATTGAGTGCAGGCTGCAGGCTACAACTGGCTGCTAGAGTGAATCCACAAGCTGTTACATTTAGATTCTCAATTTAATTTGTATGGACTCCCATTCTCATACACTATTTTGTCAAAAGTATTGGGAGATTCCTTTTTAGGCCTGGAGTAAGAGAAGTGGTGCCTGTGGCATGTGATTACAATGACAGGCAATTTCACCTGTCACTGCCCATTTAGTTGGTTACCTACATTTTAAAATGCCTCCCCACATTTGTAAGCTGAAGGCTCTGGGGATATGTTGCTCCCTGGGGAGCCCCATCTCATTAGTATGTGATGTAGAGTTCCCTGCACCTTGCCAATCCCTCCCAAGTTTCAGCAAAATATATTTTTTTATGGAGGATGATGATGACATCACATGGGACTTAAATAAGATTTCTCAAGACAGTGGGGACTTCTCAGTGGGGACTTCTGCACAGGGGATGGGAGGGTTAGGGAAAATGTATTTTAAGCCCAGAGATTGTATGAATATAAAAAAAGATAATGAGTAGTTCATTAAAATTAGAAAAATGAACTGCCATGACATAGTTTATCAAATGCACTAAAAGAATCTAAAATAAACAGGTGTGTATGAACCATTAAATTAATAACAGTGCCGTTGATCAAAGTTTTCCAGGCTTGAGAATTGTGTAAATGGTAATGAGGCATCTAACTTTGAACTTCTTCTTTTTTTACTGTATTGATATTACAATGAAAACAGACAGCCTAATGAAATATATCCAACTTTGAGTTCTTTGCATGAGCAGCCCATATTGTACAGCCATACAGTCTGTGGACACCTGATTATCACTCCTTTGTTTCATATGCTCATTTTAAAACCTCATGCATTAATAAGGAGCTGCCCTCCTCTCCCCACATTGCAGATATAGCATATATTTGGGGGAAAGCTTTCCACAAAATTGTGGGGTGTGTCTGTGAGAACTTGTACCCTTTCAGCCAAAGGGTCAGGTACTGATGGATGAAAAGGTCTGGCTTGCAATTAGTATTCCAATTCATCTCAAAGGCATTCAATAGGGCTGAGGTTAGGACTCTGTGCAGGTCACTCTAGTTCCTTCACAACAAACTGAATAAATCATATATTTATGAGCAGTCATGTTGGAAAACAGTTCTCTTCACTGGAAACATCTCACTTGCATAATTTAGGTGGATTTACACATACTTTGGCCATATAGTGTGATGTTCAAGTTTTTTTAAAAAAATAATAATTACCAAGCCATTGACACAAAATACAGTCACACAATATGACTATCTTTCACAGAGTAAAATTTCTTGTCAAAAGGAAACCTCAACTCTTCTGGACAGTCACAATAGCAAACCTGGTATGATTGATATTGTTCTACACTGAGATAAATGGCTTAAGCAGCATCTGTCAACACTACACATCCCCTCTCCCCCACTACATTCATTAGAGACAATAACTAATCACTGAAGTGTGGTCCATTGTATGTCCAACTATCTACTTTAAAGTAGATTTACTAATGTAGGGATCTGCTGCCCTCTATTGTTAGCTGCTAATTTCACAGTGTTATGTATAATTATGGATGATCTCAGTACCCATTAAACACGGAGTTTACACAATATATGTATAAAATAAACACATTTTTATTACATTCTTTAAAAACATGGAATACAAAAAAATATACGAGTATAAAACAATTGACAATTAGGCAAATATCAGCTCAGATAAAGTAGCACATATTGCCCAAAACTGATCAATGACCACCAAAGGTCAGAGAAACATATACCAGATGGTGACAGGTGGTATTGCAATATGCGGTCAACCCTTGACAAGTTTTGCAACATTTCTTTAGTAGGAAAAATTAGCTGAAAGCTGTCTATAATAGAACACAGGTACATATAATTATGTTAATACAATATTTACAAAAAGATTTTACTTTATACATTGATTGGTAATTCCACATGATGTGGAAGTAAGGTAGTGATCATTGATCCACTTACTGATAGAGTCCTGGGGTGAGCATCAACAGGCAGATACCAGACAGACTCCAAATCCTCCCCCATGGCGGGCATGGGGGGCAGAGGAAAGCACCCACCAGTGCCCAAATCATGGGCTAAAAAAATCAAGAGGTAGTATGATAGTAGAAAATCTCAAATGATAAAAAAAGAGGCGGCGGGGGGAAGAGAGAAAATAGGGAAAGAGAATGAGGGGAAGAAGGGAGGGGAAAGGAAAGGGGTGGAGTGAGAAATTGAGGGGGGTGAAGGGGGAAAAAAGGAAAAGACGGGGTGAGGGTTGTGGAAGAGGGCAAAGTAACAGAGGGGAAAGAAGTTATCATGTACCTGGTACAGGGCCTGATATGATGAGCAAGGCCTCCCTTACACCCCTGATTTGGGGCCCCTAATAGTGTGAAAAGAAGGCGCAGGAGTGCAGAATGGCACAGTCAAGGTACAAGCAGGGTTTAGGAGCTGATCAGTGGAACAGTAGTAAATGGATCAGGCAGAAGCAGTGGTCAGAAGGCAAGCTGAGGTCAGTACAGGCAGAGTTCAGGGAGTAGTCAGACAAGCCAGGTCAGTAACTGGAGACAGGATACAGGATCACAGGTTCTCAGGACACAGAAGGCTGAAGACAAAGCAGCACTGAATCTGAGCACTGGCTCAGTTTGAAATAGGCCATTTGGCGCCTTCTTTGTCATGGGTGCACGTAAACACACCAACATGCACGTGCACATAAGTATTAGTATGTGTCCAATTCCTACATCAATGAGAAGGAATGTGGATTAGCCTGTGAATATTCACAGAAGTCTGCCCAGAGGGGCCATCTTGTCTACTGGCATGCCCATCTTGACAGAAGGACAGAAAAAGAGAAGGGGGAGGTGAAAGAAAGGGAAAAGGGGGGAAGGAGGGAAACAAGTAGAAAAAACAAGTGAAGGGGGGAGGGGGCAAAGGGATCAGGGAGAGAAGAAGGGGAGGGCGAGGAAAGGGGAGCGGAAGGGAGTAGGAGGGGGATGGGGAGGAGGGGAAAAAAGGGAAGGGGGAGAAAAAATGAAAAAGGGAGACAAAGGGGGAAGGAACAAAGTAGGCTACAAGAGGGGAAGGAACAAAGTAAGGCTACAAATGGGGAAGAAACCTAGATATGAAGTAAACATTCTAAATACACCAAAGGGAAGTAAAACCAGATAATTGTTATTATTGGTACTTAGAAAATGATGTGTAAGGTGGCCCAGCAACAAAAATCACTCAACACCAGGGATGAGCTGAACACCCCCCTGTTCGGGTTCGCACCAGAACATGTGAACAGGCAAAAAATTTGTTCGAACACGCGAACACCGTTAAAGTCTATGGGACTCGAACATGAATAATCAAAAGTGCTAATTTTAAAGGCTTATATGCAAGTTATTGTCATAAAAAGTGTTTGGGAAAACACTTTTTATGACAATACCATGCATATAAGCCTTTAAAATTAGCACTTTTGATTTCTCCCATAGACTTTTGAAAGGTGTTCCGCGGCTTTCGAATTTGCCGCAAAAACCGCAAATTGTTCGCTGTTTGGCGAACTTGCGAACAGCCAATGTTCGAGTCGAACATGAGTTCGACTCGAACTCGAAGCTCATCCCTACTCAACACCTTCCAGGGTGACACTTTTTAGGTGGGCTCTGATAATGTCTGGCCGCAAAAGGGGAAGGTTTGGAGACCACAGCCAAAAAGGATCCAGAATTCAAAGGTCTGTGAAAATACAAATGTTGGATAGAAGGATAACAATAAAAAACATGTCAAAGGCCAAAAAAGTCCCTTGGGAGTTGGAAAATCAATGTGTCATGAAAGGGTTCACCCATTGGTGGCGCTGCTGGTCTCTTGGATCGTAGTACTAGTGTCCACCAGCGGGTGTCTTCCAACTCCCAGGACCTGTAATAAGAGGACTCACCTGCTGGTGGCACTGTTGGATCCTTGGGCCGTAGTACCGGTGTCCACCAGCGGGTGTATTCTGGCAGTGTGGAGCAGACAGCACCTCCTGCACTCAGGTGTTACGTAAGGTCAATTACAGGCAGTCTCGTAAATACCCGGCAAGCCCTTACATGCTTGCCTTGGTATCTTTCTCCCTGCGCCCTGACCTCACTGCCTGTACCCTGACCATGAGCCTGTTTCTGACCTGATCTGATCCGATCCCTATCTTGAGTCCATCCTGGACCTGTCCCTCCTGTTTCCTGATTTCCTTTTTTTCCCTGCATCCTATCCATCCATCCTCTCCCTGTCCTGTTGGTTTCCTGTCCTTAACCATCTGCTGACCTCCCTGTGTATGACCTCGGCCTGGCTTTTGTTTATGATTCCAGTATCTCCATTTATTTGTATATACTATTTGTTGTTTATGGGTCTGTGGTTGGTTTTGCACTATTCACTTACTTGTCACCTATTTAAATAAACACCATTATTATTCACTTACATGCGTTTCTGGTTTCCTCTGTGCAGTCCACACAGTCTGGTCTACTAAATTCCCTCACAAAATGGTCCACAAATGCTCACCTGAGGCACACAATCACAAGTGCATTCCATCTGTGCTTAACCCAGTTACTAGGCAGCAAGTGGGGCTCAGTCTTTTATGTCCACTATTTTATGCATAAAAGCCCTTTGTGCTGTTCTGTGCCTTTCTCTGTAGTCATTTTTGAATGATGATACCCTCCTGAAGTACTTATTTACCTTCAGGCACAATGATAATTCTTTATGTATAATTATGTATTAGCATTTCCTGTCTCTGGGAGGCTGGCTTTGGAACCCCAGAAGGAGGAAGTTGAGGGGAAGGGAGAGTCTAATACTACATGACATGTCCTGCTATGGGGAGCTTTACAAACCTCGTTCAGAATACAATACAGAGATTGCTAGGCGAGTGATCTTATGTTTAAGAGTTTTCTATTGTTACGCACAGCTTCTATGTGTGTATAAATAAATAAAAAAAATATGTATGTGTATATATACACACATATATATATATATATATATATACATATATATATATATATATATATATATATATATATATATATATATATATATATATATATATATATATATATATATATATATATATATATATATATATATATATACAGTATCTCACAAAAGTGAGTACATCCCTCACATTTTTGTAAATATTTTATTATATCTTTTCATGCGACAACACTGAAGGAATGTCACTTTGCTACAATGTAAAGTAATGAATGTACAGCTTGTATAACAGTGTAAATTTGGTGTCTCCTCAAAATAACTCAACACAGCCATTAAAGTCTAAACCGGTGGCAAAAAAAGTGAGTACACCCCAAGGTGAAAATGCCCAAATTGGGCCCAAAGTGTCAATATTTTGTGTGGCCACCATTATTTTACAGGACTGCCTTAACCCTTTTGGAAATGGAGTTCACCAGAGCTTCACAGGTTGCCACCGGAGTCCTCTTCTACTCCTCCATGATGACATCATGGAGCTGGTGGATGTTAGAGACGTTGCGCTCCTCCACCTTCCGTTTGAAGATGCCCCACAGATGCTCAATATGGTTTAGGTCTAGAGACATGCTTGTTCAGTCCATCACCTTTACCCCCAGCTTCTTTAGCAAGGCAGTAGTCCTCTTGGAGGTGTGTTTGGGGTCGTTATGTTGGAATACTGCCCTGCAGCCCAGTGTCCAAAGGGAGGGGATCATGCTCTGCTTCAGTATGTCACAGTACATGTTGGCATTCATGGTTCCCTCAATATACTGTAGCTCCCCAGTGTCAGCAGCACTTATTCAGCCCCAGATCATGACACTCCCACCACCATGCTTGATTGTAGGCATAACACACTTGTCTTTGTACTTCTCACCTGGTTACCGCTATACATACTTGAGACCATCCAAACCAAATAAGTTTATCTTGGTCTCATCAGACCAAAGGACATGGTTCCAGTAATCCATGTCCTTAGTATGCTGGTCTTCAGCAAACTGTTTGCAGGATTTTTATTGTGCATCATCTTTCGAAGAGACTTCCTTCTGGGACGACAGCCATGCAGACCAATTTGATGCAGTGTGCAGCTTATAGTCTGAGCACTGACAGGCTGTCCACCCACCCCTTCAACCTCTGCAGTAAGGCTGGCAGCACTCATACGTCTATTTCCCAAAGACAGCCTCTAAAAAAGATGCTAAGCATGTGCACTCAATGTCCTTGGTCGACCATGGCGAGGCCTGTTCTGGGTGGAACCTATCCTGTTAAACCACTGTATGGTCTTGGCCACCAGGCTGCATCTCAGTTTCAGGGCCTTGGCAATCTTCTTATAGCCTAGGCCATCTTTAGCAACAATTCCTTTTTTCAGATCCTCAGAGATCTTCGCCATGAGGTGCCATGTTGAACTTCCAGTGACCAGTATGAGAGAATGAGAGCGATAACACCAAATTTAATACACCTGCTCCCGAATTCATACCCGAGACCTTGTAACACCAACAAGTCACATGACACCGTGGAGGCAAAATGGCTAATTGGGCCCAATTTGGACATTTTAACTTAGGGTGTACTCACTTTTGTTGCCTGCGGTTTAGACATTAATGGCTGTGTGTTGACTTACTTTGAGAGGACAGCAAATTTACAATGTTATACAAGCTGTACACTCACTACTTTACATTTTAGCAAAGTGTCATTTCATCAGTGTTGTCACATGAAAAGATATAATAAAATACTTACAAAAATGTGAGGGGTGTACTCACTTTTGTGAGATACTGTATATACTGTATATATCTAAAGAATGGTGACAAAAGCATTTCTGTCTTATTGTTATTATCTCACATACACAGTGCCAGATAGCTAGGTCTGTATATGTTTAGTGCTCTCCTTCTTATAGCAGTAGGTGAACATGTTTATTGCAATAGAGTTTATATTCAGCTCCTGGTATTTTATTTAACCCCGTCTTTTCTAGTCTGGGATTCTATCCACTGTAGGTTTAGCTTAAGGCTAGAGTCAGCTTAGGTATCTGATAAGCACTTCTGGTAGTTAGAGGTCCGGTTGCATATCAGATTAGAAACTACTAGGGACTAGGAGGCAGAGAAGGTCGACAACTCTATATTTCAGTGCCACACCATAGTTTCTGCTGGTGAGAAGCTGCGTTCCAGGCTGGTTGATAAACAGTTGGAGGGTCTCTCCATCATTACTGTTACTGTCTTCAGCTCTCTGACACAAAGGCAGATGCTGCATCACGTCATCCTCAGGGGCCGTGTAACTGAATTTTGCTGCAACATTCATCTGGAGGTATCGCTATAAATAACTATAAATACCAGGGTATATGTGCACAATTCCACAAGGAGTCTTTTTGGGCTCCTTTGCTGATAATACCCGTTTGTATATTGGAATTGGATGTACAGTAAGGAAGTATTAATCCTTTCCTATACAAAGCTTGTATTACGGTATTTCCATACTGGTGTGCATACTGTACTGGTGTGGATCTGTAAACTTATGGTTAATGTTATATGCTGGTTCCAGTAGTTACTCTGCTCTCAATTACTTTGATTAAATTACTGGTTAATTCCCAGGAAGGGAATTCCCTCTATTCACAGAGGCCCTGTACTGGATGGAGGCACTGCCAACCTTATTATCAAAACCAATTTTCCACTTAGCGAAGGTTCAAATGTTCTTATTTACCTACTGGTTTAGTGCAATATCCTGTTTGGGGAGGGTCATTTCTCATAACCCCTGAAAAGCAAAATGAATGCCCAATGAGTCATGTACACCACAGATTTATAATTATTATTTAAATATGAGCAGATATTTGCAGCAATAACTAACATACTGCAGATTGAGTGAGTTCACAATTTTCATAAACAAAACCCTTTTTCATGTGAATAGTGGGAGCCTTTAAATATAAGTATGCATCTATTGCATTAATTTCATTTTTTTTTCTCCACAAACTACAAACAAAAGATAGAAGTAGTCTTCTTTTTTTTATTTAATAATATACAGTATATGATACTCTAACATTGTAATATAACAATACACTGTCTCCTTTATAATGTGCACTTGGAATGATACAAACAGTTATGTGATTTGATATACATTTCACTACATAACATGTTTTCCCACTACTTTCAATCATTTTTCTTATTAAATATGTAGCAGATGTGGAGATTTAACACATTTACATGTTCTCATATACTTGGGTGAATAAGTTATAGGAACCACAGTATTTCATTATATAATGGTGGGTCAGGTTCAATACTTTTATCCAGCTTCACTGGTAGATCAGAGCCTGCAACAATTCCTGCACACTGACTTTATTCACTGGCTTGTCATGTGTGGCATTGCTTGTGGTTATATCTTGTACTGAAAATGTATAAACAAATAATTCCCAAGCCATAGGAAAGAAGTTAGTGAGATTTGGGAGCTTCATGTTTCAAGAATCATGAAAGCTAATCAATATGACTTAGCATGAGGAGTTACACTGTTGCTATGGATATAGAGACGAGGTACTTTGATGCTAAGATTTCCGTGCTTTGTGCTCTCACTTAATGACAAATGTAAACAACAGCACCTTGGTGTTTCAGCTACTTTACATGGGTACATTTCATTATGTGGGCATATTGAACAACAAGTGTCAAGAAATAAATATATAAATAAATAAAGTAGGAAAAAAAAATCTGCAGAGTTAAAGCCTAGCCAAACTTTCAGTTTAAAACAGCTAAATACATTCAAAGTGAATTAAAAAAAGCCTTAGGCCTCATTCACAAGGATGAACAGGCATGGACAGCAGTAATAGACATAATTTTTCTGCAGTTTATATAATGTTTCATAATGTTTTTGGGATAATACACTGGACTGGTGCACCTTCTTTTGTTCATTTTTATAGAGGATCAAGAACATTCCCAGTCTTGGAGGGCAGCAAGTAGGGATGGGACGAACACCTCCTGTCAGGGGACCCCACGCCATTTTTTTCTTCCTTTTTTTTTATTGGCACTTTTTTCCTGTTGTCGGGAAGAGGCCCCTGTGCCCACCAACATGGGGACAAGGTGCTTTGGCACAAACCCTCCCCATGTTGAGGGCATGTGGCCTGGTATGGTTCAGGAGGGAGGGTGCTCGCTTGTCCCCCCCCTTTCCTGACCTGCCAGGCTGCATGACCAGATAAGGGTCTGGTATGGATTGGGGGGCCCCATGCCATTTTTTTTTATTTTGGTGTGGGGTTCCCCTTAAAATCCATTTTAGACCCGAAGTGTTTTTTTTTTAAAAATTGCATTGATACATGTCCCCCAGGGCAGTACCCGGACACCTATAAAGGTGGGTTTAGAGGGTTAGCCCAATACTTTTGGCAATATAGTATGGATAAGCAAGTTTGGGGTGAAGGAACTTGACTAGCCTGCACAATGTCCTGACCTAAACCCAATAGAACACCTTTGGGATGAATAAGAATGGAAACTACGAGCCATGCCTTCTCGTCCAACAACAGTGCATGACCTCACAAATGTATTTCTGAAAGAATGGTCAAACATTCCCATATACACACTCCTAAACCTTGAGGACAGCCTTCCTAGAAGAGTTAATATGATAGCTGCAAAGGGTGGGCAAACTCAATATTGAACCCTATGGACTAAGACTGGGATGCCATTAAAGTTCATGTGCTGCCACCCCACAGGCGCGGGTCCGAACTAACGGAAGCCTTTCAAGTTGCTTTTCCATGGGACGTAGGATGCATAACGGTTGTCTCCTGTCCCTGGGATGGTTTGCTCTGGCCTTGGAACCTCTTGCCATCCTTCTGCTGGCAGCCCAGGAGATAAGGGGTATAGTGGTGGGGCCACTGGAGGAAAAGTTGTCCCTTTATGCAGATAACACCCTACTCTACCCTACGAATGCTTCTTCATCTCTTCGCTCTGCATTAGCCCTGTGCGATCAGTTTAGCCGATATTCGGGCTTCCGTATTAACTGGGACAAATTGGTGCTGTTCCCGCTGCATCCTTCTGTCCCTTGTATCGATACACATACATCTCTTCAGTGGGTGGATGAGTTTGTCTACCTGGGAATCAGGGTGAGTGGCAACACAGATCATTACGTAGAAAAAAATGTGAGTCCCATGCTGGTACAACTCACCCATAAAAGTGCCACCTGGTGTAACCTTACCTTGACACCGGTAGGCAGGGTTAATCTACTAAAAAATGATATACTTACCCAAATTCTTTGATTTCTTCCTAAATTCACCATCACATATTGCTAGGACCTTTTTTTAGCAGCTGGAGGAGTGGTCATAAGTCCTTCAGTTTAAAGTGCATATAAAAAGATTATAGCAATGTGACCAGGTTGTTTAACAATAAAATGTCAATCCACAAATGGCAGCCTCCACAAGGGGATTACAAGCAAACTCCAGCAGGAGCTACATAGTATAAAAGAGAAGAGAGGCGCCTCTAAGTGTAGCAATATGGTTACATTTAATGAAGGTACAACCTTTAGCAACTCACATGGTTGATGATTAAAAGAGGCACATCCAAGTATGCAGGCATCCGGGGTAAAGCTGTCCACATACACCATCCCCCACACCACCTGCTCTCACCACTGTCAGTCTACAATCGTGACCGGGAAGACTACCCTGCAGTGGAGAGATTGAATCACTCATGGAGCACAGCGTGGAAGAGATGAGGTCGATGGCGGTGAAGAGGATGGTCTATGTGGACAGTTTTACCCCTGATGTCTGCATACTTAGATGTGCCTGTTTTATTCATCAACCATATGAGTTGCTAAATGTTGTACCTTCATTAATTGTAACCATATTCCTACACTTACGCCTCTCTTCTTTTTTATACTCAGTTATGACGTGAGGCTACTTGTATTTCAAGACATCGCTTGCATATCAAGTTAAAATTTATTTTAAAATTTTGCTTGTCTTCCAAAATGCTCTCAAACCAAGTTACTCTCAAACCAAGGTTTTACTGTATATAGATTGTGATAATGCCCATGTGTTTTCATGCATTGAGACACATACACATTAGGGAAGCCTAATCTTAACATGTTTCAACACACAAAAACCTCAGCTGACACTTTTAGCTGTTGTCCTGTCTAAGAAAAAAATTATTTTGTTTCAAGAGTGGCATTTTCCGTTTTTTTATGATTATTATTATTATGTATTTTTCATTTCTGCCTCCTATCCCCTTAGATAGTATTAAAGTTAGGCATACACCAGTTAGACCTATTATTCCTCATTAGATCTGTCCTACTGCTTGCTTATCTTACACTGCTGTATCCTTTTCAGTATCCTAAATCTTGTAGTAACACTCCAGCCTGTGTTATTTGTCTCTAGTAACTTTAGCCCTAGCCTTGCTATGTAATATTGCCCTGCTGCTGGCCAATTTCACATTGCTATGTCATCTGTCCTCTCTTAATTCTTTTAGTAAAATACCTGCCTGATTTTTTTTCCTCTAGTATATTCTCCTTCATTAAAACGTCTTGTTGCAAGCCAATTTTACACTGCTGAATCATTTGCTATCTCCTAATTCTTAATGAAAGCTTGATAGAAATTGGCCAGCTGTAAGACAGTTTTGCATCAGCAAGAACAGGAGATAACAGCCATGGGGAACTACTTGACAGCTTCTATCTGCTGGTTAAAGGGGATCTATTTTTGTTTAGGGAAAAAAAAACATGCATCTCTGAAAAAAGCCCTTTATTTCAAACCAAACTGAGATTAACAAATTGGGTTGCTGCTGATACTGTATGCAAGATAAACTAATTGTAAAAGAAAAAAAATCAACTCCAATGTCAAATATGTGCTGCCAGTGTATGCTGTCACTGAGGCTGTCTGTGAATATTGTATAGTTCTGTAACAAGAATTTTTATATGTTCAATGTTTTCCTCAAAGCTGCATGATAAGATCTTCTCATGACTGTATGATATATTTTTTTTAATTTTTTGTTTGCACTGGCACATGTCCTGCTTGGCAGTACCCAGCTTCCTATGACATTTTTAACAGTACTTTGCCTATGAACTCAAGATGTACACTCCCAGACATCAATGAGATTTACCCTAAAGTGCTGAAAATTTCAAACAAGTTTTGCCCAATTCTTGCCAAATCAAACCCAAGCAGATTCACCTATCATCTATTACTTATATCAGGGCAGTACAGGCATAGAGCATATGAAGTTAGACACGCATTAGTTTTCTTGTACTCGGAGTCAATCTGTGGATAGTATAGGAAAGGAACAAAAAGCAACAGAGAACATTGACCTGAGGTGTGCCAGGGTCACGTGGTCAGTATGCCTAAAAGGGGGCAAAAATAAACACAGTAGGATGGAAGCTTAACAAACAGATTATTACACACTGAATTAATGTACAATCTGCCAAATCGACCAACGCTTGTGACATCTCAAACAGTAGCTCTGGGACATACCCAGAGAAACAAGACGACCTCCACCCACCCAAATTCTAAATAGTAAGGGCCGGGGCCCCTTGGCGCAAAGCCGCAGAAACCACTCCTATGCTGAATAAATGGCCAGAGTATGCTTAGGGTCCAGACCCTGATTGGCCAAAGGGGAACGGCAATGAAGTATGCGATGAGCTGCGGAGAGGGGAGCACAAAGGAAAAGGCAACAGAGGACCATCCCTGGCTTTATCAGACATAACACTGATGAGCTGGTCTAACCAAAAGTCAGGCACCACGCCTTGCCACGAAAGCCTGGAAAACATTCCAAACAGTGACATAAGCCATCCTGGCATACAAAAATAAAGATCTAATCGAACAAGGCTGCTGTGTCAGCCCAATGGGAACCTAATTGCTCGAACCGAGGAGAAGGCGTGGCGCAGGCATCTGCGTCTGAGACCTGAGCCTACCGGTACTGGCCTAGGCCCCGAGGGGGTTCCAGAATACCCTAACCACTGAGCCAGTAGAAGCTGCAGGAGCTGCATTGGCCGACTTCCAATAGTTCCACTTTATTACGCAACTTCTGGCAGCACGTAGCTAGGAAATTAAGGGTAGTGTAGAATTAGGACAGGGAAGAAACCACAGTCCACAGGGTAACTTGCTCCGCACTTGCATTCGACACACAAGGGAACAGCAACTTAAAAACTGGGCTTCCTGAGCCGAAGCCGAGAAAGCAAACCCCCTGCGTTGTAATTCTGCCATCAGATGAAAGAGTTGCGGCTAGCTATGTGCAAACAAAGAGGCCTTGGGCCGGTCCAGGTTCTGAAAGAGGGTGAGCTACCGTGCTCCAACCCCCTAGCCAGAGAAGGAGGGCTAGAAGCGAAGTCCCCAACATTCGCTGTTCGAGACATGACCTGCATGAACTGAAAGAAAAATAAACTAGACATAACCAAGAATGTAACGATCGCCCCCAAGACTTACCTGCGACCAACTGCCCTCCACCTGAAAAACACATTGTTAGAACAGGACCGATGTATGCCAGTCTTGTGTGATTACCAGGCCAAATACCTGAGGCGAAATAGGCAAACTAACATACGCTCAGGCCTAGAAACCTGAAAATGAGTCCGGGTACTGAAGTAAATGGTAACCTGAAATACATGAAGCAGAAATCGAGATGTAATGCAAGCTGCGTGAAGCAACATAACTGAACGAGAAACGCAAACTGCATGAGAAACGCAAGTTGCATGAGAACGTGAAAGGTATGGACAACATGAGAAACACGGGAAAGACGTGAATAGCACGGAACGCGAGTTGCACGAGAAACGTAAAATTGCACGAGAAACATGAACTGTGCGAGAAACGTAAAATTGCACGAGAAATGTAAAATTGCAAGAGAAGCGTGAACTGTACGAGAAACGTAAAATTGCACGAGCAACGTAAAATTGCACGAGCAACATAAAATTTGCATGAGAAACGTAAACAGTACGAGAAGCATAAAATTGTACGAGAAACGTAAAATTGCACGCGCAACGTAAAATTGCATGAGAAACATGAACTGTACGAGAAACGTAAAATTGCACGAGAAACATAAAATTGCATGAGAAACATGAACTGTACGAGAAACGTAAAATTGTATGAAAAACGTACAATTGCATGAGAAACGTAAAATTGCCCGAGAAACGTAAAAATGCATGAGAAACGTAAAATTGTATGAGAAACGTAAAATTGTATGAGAAACGTAAAATTTTATGAGAACGTAAAATTGCATGAAAAACGTAAGATTGTACGAGAAACATAAAATTACACGAGAAACATAAAATTACACGAGAAACATAAAATTACACGAAAAACATAAAATTGCCTGAGAAACATAAAATTGCTTGAGAAACGTAAATTGCATGAAAAACGTAAAATTGCATGAGAAACGTAAACTGTATGAGAAACATAAAATTGCACGAGCAACGTAAAAGTGTATGAAAACGTAAAATTGCACAAAAAATGTAAGATTGCACAAGAAACGTCAAATTACACGGGAAATGTAAAATCGCCTAAGAAACGTGAATTGCCTGAGAAACATAAAATTGCACGAGAAATGTAAAAATTGCACGAGAAACGTAAAAATTGCACAAGAAACGTAAAATTGCACAAGAAATGTAAATTGCATGAGAAAACGTAAACTGCATGCGAAAACGTAAATTGCATGAGAAAACGTAAATTGCCCGAGACCACAAAAATTGCATGAGAAATGTAAATTGCATGAGAAAAACGTAAATTGCATGAGAACCGTAAATTGCATGAGAAACGTAAGTTAGCATGAGAAACGTAAGTTGCGTAAGAACAGATGAGGAGACTTGCCACTGAACAAACCAATTAAAAACGATCACCTCAATCTGTTAAACCCATAGACGTGAAGGGTAACCTACAGTGGGAGAACGTAGACAGCCCTGCTGCGTGAAAACGACCAGAGAACATAAACAGACAACCAGCCCATGAAATAACAACACCCCTAGGTATCTGACAAGTATGAGGATGTGGGTGCAGAAACGACAAGACGAATAGGACATGAACGTGAATCTGAGGATACCACCACCCTAGTGTAAGCAGTAAGCGAGCCCGAGCAACCTGCAGCACCAAGACAGGAAATTAAAACGAACACTCAGGGCTAAAGGTACCCACAGACCGTGGTGGGTAGTAGTAAAGGTGTAATGGTAAACGTGCATGTATGACGTATGGTTTATGGGTGAGGAGATTGAGGGAACGATAATCAATTTAAAAATAAAACCTCAGCCCGTTTGGATCTGTAGGACGTAACAGATCTTAGATGTAAGCACTAGCTAACGAAAAAGCAGTGAACGAAAAGGTAATGCCATGAAATGAAATACTACACATTGAAAGATACACAGGAAATGCTATACAGGAAAACATATTGAACGAAATGCTGAAGGAAATGGAAAACTGACGAAAGCCTGCAGGAGGATTTATCACAATAAGAAATAAGCATTTGTTGGACTAACAGGAAAAAAAAATACACTAAGCTTGGGGCATTACTTCTGACAAGGGGCCAGCACCTACTAACTGGGGAAGGATGGACGTACCATCTATCTATACCTTGTAATAGGGAGGGAAGCCCATGAGCATCACACAGCCATGTGCATCAGCAATGAGACTCAGGGAACAAGTCTGCAGGGCACAGCCTAAAGAGCTCTGGGCCCTACTCCTTACATCCCATACATAGATAAAGTAACCTGCTGAGGTAAAGGCAAGTGCCAATTTCACATCAAAAGCTAAGTAAACCTTGTTTCCCTGTGTGCAGGAGCAAATAAATGGTGTAGGTCGGATTTTAGAAGTTCAAATTTCTACCACCTGTCTCATTCTGTGAAAGGGAAACTTCAGGCAAAAAGGGAACTCAGCTAGTGAAGTGAAGTGATTGCTAATCCGTACTCCTGGAATAAAGATGTGCTATCCAGTGCTAGTGACAGAGGCGGGACATCGTGTCACATGACACCCTGCCGTCATCCCCTGAAAACCCCCCCACAAACACACTCCCCCCACCCTGCAACCCTAAAACATGGTGCTACCTGAACCACTGGAGTAAATTGAAAACGGAGGAAAGAACACTACCCATATCCCTACGCCAGCAGAGGTCTAGCTACCACAATTCTTTTTTACATTTCTGTGAATCAATTTTGGGAATAAGATCGTTTATATGAAGATGTTCTATTTATTTATTTTTTATCTATTGGTTGAACTAGATGGACTGAATGACTATGTAACTATGCAACCCTTGAGATTCTGTCATTCTGCAGCTTGGAGATTACTAAAACAGGTACACCAATATCACCAGCTGTTAAAGACATGCTTATTGGCTCCTGCTGTGTCCAATCACAGCAGGAGCTGCGCTCTCTACACCGCGTGCACAAAATCACATACAGGTAAGTGATGCCACAGTAAATGTGCGGTGAGTGGTCCGGAAGTGGACAAAAAAACAATTGCAAGAACAGTGTGTATTTAAACCACCTCATATTATTCTTTGTCTGTAGTAAATTTGGGCCTAAATTTGCTACTTAAAATGGTCCTGCTGCTGTCCTATTTTACACTGCTGTAATAAAGAGTTCTTTCACTTAAAAAACTGTTCTTTTCTTAAAGCTTGTCGGGTTTGGAGGACATCACAAACAACTTGTCTATGATTTTGATCAATACTATCTTGATAGCATATAATTATAAAACCCTTTTACGCTGGTATTTAGTACCAACAAGGATGGCTAAGATGCACCCGTCTGCCTCTCTGAATTTTCATCAATGTGGACAGCTGGGAACAATGTTTTATGGGTGGTGGCAATGCCGAAGGTGTCTTGGTTTTGGATAAGAATTTTTAACCCCATACACTTGGTCACAGATGTCAATCTTGCTAGAGCCCCAAAAACAGTCTTGTTTCAGAAATTAGACTCCGATATCCCAAAATGACCTAAACAGGTCATACTATATATGTTTTTAGCAGCAAGAATTTGCAAAAGCATGTTGTTGGAAGACAGCTGTAGTGCACTTAGGTTATGATAAACATAAATTGAGCTGGGTTATGGTAAATGATAAACTCACCTGTACCCTGCATAATAATATTAAAAAATTTCACAAAACCTGGGCCCCCTGGATTAAGTACATCTCTATGGTGGACTGAGAGTGGATGGGCCTCCTCACCTCTTCCGCTATTGGAACACCCTCTCTTTCCTTTTTTTTCTTACTTCTTTTTCTGATCTCTCCTTCACTTTTCTGTTGGATTTGATCTGACTCTATCCTAGTGTACCTTGATTGTGCATTGGTGCCTTTGGAGGCATTTTCTTGAGGATAGGGGCATCTATACCTTTATTATTATAAGCATGGCCCTGTCAGGCCTTGATATGTTCCAGTTCATACCTTGTACGTGCTATATGATGGGTGCTCTTAATATTGTGATGTTTGACCTGCTCACAGGGTACACTTTATATTGATAATCACATAATGCCCCCTTCTCTACTCATTGGAGATGTTCACTTATATGTTCTTTGTTCTTTCAGTCACCACAACATGTATGGAGCATATGCTTTGTACTGTTTGAAAAACTTCAGTAAACCGATTGAATTAAAAAAAAAAACAGTTTTTTGAAGTATACCTAAAAGGAAACATGTTGGTGAATTTTAGTAGTGGCCACCAGTGTTCCCTGAGGTGTGTGACAACCCCCCTCCCTCCTTCCAAAGTAGGGACTCAAGTGGTCAAAGCTGTGTGGAGAGCCGAGGCCTCTTTTAATCTCATTGTTGCTTTAGTGCTTTGGTGTAGGAGGGTAGGTTACCTTCCTTGAAGAGCAGATATAACATTTTAATAAAACCTATAAGCTCCTGAGCTGCCTCAGGGGATGTAAATGTTTGGGTTTTGCCATTACTAGTTTACCTTGAGTACAACTGCCAGGATGAGCAAACAACTGACATGTCTATTGACCAGGTGCTAGCATACTTAGTTAAATTACTTTTTCTGTTTAGCCAGCTCTCTTTAAAAGACAGAAAAAGTAGTACCTTGTGTCTGGCAACAACTAAGTTGCTTTGAGTACAGTATGCACTGAGTAACTGATTACTCCAAGGTCCAGATATCTGACAATGACCAGCCTAAGAGACTTACCAACCTCTTTTGGAAGCCCAGGTCTATGTGCCTTTACATAGTGTGGGACTCCCCAAGGCTTGTGGGATGTTGGTGGAGCATAATTCATTCAGTTCATTTGGGTGTTAAAATGTATTTTCTAGAGAGAACTCTGGGCTTTCGGTAGTGTCTCAGTGGTGTGTTCATCTAGCCTCTGCCTCTGTCAATCTCTCCCCCTTTTTCTTTAAGTCTAAATGAAGGGATGAGAGGTTTGTGGGAAAGGTCCAATTTAAGGTGAATTGCCTCTGTGAGTGTTTATTATTTATAGCCAATATGAATACCAGAGGAGATTTACTCCCCATCAGTGTCTGTAAGAATGATCATCTAGGGCTGCCATTTTGTGTTGGTGCTGTTCTTAGATAGAGCCCTCTTAGCCAGTAAGTATTTGGTAAGGAATCAGTCCATGGAGGTTCTTCCTGTTGTGTGAGACATACTGTATGTGTACAGACAAAAACAGTCTGGCGCCAGGCAACTGGGACATCTATTGCACTAAGAACCTTGTGAATGTCCTGCAAGAGCACAAAGAGCAGCTGCGTGAATGAGCACCCCAGGAGGGGTGTGAATACAAGTAAAAACACTCAGGAGCAACCACAAATCAAAGCGGTGATTGAGACAGTCTTGAAAGGACAAACAGTCAAATAATTAAAATGTTCAATGAGATAAAAGCATGTGCCGATTTAATAATAACATATGAGTGGATGAACAATTATCTAGACATCTCCTTGCATAGATGGAACAACTGCAAAGTGTGGTCCTTACTGTGACAGTACCTTAAGCAACAGTCAGTGGTGGACTGGCTTGGTGGGGCAGTGCTGCGATGGCAAAACCTTCATGTATTCCTGGATGTCACTAGGAAGAGGAAAGCCAGAGTGTGCAGAGCTGGGTGGACAGTGTAGAAGCTCTATCAGATCCCCAATGATGAGTGACGAAATGATGGAGCAGCCACAAAGCAAAGGAGGGACCAAGAGGCAGCCGGAGCAGCCACCGACCAGAGCTGGTGGACGGGAACACCCGAACGTGACGTCATACGATCAGAGAACACAGGTCCAAAACAAAGCTTGGAGTACAACAGGTGGAGAGCAAGCTGAGGAGAGTAGAGAGGGAAGATAGCTGTTGTTTTGACTACGCATATTGGGCATGGCCCTTCTTCAGGTCATGTGACATAGACTGCAAATGGGATTTAAATAGGGGCAGACCACGGGAAGAATCACAAATTTAAAGGAACCATGATTGTTTGTTACCTCCATTGTTTAAACAACATGATGACAAAGGCTGAGTCATATATGTAGCTGCTCCCTGGGGCACACCATGCAATGGGCACACAGAAGAGTATGGTGGAGCGGAGCTGCAACATGTGAATCTTAGGGTGCTAAAACTGCACACTTTTTTTTGATAGTAAAACACATGCTTTTTTTCTGTCATTCATGAATGATAGGCATCAGGCAGGGTCAGTTTTAGATTCAGACTATGATTAGGGGGCAGATTCAAGATATGAATGTCTTAAGGATATGTTTTCCTGAAGCAGGTTATCCTAGTGCCAGGATTTCAGCACTGCATGATTTCAGCACAAGATGCTACATGTCAAGCAATATGAGGTTAATTTGCAGAAGAAGGGAAAGATTAGTGTTAGGGCTTAATTTAGGGCTTAGGTTACTTTGTTTAAAATATACCGTAACTAAAGTCACATCTCTCAATCAATCCCTAGACAGCAGCTGTAAAAATTCATAATTTTCTTGTCTTTATTGGGGTCTAATGGTTTAAACATAATTTGTTACTATTGATCAATTATCTTAGGAGATTAGGTTATCTTTATTTTCCATTATCAGGGTGATGTCATTGTGTATATGCATATGTTGTGAATGTCATGTATATTGGCTTTTATAATTTTGATGTATTATTATGTTGTACATGTATTCTCTGTTTCTTTTTTGTTTTAAAAAATGGATGTGTTCCCCTTTAATTGTGTAAAGGTGGTCTCAGGGTCACCTGGCACATGCAGCCCATGCACTCTTTGTTTACTCCCGTGGGGAACAGGGGAGTATTTGTAATGATGTCCCTGCAATTATATATTGTGGATGCAGTCACAAAAGTATAATTCCTATTAGCATAAAAATATATACCTGTATGTACTGTATATACTCTATTCTACATGTGTGGTTTTAAACTTTGAGTGAATTTTTACTACTTGTAGTGTTAATAGTGCTCTAAGCTTTGGTTCAATGGTTTGGTCAATTAGACAATCAGCACCACACTGAGCGGACTCATAAATACCAAATTTGGTGTGCGTTTTTCCCCAAACTCTTTTACCTGTGTACTCCAAGACCAAAACATAACAAAAGATGGTCAGATCATTTCTGGGCTGTCAGTGGTCTTAAAACTGACCTATTTTAATCCAGGTACCTGCCTGTCAAGCCACAAAGGCCCCAAGGAATTTTTTTTATAGCAAAATCTACTTATTTTCTCTTATGTAGAGAAAAAGGTATTGTTGGGTTATTTCCAGATACAGATGACTGTCCCCAATCCCTAGTAATATGTAGAAACCAAACTATTGAGAGAGAACCTAGGCTATCTCAATAAAGATGGGATTTTTGAAGGAGTGCATCAAATCTGTAGAATAAGGTATTCTACAGACCAGCGGGCGGACGGTGTCCCGCTACTGAGCCGCGCCAGACCAATACATTGAACAGGTAACCAGGAGTTTACATTTTATTTTAAACTTTGAACTCTTCATTACATGATCATTAGGCATGATGAGAAACATTTTTGCCAAGCCGTGTTGCTGGCTCAATATGTCATGTTACCTAAGGCTAGTAAGACTCTCCATCTACAATAGCATGGATTGTAATGTATTATCAATGAGTTATCTGGTAATTATAGCTGACTATGTTAAACATACTACATATATTTCCATCGTATACTGACATGCATGTAATTACCTCAGTGCCCCCTTATCTTGGTCATATCTTTAGTTATATACCAGTACTACATATGGAGCATGTTATGACTTATCATGTCGGTTTATTTATTAATATATAAGTACTTTTTTGTTATGATTATGGATTAACTAATTACACCTTATTAATATACCTCATCTAACATTACTGATGGTATAGATGGGGTTAATGCTTGGTTCCACACTATGAACTATCCAGTAATATGCTATACCAAGGGGTAGTTCAATTTAACCATAACAAATAGTTACAATACATAACATTAAAATATAATACATTGTATGTTTTTAGATCAATAACTTAGTCTACACTTGAATGACACTGTGGCTATTGCGTGGTCCGACAGCACATTATCCAACCCTTATGGATCTGGCCTCCACGGGGTATTAATCTTGGCTGGTTGATACCATTAACTGAGTCCTGGATGTGAGCTTTTGCCATACATGATTCATGTTAAACACCGACAACCTCCAAGTGGGTAAGCACCTACATATTTTAATGAATATTGGTGATGGGTTTAAGGAAAATTGTGGTTCTAATGTTATTCTATATAATCTAGATAAATCCACAGATGCATGCGACGCCCTCGAAGAAGCAGGACACTGCGAAACATGTTGGCTCTCTGCATATTCAAGCATCTTGTGCAAAAGTATATCCCAGTATCAACCACCAACAATGATTTCATGAATTTTGTGATTTTATATGTAATAGATATTGTATTTTTGTATTAATTACTGATTAAATTAAATGTTTTTTTAATTCAATTCCAATGAATTTGTGCTTACCTTATTATACAGATTTGATGCTCTCCTTCAAAAATCCCATCTTCATTGAGATAGCCTAGGCTCTCTCTCAATAGTTTGGTTTCTCCTTGTTTTCTCTTACTATATAGTCCGCTGGATACCTCTCTTCAAAGGGGGTTATGTGTGTAGGAACTCGGTAGGACCCTTTTTTCAGAAATTTTTTAATCAAAACTAAAAGACTCTAATGGGAAAATGTATGAATCACTGCAGATTTTTACACCACAAAATAGATGACAAAAACAAATTAGGTGAACCATTAGTTGACAGATTAATTCAACTCTTATGGACCTACCGAGGGACAAATGCCAGACGAGGAAGTTAGCCAAGAGCAGGGAAAAAAGCTGTGCAACCAGTCTGAGACTATACAACCAAACACACCCTTCTTCAGACATGGCACAGGAAAGAAGGAAGGATACAGAGCTGTGTTCTGCATAAATAAGCTGTGTACTGAGCTTCCTCTCTCCATCACAATTTTATCTCATGTGTCGGGAGAACTTGTTAGAAGTGACTCATGCTGCTAACAGAGGAATGAAGCACCAGAGAGAAACGACACTTAGGCTGGCCATAAACAGTGCAAATTTCACAAACGGTGCTGACAGGGGAATCAGCAATTGTCTTCTCCTAACAGGGGGGTGGGGGCGGACAGGAGAAGCCGCCCCCGCTGGGAGAAGACAGTGATTATCACTAGCGGCTCCTATATATATATATATATATATATATATATATATATATATATATATATAATTGCAAGACAATCAGGCAGGCTGGTTGTACCCAAGTTGATTGATCAATCAACTTGGTACATAAAGCCTGCCCATTAATGGTTTGATTCAAACCGTGTATGGCTGGCCTTAGAGCTTTGGAGATACATAAGTAAACACTACAGATATATGTGCTTTGTTCATATTTCATGACTGGGGTTTACAACCACTTTAACCACTTCCCACCCACCCCATTGCGGATTGATGTCCGCAGTGTGGCTTTGTTATCCTAAATGGATGTCATATGACGTCCAGCAGGATAAGCCTCAGTCGTGCGCCTGCTGGACATGCAGTGTGGCGATCGGTGGTGCTTTGTGTCACTCTGACACACCGCATCAACAATGGTGGTAAAGAGCCTATGATGTAGGTTCTTTACCATGTGATCAGCTGTGACCAATCACCTCCTCATCAGTGCTGCCTATCAGTGCCATCATTTAGTGCCCATCAGTGCAACCAATCAGTGCCAATCAGTGCCGCCTATCAGTGCCCATCAGTGCAGCCTATCAGTGCCCATCAGTGCAGCCTATTAGAACCCATCAGTGCCACCTATCAGTGCCGCCTATCAGTGCCCAACAGTGCTGCTTATCATTGACGCTTATCGGTGCTGCATATGAGTGCCCATCAATTCTACATATTAGTGCCTCCTCATCAGTGCCCATCAGTGCCAACTCATCAGTGCCCATCAATGCTGCCTCATCAGTGCCCCTCAGTGCAGCCTCATCAGTGCCCCTCAGTAAAGGAAAAAACACAATTTTATAACAGAAACAAAGAAAAACTTTTTTTTTTCAAAGAAGTTGGTCTTTTTTAGTTTGTTTAGCAATTGGAAGAAAATTATAAAAATTTAGTTTGGGTACAGCGTTGCATGACCACGCAATTGTCTTTTTTTTTTTTAAACCAGATTCTTTTTACTTTTATATGCAAACAACAATAAAACAACATTAAAACAATATAAACAGACACTATATAACAAAGAAAAAAAACATAAGCCCCCACACCCTAATGCCCCGTACACAAGGTCGGACATTGCTCGGACATTCCGACAACAAAATCCTAGGATTTTTTCCGACGGATGTTGGCTCAAACTTGTTTTGCGTACACACGGTCGCACAAAGTTGTCGGAATTTCCGATTGACAAGAACGCGGTGACGTCAAGCACGTACAACAAGACTAGAAAAGGCCAGTTCAGAACCAAGCGCGGCACCCTTTGGGCTCCTTTAGGAAATCTCGTGTTAGCAAAAGTTTGGTGAGAGACGATTCGCACTTTTTCAGACTTGTGGTTTTCAGATCGTTTTCTGTGGTTCAGTTTGTGCTTGTGGGTTTGTATCTGCTCTTCCGTGCGTGCAAGCAAGTTCCAGCGTGACTTAGTCATTGTACTTTTGTTCGTTCGTTACTGTTTTTCAGGTCGCTCTTCACAGGCCTTGCTGTTCTTCAGTGCGTTCTGTTACTTCGTTCTGAGCAGCCGACCGTTTTCTAGCCATGTTGCGTATGCATACTCCTCGTAGAGTTCGTGCTGTGCGGGGGCTTGGTGTTGGGGTCCTGACCTTGACACAAGTCCAGTCAATGAACAGGGTGGGGAGGAGTTCATGGACCAAGAATTGGTTGCTTCAGCGTGACCAGTTCTCTCATATGCCTTTGCTTCGTGAGATCCGTGAGAATAATCCTGATGATTTCAGGAACTTTCTCAGGATGACGGACCCCGCGTTTCACCGTCTGTTGGCTTCGCTGACCCCTTATATTAGCAGGCAGGATACCTGCATGAGGCAAGCCATCACTCCGGAGCAGAGGTTGGTCGCTACCCTGCGGTATTTGGCGACAGGGAGAAGTCTGCAGGACTTGAAGTTCTCGACAGGCATCTCCCCCCAGGCTCTGGGTATCATCATCCCAGAGACCTGTTCTGCCATCATCCAGGTCCTGCAGAAGGAGTATATGAAGGTAAGATTTTTATCCTTTAATATCACATTTTATTGTATTTAATGTTTGCTAATATATTGTATTTACATAGTTACATAGTAGGTGAGGTTGAAAAAAGACACAAGTCCATCAAGTCCAACCTTTGTGTGTGATTATGTGTCAGTATTACATTACATATCCCTGTATGTTGCGGTCATTCAGGTGTTATCTAATAGTTTCTTGAAGCTATCAATGCTCCCCGCTGAGACCACCGCCTGTGGAAGGGAATTCCACATCCTTGCCGCTCTTACAGTAAAGAACCCTCTACGTAATTTAAGGTTAAACCTCTTTTTTTCTAATTGTAATGAGTGGCCACGAGTCTTATTAAACTCTCTTTTCGGCAAAAAAGTTTTATCCCTATTGTGGGGTCACCAGTACAATATTTGTAAATTGAAATCATATCCCCTCTCAAGCGTCTCTTCTCCAGAGAGAATAAGTTCAGCGCTCGCAACCTTTCCTCATAACTAAGATCCTCCAGACCCTTTATTAGCTTTGTTGCCCTTCTTTGTACTCGCTCCATATCCAGTATATCCCTCCTGAGGACTGGTGCCCAGAACTGGACAGCATACTCCAGGTGCGGCCGGACCAGAGTCTTGTAGAGCGGGAGAATTATCGTTTTATCTCTGGAGTTGATCCCCCTTTTAATGCATGCCAATATTCTGTTTGCTTTATTAGCAGCAGCTTGGCATTGCATGCCATTGCTGAGCCTATCATCTACTAGGACCCCCAGGTCCTTTTCCATCCTAGATTCCCCCAGAGGTTCTCCCCCCAGTGTATAGATTGCATTCATATTTTTGACACCCAAATGCATTATTTTACATTTTTCTACATTGAACCTCATTTGCCATGTAGTCGCCCACCCCATTAATTTGTTCAGGTCTTTTTGCAAGGTTTCCACATCCTGCGGAGAAGTTATTGCCCTGCTTAGCTTAGTATCGTCTGCAAATACAGAGATTGAACTGTTTATCCCATCCTCCAGGTCGTTTATGAACAAATTAAATAGGATTGGTCCCAGCACAGAACCCTGGGGAACCCCACTACCCACCCCTGACCATTCTGAGTACTCCCCATTTATCACCACCCTCTGAACACGCCCTTGTAGCCAGTTTTCAATCCATGTACTCACCCTATGGTCCATGCCAACGGACTTTATTTTGTACAGTAAACGTTTATGGGGAACTGTGTCAAATGCTTTTGCAAAATCCAGATACATCACGTCTACGGGCCTTCCTTTATCTAGATGGCAACTCACCTCCTCATAGAAGGTTAATAGATTGGTTTGGCAAGAACGATTCTTCATGAATCCATGCTGATTACTGCTAATGATATCGTTCTTATTACTAAAATCTTGTATATAGTCCCTTATCATCCCCTCCAAGAGTTTACATACTATTGATGTTAGGCTAACTGGTCTGTAATTCCCAGGAATGTTTTTTGGGCCCTTTTTAAATATTTCTTTCCTTATTCCCTAATTACCATGATTGGAATATGCTGTGAATGTCCCCTTTGTCCTCATGCATGCTGGATTTTTATGTAATTAATTTTTTAGGTCCTTCATACAGATTGTCCTTCACTAACCTCCCCAGCATGCTCTACGGGTCCTATATTCACCGCATGTAGTCACTTAACAATGTATTTTATCAGCTCCATAGTAGTGCTTTACCCCAAACACCCCCTAAAATGTTTAGAAATGTTATTTTAGCTTTAAATTCTGGCAGAGTGGCAGAGGCTTATTTTTTGTGGTGTCCCCAAATCATTTTTAGTAACCCTCCCTCCCCCAACTGCTAAGTCAGCTGATCCCAATTCTCTATCTATCCTCAATCATCTATCTGCTGAGTTTGCCAAACCCATACACACTATACCCATCTCTTTTGTGCTCTGATTTATGGATGAATTCCCCAAAGCATGTAGTGCAAGGGCCTGCCTGTATACTTTCAAATGGTACTGTTTGAATTTTTAAGATACTATTATTATCTTGAGTCAAGTAATAGCAGAATGTTCAAATGTCCTCAAATGTGTACAATGTGTATTTATATCTTTGTATTCGGACACTTCTTACCTGTCCAGTGGGCTGCCAATAGTGTAACTGAGGGGCTGTTCCAAGTAATACCCTGTATTTAGGTATTCATCTCTCAATGAAGTGAAGAGGGTTACCTGTCCAAGATTTCCACACCCCCCCATAATGTTTGAAATGGCCCATGAGAGGGGGGGGGAGGGGGAATATGATAGGTGTACCTTATGCTTTGGTGTTGTTAAATTCCCCTTAATAAATGCAATCTGGAGGTTGCCCCAGAATGTTTGTGCCTAATCTGCTTGCCATGCTTCTGTGCAAAAATATTAATTTATTTTTGTTTTCCTCAACAGTTTCCTTCCACGCTACAGGAATGGCAGACTGTGGCCTCCCACTTTGCCCAGCGGTGGGACTTTCCTAACTGTGGAGGGGCAATTGATGGGAAACATGTCCACATCCTCCCACCACCCAACTCGGGGTCGTACTATTTCAACTATAAGGGGTTCAATAGTATTGTGATGTTGGCGGTGGTGTCGACTAATTACGACTTCTTGTATGTGGACGTGGGGAAGAATGGCCGGATGTCCGATGGTGGAGTCATCACCCATACGGAGTTCTACAGCACCAGAGGACAATGTGGAAGGACTCCCATTCGTGTTCATTGCTGATGAAGCGTTTGCGCTGGGGGACCACCTGATGTGGCCATCCCCGATGAGGACCCTCACCCCGGAACAGAGGGTTTTTAATTACCGGCTGGCCAGAGCCCGAAGAGTGGTGGAGAACACATTTGGAATCCTGGCCAGCCGGTTCCGCCTATTTCTGACACCTATCCATATGGCGGAGTATAAACTGAACCATATTATACTGGTGTGCTGTATTCTCCATAACATTTTAAGGAAACATTCGGCCAACTATGCTGGCTCAGTTGGGCCTGAGGCCGGAGTGATACCTGAAACACTGACGGCGCTTGAAATCGGCCGTCCTGGCTTGCCCTCCCTGAGTGCCCGTGATGTCCGGTTACGATACCTGGAGTTCTTTGCGGGTAGGGGGGCCATCAATATGCCTTCAAATTTGTGAAGCCTTTTTATACTACAAGTGCTCTTGAAACTGCATGAAAATGCTCTTGTAGTGCAAAGAGGATTTGCCCTTAGGAAATAACCCCCATTTTCTCTGAAAACAGCAATGACATCACCCCAAAATTGTTGTAGCGTTGAGACAATAATCCACACATTCTTGATTAACCAAATTTTTTATACCTGCACAATCACATGTGCATTTACCAAAGGTTTTTCAAACAAACCAACATGTTTGTTGTCTACCCATTTTTGGGGTGGCATTATCAAAAATAGAAATGTCCATTTAAGATAAAACAGGCCTGTGTAAAACCAACAAGAAAGAGAAAAAATTTGAACTTACAAAGTTCACATATGGTAAAACTTGAAGACAATATCAGACATGAGTATTTAGGAACTGTGTTTGATATTGCGTTCAGATGGGGTCAAATCACCCCTTGAAAAGCCAAATTTGGAAGATGCACACCAATTTACGAATGTCAACATGTGCTAGCTGCCATCACGGGGGATCAAGGGACGTGTTTTGTGGGAGCAACCCCTTCCTCAACGCTACTTTATTATTGAGGAAGGTGTGGCACCCCCAAAACGCGTCCATTGATCTCCCGTGATGGCAGATAGCACATGTTGGCACACTGTGTGCATCCTCCAAATTAGGCTTTTCGAAACATTGCTAAAAGATTATAAACATTGTACCACACAAAAAAAAGTGATTTTGTGGGGTTTTAAATTCACCCCAAAACATCAATGATGTTATTATTTTTTTTTTTTTATCACATCATCACATCATTATTTTTTCTGGATGTTTTCAAATTCTAAATTACACCCCATGATCTCCCCGATCGGGATCTGGGCACTTTCAGATGTGAAAGGATCTCGATCCCTAACATCACGATCACCTAAAAAGAGAGAAACCAAACAAAAACAGGTATCAAAAATCTGCCAGCATCCATCTCTTACCTGAGCCTGTGGTTGCAAACACTCACCTGTTGTGGTGCCAATTTCCACCACGTCTTCCACCTCCTCCTGCTCCTCTTGTGTTTGGGGTATTTCACCTTCTTCCATAGGTGGGGGGTCTCTGGTCTCCTCGGAGGAGGGGTGTCCTCCGAGTCTTTTCTCCCCTATGTAAAAAAAAATGGTAGAATTAGCACACAGATATTTGATGGCAGAACTATAAATAGGAAACATTGCTTGGAAGTGGGGTACAATTGTCAATTTTAGCAGAGTTCCAAGATGTAGTTTTTTTATTGGCCTTTGTCAAGCTGCAATACTTTACCTGTTTAGTACAAGCTTCACAGATGTATCCCCCCTATAGTATACACTGGAGCACCTGTGTGGCCCCCCTAATAAAAATGGTGTTCTTGTGTCCCACACTAGTGCTCCAGTGTCCACATGTGAAAACAACTGCTCAGTGTCCTCTCCTTACACAGAATCTAGTTTGCATTTCATTCTAGTAACAAACCCATCTACACAACCAAATATTTTGCATCCAAGTAGGCCTTTAAAAATGTAGGAAAATGCATATGGCCTAAACAATGGTGTTTTAGAGGGGAAAAAAAATGTTGGATACAAACGAATAATGGGCCCATGAACATTAAAATTGACATTTGAAACTGTACAATTAAGAAAAGCATATGGAGCAGCACGAACGTAAGAAAGACAAAAAGAATAGGAACACACCACAACTACTTACTTTTTTGCAGCAATCTCCGGATCTTTCTGTACTGCTCTGGCTCTCGTAATTTGAGGTCCGACCACCGCTTCCTGAGCTGATCTTTCGATCGCCGTACCCCGAAATTCCTGTGCAGACTTTTGACCACTTTCGCCATGATCTTGGCCTTTCTGATATTGGGGTTGGGGTAAGGTCCATACGTTCCATCATAGTCGGCCCTCTTCAGGATGTCCACCATCTCCAACATCTCCCCAAAGGACATATTTGTGGCCTTAAATCTTCTCCTTCTGGATCGGGACGTTTCTGTCTCCGGGCTTTCCTCCGCCTCCTCCTCGTTGCTTTAATTAGCATGCACCTGCTGTGACTCCGCCATGTGCTTTTCACCCACTGCGACGAGCGAAAAGGGGCAGGGAATAGACTAGAAAGAACGTCAGAGGCGGGCGGAGTTACACGCATGCGCAGTGTATATAAAGCGTAACACACGTGCGTATTACGTACGATCTGTGAGCGGAGGAAGGAGCATTTTACGCGCCGATCGTAAGAACGAGGCTAAGAGACAAACTTGCGCCTATACTGCTTCTAGGTTGAGGCCTATATTCTAACAAGATTAGGAGAGTTTTGTCTGACATTAGGCTTTGTCTTGTGTTGTGTCTTGCAGTGAACATGGATATCTTAGTTAAAGATAATGACTTCATGTCACTATTCATTGATATGTTAAGGGAGCTGCCATGTCTGTGGGAGATTAACCACCCACATTACAAGAACCAAAATACAACACAAAAATATTCTGGAGTCAAACTAAAAACAACATTAAACAAAGATCAGCCTTGGAAAAAATACAAACAAAATCAAAACCAAAAATGGCTTATAATCCAAAAAAAAAAAAAAAACATTCTGTCAGATGTGACAAATAACAATATATTCAGGGAATCCCAACAAAAAAAACAAAAAAAAAAGTTTGTAACAAGAGTGTGTGAATATGAGCAGCAAAACTACTTAATTCTTGTCACATTATAAAGAAGAAGAGAGTGCTCTGTATTAAACCATTTTTTACATTGCAGCGTGACGAAAGTGCTGTATCCATTGCGAACGCTAAGTTTACCAGACCAAGCTGTTCCGTGTCGGAATTTCTTCTGAGCATGCGTGGCACTTTGTGCGTTGGAACAGGCCACACACGGTCGGAATTGACGCGATCGGATTTTGTTGTCGGAAAATTTTATCTCCTGCTCTCCAACTTGTGTGTCGGAAAATCCGATGGAAAATGTCCGATGGAGCCCACACACGGTCGGAATTTCCGACAGCCTGCTCCGATCAGACATTTTCCATCGGAAAATCCGACCGTGTGTACGGGGCATAATTCTTGGAGTATAGAAAAAAAAGGATAAAAAAAAAGAAAAAACCTTTAATACTTGGAAACACTGAAGGTGGCCGCAGATTACAGCTTTCGCTGGAGAAGAGAAAAGAAAAAACAAAAAAAAAACTATAGTTACCCATAGGTACCTATCTTACGATGGTCACCTATAGACCAATATCTGATATTGCAGTATACATAGTACAGATGAATCTATACCGGTGCCAGAGACATAGACCCAAGCCACTTTGACCAGATAGCATCAGACTCATTCATGGTGTTCCTTAAAAAATATGTATGCTTTTCAAATATCATAATCCTATTAAGATCTGAAATCCAGTCAGATACAGTCGGCGGATGGGGAGAGGTCCACTTAAGGGCAATCTGTCTGCGGGCAACAAAGAGTGTGCGCCTAATAGTGTTGCCTATAGAAAAAGTATAAGTAGAGATATCACAGTAGCCCAGAAGGCACATAAGTGGTTCAGCCGAGATATTTATATCCAGTAGCCCATTTAAGGTACCAATCGCCTCCGCCCAGTATCTCTGGAGTTTGGGACAAAGCGAGAGAAGATGTATCAATGTAACTGTGTTACCACACCTAACACTGGCTCAGATCTCAGGCCAATGTTGTGCAAAAATTTAGGAATATGATAAACCCTGTGAAGGATAAAGATCTGGGTCTGTCTGTGTGATGGAGAAAGGGATACCCAAGGCACAGACCAGAGAATATCCTCCCAGACCTCTTCCGAGATGAGACCAAGATCCTGTTCCCATCCAGCCCTGGAACGTGTGGGAAAATTCAGCAGAAATCTAAACCTAATCTAACAACACCCTACATGTAACAGAGGTAAGACCTTTTGTTAACCTAGCTTGTATGATCTTGTCAAAAAAAGGGGTAGGGGGAAAGAGTATCTTAGCAGATGGTACCTGGGCATGCAAAGCATGTCTCCATTGGAGGAAATGATAAAACCAATTCGATTGTAAAGAGAATTCTCCCCTTAACTCTTCAAAGGACTTAAGTAAACCATTCTCGTACAGTTGAGCTAAAGTTGTGTTTCCTGATTTTCCCCACCTCTGAAAGCCTCTGAGAACTGAAGGTTGGGGGAGTCTATCATTATCCCATATCGGGTATATCTAGTGGGGTATGGAATGCCCATCATTTTTTTGACTGTATCCCATACTTTACACATTAGCTTACAGGTGGGCATATCCCCAAATGAAACACCCCCTCTTACCCCGTCCAAAACATGGAGTGTTGATCTACCCTTAAATGCATAGGAAAATAATCATCGAGCAGGAAGGGGTAACTGTTCAAGCTCCCTTCCAGCAAAATTCTGTAATCGTGATGCAAAGAAATACATCCTTGGATTAGGAACTGTCAGTCCACTCGCATTTTTGGGATGTTGAAGAGTCTCCAATTTAATACAAGGGGTTTGATTCTGCCATATTAAACGCCTAAATATGCTATTGCTATTAGTAAAAATCCGTAGAGGTATCCAGATCAGAGCATTATGTAAAAGATACAAAAGCTGAGGCATCCATATCATCTTGATTAGATTAATACGGCCTATTAAGGAGAGAGAGAGTTTATTCCAGATTTTGCTTTGGTCTTGAAATCTAGCGAGTAGTGGAAGTATGTTATCTAGAATATACAACTGAGGAAAATCAGAAATAACTATCCCCAAGTATTTTATAGAAGACACAACCCTGAGCTGAGAAAGTGAGGATGGTAGTGGGTCCTAGGGAAGATCTAAGGGCATCAACACGGACTTCTCCCAATTTATGCCTAACCCGGAAAACCTACCAAACTCCTTAACATATTTCATTACTACCGGTAGAGATGAAGTGATATTAGTCAGAAAAAGAAGAGATCATCTGCATATAAAGATACCTTTTCCTCCATATCTCCCCTAATCAGACCAGTAACATCAGATGAGGCCTGCATAAGACAAGCCAAGGGCTCTATAGCTAGGGCAAAGTGCAGGAGGGACAATGGGCACCCCTGCCTAGTGCCCCGGCAAAGTCTGAAACTAGAAGATTGGAGACCGTTAACCCTAACTGATGCCATAGGAGCTGCATATAAAAAACGTACACATTGGCAAAAATTAGAACCAAGCTCGAATTTTTCCAGAACGGCTCATAGGTAAGGCTATTTAATACTATCAAAGGCCTTTATTGCATCAAGCCAAAAGGGGTTCAGCCACCAAGGCATATTGGACACCCGATGCCCTGATGTTAAGGTGACTATCAGAGGGCAGTGATCTGAAATTCCTCGAGGTTCTATAGAAGCATCTACTATGCATGGTATAAGATCTACTGTACACAGAGCTAAATCAATTTTGGATAATAAATTGTGTGTTTTAGAATAGCATGTATAAGCACATTCTTCAGGATGTAACCTCCTCCACATGTTGTAGAGCCCTAATTCCCTGTATAGTTTTGCAAGAGGGGAAAGATGCTCAGCTGGGCATCTGTCCCGATTCAGATCAATTAAATTGTTGAAATCTCCAAGAAGCCCCTGCAAAGGAAATAAGCTGACAAAGTATTTCTGGATTATATGGAGGTGGTATATATATATATATATATATATATATATATATATATATATATATATATATATATATATATATATATATATATATATCAGCCAGAATTAACTCAAGTTCATCCAACTATCCAACTTACATTGAAAAAAGTATATTTGCCATTTACGTCTACCACAAAGTCCTACTGCATGAGAACACTATGCCAGTATAAACTAAAACAGAGACCCCCCCCTCCCCAGAATGATGGATGACATTTTACCCCTTGCACCTTATTTTGTACGTGGTTATACAGCCTGGGCAGGTCACTAGAACTGCCTCTCAGGTGTACACGCCAAGCCTTGGTGCCTAACTCCTATATATGCACTAGCACATGTTGGAATTGTATTCCTCTCACACACGCTTATTTGCCACCGGAGGGCACTGTCCCTCTTCAGTCCTGGAATCAGCTACTTTACCCCTCCACATTATGTTGGACCTGGAACTCCTTTTTTCTCTTTTACATTTTTGTTTTTCATGTTTTTATTTTTACACCTTTTGTTCGGCGGAAGCCATAGAACAGTTTACTTAGATACTCACTTTAATATGTGAGCTCAGTCCTATGTTATGTATCTTTATGCAGTGAAGTTTCGCCCCCATACTCACTTCTGATAATCTGGGCTGGAATGTTCTAACGCTTCTTCTTTTTGTCATAACCTTTTCAATTACAGCCGAGAAGTGCTTGCAGACACTGTATTTTGGGCCGTGTTCCCATTGGTCTGTTTGCAATTCTCCTATGGGTTGGTCTCAGTTGTTCACAAGTTTACAGTTGGGGTATTATGCCCGCACACGTTGGGGACAGTGTTGGGCGGGGAGGGGGGAAAGGTTAATTTTGATGGTTAGAAAAGTATTATCACACTATCTACAGGTAAATGTCAAATGGTACAGCAGACAATATATGATATTATTCTGTAATCTTTCTTTATGTTATTTGAGTGAGAGGAAGGGATACACTGCTATTACCAAGAACCCTGGAGCACTACTAAGTTATTCACAAAATCTATGGCCGTCTAAAAGTACTCACCTGGAATGTCAGGGGCATGAACGACAAAATTAAAAGATCTGCTGTGTTCTCCTTTTTGAAGAAACAGTATGCTGATATAATTATTCTGCCAGAAACCCACATAGAAGGCCGCCTCCGTATGGCTCTTAAACGCCCCTGGGTCAGGTGGGCATACCATCCTTCCTACACATTCCACTCCAGGGGAGTTACTGTACTTGTTGCCAAATCTGTTCACTTTGAGCTCCAGGGTTCTAGGATTGATCCGTCTGGTAGGTTTGTACTCCTACATGTGTCTGTTTACGAGGATCCTCTGTTAATATTGGCAATGTATATACCTCCACTATTTCTGCACTTCTATCAGAGGGTCTGGGCTATATGGCTTTATATCTGACTGTCCCAGTAGTCTGGTCAGGGGTCTTTAACATGACCATTAACCCCAGCCTTGATAGGCTACAAGTCCCACTGTCTCCAATTGCTTTGCCCCTATCCACCAGATTTACGAAGCTCATTGGAAACTTTGGCCTCATTGACACATGGAGATCTGTGCACCCAGATGCTTGGGCCTACTCGTGTTTCTCCTCCTCCAGTCATACGGCCTCTAGAATAGATTTAATCTTAATTTCTCACTCATTGCTTCCCAGACTGCAGGATGCGGGTATCTCACCGAGATCACTCTCGGACCATAACCCTTGTTGGGCCACCCTAACATTACCCTACAACCGACCACCTGCTGCTTGGAGATTGAATCCCTTCTTGCTTACACTGCTGCCGGAGGATGATGCTATCCTTGTAGCATGGGGACAATACTTTGCGGACGATTCTGCCCCGCCTCGTGTAGTCCGGGACGCCTTTAAATTACATGTCAAATCTACTTTAGCCACACACATAAATAGTTTAAAACAAGCTTCTGCGGCTGACGTGGAGAATGCGACAGCGGATTTAACTAGAGCAGAGCAGGATTTTTTACATGACCCCTCAGTGGAGAGGGCTGCTACACTTAAGCTACATTCCTGTGTGGTCACGCAGATGCAATATGAGCAATCAAAACGTAAACTAATTTTCTGCAAACAAAACCTTTTTGAGCATGGTTTTGAGCATGGTGCATTGCGAGGACTGCACTGCTGTAGTTATTTCACTTTGATCTGGGGATGGCATGATGATACTAGAACCCAGAAGAGTCACGGAGATATTCAGGGACTTTTGCACCAACCTGTACACCTCGACAGTAGTCGATGCTTACCCAGCCATTGAATCTTTTCTAGGCGAGATACAACTACCACACCTTACGGAGCAACAGAGGACAGAACATGATAGACCCCTTTCCACGGAGGAAATAGCTGAAGCCATAGCGGCCTTCCCTCGTTCTAAGTCTGGGACGCCTTTAAATTACATGTCAAATCTACTTTAGCCACACACATAAATAGTTTAAAACAAGCTTCTGCGGCTGACGTGGAGAATGCGACAGCGGATTTAACTAGAGCAGAGCAGGATTTTTTACATGACCCCTCAGTGAAGAGGGCTGCTACACTTAAGCTACATTCCTGTGTGGTCACGCAGATGCAATATGAGCAATCAAAACGTAAACTAATTTTCTGCAAACAAAACCTTTTTGAGCATGGTTTTGAGCATGGTGCATTGCGAGGACTGCACTGCTGTAGTTATTTCACTTAGATCTGGGGATGGCATGATGATACTAGAACCCAGAAGAGTCACGGAGATATTCAGGGACTTTTACACCAACCTGTACATCTCGACAGTAGTCGATGCTTACCCAGCCATTGAATCTTTTCTAGGCGAGATACAACTACCACACCTTACAGAGCAACAGGTGACAGAACATGATAGACCCCTCTCCATGGAGGAAATAGCTGAAGCCATAGCGGCTTTCCCTCGTTCTAAGTCACCGAGTTCTGATGGACTCCCAGTGTAACTTTACTCGACATACTCCAAGTTTCTAGTCCCTAGACTCCACAAACTATACAACCATATATTTGAGACCTCCACTCTACCCTCTTCAATGCGTGAAGCCACGATAGTGCTAATCCCCAAACCTGGTAAGGACCCACACCGTCCAGAATCATACCGCCCAATATCATTATTGCAAGTTGATGTCAAGATCCTTGCTAAGATCCTGGCTACTCACCTCAACACTGTCATTCTTTCCCTTATACATGATGATCAAGCGGGTTTCATGCTGGCAAGGAATACCTCCTTTAATTTGAGGAGACTATTCATTAATCTGCAGACACAACATGACAATGCGGGTACTAGAATGATAGTTGCGCTGGATACAGCGAAGGCATTTGACTCTGTCGAATGGACCAACTTATGGACTTGCTTGGAACGGTTTGGTATAGGACCCAGGTTCATAAAGTGGGTTCAACTACTGTGCCAGAGCCCGGTAGCCATGGTTATAGCTAATGGCTGGGCATCCGAACAGTTCCCCCTTAACAGAGGCACACGTCAGGGGTGTCCCCTTTCTCCTTTGTTATATGTACTGGCAGCAGAACCTTTATCAGTGTCCTTGAGCTCTAACCCAGACATAGTGGGATTTCAAGTAGGGCCCATAATGGAGACTGTTAGCACCTATGCCGACGACACATTGCTATATATTGACGGATCAACAGACGCACTTCACAAGGCCTTAACTATGATAGAATGATTTGGCTCTTTCTCAGGACTAAAAAATCAACTGGGACAAATCACAAATACTCCCGTTAGACAGTTTCCCAGAGACCCAAGTGCAGATTCAACTCCCTCTACAAAGAGTAGATTTATCAAATATCTGGGTATACACGTCACCAGGATACCAGTGGACTACACCAGATTAAATGTACAACCTCTGTTTGATATGCTCAAGTACAAGACCCAAATCTGGGCCAGATTGCCGTTGGGGGTCATGGGACGCATCAACCTTGTTAAAATGGTGTTATTACCAAAAATTTTATACATATTCTGGCACTCCCCGGTATATCTGGTGTTTCGGCACTTCAAGGCGATGGAAGTTATACTAAAAACATTCATATGGGGGAAAAGTAGGCATAAACTCCCATGGCCCAAATTGAAGAACCTTACTGATTTGGGAGGGACAGCACTACCTGACCTTGATATGTATTATATAGCAGCACAACTGTCACAACTGTTCCACATAGGGAAAACTGATAGAGAAAGATTCTTAACCTTCCTATGCCCCAAATGGTCCCACTCAACCGGGGACCCCCTTATAACCATTGTAGGCCTGGAAGCAAAACCTCAACTCAACCAAAGACAGGACAACTTTATTACATCACTACAGACCTATCTGGGCCATAATAACGACCAAAATACAACTACCACCACTATATGACAACACTCTTCTCTGGTATAACCTTGACCTGTCAGAATTTCGCTCCCTACCATACTCGGAACTATAGAGATCCAGGGGCGTATACTGACTATGCCATTTGATCTCCAATGGCTATCTGAAGCTATTTGATACGCTGAGAGACGAATTTGGACTTCCGGCCCAACTATTTTTCCGCTATCTTCAGCTTCGTCACGCTTTCAGAACACAATTTTCAGCAGGTTTTACCCCACTTGAAGTGAGCCCCTTTGTGGCTGCAATATGTAGCTCGGATCCCAAAAAACTTATATCTACATTCTATAATATGTTACTCACGCCTTCGGCGAGTAGGTCAGCTTTTGCACTGATGGCTTGGTCGGAGGAAAATATTAGGGCACTCGAGGATGAGGAATGAAGTGAAGCTCTAGACCATTGTAAACTGGTATCCCCCAAACTCTCAGATCGCCTTACACAGATATACATCACCCATCGAGCATACCTTACCCCAACTAGAGTGTTGAGGTACAAACATGACCAAACTGCTAACTGCCCTATGTGCATTCAGGCCTCTGGTACGTTCTACCACCTGATCTGGGAGTGTCCTAAGATACAGGGCTTTTGGGCACAAGTAGTCCAATTCCTCCATGACACCATGGGCTCCCCCATCACACTAAACCCTAAATCGTGCCTACTAGGCATATACCCAGAACCAGACATCAACAAATTCATTAAGATTTTCCTAAATGAAACGTTGTTTTCTGCTAGGAAAACCATAGCGCGACAATGGATGAGGTCTACCCCACCAGAGTTTAAGATGTAACTAATGGAAGTAAACAATGGTTTAAAATACAAAAAACTTATATATTTGCATAGAGTAGGGATATGCAATTAGCGGACCTCCAGCAAAACTACAATTCCCATCATGCCTCTGCCTCTGGGTGTCATGCTGTGGCTGTCAGTGTCTTGCTATGCCTCATGGGACTTGTAGTTCTGCAACAGCTGGAGGACCGCTAATTGCATATCCCTGGCATAGAGGTTGCCCTTCAAAACATGGTAAAATTTGGGATAAATGGTTACAAACCCCAGAGACTCTATTATGATGCTCCGCCTCTATACTTGTTTTTTGTATATAGGTAGCTGGGTCCCCCAAATAATACTCTCAGTGGAGTGGGAATTATAAGAATGATGATTGTTTGCTGTGCTATGCACAATATGTTTCCATGGTTTCTGCTGTATTGCCATATACTGTAAATCCTCTGTTATTTCTAGTTGCAATCTCCTTTCTATATGGGATGCCTTTCTCTTCCCTCATACTGAAATTATTGTCACCCTTCCTGACATTAACTGTGATAATGTTCTTAATGTATATTTTATTGAATGTACCAAAAAATGAAAATAAAAACAGAGACCCCCTTGAATGGGTGGTAAAGACCGAATGATATGCTTCTCGAACAGAATAAAGTTTCAAAAATCTAGTCACATTGCATGTGGCATGTGTCTCCTGCAGACAGTCGGGGGCAGGGCAGAAAGAGGAAATATAATTAAAGACAGATTGTCTTTTGAAAGCATTACTCATTCCCCTAAAATCCAAGAAAAAATTAGAATTGATCGATTTACCATAGGTACAAAAGTAAAATTAAACTACTAGCCAGCCAACTTGCACTAAGTACAATGATAGATAGCACATAGGTATAAAAGATAATGAATACTCAAAGAAGAAAAAAAAAACACCCCACTCCCCCCCAGCCTAAAAAAACACCCCCCCCACACAAAAAACCCACAACAATTCCACACGGGAGAAAGCCACCAAAAAAAAATCTAGTGGGTATCGCTGATTAAGCCTCCGACAACCTGGCCTATACCTAAATGTGCACCATTTTCCCCACAACCAGCCTTATATGAATTTCCTAATAGAATGGGCCCATTGCCCCAAGGTCTAGTTTTTAACTTGACCATCAAGCCAGTTCTGTGCATCCTCGGGTGTTTCAAATACATGTACGTTGCCTTCACGAACCACCCGCAAGCGAGCAGGATAGCGCATAGAATTTAACCCTTGCAGTCGCAGGTGTTTCTTAACTGCCTAAAAATTTGCCCTTCGTTTCTGAACCTCTGGTGAAAAGTCGGGAAAGAACGTGATTTTGGATTCATTATATCTAATGCCATTTAATACTCGCTCTCTTCGCAAGATATTCTCCTTGTCTCAATCATTTAAAAGACGTATTAGAAAAGGCCATGGTGTATTTCCCAGTTTCTGAAGCCAGGTAGGAACCGGATGAGCCCGTTCTACTATAAGTAATGAAGAAAGGTAGTCCCTGCCAAGGATTTCGATGAGCCACTGTTCAGCAAATTTAATTGGGTCATTAAACTCGGCCTTCTCTAGTATACCCAGTACCCGAACGTTATTACAACGTAAACGGTTCTCAAGTCTTCAACTTTAGAAACTGTAGTATTAAGCTTGCGTGTAGCAGTGTACTTCATCTCTGTTACCAACGGAGGAAAAGTATCCTCTATGCCACTAACCCGGCTTACTAATGCCTTAGTACATTCCTGTACATTTTGAAGATCGCAACTTATATGAACCACCTTTTCCCATATGACCTGTACCTGGCCTGTAAGTAGGGAAAGGGAGGAGGAACAGTGTTGTATCAAAGCATAAATGTCCCTTAATGTTGGTTCAAAGACCTCCTCAACTGTATTCTCCCCTTCAATTGTCTTCTGAGTAGTAACATTCTGAATAGAGACAGTTTGAACAGTGGATGTATTTGCATTCATACTCACGGTGAGTGTAGAGGAGGATGAAGACGAGGGGGCATTCATTAGTACAAGGGTGTAAAATCACCTGGGCATCTGTTTTAATGAACTGCGGGCAGGGCCCCCCAATGAGGGGAACCACCCCACATTCCTCTAATTGTCCATTATGATCTTGCACCAGGTTGGAACCCTCTTGGCGTGCGGCATTCCTTCTTGCACTGTCAGCTCTTGTAGTAGCTCTGGTTTGAGAGGGGGGGCACTACACTAACGCTTCCCAATCCTCCAAGAACCATCATAGCTTTGGTAATGTTTGCAGCGCCTTTCCCCTCCTTACCTTTAAGCATAACAGCTTCTACTTCAGACTCAGCAGCAGGACACCCGACACCCCCACACACAACGTCCCGTCACTGGCCTCTTAATGAAGGGAAAAGGGAGAGGAGGGAGGGAGCCAGCCAGCTGGCCCAATTGTCATTCAAAGTGTGACAGCGTTGAAAGCTGAAAATTGTCCTGGGTAGGAAGGGGGTGAAAGTGCCCTGTATTCAAGTAGTTAAAGCAGAATTAATCCCTGAAATACTCACCTCTGCTTCAACTCCCATCCCAAAGCCTGTGTATGTTCAGCTCAGTCTACCTTCTACAGAAGGCTGTGAGCCTGTGAGCAGGCATATATGTTTACTATATTGCATGTCTATTCTACAGTAAAGAGCCTGCTTGTTAATTTTTTTATTTTAGATTTTAGACCTACTTTAGGTTAGAAATGCTCAATAAATGTTAATAAATTTTTAATCAAACATACCATCATTTTTTTTTTTCTGCAGTTTTTTTCTTCTGTTTTCATTTACATTCTGCCTACTAGCATGTCTCCATTGACAATTAAAAAACAAACAAACAAAAAACATTTAAACCCTCAAATGGCTGGTATCATAGCTGATCACATATAGTATCTCACAACAGTGAGTACATCCCTCACATTTTTGTAAATATTTTATTATATCTTTTCATGTGACAACACTGAAGAAATGGCACTTTGCTACAATGTAAAGTAGTGAGTGTACAGCTTGTATGACAGTGTAAATTTGCTGTCCCCTCAAAATAACTCAACACACAGCCATTAATGTCTAAATCTCTGGCAACAAAAGTGAGCACACCCCTAAGTGAAAATATCCAAACTGGGCCCAGCGTGTCAATATTTTGTGTGGCCGCCATTATTTTCCAGCACTACCTTAACCCCCTTGGGCATGGAGTTCACCAGCGCTTCAAAGGTTAACACTGGAGTCCTCTTCCACTCCTTCATGACGACATCAAAGAGCTGGTAGATGTTGGAGACCTTGGGCTCCTCCACCTCCGTTTGAGGATGCCCCACAGATGCTCAATAGGGTTTAGATCTGGAGACACGCTTGGCCAGTCCATCACCTTCACCAGTCTCTGAAGGGAGTGGATCATGCTCTGCTTCAGTATGTCACAGTACATGTTGTCATTCATGGTTCCCTCAATGAACTGTAGCTCCCCAGTGTTGGCAGCACTCATGCAGCCTCAGACCTTGACACCTCCACCACCTTGCTTGGCTGTAGGCAAGACACACTTGTCTTTTTACTCTTCACCTGGTTGCCACCACACATGAATGACACCATCTGAAACAAATAAGTTTATATTGGTCTCATCAGACCACAGGACATGGTTCCAGTAATGCATTTCCTTAGTCTGATTGTCTGCAGCAAACTGTTTGCAGGCTTTCTTGTGCATTATCTTTAGAAGAGGCTTCCTTCTGGGATGACAGCCATGCAGACCAATTTGATGCAGTGTGCTGCGTGTGGTCTGAGCACTCATACGTCTATTTCCCAAAGACAATCTCTGGATATAACGCTAAGCACATGCACTCAACTTCTTTGGTCGACCAAGGCGAGGCCTGTTCTGAGTGGAACCTGTCCTGTTAAACCAATGTATGGTCTTGGCCACTGTGCTGCAGCTCAGTTTCAGGGTCTTGGCAATCTTCTTTTAGCCTAGGCCATCTTTATGTAGAGCAACAATTCTTTTTTTCAGATCCTAAGAGAGTTCTTTGCCATGAGGTGCCATGTTGAACTTCCAGTGACCAGTATGAGAGAGTGAGAGTGATAACACTAAATTTAACACACCTGCTCTCCATTCACATCTGAGACCTTGTAACACTAACGAGTCACATGACACCGGTGAGGGAAAATGACTAATTGGGCCCAATTTGAACATTTTCACTTAGGGATGTACTCACTTTTGTTGCCAGTGGTTTAGACTAAATGGCTGTGTGTTGAGCTATTTTGAGGGAACAGCTAATTTACACTGTTATACAAGCTGTACACTCACTACTTTGCATTTTAGCAAAGCGTCATTTCTTCAGTATTGTCACATGAAAAGATATAATAAAACATTTACAATAATGTGAGGGGTATACTCACTTTTGTGAGATACTGTATGCAACACTATGGAAACTGCAGATCTAAGCTAGTCTAAGGTGATGCTGTCTTTAGCTACACAAGTATAGGAGGTTTAGTTCAGCTTTACAACTGGAAGAAGTCAACAGAAAGTAGATTGAAAAGGTTGCTGGGAGCAACAATGCAAAGATAGAAGCAATCTGACAACTAACTCCAACACAGAAAGTTGCTAGGAGAACAATAAAACAAGACAAAGATAAGATTGTATATGCTGGAAATAGGAGACAACGCAGTATTGTCAAAATAAACTGCTCATGCATAAGAGAAGTATGTTCCAAAAAAGGCGAATGGGCACACCCCATAAAATAGCAACAGGAACAGTTGATACACCAGTTGGGAACAGGACAAAGCTGGATTGAGACCCTGAATGATGAACAGGAACAAATAGCAAGATGAAAATGAAGAGAAGCATGTGTGGGAAGCATGGAACCAATACATGTTCAAATCTGGACTGCAGTTATTTAGAATATTACTGATCAGTGTATTCTGACAACAGGGAAGTCTCCCCACCATCAGAATACAATAACTCAGTGGGAAGGATTTCCCCATCCACATCAAGTGTGTGGATGGGAGAATTAGGCCATTTTGTTTTCATTCAAACCATTGGTTGAACTAAAATAAATGGCACATGTATGGGCTGCCTTAGATATAGTTATGATATTAAAAAAATAGAAGAGTAGCGCAGATGAATAGATAGAGATCCATTTAACAGAAGTCAATGTTTTAATTGATTTCTATCAAAAGGATATGTTGGAAATTTTTTCAGTGATCAGTGGCTGCTGCAGCCAATCATTGGTGTAGCCACTGATTGGTGTATTCTGAAAGCGTCAGGTGCCACTGTCAGAATACAATAAGCCCACCGCGGGGGAATTCCTGCATCCACCTCATTTGTGTGAATGGAAGAATCTGTTGGTGTTTATTTGTTCAGCCTGCTGGCTGACTGAAAAAAAAATAACAACCATATATGACCAGTTTTACATCTTCCGGAGCTTCTAGGCCACCCCAAGGAATACTCCTCTCCTGAAAGTGAATTTGAGAACAACTGGGACACATAGTCAGGGAATTTTAGCATGGAAAGCAGATAGAAGTCAGTATGCTTGGGGTTTGTGCCTCTAGAAAAACTAGGTATTTGTATTGCTGACTGGTACTCAGCTTATGCAGACTTTAATGTATTTGTTAGTCAGTGCTGAGACACAGTTAGATTTTTGTTTACATTTTATTTTGTTGGAGCAATGTACAGCACCTGTATATACTGTTGTAAATAGAACCAATAACAACTGTTTGTGAAAATAACCACTGAACTATCTACCCCCAACTGACATATGGTGGTGGATGCAAGCAATGCTGCAAAGCAGCAAGCAAATACTGCTCAGCATGACCTAGTTTTGGGACATTATACATGTTGTGCAGATACAAATGCAGGTTTGCAGGAGTAAGAGCAGTTGATGCACAAACAGAACAAATATAAGATCAAAGCTGTGCAGGAACAACCCCATGTTCTATTTGGAAAGATAAACAGTTAAACAAAGATTGCCACCTATCCTTGAAAGGAAAATAACACTGGATAGGCTTATGGACAGTTTGCTGCCATGTGCCTGTGTTCCCAGCAATGGGAAATCTGCTTGAGGGCCCTAACTTCCCTGGTTTGAGGTGCCAGTCCCCAGGTCTGACACCAAAAGATCTTCCTCTGACTTACAAAGGTTTTACTAGCCTGAGATACAAAAAGGAATTTGTCAGATGTCTTCACCCCCTGACCCATCTTTGGAGTCACTTAGTGCCTGGTTATTAAAGGGGCCTTTGAGAGAAATGCCATGGACCTTGTGGGTTCACTGCACAAGTCTGACAGGGTCCATCAGCTCATTGTAGTTAATATGGATTATGCTACACATTACTCTGAGGCAATTTCACTATGTAATACACCTGCCAAAAACATTGGCAAGAATTGCTTAAAGTATCCAGCAGGGTCATCATACCTAAAGAAATGTGTACAGACCAGGACACTCAATTTATGTCCAAAGAGATGTTCAGATTGGTTAAGGTGATACATCTGCAAACTTCCATGTACCTCCCGCAAACTAATGGATTACTAGGAAAAAACAAAATAAGAGTGAAAATAATTGAGACTATTTACTTCTGTACCTGATTCCATAGAGGAGTTCCTAAGTCCTCTACAGTGTACTTACCATTTGAATTGCTCTATTGGAGACACTCTAAGGGACTTCTGAATGTAGACTTGAGACGGGGAGAAAACACCTCACAAAAGTGTAATGAAACATATTTCACAAATGCAAGATAGAATTGCAGTGGTAATGCTGATTGTAAATTAACAATTAGCTAAGGTACTGGCAGAAAAACAAAAATATACAGCTAGGATGCCCAAGTCTGCACTTTCTTACCTGGAGACAGGGTGCTGATGTTGATCCCCACCATTGAGAGTAAGTTCTTTGCTAAATCCCTTTGAATTGATTGAGAGAGTTGGGGAAGTATATTACTAAGCTCATCAACCAGGAAAAATAAAGCCTCAACAAATATACCATGTAAATTTACTAAAGGCCTGGAAGAACACGGTGTATTTTTAGCTGATGAATTCATGCCAATGGCCTTTCATGTGAGTACTGAGTCCCCCCAGGGTCCTAAAGTGAAAGTTGCAAATTTGCTATATAGTTCCAAAGGCAAGAAACCAAAGAATTCCTGATAAAAAAAAAACAGACATTTTTTCAAAATTACCTGGCCGGACTTCAATTGTACAATATGGCATTATTTCTGAACCTGATGTGCATATCATGAAGAGAAAAGACATCGCTGAGTAAGTTAAGAAAATGTCAAAGCTAGACATAATTGAAGAGATCAGTAGAGACTGTTTCAGTCCCATTGTTTTAGGCCTAAATCACACATATGCAGGTTGCAGTTTGCATATTGCAGGTGCATTTTTAATACATGCTTTTCATCCATTCAAGTCTATGGAACCAAAAACCGGAAAAAGTCCCTTGCTCTTTCCATAAAATGCACATATGTGAACTACATCCATAGGAATTCATGTTAAATGGACTGTAGTGTGTTTCTGCAAAACTGAAAATGTGCTAAATTGCATAGGTGTGAATCAGGCCTTAGTCCCCAAACCAGACAATAGATGGATGTTTTATGATTTTAGGAAATTCGATTAAGTGACAAAATTTGACATCCCATGCCCTTGTTAGATAAACTCATAGACAAACTGGGGACAGCTTGTTATTTCACAATTCTGGACGTACCAAAGAAGGCTGGCAGATCCCCCTGAAAGCACCAAGGAAAGACTGCATTTGTAAGTCTGGAGGATTCATTTCAATATAAAAAAATTACTTTTTGGTTACAAATTGCCCCCACCAATTTCCAGAGTTCCAAGGACAGAATCCTATGACCTTACCAGCAGTATGCTGCAGAATATCTGAATAATATAGTGATACAGTGCACTGACTTGGAATCTCACTATGTATAGCACATTTTACTGGAAATCCCAAAAAGTGTGCCACTGGTTTTGAGGAAGCCAAGTATTTAGGCTACACCAAACAAAATACAATCTATCCAAAAATAGCCAAATCCCACAGATAAGAAATGGGTCAGATCTTTTCTTGGTATATCTAGTTGCTAAAAGAGGTTCCTCACAATCTTTATGTTAGGAAATGGATTAGCTGCTGGTGGCACTGTGGTTCTCGGGCCTCAGTGGTGTAGTCCACCAGTGGGTGCCGCCCTGCAACCAGCAGACCCCAGCAATTGGTCTTCACATGATTCTGGTTGCTTGCCCCTTCATTAGGTTTCCACACTGCTCCTGCTGCTTTGTACCCAGTGATCCTGCTCCTGTACCCATGCTTTGTACCTGTTATTTTAACTCAGCTTGTGTTATACCTGCTACCCTAACCCAGCTGCTTTGAACCTTTCTTCTTTTTCCCACTAATTGCACCTACTACCTGATCTAGCTGCCTCTACCTGCTCCCTTGTACTTGATCCCCATTCTGGTCCCTTTTCTGACCCATCTCACTGCTCTCCATTACACCTCCCACCGACCCAGTCTTAACTGATCTTTCCCCGATTGTATATAGTTAGATAATCAGTTAGATAGGTTGTTTTTAACTAAGTAGTAATTGTCATGTGTGTTGACTATTGCTTTTATATGTTTGTGATGTTGTATGATTTTGTCTCTTGCTGTGCTCCAAATAAATGTTATGTTTATTACACTTAGATCAGATTCCATCTCCTTTATGCATCTACACAGATTTGATCACACCTGCTTTTGCAGGATACAAGCACTTGGTATCCTAACAACTCTTGTAGCCCATTAATTGACCTTATCAAAGGGAAAGGCTCTGTTAATGATAAAATAGTCCCCCAAAGTGGAGGAATTATTTTAGGTCCTGAAGAAGGCTCTTTCTATATAGCTAGTTTTGTATTCTCCAGGAAAAGTTCAGATGAATGCAACTGATATTTATCTAGGGTGGTGTTGTTACAGGTACAGGATGGGGAGGAATCCCATCGTGTACCTAAGCAAAAAAAATGAATGAACATAAAGAGAAATATGCAGTTATTGAGAAGGAACGTTTAGCTATAAATAAGGTATTGGATGCACTAGTATACTATTTTTAGGGTGCTATTTTGATCTAGTGACCAGTCATGCTCCCCTGAAGTGGATGGCTCAGAAAAATGTGGGTGAACTGTGTGTTCACCCACTGTGTTTTTTATGAATAGGTGGATGAACTAGTGGTTTGTTGTAATTTTTTTTGCAGTAAAGCATCAGCCGAGTACTAAAAAAATATATACACTTTGTCCCAGGTACACTCTTGCTACAGGTGTTCCAACGAGGGGGTATGTAACAGGATATCTTACAGGGAGCCTGATAAGGTCTCTTTTAGCAGTTACACATTTCACAGGCTCCTGTCGTACACCTTCTGGAGCCTCGACACAGCTAGGTTTTTGTTTTGGAATTTTGTTTTGCATAGTGGCTTATAATAACAGTGGCTTTTAATAATACTAAATTATTCTTTGCCTCACTATCAACATCCAAGTTGCAGAACAATAGTCAACGACTGCCATCACAAACAGATTGTACCAAATTGTGTGCAAGTGTATTCAGTTCTTTTAACCCCTAACCACTGATAGTACACAAATATGCAGCCTCTCAGTGAGTGGGGCCTTGGCGCCAAGTGGTCACATATTTGCGTACCAGTTAGCAGACACAGCTGTGCCAAGAGCACACGCCCTGTGCACTCCCAGCACAGTTACAGGTAGCTAATGGAAAGATGTGCAAGAAACGATTAGGAGCTTTCTGATCATATGATTGCTGTGATGATCTGGCAGTCACATGATCATAAACCCAGCCCTGCCTCCCGGCATCTGAAACCTCTTAAAAAAAGATAAAAAATGGATCCTGCTCCTTTAAAGCATGTTATATGACACAGTGCTTGTCCTGTGTCATTTGGCTCCCTGTAACACCTAAAAAACCTGGCTGATCCTGCTAGTTTCTCCCCACCCTCTGTAAACTGACCACGGTGTATCATGGCTGCTGAGACCAGACACCGTGGTCAGTTTACTTGCCTCTGTCATCAGCAGCCTGCTATCTGCTCTCCTCTCTGCCCCTGTGTCCTCATCTCCCCTCCCCTCTCTGTCTGTGTGTGAGCCGCCCCTCCCCCCTGCTGTTCTCATAACACTAACCTGTATACACCATCAGCACTGCCTCCTATTGCAGTGTCCCCCTCTGTGAATGATTAATAAATAAAAATGCTGTAAATACCTCATTTAAGAAATGAGAATGCGATCACATGACCAGCCAGCTCTCTCCTCCCCTCCTCCTCCCCTCCTTCTCCCCTCCAGACTGACATCAGCAGAGGAATCTCAGCCTCACCCGCTGTATCTCTCAGAGGAGGAAAAGAGAAAGCTGGCCAGTCATGTGATGGCACTCTCGGCAGTGAAATTAGGTATTTACAGCATTAATTTTTAAAAATCACACACAGAGGGGGATACTACAATAGGATGCAGTGCTGATGGTGTTTACAGGTTAGAGTGGCTTAACAACCACTTCAGCAACTTCTGTCAAACAGGGATGACCACACACTGATCAAATTTTGATCTATGGCCATCTTTACGCATCCCCAAGGCTCCTGTTTTGCACCCTCTGAAACCTCTAGGCCACCTCAGTCAATTTAGGAACAGTTGGGACACACAGTGAGGGCTTTGTGACCTGGGAAGCATATAGGACTGCTGGGTTGAAAAACGAACTATTTGTGTTGCTGACTTGTGAACCCTGCTAGTTAGGACTGTAATGCGTTTGTGTGGTTAGTGCCAAGACAAAGCTAGCTTTTTGTTTTTGACATTTTGTTTCGTTGGAGCATTGTAAAGTACCTGTATATATTGAAAACAGCACTAATCAATTCACTAATAAATGCACCATTGTATATCAAGATCAACGTCTGGATTGGTCCTTGTACCTTAAAAGGTTGCTCACCCCAGAGAGCATTTCATCATGTACCTATCCCAACCTCACAATTGATATATGTTTCCTGTTTTCTGCATTAATCAGGTTTTTTTTTCTATACTATATGTATTAAAGTCTGATTCAGAGATGTAAGTGAAGCATATGTAGATATGTGTCACTACACTTTAAGCTATTTTTTCATCATTCTGGAAAATGTGAAAATATTGTGCTAGAAGGTCACCTTTTTGCATCTGGACAAAAGTTCTACCATTATTGATGCTTTATGTACACGTTAAAAGCAAGTTAGAGGAAAACCTTTTTTTCTTGTGCTAAAAGCCCAAATAAATTCATGTGATTTTTCATAATCCAAACATAAGCATAGCCCTGGCTGCACCATGAAGTGGGCAATCATCGGAGTAAGTTTCTCTTTCTTTTTTTGCTTTACAATGATTATTGAAAAAAAGAAGCTTTGACCAAAATGTCACAGGAATTTGTGCAGTTTCAAATGGGCAATATTCTGGTAACACACTCAGGGGAAGGGAAAAAAGGAGACGGTTTTAAACATATTATATTTTAATCTGCAAAGACCAAAGGAAAGAAAAATAGTCATGGCAAGCAATTTATTTACAGAAAACTGTACAAAAGCAAATTAAATTATGTAAAATATTTCATAAATAGAAGTGGACTAGCATTTAATACATTTTGCTTGTTTAGCATAGCTGCGTGCATAGTGACTTATAATAAACAATACTAAATTGTTCTTTGCTTCACTATCAACATCCAAGTTGCAGAACAATAGTCAATGATTAATATTACAAACAGATCATACCACATTGTATGCAAGTGTATTCAGTTCCTTTAAGGAAAGTTAGAAAATCAGATAATGATAACTATCCCAGCCTTAAATTTAAAGAAAAGCATGTTTATTTCTGCCAATTGCAACTCAAACCAATGTGGCTCAATTCTTGTTCTTGCTTTTGACCTGCTTGGACTTTTTATAGAGAAAATAACATTAAAAAAAAGAAACTTTTTAAACCTTGTTCCCTTTACTGCTCAAAAAAAAAAAAAAATATATATATATATATATATATATATATATATATATATATATATATATATATATATATATATATACATATATATTCTTATCCTTTCTCTGAAACTCGGGCAGCAAGCCAGCCAGTCCAGAATCATATTCAACACAATTAAATGCAGTTCTGAAAGAGCAACAGACGGTAAGATTGAGGTTACAGACTTTATATATTCATATTTACCTATATACACACATATAAAGTAGTTAAGATATTATGCATAAATCTAGAAATGTCATGTAAAAAGGCATGCACAGTTCATCTGAAATCCTAATGTGGTAATTGTATGAATATTATACAAACAAGATGAAAGAGCAGTCAAACACAATTGATGAAAAATAATAATAGTTAATCAAAGAAAATGATTTGATTACTCGACTTTGGATTTGTGTATTCCTCATTATGTACAGAACACAAGCCCAAGTGTATAACACGTATTTCAAAGATGCTCCTCTATAGCAATGGTGTAAACCCCTCAGAGAATAAACAAATTATTTATATTTGTCTATCATTAGGAAGGGATTTTTCTTTTACAGTTTTGAACATGATGTAGAAACTGTAGAAGCTGAGCTGTCAGAAAATAAATCTTATGAAATGCAGAGAATTTATAAAGTCAGGATGAGCCCAGTACCCTTTATCTTCCAAATCTGACCACCATCTTACAATAATAATAGGAATAAAAGGCACGTTGCAGAATTTGCATTCACTCTTTTTATTGTTTCTTTTTTTACTATTTTTTCCTTTTTTCTTTTCTTTTTTTGTTTTCTTTACTACAAAATCCTTTAAATATAAGTAAAGTCAACATACAGAAACTATTCAAATGAAATCTAAATTTTTTTAAAAAAGGAAATACTGCTCTCTTTATCATGCCAAGCCAAGTGAATAGAGTAATCAACATGTTATAGTATGAGGGTTACTTTATTGGTTGTTTGACTAGAAATGATGTGTACAAACAAAGAGACTGTATTTTTCTAATTCAATTTAGCTCTAACAAAATGTAATTGCATAAAATGTAGGTGTATCGTAGAAGGTTTTTTTTGTTCTTTTTCTAATGGAGTAAAAATTGCTGAATGACTTAAAGTTATAATATCCTATGTTTTTTATTTATGTCATTTTTTTCTATTACAATTGTATTTTTACTAAGCAAATAAAATATACTGGTAAAAAAAATATGTTTGCGTACAGTATGCTTAAATAATTGACTATGCAGACAGGAGACACATGCAGTAAAATCCATAGGTATACAAAAAGCATTTGATGAGTTTTTGTTTTCAACTAGTACTTACAAATTATACAATGTTTCATAACTTCAGTGATGTCAAGTTTTGGATCCACTTTTCCTATGCCTATCATACAATTAATGTGCATTTATGTTCATGTAGGTATGCCCATGTTTTACAACTACCATGCACAAAACAACAAAAGCAAAATAGCTAAAGGGCCCCCAAAGAGAAACAAAAATGAAGGATATACACACAATATATTACAGATAATTATTGAATGAAGTACTGCATTAAATTTAGTTATAAAAATAACCTATTAAAACACAATTAAGTGTATATTTGCATAATAAAATTAGGGGAAATTATAACTACTTAAAGGTCAATGCTTTACATTTACTTCTCTAAGTCTGAAATATGAACTATTTCTTTTGCTACCATATAAAGTGTCACCTGAGAGACCTGTAATGATCAGTGTGGGTAAATTGTGTTTGGCTTGTAGTCTTCTAGGTAATAGGAATTATCTGTACATTAGTAAATTCTGGCATGTCAGGTAAACCAAAGAGATCATTTGTGATCTACCAAAGCAATGTCAAATGTTCTTTGTTTGTTTTCTTACCCCATCCATGCAAATTATTACCTGTAAATCACAAATGGTTCAATTCACAAAGCTAACACACCAGGACAAGTATTTTTTTTTTAAGTGACAGTTATTTTTAGCTGAGTCCAGAGTGATTTGAACATTACAGTCACATAACTGAACATAGAGTGCCTTAGGTGGGTGTTAACGCTTTTTGAATCAAGCCTATTGCATGTTATCGTTCAACTCTTTCTGTCATAGAAGTAAATTGTCTTTTTCATTCTAAATGTAAAATGTTAATAATGCTAAAGGGTAATTTTTTTTATTTTAATGAGTTTTTTACTTTTACGTTTTTTGTGAACTCCCATTTTTAGATTATTGTTCTTATTTTACACCATAGTGGATAATGATGTGCCCATTTTAAAAACTGAATATACACTTTTCTTTGCATGGCTAAATCCTACTTAGCTTCCTCATTATAATACAGCAAATTACATTCTTTGCTTGAGAACATGTAATTCATTCATATGTGTGTTTGTATCTGTACCTGCAGACTTACATATTAGGTTGTACTACCTTAGGCTTTTATTAAAGGCCATTTGTAAGATTTATTTGCTATTTCTCATATTAGCTCTTTAATCCAAAAACATACAGTATATGATCATGTTTACATATTGCATGGATTGTTCTTTTTAATGCTGATTTCATTTAAGAACGACAGTGACCAAACATGTCAATGACACTACATATTCAGAACCTTCTGGTCCTGAACTTATTATTTAAAATGTTATTTGCACTACACAAATGAGACTTCTGTTGATTGGCTTGAAGCCTCTATGTCTTTCTAATTTTCATCAAACTGCTAGGTGCTTTTTGGAAAACAGTCTTCCCAAAGTATGAAGTAATCTAGGTAAACACAAACAAGGAAACAAATGCAGTCAGAAAAGCACAACAGTCTGGGAGAAACCTTCAGTTGTTGACATCAGGAAAGGTTCCTCTCAAAAACATTGTGCTTATTTTCACTATGTTCTCCTACACATGGACCGATGCCCTACACACAAAGGATTAACTTTAGATTGTTTGTGTTCTGTTTTGTATAAATGACATTAGTAGTCAATATGGCTGTCCATCTGATGAAGCCTAATACAAACAATGAGTATAATATGGAAAAAGGCTCTTTTTAACATATGTTCCATTCAGATATATCTTGATTGTAGTCAACTAAGCTGTCAAAAATGAATCATTTCACAATTAGACACAATTAGAATGCTATGTTACATGCTTTTGCTTATGAATAACATCAGTGATCTGTGTTCTGTTAATCAGTCCAGTTGCCATTAAAATCTCTTGCAACCATCAATCGAGTGAAAAGAATAGCAGTGGAAAAGCTAACACATGCAAGTAATAACAATGGTCTCTTTATATCACAATATTGTCAAGCAGACATGATAATGAAGTGCCTGATATGGAGGCAAAAGTGGCAGGCAAAGCCTTTGTCTCTTTGGTGGCCCCCTCATATTTCTGTGTTTATATTGTTGTAACTGTAAAGTTTTAACTTAATTCTTTGCTCTTAATATATATGAAAGAACCCTGCTGCTTCAAATAGCTCACAAGTAAACTTCTCTTCTAGTTAAAGTGTTGACGGGAGATGGCTTGTACTCCCCCGCTTGCTTAAGGGGAATATCCTCGGGATTGGCTTCTTCACTTTTACTGAATGTGGCTGCATTGAAGGTCTCATACGATGCCAACTTTTTGTTAAGTAGATTCCTGTTGCGATCGCCCATAAGTGAAACCTCTCCATTGGCCATCTTTTCTTGATTATCTCTTTCATCGACTGGCATGAATGTTGAAAGTTTTGGCTGGTTCTTCGGCTTCCTTTCAGGTGATGTACGAACTGGCATCCAGCAGGAGTCAGAGTGCCCATATTCATCACATTCTCTTGTGCATTTACCAGTTAAAGCTACATCCGGCAAAGGTCTTGAGTCTGAAAGAAAAAAGAGCCCTTTATTAGTTATGGAATAAAACCAATTTTTGAAGTACCGAAAAACAAAACAAGACAGTGGCTGACTAAAAATTGTAAAACTTGTTAAAACCGTTTACAAAAATAAAATAATTTCTATGTTTGCCTTTAGAACTTTAAAATATACATATGTCTGTGATTCTCAATATTCTCATATATATATATATATATATATATATATATATATATGTCTATTATTATCTTGACCTTGAAATTTGTAAAGAATCATAAACGTTGATTTTCTAAAGGATTAATTACACTTTATTCTAAATCTATTTAGATGTGAAAAAAGAACAGGGGCTTGAGTGAAATTATTCCTTATGTTATGTTAAGATGAATCTGTCATGTGGGTAATATGGGAAATGTCATTGGTCATTACTTTTATCCTTCTGTACACAATCCCTGGAATTCATAAAGACTGGTACAGATAGATTCTGCGAAAGTGTCTCACATGTGTTTTAAAAGTGGTGTAGCAGGTGTCAAATTCATGTAGCTAGAACTTGTACTTAGATTTGGCACATACTGCGCCACTTTTAAAACACATTTTACCAAAATCTGTCTCTACGCTAAAAGAAATTTGGTCTTAATTAGCTCCAGTTTCGTAAGATGCGAGCTGCCGAGTATTTCATTTAGAGTTTGGCACATTCATTGCACCACAATGTAAATGTGGCACATTTAAGTAATGCCTGAATTTGGTACACAAGTCGCTGTCAGAAAAAAAAGTGTCACAGATGCTTCATGAATTTGGCTCAGCTCATTAGCTAGAGGAATTAACACCAGAAAAGTTGTACAACAGCTTTATTGAATTTCCAACAATAACTGTAGCTCTAACTTTTATCACCTGCATTTATATCAAAACTAAGCTGCCCCAAACAAAAAATCACCAAGCTGTAGAATTGTTTGGCAGAAGAGAAATGCAAAGTATCTTTTTCATGTCTCCTGGTATATTTTGTCTGCTATATACACTGTATGTTGCAGTATACACTCCGGATTTATACTCAGAGTGATAGGGGACAAAGAAGTAACAGGATCCTGGACCCATCATTGCTGGAGGACCACACATTCAGATGTAATATGCCATAATACATAAGTAGGCGGTGCACACTTGCACATTATGGCAAGCAATAACTCCCACCAATGAGAGTTTACTTTTGCTTTTATACTTTCAGAATCAGTGATGTAAAGTAATTATGCAAATCAGGAATGCCAGTGGAAATTCAGAAGACCTTATCTGCATACCTGTACTTTCAGCAAGAGGTTCTGTGCGACAGCCAAGCAACTGGCAGGTTTCTTCTAATCTGAGTTCTTGTCTTTTATTTATTAATAACATTAATATAAATTATTATTATGTTTTTGATACAAATCATTTAGTTGATGTGAATACGTATTAAAAGGTTGGCATATACTCCATATTATAAATATAGAGCTTTGTTGTACCATCCCTGTAGTTTCACATACTGTATAACATAGGTGTCATAATGCCTACCTAAGGCTGGGTTCACACTTGAGAACTCAGCTGCTCACAGCAGGAGTCCGGTGTGTCTCCATTCACATTTAAGGTCCAATTTCAGCCTGAAATTTGGGCTGAATTTGGACCTGAAATGGACCAAAAGATGCACAGGGCTCCAGTGCAATTTGCACCATAGCCGCTGCGCAGATGTGTGAGCCTGCTCCATAGAGAGCCAGTCACAATCTCCTGCTATGCAATTTGGATGCAGTGAAACCCGCATCCAATTCGCAATAGTGTGAACCCAGCCTTAGAGTTCTTTCAACAACTTGAGAAAATCTATGGTCTACCATTCTGATTTATATTAGAATCTAAATTCCATTCAAAATAATGATGGGGGAAAAAAATAACCATCAATTCCAGCATGTGTGCAACAAGTAAGATATTTTGGAGTAGACTTTTTACATACATAAAACATCTTATTTCAGTTAAAGAAGCATTGCTTGCTAAGTATACAGTAAGCCAATCTACTGTCATTATCCACTAGAAATAGTAAAAGCCACTTTGTCAGACCATGAACAATGACGTCTTGTTAACATCAAATATTTCATTGCTTCATCAACAGGAGAAATATCATGGGGCCCATAAAAGACCATCTCATTAATAGCCCGCACTGGTAAGACATCTAGGCAGACAGACTTTTCCTGAAGTCTGAACACTGTATAGCAGGTACACTCCATATGTAATAAATTACAAGATATAATTTGACTTAAACGTCTTTTTGAAACCCTAACTCTAAGCGCTGGATCATAGTTTACATCTGGGGTTTTTGGACCTATTTTTGAAAACAAACAGCAATAATGATGTGCATATTGTAGTTGTCCTTTAAACCAGTCAAATATCACCTTTCATCATAGCACAGGAAGAAGATTGCTGTTTGTTCATTATCGTTTATATCCTTCAATTTTTCTTCTCCATCTTATTATACAATACATTTATACATATTGATATACTTATAGAAGAAACACAAATATCTGTGCCACACACTGATATTACACAGTCTTACAAAGAACTTGTCAAGCCTTTAAAACTTTTAAAAGTACAGCCTATGAATGGGTGCCCCAACTCCAACTACGACTAAGCTCCCTTATTGAACAGGAAGGTATCTGCCAGACATGGTTTGACTCCTGAGTTTCTAAGCAAAGCCAGGAGTGTACATAAAAAAACTTTTCAGACCACTTGTTTTATGGTGTTATATCTCTTTAGGGCTCTTTCCTCATGAACAATTTAAATTCATTTTAATTCCATGCTCTCAAGGATCTACATTGCTAGACAGCTTGGATATACATTGGAATTATGGTTTACTTTTTTTTCTCAAATAGAATACTTTGTCAGGGTATGGGTTTTTTATTTACTTTTATTTATGTATTTATTTATTTGAAATGAGTGACAAGGGGGGAAATTTGTCCCATACTCATTCCATTTGGGGGATTTCTGGGGTTCCCCTTATTTTAAAGAGGTCTTCCAGATTCTATGTCACTCCCAAAAAACCCTCACATCACTTCTGGAATGTATAGATGAAGCCCTTGTCTCCATCAACAAGGTGCCATGCCTCCCCCCTCCTGCCGCCATTCGGTGCTTCTCGGGGCTCTCCTGTGCCATCGGGGACCCGGAGAAAGAATCGGCCACTGCCGGATGAGGACCATAGAGATGTCCAGTGACCAAATGGTCACCAGTCATCTCTATGACGTCGGAGGCCCGGGCGCAATGTTATGATGTCACGTCTGGGCCGCGGTTGTAAACAAAGCCGCGATAGCAGCTGGTAAGCATGAGATCGTGGATTTTTTTTGATCTCATGATTTCCAGCCTGGAGGAGAGATGTGGGGTGTTATTGACCATTGACCCTGCATCTCTCCATAAAGAGGACCTGTCACAAACCATTCCTATTACAAGGGATGTTTACATTCCTTGTAATAGGAATAAAAGTGATTGAAAAATGTAAAAGGAAATGTAAAAAAAAATAATAAAGCAAAAAAAAAATTAAAACGCTCCTGTCTCGAGTAGCTGGCGCTCAAAAGTGAATGCATGCATAAGTCCCGCCCACATAGGTAAATGCCGTTCAAACCACACATGTGAGGTATTGCCACGTTTGTTAGAGCTCCTCCTCTGTAACTCTAAACTGGTAACCTGTAAAAAATTTTTAAAGCGTCGCCTATGGAGGTTTTTAAGTAACGAAGTTTGGCACCATTCCATGAGTGTGCACAATTTTAAAGCGTAACATGTTGGGTATCTTTTTACTCAGCGTAACATCATATTTCACATCATACAAAAAAATTGTGCTAACTTTACTGTTTTGTTACTTTTTAATTCATGAAACTGTTTTTCTTCCAAAAAAAAGCGCTTGAACAATTGTTGCACAAATACCGTGCAATGACCGCCATTTTATTCCCTAGGGTGTCTGCTAAAAAAACATATGTAATGTTTGGGGGTTCTAAGTAATTTTCTAGCAAAAAAAATTATGAATTTTACATGTAGGAGTGCCAGAATAGGCCCAGTATGGAAGTGGTTAAACATCTAATTTCCTCTTTTATCCTATCTTTATCACATGGCCAAGCAATCTAAGATGCTAGTTTACCGTGTCTGTCTTTAATGCTTAATTTTCATAGATATTTTAAATCCTTTATTAGTCCTCATGTTCTATTATCCTTTCATCAAAACAAGAGAGCAAGTGGACAAAGGGTCCTTTATAACTTGACTTTAGCCTTGGTGCTGCTTTATTTTGCTAAACACACACATGATGATCAGAGGATGGATACATCACTCTCCTCATCTGCTAACAAGGATGACAATGTCTTAACTAGTAGATTTAACCTGCTAGAAGGCATAAAAACAAAACTTATCTCTGTAGACTTTGCAAACACAATGGGGGTTATTTACCAAAGGAAAATCCACTTTGCACTGCAAGTGCGCTTGAAAGTGCACTGAAAGTGCACTTGGAAGTAAAGTCGCTGTAGATCCGAGGGGGACATGCAAGGAAAATAAAAAACAGCATTTTAGCTTGCAGTGATTGGATGATAAAATCAGCAGAGCTTCCACTCATTTCAGATCTACCCCTTAGATTTAGAGCGACTGCACTTCCAAGTGCACTTTCAGTGCAATTTCAAGTGCACTTGCAGTGCAAAGTGGATTTACCTTTCGTAAATAACCCCCAATGTCATGTATACAGGATAAAAAATGTTAATAAACCTACAAATGTTCCAAAAAAGCAAAGTTGATGAAAAAAAAGTATGCATTCCCTTTAGATTATATTAAGGGATCAGCAGATATAATAGGGCGTGTTCAGAGGGTGGTGATAAATGGGGAGTACTCAGAATGGTCAGGGGTGGGTAGTGGGGTCCCCCAGGGTTCTGTGCTGGGACCAATCCTATTTAATTTGTTCATAAACGACCTGGAGGATGGGATAAACAGTTCCATCTCTGTATTTGCAGACGATACTAAGCTAAGCAGGGCAATAACTTCTCCACAGGATGTGGAAATCTTGCAAAAAGACCTGAACAAATTAATGGGGTGGGCGACTACATGGCAAATGAGGTTCAATGTAGAAAAATGTAAAATAATGCATTTTGGTGTCAAAAATATGAATGCAATCTATACACTGGGGGGAGAACCTCTGGGGGAATCTAGGATGGAAAAGGACTTGGGGGTCCTAGTGGATGATAGGCTCAGCAATGGCATGCAATGCCAAGCTGCTGCTAATAAAGCAAACAGAATATTGGCATGCATTAAAAGGGGGATCAACTGCAGAGATAAAACGATAATTCTCCCGCTCTACAAGACTCTGGTCCGGCCGCACCTGGAGTATGCTGTCCAGTTCTGGGCACCAGTCCTCAGGAGGGACGTACTGGAAATGGAGCGAGTACAAAGAAGGGCAACAAAGCTAATAAAGGGTCTGGAGGATCTTAGTTATGAGGACAGGTTGCGAGCACTGAACTTATTCTCTCTGGAGAAGAGACGCTTGAGAGGGGATATGATTTCAATTTACAAATACTGTACTGGTGACCCCACAATAGGGATAGAACTTTTTCGCAGAAGAGAGTTTAATAAGACTCGTGGCCACTCATTACAATTAGAAGAAAAGAGGTTTAACCTTTAACTACGTGGAGGGTTCTTTACTGTAAGAGCGGCAAGGATGTGGAATTCCCTTCCACAGGCGGTGGTCTCAGCGGGGAGCATTGATAGCTTCAAGAAACTATTAGATAATCACCTGAATGACCGCAATATACAGGGATATGTAATGTAATACTGACACATAATCACACACATAGGTTGGACTTGATGGACTTGTGTCTTTTTCCAACCTCACCTACTATGTAACTATGTAACCTGTTTATGTTATATTATGTCAGTACAATCAAATTTTTACCGTTTAGTACTGATTTTATGATTTTAATAAGTATAAGAAGAAAGGGTATCTTTGAAAAGTTGCTTTTTAAAATCATGTAGCATTAAATTATTTTCTGCAATTCCATAAAAAGTATCCTTCTATTGGAATATGAGTTCTTTGGTAATTTACCATAATGTATCATTTTCAAAGCATTTTATCACATAAAAATATATCATTTTAAAATTCATTTGAATGCAACATATTTTGACATTCCATTTGAATTACATAATTTGTCACTAAAATGAACACATTTTTCATATTAGTCACATTTGTAGAGAAAAAAAAAGCATTTTAATCAGGGAAATAAAAGTCAGTTGAAATAAAGAAACCAAATATTCCATATTCCATACTGCTGATGGTAAAGTGCACAAAAAAAATGTGAATTTGATTGTTAATTTCACATTTCCCATCTAACTGGTACAACATCACTTTGAATTTGAATACTCCTAATGCTGTTAAAAGCCCTTTTAACATTTTCTTATTTCTTTACACATTGTAAGGGTGGGGCTATTACTCAGTTAGAGTTTCCATCCCTATCATTCAAAATGCGTGTTGACTATTGTGACGAGACCCAACTTATTTACATGTACAGCTACAATATCAGTGGATCAAACTAAAAAAATATCCCTTTCTTTACTTATACAGGGCACAGTAACAGTTTTACCTAGCTGTCCCATCCTCCTTGCCGACTTTGGTTCTTTATGCTCACTTTTCATTCACTTGTTTACATGCCAGTGTGAAGTACAATACCTAGTACTCTCGGGTATGGGGGAAAATGATATTCTCCTCTCTTTCCTTCACAAAGCTGCACTGGGTGCCTATGTCTCTCCAGTTCTGTTAAGTAAGACATGTGGGGAAAATGTAATTCTTAGCCCTGTTTAATCTTCAACCAAACTGTCTTAAGGCTTATACACTGCTTTGCTCTGGCAGGTGACCAAGGCAGTGAGGGAACAAATAGAAAGTGAATATATGCAAAGGGGGTGAATTTGTGAACATGTTGCTTTTTTTCTGTACAGTATCGCTTTATTTAAGTAGCCTAAAGCTGGCCATACATGGATCAAAATTTAACCAGTTCAGCAGGAACTGGATTAAATTCAATCCATGTATGGGCAGGCTGGTTGTACAGAACTCAATCTACTGTTCGACTTCTGTACAACTAGCCTGTTGGTATTTTTCACTTGACCAGCACTGCAGGCTATAGTCAGTGTTTTCTAATGGACGAAGTCTCCCAGTTTTCAGAATGCAATGACTCAGCAGGGAGGATTCCATCATCCACCTCGAATGTGTGTATGGGGGAATCAGGTAATTTTATTTTCAAATTGACTGGCTGGGATTCCCACCCCTCTTTGCTGTTAGAATATACAAATCAGCACTTGCAGCCATTGGCTGAAAGCACTGATTGAATGTTGATGCTTTCCAGCATGACTGTTTGACAGAACAGACATTGGTACGCACAGACCAAAAGGAAAAGACAGCACTGATTGACTGATTTTTGGCCCATGTATATCCTGATTAAAGCGGAGTTCCACACAAAAATGGAACTTCCACTTTTCGGAACCCTCCCCCCTCCGGTGTTACATTTGGCACCTTTCAGGGGGGAGGGGGGTGCAGATACCTGTCTAAGACAGGTATTTGCACCCACTTCCGGCATAGACTCCCATGGGAGTCTATGCCTCTTCCTGTCAGTCTGCGCTGTCTCCTGGGAAACACACAGCTCCCAGGAGATATCGGGGACCAATTACGGCGCGCATGCGCAGTAGGGAACCGGGAAGTGAAGCCTCAACGCTTCACTTCCTGATTCCCACACCTAGGAAGGAGGCGGCAGCTGCCGAGAACCGAGCGGGTTCTCGGCGTCGCCTGCCGACATCGCTGGACCCTGGGACAGGTAAGTGGCCATGTATTAAAAGTCAGCAGCTGCAGTATTTGTAGCTGCTGGCTTTTAATATTTTTTTTTTTTTGGCGGTTTAGGTGGACCCCCGCTTTAACCTGCTGATATTTAGTCTGTTATGATTAGATATTGTAAGATAGAGAGCCGTAGGTTAATGCCTTACTTACACAAGTGTAAATCTTTTTATTGAGATAACTAGCATTAACAGTAATATATAGTCATAAAGGTTTAAGGTTAATAAAATATAGGCTACGCAAAATATATGTCAACATTTTAGCAAAGTGTTTCCAATTATTTGTAAAATGAACATGGAACATTTTACCATTTGCATGTTTCTGCAGTAGTGTACTCTAACTAATCATCAATACGTCTCTAAGCAATACCTTTAAATTCTGCTGCAGCCCTGACTCCTGCAGTTTCTTTCCTCAATGATGGATAACAGAAATATTGACATTTGTCAGCACATCAATTCTCAGACCACTGCCACTTGGGAGTTCTACCCAGCATGCAGAAAATACAACAAGAGAACACAAGTGTTCATCACCATCATACAGCTATTGTTACTCTCTTACTTCTTAAAGGTATGGCAAGAGGATTGCTTTTCAAAAAAAAGGTTCATTTTATGCAATGCATATGACCTGTATTTTGTAGCTTTAACCCAGATTATGTTGGTTCTTCCTGTACTGTAGAGATTTAAATGTACTACTTCTTTTTTTTTTTTTTTTTAGTCAGTGGTATAACTATGTACACTCACTACTTTTCATTTTATCAAAGTGTAATTTCTTCAGTGTTGTCACACGAGAAGATATAATAAAATATTTACAAAAAATGTGACTTTTGTGAGATACTGTATAAACACATACAATTTAACAAAATACAATTTTATAACATAAAAAATTAGTAAAATAAAATACAATTTAATAAAATAAAAAAAATAAAAATGATTTTCTTTCATGGACAAATGATACAGCAAGAAGTTAGTACAATAAGCAGGCTTGTTCTCTTAAGCCTCAAAATAATTACTTGCTCTGCGATACAGTTACATGGCTGATTGTAATATAATACACCAGCAACAGTATACAGTATGCTAGGACAGGTATGAAAATAATATCTGTACCCCATTTGCAGAGATGTCATCCTAGAAGAGCAGTTTTAGGATGAAAATTATGAGATGTGTACAATGAAAATAGAGGGCATGACCTATTAGATTGTCGCTAAACTATAAAAGACCATGCCATAATTACAGACAACAACTATTTAAATAAAATATTACAGACAATATGTACAGCTCTTCAATCACATAAACAGAGGCCTTTGAAACCCAGACAGGGTTTTAATGCTTACAGGGTAGGTGCAGAATTGCAAAGAGCCTATACAGCAGTAAGCATATTAATACACAATGGGGTTGATTTACTAGAACTGGAAAGTGCAAAATCTTGTGCAGCTCTGCATAGGAAGCAATCTTTTTGGCTCCGTTCACACTTCTACGACTCCAAAGTCATCTAATTTCGAGTACGACTTTAGAGTGTGACTTTCACGTGACTTTTACACGCTTCGGTACTCAAGTTGCAAGAAAATCGCTTAAAAGTAGTGCAGGAATCTCTTTTAAGTTGCATAGATTTGAGTAGGTTCCACTGAAATCAATGGGCTCTGACTTGTCATGTGACTTTGTGTGTACAATTGATAGTCCTTATTCCCATCCCACACGTTCCTGGAGAAAGCTCTAGGATACTGGGTGCTGTAGCAACCACCAGCTGGAGACTGGATCATGAAAGCCACAATGAATATATTTGCCAGAATGCCACAGGTTTTCAGTCTAAACGTTTTTTATTAAAGCTTAATCACATCACAAGCAAGGAAGTGCAACTTTTTGGTGCCACACAGGACCCCTTCGTCAGGCATGTGATAAGTGTAAATTAACAGAGCAACATATTTAAATAAACATCCACCAATCAGAAAGAGGCAAAAAAATAAACCACCCACCCCTGGATAGGTATGACATCATAAGTTCTGCCAAAAAGCCAGTAATTACCAACAGACATCTCACAGTATTGTTTATTTGTAGAAAGTTGGATTGCCCACACTGACCTGCACACTCAGCTTTGCATGGTTCTTAACACCATCAGCAACAGTATTAACTTTATTCTGGAGCTCAATCGGGCACATCTGTCAGAAGCCGACATCAGGACAGCTGTAATGGGTTGCCAGGCAACTGCACCTAATCCAATCAAAACCGGAACCGCCAGCCACACATGTGCAATGCGACCGGCGAATGCCTAGTAGCCGGGAAAGCTATCGGCCCAGAGTTGCCAAAATCATGGTAACCCAAGACGTTAGACGGCTCCGTTTCTGCAAGCTGCCAACACATAGCCGCTTTCTGGGGCAGTGGAAAATACCCACAGTGTTGAAGTGCTAAAAAGATGTGTACAATGTTGCATGACAAGTCACACAATTGTGAACGGAGCCTTATTGTCAAATTGTTAATTGAACAAGTGGAAGTTAGAAGCTGATTGGCTACCATGCACAGCTGCTCCAGATTTTGCACTCTCCAGTTTTAGTAAGTAAACCCCAATTCACTGTATCATCTACAAAACAGCAACTGTACATTCCATATGGTATATAATACATTCTGTATACACAGCAATGCTTGCAGTAATCAGAGAGATAGCCCCCCCAGGCCAATTCTGACACTTCTCTCCTACATGTAAAAAATTATAATTTTTTTGCTAGCAAATTTCTCAGAACCCCCAAACATAATATATGTTTTTTAACAGAGACCCTAGGGAATAAAATGGTGGAAGTTGCAACTTTTTAGGTCACACGGTGAGCCATTTTTAAAACTCTCTTTTTGGAAAAAATTTTTTTCATGAAGTATAAAAAAAAACAAAACACTAAAGTTAAACCATTTTTTTTCCATAATGCGAAAGATGATGTTACGCCAAGTAAATAGATACCTAACATGTCAGGCTTTAAAATTGCACACACTTGTGGAATGGCGCTAAACTTTGGTATTTCAAAATCTCCATAGGCAACGCTTTAAAATTTTTTACAGGTTGCCTACTTGGAGTTACAGAGGAGGTCTAGTGCTAGAATTATTGCTCTCACTCTAACGTTTGTGGTGATACCTCACATGTCTGGTTTGAACGCTGTTTACATATGCAGGCGCAATGTATATATGCGTTCACTTCTGCAAGTGAGCACGCAGGGACGGGAGCGCTTTAAATTTTAAATTATTTTATAAATAAATTTTATAAATTATTTTATTTTTTTATTGTTTATTTTACTGTTATTTTTATATCTTGACACTTTCCCTTTACATTTTTTTAGCACTTTTATTCCTAATACAATCCCTTGTAATAGGAATAGGGTGACAGGTCCTCTTTACAGTGAGATCTGGGGTCTATAAGTCCCCAGGTCTTGCCTCTATGCTGGAAAGCCTAAAATTGAAAAAAAAAAAACAATCTTGACTTCCCAGCCAAGACAACAGCAGTGTTTACAATTGCCAAAGCATGATGTGATGTCTTAATGTCACGCCCTGCCCCTGAAAGTCATAGAGACAACTATATGGTAAATGGACACCGCCGACCGATTCATTCTCTGGCTCGCCGATCTCACGGGTGAGCCAGTAGAAGCACCATAGGGCGGTCAGAGGGGGGAATGTCCCCTTCCGCTACCTGTAAAAACAATTAAGTGGCTGAACAGCCACTATGATTGCTTTTTATGGTGCAGGGAATCACTGGCAGAAAAAAAAGATATCTGAATGATGCCTGTAGCTGCTTATGGACACAGAGAGCGGAGCTCGGGAATAAGCACGTTTGAGTGCGCTCATAGCAAGCTGCTTGCTTTGGGGGCATTCGGAAGGGGGGAGGGGCCCTGAGCACTGTCAGGGGACCCCTGAAGAGGAGGATCAGGGCTGCTCTGTGCAAACCCATAGCATAGAGCAGGCAAGTCTAACATGTTTGTTATTTAAAAATAAAACTGCCTTTACAAACCCTTTAACTACCCATACATCTTCCTGGGCTTTGAGAGAAACACCCAGCGGTTAGTTAGTCTCCAATTTGCAGAACACCCTTCTAAAAGCACCAACGGAACTGGCATGGCAGGGAGCTTACCTATTACCAATCCTCGCTATGAGGAATCCCAGCTTATATGCCTGGTGTGGCGTATTGGTATCATCAAGGGGTGGCTGCAAGTCTTTTGAACATTGTTAATAAAATAAACCCAGTGGTTTAATTACTGACTGCTATGAGATGGATCAGAATATACATATGAATCTCAACCAGCCAGGAACTACCACAGGTTAGGACATATCCCAAACTATAGAAATAGGTTTACATATCATTAATATCTACATTATGACTCCTTGTAAGAACAGTATCCAAGGCATCACGACTGCAACTACAAGGTCACTGAGCAAACCTGGACACAAACATTTTTATTTTACATTGTAAGCTGTAAAATTTCTAGATGGTTGGAAACTCAAATGTTTTAAAAAAAACTCCAAAACAGCTATCAAATATTCATTATGTTGTGTCATGGTCATTGGACTCCTCTGCATTAACACTGCACATGACATAGTACATGACTGCATAAGCACTTCTGTCAGGCTTTCCTATGTCTCATAATTGCCTGCCATATACAGTATATTACTTTCAGGTGCCTTCAAATAAAAGTAATTACATAGCAAAGCAAAAGCTCTTTTTTTTTTGCTTGGCTTGATGGATATAAATGCACCTAAGTAGTCATGTGATTTCTCACGCATTATCGATGAGCAACACACAAAATTATGGCTTTGCAACCTCTTCATAGACATGTTCACAGACATCACAGTAAAAATGAGCATTTTGCCATCCAGTAAATGTACAGTACATAGCACATGTATAGAATCTAGAGTATTCTAACATAATGATCCTGGACATTTCTCTTAAATGTTGTATCCTACACATGCTGTGCTGTCACTTTTACATTTACTCTTATGTATAAATGCATTTCAAGACAGAACTGAGCTTACTGTCTGTAGCAATGATTTGGATTCTTCCTGTCACTGGGTAGACATGATGGCAAAGCCTTATTTGGCAAGTTTTGGATTTAGACTTTCTAGATAAGAGATTTTATGGGAACATGAGAACATGTTTCTATATACAGTAGTCAGATTTTCAATACTAGATGATCAATGGATATTGATTAACCCCTTACACCGATGTAACACAAATATGCATGCTCACTGGACTGGGCTTTTTTCCCTGGGGCTACATATTTGCGTATATCCTATGCAGCATGCTCCCAGCAAAGAGATCAGGGTCTCACTGAGAGCCCTGGGCCCCGTACTAACAATCGGGACCCGGAATTCTAGATACTAGGTCACCTGATCTCTGTGACAGCCTCGTATTTTGCTATTGCTATTTTTGCTATAAAAAAAGTTTGTGTGAGGCTTAATGTACATGGGACATTTTACATAAAAATAAAATAAAAAAACCTAGATAAAGCCCACCCCCATGTTTTCTTTCTCTGTGAATAGAGGAGAGAGATAAATCTTAACTTTCTCTCTCTATTTGCAGAGGATAAAAGTGTGTGTGAGGTTTAATGTACACGCAATATTTTACGACCTACCCTGAACAATTTAACTTGACAGATAGTAAACGATGTTTAAAAACGTTGGCAGAATAGCGCTGGTAAGTAAAAGGGCATACAGGTACGTCCCCTTTAAGAAGCGGTGTCGCGGGTGTGCGCCCACGGCCGGTGGCACGGGCGCGCGCCCGCCACTGTCTCTGTGACCGTGGGTCCCATGGACTTGATGTCCACCAGGTGTCCGCGATCATGTCATGGAGAGGATGAACGGGGAGATGCTTTTGTAAACAAAGCATTTCCCCATTCTGCCTAGTGACAGGACAGTGATCACAGCTCTCTCTCATCGAGAGCAGTGATCACTGTCCTGTGCATTGAAGTCCAGCCCCCTGACAGTTAGAATCACTCCCTAGGACACACTTAACCCCTTCACTGCCCCCTAGTGGTTAACCCCTTCACTGCAAATGTCATTTACATAGTAATCAATGCATTGTTATAGCATCGATCGATGTATAAATGACAATGGTCCCAAAATAGTGTCAAAAATGTCCGATGTGTCCGCCATAATGTTGCAGTCCTGAAAAAAATTGCAGATCGCTGCTATTACTAATAAAAAAAGGATTAAAACTAAAAATGCCAAAAAACTATACCCTATTTTGTAGACGCTATAAATTTTGCGCAAATCAATCAATATACACTTATTGCAATTTTTTTTACCAAGAATATGTAGAAGAATACATATCGGCCTAAGCTGAGGAAAAAAAAAATTTTCATATATTTTGGGGATATTTATTATAGCAAAAAGTAAAAAATATTGCTTTTTTTAAAAATTGACGCATTTTTTGTTATAGCGCAAAAAAATAAAAACCACAGAGGCTATCAAATACCATCAAAAGAAAGCTCTATTTGTGGGAAAAAAAAGGATGTCAATTTTGTTTGGGTACAAGGTTGCATGACCACGCAATTGTCAGTTAAAGTGATGCAGTGCCGACATGACGGGACTTCCCTGTGGCATTCCCCGTGACGTCACAGGGAAGTCCCGACAAGTCACCGTGCATCAGAGGGGGGCGGGGTCACCGGGTGGCCCCGCCCCCCGTTATTTAAGAACTGTCAGACGAGGAGCGCCATCACACAGCGGGAGCCTCCCTCCATGCCAGCATGGGTGCGGAGCGGCCCGGAGAAGAAAATGAAGAAGAGAAGAAGAGAAGAAAAGAAGAAGATGAAGAAGAAGAGAAGAGCGGGAGCCTCCCCCCATGCCATGGGTGCGGAGCGGCTGGAGGAGAAGAAGATAGAAGACGCCGCGGAGGAGATGCTGGACGAGAACGCCGGAGGAAGAGCCAGAAGAACCAGAAGAGCCAGAAGATGAAGGAAGATAGAAGAAAGAAGAAGTATTTAAATAAAGGAATTGTCAAACACTGTCTCTTGTCATTTTTAACATTTTTGACAGTTTTTTAGTGAAATGGTAAGGGTAAGTACCCCCTTACCATTTCACACAGGGGGGGGCCGGGATCTGGGGATCCCCTTGTTAAAGGGGGCTTCCAGATTCCGATAAGCCCCCCGCCCGCAGACCCCCACAACCACCGGCCAGGGTTGTGGGGATGAGGCCCTTGTCCTCATCAACATGGGGACAAGGTGTTTTGGGGGGCTACCCCAAAGCACCCTCCCAATGTTGAGGGCATGTGGCCTGGTACGGTTCAGGAGGGGGGGGGCGCACTCTCGTCCCCCCCTCTTTTCCTGCGGCCTGCCAGGTTGCGTGCTCGGATAAGGGTCTGGTATGGATTTTTGGGGGGACCCCACGCCGTTTATTTTTTATTTTTTTGGCGCGGGGTTCCCCTTAAAATCCATACCAGACCAACACTTTTATTGTTTGACTTTAAGCATTATTAAAATCACTGCTCCTGAAAAAACGGCCGTTTTTAAAAAATTTTTTTGCATTGATCCATGTCCCCTGGGGCAGGACCTGGGTCCCCAAACACTTTTTATGACAATAACTTGCATATTAGCCTTTAAAATTAGCACTTTTGATTTCTCCCATAGACTTTTAAAGGGTGTTCCGCGGCATTCGAATTTGCCGCGAACACCCCAAATTGTTCGCTGTTCGGCGAACTTGCGAACAGCCAATGTTCGAGTCGAACATGAGTTCGACTCGAACTCGAAGCTCATCCCTAGTGACCAGTTCTCTCATTAGCCTTTGCTCCGTGAGATCCGTGAGAATAATCCTGACAATTTCAGAAACTTTCTCCGGATGACGGGCCCCGTATTTCACCGTTTGTTGGCTTCGCTGACCCCCTATATCAGCAGGCAGGATACCTGCATGAGGCAAGATATCACTCCGGAGCAGAGGCTCATTGCTACCCTGCGGTACTTGGCGACAGGGAGAAGCCTGCAGGACTTGAAGTTCTCGACAGGCATCTCCCCCCAGGCTCTGGGGATCATAATCCCAGAGACCTGTTCTGCCATCATCCAGGTCCTGCAGAAGGAGTATATGAAGGTAAGATTTATCCTTTAATATCACATTTTATTGTATTGAATGTTTGCTAATATATATATATCTCTTAGATTGTAAGCTCTAAGGAGCAGGGCCCTCTGATTCCTACTGCATCAAAGTGTATTGTATTTGTACTGTCTACCCTCAAGTTGTAAAGCGCTACGTATACTGTTGGCGCTATATAAATCCTGTATAATAATAATAATAATAATAATAATATTGTATTTCTTTCCTCATTCCCTAATTACCATGATTGGAATATGCTGTGAATGTCCCTTTTGTTATCATGCATGCTGGATTTTTATGTAATTTTTTTTGTCCTTCATACATATTTGCCTTCACTTACCTCCCCAGCATGTTCTCCTGGCCCTATATTCACCTCATGTAGTCACTTAACAATGTATTTTGTCAGCTCCATAGTAGTGCTTTACCCCAAACACCCCTAAAATGTTTAGAAATGTGATTTGTGCTTTAAATTCAGGCAGAGTGCAGAGGCTTTTTTTTGGGGGGGGGTTCCCAAATCATTTGGACCCCTCCCTCTCTGACTTTGCCAAACCCATACACACTATACCCATCTCTTTTGTGGTCAGATGTATGGATGAATTCCCCAAAGCATGTAGTGCAAGGGCCTGCCTGTATACTTTCAAATGGTACTGTTTAAAGTTTTTGTATTCTATTATTATCTTGATAGGTAATAGCAGAATGTCCAAATGTGCTCAAATGTGTACAGTGTGTATTTATATATTTGTATTATGACACTTCTTACCTGTCCAGTGGGCTGCCAATACTGTAACTAAGGAGGGGCTGTTCCAAGTAATACCCTGTATTTAGGCATTCTCTCTCAATGAAGTGAAGAGGGTTACCTGTCCAAGAACCCCCCCCCTATAATGTTAGAAATGGCCCATGGGAGGGGGAATATAATAGGTGTACCTTATACTTTGGTGTTGTAAAATTCCCCTTAATAAATGTTATCTGGATGTTGGCCAAGAAGGTTTGCGTCTGCTTTCCATGTGTATGTGCAAAAATACTCATTTTTTTTGTTTTCCTCAACAGTTTCCTTCCACGCCACAGGAATGGCAGACTGTGGCCTCCCACTTTGCCCAGCGGTGGGACTTTCCTAACTGCGGAGGGGCAATTGATGGGAAACACGTCCACATCATCCCACCACCCAACTCAGGGTCATATTATTATAATTACAAGGGGTTCAATAGTATTGTGATATTGGCGGTGGTGTCGGCTAATTACGACTTCCTGTATGTGGACGTGGGGAAGAATGGCCGGATGTCCGATGGTGGAGTCATTGCCCAAACGGAGTTTTACAGGCATCTCCAGAATGGCAGCTTGGACTTGCCACCCCCAGAAGACAATGTGGAAGGACTCCCATTTGTCTTTGTTGCGGATGAAGCATTTGCGCTGGGGGACCATCTTATGCGGCCATTCCTGATGAGGACCATCACCCCGGAACAGAGGGTTTTTAATTACCGGCTGGCCAGAGCCAGAAGAGTGGTGGAGAACACATTTGGAATCATGGCCAGCCGGTTCCGCCTATTTCTGACACCCATCCATATGGCGGAGTATAAACTTAATCATATAATCCTGGCGTGCTATGTTCTACATAACTTTTTACGCCAACATTCTGCCAACTATGCTGGCTCAGTTGGGCCGAGGCCAGAATTCAACATGAAACAACCCTGACGGCGCTTGAAAGTGGCCGTCCTGGCTTGCCCTCCCTGAGTGTCCATGATGTCCGGTTAAGATACCTTGAGTTCTTTGCGGGTAGGGGGGCCATCAATATGCCAGAAAATTTGTGAAGCCTTTATCAAATAAAAACAAAAAAAAGCAAATCTTTGTTGACATTTACTGCTTGTGTTTGTTTTAGCTGACCCTGACAGAAATGTGTTGAGTGCAGAAAATGGGGTGATTGTCTAACCGTACAAACCACTGTTGGGTGTTATTTACTAAAGGCAAAGACACTTTGCACTACAAGTGCACTTGAAACTGCACTTGTAGTGCAAAGCGGATTTGCCCTTAGGAAATAACCCCCATTTTCACATAAAGCAGCAATTACATCACCACAAAAGTGTTATAGAGTTGAGACAATAATCCACACATTCTTGATTAACAATCTTTTTAATACCTGCACAATCACATGTGCATTTAGAAAAGGTTTTTAAAACTAACCAACATGTTTGTTGTATAACAATTTTTGGGTGGCATTATAAAAAAGATAAATGTCCATTTAAGATAAAACAGGCACGTGTAAAAGCAACAAGAAAGACACAAATCTAGAACTTACAAAGTTCACATTTGGTAGAACTTGAAGGCAATATCAGACATGAGTATTTAGGAACTGTGTTTGATATTGCGTTCAGATGGGGTGAAGTCACCCCAGGAAAAGCCAAATTTGGAAGATGCACACCAATTTGCCAATGTCAACATGTGCTAGCTGCCATTACGGGGTATCAAGGGACGTGTTTTGGGGGAGAAACCCCTTCCTCTCAGCTACTTTATTATTGAGGAAGGGGTTGCACCCCCCAAAATGCGTCCATTGATCTCCCGTGATGGCAGATAGCACATGTTGGCACACTGTGTGCATCCTCCAAATTTGGCTTTTCTAAAAATCGCTAAAACATTTTTAACATTGTAGCACACAAACAAGCAAAGTGTTTTTGAGAGGTTTTAAACTCGCCCCAAAACATCAATGATGTTTTTATTTTTTTGAATAACATCATTGATGTTTTTCTTGAGGTTTTCCAATTGTAAATTACACCCCATGATCTCCCCGATCAGGATCTGGGCACTTTCTGATGTGAAAGGATCTGGATCCACAACATCACGATCACCTAAAAAGAGAGAAACCAAACAAAAACAGGTATCAAAAATATGCCGGCATCCATCTCTTACCTGAGCCTGTGGTCGCAGACACTCACCTGTTGTGGTGACTATTTCCACCACGTCTTCTTCCTCCTGCTCTTCTTGGGTTGGGAGTATTTCCCCTTCTTCCAGAGGTGGGGGGGTCTGTGGTCTCCTCGGATGAGGGGTGTCCTCCGAGTCTTTTCTCCCCTATGTAAAACAAAAATGCTATACTTAGCACACAGATATTTGATGGCAGAACTATAAATAGGAAACATTGCTTGGAAGTGGGGTACAATTGTCTATTTTGGCAGAGTTCCAAAATGTAGCATTTTCAGTGTCCTTTGTCAAGCTGCAATACTTTACCTGTTTGGTACAAGCTTCACAGATGGAGACCCCCCTATAGCATACACTGGAGCACCTGTGTGCCCCCCCCTAATAAAAATGGTGTTCAGGGGTCCCAAACTAGTGCTCCAGTGTCCAGATGTGAAAACCGCTGCTCAGTGTCCTCTCCTTACACAGAATCTAGTTTGCATTTCATTCTAGTAACAAAGCCATCTACACAACCAAATTAGTTTCATACAAGTAGGGCGTAAAAAATGTGGCCAAATGCATATGGCCAAAACAATGGTGTTTTATAGGCCGAAAGAAAAATGTTTGAGACGAACGAATAATGTGCCCATGAACCAGAAATTTGCCATTTTAAAATGTACACTTGTAAGAAAAGCACATGGAGCAGCACGAACGTAATAAACACAAAAAGTATAGGAACACAGCACAACTACTTACTTTTTTGCAGCACTCTCCAGATCTTTCTGTACTGCTCGTGTTCTCTTAATTTGAAGTCCGACCACCGCTTCCTGAGCTGATCTTTCGATCGACGTACCCCGAAATGTCGGTGCAGACTTTTGACCACTTTCGCCATGATCTTGGCCTGTCTGACATTGGGGTTGGGGTAAGGTCCATACTTTCCATCATAGTCAGCCTTCTTCAAATGTCGACCATCTCCAACATCTCCCCAAAGGACATATTTGAGGCCTTAAATCTCCTTCTGGATCGGGACGTGTCCGGATCCGGGCTTTCCTCCTCCTCGTTCCTCTAATTAGCACGCACCTGTTGTGTATTCACCATGTGCTCTTCCCCCACTGCGCAGAATGAAAAGGGGCGGGGAATAGACTAGAAAGAACGTCAGGGGCGGGCGGAGTTACACGCATGCGCAGTGTGTATAAAGCGTAACATGCGTGCGTATTACGTACGATCTGTGAGCGGAGGAAGGAGCATCAGAGGCGCCGATCGTAAGAACGAAGGTAAGAGACAAACTTGGGCCTATACTGCTTCTAGATTGAGGCCGATATTGTAACAAGATTAGGAGAGTTTTGGCTGGCAATAGGGTTTGTCTTGTGTTGTGTCTTGCAGTGAAAATGGATATCTTTAAAGATACTGACTTCATGGCAATATTCATTGACATGTTCAGGGAGCTGCCTTGTCTGTGGGAGATAAACCACCCACATTATAGGAACCAAACAAAGAGGAAGGCAGCGCTGGATCAATTGTTGGAAATTGTGAAGCAGGTGATCCCCACGGCAGACATCACATATTTGAAGATCCTAATTGGTGGCCTGAGGAGCACATATGTAAGGGAGCGTGAGAAAGTCCAGGATTCGCAGAGATCCGGAGCAGCAGATGACATTTATGTCCCCAGGATGTGGTACTATGACAGGCTGCATTTTCTGGCAGGCCAGACTGAACCCAGGCCAGCACTCTCCAGTCTTCCTTTCATGCTTCCTCCCCCCCCAGCTGAGGCTTCAGATGCCCAACCTGGGCCTTCCAGGCAGCAACATGTGGAGGAGCCCAGATTGAGCCAGGTATAGCATTCTTCTAAATATTTCTGCTTGTCCAATCAATGATGTTAACTAGATGTTAGTTTGTTGTACGAATTTATGATTGTGATTGATGATGCAAAACATTACAACCATGTCCCTTTTCCATACACATGGAAGTCTCAGCCAGGAGGTGGCCGGGCCGAGCAGGCTGCCTGATATGCAAGTCCCTCCCCTACACCTGCAAAGAGAAAGTGGCAGGAAGAGGAGTGCCCTAGAGGAGGCTGCCATAGGCCTCTTTTGGAAGGCTACAGAGGCCCTGGAAGCACCACACACCGTGGAGGAGGACTTTGCTGCCATCATTGCCTGTAAAATGCAGCGGATGGAGGAGGGCCAACATCTCATGTGTGAGTCATTAATGTTGGAAGCTCTCAATAAGGGGTTGAGGGCCCAAATAACATCTGAGACCCACATTTGTGACCTCACATATGGTCCTCCTCCTCCTCCTCCAGGTCCTACTACTCCTCCTCCTCCAGGTCCTACTACTACTCCTCCTGCTCCAGGTCCTACTCCTCCTCCTGCCACATCTCCAACAGCAGAGCCACAGCCAGGAAGGAATCATGGAAGGAAGACCAGAAAGTGAAGACCCTGGATCCAGTCTGGTCTGGCAAAAGATGCAGCCTCTTGTGGTACCACAGCCTGGGGACACAGATGTCATCTGCTGCTTTCCCGATCTCTGGGACTTCTGGACCAGACTGCACTCCCTTACATATGGACTCCTCAGGCCACCAATTTTGATGTTCAAGAATTGATGTCTGCCCTGGGGGTCCCAGACTTCGTTAATTTCTGCTGTTTATCCAGCGTTGCATCCCTCTTTGTTTGGTTCTGAGCCCTTAATAAAGGATTTTTGGTTTCAGTTATACTCTCCTATGTGTTTTTTCCTTCAAAAAGGACAGTTTGTTTGAGAGGATTCAGGTACATTTCAAAAATACAATGTGAAATTAACAAGGGACACCAACACCAAACAATCTCCTTGAGATTAAATAATACAAGATAATAATGGTGTTGTGGTAACTTGACACGCAAAACACACACAAAAATATTCTGGAGTAAAACTAAAACTAAAATAAAACAAAGATCAGCCTTGTAAAAAATACAAACCTAAAATAAAATAAAAATCTGCCTTTAAAAAAAAAAAAATAATAATAATTTTTGTCAGATGTGACAAATCAAAATATATTAAGGGAATCCCGATAAATAATAAAGAAAGAAGTTTGTGAGAAGTCTGTGTGAATATGAGCAGCAAAACTACTTCATTCTTCTCACATTATAAAGAAGAAGAGAGTGCGCTGTATTAAACCATTTTTAACATTGCACCGCGATCGGATTTTGTTGTCGGAAAATTTTATAGCCTGCTCTCAAACTTTGTGTGTCGGAAAATCCGACCGTGTGTACGGGGCATTAGTGTTTGGGTCAAGGTGAGGGTCAAAGGTCAGGGTCAGTAATTTTTTTTTGGATGGGTTTTTTTTTTAATTAGTATCAGTGTTAGTTAATGTCAGTTAGTGCCAGGTCAATTAGTTTCAGTGTAAATCACAGAAATAAGAAGCACAAGGGTAATACAGAGATACTGAATTTCAAAAGAGACAACTCCCCTCAACTGCACACTTTGCTAGAAGATATTAAATGGGATAAAATCCTAGGAACAAAAAACACAGAGGGAAAATGGGAGTGCTTTAAGAGCATACTAAATAAAGGTATTGGCCAGTGCATTCCAAAGGGAAATTAATTTAAAGGAGCTAATAAAAATCCTGGGTGGCTCAACATCAACATAAAAATGCATATAAAAGCAAAGGAAAAGGCCTTCAAAAAATACAAAGCTGAGGGTCATTGTCAGCATTTCCAACTTTACAAAGAATGCAATAAAAAATGTAAGGGTGCAATCAGGGCGGCTAAGATAGAACACGAAAGGCACATAGTGAAGGAGAGTAAAAAAAATCCCAAGACATTCTTTAGGGATATAAATAGTAAGAAAGAGAGGCCAGTGCATATTGACCCTATTAAGGATGATGAAGGGAATCTGGCCAAGGTTCTGAATATATTCTTCTCCTCAATCTTCACAAGGGAATACAGTAACCAAGACGGTAATGTTCATTTTCATAGCATGTCACAGGAAGCACCCTCATAGCTAACAGAGGACAGAATTAGAAATAGACTTGAAAAACTTAACAATAATAAATCATTGGGACCAGATGGATTACACCCGAGGGTCCTTAAGGAACTCAGTCAAGTGATAGTCAGACCATTGTTCCTAATTTTTGTGGACATTTTACTGACTGGAATGGTACCAACTGATTGCAGAAAAGCCAACTTGGCACCAATATTTAAAAAAGGGCAGACATATATACCTGGGAACTACAGGCCAGTTAGCCTAACATCAATAGTTTGCAAGCTATTGGAGGGGATGATAAGGGACTATATAAGATTTTAGTAATGAAAATTGTATCATTAGCAGTAATCTGCATGGATTCATGAAAAATCGTTCTTGCCAGACCAATCTATTAACCTTCTATGAAGAAGTGAGCTGCCATCTAGATAAAGGAAGGCCTGTGGATGTGGTGTATCTAGAGTTTGCACAGGTATTCAGTACAGTTCCCCAGAAATATTTACTGTACAAACTAAGATCTGTAGGCATGGACCATAGGTTAAGTACCTGGATTTAAAACTGGCTACAGGTGAAAATCCAAAGGGTGGTGATAAATGAGGAGTAGTCAGAGTGGTCTGGTGTGGAAAGTGGGGTCCCCCAGGGTTCTGTCCTGGGACCAATCCTGTTTAGTTATTATTATTTATTCATAAACGATCTGGAGGATGAGATAAACAGCTCAATCTCAGTATTTGCGGATGATACAAAGTTGTGCAGGGCAATAACTTCTACGCAGGATGTGGAAACCTTGCAAAAAGACCTAAACAAATTCAAGGAATGGGCAACTACATGGCGAAAGAAGTTACTCGCTAGAGGGAGAACCTCTGGGGGAATCTAGGATGGAAAAAGACCTGGGGGTCCTAGTAGATGACAGGCTCAGCAATGGCATGCAATGCCAAGCTGCTTCAAGCAAAGCCAAAAGAATATTAGCATGCATTAAAACAGGGATTCACTCCAGAGCTAAAACGAAAATTCCCTCACTCTACAAGACTCTGGTTTGGCTGCACCTGGAGTATGCCATCCTGTTCTGGGCACCAGTCCTCAGGAGGAATGTGCTGAAACTGGAGAGAGTCCAGAGAAGGGCAACAAATCTAATAAAGGGACTGGAGGATCTCAGATATGGGGAAAGACTACAAGCATTGAACTTATTCTCACTGGAGAAGAGACTGTTGAGAAGGGATATGATATCAATGTACAAATTCCGTACTGGTGACCCCACAATAGGGAAAAAAACTTTTCAATGAAAGGGAATTTAAAAAGACACATGACCATTCACTAAAATTAGAAGAGAAGCGGTTTAACCTTAAACTGCATAGAGGGCTCTTTACTGTCAGAGCGGTAAGGATGTGGAATTCTCTTCCACAAGCAGTGGTATCAGCGGGGATCATGGATAATGTCAAAAAACTATTAGATGGGTACCTTAACCGCTTCCCGACCAGCTGCCGCATATATATGTTATGTTATACTGCGGCAGGTTGGCTCCCCTGCGCAAGCCGTCGGAGCTATATGTCGGCTTGTGGGTCAGGATAGCAGGCGAGCACGTGCCGCTACACAGCGGGGGTGTCGATGCTCGTGGCCGACGGTCACGATGACTGCCAGCCATGAGCAATCATGAGCAGGAGACACAGAACAGGGACGAGTGTGTGTAAACACACACTTCCCTGTTCTGTTCTGACAGGAGTAATATTCCTGTTATTTCAAGGAGAGTAATTAGCCTTCCTGATCTTATCGTGGAACTACAGAATGATTAGTCTTTGGGTGTCTTCACCCAAGCTGTTTTTTCAATTGGCTTTTGGATTCTGCCAAAGGGTGCCAAGTGTGGCAGCGGAGGGGAGGAGGAGGAAAATAAGCAGAGCTTCCCTTTTGGGTGGAGCTCTGCTTTATGTAGCCAGGCTGTTCACTATCACTATCCTCAGATTTTATATTTATTTGAAGCACATTTTAGAGGGCACCCAGAAATTCACAGATATGCAGAGTGCATAATAAAAAACAGTTCCTTATAGGTTAAGCAGACATCTAATGACCATAATGGAAACCTTTATCAATATTCTAAGCATATTTTCTTTCTGTCTACACAATCACTTTTCTGTACTCTAGTGTGTAGGTAACATGGTCTCTTTAAGTCTCTTTTGGATTTCATCCCTGCTCTGTAAGTCATCTGATGTAAGTCTGATTCCCAAAGTTAAACACATTTATTGTATATACCAATCTGAGAAAAGTGATAATCTCCAGTGGGAGGTTTATCTTTTCCCCTCCATTCAGCTGCCAGGGAGCATCTAGTGGCTGATAAGCGTGAGTTATGAGCTTATTCTTGAGGGGATAATAAGGTTATATTGGCAATCCAAGGAGAATTGTCCATAGGTCTAAAGGAAATTTTATATCTCTGACTTCCCCAGTTTGAGCAATAATTATTTTTCAGAAATCAGGTTTAATCAATTGGAAAAGCTGATATGGTGACCTACAATATTTATATATACAGTATATATATATATATATATATATATATATATATATATATTTTTTTTTTTTTTTTTTTTTGTCATCTTTACTTCTTCACTACATAGTTTCTTTTTTACTTGTTTATAAATATAAAAAAAAAAAAATCAATCTTTTCAGAGCAAGGTTGGATCAAAACAGCAAACTGTAACTATTCTTGACAGAGTGAGGCTAGACTTTGAGCCTACGGGCCATTTGGTGAATATCCTTTTTTTGCTCACCGTCAACAAAATACTTTAAAAGAAATTTCACATCCAATCATTTGCAGCAGAAAAACAGATTTGCTATGTTAAAGAGAAACGATATGATTTTTACAACAAAAATACATTTTTCCCCTGGGTTTAGGAATGCTAGCAACTATAGTAAATATCAAAACTCCTAGAGTTTATTATTCTATATACAGTATCTCACAAAAGTGAGTACACCCCTCACATTTTTGTAAATATTTTATTATATATTTTCATGTGACAACACTGAAGAAATGACACTTTGCTGCAATGTAAAGTATTCTTTTTTTCAGATCCTCAGAGAGTTCTTTGCCATGAGGTGCCATGTTGAACTTCCAGTGACCAGTATGAGAGAGTGAGAGCAATAACACCAAATTTAACACACTTGCTCCCCATTAACACCTGAGACCTTGTAACACTAACAAGTCACATGACACCGGGGAGGGAAAATGGCTAATTGGGCCCAATTTGGACATTTTCACTTAGGGGTGTACTCACTTTTATTGTCAGCAGTTTAGGCATTAATGGCTGTGTGTTATTTTGAGGGGACAGCAAATTTACAATGTTATACAATCTGTACACTCACTAGTTTACATTGTAGCAAAGTGTCATTTCTTCAGTGTTGTCACATGAAAAGATATTAAAAAATTTACAAAAAATGTGAGGGGGGGTGTACTCACTTTTGTGACATACTGTATATTGCATAGTTCTAGAGTTACGCTAATGAAGACAGTGTTGTCAAGGGCCCACCTTGGGAAATAGTCTAGGTTTTTAGCAACTCTGTAACTGTAAATCAGGATTTTTATATTTGAAGAAATAAGATTATTGAATTTAAAATGAACTTATAACATAACATTGGATGATATGTAGAAGGCAGCTCTGCAGCAAGTATTAAATGTCAGCAAGGTGAGAACATCACCTCTGCCACCCATATTTAGATTCTCATGTCACTTGATGAAAAGAGAACACCTTTAATGGTCTAGGTAAACATAGATTTTACTTTAACTTCTGGAACATTAATATTTTTTTTTAAATGCTGAACAAGCCATTTCACTCACACGTGAATTTTTGTTTTTTGTTTTTTTTTTGCTGTTGTTGTTGTTGTTGTTACTGCTACTAAATAAAATAACACATGTAGAGGAAATCCAAAGTCTGTTGCATGAAAAATGCTTGCTCAGCTGTTTAAATCGATAGCTTATGGCTAAAGTATATATTAAACATGACAGTGACCTTGTTTGTATAGCAAGGATATATAAATATGTTATACTTACCAGCTCAATTGCATAGAGCAACCCCTATCCTCCTCTTCTTGGGTCCCCTGCCCGAGCTCCTGCCCCCCCCCCCACCGAGTGCCCCCATAGCAAGCCACTTGCTAAGGGAGCACTTATGCATGCTCGCTCCTGAGCTGGCCCTGTTTTTCCATAAGACACACAGAGTATTGCTCTGCCCCCACCCCCTGCTCCCTTATCACTGGCTGTGATTAAATGCAACAGAAACCCATGTCTCCCACTGCTGTCTCTAAACCAATGAGGAGGGAGATAGCAGACAGATCCTCTGTTCTCATGCACATCACTGGATCGAGATGGGTAAGAATAAGCACTGGGGGGGTCTGCACTCATATGGTTTTTTTACCTTCATGCGTTTCACACATGAAGGTAAAAAACCTTCTGTATTTAGAACCACCTTAAGGAAGAAGTATCATTATAAAAACATATTTGAACCCCTCAGGGGAGGGAGCAAAGGAGAGACACAGAGGGAGAATGAAGGGGAGGAGATATAGAGCCGAGAAAAACAAACACTGGGTTGAGGCTGCACACATGAGAAGACAGCAGGCTTAGATCTTGCTCTCATTTACAAGACCAAAATCAGTGTCTTTACAATGCATAACACAGTGCACAAGTATCGTGCATAATTTTTTATTTCCTTTACATTTTTATGTAGATTACCTGATGACAGCAATGTGTCTGTGATCAGGTAATCCATAGGAACATTACTCTGCATTGGAGAAGGGACGGGGGCTCATACTGGCTATACCTCCCAAGGGAATGCTTAAAATTTGAGCTTAACCAGAGGGAGAGCTACAGCCAGCACTGACAGTAATAACAAAATGCTTTTATTTCCAAACAACAGCACAGATATGAATGGGATCAGATGCTACCTGCACTGGGTCCCATAGAGGATTCACATATATTCTTAAAAGTGATTGTAAAGGCTGGTTGTAAAGGCAGAAGGTTTTTTACCTTAATGCATTCCGTGCAGTAAGATAAAAAACCTTCTGTGTGCAGCAGCCCCCCTCAGCCCCCTAATACTTACCTGAGCCCCATCTCCATGCAGCGATGTCCACGAATACCTCGGACCCTCCTGTATGGCTGAGACACAGCAGAAGCGCCATTGTCTCCCACTGCTATCAATCAAAGTGAGTTAGCCAATAGGGAGAGAGAAGGGGGGTATGAGGGCTGATGAGGGACCCAAGAAGAAGAGGACCCAGGCTGCTCTGTGCAAAACCACTGCACAGAGCAGGTAAGTATAATATGTTTGTTATTTTTAAAGAAGAAAAACAAGACTGTAGGCTGAACTGATAATACTTTTGTAATGTACAATTCATACAATTATAAACTTTCATTTTACAGATGTCCTAGAAATTTGACCATGGTAACATTTTTGCATTTAAATACTTAGATACCTAATGGCTGCTACTACAAGTTACATTTAATAGAACTGAATAGTGAATCACAAGCCTGACACAATTAAGTCTTAAAATGGCCTATAATAATAAAAATGACATTGAGATACTGTATGATATAAAAATACCTGAAGTTAAGACCTTTAAAATATCTGCAGTATTTGTTGCTTAGCTCCCTGAACATTTCATCTTATGATATTGGCAGTCAATTATTTCATTCTAGAAAGGGACTGCCTACCTTTACAGGGATTTCTGGACGGTTGGCTTTGTGATGCTAAATCCTTTCCCACACCTCTGACAAAAAAAATGTAAGCTAGATACCTTGGAGGTGGTTTACTAAAGTGTGAAGTGATGTGAACCTTTGTTCACATCAAAAATCTAGCTATACATAGGGGAATTTAACAAATAAACCTGTTCTATCACATGGATGAACAGTCTTGAGATTTACATTTACAGTCTTGCACAGCCAAGTAGGTGTCTTGACTTTTCTATACCACAGTTAAAGTGGAAGTTCAATCAAAAGCAAACAAAGGCTAAACCTACTCCTACCCCCATTCCAAGATTATTGCATCTAACCCTGCAAAGAAAAGATCTTTATTGGCATTTGCAGTCATTGTTGGCAATCTCTCTTCTACATAGACGCTGAAGCTGGAGAGATAATGTGACTGGACCTGAGCAGCTTCAGAATAGGTAAGTATACAGATCTTTTCTTTACAGGGACTAAACTTCCACATTAAGTAATACAGTTGGATACATCCCTTCCCCTAACCTGCAACTGGAGAGTGAGTGAGCAGCAGCAGATGATCTATTCCCTGTGTTCTCTCCTTTTGTCAGTATGTTCCTTGCCCGCACTTGTGCTTGCAATAGAACCTGATTGTCTCTGAGTACCAATTTGCCCTCTCCTAGCCTAAGGTTTACTGTACAGGAGGTGTATATTAAGATAGATTTGGGTGCCTACATTAGATGGATTTAACAAAAAATTAGTATTTAATGAAAACATAACTGGATTAAAAGGTGTCTTTTAGTACTTGCTTTATGTGAATATTGGTTCACTTCACATGACTTCACACTTTAATTATTCACTCATTTCCTCCTTGCAATTTTCGCATTTGTTTCAGCAAATTATATAAAGATAGTAAATTGTACCAACAAGAAAATTTTCATGCTTAAAAATTGGACTGTAGAAATGACAGCAGCAAAGCTTTTGGTTGCTATAGACAACAATACATTCCTCCTATAGCACACACTACATTTCTCATGTATCACCTATGTCTATGTATATGTCTATACTTTTAAAGTGGAGCAGCCAGACAAACACAAAAGCTAAATACAAAGTAAAACACACACACACACATACTGAGGGTTATTTACTAAAGGAAAATCCACTTTGCACTGCCAGTGCACTAAAAAGTGCACTGGAAGTGCACTTGGAAGTAAAGTCGCTGTAGATCCGAGGGGGACATGCAAGAAAAATAAGAAACAGCATTTTAGCTTGCACATGATTGGAAGATAAAATCAGCAGAGCTTCTACTTATTTCAGATCTACCCCTTTTTTAGAGAGACTGCACTTCCAAGTGCACTTGCAGTGCAAAGTGGATTTGCCTTTCGTAAATAACCCCATGTATATATAGATATATATATATCTATATCTATATATAGATATATAGATATAGATATATGTATATCTATATATATATAGTTGGGGTTCAGCTTCAAGTGGAGAGCCTGTAGAGAGTTTATCCAAATGCCAAAGTTATTTATCAGCATTGCAGAAAGGCATGACCAAAACAAAAGGTCTCCTTGCAAGAGTAATGCCCCGTACACACGGTCGGATTTTCCGACGGAAAATGTGCGATCGGAGCGTGTTGTCGGAAATTCCGACCGTGTGTGGGCTCCATCGGACTTTTTCCATCGGATTTTCCGACACACAAAGTTTGAGAGCAGGCTATAAAATTTTCCGACAACAAAATCCGTTGTCGGGAATTTCCGATCGTGTGTACACAAATCCGACGCACAAAGTGCCACGCATGCTCAGAATAAATAAAGAGATGAAAGCTATTGGCTACTGCCCTGTTTATAGTCCCGACGTACGTGTTTTACGCCACCGCGTTTGGAATGATCGGATTTTCCGACAACTTTGTGTGACCGTGTGTATGCAAGACAAGTTTGAGCCAACATTCGTCAGAAAAAATCCTAGGATTTTGTTTTCGGAATGTCCGATCAATGTCCGACCGTGTGTACGGGGCATTACAGTCACAGTCTAAAATCTAACAAAACTTAATCAGCCTCTTGGCTAGTAGTGAAACCACGCTGGGTCTTCTCAAACCCTAAAGACATATTTTATCACAGCCCACATGCATTCTTTCACAACAGCACTAATTATCTCAGGGAAAAGACAAATTTACCCCATATGGGGAACAAGATGTGGCCAGCCCCTGTATACTGCTATAGACCTGTCACAGCCACTAATTTACCATATGAAATGCCAAATCCTATATGGCAGGTAAACTCCATCCAAAACTTTTCCTTGAACTTAGGGACCATTACAGTTGGTTGAACAGTTCAAGTCGAGCAAAAGTTTGGCCCGAACATTGCCTGTTCTCCCATTCGGCGAACACCCAAACTTGCATTCTAAGCCCTGATTGGGAAAAGCTTTCCCCAATCAGGGCATACTAAATAGCTGGTTGTTAAGGAGCAGCCTGGGAAGCCAGCTGCTGTATCCTTAACAACGGATGAGTCATCAGCTGCCATTGGGCTTCGCTGGCTAACAGCTGAATGAAAAAATCATTGTCGGCAATAGAAAAAAAAACAGTATTGGGTCCCCCCAAAAATCCATACCAGGCCCTTATTCTAGAATGCAGCCCGGCAGGCCAGGAAAGCGGGGGGCGAGCGAGCGCCCCCTTTCTGAACCATACCTGGCCACATGCCCTCAACATGGGGAGGTGCTTTGATGGGGACAAGGGCTCTTTCCCACCCTGGGTTGTGGTTGTGGGGGTCTGTGGGCAGGGGGCTTATCGGAATCTTGATCCCACCCCCCATGTGAATGAGTTTGGGGTACATAGTACCCCTACCAATTCACCAAAAGAGTGTCAAAAAGAAATAAATACACACACAGTTTTTGACAATTTCTTTATTAAAAATAAAAAAAACAGTGTCCCCCAATGTAGATCCATCGCCATTCACTACGCCGCTGCCACCACCGGACCCAAAAAAATGCTCTGCCCGTGACAAAGACTAACCGCCACCTGCCTGCTCTGCCATCTGACAGTTCTTAAATAGGTAAGGGGCAGGGCCACCTGTTGATGTCACCTGGTGGCACTGTCCCATGTGATCTCACCAAGTGGCTTTGCCCCTTACCTATTTAAGAACTGTCAGATGGCGGTTATCCTTTGTCACAGGCAGAGCTTTTTTTTTTATTCTTTTTTCTGGTCTAGTGGTGGCGATGACGTTGTGATTGACAATGGATCTACATCAAGGGACATTTTATTTTTTATTTAAAAAAAAAAGTTATTAAAGCAAGTGTCGAAAACCGTGTGTGTGTTTTTTTATTTCTTTTAGACACTTGTTTGGTGAATGGATAGAGGTACCAAGTATCTCATTCACATAGGGGGTGACCTGGGATCTGGGGGCCCCCTTGTTAAAGGGGGCTTCCAGATTCAGATAAAGTCCCTGCCCACAGACCCCCACAACCACAACCCAGGGTTGTCAGGAAGAGGCCCTTGTCTCCATCAGCAAGGAGCCCCCCTGCCCCAAACCAGCCCCCGCCCCCATGCTGTATGTCACTTATTTTGGTTGAGCAATGTGGAAAATAGTTGTAAATCACATGATCGGCTGCAGAGAATTCCTTTTGAAGGTAAAACATTATTTACATTTTTTATTTTAGTATGTTAATATTTAGCATGGATTATTTGGGTAAAAACAATGTGTGACTAGTTAAAATAGAGGACAAAGCAACTTGTGATGTGTCCATTCAGTGTAATTTAAAGAGATAGATTTGCTTTAAATGTCCCTACCCCCCTATCCTTATCCCCAGCAGGAGCATGTTAATTACTGCATGTGACAATGCTAAGTCAATCGGTGCTGTCAAGGGTGAGTCTGCTAACATCATCATGCTAGGAGACGGAATTGTGTGGGTGATGTGATGCCGGAGTTTGCACTTGCAGCCTGATAGATTTTATGCACTTATGATATGTTAATGTAATACCCACATATGTGAGTTTAATCTCTCATTATTTTATAAATAATTTTATTTTACAGTACTTTGTTATTGCAAGTTTCTTTTATTTTGCTGGGGACTCTATCCCTAGAGAATCATCTGTGGCCCGTATGAATTATGACTGGCATTGTGCAGTGGAGTATAAAGCGATGTTAGACCTTCCAAGCATAGGGGGTCAATTATAACATTAAGTAGCTTTATGATGGGGATTTGCACTGGGTGTTTTTTCACTATCTGAGTAGTGGCCAGAATACTTTTTCATCTTTGGACTCTGGATGTTTGCATGGATTATTCTTTGGACATTTATTCATTGATTTGTACTGTTTATATGGATGCTTATTTATAGTGGTTAGCACTTTCACCTAGCAGCAAAAAGGGTTGCTGGTTTGAATCCCGACCATGACACCATCTTCCTGGACTTTGCATATTCTCCCTGTGCCTGCATGGGTTTCCTCCAGGTGCTCCGGTTTCCTCCCACACTCTAAAGACATGCTGGTAAGTTAATTGTCTCCTGTCTAAATTGGCCCTAGTATATGTATGAATGTGTGTTAGGGACCTTAGGTTGTAAGCTCCTTGAGGGTAGGGACAGATGTGACTGTACAATGTATATGTAAAGCACTGCATAAATTGATGGCGCTATATAAATACCTGAAATTTAAAAGTGTGTTTGGTTAAGGTATGGAGGTGTAAGACGGTCATTAAAAAAGCCCTTAGGGGTAACCTAGAGTGGTGGGGGGAGGGAGGTCATTGAGGGAGGGTTTTTGGGTGGATGGGGGTTGGGGTGGGAGGGGGGGGCAATGGGTATAAGAGTAGGAATATACCTAATAAGGGAATTTATAGTACACAGATTCACAAGAAGATATATTGTACACTGGAATATACATTGGGCACTGGTAAAATTAAATACACATAGTACACTGGAAGATAGGATAATATATAGGATAACACATTGGGCACTAAAAAGAAATACAGATAGAATATGAATGTTTACAGCGTGAAAATATGGGTTTGTTTTGCAATCATGGGGAAGGTAATTTTTGACACAAAGGGTAAGAGTAAGAAATGTACTACTGGGTTAATATTTATAGAATCCCTATGGCTAATTGGGTATCTCTCCTTGACATTATTAGGTTTGAATTCTTGTTGCTACTTTCTGTTTCTTTTTGATGGATGTTACCTAAAAAACCAATGGTATTGAATATTGGTTCATGGAATGTCCACGGGTTGGGTACCCCTGCCAAAAGAGCAGCTGTATTTGATATGTTGGATATTTTTAAAATAAGAATTGCCTGTCTGCAGGAGACACACCTGAATCAAGACACTAAATCCCAAATAAGGAACAAGAGATTTCAGTGCCAATTTCACTCCGTGCACACTACCTATTCTAGGGGGGTGTCAGTGTTAATTGAGAGAGGGGTGGCTTTCACCCGCAGACAGTGCAAAATAGATGTTGAGGGCCGGTATATCTTCTTGCACTGTGTAATAGAAAATCAGGAATATGTATTAGCAAACGTTTATATCCCACCTCCCTTCAAATTAGATGTTTTGTACTGCCTATTGGAGTTTATCATGGACAAGACTAGCATACCAATTATTGTGGTCGGGGACTTCAATGTGGTCATAAATAAAAAAAATAGATAGGCTCCCTCCAGGTAATCAGGGACAGGGGTTACAGGGAAACCGTATGAGTCATTTCCTTTGTGAAGCTGGATTGTTGGATCTTTGGAGAATACGGAACCCGGTGACATTACAATTCTCATGCTACTCGGGCTCTTATTCTACACTTTCAAGAATAGATCTGGTACTGGCAAATGAGCTAGGGTCTCAAATAATTAAAGATATAATTTATCAACCCAGGGGAGTCTCCGACCACTCGTTGCTGATGGTCTCGATAAGTATAAATAATAATACGTTTCGTAGAGTGTGGAAGATGAACCTAATATGGTTTGGAATAATAGAGGATCAGAATGGGATAATAGCTAAGCTAAATGAGTTCATAAGCTTTAATGCAGATACCACAACAAGAGGGATAATGTGGGATGCATTGAAGGCTTATTTGCGGGGTTTATTAATCCAACAAATCTCTAAAATTAAAAAATCTTCGTTGAACTGGGAGGATAAGACTAGGAAAGAGTTAATAACAGCAGAAAGGGAGTATGTGAAGGAGCCAACACCAGGAAAACAAAGTATATGGGAAAATAAGCAACAAATCTACAAGGACGTAATGATTAGGAAATCTGAAAATAAGAGATTATTTCAGAACCAAATTGTATATGGGGAGGGGGAAAGAGTCGGGAAGATGCTGGCCCATTTGGTCAGGTCTGGCTCCTCCCCTTCCATGATACCTGCTATTAGGACTAGGAGGGGTGAGATCTCTTCTCAGGTGGGTGAGATTACAGACACATTCAAGAACTTTTATGAAGAACTGTATACATCTCGGGGAACCATGGGAGGAGGGGATCTAGATAAATTTTTTGGGGATATTGGAATGCCCTCCCTTACAGAGCTTGACAACGAGGAATTGGAGGCCCCGTTAACTCTGGAGGAAATTAAACTAGCGGTAACAGAATTGAAAAATCAGAAATCCCCTGGTCCTGATGGTCTACCCGCTGAGACTTATAAAAACTATGGGACGGTATTACTGCCAGAACTACTTAGAGTGTTTGAGTGGACAAAGAAAGAGGAGAAGCTTCCCGTATCAATAACCGAAGCCACGATCATAGTGTTACATAAGGAAGGGAAAGACCCTCTAGAGCCTGGGTCTTACAGGCCTATCTCTCTGCTATGCTCGGATGTAAAGATCCTAGCAAAGATTCTGGCTGCCAGATTAAAGAAAGTAATCCATAAATTGGTTCATTCTGACCAAACAGGATTTATACCCCATAGATCAACTAGCAAGAATATTAGAAGGCTGTTTTTGAACCTGCAGATTCCAACTGAAAATGTAGGCTCAAGGGCGGTGATGATGCTAGATGTTGTTAAAGCATTTGACAGTCTTGAATGGGGGTATATTTGGCGTGTACTGAAGGAGTTTGGATTTGGTCCCTCTTATATTAATTGGGTTAAAACTCTCTATAATAACCCCAGTGCAAAGGTCAGAGTTAATAATGTCTCTTCGGAGGGGTTCAGACTTGGAAGAGGCTCAAGGCAGGGGTGCCCCCTGTCACCTTTGATCTTTGCGCTGGCAATGGAACCAGTAGCCATTGCAGTAAGGCAGGATAGAACTATGGAAGGGTTTAGGAGAAGGGACAGAGAAGAGCGGATTGCGCTGTATGCGGATGATGTTCTTATATTTTTAGGAGATACGGAGAGATCACTTAGACAGGTGATAGATATCTTCTCAAGATTCGGAGCACTCTCTGGTCTCACTATAAACTGGGAGAAATCAGCATTGTTGCCATTAGACCCAATTAGGAAGAGCTCCTGTTTGGAAAGGATCCAAATAGAAATAGTAGAGATAACAAAATACTTAGGCATATATATATATAACTAAAGACCCCAATGACTTTATTAAAAACAATTTAACCCCTCTGTTATCCAAATTTAAAAATAAGATCGATATATGGAGAGGACTCCCTCTTTCAGTTGCTGGAAGATGTAACTTGATTAAAATGCTGTGGTTACCTTAGCTATTATATATAATGCATAACTCGCCAATATGGATTCATAGGAAATGGTTTAAAAAAATAGATACATTGCTAAGAGCCCTAATATGGAAAGGTAGACAATCTAGGATAAGCTTACAAACCCTACAATTATCAACTTTAGAAGGGGGCCTGGCAGTACCACACCCGCGGGGTTACTTCTTAGCAGCCCAACTACAACATTTGATATCAGTAACTGACCCTGAAGGAGAAAATAATGGGGGACTGATGACTATAGGGGCACCACATAAGACACTAGTGAAGGTTTTGGAGGCAAACTCATTCGTCTACAGACCCCCTACAGTTAAGTTAATAATAAAAGTTTGGAAAACCATAAAGGATCTGAGGGGAATGGGGGGTATGGTTAAAGGTGTCCCGTTATGGGACAATAAGAACTTACAAGAGTTAAGGCCAATGGGGAAAATTAAGATATGGGAAACAAAGGGCATAGTTAGCTTGGACCAACTATATAATGGCAGTTCCCTTAAAACGTTTGCCTCATTAAAAGAAGGGTTTGAGATACCTAACTACTCATATTATAATTATTTACAAATTAGACATGCTTTAAAAGCTCAGTTTGGGGAACAAGGCCCGCGGTGGAATAGCTCTCCCATTTTTGAAAGAATAAATAGTTCTGGTGGATCCAGTGGATCCATAGCGGAACTTTATCCATATATATGTAGCAACATCATTATGGGTTCAGGGAAGCTCAAGTGTAGGAGTAAGTGGGAAAGGGACCTGGGTAGAATTTCGGATGGACAATGGAAGAAGATACTGGCAGGAGGGAACCAAGCTACAGTTTCGCCGGCCCAGAAGATGTCATATTTAATGCTCTTACATAGAACCTACTATACCCCTAAAAAACGGTTTGAATGGGGGTGAAGGGGGGACGCCAAATGCCCTAGGTGCCAGAATATAGGGGACCTGATGCATATGATCTGGAAATGTCCAAAATTATTCCGTTATTGGACGGAAATATTAGATACCATAAATAAGATCTTTAAGCTGACTCTCAGAATGGACCCCAAACTATGTATCTTGGGAGTAATGGAGAGTCTGGGGAATATTAAAACTAAAACGGTGCTAAGGTGCCTTTTCCAGGCGAGGAAATTAATAGCACAGAGATGGCAGGCAGAGAAACCCCCTTCAAAAGATGACTGGTTTAAAACAGTAACTGAAACAGTATGGAAAGAAAGGGTAGTATATGCAAGGAGAGGAAACTTAAAAGGAATTTAAAAAAATCTGGAAGCCTTGGTTAGAGGAACTGGGTTATCCTATGTAAGATGTGTGTAGGAAATAGATAAGGTAATGAAGGTATGGTATTGAGTGCATTTATGAAGGTATATTGTAAATTGCGATTAAGATAGGGGGGAGGGTGATTATGGGATATAGGGGTGGGTGGGAAGGGTTAAAGGGGGAAAATCAGATAGTAACATTTTTCTTCTTTGCTAATATATATATATATATATATATATATATATATATATATATATATATATATATATATAAAATGTTTTGTATATGATGTATTTAAGAATTTTTGTAATGAGAATCTATTTTATATGTTCTGAAGATTTGAATAAAGATTATTTAATTTAAAAAAAATAACTTGGACACATCAGTAACTGGTGGATGTGGTTTTCTGGCGCAAAAGAGTCCATATGTCTGTGTAAGTGACTTTTAGCTTACTCAGGTTTTGGCTCTCTCTCCCGGTGGCTGAACAGAGTAGCAGGAAAATGAATGGAAATTAGCAGGTGATACACAGGGATGAAACAAATCATCCTAAATAAGCTGTATCTGTTTATCTGCAGTCTTCTCTTCTCTACAACCACTCAAAAGTCCAGAGTTTATAAAAAATGTCTGAGCATCCAGATAGAAGGGGGCTGGAAGCTGAAATTACACTCTGTAGAGCTCAGTAAGGAGAACTCTGAGAGCTGATTGGAGGGAAGAGACACACCTCTCTTCATACAGCCCACAGGAACAGATCTAAGGCTGTCAATCAGCTGGAGATCCTTCCCCTGTCACCATTTTACCTCTTGGTGTCAGGAAAACTTCTCAGAAGTGATTCATGCTGATATCAGGGAAATGAGGTAGCAGACAGGTATGACACTTAGTGCTCTGTATTGAAACCAGCACACAGTATAGAGGGATATGTGTGTTCATATTTTATGTCTGAGGTTTACGACTACTTAAAATTTACTGTGTATGTACATCTGCAAGGGTTTGACTGTACAGTGAAACATTCAAAACAAAGTAGAAGAGTGGGCAGCAAAGGATTAATCACAATAAACGTTCATTATTTTTATAATATTCTTTTTCAGTAAATTATATTTTGAACCAGCTGTCATCAATTTTAAAAGAAATATAATGATTTTTTTTTATTTTTGCATTTGTTAAGTTTTGAACTTGCTCTGTGCAGTGTCCCTGTGTGTGGGTAGCTCCAAGCACATGTAACCTAAATGAACCACATTTATCTTCAAGTACAATAATTAGAGACATTGAAATTTGTTTGCAATTGATATCAAACAGAAAATATGGCAACCTAACCTTTTCACAGTATGTCCATGATAGTGCATTTCCTTTGATGCTGTAGATTACAACTTATTTGAATTTTGTCTCACACACTTAAAAATAAAATTGTACAAATAAATGGAATCACATAAAACGTTTAATTAAAATATTAATACTTATTAATTATTTTCTCAGCAGTATCACACTGGGTATTGTGATTGCAGATGAGCAGGCAAACAGAATATAATTCATTCCAGGTCATTCTGCTTAAAAATGCAAAAAACAAGGGGGGAAAATAAACTTTTTTGCAATTTAGAGCCTAATGTACTGAAGTATGATGTAAGGTAAAAGGAGTGAATCTATGTTCTTTTCACATATACAATCATATTCAGGGAAATTAAAAAAAGAAACTTGTATTTGATAAGGATATCTTTACCACCGCTGCCCCCTAATGAACTGGTGGGTTAATAATAAACAAAAACGACCTAAAAGCAGTTTTTTGCTGAATCTGTGATCACGTGACATTAGGGTTCCAGGTCTCCTTTCTTCTGGACAGCAAAGTGGAAGGGTCCCTATTCAGCTGTTCATGTCCCTGCCTGGGTAATGTGGACATTTCCCTTTGGCTGGTCGGCACCATGTATAGACTATACTTTGCTGGATCACAGGTCTCCATTCCCAGAAGAAACAAGTCAGGGAAAAACAATCCTCTCACAGGGTTTATTACTGGGGAAGCATGCAGAACAAAAACTACAGAAGAAACATTTGGGGTGCTAATTACAGATGTTTTTGAAATTAGCAAATATTATTTCCAAGCAGCTGTTAAAGCAAAGAAGGAGCTCCTGATTCCCCTTTAGAGAGTTTTTATTGGCCTTAATTTAACAAAACTGAGTGCAGATTTGTAGACCTCACGTACAAGAATCTTGATAAAATAGAGCGAGTCCAAAAACAGGCAAAAATGGTGCAAAATCTGAGTCAATCGGAACGTCTCCCTATGATAGCAAATGAAACCAACTAGCCTTTTCATGATAGGGACATTTTCCTGTGACCTAAAGAAAGTGTCCCACACAAAGTGCCCCACAGTACTGACATGACTGGTTGGCATGATAAAAGGTGGGTAGGTGGGAGTTAAAGTATATGGTTTATTGTAACAATTAGGCTGTTCACTTTGCAAAAGAATTTGCCTCAGAGCTTAGTAAATGTGGCAATATTGCACTTTTTAAATAATAACCAATAACGTTCAAGGAAAAAAAAAAAATTTTGCTTGCACATGATTGGATGATGGATTTCACTAGAGCTTCACCTCTGCACTCGCTAATCACAGGGACAATGGCAAAATTAGCTGTCCATTTGCCTTTAGTAAATCAACCACCTTGTGTAGATATTCAACAATTCCGCTATCAATCATGTGCAGATGAAATAAGTAAATGGGAATTTACTTTTCACATAATTGGATAAGTGTAGTGAATAGTCACACAGGTTATTTTGTGTGAAAATTCCCAACTTCTTTAACCACTTGCTTACTGGGCACTTAAACCCCCCTCCTGTCCAGACCAATTTTCAGCTTTCATCGCTGGTGCAATTTAAATGACAATTGCGCGGTCATACAACACTGTACCCAAATAAAATTTTTATAATTTTTTTTCCACAAATAGAGCTTTCTTTTGGTGGTATTTTATAAAAAATTTAAAAAGACCGAATTAAAAAAAAAATGTTTATATTTTTTTATACAATTTTGCAAACAGGTAATTTTTCTCCTTCATTGATATACGCTGATGAGGCAGCACTGATGGGCACTGATAGGTGGCAGTGATGGGCACTGATGGGTGGCAGTGATGGGCATTGATGGGTGACAATAATGGGAGCTGATCGGCACTGGTTGGTTACACTGATAGGCAGCACTGCTAGGTGGCACTGATTGGCACCACTGGTGGGCATTGATAGGCAGCACTCATGGGCATTGATAGGTGGCACTGGTGGGCACCGTGGGCACTGGCAGGTGGCAATGGCTGGTGGCAAATTATTAAATGATAAATTGCGGCGCTTTACTATATAACAAGCTACTGAGACACAAAATTGTATAACACTACCTTACCAGGAAGATCCAAATTTAGGAACTCCAGGTAAAGATAGAGTTACAACAATTAATCTTCCAATAATATTGTGCAACCAGAGGACACAAAAAAACAATATTGCATCAATAATTGAGTATAAGTTCAGATGGCATGAAACCCATATAAATATATGAGTAAAGAGGAGTGTTTTAATCCAATGAAATTCCTCACACTGATCAAAACCAAAGACTAACAAGTCAATGGTACAAATAGCAGAGTTCAAGATAATAAATACCTAATTGTAACAAACCCAAAAAAGAAACAACACATATCCCAAATGTCACATATGATTCAGAGAATCTATCCAGCAAAAACAAAACGCTGATGCATAATATTGCCAATAAGGATAATTAGAAAATGCTACACAAGTGTAGCAATTTAGATTCAGAAATACAAAATATAAAATATATTATCTTCAAGTATAAACGTGCATGAATGTAAACCGTGCAGCATAAAATTTCTGAAACTCAATGATACGTGCACCCAGTGACAATGCAACAATGACGTATAACATAAATTTCAACTTCAGAAAGGAAAAAAATAACCTGATTTTCAAACCAGTGAAAAATATCAAATAGTGTAGAAATTCTTAATAAATATAGCACATATGATCCTATAAAAAATCCCATACATATAACGTTCAAATCCCACCGTGATGATAATTAATTAATATGAAGTGTATTGAAGAATACTCAGTAAAAATTATAACGCATAAAAGATCTTATAAAAAATCCCATACATATTCCTATCCCATCGTGGTAACTAAATAAATACTTAATTTATGTGGAGTGTGTCAAAAATGGATGCATCCAGGTGTAACCAATAAGGATAAAATATAAAAATAAAGTGCATCAGATATAACAGTGAATGAATCACATAAAGGTCCCATAAAAAGTTCCAGATAGAGTCAAATAAAGTGTCCCACACAAAGTGCCCCACAGTACTGACATGACTGGTTGGCATGATAAAAGGTGGGTAGGTGGGAGTTAAAGTACATGGTTTATTGTAACAATTAGGCTGTTCACTTTGCAAAAGAATTTGCCTCAGAGATTAGTAAATGTGGCAATATTGCACTTTTTAAATAATAACCAATAACGCTCAAGGAAAAAAAAAAATTTTGCTGCACATGATTGGATGATGGATTTCACTAGAGCTTCACCTCTGCACTCACTAATCACAGGGACAATGGCAAAATTAGCTGTCCATTTGCATTTAGTAAATCAACCACCTTGTGTAGATATTCAACAATTCCGCTATCAATCATGTGCAGATGAAATAAGTAAATGGGAATTTACTTTTCACATAATTGGATAAGTGTAGTGAATAGTCACACAGGTTATTTTGTGTGAAAATTCCCAATTTCTTTAACCACTTGCTTACTGGGCACTTAAACCCCCCTCCTGTCCAGACCAATTTTCAGCTTTCATCGCTGGTGAAATTTGAATGACAATTGCGCGGTCATACAACACTGTACCCAAATGAAATTTTTATAATTTTTTTTCCCACAAATAGAGCTTTCTTTTGGTGGTATTTTATCAAAAATTTAAAAAGACCGAAATAAAAAAAAAAAAAATTTTATGTTTTTTTATACAATTTTGCAAACAGGTAATTTTTCTCCTTCATTGATGTACGCTGATGAGGCAGCACTTATGGGCACTGATAGGTGGCAGTGATGGGCACTGATGGATGGCAATAATGGGAGCTGATCGGCACTGGTTGGTTACACTGATAGGCAGCACTGCTAGGTGGCACTGATTGGCACCACTGGTGGGCATTGATAGGCAGCACTCATGGGCATTGATAGGTGGCACTGGTGGGCACCTTCTCTCCCAGTGAATCTGCAGCAATGTATTACTACCTGTGACAAACCTAGCAGAATGTGAACCAAGTGATTGAAAGATGTGGATGGCTTTGTAAGTAAAGAAATAAAAATCCAAAAATGAGATTAGTCACACCTAGGTGTTGCAGTACTTAGCATTTGCCAATATACCATACATACTTCCTATTTTATAGTGCCAACGCGCCAAGGCTACACCTTCCGGTGTATCTACATTGCATATCACTAAGAGGCTTAGGGGGAGATTTACTAAAACTAGAGCCCAGACAATCTGGTGCATCTGTTCATAGTAACCAATCAGCCTCTAAATTCAGCATGTTCATTGTAGCTTTGACAATAATATCTAGTAGCCGATTAGTTACTTCTAAATTCACAAAAAAAGAAAAAACAAACTGCGCTAAGGTCAAAAATTATAAAACACATATACCCGATCCCAATGGTTACAGTGGAATACCATATAAGCAATACCAGCAGCAATTCTCCTGCACAACATAAATACAGTAATCAAAATTGGGAAACATAGAATCGCGCTAAACATATGAAAAGTACATAAAGTGAAAGTGCTCTCATGCATCAATCAAATAACAAAGGAGGTCATGTAACCAAATTTGTATGGCCATATAGTGAGCAACAAAAAAATATACAAACTAATAAATTAACAAACACCTGAAAAGTTTGTGTATTAAAGCTGTGTAAAATTGTTCAAAAATTGATAACATATCAAAATAAAGGGCCAGATAAGGTAGTGTCCAAAGGGCCCACACAGCAATTACACCCGTGAACTAAAATAATAATTGGTGTCCATCCATAAATGGTGCAATCTTCACAGTTGAATGAAGGACTAGTGCAGAAATCCACCACCAGAATGTAAGGGGTTACTGCTTACCAGAAGCCCGTGATCCCCCGTTACAGAGGATCAAGGGAAGCCTGTATATAGAAAAGCCCTCCAGAGCATATCAAGTACATCAACTATCCTCAATGTATTGGGAGTGATAGTACGATCTCCAGAAACGCCCAACGACCCTCATAACAATCCAAAACTCATTTCATTTCAAATTCATGAGTGGATGTGTGTCAGAAGACTCGTTCCGTTCCGGTCGTTTCTCACGCATTCCCTGCGGAACGACGTTCCGGCGCATGCGCGTTCGTGGCTCGGCGCTACGGCGCTCGCGCACGCGCATTGGTGCACACCCAACGTGATTCCCTGGGCGGCCTATAAAAGGCACTCAGAGAATCACACAAGTTGCTGGTTTGTCTCAGCTTCCTGTGTTGCCTGAACTTGTGTCCTGTATCTCTGCTTGATTACCCGTTGTGACCCGGATTTGCCCTTGGATTTCTCTTTGCCTCTCTCCTGGACTTGACCTCGGCCTGTTTATCGGATTCCCACCTATCTCCTGTGTTTGACCCTCGGCCTGCTACTTGGACTGTCTCCTGTCTCCTAGCCTGACCTTATTGCTTGTACCTGGACTCTCTTCCCTTGTTCTCCCTACCTTGCAGATCCTGCAGTGCCATAGCACCACCCCGGTGTTTGATCCCCAGCCTGGTTCTGGATTCCCCGCCTGTGGTCTTCAGCTGCACCTTACCTGCTAAATACCTGCACAGCGGCTCGTCTACGTCAAGGCTCCACAAGCAAGTCTTCCGCAGTCCATTGGGGAGCCTGTGCCTCTTCGTGCCGTTCTCTCCCTGTACCAACTCCAGGGGGCGAGCTGCGCTTAGTCGCAAGGGCAAAACCGCTCTCGGCATCTCGGCCTCGGTGAGTACGATTACTGACAGTACAAACCAGCCATGTCAGAGGCCGACAGAGCGCGTTCCCCACTGGAGATCCTGTGTCAGCAGGTCTCGGCTCTCACTGAGGCTGTCCAGAAATTGCAAGACGGCTACGCCCAAATCGACGGCCGTTTTCAACAACTTTCCGGACCATCTCCAGCATCTGCCGCTGCTTCTGTACCTTCCAGTGGAGGTTCCTCTTCTCAGTTACCAACCAATCCCACTGTGGTCATGGCCGCTCCAGAGCCCAGGGTCCCCACACCAGAGCGATTCTCCGGCAATCGTAAAAAGTTCAGGGCTTTTAAAAATGCTTGCTCCCTGTATTTGGCCCTGCAACCCAGGACCTTTTCATCGGATGTGATAAAAGTTGGCTTCATCATTTCTCTCTTGGCAGATGAACCACAAGCCTGGGCTCATAGCCTAATGGAACAGAGGAATCCCATACTGAATTCTGTAGACTCCTTCTTCGAAGGTATGGCGCAACTTTATGACGATCCCCAGCGCACGGCCACGGCCGAAGCCTTATTGCATAATCTAAGCCAAGGACGAAGACCAGTAGAGGACTACATTGTAGAATTTCGTAAGTGCTCAGCTGATACTGGCTGGAATGAACCTGCCCTTAAATACCAGTTCCGTCAAGGCCTGTCTGAAGCATTGAAGGATGAGCTGGCCAGGATCGAGACCCCTGATTCCCTGGAAGACCTCATCCAAATCACCACGAAACTGGATCGTCGCATGCGTGAGCGACGTGCAGAGCGCTTCCAGACTCCTCGCCCTACCTGGATGATGCCTAATCCGACTCCTATCCATCCACCTTACACGGCTCCACCAGTCCCTACCACTCCCGAAGCTGAGCCTATGCAGCTTGGTCTAGTCCGTGCCCCACTCACTTCAGAGGAGACATTACGTAGGCGCCAGGGCAATCTGTGCCTTTATTGTGGAGGTTCTGGACATTTCCTCCGTTCCTGTCCCGTGAGACCCAGTAAGTCCTACCTACGGTCTGCTATTAACCAACAAGTTTCCGGGTCTTCTCAACCTTATGTTACTCTTTTTGTTTCTTTACAGCTTCTGGAAAAGGAGGTTCGCCTACCCGCTATAGTTGACTCTGGAGCGTGTAGCTGTTTTTTGGATGCCTCTCTAGCCGCAAGCTTGTGCGTTCCTTTAACCACTAAGAACCAAAGACTACAGATCCACCTAGCCGATGGGTCCCTGCCTCGTTCTGGACCTGTCACTCAGGAAACCAGACCCATCCTCACCACTACTGATACAGGCCACCAAGAATACCTGCGCTTTGATATCATCGCTTCTCCAATGTTCCCCATTATCTTGGGACTCTCATGGCTCCAAGCCCATGAACCACAGATTAATTGGAACAAGAAAGAAGTCTCTTTTTCTTCTCAATACTGCTCCAGACATTGCCTTCTCCCGTCTCCAGCCTCTGTTTCTACCATTGCAACCATATCCGATAATCTCCAACATGTACCCGCAAGCTATCTGGAATTCAAAGATGTGTTTGATAAACAACAGGCTGACTGTCTACCACCCCATCGGCCTTATGACTGCCCCATAGATCTTTTGCCGGGCGCCGAAATCCCCTTTGGTCGCATCTTTCCTTTGTCTGAAACAGAATTAAAAACTCTCAAAACATACATTGATGAAAATCTTGAGAAAGGGTTCATTCGCTCCTCCTCATCACCGGCCGGAGCTGGTATTTTCTTTGTAGAGAAAAAAGATGGATCACTCCGACCTTGCATTGATTACAGGGAATTAAATAAAGTCACCGTCAAGAATCGGTACCCGCTTCCTCTCATCCCGGAACTATTTCAACGTTTCAGATCCGCCCGCATCTTTTCCAAACTAGATTTGCGTGGCGCATACAATCTTATCCGAATCCGAGCGGGCGATGAATGGAAGACCGCCTTTAGATCCAGGTTTGGACACTATGAATACCTGGTAATGCCATTTGGACTTTGCAATGCCCCAGCCACGTTCCAACACCTTGTGAACGATATCTTTCGCGAATATCTTGACAACTTCCTAGTAGTCTACCTAGATGACATTCTCATCTTCTCAGCTACCATAGAGCTTCATCGGGCACATGTCAAACTGGTTCTTTCGATCCTCAGGAAACACAAACTATACCTTAAGGCAGAGAAATGCGAATTCGAAAAGACTACGGTACAGTTTTTAGGATTCATAATCTCAATTGATGGCGTTGCAATGGACCCCCAGAAGGTCAAAGCAATCCAAGAGTGGCCAGCCCCTGTAGATCGAAAAGGGGTGCAACGGTTCTTAGGTTTTTCAAATTTTTACCGAAGATTTATTGTAGGATTCTCGGCCATCGTAGCCCCCATCACTCAACTTACACGTCAGCATAATCGTTTTCATTGGTCTCTGGAGGCTCAGGAAGCATTCTTAAAATTAAAAGCACTGTTCTCCTCAGCACCAGTCTTACGACACCCGGATCCAGCCTTGCCTTTCATTCTGGAAGTCGATGCCTCGGAGACAGCTACTGGTGCCATCCTTTCACAAAGACAAGGGCCCAAGGCTCTACTGCATCCCGTGGCTTTTGCATCCCGGAAACTAAGCATCCCTGAAAGAAATTATGATGTAGGCGATAGAGAATTATTGGCCATCAAATTCGCCTTGGAGGAGTGGAGGTATCTGCTTGAAGGGGCGTCCAATCCTATCTTGATATTTACTGACCACAAGAACCTGGAATACCTGCGAACAGCTAAACGGCTAAGACCCAGGCAAGCCCGATGGGCCCTCTTCTTTTCCCGGTTTAACTTCCATATTTCGTATAGACCCGGATCAAAGAATGGAAAAGCGGATGCACTTTCAAGGATGTTTCATGAAACTTCTCAGGTAACAGAGCCAAGTACCATCCTGTCTCCGCAGAATTTCCTCCTAGTTACGCAAGGGGACCTAATGTCCGCAATCAAATCCGCATCCGCTCAATGCTCTAAACACCACGTATCTTCTATGGAAAAACACAATGATCTGTTTTGGTCTCATGGAAAAATCTTTGTTCCGCTGGAATCTAGGCTCCTAACCTTACAGTCCTTTCACGACCACAAGCTAGCAGGCCATTTTGGGTCACAAAAGACCATGGAGCTGATCTCACGTTTCTTCTGGTGGCCAGGCTGGAGACAGGACTGCAAGAACTATGTGTCATCCTGCATTCCCTGCCAGCGCAGCAAGGGCTCAAATACGAAGTCATGGGGCCTGCTTAAACCCTTGTCCATTCCTGAACGCCCATGGGCAGAAATCTCCATGGACTTTATTGTAGATTTGCCTCCATCAGGGGGGTTCACGACTATCTTTGTCGTAATTGATCGACTTTCAAAGATGGCACACTTCCTGCCCATGGTGGGTACTCCCTCTGCCTCTGCTACTGCCAACATGTTTTTTAAGGAAATTGTCAGGCTTCATGGTACCCCGGTGAGCATCACCTCTGACAGAGGGGCTCAATTCACTTCAAAATTCTGGAAAGAATTATGCAAGACCTTGGAAATAAAGATTTGTCTATCCTCCGCTTATCATCCTCAAAGTAACGGTCAGACGGAGAGGACAAATCAAACCCTGGAGCAATACCTCCGATGCTTCTGTTCCGATTCCCAGGATGAATGGTCCTCCCTCTTGCCATACGCAGAATTTGCATATAATAACTCCATCCATTCCGCTACCAACCAGACACCCTTCTGGTCTAATTTTGGATTCCACCCTTCCTTTCTTCCAGTTTCCATTCCTGAATTAGCGGTCCCTGCCGTGCAGGACCGAGTAAGTTCCATCCAGTCAAATTTTGAAAGGATCAAAGCAGCAATGCAAAAGGCTCAGGATGACTACCAAAAATACTACAACAGGGGAAGGAAGGAGAACCCGGCTTTTAAAGTAGGCGAGGAGGTATGGCTATCAACTATCCATCTCAGACTGCCAATTCCCTCCCGGAAACTGGGGCCAAAGTTTATAGGTCCTTTCAAAATAAAAAGGGTAATCAACCCAGTAGCCTTTGAACTAGCTTTACCTGATGCGTACAAGGTGCATCCAGTCTTTCATGCATCTCTCTTAAAACCTATTGTTCCCAGCCCTTTTTCGGACAGAGAGAGACCTCCACCACCACCGGTCCTAATCGACGGAGAAGACGAGTTTGAGGTGGAAAAAATCCTATATTGCAGAAAAAATGGTAGACAACTTCAGTACTTGATTAAATGGAAGGGGTATCCTCCTGAGGATAACTCCTGGGAACCAGCCAGGAATCTACATGCTCCACAGCTTCTCCAGGCATTTCACCGGGAACATCCAGAACTAATGTCAACCTTGGGTGTCCAGAGGCCACCCCTCAGGGGGGGGCACTGTCAGAAGATGCCCTCGTTCCGTTCCGGTCGTTTCTCACGCATTCCCTGCGGAACGACGTTCCGGCGCATGCGCGTTCGTGGCTCGGCGCTACGGCGCTCGCGCACGCGCATTGGTGCACACCCAACGTGATTCCCTGGGCGGCCTATAAAAGGCACTCAGAGAATCACACAAGTTGCTGGTTTGTCTCAGCTTCCTGTGTTGCCTGAACTTGTGTCCTGTATCTCTGCTTGATTACCCGTTGTGACCCGGATTTGCCCTTGGATTTCTCTTTGCCTCTCTCCTGGACTTGACCTCGGCCTGTTTATCGGATTCCCACCTATCTCCTGTGTTTGACCCTCGGCCTGCTACTTGGACTGTCTCCTGTCTCCTAGCCTGACCTTATTGCTTGTACCTGGACTCTCTTCCCTTGTTCTCCCTACCTTGCAGATCCTGCAGTGCCATAGCACCACCCCGGTGTTTGATCCCCAGCCTGGTTCTGGATTCCCCGCCTGTGGTCTTCAGCTGCACCTTACCTGCTAAATACCTGCACAGCGGCTCGTCTACGTCAAGGCTCCACAAGCAAGTCTTCCGCAGTCCATTGGGGAGCCTGTGCCTCTTTGTGCCGTTCTCTCCCTGTACCAACTCCAGGGGGCGAGCTGCGCTTAGTCGCAAGGGCAAAACCGCTCTCGGCATCTCGGCCTCGGTGAGTACGATTACTGACAATGTGCATGGCCTGATTCACTTCCGATCAGAGGTTGGTTTGCAAAATGTTGAATAAATTCTTTTATAGATGAGAATTCATTGAATCCAAACGTAAGACTTGTTCCACGTTGGTAGACTTGAAAGTGTTTCACTGAGTCCTTGACCCTTACTGACAATACAGAGTATACGTTGGCCTTGGAGTCACTTTTCCCCAACAGATAAGTGCCATCCTGTCCATTGGTAAGCAAAAGAGCTTCTGCTGAATGTCGGGTCAGATTCTCATGAAACCACCAAATCCTCCGCGCTAGGTCCTCAAGACCATAGGCCTGCATTGGACGTGATGATGCCAAAGGATAGTTCACCACTGGAGCATGGGGGAGACTTCTAAATTCAGCATGTTCAATGAAGCTTTGACAATAACATCTAGTAGCTGATTGGTTACTATGTACAACTGCACCAGATTCCAGTGTTCCAGTTTAAAGCCTGGTACACACTATCAGTTTTTTCTGTTCAACCCAGTGGGCTGAAAGGAAAAAAAACTGAGGAGCTCAGGAGGAAATCTTGTACTAACAATCCAATGAGAGTACAGTGATCTTCCCGCTGAGCTATTGTGTTCTGATGGGGGTGGCCCCCCGCCAGAACACACCAGTCAGCATTCTCAACCATTGGAAGAGAACACTGATCGGATGCCAATCTGCAGACTTTTTTCGGTCAAGCCCCTTTGACAGAAGCCAGACATTGGGCCGGCTTCTGTCAGACCGGCTGCTGTATACATAGACCCAATGTCGGATGGTTTCTTTTGAACCGACCGATACCGCCCGATATTCAGCCCATTTGTACGGGCCTTTAGTAAATCTCCCCCTTAGTATTGTGTTGCTGCATATTACAGTTGGAAAATGGTTCATATCTTTTTTTGGTCTGTCATGGTGCATTGGCAGCCCAATAAAATGAATACAATATAATGTATTTTAACACACCGAAAGGGACTGAGCAGATGTAAATAGGCCCTAACTAATGATATTTTGTTTTCAAATTTTTACCCTTTGCTGCAGGTCAGCACTGCTCATCTTCTGCTTTCCTTTTACATCAAATACCAGCTTACATGTGTGTACTACATCAACTACAGTGGAACCTCGGATTACGAGCATAATCCGTTCCAGGAGTATGCTCGTAATCCAATATACTCGCATATCAAGGCGGGTTTTCCCATTGAAGTCAATGGAAACTAAAATAATTTGTTCCGCATTGACTTCAATAGAATGCAACCTCGAAAACAGCCGAAAAGGCCCGAGGGACACTTCGGCGGACCTTGGCAAACCTCGGAAAGACTCCGTTCACAAGCCTTTCCGAGGTTTGCCGAGGTCAGCCGAACTGTCCTCGGGCCTTTCCGTGCATTTCCGAACTGCGCCGATCAGCGACTTTCAGCTCTGCTCAGCTCCACGCCCCCCACCTCAGGCCAAAAGCGGTACTGCACACCGCTTTTGGCCTGAATCCTGCTTGTTTTGCGAGACAACACTCGCAAACCGAGTTAGGAATTTTAGAAATACAGTGCTTGGTTTGCAAAACGCTCGTTAACCGCGTTACTCGCAAACCGAGGTTCCACTGTACTTCTCAGTGTGGGTTTCCCAATGATGAAAGCTGTGAACAACTTCTGAGCAATGTGTGTCGATACAGCTGCCTGCTTTGGGTTAATATGTGACAGGGTGACAGCGTAAGAGATCAACTAAGAGAAAGTGATAGAGAGTTGTTACCCTACAACAGGAAATCCCTAAACAAGGACCTTCATCGCAGGTCCCCCAGTTTTTATAGTGATAAAAGTTACAGTTTAAATATATAAAAATTACTTTTGAAATAACATTAACATGTTGAAGCTTATATGATATTAGTGATCGGATTTACAGTATATAGCTGTCATTTATTGCTTAGCAACTAAACTTTTTTGTAAATATCTCACAAAACTGTCCTATCATGTAAAATAAGTTTGTTAATGTCAAACATATATTGCTAATATATTTCTATTTGATGACTCATATCAATATATGCATAAGAAGAAGAATTATCAATTTAATATTAATGTAAAATAGAAAACTGTTTGAAGCATCCTGGAAAAAGGACTGCTGTAATAATCTAGCAGCAGTGTTGCAGCATATCTTGACATAGTAGGACACTATTAAAATTCTTAAACATGTTTGAAAGAATCAGCAACTTCCTTCTCTGCACCTCGGGCTAAACAGAGTTAAACAGCAATTGAACATATCTCAAGAAGCATCTCCTGCCCCAAGGCTTTGACTGCTGTCATTTTGAATGTGGCATTATCATGTATCATTGGGATACTGGATGCCATCTCTAAAGCAGTCTAGCTGAATAAAATCAAGCATAAATCTTCTGTTTGGGACATGCAGACTGTGATACAGTTCCAGTGCTTATTAATTGCTTGTGGACAGAAAAAACATTCTATGCACATCAGTGTATGGGAGTGTAAAATTAACATTTTGCTACTTAGAGTGGAATTTTTGTGCCATACATTTTTTCCTTTTTATTTTTATAATGGGGATTTCATTTTAATGTGATGAAAAAAGAAATGGCCAGCCTATCATTTTCTGTAAATAGTCAGAGAATGTTGGGTTGCAAGGGTACATCTTTTGACATAACCACTAAAGTGCTACAACATATGCACAAAGTACACATAAGGGTTGATTTACTTAAAGTGGAGTTCCACCCACTTTTACAACTCTTCAGCATCCCTCACTAAACTGTGACCTGTAAACAAATTGGATATGTTTTTATTTTTTTTCTCAGCACCTACTGTATATCTGCTGTATTCATTTTTCACTTCCTCCTCCCTGGCCGCGGCCCATCGCATCATTTCCTGTTTGCAATGCCTTCTGGGAAGGGGCGGCAACTTCCTCTGAAACTGCCGTTGCTATGGAAACCTGACCTGAAACCTATTACACTGCTTGTGCTGCACTGAGCATGTGCGAGATCTGCAAGGATGAGATCCAGAAAGAAATACAGTCTGGCTTCAGATGCCCACAATTAAGATGGCCACGGCCTGCTGTAAGTTTATAAAATAACAAACTACTGCTATAAACTAACAAAACAGACCTTAGTTTACAGACTAACTTTACTAGAATACATTAAGCTTGTGTATTATAGGGGTATTTTTATTTAAAAAGTATAATTTTGGCCGGAACACCACTTTAAGGCATAGAGAATGCTCACTAAGCACATTGCATGCTCTAAAGTGAGCGTTAGTGAACAAAGTGATGCTGTGTGAACTTTTGAAGTATATGTATGGGCAACACATTTTTCAGTTTTGGATAACGTAGGGAAGAGTTAGAAGCACAGCTGCCATCAAAGCATTTGTCCTTATTGGATGATTGATCCTCATCTATTGTTCTGGTGACAACTGTAAAAATTTTGGGTTTGCCATTACTTTCTGTCTATGTGACCTTGGCCTTACTCTTCCCCAGTCAATGCAAACCCAGATAAAAAAAAAAACATGATTGACTGTTTAAATTGAATAAGGTTCATCTAATTTACTAACAATTTGCTTTGCTAGGTGAACAGCTTTTACTCCTTTAGTGAATCAACTCAATAGCCACTTGCCTAACAGCAAGGCATCACCCCGGTACCATTTTTTAGATCCAGCGGTCGACTCGCTTGTAAAAGCAATCCTAGCAGCTAACCAACCGCTTCATTGCTTTGACAAGCAACGGGAGGGGACGTGCCCCCCTCTCTCTGCCTTCCACGGCTTTCTCTGTCTCTCCCCTCCCACCGGGAGACCTGAGCGACCAGCCAGGGCATCCACCAGCTGATCAAAGAGCCGGATTTCAGGCGCTCAAGGCTATGGCAACCCGGAAGCAATGGCCTGACATCCTGGGTTTACCCGGATGTCAACAACGCTATTTTCAAAAATCAAAAGCATTCAAAACCATAAATATTGGTGTGATAAAATGCCTTTAAGGGCAGATGAGGGAAATAATAATAATAGTTTGAATTTTTCATTTCATTTTTCATTTCCCCCTATGTTCGCGCTCAAAGGCGAACGCACGCGTCAGTCCCTCAAGTATGCAAACAGTCCCACACATGTAAGGTTTCACCGTGAACATCAGATCATTGGCAGTAATTCTAGCACTAGACCTCCTCTGTAAATCTAAAGTGGTAACCTGTAAAGGCTTTTAACCTCCATGACAGTATTCCCGAGTGTGGCTCGGGTGGATTTTCAGTACCAAAAGCGGTAACCCCGAGTAACACTCGGGATCGCTTTGCAGGATCCAGGAAGAGGTTACTTATCTTGTCCCCAGGATCCCGCGATGTCTCCCTGCTCTGTGTGTGAGTCGTCCTCCACCGGATCTATTACAGTGCCGAGCTTCATTCCCTGCGAGTGTTGCGACGCACAGGGACTAGGAAAGGGCACCAAATTCAAAGAGTAAAAAACACAATACATATACAGTACACTGTAATCTTACAGATTACATTACTGTATCAATTTATTTCACATTCCTTTTGTCCCTAGTGGTTTCTCCAGTGCCCTGCATGCAATTTTATATTATAAATACTGTTCTTTCTGCCTGGAAACTGGAGATTGTCCTTAGCAACCAAAAAGTGTCCCTTTACATCAAAAGTGGATTTAGACCAGCTAGAAAAACAGCGATAATAAATTAGAATCACTTACAGAATTGAGCGATAGTGATTTGTGTGGAAATTCGTCATCAAATACTGAAAGTAATGACAGCGACAATTCTGCAACTGAGCAAATTTCAGTGTTTTTGATTTGATTACATTATTTAATAATTTTTATTATTATTATATTATTATTTGTTATAATTATTTATAGTTATTTATTATATTATAATTTATGATTTTGTTTTTCAAACTTTATCATACCCGGGATGTCTACTAGACTCTTGGGTGGACAGATTTAAGTGAGTTATACCTAAGAATTACAGGCCTACAATATAAAATGCCAAATTTCCATGCAAAATAATTGTACTGCTTTTAGCATCAAAAATCGGACATAATCATACCACCAGGGAGGTTAAAGGGTTGCCTATGGATAGTAAAATTTATATAGTTTGTCGCCGTTTCACAGGCGTGCAAAAATTTAAAGCATGACATGTTTGGTATCTATTTACTCGGCATAACATCATATTTTTTATTGTATGAACAAATTTGGTTATGGGTTGTGTTTTTTTGCATTAAAATTGAAATTGGGGTTTTAAGTAATTCTCTAGGAAAAAAATCCTGATTGTTACATGTAAACAAAAAGTGCCAGAAAATAACTGGTCTAGAAGTGGATAATCAGAGTGCACAATCAGAGTTCTCATCTGCAAAAACTATATGTGTTTTCATTCTCTACTTCTGTCTATCATTTACATAATGGTTTTAAACCACTGTTTCTATAATTATCAGTATCAGAAATGGAACGGGGATTTTAGATCCCGGGTACTGAAATCTGTTAAGATAGCAAAAACCATCAGATGCAATTGTTCTCAATGAAACCTACTAGGCCTGACGGGGGAACTTATGTCTAGCAAGCAATACAAGCAACAGAGGGATTTGGATCTTGCTCAAGCCCTGTTTTTGAGTACATAGAAAGGCCATAGGTAGACAAAGCATTTTATAAAGTTTTAAGTAGCATTTTAAAGTGTTCTTTTAACATCTGTCGGGTGGCAATCTAGTCATTTTCCCGACACCAACAACATCTTTCTGTTGTCTTCTTTTTTTAATTTATGTTTTATATACATAATATTTAATACATTACTACTTAAAACCTATTAGCCAGCTACAAGAATAGCTTCCATGTTATATAAACCTTAAGTAAAACCTTGTAGGCGTAAAGGTCATTTTAACTATTATTATACAGTTACATTCCATGTAATAAGTTCATACTGGATATGCTAACGTGACAGATTGTCAGGCAGATCTACCAATTAGTGAGTTTTGTGGCTCTTATGCTACATATAGGTATGAGTGCCATAATGAATATAATTTTACAGATGCTACTTTCAATGTAAAGAAGCATGGATTAAGCACCACTAATAGGTAAATTACATTATGCCAGTTATAGTTTGTCTGTGTTTTCAGTGCTACCATAGGATGGCAACTAGATTATCAAGTCTTCAATTGCTAGTAGATTTGCTACCTCACCCAAGAAAAGCTCTATTGGTAAATGAGTAACACTAGCCTGCCTTAGTGCCAGGAGTTTACATTTCTTTAAACACTACTGTAGAATGAAGTGTGAACCAGTAATGAACTGCTGGGTATTACAGATGTTACCATATTCCAACCTGCTAACAAGAACACATGCTATATGTTTGTGAAGGCAGGATTGCATTTTGTACCCACCTTGAGAGTAAGGGTGAAGGGGTCATGGCTTTATAGGAAGGAGGCAAAGCATGATTAAAATAAAAGATTGCACTTTTATAACATGCCACCTGCCAATGTAGATGTGCTGAGAACTATAATTCTACAACAGAAACCTTTGGTTTCTGTACTGGGGCAACTCATAGCAGTATTGAAGTGTCATAAGACACTTCACTTTTCTCCGTGTGCTGGTGAACTCTGCATGTTGAATCTTTACTGAATATAAGAGCTATTACCGCCAGATATTAGAAGAATTTGTGGTACAATAATGATACTGGTGAAATATTGCTAAAACTACAGCTGATACCCATACTGTAGTATAAACAGACTACCAGTGGAGTGGAGAATTATTTCAGGCTGATTATTAATACAATAAAGCACTGCAGATGACATTAATAATCCTTTTTAAAAATTCAAGTTACTTTGGTTGTAGGAAAACTTAAAATTGTTGTGTATAGCCATTTGGAAATGCCCCATAGTCTGGTAGGTTGCCCATCCCTGGCTTAGATAATAATATTTTTTATGAAAATACTGCAATTCCCACCTCTGGGGCAGATTGGCAGGGTATTTGCCCATCGTTGAGTGAAGCGTCTTCCTGGAAATGTTTCATTACAGGTGGCCTGGCTCTCATGATCTCTTAAGCCCATGGGTGGCAGCTGGGGTCTATTGTCACAGCCTGGAAAGTCAAAAATAGAGGCTTGGTCACTGACTGGTGAGAGCTGGGCAAGTGAACGGGATGAATTTAAAAATGAACCTCACAATATCAACAAATGTAAGGTTAAAGAAAATGTATGGCTTAAATTGTTTCTAAGTTATTAAAAAAAAGTGCAAACAACAACAATGAATAGCAAAGTGCAGCAATCGTAAAACATATCAGTTAGAAATGTTTCTTAAAGTGTATAGCCAAAACATGCTTGTTGTAGATAGGGCAGGGAATGGTTAAAACCCCATTAGTTAATTCTTGCTGTCTTTATATTCTTCAATATGCAATATGCAACAGGATGTTAAAGGAAATCTCCCAAAGTGAGGGGGCTTCCTCTCTCAGACAGTTGTCCTCAAAATACGTTCCCATTGGAAGATTTCCCTTTATATTTCTTTCTGGGGATAGCTTGAAAATGTTGTATTTCCCCTCACATTCTTTCTATGTGACAAATGTCTCCAATAAAAATAGAAGGGTAAATGTCTTTCAATGATAGACAGCAATCAACATTTGACAGAGTCTTGACAGAGTGTGTGACCCTTCTGCACTCTATCCAAAACTAAAATATAAAAAAAAAATAGGTTTTGCTTAGAGATACACTTTACCTGATATGACCAAAGTACTTTGGAACCTGTTACTGCACCCTAAAGATGACTATTGCCCAGTTATTTTCACTACCTTATTTAGGAAGTGTACTTGTGACTGCTTATTGGAAGCAAATATTTTTTTAACTGACTCAACATACTTGCTAATACTTGCAAACAAATCTGTGGAAATCATGACATCACTAAGGCTGGCCATATATTATACAATTTTCTTATTCATTTCTCATAATTTATTATATTTCTTTTAGATTTACCTTCAACTATATAGTGCACGGCCTGCCTGATTGCATACAAATTGAAAGTGTTTAGGCTTGATCTAATATTATATGGTTTTGGTAAATCTTAAGGAAAATTGAAACTGATTGTAAAGTCCCAATTTTTTTCCTATAAAAATAAAAAACATGTTATACTTTCCTGCTCTGTTGCAGTGGATTTGCACAGAGCAGCCCAGATGCTCCTCTTGTCGGGTCCCTATTCTGTTGTGTGTCCCCACAGCAAGCAACATGCTATGGGGGCACCCGAGCCAAGCCCTGACCCAGCTCTGTCGCTTCTCTCTCCTGATTGGCTAGCTGACTTTGATTGACAGCAAAGGGAGCCAATGGTGCCACTGCTAGGTCTCAGCCAATCAGGGGGGAGAATCTCAGATGGCTGAGACAATTGTGGACATTGCTGGACAGAGAGGGACCTCAGGTAAGTATTAGGGGGGCTGAAGGGGGCTGCTGCACACAGAAGGCTTTTTATCTTAATGCACAGAATGCACTAAGATAACAAAAAAAAACTTCTGACTTTACAACCACTTTAGTAAGAAAATTGTATAATGTATGGCCAGCATAAGGCAAGAGACTTACTGTACATGGTTTGATAAATTAAGGAGCAGAATGTTCCCTTAGTTCAGTAAAGCATTCAGTTCAATCTTCCAATTTGGGTCAAGGTAATTGCTTCCTTTTTTAAAATTTCCAGCATGCAACTGAATATTTTATTTAGTAAAATCAACATTATGACTCATTGATGACACCTTCCCTCATATTCACCAAAAACATTAAATATCACCTAGGTGGAGATCACAGATGCCGGCAGGCGAATGCAACAAGCCTTTAAGATCTCTATAATCTGAGATCCAACAGATTCGCAATTCGACAATTGATACCAAGATACTGGAAATCTTCTATTGTTCCCTTATTTATGGATTGAGACTCTAAATGGTATTATGCATATGGAGATACTGGTAGCTGAAAATAATGATACTATACAGAAGTTTAATGGGGTGTGGCAGACCTGGATAACATTTAGAGACTCATCAAAGTTCCTGGATATTTTTTAATTTCTTCAAGCCTGCCCTAGGAGAGGACAGGAGTCGGGAGAGTATCCACAGTGGTTGTCGGCTGGAGAATTACCTGGCAAGGAGTCCTGGCCCATTGATCCATCTATCAAACGGAGTATCCGTGTGGTGGTCCCCCCATATCTACTAAGCCTGTTCTGACCCCCCTGAATAAGGGCGGTCACAGGCTTTCTGGTAAGCCTTTTATTCATTCACCTATCCGGTGGTGGGCAACACGGATTATCGAAGATGCACCCCTGAAATTCACATTGCACGAAAAATTATTGCTTTGGACTTTTATGCACCTTAAAAGTTTTATTTTCAAGGTTTTTTTCTGTAATTCCATATGCTCATTCACATTGCACGAAAAATTATTGCTTTGGACTTTTATGCACCTTTAAAAGTTTTATCTTCAGGAATTTTTTCTGTAATCCCATATGCTTACGGTCATAAGTAATTCACTACCTTTATTTATATGTTCACGGTCATAAGTAATTCACTACCTATATTTATAGGTCATTATTTGTATACACTGTTTGATCAAATTTTATTACATGGTTTAGTAATATTTCACCATTCACTTCATATGTCCAGCGCTGCACTCTCTACATTATATCTAGTTTTTTTGTACCCTTATATCGGGGTTATAGTGCTTAGCAGCAGGACCTTTTTTACTTAATCACATTTTTTTTGCACCTAGCGCAATTTCTTTCTTTGAATTTTTGTTGTGCACTTTTAAACTTGGTCTGTAGCCTCCCGGGCGGTTTTCCCGAGTGTGGCTCGGGGTTAAAATTCAGCACCATTAGCGGTAACCTCGAGCCACACTCGGGATTACATTGCAGGATCCTGGAGCGGTACACTTACCTTGTCCCCGTGATCCTGCGATGTCCCCCGCAGTGACCGTGGGCTCCGTCCTCTGCCCGAAGCCTCTCTGTGCCAGGCTCCGTTCCCTGCGAGCGTCGCGACGCACGGGGGCGGAGCCTGGCGGCAAATTCAAAAAAATGTAAAAATCATAACACATACAGTACTGTAATCTTACAGATTACAGTACTGTATGGAATTATTTCACATCCCTTTTGTCCCCAGTGCTTTGGCCCATGCCCTGCATGCAGTTTTTTATTACATATACTGTTCTTTCTGCCTGGAAACTGGAGACTGTCCATAGCAACCAAAAAGTGTCCCTTTACGTCAAAAGTGGCTTTAGACCAGCTAGAAAACAGCGATAGTAAATTAGAACACTTGCAGAATTGAGCGATAGTGAATCATGGGGAAATTTATTTTATTATTATTTATTTTATTTTATTTTTTTTATTATTTTTTTTTATTTATTATATTAAAATTTATGTTTTTGTGTTTCAAACTTTATCATACACGGGATATCTACTAGACTCTTGTTTGGACAGATTTAAGTGTGTTATTGTTAAGAATTACAGACCTACAATATAAAACGCCAAATTTCCATGCAAAATAATTGTACTACTTTTAGCACCTAAAATCCGAAATAATCATACCGCCAGGGAGGTTAATGAGATATGTTATTACAATTCACTCTCAAGGATTTGCTATAGATACCCAAAAAAATGCAACTGAATTTTTTTGTGCTCCCTTGTTATGCACCCTTCTAATTCACACCATGATTCCAAATTATTGCATTACTTTCCCAAAGATGTTGCTTTCTTATACATATCAAAGAGTTTTCTTGTTCTAGAGTACTTCCTCTATAAACTAAGCTTTGTCATGAATAGAAATAATTACATTCCTTCAAATTCACAGACAGCAAGCACAGAAACTACAGTAAATCATTAGCAGTAGTGATTTAGGTTTCTTTTACACCGTTGCCAGAACAGTCATTATATTGTAATTAAAAAGGCAGAAGGCCAGCAAAGATCTTCCTATCCAGAGGAAATAAAATTCTAAGAAATTTTACATTCCAGTACCTTCTGTGTTCATTAACAATCTATTAACAGTGCAAGTCCGTGTGCTTTTTCACCAGTTTGGTAGATCAATTACAGCATTATAACATTAATGAAAATCTATAGCTGAATTTGAGGACATGTGTATAGTTGAATTTGAGGGCATATGTATTCATGTTTATGCATTTTGAAAGCATTTTTGTGTCAATAAATTTAAATTTGAAATCAATGGAAGAAAAAACTATCAAGAGTAAGAAGCAACTACAAGTCCCATGGCACTGGTGGGCCCACCACTCATTCATGAATCTTTTATGAATCTTTCACATTACCATTCTTGAAGCTTCACCACTATGTGAGTGTAAAATACAAGAAGCTTTTATACTAACAAGTTTGTTATATTGTTTGAGGTATTTTTATACAGTGTCTCCATTATTACTATTTGCCTTGTATCAATAAATTGGTACGCCACCTATACAAAAGGGGGCTTTAGGCACTGTTTTGTGTTCTGTAGATGGATAATAGGGATTAGTCCAGTGATTTTAGCTACTTGGATTTCGCCATTTATTTGTTTCCCTAAAATAAATGATCCAGTCTTTTTTGTGGGGAATATGTAGTGTATTTAGGGTGGCTTAGTTTATTTTAATCAGTGCTATTTGTATTAGGGTTTTCTTGTTTTATGTGTAGTTGATCGTTATTTGTGTGCTATCACTTTTAATGTTTATTTTATTATTTTTCCCTATGTATTTTATTATTTTCTGTAAAAAAAATGATATTCATAAAGAGGTTCTGTTTTTTGTGAGAGGAACCATTCTAGGATAGTTGATATGAACTTCCCTAACTCCTAAAGTGATATTAAAGCCTTGTTTAAAAAAAATACAAATAACAAACATGTTATATTACTTACCTGCTCTGTTCAATGGTTTTGCACAGAGCAGCACCGATCCTCCTTTTCTCGAGTCCCATGTCGGCGTTCCTGGCTCCACTCTCCTGCTGGGTGCCCCCACATCAAGCAGCTTGCTCTGGGGGAACCCAAGCAGACGCACTCCCGAGTTATGGCTCTGTGTGTCCATTCACACAAGGAACCTCAGCGTGGCCCCCCCCTCGTCTCCTGACTGGCTGTGATTGACAGCAGGAGGAGCCAATGGCTCCCCCTGCTGCCAAAAGCCAATCAGGAGTGCGAGTCCCCTGAGAGGCAAGGCTCTCATGGACATCACTAGATTAAGAGGGGACTTAGGTAAGTATTAGGTGGGGGCTGCTGCACACAGAAGGTTTTTTTTCCTTCAGGCATTCTAAAAAAACTTGTGTGCTTTTACAACCACTTTTAGAACCATTCAAAGTTTATTTCACCATCTCATCCACTAAACAACACCTTAATTTTACCTTGACCATTGACTCAAAAGGCTTTTGTCAAAATGGTGACACTTTGCCCCAATATTCCAGTTTTCAGAGAAGTGAAACTTTTGATTGTGATCATCTCTAATAGATAAATCTAAAAATCTGTATATGCTAACCTAATTACAGCAAAGAGATATGTGCAAAGGGGCCTGTGAAAAAAAGGCAGGGGTGAAAAAACAAAAAGCTGAATAATCTACAACGTATTATCTAATCTGATGTAATCAACTAAAATCTATATTTTTTTCTTTTGCTTCTCTTTTTCTATGTTACAGAATAACCCGGTATTCCTGATATTCTTCTGTTGTGTAGGATGTCACAGGTCATCTTGAAGGACCTGCCAAGTACTGTAACTGCTAAGACCCAGACATCAACTCAGAATTTACTAGCCATTGAAAAAAATAAAATAAAATCCCAGCATTCGTTATTATCCCTTGACAGTATTTTATTGAGACAAGTGACCTTTCAAGCCATAATGTAATTCCCTAGATTTTAATTTCCTGGAATTAAGTGTAATTGTTGCCAGCCTAGTGGTAATCCAGTTAAATCCATGGTTAGTCACTGACTTAGTTAGATCAGTCAAACTGTGACAGACCTTCCAAAAGAGAACGTTTTAATGTGGATTCCTGAAGTGATATAGACATTAGCATGTAGAACACATTTAAGCTGTCTAATTGTTCTGCTGTTCTAATGATTAAGTATTAATCTGTCACAATGTCAAATTGTTCGTTTACATTTTTTTTTCTCCCCTGTAAAATATGTCTCTGTTGAATGAATGTGGAAATCCTCTGCTGAAACAATGCATTGTGCAATTAGAATGTCTTCACTCTAAATCTTGGGAAAATAATTAATCAGCACTCCTCAGTCAACATCATTTCAAGCATAATCACTGTAAAAATGATGAGACTGTAGCAATATGAAGTAATACACAGTGCACAGCAGACAGGTAATATTCCTTATCTATCATGCACACTTGTCACACAATTAAAAAAACAAATGCCATGCTACAGTGTGAACTGTGATATTTGTTTGAGAACATCTGGGGAAAAGAAATTACCATGTAAGATATTAAGACATTGACTACCCCTGGATAGTCAGATCTGTCACCATTTACAATAGGAGTTAGGAGATCTTCCTATCTTTGGAGTAATTACAACGCATCAAACTCTCCACACCTTTGACTAGTGCAGTTTCTGACTGACTGCCATTGGGTTCCTTCATTCACTGCTTTCTGAATCAGTGACTGGAGAACAAGCATTCAGCCAATGATGTCAGAGTCAAGTCAGATCCCCAGATCTAAGGACACTATTAGATCACCATGGCAGCCAGGAAACCAACATTTTCAGAAGGAGTTCTGCAATGGCAGCCTTGGTATTTGTTTCAGAATAGGTTTTATTTAAATTATTATTATTTTTATTATACAGGATTTATATAGCGCCAACAGTTTGCGCAGTGCTTTATCAGAGGTTTAATTTAAAGGATGAGAGAAGAGATTCTCAGATGAGACAGTCAGATAATCAGATAATCAGTTAATGATAAGTGCAGAGTCAGAAGCGCTCCCACTTATAGAAATCATCCACTTTGAGAAAGAGCCGCAGTTGTGAAGGTGTGTCCCCTTCAAATCAGAGGTTCAATTTAAAAAATGAAGTAATAGATAAACTATATAGCCCAAATTAGAATTCTGCTTAGAAGATCTAGTTAGTCTTTCACTGATTTGTAAAATTTGACTGGTTACTGTGGAACTCTACACATTGTACATCATTATTAATCTTCACACTTCTTTATGCCTGTTCTGCTAGAAAACTGCATGTTAAAGATAATCTGTCATGTTCAGTGCATTCTAGGCAGATAAAGAGTATGTAAACCCAACATTTCATATACCTGACATGTGCCTGCTGTACCATGTACAAGTATCCTGTTCTCTTTGTATTGCTTCTTTTGTGTAAAAATCTGTGCTATTCCTATCAGGCCCTCTGCTTTCCTATTAAAAATTGACCACACTAAGCAGGAGAACACACCGTGGCCAGTTATTTAGCTATACTGTGAACTCAGTTTGCTCTCCTCCAATGATCAGACTTGTCCTAACATGCCTCCCCTGCACAGTCATTCACCGGGAAGATCATTGTACTGCTGTTTCTCCGCCGTCACCTCTGTGCTGCTGAGAAGAGAGGCTATGCGATCACTTATAAAAAGGGAAAAAAGGAATTTATATATTTTTTTTAAACCTATACACAAATGTCCTAACTTTCTTTTCTTTTTTAAACTGAATAAGTTGTTTTACAAAGTGAGAGTTCACATACGGTATAACTGTTAACTTAGATAGCAAAATATGTACTAATTAGACAGGTTTATGACCACTCTGATTAGCCTGCTAATTTGTTACGTGTTACTGAATTTTAAGTCTGCCAACACTCTAGAATTAATATTCGGTGGAGTACCTAGGGTTCCTACGGAGGTTGCTTGGGGTTCCTTGAGCTGTGGCTGACTTCACATTTGATGGAGCCTGCTTAATTCCAGGACCAGCGCCACTTGACAAAGTAAGCAACATAACACCAATGATCTTTTCAGCCATAGGACTTGTTTACACTTGCTTCAAAATGTGGCATTGGACATGCTTTTTAAAGCACTCTGAATGCCATTCAAAGCACCTGTCACTAAATAAAGTGATTGCCTTACAGTCCTGTTCACATGTTGTGTTTGCTTTGCTTTTCTTCAAAAATGATACCCCATGTTGCTTTCATGGAGCTTCAACGCATCTCCAAAGCCTCCATAGAAGTCTATAGAACCTCGCTTACAGCATCTGAAGCTTTTGGAGGGCTTTTATTTGGCTTTGCTTCTCTTTGTTCTGGAGATATTGCAGGTATGAGAAATTCCAGGATGCATGTGAAACCAACATGAGGACCTCGATCCAGAAAGCGAGGAATCAGCAAAGTGGGAGGAACTACTGAGTGGGGCATCAGCAGAGCTGTGGCTTTTACTGAGCAGGGGATCTGCTGAACAAGGGTACTAATATGCTGGGGCTCTGCTGGATGAGGGTACTAATAAGCTGGGGATCTGCTAAATAGGGATACTAATGTGCTGGGAATCTGCTGAGTGGGTGTAATACTGAGCCAGGGTTCTATTGGGCCCCTTTAAAACAAAAAAGAATATCAACACACACAAGACATTTACCAAGCTTTAATAAAGCTTCAAAAAAGCATCACCGAAGAATCATCAAATAGCAGAAAAAGATTCCTCAAAAATGGGACTTTAAGTGGATGCTAGGCAGTGATGAGTATAAAAATTACAAAATTTATTGTGCAATACATTAATTACAACATACAAAACATTTATAGTCAATGATAAAACATATGTATGGGAGATAAGTATGGAAACCAGCTGAAGGAAGGAAGGAGGCCCGCAGACTGATGACTGACGCATTTCGATTATACATACAGTGTAGATCTTCTTCAGGGACCATGCGACCTTCAACACTTCAAATGCTGTGATTCCCAAACATAAAACAATTTTACTGGCAGTAGACGAACATCCAAGTACTAGGATGGAAGTATCTGTCAGGGCCAGATCGGGAGCGCCAACCCGGATATCACGGATCGGTCTGTGTTCCCAAAGTTGCTCTTAATCATTTAGAAGGATTGACTACAGTAAGTTGCGTCACACTTACAGTAATATGAAAAAAGTGTGGCTCGTGGAGGGTGTAACCAACCAGAGCAATGTTCCCGTAATGTGCAGTGGAACTATATCCGAACAGGGTTATAATAGAAGCTGTCTTGTAGTTTTAATCCTCATGACCCCTGTCATTGTGAGTGGAACGAAGGTGTAGAGTCTGTGGAGTGCAGTGCCGGAAAGACTGAAGAATCTTTAAAAGCATTACCAAAGCAAAACCAAAGCATCACAGAAGTATCAAAAACACATAAAAAAGCATGTTGAAGCGGTAAGCACTTTAATGTGTGTTATAGTCGAAGCAAGTATAAATGAGCCCTAAGGATGCCATTCTGACCACCACTATAATGAGGGCCATTGTTCCCACTGACCACAAATGTAAGTGGTTATTTTTATTCTAAAAAATCTGCTTTAGAATTATTCCTGTTCCACCTCAATGACCTGCTATTTAATCAGAGCCCCATTACTGACCACTGAGGCCCCGGGATATTCTTGGTTCCACAGCTGCAGTCTTACCTGTTGTGCCATGGAGAAGCTTTGGAGTTGTTTTAATGTTCTCCCAGCTTGATGCAATGCCTTGGACATGTGAGATGTGCTCTAGATAAGTCTTGGAAAATATTAAAATGTTGTCCAAGTAGATGATCACAAAACTGTTGCCGAAATCGTGAAAAATGTAATTCATGAAACGTTCGAAAACACCCAGGTACATGACAGGCACTGATTAGGTGGGTTTTAGAGGTAGCTTCAGTGTTGGGGTTCAACTGGAGACTGTTACTCACCTTCTACTCTGGTATTGAGGAGGTTCCCAATGGCATGAATGAGTACCTTCAGCCTACACTTTGTGACTACAATGAGTTTTTTTTTAAGTCCTCACAGAGTGCTGTAAAATGAGTAATTAATGTTGCAGCACAGAACTATGAATATGCAACTGTTTGTGGTTCTAGTTGCCTCTGCTAAACTGAAAAACAAGTCATAGAGTTCTTGACAAATTAACTGACACATATTAATGCTGGTAATTTGGGTCTGACACTTAATATACAATGACCTTTGGTTAAGTTAAGAATGTCTCTGTACAAAGAACCTCAAAATCTCATTCCAACCCCATCTCTCCTTTGTCCAAGTAGGCCTTTTCCAGGAATTCTATAATGGTAAAAATACTAAAAGCAATGTTTTTTTGTCTTAGGGAAAAAAGTTATAGATCATTGCTGTAAATTGTTGTTTGCATTAACAATTAAAGTAACAAGAAAATGTAGAGCAAGAAATATTGAGACATTAGCTGATTAAATTAAAACTATAAGCTATTAAGACAGCTCTGGTCTCTTCTTCCGGCATAAGTATGACAGGAACTGATATCTTCCTAATTTAAACACACTAGCCTAATAAACTTGCTATCTTTTTGACATACGTGTGTAAAACAAATTCCTGCAGGTACTGATAATTCTCCCTGAATTTCGACATATCTGCCAAAACTGCAATAAGCTAACCCAATTAACACCTTTTTGTGAGGTTTATGATCATCTGAAGCCAGCGTCTAATGAAATGTAGAGTTTCCTTTCATGTGAAGTTGCCGAGTTGTAAATCTTCAGTCCTCTAGCTGCATTAGGGGGACAAGTAAATGAATGTGTGTCAAAGTATATCAAACACTGTGCCAGAAAAAATGTTTCTGTCTCTTAGCAAATGACTTTAGGCAGAGGATACCATTGAATTTAGTTCATTGGCTGAGACTCCTCAGTATCCAGATTAATCAGCTCCTGTCTGTCATTCCTGTTCTTTTCCACTAGAGTGTGTTCCATCCACTGCAGTGAAAATCCCAGTGTTTGAAATCTTCCCCAGTCTAAATAACCCTGACTCAACTTCTGGATCTCTATCTGCTGTTACTATGTTCCCAAGCAGCTACATGATTTTCTAGACTGCTGATTTGCACATTCACTAATCCATGACAAATTCGGTTAATTTAAACTGTACAGAGAATTTCAGCTGAGCTGTTGTCTATGGGGAAAAATCTGCTGTAACAATTACGCTAGCTTTATTTCTTACAGATTGTCAAGTAAACATGGCACTGAGAAAGAAAACCTTTCATTATCCTCTGTCAGGTATTCTTTTAGAGTTATATCATAGTGCAGCATATTTTACCATTTTGAGCTAGCCATATTAACATACTGCAGAAAACAGTGTTAAAAATACCCTGAAGTCAAATGCCAAATGATCTCACATATCTTTGGTTCCTAAATTCCCTTTGGATAAACTAGAACAAAATAATACAAGAAGGCACCCTGGTTTTACATCTCAGTTGTGTTGATGTAAAACAAAAGATAACTGATGTGCTTTGACTTTGGCAGTTCAGCACGGGTTGAGCGGAGCTTCTCAAGCACTGTATATAGGATTTAAATAATCCTACAGAGAAATTGTCCACCAGTACACACAAGTATTTGGGTGAGCACTGACTGGAAGACAATAGGAAATGGCCTCTTGCCTTTAATCGATGATCCATTAATTGTTCAATTTCAAAGAAATCTATTTTCTTTTCCTTCTATTTTTTAGGATTTTTTTTCATTATTTTTATTTCTCAGGTAAATACATCAAAACGGATTTTCAGGTAAATATAAACAGATGGCTATTATTGTAATTATTTAAAAACATTAAAAGCTTGTTCATACAATGAACCTGTGTTTTCTGCGCCCAGAAGAATGCAGATCACTGCTAGGGTACATAGAAAACAATTGTTTACACCTGTCATGCCTTATTCACACAATTAGGTTACATTTAGATGGCTGAGTATGTGCAGGAACTAGCAAGAATCAGTGGATTTTGGCTGGTGATTGTAAATGCCTCTGGCATACACTGTGGGAGAGATTTACTAAAACTGGAGCACTCGGAATCTGGTGTAGCTGTGCATGGTAGTTAATCAGCTTCTAAAGCCGCGTACACACGGTCGGACTTTTCAGCTACAAAAGTCCAACGGACGCTGACGGACTAAAGCTGGCTGGTAATCCGATCGTGTGTGGGCTTCTCCGGACTTTCAACGTACTTTTTTAGCCTCAAATCCGACGTACTTTAGATTTGAAACATGCTTCAAATCTTTACGTCGTAACTACGACGGACCCCGAAATCCGCTCGTCTGTGTGCTAGTCCGACGGACAAAAAGCCACGCTAGGGCAGCTATTGGCTACTGGCTATCATCTTCCTTATTTTAGTCCGGTGTACGTCATCACGTACGAATCCGTCGGACTTTTGTGTGGTCGTGTGTAGGCAAGTCCGTTCCTTAGAAAGTCTGCAACAAGTCCGCGGCAAGTCCGCCGCAAGTCCGCCGAAAGTCTGTCGGACCGGCTGTCGGACTTTTGTAGCTGAAAAGTCCGACCGTGTGTACGCGGCATAACTTCAGACTGTTCATTTAAGCTTTGACAATAAAACCTGGAGGCTGATTGGTTTCTATGCAGAGCTGCACCAGATTTTGCACATTCAAGTTTTCCTAAATCAACCCCAGTGTGTGACCAGCAGCAGCTGTCAGTGAAGGATGTCAGATTTGTGTTCTGTAGAAATCAATGGAAAGCTCCACTGCTGTTTGCATGTAACTGCTCATCCAAGCGGTAACATGTTAATACTGACACTGGACGCAGCCATTGTGCATCCAGGGTTGGCGTCTCTGCGGAGTTTTGGCCACACACAAACTTGCAGCAGGACTTCAGTCAGTTAGCTTGCAGCCAAAGCCCAGAGTGTTGCTGCATGTAGAGGTGGCATTTAGCCACCGTTAAATGCAGCAAACTAGCAGTAGATATTTATCCCTAAAAATGTAGCCTAATGCAGCAGCAATGTGCAGCGCAGTTTTGTTTATTTATGTGTGGTGCTAAATGTATTTTCACACAGAAGCAGTATAAGCACCAGAATGATAACCTCCTGTAATCCTCCTGCACAGCAAGCATTGAGAGAGAGGGGTACTGAACTAAAATCTAACTAAAGCTCTACTACAGTGTTCATAGCTGTCCACAGAGGAGGGGAGAAAGAAAGAGTAGGGTGATAATATCATCCAATCACAGGCTTTGTGTACTAGCCACCCTACAATTTTTTTTTCAACCTTTTTTTTACTATTTTTCATAAAAGCAAGCCCAACCTGGAATCCCATTTAAGGTCAACCATGTTAAAGGAAAATTACACCCAAAACTTGGCTGCACTGTGGATCACAGGAGTGCAAATCGTTCTGTACTCCTGTGACCCATTTTCAGCAGACAGCCAGCTAAAGCCCGCTGTCGGCTGATTTCACAGAGCCAGTCCAGGCTTGGGAAAGATCATGACCATATGGTTGGGGTCTGCCCACATTCCTGGACCTCTGGGTATTCCAGTTTCCTCCCACACTTGAAAGACATGCCAGTAGGTTAATTGACTCCTGTCTATGTTGGCCATAGTGTGTGTATGTATAAATGTGAGTTAGGGACCTTCAACTCCTTGAGGGCAGGGACTGTTAATGTTAATGTTAATGTATAATATATATATATATATATATATATATATATATATATATATATATATATATATATATATATGTAAAGCGTTGCGTAAATTGACTGCACTATATACCGTAAGTACCTGTAGTAAACATAATACAAAAAACGAAAGTCATTCAGTTAGGATATATTTTTTTAAAACAAAAAATGCTCCTTCTTCACCTTCCTAACAATACCAACATAGCAAATGAAACACACAAGCTGGTAATCATGGTTGGAGGGTCATGACCTACTAGATTGCTAATAACACTACACTTCAGGTCCCGCACTGCAATACATTCAATAAAGAAAAAAAAAAATGACTAACGCCTCTCTGTCTCTTACAGATTTTCCAGTTTCACCAATAGCTTGGCTGATTTCCTATCCTGATTTTAGCTTGTACCTTCTTTGGCTCAACCTCTGGCTTTTGTTCCTATCTGTGCCTATCCCAGACTTTCTACCATGTTTCTGTCATTGGTTTCTGATATTCCAACTCTCAGAACCTCCGATCGTCATGTCCACCTTTAGCAGCTAGCAACCCCTGCTGCTCATGACATCACTCCACATCACTGTTTGGCTGAATAGGGTTACTAGAGCATCGAAGGTGAAATGGCTTTCAACGTGTTAGACATTAAAGTCTGCAGTAAAATGCATATAACCCTGTACTGGGAGCAGGGGGATCACTGAATCATAGTTAATGTGCAGTAAATTACCTTCAAAAGATTTTTAAAAAGTTAAGCAACCTCTTTGCTGTGGCATACATTTTAACTATCTGTTAAATAATGCAAGATTCCGGTGCAGAAGCATGTGAATTAGAGTAAGGGAATAAATATCTGGAGACTTCTTGTCTTTTTAAGTAACAGTCAGGAAAAAGTCTGCAACAGTGAATGAAAAGTAGCACAGATCTGGGCGATTCATTTGCCATTTATGCTATGTTAAGAAGTTCAGTTTAATCATGTGAAATGATGCTTACTAAAAGGAGAGCCAATTAACCGCTCATGATATACCTATGTGGATGAAAACCATACATTTTTATTTTTAATTGGGTTTCAGCTCAGATGGTCAGCATAACAAAAAAAAATCCCAGGGAGAACTTTAAAGAGAAGACTGGAAAATATTTTTTGGAGGGATACGTTTATTTATTGATTTATTTTAGCAGCCACAAAATATCTCTGGTCCCGGAAGACTGGAATACGGTTGATTAACAATGTAATGAAGAAAAGTGCTGAATTCTAATTTTCAAGTCAAGCTGGAATGAAGCTGATTCTAATATGTTGTGTGGGAGCTGCACCTGAGAGCCTGGCTCCTATGACATGCATGAAATTATATCATTGCTGTAGCATGACTGACAATGAGCTTAACGCTTGCTGGGAATGTGCTGTGTATTACAATAATAATAATAGTTTGTCTACTAGAGAAGCAGTTCTGACTAACCCATGGGATGTGATATTGGATCATGTTATTTTATGCACATTTTCCATCACGGTTCTCTTAAAGTGGATGCATCACATATAGTACAAAAAAAAAGCTGATATAGCTCAACAACAGTACTGTTCATGAACACACAAAGAAATATAAGAAATATGTTAAGAAATATATAAAAAATGTTTTACATTTGAAGTCAAATAAATGCAAATGTATTGTCCGAGTCTCAGAAGACCATTTGGACTCTAGTCCCCAGGCTTACTAGTGCTTGTTCTTCCATCATGACATGAGTTTAAAGGGTAGCTCCACTTTTGTGGGGAAAGAAATATAGTAAATAATAGTAAAAAAAGTAATATAGCATATTAAATTGTTACACAAGCTACACTGTTATTGTTAAAAAATGTTAAAAACTACCTTTACTTTTCAGTCTGCAGCTACTGTAATTTTCTATGTAATTCAATGCAATATGGCAACCAAGAGGCCTTCTGTACACAGTTGGTGTACAGACTTTCCCCAGCTTGTGTGATTGGCTCACTGAATTTCTCAGAAGTCTGGACTAGGATACACTAAGGCCCCTTTCACATGGGCACCTCCCCCTTCCGATCCCTGCTTATCAAGCGGATGACAGGTCAGTGTCAACTCCACTTTGCACAGTGCACATGGACACAGAGCACTCTTGTCTATGGGGCAATCTAATGGAAATGGACCGCTGGACCATTTCCATCTGATGCCACCTGATCTAATCCACTGGACGGATGGGGAATAGGTCCCCCATCCGTCTGTTTTTGGCGGACAGGATCAGATGGCAGTGGGTGTCAGCAGACATGTGTCCGCTCCATAGAAGAGACTGGAGTGTCTGATGAGGGTTGGACAGGATAATTTGGTTGGTTGCAGGCTGGCTGACAAGTTGAGCTGTGAATTTTCTTTGGTTTTGTTTTACATGCATTGCCCTTCCATGTGCTCCTTGCCGCTAAGACCAGTTATAGGTGAGAGCAGTGGCCATTTGTTTGTACTATTGGATTATGGTTGCCTGAAAAACTGACAGGCAGACCTTATCAGATCGTCCACCATGAAAAGGGACTTAATCATATTTTAGGCATCCTCTAAAATGCACAGTCTGCATTTATGGCTGTCCCCACCCCCTGTCGACAACATGCTGACTTATAGAAGTAAAACATTTTAAAAAATGCATTTAAAAAAACTCACCTTACTGCTGAGATGTGGCCGCTTCTTGTATCTGGTTGCTGATGTCACTGGTCCTCACAGAGGGATCTTGGGAAAGCTCAGTATCACGAATCTCACAAAAGGACACCACTGCACTGTACAGAAGTGTATTATTATGGGATTGTTGTTTGTCAACTTCCCCAGAATCCCACAAGAAGATCCAATGATGTCTAAAGGGCCGTACACACGATCTGACTTTTTGACAACGAACATGCAAATGAGCTGTTTTGGAGCAACATCCGACCGTGTGTACGCTTCATCGGACAAACTTTTTCAGTTTCCATCGGACTTTTGTTGGCTGTGCGAATGGACAAACTTTCCGGCAAAAGTCGGATAGAGCAAAGTCCGACCGTGTGTACACAAAGCCATTGGACTATTGTACAAACTACAGTATGCAGCCGCGAGAATGTTCCAGCGCGATCGGATTGCGCTGGGTCTCGGCGGCAGGGTACTGTACATCTCGCGCTAGCTGCAATAGGAAAAACACATTTTCCTACTTGGGCGGGTGCGAGAGGGAATTCCCCTCTGGGGAATACCAAGCCCTTCGGTCTGGTATGGATATTAAGAGGAACCCCCCACACCAAAAAAATGGCGTGGGGGTCCCACAAAGTCATACCAGACCCTTATCCGAGCACGCAGCCTGGCCGGTCAGGAAAGGGAGTGGGGACGAGCGAGCGCCCCCCCCTCCTGAGCCGTACCAGGCCGCATGCCCTCAACATGGGGGGTGGGTGCTTTGGGGGAGGGGGGCGCCCTGCAGGCCCCCCCACCCCAAAGCACCTTGTCCCCATGTTGATGAGGACAAGGGCCTCTTCCCGACAACTCTGGCCGTTGGTTGTCGGGGTCTGCGGGCGGGGCGCTTATCGGAATCCGGGAGCCCCCTTTAATAAGGGGGCCCCCAGATCCCGGCCCCCACCCTATATGAATGAGTATGGGGTACATCGTACCCCTACCCATTCACCTAGGGAAAAAAGTGTCAATAAAAACACAGTACACAGGTTTTTAAAGTAATTTATTAGGCAGCTCCGGGGTCTTCTTCCGACTTCGGGGGTCCTCTTCCAACTTCGGGAGTCTTCTTCCGACTTCGGGGGTCCTCTTCCGACTTCGGGGGTCTCTCCGGCGTCTTCTCCCGGTGTCCGCATCTTCTGCCGTCTCCACCGCTATCCGCTATCGTGTGTATGGGGCTTAAGCAAGCCTGCTCAAAGCTTGGGAGTAAGGTAAAGATTTTTCATGATTTTCTCTCAAAGGGGTTAATTTACTAAAACTGGAGAGTGCAAAATCTGGTGCAGCTGTGCATAGAAACCAACCAGCTCCTAACTTCAGCTTGTTCAATTAAGCTTTGACAAAAAAAAAAAAAAATGGAAGCCGGTTTCTTTGCAGAACTGCACCATATTTTGCACTCTCCATTTTTAGAAGATCAACCCCAAAGTGTTTTTTTCTTTTCCTGTAATATAGCATTTTGACAGAAGGGAGTGGGGGATAGCCACATAGGTTTCCTCTTACCAAAACTGACTGGTTGCTACTAGCGAAATCTTCACATTATAGTACTCTTTTAAGTACAATCAGTTATCAGAACAGCTGCTAACATATAGAAAATCACAACATTATTCCCATGAAGATTGTCCTTTTTAGTTAGCCCTAGCCCAGAAACCTACATAGGAAGCGCAATAAAGCACAATTACTACATTACTACCTACACAATAGGGGACCAATTTCTCAAAATATGGTCAATGTAATTTACTGGAATTCACCATCATTTGTCACTGCTACTAACTTTTTCAGCACCAGATAAAGAGGGCTAAAGACCTCAGCCAAAACCTGTAACTGCTTCTGAGACTGGATTGATTGAAGAATGGCAAAAGTAAGTAAAAAATAAAGAGACAACCTGTGGGAAAATCAGGAAGTTCAGTTGGCAAATAAATGGTTAATGATCAGTTAACTGGAGAGATTTCCATTCACTTCCTGTCCCAGAAATATGACAGGGGGCAGGAATTGAGTGTCAATTTCTCTAAAGAAAAAGAGAAATTCCCTATTATATAATTGTCAATGTTTTCCCACCTGGAAGATTTTTATATACCTTGTATTCTAGTGACAACCCTAAAGCTTCAAATTTACCATCACTGTCTGCACCAATGACAGTGGTCACCAGGACAGTAAATGTGAGTGTCATTCTTTTTAGGGGAAACACAAACAGCAATAGAAACCTGACACAGATTTTACCCTTTCCACACTCTATTCAATACTACAAAAGCTGAGCAAATATAAAAGGTACAAACGAATGCAGCTCTATAATCATTTATAAGTAAATAAATGTTTTTTTTTTTAATTGCAAAACATGTAAGCACAAGGAGCCAATCAGTTAATGTGCTGACAAGAAACATGCAGATAGGAGGAGAAAGTAGAGATATGAGCTAATCACTGTGCTGCTTTTCCTTTTACTGTTCCATCACAAATTGGGGTTAGCCCAGGACAAGCTGGGCTCAGGGAAAGTGAGCTGACTTATGCTGGACATCAAATGGAGGACATCTAGCAGCAGAAAAAGTACAGTACAGATCTTAATTCAATAAAGTGAAAGCTGATCAGTTTCTATAGGTTACTGATCCTTAAAAGAGAAGTATGGGTTTTAAAAAAACAAACAGTTATACTTACCTAGGTGGATACAGCATCGGTCCAATGCTGCATCTGTCCCCCACCACCTCTAAGACTGAGAACTGAGCGATCAAAGGCTGCTGATTCCTCAGGCCTCAGTCTTTGGTGAGCAGAGAGCCAGAGACTGTCAGTCACTGGCTCTCTTCTCTGCCCCTCCAGTGCTCACTGAAGTGTTGGGCTGGGGAGGAGACGGTAGCAGCAGTCTCAGGCTCTCATTGGCATGCTAAGAGGCTGAGCCAGTTGCCAGTCCATGTATCTGGGTGAACTCCGACTGTAAAGTTGGGATCAATCCAGAGCCTGAACTGGTTGAGTGACTTCAGCCTCCAACAGACTTTAGCCTGCTGTCAGCTGAAAACGGGTCACAGGAAGTGTGCTCCTGTGATTAACAGAAGATATTGGGCCAAAAAAGCTTTGCCCATACTTCTCCTTAACAGTGAAACCAAATAAAATCCTTATTTTCCAAAAAGAAGGTATACACATTCACAACTTAAATAATATGTTACTCCAACATTTAATTTCTCTGATCTATGCCTGCTGTACCGTGTACTTGTATGAAAAAGTATCTTGTTCTCTTTGTAGTGCTTCCTTTGTGGTGTTCCTCCCAATCCCTATGCATTTCTATTAAAAACTGACCACACTAAATAGAAGAACACACCGTGATCAGTTCTCTAGCTATGCTGGAAGCGAAGCCTCCTCTCCAATGATCAGACTTGTCCTGACACCTCCCCCCACAGCCATTCACTGGGAAGATCAGTGTACTGTTGTTTCTCCTCCCCCAGCTTGTTTGCAGCTGAGAACAGAGGGAATGTAGTTCATAAAAAAGGGAAAAAAGGTGTTTATAATGTTTTTAAATCTCTGCACAAATGGTTTGCTTCTCATTTCTATTATCTCTCTTTAATGACCCTGTAATTCATTTTTCATTAAATTGTTTCTTACTGTGTTTCTCTGCCTTATGGTAACATCCTCCATTAGCTCCCAAACCTCTCCCTTTTCTCTCACTTCCTTTTGTTTTGAATGAACAGTGCACATTAGTTGAAGTCACATTCACTGTGCTATGCATACTACACATCTCTGAGTCCATAGTCCATAGACACTAGTTTATCTCATGAGCAGGCAAGAGAGGGTAGCTATGTACCTAACAAGCAGTAGGGCCATGGAGATTAAACGTAGCAACCTGCTAACAGAAAGTCATATAACACCAGCATACAAGAAAAAGGAAACTGAGAGCAATAAAAAGTATTTTCTGAGTTAAGAAATACATACTTGAATAAAATGTATTTTTTCTTAAACCAGAGTTTAGTGTCACTTTAACCACTTGCCGATTACAGTATGTATATTTCAGTTGCAGTTTGCAAGTGGTTTACTGGGATTATGGCTGAAGCTATCAGCTATAACCCCGGTACCGTTTTTTGCAGCTGACTTCTCATGAAAGCATTCCGAGTGGCTCATGAGCTGCTGAAATGCTTTCTGAAGCGGCGGGAGGGGACATCCGCTCCATACCATTTCCACCGGTTCACCGAGAAACAATCTGATGGTGAGGTCAGCTGCTCCCACAGGGGATCAAAGAGTAGATATTCTTTGATCGACTCTATGGGCTATATATTTTTTTTTTTTTTTTTTTAAGCAAAAGATCAATTTTTTTAAATCTTTTGCTTTTAAGGGTAAAGAAGTGATTTGGGGTCTTTTTGACTGCAGATCTCTCCATAAGATGTTTACATTCTTTGTAATAGGAATAAAAGTGATCAAAAGAAAAAAAAATAAGAGACAATGTAAAAATAAAAAAATTAAAAGTAAAATAAATAAGAAAAAAGAAAAACTTAAAGCAACCCATCCCTCCGTGCTCACGCACAAGCGAATGCATATGTATCTTATGCACGCATATGTAAACAGTGTTTTCACCACACATGTGAGGTCTCGCCATGAACATTAGAGCGATAACAAAAATTCTAGTGCTAAACCTCTTCTGTAACTTAGGTTACCTCTAAAGGCATTTAAAAATGTTGCCTATGGAGATTTTTAAATACTGTAGTTTTTCACCATTCCACGAGCATGTGCAATTTTTAAGCGTGACATGTTAGGTATCTTTTTACTCTGCATAACATCATCTTTCACATTTTTCAACAAAAAAAATGGGGTATATATTGTAAGGAGATTCTATATTACATTTCATTATTGATTAATTGTTGATTTTCACTCTGTTCATGATATGTTCAGGGTTTTGCTTATTTTGCTTTAATAATCAGAAAAATATCTTAGTATATTATAATGAAGGTCAGACTGTCTTATGATTTTACTAAAATATATCATCCTGTCTGTTTTTCCTCTTTTAATGTCAACATCGGAGGAAACATCTGCCTGTGGTTTTATCTCTGTACATTGTTGTTGGGCATAACAGCTAACATTAGTTTTTTTAGGGAAGCTGTGGTTGTCCAGCAGACAGTGACAGAGGATAAGGAATGTTTTGACCTATTAACTTGAACTACAGGGGTCACCATTTTAAAGATCACAAGATGTAGGCATTATTAATGTTTGGAAAATCACGAGATTGAGACACCCAGTATATGATTAAGAAATTACCGAATATGCTAATATGTATTATTATTTTGATTGGCCCCCAAATTGTGGGCAGAGTCTTGTAAAGACAGCATAAAACAGCGAATCCAAAAATAAAGAATTGTAATCATTTCAGCATACCTAGTGTGTGTATGTGTTATTGATTAACCGCCGGCGAGGACCTCCACTGAGCCACCTCCAAGAGCCTAGGCCACAAGGAGAAGACGGGCACCTAACAGTTTTGGTACCAGAAGTGGGGTGTTTTGAACAGGTAAGTCACCTACCTTTTTGCCTATTTTTTGGTAATTGGTGTTGATGCTTGCCTTGTTCAAATAACCTTGTATGTCCACCCACTTACATAACTGTGCCTTCGCAACGGGCTAGGCTGGCCCCTTGGAGGGTTAAGGGCTCGCAGGTTTTTTGGTTTTTTGTAGTCTGACTAGGTTGGTCTGACTGTGTTGAGTAGATATATAGATATATGTGTGTTTAAAACTCGGGAAGTATAGAATACGCCCGTAGTATAAGGAGTGGCTTAGTGGACGCCCAATTTTTGGGGAAAATATTGAAAAGTGCACTTAGTATACTTATTATAACATGTTCATATAATGTAACTTTATTTTGCCACTGTATATATAAGATTTTGCTTGTTTTCTTGCTTGTTTTGCTTTTAGGTACCACTGTAAGTATTTAGAGTGTATAGAGTATTAGAGAATTAGAGATAAGTGTATGATAATATATGTGTATGACAACTGAATGTAAAGTACTGTATTGATTTAGAGGGATTTTGTTAAGATATTGTATTACACATATATGTACTAAATGAACAACCTAAGACAGGAGCCTGACTGTAGTGAGATAGCGCCCGCCTGCCCACGTTGCACCTTTGGTCTACTGTTCCTTAGTGTTGACAGGACGTGGATCCTGCTCACTACTAGACCAACCGGATTTTCATACCGGCTTGGTGCAAGGGGGGTATATCCTGCCACAAGAAGGGGCACTTTACACCGGGTACTAAGAATTAACCTTCATAGCTATTTCAGCCCCACTGCCATAAGAGACCAAGGGACTTACTCCCAAGTCAGGGAACAGATTATAGCACAAACAGGTTGCTTTCATCTCTGTCCCTGTACTAGTCATACACTGCCAAGGTTGTTAGATGGGGAATTCTGCAGCAACCCAGACCATGGCCAATCCATCTCCCTATGAGTATGTTAAAAACACACTACCGGGATCACAGGTAGAACCGTTTTGGACACAGGTCAGAGACAGGTGCCAACAGCTGGGGATACATGACCCAGGGCCAGTGGGACCCTGTTCTGAGGACGAGTGGAAGGAAGTGAGCAAAGTGTGTCAGGTACACAAGCACTCCTACCCACCCGGGAAATGGGAAGACATCCAGTATATGAAAAATTGTTACAAAATATGGAATAAATGCCTAGCCAAATATAAAACAGAGTATGTGACTAAAGCCCCCACACCAAAACCTGTAAATTCACCCGCCCTTTCACAGCAACCCGAAGCACCCCCCCTTATGTGATGGTTAAACAGGAGGATGGAACATTGGGTCCATGTCTTCAGCTGTATCCATCTTTGGATCCAGCAGTATTAGCTACCATGGTATATGGTGCAGCTGATCAGGCGCAGGTTACACGATGGGAAAACGAAAGTAGAAACAGGGAAGAGGAAGTCCGGGCAGAAGGTATACGTAGGAGAGAAGAAGAGAGGATTAGGAGGTTGGATCCGAAGGAAAGGGAATTAGAAGAGAAGTTAAAAGAGCTCAAGAAAAGGGAGGAAGAGCTAGAACGTTACAAAAGAGAGCTAGATAAGAGGGATGGTGAGATGAGAGAGTATTCTGCGATAGCTAAGGAAGAAAGGGATGGAATGTCCCTGGAAAAGGGAGAAGAGGAAGGAGTCAGGAAGTTAAGCCCCAGGGAAAAGGAATGGGAGGAGAAACAGAAAGAATTTAATAAGAGACAGCAGGAAGAGGAAGAAAGGATACAGAGGAAAAGGGAAGATTTAGAGGCGTACGAGAAGAAACTAGAGAAAAAGGCAAGAAGGATTAAGGAAGCTGAAGAAAAGATAATTTCACAGCCATCCACTACACTCAGAAGCCAGAAACCCCCACAGGAGGAAAGGGAGCAGGGTGAATCCTCTACTGAGGAAAGAGAAATGGAAGTGGACCAGGAAACTCTAGGTGCCACCTTTAAAGCACCACTCATGCATATAGGGGAGACGGTAGTCCATATTCCCCTACCCCTAGGCACACTGTCAAAAATAAAGGAGTTATGCCCCAGCCCAAAGAAAAGCCCTAGGGAGGCTGGTGCTTTCCTTGCAAAATACAGTGCAGGGACAAGCCTGGATAAAGAAGATATAGCAGGGATTCTTAGTATAGTTGACCCTGACAGCCCAGAGGGGCATCCCGTAGAGGCCTTATGGACAGCCCACATAGAGGAAAATAAAGATTGGGTGTCTTTTTGGAAAGGTATGGGGAATCATTGGTCTGCTATATACAAGGGTTCATCTGCACTTCAGGAACTTGTCCTAGCAAAACAGGGACCGAAGGAAAAGTTCTATGAATTTTGTACCCGGGTATATAGTCTGTGGAAAGCAGTAGATAACGCCAACCCCCAATTGTTCACCACCACCATTATGGCTGGTGGCGATACGAAGGTGACACAGTTGCTTAAATTCACTAATCCAAAGTGGGCAGAACAACCCCCAGATGAATTTATGAAAGATGCTAGGTCACGAGAAACATCAGGGGTATTTGAACAGAAGGGTGGCATTTTTCCCTCCCTAACACCAACCTAGACTCTGCCAACTGGTGGGACTCCGCCCACCCACATAATGACAATGCAACCTTATCCACCAATGCAATCTTATCCCCCAGACCAGGCTTACCCACCAGACCAGGGGTGCTTTAACTGTGGGGAACTGGGGCACTGGAAGTCCCAATGTCCCTACAGAATTAGAACAAACGCCCAGAGAGGAAGAGGTAGGAATCTTAACACCGGCCCCCGTCGCCTTCAGGATATCAGGTATCCTCACCCACCACAACCCCAACCACCCCCACCACAACCCCAACCACCCCCACCACAACCCCAATACCAGCCTCAGCCTAACAGACCACCCCCACGCATTCCGATGCAGTGGCCATCCGCTCGGCGGACACCACAATAGGGATGCCAAGAGTATGTCCCGTCCCTCAGCCTTGTGTGTTATAATCCATCATGGAAAAGTCTTCCACAGGTACTATTGCGAGTAGACAATCACCTGGTATGTCTACTTTTGGATTCAGGGGCTACATTCAGTAGTCTGAATGATGCCATATATGACACACCGCACTGCACTGAGGGAAACTCTATTGGTATAAATGGGACATCAGTTACCCACCCCATCACTCCACCATTGCCCGTGGCTACTCCAGAAGGGCAGGAACTGTGCACTCAGAGTTTTGCTGTCCTTGTGGATTGCCCAGTATCTTTAATGGGGAGGGACCTACTCTCAAAACTGAATATCACCATTAAATTTGACAGAGGGGGCTCCCTCACTGCCAGCTCACCGTTCTGTGATTTACATGCTCCAAAGAGACACACTTTCAGGGGACTCTTTGCATCATTGCCACCCACTCTAGAAACACATGCTATATGGGCAGACAACAAAGGGAGTGTGGGTTTTATCAACTGTACACCCTACACACCACAAATGCGTCCAGACGCTGTAGTACAATATCACAAGCAATACCCCCTGCCACTTGAAAAAATTGAAGGCATCACACCATTAATCAATGATTACATAGCAAAAGGGATTCTGAAACACATCATAAGCCCCTGGAATACACCAATCTACCCTGTGAAAAAGGCAAATGGGGAATGGAGGCTTGTACAGGACCTAAGGGCCGTGAACAAGCAGGTTATACCTCTGCCACCTTTGGTAGCAGATATTTCTTTCATTTTTTTGAAAATACCTGCTGATTCCCTTTGCTACACAGTAGTAGACCTGGCGAACGCGTACTTTAGCATCCCGATCGATGATGGGGTATCGCCCATGTTCTCATTCTCATGGGGGGGAAAAAAGCAGTTGACCTGGTCAAGATTACCTCAGGGGTATGTGGACAGTCCCGCAGCCTTCTCCATGGTCCTTAATGAGACAATTAAGTCATGGACTGCTGAGCGCGGATCGGTGCTAATACAGTATGTGGACGACTTGCTCCTGTGCAGTCGATCTGCTGAAGATTGTGCGGTCGATTCCACATCTCTGTTACATCACCTGGCCAGGTCTGGCCACCTAGCATCGCGGAAGAAGATACAATGGTGTCAAAGTCAGGTAGAATACCTGGGATGCATTCTGAAGGAGGGAACCAGGCTGGTATCCCCCAAACGTGCCGCAGCCCTGCAGGCTCTCAGTCCTCCAAGAGACAAAGCAACTTTGCTCTCATTCTTGGGCGCAATTGTATATTGCCGCCAATGGATCCCAGATTGTTCATATTATGATGGCATTCTGAGGGAGGCTACCTTGTCCACCGCCCCAAAGACAGTAGATTGGACAACAGAAAGGCTCTGTGCTTTTCAGGCCTTGTTAAAAAGTCTGACTCAGGCCCCCGCCCTGGGATTGATAGAATATGGCAAACCCTTTCAATTATACTGTGTGGTATCGGGAAATTCTTCTGCTGCGGTTTTGACACAGCAACATGGAACCGGGTACCGACCAGTCTCCTATCTCTCAAAAAAGTTGCCTACCCAAGTACAGGGGATGCCATCTTGTCTACAAAACCTTGCTGCTTGTGCTATGGCAGTTCAGGAGGCTAACAAATCAGTATTAAGCCATGAACTGACTCTCTACACTACTCATTCAGTAACTCACCTTCTGCAAAACATGAACACACAGCATATGACAGCACAAAGGCTTAGTGGGTATGAGATCACACTTCTGAATACTGATAACCTCACCCTCAAACACGCACCACCAAGTAATCCCACTGTCCGTCTTTTACATTCTTTGCTCAAGCTGCCACGAGACCCTGATCAGAAGCACAATTGTGTTGAACAGGTTGCAGCAATAACCAGCCCTCGCCCAGATCTCACTGACATTCCCTTACCAGGAGTACAGGATGTCTTCATAGACGGCAGTTGTACTCGCCCCTCTGATGCAACATTCCTGACAGGGTATGCCATTGTCCAACTACCTGATGTGGTGTTGGAAGCAAAAGCCTTACCACCCTCCTCGGCACAGGTAGCAGAATTGGAGGCACTCACAAGAGCTTGCATACTTTTCTCTGATGAGGAGGTAAACATCTACACAGATAGTAGGTACGCTTTTGGCGTAACGCACGACTATGGCGTAATCTGGGCGAATAGAGGATTTAAAACCGCTGACAACAAGCCAATCGCCAACTCTACGCAAATTAAAGCACTCCTGCAAGCGATTCTTCTCCCAAAGAGGATAGCGGTCGTCAAGGTAAAAGCACATTCATCGGATAACAGCAGAGTTTCCAAAGGAAACGCTCTGGCAGACAGAGAAGCAAAAAAAGCCGCTGCCCTGTACATTGGTCAGCCAGCCCCCACAACAATGTTCTTCAAAGAACATTTTACATCACCCAACTTTAAAACCGTTGTGGCACAAATACAGGGATTAGCTACAGAGGAGGATGTTTCTTTTTGGGTCAAGGATGGCTTGACCAAGGACCATGAAGGTCTTTGGTCAAAAGAGGGGAAGATATTGGGAATACCAGAATCAAGCAGTGTTCTCATACTTTCCTATCTCCATGGTCCAGGACATATAGGTACCACCGCCCTAACAAACATATACACAAAGTCTTTCTGCACAAACAACTTAAGTAAACAGGCAAAACTCCTCACCAGCAGTTGTCTAACCTGTGCACAAAACAATGTCCAAGGGAAAAATCATGGATTACATGGCCACCTGCCCTCACCCCTGGGTCCCCTAACAGATTTGCAAATAGACTTCACACACATGCCCAAACAAAAAGGTAATTTGAAATGCCTTTGCGTGATCGTATGCAAATGGTCAGGCTGGGTTGAAGGAATTCCTTGTACAGGTGAGACTGCTAAAATTGCTGCCAAATGCCTACTGAACCATTGGGTTTGTAGGTTCGGAATACCAACGGCCATATGGTCAGACAGAGGGCCTGCCTTCAGCTCCTCTGTTACACAGACTTTAGCTAAGCTACTAGGCTTACAGTGGAAACTGCACATCCCTTACCACCCACAAAGTGCAGGAGTAGTGGAAAGAATGAATAGGAACATTAAGGACAAGTTAAAAAAGGCCACGGGGGGCACCATGAAAGGATGGTTGGATTACCTTCCTTCTGTCCTATTCCAGATCAGGACAACACCACATGCTAGAACAAAACTCTCGCCCTTTGAGATTTTGATGGGAGTTCCTGCAAACATAGAGCTGCCCCTCTTAGATCAAAATACTGACATTAACATCTATTCTCAACAGGAACTGTACGTGAAAAATCTGGTAAGTATGCTACAGGATATGAACGAACAAGTCTCTGTCACCTTTTCTCCTCTTTCAACAGAACCTACTCATCCCTTCATCCCAGGAGACAAAGTACTGGTGAAACAACTGGCACACAAAAAGAAGGTTGGACCCATTTTCTCTGGACCTTGGAAGATAGAGAAGGTTTCCAGAACTGCTGTACTGACCGATCTAGGAAACACCTGGATCCACGCCAGCCGGTTAAAGAAGTGTCCACAGCAACCCCAGACCCCTGACCCTCCACCAGCACCCCAAGACTTCTCTCTTCAGGAACAGCGACCAGATTTGAAGGACATTCAAGAAGGCATAAAACAAATCTCTCTGGACGACGAGACGAATCCCCCACCAACAGGAAGAAACGTGTAACAGAACTTTGCACACAGTACCTGACAAAATGATTTCCACCTTTGTGTCAGGAAAAACATTATGCCTCTGGACATGTCTGATTCTAATAGTATTCCTACCTACTTGGTTAATAGCGAATTGTGTGTATCATCCAGAAGGTTTAGGGCTACTAAAAGGGATATGTGGAAAGGCCCAGACAGCCAAAGCACCTAGCATAAAATATAAAAGAAGTATGTCCCCCACTGAACCCCCTTCAGGTTTCACTGACAAGATGTCGTTGTTGAGGTTTAAGTACAGTTATGCACAAAAGTCTGGTTTTGAGAAATGTTGGATATGTAGCAAACTCCACCCCAGTACAGCCAGAATCCCATTGATGGCCATTCCCTTAAACATCACTCCTTTTTTGAATGGAACACCCCCCATAATTCTTGCGAATGTCATAAGAAAAAGTCCCAATAAGCCCCTCAGTTTTCAAATTGTGGGCAGGAGCCACGCTCCAGATTGGTGTTTCATACTGGGAAACATTTCCAGGGGAGCTGAGGTGTGCAAACGGTCAAAACTTAATGTCTCCATGGCTTCCCTTACCGACAACTCACTTTTTCGCACCTCAGACCCTGTGATAAATGCTACCATCTATGACCTTTTTAATTCTAGTTCCCACTCCATGGTCGCACAGTTATTAGCTCTGCTGATGGCATCTGGTCATTCAAAGGGTGCAAGGACCGTTGTTAGTCAACGACCCTTGGCATTAGGTAACACAACTTACATCTGTTGTGGCAAGCTGCTCTGTTACCCATGGATTCCTGAAGAACCTCAGGGATGGTGCTACCTTGCTAAAATAGTTCCTGTAATGGGAGTAGTTGGGGACAATGGGCAAGGACACCTACTTAAAGCTAGCACCCACCCAAGATACCCTCTAAAACATCTTGGAAAGAGAGAAATGTTCCTAGAGAAAGATATGACCTGGGCTTGGTTCCCTTCCTGGACAGGTTGGGGAATAGATTTGATGAAGAGACTAAATAACTACACCTCAATCATTGATGAGATCTTGGAGAAGGACTCTGATGACATCTCAAAATTAAACCTAGAAACCAGAGCTATTAGAAAACAACTGGAGCTTCATGACCTGGCTATAGAAAGCATGAGCGCAGCCCTCACTGGCCTCTGTGAAATTACTGAGGACTATGAATGCTGCACTTGGATACACAACACGAGTATCGAGATCCCTGATTACTATGACATCATTACACAACACAGAAAAGAGGTAAACAAGCTACAACAGGATGCAAGGGATATTGGGAAAACATGGGACCCTTTCTCTACCGGTTTCAGTTTGGGAGGTCTCACTTCATGGTTTAAGAACACTGCAATGACAATTTTTACCATACTGCTTTTCATATTGTTCTTGTATGCATGCTTCATGTTACTTAAATGCCTCTACAAAAAGGGTAGCGAAGCACCTTCCGAAACCATGAAGCTGACTTCCATTACCAGAGATCCCACTGTATGGTACGAGAACCAGGAAAATGAGGCCGAGGGATATGAATCCTTAAGGCATGATGAAAAGGTAGCCGAGGAATATGACTCCTTGAGGCGTGACGAAAAGGTAGAATGACCATTTCGATGATATCGAATGGTCAAAGGGAGGATTGTAAGGAGATTCTATATTACATTTCATTATTGATTAATTGTTGATTTTCACTCTGTTCATGATATGTTCAGGGTTTTGCTTATTTTGCTTTAATAATCAGAAAAATATCTTAGTATATTATAATGAAGGTCAGACTGTCTTATGATTTTACTAAAATATATCATCCTGTCTGTTTTTCCTCTTTTAATGTCAACATCGGAGGAAACATCTGCCTGTGGTTTTATCTCTGTACATTGTTGTTGGGCATAACAGCTAACATTAGTTTTTTTAGGGAAGCTGTGGTTGTCCAGCAGACAGTGACAGAGGATAAGGAATGTTTTGACCTATTAACTTGAACTACAGGGGTCACCATTTTAAAGATCACAAGATGTAGGCATTATTAATGTTTGGAAAATCACGAGATTGAGACACCCAGTATATGATTAAGAAATTACCGAATATGCTAATATGTATTATTATTTTGATTGGCCCCCAAATTGTGGGCAGAGTCTTGTAAAGACAGCATAAAACAGCGAATCCAAAAATAAAGAATTGTAATCATTTCAGCATACCTAGTGTGTGTATGTGTTATTGATTAACCGCCGGCGAGGACCTCCACTGAGCCACCTCCAAGAGCCTAGGCCACAAGGAGAAGACGGGCACCTAACATATATTGTGTTTTGTTTTTGTTTTTTTTTTAATTTTTAAAATGTATTTTTTTCCCAAAAATTGTGTTTGAAAAAAACGCTCCGCAAATACTGTGTGGGATAAAAAATTGCAACTTTTGCAAATTTTATTCCCTAGTGCAGTAATGGCGAACCTTTTTGAGCCTGAGTGTCCAAACTGCAGCACATAACCAACGTATTCTTTTCAAAGTGCCAACACTGAATTAAACCTGCCAGCGGCTCCGTAAAGAGACTGGGACTGATCACCCCTTTAAATGAGCCCCAAGGGACCAAAAACATATGATTCTGCCCAAAAAAAAAAACTTTGTGCTTTTTCAAATGAGGAAACGCTCAGGTGTGAGCCGGGCCATTGACGGTAATGAGGGTCTTCATCATGGTTGGTGTGATTCGTAAATCACACAATCAATATACTATATATATAGACACTGGGGCCATACATTTAAGATGAAAATGGTAATTACCTGTTAGTAAAAAAGTGGTTTCTACTGATGTCCCAATGGTGTCCTCCAAGGCAAAGCACTGTGGATACAGCCTACCTGGGGTTCTAAATATGGCACCGGATGCATGTACGCAGCTCAGAGGATTACTGCGCATGCATAGGTTGGCTCTGGGACCAACTGAGCCTGGATGGCATGGCGCTGCCCCAACATCATGTGGGGTGGTGCCATGCATTCTAAGTCCACTGGCGCACGTGCGCAGCTCCACCAGTCCACAGGCAGACCCCCCAGAAAGGAGTCCCTATCTGGCACTGATGATGCCAATCCAATGAGCCCCACGCGAGCCAATCACAGGGGACACCCCATGCGCCGAGTGGAGACAGCCCTACAGCAGAGACACTCCCCCAATCCCCAGGTAACCAGCCAAACTAAGGCAAAATAATCACAGTACTGTGTAGGGGAAAATTGTGTGACATTATGCATTGATACATAAAGAGAAACACATTGATGTGCAGAGATATGGAGACATATAAAACATTTCTGAGGTTTGGCTGCCTGGGGTAGAGATCCAGGCAACTTTGCTTGCGTGCCCACAGAGAGGGCTCTGAGTGCCAGCTGTGGTATGTGTGCCATAGGTTCGCCGTTGCTGCCCTACGGTCTCTGCTAAAAAAAAAATGTACAATGTTTGGGGATTCTAAGTAATGTTCTAGCAAAAAATACTGAATTAAACTTGAAAAGGAAATAAGTGCAGCGCTAAAGAAAAAATAATGATATAGAAAATATTCAAAATGTGCAACACTTAGTATTGGTGCTCATGTGCGAAAATGGGTATATGTATAAACCACATAATAAGCAAAGCGAACTTGAATGTTAGGTAATCAATGAAGTTACTGTGAAAAAGAAATTTGTATATGAAAATACACCAATATAAATGGATATATAAAAATACAACACATATATGACACAAGCAACCACTAAAGTGCTAAATATACAGTCAGGTCCATAAATATTGGGACATTGACACAATTCTAATCTTTTTTGCTCTATGCACCACCACAATGGATTTGAAATGAAACAAACAAGATGTGCTTTAACTGCAGACCTTCAGCTTTAATTTGAGGGTATTTACATCCAAATCAGGTGAACGTTGTAGGAATTACAACAGTTTGTGTATGTGCCTCCCACTTTTTAAGGGACCAAAAGTAATGGGACAATTGGCTGCTCAGCTGTTTCATGGTCAGGTGTGTGTTATTCCCTCATTATCCCATTTACAAGGAGCAGATAAAAGGTCCAGAGTTAATTTCAAGTGTGCTATTTGCATTTGGAATCTGTTGCTGTCAGCTCTCCATATGAGATCCAAAGAGCTGTCACTATCAGTGAAGCAAGCCACTATTAGGCTGAAAAAAACAAAACAAACCCATCAGAGAGATAGCAAAAACATTAGGTGTGGCCAAATCAACTGTTTGGAACATCCTTAAAAAGAAAGAACGCACCGTGAGCTCAGCAACACCAAACGACCCGGAAGACCACGGAAAACAACTGTGGTGGATGACCGAAGAATTCTTTCCCTGGTGAAGAAAACACCCTTCACAACAGTTGGCCAGGTCAAGAACACTCTCCAGGAGGTAGGTGTATGTGTGTCAAAGTCAACAATAAAGAGAAGACTTCACCAGAGTGAATACAGAGGGTTCACCTCAAGATGTAAAACATTGGTGAGCCTCAAAAACAGGAAGGCCAGATTAGAGTTTGCCAAACAACATCTAAAAAAGCCTTCACAGTTCTGGAACAGCATCCTATGGACAGATGAGACCAAGATCAACTTGTACCAGAGTGATGGGAAGAGAAGAGTATGGAAAAGGAAAGGAACTGCTCATGATCCAAAGCATACCACCTCATCAGTGAAGCATGGTGGTGGTAGTGTCATGGCGTGGGCATGTATGGCTGCCAATGGAACTGGTTCTCTTGTATTTATTGATGATGTGACTGCTGAAAAAAGCATCAGAATAAATTCTGAAGTGTTTCAGGCAATATTATCTGCTCATATTCAGCAAAATGCTTCAGAACTCATTGGACGGCGCTTCACAGTGCAGATGGACAATGACCCGAAGCATACTGTGAAAACAACCAAAGGCTTTTTTAAGAGAAAGAAGTGGAATGTTATGCAATGGCCAAGTCAATCACCTGACCTTGAGCATGCATTTCACTTGCTGAAGACAAAACTGAAGGCAAAATGCCCCAAGAACAAGCAGGAACTGAAGAGAGTTGCAGTAGAGGCCTGGCAGAGCATCACCAGGGATGAAGCACAGCGCCTGGTTATGTCTATGCGTTCCAGACTTCAAGCTGTAATTGACTGCAAAGGATTTGCAACCAAGTATTAAAAAGTGAAAGTTTGATGGATGATTATTAATCTGTCCCATTACTTTTGGTCCCTTAAAAAGTGGGAGTCACATATACAAACTGTTGTAATTCCTGCACCATTCACCTGATTTGGATGTAAATATCCTCAAATTAAAGCTGAAAGTCTGAAGTTAAAGCACATCTTGTTTGTTTCATTTCAAATACATTGTGGTGGTGTATAGAGCCAAAAAGGTTAGAATTGTGTCGATGTCCCAATATTTATGGACCTGACTGTAGTTCATGTGCATAAAATACATTGATTAAAAAACATCCAACTTATATAAAGTGGCATCAAGTGCTTAGTGCATAAAATTCCAGGGTTCATAAAGTAAATGAGTGACAGTTCCTCAGATGGATAGAGAGGCGCCTCCAAAGCAAAGCCAGATAGTTTTCAAATTCCCAAGGTGGAACAAGAGGGGCCACGCCACCCTAGTGTGGTAAAAAGGGGGGCTTATCAGAAGTTTTTGACCACAATGAAGCGGCCAATATATGCCTTAATATAATCACAGCTCCAATCCTGGTCTCATCAGGCGCAAGGCAATCTCTTAGCTGGATAAACACCACTTCCAGACCAATCTATATAGCTCAACCACTCATATGTATAGAGACAGAAGAAAGAAGTTGACCATAGTGAAGTCCTGCATATAAAATAACTACAGTGCCTTGAAAAAGTATTCAAACCCCTTGAAATTTTCCACATTTTGTCATGTTATGAACAAAAACATAAATGTATCTTATTGGGATTTTATGTGATAGACCAACACAAAGTGGTACATAATTGTAAAGTGGAACTAAAAGGATAAATGGTTTTAATTTTTTTTTACAATTAAATATGTGAAAAGTGTGACGTGCATTTGTATTCAGCCCCCCCGAGTCAATACTTTGTAGAGCCACCTTTCACTCCAATTACAGCTATAAGTCTTTTTGGGTATTTCTCTACCAGCTTTGCACATCTAGACAGTGACATTTTTGCCCATTCTTCTTTGCAATATAGCTTAAGCTCTGTCAGATTGGATGGAGAGCAACTGTGAACAGCAATTTTCAGGTCTTGCCACAGATTCTCAATAAGATTTAGGTCTGGACTTTGACTGGGCCAGTCTAACACATAAATATGCTTTAATCTAAACCATTCCATTGTAGCTTTGGCTGGTTGTTTAGGGTCGTTGTCCTGCTGGAAGGTGAACCTCCATCCCAGTCTCAAGTCTTTTGCAGACTCTAACAGGTTTTCTTCTAAGATTGCCCTGTATTTTGCACTATCCATTTTCCCATCAACTCTGACCAGCTTTCCTATCCCTGCTGAAGAAAAGCATCCCCACAAAATTATGCTGCCACCACTATGTTTCACAGTGGGGATGGTGTCGTTCAGGGTGATGTGCAGCGTTAGTTTTCTGCCACACATAGCGTTTTGCTTTTAGGCCAAAAAGTTACATTTTGGTCTCATCTGACCAAAGCACCTTCTTCCACATGTTTGATGTGTCCCCCACATGGCTTCTCACAAACTGCAAATGGGACTTCTTATGGCTTTCTTTCAACTATGACTTTCTTCTTGCCACTCTTCCATAAAGGCCAGATTTGTGGAGTGCATGACTAATAGTTGTCCTGTGGACAGTAGACATACGCACACTGAAATATTTTGTTTCGGAATTTCATTTTCGTCCAAAAAATACATTTATTTAGTTACTCCCGAAATTCGTTTTTATTTTTTTCGTTTTTCGTTAAAAATTGCATTCGTCCGAAAATCCAAATTAATTAAGGTCAAATCTGTCATTGAAGGCTTATGATGTCTGTCGAATGTTCAAAGAGGATTCAACGGAGCAGCTAAACTGTACGTGTACATTTCCAGTCGAATTTTCCACCTACAAGCTAGCTGTAGTAGAATTCTAATGTTGTATGACTAGCAATAATTATATTTATTAATTATTTTACTAGTCAACCAACATTAGAATTTTTCTATAGAATATGGGCAGATGCATTTAACCGGAGTGTACGATTGCAGCTTCGTACAGTTTAGCTGCTCCATCGAATCTTCTTAGAACTTTCGACAGACACCATAAGCCAAGGATTCAACGTTTGTATGTTTTTCTTTGCTTTGTCAAATCTTCATCGTTCATGTTGAATGGTCTACTCTACCCCAGCAGTCAGCCAACTTTCACATTCATTTCTCAATCTCCAAGTGCAATAGCGGGCGCGGCATCCGACGTTGTGTCAGATATTGATATGGCGTTATAATATAGAATCTATAATAATAAATCCCCCTCCTCAACACGGGCAGCCTCTGAGGCTATCACAACACTAGCAACACTAGTATCACTATCAAGTTCACAACACTAACACAATAGCAGCAGATTATTATGAAAAAGTTAAGTTGAACTGTAGCTTGCTTCACTATTGTTCTGCTGCTGTGCTTATGCTTAATTTCTAAATAATTCAGGTTCTCTGACAAACGGACCAGCTAAGATTGACTGTCTTCTGAAATGATTCAGTGTGTGTGTCTCTCTCTGCTAGCAAATCGTAAGTGAAAGTAAGTTGGCTATACGTGTGTACTTAGTTCTAGCTATTTTACTGCCCCTCCTCTTTGGTTACAATCGGCCAATAACATTCATCATCATCATTATTTTTATTTTACTTCCCCCACCCAATTCTAGCAGCGATCTTTTCTCACTATGTCAAATCTTTTCTCTCTATGTTGAATCTTTTCTCTCTACGTAGAATAATCTTGGACTAATAGAGTTAAAGTTAGGCACATTCGACCACAGGTTCGATAGACACAGATTGTTATTGTCAGCATCATGTCGAATCTCCTATCTATATCAAATTGTCGTCGCAATGAAAACTAAAGTAAAGCATTTGTTTATGTTGGATCTTTCAGTTTTCGTATCCTGCACTTTCGTTATCATTTGTTAAAACGATAACGAAAATACCTAAAATTTGGGCGAAAATGCATTCGGACGAAAACAAATGCACATGTCTAGTGGACAGATTCTCCCACCTGAGCTGTGGATCTCTGCAGCTCCTCCAGAGTTACCATGGGACTCTTGACTGCTTCTCTTAATTCTCTCCTTGCCTGGCCTGTCAGTTTAGGTGGAAGGCCATGTCTTGGTAGGTTTGCAGTTGTGCCATACTCTTTCCATTTTTGGATGATGGATTGAACAGTGCTCCGTGAGATGTTCAAAGCTTGGGATATTTTTTTAACCTAACCCTGCTTTAAACCTCTCCATAACTTTATCCCTAACCTGTCTGGTCTGTTCCTTGGCCTTCATGATGCTGTTTGTTCACTAAGGTTCTCTAACAAACCTCTGAGGGCTTCACAGAACAGCTTTATACTGAGATTAAATTACACACAGGTGATCTCTATTTACTAATTAGTTGACTTCTGAAGGCAATTGGTTCCACTAGATTTTAGTTAGAGGTATCAGAGTAAAGGGGGCTGAATACAAATGCACGGCACACTTTTCAGATATTTATTTGTAAAAAATTTTTAAAACCATTTATCATTTCCTTTCCACTTCACAATTATGTGCCAATTTGTGTTGGTCTATCACATAAAATCCCAATAAAATACATTTACGTTTTTGGCCGCATCATGACAAAATGTGGAAAATTTCAAGGGGTGTGAATACTTTTTTCAAGGATCTGTATTTGTTAAAAAATATCGCACTTACAAAGCACTTGTATAAAGTTTGCCAGTACCAGGCTCTGCATGTAAATACAAAAAATCCAACAGCCAGATTCCAAGATTATTTTTATTTACTGAATTATACTTTTAAACAAAAAGTGCCAGAAAAAGCCTGGTTGGCAAGTACCTATGAAAAGGAAATAACACAGAATATAAAAAAAATACTTTACAATGTTGCATCATCAAGCTTATATAAAATAATTAGCTTTAAAAATGTTTAGCCAGCACTGATTTGCTAAAGAACAGCATTTGTTTTAATGGAGCATTTACTGTATGTTTAGAAATCTCTCCTTGTACTTTTCAATCAAGTCTCCTATCACCACCTTTATGCAGTTCTGAAGTTGTTGCCAAAGGGATTTTTGTAAATTATACATCCTGAGTCTATATATAACTACACAATACTCCCTAAGCTGAGAATACCCATCGGTTATACAGAAATCCGTATTTTGGCCAGAGGAAAGAGGAAGACTTGAAACAGCCTAGTCACATATCTCCCGCAGCTTAGCAATACTGAATTCCTCCTGCCATCACTGCTGTAATATGCACTCTGTTTTATTGTCTGCTAAGACAGTTGAGACAGTGTCCTCAGGAGTCCCTTGTTCACTCCTGAATCACTTACTTACACATGAGGTGCTAAACTGCGATTTGGGCAGATCCACATGACAGAAACATATCTACGGATCACGATTGCCTTTGCCACCTTTGTAGAAGTGACTCAGGCTATGCGAGGCTGTTTGTTAAAATGCATTGCTTTCTTTTACTGTCACTGCAATTTCAGTTCCTGTTTTTTCCACTTTGCAGATTAGTTATTTGCTGCAAGTACAAAATATACAAAACCTCCTAAGTCACAAATTCAACTGAATTGGCTCTTTCCATGCCAGTCGAGACATGAAACGCCACACTGTTCTTACAGCAACCGTAACAAGTGCGCATAGACAAAGGGCGTTGAATAGCCACTGGCAACAGAGAAGCAGGCATTCCTTTTAAGAAAGAAGCTCTTTTCAGGCTTTCACAGATAGCTATGTGAACTGGATAAAGAGGACTGGTCATAGATTCCGTAAGATTAACTTGTCCCTAAAATCCACAGCCAGGGGACTGGCCTTGTAGCTAGTGGATGCTGTACTATTTTATTTTATTTAAAATAAATCACACAGAAAATTTTAGCACTTAACCACTGGACCTCCGGAAGATTTACCCCCCCTTCCTGACCAGGCCATTTTTACGTTACTTTAACTGACAATCACACAGTCATGCGGCGCTGTACCCAAACAAAATTGATGTCCCTTTTTCCCACAAATAGAGATTTCTTTTGGTGGTATTTGATCACCTCTGCAGTTTTTATTTTTTTGCGCTATAAACAAAAGCAAAAACAAAGAATTTTGAAAAAAACAACATTTTTTACTTCCTGCTCTAAAACACATCCAATAAAAAAAAAATGTAAAAAAAATGAAATGTCTGCATCAATTTAGGCCAAGGTGTATTCTACTACATATTTTTGGTAAAAATAATCCCAATAAGCAAATACTGATTGGTCTGCGGAAAATTTATAGTGTCTACAAACTATGGGATATATATATAATAAGATACATAGATAGATAGATAGATAGATAGATAGATAGATAGATAGATAGATAGATAGATAGATAGATAGATAGATAGATAGATAGATAGATAGATAGATAGATAGATATTTTGTTTTAGTAATGGCGGGGATCAGCGACTTATAGCAGCACTGCGATATTGCAGCAGACAAATTAGATACCTGACACTTTTGATACTTTTTTTGGGAACCAGTGACACTAATACAGTGATCAGTGCTAAAAATATGCACTTTCACTGTACTAATGACACTGGCAGAGAAGGGGTTGACATCAGGGGCGTTCAAAGGATTAAATGCATTCCTAGCTGGTGTTTCAGTGTAGTGGGGGAGGTGCTTTTACTAATTGAAGGTATGGATCGGTGTTTCTGCTTTACAGGAACACAGGATCCATGCCTTCTGTACTGACAGAATGGCAATCTGCCTTGTTTACTTAGGCAGACTGCCATTCCACCTGTGTACCAAACAATCTGTGGTTGCCGGTGGACATCGGGTCTGTGGGACTTGCTGATTAGGTCCTGCTGTGTAAAATCCCAGCGGGAGCGAACTGCCGGTGGCGTGCCCAAACCCCAGAAGTGCAGGATCTTGTATATATATATGCTTGATCCTGCTTGGCCCCCCTGTAGCAGTAAATGCGCTATGGGGTGGTTGGCAAGTGGGTAATATCTGTCATTGCCTTAAGAAAGCCAAAAAAGATGTTCCAAAACTTTGCACAAATTCGGTTTTCTGACATTTTACTAGCTACATGCTTTTCCTTTATCGATGATTTACTAAGAAGTAAAGAAAGGGTAACAGACATGGAGGGAGTTTGGACGTTGAATAACAAGTCACCAGTGACAGCTGTCATATTTCTGTCCTAACAGGTACCTTTTAAAACAAATATCCAAGTTATGTGCTACACAGTAAAATGGGCATTTTAAAAAGCCATCCTGTACTTGCACATATTCCTTTGCTGACTTTTATTATCCATTTCACAACTTGTCATTGACTATACAGTGCTGGGCCGATGACCCTATGTTGTATTTGTTAATCTGTTCGAGTGCATTTTTCCATTAATGCAGTTGACTGGAATCATGCTCATGGCATCAAAAATGAATGAAAAAGGTATGCTTTAATTTTGTCTTTCTGTGTATTGAATTGAAAACATCTGATGCGTAAATGGAAATACGTACATATTCAAAGCCGCATCAAGAATTCATCTGTACGTTTTGTGTTCTGATTCAGATGACAGTGCTGGCATTTAAAAAACGTCAAAGCGTGTAAAACTCACATATGTGTGCCTGAACAGTATGTTAAACTGTATGTCAAACTTACAAGGTATGGTTGGCTGCCCATTACTTTTAAAAATATTGTCAGACAACCAAGCACTGTTCCGAAAGTGTGTACCATGCTAACACATTTTTTTTTTAGTTTTGGATAGAGTGGTTTTAGGATCGGTTTAAATCCCCTGTCTAATTTTTATTTCTTTTTGTTGCTCTCTCCACTGGAGAAATTTCCCCTCACTACCTTTCTTGGTGACAATGGCTTTACCAGATAGGAAGTTAGGATAAATCTCTAATAACAACACACACAAATATATATACCGGTATATATATTTTTTCTTTTTTAAATCATATGGTATGGTAGGGGTAACACCCCTGACAGGTTCTTTTAGTGTTGTCTGTGTTTCTATGGCAATTCTTCCCTAATTTCCTGTCTGGAAAACTGTAAGTGAGGGAATATTCTCTCTAATGTAGCTCAGGATATAAGCAAAAACGTGACAGAGGTGCCCATTCATTCTTATATTTAAAATAAAATGAATACTTTTGGCTGAACATACACCATTAAAAGAATGTAAAATGGTTTTGTATACACGTGGTTGCATCTTGTATTATATGTTAATTTGTAAAACAAACATTTTATTTAAATCATGTGTAGAATATTTAGAAGATAACCACAAACCATTATGGATTTCCTTAAAAGTACATGAAAACCCTAAATGAATGACATTTAGTTTGCCCAAGATCAATGTATTAATTTCCACTTTTTAAAAAAAAAATGTGTTTTTTTTTCCATCAGAAGTTGCATTATTGCGGCTTCTTTACAGTCACTACCGGTCTACATGTATGCACTCCAGCTGAGGTGGTATGTGATTTTTTTGGGGGGGCAGGTTTATGGATGGTGAAGACAGTGTATCATGCATGCACAGTGTGTTAACCACTTGCCTAGTGGGGATTTTTTTTTTCACATACAAGTTAAAATCGGCATTTTATGCTAGAAATTTGCTTAGATCCCCAGACATTATATATTCTCTGAAAGTAGAGGCCCTGGAGAATAAAATGTTGGCTGTTTACATTTTTTTATGTCACAGGACATTCACATCGTCATTTAGGAAACACAATTTACCAGGAAAAATACATCTAAATTAATTTTAGAAGCACACAGACACAATATAATACCCTTTTTATATAGAAAAATATAACATATAATGTTGTGTCCAGTATATAGATACCAAATATGTAAAGATTTAAAATTGTGCATGGCTGTGAAATGGCGACAAATTACAGCACCTAAAATTGTCCAAAGGTGACACTTTGGAAACTTTTACAGGTTATTAGTTTAGAGTTAAAGTGGAGTTCCATCCAAAAGTGGATCTTCCGTTTATCTGATTCTTCCCCCCCTCGGATGACAGGTACACTGTCCCCACTTCCGGGAGACCAGGCCGCAGCGAATTACGTCACATATCCAGGGCCCCTTCTCCTCCCCCTCCGCAGCGCACATTCACGCGTGTGCAATAGGGCCCCGGTCGTGAAGGCTACACTGCAGGGTTTCCTTACTCACAATGGCAGCCGCAGCCCCGACCAGCCGATGGAAACATTAGCTGCAGTGCCAACATTGCTGGACTCCAGGACAGGTAAGTGTCCTAATGTTAAAAGTCAGCAGCTACAGTATGTATAGCTGCTGACTTTTAATTTTTAAAGGGGCGGGCAGAACTCCGCTTTAAGAGTTAGCTTTGGTGCTAAAATTATTTCACTCTCTCACAAGTTCACAGTGATACCTGGAATATGTGGTGCTATCACCATTTGCATATGCATACCAGCATTTGCGCGCGAACACAGGAGGACACGGGGGTGCTTTTACATTTTTGTCATTGATTTTATTTACATTTTTTTACATAGATGACCTCTGGGAAGCAAGCAGTGGCTATCTGTAGTCTCCGGCAGAAGGCTATCTTACAGAGTAAGAACACAGGAGTACAACTGAGAGATTAATAAAAGCTAATTACTTATTTTAGAAATTTCAGTCAGTCATATTCTTGATTGTCAAACTGCTAACCTGTATTTTCAGAAAGGAAAATTCCATCTTGTGTAATGGCTGATTTCTTTAAATAAACCTGACACATTTTAAAGAATTTCAGTGGACCTTAACTCCTCTCAGTAAAATAAACAATCCGTCTATAATTCCCACAATTGGTTGATATTATTCTTGCCTAACTAAGCTAATCAAAAATAAAAAATATAACAAAAAGAGGATCTCAATGTTGAGTTATTTCTTTTCAAAATGCAGATATTCCATTTGAATGTGCTATGAATTCATAAATATAGTAATCAGAAACTGAGTTGGATCTGAAATAAATGAATCAAATCACTAGGCATTTATATTAGTTAAAAATACCATTAGAATTAAAAGTTTTGTATAGAAACCTAAAAAGTAAATACTCCTTTGGAGTTAACAAATAACTTTAGAATAGAAGGCTGCAGATGGTAAATATTCCTCAGGCCGCCAAAGTATGCTATGCCTCTCATAGAAAAAAAGAATGCTTCCTGATTCAAAATTGATTTTTGAAAAATATTTTAAGCTGCAACACTGATTTCCCACTTGGCTGGTGATTGAGACCATTGGTTTCTCTTTTCAAATCCTAAGCAACGGAGAAAGTTAATCTGCTATAATGTTGCTAAATCTTTTAAATGACTAATACTTTTTCTTGGATTTAGAGCTAAACTATAGTGTATTTTTACTGTTATATGTATTGTTTAATATGTTTTGGGGTAACCTCATTTTACATGCTTGTTATACCGCTTTTTTAACAATACCATTATTTTATTGCCCATGCACCCTTCTAGTCACACATATTTTCAATTATTATTGTACTGTTTTAATAAATGAATTATTTATGTAAACAGTATACACCGTATTTCCCAATGATGCTGTATAAGGTTTCCGATACATATGGAAGATCATCCCTCTAGTGGCTGTCTATTTTTAATCACAATTTTACCCTCCCTGATCAACAACTGCTGAGAGAGATAAGATCTTACAAACAAAGAAATATAGAAAGAAGAGGCAGAACAAAGTGATCAATTGAGTCTGCCCTTTTTTGTTTTCTTCTTTTTTTTAATTAAAAATTTTGTCTGAGCACAGACCTATGTTTAGCCCAAGTATGTTTTAATTAATTTACCGTTGATTTACTACCTTGTTGCAAGTATGTTTCAAGAATCCACTACTCTTTCATATATAATACTCTCTACCATCTTAGAGAGCTTTTACCAGAACAGGTGTCTACATTGGACACTTCTTATTCTGAAAAAAAACCTCAAAATTTTGGATTCCCTTTCAATGTTTACCTTTAATTACACTTTGTATTGAGTTGGATAGAAAATTCAGCACATTAATGGCTTACCCCCATGCAAACATATAATTTCAATTTCAAACTATAAATCACAACAAGGTTTTTAAAACATACGCATGCATTAATAAAATTCTATAAATTTATATTTGCATGTAGATAAGATTCCAGTTATAATTTCAATGCATGGTAATAGTAAATCTGTTAACCATGGGGCCCCTGCTCCCCACTTTCTGTAATTTCTAGAAGCCTGGCTGTTATTTGGACCAACTACCTTCCATACTTTCTACTTTCTACTTTTATACTGACCTAGAACAAGTATGCACATTTAAAGAAAGAAGCCCTTTTTTGCTTGTTTTAGACCAGTAGCTTAGACATCATTGAAGTGAGAGGATCTGTCTTAAAGCCAGGAAACTAGTAAGGAGAATATGAATAGTTACTTTAGGTAACACAGGAATTTCTGCTTTTGTACACGTTTATTAAAAAAAAATAAAGTTAAATTGACACTGTCACCTGCCCATTAAGGGACATGTGACTGTGCACCCACAACAAGATATACTCACGGATCCACGCTTCCTTATCACCTCCCTGCTCAGGGAATCTACCCTGAGTAAGCTTTAGTGTTGGAAGGTGTCAGAGCTACCTGCATGGGTGATATCACTGTCCCTCCCACATGACAATTTCAGGCTTGGTAATTGGCAACTCAAGCCAGAACACTATTATTTGGAGGATGTTACACACTGGGAAGTCCTGCCCTTTAAAGTAAGCAAGTAAGGGATTCAACAGAGTGGCGAGACAGGTGGGAAGTGCAGATGGATAATCATATCTTGCTGGAGGTGTGGGCTACCAGGAGACACTCCCATTTTGCCTTTAATGGGCAAAGTGCTAGTGTCTCTTTAAGAACTGTTGTTAATAACCATCAGCGCCCTGATTCAAATCTTCTTTTAATTGAATTTCACCAATACAGGATGTAACCTGTTCCAGTAGAGCAACAGAGATCCTTTCTACATCCTTCATAGCCTTGTTTCAGTCTTAACCACTCTTTGCTGCTATGACTGATGAAATGGCTCAGAATGTCATGATTCTTAGCAATAGGTTGCACTTCAAACTGGTAATTTTTATTGATAGAAATTTTGCTGTGCAATTATAATCAGCTGAATGAGGTGCCAAAAAAATATAAAAATGGATAATAAAAAAGGTCCAAGAGAACTGTCATAGGAATCTTTTACCCTAGGCTACTCTAGGCTAGTGAAGATATAAGTTGATCACGTTGCACTTAATCATTAGTAATGCCTGCCAAAAGTGCAAACACGTTCATCAACCATACACAGTAACGATTTGAGAATTTTCAAAGACCTATTTTAGTTTATAACTGAAATGAAATTCTATATATAAAAAGAAAATCTGTCATTGGCAATACATAACTAACTACATTTTAAGTATTATGAGGGTGTCTTCAACTGCAACCAATGAACTATATGATTTTCTTTCTAGCTAGAATTGTGGCACATTACAGGTACATGGGAGTTTACAGGTACCCAAAATTACCAAGTAAACCAGAAATGCTGAACAAAATATGAAAAGAAGCACCATCATTTGGGTTCCAATCATATATGTCCTGGCTCTCAGGGAATCTTACCTACTTACTGTGCTTACCTTTCTCTCCTCTCTTCCCCTGCCTGCCCTCTATTAGCTGTGTGTCTCCTGTCTCTTAGACTGTCTATGTTGGCTGTTCTGCTTTGTGTTTTCTCCCTTTTCTGACCAATCACACCTGTATATTGTTTGTACTTTGCAAGTGGATATATATGTTTATCTTTCTACTAGCCTTGTGGCTGGAGCACTGTCATTCTGTCTCAGCTACGCAGGCTCTCATTGACCTGTTAGTCGTGTAATTATCTACCATATTACTTTAAATTTTGTATCTTGATGTCTTGTTACCTAATCCCTGTGCCTATTCCTTCTTTCCATTATTCTTCTTTTGCTAAAGCTGTGTCTCTTTTTTGTTTTTTTCACCTCATTGTAGACATTGAACCTAATTCAAGGTCTTGACTTTGAAGGTGCCTTCCAGTCACTAATTGGGTTTCAATCAAAACAAAAGTTACTTAGTTTGCCAAGTCTTTTTTTCATCTGTTGGTGCCCTATCATCTTGTTTCTGACCTCCAAGCTGTTTTTTTTTTCTGCAGTGTCCCTTGCCCCACCCCAGGAGTTTACAACTTTCCTAACCTCGACAGGCAGTCTCCCGCTGGTTCTAACAAGAAACAATAAAAGGAGATTAGTAAATTAGAAGCCACCATTCTCTTCCTGCATTTTGAACTTCTGTATTTATGATTGATTGCAGTGAACAATACACAATTTTCTTTACTTGAAGTAAAGTGTCACTATCTCCCAAACTACATACAGGTATATCCCACTTTTAAGTACACAATGGGGTTTATTTACTAAAGCTGGAAAGTGCAAAATCAGTCTCACTTCTGCATAGAAACCAATGAGCTTAAGCTTACCAAACCAATGAGCTTAAGCTTACCAAAGCTTAATTGAACAAGCCAAGGTTAGAGGCTCAATGGTTTCTATGCAGAAGTGAGCCTGATTTTGCACTTTCCAGCTTTAGTAAATAAACCCCATTGTGTACTTAAAAGTGGGGTATGCCTGTATTGGTTGTCTAAATCATCCACCAGATATTCATATCTTTGAAATAGGGTCTGCCTACATGCTCTCACACTGTTGGACTTCTAAGTAATATGGTGGAGAGGAGCAGAGCTAGAAAATTTCTGTAAGAGTTCACATGGATATATCAGTCGAATGGATGATTCCTGTAGTGAGTTCGCTCTTTATAGACTACTGAGTTGAAAGATCCAATGATAAAAAACTCAATTGTTTTTACCTATTTGCCCAACATTTTCTTACCAAAACTTTAATTACAGTTAGGTTCCTTTTACCTGGACACCTTCATTATGTCTCATTAGGGGATTATATCCTCTGCTAAGTCAAGTCAGAGCGGAAAGGGATGTTGCATATGTTACAGTGATGTTCCTCCCAATTCTTTTTTTTCTCCATCTTGTGATGAAAGAAATAAAGACCCATGTAATCCTTATGAGTAGCCAGGTGTAAATGGACGCGTGTCTGTTTACATCTGGCTCTGTTCAAGTCTGATGGACTGAATGCAAACTTATTGCATTCAGTCCAACAGACCTGAACAGAGCCATATCTAAACGAATGCACAAAGGGATAAACTACTGTCCATTTTGATCCATCTAATCACAGGTAAAAATCTGACTGCTGGAATGCTTTTGTGAAAGATGATTAAGTGCAAGAAAAAAGGCTTGCATTTTTTATTTATTTTTTTATGTTGTTTGGAGTGTATTTTTTATATGGTTACTGCAAACTAATGCCATTGCTAATGGTAAACTTTACTATGAATTTTCAACAGATTATAAAATTCTGCAGTGAGAAAATGTTGTTAATGTATGAAGTGTATTTCACAAACTTATTCAAAATGTGATGATTTTTCCAACAGCAGGCCCAAGTGCCATAAAAATAACTACTGTGTCCTGGTCCAACCCTAGCTTTAGAGATCCCATTCTTCTCAGAGTTAGCATCTCCTGTCATTTCTCTATAACAACTAAGCCATTTCAATAGGGAAAGCACATCTGCTGGAAATTGTCCATGCTGTTATCTGTCTCACAGCCAAAATGTAGTCTGTGAAAATGGTGCCGGATCTCTCCAACATCTCAATAGTCCTGCAAATTAGCCTTTGAGTAGGTGGATTTGTTCCTACTGGTTTTTCAAGAAAATGTACCTTACTCTTATTATTTTAAATGGGAGGAATTCAACAGACACATATCTGTATATGTCTGTGATCTGTAAAACTAAGTTGTGGTCTAAAATATAAATGAAAAAAGAGAAAGAAGAATTTTTAAGGCAAGATTTTTTTTATTATTATTATTTTTATTATTATCATTATTATTGTTATTATTATTATTATTATTATTATTATTATTATTATTATACCCATTTACATAGATGGTGATAAAATCACTAAAGCTGAGCTCCAGGTTTGATCTTTATTGCATACTTGGATAAATGGATGTACGCCTGCACACTCCAGAAGGCTGCCAACATCTCTATTGTAGTGATCAACAAATAAAAGCATGTACAGCACAGTGAGCAACAGGAGATAAAAATGTTAACGCGTTTCACACAGATAAAAGTGTGCAGCCATTCATCCATTTTTCCCTGTTGATCTCAGAGGCAAGCAGGGTGGGGAATGTCTGCTTTGGCAGCAACATTAGACTTGCAGAACTCACACCTTGAGTGGTGTTTCCTCATCATTGGAATAGTTTATTGCATACTTACATTGGTCCAGCTCTGACAAATGTAAGTATGCATTTTTTATATCTGATTGGCTTCTGGGGAAGCTGACAATCACTGTAGTAGTACTACAGTAATACAAGTAGTACTTGTAGTAATACAAGGCATTCTCTGACTAGATGCAGTGAAGATCATGACACCCTCTCCACCACATCCAAACAGAGAATACCTTATGATCACTGAAAAAAATACAAGGTGCTATACATATAGTGGCAGTGCTAAAGTGGGCAACTCCCTGTGGTCAGTGTGCAGAGGGGAGACTGATGGCACAATACCCAGAACATCGTAGTTACCACTGTAGTAGCATCAACTACCACAGTGGTGGTCAGCTTCCTTATTGGCCCTTCAGGTATGGAATATGCAAATTTACATTGGTTCATGCTAGACCAATGTAACTAGTAAAATCATATCCAGAGTTCAGCTTAAAGTAAAACTCTAACCAATTTTTGGAATTAGTAAGGTAATGTTAGAGCCTACAGAGATACATTTTTCCTGTTCTTCCCGAATCCATTTACCTGGACAGGAAGTGAAGGGAAATCTTCAAAATTGGGTCACAGACAGCTGTATAAAACTGACAGAAATTCACCCTACTCTAAAACAAAATGTATTGCAGTTTTATTCTTTCAACAGGTTACCCTGTGGCCTATGTGCAACTTTCCTCCAAAAACTGAGATGGTATATACTGTAGAAGTGTATGTGTATGCTTCCCACAACCTTGCTGTTTTACCCCCTCTCAGAGAGGGTTAGATTGTCATAGGATGGAAGGAGAGCAGGTTGAAATTACTGCTAAAACTGTTTTATACGGTTTTGAGTAGTGCTGGCCACTAGGTGGAGTCTATAAATGGTCATACCAGAGAAACAGAAATGGAATGGTACTCCAAACATAGCAGTTACTAACTGCATTTTTTCTAGGAGGACTTCCCATCCTCCCTGACACCTGTCACAAGACATGAAGTGAGGTTTATGTCCCCAATGGGGACAAATACACCAGTATTAAGCATAGGCAGTTAACAAGTTTATCTTCTTTCTTTGTTAACAGATCGTTTGTAGCCCTGGACCTAGAACAAAACAATTATAGTTTGGAATGGAAATACATGCTTAGCAGAGCTCTTATTTCATTTAAATACAATACAAAGCATGTGCCCTTCATTTTCCTGTTATGCAGAATAATCAAATGCCTTCCATAGACTTTTTATGGATAAATATGACATGACATCTGATTATTATAAGCATGACAGGTTGATCAGCAAGACTAAATATTTTGGCATGGATTGCATACAATAATACTGTCTTCTATAATTGCATAAATGAAACACTTGCAGGTTTTGTAGAACAAGATGACTTTAAAGCAAACAAAGGCTGTCATTCAAATCATAGCGAATGTAAACACAGTCTACGGTCACAGTAGGCAAAGCCAGTAAATTTTCATTTAAGACACATGAGCGCCATGTTTTTTACTACATTTTCACTAAATTGGACAATAGTGCGATTTTTTTTTTTTGATGAAGCACTTTTGGTATACAATTTCAGGCACCCCTAAATGTCTTGTGTCAGCTTAGGTTCTCTATTCAAATTCTGACCCATCTGACGCTGTCCGCTAACTCTGACTATTAGCTACTGAGCCTGCGTATCATAATGGTGGACCAGTAGTAGAATGTGTGGACTGCCAAACATTGATCGTAATTCATCCACTTGCTGCTGCACCAGACAAAATTTAGTGTATGGCCAGATTAAACCTCAGGGGAGCAAATCTCACCAGCCTCCACAAGTCAATAATCTGATAAAACAAAAAACATAACATCAGGAAGCCTATAGGCAATCCTGGTGTCTAGTCCTTTGCCCTCCACTTGTATTTTTTGGTGCCTGCCTTCAACAGTTCAGTTCCTTTATACAAATATCTTCGCTTGTCATTTTTCAGACCCCATTTATTATATGCATCATCTTTAGTCTGGGTTCACACTATTACGAATGTCAGGAGATTGTGACCAGCTCTCTATGGAGCTGGTTCACACATTTCTGGAGCGGCTCTGGTGTGAATTGCACAAAAATCCTGTGCGTCTTCTGGTCCATTTCAGGCCCGAATTCAGCTAAAATTTCGGACTGAAATCAGACCTGAAAGGATGAACAGGGACGCACTGACCCCTAATGTGAGCCGCTCCATGCTCCAGTGTGAACCCAGCCTAAAGTTTCTGCATTAGAGCAATGTGCTAACATAGGTTAAGGTGCACTGTGTTAGGGAGGCACATTTTTTTTAATGGGTTGGCAGTCCACATTAAAACATGGAAAAATATGTGCTATTTTTGGTTGCATCACAAATGTTTGCATTGCGTTGTGCAAAAATGCCAATGTGTTCTGATAAGTGCATTGGGATAGTGGGATAGAGTGAATAGGGCCCTAATAGTTTACAAAAGTCATCAAAAATATTAATTTCATATCTTGTTTCCTTATGTCTTTCCAGTAAGAAAGTGTTGAAACATGGCCCATTGCCAGACAAGAATTGTAGGCATAGAATATTTATAAATAACTATTAGGAACATTTATTTGCAAGCTGCTTTTAGGAAAAGAAGGAAGGTGCTGCATCTGGGGTCGACTACCTACAGCTGTCTGCAGATAATTGTGCATTGCAGGCCCAGATCGTGCAGCAGCCTGACGTCAACACACAGTCTCCACCCCGACAGCTTTCGTCCAATAAGATGTCTTCAGTTAGTAAGCTGTCAAAGGTGGACACTGACATCCTGGTAAAGTTATAAAATGCATCAGGATAGGTTCTAATTTCCTCATTCATCAGGACAAAATATCCTCTAGTTCGATGCTGGGATGCTAGGGGATGTACACTTTATTGCTTCATTTGCCTCTCTTCCTGCCTCTTTAGCTGCCTCAGGGACAGTTCACACCAGAATTCAATGTGAAAAGGGCTTGTTCCATGCATGTTTCCCATACTGCAGGTGACTGCACTGCCCTTGTGATCTGCATGCAGGTGCCAATTAAACTAGTGGCACACCAAATGCAAATCACAAACCAGTGCGATATTGAGCACCAATTTGCATGATACCATAGTACCATGCAGCTTGGCGCAGTGCATTTTTAAAAGTGTTGTGCATGTAAACTGGCCCTCGATTTTCTCCTCTCAATGGTAAGCACCAGCTTTGCTCTCCTTGCTCAGAAAACTACCAAAAAGGTGGAGATGCCTGGGGTATAACACCCACAAGAATGGGGTATTGAGAAAAAAAAATGAAATACTGATGAATGCAAAAGCAGCTAAAAGCAGCTAAACTCATTTACAAACTGCAACTATCTGCAGAAAATATTTCAATTTTTTTCAAGCGCAGATTATTAGCATTTAGCTGCTGTCAGATACAAACGTGCATGTAAATATAGCCCTAGGCTCCATTTACACTTTGTAATTTGGAAACGAGGGCAGTATCATTGCAATTGTGCTTATGATGCCAAATCATGTGGCAATTGCAGCATAATTCGCAGTGTGCATTTGGGTGCCATTATCCTTCAATTGCAATTGTCGTGCGACAGGATTGCATGGCAAACCATGCCTTAAAAAACCCTGTGAGGTTTGTCCCCTGAAAAGGAGCAGGAGCTTCTTTTCAGGCAATAAACATATACAGTATCTAACAAAAGTGAGTACACCCCTCACATTTTTGTAAATATTTTCTTCTATCTTTTCATGTGACAACACTGAAGGAATGACACTTTGCTACAATGTAAAGTAGTGAGTGTACAGCTTGTATAACATTGTAAATTTGCTGTCCCCTCAAAATAACTCAACACACAGCCATTAATGTCTAAACCGCTGGCAACAAAAGTGAGTACACCCCTAAGTTGAAAATGTCCAAATTGCACCCAATTAGCCATTTTTGCTCCCAGTGTCATGTGACTCATTAGTGTTACAAGGTTCCAGGTGTGAATGGGGAGCAGGTGTGTTAAATTTGGTGTTATTGCTCTCACTCTCTCATACTGGTCACTGGAAGTTCAACATGGCATCTCATGGCAAAGAACTCTCTGAGGATCTGAAAAAAAGAATTGTTGCTCTACATAAAGATGGCCTAGGCTATAAGAAGATTGCCAAGACCCTGAAACTGAGCTGCAGCAAGATGGGCAATACCATACAGCAGTTTAACAGGACAGGTTCCACTCAGAACAGGCCTCGCCATGGTCAAAAAACCAAAGAAGCTGAGTGCACGTGCTCAGAGTCATATCCAGAGGTTGTCTTTGGGAAATAGACATATGAGTGCTGCCAGCATTGCTACAGAGGTTGAAGGGGTGGGGAGTCAGCCTGTCAGTGCTCAGACCATACGCCGCACACTGCATCAAATTGGTCTGCATCGCTGTCGCCCCCGAAGGAAGCCTCTTCTAAAGATGATGCACAAGAAAGCCAGCAGTTTGCTAAAGACAAGCAGACTAAGAACATGGATTACTGGAACCGCTAAACATTTTTTGTTCAGATGGTGTCAAGCGTGTGTGGCGGCAACCAGGCGAGGAGTGTGTCTTGCCTACAGTCAAGCATGGTGGTGGGGGTGTCATGGACTGGGGCTGCATGAGTGCTGCCGGCACTGGGGGGCTACTTCATTGAGGGAACTATGAATGCCAACATGTTCTGTGACATACTGAAGCAGAGCATGATCCCCTCCCTTCGGAGACTGGGCTGCAGGGCAGTATTCCAACATGATAATGACCCCAAACACACCTCCAAGATGACCACTGCCTTGCTAAAGAAGCTGAGGGTAAAGGTGATGGACTGGCCAAGCATGTCTCCAGACCTAAACCCTATTGAGCATCTGTGGAGCATCCTCAAATGGAAGGTGGAGGAGCGCAAGGTCTCTAACATCCACCAGCTCTGTCGTCATGGAGGAGTGGAAGAGGACTCCAGTGGCAACCTGTCAAGCTCTGGGGAACTCCATGCTCAAGAGGGTTAAAGCAGTGCTGGAAAATAATGGTGGCCACACAAAATATTGACACTTTGGGGCAATTTGGACCTTTTTACTTAGGGGTGTTCTCACTTTTGTTGCCAGCGGTTTAGACATTAATGGCTGTGTGTTGAGTTATTTTGAGGGGACAACAAATTTACACTGTTATACAAGCTGTACACTCACTACTCTACATTGTAGCAAAGTGTCATTTCTGCAGTGTTGTCACATGAAAAGATATAATAAAATATTTACAAAAATGTGAGGGGTGTACTCACTTTTGTGAGATACTGTATATAGGGTAGCTCATTTAAGTGAATGGGCTGCCCTATGTCACACACAGAATCATGTGAAAATGGTGCTGTCAAAATCCCGTAGTGGGAATGCCTGTTTCCGCTGCGAAATAATGCAAATGGGGCGTAGAGTTACTTACAACTGTATGGAGAGTACTCACATCGAGAGCTGCTCTGTGTATGTGAGTAAAGTTTTTGCTATACATACTTGTCAAAAATAAGCATACAGTACATGTGCATTTGTGCTGCATCTACTGACTTGTTCTTAATTTTCTTGTTTAAGCATTTTTACAAAGCTTTACTATCTTTCCTGTACTCTGAATCTGCAGGTGGCCCTTTCTACAACACTGCAGAAAATATGAGTCAGCTTGATGCAACACAGAAATTTATGCAATCGAATCAATAGCAGAGATGAGCTTGTACTTGTACTTTTACAAAAACATAATGCTGAATTTTTCTAAATGCAGGATACACACAGAATCTTATCAATTGCATAATAAGAAACATGGGCTGTGTCTTACAATAATACACAGCACTGGTCTGCTAATTAACCACTTGACCACTGGGCACTTAAAACCCCTTCCTAACCAGACCAATTTTCAGCTTTCGGTGCTCTCACACTTTGAATGACAATTACTCAGTCATACAACACTTTACCCATATGAAATTTTTATCCTTTTTTTCACACAAATAGAGCTTTCTTTTGGTGGTATTTAATCACCGTTGGGTTTTTTATTTTTTGCGCTATTAAAGAAAAAAGACTGAAAATTTGGTAAAAAAATGAATTTTTCTTTGTTTCTGTTATAAAATTTAGCAAATTAGTAATTTTTCTTCGTAAATTTTGGCCAAAATTTATACCGCTACATATCTTTGGTAAAAATAAGTACAACTTGGTGTATATTATTTGGTCTTTGTGAATGTTAGAGAGTCCAAAAGCTACGGTGCCAATATCTGAAAATTGATCACACCTGAATTACTGACGGCCTATCTAATTTCTTGAGACCCTAACATGCCAGAAAAGTACAAATACCCCCCAAATGACCCCTTTTTGGAAAGAAGACATTCCAAGGTATTTAGAAAGATGCATGGTGAGTTTTTTTGAAATTGTCATCTTTTCCCACAATTCTTTGCAAAATCAAGATTTTTTTTTTCTTTTTTTTTTTTCACAAAATTGTCATATTAGAAGGTTATTTCTCACATACAGCATATGCATACCACAAATTACACCCCAAAACACATTCTGCTATTACTCCCGAGTATGGCGATACCACATATGTGAGACTTTTACACAGCATGGCCACATACAGAGGCCCAACATGCAGGGGAGCACCTCCAGGCGTTCTGGAGCGCCCAGGCCAATTCTGACATTTCTCTCCTACATGTAAAAATCATAATTTGTTTGCTAGAAAATTACATAGAACCCCAAAACATTATATATATTTTTTTTAGCAAAGACCCTAGAGAATACAATGGCGGTTGTTGCAACTTTTTATCTCGCACGGTATTTGTGCAGCAATTTTTCGAACGCATTTTTTTGGGGAAAGAAACAGTTTTGTGCTTTAAAAAAAACAAAACAGTAAAGTTAGCCCAATGTTTTTGCATAATGTGAAAGATGAAGTTACGCCGAGTAAATAGATACCCAACATGTCACCCTTCAAAATTGCACACGCTTGTGGAATGGTGCCAAACGTCGCTACTTAAAAATCTCCATAGGTGACGCTTCATAATTTTTTCCTGGTTACATGTTTTGAGTTACAGAGGAGGTCTAGGGCCAAAATTATTGCTCTTGCTCTACCGATCGCAGTGATACCTCACATGTGTGGTTTGAACACCGTTTTCATATGTGGGCGGGACTTACGTATGTGTTCGCTTCTGCATGCGAGCACACGGACATGGGCGCTTTAAAAATTTTTTTTTTTTTATTGTTTATTTTACTTTATTTATTTTAGTTTGACACTTTCCCCCCCCCCCCCAATTTTTTTTGATCACTTTTATTTCTATTACAAGGAATGTAAACATCCTTGTAATAGGAATATGGCATGACAGGTCCTCTTTACAGTGAGATATGGGGTCAATAAGACCCCACATCTCACCTCTAGGCTGGGAAGCATGAAATAATAATAAAAAAACGATCTTGGCTTCGATCGTAGCGGTGAGTCGGTAGAAGCACCGGAGGGTGGCGGGAAGGGGGGGGGCGTCCCCTCTCGCCTCCCATAAGAATGATCAAGCAGTGGAACAGCAGCTATGATCATTCCTATGGTGTAGGAAATCGCTGGCTGAAAAAGCTGATATCTGAATGATGCCTGTAGCTGCACCCATCATTCAGATATACCCGCTCAAAGTCAAGGACGTCATATGACTGTGGGCGGGAACTGGTTAAAAATTGCGGAGTATTGCGGGCTATTGCAGAGTATTGCGGGCTATATTGCAGAGTATTGCCGGGTATATATTGCAGAGTATTGCCGGGTATATTGCAGAGTATTGCCGGGTATATTGCAGAGTATTGCCGGGTATATTGCAGAGTATTGCCGGGTATATTGCAGAGTATTGCGGGGTATATTGCAGAGTAGTGCGGGGTATATTGCAGAGTAGTGCGGGGTATATTGCAGAGTATTGCAGAGTATTGCGGGGTATATTGCAGAGTATTGCGGGGTATATTGCAGAGTATTGCCCGGGTATATTGCAGAGTATTGCCCGGGTATATTGCAGAGTATTGCCCGGGTATATTGCAGAGTAGTGCCCGGGTATATTGCAGAGTAGTGCCCGGGTATATTGCAGAGTAGTGCCCGGGTATATTGCAGAGTATTGCAGGGTGTTATGCAGAGTATTGCAGGATGTTATGCAGAGTATTGCAGGGTGTTATGCAGAGTATTGCAGGGTGTTATGCAGAGTATTGCAGGGTGTTATGCAGAGTATTGCAGGGTGTTATGCAGAGTATTGCAGGGTATAGTGCAGAGTATTGCAGGGTGTTATGCAGAGTATTGCAGGGTGTTATGCAGAGTATTGCAGGGTGTTATGCAGAGTATTGCAGGGTTGGCTGAGCATTGAGGGATGGATGGATGTGACTGCAAATGTCACTGAGCACCGCTGTGGGCACTACACATGCAGCCCACAGCGGTGCTGCCATCCGATCCCTCCCCCTCTCCCCTCGCACTGTACCGATCGGTACAGAGAGGGGAGGGAGGAACCGGCGTCATGAGATGACGCCGGTCTGTTGACATGTGATCGCTCCGTCATTTGACGGAACGATCACGTGGTAAACGGCCGCGATCAGCGGCTATTTACCGTAATCCGTGATGCGCCGGGTCCTCTGGACCCGGCGGTCACGGATGTTCCCGAGTGCGCGCCCCAGGGGGTGCGCGGGAGCATCATTCTGGAATCACGTCCATGGACGTCCACCCAGAACTAGCCGACCGCGCTGTTGCCGTCTTTCGGCAATGGCCCGGTCGGCAAGTGGTTAATGCAAAATATAATTTAAATGTATTATTATGCTAAATGAATTGACTGACCATTACAAAAGATCACCAATTAAGAAATTATTGCAGCAACAGTATTGTAAAGTTGTCGGCTCCAAATGCTTTTAGACCCCAGACCGGTCACACCAGTTACAGAAAAAGGGACCGTGTTAGTTAAGTGTATCCATAGTCATTTATATTATTTTATATACAGAATGTGGAAGAGTTAGAGCCTCTGTAAGGTTTTACATTGCTGTCTGTGTCCCAGAAAATCATGGGAAATCAAAAATTTTATTGTTTTCATTGAAACACGAGTTCACTTCCTTTAGGGTCCCTGGGACATGAAATAAAGAAAAATCTCCCTAAAGGGGCACAGACACACACAAAAAAGTGGGTTTCTAAACATCCCCCACTATATCCAAAACTAAAGTTTTTTCTTTTAGATGCAATTTAGTCCCTATCCTTACTCTGAAACCTTATGTTGCACTCCAGGTAAACAGCTAAATACAGTGCCTTGCAAAACTACTCACCCACCCCCTTGGTTTTTTACCTATTTTGTTACATTACAGCCTTTAGTTCAATGATTTTTAATCTGAATTATATGTGATGGATCAGAACACAATAGTCTAAGTTGGTGAAGTAAAATTAGAAAATATATACATAAAACTATTTTTCAGGAAAAAAAACTGATAATTGGCATGCGCGTATTCACCCCCTTTGTTATGAAGCCCATAAAAAGCTCTGGTGCATCCAATTACCTTCAGAAGTCACGTAATTAGTGAAATGATGTCCACCTGTGTGCAATCTAAGTGTCACATGATCTGTCATTATATATACACACCTTTTTGAAAGGCCCCGGAGGCTGCAACACCTGAGAAAGAGGCACTACTAACCAAGGAACTCTCCAAACAAGTAAGGGACAATGTTGTTGAGAAGTACAAGTCAGGGTCACATCACCCAATGAACACCATCCTCACAGTGAAACATGGTGGTGGCAGCATCATGCTGTGGGATGTTTTTCAGCAATCAGGACTGGGAAACTGGTCAGAGAGAAAGATGTATGGTGCTAAATACAGGGATATTCTTGAGCAAAACCTGTACCACTCTGTGTGTGATTTGAGGCTAGAACGGAGGTTCACCTTCCAGCAGGACAATTACCCCAAACACACTGCTAAAGCAGCACTTAAGTGGCTTAAGGGGAAACAAGTAAATGTGTTGGAATGGCCTAGTCAAAGCCCAGACCTCAATCTAATACAAAATCTGTAGTTAAACTTAAAAATTGCTGTTCACAAGCGCAAACCATCCAACTTGAAGGAGCTGGAGCAGTTTTGCAAGGAGGAATGGGCAAAAATCCCAGTGGTAAGATGTGGCAAGCTCATAGAGACTTATCCAAAGTGACTTGGAGCTGTGATAGCTGCAAAAAGTGGCTCTACAAATTATTGACTTTAGGGGGGTGAATAGTTATGCACATCATCATGTTGATCATGTTCTGTAAATGAAATAATGCAAATCCTCAAACAATCCATGTTAATTCCAGGTTGTGAGGCATCAAAACATGAAAAATGCCATGGGGGTTGAATACTTTTTAAAGGCACTGTACATAGTTGAAATACATACTGTATATGAGAATGGTTTTACCTGTCTAATCATTTGTAATTATGTCCAGTTGGTCTTGTGACCAGCTTGGGCAAGCAGGAGAGGCAGAACACTGATGAGGTCCTCACTTTGCCATTCTAAACAGGTTCAAACTATTGACAGCACTGTCCAAAGTACTGGAACTCTGACACTACATTTCAGTGTGAGTGCTATCGTACTGGGAGATTCAGTGGGCTATTATCAGGATAAATTAATAAAAGTTATGTAGCAGTAGTAGTAGTTACTGTATATAGTAGCATATAGTAGTATAAGTTGTGAACAAGTGCAAGTTCTCTGTATGGTGACTATGGGAATCTCGTTATGACTACTTGGGCTCAAACTAGCCTCTGGAACATTCAACATTCTTGTTTGCTCTGTATCAGTTTCTACTTAACCACTTCACCCCCGGAAGAATTCACCCCCTTCCTGACCAGAGCACTTTTTGCAATACAGCACTGTGTCGCTTTAACTGACAATTGTGCTGTCGTGTGACATTACACCCAAACAAAATTGATCTCCTTTTTTCCCACAAATAGAGATTTCTTTTGGTGGATTTTGATCAGCTCTGCGTTTTTCAATTTTGGCTCTATAAACAAAAAAAAGACTGACAATTTTGAAAAAAAAAAAAACAATATTTTTACTTTCTGCTATAAAACACATCCAACAAAAAAAATGTAAAAAATCGAATTTCTTCATAAATTTACCGTATATATTCGGGTATAAGCTGAGTTTTTCAGCACATTTTTTTGTGCTGAAAGTGCCCCCCTCGGCTAATACTCGATTCACTACCATCTCTGCATACCTAATTAGCCTGTGTCATGCTCAGACGGCAGCCGACCAGTGTACAAAAGCCGCGCCTCCTTCTTGTCCTTGTCCGTGATAGGGGAACACTCAGTTTCCCAGCAGTGAGTCAGTGTTCAGTGTCCTGCCTATCATGGACGTCCTGTCGTCCTCATCGCATGGACGAGGATGAGAGGATGTCCGTGATAGGCAGGACATTGAACACTTACTGCTGGGAAACTGAGTGTTGTGCCTATCACAGACGAGAACGAGGAGGCATGGCTTTTGTACACTGGATGGCCGCTGTCTGACTGCATGACATGGGCTGGTCAGGTAGGCAGATTGGCACAGGGAGGCAATGGACACAGGGAAGGCATGGACACAGGGCAATGGACACAGGGAAGGCATGGACACAGTGCAATGGACACAGGTAAGGCATGCAATGCACACAGGGAGGCATGGAATGGACACAGGGAGGCTGCAGTGGACACAGGGAGGCTGCAATGGACACAGGGAGGCTGCAATGGACACAGGGAAGTATGCAATGGACACAGGGAGGCTGCAATTGACACAGGGAGGTATGCAATGGACACAGTGAGGCATGCAGCTGCAGATGGGCATTGTTGACCCTCTTTTTCCACTTACAGTAGCTGCTGCATTTCTCACCCTTGGCTTATACTCGAGTCAATAAGTTTTCCCAGTTTTTTGTGGTAAAAGTAGGTGCCTCGGCTTATATTCGGATCAACTTATACTTGAGTATTTTCGGTAGGCCAATATGTATTCTGGTACATATTTTTGTCAAAAAAATCCCAAGAAGAATATCCAATCGTGACAAAACCGGTCGGGCGAGGAGAAGCTATCCTAGTCACCGCGACTTTTTTAAATATTCATGCGGCAGTTTTTAATATTTTGATGCACCTTCAGTGACCTTCTGTTTAGTGCTTTTATTTTGAATAAACACCTTTCAAAAGGTTTTACACTATTGGAAGCCCCATTTATTTTCTTTTTGGTGTTGCTTGGCTGACATGAGGTTTTGATTCTGCTGCTGGAGAGACGTGTACTGCCTGCACTCCTTCTTTATTAATACCTGGAGCTGGTATATGCTAAAGCGCATTTGACCTTCCATAATAGAGGGTCCATATTGTGGGGTAAGAGTACATCCTGACTATATGTTGGTGACATCACTTGGTGGATGATATCCTTGGATTCCATTTGTACTAGCATTTATATAACATTTTTGGTTTTCCTTTGATCTGTTGGATTCATAGATCATCTGTTAGACTTTGTTAACAATAGTCTTTACTTAGCGCAACTTTTTTATTTTTCATTTGCATAGGTGTGCACAGCCTATTGAATTAGGTTGTGCACCCCAAAGCTCAAACACATATGTGTGTGTGCATGTATATATATACTGATGGTGTCAGTAGAGTGGACAGTGTCTTTAGGGCACAGATTGGTGTCAGTAGGGCAGTGGACGGTGTCAGTTTTTATTTTAATTTTTTTATTTTTTACAATTTTATTTTTTTAATTATTTATTTTTTCAGGAGCCCCATTAGGGGGGTTTGGTGAATAATCAGGGGTCTAAACAGGAGAATCCGTGCCACACAGGGTGATTAGGGTGTGCCCAGGCACACCTGGCACACCCTGTGCGCACACCTATGTTCATTTGATTTGCTGTGTTTATCTCTCAAATGTACTGTTGCTGCTGTTTGGTTATATTTTGTTACACAAGCGCAGTATTGTTTTTTGTTTTTGTGTTTTAAAAGTTATAGCATCCACAAACTATGGGTTATTTTTATGGACTTTTTTATTGTTTTTACTAGTAATGGTGGCGACCAGCAATTTTTAGTGGGACTGTGACATTGCCCTGGACAAATCTGACACTAAGTGACACTTATTGGTGACCAGTGACACCAATACAGTGATCAGTGCTTAAAAAAAAATGTATATAAATGACACTGGCAGGGAAGGGGTTAACATCAGGGGCGATCAAGGGGTTAAGTGTGCTCCTAAGGAGTGCTTTCTAACTGTGGGGGGGAGTGAATGCACTGGATGAAAAGAGAGATTTGTGTTTCTGTTCTCTTCTACTCCCTGACAGAACAGCGGTCTGCCTTGTTTACAAAGGCAGACCACTGTTCTGCCTTTCCTCCGAATGATCGGCAGGTCCTGGCAGCCATCGCAGCCACTGGACCCACTGATTGGCTTCCGCTGTGTCCAATCACAGCGGGAGCGGGGCGTGTGCCCCAGATCATATGCACAAAATCACGTACAGGCACGTGATTTCGAGCAGCCTGGCCACCCTACCACAGTATATGTGCAGTATATATTAGACATGTGCACACTGAAATATTTTGTTTCAGAATTTCGTTTTCGTCCGAAAAATACATTTTATTAGTTACTCCCGAAATTCGTTTTTATTAATTTCGTTTTTTGTTAAAAATTGCATTTGTCCGAAAATCCAAATTGAGGTCGAATCTGTCATTGAAGGCTTATGGTGTCTGTGGAATGTTCAAAGAAGATTCGACGGAGCAGCTAAACTGTACAGCGCCGTATAGTTTACCTGCTCCGTCGAATCTTCTTAGAACTTTCAACAGACACCATAAGCCAAAGTACATGTGTACTTAGTTCTAGCTATTTTACTGCTCCTCCTCTTTGGTTACAATCAGCCAATAACATTCATCATCATCATTTTTATTTATCTTTTCTCCCCCATGTCGAATCTTTTCTCCCCTACGCCAAATCTTTCCTCTCTACGTCAAATCTTTTCTCTCTATGTAGAATAATCTTGGCTTAATAGAGTTAAGGTTAGGCACATTCGACCACAGGTTTGATGGACACAGATTGTTATTATCATCATCATGTCGAATCTCCTATCTATAATGAACTGTTGTAGCAACGAAAACGAAAATAAAGCATTTGTTTATGTCGGATCTTTTGTTTTTCAGATTCTGCACTTTCGTTATCGTTTGTTAGAACGATAACAAAAATACCTGAGATTCGGACGAAAATGCATTCGGACGAAAACAAATGCACATGTCTATATATGCGGTGGGCAGTCCAGAAGCCGTTAAGATGAAAAACCCAAGGACCAATGTGACAGTGGAGAAACTGTTTTGTTGCACGCAGTTGTGGGGTGGTTGCAGCGTGGCTACATTCACATATATTATCTGCTTCGATCATAAAGCAAAGCAGGGCAGCCGCAGCATGTGTACACCCAGCTCCCCTCCCATTGCCCTTTCAGGTAAAGGGGGAGCAGTTGGGGGCCAGCAAAAGCGCAGCTGCATTGCTATATTGCACCCCAACACCTAGTGTAAACAAGCCCTTACAGATTGTCCTTTGTATCTTTTTTTTTAGAAGTGAAAGAGCCACTTTGAACACCACCTTCTTTCCCCCAGGGTCAAAATGAGACAAAGGCTATTATTTGCTGCCTTACCTTTGTTTTCAGAAGCTATTTCCCACTAATTACTTTGAAAATAAAATGTTGCCTTCATTAAATACTGTATATGTCCTTTAGTAAACACCCTTAGATCTTTTAGCTATAATTAGCTAATATATTATTTTTGCAGTAACAGGTTTTACCCTTAGAAACAAAATGTAATGGTCTTGTCTGTACTATTAATCCTGACTAAACAACCTTCCCAGGGTAATATATATGCTTTCTAATGGACCTGTCATCAAATACATTTGTATCATTTTCCCGAGTACCTATAGGTATGTAAAAAGAAAATAATGTATAGCAGGGAACAGTCTTCTAATCATCAATTCGCTTCAAGCAACATTACACAGAGCCCACACTCGCAAAATTACATTTACACCAAAGGAATCCGTTCTGGTATAATAGCTGCCACTGTAGCTGCTGAAACATTTGTGCAGTATGCCCCCTCGAATAGAGGAATGTCACTGTGCATATCAATATTTGTGGACTTACTTTCCATAGCCACGTAATGTCTAATTACATTGTATTTTACAATCTATTTTACTCAACACAATGTGTCTGCCCTTCCACATACAAAAATAATCATTTTTATATCAGTGTAGCTTTTTCTCTTTGTCCATGTCTTGAACTGACTCGAGCAACACAATTAATGAATGGTTGGTGAAAGACAAAGGGAACTGCACTGACAGATGAATGCAGCTGTTTGTTATTACAGAAAAATGAACCAACAGAGAATTTTATAGAATACAACTTCCTTTCCCATAGCAACCTATCAAATATCCTTTTCATGCTTCATAGTTCATGAAAGAAAGAATTTGTTTGGTTGCTAAGATCGAACACAGTTCGTCAGACGTTTTCATACATGACATTCAAAGTTCTTCAACGTAACATAAGGCCTCATTTATATAATGGTTTTGCAGTGAAACTCAAGGCAAGCGGCTAAACACACAGTTTAAATATCTGTATGTATACTGTATATGTCTATTGTATTTCCTGATGAATGATTTGTTTTTCTGCTCAACAAGTCTTATGATTTATGCACATTTTACATAGCACATAACCAGACAGAAGGCTCTTAAGTCCACATCACACTAGTAATGTTATCACTGGAGGTAGGAAAAGATAAGAGAACATAGAGAACACTCCTCTGCTCCTACAATATATCTCCCACACTGGCAGAACCTGGCAGGTATGCTCTGCCATTGCTTCCCTGCTGGACCAGTAAAGAAGAATGTTGGATGTACATTTTAGTCATTCTGTGGCTTGCCGTGGGGTCAAAATTGTTTTTCAGCGACTCAGCTTCTGGTTTGGGTTTATGGCTTGGCATGACACTTCTCTGCATCCAGCCTCCTCATTGGACAATGAATCAGGATCAGGGATGAGCTCAGGCATGTTTGAACATGGGTCTAAATCCATCTAAGCTATGCCATCAGGAAGCTGTCACTGTGGACAGCCAATCGTGAACAGCAGAGGCATTCCCCTCCCCGCATGTAAACAAGGGGCATGTATATGTATGGCTACAGGATAGGAAATGCCTCCACTCCTTATGACTGGTTGTTTCTTGGTGGGATAGCTCAGGTAGGTTCAGACTCGTGCCCAAAAATGTCTGAGCTTATCTCTAATCGGGATCACTGCCTCTGTCCAATAAGCATTAGGGTGACATAGGAGACAGAAAACTGACCCCAACATTAGTAATGCTGAACCAGGTAGTAGCAGAGTGGTCTTTCTTACTAGATGTGTGTATTATAAGAATCACTGAGCAAAAAAACATTTAAAAATAATTTGGCATGAAAACAAATTAAATATGTATGTATTTGAATATTGTACTTTACTGTTTGCCTGGAGTTCCACTTTAAATTAAGATTGAAGATCTAAATCAGGGGTCTCAAACTGGCGGCACTCCAGCTGTTAACCTGATTTAGATCTTCAATCTCAATTTAAAGTGGAACTCCAGGCAAACAATAAAGTACAATATTTAAATACATACAATTTAATTGGTTTCCATGCCAAATTATTTTTAATTTTTACTCAGTGATTCTTACAATACACACACATCTAGTAAGACAGACTACTCTGCTACCACCTGGTTCAGCATTACTAATTTTGGGGTCGGTTTTATATCTCCTATGTCACCTTTATGCTTATTGGGCAGAGGCAGTGATCCTGATTAGAGATAAGTTAAGACATTTTTCGTTGTTAAAGACAAACATGTTTTCCTTGCTCCACTTTTTCCAAAATAACTCCAAATAATGCTTATTTAAACCCCTTTAAGTACTGTAGTAAACCAAGTCACCAAAATCTGTTATTCTGTCTCATGTGCTCCTGGTTGAGACTGTGGGGTTGATTTACTAAAGGCAAATAGACTGTGCACTTTGCAAAGTGCAGTGGCACTCTGCAAGATCAGTTGCTCCAGAGATTAGTAAATGAGGTAAAGCTTCACTTTGCTAAGAATACCCAATCACATGCAAGGAAAATGTAAAAAATGCACGTCATTCGATGGTGGTAGTCAGCAGAACTTCTGTTCATCTACCAAGCCTATTTGTCTTTAATACAACAACCCCTATAAGTGACTATGCTCACACACATTGCTCAGGCATTGTCCACTATTGTCACTATCAAGAAGCCAGTACAAAGCAATGTTGTATAGCTGGTACTGGAGAAAAAAGGAAGCAGTAAACAGTATTCTATGGGAAAAAATATAGTTAAAGCCTACGTTTTTTAGTCATTTTTTTTTTTTAATAGCACAAGGAATCCTATTAGTGCAAACTGTCCCTTGAGCTGATGGCTGCTGCTTTATTATAATCCACAGTTCTCTGAACCACAATGTGATCGGGCGGCTCTGGCGGAGGCGGTGCCTGAGCATGTCGTGTGATATCATGGTGCAATGAAGCCAAACAGAGTGGCCAGAGCCTCGTGTGCGGGTCTGCGGTATGGGAGGAAGGCAGGCTGGGACCTGGACCGTCAGTGCTGTTTAGACTGGAGTGGGCTGGAAGGACCACTTGGCTTGGAGAGAGAATGTCACTGTGACTCAGGAGGGGACGTGTTGTGTCAGTGAGGTGTCATCATCATCTGTGCTGCTGCACACTGCTGTCAGTGTCACTGAGAAAGTCAATTGTATGTGTGTGTGTGCTGCCCATTCTAATTTCTTGCCCTCCTGAATCCTGTCCCTGAGCTACTTACTTACTATATCAAAAATAAAATAAGAAATATGTTTTTTTGCATTATTATCTACTTTAAATCATATTGCTAATTGCACTTAAAACTGTAAATTTTTAACTTTTGGAAATGCCAGTAAAAACTTGGCTGTGCCAGTAAATTTTGGGTGTTGTGTCAGTAAATTTCAATCTGGTAGGTTGGCAACACTGAGTACTGTGAAACAGGTGAGTATTGTAGCCACAGTTACTTCTTTATTTTTACACAGACAGGACTACTTATTTCTAATTTCCCTCTGAAAACAGGAGTTGGTTTTTAAGCTTTGTACAAGCAAATAAGTATAGGCCTGCGCAGAGGGAGGTGCCGGGTTGTGCTTGGATACACCCTAGTCACTCTGTGTAGTGCAAACTCTCCCTACTGCTCAGGCTTTCACCCATGCTGCCCCCCCCCACCCAGTGCTGCTGGCTTTCCTCCTCTTCTCTCGGCTGCTGTGGGGGATGTTTCAGCATGGAGAGCGGAGGAAATGGCTAGTCAATATGTCATTTACTGGCCCCCTCCTTTTCTAAATGCACACAGTAAACACAGTCACTCACTGTGTTCATTCATAACGGAGGCATAGTAAACTGTTTACTATGCATCAGTTTGTGAATCAACAGGAAGCCACTCAGCACAGAACACTTCCCATTCATTCACTGTCCTATGCAGCTGAGGCTGCAGAGAAAGGCATGTGTGTTTAAGCTTTGGGATGCACATCCTAATGCAAAAGGCAGCACACACCTATTCAAATAAGTGAATAAAATGCTGCATACAGAGTCATGGTATGTGACTGCCACTCCCCAGAACTACAAAATGTGACAAATGGCATTACATCAATATACAGCAGATGTTTTCTTTGAACTGCATCAAAATAAACAGGTGTTTTTTTTTTTGTTTTTTTTTGCACAATTCAAAATCATGTTAGTGGGATAGTTGTATATGTGAGGCATAGATTATTGGTTAACCATAGTTGGACGAAGAACTGCTGTAAATGGTATTGCATGTTTTATAAAGTGTTGTGTGATATATTGATTCTGTATGGCATGAGGAAATAAATGAAAGGAGTACTGAACACGCAACAGAACAAGGTAAACGTAACTTTATAAATAAGGCCTATTACATTTAAACGTAAAACGAGACGTTGCTATGAAGTTGCTAACAGTGCACAGCTGAAGTCATCTAGGCTTTCATTTGTGTAGTATGTCCTTCTGTGCATAAAGTTGCTGGCTTTATTAAACTTGATAAATCCAGGTCAGTGTAATTGTTTTCTCTTCTATTTTTTTGTTATATCCTGATTATATTTATTACTCCTCGCTCAAGTTTGGCACTATCAAGGTTTCTTGCAAGGATTTAGTTACGGTGGATCATGAAAGATTAGTTCACAGCTCTATTAAGTTTGGTGATATATATTATTATCATCTCTAGCTCCACTTATTTTCATTAAACATCACTTTTTCATTAGCGCCATATCCATTCCTTCCAGTGTTCAGTTTCTAAATTTGGCCCAGGGCATCTGCATTGTGGGAGGATTGGACTCTGGCCATTTTCAGAAGATATTAGTGTTTCTAAATATGTTTTGCACCTGCTTGAGATGTTGGCCAGGTGGTGGATAGTTTGATTCCACTGGCTTGGAAAGCCATGATACGTTTTTCATTCAGTTTTAGCATCTCTCTTGTTTTCTGCACACTGTAGCATCTATGTCCTCCCTTAATTATCACATAAATGACATAAGTTGACTGATGCCATGATCACTACCGCTGCTGTGAAAACAAGATTATTATCTTCATGGCTTGCAAGTCAGCAGGTCTATTTTACCACAGTGATATGAGCAATGGTGCTCAGTGAAATCTAGCAACCAGTGAGACTCCACTTTTAAACAGTGAGGCATATAGAAAACAAAAAATACTTAAAACACATAAACACATTTCTAGTTGGTTTGTATGACTACACATCCATCTGTTATACTGTCAAATTTTTTAATATACAGTATATTCAAAAGAAATTTGTAATGTTTTTCATATATTTCCTTTTTATAAATATATTAGGCAATTACCAGGAAAAATCCCCAGCATCCTAAAATGACGGAATACAACGGCCACAACGAGGAGACACGTTATCCGCTTTCCAACCGCCCGCCGTCATTTGACAGGGACAGAATGGTTTCCCTGAACGAATCGCCGTAGCTGTACTGGAGCCACTTTAAGGGATATAGGGGGCGCGCGCCCGTCGCCGTACCGAGGAGCCAATGCGTGTGCCTGGCAGTCGCTATGCCCCCTCGGGCACCCGTCATCGCTCCTGACAGAACCAGAACAAGGATCTTTGTGTGTAAACACACAAATCCACATTCTGGCAGGGGAGAGGAGACAGATCGTGTGTTCCTAATATATAGGAACAACGATCGGTCTCCTCTCCCAGGCAGTCCCTACTCCCCTACAGTTAGAACACACTGGGGGAACACATTTAACCGCTTGATAGCCCCCTAGTGTTAACCCCTCCCCTGCCAGTGACATTTATACAGTAACCAGTGGCTATTTTTAGCTCTGATCGCTGTATAAATGTCAATGGTCCCAAAAAAGTGTCAAAAGTGTCTGGTCTGCTCGCCGCAATGTCCCAGTCCCGATAAAAATCGCAGATCACCGCCATTACTAGTAAAAAAAAAATGAAAATAATATAAATGCCATAAATCTATCCCCATGTTTGTAGACGCTATAACTTTTGCACAAACCAATCAATATAAGCTTATTGTGATTTTTTTTACAAAAAATATGTAGAAGAATATACATTGGCCTAAACTGAGGAAGAATTTTTTTTTCTTTTTAATTTGGGGATATTTATTATAGCAAAAAGTTTAAAAATTTTTTTTTCAAAATTGTCCCATTTTTTTGTTTGGGTACAGCGTCACACGACCGTGCAATTGTCAGTTAAAGTGACGCAGTGCCGTATCGCAAAAAATGGCCCGGTCAGGAAGGGGGGTAAATCCTTCTGGGTTAAGTCCATTTTTGCATTTAATTCTATTTCCTTTATATTTTTTTTATTTCTTATTATGTTTTTTTTTAATTTCTTGAAGATAAGATATTCAAAATTGAAAATTGCTCCATTTCCCATCAACACAGTCAGTATTGATGGGGTAATCGCTACCACAGAGCCATTTTGTTCTCCCTGCCAGGAGAACACAGTGATTACTGCTAGTGGCTATAGCCACTGGTAATAAACAAATGCTTTATATCCGAAATGATAAATGTACCCAAGTCAATCAATGGACGGAATTGGGTGAAATCAGCCTGCCCATGCTTGGATCAAATCCCAGCCAGTCCCCACTGAACCAGTTGAGATTCGATCCATCTATGGTTGGCATTAGTCTTCAGGAGCAGCCAACAAGTACATAGCTATTACCTATTGTACCACCGCCCCCTCCCTTTAGATTGTATGCTCCATGAGCAGGGCTCTCATATTCCTTCTGTATTGAACTGTATTGTAATCATACTGTCTTCCTTTATATTGTAGAGTGTTGCACAAACTGTTGTGCTATATAAATCCTGTGTAATGATAATAATGATAATAATAGCTAGTGCTGGGCTTCCTTATTAGAAAGACCAGCATGCACTGCATACACTAAAGCATGAAAGCACTCTGTATTTTTCTTTTTAAGTAAAGATATGTACAAATAATAAAAACAATGCCATAAAAAAGTTTATAAACATAGAAACACAGAATTTAGAAAAAAAACTGAACAGAATCCACAGTTTATTAGATTCCACTACTACGTGTTTACAGAATTGGAAGAGTCAGGTTTATAGTGCCAAGGATCAGTAATAACGAGAATCAAAAAGGCAAAATGTCACTGCATGAGGCCAAAAGCAGCCATTCAGAATTAAATAAAAATACTGTTTTACAGTAATTATTTAACACAGATCTTCAGAAACTCACATCTAACCAATAAGGTTTGCATATTTTGGCTTCTATGGTCAATGTATTGTAAGAAGCAGGCCACATTCTCAAGATAAAATCCTGCATTGTGCTTTATCCTGGTGCTGGCTTTGCAAAATGAATTACTGACCTACTTAAAGTTTAGTTGTTAAAGCATACATACCAGCAGCATTCAAACAATAAAACTGTGCCAGTTCACTGAAGCTGCAGAAATGCAGTGGATACATCCAACAAATAGATGCCTTCTATTCCAGTTTAGATAGAAAAAAAGAAAGCTATCACCAATTGTATTTCCTAGAGGGAATTAGCAAGCACCGAAGCATTTTAAAGGCTATAAAATAAATAAAACAAAGTACATAAAAATGTATAGCAAAGTTTAAGAAAAGGACAGTTTTATTCTCTGAGATGCATATTAAGTCAAACCAACAAAAAATAAATTGAAGATTGACCCATTCAACACATGGACACTTGTATGCAAATGAATAGGGTTGTAGGATTTAGCTTCATTTCTGTGCATAACCAGTCAAAGTTTGACCCAGTCTATAAACAAACAGCACTATGTGCCATAAGTTACTAAGCATCCTCACTGGTATCAGGGCCAACTACAGAAGGACTCAAAGTTTTATCAGTGGAAGGAGTAACCCTACTTATTGTTTGTCAATGGCCCCACCATGGAGAAGCATAGGCTATGAAGTAAACTATGCCATCACTTCAGAATGGCTGACAGTTCAATCCCTTCATGCACGTAGCCATCCAAAAACTGGAGCCTGATTTAACATTTATTAATTATTCAGCCAATCATAAGGAAAACCAGAGAAAGTGGAAGCTTGCATAGTCATCCAGTGCATTGGCTGTTAATACCTAAATTAAACCTGCTTGCTTGTTTGAAAATGAACTGCTGGCCTCTGCATAATATCACACTACAATTTCACTTCAATATGAAGAAATGGTGCTGAGCCCAAATTCTTATACTGTCATAGAAAGTAGCCAATATATTGAACGTTGATTCAGTATAGCAAACATTGAAAGGGTGGATAGTGCTATCCACATACAGTACTCAAGAGTCTTTGTTATCCTACTGAATTGTCTTTGCTTAACATAGTTAATGGAGTAAAGTTAGTCACATTACTTTGGACTTTGTATACATGACTTTGATAGGTTATATGCCCAAGGTGTCCTCCAAAGTTTCTCCTTTCTATTTTTTGTTCACCTTTTTTAATAACAAGTTTCATGTTATACCTGTATTTAGGGTGCAACATGTAACATACTCCTAATCACCTGCTTCCCACCACCAGAGCTCTCCTCCCTGAGACAGTATGCAGGGGTTCCTTCTCCTGAACAGCCACGTCATTTATTCACATGCTATTGAACAAATAAAGTACAAGTCAGACTTGTAATACTTAGTGGACTGTGAGTGAGCTGATCAGCGTGCTTGTAGTTTCTTCACACTTTCTACAGCTCTGAAACGTAATAGTCCATACAGAGGTACAGTCAGGGAGCTAAAGGCAGGGTCTGCAGGAGCCTGACATTGCATCTACCATGCACTAATCACAAGTTCAATACTATGCATGCTCCTGTGAAAAAAAAAAATGTGCTTTTTTTCTGCAAAAATAAGGACACGGATTATTTTTTTCATAAAGGTGAACTTAGCCTTTAAACTCTACTAATTTTAACAGGAATCAAACTGTTTCAGACATCCAAAATCGGTGCAGACCATGTAGTAAATAATGTACTGCGATGTATTCAACAAATGTTAAAAATAAAACACACTTTTATTCTGCACAGTTAGAACAACCTGAATGGTTATTCATTAAAATGCATTAATCACTGTGACTAAGGTGGATTTAATATATATTATTATGGCCCTATATTGTGTAGCAAAATTCTGTGGTTTACATTTAGATAAAGCAGTACGCTCTCTGGTGTAACACAGGTGCAAAAAAGCTCCCTGCATTTATGGAATAAAAGATAAAATACTACTTTGCTGCATCTTCAGAAAGAGCTAATCACACCTGATTATCTCCTATAGGAATAGCAAATGCACAAGAACTGCATAGGCCTGTTTACAAATATAAATTGAAGGTATTATTTTATATTTCTATATCAAGCTGTACATACATCCTTACCAAAGGGAATGGAGATGAAGCCTGTTAAGTAACCCAGGATGATGTGAGGTTCGAGTCAGATCTATGGAGAAATTCATCACCAGGCAGTTAATGTAATGACTCCGGCTCTATAAATTATTTCCATTTTCTCTGTTCCATTCTTCTGAATAACATTCTATGCCTGATTTCACTGCGAGTGTCAAGTCACAGTATAAAATTATTATGTGGGCAAAAATAGCCAAATGCTCTGTGATTTTTGCCTGAGCTTCACAAAGGGTATTGCGCATAATTTGTAGAGAGTTCTGGTTGTTTTCTAAAAGCTCCCACGCAAAGCATTACCAATAATTCTTTTCTGACGGCCATGCCGTGTTTTTACAGTCAACAGTGTTTTTTTTCTAAACAGTAAACTTTGTTTAGATGTCAGAATGTTGTTCAATCTTATGGTAAAAAAAAAATAATTCATACATTAACAATAAAATTAATTAATGTATCATGATTGTGAATGTGGATGAATAGGACCAGTGGTAATATGGATGATGTAGGGTTGGTACTCATGGACATCATGGATGAATGAATAGCAGACCTTGCAAGAAAATGCAAGGTCGCTTATATAGCAACCCCGACCCTAATACAAAATGCACAGTAAAAGCTATATATAAATTACATAATTAAAAAAAATACTAATCTTACACCACAAAGTTTAGCACAATCATCTATGTGAGGGTGACATCACTGGGTAGTCTTGGCGAACCTAGGGAAAACTGGGTTTTAACTACCAAAAAATGCCCCCTAGCATAGTGCTGAGGTATCTTCTTGCAAGATTTGGAATCCTGAGCTTTCCCCAGCTCCTACATCAAGGACCAGTGATGTTGCTAAAGCCTACAGGAAGCAGCCAGTGAATGTAAGGTATTAGGGCTGGAGAGCTGCAGTATAAGCAGCCCTTGCATTTGCATGCAAGGTCCTCTTTAACCGCTTAAGGACCACCTATGTACATATACTGCAGCAGGGCGGCCCTTAAAATCACATACCTGTATGTGATCTTCCTCTTCGGGTCTGGAGGTCACGTGTGGGGAGCCCTGCTCCCGCTGTGATTGGACACAGCGGGAGTCAATCAGTGGGTTCGGTGAACACGATGTCCACCGAGAACCTGGCAATCATTCATAGAGAGGCAGAACAGTGGTCTGCCTATGTAAACAAGGCAAACTGCCTTTTTTGCCGTCTCTTTTTGTTTGTTATAAAACCTTCTGTAGCTGAAGTGGTTAAAGTGCCATTTTTGCTGAGAAATAAACACTATCCTCTTCTTAACAGTTGTATACATTGGAAATATTTTAACAAGTGTCCTACCTGATGTCATTTGTGTACTAAAAATTCACACCTGGGTTCCACTGATCCCCTATCTCCTACAGATACTTCCTGCCTACTAAGTGGGGAACTTTAAACAGCTAAAGAGGGCTGAAGAGAAAGTGATCACAAAATGTTTAAGTACCAATTATACTGTATATGTTATGTCAAGTTTACCATAATTGAAGTTACACTGTCATATTAATGCATTAAAGTGGTAAAGTAAAGTCTAATGTTTATGTTTTGCCTACAGGTAAGCCTATAATAAGGCTTACCTGTCGGTACTGTAAATATCTCCTAAACATCCACCTTTTATGACATGAGTGCTCAACCTGTGGCCCTCCAGCTGTTTAGGAACTGCAAGTCCCATCATGCCTCTGCCTTCAGTAGTCATGCTTGTAACCGTCATCAGCTTGCAACGCCTCAAAAGACTTGTAGTTATGCAACAGCTGGAGGGCCAATGGTTCAGGCACCCATTGTTTAGGAGATATTTACTTGTGTAGCAGCCGGTGACGTCACCGGCACATGAACTCTGAAGGAATGACCTGTGGCTCTCCAGCTGCTGAGGAACTACAAGTCCCATCATGCCTCTGCCTTTAGTAGTCCTGCTTGTAACTGTCAGCAGCTTGCAATGCCTCAAAAGACTTGTAGTTCTGCAACAGCTGGAGGCTCTGTGCCATAAACCATGACTCCCACCCGCATTTACAGGAGGGACGTCATCGCGGCTCGGCCATTCAAAGTACTGGAGCCCGCAAACCTGGAGGGAAGACCGGGATAAGATGAAAGCCCAGTCAGCTTTCACATATCTAATTTTTTTTTTCAACTTTACTACCGCTTTAAAGGATTTTATAGCTACTTGCTTTTTATTTGGAAAAATGAAACTAGTATAGTCTGTTCAGGTCATAAAGGGTCTTGAAGAATTAACAACTTTAATTTGCATATGAAATGGCATTGCAGCTGTCATTTTGCTGTCTAACCAATTTTACAAAGTCATTTCTGGACCTGTATCAGTTTGATGCAATCGCAAACTAAAATGAACCAAGATTCTAATAAATTCTACATACTCTCATACAAATGGACAATAGTGAGAGAAGGGACCCAGCCAATGGAGAAAGATGGAAAGACAGCCAGAAGAAAAAAAGACCGAATGACTAGAGGAAATAGGAAAACAGGACTCAAGGACTGTAACCAGTAGAATGACTAGAAGCCAGAACAAAGCAATTGCTATTGTATGCAATTTTATATTTCTAAACATTGTTTTTAAGATATATAAAGTGCCTTGCAAATGTATTCACCCCCTTGGCTTTTTACCTATTTTTTTACATTACAGCCTTTAGTTCAATGTTTTTTTTTAATCTCAATTATATGTGATGGATCACAATACATACAATAGTCTAAGTTGGTGAAGTAAAATTAGAAAAATATATACATAAAACTATTTTTCAGAAATAAAAAACTGATAATTGGCATGTGCATATGTATTCACCCCCTTTGTTATGAAGCCCATAAAAAGCTCTGGTGCAACCAATTACCTTCAGAAGTCACATAATTTGTAAAAATATGTCCACCTGTGTGCAATTTAAGTGTCACATGATCTGTCATTACATACACACACCTTTTTGAAAGGCCCCAGAGGCTGCAACACCTAAACAAGAGGCACCACTAACCAAACACTGCCACGAAGACCAAGGAACTCTCCAAACAAGTAAGGGACAATGTTGTTGAGACGTACAAGTCAGGGTTAGGTTATAAAAAAATATCCAAATCTTTGATGATCCCTAGGAGCACCATCAAAACTATCATAACCAAATGGAAAGAACATGGAACAACAGCAAACCTGCCAAGAGACAGCTGCACACCAAAACTCATGGACCGGGCAAGGAGGGCATAAATCAGAGAGGCAGCACAGAGACCTAAGGTAACCCTGAAGAAGCTGCAGAGTTCAACAGCAGAAACTGGAGTATCTGTACATAGGATGACAATAAGCCGTACGCTCCATAGAGTTGGGCTTTATGGCAGAGTGGCCAGAAGAAAGGCATTACTTTCAGCAAAAAACAAAATGGCACATTTTGAGTTTGCGAAAAGGCATATGGGAGACTCCCAAATTGTATGGAGGAAGGTGCTCTGGTCTGATGAGACTGAAATGAAACTTTTTGGCCATCAAAGAAAACGCTATGTCTGGTACAAACTCAACACATCACATGACCCAAAGAACACCATCCCCACAGTGAAACATGGGGTTGGCAGCATTATGCTGTGGGGATGTTTTTTAGCAGTCGGGACTGGAAAACTGATAAAAAGCAACTTGGAGCTGTGATAGCCGCAAAGGGTGGCTCTACAAAGTATTGACTTTAGGGGGGTGAATAGTTATGCACATTGACGTTTTCTGTTATTTTGTCCTATCTGTTGTTTGTGTCACAATAAAAAAAAAAATCTTCAAAGTTGTGGGCATGTTCTGTAAATTAAATGATGCAAATCCTCAAACAATGTTAATTCCAGGTTGCGAGGCAACAAAAACACGAAAAATGCCAAGGGAGGTGAATACTTTTGCAAGGCACTGTATTGTCTATTTTTGTTATATTTATTAGTTGTCATTTGATTACTGAATGACATTTAATGATTGGAAATAAATTATTCAAAATATTGTTTTTGGCTTTTATTTGCCACATCCATTGCAGAAATAATATAGTTCATATCTTTTAGAGTGCTAAGCAAAAACAAAAATGTCTGACTATAAAAGTATTTGAATCTTAGTCCATAGTTTAATGTGTATGCCAAGGCAAAGGATGCAGTAAGTCTTTGAAATACATGCACATTTACTTTTGTTTTATTCCTTTATAGACGCTGCAAGTGCAGAAAAATACTTTTGTTGAGCTGCCTTTAGCTCTCAAGTCCTGCTGCGGACAGGCAACAGTTCTTTTTTTTGGTGGACTGAGTGTCAGTCCTGCCCAGTGTATTTTGCTAAACTACTCAACTGCAGCCACTCTAACATCTCTACAACAATAATATTAATAATAATTTTGTGGTCTATGATAAGAACTAGGTGGGCTAAATAGCCCCTTAGAGAAAACACAGAAAGTGTGGAAAGGGCACAGGACAGCTCTCCATTCCTGAAAAGATCTACAGTTTTTTTTTCCCTATGGCACAGATATAACAAAATAATTTGAATGGTATATTTAACAGATCAAAATGCAGCAAACAATAAAAGTTCACTATTGGCGATTACGTAAACATTACACTTTATTTTTCCAGTACTGAAAAAGTATTAACTGCATCAGTCCTGCTGTTGAAAGAGCTAAAAGTCTAATATGATCTTTACAAAAGCACCCCCACCCCCATTGGCAAATTTGTTCGGGGGCTAGTTCACCTACTATCATGCTGTAGAACTGTAAGAAGAGAACAGAGGATGTCCAAATTTGAGATGGGATTAAAAAAACAAAAAAAACACGGGAGACCAGAAGATGTCCATACAAATATATGATGAGATTACAAAACAGAACACTAACTTCTGGATTGCTAAGCTAAGATGGGTACTAACATATTGTCCATCTTCTTTTGTGTTTCATCCTAAAAAAAAAGTGCCTATTTCTATTTGTTAGCAAGCCCAAAACATACGCCGTAGGATTCATAACTAAACACAATCAAAAGTATTATTATAAAACAGCTCAGTTGCAAGTTTAAGCAAAACAAAAATCACTGCATAAATTGTTTACAGAACATACATTCATTATAGATAAAATGCCCAGGAAAAAATAAACCTAAAATTGTAACAAACATGCAGTTGAACTCACGTGTCTGAGAAAGGCAGAATAAATATAGGCAGATGGTGAAGCCCACGCACTCTCATAACTGTGTTTCTTTTTAAACTATGGTGAAAGATTTGTTTGTTTTTTTCAACAACTAATACTACACATGCCTTATTTTGATAGACAGCTCTCGAATGACTTGGGTTCAATCCCTAAACTTATAATTCAGCTTAAAGTGAACCAGCAATCACATCATGCTAACTAAAGTATTCACATATTTGGAATAAGCTGTAAAAACACTTTGAAACAAGTCCTCATTTATCTCTGTATCTATAAGCATAGTAGAGAAATTACATGTTAAATTTCACAACACAATCATTAAAATTTTAGCTGTTTTTCCTGTGGAGAATAGAATCTTAGCAGCCTACTAGCCCTCTAATGTATACAACCACCATATGCTTGTTTCCAAGACCTCATTCACATGGCTGTTTGGAGGTGCAGGTGGATCTGGCGTATAAACGCATGCAGCCATTCGCCCTAATGGGCAGCTGCATGTACTACCTGTGGCTCTTCAGTCACAATTACCAACATATTTATATATGCCAAACCCTGCTTGCACCTCCTAATGTGTGTGTGAATTAGGTCTTAGTTGTTAGAAAAAAACTAAACCCTTACTCTAGAATTTTTGTTGGGATCTTTGATAATAAATATATTCAATAGCCTTTTCCAAAGAAAGACACAGATTGTTAGGATGGAAAGCTTGTGTGAATAAACAAATTTATTCTGAAATACAATATATTTTCAGAAAAAACATAAGAGATAAGTTAAGATCTCACCTCAAGTGCCCCAAGACATTAAACCTTACCCATTCCCTTGCAAAGTGAACAGTCTATTTGACTTTACTAAATCAACCCCAATGAGTCTTCACAGTACTACATCCCTTATCAGATGATTCTGTTCTTGGATTAAAACATATGAAGCCTGGAAGCAATCTTGCCTGTTTGGCTATCATGCTTTGTGAATCCTTTGCTATTAGTTAAAGCGGAGTTCCGTCTGCAAAAAAAAATTAAAGTCAGCAGCTACAAATACTGCAGCTGCTGACTTTTAAAATAAGGACACTTACTTGTCCAGGGCACCCACGATGTTCTAACCCAAAGCCAACCCGTCCCTCGGCTCCGGGTGGAGGCACCGGCATCTTAAGTAAGGGAATCAGGAAGTGAAGCCTTGCGGCTTAACAGCCTATTTCCCTACAGTCGCGTTGCGCGTTCTGACTGGTCCCTGCTGTTTTCTGGGACTTGTGTGTCTCCCAGAAGACAGCGGGGGAATAGAGGAGGGGCCCGTCATGGCGTAAGTCACCGCAGATACTGGGGCGATCTTTCGCCGGAAGTGGGAGCAAATACCTGGATTGGACAGATATCTGCTTCCCCCTCCCTCTAAAAGGTGCCAAATGTGACACCGGAGGGGGGGAGGAACCAGATTAGTGGAAGTTCTATTTCTGGGTGAAACTCCACTTTAAATTGAGAAAACAAAAGTTGTGCATGCATAATGTAAAAAAAAGGTGATATATGAAAACAACAGTTAAAACTTATGAGCGTAAAACCATGTAAACAATAAACAATTGTAAACAATAAAATAAAATGGATCCAAAACCATTATACTTTTCCTTTATAGGCCAAATGAACTTTCAGTTTAAATTAGCTAGCAAATTGCAATCGGCAAAATTACCCTTGCTGTTTGGGGAGTTCTGGCTCTAATTTAACAGATGGTGAGTCAGACCTCTGCAGAGAGGCTACAGCTTCAACACAGAAAACAAGGTTCCTTTTTAAAGCACGCTGGAAGGAGACAAGCTTTTCTACTTAGGTTGTGGCTGCCTTAAAAAAAAAAAAAAAAAAGTTGTCCAGAGATATATACAGGTATGTAGGCTGCCACTGCTGGCAGCCTTGTAAAAATGCTAGTTTCTTGGCTGTAATGCTGACCCAGTACTTCCATTACCTAATAAGTCCCTAATCTAAAACAAGTATGCAGATCAGGAGTTGCTAAATATTTGTTTGTCAGTTGCTCAGAAGCTAGAAATATATGAAGGTCAGCATCATTGCCAGGCAATTGGCATCTTCTAAAGTACTTCTGTAATTACAGCCTATGCATTTGTCCCATGATAAGCTTACTTTGCAGTAAAAATATAAATGGATCCATATGCAGAAATCCAATATGACCCTAATTACGCCAATCAGTTAGTTAACTTATGACTAGTTACGATTTTTCAAGATTTTAAATTCACATTCTTCATGCTAAATGAAATAAAATGAACTAAAGCATGATATAATTATCACAATTAAAATCAGGCAAAATGTGTCCTTTGTGGTTGCATGCCTAGTTACAACACACACAACAAATATTATTATAATGATGGATGTTATACTATAAGTGACCTTCATATCGGTGACCTTTTAATAAAAAGTAATTATGTCTCCCTACTTTTCAATAATCAATTCACCACACACACACAACAGAATGATAATGACGTACACATCAAAATACTATACTGTTACAGAAGTTTTATGCTAATTTCATGCTGACACAAATCCATAATGTGGCAGCTTTAGATAAAGCTTCTTTATGTTTTGTTAATCGTAAAAAAATAACAGAGCTAAGAATCCTCTAAGTTTTCCATGCAAAAAAAAAATTACTTGTCAGAACAATTTGAACAGCTAAACTAAAAAATATATTCATTATTTCAATATCATCACAAATTATTATTATTATTATTATTATTTTTATTTTAAACCACCTTTGGGAAATAATAAAATCATCATTGACCTGATGGTTAAACCTGAAAAGATTGAGCTGATGGATGAACCTGAAGAAAATGAGGGCAGGTACTCATAGTGACCAATCAGGTCCCATCTTTCATCAACTAGGAAAATAAAGCAAATATGCTGATTGTTTTTCACACATCAGCTCTTAAGTCATATGTGTTTAGTGTGAGTGCGATGACTGATGCCACAATGTGCTGATGTCCAGAAAAGATGTATTCTTTGCCATTTCTATCATTTTTAAGATGTGCTAATCAAGGCTTAAGACAACAAATTAAATGTCATGAAATGTCATGATAGGTGTATAAGTGGCAGGAAAATTACATCAAGCTGACATAATGAGCTTCATTGATTGTCCTTTATTTGAATATGTTTTGGGGTCTTGTCCTTATAATTATTTCACTATTTGTGCTGACCTGGAACAAGAATTGGCATTCCTAGCAGTCCTGAGCTAAGTAATGTGCAAGCTTGTTCTGAAATTGTGTTTAATATCAGTAATAATGGAAGGTGAAAGATGACCGGCCTGGAACATGCACCTTCAACAAGTAGTCATGATGAACGACCAAAAATAACCAAAATCTCTTTCAGAAGACAGTAACAGAAAAAAAAAGATGTGTCCATAAATCAGTTCAATTTATCCCTTTGCTGCCATGCCCTACTTTCCCTTTTTCACCTCGAGTGGCTAAATCATTTTTGCTATTTTTTTATGTCTTAATTTTTTTTTACTTACAGCTTTCAGAATAAGTCCACTCAAACTGTACAAATTTTTTTAACTTAAGTACTGTCACCACTAGAGATTGGGGGATGCACAAAGTCCTCAGTCTCCTTTGTCTCTGATGTTATGCTGTGCACTTACTAGTGAACACAAAAGTGTTCAGTATTAAGTTCATCTGTGTTCATTCACAATCTGCAAGGGGTCAATAAACATGTCTCTTGTGTTTACAGATCTCCTTTAGTTTATGAATGAACACAGAAGTGTTTGGTATTATGATTGTCTGTGTTCATTCACAAAGTGAAGGAGATCAGTAAACATCAGAGGCATGTTTACTGAACTTCTCACTTGCCAAACCTAAACAGAAAATCCACTGATGAAATTGGCATGAAACCAGAATGCCAGTCTCATTGGTGGTAAGGACTGCAGGGGTTAAGTGGCAACAGCAGGTGGAGGTCATACCAGAGGACGTGGGTACACAAGGGCTGAGGGGAGAACCACACCACAGGGTACACATTCAACTTTCTTTTGCAAGCGGGCAGCGAAAAGCACAGGAAGGGAGGAGATCATACTGTGGGGTGGCAGTGGTTTGGGGGGGTGATTCCTTTTTTTTATAATTGAGGGAACCCCTCTACTATAAGGTCATGGTTGTGGAAGTGACCATGAGCTTAAAACAGAAGGGAATGCAGCTGGTGTAAGGGTTACTGAGATGGTCAGCTGGAAGCAGTTCTGTTGCATCTCAAGCCCAACCTTAATGGCAGTGAAAAGGGTTAACCAATAGCTGGAAAACACTACATAAATGAATACCAGGCTTTAGCATTTTATTTTGTTTCTTTTTCTAATTAATATTTTTCAACAGTTCATGGTCAGTAAAATGCTTTGCACACTGACTCAACCTACATGCTTTGAAATGAAGTATATAATTAAATACCTATGATTGATTTTACTGGGAGCTTAATGCACTCCAAAAAATTCCTTTGACAATACAAATTTGAATCACGTTTAAGTTTCTATAAATCCAGTAGAAAGATAATTTGCGTTTGCAAACTATCTAATACAATAATTCCACTGCTATCTGGGTCTATATTGGGAATTAAATGGACAGGCAGCAAAAAAGAAAAAAAAAGAAAAATAATAATAAACCTGTTAGCCTCAGTAGAATAGCAGAGAAAACCTTAATTGTTTTCCTTTTTTCCTTCCCATCTTTAGCCATTAGTGTCGGTACTTGGTGAGTTAGAGTATGATCCATTACTGCTGGGATGACTTGGTAGAATTAATTCTTATGAATATGATATCTCGATAGGGAGCATAACATGCAGAAATCACTTTGTGCAAATGGACAGTTTCCCCCTCGGGACAATACACCAATTTCCGTTGCAGTATGAAAACCTAAAGTGATATTTTATTACATATGCCAGAGGACCAATGTTCCTGAGACGAAGACTAATTGTTTACTACTGCTGCAAGTTACTGGTTAACAGGACAAATGTCCTTCCACTTAAGTTACCTTGGTTAGAAATGAAAAAGTAATGGTTTGTCAATACATTTCAATTAATAGTGCAATTGCAATTATTTTTGTAGTAATAATAATAACAACAATAACACTAATAATAATAATACCATACAATATTAATAATGTTATTATTATTGATGTTATTATATTCATATTATGCCTTCAGCTCTTCAGTTAATTATATCTGTACAAACAGCATGTTCAATGTCACTATTTGAAAATATTAACAATAAAAGGCATATTTATAAGGCAGTAAATATGATATTCACAGCAGGTATATCTTCCAGGTGCATGTGCTTTAAATTATAGGGGTTGGTTCACCAACAGTGAATCTCATCCCCCCTTCCAGCAAGTTATACTCTTCAGTCTGTGCTACCTTGCCAACTCTCCACTGCTGACCACCCAGAGTAAACTCCAGTTTTTCATTTGGTGTTGGGGATTAACTAGGAGTGTGGCATCACTACAAAAGGAATTTTGGGGGTCGGTGATTTGCTGCTTAGACCAAAGCACTGTCACATGGGGGAGGACACACACTTCCCCATACCTAGAGGTCCCATCCGAGTAGTAAGGAGCATAGATTGGTCAGTGACTATATGCTGGAGAAAGGGGTGGTGGTTATCATGGCTATCAAAAGGCACCACCACTTTGCCCTTAATGGGCAGTCTCTAGACTAGACTCTAGTCTAGGGCAGTCTCCAGATTACAAACTAGAGGCCAGAATGTTGCAGAGAGATATTAAGTATACTAGAGTCAGTGTGACCTCATAACCAACAAGTGGCTAGCATCTCTAGCAAGATACCTGGTTTACCACTAGGAGATAACAGTTAGCTACAATAAACAATATAGATATATAGGCAGTGTGATCATTTTACAAATCAGTATGTAGCAGCCTGAGCAAGACAAGAGGAGTACTTAAGTAAATTGGTAGGCAGCATCTAGCACTGTAAGTACGGATAGTGTAACCTAGGTGTATTGACATCTAAACTCAGTCGACAGATATTAGAACACACCCCTCTAGAATATATTTGCATTGATCTCTATTGAGGGCATATTTGAGGGGGTGTGTTCCTTGCATTGTTCCTCGCATGGATGGATAGTGGTAATTAAGTGGTCTTACTATTCCTGCCTGACCAGCTGATATAATATCGCTAGAGTAATGTATATATTCTTGTTAGGGTAGGGTGGAAGGAGAGTAGTAGCCTTGCTTCCTTACTCTTAAATAAGATACCACTGCACATTCCTCCACTTTCTAAGGGGGACTTTGGTTCTCCCTTTAAGTGGTGTTTACACATTTATACACATTTTATATAAATCCTAATAATGCTTATGTTTTACGATTGATACCTGTAGTTCATTGGGGTACACACCCCAGTTTTGTTGAAAGTTTTGATTGCCAGTTTTGATTACCAGTTTAGATATTTGTTAAGTCTATATAGTAAGCAATTGGTGAGGTGATTCAGAAATGAAACTAAACAAGAAAACTCCACTGAGGAACATTTTCTGACTAATAATGGTAAAATCATGGGCACTTTGTGGCAGGACTTTGGATTAAAAATAAAATCTTTATCTGATCAATGACACATATTGAAAGAACTTTAAAAAAACTTCACTGTGCAGTCCTGCCTGCTGCCATTTTATTGGATCTTGCAGTCAGGCACTCACTAGCTATAGTTACGCAATTAGTACCAGTGCTATAATAAGAAAAACTTCAATGAGATAGTAACATGAGTGCTCTATAACAGTGTACACAATGTTTCCATGCAAGCAATGCATGTTGGAAGTTTCTTACCAGAAAAAATTATCTGCAAATAATGGGAAACTACTAATTTCAGAAAAAAACAGAATGATGTGGAGGTGTTTTAAAACATTGATGTTTAGTACACACGATACTGCTTTTATGTCATTGTTAACCACTTGCTTACTGGGCACTTAAACCCCGTTCCTATCCAGACCAATTTTCAGCTTTCAGCGCTGATGCACTTTGAATGACAATTGCGCAATCATACAACACTGTACCAAAATGAAATTTTTATAATTTTTTCCCACAAATAGAGCTTTCTTTTGGTGGTATTTGATCACCTCTGCGGTTTTTATTTTTTGTTAAAAAAATTTAAAAAGATCGAATTAAAAAAAATTTTTTTATTTTGTTATAAAATTTTAAAAAAGGTAATTTTTCTCCTTCATTGATGGACCCTGATGAGGCGGCACTGATGGGCATCAATACGTGGCAGTGATAGGCACTGATGGCTGGCAGTGATGGGCACTGACGAGTGGCAATAATGGGCACTGATCGGTTACACTGATAGGCAGCACTGCTAAGTGGCACTGATTGGCACCACTGGTGGGCATTGATAGGTGGCACTTGTGGGCATTGATAGGTGGCACTTGTAGGCATTGATAGGTAGCACTCATGGGTATTGATAGGGGGCACTGGTGGGCGCTGTGGGCACTGTCAGGTGGCAATGGCAGGTGGCACTGGCAGGGGGTACTGGTGGCACATATGAGGAAGAATTGCCTCTTCCTCTTCGGGACCAATGTCCCTTGCTGATAAGCCAGTGATCGGCTTTATTTTCTCCTCGCGCTGTCAGCATAAGGAGAAAAAAAAATTATCACAGAGCATTTGCTTTGATCATGTGATCAGCTGTCATTGGCTGACAGCTGATCACATGGTAAGGGTCCGGGACCGGCCCCTTACTCGGATCAGTGATCACCCGAGTCTCAGTGACTCGGTGATCACAGCGCTCCCTGTAGGGTGCGTGCACAGGGGAGGCTGTCATATGACAGCCTCCCGGAAATTAAGGTCCGCGCTGTAGCCGTCATTCGGCTATAGCGCAGATGTCAAGTGGTTAAAGGGGAACTAAATCTTCCTGTCGTTCTCAGCCAAGGAAGCTGCCATCTTAGTTTCTGTTTGATCTGCAACTGCCATGTGGCTGCACAAGTGATCAGGTATGAAACCAGACATTTTATGGTTTGGCAGTTTGGTTGAGAGCACAAGCAAATGTGACAGTTAGCAACCCTAGCATGCCGTAAATGTAACATTTTTTTAAAACTGTTAAATCAATGGGTTTAGTTCTGCTTTAACTGCCAATGCTTACTTGCCATTATTATTAGCTGAAAGCATTTTATTGATATTAGAATGGGCAATGGTAACCAGGACAAGGCAAAAGATCTTTGTACAGTGATGTGTATATAGACAGTACATGCAGTGATGTGCAAAGGAATTCCAAAAACTGTTTTAGGTTTAATATATGTAATTTGAAACAAGACAAAATATTGAAGAATGAGGAGTTATGGATTCAGTTGCAGAGAAAGCTCCCTGAGCTCAGAGTTAGATTGACAGAACACGAATTTAACAATTGATTGTTAGTATCTACATATTCTTGCTTTAAGCCTCATCAAGGACAAGACACAAGTGAGTTAACAGAGATAAGCTCAAAAACTGGACAATTCTTTATCCTTTTGTACTTTGCTTATGTATGCACATGGGGTTTTATGTCAAGTGTAGAATGATAACTATGCTTGATGTTTTTGTGTATGCAGTTATTACAGTTTGTAAGACTGGCACAGTATAGGAGTGCTATCAGTACAACATAAACAGAGCAACTGTGTTCTAATCTTGGTGTATATAAGATCAGATAAGAAATCCCAGCACAGCGGAAGAAAGACACTGGGATTAGCAAATAATATATACAGTAGGATATGTTTCAGGTAGGATATTTTTAATTGATACGCTATTGTTCAATAAAACAGAGAAAGTGTGTACTCTATTTAGCATTAGCTTAATATGTACTAGGTAGTTGATGTTTATATTGGATGAAAGGGGATCTCCTGTGGATCTCAAAAGCCTTTGTGTATGGTCAAGACACACTAGAATATTTCCTTTACTTGTTTGACCAATAAACAATGGGCAATCACAAAATATTTTCTTAAATACAAGTAAGGTCCTGTATCAATGGACTTTGTATTTTGCATCGGTTTGACATCAATTTAAGACATTTCAAAGATCATTTAGAATTCATTGGCAAGTCCATTTGACCTTCAGTTGTCCACCATCTAACCTTCATGGACCTGCTTTAGGTGGGATTTTCATTCCCATGGACTTGTATGGGGTTGCAAAACCTGCAGAAAGTGAACAAAAGCCCATTAACTCAGACCATATATCTTCTCATTCTCCACAGGTTCCTAGTCATGGTGCTTTTCTTGTAAGAGAAAATAGCACCGATGATGCACAGCTCAAGCACTGGGTAGGAATATGAGCCATATTAGATCTCCCAGCTTCTGGAATGCGATAAGGAGTTGGACTTGAAAAAATGCTGTGATTAAAATCATGTAGTTATCGGGTTGTGGTCATGGATGTTCTGACAAATCTAATAGTAGAAAATGCATGTTTGTACAAGGATCACTCGATGCTCCAGGTTTTGCTGTTGGGAGCTGATATTGTATTAAAATCTGGATTTTACATTTGAAACAAAGAAATGCCAAGTAGAAATAATCTGATATGTTGTGGTTTTACCCTAATGAAAGTTCTTTTTAAAAGTCCATGCCCTACATAATCATCAACTTATTTGAAATGACATTCAGCATTGCAGCATCTGTCACACTTCTTACTGTAATATGCCAATCTATAACAATCTATAAAATCAAGCCCAAACCGGCCAGTAGTAACTACTTATTATAAACAATACACCCACCCGTTGTCACAGAGAAACAGAATATCCCTTGGTATAATGAATCAATTGATAGGAACTTTGAAATAATGTATATTATTTTATTAGCAAACCTGTGCTTGTTTAGATGGAAACAATGCATGAAAAGAAAGGGTCAGAAAAGATCAAATTTGTAAAGTAATGGTTATAACGCAATTTCAAATAGAAAATAGTTTTGTTTCAGCAGTAGCTAATGATGTAAATGTTTTATTTAAGGTATGTGCAATATTTATATCATATATATATATATATATATATATATATATATATATATATATATATATATATATATATATATATATACATAATCTACCTAGTATTACCTTTACTGGCGACTGATCTACAGTATTTTTGTGAACATGCCACATTTAAAGCTTTAAAGCATATTCTGCTTTGGCTGCAGACTTAAATTTTCATTTTTTTAGAAAAGGAATGTGCTGTATATGTCTTCTCATCTTCTGGAAAATCAAACCCTTTCCATATTTTTTGTTTTATAAAACCATCACAGCACAACAGAATGTCATTTAATTCACATTTGGTGGCTCAAACACTTATCACAGAATGTCACAGCTGGTCTCAAGCTGCAGAAACTTCTCTGGATGAGGTATGATATTGATTTATGTAACTGATAAGTCAAAGTGAGCAAATGTGGCAATAATGATTTTTTTTATCCCCATAACAGCATACATGTTCTGTAAAAAAATCTTTTTCCATACAGACAATGCTTGAGTCTAAGTCAGTGTATTAATTGACTTATTCAAAACTGTTCCTGCAGAGGGTAAGAAAAACCAAAAACAAATACACCAATCTTGTTTAGGGTGGCAAGTAGATCTAAACCCCTACGGGGCAACATTATATAAGTATAATAAGTTAATACCCCCCCTCCCCCCAATTACTACACTGCTGAATGTTGCTAAACTGTAAAGAAATTCTGATGAAGTTCCTTTTGAACCAACATTTCTGGGTATGTTGATTTTTGGAAGTCATTTTGACAGAGGATTTCTTCCCATATAAGCAGCGTTTAGCAGCTTAGGTAGCGGGGAAGCTAAGTATTCACTTTATTATTTTACTAGATGAGTTAATCAGAGAAAATTTAGTAAAACCACATTAACGTTGTAGCCTCCCTGACGGTATTCCTGAGTGTGGCTCGGGGTTAAATTTCAGCACCATTAGCCGTAACCCTGAGCCACACTCGGGATTGCATTGCAGGATCCTGGTGCGGTATACTTACCTTGTCCCCAGGATCTTGCGATGTCCCCCCGCTGTGTCTGTGGGGTCTGTCCTCCTCCCGAAACCTCTCTGTGCCGGGCTCCGTTCCCTGCGAGCCTCGCGACGCATAAGGCGGAGCCTGGCGGCAAATTTAAAAAAATGTAAAAATCATAACAAATACAGATTACAGTACTGTATGAAATCATTTCACATCCCTTTTGTCCCCAATGCTTTGTCCAGTACCCTGCATGCAGTTTTATATTATATATACTGTTCTTTCTGCCTGGAAACTTGAGATTGTCCATAGCAACCAAAAAGTGTCAATTTACGTCAAAAGTGGCTTTAGACCAGCTAGAAAACAGCGATAGTAAATTATAACACTTGCAGAATTGAGCGATAGTGAATCGTGTTATCTTATTATTATTATTATAGATATATATTTTAATTATTTATATTTATTTATTATGTTATAATTTATAATTTTGTGTTTCAAACTTCATCATACCCAGGATATCTACTAGACTCTTGGTGGACAGATTTAAGTGTGTTATTGCTAAGAATTACAGGCCTACAATATAAAACGCCAAATTTCTATGCAAAATAATTTTACCACTTTGAGACGCAAAAATCTGAAATAATCATACCGCCAGGGAGGTTAAGCACTATGTATCATAAAGAATTGCCATTTACTTAATATACCAATTCTCTCTTTTTTTATCTGTTTTGGCATCCTAGTGCTGCTGATATCCTCTAGCCTCTTTTCTTGTTCAATCTTTTTTATTAAAGGAAGTAAATAGATTACAATTTCAGTAATACTAGTGGTGCACAAAGGCATTATCATGCTGAGTTCCATGAAAGGTAATACTTGAATAAATCAACATTGCAAGCATGAGATTTTTTTTATCAGCCATTAAATTTCAAAAAGAGGCCTAAATTCTGGCAATAAAATCTTGTCTGTGGATTAAGTAAAGCCTAGTAAACCTGGTATGTCCTCCACCCTCTTTTAATCACTTCTTTTCTTCGAGTATTTGCTACTGCATTGGCTGCACATCATTACTCTGAACCAACTGTCAGATGGTGGACCATACCTGAACAATTTGTGTCAGCATAGCTGTTTGTAGTCTTCAACATGGGGGCAGGTGACAAAATACCAATGCATAAACACAACCCAGGAAATAGTTGTCACCCTATAACAGTAAGAGGTTGATTTATTAAAGGCTAAAGGCTGTTCAATTTGCAGGGGGATTTTCCTTGGATCTTAGTGAATGAGGTAAAGCTCTGCTGACTTCCATCACCCAATTACATGCAAGCATAAATTCTGCTTTTTTATAATTTATTTTACTTATACGTGATTAAGTATTTTTTCAAAAGTAAAACTTCACCACATTCACTAAGCCCTAGGGAGCAGTCACATGCAAAGTGCAACTTCCCTTGCAAACTGTACAGCCTATTTGCCTTTAGTAAATCAGTCTTTAAGCATCCGAACAAAGACCTTCATGATAGACCTTCAGCAGAGTCATGGTCTAGTGGGTAAGAAAAAAAATTATGTTGAGAGTGAAATAACCAACAGCAATCATTCAAGCTTTCATTGCTCTTTCCATTGTAAGATTATAAGCTAAACATTTTAGGTGTTCTTCATGTTACTATACAACCTTCAGTGTTCTAGCTCCTTCAGAGACCCCCTATCTATATGTATAAGCATACATATAGCATCTAGTATTCAGCCTGCACAAAAAACAGGAGGTGGTAAGCAAGAACAGTAGCATTTTCTACATGTTCCTTCTCATCATCTGTACAGAATGTTGGGTGATTTAAAAGAGGGTAACATTCATCGAACTGGGAGTAGATAAGATAATCCTTGTCACTAAATCAGAAACAGCACTGTGCATATAGTGTATATATTATTCCCTGACAGTGGTAGAAACATGAAATGATGAACCCTGCTGGGAATAATTTGATGTGAATCATACACTATCTATCTGCAAAGGACTGCTGAGTCTCTGAAAAAAATATAATATAAATAAATATAAATATATATATATAACTTTTCAAAGTGAAAGAAAGCCTCACCCAGTCTTCAATTAGTGCAATGCGATCTGGTCATCCCACTGGCCAAAATATAAGAAACAAGTCCAGAGGATCACTGCATTTAAAATGTCTTTATTGAACCAAAGTTCAAACATACATTACATGATGTGTAAGTTCATTACATTTTGGGCTCACAGGCTTACGCCCTTCTTCAGATCAAACACATCTGATCTAAAGAAGGGCGTAAGCTTGTGAGCCCGAAACGTAATGAACTTACACATCATGTAATGTTTGTTTGAACTTTAGTTCAATAAAGAAATTTTAAGTGCAGCGATCCTCTGGACTTTTTCATATATATATATATATATATATATATATATATATATATATATATATATGTGTGTGTTTTTCTTACTTTAATCAGAGACCATCAGATCAATGATCCTAATTTTACAAGTAATAAAGTTAATGATAACAAAGCCAGAAGAAGTACTGATGTCACAGACTTTAAATCTCTGATGAGCCAAGAGTTATGTTTACTGTTACAGTGAATGAGCCACTGGGGACTGACAGTCGTCATTGTGGGGTCCACTGGTAGCAATTTATTTCATGTCTTAAAATCCCAACTCACACAGTGATGAAGCTGATTGTATAAGCCTACTAATAAGAGCTTACACCGCACTTTACTAGTGCTAATTGTGAGATTAAAAACATTAAGTAAGACAAGAAGGCATACTGGGAATAATCATGTTGAAGTTCAGTTTAAATCTCATTTCATATTGATGTTTATAGTTCCACACAAAGAAGCAGCTAATATCCTAGAAAGTAATTTTCTACCCACATATGGATGAGTTATACATATAAACCAAGTGGTAATTTTAATTATATATAAAACTTTTTTTTATTTTGAATAGAATTTAAAACCCCTGTCTTGTTTTTTGTGTCCTATTGTGGAGATTTTTCTTCACGTCATTTCCTATAGACACAACAGGATGTGAGAGCAAATCTCTGCAAAGCTAAAGAAAATTCATCCTAATTGTTACCAGTCTCCACCAGAAGATTTTCCCTGTATTCCTGATCTGGTGACAAACAAACATTTTAGATTTAGTACCTCATAATCCTCAGCAGAACAAACATAGTGGCAAAGCTCCCTAGCACAGACATAGACTGCATTAAACTTGGTAGGGGTTTGAATCCTTCATCACTCTATTCAAAACAAACAAAAATGTTTAAAGAAAATCTTGACAGCCGTGCATCCTGGAAACCACTGTTATGCCCCGTACACACGGTCGGATTTTCCGACGGAAAATGTGTGATAGGACCTTGTTGTCGGAAATTCCAACCTTGTGTAGGCTCCATCACACATTTTCCATTGGATTTTCCGACACACAAAGTTTGACAGCAGGATATAAAATCTTCCGACAACAAATTCCGATCGTGTGTACACAAATTCGATGGACAAAGTGCCACGCATGCTCAGAATAAATAAAGAGATGAAGATGAAAGCTATTGGCCTCTGCCCCGTTTATAGTCCCGACGTACGTGTTTTACGTCACCGCGTTCAGAACGATCGGATTTTACAACAACTTTGTGTGACCGTGTGTATGCAAAACAAGTTTGAGCCAACATCCGTCGGAAAAAATCCTAGGATTTTGTTGTCGGAATGTCCGAACAAAGTCCGACCGTGTGTACGGGGCATTACTGTCCTTAGTCAATAAAACAGCCAATAGCTACAGCAAGATGGGAAGAGAAACGATTAACATGTTTCACACTTCACACTTCAATAATGCCACCATCACAGCCACAACAAAAAGTTTTCATTTTAGATACACTTTACCTTAACTAGATACTCTATTTAAACACATAAAGACAACAGGAGAGTATAATAAAGTGGTAATAAACCTTTACATAAACTCACTGAAATGACAAGTCTCAGGTGATAAACAATGGCAAAAACAAATCCCCTCTTCCACAGTCCTCCAAAATGCACAGATCAAATGTTATTTCTCAGCTCCCATGAGAATGGGGACGGGGATGTCACACATTGCACAGCACAGAGCAGAGTAGAGGGAATGGATACACTCCCTCTACACAGCCTTACTGGAATTATGTACATTTCAGGCTGTAAATCAACTGCTGTGTGCTAGAAGAAAACGGGCTATCACCATGCATTGCCTGGTGTCGGAGAAAACTGCCACATTTGACATGTGCAGATAACAGAGGAAGGAGAGCGTAGCAAGGATCCACACTAGGTGCTATGGATTGAAGCAGGTACATACTATGGGGCTGATTTACTAAATGCAAATAGACTGTTCACTTTGCAAAGTGCAGTTGCACTATGCAAGAACAGTTGCTCCAGAGCTTAGTAAATGAGTAGAAGCTCTGCTGATGTCCATCATCCAATCATGTGCAAGCAAAAATGTAGTTTTTTTTTATTTTCCTTGCAGGTGACTGGCTACTCTTTGCAAAGTGAAGCTTTGTCTCATTTACTAAGCTCTGAAGCAACTGCACTTGCAGAGGACAACTGCACTTTGCAAAGTGCACAGTCTCTTTGCCTTTAGTAAATCAACTCCTATAGGTTTACAAACCAAAGGTTTGCAAATCAAAGCAAAAGTTTAAAAACAAAGGCTTACAACCACTTAAAAGTCTGTTTAAAAGGAATTTGCTGTGTGAACATATTAGCATTTTCACAGTGATAGCAAATGATCCCTGTAATGTGTCTGATATGTATATTTCCTATGATTCCCAACTACATTTAATGTCCATAATGCAGTAATTTCTTAATTGAGGTATTTTAGGAAAATACTGCATTATGGCCACTAGATAAAACTGGTATCATAGGAAATTAACATAATAGACACATTACAGCTAATATTCACAATGGCTGTGCAAATGTTGATATATTCACACAGTGAATGGTTTAATAAATAGATTCCTAGGTGTATTTCACTATAGGCTAATAACCTGTAAATCCATAGCCTCCCAAAATTTAACAGCCCAATTCCAGATACAGTCTAATGCCCCGTACACATGATCGGACTTTCCGCCAACAAAACCGTGGATTTTTGTTCGAAGGTTGTTGGCTCAAACTTGTCTTGTATACACATGGTCACACAAATGTTGGCCAACAATTACGAACGTGGGAACGCGGTGACGTACAACACGTACGACGAGCTGAGAAAAAGGAACTTCTGCTTGATTCCGAGCATGCGTGAACTTTTGTGCTACGGGCTTGTGTACACATGATCAGACTTTCTGACAACAAAGTTTTATTGGCGGAAAATTTGAGAACCTGCTATTAAACATTTGTTGGCAGAAAGTCTGACAGCAAATGTTCGATGGAGCATATACATGGTCAGACTTTCCGGCAACAAGCTCACATCCAACATTTCCAGCATAAGGGTTATTTGGATCCTATATTTCTCTGTTCAGCCACCATGCATGTTTCTGTTTTTTTATTCATTCTGTTGAATTTTTTGATTAAGAAATCAGATTAACTGATGGTGACAAAAATAACTAAATATGACTTGGCATTAGCCTTCGAAACCTCATTGTATGGCAGTACTCAGGCTAGGAGAGGGAGGGTCAGTGCTAATAGCCATATAGATAAAACAGCTCCCTTAAATACATATAATTTGTTTACTTACATGTATGCCTTTACAAAAAAAAAAATATTTAATGCAATTAAAACAACACCTTTGTTATATGAAAATGTTTGCAGTGTCTGAAGCTCAACCATTGCATTCAGGTAAGTACAGACTGACATTTCTGCTCTGACAGAGTGAAAATATTAGTGGAAATAAAAGATAATGGAATCCTTAAAGTATATCTTAGATACAATGGAGAATGGCTAAAACTCCTGTCAGAAGTCAGTTACGGTTTTGTTGACACAACAGGAAGTGATAGTAAATCTTTCCCAAGTGAGGTAAATTCTCTCTTAGTTGTCACGGGAACAAAAGTTCCCATTGGAATATTCATCTCTATTCTTGTTTTGGTGACTACTAAAAAATGTTTTCTTTCTTTCTATCACTTTCACTCTTGTGACAAAGGTCCAGCATCAACACTTCACCACAGTATAAATGCATATTAACATAGAATGTTCAGCCATTTTTCAATATTCCTCAATACATGTCCCCCTGAGGTGGGTGCTCCTTCTGAAACTACACAAGCCCTCCCTATATGGTTCTTCCTTAGGCTACTGCATGCTCTATACCAGGGGTAGCCTATTCTCAATGCTCTGATGCCCTAGGCCGGCTATACACGGTTCAAATATAAGCCAGTTCAGCAGGAACTGGCCTGAGATTGAAACCGTTAATGGGCAGTGTAAGGACACCCCGAGTATGAAAGTCGTTTAGGACATTCCATACCCAAACACAAAGACAGCTACCGAACACTTCAATCAGCCGAACAAGGAACCCATACAAATAATCCACCCCAAAAATGAGACAAGATGCTCTGTCTTCAGGGCCAAGCAGGAATCAACTCATTTATTATAACACATGGTCACAACAGATAAAATAACTCAGAGACTCTTTCCCCCCCACCCTTGGAAAAGAGGGCGGGTAAAACTGTCCAATGACAATGGACACACAGGTCAGGTGTGTTTAACGTCTCATCAGTACACAGTGTTAGCAGGGAGAGCTGTTGAAAGAATCCCCCTCCCTCCAATGCAATACACATCCTGTGGTCCAAGGCAGACAAACACAAACCCTCCAATGCAATACACATCCTGTGATCCAAGGCAGACAAACACAAACCCTCCAATGCAATACACATCCTGTGATCCAAGGCAGACAAACACAAACCCTCCAATGCAATACACATCCTGTGATCCAAGGCAGACAAACGCAAACCCTCCAATGCAATACACATCCTGTGATCCAAGGCAGACAAACATAATAGAACATTGGTTTGCAGGAGGCTGGCATTCAGTCCCCTCCAAAAGTCTCTCTCCCGGCTAGGTCTGTCACAGGCAGGCTAACTGTACCAAGCTGATCAATCAATCAATTTGGATACAAAAAGCCTGCCAGATTCTCCTGCCATTATCACTAGTGACTGCGCTAGCAATGATCTCTGTCTTCTCCCAGCAGGGACAGTTTCCCCCGCCCTCCCCTGCCCCCCCCCACTGGTAGTAGAAAATGGCCCAGCAGAAGGGATTCTTGCACTAACACTGTCTGTGTTGACGGAGAAATGAAGCAAATTTCTTTCCTGCAACCCGTGGTTGCAGAAAAGAAATTCACTCCGTTTATGACCGGCCTTAGACTCCTCCAATCCCAGAATATATAGGGATGCATAACTCAACCTATCAGCTCTACCCAGGGGAAGGACCTCACTAAAAGGGGTATTAACCCCTCCTTACACACAGAGAGAGTAAATTCCCCTAGCAGGGAATACTAAAAATCTGATGGACAATCTAATCCATCACGCCTATCCAAAAATTAAAAACGAAATTTTGTATAGATACACTTTACTATCTAAGACTACATTGTTGATAACAATTCGAGAGTTGAGAATCATGCTACAGGTGTTCACTGGTGACTAATGTTGGTTCAGCTGGTGATAATACCCAGTTGATAAGTACAAACAGATATGGGATTTTCTATAATACCATAGGGTATGTGTACACTTTAATATGAATTTAATTCACTCACCAAAGATGCTCATTTATTTCCATTATATTTTCATAGTTGCATTATTTCATAAGAGTGTTTAACCCAGATCTACAGTTTAGCTTAGGCCTAATTATTAATCATTAAGAACAATCGTTGTTTATGAAAAATAGTGACATACACTCAAGGTGAACTTTCCAATCAGTGGATGACATCTACTGAAGAAATGTTTTCAATGAATTAAACTTTCAAACACTTTTTTTTTCCAGCTCAGCAGTGCACCAATTTATCTCACGGAGCTTGCTACGAGTACTGACTGCTCTTATTAATGTAGGCACAACTTGAAAAGTGCAGTTAGAATTTTAGGACACAGTAGGATATAAAGGTATAATAATCATGCACATAGGTATTCAAAATATGTCAAAACAATTTGGCAACCCACATGCTTTTAGCAATCACAGTCATTTATGAAGTGCTAAAATTTTCTATTTTAGAAACCTGCAGTACCCAGAATATTTTTATATATTTTTTTGTTTTTAAATGTGTAGCATTCTGTAGATTTCCAAAGCCATCATTTTAGACCTTTATTTTCAATGTCAGATCACATGGATTGCGTATTTCTTCTGAAAATAATTAAAGGCACATATGGAACCTTCACTGACACGCCTCCTTGGTCTGTTTATTAGTTTGACATTTTAAATAACTTTTGCATGTGCTAGAGCACTTTAACGGGTCGTCAGAGAAAATGTCATTTTTTTTCTTAATAAATACCCATGGTTGCTGCACAGCTATTTCTATTTTGTAAAAAAACAAGAATAATTTCTTTGTCAAATGTCAGCGAAATATTGGCATACAACAACAGAGCCTGTAACATGTGAAATAGCCAAAGAAAAAGGATTGATGCATGAGTGAGTACACGTTTTAAAGAGCACCTGTTATGGGGGCTGCTATTGCTAACCTCCTTTTGAAATGGTAGTTGCCTGGATGTGTCTTGCTTCAATACATCTTAGTCATAGACTTGGAACAAGCAAGTGGCAAAAACAAGTCACAGAAATGTCAAAATTCCTTATCTCCACACTTGTTTTTGCTTAGTGACTTGTAGCCAATCAAGCAGCATGATAGCCAGACAATGACATGATAGTCAAGCATGATCGCCTACTCCCTTATATAAGGTTGCCACACTAAAGTGGAAAAAATTTGTGTGTGGGGGGGGGGGAAATGTAAAAAACATATTTACCTTACCCTCAGCGTCAGCACTAGTAAAGGTGACATCACAGTCCCTCTGGCAGGTTCATTAGAATGTTGAGTATCTAATTCTCATGGAAGACACTTGAGCACAGTGCAAATCCCCTGAGAGATTTTGGATCCTTAGCATACCCAGGATCTTAGGGGGAGGACTGTGACATCACCCTCACCTCAGTGGGCAGAAGTCAGGAATAAAGTTTTTACTTTTTTGGCTGAAAACAATGACTTGTTGTGAACCTCAACAATTCTAACATCAAACCTATTGACTGTGTATTACCTACACTATCCAGTTAACATTAGCTGTCCTTCCTGGTTCGGCAGAGCCACTATTGTTAAAATAACAATGGCTTTCCTATTGCATTCTGCCAATAGAATAAGTGGAAAATCCCAAGGGGCAGGACTGAGCAGAAGAGAATTTTTGTGAATGTCTTAGTATTGGAACCACAGAAATAAGCTTAAAGTGGTTGTAATCTTACATATACCCAGTGTAGTGACTGGCCTTGGGTGATACAGAGATAAAATAAATCTTCATACATAAGTTGTACCTGTTTATCTGAAGTCTTCCTTTCTCTACATCTGTTTAAAGTCAAAAATGTATAAAGCTTGTTCGAGCTGTCGGAAAACAGGGGGTGGAGAGGTGAAATTACACACTGCAGAGCTCAGTGAGGAGAGATTGGAGGGAATGGACACACCCCCCCATTCACACAGCACACAGGAACAGAGCTGACACTGTCAATCAAAGACTGTGTGCTGGAGCTCCCTTCCTTGTAACCTTTTTTCTCTGGGTGTCAGGAAAACATGTCATAACTGATTCATGCAGCTAGCAGAGGAATAAGGCACCAGGCAGAAATGACACTTAGTGCTCTGGATTGAGACAAGAACACACTTTAGAGGGATATGTTTTTTTCATATTTCATGCCCGAGGTTTACATCCACTAAATAGTGAAGGTCACATACATTTTTTAATTATTTCAATAATTTTTATTCATGTTTCCAGAGAATCATACTGTTGCATATTCAACTGCAATGAACATACAATTAAGAGCTTTATTGCCTGACCATGTTAACTCGCATACCTACAAGGCAATGTGAATGTGGGCAGAATAAACTTCAGACAGAATCATTAGTTATAAAACTGGGTTGGGGGGAAGGGAAGTAGGGGAAATCCCCAACCTAACCTAACCATGTTTCACTTTCCAGATATATGAGTGCATGGTCCACTATGGAAGGAAAAAGGGGGGGGGCTGAAATAAACCACAGAGTCTCCAATTTGCTCCCTTCCAGACTAGGATCCTTTAAAGAGATAAAGCTTTTAGGCAGACCCGAAACATGAGCATATTGGATCCATGGATTTCCTACATGTCTATGAGTGTGCTAATACATTTCTTATTGATGAAGGACAGTTTTATGCATTGACGGACTCCTGCAAAGTGTACAATTATTTTCTTTCAAACCTTAGCAGCACATAGATGGTTGGTTTAAATTGGGATTTAGTGTGGAGGGAAGGGTTTCAGATGCAGAAACACAAGACGAGGCTCTCTTGAAAAGGAACTATTGAATAAGGTATGTAGAAGATTAAAACCTTTGGTCCAAAATCTGCCTAACCATGGGACAGGTCCACCAAATATGTTTCACATCTCCAGTATTATTACAACATCTTAAACACATTGTGGATAGTGGGGGCTATGGAGATGTGCCATGTCAAAATCTTTCAGTTATTTTTTGTTAAAATCAGCCACAGACACAGTAGAAAAGTCTGTGTAATTTTAACAAGCTGTACAGTGGGACCTTTACTCTCAGTGGAGAAAGCGTTGATTTCTTTGCAGAGATCCAACATGTCCAATGCTGAGTCAGAGCCAGAGCTCTGGGGAGCATGAGCTTTGCTGGTTAGAGTTAGAGGATCTGAAACAGCAGGGGGCTTGTCAGATCTCTGCAATAAACCACTATTTCAACGTAGGGAGCAGAGGTCCCACTCTGCGGGTGCTGGCAGGGCATAGACTTTTCTACTAAGGCTGTGGCTGCTTTAGAAAGAAAAAACTGTAAGACATAAAGCATATTTTGTTTTATTGCACCTGGAATGTATTTAGCTGGTTACATTGAAGGTTCGATTTGGACTTTAAAAAACCAAGATAAATGTTTGTCACAAATATTTCTTTACAATAAGTCACACCCCCAGCATATTGCAAAATGAAAAAATAATCAAATCTCAGAAATGTACATGGACATGGAGAAACTGTGAATTTCGGCACATCAATTTAATTTCATTAGAAACTATATGATCACACCTTAACATTAACATTTGGCAAATACAGCAGACAAATTTAATTGAGTCTATAGAAAAAATAAAAAATATTTTGTTGATAACAGGACTGACTTTTCTGAATCATAAATTGACTTGTCATTGAAAATTATTGATGATTAACTATTTCTATTTTGAATTTAGCAACAGCTGTTGTCTACTGAGTATAACATTCAGATGTTTTTTTATTTCTGAATCTCTGAGCTTTATGAATTTCTCCAGGGTCCTCTATGTCACAGTATGGTGATCTGATACCATCCCTGGGACCAGGAGCAGATATCTGTTGCAACAAATCAGATACATTTATGATTTATTTCCTTTATACACTAGCTCTACATTTGTAATAGAGTGCCATCGCTCACAAACACCAACAGTGAGAAATAAGTGGTCCTGTTAGAAAGGCACGTAAGATAGCTGAGAGATGAGCCTCTTGTGTTTAACTGCTCCTTTGCCTGTTTCTTTAAACAGAAGAAGCAATTATTTTATAAGTTACAGAGAAAGATATCCTGGGGGGAAAGTTGTGTGAGTGCAGTACCTTCTGATGTCAGCTTTCCTGCAGTGATAACCACCAATAATTCCCACTGCAATCTCTTAATGAATTTACATGGCACTGTACTGCATCCACAGGCCTTAATTTAAGTACCAAAATCGGACACAATGTCAATGACTGTAAAAATGCATCATATATCAAAGCTGGAAAATAATAAGGGGCCAGCTATACATATTTGGGAAATAATTAAACAGCATGATCCCATGAAGAAAAGGAAAAAAATAGACAAAACTTACTTGAAACTGAGTACTTAAACTTATTCTGTGCGAAACTTAAAGGCAAAAGCTGCCAGTGCTAGCTTTAAAGGTGAAGAATGTGACTGCCATTCCTATTAAGACTTTGATTTCTAGTAAATAACTGAGTTAGAACAAGCATGCAGGAAGAACAGTCCTAAAGTTTGAACTCCAATTCTGCATATTTGTGCCACATTAATCACTAATTAGGTAGTGAAGCTAAGATCAAGAAGGCACCCCTGGTGCCTGTACCATAAGTATTCAATGACAGCCATATTTTTGTCTTTCTGGGTACACATTGAAAGCCAAATGTACAGTATAGGCATACCCCACTTTTAAGTACACAATGGGGTTTATTTACTAAAGCTGAAAAGTGCAAAATCAAGCTCACTTCTGCATAGAAACCAATGAGCTTCCAGGTTTTATTACCAAAGCTTAATTGAACAAGCTGAGGTTAGAAGCTCATTGGTTTCTATGCAGAAGTGAGCCTGATTTTGCACTTTTCAGCTTTAGTAAATAAACCCAATTGTGTACTTAAAAGTAGGGTATGCCTGCATGTACAGGGCAATTATTTATTTATTTTTTTACAGTAGCTTTGAATAAAATAGAGATAGGCAAGATCAACTTTTTTTTCAAGTTTTTATTGGGGTCTGTGTCCCTGCTGGTGAGATTCAGCCATTTAGTTGTCCTGATGTTGCCAAAATAAAAAGTGATGTAAAACCTAACATTTTAAAAAGAGGGAAGGGGAAATCATCCAACTGGGGCAAAGGTTCCAGTGACAACTGCTTAAGCTGGGAATTCCCCTCCCTTTGGAAAGATTTCCTCTCATTTTCTGTTGCACATAAAGTGAAGGCAAATGTCCATAGCAGGACTCAGACAGCAAATAATAATCTCATAATGGTTTCAACCCTTCCACAACTAGAAAAAAAAGAATGAATACATTCCAAATACTAACAACAAAGAAAGCCATCTACAATTCTGCCATGGGTTAAATACTCAACATGTTCTCAAAATAATACCCAGACTGTCCTCTTCACTCCTCCAAAGACCTCCTGCTCTCTGGCTACCACTTCACCTCCTCTCATGCTCACCTTCAGGACTTCTCCAGAGCCTCCCGACTCTCTTGAACCCCCTTCTCAAATTTCCCTTGCTATTTCCTACACTGTCTACCTTTAGACAACACCTGAAAACTAATCTCTTCAGGAAAGTTTACCTCATCTCTACCTAAAAATTCAACTTTCGCTTTCTAAGTTTATCTACACGCAGGTAATATATTTTTTGTATTATTACTAGCCCTTTCGTTTTAGATTTGAATCTCTCAAAAATGGGGACCTCCTAACCATCTTTTCTTGAATTGTAAGTGTACTGTCTCCATTTACTTTGTAAAGTGCTGTTAAAACTATGGACAGACACTTTATTTGCAACAGGAATGTGCACAACAAGATGCAAAATAATAATAGATAGAATAGTCAGTAGCAAAAATGATATGCTGACATGCTTTGTGCTAGGCACAGCACTTTCCCAAAGAATGTTTTAATAAAGAAAGATATTTTGCATCTCATTGTTCAGCATTCCTATTGCTGGTACTATTGATTGCTTCAGTGGAGACAAGCTGAACACCTTGGATTGTGGAGTGTGGAGCTTGATCTTGCCTGGAGCAGGATGTGTAATATTACAAAGGCACTTTATTGACGTCCTGCTAGTGCTGTATATAAGCTTGTTTTCAACCAAATTTTCAGACAGCAGCACACACAGTTCCTAACTGTATGGTCCAACCCCAATGTACAACTATATCAATAACTGTATGCAGTAGTTATCATACACATTTCTATCTTCATAAACAAATAAAGAGACATGTTTATTAATTTTTCATTGACTCTGCATGCAGTGGCCCAGACAGATTTATTGACAAGGATTAACTTATTTAGGCATATTCATTTTAAAGCTCTTTAGTAAAAGCTAAAAGCCCTGTCTTTTGTATGATGCAACTATAGTAAGCATTCATACTAGAAAGCATTATTAGAGACATACTGGGGTCTACTAATTTACTAATTTAACTGGATAAACCAACAAATAAAGAAAAGGAGTAATGGTTTTATATTACTTTTTATTAGGGGGCGATCAAGGGGTTAAATGTGTTCCCTGGGAGATGTTTCTAACTGGGGGGAGAGTGGAATGACTGGGAGTACAGAGAGATCGCTGTTCCTAAAAATTAGGAACAGACGATCTCTCTCTACTGCCCTGTCAGAATGCTTATCTGTTTGTTTACATTGATAGATTCCTGTTCTGGCTCTCTATGGAGCAATCGCGGGTGGCCGGCAGACATTGAAGCCGCTGGCCATGCGCATCTGCTCCCCCTCTGTGCAATGGGTGTGCACACCTGCTATAGCTGTTAAAGGGACCGACTAACAGCCACAGTGATTTGCGGGATAGAGCCGACCTGCCACGGTATAATGATGGTGGGTGGTCGGCAAGTTTTTAATTAGTACTCCTTTTCAGTATCAGTTCAAACTACATTTATATCGTTTTTAAGTTGATGCTTTTTCATGAATTGATAACTTTAGGAATAAGTGCTTTGTCTTTCTGACATAAAAATTCATAAAGCACCCATTGCTGTTAGCTATTATTTGTCTATAATGGTAATTATATACTAAAAATAGTTTAAGTGAAGACTGATTGAGCTTGCTGATATGTATTCAGCACAGCAATTAGCACTTTTTTTTCTCAGAGTTTACTTGTGAAAATTATTTGCTTGCCTGAATGTACATCAAGCCAATTAAGACAACAGAGACACACGTCACTGTCGGATTCTGACAGTGAAAAAGGCTTCCTTTGCATATAAGAAGACAATATTACATCTACTGAAAGATAAGCTTTTCTATGCAGTGCTAATTATTCTCCAACATTTCCGCCATATACTGTAGATAGAGAGCAATGGGGATGTTTCCAAAAAGTTTGCTAAAAAAAAATGTATATGTATCTTGTTTTAAATTTCCAGTGATGAACAATACAAACAATGCTCTGGTCAAACCTTTGTTTACTTATGTTAATATTACAGCTTTAGACTTTTGATAGGATTAAAGCACCTATTCAAGGTGTAGCAAGGGAAAAAGCAGAAGCTTGAACTCTATCAGAGTAAAAAACCCAAGAGCTGTGCATGTCACAGAGAGCCTATTGATGAATATGCGTAGGTGTATTCGGGGAATATAAGGCATTGTGTTGAAAAAATCTTAATAATGAAATATTTAATAAAAATACCAAAGACTCATTTTGTGACTACCAGTCACTTCCTTAGAAAATGAAAGGTATCTTTGGTGTTTTAAATAAATACTTCATTATCAAGATTATTTCTGCCATTGTGATCTTAATATGGTATGGTCCCTGAATATACCTACACTAATTCATGAAAACTCTGTAACATGCACAGCTTTTTTTTCACTGACCGAGAGTACCTCACCATTCCGACATTCCCCAGTTAGGTTTTGGACTGGACCTCCCCGAATATTGAGAGTGACACCCTTTGCGTGGAGACAGCTATATTCTTCACAAGCAACAAGTGCAGGTACCTTCTTCACATGGTCACTTGAAACAACTATAATGTGTTACACTCTCCTACTTTACACAATTCACCAAAGAGCCACTCAATACTAAAAAGGGCTCTCCTGCACTTTCCTTTTTTTTTTTTTTTGGGGATATTCCCAAATATAGATTTCTCCTCCTAGGTCACCAGTTATTGGTACTGCTGTGGAATCCACTTTTGTTGAGAAAAAAAAACATTCTCCTCTGGGTGACCTATGTACATTGCAAGTTTAACAAACTTTGTTGCAGATTCTTTTGTTATTCTGAAAAAAAACCCACAGTTTGTTTGTCTGTGTCCATGTGAAAAGTAACTCTAATGGGAGTGGTTTCAGAATTATCAATCAGCTGCTGCACTTGCAGGGCTCTACTGAGGAAAATTGCAGGGGCTGCATCCCTTTAGACATGATTTCCTATTGGGAGTATCTCACTGAAAATGACATTTTTATTGCAGGGGATGCCTGAAATCTGTCTTGTATCTTAGTGCAGACTTCTGTGAAAATCAGTAAGCCACTCATACAGGTAGGAAATTATGTGTCTGGGGGGAATTATGTACACATTCTGTGCACAGAACACCTCCAGGTAGCCATATTGCATCAGATTTTACAGAAAGTTACAGTGCTGCAGATTGAAAAGAAAATGCAATTTTTAATAAACTTTAATTACAATATGTATATGGTATTTTTTTTTATTTGCTATTTTTTACACAAAAGGGGAGTTAACCTTTAAGAAATTAAGTCTCTTCGTACTTCATTATTTATTAGTCTGTATTTACAATACACCAATACTTTAAAGTTGAAATCAGACAGATAAAAAAAAAACAATGAATGGATATGCTATATGTTTATTAACCACTTGCTTACTGTGCACTTAAACCCCCCTCCTGCCCAGACCAATTTTCAGCTTTCAGCGCTGTTGCACTTTGAATGACAATTGCGCGGTCATACAACACTGTACCCAAATGAAATTTTTATCATTTTTTTCCCACAAATAGAGCTTTCTTTTGGTGGTATTTAATCACAGCTAGGATTTTTATTTTTTGTTAAACAAACAAAAAAAAAAATGGAAAATTTTGAAAAAAAAAAAATCATGTTTCATAGTTTGTTATAAAATTTTGCAAACAGGTAATTTTTCTCCTTCGTTGATATGCCCTGATGAGGCGGCACTGGTGGGCACTGATAGGCTGCACTGATGGGCATGGATAGGCACAGTTAAGGCGGCACTGATAGGCACAGTTAAGGCGGCACTGATAGGCACAGTTAAGGCAGCACTGATGGGGACAGATAAGGCGGTACTGATGGGCACAGATAAGGCGGCACTGATGGCCACTGATGGGTGCTGATGGGTGGCACTGATGGGTGGCATGGATGGGTGGCATGGATAGGTGGCACTGATGGGCACTGATAGGTACCACTGATGGGGGGCACTGATGGGCGGCACTGATGGGGGCACTGATGGGTGGCACTGATGGGCAGTGATGGGCAGCACTGATGGGCACTTATGGGCACTGGTAGGTAACACTGATGGGCACTGATAGGTGGCACTGATGTGCAGCACTGTTGTTGCACTGATGTGGGTGCTTATGGGTGGCAATGTGGGCGCTGATGGGTGGCACTGATGGGTGGCACTGTGGGTGCTGATGGGTGGCACTGATGGGTGGCACTGTGGGCACTGATGGATGGCACTGTGGGCACTGATGGGTGACGCTGGTGGGCACTGGTAGGCAGCACTGCTGCCTATTGCTGTGGGGGCAGATGATCGCTGTCATCTGGACTGATGTCCCTCTCACGGCCGCCGGTGATCGGGTTTTTTTTTCAGCGTGAGGAGGAAAAATAGCCGATTACCTGCTCTGTTTACATCACATGATCAGCTGTCATTGGCTGACAGCTGATCATGTGGTAAGGGGTCGGGACCGACCCCTTATTCTGGTCTGTGATCAGGCGAGTCTCATAGACTCGCTGATCACAGAGGGCGCGCAGGCCGCTCGTGCACGGGACGACATCAATAGACGTAGTCCCGGCAATGTTGCCGTCATTTGGCAATAGCATGGATCTGAAGAGGTTAAAGTTAGTAAATACAGTGGATCCCCAAATCCAGGTGTGAAAAACTTGTTGCATCTTTCCCAAAAAGACTCATGGCTGTATTAGATCAAAAGGGTGCTTCTACTAAATACTGAGCAAAGGGTCTGAATACTTAGGACCATGTGATATTTCAGTTTTTCTTTTTTAATAAATCTGCAAAAATGTCAACAATTCTGTGATTTGCTGTCAATACGGGGTGCTGTGTGTACGTTAAGGAGGAAAAAAATTAACTTAAATGATTTTAGCAAATGGCAGCAATATAACAAACAGTGAAAAATTTAAGGGGGTCTGAATACTTTCTGTCCCCGCTGTATATTTGATATCAGCCTTTTTTAATCGCTAGGAGCTTAAAGCGGAGTTCCGCCCATTTAAAAGTCAACAGCTACAAAAAGTGTAGCTGCTGACTTTTAATAAACAGACTGCCACCTGTCGCACGGTCCATCAACATGGGCACACAAAGCTTCGCTCCTCTCCCCCTCATCTCCATGGCACCGGCATTGCAACTGTGGGCGCCTGGCTGTGGCTGTGGCGAGCTGCGCTGTGCATTGTGAATGGCCGGACAATCTTCTGGGACATGTGACGTGTCCCACAAGATTGCAGGGAGGGAGGGGGAGAGGTAAACTTCCTTCAGGTGCCAAGGCGCCATGAGAGGAAGTGGGAGCTGGGTGCCTGTCAAAACTGGGTACCTGCCCCCCCCCCCAAAAAAAAAAATGACATGCCAAATGTGGCATGTCAGGGGGTCACCAATACTTAAAGTGGAAGTTCCAATTTTACTGAATGAAGAAATGCTCACAAGGATCAAGCTACCAGGAGACAAGAACTTAGTGGTCATAGAAATAATCTTATGAGTGTGCTGCTACACCTGCACTGTCCAAAGAACAGGCTTTGGGTAGTCAGATGAGAAGCTAAGGGAATGAAGGTGACCTTAATATAGTGTGTATTTACAGCATGGATCAGTTAGGAAACAAGCCTGATTCTGATATGTGAGGGGCTGTGTAAATCTCAGGATGAGCTTAGGAGAAATACAAATCATTCCCCAGGCAAAACAGCTTTCATATATTTAATTTGTATGCGGGTTTAGATGTTTCAAATTTCACATGAACAAAATAGGGTACATCAACATTATGAAAGAGGAAGAAAACTCCTGTGCATAATTTGTACCTATACTAAGGCTTACCTATAGGTATTGTAAATATCTCCTAAACGTACAACGTGTGACGTGAATGATGACTTCCCCGCGCATGCACGGGAGTGACGTCATCACGACTCTGGCCTGTCACAGAGCCGGAGTAGCAGACCTGGAAGGAGGACCAGGAGAAGACGTATGCTGCATCCAGCTGGGGCAGCGTCCATCTTCCCCCAGGCTTCTTTTTCAGGTAAGTTTTACATAATGTGCTAGTATGCAATCCATACTAGCACATTATGCCTTTACCTTGCAGGTCATGAAAAAAAAAATCATTAACCCCCCTCAAAATCTATACTAGATCCCTATTTAAGCATGCAGCTTGGCCAGCAAGGAAATGGAAGGTATAAGTGTGCACCTCCCCCTGGAGCCATACCATGGCCTCAAAGTGGGGGGTAACTTTTCAAGGGGGGCACCTGGCAAAGCACCTTGTCCCTATGTTGATAAGAAGAGCCCTTCTCCATAACCCCCCTATGTGAATGAGTACATGGTATCTCTACTCATTAACAAAATAAAAAGTAAACAGTAAATAATGACCTTCAAAGTGGATGTAAACCCTCACATATACCCAGTGAAGTGAACAGCCTCAGATGATACACAGAGATGAAACAAATCCTCCTACATTAGTTTTACATGTTTATCTGCAGTCTTCTCTTCCCTACACCCCTTCAAAAGGGCAGAATTGTGTTAAAATCCTTCTGCATCTGTGAGTAGCAGAGGGGAGGGGGTGGAGAGCTGCAGTTACAGCTTGTGGGAGCTGATTGAAAGAAAGGGCCCCCTCCACACAGCGCACAGGAGCGAAGAAAGGATAACGAGCTGTGCGGTAAGCAGACAAACTGTGTGCTGAGCTCCCTCCCCCATCACAAATTTAACTCATGTGTTGGGAAAGTTATTGACATATGTTTTATTGTAAATGTTCTTATGTAGTTTTAGAAACTATGTGAATAATAAGAAATGTTTCTTAATTGATCTGGCTGTATTTTGGTAGCTAAAAAGCCAGGCCTTCTTTTAGTAAAAATAATTGTATATTTACAGGAGTAATTGTGGATAACTACCAACCCATTGAACCAATAACATACTAATACAATATGTACGTCTGGTGAAAACAGATAAATGCATTCTAATTATTAAAGGTATGACTAGGTAAAACCTAATTGTGTTTGTTTTTTTCCAACATGTGTTCCAAAAGCAAAACAGGAAGCAAGGAGAAATCCAGCTATTACTAATACAGATGCTCAGAGGAAGATTTCCCCTAACCTTCTGTTTTTGTGACAAGTGTAAAAATTTGGAATTCTATAGCTTTTTTATATGCCAATGCTAACCAGGACAAATTAAGAGGGTGAGTTTTCACAACAGTGACATAGACGGCAATTCTAACCTACATGCAACATCCTGTGCCGCTCTATTGCCCACAGTCATTATAAAAGGGTGCACAGTCAAAGGTGGCACAAAAAAAATCCAAATTAAAACAAAATATTCAGCACTCCTTAAATTGGTTGTAAGCCATTACAAATACCTGACAGAGATGAAAAAATCCTCCTACATAAGTTGTACCTGCTTATCTGCAGTATTGTCTTCTCTACAGCTCTTTTCTCTTCTCTTTTCAAAGTCCAAAGTTTATAAAGCTAATCAGAAAACAGAGGTCGGAGAACTGAAATCACACTCAGTGAGGAGAGATTTGAGAACTGATTGGAAGGAAGGGGCACACCCTCCTTCACACAGCACACAGGAAAAGAGTTGAGGCTGCCAATCAGCTGGAGCTCCCTCCCCTGTCATTGTTTTTCTCTTGATGTCAGGAGAATTTGTCAGAAGTGATTCATGCTGATAGCAGGAGAACAAATCAGCAGAAATGACACTTAGTGTTTCTAATTGAGACAGGTACACACTGTAGGAGGATATGCTTTGTTCATTTTTCATGTCTGAGATTTACAACCACTTCAAACACTATGTATTAAAAGCAGGGGTGTTAGTAGCATATCTTTGCAAATCTACTGGGGCCAAACAGTGTACCTTGAGAAGGCAGTGTGGTTTTCACATAGAATTGTAAATAAATACATGTTACTTACACCTCTGCTTTTAATGTATAGTGTTTTAACATGTGCTAGCTATTTCTTTAAAACAGTAATACTAACTTGACCGGGTTTCTAACCCATCCTGGCTCTACCCAAAAATAATGCAACACTAAAATAGATACACTTTAAGTGTAATTTTAAGTCTTTAGATGCTGATTGGGTAGCTGTGCCTGAGCTTGAGCATTGGTCATCTGCAGACCATTGGAGAAATCACAAAATATTGTTTTCTGCAGGTAAAGTGAGTTTTAAAGTAATCCATTTATCATTAATTATTTCAAAAACCAAGATTGGCAAAATAAAAAAAAGCAATATAATTTGAAGCTTGATCACATTTATGATAAAATATACTTATATTGGTTTTGGGAGCTAAGTGAAACATCTGTTAAGCCCTTAAATAGTCATAGGACTATAAAACACAAACACACATGCATGCACTTTAGAGAAATTCCTATTATATTGCCTTTGTGTCCTGTGTAACTGTCAGCTAGTGCATGCAAAGTATTGTTCTACCAGTGGGTCATAACCTGGCAGCCAGCAAAGCAAAAATGCCTTCAGGGCGTTATGACATGATGTAATGAGGCCATGTCAAGATTCATTCTCAGCAGAAAGTCAATCTGGAACACACCATCAACTTAAATATGGATTAAGGAAAGAAGTTTTATAATAGAGAAAATGGTAATATCACAAATGACAACTGTGACATTATTCTTTTTTTAATACCGTAAATGTAGAAATGTTCATTAGGCGCTAAAGTGAACCACAAATTTACAAATGCTGTCAATTTGGAATAATATTTATCTTGTCAGTAGTTAATTTGATATTGTTCCCAATAATAAAGGTAATAATTAATAACAACAATATTTTAATTGGAATTTCAGATGAAAACTCCCCAACAGGGATACAATGAAAGCTGACAAAGGTTTTAACCCTTCCCCATTCTATTGAATATTTTTTCCAAAGCTAACTGAGAGTTTGTTAATAATAAGTGATCTTGATGTAGAATTTTACCACATACTGTATATATACTGTATATATGAGCAGGGCCATCCTCTTGTATTGTAACTATACTGTCTGCCCTCATGTTGTAAAGCACTGCGCAAACTGTTGGCGTTATATAAATTCTGTATAATGATAATAACGATACACATATATATAGATATCTATATATATATATAGATATCTATATATAGATCTATCTATCTATCTATCTATCTATCTATCTATCTATCTATCTATCTATCTATCTATCTATCTATCTATCTATCTATCTATCTATCTTGGCGCTATACTGTTATACTTATACTGTTGGTGCTATATAAATTCTGTATAATGATAATACATATATATATATAGATAGATAGATAGATAGATAGATAGATAGATAGATAGATAGATAGATAGATAGATAGATAGATAGATAGATAGATAGATAGATAGATAGATAGATAGATAGATAGATAGATAGATAGATAGATAGATAGATAGATAGATAGATAGATAGATAGATAGATAGATAGATAGATAATATATATAGATAGATAGATAGATAGATAGATAGATAGATAGATAGATAGATAGATAGATAGATAGATAGATAGATAGATAGATAGATAGATAGATAGATATAAATATATCTATATCTATATATAGATATAGATATATACATCTATATATCTATAGATATATATATATAGATATACAGTAAAACCTTGGTTTGAGAGTAACTTGGTTTGAGAGCGTTTTGCAAGACAAGCTAAATGTTTTAATAAATTTTGCCTTGATATACACGTGATGTCTTGATATAAGAGTAGCGTCATGTCACAGCTGAGTATAAAAAAGAAGAGAGGAGCCTCTAAGTTTAGCAATATGGTTACAATGAAGGTGCAAAATTTAGCAACTTATTGCTACACTTAGAGGTGCCTCTCTTCTCTTTTATACCCTGTAAAAAAAATGCTTTGATATACAAGTGCTTTGGATTACAAGCATGTTTCTGGAACGAATTATGCTCGCAAACCAAGGTTTTACTGTATATATCTATCTATCTATCTATAGATAGATATATATCTATATCTATCTATAGATATATATATATATATATCTATCTATATATATGGATATAGATATATCTACTGTATTTATCGGCATATAACATGCACAGGCGTATAATACACACCTTCAATTTAGGAGGGAAGTTTCAGGAAAAAAATGTAATTTTAAAGTACTTTGAAGCAAAATAAGGGTCAGTGCCCATCAATGCAGCCTCACCATTGCCCATCTGCAGCCTGATCAATGCCATCTGTAGCCTCACAATTGCCCATCAATGCAGCTTGATCAATGCCCACCTTCAGCCTCACAATTGCCCATTAATGCAGCTTGATCAATGCCTATCAATGCAGTCTGATCAATGCCCATCTACAGCTTCACAATTGCCCATCAATACAGCTTGATCAATGCCCATATGCAGCCTTACAATTGCCATGAATGCAGCCTGAACAATGCCCATCTGCAGCCTCACCTCAGATTACTGCTGCCTTGGAGGGGACAGGGAGGGGGGCAGGACGAGCGCCATCAGATTACATACAGTGAGAATCTCCTGTTTACTCGGCGGCCTTTTTAATACAAAGTCCCGCCTCCTGGACCGGCTTCTATGATAGACAAAACGCTGGCCCAATGCCGGCCCAGGAGACAGGACTTCCTATTACAAAGGCTGCTGAGTAAACAGGAGATTCTCACTGTATGCGAACTGATGGCGCTTGTCCCAACCCCCTTCCCTCCTAGGCAGTCCAAATTGCAGTATCGGCATATAACACGCACACACTATTTGCACCCGATTTTCAGGGTGAAAAAGTGAGTGTTATACGCCAATAAATACAGTATATATATAGATAGATCTATCTATCTATATATATATAGCCCTAGCTCTAGAATGCATCTTACGGAGCACCCAGACTATGTGAGTGTTAGGGTAATTTGACATCTTTGCATTTTAGAGTGGTGTCCCAAAAACAAAACATATATTTAAGAAGGACGAGTGAAGGAAAGAGTGGGAACTGGCCTTAATAAAACTCTCAATTTAGTGATTTGAATTATAGTAAACCTCCTCAGGCCTCCTGGTTAATCCTGAGCAGGTCTACACTCAACAGGGAGTAATATAGTTAGGGCAGGAACTGCTTAGGACCAAACCATTATGGGCCTAATTACACAACAATGCCCTGTATTTGTGCATTGAGCCACGCTGCTGTGCACTATATTAGGCAACCAATTTGAAATGAATAAGCTACAACAATCCACAATGAAAAATAGAGCTTATGGAGGACACTAACACACAATACATTGCCTTGTGGAATTGTATTGTGGTTCCATTCCACAAGAATTAAATCACAGCACACCAATGCGCAGTAAGTGCAAACACCTTTGGGTACCTTCATAAAATTCCTATTAATAGTTTAGCAGTTTTTAGAGTGACTGGTTTATTTCAAGTTATGTAAGATTTTGTATGTCTAAAAGCTTTTATTTTAAAAATGTGGGAAGGAATTTGTTACTACGAATAGAAGTCAGATTGTTCTCGGTGCTCTGCATTTATATCAGACTCTGTATGTGCATAAGGTTATCATGTAGGTGATATCAACATTTCACTCTTTGCATTTTTGAAAACAGGAGTTACAAATGCAAGAAGTTTTAATGATCGCAATATGTTTTTGTCTTCTAAAAATCAATGCTCTTTTTTTTCTTTCATCTTATTTTAGGTAAAAGTTAAAAGACGTATAACCAGATATTTCATCTATCTTGAATAATGCACTAAAAGGAATAACATAGTTTTTTATTCACTGGAGGTTAATAAAACTGTCTGAATTCATCGAGATATGACAGGAAGTGATTGCAATTTCACAGGACTACAGTGAAAAAGTCGGTCTACTAAAAACTTATTAGAAAATAGATTGAAAGCAAATACTGATTTAATGCCAAAGATATTTCCAACTAAACTAATTTACTTGTGTTTAAAAGTTTGATTGAGTTTGGGAAGTTGTGTTAGATATATTTTTTAAGAAACTTGTGTAAGGTAATGTTGAAAACTGTAATGAAAAATACAATAAATTAAAATTCTAGTACAATATTTTTTATGTCACTGACTGCCTTGTACAGATGGAATTGATGGATTGTTTTTTCCTTTTTATCAAACATTGCCTGTGGAGATTTCTTTCTTTTCCTTCCTTTTTCTTTCTTTCTCTTTTTTGTTCATTTTTAATGAGATAAATAATTTGGAAACTCATACTCAGATCATTCTAGGAATAAATGTTACAGGCATAGAAATCAGCCCCCCCCCCTCTCTTATCCAACATTACAAAGCATACAAATCATACATGTTGAAGTAATACACTTACATATTTTATTGTCCTCTTTATTATTAGCTTTTCCTGATTTCTCATTTCCCTCACCCTCCTGCTCTAAAGTCATCATTTAAAAAATTATCATGAACAGTGGTTGGCTATTTTTTCCGGGTTCTCTTTGCCAGCCCACTAGTGGCATGTGCAAAAAATCTGCCATTTTGATTTCTATTTTAAATAACATTTCTCCCTGTTGCTGAATGTGAGAGTTATGAGAAGTGGTGGAAAGATGATGGAGACATAGATAAATTCTTATGCCAATTATGATCCAAATGAGTCCTAGGTATTGTGAAATGTAAGTTTTCATTTCTGCAAGAGGTAATGCGTAAGGCCAGGGCTTTTTTCTCAAACAATAGGTGCTGGAACTTACCCACGGCCCCACAAAACCCCTCCCCCTACACACACCCTCCAAATCACATCAAATAGTGGGTGTGTTCAGTCAAATTTCACAAAAACAGTAGGAGGGTCTTAAAGGGGCATTAAATACCAAGATTGCATTACGTACAGAGTGCAGAGCTGTCACTTGTAAACACAGAAACCAGACTTCTGTGTTTACAAGTGATTGTGGTGAGCAGGCACCAAAGGGTCTGAGCCAGAGGTGGTGGAACTGAGTTCCACCAAGTTCCCCCTGAAAAAATGCCCTGTGTAAGGCAAAATGTAAGTGGTGTAATGGGCTTTAAATGGTTGATAGGACTATCTACTTTCAAGTATACTGAACCAAAAAAACAATCCCTTATCATTTTACATTTTTTCGCAGAAAAAAATTGTTACTGGAAGAAAAAAGAAACAAAGTGCTAGTACACAAATATTGATAAAACAAAAAAAGGAAAACACAGGTGGAAATAACTAAACTAAACTATGCTAAATGCCTTCCCCCTAAAAAAAAAAAAAAAAATATATATAAATTATAAATTTAAAAGAAAAAAAAAAATTCCCCAAGCAATTTCACTCAAGCAGCTCAGTGAGCGAAACTGAATTTCTGCTACAATGAAAATCACCCCACTAGTCTGTTGGGCTAATTTGCAAAAAGGGACATCAAAAAATAAATATTAGAATATTCTAACATGGATCAATAAATAATATATTTTAAGTGGCAAATTCTCTTTAGCTAAATCACTTTTATAGTAAAACAGAGTTAAGCATTTAGAACCACTTTATCTTACAAAATACTTAAAAAGCTTTACTGTATGCTCTCAGAATAGTCTGGTCACGCAGATTTGACAGATCTTAATAGTGAGGTGAGAACTGAGTTAATATGCATGAGGAGCTAAAGGGGAGGTTGGATGATATATTTTGTTCTCTAAAGTTAGCAGTTGTCTGAAATCGCTAATTAATAATGACAGTATTCTTTTCCATCTACAAGTCTGTTATGATAAATAGAAGGCAGCACAGACAAGTTCACCCACAACATATTACTAATTAGAATTATAAGCAATTATTTGTAAACTAGAGTAAAGTCTATCCTATGAAATGACAGGTTATTAGTGTGTAATGGTATGGCTTTTTTAATCACTGTAGAATGATATGGTAAACAACCTTTCATACGTCAAAAAAAGAAAAAATCACATGCAAATGTAATATTTCCCTATAATGGGGACTTTTCCTTGGTTAGTTTTCCCTGGAGGAATCAAGTATTTCTGCAACATAAAATAATTATAATCTGTAAATTAACATAGATATATGTGAAAACATTTGAAAAAACTCTCATTAATGCTGCAATGTAAGAGCTAGAATGTGATGTATTGTCAGGATTCAGCAGCAGAAATTACCAGATCTGCGTAGTTACACTTAGAATCTGAGTATGCTTAAAGGAGATTTATTTACAATAGAACAAAAACCATCCAAACAACAGCACACAACAAACATAAAAGTAATGTGATAGAATACCTGACCAGTGGCAGTGACAGAATACCACCAGCAAACCTAACAAACAGGAAACCTAACTAATAGCTAACTGTATGCCAGATAGCAAGCAATTGAGCTGCAAGTTTGAAAATGACTTGCTAAGCTATTGCTAGACTTGCCAGGCTTTACAAGTTTGTTGCCATTGCAGCAAGTCCACATTGCATGACTCCAGATCAACTTTCTTTACACACATTCTGCAAGTCTGCTGCAAGTTCTAGTTCAGTTGCATTGTGCAATAGTCATCCCTCCACAGTGGTCACTGTGACCTGTAAAGAAACACAGAAAAGCAAAGAAAACTGGAAGTGCAGGGAGCAGATGGTAAAAGGAATCAAAACTGGGATCAGGAACAAAGGAGAGCAGGTACAAGGGAACAGGAATCAGGGTACAAGGTACTGTGCAGGAACAAGATTTGGAATTTTGCCAACAGGGTCTGGCAGCAGCAAAACACTGAAGCAAGAGGCACCAAAGGAGGGGGACCTAAATACTCTTCCAGCAACCAGCAGCAGGTGTGGACTGATTACTGGAGACTGCTGACTGCTGGAAGACACCCACTGGTGAAAACTAGAACTGTAACCTTCTGCTCTGGGAAGCACAGTGCCACCCGCAGGCAAGAAAAGTCAGTTATAAAATGCTGCCACTGTTCAACTATATCTGAAATGCCAAGGCATAAATCTGGCATAGGAGTGACTATAAAATTGTACATCCAATTAGAAGTCTATATTGGAAATCCAAGAATGGAAGAATGCTTCAAGTTTCACATAGGGGTATTAGGGCCTGGTGACCATTAATTCAGGTACATAAAATGATAGGAAACACAATTTTTTTTAAATAGTTCCCAGCAGGAATAGAGGTGAAATATTCCAATGGATAAACTCGTTCTGGTGACAACTGTTTAAAAAAAGGATTTCCCTTCACTTTGGAGAGGTCTTTTCCTTCTGCTGTCTCTAAAAATGAAAGTGAAAAGAAATCTCCCTGATGGGACACAGAAAAAAATATAGCAAAATTCGTCCAATGAATTAAATTAAAAATACTAAAATGAACTTACAAAACCAGTCTCAAAATACCAACCTAATCGTCCTCTTCGTTCCTCCCAAGACCTCCTACTCTCTAGCTCCCTCATCACCTCCTTCTATACTTGCCTCTAGGACTTCTCCTGAACCTCTCCCATCCTCTGGCATTCCCTACCGCAAACTGTCAGTCTATCTCCAAATCTATCCACTTTTATGCGATCCCTGAAAACTTTTCTCTTCAGAGGAGCCTATCCTGCCTTCAAACGGAAGCTCTGAGGAAGGGGTGCCTAGCTCTGAGGAAGGGGGTGTGCCCCCAAAAGACATTAGCTGTACCCCGTGTTCTGTGCATGTCCATGCACTGTGTTTTTGGCTTTTTGTCAGTTGCATTTTGTGAGTACCCACTTTTATACTAAAATTTCTTATTATTAAATTATCTCTGGTAATGCACTAGGTGTGCGCGCCTTCCATTTCTGTTTTTCTTGTAGTTCCTTTCAGATTATCACATCTGAGGAAGGCAGCATTCACCTAGTTCTGGGATACTATATATACCTTTCACACCACCATTTTTTCTGACATCTGTTACTCCTCACCTTGGAAGACCTATTAGCGCTGGAAGTGACTGTTTTTTGTATCCTGCCTTCACCTAACAACTGTATTTATATTTACTCCATCAGCTCATCCCCCACAGTTATTACTCTTTTTTATCACTTGACCCTCCCTCCTAGATTGTAAGCTCTAAGGAGCAGGGCCCTCTGATTCCTCCTATATTGAATTGTATTGTAATTGTACTGTCCTCCCCAATGTTGTAAAGCGTTGTGCAAACTGTTGGCGCTATATAAATCCTGTATAATAATAATAATAATAGTCAGCCCTCTTCATATTAGAAGAAGTGTTAACTGTAGTTCCATGTGAGTCATATGCTTCATCTAGCATATGTATTTCTGGATATATTTTGCAGTGGGTGTTTGATAGTGACCATTGTCAGAGCACACATCAAGGTCTTTGGTGTTTTGGAGACAGTGCGGCACAGGTTATTGAGTTTGAGGGAAAATAAAATTGACAGGGTTCTAAACTATTTCTCACTCTAGCCAAAACTATTTTAGTTTAATATATTGAGTTTATTTAAAACACAGAACAAGAATCCGGTAAATAAGAGCCAGAGAAGTGTTAGAAATGTATATAATTTTTCCACTTAGGTTATATAGGAAGTATTGAAACCAATAATTCAGCATGGCAGCTGGGGAACTAGCATCCCCAAAGGGACAACTCAGCAATAGTAGCATCCATGAGTGAATAAACAAAAAACTATACTGTTGGATTATGCAATTAACAAGGGATTCATTTGTTTATATTCCATGTCCATTCAGAATTAGTTTAATTATGCTATCGCACAGACATCACAGGTCCATATTTATGCTTTCCATACACTGCCAGCTTTGTGCTGTCTAAGTGTTCCCTTTCTCATTTGTATAAGATCTGTTCTGTTCAAATCAAAGCCCTGGCAGGTACCAAACACCTATATCATTACTGAGAGGAGGATAAGGAACAAGCAACTGCATCTTATGTTTTGGCGGTTGGGTATAGCTCAACTTTGAAAGAAGGCAGTGGCCCACATACAGGTCTTTCTCTGTATATATCGTACATACTTTGTATGTACATAGGCCCCATAAAACTCACCATAAGTGCAATAGAATGGCTGAATTTCAGGTGTATTTGATCTTTTTTACTTTTTTTTTTTAAACACAACCTGCAAAATAATAGGATTCGTACTGATCTGATCCATTACCATTTTCTCTGATCCTTAAACTATTGCAGAGCAGTGGCCTATGTAGGGGGTAAGCAAAAGGAGCCACAGCACATGGTGCAGACCCATCTGAAACTGTCAGAAATATTGAATGTGAAGATTCATCAGGAAGCTGTAGCTCAAAATGGTGGTGGAACAAATGATAATAAACCCTCTACTTTTGCAAGCCATGATTTAAAGTTCCTTCAGAATCAGTTGCTTCAGGATCATTAATATAATTATTGGATGCACTTATGTTCACAATAAAAAAAAAAATGATAATAAAGGCGAATCAGATTTGTTTATTCTAGATTTGCATGAGAAACCATTTGGCAGGTAACCAATTTGGGTTAGGTGTATTTTTATTTTCATTGTTGCATCCCCCCCCCCCCCCGTAAACTTCTCTTTCTCTCTCCATCACCTTTCTCCTTTTCTTTTCTTCCTCTTTTTCCCTATTGCTGGCCCTTCTTCTTTCTCCGAAGTGAAGTGGAGTTAGAAAGTAAATAACAGGTCTTCTTTGACTAACAGATATGTGTGTACTTGCATGTGTGTGCGTGTGTGTGTGTGTGGTGGGGGGCTACCACAGATGTTATGATGATGTGGACCTTTTTAATGCTGGATGTATGTATACAGTTCAGCTTTCCACCTCAATATCCATTTAGCAGGAAGCAGTGATGGCTATTTCATTGAATGCACACAGGGAATTTCTATACATGTCCTTATAAAATAATATCCATTCTGAAGCTGAAGTATAATAAAATTTAGATGAATGCCTCTGTAACATGTGTGGGAAAATGAGCAAGTAAGAACACGGGAGGGATAGAGTGCTGCTCAGGTTTTCAAAATAAATTGAGAGCGTGAATAACATTAAAAAAATATTTAATGCCCAAAAGTCATTAGTGGCATATTTATCGGCCATAACTCTTCCTTGTACATTAATATTCTGTGTCAAAGGCGTATGTGAACTGTGCTATGGAGCCAGACAGCTAGAGATTAATAAAGAATGTAATTCAAGTTAAAAGTGCTTTGCAAACTATTTAAAGAGTGATGTTGATAATAATAATCCTAATAGCACTTATAATAACATAAACCATAATCATGACCATCATCTTACTACCAATCACGAAACATTCCACCTCAAAACTTTAAAACCTGGTACACACGATGAGATTACCGGACAAATGATCGTCTGTTTTTTTTTGCATGCTAATCTCAAATCAAACCTGAAGTCACGAAAATTCTTGTACGACAGAATAAAAATTCTGAAATGATGTCATGTGTCATAGTGTATTTGTATTGCATTTTTGAACAACAACTGTACTGATTAAATGAAAATCATACGATCTGGCATAGTACAAAAACATTTTTTGCACACGTCCGATCATATAATGTTGGTTAAACTGTCCTGATCGACTCTCGAGAAGCTCTGTACTAACAATCAGATTATTATTCGATCGCCCCAAAATCTGTATTTTTCATACAATTTTCTGATTGTGTGTACAGGGCTTATCTTTGCACATGTGCTGTGCCCCACGATTCAATAGAATATTTACAAAGATTTTAAAAGGACATTGTTTTATAGTAATGTTAAACATATAAACAGTATCACATTTCAGTTTATTATCTAGTATAAATTCCATTTTTTTTCACCATGTTTTTCTTATACATCACTTGTTTTAAATTGAGATAATAAATAATAAATTGAGAGTTGCCATATTTAATATTCTGTCTCTGAAGACTTGTGGTAGACCATAATCTCTGCAGGTATTATGTTGTCTTAAAGTGTTATTAAACCCACAACCGTAAAATCAGTCTGTATATGCAGTAAATCATGCTTGTTATACTCACTGTGGAACCTAATGGGTAATCCTTCGCATTGTGTAAAAAGGCTGCTTGATCTTGTATGCACTGACTCCAAAACAGGTCCTGATAAGACAGAGTTACTGGAGTCAGATTGCACATGCTCAGTTTGGTAATCAGCACAGGGCCAATCAGCACTGTCCAAACAGAACGTCAGGTGTCCTGGATCCTTATAGGACAGCTCAGTGCAGTATGAAAACTCCTCCTACAAGCTTTAACCAGAAACTAATAGAAGTCACAAGACTCCTATACAGTGGGGCAAAAAAGTATTTAGTCAGCCACCAATTGTGCTAGTTCTCCCACTTAAAAAGATGAGAGAGGCCTGTAATTGTCATCATAGCTATACCCATACGTGTGCGCAGCCTATTGCATTAGGGTGTGCACCCCAAAGCTCAGACACACGTCTTTCTCTGCAGCCTCAGTTGCACAGGACAGTGAATGAATGGGAAGTGCTCTGTGCGGAGTACTTCCTGGTTATTCACAAATGGTAGCTTAGTAAACACATTGTACTATGCTTCAGTTATGAATGGACACAGTGAGCGAGTGTACTCACTGTGTTCATTTAGAAAAGGAAGGGGCTGGTAAGTTACATATTTACTAACCCCTTCCCCTGCTCTCCATCCTGAAACATACTCTGCAGCAGCCGGGGGAGAGGAAGGAAGCCAACAGCACTATGGGGTGAGGGGCCAATAAGGTGGGGAAAGCCCAGGCAGTAGGGGGAATTGGCACCACACATAGTTAATAGGGTGTGCCCAGGCACACCTTGCACACCCCCTGCGCACGCCTATGGGTATACCTCAACTATGAGAGACAAAATGTGGAAACAAATCCAGACAATCAGATTGTCTGATTTTTGAAAGAATTTATTTGCAAATTATGGTGGAAAAAAGTATTTTGTCAATATCAAAAGTTCATCTCAATACTTTGTTATATATCCTTTGTTGGCAATGACAGAGGTCAAACGTTTTCTGTAAGTCTTCACAAGGTTTTCTCACACTGTTGCTGGTATGTTGGCCCATTCCTCCATGCAAATCTCCTCTAGAGCAGTGATGTTTTGGGGCTGCCACTGGGCAACACGGACTTTCAACTCCCTCCAAATGTTTTCTATGGGGTTGAGATCTGGAGACTGGCTAGGCCACTCCAGGACCTTGAAATGCTTCTTACGAAGCCACTCCTTCGTTGCGGTGTGTTTGGGATCATTGTCATGCTGAAAGTCCCAGGTTTCATCTTCAATGCCCTTGCTGATGGGAGGAGGTTTGCACTCAAAATCTCACGATACATGGCCCCATTCATTCTTTCATGTACACGGATCAGTCATCCTGTTCCCATTGCAGAGAAACAGCCCCAAAGCATGATGTTGCCACCCCCATGCTCCACAGTAGGTATGATGTTCTTTGGTTGAAACTCAGCATTCTCTCTCCTCCAAACACGATGAGTTGTGTTTCTACCAAACAGTTCTACTTTGGATTCATCTGACCATATGACATTCTCTCAATCCTCTTCTGGATCATCCAAATGCTCTCTAGCAAACCTCAGATGGGCCCGGACATGTACTGGCTTAAGCAGGGGGACACGTCTGGCACTGCAGGATCTGAGTTCCTGGCGGCGTAGTGTGTTACTGATGGTAGCCTTTGTTACATTGGTCCCAGCTCTCTGCAGGTCATTCACTAGGTCCCCCATGTGGTTCTGGAATTTTTGTTTACCATTCTTGTGATCATTTTGACCCCACGGGGTGAGATCTTGCGTGGAGCCCCAGATTGAGGGAGATTATCGGTGGTCTTGTAAGTCTTCCATTTTCGAATTATTGCTCCCACAGTTGATTTCTTCACACCAATCTGCTTGCCTATTGCAGATTCAGTCTTCCCAGCCTGGTGCAGGTCTACAATTTTGTTTCTGGTGTCCTTCGACAGCTCTTTGGTCTTCACCATAGTGGAGTTTGGAGTGTGACTGTTTGAGGTTGTGGACAGGTGTCTTTTATACTGATAACAAGTTCAAACAGGTGCCATTAATACAGGTAATGAGTGGAGGACAGAGGAGCCTCTTAAAGAAGAAGATACAGGTCTGTGAGAGCCAGAAATCTTGCTTGTTTGTAGGTGACCAAATACTTATTTTCCACCATAATTTGCAAATAAATCCTTTCAAAAATCAGACAATGTGATTGTTTGGATTTGTTTCCACATTTTGTCTCTCATATTTGTGGTATACCTATGATGACAATTACAGGCCTCTCTCATCTTTTTAAGTGAGAGAACTTACACAATTGGTGGCTGACTAAATAATTTTTTGCCCCACTGTATACTGATGAGATAAGGTATTTAGCAGTTTATATTTACTAAAACAATCGCATTTCCATGTTCTGTGAGCTGTGGGAGAACAAATATAGTGAATGCAAGGTCCTGGGTTTAGTAATACTTTAAAACAGAGCTAATAAAAACAAGTGTGTGGACTTTTTCACTTCTGTCAAATAATTCCTTAGTTTCAAACCATTTTTATTGTGTGTACACTGCCTACAGTGCAAAAGCTCTCCAGTGTACACTCCCTGTTTACTCTTGTCACCACCCAGCTGAGCTGTGGGAGAACAAATATAGTGAATGCAAGGTCCTGGGTTTAGTAATACTTTAAAACAGAGCTAATAAAAACAAGTGTGTGGACTTTTTCACTTCTGTCAAATAATTTCTTAGTTTCAAACCATTTTTATTGTGTGTACACTGCCTACAGTGCAAAAGCTCTCCAGTGTACACTCCCTGTTTACTCTTGTCACCACCCAATTTTCAAAAAAATAGGACTCCAATTTGAAGGAGGAATATAAAAATATAGCAGAACTGATAATGAAGCAAAAAGAGGGAGCACAAATCTGTCATCACTTTAAAAGGCCAAAAAAGGTAAGTTATTGTTTATGCGCAAGTATGTTGTGTACATTATGGCAAGTGTTCCTGGGTCCCCGGGTGCATCCAGGAAAAATTTAAAAGTTCTCCCTTTTAGTCGGGGACTGATAAGGTTAACTGCCCATTAGGTCTTTTACTCACCTGATCCTCTGCTCCTATTACAAATGGCGCTCCCCTCTGCTTTAGTAGTGGACTGTCGCTCAGCATCCTCATGTCCAGCAAAGGGCTATGAGCCCTGAATCAGTCTTAATGTTGTCAGAGGTGCTTAGACCACTGGAGTGCAGGGGAGAGGAGGTTGAAAGGACCAGTCTAGCAGTGCAGAGGAGCCCGTGGGAGCAGAGGATCGTGCATACAAATACGTTTTTTACTGCCCCACTAGGCATTGACCAGCAGATACTCCTTACAGTATGGGTGCATATCCACTGCAAGGGGGAACCTTTTAGTTTTCTGGTTTAGGGAATTTAGGTGGTTTTATATACATGTTCTATCATTCTTATGGTAAAGGAATAGGAAAACACCCAGATAAATGTGAAATATTATAAAGGAATAGTTTACACAGCCAACAGGTGTATCGTTTTACCATGTTTTCTAAGCTGCCTTGTTTAATCGCAAGCTTCTTGTTTAAAGCGGAGTTCCGCTGAAAGAATAAAAAATTCAAAGTCAGCAGCTACAAATGCTGCAACTGCTGACTTTTAAAATATGGACACTCACCTGTGCAGGGTGCCCGCGATGTCGGCAGCCGAAGCCGACCTGTCCCTCGGCTCTCGGGTGGAGATGCCGGCATCTTCAGTAAGGAATTTAGGAAGTGAAGCCTAGCGGCTTCACAACCTGGTTCCCTACCGCGCATGTGTGAGTTGCTCTGCACTTTCTGAGTGGTCCCTGCTGTCTTCTGGGACCTGTGTGTCTCCCAGAAGACAGCAAGGGCATGGAGGAGGGGCCGAACATGGAGTGAATCGCCGTGGATACTGCGACGATCTTTGCCAGAAGTGGGAGCAAATACCTGTATTAGACAGGTATCTGCTCCCCCTCCCTGCTCCCCCCTGAAAGGTGCCAAATGTGACACCTGAGGGGGGGAGAAATCCGGACAGTGGAAGTTTCATTTTTGGGTGGACCTCCACTTTAAGTTGGAGTTTGCAGTCTGTAAGTAAGATACTCAGGACAGCAGAGCAGTGACTCATCCCCCACTCACTTCTCCCTCTGTAAAACTCCATTTAAGGTTTCAACTAGATGCAGAGTGCCTGAAAGGAAGAAGAATGCTGTATGCTTATTTTGTAATAAATGTTTATATCTATCTATCTATCTATCTATCTATCTATCTATCTATCTAGATTTGTTAATGCTATTACAGAGTCTTTATATTTAGTTTATACGTTTATTGGGTCTTCTCTTTAGGGAAGCCTATCTCACCTCTAAATAATCTCCTATCACTTCCACCAGCTCATTCCCCACAGTTACAATCTTTTTGTACCACTTGCCCCACCCTGTTAGATTGCAAGCTCTTCTGAGCAGGGTTCTCTTAGCCCTCTTGCATTTTATTGTATTGTAACTGTATTGTCTCCCTTTTACATTGTAAAGCGCTGTGTAAACTGTTGGCATTATAAAAATCCTGTATAATAATTAGACATGTACATTTGTTATCATCCGAATGCATTTTCCTCCCAATTTCGGGGATTTTCGTGTTTGTTTTAACAAAACGATAACTAACATGCAGAATCCAAAAGCTGAAAGATCCGAAATAAAAAAATTTAATTTATTATCCATTATATGTTTGTATTGTTCGATATAGTTCGATATAGATAGATAGAAGATTCGACAGGAGCTGTGACAATAGCGATCTGTGTCTATCGAACATTCGGTCAAATGTGCCTAACCTAAATCTATTAGTCCAAGATTATTCAACATAGAGAGAAAAGATTTGACATTATAGAGACAATAGTAAAAGAGCTGTTAGTGGTCGCTTCTGGAAAGGGTGGGGGAAATAAAATGATGATGATGATGATGATGAATGTTCCGTCCATAGGCTATAGAAGAATTCTAATGTTGTTTGACTAGTAAGAATAATTAATAATTATAATTCTTACTAGTCAAACAACATTAGAATTCTACTATAGCTTGTGAGCAGAGCATTCGACCAGAAATGTACGATCGCAGCGTTGTACAGTTTTGCTGCTTTGTCAAATCTTCTTAGAACAACCGACAAACACCATAAGCCTTCAACTGACAGATTTGACCTTAATTATTTTGGATTTTCATATGAATACATTTTTTAACGAAACAAAATAAATAAAAACACATTTTGGGAGTAACAAAATATGTATTTTTTGGACAAAACTGAAGTTCTGAAACAAAACATTTCAGTGTGCACATGTTCAATAATAATAATAATAATAATAATAATCAATCAATCACTAACAACATGCCAAAGCTTGTAACCAGCTTTCTTTTTGTATGTACCTATAATTTTCAGTATGACCTTTTTGGAGTATTAATGGCCACCAAAGACACCAGCAGTGCATATTGCCATAAAATTACAGGTTACAAGTTAAAGTGGGTCATCTTTTGGAATAACCAAGGTGTTGCTGGTTTTGGAATTTTGATTTGATGCAACTCAGTGTCAAAAAATGTTATGTTGTCTGCTACTAAAACGAGCAGGAATGCAATGAAAAAAAAAAAAAACGAATTAGAAACAATTTTACATGCATGTTAGATGAATACCATGGTCACTGGTAAATGCCTACGAATATATTATCCCAATAAATATCACTAATTTGCCTCACTGCAGGGAAGCCATGATTGGTTCATGGTCTAAAGTCTCTTATCTCCTGGCTTCTATGAACAAGCAATTGCAGGTTTATAAATAGTGCGTGTTTACTGCAGCAATCTCATTTGTTTAAGATGTGAAGCAAAATCTATGAGACATGCAAATCTATGGGAGTGATATACTGAGATGGAGCAATACCAGGGCACAAATGGAGAGCATATACATCCATATCTGTCAACGAAAAGCCAAAGTAACCAATACAATTGACTAATCACTACCTTTATGTTTGTCTATGATTAGGGTTTCCATTGATGTACTGTAGTTTGTGGATTCATGGCACACATTGTCATTCAGTGTATTCATCAATGAACTCTTCAAATTCTAACATCTTCAATACACCAAAACACACAAAACACAATAACTGAAACCCACTGCAACCAACCACAATTACTATTATAAGTCTCACAACAACTTGAAATCCAGCTATGGATTTCTGCCATTTATTTTACTTTACCTTGCTCATATAAACCTAAAATGATTTCAGTATTTTAGGAACATAATAATAAATTCATATGAATGAATTCAGAAAATAACTGTGAAGAGTGGCAATACACAACCCACTGTTTTGTCACCAATAAAATCAAGGCAGTAATCAATCCTGGCTCGATAAAAATACTTGTAAGGGCTGGAAGGCCCAATTGTTGAGCAACCTTTGTGATTGTTTACAGATGGTACTCTTTTCTCCATTTTAACACAAAATAATCCCAGACTCCTCATGCAGTGCAATAGAATACTGCCCAAATTACAGATTAAAGTCTGATTAAAATCTATTTGCAATAACACATCTACTTTGGTAGAGCACCACTGGCATCTATATGCAGTAGTAAAATGTGGTTGGTGGGTCGAGCTGCAGTATAATTGTCAAACCGGACAGTTGCAGGTTGAACAATTTTCCTCTAAGACATATTATAAGAGAGTTTGTATATAAAATCAGAGCTCCAACCATATATAAGCTTGAATATACTACTTAAATATCTTGCTGTAGACCTAAATGCTCCATTGCTATAGCTTGGGCAATTTGGGCCTTTCAGCTATAATTAAACAAAACAGTTTTGGTGGAAGCAATCAAAATAAATCTGAAAACTAAAAGCTAAATCTATGAAAGCAACAATAAAAATAAGGATAGCAACCACAGCTGGCCCATGTCCTTGGAGGAGCCTAGTGTGATGACTTTGTGCATATGTTAACCCATTTCTGAATTAGCAGACAGTTAACAATTTATGTTGCCTAATCACTAAAAATTAGTTTGATCATGATTTTGTTTACAGTGGTCAACACACTAATTTGTAAGTATGCTTTGTAAATGTAAAAAATGGGGCTGCACACTGTCCATATCAACCAGGCAACACTGATCCAAGGATCGTCTTCAGTTCAATTTCCTCCCATAAGCCATGTCCCTCTGTTATATTTCTTCCTGATAGGGTTTAAGTGTAGTGACCTCTACAAAAAAGCCCTATCTTCAGGGTGAAACATGTCAGAGGAATGTGGCTTATGAAAGGAGACTGAGCTGAAGCTGATTATTAGATCAGTGTTAGCTAGTGGACATGGACAGTGCGTGGCTCCATTTTCTGCATTTGTTGATTGCTTATTGAGCTAGACATGCTCTGTTGGGAAATCGGCACCTGGTAGCAGTTTTTTGAGGCAGTAGGTGAAACACACAGTGCTTTTTCCTACATGTCCTGAAGGGTTTACATTTTAGCTTGATTTTTGCTCTGCTAATTAATTGAGATCTGCTGCAGCACACACATGTTGGCAGAAGAAGAGAGTAGAGTAAATGAATGGATGGTTTGCATGTGTTTTTTCTCCCTCATTATCAAATCAGTAGGCTGGAGATGTGTTACTGACCAAGCCATAATGCTGCGGATGAAGTCAAAGATCTGGTTATTAGACTTGTGCACAATGGAAAATTTAGTTTTGTTTTGTTTTCATCCGTAAAATGCATAATTTTGTTCTGTTATATTCATTATGTTAAAGTGGATGTAAACCCACTCTCATCTTTCCTAAATTACTGCCATAGTGGTTATCTATAAGGATATATATGCCTGTCAAATGTCTCCCCTCTGTCTGTTATAAGACCCGAAAAACTGCAGATTCTGTGGGTAGGTCTGTTGTCTGAAGCTGGGTGGAGTCGTGATGTTAGTAGAGTCCCTGCCCACCTGTACACTTCCCTTCTCAACATGCATTTTCTCCTGTGTATTTCTTACACTGAATTTCTGCTATGATCACTATCATCCAGTCAAAACCCAGAAAAGTCACTACATGACTTTAGCATGCCCAATCATGTTAGGGTGTGGAGCAGACAATCCTGGGAGAGCTGGAGAAGAAAGGAGGAGGGGAATGTGTCTCTCTCGTGCATGCATATGTAAATCAACTGTCACTCACAGAAAGGGGGAAGAACTGACTCCTATTTTTTCTGTGTGTCAGTTTTTATCTCACTGAAAAAAGATAAGAGGACTGCTCAGAGCTGGATTACCTCTTCGTGGCAAGACTAGGCACAGATGACATGAAATCCTATACTGTATGTGCAAGCCTTAATTTAAAAAAAATGTTGGGTTTACATCCACTTTAAGTTAATTTGTTTTTGGACAATTTGTTATTTCTGTAGAGTATTGATATTCATTATAACGAATCGATTCATTATCTGATAATTCGATATTTATGTATGTATATATATTCGTAATAACGATCGTAGTTTGGAAAGTCCTTTGTTGATTGAATCCATTAACACACACAATGACAACATCTCTTCTCCTATGCTCAAATACAATATAACACCCTTCTCACTCAGTTTTTAGGAATGCACTTTGCCAGTAATCCAACCTCCAGCACAAAATGAATTAGCTGATTGGACTATAAGACTCATTCCGAGTTGACCTTTAGTTTCATTAGACCTTTAACAAATCATGTCGAATTAATTAGTTATTTTTGCTATAATTTCTTTTGTATTAGTTGAAATGTCTTTTTTTTCAACCAAATTTCGATTTGTTACGAAACAAATGTCTTACTGGTTATCCTGTTTGCCAAGAGTGTCAAAAACAGAAAACGTACTGCACAGTTATAAGGTCTTTGGCAGGTAAAACATAAACAGACCTATCTATATGGAGTCCAACATAGTCTTTTAAGCCTGGTACACACGGGAAGAATATCAGCCTGTATCTGCTGGTTCAACAGAAACCGGCAGACATTCGGCCCGTGTGTACGGCAGTCTGTCCAACAGAAGCTGGCCAATCGTTTGCCAATCAGTATCCAATCAGACCTCACATCCAATGGCTGTGAGCACTGACTGATGTGTTCTAGCGGGGGGCAGCTTCCTTGCCAGAACACAATAGCCCAGTGGGGAGATTGCTGTACAAACATTGCATAGATATTACAGAGGCCTCCTCGGTTACTTTTAGTTTTTTAGTTCAGTCTGAAGTTTCCAGTGTTACTTCACCTTTCACATTTTTTTCTGTAAAGGTTAACTCAGTGTTTCTCAACTCCAGTCCTCAAGGCACACCAACAGGTCATGTTTTTGGGATTTCCACTATTTTGCACAGGTGATTTGATCAGTTTCACTGCCTTAGTAATTACCACAGCTGTTTCATCTGAGGGAAATCCTGAAAACATGACCTGTTGGTGCGCCTTGAGGACTGGAGTTGAGAAACACTGGGTTAACTAACCCTTTAATAATTTTGATTACATAACTAAATTAAAATGTATTTTGTGCATTTTCCCTCAGTTCTTCTTTAAAGCAAAAGTCCCGCAACATTTTTTTTTTTAAAAGTCAGCAACTACAAATACTGCAGCTGCTGACTTTTAAAATAAGGACACTTACCTGTCCAGGGCGCCCGCGATGTCGGCACCCGAGGCCAAACAGTCCCTCGGTCCTTGGATGCTGCCACCACCATCTTTGGTAAGGTAATCAGGAAATGAAGCCTTGCAGCTTCACTTCCCGGTTCCCTATTGCGCATGCATGAGTCATGCTGCGCAATCCGGATGGTCCCTGCTATCTCTGGGACCTGTGTGTGTCCCAGTAGACAGCGCGGAGGGACAGGAAGGGTCATAGACTCCCGCGGGAGTCTATGCCCGGAAGTGGGTGCAAATACCTGTCTTAGACAGGTATCTGCATCCCCCTTCCCACTTAAAGGTGCCAAATGTGACACCGGAGGGGGGGAGGGTTCCGAAAAGCAGAGATTCAATTTTTGTGTGAACCTCCGCTTTAAATCAGCTACTTACTGGGAAATTATTTTTTTGAAACAGGTAAACCAGTGTCTTTTAAATTAGTGCTGTTATAACTGCAACATCCATGTAAAACTTTTTAATGTAAGTTACCTTGCTCATATTCCCTTCTAATTTGCAGTACAATTTGCCTATTTGAGTTAATAAGAATCTGTAAAACAGTTTGGTTCCTGACTCTGCAGCCTTCAAATATGAAGATGTCTAGAAGTTGCTGTAATTTTGAAAAGCACTGCAGTAAGATTCTAATTACAGACTGTGGGATATCTGCACTCTCGTTAATAAAGCAAAATTAATGCAGCTATAATGTCAAGCTTTTCAACTTGGAAGGGTGATGGATGATCTGGAATTTGTTTATCAAAAGTAAACAAATGCCATTTGTGGAAATGTTCTCACTGAGTCAAGGAGATGAGATAAAAAGCCTGAAATAGTTATCTGCTGTGATCCAATGTACCGTATAAGGAATGAAAAACATAAAGGCTTTTATGTAAGAAAAAAAGGAAATTGCTGAAGTTGGGGTTTTATCTTGGTTGTTAGGTATTAAATACACTCATTATTAAATAGTCGAAACTACAGTCCATCAACTGTGCTAAGCTTTCATGTTTTTATCTATTGTGTATTTTATTTAAACATATATTCATGTATGTGTTTGCATATCCATTTCACAATTTCAAGGAGCTTTCAATGGCATGCTTCAATTCCTTACTTGTTCTATCAAAAGTAATGCTGTAGAATGGATCTTCCCCTGCCACAGCTGGTTGGCTTTACTTAGACTACAAAAAAAATATTAAAAGGAGAGCCAAATTGGAGTTGCTGCTTATTGTGACCATTTAGATTTGATTTTTGATTTTTCTGGAATAATTAGCAAGCAAACTTGTAAACCCCCTTTCCTCATTTTATTATGAAGAATGAAGCAATGCTCATCAATGTACCTATAGCATTTATGACATGTTTTTGACTACAGGCTCTCCTCACTTAAAGGCCAGGTTCTGTTCCAGGGGCCAGGTTGTTAAACAAATTGCTCACTAAACGAGGAGCAACAAGTAATTGATATTTTAAGCATTCTTAACTACTGTATTGTACTGTATTCTGAAAAAAAGTTCTAAACACAAAGCTCCAACTCAATAACATTGTTTTAATTTGCATCAGTACATAACACGAAAATATAAACAATAAAAATCCTGTACTTGTACTGTACAATACAATGATGTACAGTGCCCAGAAAGCTGGTCGTAAGACCGAGTGGTCATTAAACGAGTAAGTCGTTAAACGTGGAGAGCCTGTAGTTGAAGAAGCATGAAAAAATGTTGCCTGTTAAATGCTCATGAATGTGTTGGTTTTTCTAGGGAAGTGCTTAAAGGGGCAATGATGTAAAGGAAATAATCTGCTTTGAGGCATGGTTAGGTAGTTATGTGAAAGCAGACATTTTCGTGAATTCTCTACAATATGGATTCATATAATTTGATCTCTTTCACACTTGGCTTGATCCAGCTCAACTTTGCTGAAATAAAATGCTTTGCTACTGGCAATAATTCTGAATGCCCCTGCTCCTGCCTGGTACTGTCAGTATTGCTGGCTGGCTTGATTCTTTTGCCCGTACACAGAAGCAAATGGTGTTACCAAAAAGCTGCTCTGTACAAACAGGAGGGGGCTATTATTTCCCAGTGCTTTCTGTGATACAGGAACCTCCACTGCCTCTCCCCCAGCACCCAGCTAACACTTTATAAATGTTTCCCAAAAACTTCATAAATGCTATAGGTGCAGTTAAGGTGAAATTATGGATCGTTGCCATTGAAATGAATGGAGAAAACTGACAAGTATCGATGCCTCTTAAAAGCAACATGCTGCTTAATTTTTAACACAAAACAATGCTACCGCACTTGTGTGTACTGCACTGCGTGGTGCCAATTGTAATATTCTTGGCAGGCATTGAAGTGTGGTTATGAGGCTTTAAAAGTGCTGCATAAAAACTACTTAAACACACGGTATTGACTTCTGTGTGAACTAGCCCTTAAAGAGATAATGAGGTTGATTTACTAAAGGAAATATACTGTGCACTACACGTGGACTGCAAGTGCACTTGGAAGTACAGATGTTCTAGATGAGGAGAGGATCTGAAATAAGAGTAAGTTCTGCTGATTTCTATCATCAAATCATGTGTAAGCAAACATGCTGTTTTTTTTCCTTGCATGCCCCCCTCAGATCTAAAGAAACTGCACTTCCAAATGCACTTGCAGTGCATTTGTAGTGCACAGTACATTTGCCTTTAGTAAATCAACCCCATTGTCACCTTCCTCATTTAGGACAAAGTACCAGTGCCTTTGTAAAGGCACCCTTCCCCCAGCACAAATAAAACTTACCTTTACTGTCTCTCTGCTCCTACCCAGTGCTTTTGGGTAGGAAGTCGTTTGTGACTTCCTGCTATGTAACAGTGCTCAGATCTATAGTAATAGGCAAAGTAGACACTTTTCCCAGGTCCTGTTATTTCCCAGTTGGCTGCCACTTACCTCTTGCCCATAATAGAGACAGAAAGTCAGTCTGCCAGTCACAACCTTCATGTCAAATATGGCTGTTCTTCCTGCTGCAGCTGTGTTTACTACAAAGCAAGCCTACTGTATTATCGTCGGTGCAGCTACTACATTGAAACTATGATAGCAACAATCAATAATCATTAGATTTTACAATCTGTGATGCACCAGCTACTGTGACTGGCTTCTGTTTCTACATTGGGACTCCTAACAAGAGCACACCCAGCTCCATTTATAGTGGGATAGCAATGCAGCATCTCGTGACATATTTGAAGTCCTCAAAGATGTTCATATGCTGTAGAAGTTCCACAAGCAGTTAAATGAATTAGACAAATCAAACCAGTAACACAGATGAAAAAGCTGGCACATTACATCTTTCCTTTTTATATCGTAAATAACATAACACAATGTCTGAATCCCAAATGTTTTTAAAATATTTCAGAAGGCACCAACACCATATTTAACTTAAAAGAAAACAGAAGAAATTGATATAAGCCATAAATAGAATACAAAATGATTAAATATCTTATTTTTGCACAAAAGCAGAATAAACATATTTCCTTGCACACTTCATTAAAATGAAAATCTTCAGGCTGCCACTTGACAGCTTTCCTACTGATCATTATAGTGTTTAGTGGAGGTTTAGCAGAGCACAGTTTGACAATATTCTCACAGTATACTGGTTGACTGTGATAAATTTAAAATATACAGTATCGCATGAACTCATTTGCTAACATTAGCTCTGCCTCATGTTTGAAATGTAGTGGAGGCATCCATAATACAATTTATTAGATTAAAGCATATTGCATATGGTACATTATGTATTTGCCACGTAAAGCCTGTGGCTTATGATTAGGCTCTGCACCCACTGGGTTTTCATTTACAGCTTAAAGGGAACCTGTCAAGACAACTATAACTTGTGGCAGCAGAGGAGCCCACTTTTTGCTGGAAGCTGCTGTTTCCTGACTCCTGAAATGAATTCTGTACTGGACAAACTTATGTAGCATCATGCACATAGCAATACCCAGCTTACAATCATTATACTGCATCCTAGATCTGAAAAGAAAAAAAAAGGATTCTGACTGGTTGCTATGTGCAATATGAGATGTTCCTGTGATCACCATTTTCATACATCAACCCAATATTCAACAAATCAGTCCCGGAATTAGTACTACTACTGGCTCTTAACTTTACTACCCCTGATGCGAATTCTACTGGCTATTTATCCTCCTGATCCACCCAATAACTTCCTTACATAGATTTATACAGGAAAGCCCTATTTTGAGTCCAATCAAATGTTCTACTTTAATTTAAGCCCTGATGAGGGAGGAGTGTTTCCTGACCCCCCAAACACATTTGTTGTTTTTTTAGTATGAACCAATAGATCAATTTAGACTCTTTTATTATTTGGTCTGGCACACCTTATATCAGTACTTGTTTTTTCCCTGGAAATTGCAATGGCAGTGACATTACTACCATAAAATATAACTAATAAAACCAGCTACACTTGCATTTGACTTGTTTTCCTTTGGAATGAACCAGTATATATTTATCTTAGAATAGATATCAGTACTTAAGACAGGTCATATCTGGCAATCTTACTATTATAACATTAGAAAACCTTAACCTCTTCATGACAGAGGATACAACAAAGCTTGACACCTGAACTTAGTTTTGCAACTTTGGCATGTAATAGTGAAACTTTACATATCTTCACATCTACTTAGTGTATCCAGGTGAATTAAAGCTTGTTATTTTCTGGGCAACTTGGACTTTCATTAGGTAGTAAATGATATAAAGGATATCTCCTGGCTTTTTTTATATTATTATTATCAAAGGAAAACAGATAGAAAAATAGTAAAAAACAAAAGTTTTTTTAATTAAATGTAGCTGTTTATTATTTACTATTACCATAACATCAAATAACAACCCAAAGTAAAATGTCCTGGTCCTGACAGACACAGTGATAGCACATATGTGTATTTGTTCTTTGTATCTGTAGTAAGGCCCAGAAGTAATAGTGTACATTTTGCATTTTTTGACACAGAGACTGAGATTAAGACTGAGACTTATGCCCCGTACACACGGTCGGATTTTCCGACGGAAAATGTGTGATAGGACCTTGTTGTCGGAAATTCCGACCGTGTGTCCGCTCCATCACACATTTTCCATCGGATTTTCCGACACACAAAGTTTGAGAGCAGGATATAAAATTTTCCGACAACAAAATCCGTTGTCGGAAATTCCGATCGTGTGTACACAAATTCGACGGACAAAGTGCCACGCATGCTCAGAATAAATAAAGAGATGAAAGCTATTGGCCACTGCCCTGTTTATAGTCCCGACATACGTGTTTTACGTCACCGCGTTTAGAACGATCGGATTTTCCAACAACTTTGTGTGACCGTGTGTATGCAAGACAAGTTTGAGCCAACATCCGTCGGAAAAAAACCTAGGATTATGTTGTCGGAATGTCCGAACAAAGTCCGACCGTGTGTACGGGGCATAAGACTGAGACTCAGACACTGAGACTAACTGACACCAATGCTAAATAAAAAAAATGCTTTTTATAATCCTGTCTAAAATAAACTGGACCTGACCTTTGGCTGAGACCTTTGACCCTGTCCTTTGACACTGACTATGAACTTTCACCTTAACCTTTATTCCAAATCTAACCCTTGCACTGAGTTTGATCAAACCCCGCTCTGGCTATTTTATCTTTTATTATTATTATTATTATTATTATTATTTATTTTTAAACACACTTTGTTTACATTTTTTCCTCTAGCATGCTGAAAAAGATGCAAAGGGGTAGATTTATTTAAGCCGGAGCATTTAGAATCTGGTGCCACTGTGCATGCTAGCCATTCAGCTTCTAACCTCAGCTGGTTCAGTTATTGTTTTGCAATAAAACCTGGAAGCTGATTGATTTCTAAGCAGAAGTGAGCCTGATTTTGCACTCTCCAGCTTTAGTAAATAAACAATGCATCTTATAACAAGAGGAGAAAAAAACACAAGGGTACTGATCACTGTAATAGCCAATCGAAGGATATCACAGTGATCAGACCATTTGCATTAGTATATTTTTCTTTGTTTCTCAAAAACTCCTAATAGACAACTTTGTATCCTGTCACAAGTGGGCATTAATAGCAATTGGATGAACTGCATTCCTCCCCTATTGCATGGTATGACAAAAAAAGGCTTGGGACCACATGAAGTGAGAAGGGTTGTTATATTCAGTATTGACAGTAGAGTATGCTCTTGGCAAGCTCATAACAAATGTAAAAAATCAGATTACCTGATGTTGTACAAGCTGAAGTCATGGAAACATGGCCAATGCCATTACTTTTGATAAGAGAAATGTCATCAACAAATGTTTCCACATCTCTTTAGGCATAGATATATGATTGTAAAAAAAGGAGAGGGAGATATTCAGAAGTAAATAAAAATTATGTCTATTCTGTAAGTAGAAAACAATGATGAACAGAACCTTCATTTTTAATACTTTGAAACTTTTCTAAAATGAAGGTGCTAGGGATTCTACTTTGACCAACCATCTAAGACACTTTGAGACTGGGACTATAGCCCCAAATACATTGTGTGATTGTTAGACAGACTCTTCCTGTGTATGCACATCTTTAGCTATACAGTGAAGAGAAGGTTATTGTTCAGTTTCAGCTATAACTGTATCTAAGCATAAATATTACACGGTTTTCAACCATGCTTTTCTACTTTGAATTCAATTTCTGCTGTCAAATCAGATATTTTTCTTTCTGTGCAGTATACCAAATGTATACAGCAAACTGGGAGAAATCAATAAAAAAACAGGCTCACAAGCAACACAATAAGGCTATCTTCTAGAATGAGATACAAATAGATTTTTCTTAAAGAAAATATGTCTTGCTTCTAGAGTTTGCACAGATATCAAGTAATGAAAAACTTTCCCAAAGATAAAAAAAAGTTATGTGTGCTCCTTTAAAAGGGAAGTTCAGGTTTTCAAAAAAAGAAAAAAAATGTATATATATATATATATATATATATATATATATATATATATATATATATATATATATATATATATATATATATATATATATATATATATATATATATATATATACATATATATACATATATATACATATATATATATATATATATATATATATATATATATATATATATATATATATATATATATATATATATATATATATATATATATATATATAGATATATATAGATATATATACATATATATACATATATATACATATATATATATATATATATATATATATATATATATATATATATATATATATATATATATACATATATATATATATATATATATATATATATATATATATATATATATATATATATATATATATATATATTCACCTAGGTGGATGCAGCATTGATCCAATGCTGCATCTGTCCCCCTCTGCCTCCACACTGAGAATGCAGATGATCACTCAGTTCTCCCATCTACTCTGAGCAGAGAGTGGTGACTGTCAGTCATTGCCTCTCTGCTTTGCCCTTCCAGTGCTTACTGGAGCTCTGGGGTGTGAAGGAGGCAGGAGCAGCTGGTTCAGTCTCCCAGTGACTCCCTGAGAGGCTGAGCCAGCCAACGGTCCAGGTTTCTGTAAAGTCTGGTTCTATCCAGGTCCTGGGCTGCTAAGTGACATCAGTCAACAGTGGACTTTAGCCCACTGTTGGCTCAAAACAGGTCACGGGAGTGCAGAACATACCATACTCTTGTGATCCATAGGAGAAGTAGGGCCAAAAAAGCTTTGACGCTACTCCTCTTTATGCTGTCCACTTTTCCAATGAAAAACAATGACGTTTCAAAGTTACCTGAACAAAACATGAATCCCCACACTGCCTTTCCCTCTTTTCAAAACAATTTCAAAACGGCTGCTAAGCTTTTTAAAACGTAATAGCCCTGATTCATTTGAGCCTTGCTCACAAACAACTGAAGGCTATACATAGATTTAGGGCATTCATTATGGTCAGTCAAACATTCTCAGGAATAAGTTGATCGTTCAGAATTTATTTTAGACAGTCATTTTTTTTCCCCAATAGATGATCTACTTGAATCCATTTCACAAACATATTGTTGGATTACATTGTTCATGTATTTTGTGCAACAACTACATCAGCCAGTAAATGGTACTGTTTACAAATTGTAGCTGCATCTATGGTTAAACCATATGTCTTTTCTCTGTGTAATAAAAAAAATCCTGTTTCCTGTCTGCATGCTCTGATCAGCGCTCTCTGCCATTGGCTCTCTGCCATTGGCTGAGAGCGCTGATCAGGAGTCGGTCGGCTGCTGGTTTTCCAGCATGCTCGTCAGACAGAAGCCGGCCAAACAGCCAGCTTCTGTTGGATAGATCGACATACACATGGGCCGAATGTCGGACGTTTTCTGAACTGTCAAATGTGTACCCGACTTTATTGCTGTCAAAATATTCAGTTGTTTTATACAGTACTGTATGTAAGCTGTTAAAGGGAACTCAGAATTCTTTTTTAGAAAAAAGACTTAATTTAATTTATAGGCATAAAGAAGGGGAAGCTGTCCTTCAAGGGTTTCTGAAACACTAACTTTTTTTATATCTTATGGTACGTGGAGTCCTAATATTTTCAGGATAAAAAGACCACTTTTTGGGCATTTAATAAAAAGTCTTTGAAATGACTCATGTTGAATGATAATATAAGATGCAAACTAATTTCCCATTTTGCTTATTTAAGTAGAAGTGTTATCTCTCATTTACAGGTAATTGATTGAGCTTCTAATCTAATTAGTTGGAACTATAACAACACCAGTACATGGATATAAATCAAAACATCTTGTGAACTTCATGACATGACATCTTCATTAGCATATCTCGAACTTCTGCATCAGCCATTAGGCATTGATAAATGACCCCACCCAATCTTGTTGATACTCTATTGATTTTGTATGTTAATGAGTTAGGTTAACTCTTTCCAAGTACGTAACACCAAAAAGTTTGAAGGGCAAAGCTAAAGTTTCATGAACCCATAATGTCACTCTTACATGAAATGTCAAGTCTGTAAAGTTAAGACTGTAAATTAACACATTTTCAGGAAAGTACTCTGCATTACACTGAGCCAGTACTGAAAAGACACAATTTATCAGTTGATCAGTTCAGATTATTCTAAGAAGACGATTAATCTATGCATTAGAAGTTCATGGTCAAGTTGAGTGTTTTTCAAAGTTATCCTAGAAGTTCATAGCCAACATAAGCTAATATCTGAAAGCTTTCTATCCCCCACTTAGATTGAACCTTGAAGAAATTCCCCATCTCTCTGTGGATTTGCATGTCTTTGAACTCGTCTTGCTTTATGGGTTCATACATGGACGTTTTTGTATATATATGAAATGTCACACTTATTTATTTATTCATTTATTGCACATATTAACTTGAAATTATTTATTGCATATTGAAGTATAAGCTTTGATCACTTTATGTATTGCATTATTTTGCACTATATTGTGTAATATTGGATATAGCACTACGCTGTTTGGTTTGTAAATTTTATATACGTTCTATCTAAGTATTGTGTTTGCTGCTTATTTTTTGTGTACATTTGGGCCCTAGCGGGAATTTCTTTTTTTTTTTTTCTTCAACATAAACTATGGCATAAGGCTTGAGGGCTGCCAGGGTCAGCACTCATATTGCTGAATTGAGTAACACCTTCCCATATGTATTAATACACAGTGGCTTAGCAATATAAATATTCAATTTATACCTATTTTTAAGGACAACTTCACTTTAGAGAAGTTGTCATTTAATTCTTTCCCTCACCATCTTACCCAAATATTGTACTTACCTTCAGCCCTGCTAATATTGAGAGTGTGCATTAAGAAGAATCCATAACTGCACTTCCCAGTTCACTATGAAGCTTTGCAGTTCTTTGCTAAATAAATACGCTAATTGTCAACTTTAAGCAATATGGGGAATATTCATGCTGCTCTGCTGCAGTGTGGTATGTTACCACATTCTCAGTAATGAGAGGTACTTAAGGCACTAATAAGAGTTGTGGTAAGGCAATCTGTTCATTTTTAATTGACTTTCAGTGCAGTACAACTTAACACAATGGACCTGCATATTTTTTTACCTGCTTTTTTTTGTTTATCACAGAGCACAGATGACTTACTTCTGCATCTGGCAGTGTGCTACAATGCAATTGATTTGTGATGCACAGCCACAAAATATATGTGCCCCCAACCTACTGGACCATTTATTGTGCAATACCATGAGTTGTGTGGTTTACTGCAGTTTACTGAAATGCATTAGATTGCTATTTTTAAGTATTGCACTTTTTTTGCTCTTAAAAAATGACTATATGTTTATATTTTAAAAATAACAGACAGTTTAATATTGTTGGCAATATATTTATCTGGCATTGTGGGGAAGATCAGAATCAATGTTCTTTTGGTTAGTGATTACTTGCCTGTCATCTTATTCCTTTAGTCCCTGATCATCTCCTGTCTGTTATTTTCACCTTACATCATCTACCGATCAGTATCTGTAATGTAATTTATATGTTTTAAAAAATCAATGACATTGTCAGCTGTCAAAATGGATAGAAGGATCAGTGCATATGTTGTGCCATGCAATTGTTCTGGGGGACCTGTTTTTAACCATGTTGCCTGCTGATATACTTCCATTTTGGAAATTATCTTTACTTTAACTTTTTTCATATTTTTGCTGAGTAGAATCCAGCAGATTTTTTTATTGTGTTAATAATACCTCTCTTATCCGATTTGACATAATAAATCACTTGGAAGCCCTAAAATGACTTCAGCTTTCTGTGGATCTCACTGACACTTGTAAATTTCAATTCTACCTTTATCTTTCTGTAACTTTTATGCCATTGAAAAGAAAAAAAACATATAATATATATATATATATATATATATATATATATATATATATATATATATATATATATATTATATATACACACACAGTGTATATATTTCTCTTTTTTCAAAAAAAGCTTGAGGTTTTTGTTGAGGCAACTTTATTTCTTATCTTACATTTTTTTAAGCTGCAGTCAGCTCTTGTAAATATCAAAATGCTTTTTAAAAGAAATATTTATCATTTATACGTAAGGTAAATCACATTTTTTAAAGTCTGGGAAAATACTCTACTAAATGATAGAATATATGACTAACATCATATCCATATACTGTAAATGATGCTTATGTACTTTGGTGCAATGTCTAAAATATATTTTGCAAGTATACTTTTAAAAGGGACCTTATCTTTTGGACACATCTCCAACATATTTACTGTTGTTTACAGTAGGAATGTCCCTATACTGCAAGTGGCTGTAGAAGGAAGCAATACTTTATAAGAACAACTAATGTTATCTTTTCAAGCAACAAGCTTTAAACGAGTATGGCTTTGTATGATCATAGGCCGTCTTTTCTATTGCTATTGGCACATGAGGAGAGCATTGGATTATTTCTCCAGTGCTTTCAAAATGTACGGTTGCAAGAAAGCGGAAGTTGAACCCAAAACCAAATTCAACAGCATGTATGATGCCTAAAACACTGAAAACACGACTTCAAATGACATTTTTAAGTATGTTTATTAGGTTTATTTTGCATAGTATTATATTTTGGTGGATTCCTATTTTAGTGATGGACCCTTTATATGACTAGTTAGTAAATAATACAATAAAACAGCCTGCAGTGTTCTGCCTATCCATAGGGCTGAAAGCAATTTTCTTGGAAGCTATTTCTTAAAGCAGATGTTTATAAATCAAATTTTTACTTTTGTAAATTACTACTTTTATTTTATATTTTTTCAATTTCAGTACTGCTGATTTCCTCCAGTCTCTTTCAACTATCTGTAATGGAAATTTGTAAGTTCTGTATATAATTGTATTGTATTTTGTATGTATTGCACACTGCCCTCACTGTGCACACAGCACTAATAATATTTTCAGTAAATGTTTACATTCTTTCGAGTCCTGATTAGAATTAGCCTGCCTATGTAACGCCCCTTGTTACCATAAACGTACAATTGTAATATTAATGTGATACCTACGTAATCATGTCCATGAAAACCTTCAATTGCGTCATAATAAAGCAGAACAGTTATTTGGAAAGATGCTGGGCGTATCTTTTGTGTCTGTTCCCTACTGCAGTAGTTATTATTAATTTGGAACCACTAATCAATATGAGGATAGGAGTTGCCTATCATCAATTTAACCGAGTCATATCTAAAGTATGTATGCATTAATTCTAGGATCAGCTGCATTGTCTTGCTCTGGACTGGCTTCATAATAGTGGCAATAGTGGACTACACCTGATCAATAAACAACAGAATAGCCAATTACAGTGTCCCCAGGCATACTGGACAGGTGATTGAGGAGCACAACTGACAGACATAAGAAAGAAGTGCCTGAACAAGGACCTTAATGGCAGGATAACCAGCTGTTTTGATTAAATATATATATATGTTTAAAGTGATCATACTGTTTTCTTTTTTTAAAAATAACAAACGTGTTATACTTACCTGCACTGTTCATTTTGTACAAAGCAGCCCAATCTTCCTTTTCTGGGGTCCCCCACCATTGTTCTGGGCTCCACTCTTGGTGGTACATGTGCAGGCTCTATCCCGAGCCAGGCTCTGTGTGCATTCACACACACACACCATGGCTCAGCTTTGTGTCCCGCTCCTTCATCACTGGGTTTGATTTGACAGCAGCAGGAGCCAATGACTCTTGTGCTCTCACTAAGTCCAGTGAGGAGGGAGAGGGAGGGCAGAGCCATTGCTCTTGGGCACCGTGCAGGATCAAGATCAGGCTTTAGGTAAGTATCTGTGGGGGGAGGGGGTGGGCACTGTGCTGGGGTTGACAATAGAAGGTCTTTTTTACCTTAATGCAGAGAAAACCTTCAGCCTGTATAACCACTTTAACCCCTTCCCGACAAGCGCGCAATGATATACGTCAACACAATGGCACAGGTGGGCAAAAGGACGTACCCGTACAGCCCTTCATTTTAGCCGCTTAGCTTGCATGCGCATGTTGCAGAAGTGTGTCCGCGAGTCCCACAGACTCAATGTCTGCCGGTGGCCCGCAATCGCTTCAAGGAGAGGCAGAACGGGGAAATGTCTATGTAAACAAGGTATTTCCCTGTTCTGCCTAGTGACATGACAGAGATCCACTGCTCCCTGTCATCGGGAACAGTGATCTCTGTCATGTCCTAGGTAGCCCATCCCCCCTTACACTTAGAATACGGTAGGGAACACAGTTAACCCCTTGATCGCCCCTAGTGTTTAACCCCTTGCCTGCCAGTGACATTTATACAGTAATCAGTGGCTATTTTTAGCTCTGATCACTGTATAATGTATAATGTCACTGGTCCCAAAATAGTGTCAAAAGTGTTCGATCTGTCCGCCATAATGTTGCAGTCCCGATAAAAATTGCAGATCACTTATAGTAAAAAAAGGCATAATAATAAAAATGCTATACATCTATCCCCTATTTCGTAGACGCTATAACTTTTGCGCAAAACAATCAATATATGCTTATTGCGATTTTTTTACCAAAAATATGTAGTAGAATATATATCGGCCTAAACTGAGGAAGAAATCTGTTTTTTATATATTTTGGGGGATATTTATTATAGCAAAAAGTGAAAAATATTCCTTTTTTACCAAAATTGGCTGACTTTTTTTGTTTATAGTGCAAAAAAAAAAATCGCAGAAGTGATCAAACACCACCAAAAGAAAGCTCTATTTGTGGGGAAAAAAGGACGTAAATTTTGTTTGGGTTTGGGTCACATGATCGCAAAATTTTCAGTTAAAGTGACGCAGTGTCGTATCGCAAAAAAATGCTCTGGTCACTAAGGGGCAAATTCTTCCGGGGTTAAAGTGGTTAAATAGATTAAAAAAACTGTTATAAGTTATATCATTGTAGTGATTTTGTGTACATATACTTTAACATAGTTACATAGTTAGGTTGAAAAAAGATACAAGTCCATCTAGTAAAACCAATAGAAAAAATAAATAAATAGAAAACCCCCATATACACATTCCTACATTAACAGCTGATCCAGAGGAAGGCAAAAATCCCTTTAAAGTATGGTTTAATTTGAAAAAAAATCCTTCCTGATCCCCCAGAAGGCATTTGGATATTTCCTGGATCAACAATCTCTAGTGTTATTGCCTATAAATGTTAATGTCCAGGTACATTTTATATTTAGAAAAGTATCCAGCTCTTTATCAAAACAATGTACTGGGCTGGCCAGAATAGTTCCACATTTTCACAGCTCTTAAGCCAGGTATACACTACAGTTTTTTTTTCCATGCAACCTAACGGGTTGCACAACAAAAAAAATCTGTCAGCTCCAGTCGGAGATGCTGTACTAATGATCCAGCATTAGTGCAGTGATGTCCCCCGCTGCACTGTTGTGTTCTGACAGGAGGATGCCCCCCCGCCAGAACACTCCAAAGATTGCTGATCGGAAGTCGGACGGCCGCTGGTTTTCCAGCATGCACGTCCAACAGACCTACACACACATGAGCCGAATTTTTTTTAACCGCCCAATGTCTCCTGACATTCAGCCCATGTGTACCCGGCTTTACTGAAAAGAAGTCTTTCTGTATGTGGAGTTTAAATCTATTTTTCTCCAGATGTAAAAAATGCCCCTTGTTCTATATATAATGACTTGAAAGTGAATAACTCTAAATCACCAATTTTTAATAAATACTGTTCTTACTCTTTTTTAAAGCTAAACTCCAGGAAACTTGAAAATTCTCTCAGTAGTGCTGCACCTGCACTGCAAGGGCAAACTGTTCATTTGGGTCTGGGGAGTAAAGAAAAGAAGATTTGCTTCTCTATCCTGCTAGGCCAGTCCCTGCAGTGTCTTCTCCCCCATTTTCCCACGCTCTTAGGTCCATACCACTGCATTGGATATGATGATGTTGAAAGACAGTCCACTGCTGGAGAAGGGAGACGGGGGAGCAGAGGATTGGTTAAGGGAAAGTGTTTTTTTTTCTCTCCTAGAGTAAACAGCAGGTAACCCCCGCGGTGCTGGTGCAGCCTCACTGTAAGAGAGTATTTTCAAATTTTCCAGAGTCGGGCTTTAATCCTTTATTGAATATTAGTACTGGTTATTTCCTGCAGCCTCTATGTAGCAATTTCTTGCTGGTATGCACTCCAATGTTAGCTGTATGACAATTCTGATGGCGGCAGTGGTGGAACATGCCAGTGCTGTGTACTGTCACAGCCATTTGTAGTTTCCATAGTGACATAGTGAAAATTTGGGAGAAAACCACAGAGCATTACCACCCTATAACAGGACCTTTATGTCAGGATTACTAAGTAATGAAAGTGGCAGATTTAAAAATATTGAAATTACTTTGATCTGCTAATAACTTGTTTGAAATTTTAGTGATTGGGTTTACATATGCTTTATTACAGAAATTGTAATAACAAGACTAACACCTATTGTTTCAAGGCCAATGTGAGTTAACAAACAGACTCATTGTTAGATCCTCAAAAATTAACAAACAATCATTACAAAGTCATTAGCACTGAACTCAAATAAGTTTAGTAGTAAAGTAGATCGGTCTCCAGTGGCTAGAACAGAATAATAATAATTCAAAGCCACCACTTTAATCATTAAACTTGGCAGCGTTCTCTCTGAAGCCTGGATCGGAATTAATCTTTGGCTCAAGAGAATACTGTCCCTTCATGACATGTCTACGTGTGTCCTCTGTGAACAGATACGTTACAAAGGAAACATTGTTATTGGCGCTAAACAGAAACATAAGCAAACATTAACTTGTTTCATTTAAGATGCATGGAAGATAAGGAAGCACAAAGTATTAAAGATTAGGGAGACACAGATAGTTTTGATCTAAGTCACATAAAACAAAGAAAAAAAAAAGAAAGGGAGAAAGGGGAAAAATGCAAGCACTGTTTTTTTTTAGCTTCTGATATTTTCCTATACTACCAGTAAATACAGTATAAAATAACAATTCTAAAAAAAAAAAAAATCCAGCAAGAGAGATCTCTAAAATATATAAATATCATGTATGTTTTGCTTGTCTCTACCTGAACATGTGTTGTGTTGACACTAAACAATATCCTTATCCTCCAAAAATAATCCATACACATTTAATGGCCCTGTAATCTATTTTATTTTTTTATAAAAACATTTCTTACTGTGCTTTTCTGCCTCCTTGTAACATCCCCCTAAGCTCCTAAACCTCTCTTTTTCTCCTTAATTTCTGTTTGCTTGGAATGAGCAGTGTAGGTTAGTTGCAGTCATGTGCACTGCTCTATTCACACTTTGGATCCCATAATCCATAGTCCATCTCAGAAGCGAGCAAGAAAGGGTAGCTACATTCGTACATCCAATGGGACCAAGAAGAATGGACGTAGCCACCCTCTAATAGGAAGTCCAATCACAGCAGCAAAAATAGAATTTTAAGATTTGGAAGAGGATGAGCGAAATTGAAGAAGCTTTTTGAGTTAGCAATTCAAACTTGGTTTGAATGGGGCTTTTTTTGTTTTTTTTTTACAATTAGAGTTTACTGTTTCTTTAACTCTGTATGTTCATGGATTCTTCCTGTGCTGGGAAATGCAGAAAAATGCATGACAACAGAATGAGGGGAATTTACTAACACTTTAATAGAATCTTGATCAGCTGTGCATAGTAACCAATCAGCTTCTAACTACAGCTTGTTTAATTAGGCTTCGAAAATGAAAACTAGAAGCTGATTGGTTGCCATGCACATCTGCTCCAGGGCTGTCTTCTTCAGTCTTAGTAAATTCCCCTCAATTAATCTTTAGGTACTGGCATTATGGAACTCTAAAGCTGGCCGTAAACATGAACATTTTTAATCAATTCCAACCACTTTTAAGCCACCAGAAATGACAAATATCATCACACGCAAGCAACAGAAACTAAACAGTCACCCATGAGTTTAAGTGACTACCAGAATGTGGTTGACTGTGAAATCAAAACTAGGCAAAGCATTAACCAAGATTATTAGAATAACAGATCAACTGGAAATGGTATGAAAACATTAAGTAATGACACCAATTTCATTAAACAAGTTTGGATTTTCAACTGTATTTGTTGGAGGCAATTTCCATCCAATCTCCTTGCAGTTCTACTAATCATTTTATGTCTTTGTTGCTTTGCCACTTGTATGGTCAGCATCAAGCTTAAAGCAGAGTTACACCCAAAAGTGGAACTTTAGCTTTAAGCACTCCTCGCCTACTTACATGCCACATTTGGCATGTCATTTTTTTGGGGGGGACGGGTACCTAGCTTTAACAGGTACCCAGCTCCCACTTCCGCTCTTGCTGCCTAGGCGACTTCTCCTCTCCCCCTCCCTCCCTGCAATCTTCTGGGACATGTCACAGGCCCCAGAAGATTGCAGACAGGCTTGTGATTGTCTTGTGATTGTTACTTACCTGCTCATTAAACAATTAAAAAGCATCATCACAATGCTAAATCCCTGTCTAGTAAATGGGCAGGTACCACAGGAGGCTGAGAAGCTAAATTAGGTCATACTGTCATCCCTCTGTTTATGTGTATAGTATGGCATGTTGTATGATAGTATGTTATTCTGGCTGAACAGAATAACAAAACCTTGTGGCAGGTAAAATGCAGTTTGCATGCATGTATTTTCATGATGTTTAAGCTGAACTTTGACTGGAGCTTACAGAAAAAAAAATACATGTGGGTGTATCATTCCCATATATTAAGGATCCAATGCTTAGTTCAGGGACATGTAAATACTTATCCTATTGCTAATTCTTGCAGGCTTCCTCCCCACAAGTTCTGGTATTGACAACATATCCCACAATGGAACCAGTCAATTGTGCTGCAGCGGTCATGTGCTAACAAGAATTATTATATGAAGAGATAACAGATCTACAGAGACATGAGCTTATACATCTGCGGTCATTTCCTTCACTATTTAGTCGCAGGCAGGTGAAGGGTCTATAACCATTAGTTAAATGCAACAGAGAAAGAGAGGGGCTTCTGTCCTGCCAGGCAGAACTTTGCTGTGTTCATCTCATGACTGGGTGGGCAAAAATAGAAAACCTTTGGTGTGTAAAAGAGCTTTATTACATTTATTTCATCTTTGTATTTAATTATTTGCCTGGAATTAAACTTAGACACCAAAAATAGGAAAATAATTGAATTTGCTGGAAAATTTGACAATAAAATTATATATTTTTTTTTCCAAATGCGTACATACATCCTTATACTTGTATTGCCCAAGAGTGCATGGATATTTAAAAGATGGGCAATTTGCACAAACTGCAATGCCTGGTGCATTATGAACAAATAAATAGCAATGGACCAGAAACGAGATCCTGACTGATCAGCTGTTCCTTTAAGAATAAATGGTAGGGAGTCTGTTCAATTCATATTAAAGTAACTAGATCAGGACTGGGAAATGATTATCTTGTATCTATGGGCACCTTAAGAGTTGAGTGTAATATCAATGGAAAGGGTACTATAAAATTTCAGTGCAGTGGGAGCACTGTTAAATATATTTATTGAATTATATGCATCCAAAGGGCATGAAAGTGAATATCAATTTCTCTGAATTTGTATAAATATTTCAGGATGTTTCAACATAATACATGACTTTAATATCTCATGTATACATCTCCCTGCTGGAGTAGTACTAAGTTATTATACATAAATAACTATTTCCTTGCTAACTACAGGGAATTCTAGTTTTCTGATTAGATTATGTCAGCTTCTTTGTTTGGGGTATCTGTGTCACCTACTATATGTTCTTGTGAGTCATCCATGTCATCAATTGATTTTGTTATACACAAAATCAAGACAGCTGAAATCCACAGTACATCAATGTCAAGGAGTCACATCCCAGCTTGCATTAGAGCTCACAGGCAAGCACACATCCCATGTGCATGTCAGAAGTCTTTGATCTAGGTTATGATTCCTATGCATCTCTTCAGTATTATCAGTATATATATATATATATATATATATATATATATATACAGGCATACCCCACTTTTAAGTACACAATGGGGTTTGTTTACTAAAGCTGGAAAGTGCAAAATCAGGCTCACTTCTGCATAGAAACCAATGAGCTTCCAGGTTTTATTACCAAAGCTTAATTGAACAAGCTGAGGTTAGAAGCTCATTGGTTTCTATGCAGATGTGAGCTTGATTTTCCACTTTCCAGCTTTAGTAAATAAAACACATTGTGTATTTAAAAGTGGGGTATGCCTGTATATATATAGAACATGGGAAGATGTAACATGTAAAATCCCATATGCATTTGTGTAAGTCTGTAGCGGCCACATTAGCTATGGTCGACTGGAGACTATAAAAATAGAATTGGGCTTTACCATCTCACATTAATCTGTAGTTAGTTGGGTAGGTACTCATTGGCAATTTGAAAGAAGTTCCTGTAATATGAGACTGCAGCAATATGAGTAAATCTCAGAAAAATATACAGTATGACAACAAATCTGGTGGGAACAAGTCCTTAGATGTTCACTTTGTGTTGGTCTAAGGCAGACTTTCTCAATCAGGGTCTCCTACAAAGGCTGCTAGCATTTCTTTGAGCAGTCGGCAACTATTTCTAAATAAGTAACCACTGACACCAATGATCTTTTTAGTGATCTTTATATGTCTGACAGCCTTTCCATTGACCACCAAAGTAAAAAGCATTCTACCAATTGATTACCATTGTAATGAGGCAATTGACCACCAGGGTAAGGGGGCACTTCTCCCATTGACCACGAATCTAAGGAGCTCTTCTACACTGACTACTAATATAAGGAGAGATTTTCCCCCTGGCTATGAGTATAAGTGGGTATTTATCTACTACCCACCCTTAAAATCTGAGGGAGCACTACAATTTTCACTGTCTGCTTTTCTTTTCTGGACATTAATATCATTCATTTTACGTCTTTATTATTACTAATAATAATTTTGATGTATAGACCCACCCTGGGTGTCAAATATATTCAGTTTGCCACATTGCTTATTCTTTAAGTATTCTTAAATCTACAACTTTCTGTTTATGCTATTCTTAGGCCGGCCATACACAAAGCAAATTTCTTTCTTGCAACCACGGATTGGAGGGAAGACAATTACTTGATTCCCCCATCAACACAGACAGTGTTGATGTGGGAATTCCTCATGCCAGGCCATTGCCTTCTCCTGGCAGGGGGGGCAGGGGAGGGCATGGGTAGCTGTCCCTGCCGGGAGAAGAAGTGATAATCCCAGGGAAAACCTGGCATGCTGGTTGTACCCAAGTTGATCAATGGAATTCCTGCTGAACCAGCTGAGATTTGAACCATGTATGGCCTGCCTTAGACCTGAAAGTTAGGCTGGGTATATGTGTTCAGTTTTTTTTTTTTTTCAAACAGCGGGTGGGCTAAAAAAGATCTGACAGATTCCCTCTCCCGCTGAGCTATTGTATTATGACAGGGGGACTCTCTGCCCTCCCCATCAGAATACAATGATCAGCTCTGCAGCCACTGGATGAAAATGCTGATTGAATGATGACCATTCTAATGATCGGCTTTTGTTGACCAGACAGAGGTACACAGACCGAAAGTTTGTGGTTCCTGCTGAACTGGCTGATTTTCAGTACATGTATACCGTGCAATTCTTAAAGGGTCCCTTAATGTTAAAGAGATGCTACTCCACCCTTGACACTAAGGGGTTAATTTACTAAATAGACTGTGCACTTTGCAAGTGCAGTTGCATTCTGCAAGTGCAGTTGCTCCAAAGCTAAGTAAATGAGGTAAAGCTTCACTTTGCAAAGAATACCCAATCTCGTGCAAGGAAAATAAAAAAAAAAACAGCCTTTTTTGCTTGCACATGATTTGAGCTGCCCCTCATTTACTTAGCTCTGGAGCAACTTCACTTGCAGAGTGCAACTTCACTTTGCAAAGTGTACAGTTTTTTTTTGCCTTTAGTAAATCAACCCCTACGTCCTCTCCTCAAGATTAGGCATGTTTTTTCTCTAGACAAACAGTGAATGGTTTAAAGGAGAAATATAGCCAAAGCTATTTTGGCTATACTTCTTCTACAGATCACAGGAGTGCAGTTTGTTCTGCACTTCTATGATCAGTTGTCAGCCCACAGCAGGCCTGACATCCCAGAGCCTGTCCCCCACCGGCTCTACACTGAAAACTGAGTGATCAAAGACTACTGATCGCTCAGTAGAGAGCAGAGAGCTGGGGACTGTCTGTCTCAGGCTGTCTGCTCTGCTCCTCCACACTCACTGGAGCGCTGGGCTGTGGAGGGGGTAAGAGGGGCGGGCTCAGGCTCTCTACAGATCGTTGAGAGGCTGAGCCAGCTGTCAGTCCAGTCTTCTGGGCAATCTCCACTCTAATTCATCCCAAAGGTGTTCTATTGGGTTGGGGTCAGGACTCCAAACTCGCTCAGCCATGTCTTTATAGACCTTGCTTTGTGCACTGCTCCAAATCATTTGGTGGAGGGGGGGTTATGGTGTGGGGTTGCTTTTCAGGGGGTTGGACTTGGCCCCTTAGTTCCAGTGAAGGAAACTCTTAAGGCGTCAGCATACCAAGACATTTTCTACAATACTTCCAACATTGTGGGAACAGTTTGGGGATGGCCCCTTCCTGTTCCAACATGACTGCTCACCAGTGCACACAGCATAAAGGCATGGATGAGCATGTTTGGGGTGGTGGAACTTGACTGTCCTGACCTCTAACTGCATGTGAGCATATAGATACATACATGCAAATTACAATATTCTCTGCATGTGGTTAGATAACGCTTTTTTTAATAGTTAGGGATTTGAACACTCTCTTTTATTGATAACAGTGTGAAATTACATTACATATTTACCTATTTACATATTTATTCTAGGCATACCAAAGCTTAACATATTTTCAGACACTGGAGTGTATGTTTTACAGCAAGCTACTCTTGTTAGTAAATTTAGTACATTATGTTTAAGTCTGTGTGCATGTGTATTACAGACACATAGCAATTGGTGAAATGATTAGATTTGCTTGTCCATGTAAGATCAATGTGCATATCCCTTAGTCAACCAGCCCTAATGAGTGGGTTCCAGATGGTTTATAGGAAGGGCAGTGCCAGATCTACAGGATAACAGATTTAGACATAGAACCACTTGCTTTAGTAGCTAGCAGGGCAGCTATGGACATAAAATAAAATGCCAACTTGAAAATAAGTGCCAGTTATCAAAAGGCTATGCAATTTGGGCAAGTTAAAATGGAGGCTATACTGTTTTGGAACAAGCACTCAGAGGGTGGGGGTTCTGCAGTACAGAACAGCTTCTTGAAAGGTACATTTTCATTTTAGGTTTATACATTTTTAAACTGATGTTTTATTTCCTTATTCAACTTTTCATATAAAATTTTTATGTTACAAATAGTCACACAGCAATTTTTATCAAGAGAAGAACAACAAAAGTTATTTCCTTTTTCAGAGTGTTGCCCACCTATTTAAACTTCATGTAGCCCCCTCTGAATAGAGAAGGCAGTGGGTAGGAGTCAATATTCAGATATGTGTGTAATTTTCAGCATGGGCTACTGAGGTCTGTAACAATTATATAAACAGCTATAACTGTTTGATAACAACTATAAACAAAATGTTTTATTATAAAAAAATGTTGTTTGTCTAATATGAGACTACTAAAATGTGAGCTTTGCCTGAAAAAGTAAATTTGAATGATTTATATTCCACTTTTATTTCATGTATACAGTTGTGCTCAAAAGTTTGCATACTCTGGCAGAAATTGTGAAATTTTGGCATTAACCACTTCAACCCCAGTAGTATTTACCCCCTTCCTGACCAGAGTACTTTTTACAATTTGGCACTGCGTCATTTTAACTGCTAATTGCGCGGTCATGCAATGCTGTACCCAAATGAAATTTGTGTCCTTTTCTTCCCACAAATAGAGCTTTCTTTTGATGGTATTTGATCACCTCTGCGGTTTTTATTTTTTGCGCTATAAATGTAAAAAAAACACCGAAAATTTTGAAAAAAACGATATTTTCTACTTTTTGTTATAAAAAAAATCCAATAAACTCAATTTTAGTCATACATTTAGTCCAAAATGTATTTAGCCACATGTCTTTGGTAAAATAAATGTCAATAAGTGTATATTTATTGGGTTGCGCAAAAGTTATAGCGTCTACAAACTAGGGTATATTTTCTGGAATTTACACAGATTTTAGTTTATGACTGCCTCATTTCTTGAGGTGCTAAAATGGCAGGGCAGTACAAACCCCCCCCCCAAATGACCCCATTTTGGAAAGTAGACACCCCAAAGAAATTGCTGAGAGGCATGTTGAGCCCATTGAATATTATTTTTTTGTCCCAAGTGATTGAATAATGACAAAAAAAGAAAAAAAACATTTACAAAAAGTTGTCACTAAATGATATATTGCTCACACAGGCCATGGGCATATGTAGAATTGCACCCCAAAATACATTTAGCTGCTTCTCCTGAGTATGGGGATACCACGTGTGTGGGGATTTTTGGGAGCCTAGCCGCGTACAGGGCCCCGAAAACCAATCACCGCCTTCAGGATTTCTAAGGGCGTAAATTTTTGATTTCACTCCTCACTACCTATCACAGTTTTGAAGGCCATAAAATGTCAAGATGGCACAACCCCCCGCCAAATGACCCCATTTTGGAAAGTAGACACCCCAAGCTATTTGCTGAGAGGCATGGTGAGTATTTTGCAGCTCTCATTTGTTTTTGAAAATGAAGAAAGACAAGAAAAATGTATTTTTTTTTCTTTTTTCAATTTTCAAAACTTTGTGACAAAAAGCAAGGTCTGCAAAATACTCACCATACCTCTCAGCAAATAGCTTGGGGTGTCTACTTTCCAAAATGGGGTCATTTGGGGGGGTTTGAACTGTCCTGGCATTTTAAGCACAACATTTAGAAGCTTATGTCACACATCACCCACTCTTCTAACCACTTGAAGACAAAGCCCTTTCTGACACTATTTGTTTACATGAAAAAAAAAAATTTTTTGCAAGAAAAATACTTTGAACCCCCAAACATTATATATTTTTTTAAAGCAAAGGCCCTACAGATTAAAATGATTGGTGTTTCTTTTTTTTCACACAGTATTTGCGCAGCGATTTTTCAAACGCATTTTTTGAGGAAAAAGCACACTTTTTTTTAATTTTAATGCACTAAAATACACAATATTGCCCAAATGTTTGATGAAATAAAAAAGATTATCTTAGGCTGAGTACATGGATACCAAACATGACATGCTTTAAAATTGCGCACAAACGTGCAGTGGTGACAAACTACATACATTTTTAAAAGCCTTTAAAAGCCTTTACAGGTTACCACTTCAGATTTACAGAGGAGGTCTACTGCTAAAATTACTGCCCTCGATCTGACCTTCGCGGGGATACCTCACATGCATGGGGCAATTGCTGTTTACATTTGACGCCAGACCAACACTTGCGTTCACCTTTGCGCGAGAGCAGGGGGGGACAGGGGTGCTTTTTTTTTATTATTTATTTTTTTTGCTTTTTTATCTAATTTCTAAACTGTTCCTTTCATTTTTTTTAATCATTTTTATTGTTATGCCAGGGAGTGTAAATATCCCCTATGATAGCAATAGGTAGTGACAGGTACTCTTTCTTTAAAAAAATGGGGTCTATTAGAGGCTAATTAGCCGCTAGGATTGCTTTTACATGAAAGCTGACCACTGGCTGAAAAGAATGATACCAAGATGATACCTAAACCTGCAGGCATCATTCTGGTATAACCACTCAAAGTCCAGCAACATACCAGTACGTTGCTGGTCTTTGTTGGGCATATATTGTAATCTTTTTTTTCATGCAGCCTGTGGGCTGAACAAAAAAAAGAGATTGATTGGTGGGTATGCCCACCATTAGAATACCTCCCTTCATCCACCCACTTCTAATGATGGGCATACATGCACCATATATATGCCGAAGCATGGGGGCATCCGCCCCAAAAGTTAGGAGCAAATCGCTCCTCCGCCCCTGCTGCCCCCATGCTTCGGCATATATAACCTCCGACAGCGCTGGAGTCATGGCTTTATGTATCGTGGGAGCAAACGCTGTTGCTGTCAAGATAAATAAATCTGCGCTGTAGCTGAAAAGCAAACATGTACCTGAAAAGCAAACATGATAAAACATAATAACAATAAAACATTGCAGAATAGAATACAGTAAAAAAAGAGCAGAACAATAGAGAGAGAATAGAGAGAGAGAACAATAAAACGACAACTATTTTTGTTTTTTATTTTATATATTTTTTTGTGTTTTTTATTTAACTGTAACTTTTATAACTGTAACCGGTTCCAGGTTTGGGTCTTTCAAAATGCGATGGCATCTTGGGAGACCCTGTAAAAGTGTGCCTAGTCTGTGCAATGCTGTACCCTACGCTAATACTCAACTAGTGTATGGTAGCGTTCAAAACATTCACCAATGCAAAGACAAGGATTGTCAGGACAGGGGGGACAATAATAGCGGGTGTCACGCCTATATCCGCGCTTGCTGCAGACACAACATCTTTTTTGGGGGGTTCGTTGGGTAAGGGTACTGGGGAGGACATAAAGAAAATGCCTCTCATGCAGCCGACTGCATTTGGTTGGGGATGTGAATGGGGGAAGTACGGGTGCTGCAGAAGTGGTGGGTTCCCAATTAGGATTGGCGAATGCAGCAGGAAGGGCATTATGGGCACGACGGGCCTGTGTTTGTCTTCTTCTTGGTGGCAGTGGGACACTACTTGTGCTTGCCACCTCACCAGCTTGAACTGCACTTATGGGACTTGCCACATCACCAAGTGTTACTGCAGTGCTGGTTTGACTACGACCGGGGTGTACTAGGCCGCTGGTGCTTGCCAGTTCACCAGTTGTGTGGGTGTTAGCACTACTGCCACTAACCTGACTCTGCCTGGGGCTACGCAGACCCTATCTGACCCTAAAACCTAACTTATATCAATGCCGGGCGATCAGGGGATTAAACCTTTATTAGGTAAAAAACAGCGGGTGCCCTGACACTATAAAAAATAAACTAACTAACCAGCGTCACCCGTAACAGTTATACGGTGATCACTGGTGAAAGGATTAACTAGGGGGCAATCAGGGGGTTAAAACCTTTACTAGGTAGTATATGGGGGTCCCTGACGCTATAAAACGCTGACGGCGAACCTAAATACTTATCTCCCTAACTAGCATCACCAGTGACACTAATACAGCGATCAAAAAAAGATCGCTTAGTGACACTGGCGAGGCGGGGTGATCAAGGGATTAAAACTTTTTTTAGGGGGTTAGGGGGGTATCCTAGACCTAAAGGGGGCTAACAGTAACTGCCCTACCACTTATAACTGTCACAAACTGACACCAATGCAGTAATAAGAAAAAAAAACTACTATTGGTGTCACTGTGACAGGGGGTATAGGGAGGTGGTTGGGGGGTGATCGAGGGGTGATGGGGTGAAATGCGTGCCTAGTGTGTTTTACTGTAAGTGTAGTGTTGTGCACTTACTTAGATGTCTTTTCTCCTCGGCGCCGGAACAGAAAATACAGACTCGAGGAGAGATGACATCACTTCCTGTCCTGGTGTTTACATTACAGCAGCAGAGGAAGATTTTCATTCATTGGGATTGATCGCGAGGGGGTGGCCACAAATGAGTGATCTCCCCTCAGCCTGGATCGCTCCCCTAACGAAGCCGACAGCCTCGGGTACCCCCCGCCCATGGGAAGCAGATCACGTACCAGGTACGTGATTTTGCCTGCCCGTGCCATTCTGCCACAATATATCTGTGTTAGGCGGTCGGCAAGTGGTTAATATTGAAAATATGACTGAGCATGCCAAAAAAACTGTCTTTTATTTAAGAATAGCAATCACATGAAGCCATTTATCATTGCATCGTTCTTTGGATCCTTTTTAAATCATAATGATAACAGAAATCATCCAAATGGCCCTGATAAAAAGTTAACATACCCTGAAATGTTTGGCCTTGGTACAGTCACAGAAGGTGGCACACACAGGTTAAAATAGCAATTAAAGGTTGATTTCCCACATTTGTGGCTTTTTAAATCACAATTAGTGTCTGTGTATAAACAGTCAATGAGTTTTTTAGCTCTCACATAGATGCACTAAACAGGTTAGACACTGAGCTATAAGGAGGTAGAAAAGAACAGTCAAAAGACCTGCATAACAAGGTAATGAAACTTCACAAAGATGGAAAAGGATATAAAAAGATATCCAAAGTCTTGAATATGCCAGTCAGTACTGTTCAATCACTTAATAAGAAGTGGAAAATTTGGGGATCTCTTGATACCAAGCCAAGGTCAGGTAGATCAAGAAAGATATGAGCCACAGCGGCCACAGGAACTGTTCGGGATACAAAGAAAACCCCACAGGTAACCTCAGGAGAAATACAGGCTGCTCTGGAAAAAGATGGTGCGGTTGTTTTTAAGGAGCACAATACGATGATACTTGAACAAGAAAAGAGCTGCATGGTCAAGTGGCCAGAAAGAAGCTTTTACTGTACAAGTTCCACAAAAAAGCCTGGTTACAATATGCCCAACAACACCTTGACATGCCTCATTGGGCTTTTTTGTGGCATTGGTGCAGTAAAGGCTTCCTTCTGGCAGCTCAACCATGCAGCTCTTTTTTGTTCAAGTATCATTGACTTGCTCCTTAAAAACAACCACACTGTCTTTTTGGGGAGCAGCCTTTATTTCTCCTGCGGTTACCTGTGGGTTTTTCTTTGTATCCTGAGCAATTCTTCTGCCAGTTGTGGCTGCAATCTGTCTTGGTCTACCTGACCTTGGCTTGATATCAAAAGAGCCCCTAATTTTCCACTTCTTAATAAGTGATTAAACAGTACTGACTGGCATCCATGTGAGAGCTAACAAACTCATTGACTATTTATACACAGACACTAATAGTGATTTAAAAAGCCACAAATGTGGGAATTTAACCATTAATTGCCATTTTAACCTGTGTATACACACATACACTACACACATTGATTCTATTTAAATAAACTACGTTAACATTTGGCTGGAGTACACCTTTATTAAATTAACTATAACGGAAGCTTTATAAAGAAACAAAAATAGAGAGAAACTGAAATATTGATAATTGTATGTTCGGCTTTTGAAGCTGTGAAAATGTGTGGGAAACCATTTAATATAATGGAGTTGTTTACAAAGATCCGTCTAAAACATTCTTTCAAATGACACTTTGTACCACAATAAAGAAAGCACTAAAAATAAACCCAGATTGTTGCTAGGCCAGGCATTTAGTCTGGATAGTGCGGAAAAAGCAAGAGGTTGCTAGGAGCACTGGAGCCGCGTATCCTATGGGGCATAAAAGACTTGTTGCGCAATAGCTTATAATGGTATTTATTAACTGATTCAAGTGTCTGAGATGTTGGGAGAAATACACAAGCATCTGTAAATCCTGGCTTGCTGCTTAGACCTTGACATAATTTGTTAAACAATGTTAGAAGAGAACCAAGAAAAATAAAATACCAAAAAAGCTTAAAAGCAATACACCATTTAGCCATCAATGAGTGCTGATGTTTTACTGCTTTACTGTGCCATATCAAATGCGCTGATATAAAAGCATTAAAGAAAAAAGTCTATGGAAAATCTATTACATACACGTGTACCTTGGGATAGCAGCCGATTGAATGTAAGGTAAGGTGGTATAGATTTTTATAAGCATCTGGTGTAAAAAAAAAAAAAATATATACATATATATATATATATATATATATATATATATATATATATATATATATACACACACACACACACAAGAGGTTGCTGTTAAATGTTAGGGTTATGGTTGGGGTTTTATTAGTCAGGTTTAAGGTTATGCATTAATGTTAGAGAATAAAATTTAATGACAACTTTACCTCTCGTGAAGCTTTTCTTTACTACAATCCCCACCCCCTCTGAGTTCACGCAGCCTGGTTTTATACTTGACTTCAGTCACATGCCGCTGGATCACCCACTAATGTCTTTCTACATTTAGTCAGCCAGGAGCTGCAATACAGATACTTCTCGTTTAACGACTTACCTGTTTAACAACCACTCGGACTTACGACCAGCTCTCCCCACCCAAATGATGTGCTATACATCATTGTATTGTAAAGTACAGTGCAGAATTTTAGTTTGTGTTCTGTACTTATGCAAATAAAACAATGTTGTGGAGCTGGAGTTTTGTGTTTAGACCTTTTTTTCACAATACAGTACAGTAGTTAAGAATGCTTAAAATATAATAATTACTTGTGGCTCCTCGTTTAACGACCAATTAGTTTAACAACCTGGTCGTTGCAATGGAACCTGGTCATTAAGTGAGGAGTACCTGTATTACATTTCGCCTGCAGTTACACCAGCTGGTGGAACATGGTTATTATTGCATGGCCATTTAGTGTGTGGTCAATCTTCAGGTAATGGAAAAAACAAAAATAAAAATGGGGGTTTTTAAAAAAGAAAAAACATGTCAGCTACCATTGCTGACCTCCTTCTGAAATTACTGTTCACCTGGCTTATGCCAAATCACTGGCCGCAATACTTTAACTCACCAAGAGAAGGTAATAAGGAAAATCTGAGATAAGCCAAATATCCCTATCTGCATACTTATTGTGGCTTAGTGACTCAAACTATTGAAGTAATTAAAGCTGGCCATACATTAGGCAATTTTCTTATTCAATTTTAGATTGAATTTCAGATAAAATTTTAGATTTACCTACTATGTAAAGCCTGGCTGCATACAACTTTAAATTGTTTAGTTTTGACCTCATATTATATGGTTTTGGTAAATCTAAAGGAAAATTGTACAAGAAAATTCTATCACTTATTGCTAGCCTAAGGCTACGTTATTAACCTCCCTGATGGTTTTCCTGAGTGTGGCTTGGGGTTAAATTTCAGCACCATTAGCGGTACCCCAAGCCACACTCGGGATTGCATCGCAGGATCCTGGTGCAGTATACTTACCTTGTCCCCAAGATCCTGCGATGTCCCCCCGCTGTGTCTGTGGGGTCTGTCCTCCGCCAGATGCCTCTCTGTGCCGGGCTCCGTTCCCTGTGAGCGTTACGCTGCAGGGGGGCGGAGCCCAGCAGCAAATTCAAAAAAATGAAAAATCATAATACATACAGTACACTGTAATCTTACAGATTACATAACTGTATGAACTTATTTCACATCCCTTTTGTCCCCTTTGTCCAATGCCCTGGATGCAGTTTTATATTATAAATACTGTTCTTTCTGCCTGGAAACTGGAGATTGTCCATAGCAACCAAAAAGTGTCCCTTTACGTCAAAAGTGGTTTTAGACAAGCTAGGAAACAGCGATAGTAAATTAGAACACTTGCAGAATTGAGCAATAGTGAATCGTGGGGAAATTAATTTTATTATTATTATATTATTATTTTTTATAATTATTTATATTTATTTATTATATTATACTTTATGATTTTGTGTTTCAAACTTCATCATACCTGGGATATCTACCAGACTCTTGTTTGGACAGATTTAAGTGTGTTATTCCTAAGAATTACAGGCCTTCACTATAAAACGCCAAATTTCTATGCAAAATAATTGTACTGCTTTGAGACGAAAAAATCTGACATAATCATACCGCCAGGGAGGCTACAGGATTGAAGAATAAATTGGGTGAATATTCAATTCAATCATCCAGACATGTGAAAAGCAGATTCCTGTTTACTTTTTTAGTATTGCAACTTATTTATACAGTGCAACACAACTGTTTGGCTTTTTTTGCTGCCTCTCCCAGTCCGAACTCAGAGCTGTACAGGGATTGGAGGGGTCTGTGTAAAACTCTGGTACTTACATGCTTTGCATTTAAAAACACATTTAATAATGTACTAATGAATACAGAGCAGAATTAATTTGTGTCTTTTAAATGTGCCTGAAGCTGAGCTTAAAAATCAATATTGTCAATATTAGGTCACATTTGCAAACAGCTAACTGACAGCCTTTGCTGATCACATCCTAATTTTCCTAGCAAAAGTAAACTACTGTAATCTCAAAAAAAAAATACACATTTTTACAGTAATATGTTATGTGTCATTTGGGGATTTTATGGAAATAGCAGAGCAGCAGAAAGGTATGTAGCATTTTTTTACGTCAATATATTACTCTTAGTATTCATGTAAGTCTCACTCAGCACTCAATAGTAGATTAAAATATAAACACCATATATCTTCTGTTAACCCATCTAAAAAAATGTCACTGTGCATATATGCCCTGCGCTGAACTGTTTTTGCCTGACACGGCTAGTATTACCAGCTGAAGCATTCGAGATGAAGCAATAACTTATAAGAAGCAGCTACATGCATAAAATTGAATAATGGTGACCTTTAATTGAACCAGGCAGTGTGACAATCTCAATAAATTAAATCTTTCTGGAAGTGTACCATATTTTGCTTGGCTAATAAATTGACTGGTATGTCAGCCATTGCAAAGTCTATAGTATTATGATCCTCCTCTTACTTCTAAAACAGGCAGTTTCCCATGTTCCGTTCTCCCTTACACCACAATAATAAAGAAAAAAAAGTCAAAAGGACTTCAATAAATCATTACTTTACGGTTCCAAGTCTAAGGAACAGCCTTAGGAACAGTGTAACAAAATCTATATTTGCTGAAAATACAACAGCTGAACTTTGACATAAAATATATAATTTTAACCCTTTTCATTTTGCCAATGATGCCACCTAAAGACTAATTAGTATCAGTAAACAGGCAGTCAAGTCATACATATTTATGAATCTCCTTATCTTGATTGGACCTTAATTGCAAAGACAGGCTATTTGCCAGCATGGTATGGCTAAATATGAAAGATCTAGGAAGGGTTAGAACCCTTGTCATGCTGTTATTGTCATCTTTGTCCTTGCTGGGGAGATTCACCCATCTATTTGTCCTGGGTATAACTGTCAGGAATACCAAACATGATGGGAAATTCAAAGTGTTACAGTTGTCACACGAAAAAGAAGCAAGGGACAACCCTTCCATTGGGAATACCTATTTTTGTGACATGTGTCTAACAGGGGATTTCCACTTTGTAGACATTTCTTCTCACCTACTGTTGTTTCAATGGGACAGGGAGTGAAAGGACAACTCCCTAATGGGACACAGGCACTAAACAATAAACTGAAAAGGGTTTTATCCCTTCCCTACTCTGTTCAAAGCAAAATAAAACAGTTTTCATTATACAAAGACTAAACAATTGAACAAGTTAAGGTTTATATCCAGTACAGGAAAAGTAGGCAAAATATCAAGTGTAGCCTGATTCAGGGATGCCACATGAACATTTTTTTCTTTTTAAAGTCTTCATTTTCTTTTACTATCCACCTCCTTGTGTAAATTATTGAGGATGGATAATGTGCAGACATGGATGAGCTGTAACCCTAGTACTATTTATTAAGAATAAACTCATAGCACTTTGGGCACTTCGGGAACCATCATCATAAGATATAGCCCAGGTTGGTTTTAGGTTGACAGTGTAGAAGTAAAGTAAATGGTTTATACATTCTTCTGTTTTAATGAACTCACCCACTTCACTTTCCAAACATAGACTGCTACCCTAAATTCTGCTAGTGAGTATCCCAAAATATTAGAGACAAGACATTGGTAAACTTACCTTCCCCTTCTCTAATTTTTGCAATAAAAATGGATGGATAGAAAATAATTGTGGTTTCACTATTTAATGCACCATGGATAATCAACATATGATCTAATATCACCGAATGTATTATTTCAGAAAAATGCTATGTTAACATAAAGATCCCCTGCCTCTGCAAATCTGAGTGCTGACCACAGGGTTGCTGACCATGCTCCATAAACTAAGTAGAAAAAACAGGAAATTGCACATGGATGATGTCATGTCTCATTTAATTTTACTAAACATGGACACTGCAGCCCCACTTAGGAACACCTCTCTCAAACGCACTTCATCAAGTAAGGTTGATTACAGAGACTGTGAGACATGTTTTTTTCTATTATGACCCAATGTATTATTGTAATTGATATAAATATCTGTGTATAACTTTGTCTGGTCCTCAACCAATGGCACATACACCCAGGGGTTTCTTCTGGTAGATGGAGGGGTATGTCTTCTTGTCAAAGTAAACTGAAACAGTTTTAACATATAAATAATGTATAAACAGAGTTAAATAATTTTTTTCTTAGTTGGTAAACATTTATATACAATTAAGAGTTACTTATACACATTATGTATCAAGGGATACACAGAAAATACATATTACAAACTGCCATCTAAAGGGGTACATGCATACTACTAAAAAGGTACTTGTAGCAAATAACTCCAGTAATTTAGTTGCAGAATGTTTCAAACATTTACTAGTTGACGAAGTCGATGCCATTCAAAACGCAGTTAAGGAATTGAACGAGTTTGGGTTATTGGTAAGAAGTGATTAATTACAGAAAAAAAAAAGCATCATTGTTGGAGAAGGATGAAAATATAGAAGTTTGATGGTTTGCTCTATGTAAAATAAATACCTAGTCTAAAATGTATTTAAATGCTAATAAGGAACTTCTCCTAATTTGATTTCATTTGGTCTATCAAATATACAATTGAAAGTATGTTGTTATATGTGTTTGATAAGTTCAAAAAATAGCTGTTGATCTTGCCAGATATCTTATGAACTGATGAACTTATATGCCCTCTGCTTTTGCTGACTGTTATCAATTACATTGTCCCCATGTCAGCTTGTCTCTAAGGACTACAGAACCATGCCCTATTCACAGTATTACTGTTCTATGCATACTGTTTATAATTTTATTTTTTTTAACCCCTAAAAAAATGTACTTTTTAGAATTTTCTGATTGACAAATTTTGGGTGATTTTCTATATTTTACATCATTTTCTAAATGAAAGGAAAAACTCTGTACTAGGCTATTTCCCATCTGAGCTCACTAGCACTGGGCCCCTCAATAAGAATTTTTTCATGTTTGCAAAATGACATTCATTACTTTAGCAGTATCAAATGTAACAGTGATCTAAAAATTATATAATTGCTTCCTTTTTGCGACTTAGCTATTGATAACTGCTCTTCCAGGCTCTAACATTGAATGTTCACTGGGCTGTTTTCACAGATGGCAGAAAGATTATGTTTAATGATTGAAGGCTGCATTTGTACATTACTTGGTATTAGAAACATGCTATGTTAAACAATATGTCAGAAACAGCATCAATGTGGGCTTCCCATTTGGCATACACTCAATACATATGTGGGATGGAAAGATGCTCCAGAGAAGACAGAAAATACAGAACTCTGTGCACTGACAGGATCATAATTTAGTATTGTTCTAAGATTTTCTAGGAACACAAGGCAATATACTGCACTTGTACTAATTTCCGGAGCTATTTTCATTTATTTTCCATATAGAGAGTGATTTGACATGCAAGCATCGAAATATGCTACATTGCCTGTCTTCAGTCTGTGAATTAAATACACTTTGTCAATATGTATTTGTCAACTCGACAGTTTAAGTACCTAAAAGCAGTTAAGGGCAAAAAGGTTTATGAACCTTGTCCTTTGGGATTAAGAAATGTTCTCCACTGCAAGTCTAAAAATGAATAAGAGATCTAGGGACAAATGCTATCTCCCAGTCAATGATAAACAGATATTTTTTCTAAGTAAAATAAATGTATCTAGAAGACAAGCTTGATTAACTAATATTCTAAAATTCAGCTTTAAAATATTTTGTCCCATGCAGCATTTTATATAAATGTAATTAGAGACAATTAAAAATATATATATATATATATCAATAACTAATCACTATTAAAGGACATGTAACAGCACTAAGACACAATTTAACTTGTGATTGTATCTGAAAATGAGGTTCAGTATGCTCCAATGGCTTTCTGCTCTCCACCCCTACTTCTCTGTCTATCAATTTGCCCATGGCAAGACTACCAGTAGATATGCTCGAGGACTGACAGATAGGAAGAGCTGTAAATATATTGTACCTAAAACTTATAAGTGATACACACATTTTTGGCAAACCTTACCTGGTCTCTCTATGGTGTTTTATATTTTCTCTTCCATATTCTGTTTTTTTTCCCTACTTTTAATTAATTAATTTATTTTTTGTAATTTTACATTTATTTTACATTTTATCAATTATACCTAGCAACACAAAATACAATTAAACATTTCCTGTATAGAAACAACAAGACATTTTTTCTCTTTTTTTTCTTTCTCCCTTGTCTCCCTTCCTCTCTAATAATCTCAGCTCTCCTCTAGTGTTCATCCTCTTATACCCCTCTTAGAGGGCGTACACTCTAATGCCCCGTACACACGGCCGGATTTTCCGACGGAAAATGTGTGATAGGACCTTGTTGTCGGAAATTCCGACCATGTGTGGGCTCCATCACACATTTTCCATCGGATTTTCCGACACACAAAGTTTGAGAGCAGGCTATAAAATTTTCCAACAACAAAATCCGTTGTCGGAAATTCCGATCATGTGTACACAAATCCGACGGACAAAGTGCCACGCATGCTCAGAATAAATAAAGAGATGAAAGCTATTGGCCACTGCCCCGTTTATAGTCCCGACGTACATGTTTTACGTCACCGCGTTCAGAACGATCGGATTTTCCGACAACTTTGTGTGACCGTGTGTATGCAAGACAAGTTTGAGCCAACATCCGTCTGAAAAAATCCTAGGATTTTGTTGGCGGAATGTCCGAACAAAGTCCGACCATGTGTACAGGGCATTACACGTTATTACCCCATCTAACAAGCAGCACACAACTTAGAGATATTTAGACATGTTCTAATATGTTTTTGTTCTACTGAATTATACATGTTATAATGTTCTAGGCTCATGAAGCCATTGATGTACGTACTTAGTTTGTACCTTCTCCATAAAATCTTTATGTGAAAAAAAATAGAAACAACAAAACAGAGTATTGTCTGCCAGCACATTATAGTTAATAAAGGAACTTTTTTTGTTTTTTAATTTAGTCTTATGTCTTTAGTTTCACTTTAAGGTAATTAGTACTAGGGATTTTCCATAGTGAAACACACAAGCTGATAGATCATAATAGAAATAGATCATATATCGAAGAGGTACCAACAGACATCACTGGCCAATAGAAACTGAGGAAAATAATATCTGACGGGGATAAAAAGTCTTGCTAAATTACTACCCAGGTGTCTCCTCAGCAGCCATGCAGGCACTTGCATTGTCAGATGGGTTAAGAAAATGTAGTTACTGTGCTGGTAGAACATGTTGTTTGAAGTGGGCTACAGTTATCTATTTTCATAGCACAGAATAAAAACATATTACATTTTCAAAGAATAAAGCGCTTTTAATAAGGGGACAAAATGGGCCTAAGCCTACGTGGTCAGTAGGACTATCGAGAGACAAACAAGTATAACTCTTGGATGATAATGCTTTAAAGATTTTTGCCCTCGGCCTATCTACGTCACAAGTGCCCTTGTAGATTTATAGATTTAGATGAGAGATAAATTTGTCCGGAGTTATCCCATAAGATAAAAATAAAGGTCTTTATGTAAAAATAAATAAAAACCTTTAAACTACAGATAAATGTAATACTAAGAGAAAAGACTCAGTACAGACTACAGAAAACATAATCACATCATTATTGAATACTCTAGATAAGGTGTATTTTACTTCCAAGAAATCAATGATATTGTTATTCTAACTAAAGAAAACAAGACACAGTGATTACTTAACAACCATTTCCAAGATAACAGAATATGAAAACTACGCAGACAGAAGAAAAGAGCTAAAATCAAAGAAAAATAATTGAATTGCTTATAATTTGTTGACAATATTCCAATCTAGAATGCAATGTGTTTTCCAGTCTTTTGATTTGTTTAGGTATATGGTTGTCAGCTTTTCACAGTCATTGATGTTCTCTTGCACATCCTGGTTAGAAGATCACAGTTACATGTAATCTCAAATAAAATCTGTCACAACCCAAGGAAACTCCAGTTTTGTGGGTTTCTTACAAAAACTTGATTTGTGTTAAACTGGTGATTCTGTCACTGGTGGCCACTAACCATCACCTGGATCTCTAAAGAGAGATCTAATTTGCTCATATAGTGTTTTTCCTTTGCAGACTTAAATACATGTAAACCAGCCAGCTAATTGGTTTGACCAAGAAGGGAGTGACACCACAAGATCCAGTTGTTGGTGAGTCACTGCCAGTGACTGAATAGATAATGTGACTTGAGCCTAAAGTGTTTGGAGTATGACTGAAGCCGGTCATAGATGGATAGAATCTCAGCCAGGTCAGCAAAGACCAGCAGAGATTTGATCCAGCTAGGGGCAGGCTGGATGTGCTGAAGTTGATCCATCGAATTACTTCAGTGCAACCAGCCTGACAGATTTTTTCCATGTGATCATTGCCAGTGGCTATAGTTGCCAGCAGTGATCGTTGTATACTGCTAGTGAGGAAGGCTTTCCCCGTGGTAGAAGGAAAGAAAATTGCATACTCTACGGGCTGCTTAACAGTGGAAAATAAAGCTGGGAAATTGCTAATTTAAATTCCATCAGCTAGACTGAAACAATTTAAGAGATGTTTTCTGTTCACAACCTGCACAAAGTACTAAAATAATAATAATAATGTTTAAAATAATTTAAAGCCCAACTGAAGGTTCCATTTAAATCAGCTTGACATATTCCATTTGTACCAAAACAAAAGATATGGAAAAATCTTGCAGTTTGTCCCCTTCCAGCATACTATAGAGAAGGACCAATGCTCCCATGCTCCCATACTCTCTGTGTGGAAGCAGGGGTCTCTCTGCAGAAAGACTGATACATAGACCCTGCTGAGTTAGACCTGAGCAAAGCTCATGCTCTGCCTGTACAGCTCTGTGTACAATCCTGGCATCTGCCAGGTGCTGGGATGAATAAACCCCCTAGTGCCTGCACTGGAGTTACATCATCCCAAGCTGGCCAATCCAGATGATCGAAGTGGCCAAACCCAGATAAAGCTGGGTAGAAGACCGGGCACCTGTAAGAAAGCTCATGAACATTGCATCGCTGGGTAGGAAATGAGTATAGTTCTTATTTAAGAAAATAAACTACATACATCAGGCTCAATTTAAAAAGCTAACGCACCAGGATAAATATGCTTATTTTCAAGAAAATGACAAATAATTGCAGCTTAGTCTAATAAGATTTGAAAATTGCAGTCAAAGGGCTAAATTAGAGATCCTTATCCTTTTGTGAATCAAATCTAAAATGTAAATAAAGTCACCCTTTTAGTTTTTACTAGTTGGTTTCTCCCACTTCCCATGCCTTACTACACATCCATCAATGCAACTGGCCAAAATAAAGGTATGGGATACGGGAGGACCACCTATTATCCGTTGTTTTTTTAAGCTTTTATTTCTTTCTTTTCTTTTTATTGTATATGTTTATGGGGTTTAAAATCACTAAGAAAGACAAAAGGAAAAGGTTTGCTTTTTTATCTTGATTTAAAATGCTTTTCTGGAATTATAAAGACAAAAAAAGTAATTGACATAAGCAACACTTGAGTGGCTTTGCAACATAATTAAATCATCCAACAGTAAGTGTGCACACCAGTGGGGTGTATACCACTAGGTGAAAATTCCCTTTCACATTTTAGCGTATGTGACATCTTCATGACCAGGTTGATGACAAAACAGCAATTATCAACTATGTAGCTGTAAATTGTAAGTTGCCTGTTTAATGAGATTTTTTGCCTATAAAAGCAAGATCCATATCAACAACTTTTTTCAACTCTTTCCATGTATTTAGGGAGGTAGAGCAGAATCATTAACTTTATTTTTTTTACCTCACTACATAAAATTAGTAATACTTATTTTATACATAACTCGTGGCACTGCTACTGCCTTTTATACAATGTTAGAAAGTGTTGATAGCGGTTTCTTAATGACCCAGCTTTTCCTTCTACTCTGGCTAGAAATAATTGAACTCAAGTCTCAATTTCACAAATGGCTTTCTAAACCCTAAACTAAAAGCTTGGTCATGGATTTGTAGTTATAGGTCAATTAGGTCTCTCATTAAAATGCAAAGGATACAATTTCATGCACTATTTTTTTTAACACTAAAACTTGAAGGGAGTTCTTTTGGCTTTTTCTAAAAGGTACGGTAAGAAGGCTACATTTTTTTACTATTAAATTTGATCTAAACATTAACTAGATGACATTTAGTTTGATAAAGCACTGTGGGGTGATTTATGAAAAGCTGCTGCGCTCAGAATCTGGTGCAGCTGTGTATGGTATCCAATCAGCTTTTACCTTTAGCTTGTTCAAATAAAGGGATTGTAAAGTCTCATGGTTATTCACCTTAATGCATTAAGGTAAAAAAAAATGTCTGTGCTGCAGCTACTCCCAGAGCCCCCCTTTTTCTTACCTGAGACCATCCGTTCTAGCGATGTGCACAAGCCCAACAGCTCCAGCCACTTGTCTCTCTCCTCATTGAATAGATTGATAGCAGCAGGAGCCATTGGCGAGTCTGCGGTACCTGCCGCTGGGCTCTTGCTGTGTGTGTGATCATGGCGGGAGCGAGCCAACAGCGGTGTGCATGTGCGCTCCATACCTGGAAGAGCCGGATTGCGTACATATACGTGATCCAGCGCACCTGTTCCACCCTGTAGCAGTAAAACTGCAGTTAAAATAGAACTATAACATTGCATATATGATGCAGGCTGCCCATACCAGTAAGGTTGGGTTCTCTGCACCCCTTCAATATTTTTAAATATTTGTTGATCCTGCCAGTAGAACCACTAGATAATCACTCCTTCTAAAATGGTGACAATGTTCTTCCTTGTGCAGTGAAATCACCCTGCTACTACTGTAGCTGATTAGATGTTGGCAACATTGGTAGCCCTATCTGTGAATAGCTAGCCCTTTAGATTGACAGCTTCTGCAGGAACTTAGGAAAATGAAAATGTAAAAGCCCTGCTCAGTCTATCCCACCCCTTCCAGAAAGGTTTTAGATGAATTTTCAGCATGGAAAGCAATGCAAAGATCACATGGGTTCTTTACAACCAATCACATTCCAACTTTCATTTTAGTCTAGATTGGGGCAGGGGAATTAGAAATAGAGATTAACCGGTTCCCGACCAGCTGCCACAGTTGTACTCTCAGGTTGCCTCTCCTGCGTGAATTGCCATCATTGTACATTGTACACAGCAATCTGTGGGATAGCGGAGGAGCCAATCAGCGGGTCCGGCGGCCACCCTCAATCACTCCACAGAGAGGCAGTGTAAACAAAGCAGATCCCTGTTCTGTCATGGGAGTAGAGTGAGAAAAAAAGGACAACAATTTTGTTTGGGTACAACGTTGCACAACCGTGCAATTGTCAGTTAAAGCGGCGCGGTGCTGTATCGCAAAAAATTGCCTGGTCACTAAGAGAGTAAATCTTCTGGGGGCTGAAGTGGTTAATATAGTCTACAATATATAGATTTTCTGTTTGTTGAGGTTACAGAGAGTGACAGAGAGAAAGAGATAGATATTTTTTATTCAGTCATACCCTGGGATTGCTACTGGATTCTATTCACTAAATAGGCATTTTAAAAATGTTGCTCTTTTTTTTAGTTATATTTTAAGCTTGCATAAGCAAGTCAGAATAGAACTCATTTGAATTGCACATTATTCAAATGTTATTCAGCAAACTGCTCTGAAACATAACAGACTGAAACAGCAGAGACAAATGTACTTTTTAAAAATGTTGTCACAACTAGGATCCATACAGTATATGTAAGATGTGAATGAGAATGGTCTTTAACTGTTTTCATTCAGGTAAGCAAACAAAAAATCCCCTGTTTTTTTTCTGGTGCATTGTATTTTCATAAAAAGGTTCCTAAAATACTAAAAGGTACTAAAAGGTATTGTAAAGTGAAGAGGAACTTAGGTGGAAATTATCTTATTGATTTTCATCACTTCTTCATCTCACACAACTACAGGACTAGGAATATTAAAAGCTATTCTCATTTTGGAAAGGGTAAACTGGAAAGTAAGGCTTCTATAGCTAATATACTCATCAGGTAAATTAAAGCGGAGGTTTGCTGAAGAAAAAATATTAAAATCCAGCAGCTACAAATACTGCAGCTGCTGACTTTTAATATATGGACACTTACCTGTCCAGGGAGCCCGCGGTGTTGGCAGCCAAAGCCGATCCGTCCTTCAGCTCTCGGCTGCTGCCGCCGCCATCCTCCGTAAGGGAATAAGGAAGTGAAGCCGTGCGGCTTCACTTACTGGTTCCCTACTGCGCATGCGCGAGTCGCGCTGCGCATCCTCTCAGGTCCCTGCTGTATTCTGTGTCTCACAGAATACAGTGGGGGAGGACGGGGTAGGCGGCGGAAGTGGCATAGGTCACCGCAATCACCGCAGTGATCTATGCCAGGAAGTGGGAGCAAATACCTGTATTAGACAGGTATCTGCTCCCTCCTCCCCCCTGAAAGGTTCCAAATGTGACACCGGAGGGGGGGAGGAATCCAAAAAGTGGAAGTTCCATTTTTGGGTGGAACTCCACTTTAAAAAGATCATGAGCCAAAAAAAAGTGAGAGCCTATTAAATCATTATCAAAATATGTCAATGCAAAGCAAAGGTCTATCCTGTTTTTTTATGCATTGCCCAAGGTCTTGGCCATTGGAATTTGGAATAAGCATATTAGGAGAACATTTAAAGTGGAAGTAAACCCTTCTATCATTTTCAGCCAAGGAAGCTGCCATCTTGGCATCCGTTTAACCTCCTTGGCGGTTTTCCCGAGTGTGGCTCGGGGTTAAAATTCAGCACCATTAGCGGTAACCCCGAGCCACACTCGGGATTACATCGCAGGATCCTGGTGCCTCCTTACTTACCTTGTCCCTGGGATCCTGCGATGTCCCCCAGCAGTGTCCGAGGGCTCCGTCCTCCTCTGAAGCCTCTCTGTGCCAGGCCCCGTTCCCTGCGAGCGTTGCGACGCACGGGGGCGGAGCCTGGCGGCAAATTAAAAAAAAAGTCAAAATCATAACACATACAGTACTGTAATCTTACAGATTACAGTACTGTATGAAATTATTTCACATCCCTTTTGTCCCCAGTGCTTTGGCCCATGCCCTGCATGCAGTTTTATCTGATATATACTGTTCTTTCTGCCTGGAAACTGGAGATTGTCCATAGCAACCAAAAAGTGTCCCTTTACGTCAAAAGTGGCTTTAGACCAGCTAGAAAACAGCGATAGTAAATTAGAACACTTGCAGAATTGAGCGATAGTGAATTGTGGGGAAATTTATTTTATTACTATTTATTTATTTATTTTTTTAATTATTTTTTTTATTTATTATATTATAATTTATGTTTTTGTGTTTCAAACTTTATCATACCCGGGATATCTACTAGACTCTGGTTTGGACAGATTTAAGTGTGTTATTGTTAAGATTTACAGACCTACAATATAAAACGCCAAATTTCCATGCAAAATAATTGTACAGCTTTCAGCACCTAAAATCCGAAATAATCATACCGCCAGGGAGGTTAATCTTCAACTGTCATGATGCTGCACAAGTGATCAATTATGACACCAGCCATTGTGATTGGTTTGACAGTTTGGTTGAGAGCAGAACCAGTGTGACAGCTACATTTCTGGCATGTGCCGGAAATGTAACTCTTTTTTGAAACTGGTAAATCCATAGGTATGAATTTAATTTGGCGTCACAGTGATAAATATTGGCATCACTAATGCAGCAGTATGAAATGGCTCTTGGATCAATAAACTGGTTGCAGCAGTCACGGGAGTAAGTGGACCATGATGGGCCTTACTGTGCTACGGCTTCATGTTTCTACACCACTAGAAAACTTTTTATGCTGCCCCTACCTTCTCCACACACACAGGACTCCATTTTTCCCTTCTCCTATTCTTTAATTGAAACCAATATATATTTTTTTCAACCTATGTACTATTTAACAGTAGACACTACGTTTCAAAAGTCTTTGTGTAATCTGATGAGAAAATGCAATAGAAAGTCAAAAAATATGGGTGTTAAAGGTCAAATCTTTTATGTTCAATAGAGAAAGGCTGAGGCCCTCCTATAGTTAGAGCTGGATGGCAAGTCTTTTGCCCCTGGTGCAAAATATTTTTTGGTATTAGTGATCACTAAACTCCAGATGCAACAATATATTCAAATATTTACACATTATTCAGCACAAGAACTTTGCTAAACTTGCACACAGGTTTACAAACTTGTTTTTTTATTACATTAACCACTTGCTTACAGGGCACTTAAACCCCCCTCCTATCCAGACCAATTTTCAGCTTTCAGCGCTGATACACTTTGAATGACAATTGCGCAGTCATATAACACTGTACCCAGATGAAATTTTTATCATTTTTTCTCCACAAATAGAGCTTTCTTTTGGTGGTATTTGATCACCTCTGCGGTTTTTACTTTTTGTTAAAAAAATTTAAAAACTGAATTTAAAAAAAAAAAAAATTTATTTTTTTATATTTTGTTATAAAAAATATAAAACGGGTAATTTTTCCCCTTCATTGATGTACGCTGATGAGGCAGCAGTGATGGGCACTGATAGGCGGCAGTGATGGGCACTGATGGGTGGCAGTGACGGGCACTGATGGGTGGCAGTGATGGGCAGCACTGGCAGGTGGCACTGATTGGCACTATAGGTGGGCATTGATAGGTGGTACTTGTGGGCATTGATAGGTGCCACTTGTTTGCATTGATAGGTGGCACTTGTGGGCACTGTTAGGTGGCACTGTGGGCACTGTTAGGTGGCACTTTTAGTGGGCACTGATGAGGCAGATGTGCCTCTTCCACTTCGGGACCGATGTCCCTGACATGTGAGCCGGTGATCGGCTTTTTTTTCTACTCGCGCTGTCAGCGTGAGTAAAAAAAAAACGATTACCGATGTTTTGTTTACATCATGTGATCAGCTCTCATTGGCTGACAGCTGATCACATGGTAAGGGGCCGGGGTCTCATAGACTCGGTGATCACAGCGCGCCCCTGCAGGGCGCGTGCAGGGAGCGTGCACAGGGGAGGCCGTCATGTGACGGCCTCCCAGGAATGCAGGTCCGCGCTGTGGCCGTCATTCAGCCATAGCGCGGATGTCTTGTGGTTAAGTATAGAGATTGGCATTTAGCCACAAGAAAGATCTTTCAGTGGCTAAATGCAATTAATATTTGCCTCCCTTTCTAACAACTGTTATGATGCCAAACCTAGAGGGTCAAATGACACAGGGGTTGATTTACTAAAGGCAAATAGACAGTGCACTTTTGCAAGTACAGTTGTCCCAGAGCTTAGTAAATGGGGTAAAGATTAATTCTACAAAGAATAACCAATCACAAGAAAGGAAAATAAAAAATACCGCATTTGTGCTTGCACATGTTTGGAAGATGGAAGTCAGCAGAGCTCACCTCAATTTACTAAGCTCTGGAGCAACTGCACTTGCATAGTGCGACTGCACATTCAAAAGTGCACAGGCTATTTGCCTTTAGTAAATCAACCCCATAGACTTGCTGTGTGTGAAGAATCAGTAAAGTACATCAATATTTAGCAATACAAAGCAGGGAACAGAGGTTGCAAATGCTGACACAAGCTTTGATATGATTTTAAAGTAAGTTAATCTTGGTGCTCTTTTTAAATAGCTCAATACCAGGTTTTAATTTGACAAAGGGGACTGCAAAGCAACCTTTATTTGTAATGGTGTCACTTTAGCTAACCTATTAAGCTTTGGGAATGCTTTGTCATGGCAATTTTTTAAACAACAGTTTATACATTTAAAAAATGAGAATGAGAGTTTTTGTAAGTATATAACTTGTAAGTACCGTATTTATAACCTCTCATGGGCATCACAGTACCGTATATACTCGTGTCAAAGTCGAATCTTTCAGCCCGACTTATACTCGAGTCACCGCCGTCTGTCTGCATGATCAGCGTGTCATGCAGGCAGACGGCGGCCGGCATGTGGTGATATTGTTCGGCGGCTATTCCAGCTTTCAAAAGCCGCGCCTCCTGCTCGTCTGTGATAGGCTGAACAGCTGTCAGTGTACAGCCTATCACGGACATTCTCTCATCCTCATCCGTGGTATGAGAATGAGAGAATGTCCGTGATAGGCAGTCAGCAGTCAGCCTATCACAGACGAGGAGGAGGCGCGGCTTTTGAACTGTGGAATGGCCGCCGAACACTATAATCACACGCCGGCCGCCGTCTGAGGATGGAGATCGCCACAGGGAGGATGGAGATCACCACAGGGAGGCTGCACAGGACACAGGTAGGCTACACATGCACACAGGACACATGCACACAGGACACATGCACACAGGACATGTACAAGACACATGCACACAGGGACACAGGAACACAAGACACATGTACAGGACACACATGTACAGGATACATGCACGTGTACAGGACACAGGACACATGCACAGGGTACAAGTATGCTGCACAGGACACAGGGAGGCATGCAGCTGCAGATGGGCATTGTTGACCCTCTGCATTTCTCACCCTCGTCTTATACTCGGGTCAATAAGTTTTTCCCAGTTTTTTGTGGCAAATTAGGGGCCTCGACTTATACTCGGAACGACTTATACTCGAGTATATACGGTATTTTAATTCACTGCCTTTATCTTCCAATCAACATAGAAAGTCAGTACCATCTTTATTCAGATATTATGCAGGGAGATAAAGTAATGCAAACCGTGAGCAGTGGCTTTCCAGGATCTGTGTATACAATTTTCTCACACAGATCAGCCTCCTACTTCCTCCCACCTTGTGAGCTACAAGAAAGGTATAATGTTACAACAGACCCAGTAAAAAATCTCTGGGGGAGGGGTAACCAGAGACCAGGAAAATGCTTTCTACTACCTGCAGCATACTGATGACATTTTCTGAAGATTCTTTACTCTGCATAGGCTTGTGACAGGAGTTCAAAAGATGCTTTTTAGCTTGATATTAAAGGTTGGATTCTTTTTTTACTAAAACAATAAACATGGTATACATACCTGTTCTGTGTTTTACGTTTGCACAGAACAGCCCCTATCCTTCTCTTCTGGGGTCCCCCGCCCATGCTCGTGGCTCCTCCTCTTTTCTGAGTGCCCCCATAGCAAACTGCTTGCTCTGGGGGCACTCGTGTGTGCTCGCTCCCGAGCCCTGCTCTGTAAGTCCATAAGACATACAGGGCAGGACTTGGCCCCCTTCCCACTCCCTCCTCACTGGATCTAATTGACAGAAGTGGAAGTCAATGGCTTCTGCTGCTGTATTGGAGCCAATGAGGAGCAAGAAAGACAAGAGCCTCAGCTGTCGTGCACATTGCTGGATGGAGATCGGGCTCAGGTTCGTATTTAGTGAGGGCTGCGGTGGAAGCTGCATGCAAAAGGTAAAAAAACCTTCTGCCTTTACAATAACTTTAATGATACAAGGTACATTTTCTTTAATGATATATTGTGATATATCAACTGCTGTATATTGTGACACACAGGAATTTATTCATGAAGACTTGTTACACTTCCTTTTTTCTCTAAATTTCAGCTAATTTAAGATATCCCTTGACATTCTTGAAAACAGTTTTGATGAAGCATCTGACAGAACTCTTCTTCTTGCAATTTTGTGGTTAGCTGCAATTGTTTTAATGCAGGTGATTCAGATTAATTTTCCATTTAAATTATAATAACACATTCCCTTAAATGATAATTAAAACATCATTATCGATATACCAATAAGCAGATGGTGCGTTAAAAGGACGCATACATTTCTATATTTAGAATTAGAGGGCAGAATAAGAGAATTTAGGTCACTTCCAGCAAATTTGTGTTTTTCTGTTCCACTTTTCCCCATACAAGAGTTAATGCAGATTTGAATTGTCAGCACATCTGTTTACTTAAGAAGAAATATATACATCATGTGATACCTTGCAATACAAAACAGGTGGAAAATTGAGAGCTAAGCAAAACATATGCCACTGCTTTTCATTATGAGGAGAGTGGTATTCAGAAACAGAATAAACATTAGCAAAAGCAAGACTCTAACAATAAAAAGGTGCAAATTATAATTGATGGAAACATTTCTATGTTACCCAGAATACCCAATGTTACTTCAACTGTCAAAGTATCAGCTTCACAACCAGATTTACAATAATGAGACACTGCATTCACTTTGAACACTATAATAGTTTGATGTTACAGGAGGGCTATGCACTGGTTGGTTGCTTTTCAGCACACAGAAATATTCTGTAAAAATTAAGAACAAGAAAATGGAGTTGTCGTCCAACAAAACCTTCCAGTCTCTCATATTCAGAACTGCACTAGAAAACCACCAGCTGGAAAAAGATTGGATTTTATAGCTTATGAGCTAGTTTTTTTCTCCTCCAATTTAATATGATATCCTCTCAAAAAGGTATAGATGAATGAACAAACTAACATTAAAAACTTTAAGGAGGACCAAACCCAGATGTTGGAAATCTATTGATATTTATTAAGGAACCCAATACATCCTTTTGGATGGGGTATCTCTGCAACTGAATAGCAGTCTGAAAAGTCAAAATGGCAGGGACCTGAACAGGTCACCTCACCTTACAGGAGTTGCATAAGGAGAACCAACCACAGGGTATGAAAAGTAGAAAAAAGTATCTTTATTGGAAAAATGTACACCAATTAGCAAAAATATCGGGCAAAGTAGCTCATACTTCCAAACACTGATATTTAAAAACAATGGACAACATTGTCTCACACACACTTATCACAACAGGGCCCATAATCTCACATACATGCGTAGTGCATACAGTTTCTAATGGTGACTCCCCAATAATGGACCTGGGAATGGAGCTGGGGGTCTAGGGTCCAACACATCATGAGGTGAATGCACAGTGAGGCTCATCTGAACTCCACTCCATGATCCTTGGGGTCACCCACTATCTCATCAACAGATCCTCACACTGAGATATGACCAGGGGGAAAGCTAGAGGACCATGCTGGGTTTAGATGGTCCCGTTGGGGACTTATCATCCAGGAGGAACTGCGGCACAGTGTAAACAGAGTCCACTATCATATAGCCTCCTATATAAAGGCAGTCTTGTCTTATCCCAAGTGATACGCCATACATGCCAAGTGATACTGTATTGTTCCTGGATATAATTCTCCTGGTTGATTTTTGTTAGCCTGATGTTGCTACAGGTAATTAAACCATGTCCGGTATATGTGAGCAGTACTTGGCCAATATGGAAAGTCAGCTTATATCACTCTCACCACCTAATGATAACCGTCTCGGAACAAGAAATAGGAGGCTATATGATAATGGACTCTGTGTACACCATGCCCCAGTCCCTCCTAAACCCAGCACGGTCCTCTAACTTTCCCCCCGGGTCATTCTTCAGTGTGAGGATCTGTTGATGGGATAGTGGGTGACCCCAAGGATCGTAAAGTGGAGTTCATGTGATCCTCACTGTGCATTCACCTAGGTTTGTACAGTGTTGGACCCTAGACCCCCAGCTCAATCCTCAGGTCCGTTATTGGCGAGCCACCATTAGAAACTGTATGCACTACGCATGTATATGAGATTATGGGTCCTGTTGTGATTAATGTGTGTGTGACAACGTTGTCACTGTTTTAAATATCGGTGTTTGGAAGTATGGGCCACTTTGCCTAATATTTTTGCTAATCGGTGTACATATTTTTTCACTAAAGATACTCTATATTGACTTTCAGTCTAGATGAATGAACCTACGTTTATTTTTGCAAAAAAATCCCTTCCTTCTAACTTATTCACTACTTAAAAAAAAAAACTTCTGAAGCTCCTTGAAACTCCCCTAAAGCCATCCCTGTCCCTTGCCAGCACCACTTCTGGGTTTAGCGACCAATGATCCAGTACTATGCCCATGATGATATCGCTCCTGGGGTCTGAGATGACTGGTTGGACAGACAATAGGAAATATGAATCCATGTATCCATGCAGTGAAAAATATAGAAAACTCAAGACCTGGCACATCACATGACCAAGGATTTAGATAAATAAATAACGCTTTTAAGTGAGGTTTTTTAAGGCTTACTCGGCGAATGGTTAAAGGGGGTGGGGGTAATTTATACAGGGATTTTAGTTTCAATAGAATCCTTTTCTTGGTAAAGCTACATCTGTAAGATTCATAAAAATTAGAAACCTTGGGGTTTGCAATATCTGAGCATAAAAACCTAATTTTGCTCAACCACCTCTTAAATGAATTAACAAAAAATTTCAAGACATCTAAAAAAAATCACTTCAACTCACTGGGCTGACTAGAAAAAAGTTATTAGACATGTATAAAGAAAAAAATCAAATCTATAAAATGGTACCGAATGTCTGATAAAAGGCACAGACATCCACTTATTGTAATATACAGTACATACTCCCAGTGACCATAAACATATAAATGAGTATACAGTATTTCCCCACTAATTAATAAACTGATGGGGACAAAATGACTTAGTGATCTCCAAAGGATCATGTATATAATAACTTTTTTTTCTAGTCAGCCCAGTGAGTTGAAGTAATTTTTTGAGATGTATTGAGATTTTTTGTTAATTCATTTAGGAGGTGGTTGAGCAAAATCAGGTTTTCATCCTCAGATACTGCATCATCTTTCTTTACCGATAGCTCACATCCTCTTTATATATTATATAAAATACAAATGTATTAATTTTTGAATCTTTCATCTTCTTTTGATTTATGATCAGGGACAGTATATTGAGGGTCCACTTCTTGAGTGTGTTTTATACAACCTTTGGGGTTTGCATATATTTTTCTATGCTTTCTTGAGTATCAACTTACCTAGGAATTCAGCGTTTTGTGATATGCAAATAATGACTTTGGGCAGCAAAGTCATGGACTTTCTTCTCTTCCACCTGCCATACTATAATACTTAGTTAACGAATCTGCTTATCAGGTGTAACAACCATGAATGTAGTGCAGGAAATGGGAGAATGTAGACCAGCCCTCCATTTGCTTATCACTATTGATATATGAATGCCAAAGTTGTTTTCTGTGTGTTTTAGGGCAAATAATTAGAAATAAAAAGGTATTTGTAGGCAGATCTGTAAGTTTCTGTATCTGTATGCTTGCAGGTCTAGGTTTTATCCACAAAGAGGGTTAATTTAACATGACTAAACATTTAAAGGCATTCAAAAGCAGAATCAACCGAACACTGAACAAAGGTCTGGGATAACCCATACAATGCGTCCATTTTTTAGCATTCAGTAAAGTGTTTTTGTAGAAATTAGCAGACATCAGGGCGCGCTTGGCATGGGCAGTGAGCATTCATAATGTGACTAAAATACAAACTAATACCTTAACATTGTATATGTTTTGGAGAGCAGGTGAATAAATAAAATAAACGGAGAAACTTGTTCATTGGTCATCCATAACTAAATTCCCTGTTTTCTTTTCTTTGTTTTTTTTTTGGGGGGGGGGTTACATCTTGGCACATATCACACACGGTTTGCACAGACTCCACAACTTTACATTACCAACCATAAAGTTTTATCTAATTTTATAAAACGGTGCTGCCGTATGACAGACCTCTGAGTGACATACGGTAGAAATAGAGCCATCGCTAGTAATTCGGCCTCATTCCTTTATCTTCTTACCCAGTAAGTAAGCAGAGTGCAGCACAATCAATTTAATTAAAGTGACCTTTCTTTTCTCATACATGTGCCATACAATATCACTACAGATTTAAGTGTCTAAAAATATAAAATAGGGAAGCCATAAATAGTGTTTTAACATACAAATTACAGACATGTACTCAGCAGAAAATCCAGACTATTTTTAAAGTGTAATTTTATAAATATGGCTGTTACCGGACTAATCATATTACTTGCTTATGGGACTAAGAAAAATTATTCTGCTTCTCACTTCGTTCCGCAGAAATGAAATCCTACTTAATCAGCTTAAAAGCTAGGGGAACTGTCTAAGCTCATCCACCATACCACAGTGCAAGGAAACAACATGTTCGATCTCTATCATCTGATACTGGTCATATTACAAACAAGACTGTGATAAATAGGAGCCATGGATCTCATTTATAGAAGTCCAGACTGTCCACACTAGGTAATGCTTTTTCTTCAAGGGCAGAGGAATCTCATGTTATGAGCAAACCAATAAACTGGAGATCTCTTACCTTGATAATACACAGAATGACCTACAGTTAAACATCTGCTAAGCAATAAAATGCAATACATTTATGAGTATGCATGCATATACTGTATGTGTGTAATTTGTAAACATAGATGTATATGGGGGGTAGTCATATTTGTTCAGCTAACTACATATGCAGTGTCTGCTTCATGCTTACTTGCATGGTGATTGAATGGAGTATATTCCCCCCAAAAATTTCAGCATATCAAATTTCAAATGAGGCCAAACAGACAATTGGCTTAATACACAGGTTGAGAAAAAAAAAAAAAAAAAAAAAATATATATATATATATATATATATATATATATATATATATATATATATATATATATATATATATGCTACCTGTCAAAGGGTTTGTATTTTGTATTTTTGTCCATCCACTGTGCGATTTTTACAGCTCTGTTATATAGTACAGCGTTGTCTGGCAGGGCATGAAACCTGATTTCTTTTTTACTTGCAGTTAAGCAACACTTACAGGACACATGTGACTGAACAGTGAAGGAGAAGCTGCAGGCTGATGAGATCATTTGATTTCTCTGTCACTTTGCCCTTTCCCCCCAACAGAATGCTTGATTTCAAGCTGACAATACAAAGTCAAATTCAAGTATCAATGCTGGCATTAAAAAGTAAATGTATTTATTTATTATTGAGCAAAGGGTATTCGTTTATATATGTGTGTTTCTTTAGTCGCAACCTAATATAGTAAAAAAATATAAATAAATAAAAAATATTATACATATACATACATATGTATTGTGTGAATGAGTGTGTGTGTGCACGTATGTGAGATTTTTTAAGTGACATTGATTTAATTTCAACAGCTGCTGTACTGTATATAACTAAACATGTGTTAATGCAAAATACCTGCTCACCTTTTGCCCTCAGTTTCATCCCAGTTTCATCCCAGTAATATAATCACTTTTAAGAGGGACTGGAAATCAGCATGCATTTTTCTGAAAATATTTTAGCATATCTTTATTAGAAAGCAGGTGAAGTAAGGATATATTGTTTTCTTCCTTCCACACAGTTCAATTAGCCTTAGTGGCATTCTAGGAAAGTGGAACTGTAAGATCGCTGTAGACATAGATAGAAATATAGACATGGACCTCACACCCTGAGATATGTTAGTCAGGGAACATCTGCAGATGTAGCATAGTGCTCATATATTAACAATAATTTCCAAATCAAACCATTATCAGCCAGTTTCTTTGTCTGCAGTTAGCCTTATTAAAATAATATGCAACCGACTTACTACTAACCCCAGAACTCTGCATAACTTACTGTTGAACTCTGTTTTACTTACTACTGACCTTTGAACTCTGTTTCACTTGCTACTGACCTCTGCTTCACTACTGACCTCCACTTCACTACAGACCTCTTCTTCACTACTGACCTTTGAACACTGTGTCACTTACTACTGACCTCTGAATGCTGCATAACTTAATACTGACCTCTGCATTACTTATTGCTGACTCTGTCATTTACAACTAATCTTTGAGCTTTGTGTCACTTATTACTGACCTCTTCATCACCTACTACTGACCTCTGCATCATTTACTACTGACCTTGAAATGCTGTGTCACTTACTACTGACCTCTGCATTATTTACTACTGACCTCTCAATTATGTGTCACTTACTAATGACCTCTACATCCCTTACTATTGACCTCTGAATACTGTGTCACTTACTACTGACCTCTCAACTTTGCATTGCTAATCTAGATCAGTAGCAATTGACAGAGTTCAGGAGACTGCATACTGACCTCTGCTTCACTTACTACTGACCTCTGAATTCTGTGTAAGTTACAACTGACCTCTGCATCAATTATTACTGACCTCTTCATTACATAGTACTGACCTCTGAACTCTGTCATTTACTTCTGATGTTTGAACGCTGCATCACATACTACTGACCACTGCATCATTTACTACTGTAACGTGAATAATCCATGCTACCCCCAAGGTAATGATGCTAATAAAACAAATATATATTTGGTATCAACCAGTAAAGTGACAGGTGCTGCAACTAAAAAAAATGGAATATTCAGCTCAGAAACATGTGTAACATGAAGTCAGATGCGAAACATATATAAATATATATATATATATATATATATTAAGCATACTAGATGATTAATCAAAAGGACAAAGCAATGGTATCCCTTTGACTTCTATACAGTTTTTTTTTTTTATTAATCAAACTAAATTATTTTTTATACTAAATATTATATAAAATTGCTATATTATATAGCACTTTACTCTTTAATCCACAACCATCTAAATAAAATCTGCCAAGATTATTGAAGATGTGTCTAAAAAAAAAATATCATCTTTCATGCATGTTGTGTATGTTTTATTTATTACAGCACTTACAGATGAAATGCAGTGTCTCGCTGAATTCTGACTAGTCCGTGTAATGCTATTTTCTCTCATTCTATCGCTCAAGAGCTGCTGCTCCGGCTCCCTCTACTGACCTGAACAAATGAGCTGCCGTTTTGTCTGCCAGTACATCCTGGCTGGGAAAATTGACTTGGTGTGATTGCAGAATTCCTCTGGCCACACGCCTCAGGATTTGATTGAGAATGCTTTACAAAGAAAATGGGCAGTTAAGAAAAGTGTCACAGTGATACAATCAATGAAAAGGAAAAAAAAAACTTTAGTTTTAACCACTGAATGTAGCAAACAGAAGAGAAATCTGTTCCAAACACAATGGTAAATGTGCAATTTACTGACGGATTGATGTGTTGCATTATACTGATGATCTGTAAACAGATTTATGGAGTTAATACAAATTCTTTTTAAAGGGAAGCTTTGAAAACAGTTCAGACTATAACAAAGGAGCATATTCTTCACTGTTGTTTTCAAATGCGATGCATTTAGCTATTTCCAAACAACCATATTGGAAGCAAATGCTACATTATGCTATCTGGACGATTTTCAGGCACATTACTGCATGTCTGAAAATTGCCTGTAACTAGTCTGCGAAACACTGCAGACTTTATCAATGACGTAAACTAAAGTCATATTCTGTATTACTGTCAGCTGCATAGGTAATACAGTAAAAAGTATAGCTATAATACTTCCAAACTATGCCTCAGTCAAATACTGTATACTACATATATGCTTTAGTCTACAATAGAAATGAAAGTGGACCTAAACTCACACAACAAATATTAGACGCGGTATAGGAAATATTTAGAAGTATTAATTTTTGCCCAATAAAAATCATTTTGTCTCTAATTCCTCCTATAAAATAGCAGAGAACTTACTGGCATGTGAGAGTGCCTAGGCATTTCTGTAGTTGTATATCTACAGTGTGAGATTTGGGGCACTGCTGCCTCTGACTGCTAGTCTCGGGAGATTTGGAGTGAAATTGGGTGATGTAACTACTGTGCTGCTCACTGTTCTCCTTGCTGGAGGCTCTGACATGAGAAAGCAAAGCAGCCTTGCCTCTACCAAGATGGATGCCTTCACACAAAGACATTGTGCAGAACAAGGCATGATAAATCAGTAATGGAGAAAGATCCAGTGAAAGAAGATTACAAGCAATATTTGTGACTGGTCCTTTGACCTCTTGTTGCCTCTTTTGACCACAGCTACCAAAATGTAGTTTCTCTTGAAGACTTGAGATACAGACAAGAAACATTGTCTACCTACTTTAGGCTTTAGTTTCTAGTCTAGCTACTGCACTAAAGTCAGACAGTTCACCTAATTTACCCCAATCTAAGTTCAGTGTAATCCTATGTAGATTAAGCACACATATTGCTACACATAATCAATAGAAGGGGCAAAAGAAGTAAACTTTCCAAATCCTGTGCCATGTTGTCTTTCTTTGGACCACTTTTAGTAGTTCCTGACAACTGCAGACCAGGAACATCCCACATATAACATCCTCTGTCTGATTCTTGCAATGAGTTAGTATAGGTATTTATACACCGATCAGCAATAGCATTAAGATCACTGACAGATGAAGTGAACAGCATTGAATATCTCATTACAATGCAATGAAAGTGAAAGTGATGCAACTGAAAGTGGGTGGGATATGTTAGGCAGCAAGTGAACATGTTGTCCCTGAAGTTAATGTGTTGAAAGCAGTAAAAAATGGTCACGCCTAAGGATTTGAGCAACTTTGATAAAGTCCAAATTGTAATGGCTAGACAATTGGGTCAGAGCAATTCAAACACTGCAGCTCTTATGGGATGTTCCCAGTCGACAGTGGACAGGACCTACTAAAAGTGGTCCAAGTCAGGCAAACCGGAAACAGGGTCATGAGCAGCCGACATGGGGGATGATGTCCAATAGGACAAAACGTGTCGGAGATGCTCTTGGAATCATTGCTTATACTACATTTTATTTACAAGCTTGTTTTATCAGATTTGCTGTAAGTGTAAATCCCCTTTTTTTACCATTAAACGTCAAACAGTATCACACTATGTGTGGATTATTTGTTTTTCATGCACACCATTTGATGTGATTCATCGCATGTTTTGGAGTCCATCATGGATACCTGACAGTCTACACTGAACATTGGGTGGAACCCTACTAAACGTTTTTCCAGTGGTGGGAGTTCCTATTTGAGGTCATTCCCTCAAGAGTGCCTGTTTGTTTGATCCACGTGCTATATGGTACGTGTGTCCATCAAATCTGGTAAGCTTGAACACTTTACCATTTTGAATCTTCAAGATTCATTTCGGATTATCCAAGAAAAACCCTTTCACTTTATTCTAAACTCTAATGGACTTTCCATAGATGTTTATTATTCACTTTGAACTTTTATGTTTTGGTTTTGTTCACATTCAATTTTGCACTGCCTATTTTACCTCATCAGGTTCATACGTTATTCACTTGCTCATTAACCACTTCAGCCCCGTAAGAATTTACCCCCTTCCTGACCAGAGCACTTTTTGCGATTCGGCACTCTGTCACTTTAACTGACAATTGCGCAGTCGTGCGACGTAGCTCCAAAACTAAATTGACGTCCTTCTTTTCCCACAAATAGAGCTTTATTTTGGTGGTATTTGATCACCTCGGCGGGTTTTATTTTTTGCGCTATAAACAAAAAAATAGCGCCAATTTTGAAAAAACACATTCTTTTTTACTATAATAAATATCCCCCCCAAATATTTAAAAAAACAGTTTTTTTTTCCTCAGTTTAGGCCGATACGCATTCTTCTACATATTTTTGGTAAAAAAAATTGCAATAAGCGTTTATTGATTAGTTTGCGCAAAAGTTATAGCGACTACAAAATAGGGGCTAGTTTTATGGCATTTTTATTGATCATTTTTTTTACTAGTAATGGTGGCGATCAGCGATTTTTATCGTGACTGCGACATTATGGCAGACACATCGGACAATTTTGACACATTTTTGGGACCATTGGCATTATTACAGCGATCAATGCTAAAAAATTGCATTGATTACTGTAAAAATGTCACTGGCAGTGCAGGGTTTAACCACTAGGTGGAGCTATAGGGGTTAAGTGTGTCCCAGGGAGTGCTTCTAACTGTGAGGGGGGTGCTGTGTGTGACACATCACTGATCAGTGCTCCCGATTACAGGGAGAGCTGATCAGTGACAGTGTCACTAGGCAGAACGGGGAGATGCTTGTTTACCTTAGCACATCCCTGTTCTTCCTTACCGTGAGACAATCGTGGGTATCCCCGTGGACATTGGGTCTGTGGGATCCATGATCGCAGTCACGGAGCTCCCGACGGGCGTGCCCGCTAGCCGCCTCTTAAAGGGCAATGTACAGGTACGTTATTCTGCCTGTACGTGCCCTTCTGCCGCAGTATATCTGCATGAGGTGGTCAGGAAGCAGTTAAGCACCACACTTTTGGCTTTTATTTCCAATTAATTTGATGTGTTACTTTTACCTCCAAATTATTCTAATCTCAATCCAATTGAGCATCTGTGGGATGTGCTGGTAAAACAAGTCCGATCTATGAAATGGCAATATGAAAAGCAACCATTTAACCTTACAGTTAGTTAGTTAGTCAGGTTGAAAAAAGACACAAGTCCATCCAGTTCAACCTTAAAAACAATAAATAAATAAAAGTAAAAAAATAAATATAATTAAATAAAAAAATATCGTACAATCCAATATACCCAATTTTATACCCTCAGTTGATCCAAAGGATGGCAAAAAACCACAGCAGAGCATGCTCCAATTTGCTACATTCTTAGCATGTCTTTGGAGTGTACTGTAGGTGGAAAGCCACAAGAACACAGGGAAAACATACATATACATACATACATCCATACAGATGGTGCTGTGGCCTGGATTCAAACCAGGGATCCCATTCCTACAAGGCAGAAGTTCTAAACACTAAGCCACTGTGGTGCCCAGCAGCAACAATAACATTAACTTCCCAGACAGGTCTGAATTTAAGTGTTGCTATGACAAATGTTTGCCATTCTTTACAAGTTTTCGGTTCATAAAGGGCAGTGTTCCAGCATCAACAGCAGGTGCATTCCAGAATCACCAGATTACAAAACGACTTAGGGTGGGCTATCACAGTACATGGATGTCTCAGTAAAAATAAAGTCGACATTTGAAAATAAAATGAATTGCCTATTCGTTCCATTCTATTATGTCTACAAGTAAAATGTACAATATTTCCCTCTGGGCACAATTGATATTGTCTGTCTGTGCTAGTACTCATGAGGAAAAAAACATGTAGTAACTACAGTTCAGAAAGCTGACTTTTCACTGTCTGGCTTAGAACGATTTCTAAAAAAGATGCAATGAGGTGGAAATACATTTTAAAAGACGGAACATAGAATGAAGGAACCATAACATAGTGTTCGGCACAAAACAAACTGTCATGTTGTACTGTGACCACAGTCGCCATGAAAAGAAAGAGATTGGAAATACAACATTTTGAAGTGGTCTCCAGAACAAGAGGTGAGGAAAATTTTCCCAAAGAATAAAAGCAAAATTAAAAAAATAAATAAATAAATAAAGTGACAGAGGTTTTAACTCTTCCCTACTCAAATCAAAAACAAAAAAAAATTGACTATACATACACTTTAAATGACACTTTGATACACCATATTGTACATATTACTTTTTTTGTTGGTCTTTTTGTGGCTTCAGTGTTAAACCTAAGGCCTCTTTCAAACAAGAGATAATATCCAGTCTAGATGTCCATTTTTCAGCCGGACCCAATCAATCCCTCCATTCTCCTCTATAGAGCGCCAGATGTAAATGGACTTGTTTCCGTTTACACCTTGTTACCTCCGGCTCCGATCCACCCAAAAAAAATAAAAAATTGAAGGAGATCCATTCCCCTCCAACTGGCCAGATCAGATAAGAGGTCAGTCCGGGGTAAATGGTCCATTTACATCCAGCTGCCCATAGAGCAGAGCAGGCTATGTCCATGTCTGCTCTGTATAAGCAATGCACAAAATGATACAGCCTATGGGAAAGGGGCCTAAGCTTTATGGCTGGTTTTAAATTCCTTGACTCTGCCATACCAACCTTTTCCATTTTGCTTTGCACTGTGATGGCAGGTGGAACAAATGCAATCCATGGCTACTGGCCATAACAAGAAAAATAGAGAAGAACGTGTGCAAATGATGGCAATCCACATTCAATTGCAAGTGATCCTTGCACATAAAGACCCTGAGTCACTAACATGTTCATCATCAATATAGCTAAAAATATGTTTCCTTGTTCCCTTTAGCAAGATGCAAAAGTAGAACAACCATGTGCATTGCTTGCAGCTGAACTATACACATATGCTGTTGTGTCTTCATTAAAATTATAATTAAATAAACATTATTTTGGCTTAATATTAGCAACTGCACAGCAGTACTTAGACTCACAGAGGTAGGGCAAGCGCTAACAGCCAGTGAAACCCTCCTGCTGTGTACATGTGCTGACAGGAGGAATGAACAATGCGCACCATGATGACCTCATCAGTCTGTTGCTGCTATTTCACCTGTCCAGTCAGCAGGCTGGGAGTGAGATTTGATCAGAGTTTTTGAAGACAAATGCAGTGAATGTTGAAAGTTTGCATGAGCTATCTGGCAGGGATACATGGACCACAAGAATGGCTGAATAAAATAAATTTCATCCAGGAAAAAGAGTTCCCATATATCTGTATACAATTCAGCTGTGCCGTGAATTTAGACTTTGTTGAATTAGCTGTCTATTACAGGGTTACAGCATGTGGTGAAATCTCTCATAGGTCTATGCATATACGGTAACAAGCTGTGGTAGTCTTTAAAAACTACAATCAAAGGCCAAAAAGAAGAAGACACTCTAAAACAGTGGTCATCAACCCTGTCCTCAGGGCCCACTAACAGGCCAGGTTTTATGTATTACCTTGGGGAGATGCAGACTAGAATACTGCAATCACTAAGCAGCAAATGATATCACCTGTGATGTATTTCAGTTATCTTGCAAACCTGGCCTGTTAGTGGGCCCTGAGGACAGGGTTGATGACCACTGCTCTAAAACCCACACATACACACCCTACTCATTGATACACACCATTGTTGTACTTCCCCACTTTTCCATTGCTCCATTGAGGAGCCCTTCTGAGTATCTAATACTAATACTAATACCTTGTGACTGCCTCCCCTTCTTTCCCGGATACATTACCCTGGAATGAACAGCCATTCACAAGAGTCAAGAACTGTCACTTATAGAAGGAGACAGAATCATTGACGCTGTGTAAGTGTCAACACCATCCAACATTGAGCTTACAAAGGGTTTATACTGGTAGCTTTGACAGCTAAATAGGTCAGGTGCTAGATACACATCCATTTAGTTCAACCAATAACAGCAGAACAGAGCATCAGGGGGATGCAGTAGAAATGGTTGGAGGGTTGAGAGTTATTCTTTTAAGGGAACCTGTCACTTTGAACTTTTAGTATCTTTAACCTCTTGTCACCCACATAACACATATGTGCAGCAGCAAAAAGGGTGGGCTTTAACACCCGCACATGGGCATCCATGGATGGCCAAGGTTTCTGTGTTGAGAGCATGCTCGTTAGTGACAGCGCTCAGTCTCTAGTCATGATTGGGAGCCGATTGGCTGGATTTTCAATCACATAGGTTGGATTTGATGGACTTGTGTCTTTTTTCAACCTCACCTACTATGTAACTAACTATGTAACCACTCTGACATCCAATCACAGCTGTGATTGAGCAGTTTTTACCTCTCCACTAAAAACATACATAAAGGGATGTTGAGACTGCATGATAAGGGGTCAAAATACAACCCTTTTCTCCAAATCCTTCTTTCTCAGGAAGAGACTCGTCTGTCCATAATTGTTTTGGTTAAGAAACAAAACAGAAATTATGTCTATACTATTAGACAGCTGAGCAGTTCTGTGGTAAAATGAGCACGTTTGATGCAGCCCTTAGAGGTTAGATAGATTTCCACCATGCATCGTGGCTGTTGTAGCCTTATGACAAGGGTCAATTTGCCATTGCTGCAATGAGGATACGTTATTTAGATTGCAAGCTCAAGCACATCCATTCTACAGGAAAAAAGTCCCATTATCTTATGATGTACTACCTCAGCTGAAGATTTTAGTCTTGTTAAAAGAAATATATGTGTAGGTGAACTGTGATGAGATGAGTAAGTCAGATGGGCAATAAAAACAGAATGAAAGTTTTAGTACATGAAAAACTGTGCCCGTCATACAAGAATGTATCAGAGAAAAAAAAGCAAAGCGTTATAAATAAATGCTTGTAAGGGTACTGCAGCAATTTATGTGACTGGCAGGCACTTCTAAGATAGATAACCCACACTGTCTCTGACCTTGACAGCATTATCCAGACAATCTTTATGAAATCTTTATGAAAGGAATGGACAATTCCAGCTCTATATATTTTCCCTCGTTCAATATATTTGGTATAATGTCCTTATATCTCTCAAAGGATTTCTCATGTGTGGTTTGTAGTTTTGTTTTAATACATATTTGTTTTATTTTAGAGTTTTAATATCAGAAAACAAGGGCAGATGAAATTTGGTGGAAGTATAATCCCAGTCAAGGTGAAAGGTCCCCTCCAATATAAACTAATACGAACATTTATGAAAAGAAAAGTTGTTTCCCAGGGCAACTATTGAGCGTCTTCTTTCCCTCAGCTGCATTAAAACTGTATAATACTTCAAATGGAACCTACCAGAACAGATATATGGGATTGTCATTGGAAAATGAAAGCCTAATCACAGGAACATTGTTTTTGCCATCCTTGGATAAAGTTGGGAAAAGTTAAATTTTCAATGTTTTTTTTTTTTTTACTGCATGTGACCCTAATGGCAAAGGTTTTCCCTGAGTGTGTGTCTTGTACAATAAATGGGGTTACAAATATCACCAGCAGAAGAAGGCACAGACAAAAATAAAAATCTTGTCTGAACATCTTATTCTCCCTCACACAGAATATCCTGCTATTGACCAATAGTGCCGAACAGTGATGAACCCCTTCCAGGTGCACCTGAAGATGACACTGTGAAAAAACTGTCTTTTCAAATTCAAATCAAATATATATATATATACAGTTGTGAAATGGTGGTGGCACCCCCCAAGTTAAACATCCATTATCAAATGGAAAAAAAATATCTAACTACTATAACACAGTCCATAAGTCCATAAAAAAAATCCAAGGGTCCAATCGCGTGTCTTCTTGTGTTCTTCAAACACCAACACCATGTGATCTCTGCCACCAGTCACACTATGCGCTCACTTTCCTCTTAGACCTATAAAAATGTCCCAATACACCTTCCCCCACTGGGGGTCTTATCCAGTGGTTTAGAATTCTCAAACACTTCATCACATGTAGACCTTCTGCTTTTGAATCAGCAATCTTCAGAGTACAAATATGAGCTCAGCATCCAGATTGTTGTTTGGAGAATGTATACATTATTTCCTGGCGGCCCCTAGGTTGGGATAGCCTTCGAGTTACTGACCATGCATAAGTATGCAAATCAGGAGTACTGACTTTGTTGGTTAGATACATGTTAAAGAGGAATTTCAGTTCCTATACATTTTGTCTCCATAACCCCCCTGGCACCACCATTTTGTTATTCTGGTGCGTGTGCAGATGTGCCAAAGGGCTATGCTCAGTCTTCGGGTCCTGGCAGAGCTCTGCAGACCATCTGCTCATGTGCGAGCAGACACCAAGCTTTGGAACTTGTATACCAGCCTGCCTTCATGTATGCATTGGAAGCCTGCATACGTGCAGATGTGCTAAAGGAAGGACTCTGCTGGAACCCAAAGCCCTGTGGAACATCTGAATCGGGGGCATTAATGGCTTCTGAGTTACTGACAAATCATATAGGCAAATGAGAGGAGCTGACTTCACTTTGACTTGTTTGTTTCTAGTCAGCAACTCAGAAAGCATTGACAAGTGTAAACATGACATACTAGCCACCCAGTAAGCAAAATAGGCTTCCTTTAGAATGCGTTTGCAATGACAGCTCCCATTGTTCTATATCGACAGAGTCACTTAAAATAACCTATAAATGAGAGTTGATTGTTTAGAAATAAGAAAAAACCTCAGAAGACTTAAAGGAAAATTATACTTATAAAGTATGGGAGGGCTAAAGACTTATTTAGGTTCTTATTACTTTCTGTGATCCTGGGTGGAGTTTCTTCTTCCTATACCCATTCTGCTAAATAGACAAGTGATTTAAAAAACCCTCCCACTCTAGCCAAAACATACAAAAAAAAATGTTTTGGCTGGAATTCCACTTTAAAGTGGAAGTTTAGGCAAAAACTAACTAACTCTAATCTCACTCTATGCCACATTCTAAGACTAATCTATCTAGCCCTATAAAGCAAAAAAGCAAACTTACCTGTTCTGCAAGTGATCCGGTCCGTTTTTTAGCAGAGGATGCTGTGTGCAGGAGAGAACCGACAACCGCTGGGAAATGCCTGGGAAGTGATATCACCTATAGAGTTACTATGGGGCTTCCGTTATCGGCTGCCTTACCTGCACACGCCTACACAGTGAAGCCACCGCGGACAGCTCACTGGAACAGCTGCAGAATAGGTAAGTACAATTTTTTTTTTTACAGGGCTAGATAGATTAGTCTTATGCCCTGTACACACGATCGGATTTTCCGCCAACGAATGTTGGCTAGTAGATTCTCAAATTTTCCGCCAACAAAACTTTGTTGTCGGAATTTCTGATTGTGTGTACACAAGTCCGGTGCACAAAAGTTCACGCATGCTCGGAATCAAGCTGAAGGAGCCACACTGGCTATTGAACTTCCTTTTTCTCAGCTCGTCGTACATCTTGTACGTCACCACTTTCCCACGTTCGTAATTGTTGGCCAACATTTGTGTGACCGTGTGTATGCAAGACAAGTTTTGATAAGTGTTGTTTCAGAAAATAATAGTTGAGTTTACTCAAAAAAATTGAGATTTGGTAAGTTTCCATAAACCACTTAAACCCTGCTTACCACTGCTGTTAAACAGCTAAACCAGTGATAGAGCAGACTCCTACGCACTCCTCTTATAGTAGGTATTCATTGAACTTTATGAGTAATGCTTCTAAAGTGTTCACAGTTGCTTGACTGTCAAAAGCAAAGAAAAAAACATAAGTAGGACATGTGCTAAAATGTAAATACATTCATCATCTCAATGCGAATAATCGCCCAACTCTACGTTATTTATTATTAATAAAAAAAGTGAAATAAATAATAAACATGTGGACTTCCTTGATTACAATAACAGCTAAATAACATAGTATTTTAATGATTGTGCCTTTGTGTTCTAGATGGCCATGAATATAAACGTTTCTACTGTATTATTATTTTATTGTTCATTACAAGTATTCTTCATTCACTTGAGGGAAGCCAAGGTAAAAATCAAACCGGGACATGTCTGAACCATGTATACACAACCCATATACACAATCAGATTAAGCTTTAGAGGAAGCAGGACCTGATTTGTGTGAAGGCAGCCATATTTGTCAAGGGCATGATGGCTCTTCTGCTAATTGCCAGAGGTTCATTACTTTTTTTTTCCATCAGCCTGTTTGGATTTGTGCAGCTAAGGGTTGTACAAGGTGATTAAAGTACTGAATTCATGTGTCAGTGTTATTGATCGATGAATGGGGAAGACAAAGAGTATTTTTTTATCTAAGATGCATAATCTGAGAACAGTATGACATTTCTCAATCCACCAGCCAGATTTACTACATAAGAAATAGCTGCTCAATAAGCCTTTTCTGTACCATACGAATGATAACTAGTCTACCTGTACCCCCTTCTATTTACATTCTACTTATTTGTTACTTTTCTATGGAAAGTTTTTATGAAAACATTGTATTCCAACGTCTTCAATCTTGCAACAAAAGCATCCTATGTCCTGTATTACTTAAAAAGTAACCAGCTTTAATGAAGATTTTTAGGGCTTATATATCAAAAATTCAGCAAGAAGCACAGTGCAAAAAACAGAATCAATCACAATCTATCTTCATTTGTCTGGATTCATTAACATGATTTCTGATTGGCTGCTATGGATTACTGCAACTTTGATCTTTTATCCTTTCACTCAAGACTGAATAAGTCAGTTTCTGTCATAATAGGAAATTGAAGAGTAGCGTGTGGTCTGTCAGCAAAAACTTCTTGGTGCTCAAACTTCCTCCAACCTGCTTAATTGGTAGGACGTACTGGACATTAGAAATTCGCCTCTATTGGCTTATCTGGCTCATTCAAACCTCATGCATGAGCAGTGAGCTCTTTCCCTTTGTTGCAAGGCACAATTCAGAATTCTCTCATTCCCTTCCCCTTAAAACCATGAAAAGGGTACAGGCTGCCAAAGTTGTATGTCCTAGGTCACTTCCTCACTGCCAAACAATGCAAATGAAGTAGTAGTGGCAAACTCACGTGGTCCCATTAGCAAGTTTTCTGTATTAGACTGACAAAATTATACAATACAATACAGCCTTGACTGGCTTACAGTATTCATATTGTTTGCCCTTTCTATGTCAGTATGAAAGCTAATATAAGGATAAAATTAAGGTATGTATAGTAGCAGTATTTAAAACAGTATTTTTATTTAACATAATTCCTGACTTTTTCTATACTAGTCTGGTCTTCAGCTTGAATGTTAAAGTTTAATTCAAATATTTTTAATTCAAATATTTTAAAAACCTAAAAAGTTAATATTAAATATCAAAATTAGAATAAATAAATCATGTGATTTATTGAATAGTAATCAGGCTGCAATGAAGAATAAAAAGTAGGTTAACAGTGATATTAGAAGGCGTGTAACACAAACAAGCCATGGAGTCGAGCCTCTTGCTAATTACAGTCTAGGACAAATACTCTCTCTGCCTTCTCCTAAGCTGAGCCCTTGAGTCAACATCTGATAATTAATCCATATTAATTATCAGCAAATAGTTTCCACCCCTGAACTTGCATTAAGATTGCTATGAAAAAAAGAATAGATTATTGCCATCTGAGATTTTCAGATATATCAGTAGAAATACAACAAAAGCAGCAAAGATCATAACCATGCCACAGAAGGAGCTGTTCATGCTTCACATAATTCGATGTTACGTGCCTGCAGTGAGTTTCTCTGATTTGATGTGCTTGTTAAAACACAGACACCTAATTAATTAGTAAACTGGGGCATGCATTGTTGTCTTTTCCCCTCTGTTCTGACAGGTACAGTAGATCCTTCTAAATTGGAATCTGCATAACAATTTCTAATGACCATATTACCATTTACATAGCAAAGAAAATACACAGCAGATTTACCTTAACCGAGGGAGAAATCTATCACACAGGGATTTGCAGTATGTACTATTTATACTGTATATAGATATAGATACTGTAAAGATATGCTATTTTTTAACTATGGGGTAGAATAGTAAATTTGTGAATACTGTCTACTAGAGCGGGGAATAGCTGGTCTCTGACTAGATCTCCAGTTACCATATGCATACATATTGGGGAGATTTTACCATACTTCCTCTCAGGAAGATAGCCTAGTACAATACAATTTCATAATTTGCTTATTGGTTATAATGGGGGGGGGGTGTATAGCCAATGTATTTTTGGAAATATGGGCTCCCTCATCTTCAGGGTTTAGGATAGGTCTTAGACATTTGGAGACTAGTAACTGATTATAGGAAGTTGTGTAGATTGCCATTGCTTTCTTCAAAACAAAATTAACAAATTGTATTACCATTTGAGATAGGAATGCCTCCTCACATACTCACAGATTGTTTTTCTAAAGAATGGCAGAGACACCATTATAATTAGGAGTGACACAGTCTAGGAACAGAGCATTGTCCCCACACATTATCACCTTTGCACTGTTAAACCGCAATGGGGTGAGCAATTAGAAACCTAACTCTATCCATAACCCCTTCAGTACTGTCTCACTCTGAAAGGATTTCCTGTCATAACAGGGCAGTGGAAGGATTAGACCCCCTGACAAGTTTTCATGGCCTCCCATGCCCACATGTCCTGTTGACAACTGCACTCCTCATTCCTTCCACGGGTGTCACAAAGACAGGAAATAAGTGATAATCCTCTCAGACAGAAATACAAATTTGATGAAAATTTTAACTTGTCATCAATCTTTTCAAAACAATAATAAAAAAAAATTCTGCTGAAGCTGGTCTTAACTGATATGGCAGATATGAAATTGAAGAAATTGAAACAGGTTATATACCTTACTGATTACAGTGTAATAGGTGCTGTAAGTAATTGTTACCAAAGCATTTAAAGGTGACCACAAAGCAAAATGTTATTTCAAAGAATAATGGGCAGTGACACATCTTGTCATCTTTCATCATTGAGCTGCTGGTGTCCACTTTAATGTTTTCTTCAGCAGAAATTGAAAGAAAAGGGAATAATTTAGATAATTTATAAATGTTTCTATAACTTCTGGAAGTGTTCATTATAATCCTTTAGGGAATGTCTATATGACCTGATCCTTTTCCCATCATCAAGAATTCTGGCTATACATGGCTCAACACCTGCTGAACAAGGGGAATCAATAAATTCCCCACCCATACTAAACAGTGTGGATGGAGGAATCTTCCCTGCTGGCTATTTTATTCTGACAGCCTCTTCTAGTTCATCAGAATACCCAGTGACTGCATCAAATTGGATTCATCCTCTGTTCAGCTGACAAGTTTCCACCTGACTTCTCTGATTTTTCAGATTAAAGTTTTTTGACCTAGTTGATGCCGTCAGGGCTACTCAAAGCTCCAATTCAACAGGAATCAGCTGAAATGTGATCAGTGTATGGCCTGTTTTAGTCACATTAGTAAAATTATTCATTATTTATGATTTAGGTCTGACATATTTATCTCTGACATATTCCACCCTGTTATACAGAGGACACTACCTCACACTTACTCCATGGCTCACTAATCTGACCTTGAGTGCAGAAGCCATTGTGTGCATGCATTCTGTTACATCCCAGATGGCCACTCTGTTCTCTCTGCAGGCTATGTTGCTTACCTGTAGGGATGGGCTGAATGGATCCCTGTTCGGTTCACACCAGAACATTCGAACATCTCGAATGTTCAGACCCAAATAATGAACGTCAAAGTCAATAGGACCCGAATGTCAAAAATCAAAAGTGCCAATTTTGAAGGCTTATATGCAATGTAATTGTGCATACAATGGTTATAGGGGTCCGGGTCCTGCCCTGGGGGACATGTATCTATAAAAAAAAAATTAGTGAAAAACATCATTTTTAAATGAGCAGTGATTTTTGATTTTTAAAGTGAAAGCATAAAAATGAAATATTCGTTCCAATATAGTGCCTGGGGGGTCCCCTTAGTGTACCTGTAAAGTGGCAGATCTGTACCATGTCTAGAATCTGCTGCAGCAATAATTGCATTTACAAAGCCAACAAAAATGACATTTTTCCTGCAAGCTGCCTTTATTTTGCTCAGCAACAGCTGGGGAGCAAGTGTGTATGATGAGGCCACAATGTAGTGCACTGGGAACAAGATTAGAGATTTTTTGGATACATTCTGGTGTCACTTTGACTTTAGATAGAAGCAACGGGTGCGTAAAAATTGGTCTTTGGGTGTTGTGGCGCCTTCCCACCGTAACTCTATAGAGGTACTCTTGATGAAAGCAAGTATTGACCTTGCTGTAAAAAATTGCAATGATATGCATCTGTCAAACAGGTGCTGAAAAATTGGTCTTTGGGTGTCGGTGGTGCCTTCCCACTGTAACCCTATAGATCTACTCTTAATGAAAGCAAGAATTGGCCTTGCTGTAAAAAATTGTAATGATATGCACCTGTCAAACAGGTGCAGAAAAATTACTCTTTGGGTGTTGGGGGCGCTTTCCTACCGTAATCCTATAGAGGTACTCTTGATAAAAGGAAGAAATGACCTTGCTGTAAAAAATTTTCTGCACCTGTCAAACAGGTGCAGAAAAATTGGTCTTTGGGTGTTAATTATGCCCATGAAACCTATATCGAAAACATTCTTCCAGATGAAATGATTGAACACCCTCAAAGCTAGGCAGCCTCAAAGTCCTGCAGAGATTCCACATCCCAAAAAAACATAATCAGTGACATCGGCATCAAGGGCTTCATAGCCGGTAATCCAGGATTGATTCATTCTTATAAGAGTCAAACGGTCCACGGAGTCTGTGGACAGACACATTCTATGATCAGTAATGAAACCTCCTGCAGCACTGAATGCCCATTCTGGAAGCACGCTGGATGCAGGGCAGCCCAACAACTCAATAGCATACTGGGCAAGTTCTGGCCAGTGGTCTTTTCTCATGACCCAGTAAGTCAGTGGATCATCAGCTGGAAAGCTCTCCATCTCTGTCTTGGCCCCGAGGTAATCGTCCACCATGTGATGCAGATGCTGCCGATGGGATGTGGAACCTGAAAGCCCTGGGCGGCGAGGACTAAAAAAATTCCAAAACGCCTTCTCCAACGTTCCTCCTTTGACCAACAGAAGACTCAAAATAACGTTTTCCATGACACTGTGACCTACTGGAGTCAGGAAAAATGTTCAATAAAATCCTCTTTAATGTGTCCTCAAGAGCTTTTATCTTCTGCACTCTCTGTGGGGATGGGATGAGTATTGAGACCTTCCCCTTATAACGGTGGTCAACAAGGGTTGCCAACCAGTAACCATCCTTCTCCTTTATGCCATGTATTCTTGGGTCCTTTCACAGGCTTTGAAGCATGAGGTTGCCCATGCGCCTGGCAGGTGAGTCACTGTGGAGAGAAAGGAGCTGGCAATTAGCCGACAGCTGAGCAACCAGCTTTGAGAAGGAGGGGATGAGTCCAGCCCTGACAGTACCACCTTCTCAATGACCCCTCCCCCTCAGAGGACCACCAGGCTTGAGGGGAAAACACCTATGGAAATCACGGAGGAGGACAGGGGCATGTACGTCCAAGGATGAGACCCAAGAATGTTCCTCCGGACCATACCCTTTTCAATGAATCAGGTACTGTATGCACCCACAGAACCTACAAGAGTCAACATGGGACTGTACTTCATACTCCTTATGGTTCTCAACTTGTACAGGGTGAGGACGAGGCACCAAGGTGGTAAAGCGGTTGCAGACCAAAGGTTTTAATAAGGAGACATGAAATACATTTGATATACGCATATTAGAAGGAAGGTCTAATGCGTAAGCCACTGGGTTAATCCTGCAAAGAATACGGAAAGGCCCAATCCCAAAGGCCCAGGCCCAAACCGAGGTGCGAACTTCAGAGAGGGAACACAAAGTCGGAGGTTGCGAGATGACAGCCAGACCCTGTCCTCAACCTGGTAGGAAGGCACAGGCAGGCATCTGCAGTCAGCATGGAGTCTGTACCTATCATTAGCATGTCATAAAGCCTCCTGGACTTGTGCCCAAGTGGAACGAAGACCACAGAGATGCTCCTCTAATGCAGGAATACTCTGTGGAACAAAGTCAGGCAACATAGAAGGTTGGAAACCATAGTTCGCCATAAACGGGGACAATCGTGAAGCAGAATTCAGGGCACTATTGTGAGCAAACTCCACCCACGGTAAGAGGTCTGACCAGTTGTTATGATGGTTAGAAATATAGCAATGTAGGAATTGCTCTAAGGACTGATTGGCTCATTCTGCGGCCCCATTAGACTGCGGGTGATATGCAGAGGAGAATGTAAGCTGAATTCCCAACTGTGCACAAAAAGCTTGCCAGAACCGGGACACAAACTGACTACCCCTGTCTGAGACAATCACCTTGGGTAGCCCATGTAAGCAAAAGATCTCCCAAGCAAAAATGGAAGCCCGTTCCTTAGAAGTGGGCAACTTCTTAAGTGGAATACAATGGAACATTTTTGAGAACCGGTCAACCACCATAAGGATAACTGTGTTGCCCTGGGAGTTGGGTAACTCCACAATGAAATTCATAGACAGGTGGGTCCAGGGCCTCTCTCCATTGGGTATGGGTTGTAGGAGGCCCACTGGAAGGTGTCGTGGAGTCTTACTCCACTGAGCACAGACGGAACAGGCAGCTACGAAGGCGGTTACATCAGCACATAGACTAGGCCAGCAAAATTGTTGGGAAATGGCTCAAAAGAGTTGATTCCTCCCAGGGTGGCCAGCAGCCTTGGGAGAATGGTAAGTCTGGAGCACAGCAGTACAGAGATTCTCTGGGACAAAGCAGCGGTCACAAGGTTTCTCAGGAGGAGCATGGACCTAAGCAGCAAGAATTTTGTCACCCAAAAGAGACGTGAGACTGGTGCGAACGGTAGCCAGAATACGATCTGGATGAATCACAGGAACCGGAACCGACTCCAACTTGGAAGTGGAGGAAAATTGTCATGACAAAGCGTCAGCCCTTACATTCTTAGTACCGGGTAAGAATAAGACAATGTAATTGAAATTAGACAAGAAAAGAGCCCATCGCACACTTCTAGGAGAGAGGAGTTTAGCCTCAGACAAGAATGTGCAATTCTTATGGTCAGTAAGAATCAGAACACAGTGGTACCTTCGAGGAGATGTCTCCATTTTTCAGGGCTAAAATGATTGCCAACAGCTCTCTGTCACCAATCTCGTAATTGCACTCTGCATGTGACAATTTCTTGGAAAAGTACCCACAAGGATGCATAGTGCTCTCAGAGGTAGGACATTGTGACAGAAGGGCGGCAACTCCAGTCTTAGAATCATCAACCTCAAGGATAAAAGGTAACATAGGATCAGGATGTGCCAACACAGGAGCAGAAACACAGGCAAGCTTGAGACTCTCAAAGGCCTTAATGGACTCCGGAGACCAACTCTGTGGGTCACCGTCCTTTCTGGTCATATCAGTCAGGGGCTTGACCAGAGATGAGAAGTTACAAATATACTTCCGATAATAGTTGGCAAAGCCAAGAAAATGCTGCAGAGGATGTAAATCCACGGGTCGGGACCTTTGTAGGACTGCTGAAAGTTTCTCTGGGTCCATTCAAAAACCAGCAGTGGAAATGACATAGCCCAGGAATTTAACCTGTTCATGATGGAATTTGCACTTCTCCAATTTACAATAGGGATTGTTGTCTCTTAATTTCTGAAGCACACAACAGACATCTATGTGGTGGCTCTCCAGGGACTTGGAAAATATGAGGATATTGTTGAGATAAACCACCACACATAAATGCAACAAATCTCAGAGGACATAGTTAATAAATTCCTGGAAAACTGCCGGGGCGTTACAAAGGCCAAAAGGCATTACGAGATACTCACAATGGCCTGTTCTGGTATTAAACACAGTTTTCCACTCTTCGCCCTCCTTAATCCTCATGAGATTGCATGCCCCTCTAAAATCAAGCTTCGTGAAAACCCTTGCTCCCTTGAGATGGTCAAATAACTCCGTAATCAAATAAATTGCATAGGCATTCTCAATCGTGAAACGTTTGAGACCCCTATAATCAATACAAGGTCTCAGTTCACCACTCTTCTTCTTCACAAAGAAGAAACCAGCACCAGCGGGAGATGAGGATTTGCGGATGAAACCTCTAGAAAGTGTGTCTGCAACATACTCCTCCATGGCCCTGTCCTCCAAGACCAACAAAGGGTAAACCCAGGGATGAAGGATGTATGGCACCAGGTTGAAGGTCAATTGCACAATCATACGACCGGTGTGGAGGCAAACTACTGGCTTGACCTTTGTCAAAGACATCGCTAAAATTGCGGTACTCCTCCGGCAGGGAGGAGAGTGAAGAGGTTCACAGGACCTTGGCTACCTTCTGGTAGCATGACTTACTGCTTTGTGGCGACCAGGAGAGAACCTCAGCTCAGAGCCAATCAAAAGGAGAGGAAATTTAGGTGAGGAAATAACTTAGAATTGGATTATCTCATGGTGAAGAGCCCCTATGACCATGGACAATGGAACAGTCTTATGAGTCACATGAGCAGGCTGTAGAGGTCTCCCGTCAAGAGCCTCACTGTTGCGCAGCTGCAGTGGAATCGGGTGCTTCGATACAAAGGCAGCATCAATGAACAGGCCCGCAGCCCCAGAGTTGATTAGAGCCCGTATCTCAATGGACAACTCAGCCCAAGAAAGGGTAACCAAAACCAGGGGCTTATCCTTCTGGATAACTGGGGACGAAACAATGCCACCTAAGGTCTGTCCGTGACAGGACCTCAAGGTTTGGGCGTTCCCTAGATGGGTAGGACAAGACTTCAAAAAGTGACCTGCCTGGCCACAATTAAGGTACAACTCCCCTTCCTCCTAAGGGTTCTCTCATCTGCAGAGAGACGCGTGAAGCCCAAGTGCATAGGTTCATCTTCACAGACCGACTTGGTACCAGGAGGCATGGGAGGTGATTGAGGCAAGGGTGGGACTGCAAAGTTTGGAGACAAATGTCCAGGAGGCTTCCGCAAGCATTCCTTAAAAGGAAGTCTTTGAGGATGGCCAGTGCTGGGACAAGGCCGTTTGGTGCCCAGGGCGAAGATGGCAAACTGCGCCCCTACCTCCCCCCCCCATTTTTAAGAAAGAATCAATGTCTTTTCAAAACAAGAATATACTTAATACAATACAAATTCAATTTGGTTTAATGCGATAGAAACAGAGTTCACTCACACATTCTAATTATATGTACAGTCGGGTCCATAAATATTGGGACATTGACACAATTCTAATCTTTTTGACTCTATACACCACCACAATGGATTCCACCACTGGTCCACAGTGGGAGAATTCCCCCTTCCACCTTCCACCTGGAATGTGTAGATGGGGGAATTGGAACATTTTTTTTTTTTTTAATTCAACCTAATAGTTGAATGAAAAAAGTGATCAATGTATGGGCTGCCTAAGAGCTAAGACCAGCCATAGATAGTTTAACCTCTTGACATCCGCGCTATAGCTGAATGACGGCCACATCGCTCCGGGAAGCCTCCCCTGTGCACGTGCCCTGCGCGCGCTGTGATCACCGAGTCACTGAGACTCAGGTGATCACTGATCCGAGTAAGGGACAGGTCCCGGCCCCTTACCATGTGATCAGCTGTCAGTGTAACTGATCAGTGCCCATTATTGCCACCCATCAGTGCCCATCAGTGCTGCCTTATCAACGTACATCAATGAAGGAAAAAAATTACCCGTTTTAAAATTTTATAACAAAATATAATAAAAAAAATATATATATATATATATATTTTTTTTATTTGGTCTTTTTACAATTTTTTAACAATAAATAAAAACCACAGAGGTGATCAAATACCACCAAAAGAAAGCTCTATTTGTAGGAAAAAAATGATATGATTGTCATTCAAAGTGCGTCAGCGCTGAAAGCTGAAAATTGGACTGGATAGGAGGGGAATTTAAGTGCCCAGTAAGCGAGTGGTTAAATCTCAGCTGTTTCAGTGAGAACTGGCTGAGATTTGAACCATTCATGGGCAGGCTGAATGTACCAAGTTGATCGATCACATTGAGTACAACCAGCCCTACTGGATTCTCTTATGATTATCACTAGTGGTTGCTATATCTGCTAGTGATAATCACTGTTTGTCGGGACAATACAATTGCTCAGCGGAAGGGATTCCCCTATCAGCACTGACTGTGCTGACAGGGGAATCATGAAAATTTCTTCCCTGCAATCTGTGGTTGCTGGAAAGAAATTTGTACCATCTATTGCCAGTCTGGAAAGTGAAAGTTAGTGAATGTCTTGAAAGAACATGGGGGGGGGACAGATGGGGGATGGAGATAAGGACAGTTCAGTGATCACTGTGTACTGCAGTGTGCACACTCACCCAGGTCCAGGCTGGAAGATCAGGCATCTTTGGCACACAGAGGAATCTGCAGCTGCTGTTTTCATATTTCCCGCCCACACATCCCCTCACTTCAGATACATCGGCACGTCGGGGATAGTGTGGGCGGGGCGGGAAGTCACTGGAGGAGCAGAGATGGGAGGAGCTGTATTCCTCCCTGATCTCCCATCAGTGAGGGGGAGAGGTGATGTGTTTGCTGGGCTATGTAAGTGTCACAGACACTACAGAGCTGCAGCCCCACCAGTCTCACAATTTACAGACTGATTCTCCTGTCCTACGGATGGGAGAAATCAGTCTGTTTTTCATAGTAGGCTTGTCCTCTCCTTCCCCTGCTGGTTCAGTCCTTCCTGAAGTCGCTCTCCTCCCTGCTAATGAGGATGCAGGGGGAGGGAGCAGTGGCAATGCGAGCGGCTCAAGCATTATGCTCAGAGTCAGCTAGCAGAAGGAGGGGGAGAAATCTGCCCCCTCTCACACTCCGCCCAGGGCACCCCCCCTCTCGCCCACCCCTTGTACCGGCCCTGAGGATGGCAAACGTGATCAACTGGATCACCCCCAAATGGCTGGGGAAGTGGAGCGGAACCAGACATATCTCTTATAGAGGTAATACTCGAGGCAGGTGCCTGCACAGAGACTGGAGCAGCAGCAGGGACAGCCTGGAACACAGGTTGTATCAGAGCAGGCACAGTGGGTGATTCCACGTGAGCCGTGCGACTTAGGAGCATTTGTAAAGCCATGGCACACTGATCCTTGCGATGATCCTGCTCATCCAATCTGGGGAAAATATTACCAACAAGTGGATTGACTGCATCTTCTGAATTAATGGCCTTTGCCTACTGTCAGAAACCATAAATCAGACTGAGACAGAAGTACAGTTAAATCACACTTGTTTAATAATAATAATAAAAAGGTAAACTGAGTAAACGTAGTCAAAATGTAGCCAGAGTTCAGGAATGGGAACGGATAGTCAGACAAGCCAAAATGTCAGGGAACCAGAGATGAGCGTAGTAGAACAGCAAGCAGGATCTGGAGCCAGAAGGAATGTCAGCCAAGCAAGTCTTTAACAGGAACACAGGAGAGCATCTCTAGAGATGTGACCAAGGCGAGGGCAGAGATAATCTGGGCTGGACGGCTTAAATAGGCAGGAATGACGAGCAGGATATCATCAACAGGTGAATCATTGTGGAGAGAAGGGAGCTGGCAATTAGTCAACAGCTGAGCGGCCAGCATTGAGAAGGAAGGGCTGAGCCCAGCCTTGACAGGAAGGTCTCAGAACTCATCCCATCCCCACAGAGAAGAGTGCAGAAGATAAAATCTCTTGAGGACATGTTAAAGAGGATTTTATTGAACGTTTTTCCTGATTCCAGTAGGTTACAGTGTCATGGAAAACATAGTTTTGAGTATTCTGTTGGTCAAGAGAGGAGCGTTGGACAAGGCGTCCGCCTAAATCAGGCATTTCAGATTTTTTTTAGTCCTCGCCACCCAGGGCTGTCAGCTTTCACATCCCATCGGCAGCGTCTGCATCACATGGTGAACAATTACCTCAGTGCCAAAACAGAGATGGAGAGCTTTCCAGCTGATGATCCACTGACTTGCTGGGTCATGAGAATAGACCACTGGCCAGAATTTGCCCAACATGCTATTGAGTTGTTGGGCTACCCTGCATCCAGCATGCTTTCAGAATGGGCATTTAGTGCTGCAGGAGGTTTCGTTACCGATCATAGAACGTGTCTGCCCACAGACTCCGTGGACTGTTTGACTCTTAAAAAAATGAATCAATCCTGGATTACCAGCTATGAAGCCCCTGATGCCGATGTCACTGATTATGTTTTTGAGGGCGTTCAATCATTTCATCTGGAAGAATGTTTTTGGTATAGGTTTCATGGGCCCAAAGACCAATTTTTCAGCACCTGTTTGACAGGTGCATATCATTGCAATTTTTTACTGCAAGGCCAATTCTTGCTTTATCAAGAGTACAAAGGCACCACTGAAACCCAAAGACCAATTTTTCAGCACCTGTTTGACAAGTGCATACCATTGATCCATGTAACCCCTGTTGACTCCACCAATCCACCACCATTGGGTGGACAAGTGAATGACTGTGATTAATATTTTCGCACAACTTCTATTTGCCTCGGTGGTCTCCTTCTGCACTCTTGCATATACATAAGCATGCACATTCAGGGGTGGCTGCATATGAAATGTTTATTTTTTTTTCCACCAAGATGTTACTGCAATTAGTAATTTCTGCATCTAAGGACTATGACCAGCTGAGCTGTCATGAAGCATCTAGAAGCATTGCAAATGCAGGCTCTCACACACATACATACACAAAACGTTACAGGTACAATTCACATAAAGCAAATATAGATATACAGCATGGTTTATGGAGAAACTACTGGATAGAGATTTCCTTCCTCCTATGTCTGATATCTGTAATTTAAAGCTATGCATATATTTCTCTAGCAATCCAAATGTCAAGCACTCCATGTTGGAGCTATCAGTAGGCAGCCTTAACAAAAGAGACACAATATAAGCTGCTCTTCATCGTCACCATGCAGCGATGTCTGATAAGCATACTTCAGCACTACATCAAGGAATTCAATTTCAGTTTAATCATTTTCACTTCCAATCATTTTTTTTATAAACAAGGTTAGTTGGAAGGGTTATTAAAAAGAATCAAATTGCTTAATCGTTCGTACTCATCTATGTCCAGTGGTAAATGAGAATGCAACTCTCAGGATTGCTCCCTGCTGTTGAAGGATGCTAGTGATTCATTAGGAAACAAACATGTTGCTCTCTAATTTTTCTATCTATCTAGAAGTACAATTTTTTTTGTCAAGATAATCCACCGTGTGTTCCAACCAGAACTCTATTAACCTCCCTGGTGGTATGATTATTTTCAGATTTTTGATGCTGAAAGCGGTACAATTATTTTGCACAGAAATTTGGCGTTTTATATTGTAGGCCTGTAATTCTTAGGAATAACTCACTTAAATTTGTCTAAACAAGAGTCTAGTAGACATCCCGGGTATGATAAAGTTTGAAAAAACGAAATAAAAAATTATAATATAATAAATAACTATAAAAAATTATAACAAATAATAATATAATAATAATAAAAATTATTCAATAATGTAATCAAATCAAAAACACTGAAATTTGCTCAGTTGCAGAATTGTCGCTGTCATTACTTTCTGTGTTTGATGATGGATTTCCCCACAAATGACTATTGCTCAATTCTGCAGGTGATTCTAATTTATTATCGCTGTTTTCTAGCTGGTCTAAAACCACTTTTGATGTAAAGGAACGGTTTTGGTTGCTATGGACAATCTTTAGTTTCCAGGCAGAAAGAACAGTTTTTATAATATAAAACTGCATGCAGGACACTGGACAGACCACTAGGGACAAAGGGAATGTGTAATTATTTGACACAGTACTGTAATCTGTAAGATTACAGTATACTGTATCTATACTGTGTTTTTTACTTTTTGAATTTGGCGCCGAACTCCGTCCCCATGCGTCGCAACGCTCGCAGGGAACAGAGCTCGGCACTGTGAATCGAGCGAGACATGGCGGCTGGCAGATCACAGTGGGGAGACATCGCGGGATCCAGGGGACAAGGTAAGTAATCTCTACGTGGATCCTGCAATGCGATCCCGAGTCTGGCTCGGGGTTACCACTTTTGGTATTGAAAATCCACCCCGAGCCAGACTCGGGAATACCGCCAGGGGGGTTAAAGGGAGACACCCAACAAAAATCAACTTTTATCAACGTTTAATAATAAAAAAACATATTTTCAAACTGAGCTATGTACACCTGTAATTCGCCTGTATATTAAAGTTGCATTCCAGGAAAATATCTAACAAAAAAGAGGGGAATACAAATTATGGAGCTACTTTACCTGCCAAAGAATCTGTATTTCTGTCCTTCCAGTCCTAAGATTTACACAGTGCTGCCACAGAGCATAGGCCTGTCTTTCAGGGCAGGATGCATAATTTTTGTCTTTTCCCTCTTCTAACCTGTCTTTGGACAGTGATTGGAAAAGCAGCAAGATTATGAGGTCATTCTGTCACTCTGATCTCTTCTTCTATCAGGATATACCTTGTTAGCATATGACAACTGCTGGACATGTAATAGGTTTATTCTGCTCCTTCTCTCTTACCAGTCTGAGCTCTTCTAGATAGTGGATTGCAGTAGGTCCATATCAAGGATAAGTCAGTTACTTTCACTGCTTACATTTATTTATGTATTTATTACAGGTACTTATATAGCACCGCCAATTTGCGCAGTGCTTTTCACATACTGTATATTGTACATTCACATCAGTCCCATTCATACTAGGATCAATTTAGAAAGGTGTCAATTAGCTTACCAGCATATGTTGGAGTGTGGGAGGAAACCAGAGTACCTGGAGGAAACCCACGCAGGCACAGGGAGAGCATGCAAACTCCAGGCAGGTAGTTCTGTGGTTGGGATTCAAACCCACAACCCATTCAAAACATTTTGAATGATAACAGAGCTACATCAATTTATATCTTCTATATTTGCCTTCCAACGATTTCCCACAACAGATGAAATTTAAGATTATGTCTCTCCCTGGAGACTTGACTGGGGTGGGACCAGATAGTGTAAGGGATTATTGCTGTTGATTTTGATGGCAATATTTAGCAAAGGAGGGATGAGTCCAGTTTGTATAATTCATAATACAGATAGGTATGTTTTAGTGCTAGGGAGCTAAACATAATGGGTATATCCAGTTTGAGCAGACAGGGAACAGCCATTTTCCCTGGGCAGAGGATTAAACCACACACTTTACCATTTGTTAATTGGACAAGGTTGCATCAGTCGACATCAAAAGATATATTTAGTTTAATTCTTTATTTTAAAGAGGGTTGTTTTTTTTCTTGTTTAATGGTTCTGGCTAGCCTCCTTACAATGTCACATAATTACACAGTTACACAGTTACTTAATTGACTGAATAAAGACACCGGTCCATTCAGTTCAACCTGAGAGTGTGTGTTTATGTTACTACTATTTTCAATATCCCTATACATTGTGTTCACTAAAAAATACATCTTAGAACTTATCTACAACACATAGAACTCATCTACACTCTCTGCTGACACCACCAACTGTGGAAGGGAGTTCCACATCCTTACCACCCTATTAGTAAAGAACCACTTACACAGTTTAAGATTGAACCATTTCGCCTCCAACTTCAATGTATGACCGCATAACTTCTTTAACCAGTTCAGCCCAGCCTATAAGCAAGATGACAGGTGAGCGGGACATTCGTCGATCCAGGTGGACATTACATGGCATCCTCCCATACCGCGCCTCGGCTATGCTGTGGCGTGATCTGTCACCAGCTCTAAACAGTGTACCTGCCTGCTGCCGTTTCCTTTCATGCCATCCATTGTATACAATTGTGTTGCCAGCTGTGATTGGTCACAGTGAACACATGGTACAGACTGGACCAATCACAGCCCATCTGTACCATGTGATTAACTGTGGCCAATCACAGCTAATTACAAGAAAATACACTGAAATAATCCAGTTCATTCAGTAAAAATAGTTGCTTATACCAGTGAAATTCATTGGTATAAACAAAAATAATGTGTAAAAAATGTTTTATTAAAAATTGTAATCACTTCCCCAGAGTAGTACGGTGTTACTATGGTAACACTGTACTGCTCTGGTCACAGTGTGTAAAAAAAAAAAAAAATTAAAAAGTAAAAACCAAAAAAAGAAAAAAGTAAAATAAATAAATAAATAATATTTAGTTTTTTTTTTTACATACGGTCACCAGTCAATGTCCCTGTTCACCACCACACCCATTGTATGATATCACTGTACTGCACTGGTGGCAAAAATAAAATAAATTTTATATATATATATATATATATATATATATATATATATATACAGGCATACCCCACTTTTAAGTACACAATGAGGTTTATTTACTAAAGCTGGAAAGTGCAAAATCAGGCTCACTTCTGCATAGAAACCAATGACCTTCTAACCCCAGCTAGTTCAATTAAGCTTTGGTAATAAAACTTTTCTTGAGCTAGTTGGTTTCTATGCAGAAGTGAGCCTGATTTTGCACTTTCCAGCTTCAGTAAATAAACCCCATTGTGTACTTAAAAGTGGGGTATGCCTATATATATATATATATATATATATATATATATATATATATATATATATATTATATTTTTTTTTCAATATTTCTTCATTTTCTAAGAAATTGTGACAAATAATTACGGCATAAAAAAAACTCGCAATGTCTCTTACTAAATACCTTAGACTTTCTACTTTCCAAAATTGGGTTATTTGGGGGGTATTTGTACTGTCCTTGTGTTTTCAGGCTTCAAGAAATGAGTTTGTGTACTCTTTCCTACAGACTAAATAATATACACTGATTTCAGTTATTTTCACAGAGAAAATTGAGTACTGTCTGTGATACTTTTTTTATTTGCACTAACATACAATTTTTCAGGACAAGCTTTCAGGGTATGTCCCCTTCTTCAAGGTCCAAGCAGTACTGATTCACAAATTTTTAAGCAGAATGTTAAAGAAAAAAAAGAGAAAAACAAACACATACAAATCAATAGTAATAAAGATAGCAGCAGAGTTAGTGAGATAAGACAGAGGGAGAGCTATAGAATGGAGGGGGGGATATTAGTCACAGAGGGGGTCGTAAAACTTTAGCATAATGTGTAAGGAAACCAATATCTAAATTCAGGCCATTATTTTTCGTGTCAAAAAGAAGTATGATTCTTAGTTTAAACATGTTCCTTTCCTGGATAGTTCTGAAATTCCCTTTGAGGTCTTCTATATTGTGGTCCGGTTGTGAGAAGTTATGTCCCACAGGTGTGCATAAATTGTCTTCTTTATGTTCTTTGATGGTATGTCTGTGCAAATTCATCCTCGCTTGCAACTTCTGTCCTGTTTCACCAACATAAGATCCTTTGCTGCACCCTTTGCATTGGATGAGGTACACAACATTACTGGAGGTACAATTGTAAGATCCCATGATATTGAGGGTCCCATCCCAAATTCATCCCGAAATTCTGCCTTGTTCCTACCCCATGTCATGCACTGAACTGGAAAAGCAAAAGTAAAAAAAAAAAAAAAATGGTTTGCTGACACTTTTCTTAAATTTTTTATTTTTGTGTAATAAAGTGTTGCCAGGTGCTGGGCTACAGCAATATGGAGAAGAGACATTGCCTTTTATTCTCTTCTCCCTCTATTGAGATACTGATGGTATATTGCACCTTTCTTCTCTAGCCAGCAGTGGAAGACCTAAAGCCAAGCAAGTCCATGGACTTCTTTGCAGAGCACTGAGAATCCAGGAAGGTGTAGTTTGAAACAGCAGACATATAATCAAATGACTCCTTACACTACAGATCCTAATAGACATTGCGCAGTAGGAGGTGTAAAGAGATGATATTTATTAAACTGCCCGTGATCCGAGCCTGACACTGGAAATGAGGACACTCAGGGACAGCGCAGCACCGCCCACGTCGCAGCACTTGCACCGCTGCTGCAGAGAGGCTGGAGCCTCCACTTACCCTTTGCTTCCCACTGCTGATCACCAGAGGCTTTCAGGGAGAGCCCAAGGGGGCCCCCCTTTTACAGCGAGAGGTCACCGCTGCATCCTGGGGACTGGTGAGAGGGCAATTTGCCCACTGCTGATAATGCTAGCAGGGACTGAGCTACTGAGAGCAGGACACCAAGTGTACCCAATCCATACCGCACAGATACTGCACTCTATTCCACACGTATTACAAACCTTGACTGCTCCTATACCATCCATATACTGAATTATACTGAACCTTTTGGACAGTAAATACCTAGTTAGTCTAGGACTAACAGTGCTGCCATAAATGCGCTCTGGCAGTGTAGTTCCAGCACTCGGTAGATTAAACTTTACAAGTGCTCACTGCTGCACTTGAGATAGCATTGCTACTGTGTATGCTGATCTGAATGCCAAATGTCATCTTATGCCTAGTCCTTACTGTTGATCACATTGTATGCTAAATCATGTTATTACCACATACATTTTATGCTTGCCTGGTTACCAACCATATTGGGTAACAATACAGTATATTAAGTTTGCCTTTACTACCTGCTTTGGTTCCTGTTTTCTTTGATATTGCACTACTATTGGATACTAAGTATTACTATCAGCAAATGCCTGTGATATTGTATGTTTGTACACTCAACCTGGTATGTCAGAGGGGCTGAGATTCTTGAGAAGATTAAAGCAAAGAACAGAGGACCCACCATATCCAGAGGCTCCTACAGAGGCAGTGCTACAGAAGCAATACAGTGTTAGCTATGTATGTACATTAGCATGAACTGTTGTATGATCTAAACATTTAATATTCAGCAGAAAGACAATCTGACAGTTTATAGCAACAGAAAAAAGCAGACTTGGGAATTGACGATTTTATGAGCTGGAACATTTCTCTGAAGATTAAAGCCAATTTTTTTTTGGACAAAATAAGAAAGGGTTGGAACTTCTGTCAAGCTTGTATTGCTTTCTGTTTCCACAATTAGGATACTTACTGTAATGTCCTCACCTATTGACCTCCTATCATTATGACAAAGTGACGGAAGACAAATCTAATTGGAACACACACACAGCAATACGAAAGAAAGTGTCAAAAGTTCAACAAAAAGATGATTTCACTGCTGTTTTCACCTAGGGATGGTTGGATTTTAATAGACGTGAGCTTAAAAAGTAGGAAAATACCTTATGTATTCACCTACAGATAGCTTGTCCAGCATGCATTATACATTACATGTTTTTCTACTTGGAAAAAGATTGCTGGTACACTTATCACAAGGCACTATACCTTATGTACCTAGGAACTTCCCTTTTTGCTCCTTTTGGTTGGTTAAATACACCACTAAAATAATTTTTTTTATAATATATGTACAATAAGTTAAACTTAAGACATACCTATGGATCATGCCAGAAATCTGGTAAGCTCGTAACTTTCTGTGATCTCAGCCTGTGCTGCACCTTTATCACTTAGCATTGTTCCCAGTTCTTTTTGTGGATAGCAAAATAACTCCCATTGTATTATGAAGAAGAAGAAAAGGGGAAGTGTTCTGTAGCCTTACAACACTTCCTGTTCTAGAGTGATGACACTGCTCCCCTTTAGTTACAGTAGCTTAAATAAACTATGACACCCTAGAACAGACCATATGTTACTGCCAGAATCACCAGGTGAGAATAAAGAAAGACAAATGCAGTCATTACATCCACTCTCTTCCTTTCCCTTTTTCTATTCAACAACACTCTATATATCAAGATTATATTATTATATATATTATATATGTAACACCCTCTACCTTAGGTAGATAGGTGCTAGAGTAGTGGATTTGTTTTGTACTGTCAACGCAGGTAAATTTAGGCAGGCCTATGCTGTGCTAGGCCTGTTTGCTTTGATCTGGGGGCAGGGGAGTGGTTTAGTGTAGCAGCAGGTGACTGACATGTGCTTCAGCTCTTGGGCGTCTCCTCTGGTTTTCAGAAGGTTCTAGAAAAGAGGTGGGACAGAGAGCTGGACTGACATTGGGTGTTTATGTGGGAGCTCTGACCGATTCCCAACTAGTATTGTCAGGGGGCAGGCCTCCTATATATATCCATGGTCAGCCTGCCGGAAGAGTAATTGTAGTAGGTGGAAGAACTGAATGATGGCGTGTTAGACTGTTGTGGTCTGAGGGAACCCCCTTTCTGGGGGGTGTACCTCAGGCCTGAAGCTCGGGAGCTGGGAGGGATCCTCTCTTTACAAGGTCATTGAGAGGTGTCCTGCAACAGGAGCAGGAAAGAGGACAGTGGGGATCACTGCCGGGCAAGTCATTCAGGAGGGATCCATGCTGGGGTCAGTGAGTGAGAAGCACAGTGTGAAGCTCTGGGAGAGACATGCCAGGAGTTGGATGTGGAGCCAGAGGGAGAGGCTGTGGCGTTATTTTGGAGTCAAGTTGTTGCAGCCACGACGGCTGGAAGGATTTGCATAGGCCATGCTGGGATCAGTGGTCCACCAAGTGTCAGCACATTTATTCTTCTTTAATAAAATGGTTGCTACCACAAAGGGGACTGCAAACCCCTGCCTGTAACGGGCTATTAGGAAAACATTAGGACTTATTCAGAGTGAGGCCTAGCCATGTGCTAATGGAAACAGGAACCTAGATTTGGACAGTGAAGTGAAGCAAGTGATCTGTGCTGGAGGAGATGTGCAGAGGAAGAGACTTTCAAATCTAGACTCAACCAACAATGATTTCATTGAGAAGTATTCATTATCTGGGCATCCCATGTCCCTTTTCCCTATCCAAGTTTAATCCCTAATAAAAACAACAAAAACAAGCAAGAGACCGTCCATTATCTGGAAAAGTGTGCCAAAATCGATGTGTGACCAGCAGGGAGATATGTGTGGTTGCGACCCCACGGGGGCACCAATATATATATATATATATATATATATATATATATATATATATACACACAGGTATATACACTTTGTTTGGGTGTACAGCGATTTTGAATTGATTTTTCTCAACGGGCCGGGCAAACCTTGCCACTAGCTATTCTCCTACAAGTTTGTCTGAAGGTGAAGATTTTTTGGCAATCAATATTGTCTTAGGCTGTTCATACATATGCGACCGTTTCAGTGCGGCAATTTGGTATTCTTCTGTTCACTGGTTCAGGGGTGATTCAGGTACTGAAATTGCACCCGAACCTGTCCCAAAAATGCACAGGACCCTTTTTAAAACTGCACCGTAGACGCCCCCACACCTGTGTGAGCCATATTGTGTATTTAGGAGATCTTGTACAAAATGTCCTAATAATAATTTATTTATATGTAATATATATTTTTGCTGATGAATTGTGGGATCCTTTTAAAGTGGACATTTAACCCCTGAAGAAGACATACTCTGTTTACACACGTTGGGATTTATGCTTTCCTTGCTTCCATTGGACATTAATCTTGATACTGTCTAGCATTTTCCAATTTTGGTAAAACTGTATGTACAGTTCCCGTATTTTACTCTTTTTCTGATACTTGTTTGCCTCTTTAGAGACTTTTTACCATTGACCTGAATAAAACTTTGTTACTTTTATCTAAATCCAATTTCCATTTACTGCTATTATCTCCTGGGTATTGCATAGTCCCAATTTCCCCTTCTGTTCCCCTTGTGGGTTTCTATTTATATGTATTGTTACAGTACTTTTACATTGAGATTCCAGGTCTTGATAAAGCGGGGCTCCCTGTGAAACATGTCAACCTTTATAGGTTGATCTCAAGGCTATATATACAGTAACTTTGGATGGCTAACTTGGATATTTGGTTTTAAGCTGTCTTTTAATGGCTATGTCCTTTATATCCGTAAATAAAGTGTAAATATTTTATGTCTTTATTTTGTGTTTGTATCATACCTTCGGAGGTATATTTAAAGTCCCAGGTTTGGAGTATTCCTATTTTTGTATATTATGGTAGGGATGATACCTCCAAAGGTATAAGCTGATTTAATACCCCATCCCCGCATATAATAGGTTTCTCTGCACATCCAATGACTGGTAAGCTGCAAGATTTTACATGTTTGCTTTTGGGTTTAAATACCCTTTAAGGTTACCTACAAAAAATAACTTTAGCCTCAGAGAAAGAAAGTTTAATTATGTAGGGCAAAAGAGTACATTATTTACAAGTCACAGTAGTTGCAGCCAATTTATTTTTATTTATGCATTTATATTTGAATAGGGATCTTCTTTAAAGGCAACTTCTTAAAAAATATTTTAGAGAGTAGAGCGGAGTGATTTAAAATGGTATATAAAGTGCTTTGTGGTTGATTTAAAGGTAAAGGTTAAACATTGCAGTTTCATAAAAATAGGTCAGGCTAATCAATAGAGCGACTATGAACATACTTATGAAATTGATTTAATCTACTAAAAACTGGCCGTAAATTCTGCCTGAATTGAATTCATGTTGCTTACAGCTCGAAGTCTGGTGCATGCTGACCTATGCTTTTAAATTTGTTTTTCATGTTTCTCCTCTCATTGATCTGAATCATACATCATGCTTTTACTTGTCCTTCCTCAGTAGTATTTTCAAAAGCCTTGCCCAGCATCTTGCCTTAATGTATGTGCCACCTACTTCGCAAAGACATATTCAGCTTCTGTGTTCTTTTTTTTTTTCCTCTTTATTCTTTTCCCCCAAAAGCAATTCAAGCACTTTACGAAATGCATTTGCAGCTTGTAGTGTAGGAGAAGGTGAACTTAATGAACTGGGAACTCCAGAATTCTTTTCGTTACAAATAAAAGAAAACAACAATGACGTTTTAACCTGCTTTCCTAGTTCTATTTTTTGGGTCTTTTTTTTTTTCGGCGCACATAACATCAGCAGCTTCTCGTAAAAGCTTCAGGCTCCTGACCACTTTACTCAAATTTACCTTTCATTTCACATAAATTAAATGAATTGGAATTAACAGGTCTGCCCTTGCAAAAGAGTACAAGAAGCCTGACAAAGTAATTCTCTGATAATCACAGCAAATTAGTCCTTCAGTCTACTGACATGGAAAGATTCACATTGGCATGAAGCCTGAGGACTCGCAATAAATCCTTTATTGTGCAATAGAATGCATTATTAGTTACTGTCATTAGGAAATCCTCCTTGAAAGGATGGGCTCTAGTTTTGTCATTTTTCCTGACTCAGAGTCATGTTCCTGCTTGTAGGGGCTGAAGATGTCTCATGTTGAGATGACACTCATGATAACATGGCAGTTTCATATGTAAGTGACATGTGAGCAGTCACGCAATATGTCATGCTGATATGGTACATGTGATTGGTGTAAAGATTTTAAGGGCAGATATCTAGTGAAAAGGCGATCCGTGCTTTAATCTGCTTTTGTCTGCATAAAAAGATGGCTTTGCAAGATGTGAGGTCATTTATCAAACCCAACAGTGACCATAGCTCACAAAGGCTAATAACAATTACATTTCAAAAATAAAAAAAATCTTCATAGACTACATAAATAGACAGCCAGTCAGAGATCAAAATGACTATTGCATAACCAACGATACAATTAAAAAAAAACTCATATCCTATTCATCACTTCTACATAAACAGTGCAGAAGCATTACAGATATTTTTGTATTATAAGCAATATAATAAATAATATATAGTAGAGCACTCCTAGTGTCCTGTTGTATTTTATAAGCAATGTCAACAGAACTGAAAAACAAACTAGTTACCTATGGGGTATTATTGATCATACTTTCAATTATAGGGCCAATATAGCTGAATAAACAGGCTATTGACCTGGCTAGAGATATTTTGGTGGACAGCCAATGGCTCTATGGGCCCATTCAAGCTTGGGCCAAATCCTTGGGAATAATGCATTGGATTTATTGCAAGTAACTGGAGAAACATTTTCAGTGGATCCATTTCTTTTGTTTTTCCATAATCTTTTATTACAATAACAAGAAAATAACATTTTACTTGTAGAATGAGTGACAAGATTGCAAAAGTACAAAAAGGTAGCTGAAGTAACATTCTACTCCAACAAGTCGAATTCACAGAATTGATATTAGCTCTCCCACATTAAAAAAATACAAATGCAAGAGAAGGGGTTGAACATCAAAGACACATAGTTGTTTGACAGTACGGAGTATACTAAACATAGGTAGGCAAACAAAATGAGTGTTCATTGTAACATACAGGCAATAATGGAAGTCATGCAAATCTGCCCCTGGCAAAGCCAATAACAAGGGTATGTTCCAATGCTAATAAATAGGCGAGACAGGTAGAAAAGAGGAAGGTCACAGACCTACAGAGACAGGTGGTAAGGTACCAAAAATCTATACTTAGATGTTAAATAATGCATCTGTAGTGGTTAACCCCTAAATGGGGAAGGGTATCTCTGAAAAAATTATAGCTAAAGAATGTGTCACCAAGAAACCAGTTCAGTGGTAATGAGCAAGACAGACACTTTCTATTCAAGGAATTATCAACCTTTGGTGGGTGCAGGAAGCCAAAACTGTGACCCGCTCCACAGACCACTATGGCTCCTGATACGTACAGTATGTGCAATGTTCGATAGGGAAGCTTCTTTTCCTTGCTTTTTAGCTGCCATCCAGTCTAGTTGTAGTAAGTGCCTGCATATACCTTCAGCAGTCCATGCCGTTATGACCAAATCCTGGGCCATTCTGACAGCCAATTCTTTGGTGTTGAAGCTCATAACCCCCTTGATGCCTGCTGCACATCCCTTTAAGCCTGTGAGGGTGCCCACCATAGTGATTATCCAATAGATATATGTAGGGGATAGGCAAGCTCTGACATTAACCATAAGTGCAGAACTCTCGTCTGGGAATTGGCTGTGGTGGGAGGAAATAGAAGCTTCTGCATCTATGAACATCTTATACTGTATATGTTTTTTGGTTTTGATGACAGAGTCTCTTTAAGGTCAGCCCTTCATACAGAAACAAATCACTGGCTAAGATGCATCAGTGACTACTGCTGCATTAATGCAAACCAGTAAAACACAAAATGAAACAGCAAGGTGCGAATGTCTTTCTTTTTTTTTCTTTTTTAACATTTCACAAAAGCACAATTACAGAATTACATCTTGAAAAGACACAACAAAGAATTGAAGTGTGCCTAGCTGCATTAAAAAAAATAAGCAATAACGAGTGTAATAAACCCATGTTAATGCATGTGCATACATTTTACCAGGCCTGAGGGACTTGGAGCAAGGCAGCATTTGTAAAATCATAGAGGAAAGCAAAATGATAGTATGTGACAGCTCTGCTAGCTAAGCACTACTTCTCTTTGAAGTGAATGAGTGTGGCCTCATGCTGCCATGCATACAATACAATGTAGATGTCGGAAGATAAGCAGTGTGCCACAGAAGCTGTTTGTCTGTCCCTTCACACTTCACGTGTCCTTGCTCAGTCTAGTGGATGACAGTGTTGTGTATTTTTCTAGGACACAAGCCTTTTTTATGTCGTAAAATAACAAACAGTGATTGTACCTGCTTTTTACAGCAAATATGTGCAGATATACAGTCTTTGCTCAGTATAAGGGCATTGTGCTTTCCACAGGCTGCCTATTCCCATATATCTCCATTGTGATAAGCTCAGCATGATCTAGCAGCAATGCGCACAGGCCCTGTGCCCTAACCCTGCGAACTGGCATCCCATACTTGAGAGTAATGTCCTGGAGATTATCACTGAGGCTGATTATCAGCAAACCTCTCAGCCCAAAGGGGGAGGTCAGACTAGCCATGCTGCTGCTGCATGGGTGTCAGGGCTGGGTTTATGATTAGGCATAGTAGCTGATTTCCCCCTGAATAGAAGCACACATTTTTCCCCACAATTAGCAGAAAAATATTAATGTTATACTATTAACACATTAGGGTTGATTTACAAAAGCAGTAGCGCGTGATAGCTTTGCAAAAGGAATTTTCACTTAGTTTAATGAATGGAGAGAAGCCATGCTGACTTCAATCACCCAATCATATACAAGCAAAAGTCTTGTTTCTTTCATTTCCCTTGCACGTAATTGGGTATACTTTTGCAAGGTGAATTTTTACCGTATTCACAAAGTGAAGAGAACATTTCCTTTTAAAACGAAAATTCCCCTGCAAAGGGAAAGTGCTTTACTATTTTACTAAAATAATTCTTAAAATATTGTGCCAGAGTAGGATTGGTGAAAAAAATAAAATTTTTACCATAAAGAAGGTGATACTAGCAGAAGTGCTGTGAATCTACAAACCCCAGTAATGGAAATTCAGCTGTGTGGTTATGGGCCAAACTCAGGCCCCCATGAGATTTTAAGTTCACATGCACACTAAGAGCCAGGTAACACTGTAATGATAAGCCAAGTTCCTCCATTAACTGGATTTCATTATCCCTAAAGCAAATAGACTTGCACTTTGCAAGTGCAGTTGATCTAAAGCTTAGTAAATGACTTCCATCATCCAATCATGTGCAAGTACATTTTTTTTTTCATTTTCATTGTATGTAATTGGGTATTCTTTGAAAAGTGAAGCTTGTCCTCATTTACTAAGCTCTGGAACAACTGCACTTGCCAAGTGCATGGTCTTTTTGCCTTTAGTAAATCTACCCCAATATTCCAGGCAGTCAATCAGCACTAATCTTCCCATGTTGAACACTGTATTAACCAATAGGAAATATCCATAGTTGTGCAGTAATATACTGGCAGTGCAAGCTCACCTTCCATTCCCTTCTCCACTGCAGTTGTTTGATGGCTACAGTAGCGTAGGAGGAAAACGTGCTCAACTTGCTTTCTCCTCTTGTCAGCAAGCATTCAGGTTAGATTGACAGCAGTGTGCAATGCAGCAAAGTCTGAATGACTCACACTATTGCCTCTCCTTCCCCAATTTAGTAGCACTGCTCTTATATTAAGCTAATATAAAGACAAAGTAGGGTGTATATACTAGCTACATATATTTAAAGATATGTTTAATGATTTGTAAGGTATATAAAACTGGACTGTGTTTTATTTACAGCTTTGAATGATGTTTTAACATTTGTCTGGACTGCAAATACCTATTCCCATAAGGACATTATTTTCAACCCAGTATGCCTAAGTAAAAGCATGGTATGTTCAGAGTGCAGTGAGCATAATGCAATGTTCTGTATTAGTAAATGGCCCTTCATAGTGTTCCTCTCAATAAGTGGTAAAGTGGATGTTGCTAAAAGCTGTGATCAGCTTGCTTGAATGAGTTTCTGTATTGGAACTAGAAGCTTTTGTTATGTGTTATTATCACTAGCGTTTGTTAAAGGTTATGTAAACCAGTAATGGCAATATATTTTACTGTTTTCTTTTTGTTAGTTAGGTTATGCCATTAAAAGGGATTCATTTTTTTTAAAATAAGAGTAGGAAAAAAAAAGACCCAACAAAGGTGGAGATCGGGTTAATTGTGACCAAAACCTTGTTTCATCCTCCCAGAGAACAAAAGATGAAGTGAAGGCTGATTGGTCACTTTGGGCAATTCTCCATCTATAAGCAAACTTTACCATTAAAAATAAAATTCCTCAACAAGAGGGTTTTTATATAAGTTATTAAAAACTCAGAGAGGGGACCCAAGAAGCAGAGGATTGGGCCTGCTGTGTGCAAAACCATTGCACAGAGCAAGTAAGTATGACGTGTGTGTGTGTGTGTGTGTGTGTGTGTGTGTGGAGGGGGGTGTTTTGTGTGCTGTTGCCCTTTAAAAAAAAAAGAAAACAGTAAAGCCCCCGGTAAAAACACATAGTCTGTCACAGTAGTGTCTACTGCCCCATTTCAAATCACTTCCCCCACAGTAGTATCCCCCCCCCACAGAGTGGTGTCCTCTGCCCTCTTTCACATTATTCCCCCCCATTAATGTACTGTACTGTGCCACCCTCTACCCTAACTGTAGTATTCCCTGCCCCTCTGCCTCCCCCACACAGTAGTGTCCTCTGCCCTCCCCCACACATGGTAGTGTCCTCTTCCCCCCACCCAGTGTCCAGTGCCCCTACTATAGTTCCCACTGCCCCCCTTAGCAGTGTCCGCTGCCATTTTCCCCCACAGTAGTACTCTCTGCTTCCCCATAGCAGTGTCCTCTGCACCCCCTCCCACAATAGTGTCCACTGCACTGCCTGCATAGCACGGTCCTCTGCATCTATTCCCCCACACACACTAGTGTCCTCTGCCCCCCCTCTGTAGTACCCTCTGCCCCCCTTAGCAGTGTTCTCTGCAACCCCCCCTCCACAGTAGCTTCCTCTGACCCTCCCATAGCAGTGTCCTCTGCAACCTCCCCCCCATAGTAGTGTCCTCTGCCCCTCTATAGCTATTTTCTCCATATGTAGGTAGCTCTCTCCTACCTTACAGCAGCTGTATTTTAGAGCAGAGTGAGAGGCAGCACAGGGCTGGACGGAGGGCAGGAGCAGAAGCTGCCAGAGTTAACTTTTCATTTTAATAAGCAGGTGACTGGTTGCTGGGACTGTCTAGTAGCAACCAATCACCACCCGATGGTTAAATTGCAAATTTGACTAAAGCGGCTGCCTTGCCCCGGCCCGTCATCCAGCACCGTTTTGCCTCTCACTCCACTCTGCTAGTAAAAGGAGAGCAGTGGAGGTTGGAGGAAGCAGTTGCACAGCCCTGCTCATGAACTATCTGTCGGCTTCCTGCGATCATGTTGCTGACCCTGGCTTTAAAGTATATCTAAAGCCAAAACTTTTTTTTAGACTTGGAATTAGTAGGGCTAAAAAATACCTGTCAAGTTTTTGTTTATTTTTTTTTTTCGTGTCCTATTGGGGAGATTTTCCTTCATTGTATCTCTTAGGCAGTTGTCGTCAGAAGATGTGTCCTTATCAGAAGATTTCTCCGCTATCCCTGTGACAACTAAACATTTTGCATCACTTTTAGTCCCTGTATCGATGGTCGCCAAGACAAATAAAGAGGGTGAATTGCCCCAGCAGGGGCACAAACAGCAACCCTAAAGCTGGCCATACTTTGATTGAAATGAATCTGGTTACCCTTCCCTATTTGTATATTGTATAACTCTTCCCATATTGTAACTCTGGATGGCTATCCTCTGATAAACACACCTCCACTAGTCAGAAAGGCCACTCTGCTTTTTCCTGGTCCCACTTCACTGTCATGCCACATTCATCTGTAGCCTTTTAGTTGTCCATAAAATTTCTTGGTGTGTTTTTTCAGACATAGGTTTATGTTATGTTTGCATTTATTACAGCGTATGGAACAGTCATACCATCAATACAAAATAGCACCAGCATTTGCCATTCCTGCAAAGTGTTGTTAAGCTATCCTTCGTAGCAGTAACATTTTTTTTCTACTCCCATTATCATCTGTTTCACAAATGGTTTGCATACATGAACAACAAAATTTTCTGAAGCAACTGCCTCACCTGCTTTGTCCTTGAACCAGTCCAATGCACAAAAGATTATATAAACAAAAAACACCTATTGATTTATAATAAACATCACTGAATATAAAACAAATCTATACAGGCATCTTTCAATATTCTTCTTTCCTCCAAACATATTGCAAATACCCAGAACAACAATGTGAAGCTTACGGTTCCTATTCACCCAAGTCTCAACAGATTTAAGCAAAGTGAATTTCTTCTTGTGGCTGCAACGTATGTTTACAAATCAGATTAAAATATATACAGCACACCTTTATTGTGATTTTGTTTTATAAAATGATACATCAGGTGCAAGATGTTCAGCCTTTTGTTATACTCACGTAATAAGCTTCAGCGAGCCACATTATCAGTCTGATTATATAGTCTCCGATATACACACGACAAGCAGAAGGAATAATAATAATCATCATGCTTGCCAGTGCAATAGTTTCCCCATTTATCACAAATATAGAGATGGTACTGAGTCACAATAAGAGCGGAGAATGCTGCTGCCTGCACAGCTGATTGGATCATCACTGCCCTATATCTTTGCACTGCTCTGTTGATCAGGAATACTGGTGTTTGGCAGCACAGGGAACATAGGCTGGATGCACATGATTACATTTCTGATTAAGTTTCCTATTCCCATTGTTGGCTGTGGTCCCTGGTAGAATCGCTGTTCTATAACGCACTCACACACAAGATACATAATTTGCTGCTTAAAAGACCAAATCTTACCTGTGCTGCTCCCATACAAGTAGTAGAGAAGCAATTCCAAAATGTATTTTTGTTAGATTTGGATATGCGGCAGTAGGAAAACAGCTGAGAAAAAGTTGATTTTTAGTTTGGGGTACAAGAAAACTGTATTCTACAGAATTTTTTGGGGAAAAACATTTAACTTTGTAATGGTGTTGGATATTTGGATTGAGTTAAGAATTCCAGAAGGAAACTTCAAATACCAGTGGGGTGCATGAGAATAAGATCAATTTTAATTGGTGCTTGCATTTAATATAACATTTATAGTAAACAAAACCAGGAAAAATAACTGCGCTATATACCTATAACCTAAAAAAGCAGCAACTATGCCGAAAGGTATATACAGTCTCAATAAATAATAAATAGTAATAGTAACTAAAGTTATGATAATCCACAAATGAAAAATTATGAAAAATGAAATGAAGTGAAAATATGACCAACCGATTAGTTAAAAACCAATTGATAAAATAAAAGTCCCAAAAATAAATAATATATGATCAAAGTTGTGTGTTACTCCAACAGTGCAGATCGTGATACAAAATCTGCAGTCCAAAGACCAAAAAGTTCTTTCAATAATGGTGGCAACATCCCACACCACAAAAGAAGTGACACCTCCACCGCAAGAAATGCCTGCTTACCAGCTGATGTGGACCTCCAATTATGGGAGGTCTATCTCGCTTGTGGTTAATACCCAGCCAGGGCTTTTGCTTGCATAGGGAGATGTGTATAAGCATGTCTCACCATATATCTACTTCTGGGATCACAGGTACCACTGCTGATATGGCTTAATCTCTAGCGGGAAGCCTTTACAGATGTCCTCTGAATAGTCATACTCGTGAAAGTTTCCCATAGAATACTTTTACAGTGAGGGATGTTCACACTCCCACCTTCTTCCAGGTGTTTAAAGTGGTATGAAGAACACAGACCGCCTATGATAGAATAGCAACTGAATACTGACAGACCGTCACACATTAAAAAAGCGCAGGCTCGGTACTGAGCAAAACTGTGGGAAGTCACCTATGAATGATTCATTCATAAGCGTTCATAGGCGGATTCCCATGATTCCCATCAGTACAGAGCCTGCACTTTTTAATGTGTGACGGTCTGTCTGTATTCAGTTGCTGTTCCGGCATAGGTGGTCAGTGTTCTTTTGAACCACTTAAAAACAGAAACACCTCATATTTATCTAACTAGCCTTTTACTACCACTTCCTTTTCTTTGACAGCCACTGCAAAATACTTAATGTTTTTGGATGTGGAGAAGCATGTGACCTCCATACTTGATGCAGTACTTGGGCCTTGCAGCCAATTGTTAATACTGAGCTCTATACCATGATGAGAAAATGACAAAACCACTCCCGACCTTCAAAACCAGTTATTTGCTGATGGCTGTGATGAATGGAGGATTGGCTGGGGCATGCTGGAGAGATGAGTTTGAAGTGGTTGAAAGATGACTTTAAACAGACACTGTCACTTTGCCCTCAATTGAGAAGGTGACAATAGGGGTTATTTATGAAAGGCAAATCCACTTTGCACTACAAGTGCACTGCAAGTGCAGTCACTGTAAATCTGAGGGGTAGATGAAATGAGGGTAAGCTCTGCTGATTTTATCATCCAATCAGGTGCAAGCTAAAATGCTGTTTTTTATTTTCCTTGCATGTCCTCCTCGGATTTACAGCGACTGCACTCCCAAGTACTTCCAACTACTTCCATTTGTAGTGCAAAGTGGATTTGCCTTTCGTAAATAACCCCCAATGCCTCTTTAAAGGTATCTGCCACTATTTCCAATTTAGTTGAAAATCGTATATTTGTAGTTTTCTGAAATAAAGAGGTAACTTATCAAGGGGGTTGAGGTGGCTTACTTTGCAAAGTGTATATTCACTTTACATAGTTAATGTTAAGACATAGGACACATCATTTCACTTTCAATACCCAAAAATCTGCTAGAAAAATCTTGTTTTTTTTCCCTTACACATAATTTGGTATTCAAATAAACACAGTTTTAACATATTTTCTAATATTCATTTTGTGAGATGAACATAACTTTTGCTAGGTTGACACTCACTTTATTAGGTGAATGACATCTACTCCATTAATAAAGCAACCACAAAGTGTCTATGAGGGCTCAGACAAATTCATGGTTCTCTCCCAACCATCTCAGTACTGTCATATATCACCTCCTTCATTACAAAACAATTTTTCAGTTTTCAGTGTTGTCATACTTTGACAGACATGTACTGAGTCATGCAAAATTGTATCCAAATGATTTTTTTTTCTGTGATAGTGTTTTCTTTTAGTGGTATCTAAAAAACACTGACGTTTCTATTTTATTTTACTATATAACAGAAAAAAAGACCAACATTTTGAAAAAAAAATCTGTTTTATTTAAACATAGCAAATAAAAATACCATGACGATATAAAAACCCCAAAAATGTCCCCTTTTTTGCAAAGTAGATACTCGAAAGTGATTTAAATTTCTTGCCACAATTTTTGGAAATGAAGAAAATGCTGGTATTCAGGGGGTTAAAATGTGGATCTTGGTAATAGTGCACCAGATAAATCAAATGTGAAAGTTATACATAGGGAGATCAGGAGATGAAGGAGTTAATGTACAGATTTGCAGAATAGGGGAGATGATGGTTTAATATACAGGTTAGATCAGAGACAGGATGGGGCCGACATGTAAGGGAAAGGTTTAATGTAAGGGGTAGAGGGTGGGTTTTAATATTATTGGCACTGGCGCTGGCTGGTGGTGGGAATGCTTTCTTTCCTCTCAAACACAAATCAGTGTGTGAGTTTGATCAGTGCTTCCTGATCAATAGCTAATAAGTGAAACATGTCAGTGTGTGAGCTTGAACAGTGCTTCCTGATCAATAGCTAATAAGTGAAACATGTCTGCTAACTGTAACCTGTGTATAAATTCTGCGATGCTGTGAGTTGGATTGGTCATAGCAATGGTAGTGAGACACTCTTCTTGGCTCTGTACCATTTGCCTGTATCCCACTGTGTCTATTCAGTGCATGCACACAGAAGAGCAGTTCCCACTGAACATTCTGGTACATCCTCCAAGTACAATATCTGCTCTGCAAGATGTTAAGACACAAAAACCAGCATACTGATGGAGTGCAGGTGATGCAATCCTTATCAATCAAGGACACAGGAGGTTGTGTTGTGTGTTTCCTAAAATAAGGAAAGGGAGCATGTAGTATTTTACCCAATGCAATGAGTATTTTTGTTGTGCATGCACTGTAAAAAAAAAATCAATGACATAATCAGCTGGTCCCAAAGGTCCCATAAAAGGCTACTAAGATTAATATAAATATATCATTTGGATATCTGAAGGATTCTTGTTTCAAATAATACCCCCCATTGGTTTCTCATTCTTCTGTGTAGTAATACCTATGTATGCCACTTCTGTTCCTTTATACGCAAATAGAAAAACTGAAGTCTCACTATTTACATGAAGTATTGATCACAGAGAGACATTGTAACAGCATAGTCTTGCCCCTGAACCATAATACTCCAGAATGGGCTGTTGCAAGTGAAATTTGGTTTAGGTAAAAAATTTCTACTTGTATTGCAAAGCCCAATATGCTAATTATTTTCACATAACTAAAATCACAGAATCCCTTTTAAATAAACATTTGATTATTGGAATTTAAAGCAGACCTGGCACGGAAAAAACAGGATTGGTTTCTTCTGTAATCCCCAGCCCCCAATAAGATGAAGATGTTAGGGTGATGCCACTAGGCCTTCTCCTGGGATTTTTGGAAAGCTAAAAACCCCATATATCAGAAGAAGTTGCTACTGCACAGTGCTATCTCAACTTTCCCAGGATCCCAAGAGAAGACCCAGCGACATCATTCTTGCTTACAGGAAGGTACTATAAGAGAAGTAACGTTTACTTTTTTTCTTCTGTTTTATTTTTTTCGCCTTTAGATCTTATAGGGTTTTGAGGGCTATAAAAAAAGAAGATGTTACATTTCCATGCAAGGTCTTCTTTAAATGATCCCCCAAATACGTAAAAAAACCAATAATAATTAGCCCAACACATTTAATTCAAAAAATAAAATGGGCTTAATAATAGTTTATTTCCAGAGACAGGAAATCTCTAGAGACTGTGGTCTAGTCACAAAGAAAATGGCAACCACTTTAATGAGTAGTGACTTGATGTGACATACACAAAGCTGAGTGATGGTAGCATGGTGTGGGTGGATGGGAACACAATTCTTTTATATGCAATGCTAGATTTTTATTTTTCAGAATCAATGTGAAGCTTGAGAGAGTGATGCTTTGTCATGTTAGCAAAACAATCCTTTGTCTATTTTAATTCTGGTCATGCTTGCATGATTAGTGACTAATATCAAGAAGGCGTCCATAAATACAATAAAATAAAAATAAATAGAAGCGTGTGTAGTAAATGTAATTTAATATTTGGTGACATGAATGGAAATTGTACTACGAAGTTTGGATAAAGGTGATTAACAAATCTGCTAAAACAAAACATTTACTTAAGTGGAGGATTTTTGAAAACCTAGGAAAGGAACAACTAAACTTACAGTTTTACTCAGGGCTCTTGTAAGATTCTGACATGTATATAAAATACAAATCAGCATTAATTGTAAAGAAAGAAGCTTGTTTTGCTTAAAAAATGATGTAACTGCGGATTGGCAGCGTCATTGTGGCAAAATTTGTTTGCCGCACAAATTACCAATTTCTCCATCTGTAAAATTTTACTGAAAACAACCAGTCAAAAAGAAACAGCGCTCAGGGCCCTTGGTGCAATTAATGTGGAGTGATCGTTATACGGTATTGTGGGTAGGTATACTACTAAATGTAAAGAGTCTGCTCAGTCAATACACAAAATCTTTGTTTATTCCAAGCCATAACAAAAGCAAAGTGTGGAATTATTATTTAAAAGCAAGCGATACCATCGCCAGAAGCTCCGGGCTATGATGCCTTTTCTCACTCAGTTCCAATGGAAGGCCATGAAGAGGATATCACAATGACAGCCTGCAAAGTGCGGTCCGCTTGTGTATACAGACTGAGTGTGCCGGCACACCGCAGATGATTTCAGGACCAGCTGCACCAGAAAGGAGCCAGCAAGGAGCGCAAGAGTGGGCGTTGACATTGACTTTGCATTTCATGTGCATGCGCTTTGTCAAGTCTAACCAATTATCTATTTCTCCATCTGTAAAATTTTACTGAGGATACATTCAATTTGATTAGATGAAGGTTGCTGGGGGAAAAAAATCTAATATTTTTTCACTTTGGGTTTTTTTGGGGTGTATTTTGAATTTATTTCATTTGGTGTCTGTTTAATTTGTTGTTTTTTTTTTTTTCCTTTTTTTAAGTAATTGATCATTATTGATGTACTGGCTCTTACATTTTTTCCCAATGTATATTTTTTCCTTTCTGTAAGGGGAATAAATGATCTGTTTTCTGGCACAAGCAAAGGTACAGGATAGTTGAAAGGATCTACTGTAACCCTCAGGAAACTTTTACAGTCCACTGCATTCTTAAAAGCCTCCAAAAACAATAATGTTTTCCTTTCCCATCAACTCCTTTGCATTTTACCAAATATTAACAATTCCAGATATTTTTTCAAAATTTCTAAAATGCCGGGGGAATAAAACAAATCTCAAATTCACCCTAAATATGACATATATAATAGCAACACAGGATTTTGTAATTCAGTATTATTATACATATGTCACTTTTCCATTTCAATCTGTGGCAAGTTATGAATGGCCCAAAAATGCTGTTTTCTTACAGCCATAGCAACCCCATAGGCATCCTGTACACTGTTTGTATACAGAACACGCCATGTTATTTTCAGTTCATGTAATCAGCGCTCTTCCATCAGTCTGTACAGGATTTTCCTTAGGCTTGCTTTGCATCATGGCACCACACAAATGTACTGCACATCTGCAGGGGTGCCAAGATGCAGGTTTTCTGTTTTCACAACACTTGATGTGTACATGATTGGATTTATTTACTAAAAGGGTAGAGACTGTAGCAAAGTAATAATGGGGCCTATGTTTACTTTGAGTTTTCAATCAATCATCAGGGAAATAAAATAAGATTTTTACTAGAACATGATTGGTGTGTTGAAGGTACCACAGTCTCACCTTTTTTAATACACTTAGCAAACCTCTTATTTGCAAAGTGAACAATCTCCATTAAATTATTTTTTTCTTCCAATGGGCACATTACAAACAAAAAAAATTACAGAAATATATGCTATGTTAGCTTATAACACATTTGCATGTTGCATTTTGCTAGAGTTGTTAAAAGTATTAACACACAATGCATGATAAGTATTTTTTCATATTCAGATCTAGCTAGGTCTACTGTTCACCTAAAAAAACTTCAGTGTCTTCTAGGATGAACTGATTATGAATTGTACTTTCTTTATTGATTTAGGATAATTGTAATTCCAATAATCAGCCTTCAGTGGCTTCTGACATACTGACATCAGATGTCTTAATATTTTTTATTACCATTCCATTCCAGGAAGATGAGATTAAACAAATTTCAATAATACAGAATTAAAGATATTTACAAGACCAACAAAATTGTTGTTATTATTATTATTATTATTATTATTATTATTTAGTAATAGCCAGAACTACAGAAGAAACAACTTTGGGAGCATTATTTTTAATATCAATAACAAGCAAGCATGACCTAAAATTAGCAGAGTTCACGAGTAACAGTAATAGTAAAAAAATTATTCTTTTGCTGAATGAGCAGTGGATGCTTAGAAAAGACTTCCAGCAGAGACATTTAGTGAATTTAGAAATGCTTGGGATAAACATAAGTCTATAAGTCTATCCTCATAAATAAGAAAAAAATTGGAACAGTTTTTATTATATCATTGTAATTATTATTATTTTTATTAATGCTATTATTATTATCATTATCCTCATTTTCACAATTGAATATACTTATGGCCGATATGTACTAAATAAACAGCAAATATTTTAAATTAAAAAAAAAATAATAATAATTTTAAGTTATTGGGGAACATAACGCTTTATAATGGAGAGGTCAAGCTACATCATTGTACATGGAAGTGTTTTTTTTGCTTTATTTTTTCTTGTGCTTGCAGTTCACAGCAGACGCTCATGTGGAAGGTTATGAGGTTATTATATGTGGCATCCAAAAGCTCTGGGTCTATGATCTTTGTCTGCCTTTAGGATGGGAACAGTTGAAATTTAGCACCATCTGCTTGGCTGGAGTTTGTCTATCAAGCTGAGCTAATGTTCACAGATTTGGTTTATGATATAGGCTAGTAATTTTATTCTAGTAAAGCAGTTTATCTGTTTTTCCAGTGCTCAGAGCAGATTACTGTGAAATACAGGCTTTCAGGAAATAGCACTGAAATGGAAGCCCTTTAGCATTTGCCCACTCAAATGTTCATTCTTTTTCTGCTGTAGGTTGACAGGACAGAAAAAATGGAAGCTGCCACTGTTAACTTATTTTTGAAAGTTGCAGACTCTGTGAATATAATCCTGATCCTGGTTTTGCTACCTAGTGAGTCACTAACCCGAAACAAGTATGCAGGGCAGGAACTCAGGCTTCACTGGTTACATGGTTGTTCCAGGCCAATGACTCACTAGGGAGAGAAGCAAAGATCAAGAGAACAGCTAAAGAAGATGGTTCATCTAAGAAGTCAGCAATGACTGTTTATTTCCACCCTCACAGGTTTTAACAGTTGACAGCTGTAGTATGACTTGTTAAATGTACAGAGCTTCTACCAAGGCCCAATCAAGCCAATATGAGTGTCACCTATTAAGATGGACAAATAATTAATAATTAATACTTCAATTTGTTGTCAATTCTGTAATCCACTTTTTTGGTTTAGAATCTGATTTAGAATAAGATTTCACCTTATTTAAAGCTAGATGGCCAGGGAGTGTACGGACCTCAATCACGCTCATACCAGCTTATGTGCCCTTCAGCACTGGTCATATGCTTTAAGCCCATAATAATTCAGACCAAAAAGTTAAAGTGTAATTCCAGCCAAAACTTTTTTTTTTGTTTTTTAGCTTAGAATATTTTGAGAAGATTTTTAAACCTCAGACAGGTTTTTGTTGATATCTGTGAGATTTCTCATCTAATAATATTTTAGTAACCATGCAGGAATCTCCTAAGAGGGTACACAGACAGCAATACAGACTTGAAGAAGTGCGAAGCATGAAAACTACAGTCTTTCGTTAGTCACAGTAGTTTTGAATAGGAATCTCTCAAACATAAAGTGGCCAATTCAAGCATTTTCACACCAATGGCTCAGGTGTCCAAAAGTGTTTCTTCCACCATATCCAGATCCTATGTAACTATAGTAACCAAATATTTACAATTCCATCTGAATTATTATTATTATTTTTTTTCATCTGATACAGTACTCTAAACTAGGGATGAGCCCGATGTTTGAGTCGAACGTAAGTTCGGCTTGAACATCAGGTGTTCACCTGTTCGCCGAACAGTGAACAATATGTGGTGTTCGCAGCAAATTCGAATGCTGCCGGAACACCGTTAAAGTCTATGGGACACTAACATGAAAAATCAAAAGTGCTTATTTTAAAGGCTTGCATGCAAGTTATTGTCATAAAAAGTGTTTGGGGACCTGGGTCCTGTCCCGGGGGACATTTATCAATGCAAACTTTTTTTAAAAAACAGCCATTTTTTCGGGAGCAGTGATTTTTTAATGCTTAAAGTGAAACAATAAAAATGAAATATTCCTTTAAATAGTGTGCCTGGGGGGTGTCTATAGTATGCCTGTAAAGAGCACAAGGAAAAATTGTCATTCAAAACTGATCGTGGCTGTAATGAATTGTCGGGTCTCTGCAATATAGATACAGATAATTTAAAAAAAGAGCATGGGATCCCCACGTCCATTACCAGGCCCTTTGGGTCTGGTATGAATAATAAGGGGAACCCCAAGTCAATTTTTTTTTTTAAATTGCGTGGGGGTCCCCCTAAAATCCATACCAGACCTTAAGGGGAACCCTGCGCTAAAATTAAAAAGAAATTGTGTATGGGTCCCCCCAAAATCCATACCAGACCCGGTATGGATTTTAAGGGGAACCCTGCGCCAAAATATTTTACACTATTTAAAAAAAAAAAATTGTGTCACTTTTATTCCTATTACAAGGAATGAAAACATCCCTTGTAATAGAAAAAAAGAATGACAGGACCTCTTAAATATGAGATCTGGTGTCAAAAAGACCTCGGATCTCATATTTACACTAAAATGCAATTAAGAAAAAAAAAATTGTCATTTCAAAAAATGATTAAAAAAATGTCCGTTTAAGAGCTATGGGAGGAAGTGACGTTTTGATGTCGCTTCCGCCCTGCAATGTCATGGAGACAGGTGGGGGCCATCTTCCCCTCACTCCACTCCATACACAGCCACTGAGAGGACCGGATCACCTCCGCAGCTGCCGATGGCTCCGGTAAGCGGCGGAGGGCACGGGAGCGTTGCGGGGGGGCCCCTCTCCCGCTGCCAATAAAAGTGATCTGTTGGCGAATCCACCGCAGAGACAACTTTTATCTTGTAGCCGACCGCCAGCCAAACACGAGGATAGCGGGGTTATGGCAAGGTAAATTTGTGCCCCATTACCAATTCGCACAGGAGGAGGCTGGGATCTGGGGGTCTCATTGTTAAAGGGGGCTTCCAGATTCCAATAAACCCCCGCCTGCAGACCCCCACAACCACCGAGCAAGGGTTGTGGGGATGAGGCCCTTGCCCCCATTAACATGTCTACCCCAAAGCACCCCCCCATGTTGAGGGCATGTGGCCTGGTACGGTTTGGGGGGGCGTTCTCTCATCCCCCCTCTTTTCCTGTGGTCTGCCAGGCTGCATGCTCAGATAAGGGTCTGGTATGGATTTTGGGGGGACCCCTACGGCATTTTTTAAAAATTTGGCACAGGGTTCCCCTTAATTTCCATATCAGACCCAAAGGGCCTGGTATGGATTTTAGGGGGTCCCCCACACAATTTTTTAAAAATTTTTGATTCGGGGTTCCCCTTATTATTCATACCAGACCCAAAGGGCCCCCATGCGCTTTTTTTCAATTATTAATTAATTCATTACAGCTGCGATCAGTTTTAAATGACAGTTTTTCCTTTAGAAATGTCATTTTGCTGTGGTACTGTTCTAAACATGGGAAAAATGTGCCACTTTACAGGCATATTATAGACACCCCCCAGGCACGATATTTAAGGAAAGGAGACAAGCTGCGCCCTAAATTGATTTAAATACTAATGTTCATGTTTGACTATGAAGGTTGAAAAGCTTTGAAAAAAATGCTAACATAAATAATAATACAATAAAACTAAGAGCTGAAATTATCTTAACTTAGGAATTAAAAGTGCCTAATTTAACTTAGGGTGTTAAAACAAAACTATATTCATGGGATGTACTGACCAAGCCCTGTTTAGAAAATATCCCAAAGTAATTTGCATTTCTAATTAGCAGTTAAGGAATATGTGAAGACTACCAATTCACAAGATACGTATAACACCCAGAATGTGAAGTGACTCCCTTATAGAACTAGCTGTGTGTGTGTGTAATTGTTTATACTGTAATAAGGACTTTACTGCCAGGGCTTATTACTCCGGCTGTGTTCATCTTGCTTAAATGAACCTTCATATACAACATCTCTTTAACATACTGTAGCTGAACATTCATTGGTATCATATAATAAACTAGTTGGCTACTACATGTTATGAAATCTATTGCTATGTACATAGTTGGTATTACATGGCTGGTATTAGTAAGATTTGGTTACACAGACCATATCAGGGCAGATTGGGTCATGTGACACTTCTCTGCCTCTTTTTGCAAAAGGTTGAGCCATCGATGCTAAAGACCAGTGCCTACTGGTCTGGACATTTGGCACTTATGGAACACAAGGAACAATAGGAGGAGGCATGTGAGGACTTTATGCAAACAATTTGCACCCCCTTCACTTATGTAAATCAAAATATTCCCTTAAAAAAATAAATTTTGCTTTGCAAAATGAGCATGCTCTTCTCCTTTCTTAAATTAACCCCACTGATTCAGCTGGATGACTACATTTTTTATCCTTTCTTGTTCTATATCCAATAAAAAGTTTAAAACAGCCTATAGTGCATAACTGAGCTTAGAGGATTTAATAGGGAAGAAAAAAAAACAAAGTTGACCAAGTGCACATCCTAGAGGAAAACATATCTAAGAATCCAAGAAAAAAATGAAAGGCACAGTAATATGGACATACACTAACCTTCTATTAACCTTTATGTTTTTAATGCACACAAACTGGGTTGTGAAAATTAAATTAAAGCGGGGTTCCACCCAAATTTTGAACAATATCTGTATGTATTCTCTTCCTTGCCTAGAGGCTGACATGCCGTTTAAAAAAATTTAAATCGCCGTAATTACCTTTTATTTTTCTATTCTTCTTTGCACTTCCTGGTTCTCCTCCCGTGGGAGTAGGCGTGTTTCTAGCCTCTCCCAGACTCCTGGGAGCTAGTCTCAGGCTTCCCAGGATGCCACTGAGCATGTGCGGGAACGAGCAGTGAATGCTGGGAGCACAGCATTCACCACATCCAGGAAATAAATGCTTGTGGGCTTCAAATGCCCACAATGAAGATGGAAACCGCCTGCAGTGAATAATATAAGTTATTCTTTCCGACGAAATCTGACACAGGCGGACATATTACACACAATATGTGAGTATGTAATGCTGAGAAGAAAAGTTTGTGAATGAACTAAAAAAAAAAAAAAAACGATAGATAGGTGGACCCCCGCTTTAAACATCATGTTGCTTTATGGCAATAAATGATGGCAATCGTCCCTTGGTGGAACCTTCCAGGAAGACTCCACCGATACAGATATCCACAATGTGAATTGTGTCACAATCCACACTGAATAAATATGTGCCTTCAACAGATTATCCTCTGACAACAGCTTTTTATATAAGTTTTCTTTTATTGGCATGGCAGTTGTTTCTCTGTGAAATGTACTTTTATTATTTTTAATTAGATCATTCTTTTACCTCCTGGTAACTTAATTTTTAAATATGCCTAATAATATTAATTTTGCCTAATAATATTGTTGGAGGGGGAAATTTTAAAACTGGATAGACTGATAGATAACTGTTGCCCACATGCATGATGTTGTTTGACAGAATAATAAAAGTAAAGTATAAAAAAAGAAGAAAGCATAGACAATGACCTCCATTAGTGTGACAGAGAGTGTAGCACTTGAGATGCATTAGATTAAGACATGCAATCACTTTTCCATCAAGACAAAGATAGCAGGCAGTAGCATTCATATAAGAAGTCAACATAAAGTCAAGAGTCCACTACCGCCCCCCCCCCCCCCCCCAAATCAATTTCAAACAGGCATAACAGGGGTGGGCTCCACAGGAAACAAAACATAAAAAAAATGTGTTTCATAGTCAAACAATCTCTAAAATACACATTTGGAAAGTGGTGAAATAATAAATGTCTCTGTTCAATCCAGCACTTGAGAACTAGGTCACCCTAACATTAAAGGGGATTTCAAGTTTAAAAAAAGTAGGCCTTCTGTAGTAGTAGAATGATTTAACATGGAGGAGCTCTTCTTCTCACAAATGGGAAAAACCTAAATTCAACAGTTCAGTAACAGTGTCATTCAGTTTCACTACGTTTGTATGATTGTGCTGTCATACCAAATTTCACCAGTAGGTGAAACTCCAGCTGAATTCTGTAGACCTGAGGTGATTGAGAACTCCTTGTTATAGCTTTGAGCAATTAGAAGAAACAGATATCTTCTATTTTGATAGATTCTCTTTAACAATGCCAATTAAAATCCTGAATTTGGCTCAGAGATCACAATCATCTAGAACATGTGTCAAACACAAGGCCCGTGGGCCAAATCCAGCCACCAGGCCATTTCATTTGGCCCTCTCACTTCTTCTGCAGCTGTGGCACCCCCCTCGTCTTTGCCCCCCTCTTGTCTCACCAGTCGGCAGCAGAAACTAGGACAAAAATTCTCCACCAGATCCTGCACTTCTCCATGCGGACGCAGCATCCCCTTGTCTCCACCTACCTAGTCTCAGCAGCTGATTCCAGCCCTCCTCTGGCCCTCCTCCAGACACTGCACTTTCTGCTTCCCAGCTCTGCTCCCAGCTTCTTCCCAGTAGCAGCAGCACATAGTAAGGGGGTGCACTGTGATATGAGGGATGGTGGGGGACTCTTGACAATTTCCATTGCCCTTCCTTGATACTGGAGCTCTTACCTTAACTTACCGGTATCTATATTTATTTGTTTTACCGACTAATGGATGCATCCATTCCTGATGAAGTGTCTTTACACGAAACGCGTAACTAGGATGCAACCTCATTTTAGTTATTCATCTTTGTAATTATCAACTCCCTTATTATTTGCTATTCTCTTACACAGAGTACACATTCCATACATTGTTAACTGGAATGTGTTGCCATTTTGGTTTTAAGGTTGTATACACATGAACTATCTGAATATGTTTTTATATGTCATTTTCATATGTCTATGAACTGTACTTCTTTCAACATTTACATTACATAGTGGCTTTTAATGTACTGCATACTGAGTGTGATTCTATACCCTCTTTTATGTGAATAAAGTCATTTAGTCATTATATATTTTGTCTTGTTTAGCTGCCACTTGCCTCATACAAAGTCCCAACGCCCCCTTGGCTTATACTCGAGTCAAGCACTTTTCTGCAGCAAAAAATGTCATTTTCTGAACTGACTTGGGGCCCTGTATCTTGGGGCTACTTGGTGCTAGGAACCCCAAATTTGGTTTGCAAACCTAGTGAAACTAGTACCACAACATATGCAAAGCTGGGGTTCCTAGCACCAAGTTGCCCCGAGATATGGGGCCCCAAAATTGGTTCAGAAAATGTCATTCTGTGCTGCAGAAAAGTGCTTGACATTTTCTGAACCGATTTTAGGGGCCCTGTATCTCGGGGCCACTTGGTGCTAGGAACCCCAGCTTTGGATATATTATGGCGCTAGTTCCACTGGGTTGGCACACCAAATTTGGAGTTCCTAGCACTAAGTGGCCCTGAGATACGGGGCCCCAAAATCGATCAACCGTGTCCATCTGCAGCAATGTCATTTCAGGACCCTTTGGGTCCAGAGACCCCAAATTTTGGCTGCAGCTAGGAGGCATCTAGGAACCCTTAACTACCGAGCTTGAAGTTCAGGGGACCTATGGCTGCAAATGGGCACAGTGAGGCATGCAAATGAGCACAGTGAGGCTGCAAATGGGCATTGTTGACAATCTTTTCCACTTACAGTAGCTGCGCATGTCTCACCCTAGGCTTATACTCGAGTCAATACGTTTTCCCAGTTTTTTGTGGTAAAATGAGGTGCCTCGGCTTATATTCGGGTCGACTTATACTCGAGTATATACGGTAATAACTATCTATCTATCTATCTATCTATCTATCTATCTATCTATCTATCTATCTATCTATCTATCTATCTATCTATCTATCTATCTATCTATCTGTCATGAGATATATACATATATACACATATATATTTAATAGCTATCTATCTATATATCTATCTAGTTGACAGGTTCTGAGAAACTATTTTCAGACACTTGTGCCACAGCAGATAAACATATAAAATTATAATAATGCGTACTAGTTGGCACATTTTTTATGTCCTTGCTTAGCAGGACTTCTCAGCTTGAGGTTGCACTACACAGAGTAATACTGGATTGTCACATCCAAGCTGATTTTAGAAGGTTTTTAGCCTCAAGCCAAACAAGAGGAGTTTTCTGCTGTCCGCTGTGCTGACAGCAGCTGTAAGCCTCTCCAAATGCATTTGCTATGCTTCTTGATTCAGTGATTCCTGTTTTGACCAACTTAGGTGTGGCATGTCAAAAGTTTTTTTGACGTTTGTCTCCTATTAAGCTGGCAAAGTACGATGCTTGATCAGGAAAAATTAATGCACTCTTGTACAGGTTTGGTTGGAGTTTACTGTGCTGATTTAAGACATTTTACTTTGAAAACTGAAAAAATTTGTTTTAGGATATTAAAGAAGGTTAGCTAATAGACACATGTAAATTGTACTTATCTTTTTTTCCCACATGGCTATGAACTGCTAATTTTCAGTCTCTTGGCAAGAACTTCTGCTTTGTTCATTCAAGTCAATGCAAAAATCATATGAGACACACTCTGTACAGTCAGGTGAAGAGTTTTGTACTTGGCTTGAAATAGACAATTCGCAACAAGCACAGCCAATTCTACCTGGAGGGATGCAGAATCTGCAGTGTCCACCGAAGCAGAAAAATACAGGAATGTAGGAAGGTTAAGGCTAAACTCAAAGCTGAAGTTTATAAAAAAAATCCTTTAGTTTCATCACTTACCTGCAATGAAGTATGTTGGGCAGACAGTTGGATCCTGGTGAACTCTTTATTTCAGGGATGCCCAGTCCCTGTCTCTGAACTTTTGGTGCTGCAATGGTTAACAGCTTTGGATCTTCAGACTGAACAACAGTACAGATGGTCTAAAGGGGACATGCCCTTTCGTTCATCCTCTTCCATTGAAAAAAGTTATTTCACTGAACACACTGTCTGTGACATGATCTGTGGATGGGGGGAAGTCTAATCAGTCACAGGATTCTCTCTCCCATTCACAGACCATGTTACAGGCAATGTAATGAAAGAAAGAACTTTTTTTTGATGCAGGAGGAGGTTGTGTGTCCCTGTTGGACCATTTGTATTGATGTTCTGCCTGAAGACCCTAAAGCTATTAACCATTGCAGCACACCAAGTTAAGGAACAGGAAGAGAACAGGCATCCCCATAGTGAATATTTCTAGATGATCTAACTGTCTGCATGTCATGGTGAATATTTTATTACAGGTAAGGGATGTGAGGGATGTCACTAAAGCTCTAGGGTATTTTTTGATGCAGCAAGAGGGAGCGTGTCCCTGTTGGATCATCTATACTGGTGTTCTGCCTGAAGCTAATGATCATTGCAGGACCACATGTTCAAGAACAGGAAGAGGGCAGGCATCCCTGCAGTGATGATTTCTAGAGGATCTAACTGTCTGCATGTTGTTGGGCATCCTTTATTACAGGTAAGGAATGTGAGGGATGTGACTAAAGCTCTAGGGTATTTTTTAAGCTAAACTACAGATTTATTAGCATTTCAAGGCTGCCTTACATGACCCAGTACACCACAATTTTCTTGGCAGAGGAGGCAACTAATATTTCTGTGTGTATTTTCTTTTAATTACCCACTCAAAACCCCACTAAAGTTGGTTTGCTACTCACCATACTCAGATGTCGGTACATGCCCCTTTAACCTCTTTTTCCATAACCTTCTGGGTTCCTGAACTTGCCCACTGATTATAAATTCCTCAGTTTCCCTCCCTCAGCAACTCAATACCCAGTGAGGCAGTGATAGCTGGGCATGCGATCTTCAGCCAGGTGAGAGGTTCTCCACTGTCAGAACAAGTATGCTGGCTGCTGGACAAGGCCCTAATATTAAGCAGTGTCTTTGGAAAACTCAGCAACTGTAGGAATGCCCTCCCCAATTGCTACCAGAGTACTGCAAATTGAATGCTGTAGCCCTTTGTCATTGGATCCGTCCAGCTGTTCACCTGTGTTACCAGAGTTTCCCCAAACATTGCTGGTTATAGTAGTGATTTCCAGCTAGATTTTCTGTTGCTAAAAAGTCTAACAGAGATTATGCTATGCAGTCACATGTTACCCTGATTGAGCCACAGAGACGTAGCTGTGACAAGCCCATGTGTGCAGAGGTGGCACTTTAATTAGGCAAATTAGGCGGTCGCCTAAGGCCTCGCATTCAATGGGGCCTTGCGGCCTCCTAATTTGCCTGTGATCAATCACCAGGGTGGCATTCCGCCATCTCCGGTGCTGCCTTATGCTTTCTGGTCATTGCGGTAATTTTTCAATACAGAAGCCGGGCTTCTGCAGAAGTGACAGCACAGCTCTCCGGGCAGCTGCACTGAACCCTCCCCGCCTTGATGCAGCTGGTGTAATATACAGGAAGCGGGGAGGGATCTGACATCGCAAGTGTCAGGCTGCTCAGGCATCCTTCTAGATGCTGCACTTGCTGGTGCCTGCAGCATCTCACATGCCAGTTGCCGCCCAGAGTAACAGAGTCGGGGACGCTTTTCCTAGGCTCCTCCTTGGCTCGTGACAGGCCAAACGAGAAGGAGCCAAGGAGATAGAACATCTCCGTTTGCACATAGAGCCTTAGCCCGCGCTGTATCTGAGGTCTGTGTTGGAACATTTATGGGGGGAGGAGAAAGAAGAGGATTTATGGCAGGTGAAGACAATTTGGGGGAGGACTTTTGCTGGAAGAGTAATGGTGATCCTGTGTAGGATGAGGATTTGGTGGAGTCAGTTTTTATTTAAAGTGGCTGGTGTGAAATGCAGTTCTGAACTGTTCCTTCTGTACATAGCATGCACCTTATCTCTGCTCTTTCTCTCTATCTCCTTTTATTTCTTTCTTTCCCTCTTTCTTTATTTCTTTCTCCCTCCCTTCCGCTTTCCTTCTCCCTCCTTCCACCCCTCTCTTTTTTTTCTTTCTTTCTTCCTCCCTCTACCCCTTTATTTTCTTTCTTTCTCCCTCCATCCCTCCTTTTTTCTTTCTCCTTCCATCCCTCTCTCCTTTTTAATTTTTTTCCCCCTCAATCCCTCTTTCCTTTATTTCTCTCTTTCTTTTTCCATCTCTGTCTCTCCCTCCCTTCTTCTCTCTTCATCCCTCCATCCGTATACAGACCAGGATCCCCCAGTTTCACTTCAGTTCTCCTCTACCTATCCCTCATTTCCTACCCACCCCCCCTTCTCCCCTACCCAATGGTTTCCACTCCCATTCCCCATTCCCACCCCCATTTTTTTCAGGGGTTAGGGAAGAACCCCAAGGCAGAGCATCTTATTACTGCTGCTGCTTATGTGGGTGTGATGTGTACTGTGCCAATCCCTGCTGACCCTCCTCTCCTATTAATCCCATGTGATTGGTACAGTACACATCCCACCCACACAAGCAGCAGCAGTAATAAGATTCTCCACCTCAGGGTTCTTCCTGAACCCTTGCAAAGGGCGTCAGTGGGCCCTCATGTCTAAATTTTGCCTAAGGCCTCACAAAGCCTAGAGCCACCTCTGCATGTGTGTGCAGTTTTTTTTTATCTGTTTTGCATTATTCTGCAGTGTATGCATGTTCTTTGCCATTTTGATCCTGTTTTGCATTATTGATTCTAATTTTGCATCTGTTTAGTAAACTGCAAGTTCCAGTTACTCTCTGTCTGATCATTTGGCCGATTAGCAATCCTGCTACAGTCTATACTGTTTATTCAGCAAACCGTGAAAACAGAGATCATGATGTGCAAAGTGAGGTAAGCCAAACCATTTAGGACAGAAACTCTCTCTACATTTTAATACTGCCAATATGCCCATTCCTTTCTCTAAAATGAAAATAAAAAGTTTTGCCTGGAGTTCGGCTTTACTCCATAACACTCAATCAGATGTTAGTTTCCTGTAATAAAATCACCAGATCATTTAAAAGAGGATTTTTGATTATTACAATAAGTAACTGTATTTGGAAAACCTCATTACTTTTTATTACAGCTTTATTAAAATTAAACTTTACCCTCTCTAACAACTTTAAAAAATATTTCTCCCATCCGTCTTATCTAACAGAATTATCTTTTTTTTGTGGGGGGCCAGAAGTACATAGAAACATAGAAAAGTGACAGCAGAAAAAGACTGAGTAGACCATCAAGTCTACCCTATTTTCTTTTCTTTTTTTATACATGTTTTGTTTTTATTGTTTTTGTGTTAAAGGGTTTGTAACCCTACATTATGATTTTCTGCCAGCCCCCTATTTTAAGCTGTCATCCTGCACTGTGTAATTGTTTGTTAAAACTGAAGCCTCTAAATACCTGCAGTTTTTTTTTATTTTAGTATTTTACTAACAGCAACAAGTGGGGGGGCAGAGACACAGACTTCCAAGCTGACAGGCAGGGAGGGAAGGGGGAGAGGACAAAGGAGCACAGAGGAGAACTGCTGATGACGGAGGCCTGTAAACTGACCACGGTGTCAGGGTTTAGAAGCCATTATAAAACATGGTCAGTTTACAGGAGGGAGGGCAGAAACTGGCAGGATCAGCCAGATATTTTACAGCTTCTAGAGGGGCAGATTAGACAGCACAAGCACTATGCTGTTTAACCTGCTATAAGGGAACAGGATATATTTTTTTTTAGGGTTACAAACACTTTACCTTTATGTCTGAGTATAGATCTATGTTTGTCCCAAACATCTTTGAATCCACTTACTGTTGATTGGCTCACTACTTCTGCTGACAGTTTATTCTAAACATCAACTACCTTTTCAATAAAATAATTCTTTGTAAGATTATTTTTTAACTTTCCACCAGTTAGTTTGAGGTCATGTCCCCATGTTCTTGATTTTGGTTTTATATTGAAAAAACTGCCATCCTAAACCTTATTCACCCCTTTCCCTTCTTTCCTCCAGACTGTACATATTAAGTTCCTGAAGTCGCTCTCAGCATGTTTTATCTCTCAAACCTTTCACCAATTTTGTTACCCGTCTCTGGACTCGTTCTATCTTATCAATATGTTTTTGTAAATGAGGTCTCACTAAAGATCTTATATAGGAGAATCAGAACCTCCGTCCTCCTGCTGGTGATCCCTCTAATGATGCATGCTAGAATTCTATTCACTTTTCCCACTGCCTAGTCACATTGTTTGCTCACGCTGAAATCATCTGACATAAGCACCCTCTAATCTTTTTCTTCTGTAGTGCTGGCTAACACTATACCCCCAATGTTGTACTCTGTTAAGGGAGGGATTCTTTTTCCCTAGGTGCATTATTTTACATTTAGAAACATTGAACTGCAGTTTCCACTGCTTTGACCAATCTTCCAGCAATGCCAAATCATATTCCATGTTACAGACACCTCCAGGGATATCAACCCTACTACACACCTTTGTTTCACCAGCAAAAAGAAATCAACCCTACTACACACCTTTGGATATCAACCCTACTACACACCTTTGGATATCAACCCTACTACACACCTTTGTTTCACCAGCAAAAAGACATACCTTGCACCAACAAAAAGACAAACCTTTAGTTATATCATTTACATATAGATTATATAAAACAGGACCTAGTATAGAGCCTTGTGGTACACCACTAGTGATTAGTCTCTGTTCCAAGTGAACCCCATTTACCACCACACTCTCCTTTAGCCAACTGCATATCCATTGTACCTTTTTCTGGCCTAGGCTAGATGTAAATGTTTGCCTGCATCCTCTTGGGATATCCATGTCATGGGTCCCAGAGGGCCATGGGTGCACTACAGTGCATGCGCCATGCCATGCTGCTGGAGGGGGCGACTGTCTATTCATTGTTTTTGTAGCCACTCCATCGATGAAGCGGTGTGGTATATGAGCATCATCACGGGGATGATGCACAATCTGGAAGAGGCAGTTGTCCCACCTGGCAACATCAAAAGAAGATGACGGTGTGGGCTGGGTATGCCCCAGCACAGAAGTGATTCCCTGGGCAACACTGCTGGATCACCAGGCTTGTGAGTATGTTTTTGGGAAACAACCTGGTTATACAGGTAAGCAGGGAGAGGAAAAATAGGAAGGGGGAAGTTGAGTTCCTCTTTAAGTCAGCATTTATGTTAATTTTACAGTAAAGAGATGTGCAGCTTTCCAGAGCAACCAATCAAATATACTTTTTTATCATTCTATGTGTAATTAGTCTTTCAGAAAATGCTTAGTGACTTTTGATTCATTACATTTCACCCAATGCTTTAATATTTTAAAATATGTACATAAACATGATTTACTTTACTTGTCAAAAGAGCAATATACAAAGTACAGTCATTTAAAGCTGATGTTTTTTTTTTTTTTCATAGTTTTGACTGCTGTAAAGATGAAAGGTGATATTTGGCTGGCTGGTCAAGTGGGAGGGTTTAATCACGGCTTTATTAAATAGACCTCTAAATGTTTTTATATATTTAGGTTGGAAATTGAGCTCCATTAGCTGAGAAAATGCATTGAACATTTTCTTCTCAAAAAAGTTAGAGGTTGTCATTTGTTTTTGGTAACTTTACAGTAGCATAATGTCTCTGCCTTTCTTTGTGACACTTTTAAAAAGCAAGCAGAACTGTCGGGTAAATCATTGCTGGCTTTAATGTAGTTTTTTTTTTTTTGTGGTTGAATGATGGGTCATGTAAAAGTCGACATGTTCAGTTTATTGCCATGGAGCACTACGTAAACAGAAAACTTTACAAGTACCCATGGCAACTGCTGCCACGGCAACTAAATGTCATTGTTTGGGGAAAGAACTTAGTATACCAAATAATTCTGAGTTGAAACATTTTAACGTGGTTTTGAAGTAAAAAAAAAAAAAATGCAATTCTAAGGCAAGACAGAATTCAACCTACAGCTATCAGTGGTTATAACAAGCATAAGACTGAGAGGTTGACTTCTGCACGTCAGTGCCAAATTCAATGCTTTGCATGTAGGGCATCAGATCGGTGGGGTGATAGTGTTTATACACTTGATACTCACACTGACTTTTCAATTTGCATCCTGTCAAAGGTGAAAAGTATGTATAAGCTCCTGTAAATAAGCCTGGCAATGCAAGATGATTTCTCAAAAATATAAATGCACATGTTCCCCCACGGAAACAGGCAAGCTTGATTTCCAACATAAAACCGAGTCACATGAATTTAAAAATGTAATAATTTTATGTAACATTTTTGGAGTTTTAAAGGCTGCATGTTTTCTTTTTCATTTAGTTAAAGTATATGTGAACCCTCACCTTTGTAAAACAACCCATTCAGTTTAAAATAGAAACAAAAGACAAAACATTTATGTATACATATAAAAAACATTTTTTTCCCATTTTTTGTAAGTGATCACATTCCCTCTGTTCTTAGCTACATAAAGATTTCAGAGAGCTGGGGTAGAAGAAACAGCAGCTCATTGAATTTCCCAGTGAATGGCTTTGTAGGGGGAGGGGGGCAGGCTGAGTTCTTAGCACAGCTAGAAAACTGACTACGCTGTGCTCCCCTGCTTAGTGCGGACAGCTTTTAACAGGAAAGCAGAGGACCTGACAGGAACATCAGGGATTTCACACAATGGAAGAAATACAAAGAGAACAGGATACGTTTTCCTACAAGTACATGGTACAGTAGGCACATATCAAGATTATAAAATGCTGGGTTTACACACTCTTTAATTTATTTTGATATTAGGTTATTAATTCATCATTGTATCTGTTTTAACTACTTGTCTACAAGGACAACATTTACATTTTTACACATGGTAGAACATTTTTCTGGAAAATGACTTTGAGCCCCCTAATATGTATATTATGAAAGCAGAAGCCCTATAAAATAAAATGGTGGCAGTTGAAACTTTTTATGTTACACAATATTTGCACAACTGTTTATCAAACACAAATTATCAGGAAATAAATACACTAAGTTCACACTGGCACAAAAGAGGTTGTAAAGGTTTGTTTTTTTAAATAACAAACATGTTATACTTACCTCCTCTGTGCACGGGTTTTCCACAGAGTGGCCCTGATCCTCCTCTTCTGGGGTCCCCCAGCAGCACTCCTGGCTCATTCTCTACTCAAGTGCCCCCACTGAGAGCCACATTTCATGGGGGCACGCGTGTGGGCTTTTTCCTGAAGGCAGACAGCAGGACTCGGCCCTCACCCACCGTCTCCTGTGTCACTGGATTTAATTGACAACAGTGGGTGCCAATGGCTCCTGCTGCTATCAATCTATCCAATGAGGACCTGAGACAGCGGCTGGAGCTGCTGGGCTCATCCCTGTCGCTGGAAAGATTGGGTTCAGGTAAGTAAAAGGGGGGCTCTGGGGGGCTGCTGCACTACAGAAGGTTTTTCACCTTAATGCATAGAATGCATTAAGGTGAAAAACCCTGAGGGTTTACAACCCCTTTAAAAGCAGGCATTTGAGGGGCCCCTTAAATGCCTGTGCAAATGATACAATGGACAGCACACAGTGCTGTTCACATTATCAAAACATGAAGCATTAGCGTTGCGGTGCTTCACTTCAAAATTTAAGCCTTATGTCAAACCAGGAAGTATTTGAAGACTTTTAATGCCTCCCATTCAAGTCTATAGTAGTGCTTCGCAAGTGCTCTGGCAGGCTTTTGTGGCATGGGACGTTAAGATTAGTTTATTTCCTGTAATGGAATAGGCATTTGTGGAGCGGTTTTAATGAGCCTTAACACTTCAAAACTGCACATAGGGTGATTGGGGAGCATTTTTAACTTGTAATGCTTGTAAACCGCCAGTCTAACGCCCATACAAAAACTCATTGACGCCAGTCTAACGTCCGTCTAACGTCCGTACTAAAGCTCATTACCGCGTCTAACACCCAAATTAGCACTATAGGAGCATTTGTTAAGCATTAGAAATTTAGTCAAGTGTGAACAAGTCCTAAATGAGTTTTAGTGCACGCAAATACAATAAAATACCTATTTTTTTGCAAAATATAAAAGATGAGGAAAATGAGTAAATAGATACCTAACATGCCAAGCCATGAAATTGTGAAAAACAACGGTACCTAAAATTGTCCGTAAGTGGCGCTTTAAAAGCCTTTACAGGTCACTAGTAGGTATGGGCGAACGGTTCAGCCCAAGGATAAGTTCGGGCCAAACCTTGGTTGTTCGGCAAACAACGAACATTATGCGGTGTTCGCGGCAAATTCGAAAGCCGCGGAACCACGTTAAAGTCTATAGGACACTAAGTGACAGCTAGTACAGGGAACTTCTCCCCGTACTGCTGTCACAGAGGAGGGGGGGATCGGGTAGCGGCTGCAGCATTGGGAACATGTTATATGTTCCACCCTAAAAACAGATGGAACATATAACATGTTCCCAAAGCTGAACTTATCCTTTAACCGGTTCCCGACCGCTGCACGATGATGTACGTCGGCAGAATGGCACGGCTGGGAAAATGGGCGTACCTGTAATTCCCCGCCGTGCCATTGCGTGTGCGCATCGGCCGGGAGCTCCGTGAGTCGTGGGTCCCGCGGATACCCGCGATCGCCTCACGGAGAGGATGAACGGGGAGATGCTGATGTAAACAGCATCTCCCCGTTCTGCCTAGTGACAAGTGTCACTGATCACTGCTCCCTGTCATCGGAGCAGTGATCAGTCTAGTGACACATACAGCCCCTCCCCCCTAGAGTTAGAAAACACTCCCCTAGTACTGATTAACCCCTCCCCGCCCCCTAGTGGGTAACCCCTTCACTGCCAGTGTCATTTACACAGTAATCAGTGCATTTTCAATCACACTGATCACGGTATAAATGTCAATGGTCCCAAAAATGTGTCAAAAATGTCCGACATGTCCGCCATAACGTCGCAGTCACAATAAAAATCGCTGATCGCCTCCATTACTAGTAAAAAAAAATTATTAATAAAAATGCCATAAAACTATCCCCTATTTAGTAAACGTTATAACTTTTGCGCAAACCAATCAATAAACGCTTATTGCGATTTTTAATTACCAAAAATATGTAGAAGAATACGTATCTGCCTAAACTGAGGAATATATTTTTGGGGGATATTTAATATAGCAAAATGTAAAAGATAATGCGTTTTTTTCAAAATTGTCACTCTTATTTTGTTTATAGCTCAAAAAATAAAAATCGCAGAGGTGATTAAATACCACCAAAAAAAAGCTCTATTTGTGGGAAAAAAAGGACGTCAATTTTGTTTGGGAGCCATGTCGCACAATCGCGCAATTGTCAGTTAAAGCGACGCAGTGCTGAATCGCAAAAAACGCTCTGGTCAGGAAGGGGGTAAATTCTTCCGGGGCTGAAGCTGTTAAGTCAGTAACATTATCATAATATACTGAAGCCAAAATAAAGAAGATTATAGATGCCATTTAAACATAGATTTCTTGAAATTTTACAGTATAAAGAATCAAGTAAGTTACATAGTTACATAAGTATAACGGTTCAGTATAAAATAGTTGCTTGGTCTACCTGCAGATAAATCCAGAATGCACTTAGAAAAAATGCTCTATAATCCAGAGCACTAACTCTGAAATGACAAGCTCAATAGGCACACTAAAATAAATCTAAGGAACTGATTTATGATGAGGCATTTAATCCCCTAACAAAAAGCAATCTAATACCCAAGTAAGATTCATAAACAAACCAATTCTGTAACATTAAATCCCTTACACCAAGAGGGACTTGTTAACTTTGAAAACAATACATTCCTTGCTGGATATACTGTAAGTGTATAGAAAAAAATGTGCACTATGAATATTCAAACTAAATTTCACTTGCTATACAGCTAGGGACATACACCATATATAATAAACTAGTACATGAAAGATTACTATCAGCATTGAAAGGTATACTTTTTTTTGCTGAAATATCTCCATGGGATTCAAAGAGCTACTGTAGCAATAGACATATATCCCTCCCTTGCCCCTAGACATTTAAGCATAATCAGTAGATGGTAGTTTGTTTTCATTTCAAAGTTTACTATAAATACAAAAGGAAGTATATGATATGACTGCAATAAATGTAAATGTTTGGGAGGAACAGACATCCAGCCAAAGCAAAATAACATTATGCAGTCTTTTCTGGTTTCACCTACTAATCCTCGAAACGTCAACTCTTGGCCAATGTCATGTACAAGACATCTAAGTGGCATCTCCTGAAAGTATTCTCACTGCAAATAATGTGAGCTCATCAACTGAGTTTTTAAAATATATTTTGGTTTGTGTAAATATAAATTATCATGTATATATAGCATGTATTATTTTTTCTAGCCAGCGGGTGGAGCTTAGGGTCCTTCACAGTAAGCAGAGCTTCTCATAGCATCAGTGATGCAATAGCCAGTTGTTTACTGCAGCTGCAGCAATATGTCAGCTGAATTAGTTATCAGATGTGTGACTCATCCTTCAGCTGGAAAGGAAATAACTTTTAACTTTTGCTATGCTGTGCATTTAGCTAAATCATAGTGCTCTGGGTATTCTTGTCATGTACTGTCATGTAGTGATATATATATATATATATATATATATATATATATATATATATATATATATATATATATATACAATGGGGACGGAAAGTATTCAGACCCCCTTAATTTTTTCACTCTTTGTTATATTGCAGCCATTTGCTAAAATCATTTAAGTTCATTTTTTTTCCTCATTAATGTACACGCAGCACCCCATATTGACAGAAAGACACAGAATTGTTGACGTTTTTGCACATTTATTAAAAAAGAAAAACTGAAATATAAATATAGAAATACCACATGGTCCTAAGTATTCAGACCCTTTGCTCAGTATTTAGTAGAAGCACCCTTTTGATCTAATACAGACATGAGTCTTTTTGGGAAAGATGCAACAAGTTTTTCACACCTGGATTTAGGGATCCTCTGCCATTCCTGCTTGCAGATCCTCTCCAGTTCTGTCAGGTTGGATGGTAAACGTTGGTGGACAGCCATTTTTAGGTCTCTCCAGAGATGCTCAATTGGGTTTAAGTCAGGGCTCTGGCTGGGCCATTCAAGAACAGTCACAGAGTTGTTGTGAAGCCACTCCTTCATTATTTTAGCTGTGTGCTTAGGGTCATTGTCTTGTTGGAAGGTAAACCTTCGGCCCAGTCTGAGGTCCTGAGCACTCTGGAGAAGGTTTTCTTCCAGTATATCCCTGTACTTGGCCGCATTCATCTTTCCCTCCATTGCAACCAGTCGTCCTGTCCCTGAAGCTGAAAAAAACACCCCCACAGCATGATGCTGCCACCACCATGCTTCACTGTTGGGACTGTATAGGACAGGTGATGAGCAGTGCCTAGTTTTCTCCACACATACCACTTATAAGTAAGGCCAAAAAAGTTCTATCTTGGTCTCATCAGACCATAGAATCTTATTTCTCACTATCTTGGAGTCCTTAAGGTGTTTTTTTAGCAAACTCCGTGTCGGGCCACTCTGCCATAAAGTCCCGACTGGTGGAGGGCTGCAGTGATGGTTGACTTTCTACAACTTTCTCCCATCTCCCGACTGCATCTCTGGAGCTCAGCCACAGTGATCTTTGGGTTCTTCTTTACCTCTCTCACCAAGGCTCTTCTCCCCTGATAGCTCAGTTTGGCCGGACGGCCAGCTCTAGGAAGGGTTTTGGTCATCCCAAATGTCTTCCATTTAAGGATTATGGAGGCCACTGTGCTCTTAGAAACCTTAAGTGCAGCAGAAATTTTTTGTAACCTTGGCCAGATCTGTGCCTTGCGACAATTCTGTCTCTGAGCTCTTCAGGCAGTTCCTTTTTCCTCATGATTCTCATTTGCTCTGACATGCACTGTGAGCTGTAAGGTCTTATATAGACAGATGTGTGGCTTTCCTAATCAAGTCCAATCAGTATAATCAAACACAGCTGGACTCAAATGAAGGTGTAGAACCATCTCAAGGATGATCAGAAGAAATGGACAGCACCTGAGTTAAATATATGAGTGTCACAGCAAAGGGTCTGAATACTTAGGACCATGTGATATTTCAGTTTTTCTTTTTTAATAAATCTGCAAAATTGTCAACAATTCTATGTCTGTCAATATGGGGTGCTGTGTGTACATTAATGAGGAAAAAAATGAACTTAAATGATTTTAGAAAATGGCTGCAATATAACAAAGAGTGAAAAATTTAAGGGGGTCTGAATACTTTCCGTCCCCACTGTATGTATATATATATATACACATATACATATATACATTGCATGAATGCTGTGCTGGAACAACCTGCAATTGTCTCACAACTAGCCAGAAGGCTGAATGTTTTGCTCCGTACTGGATTCTATTGACACAGATGCAATAGATCCAATGCAGGCGAAACCTCTTTTGCAGCTGACCTCTATAATAGGGATCTAAAAGTGAGAGAGAGGGAGAAAGAAAGAAGAGATAGAAAAAAAGGAGATAGCACTTGTAATAAAATAAATAAATAAAATTGATCCAATATATAACAGTTTCCCTTTAATGATCACAGGTACTTTGTAAACCATCTAAAAGACTTCCATGGTGGTTTTGTGCTGCTCCCTAGATCTATCACCGCCTATGTATATAATATAACTTGGTACTGATATTTATAGGTAAAGTTGGTCCAGGGAATATCCGATTGCCTCTCAGGGGATCAGGAAGGAATTGTTTCCCCTGCTGTAGCAAATTGGATCATGCTTTGTTGGGGGTTTTCACCTTCCTCTGGATAAACTGTGGGTATAGGATTGTGTATATGCGATTGTATGTTTTTTTTTTGCTTTTTTTTTTCTAGATGGACTTGTGTGTTTTTTCAACCTGACTAATGCCGCCTACACACGATCGCACATTCCGACAATAAAATCCATGTTTTTTTTCCGACGGATGTCGGCTCAAACTTGACTTGCATACACATGGTCACACAAATCTTGTTGGAAATTCTGAACGTCAAGAACGCGGTGACGTACAACACGTACGACAAGCCGAGAAAAATGAAGTTCAATAGCCAGTGCGGCTCTTCTGCTCTATTCCGAGCATGCGTGGAACTTTGTGCGTCGGAATTGGTGTACAGACGATCAGAATTTACGACAACGGATTTTGTTGTTGGAAAATTTGAGATCCAGATCTCAAATTTTGTTTGTCGGAAATTCCGATGGAAAACGTCTGATGGAGCCTACACACGGTCGGAATTTCTGACAAAAAGCTCCTATCGAACATTTCCCGTCACAAAATACGACCGTGTGTACGCGGCATAACTATGTAACTATGTTCAATTTCTTAAAATAAGGTTGAAAACCTTGGGTATGGCAGGATTTTAATGGCAGAAAAACATGTATAATTAAAATATAAAGTTGATTACAAAATCATATCTTTAAAACCAGACATTTATATTTAAAATTCGTGTTCATGATCCAGTCAACCTTACAGAGGCATATAAACTTATATCCAATGATATACTTGAACAGTGTCTTTCTTATATTGCATTTCTCCGCAAAACTCAATGCGTTTGGTCCACTTGACTCTACCCAGTAAAGCTAATAAGCTCCTGATGAAGTGGACCAAAGTCAAGGAAATACGCTAAGTTTTGCGTATCATGAACACAAATTTTAAATATCAATGTCTGTTTTGGTTTTAAAGATGTGATTTTGTAATCAACATTATATTTTAAATACACATGTTTTTGTGCTGTTAATATCCAACCATACCTAGGGGCTTTTCCACCCGTTTTAAGAAATTGGATATTGTATTCAGGGATGTGTCACTTAGAGGCCAATCAAAACTACTAAAATGCCACCACCTATGGATGGGGCTCAGTAGGTGAACACATTTAGGCTGGCTGGTTGTTTTTTTATTCACATAGGTTATATAGTGTTTTAAAAGCTCAGTAGGGTAAGCCATAGAAAAAAAAAATCCTTTGCAGAGGCTTTTTTTTTTTACTTCCAAAGAGTAACTAGATATATACTACATCTACTTAGAACTCCAGTAGTCTAATATTTCACTGTTCTTAGGCTTTCCCTGGACATTCCACATAAATTAAGCTTAAAGTTTAAGTTTACCTTTACAAAAATCTGTGTAAGGTGACCTTACACTGGACCCCTGACTCCCGCCCCACCCCTCACCCCCCTCTGGTCCCGCTGTGCTGGAGTCCCGCCGTTAGAAGCCAACATGATGCTTCATAGACCTGGAGATTTGAAATCCAGCAGGTTGATCTCCTATCTGTATTGCTTAACCAGTACAAACCAGAGTGGTTCTAATTGGTCAGCACCGTCACATGGATGGTGCTGACAAATCAGAATGCATCTAGCCCATCCTGTCAGTACTGCAAGAAGAGAAGAGAAAGCTGCAGGGATTTCTGCTTTCCAGGACTGGTGAAGAAACATGCTGGTGTCTGACAGCAGAGGATCGCCGGACTCCAATACAGCAGGATTGAGGGGGGAGGGGAGGGCGTCCAGTGTAAGGTCACTTTACAGAATTTATTTTAAAAAATCTACCATATACAGTCACTATTGTGATGTCAGTCACCTTTATATGATAATAAAATCTTTTTGTCTACCTCTAATGCTTTGTGCTTGTCCACTGCCATGTATGTTCTTCATAAGATGTCCATCAGGATAGATCAAGGCTATAAAACATGAAGTTCCGCACATGAGGGTTTAAATGATTTGTCCAAAAACACATTGTAACTCAAAACAAATAATCAGAAATAAGTTTTTTTTAGTCTCTAAATTATAAGCTGTTCTGATTGGTTGGCTCATGATACTGAACATCATAGGTATATGTACTGTATCATTAGGGATAACTACACCCGGCAACAAAAATTGTTGTAAATTCCTTGAAAAGCCAACTGGAATCATAGGCAACCATTAACCACTATTATACGCCCCAAAAACTAAAAATTGCAGTATTTTTACTTTTTTTTTAACTTTGTATTACTCCTTATCACGTGACCCCAATCCCCCAGCATTGATAAACATAATGCACCGGGTGGGCCTGTACATTCTTGTTTAGTGCCCATATTCATGAGAAGGCATGTGATGTGCATAAGTCACAAAAAGGCGGGACTGAGTGGGGTAGAGCAGAGCTAGGTGGTTAGGGAGAACCGGCACTGACAACGCTAGAGGAGCATGTGCCATGCATAAGTCACAAGGGGAAAATGAGAGGAGGGTCTGAGTGGGGCAGAGAGATGCTAACTGGCTGGGAAGAGCTGGGACCAACAACAATACACGGAAGCGCCAGCGAGCAGCCACATTCAGCTACACAAACCATCCATTGTTGGTCCGAGAGATGAAGACTCTTGAGTGGCTTCATTATATAGTTAATTAACCATTTTTAAAACAAAATAGTGGATAATACAAAAGTCAATGTCAGTAATAACAAAAATCTAATTTTTGGCAGCTTACAGTCCTTAGGTGCGGTGGCTGTATTAGCTTTCTTTCTATTAAGCAATACAAACAAAAAGCTGGTTGATCCTGCCAAAAATGCATTGTCCTTATCACTTTCTGTGAGCTTTACAAAAGATTATCTCCCTACTTGATGTCTTTCATATGCTACCAATTGTTTTGCCCCCCAATGTAATGGAGATTAGGAATTACAGACATGTTTATACCCTGTTTCCCCCAAAATAAGACCTAGCGTGATTGTTGGTGATGGTTGCAATATAAGCCCTACCCCCCAAATAAGCCCTACCCTGTTTCCCCGAAAATAAGCCCTACCCCAAAAATAATACCTACAAGGACTTTAACTAGGGTTTATTTGGGGGGTAGGGCTTATATTGCAGCCATCACCGACAATCACGCTAGGTCTTATTTTTGGGGAAACAGGGTAGTCTATACTAGAAGCGCATTTGTGGATTTAGGCACTGATGTTGGATGAGAAGGCCTGGTTCGCGGTCTCCATTCTAGGTTATCCCAAAGGTGTTCTATCGGTTTGATATCAGGACTCTGTGCAGGTCAGTCAAGTTCCTCCACCCCAAACTCTCTCATCCATGTCTTTATGGACCTTGCTTTGTGCGCTGCTCCAAATCATTTGATGAGAGGGGATTATGGTGTGAGGTTGGTGTTCAGGGGTTGGGCTTGGCCCCTTAGTTCCAGTGAAGGAAACTTTTAAGGCATCAGCATACCAAGACATTTTGGACAATTTTATGTTCCAAACTTTGTGGGAACAGTTGGCGGATGGCCCCTTCCTGTTCCAACATGATTGCACACCAGTGTACAAAGCAAGGTCCATAAAGACTTGGATGGGCGAGTTTGGGGTGGAGGAACTTGAGTGGTCTGCACAGTGTCCTGACCACAACCCGATAGAACACCTTTGGGATGAATTAGAGTGGAGGTTGCAAGGGCCAGGCCTTCTTATCCAACACCAGTGCCTAACCTCACTAATGCGCTCCTGAAAGAATATTCCCATAGACACAATCATAAACCTTGTGGTCAGCCTTCCCAGAAGAGTTGAAGCTGGTATAGCTGCAAAGGGTGGGCCAACTCAATATTGAACCCTACGGACGAAGACTGGAAATGCCATTAAAGTTCAGGTGCATGTAAAGACAGGCGTCCCAATAGTTTTGACAATATAGTGTATCTTTTTCATACACATTTAGTGGACAGGCAGGGTTTGAAATAAATGACCATACAGCTGCAATTATTTATACTACACGGGCAAGTACTTATGTCTAATAGTGCAAAAAACAGTGTAAAGTCATTACTAACTCAGAGCAAGCAAAGTTTATTGCTCTCAGGGCTGTAAAACTGTAGAATAGGAATTCTAAATGTTTGCTAAGTATTGCTTCACTTTGAACATCTTTTGTGCCCTTTGCATGGCCTAAGGGTGTCTAAAAAGTGAATCTTTGTCTATAACAAAGAATGTTTTCCGCAACCAGATAGAAGGAACAGTACAGCCACCTAAAATTATTAAAAGGAGGCTGATAAAGATTTTACTAATGCAACAATTTATAACTGACATTGCTCATCCCATTAATTTCTAGGCGGACAATACATTCGTATGACAGATTTCCTCTGGAAATAACTGCCTGGATAATCAGCTTTGTTATAACGGCTTCTTTTTTTTTTAGCATAGCCCGCATTGCTTATGTTTCTAGAGCTTTAAAAATCTGAGACATGATTCATTATTATTCAGAGGAAGAAAAGGAAGAGGCAAAAATATTGACATTTGAATTTGTTTGTTACATCTTTTTAGGAGGTAAAGTCATTTTCCAGCAGATCAAAAAGATCAAATGAGCTGATGAGATACAATGATGTTTCTTGGCAAGATACATTATTGATATCCTGAAGCTGAAAGGCACGTAGAACAGTTATGATCATTACATATGCTATGGACATCTATGCTATGCTAACACGTGGCTTTCTGTGCTGGGAAAGATACAAGTTTGGGAAAATTCTTATGTAGATGATAAAGAGAACCTGCCTATACCCTGGGGAGTCAGCCATCTTGCATGGTTAAGATGAAAATAGAGATATATTTGCAGTACAGTCAGTTTAGAGGTAGATATGCAGGCATCTGTGTGGTGAGTACAAGTAGCCTAAACACTAGTTGATGGATGCAGGTGCCACTTTCATTGCCTTAAAGTGGAGATCCACCCACTTTTACAACTCTTTAGCATCCCTCACTCACTCACTGTGCACTGTAAACAAATTGGATATTTTTAAATTTTTTTTCTCAGCACCTACTGTATATCTGCTGTATTCATTTTTCACTTCCTCCTCCCTGGCCATGGCCCATCGCATCATTTCCTGTTTGCAATGCCTTCTGGGAAGGGGCGGCAACTTCCTCTGACACTGACGTTGCTATGGAAACCTGACCTGAAACCTATTACACTGCTTGTGCTGCCCTGAGCATGTGCGAGATCTGCAAGGATGAGATCCAGGAACAAATACAGTCTGGCTTCAGATGCCCACACTTAAGATGGCCACGACCTGCTGTAAGTTTATAAAATAACAAACTACTGCTATAAACTAACAAAACAGACCTTAGTTTACAGACTAACTTTACTAGAATACATTAAGCTTGTGTATTATAGGGGTATTTTTATTTAAAAAGTATAATTTCGGCCAGAACACCACTTTAAGGGTTTATTCATATGTGTGCTGATTATGAAGCAATGCTCATTAAGAAAATCAGTTATGTTAAAGCAAATATACAGTAAGTATAACTGTAGCACCCTCTAGTGTGTGCTAGAGTTAGTGCTAAGTCAGGGCTAAGCCTCAGCTGTTGGATTTGGGTCAGCGTTCAGTGAGTCAGGGCTGGATGACTCATCTGTGGCCAGCTGTGGCCATCCCGGGTAGTTTCCCTAAAAATTGTTTTTGTCCCAGGCAAGGATGGACTGGGCCGAGTTTTCTGATTTCCCCCCCCTAAAAAAGATGAACTGCTCCGGCTCGTCACCACCTGGCGCCGCCCACACAGTATGCTAACAGTCAGCTACTAGCTGAAAAGATAGCAGGGGCTGCACAGTGTCCTAGTCAATCAGTGCCCGGGATAAAGAAGGCTCCGCCCTCAAAGGTGTCAGCTGACTGCCATCACATGACATGAAAGATAGCCACCACCTGCTGCATGCTGCTGGTTCCCTCAGCCTTGATGTGTCTATTATCTGGAATACACTCTCCGGGAGCATCAGCACTGTGCCCAGGAGGAGGGGGGCCGCTGTATCCTGGGCTGCACTGAAGGACACCTGACACCATCAAGCAGAAGAAAGGGTGAGCAATACAGGCTGACTGTAGGAGGGAGGAAGATGATAGAGGTGAGGACAGGGATGGAGCTCTGCTAGATAATGTGATGGCTGGAGAAGGTGGGAGCTCATTATAGAGCTGACACAAGGAGGGGCCTCCATTGTTTATGTGACACCTAAAGAGGATGGAGGAGCGCTGAGTCTCTCTCTCTCACACACACATAATGCCAGCTGCAGATGTCTAAGCAGCAACTCTCCTGTCCTATATGCAGATCAGCCAATGCTCACACTGGTTAGGAAATGATTCCCCTTGCTCTTCTTTTTACACTGTACACAGGACAGGTGAGCACACTGATATATGAATAGACTTCTGGAAGACCCAAAAGTGTGACCGTGTTCATCATGATTTGCAGCTGTTTCTAAAGAGCTCTTGGTACCAAAGTCCAGTGTGCTCTGCATGATTTGTTTGTTTTTATTTTGCCTTTCAGAATTTAGGCTGGTCAGGCTTGGATCTTCACAGACTTATTAACCATTTATGGTGCTTGGCAAATGGACTGTTAGTAAGACAGAAACTGCAGTCTCTGATCTCTTGTATCATGTCTGCAGTATCTGACTGTCTCCTGCACCATGTCTGCAGTATCTGTCTCCTGCACCATTTCTGCACATTCTCTAACCATCTCTTGTATCTGATGGGATCTGCCTAGGGGGATGGTGTTTAGAGTATCTTTATCTGCTGATTATTAAACTTTCTAGAATACTATTGTGGTCTAGGATCTGGGCCTGCAGTCCTTCTATCCTTCTTTCTTTCCCTTCTCCTTCTTTCATCTCAGACTCTAACGACACCCCCTTTAGGTTATCTGAAAGATGAGTTTAAATGTTTTGACAGGGACGCAGTTTCAGTGCTTGCCATAGGCGCCATTTTCACTAGATACGCCTCTGCCTCCCCCTGAACTAAAATTTTGTATAAACTTCTAGAGCTAGTGGGTGGAGGTTAGGAGGAGCTGCCTGGAATATTTATGAGGCCTCAGCCAATCCTCAGGAATAGGCTCACAGGGGGCAGGGCTTACCTCATAAATAGACATAAGCCATGCTAGCTGGGGTAGTCAAGTGAAAGATGGAGATATAGCGCTGAGGAGGCTGTCGGTAGCCTTCAGGGGTAGTCTGGGGGGGGCGATCTTGGGCTGGGGCTCAGGTTCTGAAAGGATCCCGCCATAAAACACAGGCTCAGGAGCAAGAAAGAGGACAGTGTGAGTAGACAAGCACTACTAGGTACTCACAAGGAGGGGAGACTGTCACATGTAGCTAGTTCTCCCTGAAGACAGTGTTGTGCTTAAAACGGAGTTCCGCCTTTGTTAAAACAAAATTAAAGTCAGCAGCTACAAATACTGCAGCTGTTAGCTTTTAATATTAGGATACTTACCTGTCCGGGGAGCCCACGATGTCAGCACCTGAAGCTGACCTGTCCCTCGGCTCCAGCGCCGGCATCCTTACTACGGGAAACAGGAAGTGAAGTATTGCGGCTTCACGGATTGTTTCCTACTGCACATGCGCAAGATGTGCTGTGCTTTCTGAATGGTCCCTGCTGTCTTCTGGGACCTGTGTGTCTCGCAGAAGTGAGCGGGGGGGGGGGGGGCCGGACATTGTCTAGTTCACCGCACAAGATTGCGGCAATTTTCCCTCGGAAGTGGGAGCAGGAAAGTTAGCCTGGACAGCTAGTAAAAGGGGCAGCTGCAGCCAGGTGGGTTGGCAGTGCCTGAAGAGGTGGTGCTGGGACCAGTAGCCACAGGGGGAAAGGTATAAGCTGATTTCTGAATTCTGCTACACAACAAGGGGCTTTGAGTTCCTGTCTGCAAAGGGCCATTGCTTAAATCTGACTGACAATTTGTCAGATCCACTAACAGTAACCCAGCTGCAGAGTGCAAGCAAGTGAAGTGCAGGAGGAGTGTCAATGAGGCTGTATATACACTGTTTATAGGAAGATGTCCCTGGAGTTGTTGCTGAAGTTGTGTTGTTGAAGTCAAGTGGGCATCTCATCACCTCCCATCCATATTCAAGTTGGAACCCCCTAATAAAACACAAAGTCACAGACTGTTCTCTGTCTCTAGAGTGCCTGTAAAAATTGGGTGTGCCTGGCTGTGCAGGAGTGGCAGATCCAGTTCATCTGTGGCTCCTTAGGGGGTGTGCTACATAACACTATGCAGTGCTATACAAACAGCACTTGCACCTCAAGTTTGTACCTCAGTATGTAAGGCCTTATAGGCTATAAGCTCAAAATAAAGTCTTGGTGCGGGGAACATATTCAAGTAAGTGTCGTTAACAGGTTCTTGGAACCTAGGACACGCACCGCAAGTGGAGGCGCACTGACACCAGAGTGTCAACACAGGCACTCCATCCTCAGTGTAGCTGAGAATCCTCCTGCTGCTGCAGCTGTCACAAAGAGGGAGCAGCAGATGAGGATTTTTGAAGCTAGGTAGGCAGTCCTCATGATGGTTATTCACAGACACTAGTTCCCCATCAGGCCTGCTCCCTTTGTGATTAACAGCAGACAGTCAGGCAGTCCATAGGCAATAGACAGCCTGCTGTTGGCTATAAAATCTACTTACTGCCGCTGTTAGTCACAAGGGGGTGTATATGACGGAGAACTAGTGTCTCAGCTACCTCTGCAGGTTCTGTCCAGTGTTTTCATCACTGGTTGCTAGAAGCCACAGTCAACAGCGTCCTTAAAAAATAATTCCACTTTTGCTGCGAAAAAAGCATTCCCCTCCGGGTGATTTATGTACATTGCAGGAGTTTAAACAAATTCTGTTGTAGATTCCTATCTCTTGTTATTTTGAAGAAATAGCTGTTTTTCTGTGTTCATGTGCAAAATTAATGTGAATGGAAGTGATTTCATAATTAACAATCTTGCAGGGCCCCAATGAGGAAAGTTACAGAGTCTGTATCCCTTTAGATGTGATTTCCCTGTGTATCTCCCCAAAAATAATATTTTTGTTGCAGGGGATGCCCAAAATCTGATTTGTATCTTGGTGCAGACTTCTGGGAAAAGCCAATCACGCTAGCATTTCTGAGGGGGCATTCCATACTCTATATGTGTACAGAACACCTCCAGGTAGCCATATTGCATTGCATTTTTTGCAGAAAATTACAGCACTGCAGATTAAAAAGGAAAGGTAATTTTAAATAACAATCTCTTACAATATGAGTTGTGCTGCAATTTTATATTCTATATTATTATTTTTTTTATTTGCTATTTTTTTCCCCTACGAAAGTAGAGTTACCCTTTAACAACCAGTGACAGTTGGGCAAGGAAGAAGGTAGCATCAGCAAATATGCCTCCTGCTACACAGTGCAAAGATATAGGCACTATTCCTGCCCCTGTATGCCAGTTTATTATTATTATTATTATTATTATTAAACAGGATTTATATAGCACCAACAGTTTGTGCAGATCTTTACAGCGTTAGGGCAAACAGTATGGTTACAATACAATTCAATACAGGAGAAATCAGAGGGCCCTGCTCCTTAGAGCTTACAATCTAAATAGAGTTTAGAGTTGGTCTTACTTGCCTCCAGCTTTCTATAAACTGGAGGTAAATATTTTTGACTTTTGTGCAATAATAGCACCACTATGTATACATAGAGCTATTAGGAAACAACCTAAGGCTGATTTCACACAGGCGTTGTCCATAGTCTGCATCCGCCTGCTCAACAGGGAATCTCCCTGCTGAGCTGGCGGATGACAGGTCCGTGTCTGCTCAGCTATGCAGAGTGGACATGGACACAGCCCCACTGTTTTCCATGGGGCTGTCAGATGGAAACAGACAGGTGGTCATCCAATCCACAGTTTTTATTGGACAGGATAAGATCGGATGTTGGCAGGTGTCAGACAAATATCCACAGACATAGAGAGCAATGGATGGTCTGATCAGGTCCACTTGAAAAACTGACAGGTGGATCTGATCAGACAGCCCATGTGAAACCAGATGATGCTTATGTGAAAATGTTTTTACTTGTGGACGATGCTGTTGTTTTTCAACTTCCTTTAACAGACAAATGAGTGCAGTTACATAGTTACATAGTAGTTGAGGTTGAAAAAAGACACAAGTCTATCAAGTCCAACCTATGTGTGTGATTATATGTCAGTATTACATTGTATATCCCTGTATGTTGCGGTCGATCAGGTGCTTATCTAATAGTTTTTTAACCAACGATGCTCCCCGCTGAGACCACCACTTGTGGAAGGGAATTCCACATCCTTGCCGCTCTTACAGTAAAGAACCCACTATGTAGTTTAAGGTTAAAACTCTTTTCTTCTAATTTTAATGAGTGGCCACGTGTCTTGTTAACCACTTCAATACCAGGCACTTAGACACCTTCCTGCCCAGGCCAATTTTCACCTTTCAGTGCTGTCACATTTTGAATGCCAATTGCGCAGTCATGCTACACTGTACCCAAACACATTTTTTTATCATTCTGTTCCCACAAATAGAGCTTTCTTTTGGTGGTATTTGATCACCTCTGGGATTTTTATTTTTTGCGAAACAAATAAAACAAACACCGAAAATTTTGAAAAAAAAACAAGTTTTTTTTGTTTCTGTTAAATTTTTTTGTAAATAAGTAAGTTTTCTCGTTCAATGATGGGCACTGATATGGCTGCACTGACGGGCACTGATAAGGCAGCACTGATGGGCACTGATGAGGTGGCACCAATGAGGTGGCACTGATGAGGTGGCACTGATGGGCACTGATAGTTGGCACTGATGGGCACTGATAGGGGGCACCGGTATGCAGCACTGATGGGCACTCATAGGTGGCACTGATGGGCACTTATTGGTGGCACTGATGGGCACTTATGGGTGGCACTGATAGGTGGCACAGATGGGCACTGATAGGTGGGAACTGATGGGCATGGATGGGCACTGACAGGTGGCACTGATGGGTTGCAGTGATGTCACTGATGGGTGGCATTGATGATATTGATGGGTGGCATTGCTGGGCATCACTGATGCCTTTTAGTGCATACTCGTGCCAATCAGTACACATTTGTGGGCACTGATTGGCACAGATCGGGCATAATTTGCACATGTGGATGGCCATGGGTTCAAACCTGGCCATCTACATGTTGCCCACTTCCCTGGTGGTCCGAGTGGCATCCCTGGTGGTCCAGTGTGGTCATCTGAGGGAGGCTGCATTGATAAACAATCAGCGCAGACCCCCCCTGTCAGGAGAGCCGCCAATCAGCTCTCCTCTACTCGCTTCTGTCAGACGCGAGTGAGGAAAAGCCGATCATCGGCTCTTCCTATTTACATCGTGATCAGCCATGATTGGACACGGATGATCATGTGGTAAAGAGCCTCCGCTGGAGGCTCTTTACCGAGATCAGTGTAACGGTGTGTCAGACTGACACACCGCTACCACGATCGGCGCGATGCGTGCCCCCATGGGCGCGCGGCGGTTGTTATCCTGAAGGACGTCATATGACGGCCAGTCAGGATAACTGAACCACCGCCCGGCTGTCATTTTGCTATAGGCCGGGCGGGAAGTGGTTAAACTTCATTCCGCAAAAAAGTTTTATTCCTATTATGGGGTCACCAGTATGGTATTTATAAATTGAAATCATATCTCCTCTCAAGTGTCTCTTCTCCAGAGAGAATAAGTTCAGCGCTCGCAACCTTTCCTAATAACTAATATTCGCCAGACCCTTTATTAGCTTAGTTGCCCTTCTTTGTACTTGCTCCATTTCCAGTACATCCTTCCTGAGGACTGGTGCTCAGAACTGGACAGCATTTTCTAGGTGCAGCTGGACCAGAGTCTTGTAGAGCGGGAGAATTATCTTTTTATCTCTGGAGTTATTCCCCCTTTTAATGCATGCCAATATTCTGTTTGCTTTGTTAGCAGCAGCTTGGCATTGCATGCCATTGCTGAGCCTATCATCTACTAGGACCCCCAGGTCCTTTTCCATCCTAGATTCCCCCAGAGGTTCTCCCCCCAGTGTATAGATTGCATTCATATTTTTGCCACATAAATGCATTATTTTACATTTTTCTACATTAAACCTCATTTGCCATGTAGTTGCCCACCCCATTAATTTGTTCAGATCTTTTTGCAAGATTTCCACATCCTGTGGAGAAGTTATTGCCCTGCTTAACTTAGTATTGTCCGCAAATACAGAGATTGAACTGTTTACCCCATCCTCCAGGTTGTTTATGAACAAAAAAAATAGGATTGGTCCCAGCACAGAACCCTGGGGACCCCACTACCCACCTCTGACCATTCCGAGTATTACCCATTTATTACCACCCTCTGAACTCACTCTTGTAGCCAGTTTTCAATCCATGTACTCACCCTATGGTCCATGCCAACGGACCTTATTTTGTACAGTAAACATTTATGGGGAACTGTGTCAAATGCTTTTGCTAAATCGAGATACACCACGTCTATGGGCCTTCCTTTATCTAGATGGCAACTCACCTCCTCATAGAAGGTTAATAGATTGGTTTGGCAACAACTATTCTTCATGAATCCATGCTGATTACTACTAATGATACCGTTCTCATTACTAAAATCTTGTATATAGTCCCTTATCATCCCCTCCAAGAGCTTGCATACTATTGATGTTAGGCTAACTGGTCTGTAATTCCCACTGCAGTTTTGGTTACCGAAGCCCCCCGATTCCCTCGTGAAGACTAAGGAGAAGAATAAATTCGATACCTTCACCATCTCACCATCCTTTGTAACCAGATGACCTTCCTCATTTTTTATGGGGCCAATATAGTCTGTCCTCCCTTTTTTACTGTTTACATACTTAAAGAATTTCTTGGGATTTTTTTTGCTCTCCTCCGCTATGTGTCTTTCGTGTTCTATCTTAGCCACCCTAATTGCACCCTTACATTTTTTTGTTGCATTCTTTATAAAGTCTGAATGCTGATGATGATCCCTCAACCTTGTATTTTTTGAAGGCCTTCTCCTTTGCTTTTATATGCATTTTTACATTGGAGTTAAGCCATCCAGGACTTTTGTTCGCTCTTTTAAAATTATTACCCAATGGAATGCATTGGCTAATGCCCTTATTTGATATGCTCTTAAAGCAAACCCATCTCTCCAACATGTTCTTTGTTCCTAAGATTTTATCCCAATTCATGCCTTCTAACAAGGTTCGTAGTTTAGGGAAGTTGGCTCTTTTGAAATTCAGTGTCTTTGTATTTCCCTTTTGTTTCCTATTTGTGTGATTGATACTGAAGCCAATTGACCTGTGATCGTTGTTTCCTAAATTGCACCATATTTCCACATCCGTGATCAGGTCTGTATTGTTGGTAATCAGTAGATCCAGTAACGCTTTATTTTTAGTTGGTGCGTCTACCATCTGAACCATGAAATTGTCCTGCAGGACATTTAGGAACTGGCGAGCCTTAGACAAATGCATGGTTCCCTCCGCCCAGTCTATGTCTGGATAATTAAAATCCCCCATTATGATACCAGTTCCCATCCTTGCTGCTAATCCAACTTGTGATAGGAGATCTGTCTCCCCCTCCTCCCTCAGGTTACGGGGCCTATAGCATACTCCCAGTAATATTTTCCCCTTAGCTTCATCCCTTTGGAGCTCTAACCATAAGTATTCCACCTCCTCCCTAGCTCCCTTAGTGATGTCATCTGTCACATTCACTTCATTATTCTTGATATATAGGTATACCCCTCCCGCTTTTTTAACCTCTCTATCCCTGCTATAAAGGGTATACCTTTGGATGGTTGCCAGCCAATCATGAGAGCTGTTAAACCAGGTCTCTGAAATTCCCACAAAATCCAAATCCTCCCTCCTCTCTAGTTCACCCATCTTGTCCGCCAGGCTCCTGGCATTGGTGAACATGCCACATAGTTTAGACCGGTCGTATACTATCCTCTTATTGGGTTTTCCAAGATTGCAACTAGGACTTGTTACTATACTTACCTTGGGTTTATGTGCTTTAGTCAGCCTACCACTAATGCCCCCAATACTACCCTCTGGAATATGTTCCGCGCTGACTATCTCTACCTCTGGGCCTTCCCCCCGTCGCCTAGTTTAAAAACCCCAGTAAACTTTTCAGTTAGAAAGCTGAGATTCCCCGTTGACAGGGGTGCTTACAATGATTAATTATTCATTTATGTAAAACTTTTATCTCAATAGAAAATAAAATCTTCTTCCGTAACTGCTTAAAAAGTGTGAGCTGGAGTTTGTTAGTCACTTACGTAATATCCATCTAAATCTCAAGTCCACCTAATGCCATCCTTTCCAGACAGTGCTGCTGTCCAAGGGTCACTCCGTCGCTCCTCTATAGAAAGAGGTGCCACCCTAAGACCCCTTTCACACTTAGGCAGTTTTCAGATGTTTTAGCGCTTGAACTAGCCTCTAAATATTGCCTGAAAACCACCTCCTATTCATTTCAGTGTGTCTTTTCACACTGGGCTGGTGTGTTTGCAGGACGTTTGGAAAAGTCCTGCAAGCAGCATCTTTGCAGCGATTTGGGAGCGCAGCATACAGCGCTCCGAAAATCCCCTACCCATTGAAATGAATTGACAGCACTTCCAAAGCGCCTGAAAAGTGCTTCGGAAGTGCCGCAACACAGGCATTTTTAACCCCTTCTTTGGGGTTAAAAGCATCCTGCTAGCGGCAGGAAAGCGCCGGATAAACAGTGCTAAAGTGCCGCTAAAACCAGCAGCGCTTTAGCGCGGATGCGGCCGCGGCTCAGTGTGAAAGGGATCTAAACAGAAGATGTGTTACTGGTCAGATCGCTAGTTGAAAATAAAGGAAAAAAAAAAAAAAAACAGCCACCACATGTAAGGATTGGTAAGCTGCAACATATTACATTTTGTTTTTTGGATTTAATACCACTTTAAGGTTTGCAATGCACCCATAATGTCAGATACTTTTCAAAGCTAATTCTGTGGATTTATGAATAAAGAAAAACAGAAACATATGTTCCATACACATCAAAGTCCCCTTAGCCATCCTGTCCCAGAGGTGTTTTCATTAGCATTTGGTTTACAATAAAATTTGCACATCCTGCTAATGCACTTCAGTAGATGAAGGGTTAACTGGTAAAACAGCAGCTTTCTAGGGTCCTGCGGAAATGTTCAGCACCTGTGGCAAAGTACCAAATCTCTGCCAGCCTCTCTAATTAACTGTTCTGGGGAGTAGCAGTCATCAAAGCGAATTAAATCCACAAGAGACAGTAGAGCCTTGGATCTCACCACAGAGACAGTAAAGCAGGTGACACAGGAATTTGTTCAATTTTCTGTACATCTGTTCAACCTCCCACTACTTCATGGTACAATGAAACAAACAGCATTCAATTTCTGTGCTGATTCTGACAGAGCTACTCTAAAACATAAATGGCTGTTATTATACGATATATATATACTGTGTGTGTGTATATATATATATATATATATATATATATATATATATATATATATATATATATATATTCCTACAGATCAGCAAAATAACAATGTCACTTAGCCATGACAATTTGTTGTTAAACCTATAAAATCTGCCTATAGAGCAATTCCAGGTATCCAATAATATAACTGTGCTTACACTATTCAAGGAACATTGATGTACTTAAATAAAACTGTATGCTCTGGGGTCAATTTTATTTTATTTTGTTACAGTTAAAATAGCTTCCTATTCACATAAAATGTTTATTGCATAAGTAAATATATTTAAGTTTAATTAAAGTTTCAGCAAAACGTTTCTATAAAATTAGACTGCATAAAAAATAATGTTTATTTTTAAATGGCTTACTTCTGTTTTGCTGAAGTTCTGCTGGTGCTGGGGGTGAATAGTATAAAGGAAAAAACAGCAAGACAATTAAAAATAAACATTTTAATGCAGCCTCAATATAAACAGATACAGTACATTTTGCTGAAACTACATGTTAGCTTTTTAGAGCACGCACCCATTACAGAGTTTTATGGGTTTTCAAAGAGAGAGCACAGCAGAAGCTGTGTGCTTTCAGACTGTCTCTCTAATATAAGATCTGTACATACAGAATTAAGCAAAGAAGAGGAGGAGAGATGAGATACTCTGCTTAATCTGAGATATTAAATATATCAAATATACTGAATTGAATAGACAGTTTGCCCTTCTTTCTTGAAGCTGTAAATATATAAGTCCATATTTACCAGATAAAATGAAAAAAAATGTATTTTTAGTCCATATTATAATGCCTTAAAAAGTAAACAAAAATTCACTAATTGTACCCTAAACTTTAGTTTTCAGTATGAACAGTAGCCATATCAGTAAGAGCATAAGGCAATCTAGAGTGATGATCTGCGGCAACAAAGACAGGTCTTCTCAACTCATGATTTTCATTGGATTGAGCAAATTCCATCATAAGTCCAAATCGTTTAGTGCCTATGAACATTCTTGCAGTGCATTAATGTATGTGGTTGACATTTACTGCTTTGCTATGTGTTAGCACATGCTACAGTGCATGTGTATTTCCTTAATTTGTTGGTGTGCCATTAAACACAAGCAGCAACACCAGTAAGGTGCTGCATTTACACATGTTACCACAATTCAGTAGTTTAAAGGGTTTATTCATTATTTTAGTTGGCAGAACCATGCAAAGTATTTATTTTTCTGTCTGATTATATTGTATAGTTGGTCCCAAAGCACTACTCTGTAGAAGCCATGGTTTTTCATATGATGAACTGATGCTGACCAACAAGACTGAATGCAGTTTTGAAATAAATGGCTGTATAATAAAAGCTGTTTATTAACAGTTTTAGATGCGCAGTTGGCTCAGGGAGCAAAAGGTATGATTTGCTTTGCTCCACTCACTATCTTAAATTAAGGCATAGAGCACATATTTTTTTGGAATTGTAAGGAAAGACACACAGATACTTTTTGTAATACTCAGATACTCCACTCTACCCTTTAATGGACGATATTTTGATGCTAATCTAAGCTTATGTTCAACAGGAAGTAGACTCATGCAAATATAGCCTTTTTATTTGTCTTTACCCGGTTCATCCACAATTATGTTGTATGGTTATCACTTAAAAGCAAGCTAAAAAAGTCCAATGAGGCAGCTAGTCACCTACTATACATGTAAATAAGCTACAAAACTGTTTGGTACATCAGTGAAGAGCCTGTAGAGTGAAATATGAGGGCCAGTTGTAGTTTGAAGTGAATTTGTATGCTAATAAATTGGCCTTGGAGCAGGTACCTACAGGGATCTGCAGACTACTTCCAAAGAGCCCCAAAACCCAGGGTGTTCTAATTTGCCAATTATATTCAGAGCTGGCCATGACTTATTCAGGACTTCCTACTCTCACCCCTCTTACCTCCTTAACATCCACTATTTGTTTTGGACATCCTAACCAGCCAATGGAAAAAAGTAGGGCAGGAGAAGGCCAAGTAGAATGTGTACATGATTTTTCCATGTGTTTTTTGTATATTAGAATACCCTGGGTTTGGGGTCTCATGAGGTATTCTGGAAATATTCTCTGGTTAAGTCTTGTGATTCCTCTCTACAGGTTCCAACTTAATCCTAGTCCTGAATCCCAAATTTCCCCCAAATCCAGGCAAAAAGTAAAACAAAAACATAAATGATAAATACATATTTTTACACTGTTCATTTTTTTTAAATATTTGTTTTGTACACTGTTTTACTTTCATGAGATATCACTGCCTGTGTTGCTCTAGATAAAGATATATATTTCAGCAAACATGGTATATTTTGAATCATTGAAGTTATTGTTCAAATACAAGAACTGTAACAAGCCTCACAGATGAAGAGATGCATCTTAATATATTTCCCGAGATGTTGACATCCTGAACATCTGAGTAATGACAACTGATGTAGCTTTCATTATGAACTCTGAATAGCATGAAATGTATTGTGGAGGGAAGTAGGCGGAAAGGACAGCGAGAAGAAAATAGTATTAAAAAAACTGTCCGGTAATTTCCCAGCAGATGCCACATTTTGGACGTCACTTGTGTTTTCCTGTCAGGTAATTAAAGCAAAATACATATATTCTTCTAATAAACAAGCCATCTTTGTAGAATGATCATCGAAGAAGGGAAGTTTTGCCAGGGACAGCTGGCAAACCATTTGTTCAGCTTGGTTGAACTTCGCATTTTTTTTTTTAAAAAGAGAACTTCACTTCTTTTCAGCCTGGACAATATTGGATAATTATAATGATAAATATGATTTCTCATAATTGCATCCATTATCCAAAACTTCCTTTTCTCCTCTTTCAAAAAATATCACATTTCTATCTGCCAATCAGCACAAACTTTCATTAGTTTTCATCTACAGCTTATCACACTAGAACTATGACAAGTGTTAGTTTCCATAGAAACACTAGAAAAAAATGAATGTGTAAGTTTTTTTTCTTCCTGTGGTTGAGAATTTTTTTTTCCTCCTGAAAGCTTGCCGGATGTAACAACAATAGTCATCGAAGTTGTGGTCTGTGCCCATCATAGTTGCCCTTGACCTGTATTAAAGCTGCTTCCTTTGACTTAACTCTAACTACAGTTGACAGGCAATTATCTGGTGGTAGTGTTTGAAACCGCTGGGACTACCACTTAATTAACTTTTTTACCTTCCACAATCCTCGCCATTATCCTAAATTACAATGCCAATTAATTTTCAAACATGAAGAGCCTCTCAAAGATTTAATGCTTGTAAAACACTACACAAATGTGCTAAATGAGTGTCATAAGACTTACTGGACTGTGATTAGGACGTGGAGCGTATGTGATGGTCAGATTGCTCGCGTGTCATGTGTCATGTGAAGTATGCTACGTTCATTAAAATATTGCACACAGGTCAAAATGTAACTTGTTTTTAATGAACACTAATGTTATGAAATTATGTAAAATTGACTTCAGCTCTGCTTATTTATTATGGTGGGTCATGAGGTCATTTGTAATGTACAAAAATGCATACTTGAAACACTGGAAAGATTATTATTTCGCATTTCCTATCATACTTCCCAAGCATTTCTTAGTTTCCTACAATTAGCGAACAAATCTAATCCTAAACTGTATTGCAATGGACCTTGTCAGAAAAATACACAAATAGGGTTCCAAAGACTTACTAGATGTACTAGAAACATATTGATTACAGGCGCAGCTCTAGTATTGGAAGCTGATGAAGACACAGATTGCATTTATGACCAAAGGTATCCATTACAGCTTTCTTCTAGATATTCGAGGTGAGAGCCATTACTGTTTTCCTTCTAAATATTCAAAGGTGGACCCTTTTCCCTTTTTCAAGATGTTAGAGACGGCACTCCTTACTGCATTTGTTCTAGATATCAGAAGGGAGAATCCTGACCGTTTTCTATTGGGATATAAGAAAGGAGACTTACCGTATATACTCGAGTATAAGTCGTTCCGAGTATAAGTCGAGGCCCTAATTTACCACAAAAAAATGGGAAAAACTTATTGACCCGAGTATAAGACGAGGGTGAGAAATGCACAGCTACTGTAAGTGGAAAAGAGGGTCAACAATGCCAATTTGCAGCATCACTGTTCCCATTTGCAGCCTCACTGTGCCCATTTGCAGCCATAGGTCCCCTGAACTTCAAACTCGGTAGTTAAGGGTTCCTAGATGCCCCCTAGCTGCAGCCAAAATTTGGGGTCTCTGAACCCAAAGGGTGCCGAAATGACATTGCTGCAGATGGACACAGTTGACCGAATTTGGGGCCCTGTATCTCGGGGCCACTTAGTGCTAATAACCCCAAATTTGGTGTGCAAACCCAGTGGAACTAGCACCATAAAATTTCCAAAGCTGGGGTTTATAGCTCCAAGTGGCCCCGAGATACAGGGCCCCAAAAATCAGTTCAGAAAATGTCAAGCATTTTTTTGCAGCAGAGAATGACATTTTCCGAACCGGTTTTGGGGCCCTGTATCTCAGGGCCACTTGATGCTAGGAACTTTAGCTTTGGATATGTTATGGTACCAGTTCCACTGGGTTTGCACACCAAATTTGGAGTTCCTAGCACTAAGTGGCCCTGAGATATGGGGCCCCAAAGTTGGTTCAGAAAATGTCAAGCACTTTTCTGCAGCAGAGAATGACATTTTCCGAACCGATTTTGGGGCCCCGTATCTCAGGGCCACTTGATGCTAGGAACTTTAGCTTTGGATATGTTATGGTACCAGTTGGTTTGCACACCAAATTTGGGGTTCCTAGCACTACGTGGCCCTGAGATACAGGGCCCCAAAGTCGGTTCGGAAAATGAAATTTTTTGCTGCATAAAAGTGCTTGACTCGAGTATAAGTGGAGGGGGGCACTTTCAGCACAAAAAAAATGTGCTTAAAAATTCGACTTATACTCGAGTATATACGGTACTGTTTTACTTCAAGATATTAGGAGGACCTTTTACTTACTGCTTTTTTCTTGAACTTAAAGTAGAGTGAGTCCCTTACTGTATGCATTCAAGATACTGTAAGAGGAAGCACTTGCTTCTTTTCTTCTTGCAATTAAGAGGGACCTTTACTGCTTATCTACTAGACATTAGAAGATGAGCCCTTAATGATTTTCATCTTGATATTAGAGGGAATAACACTTACTTTATTCTTCTAGATATAGGAGGGGGGAACTGTTCTGCTCTTCTATTCTAGACATTAAAGGGGGCTCACTATTACTTTTTTCCTAGCCATTAGAGGAGGCACTTACTAATTTTCATCTAGATATTAGCAGGGGGAACCTTTACTTTTTTCATGGAGGTAGTGGTTAGTCAAGGTAACTATTGCTGCTTTTATTCTAAACATTGTGGCAGAAGGAGCATTACTGCTTTTCTTCTAAAAATTAGAGAGGGGAACATTATTGTTTTTCTTATAGAAATTAGTGAGGGGAAATATTTCTGCTTTTCTTCTAGATGTTAGAGGGGGCCTTATTTTCTAGATACACTAATGTGCATTGCAGTTTACTCCCTTAACCACTTCCCGCCCAGCCTATAGCAAAATGACAGCCGGGCGGTGGTTCAGATATCCTGAATGGGCGTCATACGACGTCCAGCAGGATAAGCCGCGATTGCATGCCCAGGGGGGGCACGCAGCACAGCGATCGTTGGTGTGGTGTGTCAGTCTGACCACAACACCGATTTCAGTAAAGAGCCTCTGACGTGTCCAATCACGGCTGATCACGGTGTAATCAGGAAGAGTCGTTTATCGGCCTTCCTCACTCGCATCTGACAGACGCAAGTAGAAGAGAGCCGATTGGTGGCTCTTCTGACAGGGGGGTTTGTACTGATTGTTTATAAGTGCAGCCCCCCCGCGGATGCCCACCCAGGACCACCAGGGATGCCACTCTGGACCACCAGGAATATACCAATCAGTGCCCATCAGCAATTCCTGCCAGTGCCATCAGTGATGCCTATCAGTGCCCATCAGTGCCACCCATAAGTACCCATCAGTGCAGCCTTTCAGTGCCCATTAGTGTTGCCTATCAGTGCCCACCAGTGCCACCTATGAGTGCCCATCAGTGCTGCCTATCAATGCCCATCAGTGCTGCATATCAGTGCCGCCTATCAGTGCCCATCAGTGCCATTTCATCGGTCCTGCCTTGTCAGTGCAGCCTCATCAGTGCCCATCAGTGAAGGAGAAAACTTACTTATTTACAAAATTTTATAACAGAAACAAAGAAAAACTGGTGGGTATCAAATACCACCAAAAGAAAGCTATTTGTGGGAACAAAATGATAAAAATTTTGTTTGGGTACAGTGTAGCATGACTGCGCAATTGTCATTTAAAAAGTGACAGCGCTGAAAGCTAAAAATTTGCTTGGGCAGGAAGGGGGGAAAGTGCCCATATTGAAGTGGTTAAAATAGTTCATGCATCTTTTTTTAGTGTGTTTTAGTATGCTAGGGGGCCTATGCAATTGAATGGACTATCCTCTAACAACACATACCAGAGCTCTGCTAGGTATGAACCAAAACACTACTATCCATTGCTAGCAAACACTAGTGATCCATTGGAACATCTAAATGGATATTAGTGTTGATCTCATTGATATAACGCCATATGCAGACAGTTTAGTACCTGCTTTCCAGAGAATGTTATCAAGAAGTAGAAGGAAATCTGGACTGTTGGAACCCTTGATGATCCCAGTACAGCTGAGTGTATTAACAGATGTTCTTAATTCACTTGGATATGCTAATGCAGAGCTTTTAAAAGGTGCATTTAATTATTAAAGCTGCGCTTCTGAATTCTTAAAAAAAATATTGTCAAAAGTATTGGGACGCCTGCCTTTACATGCACATGAACTTTAACCACTTCAATACCAGGCACTTAGACACCTTCCCGCCCAGCCCAATTTTCAGCTTTCAGCGCTGTCGCAATTTGAATGACAATTGCGCGGTCATACTACACTGTACCCAAACAAATTTTTTATCATTTTGTTCCCACAAATAGAGCTTTCTTTTGGTGGTATTTGATCACCCTTGCGGTTTTTATTTTTTGCGCAACAAATAAAAAAAGACCGAAAATTTTGAAAAAAAACAAGTTTTTCTTTGTTTCTGTTAAAACTTTTTGTAAATAAGTACGTTTTTTTCTTCAATGACGGGCACTGATATGGCTGCACTGAAGGGCACTGATATGGCGGCACTGATGGGCACCAATGAGGTGGCACCGATGAGGTGGCACTGATGAGGTGGCACTGACGGGCACTGATGATGGGCACTGATAGGTGGCACTGGTATGCGGCACTGATGGGCACTCATAGGTGGCACGGATGGGCACTAATAGGCGGCACTGATGGGCACTCATAGGTGGCATTGATGGGCACTTGTAGGTGGCATTGATGGTTACTTATGGGTGGCACTGATAGTTGGCACAGATGGGCACGGATGGGCACTGATAGATGGGCACTGATGGGCATGGATGGGCACTGACAGGTGGCATGAATGGACACTGATGGGTGGCACTGGTGGCATTACTTGTTTGCAGTGATGCCCCTAAGGGTGGCATTGCTGGGCATCACTGCAACATAATTGTGCCAATCAGTGCCCATTTGTGGGCACTGATTGGCACAGATTTGGCATACTGGGCACATGTGGATGGCCATGGGGTACATACCTGGCCATCCACATGTTGCCCCTTCCCTGGTGGTCCTAGTGGTGATCCCTGGTGGTCCAGTGTGGTGATCTGCGGGGGGGCTGCGCTGATAAACAATCAGCGCAGACCCCCCCTGCCAGGAGAGCCGCCGATCGGCTCTCCTCTACTTGCGTCTGTCAGACGCGAGTGAGGAAGAGCCGATCAACGGCTCTTCCTATTGACAGCGTGATCAGCCGTGATTGGACACGGCTGATCACGTGGTAAAGAGCCTCCGCCGGAGGCTTTTTACCAAGATCAGTGTAGCGGTGTGTCAGACTGACACACCGCTCCACCGATCGCCGCGATGCGCGCCCCCGGGGGCGCGCTGCGGCATGTTATCCTGAAGGACGTCATATGACGCCCAGTCAGGATAACACAACCACTTCCCGGACGTCAATCCGCCATAGGGCGGGCGGGAAGTGGTTAATGGCATCCCAATTTTAGCCTGTAGGGTTCAATATTCAGTTGGCCCACACTCTGTAGCTATAACAGCTTCAACTCTTCTGTGAAGGCTGTCCACAAGGTTTAGGAGGGTGTCTATAGGAAGGTTTGACCATTCTTCCAGAAGCGCATTTTTGAGGTCAGGCACTGATGTTGAACGAGAAGGCCTGTCTCGCAGTCTCCACTCTGATTCATCCCAAAGGTGTTCTATTGGGTTGAGGCTAGGACTCTGTGTCCATAAAGACATGGATGAGTGAGTTTGAGGTGGAGGAACTTGACTGGCCTGCACAGAGTCCTGACCTCAACCCAACCACCTTTGGAATGAATTAAAGCAGAAACTGCAAGCCAGGCCTTCTCGTCTAAAATCAGTGCCTGACCTCACAAATTAACTTCTGGAAGAACGGTCAAACATTCCCATAGACACACTCCTAAACCTTCTGGACAGCCTTCCCAGAAGAGTTGAAGCGGTTATAGCTGCAAAGGGTGGACCAACTAAATATTGAACCCTACGGGCTAAGCCTGGGATGACACTGAAGTTTGTGTGAGTGTAAAGGTAGGTGTCCCAATACTTTTGACAAATATATATATATTTTTTTTCTTTTTTCTTTTTTACATCCATTGCTTGGAGACAAATGCTATGTGCAAAGGATCCCCTGGAGGATTTAACATTTCCTTTTCCTTCTGCATATAGAACTTCTCTAAATTCTCAAGGAACAGAGTTTATTCTCTTTAATGCTCCAGATTGGGTCTGGACCCTCCCCATTTTTACATACAACGCTGGATTATTAGTCCTGCATTGTATTTGTTAATGTCAAATGTGAGTGACCTCTGTCCTGAAGGGCCTTAGAGAAAAAGCTTTGGGGAGGAAGCCTGCTAGAGTGAAAAATAATATGAATATTAAACCTTATTCCTCTTTCACCCAGATCAAAGGAACGTTTAATCCTTTCAGTGTGGGGGAGGGCACTAAAATTATACTTATTTCTGGAGTGGGGCATTAAATTCTACCGTGAAAAAAAAAAAAACATTCCTAAGCAAGCTTTCTTATTCGTGTTTGGTTGGTTTTTACTCAGTACAAATGTGTTCAGAAAGCAAAGTAGAACCTTGACTTATTTGATTGTTTGTAGGCAGTCAGTTTCTAAGGTGAATTGATTGGCAAATTAGTTAATACTTCTCTGGAAGATTTAAATGCCAACCATATTGACATATGTTGTTCCAGAGCCCTATTGAAACAGTTGAGGACAATTAAAGATTGTGCCTCCGTGGTACCTACTTTGCAATTAAATACGTGTGTTGAAGTTGTAAATTAGATTGCCTGCAATGGGATCTTTAAATGCCCCCTGATGGTTTATTGTCCTGAACAGATAAACAAACCTTTAAAGTGCCATTATTTCAGTTAAATAACATTTAATGACCAAACCATGGTTTTTGCATATCTGCAATAATAAGCAATGGCTTTCCAAAAAAATCTCATAAAATTTATACACTTTAACAAACATGTGTCAAATCCTCTATCATATAAAATCATATTATTTGAATATACAAGATGGCAAAGAAAAAAACATGCAACTGTTAATTATTTAGTTCATTCCACATGCATATTTTGTACACATTTGCACATTTGTCACATGACATTCATAAGAAAATATTTAAAACAAGAATGCCACTGCTTCCCTTGATTTGTATCTGAATTTTTTGCTTTTTTTTTTTTAATTCTCAATTCAGGTGTATTTTTACAGTGTTTTTACCACCCCAACCGCAAGTGTAAACAATAACTAATAGCTCCCTGTTCACATTGCTTTTATTCAAGCTAACACCCATGTGAACCATACCATAAAGTTTATTTCCACCTTTGTAGTCAAAATGGGATAACACTTACTTTATATTTGTTACATGTCCCCTTTCACATAGCATAACTTATTTGGAGCCTTTGGCTGGGCAGCTGTGGTTGCTATCATTAACCATGTCTGTACTGTGCAGGGGGATCTTTATTATCAATTGTAATTTGATATGAACACTGTCCCTCCTAACAAAGGGTTAAAGGTTTAAAGGCATGGCTTCCTGCATTGTATGCTAATGAGGACAGACTTAGGACAGACTCACGTTGACATAGTTTAAAAGGGCTTGCAAACAGCCATGACACCTACTCCTGGCAAACATCTAAAAAGATAAGAAATATTTCAAATACATTTTTCAGGCATTCTGTGTGAATGGGGATTTTCTCAAATTTGACTGCGAAAGTGGAAATATGCTTTAAGTTCTTGGGTCCTTAAGTGAAAATACAACCATATGTAATCCAAATATTGTACAATGGAATTATTTCAACTGCATTACAGCAGCCTTGAAATGGCTCTTAGCAGAAGAAAATATAAAATATTATCTAAAACCTAAGAATAATATCTAGATATGATGTTAAAGAGGTTGTACATTCAGGTGAAAAAGGTGACAAACCTTCCATAGCGCAGCCCCCCTTTTACTTACCTGAACCCGATCATTCCATCAACAGGGAACGCTCCAGGTGCTGTCTCAGGTCCTCTTTGGATAGATTGATAGCAGTGCAGCCATTGGCTCCCGCTGCTGTCAATCAAATCCAGTGACACAGGAGCTGGGGGGAGGCCTGAGTCCTTCTGTCTGTGTCAATGGACGCAGCAGCAGGACTCGGGAGCGTGCCCACTCAGGTGTCCCTTGGAATGCGGGTCTCTGCGGGGGGCACTCAATGCGGGGAGGAGCCAGGAGCACCGCTGGGGGACCCCAGAAAAGGAGGATGGTGGCCACTCTGTTCAAAAGCCTTGCACAGAGGAGGTAAGTGTAACATGTTTGTTATTTAAAAAAACAAAAACAAAAAACAAACCTTTACAACCCCTTTAAGATTTAGATTTAAATTGCAATGTTTATATACAGTTTACTGTATATACAAGGGATGGTGTTAAATTGGTAAGTAAATAAAAAAATCATACATATCTTTAGCTTGTAACGGATGTTGCGGCCCTGTAACTATGAATTGATTGTGATGACAGTAATAATGTGATATCAACTCAAAACAGCCACAAATCAACTCCTTTTAGTTTGCCTGCCCCAGCAAATTTATCCTCAATAATGTAAATGAACACATTAGAAATCCCCTTTTAAGGTGTAGTATACATTTGGCTATAATTTTTCTTCACAAGAATTAATTACGCTTTCCTTCCAGCTAGGACATCATTTTTAAACAAAGCAGCACTTTATAAGACAATATAAAACTAAACTGATTATGTAATGATTATAAAAAGCTGAGATGTCTTCAGAAAATAACAAAGACTACAAAAAGCATACAAAATAATACAAGTACAGTTAAAAGAAAATAAAATTCTAAGCAGACTGTGTGTCTAGGTGAGGTTTAAAAGCTAATCATTATTGGTTAGACGCACACAATGGAGGCATTTTCATGAAAAGCCTCTTTGTTGTTGAAAGCGGCAATTCAACGCTAACCCATTTTTATTTAAAATTGTTACATTTCTCACTTTTGTTGCAATTTGCATAAGTTTCTCCTAAGTATAACAGTTTTAGTGCAGTATGAAATATGGAAAAAAATGTGCTTTTTTTTCCTATAAAGAATCAATTAACATTTTCTCTCTAACTTCAGGGCTCATAAAAGATGGTTCCCAATAGATAATCGGCAAGCAGGGAAATTTACTGTGCAAACAAAAGATTGGCCTCACAAGATACTTGCAAGGAAATGCCCAGAAGCAACTGCAGTTGTTATTTGCATAGACTGCTTAAAGCAGCAATCTAAATTCTAGAACTATATTTGTCACAGTAAAAAACAAAATCTTCCATAAGCTTGATACATTTTAATTAATAGCTGGAATATATTAATGGAGGAAAAACACAACAATTTGGAGAGCAGCTTTAACATATTTTTGTTTACAAAGATTCATCTTTATGCAATTAACCCGAATAAATGCAATGTTAATGTTTAACTAATGTTAACTGTTCACTTCTCAGGGGTTTGTTGACAAAATAGCATTTAGGCAATACTGGTTTGTGAAGAATCAGGATCACTGTTGAAAGACAGTGATCACAAATGAGAAACAGCAAGTTTGTCTCTTATTCCCTTTAATGTGTTCAGGACTATAAGTAACAGACTTGTCACAGCAAGTGTACAGTCCAGATGAATACATTTACTCATAGGTGTGCGTAAGCCTACTGCATTAGGGTGAGCACCCCAAAGAGTGAGAGCGATAACACAACATTTAACACACCTGCTCCCCATTCACACCTGAGACCTTGTAACACTAATGAGTCACATGACAACGGGGAGGGAAAATTGCAAATTTGGCCTAATTTGAACATTTTCACTTAGGGGTGTACTCACTTTTGTTGCCAGCGGTTTAGACATTAATGGCTGTGTGTTGAGTTATTTTGAGGGAACAGCAAATTTTCACTGTTATACAAGCTGTACACTCACTACTTTACATTGTAGCAAAGTGTAATTTCTTCAGTGTTGTCACATGAAAAGATATAATAAAATATTTACAAAAATGTGAGGGGTGTACTCACTTTTGTAAGATACTGAATATATTTATATATCGATATATATCTATATATTTATAGATATAGATATATATATGTATATAGGTATATATGTAATATATATATTATCTGTTAAGAGTCTTCAACATATTTATTTTATTATTTCAAGACTGTTTAGCTGTTATCTTGAACTACAGAGTGATTGGTTCTCATGTTATAGAAATTAGACAGTGGGAGCAGTAGAGAAGTTTAGCAAAATACACTGGGCAGGGCTGACAGTCATTCTACAAAATTCCTGTAGGGTATCAACTCACCACAGGGATTATGAAATTAGAGAATTTCTTGCAGAGCAATATGTACAGTATTGCAGTCTTTAAAGAGAAACGTATGGAAATGTGCTTGTATTGCAGAGATGTACTGGCTATGTTTCCATAATTTTGGCTTGTGTTTAATAAATCCAGTCCAAAAATAAGTCCAAAACAAAATAGTTTAAAAAAAAAAAAAAAAACATTTTTTTATGAACAAAATGTACTTGGCCTGCTTTACTGATTGTTGAATTACCAGTATTTTAAATATGTAAATTGAAGTACATGAAACAAAAGAGGTTAGCCGCAATTCACCAAAGATCCATATCTAAGCATATTGGTATTGTGTGACTTGGGATTAGATCTCATTAAGGAAGCACTTGTTTCAAAAGAAAAGTCTATACATTGTATCTGTACAGCATTAATTTTCAACACCCAGTTTCTTTAGAAATCACTTTTCAATTGTCTACCTTAAAATGTTATATGATACCAAAGATGATGGAAGACTACATAATGATTTCAAATAAAACGTTATAAAGCCTCCATTTATTTTATAGAAATGCTTTGTTCACTTACACTGTATTGTTCTAATCGACCTTGATATAAAAGCATGATATTTTTAAATTTTCATAGAAAAAGCCATATATACAGACATTTCCAAACTGGCCTTCTTCGAAAAAATGCTCTTGTTTTTTCGCTGTCATATTGGTTCTGTCAAGGCCTTTTCACTTTCAGACATGGAGCGGGAACAATTATTCAGATATGGAAAATTAAAGAAAAGAATTTGATTCCTTTTTTTTGGTCAGTGACCCGAAATAAGGACAGGAAATCAGGTAGCTACTGACAAGAAACTAGCATGTTTAATGTTTAGAAAGAATGATCAGTAACGGCAGCCTCCATGCTTTTTACACTTGCTTTTTGTTTACTTCTAATAGCTAAACTTGATAGCGAAGTGAATTTCTTTTTCAAAGATTTTATTCAGATTTTTTGTATTTTTTTTTTTTTTATGTAATGTATAAATAATGAAATTCATTGAATAGTACAGCAAGGGTACAATATCTATTTTAGTGTTTACAATATATTTGTACAGTATAAACTATTAAATGAATGTTTTCAAAATTTGCAATTAAAATAATATACTGTAACATGGAAATCTAATAGATATTTTTTATATAAGATATACGTTTTTGAATTTCTAACAAAATGTTGTAATGTGGTTATAGAGTATACTTAATTAATTTAAATCTTAATATAGGGATTATTTACATACATTTTGGACTAATTATTGACTCCTGGTTCTCATGTGCTGTTCAAGAGTAGGCACAATTTACCAGTCATTGCAGTGTGGACAAATGAAGGCAATGTCCAGCAATCTAATAGAAATTGAGAGGACCAAGAGAATAATGTAGAGAGTAGAGGATGCTATGGATGTCATAACCGCCAAGACAACACAAGGGTACAATTGCAGCCTATATAAGCCAAAAATACCCAGCTTGCACTTTTAAATGAATGGCACATTGGTATTTTAGAAACACTAGGTTTCCAACAGGGATTTCAGTGGTAGGTTTATGGGAGGGTTATCCCTGTGCTTGGATGAAATATTATATATGAACACAAAGTTTTTCCAAATAAATATGCTGATATCTGGGACACATGGTTACAATTGCCATCTATAACTTTGGCTGACACTCGTAACTGGAAATTTTTGGGTGATGTAATGCACTCTAAAGTGTACTGCAATGTTTGCCTATATCTGCTATCTTCATGTGGGTCAACTACATTAGGTAGGCTATTTTTGATTCAGTCTTTCTATCCAGTCTTTAATTTTGACCTAAGGTGGAGTTAAAACTCACCAATTTAAGTGTTTCACAAAACAGTTACATTCAATGCCTTGAATGATACCTGCTACAGTTACTAGTTTGCTTATGTTAGCTCAACTGAACTGTCAAGCTATCAAATAAATGATGTCATAAGGTATTACATGTGCAGCGCCAGGCCAACTGCAGATCAAACAGAGGCTAAGATGAGAGCTTTCAATTCTGTAATGGATAGGAGGGTTTAGTTATGCTTCAAGTGTTCCCTAATTAACACTAGCATTGCATTAGTAGAGACTGGAATACTGGAGACTAAAGCCTAGTACACACAGGCCGAATGTCGGGCAGCATTGGCGACATCTGGCCTGTGTATACTGCATTCGGCAAATAAACTAGCCCAAAGAGGAACAAAATGTCATTTCCCACAGTAATCATTAAAAATTCACCTTCCAACAGTTTATAATAATCAGATTAACACATACTTAGACCCCTTCACACTTGTACGAGCTGAAAGTCACGCAACGCTGGTGCGTCTATGATGTGACTTGAAGCAATGCCTGTGTAATCTTGAGGTCTATGGACCTCAAGTCACATCAAGATCGGATCAGGGACTACTTTGAAGTCACTGCGAAATTGTATAGATACGAATGGTACTCATTGGATATCATGGGGTAGGCTTATCATGCAGCGTTGCAGTCCCAACTCACAGGACAAGCCGCACAAGTGGGCCTTATAGCTCTGATTGACTGATGGCTGATGTATTTCTGATTGCACTGATTAGTACTTATATAGTGCAGTCAATTTTACACAGCGCTTTACATATATTATACATTCACATCAGTCCCTGCCCTCAAGGAGCTTACAATCTCATGTCCCTAACTCACATTCATATACTAGGGCCAATTTAGACAGGAGCCAAGTAACCTACCAGCATGTCTTTGGAATGTGGGAGGAAACTGGAGTGCTCAGATTAAACCCACGCAGGCACAGGGTGTACATGCAAACTCCAGGCAACTAGTGCTGTGGATGGGCTTCAAACTGACTACCCTAGTGCTGCTAGGCAGAAGTGCAAAGATGAATTGCTTCAAAGTGCCAGCAGTGTCTGCAGCTACAGTGGTCAGTCAGGGCTTGTTTTAACCACTTGCCGACCAGCCGCCATCATTATACAGTGGCAGGTCGGCTCGTTCCCATGAATCGCCGTACTGGTACGTTGGCTCCTTTAAGAGCCATAGCAGGCGCTCGCCAGCTGTACGGCGGGGGACCTGATACACGTGGTGAGCATGAGAGCCAGAAGGGGGATTTGTGTGTGTAAACACACAAATCCATATTCTGACAGGGGAGGAGAGACAGATCTGCTGTTCCTAGTAATCAGGAACAGCGATCTGTCTCCTCCTCCAGTCAGTCACATTCCCCCACAGTTAGAAACACACACAAGGGAACACACTTACTCCTCGATCGCCCCCTAGTGTTAACCCCTTCCCTGACAGTGACAATTACACAGTAATCAGTGCATTTTTTATAGCATTGATTACTGTATAATTATTAATGGTCCCAAAAAAGTGTGGAAAGTGTCCGATCTGTCCGCCGCAATGTCACAGTCCCGCTAAAAATCTCAGATCACCACCATTACTAGTATAAAAAAATTAAAATGTCATAAATCTATCCCCTATTTTGTAGAAGATATAACTTTTGCACAAACCAATCAATATACGCTTATTGCGATTTTTTTAACCCAAAATATGTAAAAGAATACATATTGGCCTAAACCAAGGGTAGGAAACCCCCGGCACAGGTGCCATTAGCAGAGTAATGCAGGGAAGTGTCAGTAAGACACTAATGCATTCCAATTTCAGAATTCCCCACGCCGCACCTGCACTGAGGGGGAGGCACTGTGCCCCCACACATTGTAAAAGATGGGAAACATTGTTTAATTCTCTAACTTTGCTGTAGCTACGATCGTCAGCTTTTGTGATGGGGAAGAGATTGATTGCAGTTCTGCTAGGGGGGCGGTCTCTGTTTCCAGGAGGATGAGGACTGTCTATCACAGTTCTGCTAGCCCCGCTCACCATCTGGAGGAAGATGACTCGCTTGGTTGCCACTACCAATCTCAGAAAGAAGGGATTTCACTGTGATTGAGAAAACCCCAGGTGACAGTTTGTGGAATTACTGTTGAGCTTCTGTTGACCTTCTGTTGAGCTTCTGGAAACTTTGTTGAAATTATTCCTGAACTTTTGTGTCACTTACTACTGAACCCCTGTACTCTGTGTACTTTTAAGCCAGAGCCAGTATTCAGCATAATGGAAATCACACCCAACTTTTGCTATAGCAGAGTGCCACACTTTTTCTCAGCTGCAGGGGCCCAGCTTATGATCCTGCCCACTGCTTTCAGAAAATACCCCTGACCTGAGTTCATCATAGCGCATCTATTCCAGATGCTTGTACCCCCCCTGTGTTGGGGCAGATGAGCAGGGGGGTACAGTGGTGGGGCATATGTGCAGGGAGTTACAGTGGTGGGGCAGATGAGCAGGGGGTACAGTTGTGGGGCAGATGAGCAGGGGGGTACAGTGGTGGGGCAGATGTGCAGGGTAATACAGTGGTGGGGCAGATGTGCAGGGGGTACAGTGGTGGGGCAGATGTGCAGGGTAATACAGTGGTGGGGCAGATGTGCAGGGGGTACAGTGCTGGGGCAGATGTGCAGGGGGTACAGTAGTGGGGCAGAAGTGCATGGTGGGTCAGATGAGCATGGGGGTACAGTGGTGAAACAGATTAGCAGGGGGGACAGTGATATGAGGTGTGGATTTGCAGGAATTGGGACTGATCTGAGGCGTGAGTGCAGGATGTTAATTTCTCACTACTAAAGTAGTTTACAGCATTTACTTTATAAAAAATCCTTTACGTGATTGAGAGTGTGAAGTTGACATTTAATTGTTATAAAATCGGTACGCGCAATGTCTTTGAAAACATTTTTGGCACACTGTGCTCAAAAGGTTGCCTACCCCTGGCCTAAACTGATGAAGAAATTTGTTTTTGTTTTTTTTTTTAAATTTGGGGATATTTACTATAGCAAAAAGTAAAAAAATATTGTTTTTTTTTTCAAAATCGTAGCTCTTTTTTTGTTTATATCGCAAAAAATAAAAACTGCAGAGGTGATCAAATACCACCAAAAGAAAGCTAAGTTTGTGGGCAAAAAAGGACGTCAATTTTGTTTGGATACAGCACTGCATGATTGCGTAATTATCATTGTCATCATTGTGAAGTGGTTAAAGTGCATTTACTTTTTATTAAGTATATGCAAAAACCTGGATGTCCTTATCCTGGCCACAAGTATGATTTACAGTCTGTAAGACATATGCATTATTAATAGAAAACTCCAAATAAACTAGCCCAAAGAGGATCAAAATGTCATGTCCCACAGTAATCAATAAAAATTCACCTTCCAACAGTTTAGAATAGTTAGATTACCACATATTTATAGTTCTGATTGACTGATGGCTGATGTATTACTGATGCATTACCTCATTAAACTATACCATCTTGTTAAATAAAGCATAATTCCCTAGCATAATAGATGGAAAAAATGAGATAAAATGAGTAGTTTATTTTTATTATGTGAATATTGATGAACACGGTCGCTGTTGTCAATAATTGCAATAATACATTTTCCTACAAGCCTTTCATGATATTTGTTTTATTACATTAATTTCCTAGCTGCCACTGACAGTAAAAGCATGTGCTGGTTAGAAATGATTTCAAATATACATCAAGGATCACTAAGACCATTCCTTTCTTTTTCTTGGTCACTGAATTATTTTTTCTGTATTAGAAACGAATGCTCAGATCAGAAGCCATGCTGACATGTATAAGATAGTTGGTGGCTAGCTATTGACTAAATACTCACCAAATCGCTAAATTGCCATGTGTCATTTTTAACAGTGTTCCAACATAAAAGGGGAACTGCCACTGAAAGCATATTTTTAAAATAACACAAAATCAATCAGTAAAATTTCCATTCATCTCTAGGTTTTGTTGAGAGATAATTGACCTTGACATTCTTTTGTACACCTTGGTCTTCGGTGGTTGGGTAATTATGTTTCTGGTAAGTCATAAGCTGGAAAAACCTCTCAATCAATGAAACCAGAATGAGATGTGATTTTCTTTTTGAGTTTTGAGTTGGAAAATACAGCATTCAATAAAAACACAAAATGATTAGATAAGAATCACATTTTTTTTTTTTCGTGCATTGTTTGGAGAAAAAATAACTTTGCTTTTTGTCTGTAGCATATACAAATGCCCAGCTGTCATTTTTTGCCTGGCTAATCATGGTCGCTTCTCTGTGTTATGTACATTACAAACAATGATATTTGATCCCTTAATGTAGACATTTAAAATTGATGTTTGCGGCCATGTGCATCACCCTCCCTTTTTCTATGCAGACCTCAATGGTATAATATTTTAACCAAATAGACCCTATTTGTTCTCACATTGATAAAGGCATACCTTTGAAACAGAAAACTTCAGGAAATGTTTTAGTGACCCTTTGCTTACCCCTTTAATTATTAAAGTGCTATAAGTAGGTGTGGTCCTCCACAGACATTATGTTCCACTCAGTATGACATACCTGCCATACCAAAACAAAAAAAATCACCATAATGCAGCAGTTAATGTACACAGCTTAAAAATTCATAATATATTCACTCACAAGATTAATGCATTTCACACATATTAGTCATTCCCTGAAACCTAGATAAGGAAACATTTCTACAATACAGTACACTTTGGGCATTCAGTAATTCCTACAGTAAGAATTGTACCCCCTTACTAGGGATGAGCTGCCCGTTCGGTTTCAGTTGGAACCCATGTTCACATTGAATATCACAAATATTACTTGTTCTGAGGTTCAGCAAACAGCCAAACTAAATAGGTGTTCAGTCAAGCAAAATCTGTGGCTGCAGCAGGAAATAAAACATTTGGCAGGGATTCCCAGCTGAGAGATAAAGGAAAAAAATACATGTGGTCCTCCTCAAAATTGTTATGGGATGGATGTCAAAGGGGAACCACAAAAAAAGAAAAATAATGAGGGGGCACAATTGATATTGCATTCCCCCACGTGAATCAGTAAGAGGTACTCATTTACAAAAAATCTAAATAGTAAACAAAGACACTCACTTTTTGTGAGTCCCGCAATGTAAATTTATTTTCAGTTTGATAAGGATCCGTATTGGTGAATGACATGATTGATGAAGAATTTACATCCCGTGACATTTTACATCAAAATGGGGACAAGGTGCTTTGCCAGGTGGGTCCCCCCAACAGGGTACCCTCCCATGTTGAGGGCATGTTGCCTGCTACAGTTTTGGTGGTTGGGGCAGTACAGTCTTCCCCCCTTTGCTGATTTCCAGATTTTGTAATGGGCTAATGCTTTTTTTTGGTGGGTTTCCACTTAAAAGACTTAAAGTGTCTGGTGCGGAATTTGGTGTGCAGCGTTTGGTGTGAATTTGGGGGGAACATCACTTGATTTTTTGTTTCGGAGTCCTCCTTGAAGTCTATACCAGCATCAAGGATAAGAGTCTGACACGGGGAACCCCATGTCATTTCTTTTTTCTTTTTTATGTGGAATCCCCATTAACATCCATACCAGTTCCTTTTCTAGGATAAGGATCTGGTATAGATGAAGGGAATCCCAGGTTACTTTATTTAGAAATAGAATGAAGCATTGTTTTTCTTTGTAATATCAGTTGTGATGTTGTAGTTTTTAATGCTTCTCTTTAAGCATTATTAAAATTGTTCCTAGCCAAATGGTTTTTTTTATTTACTTTGGTACATGTTGCCCAGGGAAGTGCCAAGCCCCTCCACCCCATGCCATTAGTTTGACAACCCCTTGCTTATAAGCCTAGAAAATTATGTAAATGATTTCTAAGATTCAGCTCTCAATGACTTCAATGAAGTTCAGATTAGGCCCTCAAACATCAGTAATGTTCTGTGACCCTGCCCCTGAACCAAACCCAGGTACATTTGGCTAATTGCTACACATTACCACTTCTGAGCATTACCACCTGCATTGAAAGTATATTTAAAGCAGAACTTCTGTCATTTTTTCATCTTTCAATCTATAAAATCCTCTGCCCTTGTTGTTTTAACTTTGAATAGTAAAACTTTTTTTTCTGCCAGTAAATACCTTATACAGCCCACTTCCTGTTTATTGTCTGGTAAAAAGCCTAGGCTTATGACATCATGCACAGCTGTCTCTCACTCTCCTGAGAGTTTACCAGGAAGGGAGGAGGGATGGGTCATAAAAGGGCCAATAAGAGCTGCAGAGCTGGAGGTGTGCCTCTGTGTGTCTGTGTAAATCCAGGAAGTGAACAGGTAGCAGTTTCAGCTGCCCACAGTTAAAATGGTTGCAGCCAGACTCCGTGGAGGGAGATTTCTGCAGCATATTTAGCAAGCACAGAATCAAGGTATATAAAATAATATGAAAAGTGGTTGAAGGGAAGCTTCAGAATGGCAAAAATATTTTTATTACACATTATGTGAGCAGACTGCAGTTCCTCTTTAAGGAGTTTGTTTTTAGCTAAATGGAAGAAATTGACTGCTACACTTCTAGTGTGCTTGGTCATTTTGTATTATTTTAGAGAGAAGTGCATTTCCTGACCTAAAACCTTGAGCTGTAGAATGTTGGAAGCAGTTTGTGTGAAGTAGATTGAGAAATGCAGGTACACTGATTGCTTTGTCCACAATATCCACAACATAGAGTCAAGAGGGTGCTGAGTAAAAAGTAAATAAATTGTGTGCCACAATATACCATTGCTCTCAAGAATGCCTATTATGCAATACATCTAAGGACTGGTTTGTAAGGTTTGTGTTAAATTTAAAGTGGCAGTAGTAAGAATTATCTGAATTTGCCACAACACACATGTTGGCGAATGCTTGCCTAGATTAGGCGCAGGTGGTTTGTAAGGAAACTACAATCAGAAAACTACCATTAGGGCTGATTTGAATTTCCATGACAGTGTTTTCAAAGCATGCTAACTTTACCACTAAAAAAATGCTTCCTCACAAAATATGTTCAAGTGCTATTTTATATATCGCCCACTTGCATGAGAGGAAGAGGGACATTGGAGTGGCTCTATTGACTTATTGAAGTCTTTGTTCTATAATTGGAATTAGTTTTAGATGGTAAATACAAAGAGTTCATACTGTATGTACAATGTCACATTTACCTAATTCAAAAGAAATGTAAAAAAAAAAAAAGTTTATATTTCTGGCCAAATCAATAAAGATTAGCTTTGGGAGTTCTCAATTTTAAATGCATTCTATTGCAGTTAAAACAGGAAATAGCATTACATTGCCCAATATTATCCATGATTTTGTTGTGCGGTAATTATGAACCTTTAATATGCTTTGTTAAGACAGATGAGCACCAGCACACATGAGAAGTTTTTGTTAATATTTGCTGTGATCTCTGAGACTGTTATTATGGGTACTAGCGATATGGTAATCATGTGTTTTGTACAGATTATTGTAATTAAAGTACTGAAAATCACAAATAAGCAAATATGAATATAAGCTCAGTGGCTGTTTGAGCTGAGCTGAACCTACTGGAAACACAATATCTAATTTGCTAAAATGCTGTGCTTTAAATACCTATAGGAGGCCTCTAATATTAAATAAAATTAAATCTTTTTATAATATGTCACTTTACATAAACAAATCATATGCATTTCCTGGTGGTCTCCTTCATGCTCAATTGGACCATTTTAATGTATTACTATTTTGCAGTCATGCTACATATTCAGAAATCACTACCTTTTTTTGGACTTTTTTATCATATAAATGCTGTGACAAGAGTAAAAGACCATGGCTCTCACATGTAATCAGTGTCCCGGCACTTCTGCAGACCAACATGCACCACTGAACACTGCTGTAATCAACGTGGCTGTCACTACCTGAGCAGCACTATTGATTAGAGTAGTATTCAACAGTGTGAGAATAGCAGTCTGAAAATATAAGTTTGAGGATCCAATGTTCATTTGCACACAATAACACTGGTTGATATCATCTCTGGAATGGACATAATGGCACATAATCAAACAGACTTTAAATATACTGTTTATATAGAAGTTTGGCTCTCCTATTGCTACTAGCATGTTTTTGTTTTTTTTTTGGCTAAAAAAAAAAAAAAATGAAAAAAATGCAGCTAACTGCAATACAGTGATCACTATTGCTACAAGCATGTTTTTTTTTTCTTTGATAAAAAAAAGAAAAATCAATGCAGCTAACTGCAATACAGTGATCAGGAAAGTTTAATGCGTTTGCATCATGACCTCATCCTACAATATTGGAAGCTGTGTGTAGGGTAAGGTAGGCATAGTTTTGAACGTTTTCTACTTTTTTAACATGGGGGAAGGCACAAGTTAATAATCGGACCTTACATTTTGGTTCAAGGTTAGCTTTAATGTATTTAGGAATTCCACAGTTAATCCCACCTTTCCTGATTTAGAACGCCTTACTGGCTCCTTGTTTCATAGCATATAACACAGCATATAACACAAGGCACGTTTTCATTTATGACCTTATTGAAATTCTAGTGTTTTTACAGAGAGTTGATTTGCACCTGGTCCTGAAAGGCTCATAATTTCAGGAGTGCTTTTAATTTAGGAACATCTGCTAGACAAACTCTTATTGGTAATTTACTGCAAAGTTTATATAGGGTTAAGGGAAAAAAAATATATATTGGAAAAGGTTATATACAAAAGCAGAACAGCTAACACTCAGTTTATATAAATATCTACAATGAAGGCTCTGGAGATTTAAGGAGTGATTTACCAAAGGTTAGCTGGGCTAGAGAGCTTGCGGTGTGTTCAACACGCAGTCAAATTAAGAGAACATTACATTTTCTCTTTTCTTTCTTCTGCCTTCCCGTAAGTCATTACAAGTGGCTGGTCTGGTGTACCTTTAGTAAATCCTTGCCATATTAAAGTGAAACTTTAGCCAAAGTTTTGTAATATATAGATTTTATACAAATAAAAAAGCTATTAAACTTCAGATTATAGATACATTATCAAGAAAACAGGTAAATAACATGACAAAATAACCATGATAGGATGTGCTCTGAATACATAAGACAATTTTAGACTGCATTAATTTGTTCAGTTTAACTCACAATTAGTAAAAGTGGGACTTTATGCCACATACAAGAGACCTCTGCCTCTTACAGAAGAGTCCTTAGATACTGCGTTTATACTGTATGTTGTAAACCATGTTACTAATGATTAGATGGCTAGTAGACATTGAAAAGCCCAATCCTTTCTTCCACAGCTGCTATCTAGCACTGCAGCCGTATGATCCTTGTGAAGTTCATACTTTGATATCATATCGGGTTCTCTACATGAAGACAGCTGTGTGGCTCAAGCCCAAGGCTACGCAGACACAATAAGTTTGCCTTTGGTACTTGATCACGAGTGGTGCAGCTAATCCTTAGATAAGCAACTGCTAGATGGACATGTGAGTTAGTCAGTGTCTGTTTTAGATATTTCACAACCTTCTATACGTAGGTGAAAAAAGATTTTAGCCAGTGCACATGTAGAGAATTTTTTTCTTTTCGATGCAAGTTACTATTAGAAAAAATGTATATGAGTATATTTATTTGTTTTTACGGGGCAGCCATATTTGCTTGTTACATATAATGTACATGAGAAACTCCTACTTTGCTACTGTTCTTGTAATAATGTAAAAATACAGACAGTTGACAATAATAAAAATAGCATATATCTTTGGTGACCACTAGAAGTAGAAACTGCAAATTATGATGATACAGCAGGTGAGTAAAAATAAATTTAATTAAACTTTACAATAAACTTTGCTTAAACTTTACAATAATGATTCCAAAAGGACTGATGTATATTTTAAGACTTTAAGATCACTGACAAGTAAAGCGAATAACTTTGATTATCTTATCGTATTTATATTAGGCAGCAAGCAAACATATTGTCCATGAAATGTGAAATATGGGCATCATAATTTGTTCTGTATGGGGCTGCATAGCCGCAGACGGGTCAAAGTGCCCATGCTGACCGGTGTCCACATCCAAAATCACCTACAATAGGCCCATGAGCATCAGAATTGGACCCTGGAGCATTGAAAAAATTTAGCGCTGTCTGATGAATCGGGTTTTCTTTTACATAATGTGGATGCTAGGGCGCATGTGTATTACTTACCTGGTGAAGAGATGGCACCAGGATGGCAAAAAGGCAAGCCAGCAGAGGCAGTGTAATGCCTTGGGCAATTTTCTGGGTTACCACAGGTCCTGCCATCAATGTGGATGTTATTTGACATGTATCACCTGCCTAAAGATTGTTGCTGACCAAGTAAACTCCTCCTCCGCTGCAAAAATGGTTCAAGAATGGTTTAAGGAACACAACAATTAGTTCAAGTTTAAAATAAAATTATGTGGCGCTATTCCATCAATCAGTAACAGAACAAAGTATGGTGAAGTGGGCAGAGTATACTCCACCTCGTGTAGTATATGCCAGGAAAGAGTGAATAATAGCCAAGAAATAAATGTCACCATACAAGAGTAGATCAAAAAAAGGGGATACAATTCTGCAATAAGAAAAATTAAAAAAAAAAAGAATATAGGCAATTAAATACAAAGTGACTCAGTGCTAAATAAAATAAAACAGTCACCCCTCAATAGGTGAAAAAATATCTGCGGATATGAAAAAATGACTTCCCAAATGAATGCTCACAACCAAAATTCATACACAAGTAAAAGCAATTAGATGCAAAGTGACTCAGTGCTTAGTGAAATAAAACGGTCACCCCTCATTAGGTGAAAAAATAATATAACTGTGAGTATGTAAAAAATACCTTCCCAAATTAAATGCTCACAACCAAAGTTCATACACAAGTGATAACCAGTGGCTCAAAAATAATCACTGAAAATAAATACTAATGCTGATAGAAGATAAATGAAGTCGCTTCTTCAACGTGAGCTAAGAATAAACAGTGATAAAGTGACATATAATGCAGAAAAAATCTTAAAATCAGCAAAAATATGTGCATGAGTTGCGAAATAATAAATAATATTAACCAAAATGAATAATGTAATCATGCCATAATAAAATACAATAGTTGAGTAATGAATAGGTATTTAAAATAATCAATAGTGATAGGACAGCTAATCCCACCACAGAGATGCTGTCCCAAACGGTGACAATAGTGCAATAAGGTCCATACAAAAGTGCAGTAGTGATGGGTGATTTCCACAAAGAGTCTTTAGACACAGTGCAAAAAAGTGTGCAGTGACTGGTAATTTTTCTTCTATGCACGTTCTAGTGCATCTCCCAGGTGTTTCCCCCAGCCTCTCACCTCCAACAGCGGCCCCCAATGGGCCTAGTAGGGCGGGTGGATATTTCTAGGAGAGGATGTGTTTCCTGCAGCGTGTCTTTAAACATCCAGTAGGTCTGTCTCTCTGCAACTCATCCCACAGCTCTCAGCACTCTCAGCGGTCCCAGCGGTTATTAAGAACAAAGAAAAGGTCTCATGGTGTAGTATTAAAAGCCCATTTATTAAAAAAACGTAGTAACTTACATTGAATTTAACAGCAAACAGTAGATGTGAGGGAAGCTTCCGGGTTCGGCCGTCCCCGAGAAGCGTCGGCACCTGACTCCTCCTACCCTAGTGCATAGAAGAAAAATTACCAGTAACTGCACACTTTTTTGCACTGTGTCTAAAGACTCTTTGTGGAAATCACCCATCACTACTGCACTTTTGTATGGACCTTATTGCACTATTGTCACCGTTTGGGACAGCATCTCTGTGGTGGGATTAGCTGTCCTATCACTATTGATTATTTTAAATACCTATTCATTACTCAACTATTGTATTTTATTATGGCATGATTACACTATTCATTTTGGTTAATATTATTTATTATTTCGCAACTCATGCACATATTTTTGCTGATCTTAAGATTTTTTCTGCATTATATGTCACTTTATCACTGTTTATTCTTAGCTCACGTTGAAGAAGCGACTTCATTTATCTTCTATCAGCATTAGTATTTATTTTCAGTGATTATTTTTGAGCCACTGGTTATCACTTGTGTATGAACTTTGGTTGTGAGCATTTAATTTGGGAAGGTATTTTTTACATACTCACAGTTATATTATTTTTTCACCTAATGAGGGGTGACCGTTTTATTTCACTAAGCACTGAGTCACTTTGCATCTAATTGCTTTTACTTGTGTATGAATTTTGGTTGTGAGCATTCATTTGGGAAGTCATTTTTTCATATCTGCAGATATTTTTTCACCTATTGAGGGGTGACTGTTTTATTTTATTTAGCACCGAGTCACTTTGTATTTAATTGCCTATATTCTTTTTTTTTTTAATTTTTCTTATCGCAGAATTGTATCCCCTTTTTTTGATCTACTCTTGTATGGTGACATTTATTTCTTGGCTATTATTCACTCTTTCCTGGCATATACTACACGAGGTGGAGTATACTCTGCCCACTTCACCATACTTTGTTCTGTTACTGATTGATGGAATAGCGCCACATAATTTTATTTTATAGTTGTTTTTTTGGGGAACTGAGTGAACCTATCCATGTTGGCGGCTCTCCATCGGGTATTTTACCATCAGTTTTAATAATCCCTTACTCATATTGTGGTTTTGCGCACTGGTTCTTACATATTCAATTAGTTCAAGTTGTTTACTTGTCTTCCAAATTCTCCAGATCTGAACCCAATCGAGCATCTGTGGGATGCGATGGAAAAACAAGTCCAAGCCATGGAGGCTCCTCCTTGCAACATACGAGACTTAGAGGATCTGTTACTGAAGGCTTGGTACCAAATACCACAGCATATCTTCAGAAGTTTAGTGGCATTCATGCGTGATGGGTCAGGGCTGTTTTGGTAACAAAAAGGAGACTTGCTCAATCAGCCACCCCAAACAGCATAGCCAGGTTTGGGACCACCATTTTAGCTGTGTTCAGACACATCTCATAGCTTGCTGATTGCACATTAAGAAGAAGCAGTATATTGGTAAGGTAAACACTGTTTACTCTGCTCTCTATTTCTGTCAGCATGTTCCCTTTCAGGACATGACCTTTTGGCACAGTCATGAGTTAAATGTGTATAATTTGAGAGAACCAGAATTGCTTCTTAAGTTGTAATTTTAGGAAAAGTTTTCCTACATACAGTGAACTCAAAGGAAAAGTTGCTAAGGCAGCTGGACTACAGGCTAAACAAAGCCACCTACATACTTTATATGTACATTTAGGTAAGATGTCCCAGTATGACCTCTTTTTCTATTTGGTTCCTCTAATTGTTACCTCCATTTTCTCTACTTAACAATACTGTATATAAAAAAATAAAAAAAATAAAAATAAAAAAATATTCAACAATGGTCCGGTGTGGAAAGTGGGGTCCCCCAGGGTTCTGTCCTGGGACCAATCCTATTTAATTTATTCATAAATGACCTGGAGGATGAGATAAACAGCCCAATCTCAGTATTTGTGGACAATACTAAGCTAAGCATGGTAATAATTTCTCTACAGGATGTGGAAACCTTGCAAAAAGATCTAAACAAATTAATGGGGTGGGCAACTACATGGTAAATGAGGTATAATGTAGAAAAATGTAAAAAAAATGCATATGGGTGGCAAAAATATGAATGCAATCTACTCATTAGGAGGAGACCCTCTGGGGGAATCTAGGATGGAAAAGGACCTGGGGGTCCTAGTAGATGATAGGCTCAGCAACGGCATGCAATGCCATGCTGCTGCAAGCAAAGCCAACAAAATATCGCATGCATTAGAAAGGGGATTAACTCCAGAGATAAAACGATAATTCTTTCACTCTACAAGACTCTGGTCCGACCGCACCTGGAGTATGCCATCCAGTTCTGGGCACAGGTCCTCAGGAAGGAAGTGCTGGAACTGGAGAGAGTCCAGAGTTATGAGTAAAGATTACGAACATTGAAGTTATTCTCTCTGGAGAAGAGACGCTTGAGAAGGCAAATGATTTTGATGTACAAATACCGTACTGGTGAAGCATTTTAACCTTAAACTGTGTAGAGGGTACTGTAAGAGTGGTAAGAATGTGGAATTCTCTTCCACAAGCAGTGGTTTCAGCAGGGAGCATAGATAATTTCATAAAATTATTAGATAGGCACCTAAACGACCTTAACATACAGGGATATACAATGTAATACTGACATAAAAGCACACACACAGGTTGGACTTGTCTTTTTTCAACCTCACGAACTATGTAACTATATGTAACTATGTAACTATGCTTGGGGGCACATTTCAAAAAAGCAATCTAATCTAGGCACATTCACCTACCACCTTTATTTGTAATCTTTAATGGGTGTCGTGGCAAAAGCAAGTACAAAAATCCTCATTGGAAAATGACAAATGTAAGATAGATCATTACAAGAACATTTAGATAGTTTGAATTATAATATAGTCTGTGTATAGTCAATAATAGAAGGTATACGTTTATAGTGCATGCTCATAGCTGTCAAGAATGATACTGACATGCAGTACAGGATAACTGAGGAGGAAGGTACTGACAAGGTATTATTTCATAACACCATGATTGCAAAATAGAAGATGTCAAGAGATTGGCAATTGTTAAAAATAGTTTTCTACAATCCAAAATACTGCATGTGAAACATGATACAAGACCCAAGGTCAGGCAAGACTACCTTGCGGAAGACAAAATTGTACCTGAATTTTTTCCGTTGTGTTATTTTTGTCTAAATCTACAGACTATAACCTCCAAAAGTCTTGCGACAGTCGTGTAACTAAGAAGAGAGCTGTCATATCATCACAGCAGGTGGTATACCACCCACCTGTAGCGGAGAATCAACTAACAGTGGGTTCCTGTCTTAATCACCACTATGAAAGAAAGAATAACTTTAACCATGGCGACGGAAATATAATTATCAAAAAAAGATGTGACACTACATCCAATACAAACATATAATGATGTTCCTCACAAATTACACGGCTCAGATTACTGTAACTATTTATTTTGTAACTAGAAAGCATAGGTGTTTTACTGCGTATTGTTAAACTGAACATGCTTCCTCATTCTCCCACAAAAGAGCCTCTTCCCAGGAGAGACCTGTACACTTTAACTCTTTGAAAAGGATTTATAATAAGACCTTATTTTCTCTGTTTCAAAAGCACAGATGATAACTGTACAGGGTGAGAATATAAAATGGAAAAAAAGACAAAAAAATAAATAAAGAAAAGGAGACATTTAAATTCATTGTATGTTGGATAAACTGGGACATTCAATCTGGATAGAGGTGCTAAAGGTGCAAAGAAGAGCTTAAAAGACTGCCTTTGAAATATAAGTACAAATGTTTTAAAAATAGCTATAATTTTTTTATGCCGTGTTTTGAAGCCAATTTACATTTATAGAAATAAAATTGCCAGCAAACAAAATCTGAGAAAACAGACATCTTTTTTTTTTTTCTTTCACTAAAGCCTTGTATGTGAATTAATGAAGAAAAGCATAAAGGAGTTCACAAGGCGTCATGAAAATAAGAATAAAAAAAAAAAGTATGCATATTTTAAAAAGCAAACGACTGCAATACAGGGAAGATCGTATATAATTTTCTGTGAAATGAAAAACGGATTTAAAGACGTCTTTTGGTTGTCTTTTCTTTCTATGGCTCAGATATGTATTTTTCTCTTTTGTACATTTTCAGTAACACTTGAATGTTCTGTTATATCTTTTCTTTTCCTTTTCCCCTACGCAATGTTTTATATTTAATATGCATGAAATCATTGTGAAGCCCATTTTGCAAAGATATAATAACTTGTATGGTATTTAGAAAAGTACATAAGTGTGAATAAAGAAATTATTGACCTACATATAGTAGTGTAGCATGGGCTCCTGGGCCTAGGGTCTATTTGTACTGCTTTTGTGAATTATCATCTTTTCTTTCGATATGCATGTGTTAGATGTATAATAGTTTTCTGCATTTGGTGGTGGTTTTAATACCATCCTTACCACATCTTTCAGTATAGCTAGTGGTGGGATTAACAGTATGTGTTTTTGAGAAATAGCTTGGAAAAAGCAATTTCAAATTTCATTTCTATGAACTGCTCAGATCATTTTTTCAGACATTAAGGCCCAATATCTATTGCAATATTGCTGTATGAGCATCTGTGGAATCATTGAAGCTGCTGCACATGCACTGGCACTGGGTAAGCACTAAAGTGGTAGTACAACTGTAGGTGTTGCTAGTAAGGCAATTAAAAGGCCAATGATATTAAATAGGGATCAGGAACCTGAATGCTGGCTTTTCTTTGCATGTGTTTTAGCACGTTGTCCAGTGACCTCTGCTGTTTTGATGTAAATTTTTTGAAGTCACTAAAATAAGTATGGTGGCAGTCAACTTAGTAGGCCATGTGACTATTGTAGCTATTTGCAGTTATGGAAAAAAGTTGTAAGAGATGCATTTAAACCATGGGGTATGTTTGTTAAGTGCTGGAAATCTAACATTTTCACAATTTACTTTTCACTTTCTCCAGCAGGAAGGAAAAGGTAAGGGAGTTTACCAGGTCTGACCTCACAAATCTATTCTATAATTGTTCCAGGGCTAGATTTACATCACTATACCCTGAGGCTCAATAGGTTTGGAAACTTTTTAACACCTCTCTACTAGGATCATCTATTTTATTCCCAGATAGCAAGCAATTGCATGGCAACATTGAAAATGACTTGCTAAGCTATTACTAGACTTGCCAGGCTTCACAAGTTTGTTGCACAATTGAGGCAAGTCTGCATTGCATGACTCCAGATCAACTTTCAAACATTCTGCAAGTCGACTGCAAGTTCTGTTTCAGTTATGTTGTGAATGTGCAATAGTCATCCCACCACAGGGGTCAACGTGGCTGAATTTTCATGCTGTAGACTTGCAAAGCTCTTGCTGTAGATTCACTACTGCAACTTTGCGCTTGCTAGAGACTTGCCATGCAAATATGTTAAAAATTGGAAAAGTGTCAACTAGAACTTTTGCTTTAAGTGCTCTGCAAGTGTACAACTTTCCAGTGAAAATGTGCAGCAAGTTAACAAGACTTATAATCCAACACTGCCGCAAATTTGTGGCAAGTTATCCTTGCTATCTGAGTTCAGGACAGTTCAGGTGTCAGTACTTTGTTCTCTTCTGTGATGGGGCCTGTGCATCTTCTCTGTGTTTACAATAGAAATTTAAAAAACTGAAGAGCTGCAAACTAACTGCTGGAAGGGATTGGTGCAAAATAATCTGCAAAAAAAAAGTGAAAGTGTTTTTTTTCAAAACCTTGAGAATGAATTACTATGATACTTGCAGCTACAGTGCATGAGGGCTTGTTATAAATCACTTTTGCTGCATGCTAGGAATACATTATAATTGAATGTCCATAGCTCGGCTATAGTTCTTCTTCAAAGCCCAACCCCAAGATATTAGCAACCCCCCCCCCCAAACTAACCATTGGTATGAAAAAAATATCAAAATGACTTTTTTACTTACCTGAAGCCACAGTCATGTGATGCTACTGGCCTGGATCCATGTTCAGGGGGTCCACGCCCCCCAATGATCGAGGCAACACTTCCAGCTGCTGGGTCCTATCTCATAGGCTCCAGAGGCAGGAGAAATCATGGGGTGAGTGAGGAGACCAGTTCCCAAGAAGATAATAAGTATAGCAGGTACCTAGCTGGGTCAAAAAATAATTTGCCGATCACAATATATATACGTTGCGGTTAGCAAGTGATTTACCAAGGTAATGGCCATCAGCCATTATATTGTTGTTTGTTTTTTTTTGTCAGCTGGCAACTGGCTTTCTCATGAAAGTGGTCCAAGTGGCTCATTAGCCGCCAAAACGCTTTCAGAAGCAGTGGAAGGGGACAATTCTCCCCTCCTGCTGCTCGCCAGTGTTTCACCGGTGTTTCTCGGGCTTACCGTTTTCACCAGTGCATCCAAAAAATGATCTGATCGTTTGGGCGGCTGGTCACAGAGGCTGACAGAGACCAGATCATCTATTATTGCCTCTATGGCCTTGGAGGACCGGAGAGACGTCATGACATCACATCTGATTCAGGGCAGAAGTAAATATATTAGGGCTGTTACTGATTTAAATTTTTGTGTTTGATTAATCAATTTTTTTTAATCAATTAATCGACTAATTTAGATTAATTATAACGCACATACAGATTCAACTACCTTTAGCTGATTTAGCACCGTTGTTATGGCAACAGCCATGATTTATAATTAAATATTTCATTATTCGTTAGTCCCTGAGTGGGACAATAGATAGTGTTCCATCTATTGATGTAGCATTGGTTTTATAATCTCTGGTTACACAATTTTGTTGGAAGATTAATGTTAGGACCCATCATCCATTTGGATTTTCCCACTTGAATCTCCATTAGATTTTGTCTCTGTACATTTTTATTCTTTATATTTTAATTTTTTGTTTCATGTTTTAGTAAGCGGCACATAATCTATTATTTATATCTTACCATAGTTTGTTGCCATTCCACGAGCGTGCGCAATTTTAGAGCGTGACATGTTAGGCATCTATTTACTCGGCATAAGATCATCTTTCATATTTTGCCCAAAATTTGGGATATACGTTGTGTTTTTTCTTGATTCATTCACAAAAGTGAAAATACACTGCGCAAGTGTGACATAAAAAATGTAAACGATCGCCATTTTATTCCCTACGGTCCCCTCTAAAAAGAAAATTTATATATATATATATATATATATATATATATATATATATATATATATATATACACACATACATATATATATATATATATATATATATATATATATATATATATATATATATATATAAGTGTTTGGGCGTTATAAGTCATTTTCTAGCAAAACATACTGATTTAAACTTGTAAGCAAAATGTGCCAGAAAAGTGTCCTGGTCTTCAAGTGGATAAACTGTGACTTTGATCCATTACACTGCAGGGTAGCTAAGGAGAAGCTGTTTGGATTAACATATATGTCTATATATATCATGCACTAATTTATATTTACATGATATATATAGATATATCAACATTTTAAATACATTTTGACTTGATATACAAGCAATGTCTTGATATACAAGTAGCGTCATGTCACAACTGAGTATAAAACAGAACAGAGGCACCTCTAAGTGCAGCAATATGGTTACATTTATTAAAGGTACAACATTTAGCAACTCACATGGTTGATGATTAAAAAAGGCACATCTATGTATTGCGGCATTCAGGGTAAAGCTGTCCACATAGACCATCCTCTGCATCGCCATTGACCTCATGCCTTCCACGCTGCGCTCCACAAGCACTTCAAGCCTCGTTTTCAGATCTCTCTACTGCAGGGTAGTCTTCCTGGTCATGTTTGCAGACTGACAGCGGTGAAAGCCGGTGGTGCGGAGAATGGTCTATGTGGACAACTTTACCCCGGATGCTGGCATTCTTATATGTGCCTCTTTTAATCATCAACCATGTGAGTTGCTAAATGTTGTACCTTCATTAAATGTAACCATATTGCTATACTTAGAGGCGCCTCTTTTTCTCTTTTATACTGTGTGCCTGCTGCTGGATTTGGCTTCTAATCCCTTGGTGGGGGCTTCCATTTGTGGATGGACATTTTATGGTTACACAACCTCACATTGCTATAATCTTTTTATATGGACTATAAACTTGAAGGACTTATGAATAAATGGTTATGGAACGAATCATCTGAGTTTCCATTATTTTTTTATGGGGAAATTCGCTTTTATATACAAGTGCTTTAGATTACAAGCATGTTTCTGGAACAAATTTTGCTCGCAATCCAAGGTTATACTTTAATAAAAAAATTATATTCTAAATATAGGTACCCTATAAGTATATAAGCAAAAACAAACCACAGAATAAAGAGTTGTTTCAACTTTCCAATACTTGTGATGATACAAATAAAACTGTTACAACTGAGACAGCAGTTTGAAATCACAAAGCAACACCCTAAGTGAATTTCTGATGTGTGAAAAGAAGTCAAAGTTTTCTTTCAGACTTGTCATACTCATTTTATCTGTAAGATTAACAGGCAAAGGCTTCAAGTTTATAGTTGTTTGCATGCATCTTATATGAAACTGTCAACACTGCAAAACGAAAATGCTATAGCAATAATAAAAGGCGTTCATAGCTAAACACATTAACCACTTAAGGTTCGGGCCTATTTTTCAAACTTGTTGTTTACAAGTTAAAATAATTTTTTTTTTTTTGCTAGAAAATTACTTAGAACCCCCAAATGTTATATTTTTTTTTCTAACACCCTAGAGAATAAAATGGCGGTTGTTGCAATACTTTTTTTCACACCGTATTTGTGCAGCGGTCTTACAAGTGCACTTTTTTGGAAAAAAATTCACTTTTTGAAATTCAAAAAATGACAACAGTAAAGTTAGCCATTGTTTTTTATATTAGGAAAGATGATGTTACACTGAATAAATTGATATCCAACATGTCATGCTTGAAAGTTGCACCCGCTCATGGAAGGACGACCCTTAAAAATCTCCATAGGCGATGTTTAAAAAATTCTACAGGTTGCATGTTTTCAATTACAGAAGAGGTCTAGGGCTAGAATTATTGCTCTCGCTCTAACGATCACGGCAATACCTCACATGTGTGGTTTGAACATCATTTTCATATGCGGGCGCTACTCATGTACGCGATCGCTTCTGCTTTTCTTATTTATTTTACCTTTTATTTTTCATTTTTGCACTGTTCTTTTAAAAAATGTGTCAATTTTATTCCTAATACATATATATCAATATATATATATATAGATATAGATATATATCTATATCTATATATATATATATCTCTATATATATATATGGATATATATGGATATATAGATATATATATATATATATATATATATATATATATATATATATATATATATATATATATAGCTATTTTTCTGTCAATATGGGGTGCTGTGTGTACAAAAAATGTACTTAAATGATTTTAACAAATGGCTGCAATATAACAAAGAGTGAAACATTTAAGGGGGTCTGAATACTTTCCATCCCCACTGTATATATATATATATATATATATATATATATATATATATATATACAGTATCTCACAAAAGTGAGTACACCCCTCACATTTTTGTAAATATTTTATTATATCTTTTCATGTGACAACACTGAAGAAATTACACTTCTAAAAGGACTTATCGCATTTAAAATGGGCTTTTTTTACATTATATGTCATGGTGGGGATTTAAATAGCACTTTTTATAACTTTATATTTGCACATATGTAAGTGTAGATCAGTGTTTGTGTGTTTTTAAGCGCTGCAGCTTTAAAACATTTTGTTTTTTCGTTAACTTTTATTGGGTTTTAGTACAAAGTTATTGCATGGAGTAGTACATGCCTAATCTAACACAGTGACATACAGAAACAGTATAAAGATAGATGCAATAGAGTAACATAGTGGGGTGAGCACAATAGCTATGGTCTGAGCAATCACAGGAGGAGAATTAGCAGTGTTTAATATCATATTTTTTCAGTTAGTTAGAACTATATTTATTTGTGTTTTTTTTTTCCTTTAGTTTTATGTTTGTAGTTTAGAATCTCTGTTAAAACTAAAGAGGATAAAATATTACCCAAACAAAAGATGTCAGTTATTACAGCACAGAATGCTTTCACTGGTGTCCTTGAGGACTGACTGCAGATTACCTGTTGGAGCAGACAGGAAGTGATTATTCCATTGAACGCGATGATCTCTATTAGTGATATCTTCTACATGGTTTCATGACTTAAGACTGACTAGACAAATATGATGACACTCACTTCCAGGTCTGTCTCGTGGGTACACGCTTAGCAATGTAATGGTGCCTGCTCATGTTGCAACAAGCACACGGAGCTCCTTCAGGGAAAGATATGTAAAGGTGAGGCTCCTGTAAGAACATGCCGAAATGTACAGAATAGGGAACATTTCTCAAGGGCGAAATGAGAGCAGATGGCAACCTTTTCACAGCCAACATGCTTCTCTGTAAATCCTACCTGAGGTGTGTGACTGAGAAATCTCACATATGCCAATATGGAATGAAAGATATGATTTTTGCTGAAATGCGTAACATGGCAGTGACTCGTGAAGAGGAGTTCAATCATGTTGTTGCATGTCATTCAGGCAGCTCAAAATATGTTTATCCAGTGGGACAAATCCTTAAAGCAGACCTATCCTCAAATTTCATGGAAGCCTGCTTTTAGAATTCAGCAAAACAACTTACAGAAATGGAAAGGAAATTAGACAACTGTTGTGGTAAAAAGTGGAATCTGAGTCATGGCAATGGTCAGGTGGTCTCTGTTAAAGGGGAGGTTCACTATGTAGTAGGAGCTGACAGCTGCTCAGCTCTGCCCTAAAGATAACAAAACCCCCAAATAAAAATTTAACATATTGCAATTTACTAATGAATAGATCGAGGGGCTGCATTCGTTTTTTCTTTTTTAAAGAGAAGAGTATCTTCAGCAAGTACAGAAAATACCTTAAATACTGTCATTATCACTTCTTATGAGGTTAGGTAGAAGCACAAATAATGTTATCCTTCTGCTGAAAACTACTCATCTCCCAACCCCCTATATTTTGGAGATGAACTCATATTTGCTGTGGCCGCAAAGAAAAGCATCCTGGTATTTGAACATCCTCATCCGCTGCCTTTGCACCTTCAAGTAGAAAAAGTAGGACTAAAGGCAAAAGTTGTTTATATTTCCTTTTGGATAGGGTAAGGGAGGGTTATAACAAATACATGCATTCCCCAGGTTACAAACAAAATAGGTTCTGTAGGTTTGTTATTAAGTTTAATTCATATGTAAGTGGGAACAGGTACATTTTTTAGGTATAACTCCAGCCAAAAAAAAAACATGTTTACGTTTTTTGGATAACATAGGGAAGGGTTATCATCACCTCTGTAACATTTGTTTTGCTGTCTGTGCCCCTGTTCAGAAGATTTCACCTCACTTTCTGTCCCAATGACAATTGGATTTTGAAAATTTTGGGTAGTTATGGAAACAAGGATTGGCGATAACGTTTCAGTGGAGACACCTTTTTCCCATGATAACTCTTATAGGAGTTGTTCCTTCCTAGGGGTCCATTTCCTCTCACTTCCTGTTCTCTACCTCCATTTGTAAGTATGAGTTGTATGTAAGTCAGATGTATGTAACTCGGGGACTGCCTGTAAAGTGGGTTAAACTCCCTAACAGGGGCACAGACTGCAATAAAAACCTGACAGATGTCCCTCTTTAATGTGCCGAACCTTTAGCTACATATTAAGAGGGGTGGTTTGAGGGGGAGGGGGGGGTTTGGTGGTAAAAATGAGGCTCAACTGCCGCCTATTTTGACTGCCCCCCCCCCCCAACTGCAAGCCTAAAAAAGCCCTTACAAAACACAATGGGGGTTATTTACGAAAGGCAAATCCACTTTGCACTGCAAGTGCACTTGGAAGTGCAATCGCTCTAAATCTAAGGGGTAGATCTGAAATGAGTGGAAGCTCTGCTGATTTTATCATCCAATCACGTGCAAGCTAAAATGCTGTTTTTTATTTTCCTTGCATGTCCCCCTCGGATCTACAGCGACTGTACTTCCAAGTGCACTTGCAGTGCAAAGTGGATTTTCCTTTAGTAAATAACCCCCAATGTCTAATCTTTTTCCCGGACAAAAGACTGAGCATTCAACAGATTATCCACAAACAACCAACCTTCTAAAATGGTGAACCCTAAATACAGTGACCACACAAGTAATTGTAGAATGAACTGGGCTTGTTTCCTCTACAGCAAGTAGTGTTATTAAAGAAATTGTTAGCTTCCACTACCTGTAACATCATCTGCAGAACCTATTAGTGAACTGTTCATCTGATTATTTTCTCTGCAGATCAGCGTAAGGCATCTTTCTCGCTGGCTAGCACATTAATTCCTATCAATTGCTTATAACACATTTACAGGAAAATGAAATAATTGCTGTATGCAGTCCATTAGTGTTCATGGCAACAACAGTTTATTCGAATTCAGATGATATAATAAAGGATAGTGCTTGTTGCACTGAACATAAGTTTGGTCATTTTACTATTACGGTACTTTCATTTTTCAGTATCAAACTGGATACAATACCTATTTAAAGGGAGTTTCCTTTAGGTGTTTGTTTTCTTTTTGAAAGCATCTAATATCTCAAAAAACTCTGTTAGTATTACCCTTCTGCTGTTCTCTCATGCAAAATTAGGAGCCCATAATAGTTTCTTCATTGATCAGCAACTTATAGTGGGACTATGATATTGTGGCGGACAAATTAGACACCAACTGACACTTTCACACTTTTTGGGGACCAGTGACAATAATACAGTGATCAGTGCTACAAATATCCACTGTCACTGTACTAATGACACTGGTAGGGAAGGGGTTAACTTCAGGGGTGATCAAAGGGTTAACTGTGTGCCTAACCAATGCTTGTGTACTGTGTGGGAGGTGCTTTAACTAGGGGAAGGCATTGATCCATGGTCCTGCTTTGCAGAAACACAGGATCAATACCTTCTCTACTGACAGAACGGTGATCTGCCTTGTTTACATAGGCAGATAACCATTCTGGCTCTGTGCCTAATGATTGGTGGGTGCTGGCGGACATTGAGTCCATGGTAATCGCAGATCAGCTCCCGCTGTTCTGCGAGTAGTGCTCTATTTGATTTAAAACTGCCATGGTGCTGCACATGTGATCAGTTATGACCCCAACCATTTGATGGTTTGACAGTTTGGTTGAGAGCAGAAGCAGCTGAGACAGTTACTGCCGGTTCACACAGGGGCAACACGACTTGCAGGCCGACTCACAGAGGCGACCTGCACATGACTTCAGCGGTGACTTCCAAAAGGACTTCTGTATAGAGTCTGTATATGTAAGTCGCCTGAAAAATAGTAAAGGAACCTTTTTCTAAGTCGGAGCGACTTGCGTCGCTCCTATTGGAATGGTTCCGTAGTACAGAACCGGACGCGACTTGTCAGGCGGCTAGGTCGTCTGACAAGTCGCCCCTGTGTGAACCAGGGCTTAGCATTCCCTGCATGCCAGTAATATAACTTTTTGAAACTGTTAAATAAATGGGTTTAGTTCTACCTTAAAGTGGTTGTAAACCTCAGATATGAAATATGAACAAAGCAATTACAGCACTAAGGGGGTTATTTACGAAAGGCAAATCAACTTTGCACTACAAGTGCATGGCAAGTGCAGTCGCTGTAGATCTGAGGGGTAGATCTGAAATGAGGGGAAGCTCTGCTGATTGTATCATCCAATCATGTGCAAGCTAAAATGCTGTTTTTTATTTTCCTTGCATGTCCCCCTCGGATCTACAGTGACTGCACTTCCAAGTGCACTGCAAGTGCACTTTCAAGTGCACTTGCAATGTACTTGTAGTGCAAAGTGGATTTGCCTTTAGTAAGTAACCCCCCAAGTGTCATTTCTGTCTACTGCTTTGTTCCTCTGCTATCAGCATGAATCACTTCTGACAATTTTTCCTGACACTAAGAAAAAAATTATGTCAGAGGAGGGACCTCCAGCAGATTGACAGCCTCAACTCTGTTCCTGTGTGCTGTGTAAAGGGGAATGCGTCTCTTTCCTCCAATCAGCTGTCAGAGCTCTCCTCATTGAGTTTTGCAGAGTGCAGCTTCAGCTCTGGGCTCCCTTTTTTCTGAACTATCAGACAAGCTTATAAATGTAGCACTTTTAACAGATGTAGAGAAAAGAAGACTGCAAATAGACAACCCACGTAGGAGGATTTGTTTAATCTCTGTGTATCACCTGAGGATAGTCCCCTCACTGGGTATATGCAAAGGTTTTATAACCACTTTAACATGCAGGGTCCTTCAAGGCAGACCAACTGACTTTGATTGCAGTGGGTGACCAGTACACAGGGGGAAGTACAGCTGTAAAGCTGTCAAAATACCTGAACCTTACCCTTGGGAAAGATTCAGATCGAGGTTGTGGAAATGGACAAAATGTGCGTTTTCTCCCCAATTACTGCAAAACATTTTAACACACAGATATAGGTGCATTATGTTGCTCTGTAATTTATTTTGAATGGTACTCCAACACATACTGTATACAGCACACCATAACTGCAATGGAAAAATGTGAACAAAGATGCAGACGCATACAACCAGTGCAATAAAAGCCCATTGAGAATGAATAGGCTGCCCTAATGCAATGCACAATAACCACAACAATGTAAATCCAGCCTAACTGTTTTCAGTTTAACCAGTAATTCCCTGTATTGACATAAAACATACTCTAAAACCCCTTGATGATGACCTATCCTGTTTATTGTTTTTCTGCGCAATTCAATTGTCACAGATAAGGAGTTGACAGTGGGGGCTCATATGGAAGCAGTGGATTGCAATAATGAATATTACATTAAGCAAAAAAACTGCACATGCTAAATATTAGGAGATTAGTGTTGAAGAAGTCAAAACATATTATACTTGTTTTATCACCTCTGAATAATAAACATCAAATTTAATTACCAAAATGAAGTGATATTAACTGAATTAATAGTTTGAAGGCATCTAAATGAAGGTCGATTATAGAACATGTTCTTGGTAGATTATAATACACGCTGCAGGAAATTTTGGTAATGAAGTGAGAATATCTGATAATTAATTATTTTATGCTTGGGGTAAAGGTGTGAATTGATCACATGATTTTAGGATACTAAATTAAAATAGTTGTTCTCCTTTCTATGAATGATATATGCTTAAAAAATAAAAATGAAATAAAATAAATTAAATTAAACATACAACTGTATTATTATAGTGCCAATTTATTCAGTGGGACTGCACTGTATTAGGGCGTACACACGGTCGGACTTTGTTCGGACATTCCGACAACAAAATCCTAGGATTTTTTCTGACGGATGTTGGCTCAAACTTGTCTTGCATACACACGGTCACACAAAGTTGTTGGAAAATCTGATCATTCTGAAAGCGGTGACGTAAAACACGTACGTCGGGACTATAAATGGGGCAGTGGCCAATAGCTTTCATCTCTTTATTTATTCTGAGCATGCGTGGCACTTTGTCCGTCGGATTTGTGTACACACGATCGGAATTTCCGACATCGGATTTTGTTGTCGGAAAATTTTATCTCCTGCTCTCCAACTTTGTGTGTCGGAAAATCCGATGAAAAATGTCCGATGGAGCCCACACACAGTCGGAATTTCTGACAACACGCTCCGATCGGACATTTTACGGGGCATAAGACATACAAAACATACATACTTAAAAACAATGGGAATTACAAGGATGTCAAAAAAGCTTATAAAAATAAAAGGGGTAGCAGTAGTAAAACAAGGCAAGAGGATTCTTGGTGTTGGGCATAGGAATTCTCAGGATTATACATATATGTCATTCTAAAAAGATGTCTTTGAAGTGTTCATTTAGCAACTTGTAGAGATGAGGAATGTCTAATGGTGTATGGAAGAGAATGGAGCCGCATACACACTACTAGTTTTTCTTAGTTCAACCTGGAGAAAGATCTGACAGCTTAAGTCGGAGACGCTGTACTAACAATCCAATATTAGTACAGCAATCTCCCCTGCTGTGCTATTGTGTTCTGACAGGGGGACATCCCCCCTGCCAGAACACTCCGGGTCAGCACTCTCAGCCATTGGCTGAGAACGCTGATAGGGAGCCGATTGGCAGACCTTTTTTGGTCATGATTCTGTGAAAGAAGCCAGCCGAATGGCCAGTCCGACAGAATGCTTCTGTCGGATTGGCTGCAGTTCACGTGGGCCAAATGTCAGACATTTTTTATTGAGCCAATGTGTACTAGGCTTTAAATACACTATACAAGTAAAGATGGGGAAATCCATAGGATTCTCTACCCACATTAACCACTTGCCGACCGCTGCATGCCAATATACGTAGGTACAATGGCAGCGGTGGGCAAATGGGTGTACCTGTATGTCCCCTTTAAGAGGCGGGGCTAGCAGTGCGTGCTTGCCGCTTACAGCGTGACCGTGCCCGCAGGACCAGCGGATTCGATGTCCGCGATCATGTCACAGAGCCACAGTACGGGGAAGTTCCTATGTAAACAAGGCATTTCCCCGTTCTGCCTTGTATCATGACAGAGATCACTGCTCCCTGTCATCGGGAGTAGTGATCGCTGTCATGTGACTGGAAGCCCATCTCCCCTGAAGGTTGGAATCACTCCCTAGGACACAATAAACCCCTTCATCTCCCCCTAGTGGTTAACCCCTTCCCTGCCAGTGTCATTTACACAGCAATCAGTGCATTTTTATAGCACTGATTGCTGTATGAATGACAATGGTCCCAAAATAGTGTCAAAAGTGTCCCATGTGTCCGCCATAATGTCGCAGTCATGATAAAAATCGCAGCTCGCCACCATTACTAATAAAAAAAGAAATCAATAATAAAAATGCCATAAAACTATCCCCTATTTTGTAGACGCTATAACTTTTGTGCAAACCAATCAATATACATTTATTGTGATTTTTTTTAACAAAAATATGTAGAAGAATACATGTCAGCCTAAACTGAGCGAAAAAAATATATATATTTTTGGGGGATATTTATTTTAGCAAAAAGTAAAAAATATTGCTTTTTTTTCAAAATTGTTGCTCTTTTTTTGTTTATAGAGCAAAAAATAAAAACCACAGAGGTGATCAAATACCACCAAAAGAAAGCTCTATTTGTGGGAAAAAAAGGACGTCAATTTTGTTTGGGTGCAACGTCGCACGACTGCGCAATTGTCAGTTAAAATGACGCAGAGCCATATCGCAAAAAATGCTCTGGTCAGGAAGGGGGTAAAATCTTCCGGGGCTGAAGCAGTTAAACATTTTGAGTGGACAAATCTCCCTCTGACGACTTTTGTATTCCGACAGCTGCCACCTGTGGCTGTAAGAATGCCCAGACTTGAGCTGATTGGCTGCAGTCACTGTTCAGTTGACTTTAATTTCTCAATCAAGGTTTGTCAATCCGGGTGGTGCCAGCAGGGTCACTCACAGCTTGAATGTTGTGCATGGCCAGTTTTCCAGAGAATGAAAGCAGAATGTGAGAAATAGTAAAAGATATGAGTGAGAAATTGTAAAAAAAGAAAATGTCTGTAAAAAAAGTAAAGGTTGGGTATGACCATGGAGTCTAAAGAAGAAACATAGTACGGTTCAAAATCAAGTCCAAGCCAAGAACTTCTCTGAAAATTGTTACCATTCTACTTCTTTTCCAGCCAACTATTGATTCCCACTTTGCTGCCTCATATACCTGCATTTGAATGTGGACTGGATGACTTAATTAATTCTGCAGCTATAGCAAGTAAAACCATATCCAGGAAATTAGTCCTATGAAAACATATGGAAAAAAGAATAATTTTTGCACTCGCTGTGAGAGTAAGTTGGCATCTGTCTCCCCAGTTTTTGTTTTGCTTTCTTCTTGATAAACAGTATAAGAATGCCATTATAATTGGCCTTTCTTCAAGTTTACTTGTTGTATTACAATAGAAAAATATGTAAGGAAAAATGTGCTTTCACTGGGTTATATAAATAATTCAGCATATAGTCCTATTTAATAGTTAGTGCCTTTGAATATTGCTTTTTTTTTCGTTTTTCTGAAGACAGTTTTTAAATTCTGTTTCTTTTCTATTATGTATATAATACCTGTGACTCATAAAATGCTGTTTTCTGCTGAGTATGATCCGATGTTATGTATTTTTCAATCTTGGCCATAAATTCTATCAACTCATAGCTAACGGTTAGCTTGTATTGCAAGAAGGGTGTCTTTTTCTGAGCCTCTGCCCTTATTCTTAGTTTTAGCACTGTGGAGTCTTTTCTATACGTTTAGGCTTTCTCAATCTGTAATGCATCACCCTATAAATGTGTTTTTTCACAGCATACAGGAAGGGCGTCAAGCTAGCCAGATATCATCTAACAGTGAAATGATGTGCTACTTGCAGTATATGCTGAACCTGCAAAACATAATGACATCCTGTGATAGTTGCTGTTAGGCATCTAATAATAGAACAATTGAGCAGTGAAATCTCAGACCCTTGCATTTTGGAGTTTTACCTACAGCTAACTCTCTATTTAAAAAAAGAATAATGTAACCTTCTATTTTTTTGTTTGCAATTTTCTTGTGTTTGTGCTTCTTTCAATAACCAACATGACCCAGCTCTGCCATTGTTCTAAATCCTGTCAATGACGTATGCAGTATAATGCTTTGCTTTGAGTTGAGAAAAGAAAGCAAAAAGAAAACCTATCATCTATTTCAATAGAAGTCACACATCAGTGCTAATTAAATGTATTATTCGGGAAACCCTTATGTGTTCTTTTCTATTCCTAATTTTTAGTTTGTTACTGACTTCCTTGATTTCAGGACAAGCCTAGTCTTGTCAAGCTTGGTGCAGTATGCCCATCATTATCTGTCCAATTAGCCAGCCAACATTGGCCATAGTAGTGTGTGGGAGCTTTGCAACAGGACAGGGCTTTATCCCAAAATTAGGGACATTGAGCTTTCAGTAATAAAAGTGAAACAAGCAACAGAAGGGTGCACATCATTTTCTGTCTAATAACCATAACAGGATAACAGGAACACTGTGGTTCCTGATTTTGTACATTGTACTCATGTAAACCTTGAATAAGGATTCTAAGCAAGCATAGTGTAATGTTGGGGTGATTAACTCATTGGTGTTGAGCATTTTCAGTGAGTCCTCACCAGTCAGGAAGTCTGTTTTAGGGCTTGGTGACCCATTTCTATTTAAATGAAAAGAAAGTTCAACACAGACTAATTGCCCACACAGGGATGTTGTACAGCATCAATTCAACAAACAATATTTATCCGCTTGGCTATCTGTTTCTCTCAGGCCCTCAGCCTTCTGTCAGAACGCCTCTTCTTCAGGCTAGAACCGACACTTGGCTAGTATGTTAGTCAAAAAATGCTGCTTAGGCCTTAACCTTGGCTTTTGTCTGGTCCCTCAAACCATCTTACACAGAAAGTTTGTGTTCGTTCAGCTTTCCCAGCTCTCCTGGGTCTCAGGCTTTTCAGTTGCAGCACCCTACTCCCTGGCTTATAGATAGGGATTCTCCTAACACCTTGGGCTCTCTCACTCCTCCAAGACCTCCAGATTCCCTCAGTCCCCTGGACTCTCCTAGTTGTCCTTGCTCTCTCAGTCTCCCAGACTTTCTTAGCTGCCTCAACTATCTAAGTCCTATGTAGACAAAATCTATCCTCCAGCTAAAGTGCAGTATCTTAAGTAGAATGGACCTGTCTCCTAACAGGAGCACTGAACTATGACTAATTTCTTTATTATAAGGGCTGTCTGCACCTGCATTCACAGCCTGCCGATCTCCTGCAAGACCGGGTTTCTTCACTCCCAAAACTTTTTGAAATCTGCAAACTCTGGAATCCAATCCAATAATACCAAAATCCAGAGAAAACAACAAACAAAAAAATGCTGCTTACAATTGCTATTCTGGAGCCCAATACTATGCTTATGTGTGAACCCTTTCCTTACTTTTACATAGTGACAGGACCTTACATTATCACAATAGATACATCCTTCTATAGACACAGCTGCATTCTTTAGCAGAGGTGAGTATCACGATAATAAGTATTTTCTGAAAATATTATAAACACTTGACACCCCATATCCTGAATCAGTATAATGATGTTGCCATTGAGAAGCATTATTTTCTGCTTTTGTTTTTGGTAGAGTTTAGCAAGTAAATATGTTTAAAGCATGTTTTTTAAAAAAAAAGATCTATATAGTTTACTATGAACAAAGAATAAGTGGCATTATGTACTGAAAATGTACTGGTCAGACTCCTCTCACATGCTGAGTATTACATAGTGTACCATATTCTACTGATAAAACAACCGCAAACAACAGTATAGCCATTCTGCTATTTGATTGTCTCATTGTGGCTGAGTGATTCAACTGCCTTCAATGTATCTACTATAATTTGATGGAAGATACACACGGCATGGCTTTTAAGCCTGGTTCTTTCAAGTTCTATTTTAGTATACCACAAAACAACAAGAAGAAACTTTAAAAAATTGCACATTTGGTCAAATGAAATAAAATAAAATAAAAAACAAGCTGAAAGATAAAACAAGCTAAAAACAATTGCAAACATATATAAAAACTATAAAAATAAAAGATGAACATAACTTCTGTTTTTCAATAGATGATTTTTTTCATGTGTATTGTTTTAAAGTTGTAGTTTAGCAAAAAAATAAATAAACTACCGCTGTAGTCATATCATTTACTTGTGATGAAGAAAGTCCTATGCTGTACAGGCAGAAGGATCCTGTAGAAGTCTTCACTGCAGGGATGCCTTGTCCTCTTCCTGTCTCTAAACTTCTGGAGCTACAATGGTTAACAGCTTCTGGAGGGGACATGCCCCCTCTTTTCTACTCCTCCATTGAGAAAAGTTTTTTTAATGATTAGACTGCGTGTAATGTGATCTTAGTGAATGGAGGAGAAAATCCTGGGACTGACTAAGGTCTTCATTTAGTGATTGTGTTACAGGCAATGTAACCAATGAAAGAACTTTTCTCAATGGGGGAGAAAGAAGGAGGGAGGCATGTATCCTTTAGACCATCTGTATTTCTGCCTGAAGCTGTTGATCACTGCAGTTGTAGGAGTTCAGAGACAGGAAGAGGACAGGCATTCCAGAAGTGCAAATATTTTGCTACCTGCACAACGTCGGACATACATTACATAAGAGATGTGACTAAAGCTGTAGGAATTGCTATTTTATTTTAGCTTAACGTTAGCTTTCTGGGCAGCAGAAAAAGTTGGCTTGTTTAAGGGGATTGCAGCAAGGCAAAATAAGTACCCTATCCCTCACTCCACCAAGCTTTATCAACATTAAACAACCAATCCCCAGAAGCTGTATCTCTTCACCGACAAGTCATAGCTCTCCAATGTCATTGTGTACAATGGAAAACCAGTGATCCTGCATTGTACATTGGATATTGAGGGCCTTCCCACATCCTGGAAGTATTAGACATCAGGGGACAGTGTCACCTGCTGGGGGAGTGAGAAGTAAGTTAAATACTTTTTTTTATCATCCCCTACAAAACAAGCCGTTAACCCTAGTAGTTCAGAGGGGGGCTCATTATAAGGGTAACTTTGTCCCCAGCACTGAGCTTTGATTTTGATAGCCTGCAGCATTTAGCCCCTGTGCCTCAGATTCTGGAGTTTTCAGGGCATTCGTCAACAGGCACCTACAGTCCCAAATGTTGGTACCATTTGGTACAGCATCCAGCCTTGCCCAGTTGCTGCATTTTTCATCCCCAGCAGTGGGACTGGATGGTGCTCTCACAGGAAAATGTCAACATCTGTGGCACAGGGAATAAATGCATAGTATGCATTAGTCAAAAAAGCACTATACTGGCTATGAATAAAGAGAATTATTCTGAAAAAAAAAGTAAAAAAAAAGAGTGTATGTACATCATGAAAACATCTAAAATATTTTAAGTCAAACATTACCACAAAAGTAATTTCCTATTACAAATTCCTAGTCAGCATGAGGCATTAAGGATTTTATATAGTTTATATCACATAAACTTGACAATACAGAATGTGTCAATTACATTGTGTTATCATTTAATGCCTGAACTATCAATGTCATTCATTATCATTATGCTATTGAAAGCCTGACTGTGACCTGTACTGTCAAATCACTTGTTACAACCTAATCTACATTTATTTGCTTCTTGATGTTTTTAGACATAATCTTTCAAGATCAATTAGTTAGGGAGTGCTTGAAACAATTTTCATTAGTTAATTTCGTGTTTCCTGGCAGATACTATGACATGCGTACTATTTACTTCATAATAGCGTCAACCTAGTACCATGGAGGAGTGGGGGCCTTAATTGGCTTATCAAGCTAGCCATGAAATTCTAATACTAATTATGAAAAATTTTACTAAAAATAACAAAGACAATCCTCACATCAAGGAAACTGAATGTGTTTTTAAATTCTGTATTGAAAAGTACCAGTATGTACACTCTATAGTGGACCGGAACTCAAAAAGTTAAGATTTTCTATCTTATAGGGAACATCTACATATAATAATTGTGGCTAACCATTACCTTGGAAAAGATAAATTTTGTCTTGAATTCTACCTATAAAGTAGCAGGCCATATCCTGTGCCTAGACACTTCTCTGCTTACATCCCTTTATCTCTATATCTGCAGTGTGAAATTATCTAAGAAGGGCAGGGTACCTCTGACTGCTAGCCTCATGAGATTTGGTGATGTCACTACTGTACTGCTCACATTTCTCCTTGCTGGAGAGAAAACTGTACCTCAGCACCTGCAGTGTAAAGATCTCCCTGCTCTTGCATAATCCATTCTCTGGATCTGTGATTTCTATACTTCTCTATTTGTTCTCCCCCATTCTATCCAAAACAAAAAAGGGTGCCTTTTAGGTGGCCATACACACATATTTCCTTGATGCCACAGTTACTCTGATTACCATGTTAATTTAATAGGGAAGTAATTTAGCATACATGGATCACTTCCCTATGAAATTAGTATTTAAGCAATGTGTCTTTGTCTAGTTTTGGATAGAATGCCCAAAAGGTTAAAACCTCTGTTGGAGCAATGTGTCTTTTGTCTAGTTTTGGATAGAATGCCAAAAAGGTTAAAACCTCTGTTGGGTCTTAAAGTGTAACTTTAGTTACACTAAAGTATAAACATTTATTTTCATTTTGAATAGAGTAAGGGAGCCTATCCTGTCATCTTTTTTGCCACCTGTGTCCCACTGGTGAGGTTTCCCTTAACTTCTTGCTCCATAGCCAAAATAAGAAGAGAGAGGAAATCCCTCCAAAGTGAGAGAATCCCTGGTTGTCACCAGGGTCACCAGAACTAGTTTCCCCATTGGACGGTTTCTCCTCTATTAGTGTTTTGATGATAATTAACCAAAAATGTGGGATTTTCTTTTATTTTAACTTTCAATGATCATGGTAAACAGGACAAATAGAGAGGGTGAATCTCCCTAATGGGGTCATAGACAGCAATAAAAACCTGACAGATGTTCTAAGCCCTCTCCACTCTATCCAAAACAACAAAAAAGCCTTTAATTACACTTTAAGTATAGGTTCACCTTTTGGAACATGTTACATGTTACACCCGTATTAAAGATGTAACATGCAACATGTTCCAGCATCCTCCCCCTCACCCTCTGAGCACACCCTTCTTGTGACAGTGAGTGGAGATCCCTTTCCGTCGCAGCTGCTGTCACATTGAAAATTGGTGTGACGGTGTTGGGCTTTGCAAGGGAATTTACTCCTAGGTAAAGCTCTGCTGATTTCCATAATCCAATCAAGTGCAAGCACATTTTTTTTCCTTGCATGTGATTGGGTATTCTTTGCAAAATTAGTTCTCACCACATTCACTTAGCTAAAAAAAATTCCCTTGCAAAGTTACCAGTCTATTTGTCTTTAGTAAATCAACCCCATCACCTCTTGATTGCTGTGACCAAGGAATTGTGAAATTTGTTAGCTTTGGTTGCATCAGGAGGAAAAAATCTTCGAAAGTGAGTCATCTGTTTTTTGATAGCTATCAAAATGGGGGTTACCCCTCCTTTTAGAACGTTTTTCTCTTACTCTCACTCATTCCCTCTTGATTGTTGTGACCAAGGAAATTCGCAATTTGACAGCTTTGGTTGTATTAGGAGAAAGAAAATCCTTGAAAGGGAGTCATCTGTTTTTTGATAGCTATCAAAGATGGGGTCACCCCTCATTTTAGAATGTTTTTCCCTCACTTCTTTGTGTATCCTTAGGACAGAAAGTAAAAATACATTTTCTCAGGAAGACTACAACCAGCGTTAAAAAAAAAAAATCTTTTAACCCTTCCACATGCAATCCAGAGTTTAAAAAATATAATTTTCGTGTAGTTCATGTATAAGTCAAGTGGTATGATATGCCATGGTAGTTGTAATGTAAAGAGGTTTGCCACTTTGAAAGTCCCACACTTAGCCCTCCTAGGATAAGAACCTCTAATGTAGATCAATATGCCCTCTTCAGAGATTTATTTGCTTTCATGAACATGGAAAACATTTTCCAGTTAACGTATTCTTAAAGAATCGTGTTGGGCTTTGCAAGGGAATTTACTCCTAGGTAAAGCTCTGCTGATTTCCATAATCCAATCAAGTGCAAGCACATTTTTTTTCCTTGCATGTGATTGGGTATTCTTTGCAAAATTAGTTCTCATCACATTCACTAAGCTAAAAAAAATTCCCTTGCAAAGTTACCAGTCTATTTGTCTTTAGTAAATCAACCCCATCACCTCTTGATTGCTGTGACCAAGGAATTGTGAAATTTGTTAGCTTTGGTTGCATCAGGAGGAAAAAATCTTCAAAAGTGAGTCATCTGTTTTTTGATAGCTATCAAAATGGGGGTTACCCCTCCTTTTAGAACGTTTTTCTCTTACTCTCACTCATTCCCTCTTGATTGTTGTGACCAAGGAAATTCGCAATTTGACAGCTTTGGTTGTATTAGGAGAAAAAAAATCCTTGAAAGGGAGTCATCTGTTTTTTGATAGCTATCAAAGATGGGGTCACCCCTCATTTTAGAATGTTTTTCCCTCACTTCTTTGTGTATCCTTAGGACAGAAAGTAAAAATACATTTTCTCAGGAAGACTACAACCAGCGTTAAAAAAAAAAATCTTTTAACCCTTCCACATGCAATCCAGAGTTTAAAAAATATAATTTTCGTGTAGTTCATGTATAAGTCAAGTGGTATGATATGCCATAGTAGTTGTAATGTAAAGAGGTTTGCCACTTTGAAAGCCCCACACTTAGCCCTCCTAGGATAAGAACCTCTAATGTAGATCAATATGCCCTCTTCAGAGATTTATTTGCTTTCATGAACATGGAAAACATTTTCCAGTTAACGTATTCTTAAAGAATCGTGTTTTTTTTTTTTTTTTTTTAATCCTTCAAAAGACTCAATGAAGTTTACAAGGTCAATGGATCTAAAAGAAAATATCCAAAGTCATATTGTGTCACAAATATTTTTCAGTACAAAGCAAAATCTTTGCAATATCTTGGGCTTTGTTTAGATTTTAAGAAAAAAAAAATCTTTATATAAAATTTTTAGAATGTGATGGGTTACAACTGTTTTCATTTGTGATCATAGATGGTACTTAATATTTACAGTCACCCTACAAAGTATAATTGAAAATTACAGAATATACTGTAAGTCAATGATGAAATATAAGATTGTGATTTTTCATTACAAATAATATAACAGTACATTCAGCTCCACTATTGTGAGTGTATTTGCCATCACAGGAAAGAGGCAGGAATATAATAGTGTTCACTGTTTCGTGCAGATACACATGCCCTTGGGGTGGGTCACATCACCCTATATCCCAATGAATACAGTTTTTTGGAAAATAGGCAATACCAAAACAAATGGAACTACAGACTTCATAGACAGAATAATCAAAAAAGGTCCAGTGAGCACATCATGAATAAGAGGTATAAAGTCCTTGCACCTAAAACAAAGAGAATATAAGTGGTAGCACAGAGGTTGTACTGGTAATTTTATAAAGAAAACTGAAGTTAAAATCAATCTTTCTTTAAAACAAAAATGCTTTAGTAGGTCAACTATATATATTACATTGCAGGTATGTTAGTAAGATTTAGGGCTCATGTAGATGGGCATTAATTTTCCTGTATTGGACCTGAATGTGTTTGTCCCTATTTATCATGAGCTGAACTTAAAGATCTACACCTTTTTCTAAGTACACAAAAGGCCTATTTCTCTCAAATATTGTTCACACAGTTGTCTAAATCTGTGTTAGTGAGCACTTCTCCTTTGCCGAGATAATCCTTCCACCTCACAGGTGTGGCATATCAAGATGCTGATTAGACAAAACGATTATTTCACAGGTGTGCCTTAGGCTGGCCACAAAAAAAGGCCACTCTAAAATGTGCAGTTTTATCACACAGCACAATGCCACAGATATCGCAAGTCTTGAGGGAGCATACAATTGGCATGCTGTCTGCAAGAATGTCCACCAGAGCTGTTGCCCTTGAATTGAATGTTCATTTCTCTACCATAAGCCGTCTCAAAAGACTTTTCAGAGAATTTGGCGGTACATCCAACCGGTCTCACAACCGCAGACCATGTGTAACCACACCAGCCCAGGATCTCCTCATCCAGCATCTTCACCTCCAAGATGGTCTGAGACCATCCATCTGGACAGCTGCTGCAACAATCAGTTTGCATAACCAAAGAATTTCTGCACAAATGGTCAGAAACCATCTCAGGGTATCTCATCTGCATGCTTGTCATCCTTGTTGGGGTCTCGACCTGACTGCAGTTCGTTGTCGTAACCGACCTGAGTAGGCGAATGCTCACATTCGATGGCGTCTGGCACTTTGGAGAGGTGTTCTCTTCACAGATGAATCCTGGTTTTCACTGTACAGGGCAGATAGCAGACAGCGTGTATGGCATTGTGTGGGTGAGCGGTTTGCTGATGTCAACGTTGTGGATCGAGTGACCCATGGTCGCGGTGGGGTTATGGTATGGGCAGGCATATGCTGTGGACAACAAACACAGGTGTATTTTATTGATGCCATTTTGAATGCACAGAGATACTGTGACGAGATCCTGAGGCCCATTGTTGTGCTATTCATCCATGACCATCACCTCATGTTGCAGCATAATAATGCATGGTCCCATGTTGCAAGGATCTGTACACAATTCCTGGTACCTGAAAACATCCCAGTTCCTGCATGGCCAGCATACTCACCGGGCATGTCACCCATTGAGCATGTTTGGGATGCTCTGGATTGGCGTATACAACAGCGTGTTCCAGTTTCTGCCAATATCCAGCAACTTTTCACAGCCATTGAAGAGGAATGGACCAACATTCCACAGGCCACAATCAACAACCCGATTAACTCTATGCGAAGGAGATATGCTGCACTGCGGTGGGCAAATGGTGGTCACACCAGATACCGACTGGTTTTCTCAACCCCCCAACCCTCCAATGCAGTAAAACTGCACATTTTAAAGTCCCCTTTTATTGTGGCCAGCCTAAGGCACACCTGTGCAATAATCATGCTGTCTAATCAGCATCCTGATATGCCACACCTGTGAGGTGGATGGATTATCTCGGCAATGGAGAAGTGCTCACTAACACAGATTTAGACAGATTTGTGAACAATATTTGAGAGAAATAGGCCTTTTGTGTACATAGAAAAAGTCATAGATCTTAAAGTTCAGCTCATGATAAATAGGGGCAAACACAAAAGTGTTACAATTATCATTTTGCTCAGTGTATATGTCCCATTCAAATGCAAAAGCTCTGTCTACATATGCCCTTAGGGTCATGACATACTAGCAATCATGTTGCTGGCACCAACTTAACAGCTGAGGATCAATATGTAGGGCAGATAAATACTCATTTTGTTCCATGTTTCACTTCGTCTCTCATTGTATAAACTAGGCTTCACACTGTTGCTAGCGCCTGGTCTTCTCACCAAAGAGGGAGTGACGCATTGGAACACGTATTGAAACATGTGAGTATTTTCTCTTAAGCTGCCCAAAGATGGATCAAAATGTGACCTGTTCAGCAGGGATGGGCTGAAATTCAATTAATCTATGGCTGTTCCCACTCAACAGAAGTCGATATACCAATCAGCTTCTGTCAAACTAGAATGTTGGAAAACTTTTGGTGATCAGCAGCTGCAGCTAACGGGCTGCAGTTGCTGATCAGTGTACTCTGACAGCAGAAGAGGCTTGCTTGTGTGCATGGAGGAATCCGTGCATTTTTTTTTCGTTGTGTTCATTGTCTGAAAATAAAAAAAATAATGAATCTATGGGCAGCTTTAGCCATGGCCCATACTGTAGATCTTTATTTGATCTATGCTGTTGGTATTACCAAGACCAATTGTTAGAGGCAGAATTTGTCTTCATTATGCATGGGGTATCAGAAGGTAATAGTCCCAACCCAAAAAAAGTAAGAAACTTGCTAAATGGTGTTGTATTGTGTTATATAAAATTCTGATCAATTGTAAACCGAGAAGGTATATAACCTTTCAATGTTTCCTAAATATCTTTAGTTTATTGATTTAGTTTAGTCCCTGGATCTTCCCTGTAAAAAAAAAAAAACAATCAGCTTCAAGGTTTTTTGTCAAAGCTTAAATGAAAGTGGTTGTAAACCCCAGTCAGGAAATTTGAACTAAGCACATATATCTGTAGTGTTCACTTCTTTATCGCCAAAGCTCTAAGTGTAGTTACTCTCTGGTGCTTCATTCCTCTGTTATCAGCATGAGTCACTTCTGAGAGGTTTTCTGACACATGAGAAAACATGAGCTAAAATTTGTGTCGGGGAGGGTGATAAGCAACAGCTTGTCTATTCTGAATATAGCTCTGCATTTTCTTTAGTTTCCTCTGCCTATGTGGAGGCGGGTCCCTTTCCTCCAATTAGCTCTCACAAGATGTCTCAGAGCTGTGACTGCAGTTCTCCACTTCCTTCTCAGTACTACTCACAGATTCATAAGGATTTTATCACTTTGAAGGGTTGTAGACAAGAGAAGACTACAGACAGACACGTACAACCTATGTAGGAGGATTTGTTTCATCTCTGTGTATCGTCTGAGGCTATTCACTTCATTGGGTATATGTGAGAGTTTACATCCACTGTAATTGAACACTCTGAAGTTAGAAACTGATTGGCCAGCATGCACAGCTCTACCAGATTCTGTACTCTCCAGTGTTAGTAAATCATCCCCAATGTTTCTAGCCATTGCCTTTTTTCCATAAAATACCATTTACACCTTTTCATCTTACAGTGCTTCTGGTCTCCTCCAGCCTCTTTCATACACTTTCTGTCTAAACGCACCATCTCCAGCATCAGCTGCACATCCTTGCTCTGGACTGATTATGTGATAGTGATAGCAATGGACCATGCTTGCAGAGTTTGTGTCAGAAAAGCCACTTGTAGTCTCCATCAGGGGTGCACGTGACAACACAGGACATTCATGAAAGAATTACCGGCAATTCATTTAATGAAAGCTGTGAATTTAAAGTATATTAACATATTAAAGTTATTGTTAAGTGACTGGGTTTAGAGCTACTTCCTGGAAACTGCCCTGGAAAAAAACAAATCTGGCTGTAAATTAGTGTTAGCTGTAGAACATTATTGATTTTGAATATGACTAATTGTGTGCCAGTGGCGTCTTGCTGATATTTGATACAGCGTCACTGAGGACATATAATATGTCACAATATTCAGCTTCATTTATAACCTGGGGAACATTGAAAGCTGATATCCCCAAGCTGCTTATAGTAAGGTTTCCTAATTGTAAGAAGATGCACAAACAAAGTAAATGGTTTGTAAAATATCTGATGAATATACGCAACTCAACACAAACAGGGAAAAAAAAAACTTTTTGCAGTACTTTGAAATTCATAATTAAATCCTTTCCCAGTGTGTAACTCGATTCAGCACTGACAGGCAAAGAGAAATATATTGTAACAAAGTTATTATTAGTATTTAGAACAACCCTGCCTTGTTTGATAAATGAAACCACATTAATTGGTTGCATGGCATTTTTTTTTTTAAGTAAAGACATATTCACTAGCACGTTGTAGAATGCAATTAAATAGCTTCAAATGTCAGTTAAAGTAACAGTTGCAGGCGCCAAGCATACTGATTAGAGCCACTTCATCTCATCAGCGAACTTGCCTTTAAAAACAGGATAATTTCTCTGTTAGAAGTTTTGAAGGCTGTCAGAAGCATGTTATTTTGGGAATGGAGATGGCAGTAAGAACACAAATAAGTATGAAGATGGCCATACTCCAAAAGATCAGGCCAATTGATGACTGACTGGTAATGTAGAAAATTCATCCATACAATCTATAAAAGCAGATGCTGATAATTTTTGGTGTGGGAATTTCAGCAATTAAAACAAGTTAAAATCATGTCATAAGCCTAAGCCTAAGTATCCCTGGCACTAAAGAACAGCTTAACGCCTCCCCCTAGATAGCCCACATCATGCTTTTGCACAAAAATGATGATTTAAAACATGTATTTGATATTAAGCCTTTCACACCTAAGTGTTAAACAAATCCTAATGCCTAAGCACAATTTAGCAACTTCGACATGTGTTATTAAAACTGTACATATCATTACAACTACTTTGTGCGTCCAGGTGAATTATAACTTGCTTTTTTTTCAGGACAAATTGGGCTTTCATTTGCTGGTAAATGGTTATTAATTTGTTTTATTATCAAAAGAAAACTGGCCTAAATAGTAAAAAACAAAAATCATGTTTTTTTTTTTTTAATTTAGCTGTATATTTCTTGTTACTACCATAACCTGCCACCAAAGGACAACCCAAAATAAAATAAATTCTCTTGCTTCTGCTTATTGCAGCGATATCACACATGTGTATGTTTTTGTTGTTTGTACCCGTAGTCCAGCCCAGAATTAATAGTGCACATTTTGCTTTTTTTTATTCTACCTAAAATACACTGACCCCAATACAAATTAAAAAAAAAATCCTGCCCAAAATATAGTGACCCCGACCTTTGACCCATGCCTTGATTTTTGACCCGTGCCTTGACCTGAACACTAATCCTGGCACTGACCTAGAACATACTTTGATCTAGGTATTTTTTCTTTATTTTATTTTTTAATAAGTATTTATTTATTTATTTTTACACACACTTTTTTTCCTCTCTGCAAGGAGAGAAAAATATACAATGTATTTATCCTCTCCATTCACAGAGAGAGAAACATGGGGATGGGCTTCACAGGGACTGAACGCTGTGGTAGCCAAACAGAGGATACCACAGCGATCAAATTATCCGGAATGGAGAGTTCTGGGTCCCGATTGTTAGTATGGGGCCCAAGGCTCTCAGTGAGAGACCAGTCTTCGTACTGGGAGAACGCTGCATGGCACGCTCCCAGCACAAAGGGAAATATGCAAATATGTGGCCCCACAGAAAAAAGCCCAGTGCAGTGGAGCCGCATATTTGTGTTATGTCGGTGTCAAGGGATTAATTATGTCTTTTTCCTTTGTATTTTGATTTTTTTTAACATGTGACTGGCAGCAGGGGACTAGAAGCTCCTCCCTCCATCCCAGGCTGGGAAAGAGCTAACTAAACCCCTGCTTTTAACAGATGGTTAGACGGGTTAATTTGGTTTGTCAGCAGACTGGTTGGTGAGTTGAGCTATGGAATTGTTTTTGTCTTACATGTATATGGCCCCTCCATGTGCTCCTTGCTGTGAAGGCCAGTTATAGGTGGGGGCAGTGGCCAGTTTTTTGTTACTGTTCATATATATGGTCCGGGGACACACTGGGCACCTTCGCTGCCATTGTGCTCTTTTGGGTGTCCAGTGTGCTCCTGTTCCTTTAAGTGGGCTTGGGCTGCCTCCAGGCTCACCTGCCCCATATCTATCCATTGAATGCATGTGCTTCCACTGTGGAGACACCTATAAATTTGTAGTGTTAGGGCTGCAAGCAACACAGGGACGAGGCCTTGCAGCTTTCACATGCATTTGCAAATGTGTGTTAACTAAACCCCTGCTTTTAACAGATGGTTAGACAGGTTAATTTGGTTGGTCAGCAGACTGGTTGGTAAGTTGAGCTATGGAATTGTTTTTGTCTTACCTGGGAAAGAGCTGGGTCATGTGACAGTAGTATATCAATTATGAAAAAGGGTACTTAGATGTTTTGGTTTAATTACAATAAATTTAGTGCCATCACCCATATACATAAGGACAATGAATAATGTAAGATAAATAGTGTATGTTTAGTATCACTTTAACCTTATCTCGTCATTATGCCTTAAAATCTAAGTTTATTTAACCAAAAATAAATAAATAAAAAAATCAGCACAAAAAAACATTACTTACTATTGGTGTGATGTGTCTTTGCTGCTGTTTCCTGGTTTAGTTTAAATTTTTCTACTCCGACCCCCTACCTACCCCCCCCCCACCATAATCTTTAAATGCGGTAGGAGTTATTAGCATAGGTGTGTGCAGCCTATTGCATTAGGGTGTGCACCCCAAATCTCAAACACACATGCCTTTCTCTGCAGCCTCAGCACTGGACAGTGAATGAACAGGAAGTGCTCTATGCTGAGCGGCTTCCTGTTCATAGCTTACTAAGTAAAACACTTTACTATGCTTCAGCTATGAATGAGTGTGTTCACTATGTTCATTTGGAAAAGGAAGGGGCCAAAAAAATGACATATTGACTAGACCCTTCCCCTGCTCTCCATCCTGAAACATTCTCGCAGCAGCCGGGGAGAGAAAAGGGGAGGGAAGCCAGCAGCACTGCAGGGGGCACAACACAGGGGCAAGCTCAGGCATTATGGGAAATAGGCAATGCACAGAGTGATTAGTGTGTGCCCAGGCACACCTAGCACACCCCCTGCACACATCTAGGGTTTATAGAGCTGAGGGAGTTGTGACAGCCACTCTTCAAAAATGTCCAGCTATGCTTACCCTTTCCACACATCTCTTACATTCATAGAAGCCAGTACTATAGGTTCCATAAATGAAAATCTATCTATGAATGGAGGAGGGTGACATTTCAATTATCCATCCTTCGTCCATTTACAGACTGCTTTTCATACATTGAAGCTATAATGTGGTTTCCATGAATGGACGGAGTAGGCTCAACGTTTGATTATAGTACGGCACTCTAAATGAGTGGCTGTCACAGCTCCCTCAACTCTATTAACTCATTGAATAAAAAAAAGTGCCCATGGGGATTTTGAGGGGTGTAGCCCAAAAAAGTAATTGTTCAAACCATTATGTAAAAAATATTTAACAACTTTATTTGTCACATTACATATAAAAATAGAGAACATTTGTATAAAAAGGGTAATAATATACACCATAATACATCACATAGAACATACTAACAAAAGTGTGTGGTAAGAATCAGACACTGTTAAGTTGCTTCTAAATGCGTTTCGTGAAGCAAGGTTCACTTCATCATGAGACAAAGCAAATTTCAGGCTCATAACCAACATCTGCAAGGAAACCATGCCATTAAAGTAACATAATTCAAAAAAAATACCCTCATAAAAAGAAGACATGTATTATAGGCTTGGTTTATTCAGCATATGAAAAAAAAATGATGAAAAAAGAAGTTAGTGGAGAAGATTTATTGTTACTGTACATGTCAAATGTGACGACAAAAGCATCACTTATTCAATCAAAAGATAAAATTCAAATCGTCTCTCCCATGAGGACAAGTGCAATTGATCGGCACTGACTAAGGCCGTCTTGCCCAGGAGCTGAGGGTAGGACAAGCCACCAAAGCTAGGACCCAACAAGAGGGTCGAGATGTTAAAGGATGTTAAAATGTATGAGGGTAAGCAACCTTCGGTATAAATAAGTAAAGGGAACCTTACTATGATATGTCATCAGGAGTTTACTAATCTTTAAAAACAATGTGGATAATAGGGTACCCACCTAATAAAGAAAGAAAAAAAATGAAAAGGGGACCACAAAACTGTGAGTGAGTGGCCAGATATAACAAAAAAAAGAAAGAAAGAACAAATAACTGGACGCTCTAATAAGGAGGTTAAAGGAAGATTTCAACTAAACCAGAAGACAGCACAAGGGACAAATCATACTGAAAGTAAGTAATGTGCTGATTTTTGTTATTTTACTTGGGATTTAAAGTGACATTACCACCACATTATCACTTCTACACAAGGCAGCCTGTAATAGGAGGAGCAATATACTTACCTTTGTGTTAAAAAGCTACAGCTTTAATGGGTTTTTTTTTTGGTGCAGCAGGAATTCAAATGTCTGCTATTACCGCTGCACACGCTGGTCTCTGTAGTGATGTATGAGTTGACTAGAAAAATGACAGCATGCCATGTGGGAGCAGGTAGTCTAAACATCCGCAAGTGAGGAATAAATACAGTGACTTGGGAGTAGTGAAGTGACAGTTTTCCACACAAAGGCCACCAAAAAGATCAGTATACTGCCTCTTCTATTTCAAGCTGCCTTGTGTATAGAAGGGATCTTATGGTGACTATTTTAATGTGTACCTAAATGTAAAAAGGGAAGATATGCTATTTTATAGGTATTGTCTAGAAATGGCAATGGCCTGAAAAAGTACATTTTGTCTTGAATTCCATCTACAAAACAGCAGTGTGCTTTGGCTGCTAAAACTCTCTGGTGTTATAAATGGCTGCATGAACAGACATGAAGTCTTCACAATTCTTTTTCTGTTTGAGCTACAGTAAATCCAACTAACCAGCAATGGAATACACGTCAGCTCAAGTGAAGACTCATAAGGGGATAAGACTCCTGTCTTCTATGACATTGAAGGCTTATGTAATATTATATGACAAAGATTAATAAACCCACAAAAAACTATTCAAAATGATATATTATCAGAAGAGAATAATCAAATTAGCAAATGCTATTTCTTATTGGTTACTATGGCTGCATGTATACAGCTGTGTCACTAAGCCCACATCATTAAAAATGATGCTGCATTACATGCTGTTCATACTCAGTCACTATGGGATTTGTTTTTTATATCCTGCAAAAAAACTGGTTGATCCTGCTTCTCTCTATCCCCCCCTTCTGTTCAAGTCCCCCGTGCAGCTAGGGATTTTGCAGAGCAGTGTTGGCAGCTTTCAGCAAATTTCTATCAAGAGTATTTCCTCCCTATCACATCTGAGCAGCCAATGTAACTATATAGTCACACATGTAGGTGTATACACAGTGATAAATGGCAGTCCACTCACACCCCCCTCCTCCATGACCACTAACTAGTTAAGCACAACGGGGGCAGGATATTACATATAGATTGATGGAGGCTTAAACTCCCTGTTATTCTAAGACACAGGCTGCAGAGGTGTGACACATCCTGTGACGGGCAGAAATCCACCTACATCATAGTATTTCCACAAAATAATAAAGATTTGATTTCACATATTATATTATTATTATTATTATTCCCAATTTATATAACGCCAACAGTTTACGCAGCACTTTACAATGTAGAGGGGGGACAGCACAATTACAGTACAGTTCAATACAGAAGGGACAGGAGGGCCCTGCTCGTAGAGCTTACATTCTAAAGGGAGGGGGTGGTGGTACAAAAGATAATAGATGCAGAGAATGATTTGATGGGGTTGTTGGGTGGGTGTGGATAGGCTTCCCTGAATAAGTGAGTTTTCAGGGATCTCCTAAAGGTGTACAGGTTAGGGGCTGATTGGATATACCGGAGCAGGGAATTCCATAGGATGGGAGAGGCTCTGCAGAAGTCCTGCAGATGAGCATAAGAGGAGGTAACAAGGGAGCTAGAGAGCAGGAGGTCCTGGGAGGAGTGGAGGGGACCATTTGGTCGATATCTGCAGATGAGGTTGGTGATGTAGATGGGGGCGATGTTGTGTATGGCCTTGTATGTTATGGTTAGCATTTTGAATTTTATATGGTGGGGTAGGGGAAGCCAGTGAAGAGATTGGCAGAGAGGGGCAGCAGTCACAGATCGATTAGTGAGGTGTATTAGTCTAGCAGCAGCATTCATAATAGACTTAAGGGGGGATAGCCTGCATAAGGGTAGGCCATTAAGGAGAGAGTTGCAGTAGTCAAGGTGGGAAATAATCAAGGAGTGAATAAGTTGCTTTGTGGTGTCATTAGTCAGGAAGGGTTGAATTCTGGAGATGTTGTGGAAGTTAAGGCGGCAGGATTTAGCCAGTGATTGGATGTGGGGGCTGAAGGAGAGGTCAGAATCAAGGATTATATCCAGTGCCCTGGCATGTGTGGAGGGACCAATGGTTGTGCTGTTGACATATATATTTGTATGACAATTTAAAACAGTTTATTGATACTCTGTATTCAAAAGGCTGTTTTTTTTTGAACATCTGACCAGAAGCTGAGGACTAGAAGCTTCTCCTGCTCATGTTTCCCTGGGAGAAAGCTGGGTCAGTTAAAAGACAGATGTGTAAAAATTTACTTTTTTTAAAATTAAAATAATTACAGTGCCACCATCCATATACAGAAAGAGAAGGGATAATTTAAATTAAACAGTATGTGTTTAGAATTGACACACAGAGCACAGCTGCTTGCTGTGGGGGCACTCGGCAGAAAGGAAGGGGCCAGGAGCATCAGTGAGGGACCTGAGAAGAGGAAGTAAGTATAACATGTCTGTCATTTTTAAACTGAAAAAAAAACAAGACTTTAATATCACTTTAAGGTACCTACTAGTTTTAGAAAACATTGGTTGACTGGGAACATATAAATGTGGTTCGGAGAAAGTTTCTTGTACATCTTCCCTGACAAGCCTAGCTGAGCTTTTGTGGGTAAGAAGTCTATCAGTTGGGGTTAGATATTCTTGACAAATTGCTATTGCTTCCTGCTGCAATAGACTGAAATAGTTGTGAGTATCAATAGAGCATTCTCCCATCTCCCGATGATGTGACTGCACAATCAGGAGTACAGATCTGATCATATACAAAGGACAAAAAAAGGAAATAAAATGCTTTTTTTTACTCTCCTTTTTTTTTGGAAAAGCAAGGTCATCAATTTCTTTTCTCTTTCATAAGCTATTAATACATTTATAGAGAGAAATTTGTCAGAGAAAATCCTGTTTTCCACCGAGGATTTTGATGACCATGCTTGAGTGCCTTTATGTCAGTGTAACTATGAGAAATAGCTAGCATGCTAATAGTTTTGCCTGTGTTATTCTCTGGTGTGCAGTGATTTGATAGGAAGAAAGACAAGACACCCGTAGATGAACACATGCCTTATTTTGGAAGAAAGTGAGAACTCCCTGAGCTGTATTCCATTCACTTCAATAAAAGACCGAAGGGAAGGAACTGTAATAATACACTGGGAAATGCCAGAAGTGATAAGGACCTGTGTAGCTCACAAAGGTCAGCTTGATCTATTTGTGTCTTTGTGTACATTAAAGGAAATAGTTTTAATGGTGGATACCACCTGTAAAATAGAGCAAGCAAACATATTCATGTCAGAGATGACAGCATGGACAGTGAAATGACACATTTCAGCTTTTAAGTGAAAATGGCAGACAACCTTTTCCTCTTTCCTGTTCATAGCCAAAACAGTAATTATAGGTTTAACTCAATAAACAGCCATGTCACAAAAATATCTAAAATGGCTTATTGGATAAGAATGGCAATGACAAGTCTATGGGCTCAAAAAGTATATTTTGTTCGGTGGTTTTATTGCCACAAAGTGCCTTCAATTACAAGCAAGTCAATGATTCCTTATGCTACATCTCAAATAGCAGTGAGCAGAGAAAGGCCTGGGATGTTCTACAAAGTGATGGAGAATTCTGCAGCTCCCTTAGTGTGCACAAGTGAATCAAAAATCTAGAGGGGATAGAGCTATTTAGTGCCTGTCCCTGCTTACTACCGGCATATTTAAAGTATATTTTACCATAACATTTCATGTTCCTCACATGTATCTGTTGTACCGTGTATTTGTGTGAAAAAGTATCCTCTTCTCTTCGCATTGCTTCCTTTTTATGAAATACCTGGCAATCCTGCCAGTTCCCCTCTTTCCTATTTCAAATTGACATGCCAAGCCAAGCATGGTAGCACATCCATTCCAGCATGGCCAGTTTAAATGGCTGTTCTGGAAGAACATCATTCCTGTCATCCAATGGCCAACACTTGTGCTGACAAGCCCCACTTCACAGCTCTTCACTAGGAAGCTCAGTGTACTGCCTCCTGCCTATATATATATATATATATATATATATATATATATATATATATATATACACTATATTACCAAATTATTAAAAATATTTAATATTGAAAAATGTTCAATATTGAGTTGGCTCACCCTTTGCAGCTAAAACAGCTGCAATATATTCAAAATGTATAATGCACTAATATTAACCTCCCAATATAACACGCTGTGATCTCTTCAATCAAATGGAGCCTATTATAAATAACATAACATCCTTCACCATAACAAAATCCTATAACTAAATATTAATGTGATAATAAATTATTGAAAACAATTAAAAAGAGAAAAATATAGATAAGATATATTAATGTTATGAACCACAGTGCACAGGTATCTCAATAGGACAGATCTCTTCTGGGAAGGCTGTCCACGAGTTTTAGGAGTGTGTCTATGGGAATGTTTGACCATTCTAACAGAAGCACATTTTTTAGGTCAGGCACTGATGTTGGAGAGAAGGCCTGGCTCGCAGTTTGCAGTCTAATTCATCCCAAAGGTGTTCTATCCGGTTGAGGTCAGGACTCTGTGAAGTCCAGTCAAGTTCCTCCACCCCAAACTTACTCATCCATGTTTTTATGGACCTTGCTTTGTGCACTGGTGAGTAGTCATGTTGGAACAGGAAGGGGCCATCCCCAAACTGTTCCTACAAAGTTGGGAGCATGAAATTGTCCAAAATATCTTGGCATGCTGACACCTTAAGAGTTCCCTTCACTGGAACTAAGGGGCCAAGCCCAACCCCTGAAAAGCAACCCAGCACCATAATCCCCCCTGCACCAAATAATTTGGACCAGTGCACTATATATATATATATATATATATATATATATATATATATATATATATATATATATACACACACAACTGTGTTACCTTTGTAAACTGAATGGGTTATTTTACATGGAAAAGGTTTACATATACTTTAAAGGAGTGAATGACGGATGCTAGTTTCTCTTTCATCTAGGTAGTAGAAGGAAGAAGGAGAAGGAATACGATGGCCAGGGCATTAAAGTTGTGACTCAAACTTGTCAGAGAAGAAGTACAGTACATTGATATGCAAAAGCAAGCAATCGCCTGGGCGTCCGTGCAGATATTTCTATTAATAGTTAAAGTGGTATATCTTAACATCCAAGTTTATTGAAGAAAATGAAAGTATAAGTATGGAGTCGCAGCTCCAATTTAGCAAACAACAAATATACAGTAAAGTAATACAAAAAAGGACTTTCTTAATCTATACTGTAAGTGGTGATTGGACGTATTCTGGTAGGTGGTAACCAGAGGTTAGAGCCAGTTTGTGTGTATTCTTTCTGTTGAGAAGTACTCAAGTTGCGAGATAGGGATTTAGAATAGAGAGTTCTTTGAGGAAATAAGATAATAATCAGTGAAAAGTGAGAAAAGAAAGGGAGGTAGAGGATATAGTGGGGGTAAGATGTGGGGAAGCTTATCTTCCACTATAGATCGTACCATATAAGAGTATACCCTTGTTCACTGTGCGTCCGTTCTATGTATTTTCATTGTCAAAACGCTCATAGCAACAAAGTCATGTTGAAATTACATCGTTTATAGAATAGAAGGTTGGTTCTTGTCCAGAGCAGGCTAGGAAGGCATACGCCCTCCCTAATCCTAATATGCTGCTTTCAGGTTCTCAAATGCCTGAGAATATTTAAACAAGAACCAAGGGGACCAGATTTTGTGAAATTATTTAGTGTTATCAGTTGACTGAGCAATGGTCTCCTTCATATCACAGATATCAGCTATCCTTTGCAGCCAGTCCTGGATGTTTGGGACTCGGGAAGATTTCCATAAAAGTGGTATGAGTGATTTAGCTGCGTTCAGTAGATGTTTGGATAGTGAGTTTTTATATCTCTGAAATGAGACACTTGTGATATGGAGCAGACAACATGCCGCATCAAATTTCAACTTCGTCTCCGTGATCAGATATATCATCTCCTTGACCTTGGAACCAAAATGGCGATCTCAAAGGGCATTGCCACCAAATGTGCAATAGGGTGCTTTTGTCCTCTTGGCAACACCAGCAGATGTCAGGGATTTGTGGGAACCAAGAGTGGAGTTTCACTGGTGTGGCGTACCAATGGGTGAGTAGCTTATAAGTTGTTTCCTGTGTTCTAGTACTGAGAGAACATTTGTGGGTAAATATACATGCCCTTTGCCATTGCTTGTCTGAAATTGGCATATTTAGTGCCTTCGACCAGCTCTCTCTGAATCTATCATCGCATGGTCCACAGTGGTCCCGATTCCACATATATGAGAGAGAGGTAGCCTTTTAGAGAGGTTCACCCTCCAGGCACACTGACTCCAGCTCGGTTGAGAGCAATAATTCTAGCACAAGACCTCCTCTGTACCTCTAAACTGGTAACCTGTAGACATTTTTAAAGTGTCGCCCATAGAGATTTTTAAGTACCGTAGTTTGTCGCCATTCCTCGAATGTGCACAATTTCAAAGCATGACATGTTAGGTATCTATTTACTTGGCGTAACATCATCTTTCATATTATACAAAAACATTGAAGCTAGCTTTACTGTTTTTTTTTTTTTTAATTCATGAAAGTGTCTTTTTTCCCCAAAAAATGCATTTGAAAGACCGCTGCACAATGATTGCCATTTTATTCTCTAGGTTCTCTGCTAAAAAAAAAATGTTAATTTTCTAATGGTTGGACTTTGATCTACTTAATTGACGTATACTACAGCAGTTGGAAGGAGGCTTCAATGGTAAATTAATTGGGGTTGATGCCCAAAAGAGACCAAAACCCAATGAATATGTTAGCCTTCTATCATCTATTCACATGTAATTATTGATTTATTGATGGATTTATTTTTAGCTTTGAGTGAACGATCCCTGTAGTAACATTAGTAGAAATAGGGAAAAATCTACAACAAAAGCTTATATTACAGCATTGCTCTGCAACAACAATTACTGTAAGCTGATCTGGTTTCCTCAATATATTCAACTTAGCAAAGAATGAAAAAACAAATAGATGAATGAGTTATGTGAATTAAAACTCAGAATGCGGAATGTATAAAAAGGCAGTATTTGCGATATGTTGTTTTATATAACACTAGTTAAATCCTGGTAGAAAATATATTCCGATAATTAATAAAATGCACCTGAATAATCAAAAGGAAGAACCAAGCATAATAAAAAACATGTCAAAAAAGAAAGAAAATCTAAGTTTAAATTATATTTTGTTTTCAAGAATGTGCAAAACACATATGGTGTTATTGATAGAAATGCAGCATGCTACTCACTTTAACCTGATCCAGTATATCATAAACAAAGATCTTTACAAATCCTTACAAATCCAAATGTATTTTTATGGTTTTTATCAAAAAATCATTGCAGAGTAACAGGATAAAATATATCAGAAGTAATAGGTTGTAGTACAAATGTACAAGTAAGAATTCCAAAAAGTAAACTAATAATAGAGCTGAACTCCAGGCAAATAGATAAATACTGTTAAAATACATACATTGGGGTTGATTTACTAAGACCAGAGAGTGCAAAATCTGGTGCAGCTGTGCATAGAAACCAATCAGCATCCAGGTTTTATTGACAAAGCTTAATTGAACAAGTTGAAGTTGGAAGCTGATTGGCTACCATACACAGCTGCACCAGATTCTGAGTGCTCCAGTGTTAATAAATCTCCCACATTGTCTTACTTGGGAAAAGAATTAGTAACTTCACTATCATGAAAAAAAATAGCAAATAAAAAAAAATAATACCACATATATAAATGCTACAGAGGCCATGTTGTAATTTTATTTATTAAAAATTACCTTTCCATTTCAATCTGCAGTGCTGTAATTTTCTACACCCACGGTGAACGCGGTAGTTGTGTTGACGAAAATGCCTTGTTGGTGTCAGTGGAGAATGGGCAGACTGGTTTGAGATGATAGAAAGGCAACAGTAACTCAAATAACCACTTGTTACAACCAAGGTGTGAGGAATACCATCTCTGAACGCACAACACATCAAACCTTGAAAGAGATTGGCTACAGCAGCAGGAGACCACACTGAGTGTCACTCCTGTCACATAATAACAGGAAACTGAGGTTACAATTTGCACAGGCTCACCAAAAATGGACAATAGAAGAATGGAAAAGCATTGCCTGGTGTGATAAATCTCCACAGTGGCTGTGATAATCAGATGGTAGGGTCATGATTTGGCGTAAACAACATGACAGCATGGATCCTTCCTGCCTTGTATAAACGGTTCAGGCTGGTGGTGGTGGTGTAATGTGTGGGGGATATTTTCTTGGCACACTTTGGGCCCCTTAGTACCAACTGAGTATCATTTAAACACCACAGCCTACCTGAGTATTGTTGCTAGACATGTGCAATTTGTTTCGTTCCGAATTAGTTTTTCGTCAAAATTCGGCATATTGCAAGCATCTGAATGAACAAAAGACCATTTGACACATTTTTTCAAACACAAATTTTCTAAAAGGAGGAAAATTCGAAAGAACGAAACTTCGAAAGTCTGAAAGAACGAAAAACATTTGGATAATTTAGTTTTTCGTATTTTCTATTATAATTAAATTATTAGCCATTATTATAGTTTTTTTTAAATTACTTTATTATTTATTAATAATAAATAAATAATAATAATAAAACTATAATAATAGTTATATAAATCATAAGTATTGGAATTTCCTTACAAATTTGGCTAACTGTTAGGGAACATAACAAATTTATCCCAAGTTACGAATTATCGAAATAACGAATGCCGATCATAACGAATGATCTGATAAACAAAAAACAAAAAAAAGGAATGAAACGAAAACGAAAAAAAAAACAAATTTTTCGGCAGTGCACATGTCTAGTTGTTGCTGACCATGTCCATCCCTTTATAACTACAGTGTACCCATCTTCTGATGGTTACTTTCAGTAGGATAATGCACCATGCCACAAAGCTCAAATCATCTCACCACTGATTTCATGAACATGACAATGAGGTCACTGTACTCCATTGGCCTCCACAGTCACCAGATCTCAATCCAATAGAGCCCCTTTGGGATGTGGTGGAATGGGAGAGTCGCATCATGGATGTGCAGCCGACAAATCTGCAGCAACTGTGTGATTCTATCATGTCAATATGGACCAAAATCTCTGAGGAATGTTTCCAACACCTTGTTGAATCTATGCCATGAAGAATTAGGGCAGTTCTGAAGGCAAAAAGGGGTCCAACCCAATACCAGCATGGTGTACCTAATAAAGTTGCCGATGAGTGTATAACAATCAATGCAATCAATCAATGCAATGTGGCAACCTCCCAGATAGCAAGCAATTAAGTTGCAAGTTTGAAAATGACTTGCTAAGCTATTCCTAGACTTGCCAGGCTTCACAAGATTGTTGCATAACTGCAGCAAGTCCACATTGCATGACTCCTGATCAACTTTCTTTCTGTCTACAGCAAGTTCTGGTTCAGTTATGTTGGACAATAGTCATCCCACCACAGGGGTCACTGTGGCTGAATTTTCATGCTGTAGACTTTCAAAGCTCTTGCTGTAGACTCACCACTGCAACTTTGCTCTTGCTAGAGACTTGCCACGCAAATTTGCTACAAATTGGAAAAGTGTCAACTAGAACTTGTGCTATAAGTGCTCTACGAGTGTCAACTTGCCAGTGAAAATGTGCATCAAGTTAACAGACTTAAAATTCTACACTGACATAAATTTGTGGCAAGTTATCCTTGCTATCTCCAAAAATGTCATTCCTGCTTATGTGACGAACTCTGCAAGTAAGATACAAATCGGATTTTAGGCATCTTTACATAAAACAATTGCATGTTTGGTGATATACTCCCTAAAGGTTAATTCTAAAGGCATGCAAACACTGCAAATTTTGAGCACATGAGCACTGCAGCATAACGGACTGGCTGCTTGTGCTAATTTTTAAAAAAACTGAAAAATGGTCTGTATACGAAGGGGTATTACAGGCTGGTACTCAAGTAGTTAATCCAAGCAGCTATAATTAGGACCTTGAGGACAGAAATCTATAAGCAGGCTGTATGGTGTTTGTAAACTGTTTGATTTTCTACAATAAAGGACTGGAATTCAGACTATACATCAGGACATGGAATCTTATCTCACACCAGTAATTCCCTTGTGGAGGAGATAGAGTGATGGTGTTGAGCAGGTATACTGGTATTCACTAAACATTCAGCAACCCCACTGAACAAGTGCAAATATAAAAAATCACTCCCATAATCAGCCACACAGAGACTATACTGTTTACAATCAGTCTGCGATGACCCACAGATATGCACTGAGACAGGCAGCACCATACAATGACATTAATCTACAGTATCTCACAAAAGTGAGTACACCCCTCACATTTTTGTAAATATTTTTTTATATCTTTTTATGTGAAAACACTGAACTGACACTTTGCTACAATGTAAAGTAGTGAGTGTACAGCTTGTATAACAGTGTAAATTTGCTGTCCTCTCAAAAAAACTCAACACACAGCCATTAATGTCTAAACTGCTGGTAACAAAAGTGAGTACACCCCTAAATGAAAATGTCCAAATTGGGTCCAAAGTGTCAATATTTTGTGTGGCCACCATTATTTTCCAGCACTGCCTTAACCCTCTTGGGCATGGAGTTCACCAGAGCTTCACAGTTTGCCACTGGAGTCCTCTTCCACTCCTCCATGACAACATCACAGAGCTGGTGGATGTTAGAGACCTTGCACTCCTCCACCTTCCGTTTGAGGATGCCCCACAGATGCTCAATAGGGTTTAGGTGTGGAGACATGCTTGGCTAGTCCATCGCCTTTACCCTCAGCTTCTTTAGCAAGGCAGTGGTCATCTTGGAGGTGTGTTTGGGGTCGTTATCATGTTGGAATACTGCCCTGTCTCTGAAGGGAGGGGATCATGCTCGGCTTCAGTATGTCATAGTACATGTTGGCATTCATGGTTCCCTCAATGAACTGTAGCTCCCCAGTGCAGCCCCAGACCATGACACTCTCACCACCATGCTTGATTGTAGGCAGGCAGGACACACTTATCTTTGTACTCCTCACCTGGTTCCCACCACACACTTGACACCATCTGAACCAAATAAGTTTATCTTGGTCTCATCAGACAACAGGACATTGTTCCAGTAATCCATGTCCTTGGTCTGCTTGTCATCAGCAAACTGTTTGAATGCTTTCTTGTGCATCATCTTTAGAAGAGGCTTCCCTCTGGGACGACAGTTATGCAGAACAATTTGATGCAGTATGCGGCGTATGGCATGGGCACTGACAGGCTGACCCCCCACCCCTTCAACCTCTGCAGCAATGATGGCAGCACTCATATGTCTATTTCCCAAAGACAACCCATGGATATGACACTGAGCACGCGCACTCAACTTCTTTGGTCGACCATGGAGAGGCCTGTTCTGAGTGGAACCTGTCCTGTTAAACTGCTGTATGGTCTTGGCCACCATGCTGCAGCTCGGTTTCAGGGTTTTTGGCAATCTTCTTATAGCCTAGGCCATCTTTATGTAGAGCAACAATTCTTTTTTTCAGATCCTCAGAGAGTTCTTTGCCATGAGGTGCCATGTTGAACTTCCAGTGACCAGTATGAGAGAGTGAGAGCGATAACACCAAATTTAACACACCTGCTCCCCATTCACACCTGAGACCTTGTAGCACTAACGAGTCACATGAGAAGGAAAAATGGCTAATTAGGCCCAATTTGGAAATTTTCAATTAGGGGTGTACTCACTTTTGTTGCCAGCGGTTTCGACTTTAATGGCTGTGTGTTGAGTTATTTTGAGGGAACAGCAAATTTAAACTGTTATACAAGCTGTACACTCACTACTTTACATTGTAGCAAAGTGTTATTTCTTCAGTGTTGTCACATGAAAAGATAGAAAAAAATATTTACAAAATTGTGAGGGGTGTACTCACTTTTGTGGCATTTTTTCTTGGCATTTTTACTTTACATTATAAACTTTTAACTTTTTTTTTAATTAAAACAGTATCTAATCATGACTAAGTGTTAAACATTGCAAAAACAAGTCTTTAAGCTGTGCATATATCTAATGGATATATAGATACTGTATATATATATATATATATATATATATATATATATATACTTACTATATTTCCAAAAGTATTGTGACACCTGCCTTTACGTGTACATGAACTTTAATGGCATCCCAGTCTCAGTCCAAATGGTTCAATATTGAGGTGGCCCACCCTTTACAGCTATAACAGCTTCAACTCTTTTGGGAAGGCTGTCCACAAGGTTTAGGAATGTGTCTATGGGAATGTTTGACCATTCTTCCAGAAGCAAATTTGTGAGGTCAGTCACTTATGTTGGACGAGAAGACCTGGCTCGCAGTCTCTGCTCTAGTACATCCCAAAGGTGTTCTATCATGTTGAGGTCAGGACTCTGTGCAGGCCAGTCAAGTTCTTCCACCCCAAACTCATTCATCCATGTCTTTATGGACCTTGCTTTGTGCACTGGTGCACAGTCATGTTGGAACAGGAAGGGACCATCCCCAAACTGTTCCCAGAAAGTTGGGAACATGAAGTTGTCCAAAATGTCTTGGTATGCTGACACCTTAAGAGTTCCCTTCACTGGAACTAAGGGACCAAGCCCAACCACTGAAAAACAATCCCACACCATAATCCCAAAAAACCTTGTGGACAGCTTTCTCAGAAGAGTTGGAGCTGTTATAGCTGCCAAGGGTGGGCCAACTCAATATTAAACCCTACGGACTAAGACTGTCATGCCATTAAAGTGCATGTGCGTGTAAAGGCAGATGTCACAATACTTTTGACAATATAGTCTATATATAGATATATATCTATAGATATATAGATATATATTTATTTATACAAATAAACTGCAAGCTAAACATAATATCAAGGCTTTTAATATCACATTGATATTGTACTATTTTGTGTTGACACTTCATATTTCTAGCACCAATGCAGACCTTATTTGGCCTCATGCGCACTGGACATTATAGTAACGTTATAAAAATGCCAATAGCTTTGCAGTGAGTTCTTCAAAGTTTTTCAAAGTTTTTACAATAATGGTTTTTAGCATCTTTTAGAGTTTTTCAGCGTATTTTAGTGTTAGCATTTTTAAGTTTTTTTTTTTTTTTTCAATGGGATCAAAAACATTAAAAAACGCTGGTGAGCCTAGTTTTTTAAAGCATTTTTCAGCATTTTTAGGTGTTTTTACAGCCAAAAAACGCCCCAGCCGAAAACAGTTGATAACAGCCTATGTGTGCATGGACACATAGGATAACATGCTAGAGAGTTTATTGACTGTAGAAAAAAAATGTCTGAAGCCCAAAACAGCAGCTGTAAAAACATCCAAAAATATCCAGTGTGCATTAGGCCTAAAAATCAGTTCATGTCCATTTAAGACTAGCGGTAGCCAAACATGCTTCAATAAATGATCAACTTATTTTTCAGTCGATCTTTTCTGATAGGAATAATAAATCTATAGTTGCCGACAGATTCCATCAATATGCCATGCACTGAGAAGTGGATTTCATCCCATAGCTGATATAGTAAATTATCAATCACATTTCTGTTGCCACCATGTCATCTCATAATCTCATTGATCAAAATATGATCATATTCATGAACAAAGCATCTCAATGCTGCTGATTGATTTATGTTCAATCTAAATTTAGTCTAAATAGATTAGAAAGGAAATATATGGCTATTCAATTGATTGTGGATTTGATTATTTTAAACAAATCACAAATCAGTTGGACAAAAAAAATCTAAATGCATATGGCCACCATTATTTGTCACAGGCTGACAATTCTGCTGCAGATTTCACTGTTGAACGAACAACAATGTCACCCTGTTAAAGTAAATGTAACAATAACCAATGTTACGGGGAGGGGGGCTGCTGTTGATAGAGTGACAGAGTACAACATATATAATATATATATATATATATATATATATATATATATATATATATATATATACAGTATATTAGACTTGTGCACAACGGAAAATTTTGTTTAGTTCGGTTCGTTGTCATTCGTAAAATACATAATTTAATTCTGTTATATTCGTTATGTTAAGTTAATTTGTTTTTGGATAATTCGTTATTTCTGTAGAGTCGATATTCGTTATACTGAATCTCGAATCATGTTGAATTAATTTGTTATATCTGCTATAATTTATTTTGTATTAGTTGAAATTCGATATTTATGTGTGTATATATATTCGTGATAGTGATTTGTAGTTTGGAAAGTCGTTTGTTTATTGAATCTATTAACACACACAATGACAATATCTCTTCTCCTCTGCTCAAATACAATACAACACCCTTCTCACTCAGTTCTCAGGAATGCACTTTGCCAGTAATCCAACCTCCAGCACAAAATTAATCAGCTGATTGGACTGTAAGATTTACTTTGAGTTGACCTTTTGTTTCATTAGATCTTTAAACAAATTACCGAATCATGTCGAATTCATTCGTTATAAATCCGCTATTATTTCTTTTGTATTAGTTGAAATTCATTATTTTTTTATTCGGACATTCGGATGCATCCAAATGTCTGAAAGATGTAAATTTCGGCCAAATTTTGATTTGTTACGAAACACATTGCACATGTCTAAGTATATATATATACTTAGACATGTGCAATGTGTTTCGTAACAAATTTATGTATAAATATATACATAAATATATATGTGTGTGTGTGTATGTGTGTGTGTGTGTAATTTTTGTATTTTTGCCCATACTTGCACTTTAAAGGAAACTATTCTAGATTCCCTGCCTATATTTATATAAGTAAATTCTGTCTCACTCTGTCCACCCCATTGTATTGCTGTATCTCCATACATCCATTTTCAATAGTCCTTCATGTATATGTACAACATGTTTCAAATGAACTGAAAGCTATTTTTCTTGCCATTTCCAATGGAGCAGGATACAGTAAAGAGAGAGAAGTGATCTGACATAGAATGGAAGCAGACAGTGTGGAATAGCAGCCGCTATATTCAAAGCAATTTACGTGTTTGGTGTGAAAGATGATTTGTCCACTAATGTGACTTACCTGAAAGGTCAACTGAGATCTAGAGATGTGTGTTCAGTGCTGTAAGCTATGCATGAAAGGATGAATTGCTACTATTAAATCTCAGGAGTAATAACAGCTACCGGCAGGCATAAGTCACCTGTAATACAAATGTAAATCCGCTAAACAACAATACAGTGCTGATATATGGATTTCTTAGAAAATTCACTCAGCTTGGTGTTCCTTCGGAACCACAGAAATAGTCATGCAATGCCATGAAATGTAGTCTATATCTATCCATCTGCCAGAAGGAATAACTATGCTTGAAGTCTATAGCAGCAATCCAACCATCAGAGCCTTCTATTCAGGGGCTGCACTAGGAAAATTGAAGAATATGGTTACTATTGGCAGCCATAAGCTGTTTTTCTCTCATGTTTTCCAATATTTTTTTTTCTTTAATTGAAAGAGTTGTACAGGACACAATGCACACACTGGGGTAGATTTACTAAAACTGGAGCACTCAGAATCTTGCTCAGCTGTGTAAGGTAGCCAATCAGCTTCAAACTTCAGCTTGTTCAATTAAGCTTTGACAATAAAAGCTGGAAGCTTATTGGTTGCTATGCAGATTTGCACCAGTTTATTCACCCTCCAGTTTTTAGTAAATAATCCCCATTGTGCAATGGGTAACAGTACATCAACGTAGAAATAATGCCATACGGATCTTGCCCTACCACACTACAATTATATTTAAAATTACTTATAGCAAGGCAAGTGTTACATTTTGATATACCACTTTCTATGAACATTTTCTTTAAAAGCAAATGAACAAAGCTGACAATAGAGAAATATGACATTAAATGAGGAATTATAAGGAGACAAAGAAACAAAGGAAGAGAAGAAGGAAAAATGTAACGGCTGAGACAAAGGCAACTACAGCCAAAATTAGCATGTTGGTATTTATTCTGGCCCAAGAATGTGGCAACATAAAAAGCTCTATAGTGTTACATTTCATACAAGAATATGTCAAAATAGGCAAATGGTCCAGAGGCTGAGATTAATATTTGAATAATATAAAGTAAGGTTACTAAAAAGGTGTTGCTTTTGGGGTGTTCCTGTGCAGTGTGTGTAATTGTGTTGTGTAGTATCATCATGTATTTTTAAATCCAGGAAAATAAAAAATCGACCCTTGCGGTGGGGCCACCTAGCACTGCAAGGATTGAATGCTAATTTGGTCTTGGGCCAAGGGATTAATGTGTAAATTCTTACCTTATACCTGGTTCCCACCAGAGTTGAGACTGCCCCCCCCATAGGGACTGCCCCCCACCACAGTTGATCTGTAAGCTGTGACTGCCTCTGCTTGCACTCCATTCTCCACAGGGGACCATACAGGGTTAAAGTGATTGTAAAGGCAGGTTTTTTATCTTAATGCATTCTATGTCCTTCTGTGTGCAGAAACCCCCCTCAGCCCCCCCTAATACTTACCTGAGCCCATCTCAATCCAGCATGTTGTGTCTCGGCTGCAAGGGACTCCCCTCCTCATTGGCTGAGACAGCAGCGCAGTGCCATTGGCTCCCACTGCAGTCAATAAAAGTCAGTCAGCCAATGAGGAGAGAAAGGGGTGGTGCCAGGCCACAGCTCCATGTCTGAATGGCTTGGGTGTCCCCATAGCAAGCTGCTTGCTGAGGGGGCACTCAACAGGAGGGAGGGGCCAGGAACATTAAAGAGGGACCGGACAAGTGGAGGATCGGGGCTGCTCTGTGCAAAACCACTACACAGAGCAGGTAGGTATCACTTTATTGTCTCTGTATGGTACATGATGATACTGAAGCTCCGCCCACAAACCGAAGCTTGGAACTGAGAAGAAGAGCAGTGAAGCCAGGTGGAATTAGGAATCAGATAAGTGGAAAAGGCTGATCTACAGTACTCTAGACATAACAAACAGTTGATCTTTGCAGTGCGAGGGGGCCCCATTGTAGGGGTTGATTTTTTTTTTTTTTTCCTGGAGTTGGGCTTGAAATGCATTAATGATTTCCATCATTTGGTTTGGAGGCACAGTATTTTTCAGAACTGAGGTCCAAGTATCAAAAAATGCTTGAGGGCTGTTTACGGTATAGCATTATCTATTTTGTCAAATATCAGAAGGTTTATATAATCCTTGAGTTAGGCTGCATTCACACCTGAACAAGCTTCACACGATGTGGATTTATCATGTGACAATTGCGGCAGAGCTGCTCTGCGATTTTAGGTGCCATGAAAATAAATGGCATCTGAAATTCACGTTGTGCAATCTGTTATTTTACCAGAGTGTTTTGAAATCGCAGCAATTCTACCTGCGATTTAAAATGCCCAGGTATGAATGCAGCCTTAACCGCTTGCCTACTGGACACTTTTACCCCCTTCCTGCTCAGGCCAATGTCTAGCTTTCAGTGCTGTAACACTTTGAATGACAATTGCGAGGTCATGCAACACTTTACACAAATAAATGTTTTATTTATTTTTTTCACACAACTAGAGCTTTCTTTTGGTGGTATTTGATCAGCACTGTTTTTTTTTTTGTTTTTTGTTTTGCTACATAAACAAATAAAGACCAAATATTGTGAAAAAAAAACCTTTTTCATAGTTTGTAGACGTGTAATTTTTCTCCTTCACTGATGTGTGCTGATGAGGCTGCACTGGTAGGCACTGATAGGCTGCACTAATGGGCACTGATAAGGTGGCACTTGTTGGCACTGATGAGGAGCTACTGATGAGGCTGCACTGATAGGCACTGATGGGCATTGATAGGTGGCAGGATGGACATTGATAGGTGGCACTGATGGACACTGATAGGCGGCAATGTTGGGCACTGATAGACGGAACCGATATGCACCACTGATAGGCACTGATAAGTGTCACTGATGGGCACTGATGGCATCACTGATGGGAAAAGGTAGTCATCACTGATGGGCACTGATAGGCGGCACTGATGGGCACTGGTAGGTGGCACTGACAGCTGACAATAGTGAGAGGCACTGATGGGCACTTATTGGCAGCACTGATGGGCACTGATTGGCAGCACTGATGGGCACTGATTGGCAGCACTTGTGGGCACAGGTTGGCAGCACGAGTGGGCACTGTTAGGACTGCACTTATAATCAGTGCTTTGATTATCAATGTAGATGTCCCTTTCAGAGAAACTGTTTTTTTGGCTCTCTTCTCCTCTGGACACTGCGAGCACAAAGCACTGCCCACATTCTTCATCCTGAGTGTGCGGCGGGCACGATCATGGCATGCCGTCAAATATGACGTGCTTTAGACGTCCCCTGCTTTAGCCGTCATTCGGCTATAGTGCAGTTGGCAAGTGATTAAAAAGATACACACTATTTAATTTACATTATCATTTCTCTTTATGTTCCTCTTTATGTATATGGATGATGCATTTATTTTAATTAAAAAAGTACATTTTCTCATAATCTATATACAGCTGGCATGTGACCCAGCTCTTCCCTATCTGCAGGGAAACATTGTGGGAGGAGCTTCTAGTTTTCTGCTGCTAGTAAAATTTTTTTTAAAAACAGCATAATTAACATTAAATAAATGTTTTAAACCATCATACAAATATATATTTAAACTCAAATCATTATGATTTTTGTTCAAAACATGGTGTAGGCTATCTAGAGGGAATTTCGTCCAGCCTTTTTTAAGCCCCTCCAGTCTGTGTCTATTGTTTGTATGTGGTTAAAACTACAGGCAGGTGAAGCCTTTATCAATTAACATGAGAGCTCAATGTCCTGCTGTTTAGTAGACATGGAGGAGGGAGTGGGCTATTGTTTATCCGAAGTGTGTACAAACACACATGTGACTCTATAGTCACGTGGGCTGAACAGAAAAGAGAATGGAAGAAATTAACAGCTTAGAAGGGAGCTGAAACTGGATTATGATTAGTGGATGTGGCAATGGCTGGTCTACACAATCGCAGGGTGCAGCGGGGACACAGAAAAGGTGTGAGGGACAGCAAAACAGTAGGATCAACCAGGCTTTTTGCAGGATACAGAAAACAAATTTCATAGTCACTGAGATAGTATAAACAGCATGTAATACAGCATGAACTGAGAGATTTTACTGATGTGGGTTTAATAACACTTTAAAGAGGGGGTCCACCTATCTATCGTTTTTTTTTTTTTTTTAGTTCATTCACAAACTTTTCTTCTCAGCATTACATACTCACATATTGTGTGTAATATGTCCGCCTGTGTCAGATTTCGTCGGAAAGAATAACTTATATTATTCACTGCAGGTGGTTTCCATCTTCATTGTGGGCATTTGAAGCCCACAAGCATTTATTTCCTGGATGTGGTGAATGCTGTGCTCCCAGCATTCACCGCTCATTCCCACACATGCTCAGAGGCATCCTGGGAAGCCTGAGACTAGCTCCCAGGAGTCTGGGAGAGGCTAGAAACACGCCTACTCCCATGGGAGGAGAACCAGGAAGTGCAAAGAAGAATAGAAAAATAAAAGGTAATTACGGCGATTTAAATTTTTTTAAACGGCATGTCAGCATCTAGGCAAGGAAGAGAATACATACAGATATTGTTCAAAATTTGGGTGGAACCCCGCTTTAAGTTCTGAAGAGTAGGAGGGTTAAGTAGTAGCCAATTTTTTCTAATATATTTTTTCTGCACACAGCATAAGGTAACCAAATGACATGAAATGGTATTCCAGCTAAACAGTACCAATTTGTTTAGTTCAGATAACTGCAAATGTTTGGAAGTTTTTCCCATGAAGTTTACAGCATTTGTAGCTGCTAATGGCTTTTGACAAATTATGACATGCCACCTTGAATGCCCTCCCATCTTCCACTATATCTAACCTATTTACAAATGGCCAATCTAAATAGTCACTGGACACAATTTCCTTATAAGCACATTTTTGAAGCAACATTTTTTTTAGTGCACTTAAACTGCCTAATTTCCATTCAGCCCTGGAAGAGTCTTGGGCATTGCCAGGAACATCTAGGCCAAATTTAAAATGTCTTACACAGCCAAAAAATTACATTGCAGCTTGCAAAAACAGAATCATCTTCACTTTCACAAAATGATCTGTAACATTTTCCATGAATCAGAATTCCACCCTTGAAATGATCAAGTGCCTCTACAATCAGTTAACAAATACTCAATGACTCCTTGATGTGCTGCAGTAGCAAAACATAAAGTTAATGCTTTTCTGAGCCTATAAAGCTATATAAAGGAAAGTGTCAACTCATCGGACCCTTTAAAGGTGTGACCACATTTGCTAGTAAGAACAGCTGCAACACAAATTATTGTATCTCTTTCAACCTATACAGCAGAAATGATTGGTATAATTATAATGGCACAAGAAAGAAGATAAGCCTAAACATCTGAAACTGCATTGTTGTTGTCAGGAAAGTGCAATATGTTGCAGAAGAAGATGCAGCAATATTTTACCAAAGCCCTAGGAGATGTGAACCAAAATTGTGATGCTGATAAATAATGTAACTATGGTTTTAGACTCACATGAGTTGGTAAGCATCATGTCTCCAATGCTTTTGTAATTTTTGTTTAAAACAAACAACATGGTCATAGTGTCTCTAGACTGTTTCCCGCTCCTTGAAGTCATAGCCCAATGGTTTGCTAGGTATGCAAAATTGATGTCTTGTTGGAGTGTTAAGCAGAATAGATGTCATCATCAACCACAAATGTCCAAAACTATCCACCAAAACTGTTAAATGGTTAAATGTTAGTTGTTATCATAATGAGCTATCATAATGAGCCAAAATGGATTAATTGAAATATTCAGTCAACATTGATGAACAGAATGACCTCTGCTAAAACTGCTTGCTGTCTAGCATTCACCATCTCACTTCCCTGCGGCATTCACCAATATTTGCAGTCTCCCACCCGGCTTCTGCAGCTGGCTCTTGTTTCTAAAGCCATTTTTTTATGTAATAGAGTGATGGGAGGTTAGAACCATTTTTTTTCTTTTTGCTAACTTTGCTCTGTCACCACGGTCACTTGAAATTGAGAGGAAATATTCCAGTGCTAACATTTGCTCTAGGGACAATTACCTAAAAGGGTGAAACTTCCTCTCACTTCCTGTTGTGCCCATTGGACAGAAAGTAAAGTAAAAGCTTCCCAATGGAACACAAAAAACTTGCAGGGGTTTCAGCGATTCCCTTATATTATAAAAATGGTTTGACGCTAGATATATTTTTAAAAAGATGTTCCATGAAAAAAAACAAAAAAACATATTATATCAGCTTCTCTACTGGTAATACTTTGACAATTCTACACCAAAAATATAATAAATAAATAAAAATAAACGTTTTATTTTTTCCAATCAATTACAATTAGCTGCAGATACTGTAACTGGTCATCAGAACAGAAATAAGGGAGCCAGTGATAATTTGTCTTTAGAGATTAGGGATTCAAGTAGGGTTGCCACCTCATCCCTTTAAAATCAAGCACATATTAACACAGGTTCCGTAGCTGATTAAGGTGGTAATTCAATTCACTTAGTGTCTGCCTTAGCTGCATTAAATTAGCCCCAGAACCTGTCTAATTAATATGTGTTCGGTTTTAAACAGATGAGATGGCAACCCTAGATTCAAGGTCTGATATCATTATTCTCATTTGATGTCTTCAAAGGTTCAGAAACCAGGGTCTGATATCTTTATTCTCATTTTATGCCTTCAAAGGTTCAGAAACCAGGGTCTGATATCTTTATTCTCATTTTATCATTTGGCAATTCTCTGACAGTAGGACAGGTGTCCCAATTTCACTGGCCTCATACTAGTTCTGAATTATTGACTCACTAAGTAGTAAAGCCAGTATAACAATGACAGCTGTGGAGCTTGAAAAAATATCCTGATTAGATCCCCTTCAAAAGTTTTGGCTGCTTGTTTTAGCAAATTAGAAGACTTCTGGCAGTTAAACTGGGTTGCTGACTGGCCAGACAGAAAGTATGGTTGTCTGCTTTTATAGCCACACTAAAAAGGAAATGCATCCAATGCATTTTGTGATGTAATAATCAAATTGCAGCTCCAAAGTACTTTCCAAAGCACCGATGTTTGATGACTTATATTTGAGTGGTCTTTCAAGAAGTTTCTTAGAGACAGAGAAAACTGTAGGAGGGACCACTTGTTTTTTGTGTTGCAAAGAGTAATAGCTCGGGCCCTATACACATCAAGAACCAGTCTAAGGTGAAGCAAACACTGAACTGCAGATCAATCGTAGCACCACCACCCCATAGGTGGATACATTTTCCATTTGTATTCATTATAATAGTAGACCTCTTTAAATGTGAATTATGCCAATTCATCAGAATACTGTAGTGAATGTATTTGACTTTACTATTATATGGTAGCCATGACAACTGAGCTTGGAAAGCATGGATTGATATTTCCAGGCTATAGTTTTTACATTGACCACATATGCTGTTAGAAAGCATGTCATATATATAGAAATGAAACCTGTGGACAGTGGACTCCTTGGAGTTTAATACATATGAACACTGTGCAAGTATCTATCTAGAGGAACAAATCTGATGCAATGCCAAACACTTTAGAAACATAGAGCATAAAATAAAGAAGGTGGTAAAGCTACCCAGCTGTGAATTCTGTGTAATGGAATGAAACCAAGGACAAGCTTAAGTTTTGTTTTCGTAGAAAAAAATGTAATTTAAATGAAAAAACACTTTTAAGGATAAGCAGTTGTGCTGTTGGAAAAGTTTTAGAAAGGAACAGACTGGATGTATAATTGGGAAGTCTGGATGGAATCCTGTGTTCGATCTTTGTGTGACCTTAGGTGAGTCACTTCATCTGGCAATTCATCTTGCAATGCCTGAGACGTTGCCTCAGACACCACAGATTAGATTGTGAGCCTTAGTATCCATTAATACTTCCAGTATACACTGTCCCTGCTAAAATTGAATCTGCTAGAACATTACATAAATGTACAAAATAGATGTGAACAAACTTTAAAAATAACCATAAAGGCTACGCAAGCAAAAATGAAAATGGGATCAAAACTTATCATTCTGTGTTGATAATTTTCACACAACTCTCACATATGACTTAATGACTTATTTTACGGAAGTGCTGCCAATTTCTAAGTGAAAAATTATTTAACACAACAATTTACTGAATTAAAAGAAAGCTTTTCATTTTTATGCAATTTAGAGTAATATCCCCAAGTGATTATGGCATATCTGCTGTTGCAAAATACTAATGCTGGAGTTAAAACTGGCCTTTAAAATACACAGTGATACCACTGTTCAATGCAGACAATGACATACACATTGGACAGTTATTAGTATTTTCAATTACCTATTTTATTTATTTAGGAACAGAAATTTTAGTGAATTTAGTCACATTACCTGACAGACAGCTTTCCTGGCCAATAAGAAGATGGAGGAGGTAGAAAGAGGTGGACAGGCTTGAGGACAATCAGAAAGTGCCAATGCAGACTGATAGGAAGGTGGATGTAAACCCTCGCATATACCCAGTGAAGTGAACAGCCTCAGATTATACACAGGGATGAAACAAATCTCCCTACATAAGTTTTAGGTTGTTTTCACACTGAAAGCTCCAGCTGTTAGAGCTAAAGCTAACATTTTAGCGGCGCTTGAGCGCTGTTTAAGCGTCGCTTTTGCTCCCCTTTTTTTGGCCGCTAGCAGGGTGCTTTTAACACAAAAAATGGGTTAAAAAGTCTAATTTTGCAACGCTTTGAAAACACTTTTAAGGCGCTTTGAAAACGCTGCACATTCATACCAATGGGCAGGGCTTTCTGGGAGCGTTAAATACAGTGCTCCCAATGGGCCCCAAAGATCCTGCTTGCAGGACTTTTTGGAACGTCCTGCTAGTGCACTGCCCCGGTGTGAAAAGACACACTAGAATGAATGGGAGGCAGTTTTCAGGTGCTTAGCAAAGGCTATTTCCAGCGCTAAAGTACCTGAAAACTGCCCCAGTGTGAAAGGGGTCTTACATGTATATCTTCTGTCTTCACCTTTATATACTGTTTAAAAAACGCAAGTCCTGTTAGAATTGTATTTTCCTGATTCATCTGTAGGAGTGGATTATTGCTATACACTGTGAGACACTGTGTGACAGCTAATTGGAGAAAAGGCACACACCCCCTCCCCACACTTGCAGAGGTTGCCTGTGAATAGTTTAGCAGTCTGCTAATCTATTTATAGCAACCTCCCCCGACACACACTTCAGGCCCCCGTCTCGGAGAGCTTGTCAAAAGTTATTTGGCTGATAACAGAAGAACGGAGCAGGACAGAGCTACGGGACTTAGTGCTTTGAAGAGCGATAATAAAACACTGCAGATATATGTGCCCAGCTCAATTTTCATGAATCGGGTTTACATCCACTTTAAGGTGGTTGCTGTATGCATTTGTCTGTACTTCATACCTGCAGAAATTTGATCCCTAGTGACATATGAATTAATTTACTAAAGGCAAATAGGTTATTCACTTTGTAATAAAATTTCCCTTAGCTTAATGAATATGGTGAATTGGCAGTTTCACCTTTTACAAAGTTTTTTTGTAGCAAATAGCATAGGTATACAGAACCGACTGACAAGTATTAGAAACCAATGTGACATAAATTGAGGTTCAATTCAAACATACAATGGAGTGAAAGGCAATTATTACAATGGGTAAACGGAACCACTGTATTAAAGTAGTGTTACTTGCTAAGCTAAGGGACTATTTGCCTTTAGTGAATCAACCCTGTGGCATTCTTTTGCAGTATGGTGTATGGTGGACAACAGCAGAGATTGGAAAAAAATAGCAACATGTCAGGGAGAGGCCAGCATTAGCCTAAAGCTCATTAAGTTTGAGACTCCTGGGGCACATGTCATTTTCCCTAAGGGCTGCTGTTGTTGTGTTCCATGAGGCACTTCACACGAAGACCCCACAACAGTGCTGTTTTCTGGTTTAGCAAGGGGCATAAAGGGAAATGATGAGGAGGTGTGGGTCCTAGGGAGGAGAAAGGGAAAAGACTGGCAGTCAATGGGAGCTCCCAGAAAGCACAGGAAGAAAGGGGAAAGGGATTTGGCTGCAAAAGCAAGAGCATCAGGGACTGGTGAGCATACATCATGGGGGAAGAAGCTTCATAATATTTTTATATTTCCTTCTGATGTGGAAGCCTTTTGGGTGGATCAGGGCACCTTGCAAAGCAGATTTGGTACCCTCTGAGGGCTGCAAGTGGGAACAAGCGGTGAATAGGCAGTGGAGTTCAGGTAATGCAAGCACAAAACGGTGAGGCAAAGACTGTGCATGTCTTGCACAGTAATCATTATGCAAAGTGGACTTTTTACCATCCACACAACTTCTGGGTGCAGGCTGAGCTCAGCTGCAGGATGAGGCCCAACTAGGCTAGTAGTATGGCATAGAGACTCTGGAGTCAAGAGACCACAGGCCTTTCTGGAATCTGTGAGGTCTTAACTGATGGCTTCCTCAGTTATTATTGAGCATCAGGTGAGGTGCCACAAACTGCAGTAGGCTAGTAGTTTAAATAGCGCAGCACTTGTTTTTCTTTTTTAAGTGTTACACAATATTCTGTGAAATTATAATGCCTGCAGGTGCTCAACTTTAAGCAAGTAATAGCACAGTATTTTATTTGAAAATTTCTAGTAGTTTAAATGTTTGAAGTCATTTGATAAACTTGGATTCCACAATCTTTTGCCAGAGAGTTTTGTTCTTTCTTTATTTGGGGTAAAGTAAGTGGGGGCTATCCAGGTATGGAGCCTTACATTAAGGATATTCTGATGAAACGTCCTGCAAAAAATGTATGCGTGTGTATGTGTAGGGCCGCCAATAAACGTGTACAGCCAGGCCTCTTACATGAAGCCTGTGCCCCGTCACTTGAGTTGGCAGGCCTGGGTAGCTGATAAGCAGGGGGAATTGGACAGCAGGTAGTGATTACTGTTCATTCATAACTTAAAGAACAGGGAGCCTCTGTACATGCATCTGTAGTGAAAGGATTGGGGATCCATGTCCTCAATTCCTTTTTTCTGTCTCAAAAGTGAGAAATTAGGGGACTGATATTTCACCAAAGCCCCCCCAACAAGCAACAGGGGTGGAAATGAGTGGTTTGTTGCCTTTTGGGGAGGAGGGATTATCAGGCCCCTACATGAAGCAAATCAACCATATGTCTGTTTCACTGATGGTTAGTATTGGGAGGTATTCAAGGAATTCTACTGGTAGATACAACCTTACTTACTGTAGCTACAAACAAGTATTTGATTTGGAGCAGCACAGACGCATGTCTGAGAAGGTAAGTAAACAAGTACATCTCTGTATTTATTTATTAAACAAGAACTACACTTTTGTTGAGAACCCCCCCCCCCTCCGAGTGATCTATATACAGTACAGGGATTTTAACAAACTTTGCTGCAGATTCCTACCTTTTGTTTTGTGATGTAGCTGTACCAAGATGTAGCTGTTTGTTTGTGTGTCCATGTGCAGTGTGAATGGGAATGACTCATTCATTAGTGATTAGATGCTGTACTTGCAGGGCTCTAACGAGGAAAGTGGCAGGGTCTGAATCCCTTTAGACATGATTAATCCTTTGGTAGTTTCTCACCAATACTGAAATGTTTGTTGCAAAGGATGCAAAGATGTCCAAAATTTGATTTGTATCTTAGTGCAGACCTCTGGGATAATCAGTTATCCAATCACACAAGGTAAATACATTTCTGGAAGGCGTTCTGTACACCATCTGTGTACAGAACTCCTCCAGGTTGCCATATATAAGGTGTATGTTTTTTAGACAGGGTACATCTACCTTATAGACTTAAAGTGATTGTAAAGTCAAAAGTTTTTCAATGCATTCAATGCATTAAGATAAAAATCCTTTTGTGTGCAGTATCCCCCAGGCCCCCTAATACTTATATGAGCCCCATCTATATCCAGCGATGTTGCATGAGGCACTGGGCTGGCTGGGACTCCCCTTTTCATTGGCTGAGACAGCAGCACAGCTATTACTGGTTACTGCACAGTCGGTGTTTTCCTGCAGAGGGCGGCTGAGATTCCCAGTAGCAGCAGAATGCGGCGCTCCCAGTTTCTCCAGCTCACCCACCAGTAGAGCTCCCATCCTCCGGTCGGAGCAGGCATTGGACTCCAATGGACCACGAGTAGATTCCAGACAGCTGGAGCTAATGTGGATTACACTGGATTCAAGTTTGAAGTATTACAGTGGAAGGAACCCTTACCAGATACAGATCATCACTTGTTTTCTTGAGATTTCAACAGAGGTTACCAAGGACCAGTGAGGATTTCCTGAAGGGAGATTTGCACACAGTGCAAGGCGTGTTTGACCCTTAGCAGGGTCTTGTAAGGAGGTGAGCGAGCATTGCATGAGGTGGCGAGATCACTATGCATATGTAATTTTATATATTTTCATGTCTTTTTACAAATTCTATTAGCCTTACTAGTTTATTGCTTTTATATATTAATACTTCCACATCAATTTGTAATCCATAGAGAATTCACTCCCATTATCGGTATTCTATCCTCCCAGATACGTCCGCCCCTTTTCTTAGATTGGTCCAGATCGGTATTTGTTTCCCACATTGAGATATTTAAGCTTCCTAGTTTGCCTTCCCATACACACTTGATAAAGGAGCGCGCATGCCCGTTACGAGCTTCGCGCATGCTCAGAAACGCGTAGTGGACCCCTGTGAACATGAACTGCCCGAGTGACGTCATCGCCCTCGTGACCTGTTGGAACGCGGAAGTGATCGCTCCACTTCACCGCAAACACAGCCGGCGCTTCCGAGCGGAGGTCCGCGGCCATCCGCCCGGCATCCATCCAGCCCCACACCACTAGAGTCTTTGACGATACCGGGTTTAGTTCTCTATGGAAGCTGTTACACCTCAGCCTTAATGTAAGTGCTCATATTTGCTTGTTAACGTTTTAATAAATCACTGGTACTTAAGAGGCGCTTTCTCTTTTGAATTTTTTCTATAGATATGTTTGACCATTCTTCCAGAAGCACATTTGTGAGGTCAGGCACTGATTTTGGACGAGGAGGCTTGGCTCGCAGTCTCCGCACTAATTCATTCCATAGGTGTTCTATCAGGTTGAAGTCAGAACTCAGTGCAGGCCAGTCAAGTTCCTCCACCCAAAACTCGCTCATCCATGTTTTTATGGACCTTGCTTTATGCACTGGTGTGTAGTCATGTTGGAACAGGAATCCCCAAACTGTTCCCACAAAGTTGGGAGCATAAATTTGTCCAAAATGCCTCGGTATGCTGATGCCTTAGAAGTTCCCTTCACTGAAACTAGGGGGCCAAGCCCAACACCTGAAAAACTACCCCACACCATAATCCCCCCTCCACCAAATGATTTGGACCAGTGCACAAAGCAATGTCCATAAAGACTTGGATGAGCGAGTTTGGAGTGTAGGAACTTGACTGCCCTGCCCTGCCTTGACTCAGGTTGAGTCCCGACCTCAACCTGATAGAACACCTTTGGGATGAATTAGAGCAGAGACTGCAAGCCAGGCCTTCTTGTCCAACATCAGTGCCCGACCTCACAAATGTGCTTCTGGAAGAATGATCAAACATCCCCATAGACACACTCCTAAACCTTGTGGACAGCCTTCTCAGAAGAGTTGAAGCTGTTATAGCTGCAAAGGGTGGGCCAACTCAATATTGAACCCTACGGACTAGGACTGGGATGCCATTAACCTTCATATGCGTGTAAAGGCAGGTGTCCCAATACTTTTGACAATATAGTGTATATTTTCAAAATATGTTTAGCACTTGTTAAACAGGTGCACACTGGAGATGAGCTTGGCAGGACGTGCTCACACGCTCGACTTATCATACCAGGGTAAAGCACAAATTCTGTGAGGTGGTGTTTTCTGTTTGATGGTCTGGGGCTGGTCCCTTCTGGTGGGACAGACCTGGCTGCTCTTCGGGCCATGGGCTAGGTGCTAGGAGGGATGCCCGGCGTGCATGCACCCCATTCCTTCATGAGTATGGGGGTGGGGGGTATGTGTGCGTCCCACTGGGCGGCCAGTCCACACAATCAATTAGGTCAATTGTATGAAGGGGCCAAACAAGTTGATGCTATGATTAATTTATATAATTCATTTTTAATAATCAATAGGAGTATTTAACCAAGCGCACTCTATCTATTAGGATTTATGGGGTTCCCCTGAATATCCACTATAATGCCACTATCATCCTAAGCCCTTACACGGGAATATATTCCTATGTTTGTGCATTTTATATTTCAGCATGCATCATCACCATTAACAGGCCGTTATCTCTCCTCTCTCCTTGTTGCAAGTTACAGGTAGGATTCACTATTGGTTGTAATTATGTATGTACATTAGTACATTCATGGTGCACAATTGTATGATGCGCCATATGTCCTTTTGGTTGTACAAAGTCATATATCATGGATCATTACTATTTAAGATTGCAGGTCCCTATCCAACATTGACCTCAGTATTCTCCGTTCTTCACTGTCCCCTGGGGGGGACCACTAGGAGGTCAGTTCCCACAAAATAGAAAAAATGGAAAGTTAATCATATTATGCAGCTATGAAATTGGTAATAAGATAAGTTACTGGAGCGGGAATATCTGAGACACGTTCCTTCCTTGTGTTCTTTATTTTGATTTAAAAATTAACATGGAATACTCATTTGTGACACCATTGAAATATGAGTAAGTTTTGAAATTGTCAAGTTATGTACATATATTATGATTAGGCAATACACTGTATATTGTTATCATTGTTCTATGATTGATTTCTCACATTTATATTATAGACACATGCTCAAATTCCTTATATGCCCTGAAGAAGGAGATGTTTATGCTCTGAAACATGTCGGTTGAAGGAGAATCATATCCCATCATTTTCTCTTGGTGTAATTTTAGATAACAATTTGTAGATTATATGTTTAATGTTTTTTTTCCCAATACCTGTTTAACAACTTAAGGATTTGCCCCCTTAATGACCAGGCCATTTTTTGCGATACGGCACTGCGTCTCTTTAACTGACAATTGCGCGGTCGTGCAACGTTGTGCCCAAACAAAACTGATTTCCTTTTTTACCACAAATAGAGCTTTCCTTTGGTGCTATTTGATCACCTCTGCAGTTTTTATTTTTTATCTTTAAACAAAAAAGGCAGATCATTTTGAAAAAATAACAATATTTTTTACATTTGCTATAATAAATATCCCCCCCAAAAATTAAAAAAAATGAGTTTCTTCCTCAGTTTAGGCTGATATGTATTCTTCTATATATTTTTGGTAAAAGAAATTTGCAATAAGCGTATATTTATTGGTTTGCGCAAAAGTTATAGCGTCTTCAAAATAGGGCATATATTTATGACATTTTTATTATAATTTTTTTATATACTAGTAATGACGGTGATCAGCAATTTTTTGCAGGACTGCAACATTGCGGCAGACAGATCGGACACTTGACACTTTTTTGGGACCATTGACATTTATACAGCGATCAAAGCTAAAAATAGCCACTGATTACTGTATAAATGTCATTGGAAAGGAAGGGGTTAACACTAGGGGGCCGATCAAGGGGTTAAATGTGTGTCCTAAGGAGTGTTTTTAACTGTTGGGGGGAGGGACTGCCTGGAGGAGGCGACCGATCGCTGTTCATAACCAGTATGAACAGCAGATCTGTCTCCTCTCCCCTGATAGAACGGTGATCTGACTGTTTACAATGACAGATCTCCATTCTGTCTCTCTCAGGAGCGATCGCAGGTGTGCATCGTGGCCGCCAGTCACGCACATCGGCTTCGTCGTCGCGCTGCTGGTGGCGCACATGCACCCCACTAATGCTCTTAAAGTGGCTGACGTACAGCTACGATGATTTGCCCAGGGGAGCCAACCTGCCGCAGTATAATTGCAGCAGCTGGTCCATGACTGGTTAATAAATTCTGACAAAACATTTGTAAGAATACTTTAAAGCTGGGGGACTCCTAGCTTTTGAATGCAACCTTTTAAAAAGAACGGATTCAAGAATAAGAAAAAAAATGTTTTTACAAGCTTTACTAGACCAATACTGTACAATGTACATTTAGTGCAATTCATTGTTAATCCCAATCCATCCTAATTGTTTGATTTTTTTTCTCATGCATACAAAAATCCTCAAAGTTCCTGCAAAATGTCAATTTTTTTTTTCCATGATCTACTTTCTAGATTTTGACACCAAATTTTCAGTGAAAAGGAACTTCACATTTAGTTCCCTCTGAAAAAAATAATATCTGCCAATTAAGATTTTCTTCACTCTTTGAGAGTCCATTGAATAGCTACGACCAGATATGATATTTATGACAATTAACTCAGTTTGAAATCTTATAGTGATAATCAAATGGTGAGGAAAAACTCATCTGTCTACATCATGGAGTCAGAAAGGTTTCACTAGACAGCAGCACACTAATCAAGGGAATTGAGATTTTTAACAATGAGAACAAATTGACGGAACTGGTATCATTTCCTTGTGCTATAATTTCTTAAAGAATAATGGGAATATGTTCTAAGTAGATGACAGCACATGAGAGATTTGACAGATGGATGTTGGACCAAGGTGAAACCAATCAGGAAGGATATTTTCCCTGGCAGTTAGACAAATTTGCCTAATATTGTAAATTGTTTCTGCACAAAGGCTACTGTTGACTGCTAGATATGCTTTATGGTTTTCATTATATAATATATATACAGTATATATATATATATATATATATATATATATATATATGCTATCAGAAGCTTTTGGGAAAATAGTTATTTATATATTCACTTTCTTTTGATTTTTGCTGTAAATTAGACATTAATGTCAGATCCATTACCTAGTGTATACCTGTATACGAAGTACAGGAAGTATAATCCACCTAAAGCAATAATATGATCATGATTATAATATACATTAACATAAGTGGTGGATAATAATTATGATAATTAATGATAATAATAACTGATTCCTAGAGATGGCAATCAATTCAACCGGTAAAGACTGCATAACAGTACAATACTTTATTAGGGTTGCATTCTCATACGAATACTGCTTCTGTAGCTTCTATCAGCTTTAAAAAAAAAAGATCCAATTTGAGGAGCCATTGCTACTTCAAATTTTTGTGGACTGGTAAGTGATCCTTTGAACCTATTTCTAGTCCTCTATTACTAGTCCTCTATTAGGGTGGGCAAATTTAATAGGCTTGTGCAATTCGCTTCGGTCCAAATGTTAAAAAAAATTGTGTACTATGCGTACCCCCTACTCATTCACATGGGGGTCTGGGATATGGGGGCTTCCAGATTCCGATAAGTCACACACGCACTTCCAGAACCACCAGCCAGGATTGTGGGGAAGAGGCCATTGTCCCTATCAACATGGGGACAAGGTTTTTGGGGGGGCAGAGCCCCCCTGTCCCAAAGCACTTCCCCATATCGAGGGTATGTAACCTGATATGGTTCAGGAGGGGTGGGCTTCTCACTCGTCCCCTCTTTTTCTGGCCTGCTGGGCTGCATGCTTGGATAAGGGTCTGGTATGGATATGGGGGGGGGACCCATGCCGTTTTTTTTATTTTGGCAAGGGGTTCCCCTTAAAAGCCATACCGGACCCGAAGGGCCTGGTATGGATTGGGGGGCACGCTATTCTGTTTCTTAATTTTTTTTTGCCAGCATTCTTTTGTTTACATTTCAGCTGTCAGTGGGGAAACCCACTGACAGCTGATGAGCCATTGATTGTTAAGGACACAGCGGCCGGCTTCCGCTCCTTAACAAACAGCTATTCTGCACACAGAGTTCGAATCAATCGTTTTTCGAGTGATCCCAATTCGAATTGTTCTGAAAATGTTTAATTTGTTAGAAAATTATTAAAGAAAAAAAAATACATTGAACTAAACGAAACAAAACGAAACTAAACAAATTCTGAAACAAATCAACAAAACAAAGTTAGTAGTGGCATAATGAATCTATCCGCAGCTAAACAAAACATTTTTTTTAGTTATGCTCAGGTCTAAAAAATTAACAATCACCCAGTGGAACATAAATGCTAAATCCATTAACCACTAAAGCCATAAATTACTCTTCTCTGTTGATTATGATGATAATGATGAATATTAACATTGATTTACTCTTGCTCCTTGGCCTTGACTTATTCTTTAAAAAGTGTTCTCAGAAAACACTAATTAAGTGTAGTCAAATTAGAGAAAAATAAGGCAATGTAGTAGATATGACCTAGACTGGATCATATTGAAAAGACTTAAAAGTCTAAGTTTAAAAAAACAGAATTGCTAGATGTAAAGGGGTGGCATAGGAGATGCAGTGGACATTACAGTATTTCAAGCAGGTGCATTTCAGATCAAATGATTGCTGTCAAAAGACACTAAAGCGGACTGTTACAGTACAGCACCAGTACCTATAATTTCCTCTGAACTGAGCTAGATGTTGGCAGTAAATACATATCTGCTGCACTAGCAGATTTACTAAATCTAAACTTTCTATAGAAACAATATGCATATTATTAGTTAAAACTAAATGATTTGTTCAACGAGTTTTGATGTTTTAATCTACTTGTCTAATTTCAAATTTTGGAAATATATATGTACATAGGAGAAGACATAATTGTTCATTATATATGCAGGCTCTGCTTATTGATTCGTGGGGTTGCAAGATGGCTGTGAACTATTACTTCTGCATCTTAAAGTGGTTGTAAACCCCATTCATTAAATCTGACCTATGCACATATATGTAGTGTTTACTTATCTCTCTCTAAAGCTCTGAGTCCCATGTCTTTTTGCTGCTCCATTTTTCTGTAATCAGCATGATAACCTCTGAGAAGTTCTCCGACTTAGGAGATAAAATCAGTTGGAAATTTTTGTCGGGGAGGGTGCTCAGAGATACTGTAGATAAGCAGAGAGCTTGTCTATTCATAATACAGCTCTACAAGTTTCTTTGTCCCCCTGCCTATGTGGAGGGGCGGTGTATGCTTTTCCTCCAATCAACTCACACAGTCTTTACCCACACTCCCCTCCCACTGTTGAATGAGGAGACAAGATTTGTAACATGATGTGCACTTTCTAAAGAGTGTAGAAAGCTGAAGACAGCAGATATACAAGTAAAACTTATGTAGGAGGATTTGTTTCATCTCTGTGTATCATCTGAGGCTGTTTACTTCACTGGGTATAATTGAGGGTTTACATCCACTTTAGGGCTATTAGTTAGATGTACACTGTCTAAAAACATACATCTTGTATGAGAATAACTTAACTCAATTCTATAGTACTTAGGCAGTGTTATAATCACATACTCTGATATTTACATGACTACTAGATAAAGCAAAGCTGTATTCAAATAAATTTAGGGGATAAGTAAAAAGCTCAATGTTTCATCAAAAAAAATGTTTTAGGTAAATGTTATGAATAATAATTTACAGTATGTTAGAGATATGTATTCACTTAGATGGCAGTATATATATATATATATAAATATATATATATATATATATATATATATATATTTTTTTTTTTTTTTATTTTTTTTTTTTAACAATTATTAATTCATAATATTTTATTAGATATCACATTGGTCTTATAAGAAAAACATCTTTAAAAGGCTGCTATTTAAGGATGAATAGTCAAACCACATTCAACCCTAATCTTACTGATCATACAAATACATTTTTATATGGAAACTCATCAGCTCAATTAACAGTAACTGGATGACATTAAATTAAAAATACCATTGTCATTTATTGCTGCATCAATGACCAGTCTTTGTCTGTAGTTGTTTTAATTAATAAACGCAACTCAAATTTTATGTAGAACCAAGACTAGAACATGTAGAAGACTGCGTACAGTAAATTGTCTTGATAATTGCTGGTTACTCTGTCTAATTTTAAAAACTCTCTGTGTAGCGTTAGGCAAATACGGTGCATTTATATAGTGTTAAAACTCTGTCTAAACATTGAAAAATGACTAATATTGACAGGAAAATTACAAAAGCTTATCTAATCCAAACAGCAAACAATTTATGATTGCTAGAATGTGCATTCACCAGATGCCCTCATTATTATTGCCGTACCGCAGAGACCTGATTTTACATGATCTTACCGGCAGCTTTCTGGAAGTTTCAATCCTCTGGTGGATAGTCTGATGGCACAACTTGTGTTTAGACTTGTAAATCAAATTGATGCAGTGTTTTCATGGTTATTCTAAACCTTTAACTGCTGGAGTACCTGATCTGTGCACAGATATCTTCCTGGTCGCCGGAGCCGAAATTGGTTTAACTGGGATGTTTTATAGCACAATAAAATACACAATGTGTTGTCTTGCCACTTTTGTTGTTCTAAATTAGTCTTGCCAAGATGTTTGTTACTCAGAGAGACAATATAGAACGGAACATGAAATCCGGATCAACTCACAGCCTTCCACAAAAGCAGAAATATAAGGTGTACCCTCTATTCTTCAATAATATTTCTGTGTCCTGTTTGCTGTCTCTATGTCCTAAAACTTTACAACATCTAATGCTTCTCATGTGTGTCAGGAATAACAATTCTTTCTTTGTTACATTTGTGATGATATTAGCTATTATATGAAGTATCGTATTGCACACAGTGATGCAGTCAGAGAACCTGAGCCCACCTCCTTAGACTCCCCTACACCTTTAAAAGTACTTTTGCCATTCCTCCTGCTATGCCACCTAATGGTCCGTACACACTATCTGAAAATCGTATGGAAAATACCACTTTTCAAAGCGATCGTATGATAGTCTAATCTTTAGTAAACAGCTTTCGAGAGCCGATCATGGCAGTTCATCCCATATTATCCAATGGGACAAGCACGAAAATGTTACTCATACTTTAACAGATCATACAATTTTCGTTTAAACAGTACAGTTGTCGTTTGAAAATACAATACAAATACAATACAACACATTACATCACTTCTGAATTTTTATTCTGTCATACTAAAATTTTCGTAACTTTAGTGACCTCTTCATTTTCGATACAAGACTAGAAACCTAAAAATAAAACAGACTGTTATACGATTTTCAGATCGTATGTACGGGCCATTAGTGTACATCTGCCTAAAAGCTGTTGTAAGCTTTTTACTGCTCCCTTAACTGCCACAGTTATCTAGCAAACCCTAATAAAAAGATAAAGTGAGTTTTTGCACAGAATTTTCACAGCTGATATCTAGGGATTACTAGAGACTGGTAACATGATAGATAGAGTAATAAATAGCTCACAACAGCCTCTATATACACAACTAAAATTGGATAAGAAAGCATGAGAAATGTCATAAGTAACTTCAAATCCATTTCCTGGGAAGATCCCCTCTAATTATGAATCCAGAAACTATGAAGTGAAAAGAGAGATATGTGTGCTCCTAACTGAGATACCCCACTGAGAATAAGGACCCTGCCAGGTTTCAACAACTCTATTTAAAAATTGAATTGAATTCTATTGAAATTTAATTTCATTAATGAACTGTTTATTACAGTTTGGAAATAACACATAATAAACAAATGCAATTAGTTCCTGCTGATATATGCCCACCAGAAATAGACCCAACATCGGCAAAAAGTGAACTGTAGCACAGCAGGCCTCCAGAATATGGCATAAATGTGCCATTATGTATTTATATTAGCAAAACACTGAATTTAAATACAGCACAACTGAAGTCAATTGGTTCCATAAGAACAGCTAACCAAGGCATACGTTTATAGGATCTACCAGATGAATAACACAATCACACATTTGAATGTGCCTTGAAATAAACAACACTCTTGGAACAAAAAAGCATCTTGCTTTTATATACATAAGGTTTTGCATATGGCACAACTAATCTGTGTATTATTACAAATCAGTCTGAAAAAAAAATCTTTATCAAATGTAAGAAGAACAAGTAATAATAGGAGAGCAGAATCTAAAAGATAAAGTAAAATGAAAAAAGGCAGTGGGTGGTGTGGCACCTAAGAAGCAATCAAGTATCCCCAAGGTATCCCCAAAACCTATCGCAAAATAAATAATAAAGCTATTCCTTAATTTGTTGTAGGCATTACCATATAGAGGGAACTGGTACACATATCTGGTGGGATTGTCCCAAAAGCAGGTGCTTCTAGTCTACACAATGTCTGGCATCCCTATTTGCAAAGAAACCATGGAATCACATGTCCATAAAAAGCTATAGGCTGAACTAAAAGAGAGTCCTATCTTTTCACCTAAGTTTTTACAGCAGCAAAGCAAATGACTGCAAAGTCCTAAGAAAAGTAGACTATCCCTTTCAAAGAACTGAAGCCTTGCATTAAACATTGCATGGCTTTTGAGAAAATAAAAACTACCTCCGATGACGAACTCCCCAAGTTCAATAAAATGTGGGCTCCTTGGATTGCACACTATTTGCCTGGGATCTATGTCTAACCCTTTCTAAGCATGTAATGTGGCCACTGAATTTTGATCAGGCTATATCTAATCCTTCATGCCATTCCTTCCTTCCCTCCTTCCCTCCTGCCCCAGCTTCAATGGTGTATCGCTATGCTGTCTCCCTCTAGCCACCACCCCCCATCCCCAGTCCCAGCTCCCCTTACATATTATTTCGCTCTAGCCAGCAATTCCCCATCCCCAGTTACCACTATGACTGCATTGTTCTCATTAGTCCACCCCCCCTCCTCCAGTGTTCACCCCACCATCATTTTCTTGTATTCACTAGTTCATTATTATTATGTGCAATACTATGTTGATAGCCAAAATAACAAATTGTCTGTGTAACTGAAACTAAATGTATGTTTCTTACACTTCAGTTTGTGTAATAAGAAACTGTTAAAACCAATAAAAATATTGAATCAGAAGGTAAAATAAGGGTATAACATGGGAAATAAAATAATGCTATTTGTTCACTAAGGTTCTCTAACAAACCTCTGATGGCTTCACAGAACAGCTGTATTTATACTGAAATTAAATTACACACAGATGGACTCTATTTACTAATTAGGTGATTTCTAAAGGCAATTGGTTCCACTAAATTTTAGTTAGGGGTATCAGAGTAAAGGGGTCTGAATACAAATGCATGCCACACTTTTCAGATATTTGTTTGTAAAAAAATTTGAAAACCATTAATCATTTTCCTTCCACTTCACAATTATGTGCCACTTTGTGTTAGTCTATCACATTAAATCCCAATAAAATACATTTACATTTTTGTTTGTAGAAATGTGGAAAATTACAAGGGCAATAAATACTTTTTTACTTTTTCAAGGCACTGTATATATATATATATATATATATATATATATATATATATATATACAGTACATACAGTATATTTATACACATACACACCATATAAAATAAATTAGAAGGCCTTGATAACTGCCTGTTTTATATCACTTTGCTGATCACTGCAAATGCTATGTGGATTCTGGCTCATGTGACAGTCATTCACTTTAACAGGTTACCCAGGGCCAAAAGGTTAATGAAGTGATTAATGAAACTTCATGAGAAAATACTGCAGAGTGCACAGCCATCTATAATGCTTCTGCACTGCTATGACATTTATACAGATTACCATTCATTTTATGCAATAATCTATGGGTTATACTCTTCCTATAAGACCCGTCTCTATAAAATAATAATGCAGATATGTAAGATGTTTTTAGAAATCACACATCAGCTGCTTAGCTATTTAAAATAAGCAACCACATAAAGGGTAGTTATTATTTCTTTTTCTTGGGATGGGGGAATCTGAGCAATTATAATTCCTCACTTGCATGCCTCCCATCGCTTCTAGAATTGGAAGGGCATTAGAATTTCTCAAGCAACTCTTTCATCTTAAAAAAACACCCTGTAAAGGAAGATCCTCAGCACTCACTTGTCCCACCCCATGCACAGCTATAGACCAATCTGCCAAATGTATTCTGTAGTGATGTAGGAGCTGATACAAAGAAACTTTAGCACAGGTATCCAACACTCCCAATAGTGTTGGATGAGAAAAGATTCCACTATAGTAGTAGCTCTTGAGCAAAGAATGGGCAGTGGGATAGGTAAGTATTATGCCCCGTACACACGATCGAACATTGATCGGACATTCCAACAACAAAATCCATGGATTTTTTCCGACGGATGTTGGCTCAAACCTGTCTTGCATACACACGGTCACACAAAGTCGGAAAATCGGATCGTTCTGAACGCGGTGACGTAATACACATACGTAGCCAATGACTTTCGTCTCTTAATTTATCCTGAGCATGCATGGCACTTTATGCGTCGGATTTGTATACACACGATCGGAATTTCCGACAACGGATTTTGTTGTCGGAAAATTTTTTAGCAAGCTCTCAAACTTTGTGTGTCAGAAATTCCGATGAAAAATGTGTGATGGAGCCTACACACTGTCGGAATTTCCGACAACAAGGTCCTATCACACATTTTCCATTGGAAAATCCGACCGTGTGTACGGGGCATTACAGTTACTGACTTGTTTTGAAGATTTTTTTTTTTTTCAAAATGGTGACAGGATTTCTTTAAAATGAACCTGTCTTGAGAAAACGTATTGTGCTATTGTTTAACCATTTCAGCCCCAGAAGGTTTATCCCCCCCTTCATGACCAAGCTATTTTTTGCGATATGGCACTGTGTTACATTAACTGACAATTGCGCGGTCATGTGTACACAAATACAATTGATGCCCTTTTTTCCGCCACAAATAATGTTTTTTTTTTATCACCTCTGCGGTTTTTATTTTTTGCTCTATAAACAAAAAAAGACTGACAATTCTGAAAAAAAAAAAAAACAATATTTTTTTTCTTTATGCCGTAAAACACGCCAATAAAAAAATCTAATTTCTTTATCAATTTAAGTCAATATGTATTCAACTACATATTTTTGTATAACAAAAATTCCAATAGGTGTATATTGATTGGTTTGTGAAAAAGTTATCGCGTCTACAAACCAGGGGATATTTTTATGGAATTTTTATTTATTTATTTTTTTACTAGCAATGGCGGTGATCAACAATTTTTAGCAGGACTGCGATATTGCGGTGGACAAATCAGACACCTAACTGACACTATTGACACTTTTTGGGCACCCGATACACTAACACAGTGATCAGTGCTAAATAATAGGCTTAGTAACTGTACTAATGACACTGATGGGGAAGGGGTTTACATCAGGGACGATCAAAGGGTTAAGTGTGCTCCTAGGGAGTGCTTTCTAACTGTGGGGGGAATGCTGTGACTGGAGGAAGACAGAGGTCCATGTTTCTGCTTAGCACAAACACAAGATCTCCATCTTCCTCCCTCACAGAACATGTTGTTTACATAGGCAGACTGCAGTTCTGCCTCTCCTGTGTACCTGCTGATTGGCTCCTGTGTCCAATTACAGCAGGAGCAGGTCGCAAGCGACGTGAGCACCCCAAATCCACTGCACAAAATCACGTACCTGCCGCAGTATATATGCGTATGGCGGTCCTTAAATGGTTAACTTGTTTTAAAAGTGCTATTTGCCTGGCAGAAATAAATAAAATAAAATTATTTTTAGTACTGAAAATAAGAAAAACAATGTGTATAAATGTCAAGGAACTAAGGGGAGTGATGACATTAGTGATTGGCTATTAGTATCCAGTACTGTCATATGGGAGGCGTTCACATGCTCCCCCATATCCAAAAGCATCAGGTAAGTTACTAGCTTCAACAAAGAAAAGAAGAAACCAGGGAGAGCTGATAAGTATCAGTGAATATTTGTAGATTTAGGCTTCTGTTACACAGGTACTGTAACTTTTCTTTGAAAGGTCAAGGTGACAGTGTCTCTTTAAAGTGGTTGTAAACCTCCAAAATGAAAAATGAACAGAGCATATTCCTTTATAGTGTGTGCTGGTCTCAATCCAATGCATGAAGTGTGATTTCTGTCTTCTCAATCTTCCCTCTGGTATATGCAGGAGTCACTGCTAATAGAATATGCTGACAACCCCCCCCCATCATGCAGAAGGTGATTGACAGTCTCCACTCAGGTCTCAGATTACACTCTTTAATCTATGTTATACAGTGTGTACCATCAGATCCCTACCCCCTGCCCGATGGGGCTGAAAATAGCTTTTGATTTGTGTGTTTTAGAGGGCTGTAGAGAAGAGAGGGCTTCAGATAAGCAGGTACAACGTATGCAGGGTGATTTGTTTCATCTCTGTGTATCACCTGAGGCCAGTCACTTCACTGGGTATATGTAAGGGTTTACATCCACTTTAAGCCATTCAGTAACAATGAAAAAAAAAAAAAACAGGCTACGTAATATTGTTAATGATGGCTCCAGGGGACAGTGTTGGGACTGAATTTCTTTCTGTGCTCTACAGCTCTTGTTGCTATGACTATTAATTGAAGAGAAAAAATATCAATAGCTCCAAATTCCTTCAAATCACCATTTTTCCTTTAAGCCAAAAATACTTTATGTATCACATTTTTTGTTTTCTGTGGAAACCTCTTCTTTAAGCAAATCCAGATGTACATTTTTAGGAGTGCTGAGAAGCTTTTAAGGACATCTCCAAAATCACTAAGTGAAAATCACCTTTAAGCCCCCATCCACACCGGATCCGACTTTGAAATTGCACAACTTCACTTGAAATTGTACAATTTCAAAGCCGCACGTCAGTGCAACTTCAGGTGTGACTTGGCTAACATTTGTTCGACTTCATGCAGATGTCTATGCAAGTCACACCAGAAATTGCAAGGAATTGGTGCAGGAACTTCTTTTTCAAATCGGTGCGGCACCCCAAAGTTGGCGCTGCTTCAATTTGAACTGTTTCATTGCCAGCAATAGGGTGCGACTTTTCATGCGATTTGGACCTGTCAAATCACATGACAAGTCGTTCCAGTACGAATGGGGGCTTAAAGAGTTTACCAATTCTCTGGTGTGCCAAAAGTACCAGTTTTATAACTTTAAATGCCAATTCTACAGGATTCCATTTTGCAGGTGTAGTTTGTTGAGGCATGCAAATTCTATATTGCATGTTTAAGGCTGACCTTGGATATGACTGTTAACAACTCTACATAAACTACAAATAAGAATGCAAATGAGTAAAACAAGGCTAATCAGAGAGGAACATATCAAAAAAAAGAATGTGTTTTCTTTGTAACTTGGTTAGAACAACATAACTTGGCTTCTTTATACAGGAACTGAAAATCTCTAATGACTGAGTATCTGCATAACGCAAGCTTTGTCAACATCTGGCGTAATGCTCAGCATTGACAGGTCGTCGTCAAGACTGACTGTCTGCCGGCGGTGTGCCAAAGGAAACAGTGACTCACTTGATTCTGATTATTGTTTGATCAGCAGCATTATATTTTTTAAGCACTTCATGTAGCACATAATAAGAACCAGTGTTCTCATTGCCATACGGCATAAGCTGCGGTTACTTATCCGGCTTTAGTTTTATGCAGGTTTTTTTTTTTTTCACTTCCAGAAAACGTAGCTATGTGAATAACACATAAAAGATAAGATACTTCCAATTAAGGCATCTCTCAGCAGGAATAATTATTGGCCACCATACGCTCTGCGTGTCGCCTAATATCTGTCACCGGGAGCCCCGCTGAGTTGTCAAAAGCTCTATGGAAATGACTCAGATACTAAACACTAGCGAGTGTGTGTACTATAATAAATACACACATACGTGCACGAACATACACACCAAAGGACACACAACAATACCCTGATTTTAAGCTGTTTCACAGATCTGAGCAAGTAGTAAACTGTCTGACAATGCAGAGATCATTGGCCAACGATGGACACCTTAATAGCGTTTGTTATTGACCACAGAATTTTCCCAAAATGTTAGCAAACTTCTTAATGCCGATTCCAATCCATATGGAAGTAATACGGGAGCTCTCACTGCATTTGTGGGGGAAGGGTCGAAGCTATTGAAGCACATCTATATATTTCTCTGCCTATCCATTACTGTCTGTGAAACATCTAGCCATGTATGGCCAGTCTGAGTTGAACTTTGAAAAAAGTTCTCCTGATGTTTGACCACCACTCCACTCTCATATTTGGCCAACAGGCAAGGACAGTGCACCATATAAAAGCAATAAAACAATGCGTAGATCATAATTACTGTGGTCTAGTTAATTTCTCCATGGCTCTAAAACTGCCCAGTCCCTGGATGAGATTTCAGTTTGGTTGCATTGCTTGTATTTGTATTTTGTGTTAGATATAATGTATATCTAACCAAAAATCAAGAACATTGCCAGCAACGACAGAAAATATTTGTTGATCTTGCTAGAAATGCATTTCCCTTTTCACTTTTCTGAAAAGAACGCACAAACATCCCTAACTTTATTTTTTAAATTACTAGTCCCACCAATCCACCATGCAATGGGGATGAACAATGGTAGACATGTTTTAAGTCCAACCTATGTGACAACTCCTTCCATAGGCACAAAGGGACAGGAAGTGTGTTTTCTGGAGGACCACCAAGTGAAAATTAGGCGAAAAAAAGCTTTAGTACAGAAAATTAATGCAGCCACCATATTGAAGAACCAGTGATATATATATATGGGGGGGTTACATATGCTTTAAAGGATAAGTGCCATTATGAACAAAGGGCACTTATTTTTTCTTATACCCCAGCTCTGATCTTTTAAGCATTGGCCATGTCTGCACAGTAGTTTTAAATAAGGTTCTGTGAGGACTTCCTCAGCATCTCCACCCTGTACTTAAACAAACTAAATGTCATACAGTTAAGCCCCGTACACACAGGTGGAATGTCGGTGGAATTTCCTCTTGAACCAGCTGAGATTCGGCCCGTGAGTACTGCAGCCGATCTGACAGAAGCTGGGCAATTGACTGGCTTCTGTTGAAGGGGCATGACCGAAAACGGTCTGCAAACCAGCTCTCGATCAGAGTGTTCTGGTGGGGGCATCCCCCGGTCAGAACACAATAAAACAGCAGTGGAGATAAATGTACTAACACAGAATTGTTAGTACAGTGCTCCAACCTGAGCTGTCAGTTTTTTTTCCTTCAACCTGCTGGGTTGAACAAAAAAAACTAGCAGTATGTACTAGACTTTAGACTTTACATCTAATTTTTAAGAGCGCAGCATAGAGTTATGAACTTTATTTTACTTGACAGGATTATTTAGGGAAGTACATTTTGTTTAAAATTATAGTATTCCCATCATAGCTTTGCTGTAATGCATTCTTCTAAATCAGTTCAAGCTCTTTGTTAATTAATCATATTAACGTTGAAATGCCTAAGAGATTGTATAAAGCCATTGTAAAACAATCCACACCTACATGGAGATAATAGATACGAATAATAATCACAGCTATACTAGAACCTACATGTCTTGAAAACTTTGACAAATAACTTTGATATTAGTATGAAAAAGATTGCGCACTTCCTGGATGTTCACTTAACCACCAGATAAAATGATGTATACAATGAACACAAAGCAATATTGGATACTGAACATGTACTCAATGTTATCATACATCCTTCAATATATTTATTTAGAGATCACTTTAATGCACCAGTGCTTTTCCAAGTCTAAAAATCATCATTCAGCAAGTACAAGCTTGTAGATTTTTAGAGCCACAGGGCTCATGAATATTATAGTTTTTTTCATGCTCCCTTTCAACTGAGTAATATGGCTTCTAAAGATCTGCAAAGGACACACCAAACTCTCTATCAGGCAGGAAAGAAAGAAGATCAGGAAAGGTTACTTTGAAAAACATTAAGTAGGATCAGAGTTTGCTGAGTGAACTTGCTAAGATTTGTCATGAAAGTGCATGGCGAGAAGAGACAAAAGCAAAAATAATTGGAGTTTCTATGCATCCTTAGATTTTGCTTCTCCTGCTTGTCTTTAGCCTTTTATCATTAACTTTAATTTGACAAAATAAATGCACCTACTACATTCATCCTTCAACTGTCAAATTTACACAGGTAAGCTGTTTTGAAGTGGGTGAGGTTAAAACAACATTCAACCATTTAGAGCTCTAAAATGTCAACAATAACAGCATGGCACTTGTAAGACAGATACATGGAGATTTAAATATCTGTAAACTAAAGCATATTCAATTTACCATAGACATGTTTGATCTCGAATTTCAATGTAGGTGAACGAAAACAGTCATGAGGCAGGTGTGTTTTTTTATACAGATTTTAAATGTACGCTTTAGACAGTTTGACTATTTACCTTTGAGATACTGTACATAATGGGACATACCTGCTCAGTACTTTGGTATTTCATTCAGGAATTCCAGCAGTGCACCAGTCCACCCTTTTCTATTTTGTTACTACTCTGGTCATAGACAACCCATGCAGGACCTCTATTCCCAGTCAAACTCACTCTATGCTCATTTCTTTTATTGTAATTTCTTTCCTGCAACCACAGGTTGCAGGAAAGAAATTTGCTTGATCCCCCATCAACACAGACAGTGTTGATGTGGGAATTTCTCCTTCAGCGTCATTGTCTTCAACCGGCAGGGGGTGGGGGCAGGTGGGGAAGTCATTCTCACACGGAGAAGACAGTGATTATAATCACAAGATATGTATATATTTTAATAGTTCCACGCTTAGGTGTAAGTTAGGCTGCAGCCTCCCCTTGGGGGACTCACTCAAATTTTTTTTTTAAATCGCAAGATAATCGCAAAAGAGAATTCAGCAGGTTGGTTGTACCCAAGTTGATCGATCTATCAACTTGGTACATTCAGCCTGCTCACCAACGGTTTGAATCACGGCCAGTTCCTGCTGAGCTGGCCGAGATTCGAACCGTGTATGGCTGGCCTAAAAAGTCGATAAAAAGTCAACACTAAGGGTCTCCATACACTCTTATGCCCTGTACACACGGTCGGACATTGATCGGACATTCCGACAACAAAATCCATGGATTTTTTCCGACGGATGTTGGCTCAAACTTGTCTTGCATACACATGGTCACACAAAGTTGTAGGAAAATCTGATCGTTCTGAACGCGGTGACGTAAAACACGTAGGTCGGGACTATAAACGGGGCAGTAGCCAATAGCTTTCGTCTCTTAATTTATTCTGAGCATGCGTGGTACTTTGTGTGTCGGATTTGTGTACACACGATCGGAATTTCCGACAATGGATTTTGTTGTCGGAAAATTTTATAGCAAGCTCTCAAACTTTGTGTGTCAGAAATTCCGATGGAAAATGTGTGATGGAGCCCATACACAGTTGGAATTTCCGACAACAAGGTCCTATCACACATTTGCGTAAAATCCGACCGTGTGTACAGGGCAATACACTCATACACTTACATTCAACTAGATTTACCAAAACTGTGTAATACTGGGACCTATTTAATCTTTACGATCAATTTTATTCGGTCAGGCAGGACTTTTCTTTACATAGTTTTTGGTAAATTGTACAATCATTTTGCATCACGTGTGGTGAGTAGGAATGAGTTTGGGTTCAGTTCAAACCCAGAAATTAGCTGGCATTGTTGGGCCAATGAGCTTTTGGTGGGAAATTCCGCCGTGCTATCAGTGACCTAATATGGCTATATTAGGTCAATTACATTAAGTCTAACATTAATTTAAAAAAATCCAGCTTATCTTGACTGCTCACACTTATGCTGCTGGCTACTGACTTCCCTGGACCAGCAGTTAGCTTCCCTCCACAGATTCACACAGGAAAGGCCTGCTTTAAAACTATTCAACAATCTTCTTATCTTACAGAGGTCATGATGAAGAGGGAGTTTCTTTTGGCCCCGAAACATATTGGCTGTTTTTTGGTGTAAGCCAATAATAAATTAATTTGGACTCTTATCATTTGGTCTGACACTACGTCCATTGGTGCATTGAACCATAGGAACCATGTGCCTATATTAGCTTAATGATGTCACAAGCATCCTTGTCCCTTTGTGTACGTCAGCTATGAGGCGCAAAATCTCCTCACTGGCCCAGCAATGACAGCAAACTTTCAAGTTCAGATAAACTTAGGTTTGAGATAAAGCCAAGCCCATCACTAGTGGTGAGACATTTCTCGTAGTCACCTCAGTTCCTATGTTTTCGTGCATAGGACATGGAAACAAGGCCAATTGACTCAACTATGCATGAAAACACAGGAACTGAGATGTAGCAGGTGCTCTGGACTGATGAGTCAAAATTTGAAATATTTGGAAGGGCTGAAGAGCAGTACAATAATAAATGTCTGCAGCCAACATTGAAACATGGTGGAGGTTCGTTGCAAGTTTGGAGCTGCATTTCTGGAGATTTGGTTAGGTTCAATGGTGTCCTCAATGCTGATAAATACATGCAGATAAATAAATCATGTGCTGCGCTATCCCCTAATGACCTGCTGGACCTGCAGCAAAAAAACTAAAAAACAAAGTTGTTAACTAAAGTGATGTGCCTATAAATTCAATCCCAATAATAAAAAATATATATAAGCGACTGTTGTCAACACACAGCTTACAACATCATATAGTGTGAATATACACACATTTCATAAAATATAAATATTGATACAAAAGTGATCCATAAGGTGCTCAGGTGCATATAAGCCTGTGATACTCTAACCATCCAGGGTCAGTTTTCAACGTCCTTAATACAAAGATAATAAATGTGACTTGATAGGTGACTTTGAATATAGCGATCTTCAGCAGTGATTACACTTAGGTGCTCCCCAACCCAAGGTAATGGCCATTCACCTCAGAGCGTATGACCTCGCAATTAGGTTTGGTCAATACTTGCTTTTGAATCGTCAAAACGGATTCCAGGTCAGGTTGTAAGGTCCAAATACTGCTCAAAGATGTGGCATACTCATATATAAATATCAAAAAGAGACTTCCATAGTGTAATAACATTTAAAAAGATTTTATTTAATGCGAACAAAGCCCTATTATAGGGCAACTCACATGGGTCTGGTGCGTTAGTGCATCCATCATGCCATACCATGAGGGAGGTGTGCAATTGGCCCCAAATTTATTCTGCAGCAAGACAATGACCCCAAACATGCAACTAATGTCATTAACAACTATCTGCAGTGTAAAAAAGAACAAGGAGCCCTGGAAGTGCTGGTTTGGCCCCTACAGAGCTCTGATCTCAACATTATCAAGTCTATCTGGGATTACACGAAGAGACAGAAGGATTTAGGGCAGTCTACATGCACAGAATATCTGTGGTTAGTTCTCCAAGATGTTCGGTACAACCTACCTGCTGAGTTCCTTCAAAAACTGTATACACGGGTACCTAGAAGAATTAAAGAATTGATGCTGTTTTGAAGGCAAAGGGTGGTCGCATAAAATATTGATTTGATTTGGATTTCCCTTTTGTTAATTTTCCTTCCATTTTGTTAATTGATAAAAATAAACTGTTAACACTTCTATTTCTGAAAGCATACATAATTTACAGCATTTTTTTACACCTGCCTAATGCCGTGTACACACGGGCGGAATTTTCGACATCAAAGGCCCGACGGTCTTTGCGACGGACTTTTGATGGACTTCCGACGGACTTTAGAAGGAACCGACTTGCCTACACACGATCACACCAAAGTCCGACGGATTTGTACGTGATGCCGTACGACTGGACTAAAATAAGGAAGTTCATAGCCAGTAGTCAATAGCTGCCTTAGTGTTGGTTTTAGTCCGTCGGACTAGCACACAGACAAACAGATTTTTTCGACCAGGACTCGAATCCGTCGGAAAGATTTGAAACATGTTTAAAATCTAAAGTTTGTCTGATTTTCGACCGAAAAAGTCTGCTGCAACTCCGATGAAGCCCACACACGGTTGGATTGTCCGACAAATTCATTCGTCTGACCAGTCTGGTCAAAAAGTCCGCCCGTGTGTACACGGCATAAGACTTTTGTGCATATATATAGATATATATATCTATATATATAGATAAAAGATATATCTCGATCGATCGATAGATAGATAGATAGATAGATAGATAGATAGATAGATAGATAGATAGATAGATAGATAGATAGATAGATAGATAGATAGATAGAGATCTATAAATATATATCTATATATATATATATATAGCTATATATCATTATATATGTATATATATATAGATATATATATACATACATATATATACGTATATATATATATACATACACACACACACAGAGCCCACAGCCAGACAGTTTTGTCCCCTCCCCCCCCCCCCCCGTGTTGCCCAGTCCCATTAACATGGCCTGATTTGCTTTTGTTTTTATACGTCAAGAGTAGCTCCAAATAAACCAGCATATGCCAGCATATAGCATCTTTGCCCCTCTATTGTCCCCCCAACCAGATTCATAAAGTTTAGCCAAAATCTGAGCTGAATTGCTAGATCCTGAGCTGGCTTTTAATACATTTAAGTTTATGTTAATTGGTCCCAACCTTCGTTGCTATAAAGAAAAAAAAAATTAAAATATAAATCTGTCTCGAGTGAGATTTAAGAACAATGCCCTAGTTTAATATCTTAACGTTATTTCCCAAATGCTCTCAGAAGACAGTTCAAAGCATCCAAATCCCATTACCTGTGGGAAAGAAGCCTTGCCAATGTTAAATGAGAAAGGTTTGACATAAAATACATATTTGAAATTTATTATCACTTTTGGCAAATATGCTCCGAGGCTCTATCAGCCTCTGTGTCGTATAGCTGTCATTTCCCTGATAGAACATTTATTACCTAATGCATATTTGCAAGATGGTATGCACAAACAAAAAGGACAACCTATTAGACAAAAAAATAGCTCTCATTACACTGAAAAGGCATTCATGTTTAAAGTGAATGACTAGCACCTTTTCTTGGAGTGAGTCTCACATCACAAAAGGTATTGTTCAGATAATTCACTGACAAGAAGCCTTCCAGGAACTAAATTATACACCTGTGTAACCTATACTTAAAAAGGCCTGCGCTTTGATTACTTGCACCTGCATCTGACATCAACAACTATATGCCAAAATAAAACACGTTACAAGCATTGAGGCAGAACTCCATAATACCTGATTATTATATAGCTGACCTCGGGAATCAAGGAACTAATAATGCAATTTAGAAGGTTTAAAACAAGCTTTAAAGATGCTCAAAATATTTTGTCGCTTGCCATCTGAAGAGGTTTATTTTTTACTTAAATTCTAGTCATGTGATATCCCTCTGCATTATAACTAACTGAGCGAATTCCAAGTGTAAGTCATACAGATTTGAAAATGCTAAAACTTTATAGTGAATGTTTTAGTTGTCATGATCATGGAAGCAAATTTTGCTAATCATGGTGACAGTTTATCATTAGATATCAATTGAGGTTACTTGCCAATAGTGGTCTTGGCTTGCCAGACCACACAGTATCTTGGTATTCTCCCAAGCTAATGCTCCATTTTCAGATGTTGCTGATGCTGATGCAACTTCACCATTTGACTCCTGAAATTTTCACTCATGTCCAATGAAAGAAAATCAATGCTTTTCTGCATTGAAAAGTGAAGGCATGAATCAAAGTCCCTGAAAAAAATTACAGGGTGAAAATGATGAGTTGTAGCAAAAACCAACATCTCCAAGGGACCTTAAAAGGAACAAATTAAATTACTGATGTACAGGGTAAAACATAGAGTAGCCCACACTTATGCATTCAGCTCACATGGCCTTAATCACAGCTTTGATTAAGGCCGTGTAGGCTGAAACGCGTAAGTTAGGCTACTTTTTGTTTTAGAGTCACTTATTAATTTTAAGATTCTTGGAAGACACTGGCTTTTGCTACAATACTGGACTGTTTCTTTAGGCTTGCAGAAGCCACAGCCAGAACACTGTTCTGCCATTTCAGTTGGATTAAGAGCTCTGGATAGAATGTGGTGAGTTTATTATTGTTTGCTGATGTGGAGTTGCATGTTAGTGTGACTGTTACCACAGCTCACATGGACAATCATCATAGTGTTGTACCTCAACACATCTTGCAAACACATCCTAATGTGCATACATTGCAGCACACTACAGTGCATAAATGAGATGCACTGCATTTTAAGAAAGTACATATCATGAAACCTAATTGACCGTCTTACAGCATTGCACTTTAATGCCCAAAATACCACACATCAATGAAGGGAACATAAAATTATATTGTTATTTAAATTACTTAATTATATTAATAAAAGTAGCAATCCTCAAGTCAGCCACATCATTATTGAAAATCAGGAAGTTTACAGCCAGCTCAACTGCAAAAAATTCCTGATGCTTCTATGGAATAAAGATGTTATTACATTTCAAGAGTCAAGCTGTTAATAGCATTGTTTTGATTGTACAATCAAAATCCCTGATGACAAATGGTGCTCCCTGGCTTTGGAGGACCAGAAAGATAGAATTCTTAAAGCAAACCTGTATTTTACTTGTTCATATCAAAGCAACAGGTTTGCTTGATAACCACTACTTCTGATACCAATATTTATTTTCTCATTGACCTTTTCATCCCATTATTTTCAACCATTCTGATGTCTTATTGACTCTTTTTTGCTAGAAATAACAGTTGCATTTCTACATCGTATAAGTAGACAATGCAAGCCCACTTTCTTTTGTTGGCTCAACAACTATAAATGTGATCAATCCATTCAAAATATATACAGTCAGGAAGACCCTCATACAACAAAATTGTCTATTTTAGTGTTCTGAAAAATCAAAACCTTAATATGTGTGGTTGATTTAAATGTACTGTAGGTCAAAATAGTTACAGCCTAATGAGTTGTACTTTCAATGAGATACCTGGGTATTGTGAGGATCCTTAGAATGTATTTAGAAAAAATTAACCCAGGGAAAGAGTGAAAGTGCATGTACATTTACTCTGCAAATGAGTCATAAAGTTCATGTTATTAAGTTATTTCCTATGCCAAACAACATTTTTCATTAATTTAAAATTGAAATGCCACATATTGCCATTAGATAAAAACATTAAATTTTAAGGAACGTTCCTAAACATCAAAGGAAGTTCCTATGATACTTAGAGCCATCTAGTGACCAAATTTTAAAGCAATAAAAAGCATTTAACCTGCGCAGGAATCAGGCCAATAACATTCTTTTTCTTGCCTGTCTTGCCTGAGTTACACAAAAGAGTTGTACATGTGCTTTTGTTGGAATAAAATTAGATTTTTTAATAAATTTAATCTGTAGTATTCACACAGAAAATGCTACAAGTTCCCTGAAAGCTATACTCTAGGCAGGGGCCAGTGAGCATAAAAGAAGAAACTCATTACTGTGCTGCCCCTCCTTCCACTACCCACTGGTCCAGGATGACCTGGGCTTAAAGGAAGTGGGTTGAATGATGCTGGCCATCAGACTGAGGACATCTAATGGCAGAAAAAAGGTAATGTAAGGAGACCTCCTAGAGGGATGACACAATGTAGAGACATCTTTCAGAAGATGTGTAAGGCTGGAATGATCTTCAGTTGGGAGCTGCATCAGCTCTTCTGTGCTCTATTTTTAGACACTCAGAGAGAGCAGGATAACCTGTAGGGAATAACAATACTATATGTATGAGTATGGACGTGTGTTTGTGCTAGTTTATATTGTTATTATTAAGTTCCTTTCACTTATCTTAATAAGCAAATATTTATGATGATCTCAAAAATATATTTCTTGTGCATCAGCTGGAAGTGGCAACAAAGCAATGTTCTGCAGATCTCTAGAGATTTCAGTTAACTAATTTTCTACAAATTGGGAATTATGGATTATTCTGGATGGTGCATATTAATAGTATGATAATTTAAGTATCTGTCACAGGAAAAAGCATTACTTATACAACTGAGCGTGATAAGCATGTAATTCTCTCCCGTGTGCTGATTTATTGCACCTCTTCACCAAGTTTGATGTAAAAAAAAAATAATAATGCAGAAACATGTATTAGCTGTACACTATGAATGTAAACAGGAAAGTGATATGTGGAATAATGTGCTGTTATTCTTAGCCTCTTGCTGACCATATAACACTTATATGCAGAGGCAGGGAAGGTGGGCTTTAACATTTAATAGGACAAAAGATTCCAGAGAACATTTATGGGATTTTAAACATACCTTACCAATGACATAAGTGTATAACTGAACAATATTTTGAAATTTAAAAAAAAATGGAAACATTTTTATTACTCCTCCCTCCCCTTCTGCCAGACCAGTGAGGGAGCGCAGCGCGCTTTGCATATGCGTAGTAGTTACCCAGTCGTGAAGTCAAAAGGCTACACTGCCAGGTTCCCTTACTAGCAATGGCGGCAGCAGCACCCGACAAGTCGCGCGGTGCCAACATCGCTGGACTCCAGGACAATGTCCTATTGTTAAAAGTCAGCAGCTACAGTATGTGTAGCTGCTGACTTTTCATTTTTAAAGAGGCGGGCGGAACTTCTCGTTAATCTAGACAGTTCAGCTCTATCAGTCTACGCATTTCCCAGAACTTCTGCTTTATCAGGACATTCATTATAGGTGTTCTTGCTCCAGTGAGATAATGATCCATTTACAAGCAAATTAATAAACATTAACATGCGATAGATACAAAGCTATCTGGTATTATATTCCGTGGAGCAAATTGTACAGGAAAGAGACAAAAAAAAAAGGAAAAATAATGTGACCAAGTTGACACAGATAGCTCCTGGTTTCCGTTTATGATCGGGGACTGTTGAGATGATCTACAGATCATGTGATCACTGTGATATCCAATCACCGTCACCATGCAACATGTGATTGGGAAGTTCGTCCCACCTCCAGGCATTAAGACCCAGTTAAAGGGCCACCGGGGGGGGTTCACCGCTGTAAGGAAATTACCTCTCCTGGGATCAGCTGTCTCCACTGTCAGGTTGGGTGCCATCTCTGTTTGCAACAGAGACATAGAAACTAAAAATGATGATGGATAGCCACACTCCAATGTTCACCTTTATTTTGTAAAAATAGAAAACAAAGCATCATACGTAGATACAGACCAACTGCACAGCTAACACGATTCACACCGGGTATGGTGCCTAATTATAGCTTTTTAAAGGGCCACCGGGAGGGGGTGGGATGGGGTTGATCAATAGCCTCTGAAGAATAAAAGGAAAGTGGTGGAGATGAATATGTATCAGGAGACATGCAGGTGCATGACATGTAACTTGAATGTCCAGGTCCAGGTAACACTGCAAGTGTGCACAGTTGTCTCCAGGAACAATATATTTAAAGAGGTGCTGGGATCTTTAACAATTGGATGAAAAGTCAAATGAAGGAAAACTTCCAACAAGTTCAATAGCTTTGGTGAGTTGACTTCCAGACAGTAAGACTTTCCTCAATATGCACCACACTGTAGCTAAAACCACAGAAAGAAACGAGTCCAAGATAACTTTAATTCTTGGTAAATAATTCATGTAAAACATCCAATGTGTTTCAGGGGCAACAACACACCACTTCATCAGGGTTATATTAGAACCACTATTATACTATCCCCATGGAGTGACAATGTTACAGTTGCTGGGCAGCAACACAGGACATTTTTTTGTCCTGTCTCACATTACATACAAAATAAAGGGACATAGACTGCAACAACAATAAATTGTACCCTCCCCTACTCTAATCAAACCTGTGAAAAACATTTGGACTGCAGTTGTGTTTTATTACATTTTGCTAATTTCTAAATTATTGTTGTGTTTCCATGATCATGGGATCGAAATAAAACATGTGGTGGATGGATAATGCCAAATAAGTTTTAAAAAAGATGTCAACTGAAATTTTCATTTAAATGCAGCAGATAAAACGGTAAAAGAATTATTTTACTAAAACAAAGTTAATATTAAAAAAAAAAGAAAACAATTTCAGCAGAAGTCTGGGATAAAACCTCACATACTGTAGGATTACTCTTGATCTGAGAAGAAAAAAAAAAATAAATCCTGAGATTTAGATATTAAACAGCAGATATGAACACAGTACAGTCTGAGATAGTTTTAATGACTTAAGGAGTTACAATACTCAAAATTAGAAAAGTGAAGATGTAAGCCTTAATATTGAACCAGCCTATAAGATCTAGACTTGTTGGTACAGAATAATGGTGAGATATTCTGATTTCTGAGGACACAGAAATCCTCTGACTTAGAAGTCTGGATTTTCTTGTGGAGCTATTTATGCAGCTACTTTATAATATCTGCAAAAGCCTTACATATTTAGCTGTTAACTATCTAAAAGTTAAAACACTATATCCACCAAAACTAGAAGTTCACTTTAGGCCAGACAAGTACACACTACCTGCCTCTGTATCTCTGTTGCTCTTCTGCAAGTATTTTTGTTCCTTCTGCCTACCTCATGTGGTCCCTGGAGTTGAAAGCAGAAAAAATGGACATTGCAGTTTGTTGTGTACGGAGCTGTGTAGCCGCAGACCAGTCAGGGCGTCCATGTTACTTGCGTCCACAGCCTAAAGTACCTACAATGGGCATGTCAGCATCAGAACTGGACCACAGAGCAATGGTAGAAGGTGGCCTGGTTGGATGAATAACATTTCTTTTACATCATGTCGATGGTAGGGTGTGTGTGCATTGCTTATCTTGTGAAGAGATGGCATCAGGATGCAGTGTGGGAAGAAGGCTAGCCAGTGGAGGCAGTGTAAGGCTTTGGGAAATGTTCTGATGGGAAACCTTGAGTCCTGCCATTCATATGGATGTTACTAGACATGCACCACCTGCCTAAACATTGTTCCTGAACAAGTACACGCTTTCATGGAAACGGTATTCCCTGATGGCAGCGGCTGCATTCAGCAGGATAATGTGCCCTGCCACACTGCAAAAATGATTCAACAATGGTTTGAGGAACACAAGAATGAGTTTAAGGTGTTGACTTGACGTCCAATTTCTCCAGATCTCAATGCTTGAGGTGATTGTAGCCGTATTAGTGCACTTGCAGAAAGAATAATTGAGTATTGCAATCTAATAATAACAGATGATGAAACTCTGAAAGAAATGTTCCAACAATCCCCAATATTGGCTTTTGGGCAACCACCCAACCTTAGAATAACTAAGTAGTAAACTTCATTATGATTATGAAGTCACAAATAAAGGAACCAAGCTCTGCAACAAAAGCACGCTGCAAACTGTGCAGCCAAATCAATCTATCAAAAGGGGTTACATTGTATTTGTAAAAACTCACACTGAGGTGAAAACAAACTATAATATTAATATAAGTAGTGTGAAAAGAGACTTGCAGCAGCTGTACACAATGTTCTAAACACTTAAGATTAAAATATATAGATTACGGCTTTCGCAGCCATGCAAATTAACTCAAAATGGTGTACAAATGTGTCACAAAAATATTCTCTTATAGTGCTCTTAAGAAAATGAATACATCACATTTCCAACAGTGTACAGGTTAATACCAATTATATATATGAACAAATTAGAAAATAATATAATAAATTGAATTAAATAACGTTCCAAAAAGGTGCTCATGTGCTCCAATCTTCTACAAAGTGGAATGTGCTCCAAATTTCCACCCTGTGGTGTGACACACTCCCCTTCTGTGTCCCCACTCACCAGATCAATTGGACCCCTAGCTTTTCGGTCTAAGAGTCAAACAAGCAGAAATCCAACAGCGGCTGATGGCTTGAACAGGTTCATAAAAGATCTCCCCCAGCACAGCAGTTTATAAATGGAAAGAAAGGGAACTAATAGTAAAGTACTGTGGAACCTAAAGGGTAATCCTGCACATTGTGTAAAAAGGCTGTTTGATCCTGTCTTCTCTGATCACCTTTTTCTGCAGTCCCCAATCCATCTCCTGATAGTACAGAGCCTTGGGGACACTCTGCAGATGCTAGAGGGTTTTTTTTCTTGGGAGGGTGCATGTGATTGGCACAGGGCCAATCATTACCATCCAGACAGAGGGACAGGGGTCATGCAGCCTTGTAGGAGGAGTGACAACTCCTCCTACAAGCTTTAACCAGTGCTCAACTGGACACTGATAGTCACAAGACTGCTTTATACTGCTGATAAGTAAAGGCATTTATCAGTATATTTACTAAAGTTATTGCACTTCCATGTTCTGTGTATTGTGGGAAAACAGATATAGTGAATGCAAGGTCCTGAGTTTAGTAACACTTTAAAAGAAAGGGAACCTGTGTAAAAGCAACAGGTTCGTTTTAACCGCCCGCCCCCCCCCCCTCCCGAACCACTGTACTAACAGTATACACCCTTCCTTCATTCAAGAAAAAGATCCTGGCAAAAATCTAGTGCTGACATGTGTACTCTGTAGGTTTATCTCAAACAATGTAATCAGCCCTGCCTGGGTTCCCTTCTACCACTACAGAAGACCTTCCCCTATGTCATGGTGATTGGGGGAAGGGTGTGCTGTAGCCCAAACAAACTTCAAGTCCTAGGTTGACCGTGCTGCTCCTTGATAGATTCTGTACAGTGAGTGAGCGTTGTCACCCTAGGGAAGGAAGTTAGTTCTTGGCAAGATCACCCAATTAAAATTGAAAGAAAATGAAAGTAGATACAACATCAAAGGACTGATAACATGCAATATATCATGTTTCTTCTTAGATTCAGATACACTTTAACCACTTGCCGACCAGCCGCCGTCATTATACTGTGGCAGGTTGGCACGATCCCGCGAGCCGTCGTAGCTATACCTTGACTCCTTTAAGCGGGATAGCAGGCGCGCACATGTGCCCGCTGCACTGTGGGGGTGCCAATGCCTGTGGCCCATGGTCGCGATGACTGCTGGCCACAAGAGAATGCAGGCACGAGAGGCAGAACAGGGACGTGTGTGTGTAAACACACAAATCCCTGTTCTGTTCTGTGAGGAGAGACAGATTGTGTGTTCCTAATAGCTAGGAATCATGATCTGTCATTTCCTCTAGGTCAGTCCCATCCCCCTACAGTTAGAAACACACACAGGGAACACAATTAACCCCTTGATCGCCCCCCTAGTGTTAACCCCTTTCCTGCCAGTGACATTTTTACAGTAATCACTGCATTTTTATAGCGCTGATCAGTGTAAATGCCAATGGTACCAAAAATGTGTCAAAAGTGTCCGATGCGTCCGCCATAATGATGCAGTCTCGATAAAAATCGCAGATCACCACCATTACTAGTTAAAAAAAAATAATAATAATAATAAAAATGCTATAAATCTATCCCCTATTTTGTAGACGCTATAACTTTTGCGCAAACCAATCAATATACGCTTATTGAGATTTTTATTACCAAAAATATGTAGAAGAATACATATCAGCCTAAACTGAGAAAAAATTAGCTTTTTTTTTAAAAAAAAATGGGGATATTTATTATAGCAAAATGTACAAAATATTGTGTTTTTTTTTCAAAATTGTCACTCTTTTTTTGTTTATAGCGCAAAAAATAAAAACCGCAGAGATGATCAAATACCACCAAAAGAAAGCTCTATTTGTGGGGAAAAAAAAGGACGTCAATTTTGTTTGGGTGCAGCACTGCATGACCGCGCATTTGTCAGTTAAAGCGACGCAGAGCCGAATCGCGAAAAATGGCCCGGTCATTCAGCAGGGAAATCTTCCGGGGCTGAAGTGGTTAAATGTAAAATAAAATAAAACAGGTTCAATATGATTCCTGGGACAATTTATGTAGCCCTTTAATTAGTTTTACTGATTCACTGTGTCTTGGAGTTGCCTTTGAACTCTCCGTCTCCAATTCCTGGGTGTTTCTAGTAAAGTAACAGAGCAGAATTGCTGTTTAGATATTACCGCTTTCCATTTTTTTTAATGCTTGGTAAACTGAAGATATGTAGCAGAAACTCTCCAATGTACAGAATTACAGATATTCTTTATACAAAATTAAAAGCAATTTCTGTACCGCATTAAATATTTAAAGTATGTTTTATTTAGCATGTGTTAGTGTATCTAATACACTTCATTAGTAAGCCTAATTTAACTTCCAGTGACATGCACTGCTAAGAGGCCTGACATGTGAATCATTTCCATATAGAAGTATTTCTTCCTGTATACCTGGATATGACTTTGAAATGATCAGACACACGCGGTCGGAAATTGTGCAATTATTTGGCATGACAGTATGTGAATCTGCAGAACTTCATTGCAAAATTTCACATGTCAGCACAAATCACCTATATCTAGACAATTTTTTCCCCTCCCAAACAAAGCAATATGTGTGCACGTAGCTCTGTATGCAGAATAGAAAACACATTGCAGTCATATGTTATAATAATGAGCATTATTATGTTAAAAATAAACTTGTCTTTCTTCTAATTCTTGGTTTTATGTGGCACTGATGAAATAGCCACATCATTCCTGATGCCCCCTGAGAAAGCTACATCACCAGTGCCTACCAGGGAGACTCTAAGGGGGGGGGGGGATTCACTAAAGCTGGTGCACACCAAATCTGGGGCAGCTGTGCTTAGTAACCAATCAGCTTCTAACTTCAGCTTGTTCAATTAACCACTTCCCGACTAGCCGCCGCAGTTGTACTGTGGCAGGTTGGCTCTCCTGCGTGAATCGCCGCCATTGTACATCGGGTGCATACACGGCGATCTGTGGGCCCACGTGTACCCATTCCCTAGCAGGGGAGCCAATCAGCAGGTCCTGCGGACTCTTTGTCCACCGGCCACCTGCGATCGCTCCAGTGTAAACAAACAGATCCCCGTTCTGTCAGGGGAGTAGAGTGAGATTGTCTGTTCCTTGTGATTAGGAAAAGCGATCTCTTTACTCCCTGTCAGTCCACTCCCCCCACAATTAGAAAGCATCTCTCTAGGGAACATTCAACACTTTGATCACCCCTGGTGTTAACCCCTTCCCTGCCAGTGTTGTCTATACAGTATTCAGTGCATTTTATAGCATCATTGTATAAATGCCACTGGTCCCAAAAAAGTGTCAAAAGTGTCCGATCTGTCGGCCACAATATCGCAGTCATGCTAAAAATCGCAGATCACCGCCATTACTAGTAAAACAAAAATAATAATAATAAAAATGCCACAAATTTATTATCTATTTTGTAAACTTGATAACTTTTGCACAAAAAAATCAATATATTGGGATTTTTTTTTACTAAAAATATGTAGAAGAATACATATAGGCCTAAACTGATGAAGAAATTCATTTTTTGACTTTTCTTTTTTTTGGATAGTTATTGTAGCAAAATTAAAACATTGTTTTTTTTTTCAATATTGTTGCTCTTTTTATGTTTATAGTGCAAAAAATAAAAACCGCAGAGGTGATCAAATACCACCAAAAGAAAGCACTATATGTGGGGAAAAAAGGACATCAATTTTGTTTGGGTACAGCGCTGCATGACCGCGCAATTGTCAGTTAAAGCGACGCAGTGTCATTTCGCAAAAAATGCCCTGGTCATATAGGAGTAAAATCCTCCGGTCCATAAGTGGTTAAAGTGGTTGTAAACCCCATTCATGAAAGTTGAACTAAGCATATATATCTGTAGTGTTTACTTATCTCTCTCCAAAGCACTAAGTGCTGTTTCTCTTTGGTGCTCCGTTCCTCTGTTATCGGCACGTGTCACTTCTGACAAGTTCTCAGACACATGAGATAACATTTATTATTATTATACTGGTTTTATATAGCGCCAACAGTTTGCGCAGCGCTAACAGGAGATGACAATTTGTGTCAGGGAGGGAGCTTAGAGGGAGATTAGCAAGGAGCTTGTCTATTCAGACTACAGCCCTGTATGTTCCTTTGTTCTTTTGCCTATGTGGAGGGGGTCTGTGTCCCTTTCCTCCAATCAGCTCTCACACAGTGTATGTCCAGTCTCCCCACCCAGCCATATGTACTGCTGAAAGAGGAAGAAAGATTTTTAGCACAATCTGCACTTTTGAAAGGGTGTAGAAAGGAGAAGACTTCAGATATACAAGTACAACTTATGTAGGAGGATTTGTTTCCTCTCTGTGTATCATTTGAGGCTATTAACTTCACTGGATATATGAGAGGGTTTACATCCACTTTAAGGTAAAAAAACTTTCTGTGTGCAGCCCCACAATGTTGATCCACTACTCTGCCCAAGAGCAGCATCACTGCTCTCTCCTCCATTCGCATCACTGGCTCAGAGGCAGCAGTTGGAGCCATTGTCAATCTCAGCCAGTAAGGAAGGAGTAGGGGGGGGCATGCCATGCTGTGTGTGTGTCAATGGAAACACACAGTGTGGCTCAGGATTGAGCCTGCATGAGTGCCTCCATAGCAAGTGGCTTGCTATGGGGGACTTAGCTGTGGGGATGAGCCAGGTGGCAGGGGACCAGAAAGGAGGCAGATCGGGGCTGCTCTGTGCAAAATAATAGCACAGAGCGGGTAAGTATAAAATGTTTGTTACTATTTTTTTTTTTTTCTACATTTTATTTTTACCTTTACAGTCACTTTAAGGAAAATTGATACTAAAGGTCTATGCTCTGCAAATCATAATAATGATAATGGTAGTAGCATTTATAATGATGAAGATCTGGATATTAAAGCAACCAAATACACAAGCATTTCTATTAATTATTTTACTTTTTTTTTATACACTCTTTATAGAGAACACAGAATCATATGAGCCTATTCAAAGTGGCGCTAAAAATAGTGCTGTTTTATCGCCGATGCCCCCACCACCCCAGTGTGAAAGGGGCCTAATACCCAGTGTCTAGAATAGACCACATTCAAGTTTGGACCAAAGGGCTGCAATGCATTTTTTTTAATGAATCCTTCTAACCAAAGAGAATTAAATCAAAACAGGTTTTTTTTTTACCTTTGAATTTATATCAATGTATATATTCATCGATAAGATGAACACATATCCTGATACTTACACTTACAAATGTCCTGTGCCTTTGCTGGGCCTGAGAAGTTTCAAATTGTATCATGCGCTATGCAGCTGAGAAAATTTCTGAGAAAGAATTTCGGGGATGCAAGAAGTTCAAACTATAGCAAGAGTTCCAAATTGATGTATTGCTACAAAATTGTTCAATCTTCTCTACCGCTGCCTTAGTAATTGTAAGAAAAAGTATTTTACTCATTTCTTGCCAAAAATTGCTAAATTTGTGCCCTAGGCATCCTACAAATTGATAGAAGATCTGTGATGGGTGAGAGTCAGACAGAGAAAAGATGTATCTTAACAAGAAATCAACTGCTCAGATTCCTTTAGAGACTTGGCTTCACGTGTCTCAAAGAGCAAATCAAAATAGAACCAAGACAGCTGAGTCTATGCAGTGTCAGTGGATGGAGAAGATTGATTTTAATGTGGAACGTGCTAATAATGGTGTGAAGCCCCCATTGTTGTGCTGCGTAATTACAAAATGTTACAGTCTTTAATTTTGGTTGCTATAAACTTTAAAGTAAACTCTATCAAGCTTATCCAGGAAGCAGGGTGATGTACTATTTGTAGCACTTCAATGAGGAGACGGGAGATAGCAGGACATTTCAGCATAGCAAGGCTGTAAGATGCTATGAAACACCATGCCAGCTTTCACAAACTAGGTAACTCTCTAAGGACTCTCTCGGATGGGCTGCGGTGGGTAGAGCATTGCCTGCTTTAACCCCTAAAAGCCTGCACTACTGTGCTGCATCCATATGCATTACACACAGCTGCAGGACAATTGCAACATGGCCCCATTCACTTAAATGGATCATGTTTGGCAGGTGGCATTGAATGCGACAGGAGGAACAATTTTTGCGGCAGCCCCAGTGACTGCAAACATCTTTATTAATGTCTTTTTCTATAAACTTCCAGCGAATGTTTGTATCTATGGGTAAGCCTATAATAAGGCTTACCTGTAGGTACTGTAAATATCTCCTAAACGTGCATCGTTTAGGAGACATTTACTGTATATGCAGCCAATGATGTCATAAGGGCATGCACTCTGAAGGAACGGCCACTCGTGCCGTTTCTTCAGAACCCTGACATCACACGGCTCTGGCCAGTCACACAGTTGGTGTCCACGGACCCGGAAAGAGTGAAGGGTGAAGATGGATGCGGCCTCCAGCGGTGGCAATCAGGGCTTCATTTGCAGGTATGCTTCACATAATGTGCTAGTATGCGATGCATACTAGCACATTATGCCTTTACTTTGCTAAGATGTTAGTCATTTTAGGAATCTGTGGTGCAAAGTGCTGACTTTATAATGGAAGTCTGTATTTGCATAACAGAGTGCCCCAAATTTTAGAGCACTTAAGTTGGGGTATATGTCAGCACCATTATCATTTGCACTCTTATGACATACTATGGTTCTCTACAGGTTCACTTTAAATGACGTTTCTCTGGTTGACCAAACAAAGTGCACTCAGTTACCATTTCAAGGGTCTAACTAAAAGGATTTACAACCCTAAAATGCATTCATTTTGAATTCAATACACTGGGATAGGGTGTATTTTGCACCCTATCAATGAGTTTTAACCAACCAGAATAATCTGTGTATGTTTTAACAGGAAACAAGTACATCCATCTAACACTATATATTCCACCAAATGAAGTACAATAAAAATGTGTTTTGTCAAAACCAATACTTATCTAGCCACTGGATATCAATACATGCAGCTGGTAAGTAAGCCCTGGTTCATGCTGCTTCGATTGTTCATGTGACTTGCTGCGTGTGGCACAGAAGGTCGCATGACAGTTCAAAACTCATTCATGTCAATGGGTGCAATCTTAAATGTTGTGACTCAAGTTGCAGTGACAAAAAAAAATTGTTTCTGCACTACTTTTCTGCGTCTTCTTTGCGACATGAGTGCCATAGATTGCAATGTTAAAATCACAAAAGTTGCAAGGAAGTTGTTTTGTTGTCTTATCTTTGTGACTTTGGCTGTGACTTGAATAATAAGTGTCACTCTCTGTATTGCTATGATTGGCCATAGTCACAATACATTAACCACTTGCTAACCACCCTATAGCAGTTTTACTGCTACAAGGCGGCAGCACAGGATCCGGTATATATACGTGATTCTGCAGTTCCGTCTGCAGGGGGCGAGCGCACACGGCTGGCGGGATACTTGTGCTGTGATTCTTCACAGCAGAAGCCAATCTGTGGGTGCTGAGCACTCGATATCCTCCGGCACTCACTTATCTTCAGTAAACAACACAGAAGGAGCATCTGCCTGTGTAAACACGGCAGATTTTCATTCTGATGGGGGGGAGGGATGGATTATGTGTTCCTGCAAAGCAAGGACTAGAATACATCTCTTCCCCTTGTAAAAGCAGCACATACAGTACACATAAACACTGGCTAGGCACACAGTTAACCCTTTGATCGCACAAGAAGTTTAACCCCTTCCCAGCCAGTGTCATTAGTACAGTGACAGAGCATATATTTAGCACTGATCACTGTGTTAGTGTCACTGGTTCCCACAAAGTGTCAAAAGTGTCAGTTAGTGTCACATTGACCGCCTCAATATCTCAGTCTCACTATAAGTAAACTAGTTACTAGTAAAAAAAAAAAATCCATAAATATATGTACCATAGTTTATACACGCTATAATGGTTGGGTAAACCAATCAATATACGCCTATTGGGATTTTGTTTTACCAAAAACATGTAGCAGAATACATATTGGCCTAAATGTATGAAGAAATTAGATTTTTTACATTTATTTATTGGATGTGTTTTATAGCAGAAGTAAAAATATTGTTGTTCTTTTTCAAAATTGTCAGTCTTTTTGTGTTTATTGAGCCAAAAAATAAAAAAATGGATTGTGATCAAATACCATCAATAGAAAGCTCTATTTGTAGGGAAAAATACACACATTTTATTTGGGTATAGCGTTGCATGACCACGCAATTGTCAGTTAAAGTAACACAGTGCCATATCGCAAAAAATGACCTGGTCATGAAGGGGATAAATTGTCTGGAGGTCAAGTGGTTAAAGCCGCATAAAAGTCCCATCAATCGCAATGCAAAGTCGCACTGGAAGCCACACAACTTTGGGGTCACAGCAATGTGAACTGAGCTTAAGGAACTTGGATATTTAAAATAATTTACAATGCTAATAATTGTATACATAGCTTATATATATATATATATATATATATATATATATATCTTATAATACATGAACAAAATAAAAAGAATCATGGTCTGGTGCAAAACAAGAAAAAAAAGATATCTTCCTGCACTGAAGTCAGAAGACACAAATACAGAGTATCCCAGCTATGTAAAATATTCTGACAGTAAATTAATAAAAAAAATATCCAATTAGTCAAAGAAATATAATTTGAGTCAATGAGTACAAAACGGAGGTGCTAATGGAGGAACATACAGAATGATTGACATTTATACCCTGTACTGTATATCTTTCCACAGGTTAATTAGAATTGGTAAGAAAAGGCTGATAACATCTAACATATATTCTAGATCCTACTAAAACCTTTACATAACCTTCCCATTGCAACATAATTCATTCCTGTGTTCAGACATGACCGTTCATAGCAACCTGTGCGTGCAGGTACGCAGGTGTTTTAAAAATGCAGAATTTCAATGTTATGTCCTAAATATTTTGCAACATTACAGGAAATGGAGCTTCAAGTGATACTAAAGTCTTGTTTTTTTTTGTTTAAAAATAACAAACATATCATACTTACCTCCTCTGTGCAGTGGTTTTGCACAGAGCAGCCCGGATCCTTCTTTTCTCGGGTCCCTCTTCAGCGCTCCTGGCCCCTCACTACTGTTGAGTGCCCCCACAGGAAGCAGCTTGCTATGGGGGCACCTGAGCCATGCTGCAGCTCTGTGTGTCCCTCTCTTTTCTCATTGGCTCACTGACTTTTATTGAAAGCATCAGGAGCCAATGCTGCTTTTCTGCTGTCTCAGCCAATGTGGAGGGGAGTCCTGGGCAGCTGAGACATGCCTGCAACATTGCTGGATCTAGATGGGGCTTATGTAAGTATTAGGGGGGCTGGGGGGCTGCTGCACACAGAAGGCTTTTTATCTTAATGCATAGAAAGCATTAAGCACTTCACGCAAACTGCCATACCCGTACATCGGTACTTTGATGCTAAATCCTGGGGTTATGGCAGCAGCAAACAGCGTGCGTTAAAGATAAAAGTGGTCTCTGCCTGGATTCGCTGCAAGATCACTTTTATCGGCGGCGAGCGAGGTGCCCACCCCCCTACCGCCGCGCTCCGATTGTCTCCACAGCTTACCCGATTGTCTCTGCAGCTTACCCGACCCGCTGGTAGCGGCAGAGATGTTTGCGTCCCCTCCCATGGATGCCTGGCTGCTGACTGAGGGGAAGATGACCCCTGCTTTTTTTTTCATTGCATTTTAGTGTAAATTGAGATCTGAAATCTTTTTGACCCCAGATCTCATATTTAAGAGGTCCTGTCATGCTTTTTTTCTATTACAAGGGATATTTACATTCCTTGTAATAGGAATAAAAGTGACCCAAATTTATTTATTTTTTTAAAACTGTGTCAAAATAAAAAAATAAAGTAAAATAAATTAAAAAATGTAAAAAAAATTTTTTAAAGCGCCCCATTCCGACAAGCTCACGCGCAGAAGTGAACGCATACGTGAGTAGCACCTGCATAGGAAAACGGTGTTCAAACCACGCATGTGAGGTATCGCCGTGATCCTTAGAGCAAGAGCAATAATTCTAGTCCTAGACCTCCTCTGTAACTTAAAACTGGTAACCTGTAGAAATTTTTAAACATCGCCTATGGAGATTTTTAAGGGTAAAAGTTTGTCGCCATTCCACGAGCGGCGCAATTTTGAAGCGTGACATGTTGGGTATCAATTTACATTTTTAAACATTGCCTATGGAGATTTTTAAGGGTAAAAGTTTGTCGCCATTCCACGAGCGGGCACAATTTTGAAGCGTGACATGTTGGGTATCAATTTACTTGGCGTAACATTATCTTTCACAATATAAAAAAATTGGCCTAACTTTACTGTTGTCTTATGTTTTTATTCAAAAAAGTGTATTTTTTCCCAAAAAAGTGCACTTGTAAGATCGCTGCGGAAATACGGTGTGACAGAAAGTATTGCAATGACCGCCATTTTATTCTCTTGGGTGTTAGAAAAAATATATATATGTTTGGGGGTTCTAAGTAATTTTCTAGCAAAAAAAATGATTTTAACTTGTAAACAACGCGTATAAAAAGAGGCTCTGTCCTTAAATGGTAAGTTGAAAAACCTTTTTGCCTTTACAACCCCTTTCAGTCCAAACTATTCTTTTTTTTTTAGATCTGTTTTGGATTTGTGTTTCTGTCTGTGTCACGGCAAAGGAAGTGAAGGGAAATTACTCCAATGGTACACTGACTACAAAACAAAAAAACCTTGCAAGGATTTTAACCCTTCCCTACATTATTCAAAATGAAAAAAGTTTTGGCTATACATACAATTTTAATCAGTAGGTTTTATTCCATTTTAAAGCATAACTCTACTTTTGTTGAGAAAAAATCATTCCCCCCAGGTGATTTATGTACATTACAGGGATTTTAACAAACTTTGTTGCAGATTCCTACCTTTTGGTATTCTGAAGAAATAACTGTTTGTTCCTCTGTGCCCCTGTGGTGAGTGAATCTAATGGGATTGGTTTCATATTTATCAACCAGCTGCTGCAGCTGTAAAGCTCTAATGAGGAAAACTGCTGGGCCTGCATCCCTTTAGGCCGGGTTCTCACTGGTACGAGTGGATCCGACTTTGCCCTGTGACTTGACATCCATCCGACTTCAATGAACTGGGGTACAACTTTGATCCCGACAATACCAGGCACTTTGTGTCTGGTATGACTCTTGGAGACCCCGCCCCCTTATAATGTCACTGACCGTGGCATTATGGGGTGGTGGCATCATAAGGGGTGTGGCCTCCATATGACATCACAGGATGGCCCCACCACATGTCTTTATAAGTCATTACATGTGGCGGACCTGGCATTACACCGGTAGAGTGCATTGAGGCAACATCGAAAGAAGAACAGAGGGAGAAGACAGCACAGAGAGGAGACCTGGCAGAGGCAGAAGACAGCACACAGAGGGAGAAGAACCGGAGAGGAGGGCTAGCAGACATCAGCGGAGAGCAGAGAAGAACCGGAGAGGGAAGAAGAACCGGCAGAGGCAGAAGACATCAGCGGAAGAGGGAGAAGAGCTGGAGAGGGGAGAAGAAATTGGAAGAGATGCCGGAGCTGCCCTAATAAGTTACTTTAAAAACCTGTGAACTGTGTTTTATTTTTGACACTTTTTTTAGTTGAATGGGTATGGGTGGGCCGGGATCGGGGGGCCCCCTTGTCAGAGGGGGCTCAAGATTCCAATAATCTCCTCGCTCCCAGACCCCGACAACCAATGGCCAGGTTTGTCGGGAAGAGGCCCTTGTCCCTTGACCCCCTTTCTTGACCTGCCGGGCTGCGTGCTCGGATAAGAGTCTGGTATGAATTTTGGGGGGACCCCACGCCGTTTTTTTCGGCGTGGAAGGTTCTCCTTAAAATCCATGCCAGACCGAAGGGTCTGGTATGGTCTTGGAGGGGGAGCCCTATGCAGTTTTTAAAAAAAAATTTAGTTGTGGGGTTCCCCTTCAAGATCATCAGAGATCGCATGGCAAAGTTGGATCAGTTAAGACAGCTCTCTGACTTTGATCCGACTTCAGTGATATTCAATGGGCTGAAGTAGGATTAAAGTCGGACCAAAGTAGCACAGGAACCTTTTTCAAAGTCGGTCCAACTTTTTCAAAGTCAGACCGACTGACTATGTGACATGAGCTCCAAATGTTGGAGCATTTGTCATACAAGTGTGAACGTGATTCCCTGTTGGGAGTATCTTACCAAAAATTACATTTTTGTTGCAGAGGATGCCTGAAATCTGACTTGTATCTTAGTGTAGACTCCTGGGAAAATCAGTGAGCCAATCACACAAGCAGGAAAAGATGTTTCTAGGGGGCATTCTGTGTACAGAACACTTCCAGGTAGCCATATTGCATTGCATTTTACAGAAATTTACAGAACTGCAGATTGAAAAGAAAAGGTAATTTTTAATAATATTCAATTACAATATGACTTGTGTCACAATTGTATATGCTATATTATTTTTTCTTTATTTGCTTTTTTTCCCCCATAAAAAAGTGAGGTTAACCTTTAAAGCTGAATTCTGGAAATTAGGAACTTTTTAAAAGTACATTTCTTTGATCTCCACAAAAGATGTAAATCCCCTTTGTGTGCACCAAAATGCTTTAAACCCCCAGATATTGCCTAGTACAAGTAGCAGTGACATAATCACTGTGCTGCAAATAGGCTGTGCAGAGAGCCATGGCAGAGACTCAAAAGGCTCCACCCACTACATGCTGTCTGCAAAAAAAAACTAGAATAGGGTGTGGAGACAAGACCTCACACACTGCATAAGTAGAGAAGGCAGCAGTGACTGGTCTTCATTACAGGAAACTCTTGGATAAAGGCAAAGTTTCACATTGAATTACTGCACAGATCTGGAAGAAAGACACAAAGCACACCAAAATTCAAGGAAGAATACACACCTCTCTTGTATTTAGACATCATTTGCTTATTCTTGAGCTCAGCTTTAAGTGTGCTGTTGGGTGCAGGTGTAATTTACTTTAAATGTGAACTACTATGAAAAAGTTATTTTAAATCTGAAAAATATGTCAGGTATGAGTTTTTTACTCCTGGGTAGTAAAGGCAATTATATAAATGTTAAATGAATGATTTCTTGTCTTTAGATGAAAAATGGGCTACACATTTGTTTTCTTCTACATTCTCTTAATGTTGCCTTCATATGAAGTGCATTACAATGCTCACATTAGGACCACTTATTTAAAGGCAAAAACGTTCAATGATTATTTAATAATGCCATGTAACGATCAATAACATGACTGGATTTAAGTCCCCCTGGATACACCAGGACTCATATCATGAAAAATGGTTCTTTATCAGGAAAGGACCTCTTCTGTTCTGCTATTGACTGGTGGCACATTATTGATTTAGGTAGGACTTTTTTTATTACATAAATTGCTTTCTTAGAAGACCATTTTGCCTGAAGGATGGTCAGCATAAACCACTACTTTTCATGTGTCATTTCAGAACTCGGTCACTCTTCATCTTTCATGCCCCGACATGTCTTCCCAAGCTTGATATTGCTGCCATATACTCCTCTGACCAGCGTAGCGAGGATTATATATGGCAGTGGCTGAAGGAGCTTTCCCTTCTGCATCATTTTTCTAGCTAGAACAGTATAATGCATAACGCAACCCTGCTATGATTTTAGTCACTGGCATTCAAATAATGATAGTTTACTGGGTGCCTTGCATAAATTGCATAAATTGCATAAATCCACAAGCATTATGAACAACATAACCTCCATATAAAAAAGAGGGTGACAATGTTTTTGTTCCTGTCTCCAAATCAGCAAAAAAATAATAATATACAGTACATATATATATTTATACTCCCCCCTTCCGAGCCACCTCTTGTCTCCACCGCCTACCCACCTCACAGCACCATTTCATGATTCCACCCCCTACCCGCCTTCCAGTAATGCCCCTTGTCACAAAACAAAATATCATTTTGTGACGCTAAGTCATTTTAATGGAATTTGTTAATGATAACAAGAAAGGCAGTAAAATAGATCCCTTGTAGCTAGCAACAATGCTTGCCCCCAGCAACAGTAAACTTCCAATAGCCAGGATCAATTGACCCTACAGAAGCCAGCAACAATAGACCCTGCCCTCAACAGTAGATCCTTCCCAGAAATGATTGTCCTGCAGCAACATAAGATAGATGCTCTCCAGCATCAATTACATACATTTGGTGCTGAAGGTCCCGGAACTGCATTCCCCCGCGTTCCCGCTGAAGAAAAGCCCTGGTTTTAGCTATTGGAGGACAGGCAGGCTGTGCTCCTAAACAGAATGCAAAGAAGAATACTGACCATGCTAAAATAGATGTGCTATCATGCCTAGCATGCTGAGTTTGAAAGAGGTAAGCAGAGGGACTGCCAGGATCACCAGGTATTTCACACAGGAAAAAGAAAAGGAAGAAATGCAAAGAAAACACAATACTTTTTAACACAATGACACGGTACAATAGACACTTATCAGGAATATAACATGTTGGGGTAACACAGTTTAAGCAACTTTTTTTTTCATAAAGGTCCTTATCAGCAAGAAAAAAGGAGCAATTGTGGGGGAAAGAGGGACACATGGATTTGGCTCAAAAAAGGGGCAGTTGGGAGCTATATGTAATCCCATCCAAATTTTTATATTCCTTGTTTTGGATAGATTGAGAAAAATTAGAACCCCTGTCAGGTTTTTACTGCAATTTGGGTCTCATTTAAAGAGATTTCCCCTCACTTCATGTCCTGATGACAGTGGCTTGAGAAAGGAATGCGGCTATCTCCTCCATCTATAGCCAGCTAGTTCTGAAACGCGGCGCATGTTGATGATGTCACGGCTGGGCGCCGGCCTGTGTCTGCACTCCAAGCCTCGCTTTCTATCTGCATACTCGGCCATGTCTCCCTCCACTATACAGGGGTAGTGCGAATGCTGTGGAGACACAGCACGGCTCGGCCATCCGTCCAGACGTCCATCCCTACTTCAATGACACCCTTGTCAGCACCAGACTGTTTCTCTCCTCCCTACCGGATTGCCACTGGCATCTGCCAGGAATACTGAACCACATTAGATTGTGTTGTGCTCAGTCATCTGCACTCCTGCCTGCCTGGATCTGATGGAGTGTCAGCCACACTGGAACTGCTGTGACCTACAGTCCCACATCATCATCTTCTCAGCCCAGATCATGGACCTGTAAACTACTCCTCTTTCCTTCATGTGAGTGGATATTATTGTTTTAATAAATTGTTTTACGATATATACTCAGAGGCGCCCCTATTCCTTGTTTTTTTCTTAGCTCATTGGAACTCGCTTTTGGTTGCTCTGCAGCTGTCCTGACTGACTGATTGCTTTTACACCACTAGTGTACATATATGTACATATACATTCTCCTCCATCTATGCCCCTGGACTATTGGGTACTACACTCTGAGGTATCTGCACATTGCGCCTTTTTACTTGTTTAGTAAACTATGACATATGAATATGTTAAATGTACTACTTGCAAAGAGTAGAGAGCAGGCAGTGCCGTAGTGTCTGCTGGCTGAAGGTTTTCTGCTGTGCTTGTGCTTTGAAGAGTTGGAGTAAGTTCCTTTGATTTGAGTCTTACAGCTCTCTGGAAACAACACAGCCAGAAGGACAGATCCCCCTTCCACTAACTGTTCAGAAAGTCCCATATACATTTTACATTTTTTTTTTCAAATATTTTTAAATATGGAAAGAAACAGTGAATGGCCAACAAGATAGTGCTACGATTTCCAATACGAAAAATGAAAAACTTTCATAAAAGCAGTATGTATAGGATGTTTTATTAAAAACAAAGGTTACCCACAAATAATGAAAACAAAAAACTACATTTACAGTGTAGTCTGATATTTTATCTGCTATTCAGAACACACACATCTGAGAGAATCAAAGAATGCACAAAGCTGTTCCTTTCCCAGCTCATACAACACTATATAGTGTTTCATATAGACAAAAAGTGAGCAGTTAGAGCTGGGCTTTCTTTATTAGATATCATAGAAGCACCGGGTATTACATGCTTTTTTGTAAAATAAAGTTTTTTATGTAAAAATAAATCAGATAAGATATTCATTTATAAACTTCTAAACATTAATAAGTGCACTGTGTGAATTTTACCTCTCATTTTCAAATCATATTCTATCGTACACACTCATTCCCTATACTACTATATAGCAGCACAGTGGCTAACTGGTTACTTCTGCCCAGCAACACTAGGGTCATCAGTTTAAATCACAGCCTACCTGCACAGAGTTTGCATGTTCTCCCTGTTCCTGCATAGGTTTCCTCCTACACTCCAAAGACATGCCGGTAGGTTAAATGGCTCTTGTCTAAATTGGCCATAATATGTGAGTTAGGAACCTTAAGCCTGATACACACCCAGTGGGTTGCACGAAAAAAGACCTACAGCTCTGGTTGGAGCTGCTGTACTAACGATCCAAGGTTAGTCCAGCGATCTTCCCCGCTAAGCTGTGATCTGACAGGGGGACGATCCTCCCACCAGAACACTCCGATCAGCGCTTTCTGCCATTTGCTGAGAGCACTGATCGTGAGTCGGTGGGCTGCTGGTTTTCCAGCATGCACACACAACATACACAAATGTCGGACATTTTTTTTTAACCGCCTGTTGTCTCCCGACACTCAGCCCGTGTGTATGGTGCTTTAGATTGTAAGCTCCTTGAGGGCAAGGACTGATATGAATGTACAGTATACAGAATATGTAAATTGATGGTGCTATATAAGTATCTGTATTAAGTAAATAATTATGCAAATAAGAAAAACATTCACATTGTATACACCCATTCTCTATACTACTATAATAATAATGCAAATAGATGATCCTGCACGTTAAATGTTAAAAAAGTATAAATTGTTCTTAAAACTTGTTTTTATGTTTGATTTTGTTATAATTAAATGGTAACATCCTACTAATTAAATCATTTCTGTTCACTATGATGAGAGATTAAACATTATTTTTTATTGGGATAGAGATGTGGCATATCGGAGTATTTTGCCTGGATACAAGAAGATTGCTATTTTTTCCAGACATTTCCACTGCTTTCTTTTCTTGAGGTCAAATTGACTTTTACTAATACAGGTATATATATAAATAAATAAAATAATAAAATGTAATAGTAATCTATCTTGTGTAGCTATACTAAAGTTCAATAAACAAACCACTTGAACAAATTGTCCAAATAGCACAATATATAGCCTGGAAACAGGAAATGCAATCCTCTTCCTCTAGGCCACTTATTTGATTCATGATGAAATTAAAAATCTTTAAAACTGTGCAATCATTCATGTCCTGTTGTTTATTACATCCTTTATTATTTGTATTCGGCTTCTTAGCCTCTGATTTTTAGCCATTTAAATAAATGCCTAATTTAATTGTATGTAACAGATGACTGATTTAAAATGCTGGACTTCAAACACAGAAAAATGCAAGTGCACCAGGACTGTTCTATGCTATTAAATCATATTAAAAAAAATCCTTTTAATTCCTTGAACTACAGTTTATCTCATAATAGATGTAATTGTGCAAAGTTCTTTTCGGTTTAAATCATTTTAGCACTATAATTAAGTAAGTGGCATGAATAAAGTCAATGTTTTCAATCAGTGATCTCTCTTAAGAGTTGCCATATATCAGGAATCGAACATTTGTAGATGTCCAGCTGACGTAGGACTCTAATTTCCTGAATTCCTTATTGGATAGAAGAATATTGAAGGACATTATACAAGCTGAACTCTGAGAAAACTAAAAGTTCTTCTTTCATTGGGCCTGTGCCTGCACTGCATGGGTTAAGTGCCTGTTTGTGTCTAGTGGAATTGGGTATGGCAGTTTTACTTACCTGATCCTCCAGTCCCAGCAGCCATTTTATCACTAAAGCCGCGTACACACGGTCGGACTTTTCGTCTACAAAAGTCCAACGGACGCTGACGGACTAAAGCTGGCTGGTAATCCGATCGTGTGTGGGCTTCTCCGGACTTTCAACTGACTTTTTTAGCCTCAAATCCGACGTACTTTAGATTTGAAACATGCTTCAAATCTTTCCGACGGACTCGAGTCCGGTCGAAAAATCCGCTCGTCTGTATGCTAGTCCGACGGACAAAAACCCACGCTAGGGCAGCTATTGGCTACTGGCTATGAACTTCCTTATTTTAGTCCGGTGTACGTCATCACGTAAGAATTCGATGGACTTTTGTGTGATCGTGTGTAGGCAAGTCTGTTCGTTAGAAAGTCCGCCGCAAGTCCGTCGAAAGTCCGCCAAAAGTCCGTCGAAAGTCTGTCGGACAGGCTGTCGGACTTTTGTAGCTGAAAAGTCCGACCGTGTGTACGCGGCATAAGGCTTCTTGCAAACTGCAGCTCCTAAGGTTTTCTTCAGCATTTTGCGATTTCCCAATGGCTGCGGTACATCACGGGCCAAGTGTACATGAAGTCAGACTCTGACAGCCTAAGTACCTCTAACTTCAGCAAGACCAATACAGGACCCATTGTCCTGCACTGGATGTGAGGACAATGAGAAACAGTCCCCTGCCAGAGCATAAGGGAGTGCTATCTGCCAACGGAGCAGAGCATCAGGTAAGTAAATGTACCTGGTCTCCTAGACATAAACAAGCAACTAACCCTTACAGTGCGGATGCAGTCTCACTTAAAGGAAGGACTTTTGGTTTTCCCAGAGGCTTTAGACATATAGTTTTATTGTTTTTTAGTTTTTTTTAACGTACTGACTATATACAGAATGAGTGCACATTTGGGGTTGGCACCTTGTTTTACTGTAAAGGTAGACTATGTGCTCAGCAAGTATGCCCACCTTGTATTACTGAGATGTGGTCTTTCATTTTCTCTTATTTGCTGCTCCATATTTTAGTTACTGCAATGAATGTTCAGATTTGTAGGTTGCCCACTAGCGTGTTCTGTATTCACCCATAGTCAATTAAATCTTCCTCTCTAACAGTTGTTAGTTCTGATAGCAGCCACACAGGGGGTGTGTTGTTTATTAACACCTTCCCACCTTCCTCGGCATCCCTTTAAAAAGTTCTGAATGCTTGTGGGGCAGGAAGGATAGGTGATCCTGTGACCAATGTGATTGATCACATGATTGGGAGCAGGTTCAGCCATCTAATGATCATTAGTGGGAGCCAAGAGCTGTCTTTGTGCTGGGAGCATGCAGTTAGCGCGCTGTCAGCACAGAAACATCGGCCGTTTTGCCACCAAATATGTGTTATGCAGGCGGTAACAAGCTAATGAGTTGGTTGACTGTTAAACTTGCATTGTTAGATGGTAACTTACAACTTGAAAGCTGGATGTAAGTTTCCTGGCTGAAGATAGAGAGTGACAGCCAGGTGAAGTCATATAGTGGTCAATCACATAAGCTTCAATGAGTTGATGCTAATGCAGTCATGTGGATACAAGAAAAATAAATTTAAAAGGTATTAAACATGCTTTAATTGGTGTACCTGTGGAATGTATATGTTTTTTTTATTACCCTACAGATATAATTCCCTGGACTGATTTCCTTCACTGCACAGATGATTTTGAAGCTTTTAAAAGTGTGCTTGTATTGCACCATCTAACATCAGGTATGAAAGCAAAAAGTCCAGCAACAGGCTGAGGAGAAGGACTGCTGTTATTTGTATATAAGCTATGGTGCCCATACTTCAGACTAACACGCTACAGAAATGTAATCAGCAAAGCAACGCTCTCCTCAACAACTGTTGCCGATTGCATGGCTATAGTGTTGGCAAGTCAGATGGGTGTATCAGATTGCAGTAGGGACACCATAGTCCTTCCATTTCCTTGGATATATGGCCAGGGGCTGAAAACAATAAGACTTTTTAATCTAAGCCTTTGAAACACAATTAAAAGCTTTTTAGCATAACTTCAGTTTGGATTGAGGATAAAAAGGAACTTTATTTTATCCAGAGCAATGTTTCCAAAGCTTAAGTGAGGCATGTATCAATATCACAACCTTTACTGTGATCATGTAGCTTACACTTTGGAGTGGAGTTTTTGCAGGCTGCAGATGCCCAATACTATGTGACTCCCATATCATCTGTACTTGTTAAATTTGACACTTGCATGGATTGACCTTTCTGCCCCCCATAAGATCCTGATGGTCCACTATGTTTCCTTTATCCCCCAATGAAGAAAGACAACATATTTATGGCAAAAAAATTGGAGGAACCCAGTTTCAACTTTTAACTCACTATGGAGCAGTATTGTAGATCAAAGCACCTTGCTCACTGACAACATATAAGACCTCTCAGGCTCTACTGGGGACCATATGCACTCAATTCCAGAGTCCCAAAAACATATTTATAGCCTGCCTAAGCAGCATTCTGTAGCTGATCCTCGCTTTCACTTAGCTCCCTGTGGGGAGGTTGAGGTATTTGCTTTTGTAGAACACCCAACACACTGGAAATTCTCCGTCTCTTTTACTGCTACAGTAATATAACTCCTAGACAATGTGCTTTCCCACTTGCAGACCAGAGGGGATACCAAACCTGCCTTGCCTTGATATGCTAAAGACATTCTTCTTCCCTGCCAAATTAATAAATAGTAGACTGTCCTTGTTGCAGCTGCCTATTTAAGCCCTTGGTCCAGCTACTTTATAAGATCACTTGTTGGGAACTCCAAGCAAGTGTTGGTCTTTTCCTGTCCTCACTTATTCTCCACCCTGGGGGCCCACATTTTCACTTCCTACTCTTGCCTAGACCTATCAGCTTGTCATCTTTACGTGGTATAACTCATGGAGCCCCATACCTTGACTACTGTGGAAAAAGGTAACTACAACCATACTCTGCTTTGTGCTGATTCTGTCACCCAGCACCTATTCCCTAGTGAGGATCCACTCCAGCTCCCTGAGAGATACAAAATTTAATTTATACACCAATGAAGACCACAGTATCAGACACCTATGACCCAAAGTTTTAAGGTGAACTGTTTATATTTTGCAGGTACATATAGAAAGTGAAAGGGATCTGTTTAATATATATAATACTATCAATGTGTAACCTTATTTTATCTTGCCTCTAGCTCTGTAGATACACTGTGCATAGGGCAGCCATATTTCATTTTCATATTTAAATTCTGCTTCCTCTTAAGTAGTAATGTAAAATGACTAGGATTTTACTAATTCTCTTTCTCAGTGCCATGCCCATGACATGCATGCAATTAATTAAAATCTATGTCTAATGCCCCGTACACACAGTCGGACATTGATCGGACATTCCGACAACAAAATCCATGTATTTTTTCCGATGGATGTTGGCTCAAACTTGTTTTGCATACACACGGTCACACAAAGTTGTCGGAAAATCGGTTCCTTCTGCACATGGTGAGGTAAAACACGTACGTCGAGTCTATAAATGGGGCAGTAGCAAATAACTTTCTTCTCTTAATTTATTCTGAGCATGCGTGGCACTTTGTGCATCGGATTTGTGTACACACGATCGGAATTTCCGACAACGGATTTTGTTGTCGGAAAATTTTATAGCCTGCTCTCAAACTTTGTGTGTCAGAAATTCCGATGGAAAATGTGTGATGGAGCCCACAAACGGTCGGATTTTCCGACAACAAGGTCCTATCACACATTTTCCGACCGTGTGTACAGGGCATAAGTGTGCTTGTCTTAACAGATGTGATGCTTATCATTTACAGATGACCACTAGAGGGAGCATTTAGAAATGTGTATAAAGTATAGTAATTAAAACATGGAATAGCAATCATGTAAAATGTTCCTCATCAAAAATGACTTCTGGGTAAACATTCTTCTTCCAATGCCTGAAGCTGTCATTAAAGTGCACACACACCAAACAATGCTTTTAGAGTTTACATGACCGTGACTGCTGCAGATCGACAGTTGATAGCAATTTTTTCACCTCAATACTATATTTTCATTTCAGTGAAGCAAGTTTAAAAAAAAAAACCTCAGATCTACAATAAATTTTCACCTACAAAAGGATTTCTTGGCATCACAAAGCCTTATTTTCTGTATGAAAAACTTCCTTCAGCTGCATAATAAACTATATGTAGCTGTTCCTGTGGAAGGCAAGTGTCTGCCTACATGGAAGATTCATCATTACAGTAATTACAGGCTCAACTAATAGCTATCCATTCTTTCCCAGCCACATGCTAATTACACATCACACTACTAAAAATTTATGTAAGATGGCGGCTGCAAATTAAAAAAGAAACAAACACATTCACCTACCACAAATAATCAACGCACGCTGTTTTATAACACTGACATCCATATGCTTGTCTAGAAATGGTCCTCTAGGACATTAAAGCACCTTACTAAATAAATCATTAAAGGAGTCTTGGCTTTGTCCAAGGAAGCAGTCTGCTCATCTGCTACTCACTACGGCTGCCTTATGCTATAAGCATGGGATACTGGCTTGCATTTTTATTATATGACTGCCTGCAGAGGGGAGGGAATCTAGAACAAGAGCTGCAATTAGTTTTCTGACTGATAAATGGAAAGGGAAAAGAAATAACAATTTGCTGAAATTACATTTCCCGTCTTTGTTTAATAATTCTCAAACATGACTAATATTTTTTATAAAAAGTAAGAAATTATCCCCTTAACACTGCCTCCTGGCAGCCTTTTTAGTGGGCTTTAATGCCCTGGAGGCAACGTAACTTCTGTATCATGTGACTACTCTGATTGGCTATCACAGTAGTCACATGATCTGGAGCCCGTCCCACTGGCTCTTGATTAGAACCCTTGACAGGGAATTGTTGATGACTGCTTGGTCAGTGTGCTGGAAGTACACTGTGAGCACGCTCCCACAAGCAATTTCCTAGCGCTGTGAATGCATATGTGTGGCAGCTAGATATTAAAGCCAACCTTTCTTGCTGCTGCATACACTATATTACCTAAAGTATTGGGATGCCTGCTTTTACACGCACATGAAATTTTATGGCATCTCAGTCTTAGCCTATAGGGCTCAATATTGAGTTGGCCCACCCTTTGCAGCTATAACAGCTTCAACTCTTCTGGGAAGGCTGTCCACAAGGTTTAGGAGTGTGTTTATGGGAATGTATGAACATTCTCACAAAAGCGCATTTGTGAGGTCAGTCACTAATTCATCCCAAAACTGTTCTATCGGGTTGAGGTCAGGACTCAGTCATGTTCCTCCACCACAAACTCGCCCATCCATGTCTTTATGGACCTTGCTTTGTGCACTGGTCCAAATCATTTGGTGGAGGGGAATTATGGTATGGGGTTGTTTTTTCAGGGGTTGGGCTTGGCCCCTTAGTTCCAGTGAAGGGAACTCCTTGCTTTGTGAACTGGTCTGTAGTCATATTGGAACAGGAGGGGGCTATCCCCAAACTGTTCCCACAAAGTTGGGAGCATTAAATTGTCCAAAATGTCTTACTATGCTGACGCCTTAGGAATTCCCAACCCCTAAAAAACAATCCCAAACCATAATCCCCCCTCCACCAAAAGTTGGAGAACATTCTGCTAGATAAGCTGAATACATTGGAGTAAGAGGGGGAGCCAAGGTATTTCACATCCAGTGTATGCTACAAATAAGAAAAGCTCACCACACTACTTTATTACAGGTCTTCTGATGCTCCTAAAATGTTAATATCTGTGGAAGCATCCATATTCCTGACCTACTACCTATCCCTAAAAGTTCAAGTGTATCCTCCAAAAAATAGATAGACAATAGCTATAATGACAGAGAGATTTACCTTCAGTCCATGTCCTACTGACAACATTTTACCAGACAGGAAGTAAGGAGAACTCTCCAATAACAACACATATAGAAATAAACATTATTTTCTTTAGCAGAGTAGGGGGAACACTAGAACCCTTGTGAGATTTTTATTTCTGTCCATGTCCCCGTTGCAGCTTTTCCTTCACTTCCTGTGTCAGCAAGATTAGAAGTAAGGGTAAATCTCTCTATTGAAGCCTCAGAGAGCAGTAAAAACCAAACATAGGTTCTGGGGGCGTGGCCTGACGAGACATGTGAGCAGACATGCTGCACAGAACTTCCACTGGTGATCCTCACAACGATCCTCTCCTCACACACATTTTCACCCAGAATCTGCCAAAAGTTCTACCTGCAGTCCCCCAGAGCCGCCCGAACTGCTGGATCCCAGAACCGAGCTGATGATGACCCGGGGGAACCGAGGAAAAGCCACGTTAGAAGCTCCCCAAGCTGGCCAAGATGGCGCATGGCAGTCACAGCCTCCCAAGGCACAACAAGGCCTGGAGAAGAAACCAGAGCAGGGGGGTAAGTGTAACAAACCCCTGAAGCACAAAGAGCAGCCCAGAGACATGCTTTATTATGCGCAGAAACTGTCTGGCAATGCTGAACTATCCCTGAGTGCCTCATAACAGCACACACACTCCCCTGAGCAGGAAGATAGGGAGGAAGCAGGCATTGTAGATAACACAGTGCCACTAGACTCTCAGGTAGAGCCCATGCATGACTTATTTTATCCCCCTTCAGAGGACAGTGCCCAACCCACGCTTAGTGAAATCCTGCACGCGGTTCATAAATGCACAGCCTCTGTGGATGACCTGAAAGAGAAGTTTGGAGGGCTGAGGAAACAGTGACCCTCCTGCAGCAAGACCTCCAGAAGATCAGGGAGAGAACTACAGCAATGGAAGGCAGGGTGAGCAATGTGGAAGATCAGCTGCCCCCCGAATAGAGTAGCTACTAGAGTAGCTACTTAGCAAGCATTTCAAGCCCTTAATCAAACGGACAACATCGAGAACCATCTGAGATGCAGTAACGCTCGCATAGTGGAGCTCCTAGAAAAGGTGGAGGGCAGGGACCTCACAGCATTTGTTTAAGGATGGCTGCAAGATGTATTCAGCAAAGAAGCCTTTTCCCCCATCTACACTGTGGAAAGGGCACACAGGGTACCCCTCCCACCTGGCAACCCTCCACAATCGATACTAACCAGACTTCTGAATTACAAGGACAGGGAGGATAGGGAGGTAGTGCTGCATCTGGCCAGAGAGAAGGGAACCGTACAATATATGGCACCAAAATTTAATTCTACCCAGATTTTTCCACGGAAGTACAACGTGGACGATGGAAATTTGCAGATGTCAAGAAAAGGCTACAAAGGCTGCAATTATCCTATGCCATGCTATTCCTGGCCAAGTTGAGAGTGACAGCTGGGGGCCAGAACCAGTTTTTTGAAAACACACAAGACGCGGCCCTCTGGCTGTATCAAAATGTGCAAGACCTTCACCAGCGCGGACATGAACATGGCACAGGATAACTTCTGCTCTGAAATAAGAGAAACAAGAGAAATTTGGGAGCAAAGCTCCTTATACAGTTTGCTTCTTCACAGAGGAACTATTCCTACGGTTTATACACAGCGAGTGACTTCCCGCTTTTCCATTCTTTGCTAGTTTTACCGCTAACACCAGCCCACATGGGTGATGTTGCCGTGTTGGATGCACGTGAGCCACCAGAAGTGGGATGGGATGGGATGCATAGCAGTTGTGTCGGTGCCCGGTTGGCACGAATCGACAGACTGGAAATTTCACCCTACAGCACCTGGGAAGATTTAGCTGTGTACGGTTAAGCATGGCCATAACCTAGGGCATCCGTTATCTCACCCTATGCTTTTTTTCCTTTACCCATATGCCGCGCAGTTGTGCGAGATTGACTGCCTCTTACACAAAATGTTTTCCAATGTACAACCCCTTTTTGGGAAAAGCTATACCTAATGCATTTTTTTCTTGTTGACCAATCCAGGTTATTGATGTGCTCAGATCAGTGGGGTAACCAAGCTACAAGTGTCCCCTCGTGGGCCCCTTGATTATTATATAACTGTGTCTGCAATGGTATCCACACGTATAGTAACGTGGAATGTCCGAGGAGTGAATTATCCCCTGAAAAGGACCATGATCTTCTCCTGCTTGCACAAATTCCACCCAGCCATTATTGGCCGGCAGGAGACTCACCTCCTGGGGTACAATGTGGGGTTTCTACAATATGCATGGGTGGGTAAAGCGTATCACTCCACTCACTTGGCTTATTCGTGAGGGGTGAGTGTATTAGACATGTGCATTCATTTTTGTCCGAGTGCATTTTCGTCCGAATTTCAGGTATTTTCGTTATCGTTTTAACAAACGATAACGAAAATGCAGAGTGCGAAAACCGAAAGATCCGACATAAACAAATGCTTTCTTTTCATTTTTGTTGTAACACCAGTTCGATATAGATAGGAGATTTGACATGACGCTGACAATAACAAACTGTGTCTATCGAACCTGTGGTCGAATATGCCTAACTTTAACTCTATTAGTCCAAGATTATTCTACATAGAGAGAAAAGATTCGACATAGAGAGAAAAGATTTGACATAGAGAGAAAAGATCGCTGCTGGAATTGGGTGGGAGAAGTAAAATAAAAATAATGATGATGATGAATGTTATTGGCCGATTGTAACCAAAGAGGAGGGGCAGTAAAATAGCTAGAACTAAGTACACACGTACAGCCAACTTACTTTCACTTACGATTTGCTAGCAGAGAGAAACACACACACTGAATCGTTTCAGAAGGCAGTCAATCTTAGCTGGTCCGTTTGTCAGAGAACCTGAATTATTTAGCAATTAAGCATAAGCACAGCAGCAGAACAATAGTGAAGCAAGCTACAGTTCAAGCTAACTTTTTCATAATAATTTGCTGCTATTGTGTTAGTATTGTGAATTTGATATTGATACTAGTGTTGCTAGTGTTGTGATAGCCTCAGAGGCTGCCTGTGTTGTGGGGGGGGATTTATTATTTCCGGCAAATGCATCTGCCCATAGGCTATAGAAAAATTCTAATGTTGGTTGACTAATAAAATAATTAATAAATATAATTATTACTAGTCATACAACATTGGAATTCTACTACAGCTAGCTTGTAGGTGGAAAATTCGACCGGAAATGTACACGTACAGTTTAGCTGCTCCGTCGAATCTTCTTTGAACATTCGACAGACACCATAAGCCATCAATGACAGATTCGACCTTAATTAATTTGGATTTTCGGACGAATGCAATTTTCAACGAAAAACTAAATTAAAAAAAAACGAATTTCGGGAGTAACTAAATAAATGTATTTTTCGGACGAAAACTAAATTCCGAAACAAAATATTTCAGTGTGCACATGTCTAGAGTGTATTGATACACAAAGCACTGGTCTATCAGAAGCTTGACTTACTGGTGGACGCCTCTGGTAGATTTGTATTTTTATACTGGAAACTGTACACCATAACCATGCTTTTAGCTTTTTTTTTTTTAAATTGTATTTTTATTTAAGTATCCAAGAATAGGTACAAAAATTGTATCAGGATGTACATTGCACTATCAACAAAAGTGCATTATAAACAAACATAATGAAAACAAGAACAAAAAACAAACAGATGTAAGTGATAAAAGAGTGTTCACATACATAAGGCACATATATGTATTCAATTAAATCTTTATGATGGATGTGATAAGCATACTGCAAGAAATAACCAAAATCCCGTGGGTAGCTCAGAGCGCTCACACAGGAAATATAGAGTTAACTTGTGTTAAGATTGGGGCATATTTGGTAGTATGGGGGTCCCAAATTCCGAAAGATCCCATGGTTCCCATATTTTATTGAATTGGGGGATGCAGTCATGTACCGAAGCTGTCAAGAACTCCATTGTCCGAATCTCAGTCACTAAATGTAGATATCCGGACCATGGGGGAGGTGTATTGGATAGCCAGAACAATGGGATAATCCTCCTGGCAGCTAACATTATATAGGATATCAGTTTGTTTGTCTTTTTTGTTACCCCTGAGGAGGGGAGGCCCAAAAGGTAGTTCAAAGGATCCAACGGAAGGGACACCCCAGTTACCTTTTGTATAAGCAAATGAACATCGTTCCAAAAAGGTTGTATCAAGGAACATTGCCAGAAGATATGGAATAGTGAGCCTATGTCAGATCCACACCTCCAACAGAGCTGTGAAACTGAAGGATCATACTTATGGATTACATCGGGAGTTCTGTACCAAAACATGAGAATCTTAATGTTTGTCTCCCTCTGAGTGACACATTTAGATGATTTAAAGGTAGAGGACCAGATCCTATCCCACATCTGCACCGTGACAGGACGGCCAACCAACTGAGACCACTTGCGCATGTAATGATGTAATGTTTCCGAAATTGGGGTTGGCTCATGGAGGATACGATAGATACATGAAATTAGGTGTAATTGATTAGGGCCTTGAGCACATAGGTGTTCAAAAGTAGTTGGTTTATCCAGGGTCAGGGTTGGCGATTTAGAATGAAAAAAATGTCTAACCTGTAAATAGAAGTGAAAAGAGTGTGGTGGTAGATCAAATTTCTCTCTTAAAACGTCAAAGGGATGTAGCTTCCTTGTTATGGGATGAACTAGGTTCCGCAGCTGAAAAAGATGCATATTTATCCATGAAAAGATCCTGCCCAGTGACATACTATCTGGAATGAGGGGATTAAGTAGTACATTTACAAGAGGGGAGCAGGGAGACATGAGAGGATAACGTTTGAGGCAATTGCGCCAAATGGTTAAAGTTAGTGTCATTGGGCCAGTACACTGACGTTTATAGACAGGGTCCAAAACAGGGGGAGCGCTCCAGACCAAAGAGCTCGGGTGGACCGGATAAAGTACCCCCTTCTCAATGGCGGACCATTGGTTAGGTGCATTCAAAGAGGTCCAAGAGATGATGGCCCTTAAGTGTGTTGCGTGATAGTATTTAGTGATGTCCGGGGCTCCCAGACCTCCTCTGGACCTAACGGAAAACATCACGGAACTTGCTATGCGGTGAGCACCGCCATTCCATATAAATTGTAAAAAGGATCTTTGAAGTGTTTTTAATTGTGAGGCGGGTACAGCTACTGGGAGAGTTTCGAAATAATAAAGTAGCTTGGGTAAGATAGACATTTTTAAAACATTGACTCTGCCCAGTAAAGACAAGGGAAGTTTGGTCCAGGACGATAGGGACTTATTTATATCCAATATAAGAGGAGGGAAGTTGGTACTATAAAGGGAGGAATAGTGAGGGGTGAGTAGGATACCCAAATATTTAAGAGAGTTACTACACCATTTATAAGGGTATGATTCTTTAAGTTGGGATAATAATAGGCTTGGGATGTGTATAGGAAGGGCTTCGGTTTTAGAGTTGTTAACTTTGTACCCGGAAATAGCACTAAAAGAAGTCAATAATTTATGTAATGAGGGGAGAGATATCAGCGGGTTGGTAATAGTTAACAGAATGTCGTCTGCAAATAATGATAGTTTATACTCCCCCTGTCTCATCACCACCCCACTAATATCTGGATTTACACGGATGGACTCGGCCAGGGGTTCTAGGCATAAAATAAAAAGCAGCGGTGATAGGGGGCAGCCCTGGCGAGTTCCATTTGTCATGGGAAAACTAGGAGACATGAAGGATGACATTTGCACTTGCGCTGAAACATTTGAATATAAGGCTTCCAAGGCTTTTAAAAAAGAACCCTCAAAGCCATATACTTTTAAAGTGGCAAACATGTAGGGCCAACTTAGCCTGTCAAAAGCTTTCTGCGCATCTAGGCTCAAGATCAGTGCCGAACGTGAGGTTCTATCTAAAAGGTCTATTAGGTCTATTGTACGACGGGTGTTATCTCCTGCGTGTCTACCAAGAACAAATCCCACTTGATCCCTGTGTATCAATTTGGGAATAAATGCGGAAAGTCGGGTAGCGAGTATTTTAGTAAATATCTTATAATCCGAATTTAGGAGGGCTATGGGTCTATAGTTGTCCGGAATAGAGGGATCCTTTCCAGGTTTAGGGATAACCGAAATGAACGAGTGGGAAAACTGGGAATGTGGGGGAGTTCCCTTAAGGAGGGAATCATATAAGGCTAGCATATGAGGAGATAAAATGTCAAAAAAAGATTTGTAATAGGAGTAGGGCAATCCATCTGGGCCAGGGGATTTGTGTGATGGTAGTTTTTTAATTATAGCCAGTAATTCCTCAGCTGACACTGTTGCATTTAAACACTCCAGGTCTGTTTTAGATAATTTTGGTAATTTTATATTGGAGAAAAAGGACTCGAAATTTACCTGCGTAAAATTAAAATGGTTCTCTGGAGTCAGGCAGTTATACAGTTTGTTATAAAAGCTACCAAATATTTTTGACATTTCACGAGGGCAATGTGTTCTAGATCCATCTGTCTGCAGTAGGGAATCAGGCAGGGAGTTGAACGGACGAGGGCATAACTTATTGACTAACATCCTGTGGGGCTTATTTGAGAATTCGTAGAATTTCTGTTTCGTCCACAGCATGGACTTAGCTGTTTTGTCAAGTTTTGTTAATTTAATTTGTTCTCTAAGGTGAGTGACTTTACGTAGTTTCTGCACCGTGGGACCACCCAAAAGCCTCCGTTCAGCAATTACTAGAGCAGACGTTAAGGACTGCAATAAACTGTTTTTATCTCTCTTCAGTCGAGAGCCCTCAGCTATACATGCACCTCGGAAAACAGCCTTATGTGCCTCCCACAGCGTAGAAACCTGAGATACCGATCCGGAGTTGAGTGTGAAGTAGTCTTTCAAGCTATTTGCTAGGATAGAACGAGATACTTCAGACTGCAAGAGGTGGTCATTAAGACGCCAGTGACAGGATTTAGTATAAGTCTGGGATAACATAAGTTCTAGTGTAATGGGTGCGTGATCCGACCATGTAATAGGGGAGATGTCTGATTCAACTACATAGGGGACAAGTGGAGCCGAGATAAAAAAATGATCAAGACGGGAGTACATTTTATGAGCTGGTGAGTAAAACGTAAATTGTTTGTCAGAGGGGTGTTTTATCCTCCATGAGTCGAATAGTCTGTATGATCTAATACATTTGCGGAATGCATTGGCTTGAGATAATACTCTTTTAGGTGGGGTGGTACTAAAAAGCGTTTGTCTGTCCCTATTGGGAGACATAACCAGATTGAAGTCTCCACCAACCACCATAAAAGGTTGTGAGAGGTATTGGGGGGAATCAAAGAGTTTGTTGAGGAACTCAATCTGGCCCGTGTTTGGAGCGTATAAATTAACCAGTGTAAAAGAGGTGGACATGTATTCACAGTCTAGGATAAGAAATCTCCCATGAGGATCTACATGTGATCTCCGAACTTTGACAGGACATGCTTTCCTGATCAAGATAGCCACTCCTGCCTTGCCCGTGGAGTCAGAGGCAAGATAGGAGATGGGAAAATACCTGGAGGCAAATTTTAATGATCCTCCTGCCCGAAAATGGGTCTCCTGGATCATCACTATGTCTGCGCCCGAGGCCCTGAAATCTTTCAGGGCCATCCAGCGTTTACCAATTGAGCCCAGGCCTTTTACATTATAGGACATAATTTTTAGGGCCATGACTGTGATCTATCTAGGAATGCTAGTGTAAATACATCTAGTACTATAAACCTGGAAGTAGCATGAAAATAGGAAAAAACACATTGCAGTATACAATTAATCATGGTAATAAACGTTTGTCCAACTCTAATCATTGAAAAACACACTCCAAATTCTCTTTCCTTTAGAGTAAAGTGATAGTGACCGTGGGGTCTCAAACTATGGAACACATCATTAGATATGCACAAAAACTGTAAAAAAAAAAGAAAAAACAAAAAAGGAAAATCAAGAAAAAAAAGTTCAAAATTCTGTAGACCTGAGAGAAAACAGTTTCTCAGGGAACCCTGGGCGTAGACCAGGGCCTGGTGGGGACGTGGGCGGACCTCCATCTGGCAATTCTGCTTGAGGAGATGAGAGAGGGGCCGCCGCTCACCTTATGCACTTGTAAGCGTAAAAGACAAAAAATAGAACAAAAGAAAAAGAGGATAACAAATATAACAGGTATGCTTGACACTTAAGAAATTCCAAAAAAAAAAAAAAAAAAACTTTAGTAAGTGTATCTCAAGGGATGAGAAATATTCTGCCCCGAAAAAAGGGGTCGAGGCAGATACAAGAAACTGAAGGGGCCAAGACAGCAATGTCGTTTCGTCTAGAAAAAAGAAAAAAAAATTGTCCGAAGCTCTGAGAAGAAACGGTAATGCTAAAGGCAGGGAGAAATAGAACCAAAAATAAGAGCGATCAGGGGGGGTGCTCAAGGGGGTTGCTTAGAAGATCTCAGGTGTTGAGGAGTAGAAAGGTGCTTCTTTGGTTTGCCCCGAACAGGAGTCCAGATGCGAGTAGGTGTAGTTGGAGGCAGTCGGGCCTGTGTGTTTGGAAGGTTATTATCTTCTTCCGGTAAGGGGGGGAGACCCAAATTTTTCAGGAAGGCCTCTGCTTCTTGCAAATCACGCAAAGAATATTGGGCTCCATCTTTGGATACAGCTAGACGGAAAGGGAATCCCCAGTAATATGGTATCTTGTGTTGTTGTAAATGTGAGGTGAGGGGGCGCAGATTCCTCCGTTTAGCGAGAGTGATGGGGGAAAGGTCACTAAAGATCTGCAGCTTAGCGCCTTTGTGTGTAATTTGGGATTTATTGCGGGTTGCCAGGGTTAGTGCCTCTTTACTTTCGAAGTAGTGAAACCGTACCACAACATCCCTGGGTCTGGCTCCAGTCGGTGGTTTAGGGCCCAGGGATCTATGGGCCCTGTCTAATCGCCAATCTATGTCCACAACTGAGGGAGCCAAGTTATTAAAAAGGCTCAAAAGGTAAGGTCGGAGTTCAGAGTCACACACTGTTTCCGGAATCCCTCTGAATCGCAGATTTTGTCGTCTTTCTCTGTTCTCCAAGTCTTCTTGCTGTAATTGGAGCTGAGATACAGATAGGCGTAAGTTATGATTTTCCTCCTCAATTGCTTGTATATAATTTACCATTTCGTCGAATTTATTCTCCAGAGTGTCTGTGCGATCTCCAATTTGGTTTATTTCCCCTCTCAATTCAGCAGCTAGTTTGCTCACCTCAGCCGAGACATTAGACGTAATCTGTTGAAGCAAAAGTTGCAGCTTGGAGTCCAGAATGTCAGGGGTGAGGGTCATATTCAGGGGTGGAGGAGTAGTTGCAGGGTTTTGCGAACTAGTCAGTGATGAGTTTGCGGTATCTTCTGAGTCCAGGGAGGGGTCCAGTAAGGCGAAAGGATTCGCGGAGGAATTAGAGGAGGCTGACTGTGGCCTGGTAACATAACGCTCCATTGTTGGTTCTTCTCGTGACACAATTAGTGGTTTGTAGTTTCGTTGCTGTTGGCCAATTTTGCCCATGAGGTACACAGAGGTTTTAGTGATCAAACATGCAGGCTTACCTCCAATGTTTTATGTTTGCTAATATTGCTGTATGGAGGTCTTGGTGAGCAGGCAGGTGCCCAGGGTTTATTTAGGCAGCATCTCTCTCAAGGTATTATTGTGCTCCACCTAGATCCTCACATCTCCCTAATTACATCTCTGCCTCCCCCTCCTGAGAATCTGGGGTGAGATAAGCAATTCCTGCAGTCCCCAGCCCCCTGCAAGTAGCTATGCAGCTGAGGGGACAGAGGGTGGCTTCTGGGTGTATGTGAGAGTCCCAAGATGGCCGCCGGGCTCCAGAAGTAGGCCGAAGCCTCAGACTATCCTAGTTAAAGGCCGCCGGATCGGGAGACACGGCCGTTTGCAGTCACTGGGGCATCCACGGGGATAGAGAGAGTGATGATTTGGGTGGTCTGACTCCCCCCAGGGGCCCGGTAATGGGCGGATTTACTCACTGCGTTCCGGAGTGCCTGAAATTTAGCCCGCAGGCCGCGTCAGGTAGCTAGGCCGCAATGCACGAATCCGGGCGCCGGATGATCCTGCGCGGCCTCCCCGGGTCCACAAGCCGATCGGTCCAGTCAGGGCAGGTCCCGAACAGTCACTCCTCAATACGTAAGTCCCAGGTTAAGATAGGGAATGAGAGAGGGCGCCGCCGGTCCGTCTGTAGGCCCCAAGATGGCGGCGGAAAGCTCCGGTGGTAGGGAGAAAATTCAGCTGCAGAGCGAGATCAGACCCGCCGGGGTCCTAAATATTAGTCCAGGATAGCTCAGCAGGGGTCTGGGATCAATAATATATGGCCTATGACTGCGGGGGTACAGTATAAGGTCACGGATGGTTGTAGATCCGAGAGGAGCTCTGATCACACACGTCCTTCCAGCAGCAGGTCCGGACACGCCCCCCCATGCTTTTAGCTTTTGTGTACATCCCGTCTTCATTTTCGCAGGATGTGCTGCTGTTGTTGCTCTCGTACCTGGCGAGCAAACCCGAGGTTTCGTGATTGATTATGGGGGATTTTAACTGTTATCTAGACCACAGAATGGATAGGCACCCCCGATAACCCCCCACCAAGGGCAGCAGAGGTACGGCTCTTAGCCGCCTGTTGTCTGAGGTGGAATGGACGGAAATATGGCGCATGCGCAACCCTGGCACAAAACAGTTTTCAAGCTTCTCCAAAACCCACGGCTTCCTGTCACGTATTGTCTGTGTGGGCACGCCCAACATAATTGATCGCACCTCCAAGGTGGAATACTTCCCGCGCGGAGTGTCCAATCACTCTCCCTGGCCCTGTGGCTGATCATCCAGCCCCCTACCTCGCTGGTGGGAGTCCAAGTATGACAACTGGAAATTACCTATATCACAAACCCCAAAGACTCTGCAAGGGAGGCATGGATGTTGGCCCAGGATTCCCTGGATCACCTGAGAGCCTCCACTGCAGAACATAAGAGATTCTTTACCAAGCTTGCTTTTTACGAAGAGGGGGAAAAGACGGGACACCTACTGGCGAGGATTGCTTTATCTCAGCAACAGTCTCCAGCTCATCTAATAGCAGGGTGGTTAACAATCCAGAGATGGTCATCTCGGAGTTGGCATCCTTCTATACAGACCTTTATGGGGCGAGGGATGACTACTCAGATGCTGATCTGGATAATTATATATCCAGCATTGACTTACCCTCCTTGTCAGAGGGAGCCCAACAATTGTTGGAGACACCACTGACTTTGGAGGAGCTACAGAAGGTAGCATGCTCCTTCCCCATGTGCAAGGCCCCTGGGGAGGACGGTCTTCCCATGGAGGTCCTTACCCAATATGGGGAACAGGTACTGCCACAATTGCTGGAGGTGTTCAACACCTCCATTGAGGGGGGGCACCTCCCACCATCAATGACCAGAGCAAATGTGATATTACTGCTTAAACATGGGAAGGATCCAGTTGACCCAGGCTCCTATAGACCCATTTGCCTCCTCCAAAGAGATGTTAAGATCCTGGCCAAGGTTTTGGCAATTCGGGTCAATGGGATCATAGCTTCCATCATACACCCAGACCAGGCAGGTTTTATGCTGCAAAAGTCACAGCCACCAATCTCAGATGCCTTTTTCTCAACATGCAATTGCAGGCAGACAATGGGGGAAACAGGGCCCTACTATCCCTGGACGCCAATAAGGCATTCGATAGTGTAGGCTGGCGATACCTGTGGGCGGTGCTATCAAAATTTGGATTCGGAGATCAATTCATAGCTTGGGTTAAACTGCTATATGCATCCCAACAAGCAACCATTAGGATGCTGGGCAGAATGTCGTATGCGTTTGCTTTGGGCAGGGGGACGAGGCAGGGTTGCCCCTTGTCCCCCCTGCTCTTCGCCATCGCTACTGAACCACTGGCGGCACTGGTGAGGGCCAGTATGGGTATCACAGGGTTGAAATATGGTGACCTTCATGAGAAGATCTTGTTGTACGCAGACGACATGATGCTTTTCCTGGGTGACACCGCAGCCTCTTTAGCTGAAGTGACGACCGTGATCTCCAGATTTGGGCACTACTCAGGTCTGACCATTAACTGGTCTAAATCAGCCCTGATGCTGCTTGACGGGGTACGGGAGGTGGACCTTCCTGACTCGTGCCCAATCCCAGTGGTGACCTCATTTAAATACCTAGGAATACAAATATCACCTAGACTTGCGGATTATTGCCAACTAAATATATACCCCCTACTGTCCCGATCTCGGGATAAGATCAACACCTGGAATAACCTTAAACTATCACTGGCAGGCAGAGCCAACTTAATAAAAATGATACTGATGCCGCAGTTATTATACCTTCTTCATAACTCTCCGGTTATGATTAATTTGAAAATATTTAGGGTGGTTAACACCCTCTTTAGATGCCTACTGTGGAATACGGGTCCCCCCAGAGTCAAATTAGAACAGCTGCAGTGCCCTAAGGAAGGCAGAGGATTGGCAGCGCCCAACCCTTGGCTGTACTACATTGCAGCCCAAATGCAGCATCTGGAACCTCTGCGCCGGTTCAGGTTATCCAAGGGGATGTCACTTGACAGCTGTCTACATGTGGAAGATGTTGGGAAGCTTTGCATAACCTTGAAGAGCAGAATTGTTGCATTTGGAGTCTGACATTGCATTGAAGAGTCCAGGATCCCGCTACCAGTACAGAGCCCAGAGGTGGTTCACACGCGTGTATTGACTGAGCGTAATTGCACACACGCTCTGAGGTGAGCGTTTAATACCAAGGGGGGCACCGGAGAAAGGACACTATTGCATGGTCTGCAGCACCAATAAAGCAATCTTTATTGCATGAACATTTGAGCACATTTACAGTGTCATAGCTGGAAGTCACATATATGCACTGAGCACATTTTTGAACTCAGTGAAAGTGGGATCATTGTTGTCTTTCATGACCCACTGGACACAGTCATAAGTGATATATTTGTTAACCACCTGGATGCACAGGAGCACTTTATTAATTTATTCATTCATATATATATTTTATTTATTTATTTATATATTTGTTTGGCACTGATGTCACTTTATATGATTGTTGTTTACTGCATGCATTTGATTTATTAATTTTTTCTGGTACGCACTTTGGTTTTCACCTGATTTATTGTGTAGTACATTTAAGTGCAGTGTATATATTTTATCAATTTTACATTTGCACGATTTTATGAGACGTGTGTAATGCCTGCAGCTGATTTGTGGTATTAATTAGGCACTTGGCTAGTGGAGGCTCGCAGGACTTTCATTTTACTTTTCCAAATGCAGCATCTGACTGGATCCATGGCCCATGATCCGGAAGGTTCATCAGCGAGATTGATGCTGTTCGGATCTGGAGCGGAAACCGTTCCAATTGGCCTGGAGGCACAGATGTTTCATGGATCTAATACAATTTTACCCACCCTTACTCTAACCAAGAAAATCTGGAACAAAGGTAGACAGATGCAGGAGGTACTAGGCTTCACTGAATATAGCCCGATATGGGGGAACCTTTCTTATGTTGAACTAGCAAAGTTACAGCAGGGACCCAAGTGGCTATCCTTTGGTGTAACTTTGCTGTCACAAATATTTCAAGACGGCAAGCTGCTTTCATTCTCCAAACTACAAAACAGATTTAAGTTACCCTCTAACATGTACTACTCCTATCTCCAGCTCAGGCATGCTGTGGGCGCGCAAGAAAATGCTACTCACCACATGTTTTCTTAATGTAGGCCAAACATTTTCCCAACTATACATAGCGCTCTGGGTGCATTACACCTCGATCAGAGTACATAAAATGGGTAGGAGGCCAGACCCCTGTGTGAAAGGTGTAGGCAACACCAGGAAGATTTAATTCACCTGTTATGGAGATGCCCAAAGCTCCATCGGTATTGGAAGGCGGTGCTTGGGATGCTTAATCAAGTGTTCCAGACAACCATCCCCTTGGACCCAATTCACTGTATCTTAGGAATTCTGGAGGAGGTTATCCTGGAGGAAGTGGTGAGAATAGCATTTTCTTGAGCATTGTTCCAAGCCCGTAAACTCATCCTGATGGGATGGAAATCGATCTCACCGCTCACAGTCGCCTCATGGATAACACATATGGGGAACACCTTGATCATGGAAATATATTTTTACCAACACAGGAGAAGCCCAGGTAGATTTGAAAGAATGTGAGCGCCTTGACTAGACACTCTTGGACTAAGCCCCTGGAAATTGGTGATGTCTAGAATTTTACAAGGCCATGTGGGAGGAGCCCAATAAGTCTAAAGTGCTCAACACCAGTTAAAATGTATGAATAAATGTACCTTAGTATATGGTGGACCTGAAGGTCATGATGACAGGAGAAATGTAAAGAGCGTTGAGATGAATACGAAGTGTAAATGTAACCTTTTGCTACTGCATTGCTTGTTATTGTAAATTGTCTAAACCTCAATAAACACCTTTTTGATTAAAAAAAAACATAGGTTCTAATATTTCCTCACTCCAAAGCTAGAAAAAAAAAAGTTATTATATAACACTTTGGGGTGTATTTATAAAAAAAAAAAAAATAGCATAGCAATTGGCCCAGTGAAAGTGCATATACATTTGTTCTGTGTGGATGGGGCAAAAAACAAGTGTTAATAGGCTTTTTCTTGTCACTGTCAAATGTTTCTCATCAATTTTAACCACTTCAATACCACGGGTGTCATATGATGTCCTTGGCTTTGAGCGGGTATATCTGAATGATGCCTGTAGTTACAGATATCATTCAGATATTGCCGGTTTCAGCCGGCGAATCTCTACACCATAGGAATGATCATAGCGGCCGTTCCACCGCTTGATCGTTCCTATGGGAGGTGAGAGGGGACATCCCCCCCCTCCCGCCGCCCTCCGGTGCTTGCTCCGACTCACGATCGGTGAGGCGGAGAGTGGATCCGCCGGCGCCGGATGTAGATCATAGAGATTTTCGGCGGACCAGATGGTCCCCGGAGTCTCTATGATTGTTGGAGGCCGGGCGCGATGTTATGACGTCACGCCCGGCCTCTCCATTAAAAAAAACGGCGCCGCTTCGGCTGGGAAGCAGCGATTGTTTTTTTTTTTTTTTTTTATTTCAGGCTTCCCAGCCTAGTGGTGAGATATGGGGTCTTATTGACCTCATATCTCACTATTAAGAGCACCTGACATGTCATATTGCTATTACAAGGGATGTTTACATTCCTTGTAATAGGAATAAAAGTGATCAATTTTTTTTTTCAAAAAAGTGTCAAAATAAAAAAATAAAATATAATTAACAATAAAAAAAAAAAAAAAATTTTAAAGCGCCGCTGTCCTCGTGTGCTCGCACGCAGAAGCGAACGCATACGTAAGTCCCGCCCACATATGAAAACGGTGTTCAAACCATACATGTGAGGTATCGCCGCGAACGTTGGAGCGAGAGCAATAATTTTGGCCCTAGACCTCCTCTGTAACTCAAAACATGTAACCAATAAAATAATTTCAAGCGTCGCCTATGGGGATTTTTAAGTACCGAACATTGGCGCCATTCCACGAGCGTGTGCAATTTTGAAGCGTGACATGTTAGGTATCTATTTACTTGGTGTAACTTAATCTTTCACAAAATGCAAAAACATTGGGCTAAATTTACTGTTTTGTTTTTTTTTTAAACACAAAACAGTTTTTTTCCCCAAAAAAACGCGTTCGAAAAAATTCCTGCGCAAATACTGTGTGAGATAAAAAGTTGCAACAACCGCCATTGTATTCTCTAGGATCTTTGCTAAAAAACATATATAATGTTTGGGGGTTCTGTAATTTTCTAGCAAAAAAATGATGATTTTTACATGTAGGAGCAAAGTGTCAGAATTGGCCCAGTATTCAAGCGGTTAAAGGGAACATACCCAATTTGGCCACTAGATGGCATTAAGTATCATGGGAATTTTCTATGATACTTAGTTCTACCTAATGACCAGATGTAGAATTTTCCCTTTTAAATCAATGAAAAACATGCATCCAGCATTGGAAATAGCCTAAAAACATTTGTTTCATGCCTGTAAGAATGAATGCACATGCACCTTCACTGTGAATTGCTATTCACAGTGAGGTTTTCTTTTTCAGTCTGTTTCCTGTTAGGCAGATTCCCTTTACTTGCTTTCCCAGAGACACAGAGGGAAGTAAAGAGAGACCTCTCCAAAGCAAGAATATATGCCCTCTTAGACAATTTTCACCAGAACAGGTTTTCCCATTGGAAGATTTTTGTTATTACTTTCTATTCCTGTGACACACAAATGTTAGATTTTCCATTCTGTACCGGAAACAGTGGTCACCATTACCAAGGTGAGGGTGACTCTCCCCAGCAGGGGACACAAACAGCAATTAAAAGCAGACAAAGAATCTAATTCTTCCACATTCTATCCGAAAATCAATAAAAAAAAAAATTGCTTTGCATACACCTTAACAAATATGAAAAATATTCCTTAACAAGATCATTTACTTTGCAAACATTTATTTTACATTTATTTCTAAATCATAATGGAAAAGACTACACATTTCAACTTAGCTCTGAAAAAAAATATGAAAAAAAAAAACATTTAAAAATTGTGATAGTAGCAAAATGATTTTAGATAGAGAGAACACTGTTCCATGTGTCAGAACATGCAAGCATATTCCTATCTATAGTATTAAATGTCCAAGAAACCAGACACTTCAGTCATTAGTTGAGTCAACAATTTCATACAGTGAGCAGCAAATAAAGCAGATTGGACAATTTCCCAGCCACATCAAATATTCCTCTGGTATCTGCAAACGGCATGAGCGCCAAACAGAAAATACTCTTCAGTTACATGCAGTTAAAAATTAAAGATGAAATCAGTTACACAATTTAGAATTCCGGCCAAAAAATGTGCAAGGCAAGCTGTGGCTTAAGAAGAGAAAAAAAAAAGGAAATCAATATCGCACATATCAAGCTGTATCGTTCAGGCAACAGTGAGATTTGAAGACGTCTCTGTTGTGTCAAGGGAAGTGTTCACAATTGTTGTCCAGCTTCCTACATTAGCTGTACAAATGGAATCATTACAAAAGTTCCTTTGAGGCAAGCAAAGGCATGTGTCTTTTATTAGAAAGAGAAAAGACAGTGCTTAATAATTCTATAATGCTATTCTGCTAGAAACGAAAGACATCCCAGGATTTGTATGGGTGAATAGGATTTTTTTCAATGTAAATGAAAAACAAATAATAATCATAATGAACAGCCGAGCAGAGAAGAGGAAAAAGTCACTGTTGGTGAAACGTCCCTTTCATTTTCATATTGGCCTCCTACCTATATTCATTCAGATAAGCTATTAACTAAAGATAAAAAAGAGCTCAATGAGCTGTATGCTACGGAGCAAGTAAAAAGTCTAATCAAACCAATGGGCAGAGCTCTGTGGGGGATAGGCTTCATGTTTAGGAATTTGTTCCAAAGGCAGAGCAGATATTATATTGTGACATGTTATATAAAAGCTTTAGACTTTTTAAACAGTGTAAATAAAAGCTTAAAATATGGGAAAATCAGCGCAAACAAATAAAACGTAGGTAAATGCAAGCAGAACACTTTAGGTAATCACATATGCCTAAAACGTATGGTAAAAGATGGGGTAAGTGCAGCGCAATCAATAATGGTAAAACTATAACATATATAAAAGTCCAATGCATATCCAGGATGTAAAACTATCAGATGTCTTTGTGGCAAAGGAATGATGCAGTGGCTCCAAAGATGTAGTCGGTCACATTAAACATCTCCCAAATAAACAAAATTGCGCTTACCAGAATCTGTGGACCTCTGTAAAACAGAAGGTCAAACTCGTATGTGACCCCACAGGGATGATGGTAATTCCTGGTGTAATCCCCAGAATCCTCAATGGAGCCTAATGGTTCTGCCATCCAGCAGGGAAATACCAGGGGTAGAAACGTCCAGGTCAGCAAAGATGAATGTAGGAGGAATGAAGACCGCTCCAATGCATATATAAAAATAAGGACACGATCTAAGAGCACTTCATAAATTTATTTAAAAGTCACCCCTCGCTGACGAAGTCTAGTTAGGACGTAACACCATGTACGGGGGGAGGAGCTTCCACACGGACGTCACCTGCTGCCACACTCTGTCTCTCTGATGTGCATCTCATTTGGGATCGCATCTTTGTCCATTTAATCTTTTACAGTTTGCGCTTGTGAGCGCTGTAGCTCTATTTTATACAGTGACTTTTAAATAAATTTATGGAGTGCTCTTAGTTCCTGTCCTTATTTTTATATATGCATTGGAGCGGTCTTCATTCCTCCCACATTCATCTTTGCTGACCTGGACGTTCCTATCCCTGGTATTTCCTTGCTGGATGGCCGAACCATTAGGCTCCATTGAGGATTCTGGAGATTACACCAGGAATTACCATCATCCCTGTGGGAACACATGCAAGTTTGACCTTCTGTTTTACAGAGGTCCACAGATTCTGGTAAGCGCAATTTTTTTTATTTGGGAGATGTTTAATGTGACCAATTACATCTTTGGAGCCATTGCATTATTCCTTTGCCACAAAGACATCTGATAGTCTTACATCCTGGATATGCATTGGACTTTTATATATGTTATAATTTTATCATAATTGATTGCGCTGCACTTACCCCATCTTTTGCTAAATAAAAGCTTAGAATATGGCTTTGGCCTTAATTTGCAATTAACTAGTAGACACAGCAACATATAACCTGTATTAAGGCCTGTGTTGACAGGCTTTGGGCTTTTGTTAATGGCATTGGCTTGACATCCGTTTCAGATGCTTCTAAGATCATTCAGATAGTTGCATTTGACCTGCAATGGATCTCCTCCTGACCTGCATTTCACTTGTTTCAGGTGGGTTTTTCATTCCCGTACACTTGTATGGTAGTGCAAAACTCTTTTGAAGCAATCAAGAACCCATCAAAACAGGCCCTTATTGATTTGCACTTAGGGTCTTTAATCACTAGAAGTACACTTGTAGTGTTCTACAAATGTGCAAAATCTATGAACTGCAATGTAAAGCAAGTCCTTTGGAGTACAATAAGGAATTAGCTAATATGACAGCCTACTGCATCTGATTGTAAAATTTAAAACAGTAGGTACCTTTTACACATATCTACACATACAATACACAGAAAACCAACCCCAAACATAGTTAATAATTTATTTTATATAAATATATATATATATATATATATATATATATATATATATATATATATATATATATATATATACTTTTAATGTTGATTTACTAGAGGTTAAGAATAATTCAGCTCTACTCAGGAGAGGAACGAGTTAATCATTAATAAGATTAGACTTTTCACATAATATTTCCAAATAATTTATGTCATGCGGAAAAAAAACACAAATGAAGGGGAGGGTAACATCCCCCCAGTTGTGCCTAACCAGCGATGACTTTATGAAACTGACTTCCGATGCTCCTTAATAACCCTCTTCTGTATTGTAATAGTGTCACACTTAGTTATAGTTAATTCTTGTACATATTTTCTGGATTTCCAATTGAAATTGCAGACTGGGAACTATTTAAATCAAGAAGCCATGCAAAGAATAATCTGGGCTGCTTCTGACACAGCTGCAAGTCAGAAACATAAAGAGGTCATCTGGACAATAGTAATTAAGGTGACACCATGCTTATTCAGCTACATGCAAAATGGAGACGTTTCCAGAACTGCTGATATAGATCAGTACTCGTGTAAGGCAAGATCCACCCAAAAGCACCCTCGAGGCTTGCAAAGAATGTCTTCAAGCTTTTCAAGCTTCCTTAGATAGTGAGGAAAAAAAAGATTTGGATTGTACAGCACTTAGAGGGAATTTAGCTTTCAACCACTAATAGTAAGGCCTTTGTAAGGAATCAAGCAAATTTCCCTTTCCGAAAGACCTCAAGTAAAGATATAGAGCACTAAAATATTTTAATGTGTTCCAGATCTGCTTTAATTAACTCAAATTGACATGGACAGCAAATGCAAATGACTTCATTTTCTTAAAGACTTGCTCTTGAATATTACATTTAAAAAAATAAACAAATGTTTAAATCAAATGATGTTTCCAAGCAGCAAACATTTTTCTAGTTTAGAAATGGTTACAGCCCATATATAATATGCAACAGCATCAATTCTCTAAAACACAAATATGTATTATTTTATTACTGTAAAAATAGTGTTTTTAATTTATTAAAGGGTTTATCAAATGATTGTACCACATGCATATTATACATTTTTATAGTATTTTGCATGAAAAAGACAATTCACAATTATTATTAAAAAGGTAAACACTCGCTATTGAGGATAACAGTAAATACAGCAATTTAAAATAGAGAAAAAAATAACTATGAGTAATAGTTGTAAGCACTCCCTCCTCTCCCCTGCAGCACAGGAGAGCTGGATCACATGATCGGACCGGAGCAGACTTAAAATAGGTATCTATACAGATCTTTTTTTATGTAGGTTAGTAAGTATAGGAGTTAGGAGGGGGAGGGGACAGTTTTAAGACTTATTAGTTTAAGCCTGGAATTCAACTTTAAATAATAAAAATAATAAGACAAAATAATGAATATGGCTTAGTTTATTGATCCATATTCATATAAACAATGTTAAATAATGTCATCAGTTTATTATCCTTAGATCATCTATTATGCCCCGTACACACGGTCGGATTTTGTTCGGACATTCCGACAACAAAATCCTAGTATTTTTTCCTTAAGAATGTTGGCTCAAACTTGTCTTGCTTACACACGGTCACATAAAGTTGTCGGAAAATCCAATCGTTCTAAACGCGGTGACGTAAAACACGTACGTCGGGACTATAAACGGGGCAGTGGCCAATAGCTTTCATCTCTTTATTTATTCTGAGCATGCGTGGCACTTTGTCCGTCGGATTTGTGTACACACGATTGGAATTTCCGACAACGGATTTTGTTGTCGGAAAATTTTATATCCTGCTCTCAAACTTTGTGTGTCGGAAAATCCCATGGAAAATGTGTGATGGAGCCTACATACGGTCGGAATTTCCGACAACAAGGTCCTATCACACATTTTCCGTCTGAAAATCCGACCGTGTGTACGGGGCATAAGACATATTGGGGTAGATTTACAAAAAGTCAATTAGGCTGATCACTTTTTCCCAGAGCTTAGTGAATGTGGTGAAATTCACTTTGCAAACAATATTTCATCATGCGCAAGACATGGGAAAAAAGCATTTTTTTCCTGCTCATGATTAGATGATGGAAGTCAGCAGAGCTTCACCTCATTTACTAAGCTTTGGCCTAAATTCTCTCCTCAAAGTGCAACTCTCTTGCAAGGGGAACAGTCTATTTGCCTTTAGCAAAATTGGTGGAAAAGCTTTCACAATATCTATATTTTTCGTTTAGCCAATTTGGGCTTCTCCAGGTTGAAGAGTAATACTTGCAAGCAAAGTCAGATTTTGAAGTAAACAAATTTCAAGACGTAGCTTGTCAACATTCTCCATATCTCTAAAAAAAAATAAGGAACCAAAAATAGAGGGAGGTGCTTGTTCTCAGTTCATATTTTAAATGTGACTGGCCACTTTGTGCATATCAAACAGATATTCTCATTTTTATTCTTAGGCAAGTTAACTTCCAAAAGCTTCTCTCAGATCTACCTTCTTCATATTACTTCATACCACCATATACTTCCAGTGAAAATGGAAGAAATCCATAATCTGTGAACAAGCTCTGCTTTATCTATGCCAGACATCAAAGGACTTTTCACTCGGCTTGTGGCGCAAACCCTCTGGAGCATTTGACTGCCATGTCCGACTGCTCCTTTAGCCCTTATTCTCTGAACACAATAACTTTTTGCTCCTGTTATTATGTCCTCTCTCTCCTAGTGCTTAGTCATCTCTGCAAAGATATTACAGAAGGCAAAGATGTCAACCTAGAAACTTGTTTTATTTCCTTACAAGACATCAGCTAGAAAGAATGCATGCTGTGGTGTTATCTTATGCCGCTTTCAAGATAAAGACCCATGTCTTTCAAATAAATTGACAATTTCAGAGTTCATGTCTACATTCTGTTTATACAGAGATATAATCTCTTCTGCAGTCCCACATAGAAGGGAATAATTACATTACACTACCTATGGATCTCTGTGGATCAAGGCTACAAATAGGATAGCATTTCACTCACTACTATTAGCAATTATCCCAACACCAAAGACTCGTAGCAGCTGCTCTGTTTCAATTTAACACCAGTGTCCCCTGGCATGCCCTGGACATCACATTATTTAGCAGGCACCACATGTCCTAAATTCTGCAGCCTGACTTTTCTTTCCTATGAAAAAAATTAATTATGCCATGATTACAAAACCCTTTATAAATAGCTACAGTACTAGTAGATATCTGTACTTGACAAATTTCCTTTTCCATTATGTGTGTACTTTTTTAATCTTACTTAGAACTGTCATAAAAAGTGTATGGAAAGATGAGGTCATTTTTTACCATTTACATTGGCAGTGCTAAGGAACTGTAATTGAGGGTACTGCAATGGTTAAATGCGGTAGTTTGCCTCTATCTCCCCCCCCCTTCCCTCAAGTCACTGAAATGTTGTAAAATGCTTTGCACAACTTAGAGAACCCATTGGCTATAACTTCCACAACTAATGCCTCTTCCTAACACAACATATATATATATATATATATATATATATATATATATATATATATATATATATATATATATATATATATATATATATATGTAGGAAGGCCAGTATGGTGGCCTGAATTTATGGGAGGAGCCCGGGGGGGTACTTAAGCAGCCCGCTCACCTGTGGTGCTTGTCGGTTTCCTGTGCGCGATATACGTCACTAGGCCGACTATTCGATATACCAGCGTCCGCAAGTTCTTGCCTCGCAATTCCGTATTCGATACCGTTCTCAAAAACTTTCGAAGTCGGCGTTTTTCGTTCGTAGTTTGTACCACGCGGCTGGCTTGGCTGTCGCAGGTAAGGTCCCGTCGGACTTTTCGTTTTATATCAAGTCACTAAACCGTAATTTCAAAAAATTTTTCGTTTCACTCGCTTTTCATAAACTGCAATGTATATCGAATTTTTCGTTTCATGTCATGTCACTAAACCGTACTTTCAAATTTCGTTACTCGCATTTCACTATTGTAATATGTATCGCTCGTACTTTCGATATGTTACCATTTCGACAGCACCGCGACGCAGACGTCGCTCCATTTCTAGCATGTCGGTGTTAAAAGTATGCATCAGTAAACAGCCATAGCAAGTCGCAATTTGCAAGTTATCGGATCAAGTCAGTTCGATACCAATCATTTCTCATTTCTGAAACATTCTAGAACTCATTTCTGACATTTCAAATCATTTCAAACATTTCTCATTTCAGTCACCTACCGCGCTCCGATTCGAATCCAGTCGCATCAAAAAGATGCACCGATTCGTTCCGGTGTGCCCCAGTTATTTGGCCTCATTTCTATACATGCTCCAGAGTTACGTCATTGTCTGTCATTACTACCTCTGTCATGGTTATCATTTCATTCTCACGTATCACGTTCCGGCATGAATCCAGTCGCATGGTAATGCACCGATTCGTCTCGGCGTGCCCCAGGATTGGCCTCATTTCTATACATGCTCCAGAGTTACGTTTTCAGTCATTCATACCTCTGTCATGGTTATCATTTCATTTTTCACCTATCACGTTCCGACATGAATCCAGTCGCATGGCAATGCACCGATTCGTCTCGGCGTGCCCCAGGATTGGCCTCATTTCTATACATGCTCCAGAGTTACGTTTTCAGTCATTCATACCTCTGTCATGGTTATCATTTCATTTCCACCTATCACGTTCCGACATGAATCCAGTCGCATGGCAGTGCACCGATTCGTGTCGGCGTGCCCCAGGATTGGCCTCATTTCTATACATGCTCCAGAGTTACGTTTTCAGTCATTCATACCTCTGTCATGGTTATCATTTCATTTTCACCTATCACGTTCCGACATGAATCCAGTCGCATGGCAATGCACCGATTCGTCTCGGCGTGCCCCAGGATTGGCCTCATTTCTATACATGCTCCAGAGTTACGTTTTCAGTCATTTCATACCTCTGTCATGGTTATCATTTCATTTCCACCTATCACGTTCCGACATGAATCCAGTCGCATGACAATGCACCGATTCGTCTCGACGTGCCCCAGGACTGGCCTCATTTCTATACATGCTCCAGAGTTACGTTTATCAGTAATTCGTACCTTCTGTCATGGTTATCATTTCATTTCCACGTATCACGTTCACACATGAACCCAGTCGCATGGAAATGCACCGATTCATGGTGGCGTACCCCAGGGCTCGGCCTCATTTCTGATACATGCTTCAAAGTCCGGATCATAGCTAATCGCAGACATCGGGGGATGGATCCATGTCTCTGCCATGCAGCTTACTACCATTTCACTCCCACAACGCATCACCGTTCTGGAACCAGTCGCATCTGACATGCACCGATTCTTTACGGAATGCCTTGCTGGTACCAAACAGCATTTCATACCTATACCAGAGCTCGGATGGTTGCCAGTCGCAAACACGGCACAACCAATTCAAGCCTCGGTCTAATAATCATTTCTCTCATTTCATTTCATACGGTGCTCCGATTCAAATCCAGAAGCATCAAATAAGCACCAGATCGTCCCGGGTGCACCAATGTTTTCACTTGCCTCATTTCAATACATGCTCCAGAGCCCGGTTCTCGGTCGAATCAATGATGACGACCAGGCCGGACCTCTGTCATGGAGTCCATTCGTAATCAAGGCAAACATTTCGAATCATTTCATTGTTATACAAATCGTTGCTTCAAAAAACCAGTCAGCAATCCCTTCACGAATTGTCACCTTTTCGTTTTCTCAGGTCAGTCAAAGTTCAGTAGGTCCACCCTGCACCAGGTTGGACGATATCCCCCCAGGTAAAAAAAAAAAAAAAAAAAAAAAAAAAAGGGGAATGGGAGAATAAGTCGGGTAAGTATGACTCAGCGGATCAAAGAAAAAACTTGAAATTCATCTCACCCTTAATAGGTTACAGTCAACCAGGAGATAAAAGCTCAAGATAATCCTCACCAGAGCAACCATGTCTCAGACCGGCAGCGAAGACCTCGCGGCCCCTCTGTCACCTTCTCCGGTTTCAGAAAGCGGCAGCGTGCAATCTCTTAGGGGATGGACTATCCCCAAACTGACGGCAGAGCTCAGACGCAGAGGTGTCCCCTTCCCTGCCACAGCAAGGAAAGGCGAGCTTTTCAAACTCCTCTTTCCCCCACCAGCAGCAGGACCCAGTACCCAACAGGCATCCCTTCAGTCGATATCATCGGCCATTTCACAATTACACACGATGGTGTCATCTTTATCCACCTCAGTTGCAGACGTCCAAACCAGGGTTGCACTTCTGGAGGCCCGACCGGCCACGGCTGTCCCCGACCCAACGGCAACTCAAAGCTTGACACCTCTTCCTGCAGGTACCTCAGGCTCAAGCCACATTGTCTACCCCTCCCACCTGGTCCCAACCAGTATCAGGAAGGACATCTTGGACGGCAAGGACGTCAACCTGGCCTCTCTCCTCATTTCCGTGCATGATTTGGCAGAAAATAAAGCCTACTCCTGGGGCGACATATCAGTGGTCCTTAAATCTAAAGACCCCAGATTGAACCGCAAGCTAACAGTCTCAGAGTTTACACTGGCCTTTGGCATGCTCAGAGATGTCCTGTGCTCAGTCACCCCTAGCAGGCGGGAAGAGCTGGACTTGTATCTCCATACTGTGGTAGACTTAGGCCACAAGTACGGTGGTTTTGCCTTTTACGACTACCACCGTTCCTTTTCAGCCAAGGCCGCGGCCAGACTCATACAGTTCCAGATCACGACAGATTGGAGTCTCATGGACACAGAGCTCTTCTGCCGCCACTTTGCCGGCTTACGCTCACCTCTGTGTGCGATTTGCCAGTCTTCCACCCACACTGCCACCTGGTGCGCCAATACGGCAAACAGACGGCCTTTCGAGTTTCCCTCTACCTCAGGATCAGTACAGGCTCAGCCGATCCCTGAACCAACGCCTCAGGTGGACAAACTCGGACGCCCAGTCCGAACCGTGGGAGGGGCAGCCATCTGTAATAACTTTAATCAGGGGTCCTGCAACTTCAGCCAGTGCCGTCTACTTCATCTCTGCACCTTATGTCATAGAGCACACCCCAGGATTTTGTGTGAAGTCAAGCAACACAAGAAGGCGTGACTAAGCCGGATCAACCTCTTGTGGTTAGGATGGTATCTCACTTCACATCCCACCCCTTCCCTGGCCACCTTCCTTATCCAAGGCTTCACAGCAGGCTTTCACACCGGCCTCATTTCACTTCCCCACACTACCCACGAATGTGCCAATCTTCGTTCGGCAGCCATTGACGAACAAGCCATAGATCAGCTCTTACAGGCAGAGGTGGATCGAGGTTACGTGATAGGCCCTTTCAGTTGCCCCCCTTTCAACACATGGAGAGTCAGCCCTATTGGGCTTGTCAAGGGCAAGTTTTCAAATAAATTGCGTTTGGTGTACGACTTGTCTGCGCCTCATTCTTCCCACATACCCAGTCTCAATTCCCTGATCCCCTCCGAGGAGTTTTCCCTAAAATATTCTTCTGTGGACATGGCAATACAGGCGATCATCAAAGCAGGCACAGGCGCCTGGCTCTCCAAAGCCGACATCTCGGATGCCTTCAAACTCCTGCCCATCCACCCATCCCTTTGGTGCTGGCATGGCATCAAGTGGAAGGAAACATATTATTTTGCTACAAAGCTCACCTTCGGTTCGAAGAGTAGCCCGTGGCTCTTCGACACGTTCGCCCAGTCCCTCAGTTGGATACTATTACACAAGGGTCAATGCCATGAAGTCATCCATTATTTAGATGACTTCCTACTGATAGAACCACCCAGCAAGCCCCCAGGAGATCTCGACAAACTTAGGGTAATTTTTGGTAACCTCAATGTTCCTATTGCTGAGCACAAAGTCGATGGCCCAGCAAATAGCATCACTTTTCTCGGGGTCAGCTTGGATACCTGCGCAATGCAAGCCAGTCTCCCCCTCGACAAACTAACACGCATTAGGGCAGTCCTTCACGAGTTTACACACACCAAGGACTGTACCAAAAAACAGTTGCAGTCCCTCCTGGGTATGCTCAACTTCGCTATGCGAATTATTCCACAAGGCCGCACGTTTGTATCACGCCTACTCAGATTTCTGTCGAAAACTCAAGACCCTGATCAGATTTTGAATTTAGACTCCGCAGCCATAGCGGACCTATCCATGTGGGAGGAATTCTTGTCCGCCTGGAATGGCATATCGCTATTCATACCTATAGTTTCGGTCCATTCACCCCAGGTGGTTACGGACGCCGCAGCCTCCACAGGTTTCGCGGCAATTTTTGGCCATCATTGGTTTTCAGGACCATGGCCTCAACAGATACTGATCATACCCGGCTTTTCCCAAACATCTGCCCTCTTTGAGCTTTACCCCATAGTGGCAGCCGCACAACTCTGGGGCCACCACTGGACAGGACAAACTGTAGTCTTTAGCACCGACAACCAGGCCACGGCAGACATCATCAACAAAGGCAGGTCCAAGTCCCTAGCAGTCATGTCCTTCCTGCGCAGGTTGGTACAACTGTCTTTACAACATCAGTTCAATATACACTGTACATTTATTCCCGGCAGATACAACTCAGCCGCTGACGCACTGTCACGTTTCAATTATTCCTCCTTTTTCAAGCAGGTTCCCGATGCTGATCCGATGTCGGCCCCTATCCCTGTCTGGTCACAACTGACCCTGGACTAGTTCAACATTTACACGGAGCTACACAACTTATAAATCATTCCCTCTCCTACAACACACTTAAAGCCTACCAGACAGCGTGGAAGGCCTTTAACAAATTCCTCACGTCCTGCCGTAAAGGGCCAACAGGTATCAAGCAGGTACTGGCCTTCACTGCACACTGCCACACGCAGCTGGCCTTATCCTACAACACCATCCGGCTATACCTAGCCGGCATTCAACATTTTATGGCGCTTGAAGACCCCACGAAACCCTCACTATTCTCATCTCACGCTATACGAGCCGTTCTTAGGGGAATTCAGAAACACCAACCAGTCATCAGCACTAAGCGCTTGCCCATTACGGGACCCATCTTTAGGGACATGTCAACTATGCTGGCTACCTCGCCATTCGGTCTGCTCCGCAGCATCGTCTTACAAGCAGCGATATATCTAGCGTACTATGGGTTCTTGCGCCCTGGAGAATTCACCTCTAACAAATCCACAGACCCAGTACTATGCAGACGACACCTACTTAGATACCAAGACCACTTCATCCTGCACCTCGAGGTCTCTAAAACCCAGCAAACGGGCTCAGGAGCGAACATTCATCTATACAAAACCGACAACAGCTGGTGTCCAGTCGCCGTACTCAACCGGCTCCTGTCACTCCTGCCTGAACAACCAGACAGCAGTCCCCTTCTACCGTTCCCAGTTAAACCCTTAAACGCCTCTCAGTTTGTGGAACACATAAGAATACTTCTCCGCAATCTTCATCTTAACCCTAGTCAGTATTCCGGACACTCTTTCCGCATCGGAGCAGCCTCCGCGGCATCACGCCACGGAGTTCCAGACCACATCATTAAAAGACTGGGCAGGTGGAAGTCAGCCTGCTTCGCCCGGTATATCCCCAATCCACAAACAGAGATGGCACAGGCATTCTCCAAATTGGCTCAATAAGTAATTGAAATCAATAAAATCATAACCCTACCTGAATGTTTTTGCCCCCTTATTTTGGCATACCGGCCATTAGACCAAGGCACACTTTCAGGTCCATTTCATATGGTAAGTCCACACTTTCAGGTCTATTTCCGATGGTAAGTCCTATCTTTACTGTAAGTGGTATCCATGTACATACCGGACATAGGGCTCCAACCATAAGTAGGAAGGCCAGTATGGTGGCCTGAATTTATGGGAGGAGCCCGGGGGGGTACTTAAGCAGCCCGCTCACCTGTGGTGCTTGTCGGTTTCCTGTGCGCGATACCCACCCTCCCATCCCCATTTCACAGCATTTCTCAAAACTATTCATTTCATTCATTTCTCTTACAGAATAATCATTTCTTAAACCAGGGTATGCCCCCTTATTTTGGCATACCGGCCATTAGACCAAGGCACACTTTCAGGTCCATTTCATATGGTAAGTCCACACTTTCAGGTCTATTTCCGATGGTAAGTCCTATCTTTACTGTAAGTGGTATCCATGTACATACCGGACATAGGGCTCCAACCATAAATATATATATATATTATTTAAAATTGCCCAGCGTAGTTCTACTTATTTATTGTTATTTATTACAGGTACTGTATTTATATAGTGGTGACAATTTATGCAATGAATAACATATATTGTACATTCACATCAGTCCCTGCCCTCAAGAAACTTGCAATCTAAGGTTTGCACCTCAAAGGTATGCATACCCAGACTGGGGCCAATTTACACAAAAGCCAATTAACCTACCAGCATGTCTTTGGGGTTTGGAAAGATAACAGAGTACCTGCATAAAATCCACACAAGTACATGGAGAACTTGCAAACTCCATGCAGGTAATGTCATGGCTAGGATTCAAACCCTAGTGCTGCAAGGCTGTTCCTGGGTTCTATGGGGTGAATGGTAGAGAGCTTTAACCCACAGCCCAGCACTGGCATAGCAACCACAGGTTTTTCATAAGAACCTTCATGAGCATCCTATTTCTTATACTATCCTAGATTAGTTGCTAAGAAAAGCTTTTTTAAGCTTTTAATGCATCAGTAGCTCTTGAGTTTGCCTGCTCCCAGGTCCAGTGAACAATACTCTCCAAGTGGAAGTCACTGTCCAATGCTTATTTCATGTTTCTCTGTAAGTGTACACTAATCATAAGCCAAAACTGAGAAGTCATACCTCTTGGAGAGTTAATTTCACTAAAAAAATCTCTTGATTGGATTGATGGGTATAGGAACAGTATTGTTGCAACTGCTTTTGTTAATGGTAACCTGAGTATCTTCTTTGGACTAGGATATTGAGGTAAATTTTTGAACTTGGGATGCTGTTCTGATGATGGGCACCTTCTTAACAAAGGTTCGATGTAGGGTAAGTCACGCAAAACTGCCTCTGGCAACTTAAAATAAGAAGGACTCCTTACATTTAACACAAAAATGACACTAGCTTTAAAAGTTAGAGTGAATCGTTTTCAAACTAAGAAAGTTGTAAGGAAAGGAAAAATAGTGTAGTCAAGTAGTGCTATACAAAGCGATGTTTCCAAGTAACATGATAACAAAAGAAGATCATACTGGCAATCACATAGAAATTGATACTGAAATCTCAAATGGGAATTTAAAGCAAACTTTTATTTAAAATCCACACATCATAAAAACAATTGTTTCCAAAAACTCAACTGGTTTCATACAAGTTGACCTTTTTTATTTTTTCCCTGCCCAGTTGAATCCATTTCCATGACTGTAGCTATTGCTGTTTGCAGTCTTTTTGCAACATTTTATTAGTGTGTTTCATGGCCTTGAAGCTTATTGCAGGTGGAAAATGATTGCAAGATTTGTGATATATGTTTCTATAATGAATTGTATCCAAAATCTATATATCGATAAACACACGAGTATAATTTAAATAAGGCAAAGTCATACTTTTGTTTTCACTGTAGTGTTAAAATATCCAAACTATTCCTAATTTTTAAACTTTATAAAGAGTAAAAGATTTGAGAATCTTGAATGAAACACAACATTTTTTTTTTCTGTTCTTGGGTTTCTTTAAGCCATGTGAATACATTTAAGTACATTTGAATGTCAAGAGCATCTGTCCACTGAAAATGATATTATCAGTCAAGCTGAGAAACATAACACAATGAATACAAGTTCTCCTCTTAGATGTTCATATCCAAGCCCAGGAATCCATTAATCCCCCAGCTGATGATACTGTAGTTAAGCATGAGATCCTGAACGGAGGCGTTGCACGGCTTACATAAAACATATGAAACTTTAGTCTTGTGAAGTATGTCTACAGGCTACGCCAATCATGGCATTTCCAGAAGGGGACTTCCACCTTTGTATCACAGTGTAACAAATTTGAACAATTCATACTATTCCAAAATAAAAGTGATGCTGAAATGGATTATGGTGTACATCTTTTTTGGCAAACTCATCACATCAGATGACAGCAGAAATACTGAAGGTAGTTAGGCAGTCCATCCTAATTAATAGCCTGCTTTCTAAGAAATTCCATTCTTTAACCTAAATATTGATGTACTGATCCATCAAACTCACTCTGTGTTGTCTGCAACCTGATGATGCAGGAGAACCCTCTCACATGCACTAAGCCCAATTGAGAATACTTTTTCAGTGCTAAATAGTTTCTCACAACCAACAATCACAGTCAAACCTGCCTTAAAATTTAGAATTTAACTAATGATACAGGAGGCAGAGATAGAAGGTTAAATAGCACATGTTTCTGGAACTGCTGACCTTCCACTGATCCTACATTTATTCTGGTTACCTTACAAGAGATTGTAAATGAAATAAACTCCATCCATTGAGCACACTTGCTGTGTTTATAGGATAGCATTATTATCTTACTAATTGCTTTAACTTCTTTTTTGGAACTGCTTTCAATCCCTTCATGAACTGCTTTCAATCCCTTCATGAACTGCTTTCAATCCCTTTATGACCAGAGGTCTTTAATGCTGAGATTCCCAGATGATATTTAGCAGTGTCTACATGCATTGGTTAACTCAACAAGAACATTGTTATTGCTGTAGACATGATACTGATTGTTTGGGGAAAACCTGACAGGTTGGTTGTATATAAGACAGCTGGCCCATACATGGATCAAAATTTAGCTGTTTCCTGGCTGAATTTTAATCCATGTATGGCCGGTTTAATTTGCATTCCTATATCACTGATATAAAACTATTAAAAATAAATAAATGTTTTAATGTATTTAATATAGTTTTTTTTTTTTTTACTGCTGTAACCTGATAATAACAGCACATATGGCACTGCAGATAACCAATCATCCTGATGGTGGCAGTATTCACTTGAAGGTTGAAGGCGTTTTTATTTTTTTAACAAAGCCCCCTGCTTGCATTTGAAAATTGAGCACACTGCAAGCAGCAGGTGATACAGGAAGCTGAAAAACTTGCAGCAAATTAGTAAATAAAAATAGAAGCTAAGTTTTTGTGTGTTGAGAATCATTCAAAAAGACTGGTCTGCAAGAACGTCGAAGCCTGAAAAAAATTAGCTTGCTGCATTTTTGTACTGCACCACAATATTTATTTTATGCTGTGGTGTGCTGCAGTGCATTGTTGAGTTGCATTGAGGTACCACTGCTAATGAATAATGAATAGAATCACCACATACTTTGCCTTGCCAGGTGTTGCAGTAGTAATGCTCATGACATACTGCATGTTACTGAAACCACCTGTTGTGCACAGATCCTAAGAGGGAATCTGCTACACCTGCCCAGCTTCAAAATGGCAAGAAAATCACTAGTAAGAAAATACACACACCTTTTACAAATGATTTAATTTTAATTATTTATTAAAGTATTAAACTTGTTTTTTGCTATTAAACAAGTTTCCCAGGGATTTTACTTTGAGGATCATGCATAGTATTCAAATATACCAGCATCAAACAAAAACTACTATGCCTACCAAGCACATGACTGATTCACATTGCATGTGCTGCTTTACAATCCAAACAAGCCAAATTGAGCGTATTATCATTCCTCACACAGTCATTATGTCATTAAAACTATAAAACAGAAGCTTTGTCTAGAAGTGATTTACAATGAGAAATCTTAATGACAACCCTTCTATAACAACACACCCATTTCACAAAGTATTATTAAAAAGGCGTTGGGTAGACAATTGTGCCAATGCAGATTGTGCAGCAGTATCTGCCCTTTCACTTGCTACATTTAAAGTGAACCTATCCATCAGCAAACATCTAGTACTGATCGTAATGATGCACAATTCTAGCTGCACTAAAACAGATGTAATAGTAAAAAAGAAAACTTTGTTCTTCTTCTCTCCCTGCCTGCCCTTAGGTCACGGTCAATGCTTTCTGAGAGCTGGAAACAATGTGAGTAGAGCTCCTCCTTGCAGTTTTATTGAATCTTGAGAGAGAAGATTATATTAGCAACCCTAACTAGTGCTTCATTAAAATTTCCTGCCCCTCTTGGCCAAATTTCTACTGTTGCCCCCCTTCTAACCCAGTTCACTGGCTAGCCTTACTATTACAAAGTTACATAGTTACATAGTAGGTAAGGCTGAAAAAAGACAATAGTCCATCCAGTTCAACCTGTGTAGGTGTACGTGTGTCAGTGTCTATAATAATTTCCCATGTCCCTGTATGTTGTGTTTTTTAAGATGTACATCCAAGAGTCTTTTAAAAATATCCATACTCCCCGCAGCCACCACAAATTGTGGGAGAGAGTTCCACATCCTTATTGCCCTAATAGGGAAGAACCCCCTGCATAGTTTAAGGTTAAACTGCTTCTCCTCCGTCTCAATGTGTGGCCCCTTGTCCTCATACACTCCCTGGGACTGAATAGTTTTTTTTCCTATGCTGGGATCCCCATTGAGGTATTTGTAGATCGCTATTATGTCCCCCCTCAAGCGTCGCATCTCCATCGATAATATATTTAATATTTGCAGCCGGTCATCATAATTGAGGTCCTCCAGTCCTCTTTTGTTGCCCTTTTATTACATATTACTATTACACAGTTATGTATAGTTACATAGTTGATAAGGTTGAATAAAGACACTGATCCATCCAGTTCAACCTGCGTTCCATATCCCTGTACCATGCATTTGCTAAGAAAAACATCTAAAAGATATTTTTTTAACTTACCTACGCTCACTGCTGACACCACCAACTGTGGAAGGGAGTACCGCTTCAACTGTAAAGAACCTCTTATGCAGTTTAAGATTGAACCATTTCTCATCCAACCTCGTTGTATCTTCTTTAGAAACCAAAGATTTTAAAGTTTCCTCCCCATGCTAGAGTCTCCATTTAAGAATTTGTATATCGCTATCATATCCTCTCTTAAGTCCCTCTTCTCCAAGGAGAATATGTTTAATGTTTGTAGTCATTCCTCATAACTGAGGTCCTCCAGCCCCCTTAGCTTTGTTGCCTTTCTCTGAACTTTCTCCCATTCAAGTACATCCTTCCTGGGGATACATGATCAGAACTGGATAGTATATTCAAGATGCGGCTGAACCAGATCAGGCATCAGAAACACATAAGATACTTCAAGCCTGAAGTCAAAGAGGCTAAGACTGACCTCTTTTTACATTAGTACAACATCCTAAGGTATTAGTCTGATTCTAGTTATACCATATGATGTATGGTTGGCTGTGTGCCACCTCTAGCAGCCCAGCCACCCTAGGCCCCAGCCTACAGTGTTTTTACCCTGTTTCCCCGAAAATAAGACCTAGCGTGATTGTCGGTGATGGCTGCAATATAAGCCCTACCTCCCAAATAAACCCTAGTTAAAGTACTTGTAGGTCTTCTTTTCAGGGTAGGGCTTATTTTCGGAGAAACAGGGTAGGGCTTATTTGGGGGGTAGGGCTTATATTGCAGCCATCACCGACAATCACACTAGGTCTTATTTTCAGGGAAACAGGGTACTAATATTAGGTATACTGTACTATTATTATTTTTTTAAAGATCTGTTGCTGGCTTGTTAAGGAAAATACTTTTGTTGGATATCAGTGTCTGACAAGGTTTTATTTAATATATTTTTACATATCAGATTCTTCATTGCAGGGATGGTCAACACTATTCCTAAAGTCTGGTAAGTCATGCTGGCTTTTTCTATGTATTTGTACTTCTGGAAATTCTGTTTGAAACATTTCCTACCAGGAACCAGGCTATAAACATTTCATATTGGTTTTCTATGATGACATGCATGCTAGAATAAAAGGTTTTTGTCGCTGATCTCATAAGAAAATTATCAGGGGACATAAATATCAGTGTTAAATAGTTGTACAGTACAAAGTAATATTTACTCAATTGAACTAATCAAAAAAGAAGCCTAGCTGCCTTGTTAATTGAGTATCATGGGTGAACCCTGTCCTATTATTATTATTATTATTATTATACAAGATTTATATAGTGCCAACAGTTTACGCAGCACTTTACAACATGAATGTTGTATATGTTTAATTGTAAAATAAATACTTTATAAATACATATTACATGTTTTTTAAAAAAATAATAAACCATTATACAGTTAGACAGTGATATTAAACATAAAGAATATATCTCATAACATTGCCAATAATATGTTATGATAAAAGTCCTATACAGTAGGGATTTCACTTTAAAAGATGGAATTAAGTACTACTAATCCATTAGACGAGGGGAAGAATTGAACTCCCAGTCACTTCTTACCTCAGCATCAAATAGCACTGTCAGCTGTTTCAGTGATTCTTACCTTGCAGTACTTAGTGAAAGTGGATTTTACTGGGTTCACAACCTTTGCTGGCTGCTTATAATTAGCTGGAAGCTGGATTAAAAAAGGAGGCTGGTATACAGCAGTGAAAGGACTGAAAGCATGCCAAACCAAAACTTAACTGAGGCAAACTGTTATTCTAATAACCTGAATCCAATCCAATGAATCATTTCTTTCTGAACACTATAAAAATGGGAGCAAGGCAGAACAAGTTACACTGTTTATTGTGGTGATCAAGTTATTAGTCACTAATATGTTTAGGTGAACATTTGTGGAACACCGCAAACATTCTTTTTTCTTTCTCAATGGAGATGTATAGTACTGGCTTTCTTTAATGAAAATATGCCGCAAAGCTGAACAACTCAAACTGAAATGTATGAAAAAATGCAGAACCAAGGGTTACTTGCAATGAAAATTGCTAAAAAAGTGTAAATATTCAGAGATTTGGGCAGCTTGATTATTATCAGGTCTTGTTATTGACCAGCTTGAACCCCTTCTAATACCTGGAGTTTCCTATTGGTCACCATTGGTCATCCAAGCTATACAAAATAATAAGCGACCAATAGGAGGAGCCAAGCCTGAACATTTTCATACAGCTCCAGCTGCCTAAAACACTAGATCTACTAAGAAGTTCTGCATGTTTTTCCCATTGTCAATTTGAATTGCCCAGGGTTGTGTTACTTTAAGGGGAAATACCAATATATCTACCTGTTTTTGTTGTTATGATCTTTATTTATGAAATATTTAACATGGTATTAATGTTTTTGTTACCCCAACATTTCATATTCCTGATGTGTGTCTGCTGTAATATGTACTTCAATGAAAAAGTATCCTGTTCTCTTTGTATTGTTTCCTTTATGTGAAATCCCTGATTCTCTGTGTATTGTTTCCTGTATGTGAAATCCCTGGTGTTCCTGCCTGTCCCTCTGCTTTCCTGTTAAAAACTGATCACACTAGGCAGGAGAGCTCATTGTGGTTAGTTCCATAGCTGTGCTGGGAACTCAGCCTGCTCTCCTCCAATGACCAGACTTGTCCTGACAAGCGTCTCCCCCCCGCACAGCCTTTCACTGGGAAGATCAGTGTGCTGTTGCTTCTCCTCCCCCAGCTCTTATGCAGCTGAGAACAGAGGGAAGAAAGGCAATGTGATCACTTATAAAAAAGGGAAAAAAGGTATTTATAATGTTTCTTTTTTATATCTATACACAAATGGTTGCCTTTCATTTTAATTTTAAACTGAATGGGTTGCTTTACAAGGTGATTGTTTACAATCACTTTAAGTAAGATTTGCTTGTTAGCAATTAATATGTTCTTTAATAAGGGTATTTATTCTGGTACTAATTCTGTATAAATGTCTTTCAAATGAAGCCCATTAAGACATTACTTACAAAACAAGCCCCTTTAATAAAACATTGTATGAAGTTTAATACAAGCAACACACAGTTATGAAAATGATAGCTTTTATTTTAGGTATTGATTCTCATGTAACTATATTATGATGAAAATACCACAAATAGTTGTATTCTTTATGGTGGAAATTAATTTCCTGTTATTTTACTTCCTGGAGACTGAAGTACCGACAAACTAATAAAATAAGAGTATTCTGCAAACCCCTAAAACATTGCAAGTTCCACTTGATTGCTTGTGAAAAAAAAACCTACACCTGGTCTTGTATACTTTGCTGTTAGTGGGCTGGGCCAAGCACTGTGCTCTGTCTACCCTTCCCATTAAAACCCCTGTGCATTGGTATGCTCAAGATGTCTATGCAGGTTAATGTTATATGGGTTATATGTTATATGTTATAATGGAAATACTTTTGCCATGGTGCCACATAAACTGCTCCCACAAGAGAATGACAATGCTTGTCTGCATGATTAGTTTGCTGCAAGGACTGCTGGGAAAAGCAGTCCAGGAAATTGCAGTGATGTCACAGACAAAAACTGTTTCCCTGCTTGTAATACATTCCCGCAGACAAATCTTTTTGGGGGGAACAATGGCTTTGCATTAAGTGACCAACACTTTGAAATGGTAATGAAAATATTAAACCTAATTTTAATTTTTTTTTATTCAAAAGTTTCTGTTACTGCCCAGAGCCTATTAGCTGGGCTTTTTAAGCCCAGAAGTATAATTTTAAGAAAAATATTTCAGGCACTTTTTTTCAATTTTGTTTCAAGCATAACTGGATTTAAAATTAAAGCACAACCAATTCTGGGTAAAAAAAAAAAAAAAAAATCTATAACAGTTCTATTTGAAATTCATTGGTACTGTTCAGACTCTTATCTCTGGATCTCAAAGGTAATGTTGGTGCTTATGAAGGGACTATGAAAACGTCAATGCTTTTGCCTTAAGAAGGTTGCTTCTGATTTATTTATTGAGGATTGCTCTTAGGCACCTTGTAGCCCACCTAGCTCTATCCCTAAAGGAACATATGTATAGACTGGCAAGGTGAAGCTTTGTGGATGTCTTGTTATTTCAGCTGTCTTAATGGGTTTGCTGAGCAACAGTAGGCTATTGGGAAAATCCAAGCAAGAAATAATGCTACATAGAATATGCTATTTACTTGTGTGTTCTCAGAATTCACATGCACAAATCCCTCTGGGGGCATGAAAAGGGAATCAACAGCTCACTTAGCCTGCAGTCATCCATGTCCCCTCAATGTTTGATAATAATATTACTTAGTCATGAGTTTTCCAAGTGAGCACAATAATTGCAAAACACATCCTCATATGTTGATGCAATATACCCTTGAACTGATAACCTTGTATGAAGATATTCTTGCTCAAAAGTTTTCTTCAGAAAGACAGAGAGATCGAAATATGATATTTCAACTCTTCAAAGGATTTCAACTGATGAAAATCAGTTTTAATAAACTTTACTCACCACAATTGTTAATCAGTGACTTAATGTCAATAACACTGCTAATGAAAGCAGTTTCCACTTTGGTATCTCATGAGTACTGCTCCTGATCTTATTTTATATATATGTACTGTACATATATGTGTTGCTGTTAACTTATTTTTTAGCATTTTGTCATTCATATACCTATAGCTCAACTACGAGGTATTTCTTACAGCAGGACGCATAATGATCACCATACAGGAATCAGTAGAGACAGGAGATACAGCAATAAAAATCTCGCTACCTTCCCCACTCTAAAACGTTATTGTTGCTGCTTCCATGTTTATTGGAAAGTTTTCTGTTTGGCCCATCATCAGTCAAATGCAAGAGTAAGGACATCCTTTAAATGCAGAGTAAATGCAAATAAAATAGTTACCTTACAGTCCTGTTCACACCTTGTGCTTGCTTTGCTTCACTTCAAAAAGTATCCATACAAGTCTGTGAAAAAGTTTGCTTACAACACCTAAAGCTTTTGAGGGGCTTTTATTCAGCATTAGCTTCACTTGGTTTTGGAGATATTGAAGATATGAGATATCCCAGGATGCACTGGAAAACCAACAAGCGGACCAGAAAGACGTCATTAGCAGTCACTTTTGGGTTCATGTGTATATATATATTGTGGAAGTGTCTGGTGCAGATGTCTTATCATGTGTGTGGCATGGTGCAGCAGGAAGGTGAGCGGGTCCAGACTGGAGAGGAGCAACTAGCTGATGGCACACGTGGTGTGCATCAGGAGAATGCTAAGCAAAAGGTGAACAGGGACTGGAGAGTGAGGTCTGAGTGGCAGAAGATCAGCAGAGCTGGGGGACCAGAGCTGGAGAAACTAGCAGATGTCACGCCTGCAGTGCAGCATGGGAGCAATATACAGTAGCGGAAGGTGAGCAGAGACCAAAGAGGGAGGAGGATCTGCAAAGAACAGGATCAGCAGAGCTGGGGGTTACTACTGAGTGGGGCATCAGCAGAGTTGGGGGTACTACTGAGCACGGGATCTGCTGAACAAGGGTACTTATAAGCTGTGGATGTGCTAAACAGGGGTACTGATGAGCTGGGAATCTGCTGAGTGGGGGTATTACTGAGCTGAGATTCTACTAGGCCACTTTAAAACAAATAGAAAAACAACACACACAGGGCATTTGCCAAGCTTCATTAAAGCTTCAAAAAAGCATCACCGAAACATCGCCAAAGCATTACCGAAGCATCACAGAAGCATCAAGAAAGCACGTTATAGTGGTAGGTGCTTCAACATGTGTTAAAGTTGAAGCAGCTAAGGAGACATTGCCACAGCACCCTACAGTCACTGACAGTGATGCAGAGTGACATCATCACCACACACTCTATCATTAAAGACCATCCACTTCTGAAGAAGAAGACAACATGATCTGTCTGGAAACATCTAGAAAATGTTTTTTAAAAAGCAAAAAATATTGGGGATGTGGGAAAAGAGATCCCAAATATGGGCTTTAAGTATTTCCTTCTTCAATTACTTTTGTGTCTTTTCTGGGGAGCAGAAAAGACACAAAAGGGTTTCAAAACAAAATACTCCATATTACATGACAGGAAAAGGGAATAAAAAAAAGACCTGTAGTAAAAAGCATTTTATCATAAGTCATCTAAAAATAGTGGTAAGAAGGTAAGTAATTTATCTTCCTGTGCTTCCACATAACCACCAACCTGAAGTATATTGCTGGAGATCTTTCTCTCAGAAACAGCTGATAAAACAAGTTCTTCATAAAATACTACAACTAATCTGTATGTTTAAGGTGGATATTCTCAGAGATATATTCTTGAAAAAAAAACAAAAACTGTCTATTACAGAAATAGTGCTACACTCCAGTATGCTATTGCTACAAGGATTATAGTTACAATGTTGTTTTATAATGAGTACAAGAAAAATTTAATTGATCTCATTTATTACATCAGTTGCATTAGGACATATAAATTAATGTTTTAGTACATAAATGGGTTAATAGGAAGATTAAAAATGTCTTCTTTATAAAATTTCAAATGTGATGTATTTCCATGTAAGATGGAGATAATCACCCACAAAACAATGGAATGTCACATTAATAAAGCTTCTTTGAATGATTTTTAGAGCTTCACGAATACCTTTGCTAATTTTAACAGCACCCCAGGAGCCTCTGCAGGAGCCTCTGCACATGGTTGTTGTATATGGGGGGGGGGGGGGGGGGGGTTCTCCTCACAATACTAATCTTGGATAGGTGAGATCACTAAAGCCTCTACAAACCATGGACAGATGTGGGAAATAGTTGTCACAACTCAGATTTCCTTTTGCCCTTGTAGCCTTGGTAGAGCTGTACCCTGTCACTCACCAGACTTCATCTGCTGCTAGTAACTTAGAAGAAGCAAAAGAAATTAGGTCCTACTTACGGTATCTCAAAAAGTGAAGAACCTTTATTGGTATAGTAACCATATGCAAAGGTGAGCAAAAGTTGCCAATACTCAGATCTGAGGAAGTTGTACCCTCTAACCCCTATAGTGCAGCTGCTGCTAGTAATTTAGAAGAAAAAGGAATGATGACACAAACAAAAGTTCTAGGGTGCATACCCATAATGGTCATATTTTGTACCTTTATATGGTGGGAAAATCATGATACTTTTCATCTATGACAAAATAAATTGGACATTGTGTAGCATCTAGAATGCATTTCAGCAAGTCTGCAGGTGCAACTCGAGATATGTTTTCAAGCAAAGCACAATAAATAGAAACATAAAAGTGGAAAATAACAGAACAGAATATGTCACATTTACTACTAGGAAGAACCGTGGAAGTCTTTGTGCACCAACCTTCTCATTCTCTCATCATTGCAGCACTGTGTGTGGCTGTCCATAAATAGTTACTTAAGAAATACATTTCTCCATCTCTAGTTATAATTATGTGCAGGAAAATTATGCCTACCTTCTAATCAATGTAACATGTTTGACCAGATTTATCTGCAATAATTTTCTATTTCTGTTTAATGCCTTTCAAGCTTACTCGGAATAAGCACACAAATTATGCAGTAAACGCTGTCTTGTTAAAGTTTTGTACAAAGGAACATTTTAAAGCACTACATTATGCATGCAGCAAAATATTGCTGGATGGAAAATCAGCTACATAAACACTACTTGGCTCATTATAGCATTAGGCTTTGCACGCTCAAAGTAAAATCTGATGCATTTAACTGTCTCATTCTTAATCACCCCATGAAACTGATTGAAGACAACAAAGCTAATAACACTAACTGTGAACAGAAACTTTGTTTAATTACTCCAAGTTTAATTAGTAGGTATTAAAATAACGGGATGGAGTCAGCCATTGTGTTCATTTACATTTCTTAGGTTTTAAGAATGTGAATAAATACCCTAATAATTCGGCTTATAGATGTATGCGGTCCTGTTTTGCTAAACTTAATGCATTATTGAAAGAATCATTAATTTAGGTTAGTCTGTGGTCTACAGATGCATTAGAGTATATTCTTGTCAATTCTGTTGATATTCTTGTGTTTTTATGGAACAACAATATATTTGAAGTTGATTTGCTAGAGCACCAAAAAGCTCTTTTCAAGATACAGTATAAGCGAGATGATAAAAGCTGAAATTACTGGTAATTTCAGAACGTATTTTAATTTAGTTCAGTAGTTAGTCTATGAGCGTTAGTCATCCTAAAATGCCTTTAAAAGGGGTTTTCTTTCACAGATCCCTATAATTTGCTTCCTAAAATGCCTTTAAAAGGGGCTTTCTTTCACAGATCCCTATAATTTGCTTTTGTTTGAAAACTGTCATGAACATTGATCATGTTGGTTGTTGTTTGATAAATATGACTAAAGTAATGACACACTTTGATAAAAAGACACTGATTTTCTAAATGATGGCTTGTCTTTTATAGTTATTCAATATACAGTCTATTTGCAGTTTACATTTAACAGTGGTTATGTAGTTACCAACATTTTTAGTAAACCTATATACTGTTATGTTTTCCATTATTTAGCACGCTTGATGGCATTGCCTCTTTTGTGATGACCATTATAGCCATTATTCCCCTAAAGAGAATTTGTCACCAATGGGCATTTGGAATAATCTTGTGTGTCTTATTTTCTCTTCCTCTCTTAGGGATGGGCAAACAGTTTGGCCCGAGCATAAGTTCAGGCCGAACTTTGGTTGTTTGGAACACCAAACAATATGCAGTGATCGGAGCAAATTCGAAAGCCGCCGGAACACCGTTAAAGTATATGGGACATTAACATGACACAAAATCAAAAGTGTTCATTTTAAAGGCTTGTATGCAAGTTATTGTCATAAAAAGTTTTTGGGGTCCCGGGTCCTGCCCCAGGGGACATGTATCAATGCAAAAAAAAGTTTTAAAAACGGCCGTTTTTTTCAGGAGCAGTGATTTTAATAATGCTTAAAGTGAAACAATAAACGTGAAATATTCCTTTAAATTTCATACCTGGGGGGTGTCTATAGTATGCCTATAAAGTGGCGCATTTTTCCTGTGTTTAGAACAGTCCCTGCACAAAATGACATTTCTAAAGGAAAAAAGGTCATTTAAAAGTACTCGTGGCTATAATGAATTGTCTATGGGAGAAATCAAAAGTGCTAATTTTAAAGGTTAATGTGCATGGTATTGTCATAAAAAGTGTTTGGGGACCTGTGTCCTGCCCCAGGAGACATGTATCAATGCAAAAAAAAGTTTTAAAAATGGCAGTTTTTTTCGGGAGCAGTGATTTTAATAATGCTTAAAGTGAAACAATAAAAGTGAAATTATCCTTTAAATTTTGTACCTGGGGGTGTCTATAGTATGCCTGTAAATTGGTGCATTTTTCCCGTGTTTAGAACAGTCCCTGCACAAAATGACATTTCTAAAGGAAAAAAAGTCATTTAAAAGTACTCGCGGCTATAATGAATTGTCGGTCCCGGCAATACAGATAAAAGTTATTGAAAAAAATGGCATGGGATCCCCCTCCCAGTCCATTACCAGGCCCTTTGGGTCTGGTATGAATATAAGGGGAACCCCAAACGAAAATTTAAAAAAAAAATTGCGTGGGGGTCCCCCCTAATTCCACACCAGGCCCTTCAGGTCTGGTATGGATGCTAAGGGGAACCCTTCCCCCATTAAAAAAAAAAAAGGCTTAGGGGTCCCCTTCAAAATCCATACCAGACCCCGGCGGCATGCAGGGTTTTTTTTTTCGGTCCATCGGCGGAGCGAGAAGAAAATGAATGTACTTCGTGGGACATTTTTATTTCTTATTTTTTAATAAAGGACTTGTTCTAAAGTGTGTCTTGTGGGTTTTGTACCCATTACCATTTCAAACAGGGGGGCTGGGATCTGGGGGTCCCCTTGTTAAAGGGGGCGTCATGTAGATCTCATGAACAGGTGTTATCGTTGTCCTCCGTACTGTGCAAGCGTTGCGCCTGTGCAGTATAGGGTGGACACTATCAGATGGGGGACATTTCTCGACAGCGGGTACCGACAATTCATTATAGCCGCAAGTACTTTTAAATGACTTTTTTTCCTTTAGAAATGTCATTTTGTGCAGGGACTGTTCTAAACACGGAAAAAATGTGCCAATTTACATACTATAGACACCCCTGAGGTACGAAATTTAAAGGATAATTTCACTTTTATTGTTTCACTCTAAGCATTAATAAAATCACTGCTCCCGAAAAAATGGCCATTTTTAAAACTTTTTTTTTCTTTTTCAATTTGGCATTGATACATGTCTCCTGGGGCAGGACCCAGGTCCCCAAACACTTTTTATGACAATACCATGCATATAAGCCTTTAAAATTATCACTTTTGATTTTTCCCATAGACAATTCATTATAGCCGTGAGTACTTTTAACCACTTGCCTACCAGGCACTAACACCCCCTTCCTGCCCAAGCCATTTTTCAGCTTTCAGTGCTGTCGCACTTTGAATGACAATTGCGCGGTCATGGTACACTTTACCCAAACAAATTTTTTATCATTTTTTTATCACAAATGGAGCTTTCTTTTAGTGGTATTTAATCACTGCAGGGTTTTTTATTTTTTACAAAAAAAAAAGACCAAAAATTTTGAAAGAAAAATGTTTTTTCCTTTTTTTCTGTCAGTAAATTTTGTAACTAAGTAATTTTTCACCTTCACTGATGTGCGCTGATGAGGCGGCACCGATGGGCACTGATGGGCTGAACTGGTGGGCATTGATGAGGTGGAACTTATGGGCACCGATGAGGTGGCACTGATGAGGAGGCACTAATATGCTGCACTTATGAGCACTGATAGGTGACACTGATTAGCACTGATAGGCGGCACTGATGGGCACTGTTAGGTGGCACTGATGGGCACTAATAGGCGGCACTGGTGGGCACTGATAGGCAGCAGTGGTGGGCATTGATAGGCAGAGCTGGTGGGCACGGATAGGCGGCACAGATAGGTGGCACAAATAGGCAGTACAGATGGGCATTGATGGGTGGCACTGATGGACGACACTGATGGGCATTGATGGACAGCAGTGATGGGCATTGATAGGCATCACTGATAGGCAGCACTGACTGACATGGCTAATGGGCACTGATTGGTGGCACTTTTGGGCAGCGGTGGGCACTGATTGCTGCCACTGGTGGGCACTGTATGCTGGTATTGGTGGGCAATGGTGGGCACTGTATTGTGACACTGTATTTCTTTATTGTAATTAGGGCACTGATGATCAGTGCCCTAATTACATTCCTACATCTACCCCTGTGAGGAGATGCCATGGATTGGCTCTTCTCTCCTCACACTCTGTCAGTGTGAGGCGAGGAGAGACGATTACCGGCATCTCCGTGTTTACATGTGACAGGCTGTGATTGGACACAGCCGATCACATGGTTAAAGAGCCACGGATGTGGCTTTTAACACAGATCAGGGTCGCGCCATGTCCTAGTAACAAGGCGCGGCCGCTAAAGCCACGCTGCACGCCCCCCGCGGGAATGCAAGAGTGGCCATTCTGGGATGCTGTCATATGACGGTGTCCCAGAACAAGAGCCGCACCGCCCTGCCGTCATTTGACAGTGGGCGGGCGGCAACCAGTTAAATTACTATCACATGTTTATCACATGTCGGCAGCCTTAAACTGGACCAGGCCACCACTGCATGAAGGTGGGAGGCCAGGTAATATTTGTAAATGTTCGGAGCTCCTAGTCCTCCACGGCTTCTGGGGGAGAATATCATGAGCTTGCCACTCTATGTGCCCCGTCCTTCCAAATAAAGTTAAGAAACCATTGTTTAATCAGTTTTAATTGGACCATAGGAATAGGGATAGGCAGGGTTTCATAAAAATACAGTAGTTTTGGCATAACTGATATTTTCAACACATTAATCCTACCGATCCAGGATATTGGGAGGGGATTCCATCGAGACAGCATGGCCTTGATGTCCTTGAACAGGGGTATATAATTGGATGAATATAGGGATGAGTATGGTGGTGTGATTTGTACACCCAGGTACTTGAGAGATGAGGTGCACCAGCGATAGAGTTTTGGAGTGATAGAAGGTTTGCAGGTGGTATATGTAGCGGTAGGGCTTCTGTTTTAGACGTGATAATTTTGTATCCAGATAGAGAGCTAAACTGGGATAGGAGAGCATGCAGGGACGGGAGGGATATATGTAGGTTGGTAAGAGTCAGAAGTACATCGTCCACAAATAGAGATAGTTTAAAATCCCTGTGACGCATAGGGACCCCTTATCTTATAGCCTCTGCTAGTGGTTCTAGGCATAGGATGAAAAGAAGTGGGGAGAGAGGACAACCCTGTCTAGTGCCATTAGACATTGGAAAGGATCGGGATGTGAAAGAAGCCATTTGGACTTGGGATGAGGGGTTGGAGTAGAGGGTTTTTAGGGCCGAGATGAAGGGACCGTGGAAACCAAATTTTATAAAGGTGGCAAACATGTAGGGCCAACTTAATCTATCAAATGCCTTTTGGGCGTTGAGGCTGAGGATAAAAGCAGGTCTATGTACTCTATTCAACATATCAATGAGGCCAATACTGCACCTGATATTGTCACCCGCATGTCTAGTGGGGACAAAGCCCACTTGGTCTTTATCAATCACTTTTGTCAAAAATTGGGAAAGACGGTTAACCAAAGTTTTTGTAAATAGCTTATAATCTGAGTTTAAAAGTGCTATCGGCCTGTAGCTATCTGGAAGCGACGGATCTTTGTCCGGTTAGGTATAACTGTGATATAAGAGTGTAAGAACTGCTGATTGGGGGACTCGCCCAGAAGAAGAGAGTTATATAAGGATACTGGATGAGTTGATAGAATTGGGAGAAATGTATTGTAGTAGGAGTATGGTGTGCTCTTAACAGTATTGGCTAGTTCCTCCACGGTAATGGGGGCGTTCAGTGCATGCACATCCGACCTGGTAAGTTTAGGCAAATTCAAGTCTTACATAGACACCTCAAAAGCCTCCTGGTCAAATGGGGAGTGTGAGTTGGGATCAAGGCAGTTGTAGAGTTTATCTTAAAACTCAACAAAGAACTGGGTCATGGTCTGCAGGCAGTGAGTGGGGGTACCATCCGGTCATTTGAGGTGATCCGGGAAGGAGAGAGAAGGCCTTGGATTGAGCCTGGAGACCAGCATTCTATGTGGCTTATTGGAAAATTCATAAAATGTTAGTTTTGCCCATAAGAGGGTTTTATCTATGATTGACATGTCTAGAGATTTTATTTGATTGCGCAGCAAGGTTACTGCCCACAGTTGAACCACCGAGGGAGATTCAGCAGAACATTCAGCGGCTAGCAATTTGGTTAGTAAAGGGGATTTCAAGAGGGCTGCATCCTTCTTTCTTTGTGAGCTTGCTGAGATTCACTGCCCCCTGAAGAACACTTTGTGAGCCTCCCATAAGGTGGATGGACTGGATATGGTACCCGTATTTAGCTGGAAGTATTCAGTTAGCAATTGGGAGAGTTTATCTTTGGTTTCAGGATGTTATTGCAGAGATTCATTAAGTCTCCAGTGGCACTTCCTGGGAAATGCAGCTGAGAAGCAAAGATCCAGGGTCAGAGGAGCATGACCAGGTAATGGGGCCCAGGTAGGATGACACTGTATAAGGTAAAAGGGGGCTGTCACGAGGAAATTGTTCAATCTAGAGAACATCTTAAGGGGGGGAGAGTAAAACGAATATTGTTTACCAGTGGAATGTTTGATCCTCCATGCATCAAATACATGGTGGCTTCGAGTCAATTTATGAAAGAAGGTGGCCAAGGATTGTGTTGCGAGGGGTAGTGTAGAATTGAACAAAGATTTCGGATCTTGAGTGGGAGAGAGGACAGCATTAAAATCTCCCCCAATCACCATAAAAGGCTGAGAAAAGTGTTGCAGCTGTTCAAATGCATTAGTAAGGAATTTAATCTGACCCATATTTGAAGCATTTACATTCATTAGTGTTATAGGATTAGACAAATAGGTACCTTGCAGTATTATATAACGACCGTGGGGATCTAAATGGGTGGACTTGATCTGGAGAGGACAGGAGCATCTGATCAGCGCTGCAACCCCAGCCTTTCCAGGTGAGTCAGACGCCATATAAGACACCGGGAAATACTTAGAAGCAAATTTTAAGGATCCCCCAGCACGGAAGTGAGTCTCCTGCACCAGAGGCCCTGAACTCCTTTAAAGCCATCCATCGTTTTTTGATGGAATTCAGACCTTTCACGTTATAAGAGAGCAGTTTCAAAGCCATAGTATAGCCGTGAATTTTAGCCAGTGAACCTTCAGTATGTAGGGCGATGGCCCATCGGTACAGACACACATATATAGTAGTCCCAGAAAGGCATCCGCATCTCAGGAATCCTCAGCCACAGCCAGAGGACATGTGGGGGACCAAAGCGGTCTCCAACAAGGGGAAAAACGTGATGTATCAAACCTGAAACTCCTCGAAACTTTGTAGAAGTTAGCAAGTAGAAAAAAAAAAACTGTTCAAAAACAGTTAAATGCACCTCCATGGGTAAAGGAAATAGAAGGTGAAACAGTCCCTTGAAGGGGTCGACGGGGAGTTGGGTTCCCATGTGGGAAGAAAGAAGGGCAAAAAGTATGACTCCCAGTAGGTCAAGTAGGTAGCCTGGTACGTTGAGATCGCTGGGGTGTGGCGTAGGCCTTCGATCCCCTTCCTCTCACTGGTGTCCAAATCTTAGAAGGAGCTGGTGGAGGGCGTGGGGTGGCAGGTGCAAACTGACCTTCTTCTGCAGGCAATGGCGGGAGGCCTAGGCGCTTGAGAAAGGCATCTCCTTCTTGAAGGTCTCTAAGGACATGTTGGACACCATTCTTAGTGACATTGAGGCGAAAGGGGAAGCCCTAATAATAAGGGACCTTGCCTAGTTGAAGGTGAGAGGGGGTGAGCCGTAGTGAGCGGCGTTTTGGCCAGGGTGTAGCTGGGATACAGAATATTTAAGGAAGGCATTCTCCTCTTCTAGAGCCTGAACATAGTGCAATGTTTCATCAAACCTAATTTCCAAGGTAGTTGTGCGCTCTCCCAGTGGATCTGTCTCACCCCTGAGTTCTCTGGAGATCTTCCCCATCTCCTGGGCAATGCCCCTGGTGAGCTGTTGGGCCAGAGCCTGGAGTTTAAGATCCAGCATCCCAGGCGTTAATACAGGCTGAGGATAAGGGAGATATATGGGGGGAGAGCCTGCTGAGAGCCATCTTCCGCCATCACGGTACTGACGTAATCCTCCGGGTCTCCTTGTGAAATCGAGCCCAGGGATTGGGTCCTAGTCAGATAGTGATCCATAGTGGAGGAGGGCTGCGGTGTTTGTGTGGCTCAGTAGTAGGATCGCTGGTCCCCAATTTTTCCCATGTAGAGCTAGGAGGTCCGAGGAGTCGTGGTAGCTTACCCCCATTGCAATCGGTTGGTGTTGAAGCTGTGCAGGGGCTGTAGAACATGAAGTAGGACCGGAGCTCACAGATCATGCATCCGCCATCTTGAAGAGCTGCACATGCGCCCCCAGAAAGTCACTTTTTATCACCTTCCTCCCTAAACTGGCCAAAGATGGAATTAAATTTGAGCGGTTTAGCAGGGACCAGCCAAATTTCAATGCATTTGTGGCTGTCTGAGCTTGGAAGAGGCCAGTCCCCGGATCGACTTTTGAATGGGTACATTGAAAAACATTGTATACACATTCAGTGTATTCTAGCAGTGAGTTCCTCTGTCAGAATACAATGTCCCGGTAAAAGGGGGGGGGGTGTTCCCCCATCCACCTTGATTGGATGAGGAAATCTGTTTATTTATTTATTCTTGTTTAGCTCATTTCAATTTTTGATAGCGTGGGGAAGAATTAGAACATTTATCAAGTTTATATTACTGTCTGTGTTCTTGGTGAGAAGATATTAGCGTACTTTCTGCTAGGATGGAAGTAATTGGAAATCTCTCCAATTGCAACATAAACATAAACAGATTTCCAGCGTAGTGGGTAAGGGTTAGAATTTCTTTTCATTGTACTTATAAACCCTACTTAAACCCTAGTAAAGATTGAAACCACTGTACCTGAATTGTAAAAACTGAAACCGTGAACTCATCCTTAGTAAAGACTGAAATTAGGAGTTTTTATTTACTGCTTTCCCCAGTTTCTCTCCCATTTTAGTTGTTAAGGAGCTCCAAAAAATCTGCTTTGTTAGTGTGTATTGTTGCTTGGCTGTAACCACCTTGAGCTGTTATTTCTGGATTTTCTGGGTTTTGTAGGTTCTCTTAGCCTAATGAACTGATTCCATGGCTGCAGTAATCAGTGTGGGAGGGATTCATTACTAGAATATGAATATTTATTGTCCAATACCTGACTGTGTTATTCATAGGTATGGTTTGGATAGATGATAAATGGCTGAAAGCCATTTACTAGAACTCTCTCTATAGAGTTTGCCTGAAGGGGGTCTTGAAAAGGAGTAGAGTAGAAGCTGCCATCTGGTTCTTAGAAGATTGCCTATGGACCCTGCTTACAGAAGGATAACAATTAGATTCAGGAGCAAGAAAACACTGTTGCTGTTCTCAATGATTTATCTGGCTGTTCTCTCTTCATCAGCATTTATTTTTATATATATATTTTTTAGGACCTACTGCTGATTTAGTATATTTGTCCTCCAATTTTGTGTGTGTTTTTGAGGTATCCTTCACCCCTAAGCCCTGTTTCTGGTTTCAGTACTGCAAAAAAAAATTTAAAAAGACCCTAATGACTGAAGCCTAATTATTATCAGAGAGACTAAATGGTGATTTAGAGGTTTATATTACCATTTTTGTTCTCGTTGGGAAGCTATCCACTTACTTCTTGCCAGGAATTGAAGTAGTTGGAAATCTCTCCAATGGTAACACAGGCAAAAACATAAAAAAAATTTCCAGTGGAGGTTAGAATTTCTGACCATATGTTTACTGTTCATTTTTATCCGGTGACAAATGCATCCTCGCATTTCTTGTACTGGTGTCCACAGAGACAAAAAGTAAGGAAAGATTTTCACAGTAAAGTCAGAGAAAAAATTAAAACATATCAAAAATTTAAACTTTTCCCCAATCTATCCAAAACTAAGAAAACAAATCAATTTGGAAGGAGTTAGGCTTAAAGTTATTTTTCAAGCTCTGTGTATACACAAGCTAAACCGGGAAGTCATTGATTTCCTAAAGGTAGTTCTAACCCAGTTCAAGCAACATGTGGCAGGACTATGTAACCCTTTGTTCATGACGCTTTGTGTTTCTTTCTGGGAGCGACATTTCCACTTGACAATATGTCAGTATGTTAATTAATGCAGCATTCTGAAACCACAGAGACAAAGTAAGAAGATTAGTGCTTTGCATATTTCCCGATGTTACTAGTCAGTGTTCTGTTGTGAATAGGCTGGCTTCAGCTCTGAACTATTCAGGGACATACTTATTTTCCCACTAAACCTATAGTTTGTGAGAACAATTTTGCAGTAATAAATCCTCAGGGAAAGCAAATGATATGTGTGTCGGATTTCTGCGGTGCATTATTTACAAATCTCTTATTTGGCACTGCTGGTTAAGAGCAAGGTTATAGGAAAGTAGATTTTCCCTATAATATAAAACACAGCATCCAAGCAATATATTCATTTGCAAAAACACTATGTTCTCCTTCATTAGAATGCTGTTTTAAAATGTGGAAAAAAGTGTTCGATAACATGTTGTTATCACATTTCACTATTTAAATACTCAAGTGTGTGGGCCTCAAATGATTGTCACAGACTAAATGCATGACCTTAGAAGTAAATTACCGGTAGTCACCTTGCAAGAGAATAATTAACATTTCTGGCCATTTTGTCTGGGTTCTAGAGAGAAATAATTTATCACATGATCACAATTAATATTTCACATTAATTTAACTTTCAAGCAACAATTGTATTATTGATAGTACATATAGATAGTAATATAAACATGAATAATTTTCAATCTTGCTCTTCTTCTAATGTCACAATTTATTTTAATAAGTGGAATGCTACATTATATATGAAAGATCCAATTTTCTAAACTACATCAGAATCTCAGATTGTTAGTCAGTCCTTGCAATGAAAAATGTTTAGGCTGTAATTCACTTTTGAAGGATGGTTAGTCTGCCTATCTATGCCACACAGGGGTATTGGGACCATGTCTGCACTGCTGGGTGGATTGCAACACCTTGGGTATCACAGTAATAGTGAATAATACACAAGATCACAATACACAGATACTAAAATCTGCCCTACCAAGTTGACATTATTTAAGATATGTCTAAAAAGACACCTCTGTTTGCGGCTCACGGTCCCAATGTGTTTACTAGGGGCAACAATCCCAGGGATCCTCCGCAGGGAAAAATGTCTCATACATACTATTTGTGTATCCACTCTGTGGGCCATTGCTCTCCATTGGAAATCCCCTGTAGTTCCTCTTTCCTCTATACTAAACAGATTGATAATGGAAAGGATCTAGTATACCCTACAAGATAAGTTGCACCTGTTCGATTACAGATGGGAAGCCTGGAAAACCCATAGGCACATTTTGTTAGCACAGGGCTAATGGCAGTTCAGGGTTGTCGTTAAGTCTTAACGGCTTGATACTTTTGTATGTACCCTTTCTATGGTATTTTTACCGTATGCTTCAGATTGTTCTTTATTTCACTTTTTTATGTCATTCTTTGGATATCATTGATGCGATGTACACTGTTACATGATTGTATGATTTTGTTTTTTATTCATTTTTATTTTACCTTCTTCGAAAAATAAAAAACATTTGTAAACAAAAAAGAGACACCTCTGAGGATGTCAGATTATGACGAAATGCGTAAGTTGAGATGTGAGCACATGACACAAGCACGCCACATGCCGCAGCCATCTTTGAAAATTTTGTTTGACATGATTTTTATGCTTGTGAGTGCAAATCTTTTTGAATAAATTAGCGATTTTAGCTTCCCAGACGTACTGCACCATTGTATTGTTATTTACATCCCTTTGAGGTTATCCTGCATCTATCGGTGGTAGTGGAATTATTCCAGGTGCATCCTATTGAAGCAACCTGCGGTGATGGACCTTACAGTGAGGCTGCTGATGATTCATCCAGCCTTTGTTTTCCACATGCCAGTGTTGACCTCTCTATAACTTGAGGGTCAAAACAATATGGTAAGCATGTTAGTTTTCAGTTAAAGTGGTGACGATTAGATCTCACTTTTCTCTCACTGATGCTGGTGTGTGGGGATCCTCTTATCAAAACAATATGTGGACTTTTTTAATGCTTTATAGAGACTTTTAATGGTTCAATTGGTAGTGCCCCCTTTGTATTTTGTATATTTTCCTGGTGTGTAATCAAACCATTGGCGCTGGCTGCCTATATATATGTTTTTATCCAGGTTTTTTTTTATCAAGTGCAGATATTTCTCTTTGTTTCTAACAAGATATGTCCAGCCGGTGGCCCCGAGTGAAGCTAATTCAATATTCAAACACTAATCAGTGCAGAACTTGCAGTCAATGACACATGCTGGGCATTATATAGCTATCTGCTCCAGCTCCAAGTTCCTTTGTGGCTCTGAGATTTCATGTGATCAAATGTCAAAAGTCACAAAGGAAACTGATGTTGGAAGACATGAAATGGTGAGTTACAATAGGCTACGTGTCACAATGCCCAGCAATTACTACAGTACTATAGTACACACTTGGTAAAGTTCACTTTCTTGAACTCAAACAAATCTAACCTACCATGAAAGGCTAGTTGGTTCTGTTTGTCCCCAAAACCAAAAATTCACAGTCCTCCCCTGATGCTGAGCCATGGGTATATGTAAGGTCCTTGTTTTTGTCCATTGCTGTTAAAGCAACTCTGTCGCTTAAATTAAAATGTCAATAAAAGAGCTCCCTGGAAAGAAGAAAGTGAATACATATCTGTAATACTGCTTTTGCTGCTGAACATAACTTTAATGCACAGAAAGATCTCTTGAGATTATTAGAATTTAACACATTAGAAGTGTCACTCTCTTGGTCCTCCATTGCACTCCATGGTTCCTCACACCAACTTCTACATGACTACCTTATGACTATATCCCATGCTTGATGAAGGGGTCCTGCACGACCCCTAAATGTTGCAATTTTCCACTGTGATCTGATGACTCTAATCCATTTTTGGACGCTATTTTGAAGATTCATGGTTTGCTGGCAATATATGATTTGCTTCTACATCACTACAGGACACAAAAGTGAAGTAGGGGTTGGCAGGAAGAATAACTTAATGGAATTATTTATCTGTGTAAGAGCAGAGCTTGGAAGCATGGGCAGCGGGAGAGGTAGGTATTTACTTTCTTCTTTGCAAGGAACTTTTTTATTGGATCTTTCATTTTTAAGGGACACAGTTTACAAAAAAAAGCCTAACACCAAAGATAGAACTATGGCTTTGAATAAATCATTTGCGCATCCTCAACTTCAACTGAAAAAGGCTTTACTATGTTTAATCAACGATCTGCTAAGTATATGACAGTTAATAAGATATTGCCAATGCTTAGATTTTACAACAGTGACTTAGAAAGAGCTGAAAGCATAAGATCAGTATGACAACCAGACAACAGGCTAGTTATAGGTTGGGGTGGTTTCCATTTTTTTGTACAGTTGTTAAATTGGTGTGGGGCAGCCCTGTACCTTTACGGAGGGGTGGGCTCCCTACAGACATACATGCTATTAATCTGTCCATTATTATGTATGTGCTCCAACTTAGGAGACACTCAAAATTATAGAGTAAGGACTGCAGTACACTGGGGTGCTGTGATGTGGCTACTGCAGCCTACACATACATTTGCAAATGTGTGCAAATGAAACCCCTTGTTTTTAATGTGAACTTATAGACAGGGTCAATTCAGTTTGCTGCAGGCTGACTGCTAAGTGAGCTGGGAATTTTTGTTTGTTTTTGTTTTTTCAGTATGATAACCAGGCAATTGGTAATTTCAAAGGAAGGCAAGCAAAATAAGCCCATGTGTTTATCTCATAACAGACTTGTTTAATTCGATTGGAACTCCTCTTTTAAATGACAATTTTCTTCATTAAAACCTTCGGAAAGGCTTTTTATCCTGATGCTGCTCTCAATAAAGTGCAGTTTATTACATTTCCATTTTTTTATGCATTGAATAGTCTAAATTATTGAGAGCCTGCATGTTTGATGATTATGTGGTAAAAAGTAATATTAAAACAATATTTTTTAAAAAGGGTAAAATCTACAATCTTTTCCTGCCAAATAATTATTGAGGTATTGGATAATTCTGTTCTTGTACTGGGATACATTCCAAAATAAGTTCAGAAAAGTTCAAACACATACCATTAAAAGAACATGCCTTGGATTTGCCAAGCGTGACATGTTTAAACATTCATCAATTATTAGGAGGAGAAAATATAGGATTAATTTGCTTTGCCACCAAAATACTCCGATCAGAGCTCTCTACCATTGACAGAAGCTGGACCGACATACAAAGAGGCCGAATGTCGGCCATTTTTTTTAACCGACCGTTGTGTCCTGACATTTGGCCCGTGTGTACACGGCTTAAGTTATTACTGTATCTTTTCATAGACTCTTTAAGAATAGGTAAGTACACTTGCCTACCCTGACTGTTCTTTCTGAATAGAGCTAATATTTACTCCATCAAGAAAGACATGGGCATCTATAGTGTTTACCTCCTTCAAGTTGAAGTCTACCTCCTGCTGGTTACATTTGCACAGTGATCGCTCAAACACTTTTAGGGCACTTTCACACTGGGGCGGGGGGCGTTAGCGGTAAAGCACCGCTAATATTTACCACTTTTAACCCCCATTAGTGGCTGAATAAAGGGTTAAAAGTGCCCGCAAAATGCCAATGCCGAAGCACTTTGCAGGTTTTTTGGCAGTGCTGCCCATTGATTTTGATGGGCAGGAGTGGTGGAGGAGCGGAGTACACACCGCACCTCCACCGCCCAAAAGATGCTGCTTGTAGGACTTTTTCTAACGTTCTGCAAGCACACCGCCCCAGTGTGAAAGCACTCGGGCTTTCACACTGGGGCCACAGGGGAGGCATTTTTCAGGTGCTTTTCAGGTGCTATTTTTAGCCCAAAAGCACCTGAAAAAACTCCCCAGTGTGAAAGGGATCTTAAAGGCTCAGATATGGGGGCACTGAGGGTCTCCAGTCTTGGGAGATGGCCTTATACAGTACATTGCAAAGTCCAAAACCCCCACCCTCTAAAAAAATGAACTTTAAATAATGTAGTCAGCAAAAGTATTCACCCCCTTGGCTTTTTACCTATTTTGTTACATTACAGCCTTTAGTTTATGTTTTTTTTAATCTGAATTATATGTGATGGGTCGGAACACAATAGTCTAAGTTGGTGAAGTAAAATTAGAAAAATATATACATAAAACAATTTTTTCAGAAATAAAAAAAAGATAATTGGCATGTGTGTATGTATGTATTCACCCCCTTTGTTATGAAGCCCATAAAGCTCTGGTGCAACCAATTACCTTCAGAAGTCACACAATTAGTGAAATGATGTCCACCTGTGTGCAATCTAAGTGTCACATGATCTGTCACTACATATACACACCTTTTTGAAAGGCCCCAGAGGCTGCAACACCTATGCAAGAGGCACCACTAACCAAACACTGCCATGAAGATCAAGAAACTCTCCAAACAAGTAAGGGACAATGTTGTTGAGAAGTACAAGTCAGGGTTAGGTTATGAAAACATTTCCAAATCTTTGATGATCCCTAGGAGCATCATCAAATCTATCATAAACAAATGGAAAGAACATGGCACAACAGCAAACCTGCCAAGAGACAGCTGCACACCAAAGCTCATGGCCTGGGCAAGGAGGGCATTAATCAGAGAGGCAGCACAGAGACCTAAGGTAAACCTGGAGGAGCTGCAGAGTTCCACAGCAGAGACTGGAGTATCTGTACATAGGACGGCAATAAGCTGTACGCTCCATAGAGTTGGGCTTTATGGCAGAGTGGTCAGAAGAAAGCCATTACGTGCCATTACAAAATGGCACGTTTTGAGTTTGCGAAAAGGCATGTGGGAGACTCCCAAAATGTATGGAGGAAAGTGCTCTGGTCTGATGAGACTAAAATTTTACTTTTTGGCCATCAAAGAAAACGCTATGTGTGGAGCAAACCGAACACATCACATCACCCAAAGAACACCATCCCCACAGTGAAACATGGTGGTGACAGCATCATGCTTTGGGGATGTTTTTCAGCAGTCAGAACTTGGAAACTGGTCAGAGTTGAGGGAAATATAGATGGTGCTAAATACAGGGATATTCTTGAGCAAAACCTGTACCACTCTGTGTGTGATTTGAGGCTAGGACGGAGGTTTACCTTCCAGCAGGACAATGACCCCAAACACACTGCTAAAGCAACACTTGAGTGGTTTAAGAGGAAACATGTAAATGTGTTGAAATAACCTAGTCAAACCCCAGATCTCAATCCAATAGCAAATCTGTGGTCAGACTTAAAGATTGCTGTTCACAAGCACCAACCATCCAACTTGAAGGAGCCGGAGCAGTATTGCAAGGAGGAATGGGCAAAAATCCCAGTGGTAAGATATGGCAAGCTCGTAGAGACTTATCCAAAGTGACTTGGAGCTGTGATAGCCACAAAGGTGGCTCTACAAAGTATTGACTTTAGGGGGGGGGGGGGGGTGAATAGTTATGCACTCACTTTTTCTGTTATTTTGTCCTATTTGTTGTTTGCTTCACAATAAAAAAAAAAACATCTTCAAAGTTGTGGGCATGTTCTGTAAATTAAATGAAGCAAATCCTCAAACAATCCATGTTAATTCCAGGTTGTGAGGCAACAAAACACGAAAAATGCCAAGGGGTTGAATACAATACTTTTGCAAGGCACTGTATATATATATATATATATATATATATATATATATATATATATATATATATACTGTATATGCACTGAGCAAAATTATAAATGCAACACTTTTGTGTTTGCACCTATTTATCATGAGCTGAACTTAAAGATCAACAAATTTTTCTATGTACACAAAAAGGCCTGTTTCTCTCAAATATCGTTCACAAATCTGTCTAAATCTGTGTTAGTGAGCACCTCTCTTCTGCCGAGATAATCCATCCACCTCACAGGTGTGGCATATCAAGATGCTGATATTGCACAGGTGTGCCTTAGGCTGGCCACAATAAAAGGCCACTTTAAAATTTGCAGTTTTATCACACAGCACAATGCCACAGATGTCAAAATTTTTGAGGGAGCATGCAATTGGCATGCTGACTGCAGGAATGTCCACCAGAACTGTTGCCCTTGAATTGAATGTTTATTTCTCTACCATAAGCCGTCTCCAAAGGCATTTCCGAGAACTTGGCAGTACTTCACAACCACAGACCACGTGTAACCACACCAGCCCAGGACTTCCACATCCAGCATCTTCACGTCCAAGATCATCTGAGACCAGCCACCCGGACAGCTGCAGCAACAATTGGTTTGCATAACCAAAGAATTTCTGCACAAACTGTCAGAAACCATCTCAGGGAAGCTCATTTGCATGCTTGTCCTCATCGGGGTCTCAACGTGAATGCAGTTCGTCATCATAGCTGACTTGAGTGGGCAAATGCTCACATTCGATGGCGTCTGGCACTTTGGAGAGGTGTTCTCTTCACGGATGAATCCTGGTTTTCACTGTACAGGGCAGATGACAGACAGCATGTATGGCATTGTGTGAGCGGTTTTCTGATGTCAACATTGTGGATCGAGTGGCCCATGGTGGCAGTGGAGTTATGGTATGGGCAGGCCATTCATCCACAACCATCACCTCATGTTGCAGTATGATAATGCACGGCCCCATGTTGCAAGGATCTGTACACAATTCCTGGAAGCTGAAAACATCCCAGTTCTTGCATGACCAGTAATTAACCGGACATGTCACTCATTGAGCATGTTTGGGATGCTCTGGATTGGAGTATACAACAGCGTGTTCCAGTTCCTGCCAATATCCAGCAACTTTGCACAGTCATTGAAGAGGAACAGACCAACATTCCACAGGCCACAATCAACAAGCTGATCAACTCTATGCGAAGGAGATGTGCTGCACTGCGTGAGGCAAATGGTGGTCACACCAGATACTGACTGGTTTTCAGACCCCCGACCCCCCCAATACAATAAAACTGCACATTTTAGAGTGGCCTTATTGTGGTCAGCCTAAGGCACACCTGTGCAATATGGATATGTTAAATGGAGAGAGGTAGGTGTGGCACTGTTCTAGGGTGCAATAACTGCATGGTCTATATATAATCATATAATATATAATGGACTATATATAATCACAGTATATATACATTTTTTTTGCCATTAATTCTTTTTATACATAAGGATCACCAAGGCACGGTTTTGAAGAGCACTTATCACTTTAGCTTTAATTTTCTGCTTCGAAGAATGTACTATATATGATCACAGCACATTCATCCATGTTTGCATATGTGTGTTGGCAGCACTTGTACACACCAGTGTATGCACCAAGCACATGATACTTTAAACACGTTTAGCAATTTGATGTTTTTATTTTCATAAATTACATTGGGAGTATAATATAGGGATACACAGATTGTTACACAGGGGCTCTCCATTTAACACTTGCATTTACATTCCACCTAGGTGGTTGTAGTAGTGGCAGCAGTCCATTTTCTTTACTTATTGCCATAAGCGCAGGACCACCCATCTATATATATATATATATATATATATATATATATATATATATATATAAAATATATATATATATATATAAAATAAAATATTTACAAAAATGTGAGGGGTGTACTCACTTTTGTGAGATACTATACATAGAGTGAGTACACCCCTCACATTTTTGTAAATATTTTATTCTATCTTTTCATGTGACAACACTGAAGACATGACACTTTGCTATAATGTAAAGTATTGAGTGTACAGCTTGTATAACAGTGTAAATTTGCTGTCCCATCAAAATAACTCAACACGCAGCCATCAATATCTAAACCGCTGGCAACAAAAGTGAGTACACCCCTAAGTGAAAATGTCCAAATTGGACCCATTTAGCCATTTTCCCTCCCCAGTGTCATGTGACTCATTAGTGTTACAAGGTCTCAGGTGTGAATGGGGAGCAGGTGTGTTAAATTTGGTGTTATCACTCTCACTCTCTCATACTGGTCACTGTAAGTCCAACATGGCACCTCATGGCAAAGAACTCTCTGAGGATCTGAAAAAAAGAATTGTTGCTCTACATAAAGATGGCCTAGGCTAAAAAAAAGATTGCCAGGGCCCTGAAACTGAGCTGCAGCATGGTGGCCAAGGTCATACAGCAGTTTAACAGGACAGGTTCCAATCAGAACAAGCCTCGCTATGGTCGACCAAAGGGGTTGAGTGCACGTTCTCAGCATCATATCCAGAGGCTGTCTTTGAGAAATAGACATATGAGTACTGCCAGCATTTGTTGCAGAGGTTGAAGGGGTGGGGGGTCAGCCTGTCTTTGCTCAGACCATACGCCGCACACTGCATCAAATTGATCTGCATGGCTGTCGTCCCAGAGGGAAGCCTCTTCTAAAGATGATGCACAAGAAAGTCTGCAAACAGTTTGCTGAAGACAAGCAGACATGGATTACTGTAACCATGTTCTGTGGTCTGATGAGATCAAGATAAACTTATTTGGTTCAGATGGTGTCAAGAGTGTGTGATGGCAACCAGGTGAGGAGTACAAAGACAAGTGTGTCTTGCCTACAGTCAATCATGGTAGTGAGAGTGTCATGGTCTGGGGCTGCATGAGTGCTGCCGAAACTGGGGAGCTACAGTTCATTGAGGGAACCATAAATGCCAACATGTACTGTGATATATTGAAGCAGAGCATGATCCACTCCCTTCAGAGACTGGGCCGCAGGGCAGTATTCCAACATGATAATGACCCCCAAACACACCTCCAAGACAACCACTGCCTTGCTAAAGAAGCTGAGGGTAAAGGTGATGGACTGGCCAAGCATGTCTCCGGACCTAAACCCCATTAAACATGGACCTTGCAAGGTCCAATCCCAGAAGTAGGTGACTAGGAAAGGTGTATGTTAAAATTGAATCTAATAAACAATCACATATATGGAGACAATACACCTACATTTGATTTTGTAATCAAAATAGTAATTTAGTCTAGAATAAATAGATAAGGATTGAGAAACTCAAAAAATAGGTGGACTTTGTGGGCACATATGAGAGGAAACCTTGTTAAAAAATTATAAATTTTATTACAACATGATTAAAAAACATTAGGAAACATACAATCAACACCCTATGTTGACACAGTTACCAGTTACCCAATAAAGCAGTTATGAATGTTGTATCTAGGTATGAAAATGATGGTAATAATATATTAAGTAGAAAAAATTTAGATCCAAGGATTCCTTCACACTTTCTTGTCGATGTGTTTTGCTAAATATTAGCTTCCTTAGCACAGATACTGGGTAGGTGCTGGTATAATTAAAGTAGAAAGTTGTATATAAGTATTACATATAGTGTATATCTATAGAAGCACAAACTGTAATTATTGCAAAAAATATTTCCAGAAGCAACAACACATAAACATACAGACAAGGTAATCTACAATAACAAGTACACATAAAACACACTCAAAGTTTCGTGTGTGCTGTGTACCTCTGCATTTGGCTGGATTACAAGCTTTAATGAGAGAGGCATACAGTATATGTGTTTATTTATACCCTAATCTGCAATGCATAGTTGGGAGTCAATAGGTACCTTAATTAGACATCATGGTTATATGCATTTCTCATAGAGATAGGTAGGATATCTGGAGCCCCCTGTTGGTCAGCCTCCCTATAAGCGGCAGCCGGTCCATAAGGGGCACAAGGGCGCCTACCCCCTAACCTCCATAAGGGGCGCTGGACAGATGGATTTCTATGGAATTTTTTTGTGAAGCACATGATTAGAGCCTGAGGCTCTAATTGGCTTCAAAAAGGTTGGGCTCGGAGTGCAGTGAGCCAACCCGCTTGTGACATTAGTGAATGTTGATTCACTATTGTCTTCCTGCTTCTCCTCTCAGCCAATCTGGACAGGAAGCGGGTCCTAAGACCGGATTGGCAAGGAGGAGAAGGGACTGGATTGGTTGGAAGGAGAAGCCGGGAAAGCAACCAAAGCCATCCATGACCTGGATGGGGTAAGTGCGGGGTTAGTGGGCTGGCAGGGGTATGGGTTTTTTTGCCGCCCCCCCAAAAAATGGAGCACCAGCTGCCACTGCTCCCTATACTCCCTGTGTCCCTGTGTCCCTACATTTTCCCTTGGGATGCCCCTGGCTTGAACTCAGGCGTAAGGATCAATTACATGTATTTTGTTCATTTTAATTTTTGGGTTATGTTATTGTTTGTTATATGTTTACGGTAATGTTTTCTTTAAATTACTATATGATTTTGTAGATACCTCTGTTCTATTCCATTCCATCAAGAATAAACAGCATGTGTGCCTGCGAATGCATAAAGGTTTTATTTTTCACATCGCATCCTCTATGTGTATAATTTTGTAGATACACTGAGATACTTTGCATATTTTATATCTTGACATGCTATCCTTGGGTTAATAATAAAAGCTATAGGCAGCGAATAGGGGTTCCACTTTTTCAGGGAATGTACAATGAAAGTTGCTTTGTTTTCATGACGATTTTTGGGGTACCTCAAAGTAATTTTTTTTTTCTTTGTGATATTCTGTAATGACATAGGTACTATGTTGGCCTTATAAGGGAAACAAAGTAAATATGTTGGCCTTATAAGGGAAACAAATATATGTGGTTACTTTGTGTAGAGGCTAGGGACCCCTATTCCATTGTGAGTCTTGGGATCACCAGAAACCTCTCTTTGTTTACCTGTAATAAATCTATATAAGCAGTATTATCACAGTAAACGGTATAATTAAATCAATGTGGTAAGCAGGATGACATCATCTCATGTTAGCAACAAATTACATTCACATTCATGGTGCAATGGCTAAAGAAGACTGTGTCAATAATTCTTGTTAAATATAACAGTCAATAGGTTATATATCACGTATATAACATTGCACATGATTTTACCAAGGCTCATCCCATGAACTTCACAGTAACATCAAGCATTCTATTCAATGTGAAAAAAAAAAGAAACACAAATACGTTGCTCAATGATAAGCTGGTAGGATTCACTTACACTGACAAGCAGAGAGCAAAAACAGTCTGTCATATTTTATTCCATTGCAATAAGAAATCATTGAGTTCTGGATGTATACATTGCAAGCACGTACCCAAAGCTGTTTACGAATGGCAGTATTTGCATTTTAATGTGTTGCAATAAATTTTTCTTGCATAAATCTGAATGTCATCTCATAACCCATTTTGACATAGTGCAAGCAAACAGACTGAAAAGGAAAACAGCATCCTATCTATTCTCTGATTGCAGAAGGTAATGAGTTAATCTTCTACAGAAAAAAAAAATATTTTTTTTTTAAATCAGGCGAATGGGCTTTGTAATTCATATGAATGTGTCTCACTGTAAGGTAAATATTATGCATGCAAACACTAAAAGATGGAACCATCTATGGAAGTGCTTTTTGCTCGGTGTTCTAGCTTTGAATAAATCCGCCTTCCCTTCTGCAACAATTTAATTTTTACTATGAAGCTAACTGATGCATCATAACCATTTGTGAGTGCTGGATTTTCATTACCTATATTTGCTTTCGCGCAAGCTAATCCAGCCTACTTTAACTTACTGTAGCATGAAAAATACCTTGCATTCTTTAATATCCTTGCCTGGCCAATACGTCAATCATGTCGCAGCCGCGTTATGCAAAAATATTTTCTCTGCAAATATTATAAGAGTTGAAATAAACCAATTAAGCAAAAAGCTTATTGTTTCAGTTTGCATAAAGCAAGGGGCAAATATTTAAGGCAATTACAATTAAGTACCAGGATAGCTTCCAAAATGTGCTCACTATGGTAAATTCAAGTGAAAAATCCAATGCAGGCCCTGATTAAAACCTAGCCAAGCAAAGCACTGCAGATTACCTAGATTCCAATTAAATGTGACAAATGAATACTTGACAGGTTTCAATTTCAATTCTACACCTGTCAGAATGATCCATTAATATTGTAGAAGAAATTACCAGAATTCAAATCCAAGCAATACAATTGGCATTATAGAGCTAGATTTATGGTTTCAAAGCTGTAATCAGAGACTTGTCTCAATTGAACTGCAAAAGTTGTTTCATTCCACTCAAGGAGCAAATGTTAAATAAGTAGTTTGCACAAACAGACAGCTGTACAATGAATGGGTACTGTCTTGCTATGAAATTAGAAGTGTGTGTTTTTCCTGAAGCAATCTGAGTTGAGAACCAAAAGAAAATTTAAGGAAATGACAAGGTAACATCAAACTGTAGACTACTACAACAGTTTTGTAAACATTATACCATATCATTTAAATCTCATTAAAAGTTTGTATTTGTTCAAGACTAAATCTAACCTTTTGAAAAGTTAGTGAAAAGAACCGCTGCTCACAAGTAGAATGGACCATAATCCTCATAGCATGCTGCAACCAATGGAGTGCACACCCTGCCACTGCCAGCAGAAAACTAAATGGAACAAAGAAAAATGATCGGCTGCTCTCCCACACGATACAATGTTTCGACAAAGCACGATTCCTGTGTGAAACGCGTTAACCCTTTTGTCTCCCCTGCCCATGTTTGTTTTTACTATTTTTGACACAATAAAGCCGACATTGCATTGTGTGGGAGTGTAGCCGATCATCTTTCTTTGTTCTCTTGAAAAAATAACCACTTCAAAAAAGGACACTTTTACCCCCTTCATGCCAAAGCCAATTTTCAGGTTTCAGTGCTGTCGCATTTTGAATGACAATCACAAGGTCATGCAACACTGTACTGATATGAAATTTCTATAATTTTTTCACACAAATAGAGTTTTCTTTTGGTGGTATTTAATCCCCACTGGGTTTTTTTTAAGCTAAATACACAAAAAAAGGTCAAACATTTTTGAAAAAAAAAGGGGTTTTCTTTGTTTCTGTTATAAATTTTGCAAATAAATAATCTTTCTTCATAAATTTAGGCCAAATTGTATTCAGCTACATTTCTTTGGTGAAAAAAATTCAAATCAGTGTATTTTATTTAGTCTGTAGGAAAGTTATAGTTCCTACAAACTATGGTATATATATATCTGAAAATTGATCAATCCTGATGTACTGATGGCCTTTCTAATTTTTTGAGGCCCAAAAAAGCCAAGATAGTACAAATACTCCCCAAATTACCTTTTTTGGAAAGTAGACTGTCTGAGGTATTTAGTAAGAGGCATGGCGTGTTTTTAAAAATTTTTTTTTTACGTACTGTCATCAGTGCAGTACAGCGTCATCATATAACTGGTTAGGCGTTGACCAGGGACACTGACTAGTGACAGTATGTAAAAAAAATAAAAATAATAATAATTGGTTTTTACATTTTTTACATTTTTTTACATTTTCTTTTTTTACATTTTTATTTTTACATACTGTGACCAGAGCAATACAGTATTACCAGAGTAACTCTGGGGAGTTGATCAGGATTTTTTTTTTTTTTTTTACTGAATGACAGTGTGTAGACACTGTCTATTGTTGTGATGAGCCATGATTGGTCACAGCTAATCACACTAATCGATACAAATAGGCTGTGATTGGCCCTGTCTGCACCATGTGATCACTGTGACCAATCACAGCTAGCAACACAATTGTATACAATGAATGGCATGAAAGGAAGCCCTTCACTGTTTACAACTGTCATGTGATCTGCTGTGATTGGTCACAGCAATCACACAATACTGGCAGCGGGCCAGTATTGTGATCAGTCATCCGCTGTGTCTGGTGGATGCAGTGGGTGACAGATCATGCCGGAGCAAGGGCCAGAGCAGCCGCCCAAGGCATGTTCTAAGGAGCACGTTCTCCCAGAGAACAATGACGTGGGCGGGAAGCAGTTAAAAAAATGACTGTGTAATCTTTAATACACTGTAAATGTATTTTTAAATTAAAGCAATGTAAGTATCTGAATTTGACCTGGTATCAGCCTCTTGCAATCACTGTAGAGCAAGATGGGTGTGTGAGAGAAAAAAGCAGAATAAGGAGCCAATCAGTTCATGTGCTGACAAAAAGCATGCTGATAGGAAAGGAAAGCAGAGTGACAAATAGACATTCGTTACCGTCTAAATGAATTTTCGTCTGAATTTCGGATTTTTCGTGTTTGTTTTAACAAAATGATAACAAACACGCAGAATACAAAATACGAAAGATCTGAAATAAAAAAAATTCTTTATTTTCGTATCCATGATATTTTCGTATAATTGCGACAACAGTTCGATATAGATAGATAGAAGATACGACATGACGGTGACAATAGTGATCTGTGTCTATCGAACCTGCGGTCGAATGTGCCTAACCTAACTCTATTAGTCCAAGATTATTCAATACAGAGAGAAAAGATTTGACATTTTACAGACAATAGTAAAAGAACTGTTAGTGGTCGCTGCTGGAATGGGTGGGGGAAGTAAAATGATGATCGCTAGTGTGACCCAGAACCGTTAGAAGCGCAGAGCGAAAAGGAAGGAAGTGATATGCTTGAATTTCGATACAACGTAATTCCATTGGCTGTTGGGGTAGACCTTTCGACATGAACAGAAACAAACAAGTATCACATCATTTGATAAGATCAAAAAATATGTATAATACCGTCCGACATGAAGATTCGGCGAAGCAGCTAAAAACATACGATCGCCGCGAGCGGACATTTACGGTCAAATTCTCCGCCCATAGGCTATAGAAGAATTCTAATATTGTTTGACTAGTAATAATAATTATAATTATTACTAGTCAAACAACATTAGAATTCTACTATAGCTTGTGGGTGGAGCACTCAACCGGAAATGTACAATCGTAAGGGCCGTATGTTTTTAGCTGCTTCGTCGAATCTTCATGTCAAATGGTATTATACATATTTTTGATCGTATCGAATGATGTGATACTTGTTTGCTTTTGTTGCATCGTACAGTTTAGCTGCTTCGTCAAATCTTCTTATAACATCCGACAGACACCATAACCCATCAATTGACAGATTTGACCTTAATTAATTCGGATTTTCATACAAATGCATTTTTTAACGAAACAAAATAGATAAAAATGAATTTCATCAGTAACTAAATAAATGTATTTTTCGGACTAAACCAAATTTAAAAACAAAAATGTTTCAGTGTGCACATGTCTAGTGACAAAGAGTTGGGCTCCTCACAGTGCTGCTTTTCCTTTCAGTGTCCAATCACAGACTGGGATAAGTCCAGGATTATTTGGGCTCAGAGGAAGGGTATCGAATGATGCTGTCCATGAGACTGAGGACATATAGCAGCAGAAGAAACACTGTCAGAGAAGCCTATGGTTCGAAGGTGAACATTGCCTGTTTATTCCTATTTTATCTTTTAATGGGCGATTCATTTTTAGAATTTTTTGGCTGGAGCTCTGCTGAGCTTAATATGATATAATAGCATAGAGTAACATATCTATAGTGCCCTCTCACCAGAATATACCACCTTGATAAACCCTGTTTGTGTCTAAAATGAAAATAAAGGTGAACATTCAGGGCCACAATGTTATTCTTAGCCTGAAGTAGTGCCTGCCATTGAGTTGTATCCCTTGAAGTAAAGGGACGGCAAATAGCTTTCTGTGGCATGCAAGCAATTGCTTTGAACATCAATCTTATATTTCATTTTTCTATTTAAATTCCAAAAGGGAAATGATATTGCAGATAAATGGTGTCCCAGAGGTGCAGGAGCTTGGGTATTTCTCGCACACAACTACAGTAATCAGGTGAAGTGTAGGAGACTGGAGCCTATCCCCTTTAGGGAACATCATTTGAAAACATTGGCCTTGTCTAGCAGCACTACAAAATAGTACATGCAACTGCTATGGGGCACAGCAGCATTAGGGGCATAGTTGAGTTGAGAAGTATCTTGATATAGCGCAGTCTTACCCCAAAGGGTCCCGAAGAGCTTGGCGGAGTCCCTGGAGAAACCCAGGGACTAGGAGGAGACAGCAACAGGAAAGCAGCATGAAAAATGGAACCAGAAAGGCTACGCAGGAAAGGTTTGTGTGAAGAGCCAAGTCTTCAATTTCCTGCGAAAGACCAGGATGGTAGGGGCCTCCTGGAGCTCGGCTATTCCACAGCATGGCACCCTGGTGGGAGAAAGCTCGACCACCATGCCGGGTCTTCTTAGGCACAGAGATATGGAGGAGGTCTCTTCTGCTCGATCTAAGTGCTCTGCCCAGAACTCGTTTGTGGAAGCGTGAACAGAGGTAACTCGGAGAAAGGCTTCTCATGGTTTTAAACATGATACAACCTGCTTTAAACAGAATACGATGGTAAACCGGCAGCCAATGCAAGGCACAAAGAACGGGGGTGATATGATCCCTCAAAGGAACACCCATAAGTAGCCTTGCCGCAGCATTCTGTAGCCTGAAGCCTCTGCACTATTTTCTTTGGCAATCCCAGATATAATGAGTTGCAGTAGTCTAGGCAGCTGTCTATCGTGGCACAGATGACGGTTTTATTGTCCTGAAGATCCAGGTATTTGAACAACACCCTCAGGAGTTTTAGCTGCCAGTGGCATGCACTGATCATCTTATTTACCTTGTCTGGCAGCACTACAAAATAGTACATGCTACTGCTATGGGGCACAGCAGCATTAGGGGCATAGTACTCTCCGCCTACATAATTTATACAATTAGCATTTGATAAATAGGATTTGGATAGGTCAAGTAGATATATAGTCTGGGAACCTCTAACAGAATGGTATGAAAGTGAGCCAAGGTCACTTCACACCCTTGAGCCCTACCCTACCACAATCACTTCACATTTTCTGCACGTCTTTCCACAACTACTTCACTCTAATGTACATCACACAATATGTGCTATAGGGCCACCTCTCTTCTCTCAATGCGTGAATGTATCTATGGTTCTAATGTGGTAACTGGAAAATGGAAAAACAGAAAATGACAGGCTATGCTGACAGCAAGATCTCTAAGAGGCAAATAGAGATGGAGCGTGGGTGGGGGGAGTTTAAAGCATTCATTGCTTGTCTTTGTGTTTGATCACATAGCTGTACAACAGTTTATTTCCATACTGTACCTGGCAGAAGATTATTGTAAACCACTACTACTCAAACACTGGTTTTATGAATCTATAAATGGTAATATTGTATGCAAGACTTCTTAGTGATGCAATTGATCTGAGCATCATTGGTAATAATTGCAGAGTGTACCTTTTAACAAATAAGAAGTAATAAGCGCTGAAATGTTTTTAAAAATAACTATTATCATTGGATGCAGAGAACTTTTAGCAACCATGAACAAGTCTGTCACTTAAACATAAAAATCACTAAGTGCATGAAGGAGTGTAAAATACTGTGGGGAAGTGTATAATCTGATGTAGAGTAGAACTTGGAAAATAACTAGATGCAGTAATGGGTGTAACTATAGCCATATGAGCCCACATGGTGGCCATTGCAGTCAAGTACCTTGAGGAGCCCTGTAGAATGGGGATGTTTATGTGTAGACCAACAACATTGTACAGCCATTATTTACATCTCTGAGAACATCCATGAAGCTGCTCCTTCAGTTCTTTCATAGTATTCTGTGGAAGTAAGCATGATGTACTTTTTTCCATTTGCAATCCCAAATATTTAACTTAAGCTAATAATATAATAAATATTTTTCCCTCCCTTCCTGTTCATGTGTCATCAGCAGTAGAAATAGGGGGTGTGGTTGTCACAGGAAAGCATGAGTTGTGAAAAAAAGTTGCTCAAGTCCCTGTTGGAGATAATTCCTAATATTTCTTTTTTGGAAGTGAGAGAAAATCAGACAGTCAGCAAGAGAAACCTTAACAGGATTTTAACCTTTCTCTTCTCTAAAACCATAAAACATTTGTCTATAGCTGATCTTTGAAATATCAATGCATTATCTGCAAAAAAAGTATATTTTAGAGAACATTGGTGAAAGATTTGATGAACAATTCACCCAAAGTTTGCTCAAAATGCTTTGGATAACATTCACCCAAATCAATCCATATTAGTGGAAATTCACCCAATATTTCCCCAACATTCGACCAGTGAAAATTACAATTCCTGACTTTTGCAATCTGTTCTTTAGTAGGAAAATGTCTTTATTTTAACCACTTGCCAATAAATATATGTTGCGGTTTGCAAGTGGTTTATTGGGATTATGGCTGAAGATATCAGCCATAACCCAGGTACCATTTTTTTCAGCCAGCGGCTGACTTTCACACGAAAGCATTCTGAGCAGCTCATGAGCTGCTGAAATGCTTTTTAAAGCAGCGGGATGGGACATCCCACTCCCCCGCCGCTCACCGGTGTTTCTCGGGCTTACCGTTCCTGCCGGTTTACCCAATGCTGCTCCCAAAGGCAATCAAAGAGTATTTACTCTTTGATTGACTCTATGGCCTTGGAGGACCTGAGCAACATCATGACGTCACTTCTGGTCCTGGCTGAAAGTTTTTTTTTTCTTTTTAAAGCAAAAGATTGCAATTTGTTTTTGATCTTTTGCCTTTAAAGGTAAAGGAGAGATTTGGGGTCTTTTTGACTCCAGATCTCTCCAATAAGAGGACATGTCATTCTTATTTCTATTACAAGGGATGTTTACATTCCTTGTAATAGGAATAAAAGTCATACAAAAATAAAGGGACAGTGTAAAAATAAAAAATTAAAAGTAAAATAAATAAGAAAAAAAATTAAAGTGCCCCCACCCCTCCATGCTTGCGCACAGAAGCAAACGCATATGTAACTTGAGCACGCATATGTAAACGGTGTTCGCACCACACATGTAAGGTATTGCCAGGAATGATAGAGTGAAAGCAATAATTATAGCGCTAAACCTCCTTTGCAACTCTAAGCAGGTAACCTGTAAAGGCATTTAAAGTGTCGCCTATGGAGATTGCCATTTTATTCCCTAGGGTCTATGCTAAAAGAAAATGTATAAAGTTTGGGGGTTCTAAGTAACTTTCTAGCAAAAAATACTGATTTAAACTTGAAAAACAAAAAGTGCCAGAATAAGCCTGGTCGTCAAGTGGTTAAAAATCCTCCTAGTTAAGAAAAATGTGGAAAGGGTAAATATTACATTCTGTGCTCATTCTCCTTAGACTAAAAATGTAATGATTTTATATGAAGAGTCCTATAAGGGAAAAGGGAAAAAGAAAAAACAGCATGGTCTTCAAGCAGCTCAGCATACCAGGCACATGTGCTAGTATAGTACCTCTTTAGCAAGTGAGCAGTAAGAGTGCAGTCCCCTGCAATGCTGATAGCAGCCCACTTGCCCATTGGATAATGTTCTGAGAAGGTATCCCTCCCAAATCACCGGTGAGCTAGATAGAATCTGGCTATTGTATATACTTTTACTCTTTAAACACAAACAAAACATGGAATTGAAAGAATAAAGATGCCAAGGCTATAAATGTGCCTGAGGGTCTGAAAGTATTTTATACTTTCTATTCCCTACCTAAACAATTGCAGTGCGATCATTTTGAACCTATACTCTTGCTAAATCCATAAGAGATAAGTGTATTGTCAGGGCAGCATTAATGAGTTTATATGAGAAAGCAATGGGGATAAAATTTGATCATTCTTCTTTAATTAAGAATTGACAGTCCCTAATGACATCATATTAAACCATATTAGTTTAACTTCAGTAAGTTAATCCTTTCCATTACATTTTCGAGATTCTTCGGCATCAACTTTCATTGTCCCTGAAAAGAAAAAATTGACCATGGTGTAATCAATACCGTGCAGAAAATAGCGCAACTTCTTTGCTATTTTAGACAGTACAGCTGACGATGAATACATTATACTATTCATGAAAAATGTATGGAAAGGAGTGATTTTTTAATATCTTATTAAGTGTGACCTGAACAGGAAATTGAACTCCAACGCTCAATACGTCATTATCTTCACAGCTTCAATGTGTTTTTCTCCTGCCATTAAATATATTATAACTTTCAAACGTAGTGCATTCTCTATGCATTATTTGGGTTGTGACTCCTGAACCCACATTTGAATTGGTCCCGGTGGCAGTGTACTTTATGTCATTGCAGTTCACTTCTAGAGAGCTATAATAATTAGGATATTCACTGTAACACATCTCTCTATCTGCATTAAAACCACATGCTAGAGAATTATTTAACACAATGAGAAAACCACTTAGCTTCACAGGCTGCCCTGTCTAAAGAAAAAAAAAAAAAGAGTAAAGGTATATATATATATATATATATATATATATATATATATATATATATATATATATATATATATATATATATTTTTTTTTTATCTTGGAATTGCTAAATAGGATTGCACTTTAAATGTGGCCTGTCATGCTTGTGGTAATATTATGTCATGGCTCATTACTCTTGGACCTGATCATAAATTTTACCCTATAGCCTTTCATTGCCAAAGCTGTTTAAAACTTGGTTGATTTCCAGGTATGTATTACAGTAGTGTGGCTTGATGGGTTTTAATTAAACTGAACACCCGCAGTGAAGTTTCCAGTGTGCTGAATAATTTTACATACTTTTCCAATAAGCCATGAAAGAATAAAGTCACAAAGAAATGGATGATAGTTGAGTTGGGCTCTTATTATATGCCATATGTCAGATAAAACAAAATGACGCAATCTTATTACTTATGTAAAAAAAATAATTTTTTAAATCAGCAAAATGCATGAGAACATTCACTCTATTTATACTCAACTCCAGGCAATCAATTAAGAACACATGTTGAAATACATTTGCACTGTGCTACCTGACATACAATTTGCAAAAATAATAGATGGTCTCCTAACAGATAGCACCGCCAAGTCCTGGACCACCATTTCAGATTACATATGTGTATGCAATTAGTTGTGAATAAGGAATGATTAAGACCCCTGTAAGGTTTTTGTGTCTCTTTTGGGAGATTTCTGCTCTCTTCCTGTCATGGTGACACAGCAGAAAGTAAGAAGAGACTTCTTCAATTTATGAGACATGTCCCCAGGAGAGCTTTCCTCTAAGCAATATTTCCTTTCACTATCTATTTCTGCTACAAATGCAAAAAAAGTATTGGTTTACCATCATTACCTGTACCAGACACCAATAGTGAGGGTGAATCTACCCAGTTGGCACCCAAGACAGCAATAAAACAGACCTAACAGAGGTTCTAACACTTCCACATTTTATTTTAAAAAGTTTTTTTCCCCCCTATGATGCATTTCCTAATTAAATCAAAGGGGCAGTAAATGAGAATCAACCTTGAAGCTTAAACTGTTTGAGATTATATTATATGATTCATAACAATGCTAGTTTTATCTAAAAAAAAGACATTTAAGGTGATTCTAAAGGTAGAATTTTTTTTTTCATTCTATGCATTAAGCAGTCCCCTCAGCCCCCCTAATATTTACCTGAGCCCTATCTCAATCCAGTGATGTTGCACAAGAGACTCAGGTGCCCAGGACTTTCTCTCCTCATTTGCTGAGACAGTAGGGGGCACCATTGGCCAGGGGGAGCCAACAAGGAGAGAAAGAGGACAGGGCTGAGCCGTGACTCCATGTCTGAATGCACAAAAAGAGCAGTGGCTTGGCTCGGGTGCCTCCATAGCAGGCTGCTTACTGTGGGGGCCCTCAGCAGGAGGGAGGGGCCAGGAGTGCCGACAAGGGACCTGAGAAGAGGCGGATATGGGCTGCCCTGTGCAAAACCACTGCACAGAGCATTTAAGTATAACATGTTTGTTATTTTTAATGAAAAAAAAACAAAAACAAGACTTTAATATCACTTTAAATGATTTTTAAATGAATACAAAACTGATTTTTTTTTTACCATACCCCTGGACTTTAAACTTCTTGCACCACAATGTACAGCAATATATTACCGTATGTTGTGGTGCATTGCATTGATAAAAAGGGTTGCATGTTTGTCTTTTTGGGCATTCTGGGGCATTGGCATTTGAATGGGCTGCCTTAATGCAACACAGGTAAATGCATGACATAGCGTGCATTAAGTGTGTTAATGTAATGCACCAGAACATGAAGGTATAAATGGGTTTTTAAAGGAAAAAAGAAAATTATACAAATTACACAAATTATACTAGCATACAAAAAGCACTCTATCACGTTTGTAAATATTGTATATCACATCATATATTATTATCTTTTTGTTTCTTTTTTTTTTAGCTCAAAAGTGACAGTGACACAAAGCAATAGGCTGTTTGATGTCTACATTCACTGCACATGTTTGTCTTCTTACAGGCCAGATGGTGGGTGCACTGTTTGGTCCATCGTGTGTAGGCTGCTGGAGAAAATAATAGCTCTAGCATTAATGAATTGTTGATCAGCTGTACTGAAGCAGCTGTCAACTATCATCTTCACAAAAATAGGTATACTGATCATGTATACAAAGGCATACACATTGGCCACCCTTAAGAATACATGGGTGTAATATAGCATATGCCTATGAGAGGGCTGTGTTTGCCCACTTCCATGCATCCCCATGCAGACAGATCCATTTATTTCAATTGGAATACAGCAGCTGCACGGACAAAGCTGCTGCTCTCAAGATGACCCCCATGATACCAGGCATACACTGTCAGCGTTCAGGACCGTGCAAGAGCGGATTTCTAATTGGGAGAAGTAGCGGTGTTCGTGCAGTCACTGCATCCCAATTGAAATGAATAAGGATGCCTGCATGGGGATGCATGGACCACCTGCAATCGTACAGGTGTGTACTATACTTCATCCGTATGAAAGAGGTCTAACTATCCAAAACATAACACACCTCAATTATAATTATGATGCCATTCTGTTTATAAGATAAGACCAATATTAGGTTTAAATTAGTGATAAGTTTACTTAAAGTGGTTGTAAATGCATTCTATGCATGAAGGTAAAAAAACCTTCAGTGTGCAGCTACCCCTAATACTTACCCACGCCCAATCTCGATTCAGTGATGTGCACAAGACCCAAGGCTCTCCCAGGGCTCTCCCTCCTGATTGGGTGAGATACAGCAGCAGGAGCCATTGGCTGTCACTGCTGTCAATTACAGCCAGTGAGGCAGGAGTGGGGGTGGGACTGAGCTGTTTGACTCTGGAGTAAGCATGCACGAGTTCCTCCACAGCCAGTGGCTTGCTATGGGACCACTCGGCAAGTGGGAGGGGCCCAGAGCACCGGCAGGGGACTCAAGAAGAGGAGGTTCGGGGCTGCTTTGTGCAAAACCACTGCACAGGGCAGGTAAGTATGACATGTTTGTTATTTTTTTTAACCACTTCAGCCCCAGAAGAATTTACCCTCATCCTGACTAGGCCATTTTTCGCGATACGGCACTGCGTCGCTTTAACTGACAATTGCGCGGTCAATGCGTCGTTGTGTCCGAACAAAATTGATGTACTTTTTTCCCCAAATAGAGCTTTCTTTTGGTGGTATTTGATCACCTCTGCTGTTTTTATTTTTTGCGCTATAAACAAAAAAAGAGTGAAAATTTTGAAAAAAAAAAAACACAATATTTTGTACTTTTTGCTATAATAAATATTCAAAAATTTAAAAAATAATATTTTTTTCCTCAGTTTAGGCCGATATGTATTCTTCTACATATTTTTGGTAAAAAAAATTTGCAATAAGAGTATATTGATTAGTTTGCGCAAAAGTTATAGCGTTATAGGGGATAGATTTATAGTATTTTTATTATTTGTTTTTTTTTTACTAGTAATGGCACTTTTTTGGGACCAGTAACATTTATACAGCGATCAGAGCTAAAAATAGCCATTGATTACTGTATAAATGTCACTGGCAGGGAAGGGGTTAACACTAGGGGGCGATCAAGGGGTTAACTGTGTTCCCTAGGTGTGTTCTAACTGTTGGGGGGTGGGACTGACTAGGGGAGGAGACCGATCAGTGTTACTACTTAGTAGGAGCACATGATCTGTCTCTACTCCCCTGAGAGAACTGGGATCTGTGTGTTTACACACACAGATCCCGGTTCTCGCTCTGTCACGAGCGATCGCGGGTGCATCGGCTTGCGTCTGCTAAAGCGTCCTAAAGGGCCGACGTACAGCTACGACGGCTTACGCAGGGGAGTCAACCTGCGTAAGTATAACTGTGGCGGCTGGTCCAGAAGCGGTTAAATAAATTTTTTTCCTTTACAATCACTTTAAGCCAAACTGAACTGTCAACTTAAATCAGCTAAATACATTCTAACTACGTTAAACAGAATTTATTCAATGTCCTACATTTTGTTTTCTTTCTAAATCAGCTACAGCCTGAGTAGAAATGTCTGCCAACTGCCAGCAACTTCATAGTGGGATTTTTGCTTTAAGTGGGGTCCTCATGCTAAGTTAGATAGATCTATGCTCGAAAACCTCATGCTTTCTGGAGAACCTTGGTTCGGACTCAATAAGGGGCATGTTGGACCTCTGCTTTTTCATAGAGAGAAAGGGTCTCTCTCTTCAGCTGCTGGAAAGGAAAAAGCTTTTTCTACAAATTGTATAGCTGTTCATTCACATAGGGGTTGATTGACTGAAACTGGAGACTGCAAACTCTGGTACAGCTGTACATGATAGCCAATCAGCTTGTAACTGCTGCTTGTTCAATTAAGCATTGATGAAAAAACCTGGAGGCTGATTGGTTTCTATGCAGAGATGCACCAGATTTTGTACTCTCCATTTTTGTGAAATTAACCCCATAGTATTAGTTCCATGCATGCAAAAGAGTGCAGATGAACACATCTTCTATTGACTCAAAATATACAGACAGTGCCTGTCTTGTCCGGGTGATGACGTCGCTCGGCGCACGCGCAGCTGCCCGCTTTGGGGCCGGAAGACGCCGTGTTTGATAAGACCGGCTGCTCCCGGTCTGGACATCCCCATATATGGGGCTGCTTTGTTGTTCTCTGGTGAGACATACAACAGGCAGCAACCCAGCAGAGCGGTGTACTCCCAGATCCTCCTGCTTTTTATCGTGGGGTAAGTTTGCCTCGGGCTGCCCTCCCTGGCAGGGTACTTTATACACATACCTGTATTGACCCCAGTACTTATGTTTGATCCCCATTTGTATCTGTGTTTGTTTTATACACCAGAACTGCAGCTTATACAAGCTCTCTCCTTACCTACAACTACCTGATGTGACATATATCTGGGAGGCCCTGGTGTCTGCTTGCTGCTTGCTGCCCGCCTGATTTTTGTCAGATACACTTCTATCTTGATCGCTTTCTGCGACCCATTGACTAAGTCCACCCGTGTGAACATTTTTTCTTTTTTCTTTTTTACATTTATTTGGTAAGCAATATTTTGTTTATATATTTTGCTAACCCAGTCCCCTTCCTCCCTTTTTTTCCCTTCCCCCTTCCCTTCCCCCCTTTTTCCCATCCCTTTTTTCTTCTTCCTCTCCCTCCCTTTCCCCCCCTCCCCTTTCTCCTGTCTTTCTTCCTCCTTTCCTTCTCATTCCCTCCCCCCCTCTCTCCCCCCCCCCCACCATCAATCTTCTTGTTTTTTCCTTTCTACCTTTCTGTTTGTATGACCCCTTCTTTTTCTTCTCTCTCTTACTTTACTCCCCAGTCTTGCGTTCAAGTATTCAAATTTCTTAGATCATGCATTATCATTATCCTTCGCTCACTCACCTATCAGCCCATTTTTTTACATTTTATTATTTTTTATGTTTTCCAATGTTTTTATAGACTCCCTTTTGTATGGGTTGTCCTTGACTGCTGGTTTGTGCTGTCTTTCCATTTGAGACCTCAATCTTTTATAGGACTTTTGCCATGCCTCGCCACGAGGGGGCGTATTTCTCTATTTAAGCTGTTACTCATATATTTTTTTCACAATATACTCACTGAGAATAGCTTCCATTAATTGTGATTTTGACATATGTTTTTCCTTTCTTCTGTGTTTGTACGTAATTTTAATAGAACCTCTAGCTCCTGAAGAAGCGTTCCTTGTCAACGTGAAACATGTAGAGCAATTGGAGAATACACCACTCTGGAATACCAGACCTGCAGTACTCCCCTAATTTCAACTTTTTAGGGGAAGTTTACCCTTTCCTTTACTTGGATTATGAATTAATTGTATATGAATATATAGGAATACATAGGAAACTGCAGGATAGGATCCTCAATGGTGTTATTATATGTGTTGTATGCCTATATCCGATGTTTTTAACAATGTTTTGTCTATTCCCTTTGCTTTTTGTATGTTATTAATAAAATTCAACCTTTTTATATACCTTTTGTATTCCATTACAGTTGTGCCTTTAAAAGTCCCAAAATATTTTTAGTTTCTTGATGCCCCTAACAGTGCCTGTATATGGTTGAATGCAGAGGTTGTTTGTTGGCAATTTTCAAGGATGGTGGCGAGACGAGTGCTGATGGGTAGGGATGAGCTTCAAGTTCGGGTCAAACGTAAATTCGACTCGAACATCGGGTGTTCACCTATTCACCGAACAGCGAATTTTATAAGGTGTTCCTGGCAAATTTGAGCCAAAGGCAGGGTGCTTTCGGCCAATCAAGGCTCAGGGGGACTAATTGCATGCCCCACACAGCACCTGTATAGTGTGTTATAGTGGACGGAGATAGAGAGATTGAGCTAGATTAGGTAGGCAGGTTAGTTAGTTAGTTAGTTAGTTCCAGTGTGTTTTATATATATATATACAGTCAGACTAGTAAGTATGAGCTGAACACCCCCCCGGTTCGGTTCACACCAGAACATCCGAACAGGCAAAAAATTTGGAAGAACACACGAACACCGTTAAAGTCTATGGGACAAGAAAATATTAAATCAAAAGTGCTAATTTTAAAGGCTTATATGCAAGTTATTGTCATAAAAGGTGTTTGGAGACCTGGGTCCTGCCCCAGGGGACATGTAAGAGTGCAAAAAAAGTTTTAAAAACGAACGTTTTTCCGGAGCAGTGATTTTAATAATGCTTAAAGTGAAACAATAAAAATTAAATATTCCTTTAAATATCATGCCTGGGAGGTGTCTATAGTATGCCTGTAAAGTGGCACATTTTTCCTGTGTTTAGAACAGTACCGCAGCAAAATGACATTTCTAAAGGAAAAATATATATAGATATAGTGTATTGAAGTGGTTAAGGGGAGCCCTATGACAGAATTATGAAAAAAACGGCATGGGTTCCCCCCCAGGCCATACCATGCCCTTTGGGTCTGGTATGGATTTTTGAAAAAAAATTTGCCTTGGAGTTCATATTAATATCCATACCAGACCTGAAAGGCCTGGTATGGACTGGGGGAAAATATTTTTTATGTATATTTCTGGGATCTGGCAAAACATTACAGCCGTGAGCAAATTTAAATGACATTTTTTCCTTTAGAAATGTCATTTTGCTGCGGTACTGTTTTAAACACAGGAAAAATGTGCCACTTTACAGGCGTACTATAGACACCCCCCAGGCATGATATTTAAAGGAATGTTTCATTTTTATTGTTTTACATTAAGCATTCTTAAAATCACTGCTCCTGAAAAAATGGCCGTTTAAAAACATTTTTTTTGCATTCCCCAAACACTTCTTATGGCAATAACATGCATATAAGCCTTTAAAATGAGCGTGTTTGATTTTCACATTCATGTGCCATAGACTTTAACGGTGTTCGCATGTTCGCACACATTTTTTGTCTGTTCGCAAGTTCTGGTGCAAACCGAACGGGGGGGGGGGGGGGGTGTTTAGCTTATCCCTACTGATGGGCACCCACAGAGCAAATTTCAGCTGGAACATGAAGAACCAGAAGGAATTTACTCTAGGAATAGCTAGCTTTAGACTTTAGACTTAGAACATATTTTGCTTTAAAGTGCCTGAATTGTATTTAGTTGATTTGAACAGAAAATTAATTTAGGCTTTAAATTCACCTTTTTAGGTATATTTGATAGTGTAAACCAGTGAAGGGTTTTGACAACTTATTCACTTAATACAGGTATCTATTAGATTACACCTATTTCTGGAAATTTCTATTAACTTTTTTTTCATTAAATGGGAAGCTCTGATGAACAAATAAATGCACTGGTAAAATACATGTATGTGAAGTGTTTTTTCTTCCATGATAATTGTAGTTCTGTTTGGTTACTCTTGTGTGAAAACCATTATTCAGGGTCTACAGCCCTGCAACTTTCTTTAAAACTCCCACACTTGTTTATGTGTAATGAATGAGCTGCAGTCCACTGATCTAGAGCTTCTACCTCTGCTCTCCACTCTTGCAATGAAATTTTAAATACCTCCTGCACACTATACCACCTAGGCAATGCAGTAAACCTGACTTCAGTTAAGGCTCCATTTACACCTAAGCGTATCGATTTACTGGCTTTTTTTTAACCTGTTTTGCGTTGCATTTAAAAGCATTTTAGAAGTGTTATTACAAGCGTTCATTTTAGGCTTCAGGTGTTTTCGTTTGGGGAGCTGCTGTTTTAGCAAAAAATGAGCGACAAAATGCTTGTAAGTCAGGCATTTCTAATAAAGTCTATGGGGCCAAAAATGCTTGTAATTTGCCAAAAAGAAGCTTATGTACTTTTTTGAGCTTCAAGCATTTTGCTTCAGGTGACATAATGCTCAGATGTGAACAGGGGCCATTGAAATTAATGGGATTTGGCTTGCGGAGGGTTTTAGCGCTACAAGCTTCAAGCGGAAAATCGCTTAGGTGTGAACAGGGCCTTAATGTAAATACAAGGGCTGTACCAAAAGTAAAGCAAAAGTGGGCATAACTTCTTTGTTAACTTAGATAGGTTATTCAAATTTCACATGTTGGTAGAGTAACTCTGAAATTCTTCTTTTTGATTGCAGGTACATAATGAATTCCAAGTAGAACAAACTTGCCGTCATTGAGCTCCAGACCAAGGAAGGGTGCAGGCTGTGCGACATCCACAGAAGGTTAAAAATGTTTACGGTGATGACACCAATGACAAGAGCAATGTTTACAGATGGATGAAGAAGTTTAAAGAAGGGGAAATTAGCATTGCAGACAAGCCACACAGAGGAAGACCATCAACTGTGACCACTGACACTAATTTTCCTTCATAAAGAACTCAATGATGGCACATACTTCTGCCTGGAATGAAGGCGAGAAGGAGAAGGAGACGTTACTATGGAGTTCTACCCACTTTTGCATTCATTTATGTATAACCCCTTATATAACTTTTAGACACACATTGTAATATTTCTTTAATTTAAAACTGGAAAAAACTGCCTTTTTTATATTTGCATAGGGTTTTTCTATAAAATAGAGGGTGCAAAGGTGATGGGTCAAAATTACGTAATCCACATCTATGTGAGCCAATCACAGTAAATGGTAATTTGATTGGTTGCTATAGTTAACTGAACTTTACATATCACCATAGCAATTTGCACTCACTAACTTACTGAACAACCTGAAGAGACAGTGTGGGCTATCTAACTGAAAATGTTTAAACAAAAGGCAGTTTTGTTGTCCGTGGCAATCAAACAGATTGTCCCTTTCATGTTTCTAATGCAATATGTTCCTCCTTTAGGTGCTTTGATTCCAATGGAGATGCCTCGTATCACATGTGTGTACAGTCAATCCACTGACAGCCAGAAAGGTCTGAAAATTACCTACTGAACACACATTCATTTGGCTAACATAAAAGCATAAGGGAACAATCAAATAAACAATGCAGTTTAAATTATTTCACTCCTTGCCTTATAATATCACATTTCCCAGAAAGCTGTAGATGTGTTTTAAATTACTTCATTCACACCAATGTGTTACTGCTAACATGGAAAATAAGTACCGCTAGATACAGTCTTTGCACCTTTCCCCCTTTTTAAATGCACATACAAGTAGGAAAATACAATGAGCAATAATGAGATGCTTGGTTCCAAAGTAAAGTGGCAACACTATACTGAAAACTTAAATTTTGTACATAATCATTGCTCTTGCCAAGTCAATGCTAAAAAATAAGGATATGCCTGCACATACCTGCAGCAGCTTTATTTACTCCCTCAGTACCTGGCGTTTTAATATTTCAATATACAGCCAGCATCCTATAAATACCTTGATACATTTCACACCTTTACTGCTTACTCATGAGACCTTACAGGTAAGCGCTAAAGCTGTGAAACACATCAAGGTATTATTATAAACACTTCTGTGGGCTCCTCATGTTTGCATCCATTCAATAATAATGTCTCCCATACAGACATATAACTTTTACCCCCAATTTACAATCAAATTTTTATTATTACATTATATATTTTAGGGCAACTACAGTTTTTCTGTTTAAAAAAAATCTTTTTCCCCTTGAATGTGATGCAACATGCACACGGAATTACTTTGTGCAACATAAGTATGTAACCCCTATGCATTGTCATTGTTTTATTGTCTATGGCACTATGGAAGTAGTATTCTAATTGTGCTCTAATTCTTTCTACGTTAGCGTCTCCTGAGAAAGCACCAAATATTGCAAAACGCTTTGGGTCCTACAACAGTTTTGCTATAAATATTGCCCTTTAGTTGTATCAATTTTTTTATGTATGATTATTGAAATATAATTTCATTGTTTGCATAGTCAAAATAGGGCTCAGCAGGAACTAGCGTTTTTTTCGGAGATGGGAATAATACTTTCTATATTTTATATGTTTTTTAACCTATGAATTAATAACGTACAGTATTTGTAAATTCGACATTGAGGTTACATACTCTCTTTTTAGTCTTGGGTTTATGTTTGAGCACCTCCAAAGTCCCTTTTCTTTTTGTTGTCTGTGTGGTTGCATTTAATAATAATGGGTCCTGGCCTAGTGCAAAGACCATAGGAACAATTTCGGCATTATAGACTTTTTTAGTGCCCAAGGATATTCCATATACTAAATCTTAAAACAATCTCTTTATTAAAGCATTAATAAAGACATTACATTAAAAGTCTCCTTTGCCCCAGTATGTGATATCTAACCCCTGGGTGGACTATCCTTGTGCATCAGAAAAGTTTGTTATGCCCAAACTATTCTTTTGTTCTAATACTGTTTTGGATGAGGTCCATCAACCAAATTCTAATTGAATAATATAGTCCAAAGACCAGTGGAGTCTAGCGTTTTTTAGAGCACAGATGGCCAAATCTCCCTAGTGACGGTAAATGTTTATTCGTGGGTGTCATTCTTTGAATTGTTCACCTGAGCTTTGACACATAGGGTATTTGGTTACCTTTAATTTATATATATGGACGAAATGTCAACCAGTGGACCAGTGAAATTTACTGCAGATATGTGCATCACCATGTTTTAGACTTTAAACTTGTATATATTTTGTATCATTTGTAAAAAATCTAATGACATCTTTGCTTTAACCTCATAATCTCTGTTAGTATTATATTTATTAAATACACTTATTCATTTTTTTAAGTTTCCTCCATTTTATGTTTGCCATATGTTATGTTTTAATGTGTTTTGTACAATTTAAATAATTGAACACAGCAGTCTAAGCACTATATTCAACCAGCTAAGGTTTCATAAATAATAATTACTAGCTTCATAAAATATTATTACAGATTCAATAACCCTATTAAAGATCAACTTTATATATGTTAAAAAATACAAACTACAAATAGAACCTTGGGTTCACAATGGTTCACATCAGGGCAGTCCTCTGTTGTTTATTTAGTGTGTTAATGTGCATTGAGTTAAGGCACCCCATTGATATGCCCATTTGCATTGGTGTGACTGGACTATTATTCTAAGTATAAATATAAAGTAAGGTGAAGAGCAGATGTAACATGCAAAGCCAAGACTTTAGCCATCATTTCTTGAATATGATTAGGTTTCTAAAGTAAACATATGTTCACTTTAAGCAAACATTTATTATATTGCAGTTTACCTATTCTTAGATGTGATGGCTGTATTGGATTTCTTTTTAAGCTTTCTTTCTTTTGTTTTCCCCTCATAATCCAGCCAGTAAGTATGCTGTTTTTCAAAAGAACAACATCTCTTGCAGATTGTATCAGTTTGAAGGATGAGGCCAACCATTTAACACTGACACTGGTGCTTACAATGATCAGCTTTTATTTATTCTTGTAAAACCTTTATTCCAAAAGGAAGAACAAACTTGCTGTAACTGCTTATTTAAGTATATTTTGGAGTTTGGTTTTAATTTGATAGTGTATATAAATCTACTAGTACCTCTAACACTCGCCTCCCCCCATACTGACAATGTTGCTGTCCAAATTTGCCCCCAGTGCTCCATCATCCACAGTGGGTGCATTCTATTACAGGGGGTGTGTTGGCGGCCAGATCACCATTTGAAACCAGAGGGAAAACATTCTTAAAAAAAGAAACTAATATAGCCACAATATCTATAGATTAGTAAGCTATAGTACATTATATTATATATATTATTGGCTTATTACCTCGTTAACCTCGAATGAGGCCCAGAATGTACAAAATTTTCTGGAGTTCAGAAACTAAGTATATTTATATAAGTGTTTGCGCCTGAATGGTGCACAAGCAATGGCAATTCAAAACGGCAAAGGGAAGATATCTTTTTGAGCCTATCCCAAATCTGAAATGACTGGTCCTAGAAAGCAAAAATTAAACGACAATAGCTATTGTGAAATGTAAGCCTTTTATTGTTTGTTTGTTTGCTTAGTTTTGAACACATTGGGTAAGGGTCAACCTTTTCTGGTATCTTTGTCACTGTTGGATAGATTGCTCTTCACTTCCTGTCAGTTTGATAGTTGTCAGATAAAACAGGAAGTAAGGGGAAGTCCTTCAAAGGGAATATGGACAGTTATGAAAAACATTTTTCTAGTAGAAAAATTAACAAACGCATGTCAAGTTTTGCTGTCTGGTGAGATTTCCCCTCACATTCTGTCTATGTGATAAGCGTCAGACATAACAGAAAATAAGTGGAACTGTCTCCAACAGAGATACAAGCAGCATTTACAACAGATGTTCAAAATCATTTTCTCTATATCCAAAACTGAAAAGAGTTTTTGCTGAAGTTGGGCTTTAAAGCAGAATTAAACCCAATTTAACCATTTCCCCACCTCCAAAAAAAACAAGTTCAAAATGTTTTCTTAAATGTTATTACATTTTTAATGAAACATACCAATGTTGTTTTTTGAAGTGTTTTAATGTAGGGCTTTTTCACATATACTGTGATGATGTGTTTTTTTGCACTGGTCGCAGGTCACTATTAGGGCACATAGAAAACAAATGCTTTCTGCACACACCATAATGCTGGTGTGGTCTGTGGTGCAGAAAAATGCAGACATGCTGCGTTTTCCTGTGGCACACTAGATGGCATTGCAGGTCATCATGCTGCTGTGCATATACTTGAATACATTAATATTGTGCAAACTGTGACAGTAATAATTGTGACAAATAAATATTGTCACAATTTGTACACTTTGAATAAAGTTAATAAATAAATACATAAAAATGAACCATGCCTTGCACAGTAAAACACAAGGTGCTGTTTGTTAGTGCTGTTACACAGTGGACACTAGTTGCATACTAAATGATCCATTTTAGTGTGCAGCTAGTATGAACAAGCTCTTACATTCTGCCTACTAGTGCGTTGCAGTGCATGCTATCTTTAAAGCAGGACTCTGATGATAACTGTCATAGTTGCCAGTCACTTATGTCAGCCCTTAACCCGGGCACACGCTAACATCTTTTTTTATGCAACCGAGTAGGTTGCATGAAAAAAAAAAAGAAGCTCTAGTCGGACCCTCTGTACTAACAATGTCAGGTTAGTTCGGCGATCTCCCCCGCTGAGCTGTTGTGTTGTGACAGGGGGACGGCAGAACACTCAGAACAGTGCTCTCTGCCATCGGCTGAGAGTGCTGATCGGTAATCGGCCAGCTGTTGGTTTTCCAGCATGCATGTCCAACAGAAGCCGGCCGAATGACCGACTTCTGTCAGACAGACCGACATACACAGGGTCCGATTGTTTTGTTAAAATGTTTTTTTAACCAGCCGTTGTTTCACGACATTCGGCCTGTGTGGAGGGGGATTTAAGCAGAACTCACCTGTTTCCCAAAAATAGTTATATACAAGGCATTCTGTAAATGATAACTGTCATGGTTGCTTGTGCTCTAAACCGAACTGTCAAGCCATTAAATAGCTGGTATCATAACTGATCACATGTGCAGCACCATGACAACTATAAATCAAACAGGGGCTAAGATAGCAGCCTTACTTAGCTCTAAAGCAGGGATCTCCAAACTACAGCCCTCCAGCTGCTGTGGATCTACACATCCCATGAGGCATTGTAAAACTCTGACATTCACAGACATGACTAGGCATGATGGGAATTGTAGTTCCTGAACAATTGGAGGGCCATAGTTTGGAGACTCCTGCTCTAAAGGATAGGAGGGTTTAGTTCCATTTTAAGCTCTCAGATGTCTAGTGTTGTGCTTTCAAATGAACTGTCATGCCGTCAAAAGTTTGCTGTCATAACTGTTTACACGTTTAACACCATAGCAACTGTCGATCTAAATAGAGGCTAAGATGGCACCGTCTTCAGCTGCAAATGCATAAGAAGGTGGAATTCGATTTTAATCCTGTCACTAGTTTATTTAGGTAAAGTAAATTGTTTTTTTTAAACGTACTGGCTTTGCAAATTTGTTTGTGGAGGACTTGTTGTTTATCATGCAGTACATATAGATAAGTGATGGCAAAAAAAGACCAAGTGGTCCATTGAGTCTGCCCACATTTGACATATGACATCAGGAACTATATTCGCAGTACAAAGTATAATTATATGATACTTCCCAATAAATAAAGTTCAAACCCCCGCATTCCCTTTTATGCGACATACTTTTATCCGCCTGCTACACTCGGCATAAGGATCTCTTGTATCTCTCAGCTGGACCCATGTCTGTGGAATGTCCTTTCCATCTTTATCTGTCAAGCACCTTTTCTTTTCAGCTTCAAGGCTGTTCTCATGACTCTCCAATGTAACACAGCATTGCAGTCCATTCAAAGTATTCATTTACCATGACAACCTTCAACTACATCCATAAGTTCTCCCTCAGTATAAGCCACTTAAAAACTCTTCATTGCTGGGCTTCTGTTTCTAATACTGTTTTCCATCTACAGTCTGACCTTCCTATTTCTCTTTGTAAAGGGAACATCTTCCTGACATTATTGCTTTCTGAGGGGCCATAACTCTGATGGTGAGGAAAAGCAAACATATGCTTTTCTTACAAACACTTAATAAAATCTGATCACAAAGTATATTGACTAGTATTATGAAATGTCCATATCCATATATTTATTGAGGCAGTATGAGCTGCCTTTGAATTACAAGGCTGATGAACAAGCTCTCAATATAGCAGCATTTTATTACAAGAAGCCATATACCATAAAAGGTGATACGGTGCACAAAAACCTACCAGTTTTTAACAACTCCATAGGTGTAAACCATTTAAATTACACCACAATACATATAAATCTCAGAATGCCAGCATCATGCAAAAATGAATTATACAACAATTAAAGGCAAAGTAAATGTGATTTACATGTACATTTAGATGGAATAAAATAATACAAGAATTATTGCAGTGAAATGTACAATTCAGTCAAGCACTAATAGAGATTAACAAATTTTTACTCCTTCTCCACCACAATTCATGGGCAACACAGTGCTACAATTCTTAGTTGCTGAAATATTAAACCAGGTAATTAGTTTACAATTTTGAAATCCTGAGTATGTAGTGCATCATCAGCACATCTAGTTGCTTGTCTAAAGCAATTTTAGTGTTAATATATACAGTGGGGACGGAAAGTATTCAGACCCCCCTTACATTTTTCACTCTTTGTTATATTGCAGCCATTTGCTAAAATCATTTAAGTTCATTTTTTTCCTCATTAATGTACACACAGCACCCCATATTGACAGAAAAACACAGAATTTTGACATTTGTGCAGATTTATTAAAAAAGAAAAACTGAAATATCACATGGTCCTAAGTATTCAGACCCTTTGCTGTGACACTCATATATTTAACTCAGGTGCTGTCCATTTCTTCTGATCATCCTTGAGATGGTTCTACACCTTCATTTGAGTCCAGCAGTGTTCAATTATACTGATTAGGAAAGCCACACACCTGTCTATATAAGACCTTACAGCTCACAGTGCCAGAGCAAATGAGAATCATGAGGTCAACGGAACTGCCTGAAGAGCTCAGAGACAGAATTGTGGCAAGGCACAGATCTGGCCAAGGTTACAAAAAAATTTCTGCTGCACTTAAGGTTCATAAGAGTACAGTGGCCTCAATAATCCTTAAATGGAAGACATTTGGGACGACCAGAACCCTTCCTAGAGCTGGCCGTCCGGCCAAACTGAGTTATCGGGGTGAAGAGCCTTTTCATGAGAGAGGTAAAGAAGAACCCAAAGATCACTGTAGCTGAGCTCCAGAGATGCAGTCGGGAGATGGGAGAAAGTTGTAGAAAGTCAACCATCACTGCAGCCCTCCACCAGTTGGGGCTTTATGGCAGAGTGGCCCGACGGAAGCCTCTCCTCAGTGCAAGACACAAGAACGCCTGCATGGAGTTTGCTAAAAACACCTGAAGGACTCCTAGATGGTGAGAAATAAGATTCTTTGGTCTAATGAGACCAGGATAGAACTTTTTGGCCTAAGCGGTATGTGTGGAGAAAACCAGGCACTGCTCATCACCTGTCCAATACAGTCTCAGCAGTGAAGCATGGTGGTGGCAGCATCATGCTGTGGGGGTGTTTTCAGCTGCAGGGACAGGACGCAATCGAGGGAAAGATGAATGCAGCCAAGTACAGGGATATCCTGGGCGAAAACCTTCTCCAGAGTGCTCAGTACCTCAGACTGGGCCGAAGGTTTACCTTCCAACAAGACAATGACCATAAGCACACAGCTAAAATAACGAAGGAGTGGCTTCACAACTCCATGATGGTTCTTGAATGGCCCAGCCAGAGCCCTGATTTAAACCCAATTGAGCATCTCTGGAGAGACCTAAAAATGTCTGTCCACCAACGTTTATCATCTAACCTGACAGAACTGGAGAGGATCTGCAAGGAGGAATGGCAGAGGATCCCTAAATCCAGGTGTGAAAAACTTGTTGCATCTTTCCCAAAAAGACTCATGGCTGTATTAGATCAAAAGGGTGCTTCTACTAAATACTGAGCAAAGGGTGTGAATACTTAGGACCATGTGATATTTCAGTTTTTCTTTTTTAACAAATCTGCAAAAATGTCAATAATTCTGTGTTTTTCTGTCAATATGGGGTGCTGTGTGTACATTAATGAGGAAAAAAAAATGAACTTAAATGATTTTAGCAAATGGCTGCAATATAACAAAGAGTGAAAAATTTAAGGGGGTCTGAATACTTTCCGTGCCCACTGTAATGCCGCGTACACACGAGCGGACTTTTCGACGTACTTTCCGACGGACTTTCTGAATGAACGGACTTGCCTACACACAATCCACCAAAGTCCGTCGAATTCGTACGTGATGACGTACGACCGGACTAAAACAAGGAAGTTCATAGCCAGTAGCCAATAGCTGCCCTAGCGTGGCTTTTTGGTCCGTCGAACTAGCATACAGACGGCGGACTTTTCGACCGGACTCGATTTCAACGGATAAATTTGAAACAAGTTTCAAATCTAAGTCCGTCCAACTTTTGAGAAAACAAAGTCCGCTGGAGCCCACACACATCGAATTGTCCGACGAAATCCAGTCCGCCGGGCAAAGTCCGCCGTAAAGTCCGCTCGTGTGTACGCGGCATTAGTGACAATTCTGAGCCACTAGAGAGACTCATTCATCAGGCAAGAGGGATGGTCACATTTATCTGATGAAGTAGTCAATTTTGTGGCTTCAAAATGTCACCTATACAAAATCATATAACCAGACATAATATTCGTTTAGGTATATGGGACTTTTTAGGCTCAAATGTCAACAGCATAATATAATTATATATGAAATGTAAATATTTTATTGTTACAGAGATAAAATCATCAGTAAAACATACTGGCTGATATGAACAGAAGTATTACTCGCTCTTCATTCAGAAGTTCTCCATATTAAACATGGTTCACTAATTATGGTTATATCCATGAAGAATGCCCAATGTTCTTTGAATGAGTCTTCACCAAAGGCATAAGAATACTCATATATCACAGGAGAGAACTATGTACTTCTTAGCCAGGTAAAGTTACAAATGTTCCAACTTGTGGACCCGGAGAATGCCTGAACAAGGAATTCACACAGGGACCCAGGGGGATGTAGATATGCATAAACAGTACAAAGGTAAATTCATACGGAGAACAAACCAGGGTCCAGACCAGAGACATGCCGTACTGGTCCCAGTAGGAGTGTTCTCCAGGTCCACAGGCTGGAATATTTTTATGTTTACCTGGCTAATCTGTATCTAGTTGTCTCATGTGATATATGAGTATTCTTCTACCCCTGATGAAAACCCATTCAAATAGTCTTGGGATTTCCTTATGGACACATTATACTAATGATTTTATCTTTGCAATAATACACTTTTGCAAACATAATTGTTATTGACATTTGTGCCTAAAAAGCCCCATATACTCAAAAATTGTGTCTAGTTAAATGACCTGTAGGGATGTTGGCACACAATATATATAAATCCAGTGGTTGCCACTGCACACATACTGTATCAGAGAGAAAATGGGCCTGGGTGTGCAGCAAAGCCTGCAGTACGTATAGTTCAAAAGAGAGAGTGACACTCACAGGTCTTGAGAGGTGATCGCACAGTGAAGATTTTATTTTTACACTTCGACAAGACACACAGATGGGAAGTCAAGCTCGCCAAAACATTGAATAAAATCTTCACTGTGCGTTCACCCCTCAAGAACCGTGAGTGCTGCTCTCTCTTTTGAACTATATATATATATATATATATATATATATATATATATATATATATATATTTATTTTTTTTTTTTATATAAAAATTTTAAAAATTGCTTCACATGTAAAACATATTCTAGATTGATATTGATGGCACTGTCCATCATAGTCATTTTAGCACCCTTGTCTTTATGGTCCTACTGCTACAAGGTTGTGCACCTGAGATTTCTCTATGAATGAATTTGGAATCCTGACACAAAGTTTCATTCCCCTCTGTTATATTCTATAAATAGTGGTCAATAATTTTGAAAAATCCATATCTCCCCTTGTTTGAAAGCATAAGATTTGCTGCTTTCCAAAGCGAGTCCCAGTCTAGTCTGCTTATATGTAGGGGTGGCCTTACATAGACTGATAGATGGAAACAATATGAAAGATTCAACTACTGCTTGCAACGATCAGGCCATGCTTAATGAGCAAATTTTTTTCATATATATATATATATATATATATATATATATATATATATATATATAGTGTTTCTTTAATCAGTTTTATTTGGTTTCAACTGCTTGCCTAGAGTATATGTGTATGTGTTTGTCCCTACCATTTTCCATATGCTCTGCCTCACCAACACTGCCATCCGGCGTAGTTCGCTCATAGTTGTCTTCTGGGAGAGGTAGGGCACCCAGTCGTGGTCCAGATGAACTCTTACTACTCGGCGTTTCCGATTCTTCCAGTCCGCTGTCATAGCAACTCTGCAATGACCCCTGGTGAGGGTCCTGAGGTTGACTCACAACAGAAAACGTCACTCTACGAAATGGCTGTAAGAGAAAAGATTCTGAATGTCACTAACATTTATTAAGACAACTTTGTTAACTGCGTAGAATTGAGAAAAAGTATGATACACCATCGCAATGCTTTGCATGAAAATAAACGTACAAACTTTGTATACCGTTGAAAGCAAAGTGATTGCTGGTTGGCTTGCTTTTTACAAACTAAACACATAATGGCAGCAGATGCTTTTCTGTGACAAAAAGCATATACTGTATGAGAGGTTTTTCAAATGAAGGGTTTAAACAAGTCCAATGATACCCTCATACATAAAAGTAGCAGAAAAATTCTTTGCTTGCATTACTATATAGTCGCAGCCACTTGGCTTATGGCATTTGTGAAGCTAATGAGGCAAAAGCAGTATGCAACAGAGACCTGCAGATCGTACATTTTACAACTACATGGATTTTATCCTGTTCTTGACTCAGTTTAGAATTTCAAGTAAACTCAAACTGAATAGCATTTAGTTTTATTAAATCACTGTCTATCATAAGCCATTGATGTTTTGTAAACTAAAATACCATGTTCACCCTTTTTTTTCATTTATTGCATCTCAGTGCTGCTGAGCTCCTGGAGCTCCTCTAGAGCCACTTCCTGTTCACATCCATCCACTTCATCAGCGGCTGTTCTTTACTGTTCAGAGTAGGCTTTCTAACACTGCAGAACATGCCTGCACAGTGTGCATTAGTATGACCATGTGCATGTAAAGAACTTTAAAAGTATGCAAAGTCAGCTTAAAATGTAAAAAAAAACGTAAATGTTACTTGTCAATGGGAGACCTGAGCCTGGGAAAATTCAGACACCTGTCTTGATGAAATTACCTTCACATCAGAAGCCCACTATCACATCCCCCATCAAATCAGATTTTCTCCATAATAGAGCCCCCCATGACAGATCCCCTCAATCACACAGTCCCTCCATCAAGGAGCCCCCCCCCCCCCAATCACCACTGTCCCCTCTTCATATCAGAGCACTATCTTTTGGCTCCAGCATACGGCAGGAGGTGGAGGAGGTACGGAGGAGGTAGACTTCCATCTTCTCCTGAATGCTAGAGATGGCCTTGTATACCGCCTGCCCTGAATCTGAGTTATGTGTGTCCTGATTCTAAAGCATCATTGGTTATTATGATGCCATTGGCCGGCCTGCACCATATCAACTCATGATACTGATCCAGAGCAAATTGGTTCCTGTGCTTAAGGCAACCCAGGGGAACCCACATGGCACTCTGGTTGAGGAACAATGTTCCAAAATATATATAGATAGAGAAGGAGTGAGTGGGTCTCAAAAAGTTTCAATGATTTTTTACTTTATACATAAATAACCCCTTAATAAAACTAAAGGCAAAACTTTTTTTTTTTTAGTTTTAGATTGGAATCGGAGAGGGAGAACATCTGTCAGGTTTTTACACCTGTTAGTGCCCCTGTTAATGGAGATTCATCCTCTGTACATGTCATGTTTACCATTATCACTAGAAGTGAAAGTGAAAAAAAAATCCAAAATGTTGGGGTGTCCGCAGAACAGTAAGAGAAGAGAAATCTTCCAATGAAGACACAAGTTCTGGTGACCCTGGTGACAATCATGGATTCCTGCCCTTACTGTTTTGGCACAGGAAATGAAGGGAAACCTCCCCAATGGGACACAGACACAGTAATAAAACTGAGAATGGTTTTAAATCTCCCCTACTTTATCCAAAAAAAAAGAAAAAAAAAAGTTTTGCCTTCAGCTCTACTTTAAAGCTTTTTATTATATGGGTAATTGTTTACTATTTTTAGTAATTTTCTGAAAGATTATGATTGTATGACAGACTGGTAAAAAAAAGAATGCATATTCTTTTTTTAACATTCATAAATAAATAAATAAATAAAACAACCCCCGATGAGGCATATCAATACTTAAAAACCCCATAGCAATTAGTGATTAATACTAGACCTCCATCTATATAATATCCATAATCCATATATAAACATTTTATAGATGGAATCCTATTACTAATCACTAATAGATGTAGTTTAGTATGTATTCATAGGCCCAATCGGTTTGTTTTATTTATTCATTTACCATATTTGCTGGCGTATAAAATAACCTTTTACACTGGAATTACACAGCCAAAAACCGGGGGGTCGTCTTATACGTCGGGTGAAGAGGCCGCCAGCTGGATGTGAAGCCTGCTGGGTGCTTGGTAATCCTGTGTGCATACAGCGTGCACCGCCAATCCTGACGGGCGATGCACTCTGTTGCTGAATGCAGAGCCTGTTAAGCCTGCTCAGATTGGAGTAACAACCTCTGCCAATCTGAGCAGGATATACATGAGTCGGAGCGGCGCGGGCTGATGATGTCACAGCCTCTGCCAATCTGAGCAGGCTTTGCATCCATCAACAGATTAGTAAAATGCATTGCCTGCCGTGATTGGCTCAGCGGTGCACACTGTATGCACACTGTATTCTGCAGTGTACCGGAACCATACAAACAAAAATCATATTACTGTATACTGTACTATACTGTACAAAGGTCATTGATTTAAAAGCCTTGCATCAAAAGTTTACCAGTGAGGAAGTAATAGATGGTGTTCCTCAGTGACAAGTTGACAAGCTTGCAGTAACAAAGCATCATATATACTGTACCTACTAACAAAGCATCATATTACCGTATACTGTGTGTACCTGGCGCTACTGTACCGGAATTACAAAGCATCATATACTGTGTCTACGTGGCGCTACTGTACGGTATATTACAAAGCATCATATACTGTGAGTACCTGGCGCTACTGTACATACAAATCTGATGTTAAGTCTGATTTTTTTTTGTGTTTCTGGTGTTTTGCCTCAGAAGGGGTTATACGGCGAAACATAGGGGGTCGTCTTATACGCCCAGTCATCTTATACGCCGGCAAAAATGATATGTTAAAAAAGTAAAGGATTTGAAAAAGAAAATATTATGCAAACAGCTCTACAATGCGCATTTAGATTTGTAAAGCAATGTATCAATGTTGTGTGTTGCATAGGTCATCAACACTGCTATTGTACCTTAGAGCAAGGACACATTCAGCAAATATGTTACAGTTAAAACTAAAAATAAGAGCAGCAAATATTGTCAAAAGGCAGATTTCATATATTGTAGAGATTGCACAATGATGTTTTAAATACTGCTTAAAAGGCTTGTCACTTTTACCTGAAAAGACAATAATAGTGATGGAATACTTGCAGCAATTAAATTCATGAACTGTGATTCCCAACTCTGAAACTCTCCAGTTAAAAAAACACTGAATATTTAGCTGTTACAACTGAAGCTGAACTTCAGCCTTACCTTCAGTCTTGCGAAATTGAACAGGCTCATCTCTTGTATTGAAATAGCTTACTCTGATTTCACTGCACACTGTGAGCTTCTCCAAGTTTGTTTTAGAATCTGTTACAAGTCAGATAGAGCCTGCCTCATTTCTGGACTGGAGGACATACAATATCATCTAGTTCTTTCCTTCCTAGGCCCTACTATCCCTGACCCTTCTCTTTCACTCACTGAATTTCAATTCTTTCAATCACAAAGGCTCAGCATCAAACGTGGCCATTATCTAAGGCCTGTCTGCATGGGAATACAGCATTTCAAGGAATGCCCACTCCTCCAGATTGACATCCACTCATGAAAAAGTTGTGAGCTTTTGCCTCCCAAAAGCCAGCAAATTCTTGCATCTGGACAGAAAGCCCTTGAGAAGAGAACTGAGGCATGGTGCTGTAATGTTTTCAGGTCGCTATGTACAACACCCTGCTGGCCCCTCCCTACAGCCATGATGACATCACTGAGTCTAATATAAGGTATGCAAAAAAATCTGAAAGTTTTTATTGAAGAATATCATGATCATGGTAAGGGGACCAGGAATTACAAAATTGTAGCAGATTCAACTTTAGCTGTAAAACTAAATCCAGCCATAGCTGAATCAAATCCTGACCGGTTCAACAGGAACCATCCAAGATTCGATCCATCTATGAGCAGGTTGGTTGTACCCAAGTCAATCCACCAGTCCGTCTGATTTTTTTTACATAGGATTGCTGCTGGTGGCTACAGACACTAGCAGTGGTCATTGTGTTCTGCCAGCTGGGAAGAGTCCCTGTTGACAGAACACAATAGCAAGGTTTCTCTTGATTATTGTTATAGATACCATTCCAAAAATGTATTCATTGTAAGTCATGTGACACCCATGGGCACTGCTTGTTAGAGATGTCCCAGTCAAGATTTAGCATTAAGGCTTGTAATGCATAGAAAGAACACTGTCTTCCTTATTAATTACTTTTCATCCAGGCCTAAAGGGTATATAAACTATAACAATGAACTTCTCTTGTTTGCATTTGGGCCTGTAAAATATACCATGAAAAGTTTTTGTTATATTTGTTGCATTATTAACAAAAAAAACGCATGGTCATGTCATCAATTCAGCTCTGCGCTGTGTCTTCTGCACATATCCTGTGTTATTTTATACAGTCCTTCTAAATCTTATTATACACATCCAATCTTGCACATGATTGGTTGGTTGATGGAAGTCAGCAGAGCTTCACCTTATTCACTAAGCTCTGGGAAAAATTCCTTTGCAAAGTGTAATTTACCTTGCAAAGTGAACATTCTGCATGCCTTTCATAAATTCAGAAAGAATGCCCTATGTATTCAAATGCCAGTGTCAAGAAGTTTCCAACAGTCACCAGGCAGATCTATCCAACAATCTGGTTGTTGATACATTGTAGCAAATTGATTTTAAAGTTTATATAAATATAAAATTTTTGAAAGTTTGAGGTAGAGTGGGAAAGGGTTAGAACCCTACTATCCAGGACTTCATTAGAGTTTTCTGCTTATTTCATGTCCTACTGACAAAAAGTGAAGGGAAATCCTCAAAAACAATACAGACAGAAAGCATTTTTTTCCTTTAGTAGAGTAGTGGAAGGCAGAACCCCTGGCAGATTCTTGAATTGTGTCACTGTGTCATTGTGGCAGATGTTCCTCTAATGGTACCCCAGATATAAGTTAAATCATGAAGGGGTTCTATTCCTTTCCCATACTATCTAAAACAAGAAAACAAAAAAGTTTGTTTTGACTTTTACCTTAGGGTAAATTGAGCAGTCTTTCTAACATTAGCACAAGAGCAATGATTGCTGAAGACATTGACCATTCACTTGTTCATTTTGCTTGTTGCTTTTTTAAAGGTAATATATCTTTTTTCCTAAATCAATATGTGAATGTGGTAGCTTAATGCAAACATTGGGGTTTTTTTTTACGAAAGGCAAATCCACTTTGCACTGCAAGTGCACTTGGAAGTGCAGTCGCTGTAAATCTGAGGGGTAGATCTGAAATGAGGGGAAGCTCTGCTGATTTTATCATCCAATCATGTGCAAGCTAAAATGCAGTTTTTTATTTTCCTTGCATGACCCCCTTGGATCTACAGCGACTTTACTTCCAAGTGCACTCTCACTTGTAGTTTGCACCTGTAGTGCAAAGTGGATTTGCCTTTCGTAAATAACCCCCACTGTATTTGTATGCAATACTATTTTAAAGCACTTGTTTATAATTTATATCTATAATCAAAATGCATCTCCATGTGGTTTATCTTGGATTGGATTTTATGTCAGCAGTCGATTTGCAGATAGTCCAGTTATAGCCAACCAAAAGATCTTCATATGCCATGGAACTATAAGCTTCACCATGCCTTGTCAGTGCCCCATCACATTGTCCTACTTTACACACTCTTTGATTGGCAGTTCATGTTGAGACTTGCAATTTTTTTTCAGCTGCTGGTTGCCTATCACTGTGATAGTCCCTAGAGCTATTGTCTACAAAGTACAATCATAAAATAGGACAGCAGGCAAGTCAAAATGTGGAAGTCATATCAAAAAGTACTTTCTGTTAAAGGTTATAATAATAACTCACTGAGAATACCCTTTAAGTCTTTATCAAAGGTTCTTCCTTCTAGATCTTTCCTTTCCAGGTGACAATGGGACTTATTTATCAAAGTATAGTATATGCTAAAGGTGAAAAAACCTACAATCGTCTGATCTAAAAACTTCATCCTAATCTTTATTTCCCAGGACTGTACAGGGAGATTGAATGGAACAACCTGATCAGTAGTTTTATGAAACAAGAACTATTCCTCCTTCACACTTTGCTCAGTAAGTTGACATCCAACACTATATCACCAACTCCAAAAAAATTGTGAAAGTTCTAAGAAAGCCATACGTTTTAGTTAATGCCACACTGAAAATCGTATTTTTATAATATGTTTACAGTGGATGCATAGAAATATACATTTTCACTGTCCTGGAAATTTCAAATTTGCTGGGATATCACAAACTGAACTAAGTAAAAAAATCCTTTTTGCCCCAGGTAGCATCAAATTTAAATCTACTGTCATGACAGCAGTGTCAATAATATTTAAATTTTTATTTCCAGTCTGCCTCCCCAGGGCACCAGACCTCCCTAGCAGGCACTGGGCTCTTCTGTACCACCAGTGCCACAGGAAGTTGTGAGGAATCTGTGACAAAGCAAGGTCCATAAAGACATGGATGAGGGAGTTTGGAGTGGAGGAACTTGACTGACCTGCATAGAGTCCTGACCTCAACACGATAGAACACCTTTGGGATGAATTAGAGCAGAGACTGCGAGCCAGGCCTTCTTGTCTACATCAGTGCCTGACCTCACAAATGCACGAATATTCCAATAGACACATTCCTAAACTTTGTGGACAGCCTTCCCAGAAGAGTTGAAGCTGTTATAGCTGCAAAGGGTGGGCCAACGCAATATTGAACCCTACGGACGAAGACTGGGATGCCATTAAAGTTCATGCGCGTGTAAAGGCAGATGTCCCAAAACTTTTGACAATATAGTGTACATTGTGGTTCAGTCTGTATCCATCTGAAAAACTAATAGACTGAAGGCTCGTGGGAAAGGACCCTCACCATGAGGCCAGGAAGATTGCCCCCTTTCACCCAGTGAACTGGTAAAAGTGTCCTTTGGATCATTTGGTTAATACAGCTATAGTATAATTTTTCCAAAATGTGTAATATAAAATAGAATGTCCGCTTCCAGGATATATGCTCCATGATATGCAAAGATAAAAAAAAATAAACCAGTCATGTTTTATAATATTTTTGTGAGCGCAGGTTGAAACATGAAAACAAGTATTATCGCTATGAGAAATTACCTCTATTTTATCTTAATTCGATATCCACCAGCCCAGCCATAAATTCTACTATAAGTGTGTTGTCATTGTTCTGCTACATATGTAAAGGTAGGTGGATGATAACTTGATCGCAAAGAGATGAAGTATTACTAAGCCAGTGTAAGGACTAAGAAATTTCAAACAGTTACATTAAAGCGGTTGTATACCCGCAAATTTTTTTTTTTTTTTTTAACCCTGTAAAGCAAAAGGCATAATGAGCTAGTATGCACCGCATACTAGTTCATTATGAAATACTTACCTAAGAACGAGGCGTCGGTATCTTACCTGGTCCACGCCGAGGGAGCTGTCATGTTGCCTCGGCATGTCTTCCAGGTATCGCGGTTCCAGCGCTGTAAGTGGCTGAAACCGCGATGTCGTCACTCCCGCGCATGCGCGCGGGAGATTTCTTACTCGGCTAGGTCCGGCAGTTGCCGGTGTTCTGCCGAGAAAGTTCCGCTCGGCTGATAATTTCCCCCCTACTGCGCAGGCGCTGCGCCTGCGCAGTAGGATCCGGCGGAAATAGCCGAAGTGGAATAGCGGAAAATCAGCTGTACACAGCGCCTGTAAGAGGGCCCCTCGTGGGCTCGCTTCGCTCGCCACGCTTCGGGCACGGCCTCGCGTCGTTCGGCTCTTTTAGATTCCCCCTCTAGGTCCACTTGGATGGTAGGGAAGGAACCTGGACCCAGAGCGCAGGCGCCGTGTACAGCTGATCGTCGATCTTGAGCTTCGGCTATCTCCGGCGGCTGTTAGTATTTCGTACTAGACTATACAACCACTTTAAAAATAACAATAGTTTCCTATAAAACTGTAAATGATATATAAAAGTGATTAAAAAATGCTAAAAATTAAAAAAAAAGTGAAACTCATAAACAGGAAATATAAAAATGAAAAAAGGGGTCAGTTAAATGAAACAAGACGCAGAAAGTACACAGCAGTCCTGCATTACAGAAATTGTGTTAAATTTTCAGCTGCAAGAGAATGACTGACTTTTTTTAAGGTAAGAAGAAGGCGGTAGGGTTCAAAGTAAAGAAGAAAAATGTAAGAAAATCAAATTTTCTCTGTCTTTCTCTAGCCATCATTATTTTATTTGTTTCTCTCTTACACATATCTTTGATATTCACAGTTATGGAAGGCGAGATTGGAAAAATAAAAAAAAAATAAACCGCCAATGTGTTTTGAAGTAGTTTTAAATCTTTCAGCACATACAACTGCCACAGGGCACTACAAAGTTAAAGAACCTAGTGTAAATCTCTGTAACAAGCAATGGTTTAAGCAAAGATGTCAACAGATTCAATACAGTAGAAAGCAAGATGATTGAACAGATGTTCTCATAAAGTCTAACCTCTGAATTTAAGTACTGCAGCAGTAACAAGTGGTACATGGACATTTTAGGGGAAGTGATGGAGATATGTACAAGACCCATTTTGTATAGATATATGTGTACTTACACTTATTTTATACTGTGGCACCAAAGTGCACTTGTAAAAAATACATTTTGATTTGAGAATCTTGTCATACTGCCCAGCTTGGTTTATTATAAAGTACACTATAGTAGCGACATTGCTTAGTAATCCAAAAGACCATGTAAAGATTCATCTTTCTTACTACAGTGATTTGCTAAAAGGTTAGTATTGAGTTCTTTAACTGGTAAATAGCCACATCCAATTCAGTGTGTTCTGTAATGTTTTGCCACTGATCCAAATGGTTACTTTAGGTCTATAGAAATAGAACAGGGTGGTTTCACCGATTCTCAAGTCTACCATCATACTAGTGGCCTTCGTGACATCATGGTGATTGGATTAGGTAACTGAGTTGCTCATGTAGGTATAAATTCTGGGGTAAGTTCGCGAAACTCATTAGAACTGAGAAAGTCTCTTGGATGAGTGGTGAAAGATATTCAACATTACAGAAATAATCCAGTTGAATATTACTATTGTTAGCTATGTCATGAACAGGATGAATGAGACCTTCACAGACATGTTCAGTTGTTTGTTAAAGCAACTAAAACAATTAAAGAAAAGTACATAGGCTGCTATTATTACTCATTTAAAATACTTCCCATTCAAAAAATATTAGTTTTTGCCTACAGCCAGCGCACATAGCCAATATAGACTATGGCCTAGGATGGGAGTATTAAAAATTTAGGCTAGATCCTCACTGTTGCTGCCATTGCAGTGTTTGTTTGTTTTTTCTGTTGGTGGAAAAACCATGTAAATGTTATATAATTTAAAGAGGGATTCTATGTTGTTGTTAAAGCTCAAGTGAAAATGCCACATTGTTTATTCCCTGAATTAAAGGCATTTTTGCAAAAAATTGCTTAAAGGATAAGTTCACCTTTCACAACATGTTACACCCATTTTTGGGGTGTAACATGTAACGGGCTATGAATGCACTGGCCCCCGCACCTCCCCGATCCCCACTGTACCAGCTAGCGGGGGTTCTTCTCCACTCGCTAGCTGTAATTTTTTCTTTTTTTTAAACGTGGCTGTGCGGGGCTCCACAGACCCGGCCACATCACTCATTCACAGCGCTCTGTGAATGGAAAACTACAAAGTCCGGCAGCTTTTACTACGTTGGTTTGTAGTTCATTCATTCTGCCTGTCAGCATGTATCGCCTTCCTCGTACGAGGTATGAGTAAACAGATACACTAACAGGTCTGCAGGAGACCTGCATGGCATGGTGCAATGCTTTACAGGCTTCTGCAACAAAAAATAATAAATGCATATTGTTTTACCTGCAAAAAAATGTGCATTTATTATATTTTCTGAAAAGGTGAACTTATCCTTTAATACTTTTCCCTGCCACTGAATGCACCACTGCTCTCTTGTCTTCCTTAGATATGCTTGAACAAACATCTACAGCCCCTACATAACTATTGTGTCCAGTAGTGACCTAGGGGTTGGCAGGAGGAACCCCTGTGTAGAGAGGAGTACCAGCCAACCAACATTCACAGATTTTTTTTGCCAGGGTAGCTTATGAACACAAAAGAGATTGATAGCATTACCAGTGGGAGGAGTAACTATAAACCCATTTTGTTTGCAAGAATGCCTTTGATTCAGACATTTAAAAAAAAGTGTTACAAAGTGGTAACAACAAGGACACCAATGTTAAATCTTTTAAAAAAAAGAAATTAATTGTGTGTGTGTGTGTGTGTGCGCTTTATGTTAGATTTACAACAGCTTCTGGGTACATAAAAGCCTTAATAAGGCGTTTATTTGCACCACTAAAGGCACATCTGACATTTTATTTTTTCTTCCTCATTGACAGTAGATGCATACACACACTTTGATGATTTTTGAATTGTTTTTATTTCAAATGCCAGATACTGAAGAATAAAAATCAAGAAGCACAGTTTTTGTTATTGAATCCTTCATACAGATATATACCAAATGATCTGTGTTTCTGGGTGACTGCAGAACAGGAATACTTTTAGCAGATGTTTATACAATATAAATAATTATGAAAAGGGAAAAAAACACTCATGCATTGGCTGCTCAAAAATCAGAATATCTCTTGTTCCTCCCACCAAGCACACCAATGCTATTTGCCGTTTTCCTGTGATATGCAGAATTTCCTTCAAAGTCCAGTGCTTGGTCCTTCCCCGCTCTCTTAGGTTCCTTCATTCCTCCAGACTCAAAGTGACTACCCTGTTCATTTAGACCTTGGTGGTGGTGGGAAGAACTATGGCGCTCAGAAGGGTACCAGCTATACAACCCTTTCAGGAGTGTCAGATGATGATGATTTTTCAGCCAGTGTAGCTTGTAAGCACAACAGAAAACAAGAGCAAGGCCAGTGGAAGTATAAGTATAAATCCTTTTCTTTGCAGAAATACCTTTGATTCAGAGATTTTAAACAGTGATAGAGTCCCTTTCAAAAATAAATAAAAGTAAGAAAAAAAAAAACAATTCCCTCTAGGCAATAAATGCAAGGACTTTAACAAACTTTGTTGTAGATCTCTACCTGTTTCTGCTCTGAAGGAATAACTTGTTAGATGATGGGGTTGATTTAGTAAAGGAAAATAGACCGTGCACTTTTGCAAGTGCAGTTGCTCCAGAGCTTAGTGAATGAGGGGGAGCTCTGCTGATTTCCATCATCAAAGAAAAAAGGAACTGGTGCACGGAGTTGTATTCAAAAGAGTCCAGCCAACTAAAAGCAACATCTCTAAAAACACAATGATATGGGATGAAAGGCAGTCCATAAGGATCACTGGGCTGTGATAATGAATATATGCTGGGATGGTATATGGGGGACCACCTGCGGCTGCTGTCCTCAGAGTTGTGACGGCTCTGTGTAAATAAAGAGAAGCAAGAAAGAGGAAAGGACGTGCCAATGTGCCAAAGTGTAGCATGCAAAGGTTTAATACATAAGGCAGGATTAAGAACCCTTACAAGATAAATAATGTAAATGGGCTCTTCTGTAAATGGATCTCCAGGTTTTAATCCGGGCAGCCGTCACAATGTTGCCATCAGTATGTGAGATGGTTCCAATCGCTCAGTGTGAAGAAAGGGAGAGGGAGGCAGTTCCTGGAGCCTTGAGGGGTCAGAAAGTCACACTCTGGCTGTGTGGACCATCCCGCGGGTTGACGTCACCAGCAGAAACAGGAGCTCACTGACAAGTGTAAGGCTAGGCAAGGCTTACACTTGTCAGTGAAAGAAACACTTCTTTCTGCCGGTGACGTCAACCCGCTGGACAGTCCACACAGCCAGAGTGCGACTTTCTGACCCCTTAAGGCTCCAGGAACTGCCTCCCTCTCTTCACACTGAGCGGTTGGAACCATCTCACACACCAATGGTAACATCATGACGGCTGCCTGGATTACAGCCTGGAGATCCATTTACAGATGAACCCATTTACATTATTTATCTTGTATTAAACCTTGGGATACTACACTTAGTTGGCACGTCCTTCCCTCTTTCCTGCTTGACTTCCATCATCCAATCATGTGCAACCAAAAATGCATTTTTTTTTTTCTTGAATGTGATTGCGTATTCTTGGAAAGTTAAGCTTTACCTCCTATACCAAGCTTTGGAGCAACTGCACTTGCAGAGTACAACTGCACTTTGCAAAGTGCAAAGTCTATTTACCTTTAGTAAATCAACCCCTATGTCTTCTGCAGGACTGATTCTAAATGGGAGTGACTAATTCATTACAAGCTGCTGATGCACTTTCAGATTTCTGATGAGAAAACTGGCAGCATCAGCATCCCTTTAAAGGTGATTAACTCTTAGGGAGTACTTCACCAAAAAATACATTTCTGTTGCAGAGGATGTCTAAAACCTGACTTGTATCTTAGTGAAGAGTTCTTCACACAAGCCGGAAATGACATTTCTGGGGACATTCTGCATACAGAAAGCCTCCAGGTTGCCATATTGCATTGAATTTATATTAAATTACAGCAGCTGCAGAATAAAAAGGAAAGAACATTTTAATTACATTAAATCATGGCCCCTGTAGCAATTGTATATTCTGTATTATTTGATTTTTTTTATTCACTATATTTTTTTCCACAAAAGTGGAGGTGTCCTTTAAGTAGAAGCTTTGGTAAAAAACATGTATTCCCCCTTTAAATCAATCTAAATAAAAAAAAATGAGAAAAAAGAAATGAATTGCCTATATGCTTCATGATGGATTTACAATAGCTGCTGGGTATATTTATATTTGACTTAATAAGGCTTTTTTGCACCACTAAAGGCACATCTGACATTTTGTTTCTCTCCCTCATTGACAGTAGATGCATACACACACTTTGATGAGTTTTGAATTGTTTTTATTTCAAATGCCAGATACTGAAGAATAAAAAGCGAGCAGTGCAGTTGCTGTTATTGAACTCTTTATACAGATACATACAAAATGATCTGTGTTTCTGGGTGATTGTGGGACTGGAATACCTTTAGCAGATGTTTATACAATATAAGTAATGGTTTTTCATAAGGGGAAAAAAAAACATTTATGCATTGACTGTTCAATGATCAGAGTGTCTTTATTTCCTTTTTTAATAAAGATTTTCCAGATTCAAAGAAACCTTTTTATTTTAAGAATAGAGACGATCCAATTTATATCCATTTTTTTTTTTGCTTGCAGTCAAGTTTTGCCATCAACAGGCTCATAAATAAGTGATCTATTCTGAGAAATGACTGATTCAACAGAAATTCTATCAGGGCAGACAATTATCTATAAACTATGTGGGCTTCTGCCGCACAGCTGACAGGCTGAGAACATTCATATATATGCATAATGTTCATAGGGGGAGCTGTTTGGAAGAGCTAAATCACACATTATTTCAGGGAAATTCACATCCAGGTCTCGAGATATATTGTTTTGTTTTTTTCATGACAAATATCTTTCCAGTATAACCATTATAATACTACCCAACAACTTCCAGATGTTCAGAGTAGAAGGTAGTTACAAAACAGACAGTTCAATATTTAGGATGAAGGATCCAATTTATTAAAAAGAAAAAGAAAGAAAAAAAAACGGAAGTGCTGCCTACAGCAATTTACTTACTGTACCTCTCAACTTTAGAAGATGGGAAACCTTTTAGGGTAAAGTATGGATGCAAAGAACACACTCCTGCCAGTTACGTGTCCCACAAAGAATTAAAGTGTATGTAAAACATAATAATGAACTTGTCTTTGATTTGATTGCTTCTGATCAGGATGAACGCGCCCCATTTGGCGGGCTTGCTTTGTTATAAACATCTGTTTTTAAATCAAACATGTATGTTTTGATGAAGGCTTCTTAGCCGAAATGCATCAGGGTATAGCTTGTACCTGTGTACCAATGTAACTAATAAAGTACTTTTATTCAAGAGCATCCGAGTTCCCACGCTTCCTGATTAAAGTGTCTTATCTGACCCTCTTTCCTGAACTCCATGAATTCACTTTTTATAGTCAACTGTCTTACTAGAAGTTAAAGCGGAGCTCCACCCAAAAGGGGAAGCTCCGCTTGTCTGCCTCCCCCCATATTTGGAACCATTTGGGGAGAATGGCGAAGTGAGCCGGAGGTTCCCTCCCATCTCTCTCCTAATAGTAAAAGTCAGCAGCTACAGCATTTGCAGCTGCTGGCTTTTCATTTTGTGGGGGGAGGAGCAGGAACTCCTCTTTAAGTCCAACAAGATACATGCCACCTCATGGACTTATCTCTTTAAATTACAACTTTTATATTTACTGAGCACCGGGAGTACAGCTATCACTATACTTTCAGCACTCCAATTCCAAGCTTCTGCAGTTGCAGAGTCGCATGAAGCAACTGCACCCGCCCCCTCTTTCTTATGCCCAATCACAGAGTGCTTTGAATTATGTGACCCTTTGAATTAACAACAGAGGGGAGGGGTGGGAAGATATGCCGTGTATGAGAAGACAGTGTCAGAGCATGGAGTGTATAATGATAGCTGTACTGCCTGCATTCAGTAAATACATTCAGTAAATAAGAGATAAATCCAAGAGGTGGTATACACCATGTTAGACTTAATGCATAGTCAATTAGAACATTTTACAAAGTGGTTGAATTCCCGGAGTTCAGCTTTAGGAGCAAAAAAAACTATTGATCCTTCCAGAAATCTTGTGAGCTAATAACATCCTGTGCTTTATGCCTGTGCTGTATTACTATCAGTTACATTGTTCTTGGCTTTCACTGTAGACTACAAAACATCTACCCCTGAGTTATGGAGAACAAGGTAGAGGACAAAACCCAACTATTAAGTTATTATTTTATTTTATTTTATTAATGTGATTGTGTTATGATCTCTTGAGGGGCAGGTGAAAAGATGCATTGGAAATGTAGCCTGCATGTTTAATAAATGATATAGATGAGACTAAAGTTTTTATTTATCATTGGAATATAGGCCCTTATTTTGCAAGGGAATTTGCAAGGGACTTCCATAATCCAATCATCTGCAAACAAAAAATGTGTTTTTTTTTTCCTTGCACATGATTGGGTATTCTTTGCAAAGTGAATTTTCCCTGCATTCAATAAGTTAAGTGAAAATCCCCTTACAAAGTGAACAGCCTATTTGCAAAACATTAACCCCTAAGAGGCTGGTTACATTAGATTCCCTGTTTTTTTTTGTATCAGTCCTTCTCAACCAGGGTTCTTCAAGCGGTTGCAAGGGGTTCCTTGAGCAATGAGTAACATCTGTCTCTCAGATAAGTAACCACTGCCATAAATTATCTTTTTCGTTATCTGTAAGGGTCATTCTTCCCAATGACCACAAATGTATGGAGCATTCTCCCCAGTGAACATCACATTAATGTACCATGAGCTGTAGATATAGTAATTATTAGCAGGGGCTCCCCAAGCTCAGAAAGTTAATTCAATGTTCCCCCTGTGTTATGTTGATATAAAAGCCAACCAAGTTAGCATATTACTATTGGCCAAACATAAACGTTTTCTTCGACTTAGATGAACTGTAAATAAATGGGATTGCATATCACTCAACCTATATAAATATTCCGTTCATCCTTCATTCCGTTCATCATAAAAAATAGGCTTTACCACTTCCTGGGTAAACTCCACACTCACAGCACAGAAGCGACGATCCCCTGTCCAATAAGTAGGCTGCTGACATAAGAAGCAGAACTGCTTTAAAAGTTAAATTGCACAATGAGCAAGTACAGTATGTATGTCATCTCTCTGTGTGTGCAGTGTGGAAAATGCGTGTAAATTACAAGACCGACTGTGCAGAATCAAACCTTTGTTTGAGAAACATGAAATGTCTTCCATGTATTTATCTACTTGTCCATGTACATATCCATTTAGCTATATGTCCATGTATAGCTATTTAACTACATGTCAATGTTGTTAGCTATCTGCCTGGAGCTTTACATTTAACATGCTTTACATGGAAGGTGTTATTAATTTCTACATTACCAATTAGTTCTCTAAAAATCAACCACAAGTGCCAGGATCCAGCCAGGAAGATGATAAATTCCTGCATTTCACATTTTTTGGCACGCATACAGAGAAACGACAGAAAGGTGAGAACATACCCGTGGTTGACCTGAGGCAGATTGGTGATTGATCGTCACTTTTCTTCCCTTACAAACATTTCTGTTGGTGCACAGAAAGTGTTAAGACACAATACAGCTTTCTGTAATAATTTTCTAGATGTTAATTAGATATAAACATGAACTATATATGCTGATGAATGTGTTTCATTTACCCTGCATTTTAATGAACACGTTAGACGCCCTAACCTAGTTTTTGTATTTGTGTAATGTGGACAGGAAAGTGGTTTTGTTTATCATCTTTGGTTCTTCACCCAGCTTATGAAAACGTCTAGACTTCCTTTTGCCTTTTTAAGAACAACTTTTTTATAGTCATTGAAGACTTCTGTCATTCTTTGAGAGGTGTGATCATTCTTTCAAATTACAATAGCTTGAGACAAGGGCATAACTACAAGCATGGCAAACCAAGCAAATTCTGTGTCAAACAGCAAAGGGGTCCCTTGAGGTCTGGCTATAAATTTATTTATCCGGGTGGAAAAGGCATTTGGCATGTAACATGACACTTCTATCAGGAAGCATTTAATACCCTGCCATGTTAGCTATGATCTTAGAAAACTAGATAACTCAGCTGTGAGATTACCGTTAAGACAAAAGATGGAAAGTTAACCGGCCCTATAATGATATTGTCCAGGGCAATGGTGTTGGACTACTAGCAGTGGGAATACGTTGCCTCATATGTATGCCATATGGATTTTTCAACTCAACCCTGTTGCTTAAACTAAACGTCATTCAGTTAGAGCTTACTTCCACTTTAAAAAAAACCTGTCGGGGGTAGAAAATAATTAATTGGCAGAACTCTGTGATAAAGTCTGGCGGCCAGGTGTAATGGTCAAGCAGTGGATTCCTGTTGGCTGCTGTGGTTCTTTCTGCTTACCCCTGCAGGACACAATAGTGATGTAAAGGTTGTCAGAAGGAACTACAGCAGTCAACAGGGGACACCTGGAAGTATGGGACAGGACTGGCACCTATAAAGTTTCTACAAACCAGCTGATGGACTGCTATAGGGGGACACTTGTGGGCACAATCACATATATATATTCAGCATTTTTGCCTGCAGGGGGTGTATGCGCACCACCAGCAGCCCGCTTCTGTTGTGATAATTCACAGCAGAAGCACTTCTGCAGGTCCCGGGGACTTGATTTCCCCTGTCACCCACCGATCGTTAGTCAAACACAGACAACTGAGATATGCCTATGTACACAAGGCATATCTCAGTTCTGTGGGCTAAAACCTCCTCTTGTAGTCTCTATTGGAAGTCTGTGTGACAGCATAAAAATGCAAGAGCATAATTGACAGAACATTGGGTGAGATCTGCACTCAGAATCCGGTGCAGCTGTGCATGGTAGCCAAACAGCTTCTAACTTCATCATGTTCAATAAAATCTGGAAGCTGATTGGTTTCTATGCAGAGCTGCACCAGATTTTGCACTCTCCAGTTTTAGTAAATCTCCCCCATTGTCACCCTATAATAAGAAGTGAGTAAACCTGCTATTATGGCAGGATCATCAGGGATAATTAATTAAAGCTGCAGATGAAAAAAAAAAAGACTTTTTGAGATTTTATTGAGTGGGTTTACGTATACTTTAAAGCGTAACTCGACTTTAGTAGAGAAAAACATTCCCCTCTGGGTGATCTATGTACATTGCAAGGATCATAACAACCTTTATTGCAGATTCCCACCTTTTGGTATTCTGAAGAAATCCATGTGTGTTTGTCTGTGCCTCTGTACTGAGTGGGTCTAATGGGAGTGGTTTCATAATTAACTGTCAGGTGTGCAGCTGCAGGGCTCTAATGAGGAAATCTGCTGCGCCTGCATACCTTTAGACATGCTCCTATTGAAAGTATCTCTCGAAAAAATGACATCTTTGTTGCGGGGGATGCCTGAAATCTGACTTGTATCTTCTGGGAAATATGGTGAGCCAATCACACAAGCAGGAAATTATGTTTCTGGGAAGTGGTCAGCCATATTGCAAAGCATTCTCAGAAAATTACAGTGGCTGCAGTTTGAAAAGGAAAGGTCATTTTTTAATTTTATTTTTTATTTAATTTTTAATAACATTCAATTGCAATATGTTTAGTGTCACAATTATATGTGCTATATTATTTTTTATTTATGTGCTATTTTTTCCCCCCATATAAGTGGAGTTACCCTATAAGGTTTGCTGACAGTGCATGTTTTCCTCCTTCCCTCGCAAACTCCCAGGCGCTATAATTACTCTGACTCTCTGACATTATTAGGGTGGAACATCAGAAAGCTTTTATGTATATATAATTAATATTTGGTTTACCAAATGTAATAAGCTCCTGCTCACTGACAGTTTGACCAAATTTGACTTTACAGTTTAGCTGACTGCATCCTTTTCTAGGGTTTATTGTGCGCATATAATGACATGCAATTATCATGTTTGACATTACCGTGATGTTGGATGAGACATGAAAAATGTCAGTCACTAGTTTAAATGCTGCATTAAAACAGCCCTTCATGTAAATGCTATATTGAAAAAAATCAAATTTTCCAGAAAACCCCTTATGTTGTAGTTTATGGAGTAACTGGAGCATAACAAGGTCAGTGGGTGATAATCTATTTTATCCTGATTGGTGAACGGTATATCCATAATACATACTTAATGGAAGTAATCTTTTTGATTAATTGATGCATGCCCTCTTAAGCAAGGATAAATGTATTATCCAAAACTCTATCATGACCTTCAGTGGAAATGCGTTTTATAAAGAGAAAACATGATTTGCAAACTGTCAGAGTATATGTAAGAGCCCAGTACAGTATATATAATCATGTTTCATTCACTAGTATTTACTTACTACTTACTCACTACTAGTATTTAATACAGGTACTTATATACCGACATCAATTTACGCAGCATTTACCTATATATATATTGTACATTCACATTATTATGGTGTGGGTTTGTTTTTTGGGCTGCATACAAATGTCTACATTTGGCCTTGGGTATTGTAATCATATTGCACAAAAATCCCTAAAAAATAGATAGAGGACTTTAACCGCTTGCGGACCAGCCGCCGCAGTTTTACTGCGGCAGGTTGGCTCCGCTGCACGAAAACACGTTATACTATGTGATCTCGTGGGATTTGCATAGCAGGTGCTATGAGTCGGATCGCGGGTCTCACGGACTCGATGTCCGTGGGGATACCTGCGATCGTCTCATGGAGAGGAAGAACGGGGAGATGCTAATGTAAACAAGCATTTCCCCATTCTGCCTAGTGACACTGTCACTGATCACAGCTCCCTGTGATCGGGAGCTATGATCAGTGATGTGTCACACACAGTCCCTCCCCCCTACAGTTAGAATCACTCCCTAGGACACACTTAACCCCTACAGCGCCACCTAGTGTTAACCCCTTCACTGCCAGTCATATTTATACAGTAATCAATGCAATTTTATAGCTCTGATCGCTGTATAAGTGTGAATGGTCCCAAAAATTAGTCAAAATTGTCCGATCTGTCTGCCATAATGTCGCACATAAAAATCGCTGATCGCCGCCATTACTAGTAAAAAAAAAAATTATTAATAAAAATGCCATAAAACTGGTCCCTATTTTGTAGACGCTATAACTTTTGCGCAAACCAAACAATAAACGCTTATTGCAATTTTTTTTACCAAAAATATGTAGAAGGATACGTATCGGCCTAAACTGAGGAAAAAAAATGTTTTTTTATTTTTTTTTGTGATATTTATTATAGCAAAAAGTAAAAAATAATGCGTTTTTTTTCAAACTTGTCGCTCTTTTTTTGTTTATCGCGCAAATAATAAAAACCACAGAGGTGATCAAATACCACCAAAATAAAGCTCTATTTCTGGGGAAAAAAGGACATCAATTTTGTTTGGGAGCCACATCGCACAAATCCTCCAGGGCTGAAGTGGTTAAAGTCCTCTATCTAGTTTCTAGATTTTAGGGATTTTTGTGCAATTTCGGTCATAGGATGTGGTATTGGACACTAGTGGTCCCTTCATCCAAAGTTTTTCCTATTGTAATTTCCACTTTATTATAATCAAGTAGAATTTTAAGTTCCCTTTCCTTAATTCTAATCATTGACTTGTAGCAAGCTTCTTCTATAGTAAGCTTCTTCTATGACCCTACCTAGCCAAAGTCTTTCTCATGGCACTAAGAGTTTGCTGTGCAAAAATATGCAGCTGTTAATCTTTTCTCTGCCACATTTTACAGTTCTCTACATTATTCACTGTTACCATTCCCTAAGATATGGTAAAGTTTTGCACCTTGTTAGTCATTGATTAATGTAAAAGTTTTGGATCTTAAAACCTAACTACGGTCGAATTGGCCCCCAAGGCATTGGCTACAAAATAAAGAAAAAAGCAGCTCTGGATAAAATTATGAATGACACCCAGTATCACTAAAACCAGTAGACAAAAGCTGGGTACACCAGGCCGAATGTCAGGAGACAACAGGCAGTAAAAAAAAATGGCCGACATTCGGCCCGTGTGTATGTCAGTCTGTCCGACAGAAGCCGGACATTCGGCCGCCTTCTGTCATGTGTTCATGCTGGAAAACCAGCATCTCACTGTGTCCCAATCAGCGCTCTCCACCAATGGCAGAGAGCACTGATCTGAGTGTCCTGGTGGGGGGCTGTCTTCCTGTCAGAACACAACAGTTCAGCGGGGGAGATAGCTGAACTAACCTTGCATGGTTAGTACAGGGGCTCCGACCGGAACTGACAGTTTTTTTTTCTGTTTAACCCGTGGGTTTGAACGAAAAAAAAAAAGTGAGTACCCGGCTTTAGAAAAACTTGTAAGCATAGGCCTAAGCATAGTACCCTACATCCACAGTGTATTGATGCAAAGAGAATTTGTCACCATGCCAAAAATGCTCTCTACATCATCCTGGACCACCCATTGCCAGGAGAGGGCCAAGAAGGAAAAGGGCCATGTGACTTTGAAAAAGGTAAAAAAAAAAAAGCATAAAATGATATTGTGAGAACCTTGAGTTGGACTTTAGGTCCTTAGCTCCTTCCTAAGACATGATGATCTTTCAGTGGAAATACTTATGCTGCATACACACAACCTGTTTTGCCGTCGGAATAAACTCTGAAGGTTTCTCTGACGGAACTGTGACGGAATTCTATTGAAGCGGTCTTGCCTACACACGGTCAAACCAAAGTCCGACCAAAGTCCGACCGCCCAAAACGCAGTGACGTACAGCACGTACGACGGGGTTACAAAAAGGAAATTCAATAGCCTGTAGCCAATAGCTTCTGTCTCGTACTTGCTTCAGAGCATGCGTCGTTTTTGGTCCGTCGGAACAGCATACAGAGGAGAGGTTTTCCCGATAGGAATTGGTTCTGTCGGAAATAATTAGAACATGTTCTATTTCTAGGTCCATCAGAATTTTTGAAAAAGAAAGTCAGATGAGGCACACACACGATCGGAATAGATGATGAAAAGCTTCCATCTGACTTTTTCTGTCGGACATTCCGATCATGTGTACGTGGCTTTACTGTGACAGGACCAGTATCAGTTGATGTAATCCTATGACACCCCTCTTTTTTGTGGGACCATGCATCCTTGATAGATTGATCTCATTACAATTTGCTTTAGGTTGGCCAGCATGTGGTGTAAAGGCTTGCTTAAATAACATATTGCATTTATGTCTAGTCAGTTAGCCACCCTTTAAATTTAAGCAAAAATCTCAAGGCACCCCATTCTAAAATGTAAACACAGCAACTATTAGTCTTAGATAATGCAGCAACATTCACACACATAAGACACCCAACGTTAGAGGTATTTTATTCTTTCAAAGCAAATATAGCAAAGTAGGGGATAGGCAAACAAGGATGCTGTGCATATGCGCGACGTCCTCGTTATCTACCGATGAAATTATGGGTTGTTTGAACACTGGCAGCCAGAAGGTTGAAATGGTGCACAATGAAAACCTGTGACTTTGTGTAACTAAAAGGCAGGCTGCTGATTTGTATATATTTTTGGGCAATTTTTAGACGTTTTGCCAAGGCACCCCTGACAAATCCTCAAGGCACCCTGGTTGAAAAAGGCGGGTTTAATCTATTAGGAGATTGTGCAATTAAAGTGTAATCTACAGTATGTGCACATTAGAAATGTCTGCATTCTCCATTTTGTTATTTCCGCACTCTACCGAAGGACACACTTGTCCTTTTAAACACTTTTGCCACAATTTATTTAGGAGGTAAGTATTACAACTACACTGACATAATATACCTTCAGTGCATGTGGAACTCTGAACTCAATACAAAGGTGCAATCCATTGTCTAGGCAACTTCCTACTATGTAAAGACATGATTTGTCACCTAGGGTTTTTGTGTGAATAAGAATTCTCTTTATCTTAACAATGCTGCTTTACAAACACTTTCCACCATCCCTTGGGGACTAAGTTTTTCTTATGAAGCAATATAATTGTTCACATCTTTACAATTCAAACAAGGGCTCAAGCATACAAAAGCATTGTCATTATTGTGCATTTAAATGTTGAGGATAAGACTAAAACTGTTGAAACTATAAATTGATTGCTTGATCTTTTATATAAACCTACATATTCAATAGCTTACAAATCATCAGTGTTCACAGTTCATTAATTTTTCCGTATGACATTGGTATTCAAGCAAATCAAGCTTTTAAATATCATTTTTTTCTGACATCATTTAAAGAATTGCTATCTTGTAGAGTTTGATCAGCCAATGCTGCTTTCATTTAAAATAAAGTTTAATTATGCTTTAATAATGATATATATATATATACAGTATATATTTGTTTTATGAGGAGCCTCTTTCTTCGTGGCACCTGGTAACCTGGTAGAGAGACAGGAAGTGAGGGAAAATCTTCTCAATGGAGTCGCAAACAACAAAGAATGTTATTTTCAAGTACATTGGAGAAGATTGGGCTGTCTATCAGTTTTTATTCCCACTTGTTTATTTGGCTTTTTCTGCAGCAGAGGGACAGAAGATGAGAGGAAATTGTCTCAGTGGGGATACAGAGAACATTAACACAAAAAAGAAAATGTTTTATGAGAATAACATGTGGACTTCTGATTCTGCAAATGCTAATAGATAAGATTAAGATAAGGACCTCTGGCTTCCACACCTGCATGCTAGTTCAGAGTCAGTCACTCAAAAAAATAATAAAAACCAAAAGAGAGAAAATAACAGCACTTTTTTGTAGAAAGGAAGCAATAACAACCTTAATATATATTTTAAAAGGAATCTCCTGTAAGGAAAATTAAATAGTCCAAAAAAGTGGAATTAAACTCTTTTTTTTTTTTCTCTTTAGAAAACTGATGTTTATTGCAGAAATGGGAAATCTCATGGGTGTCGTGCAGTTGGAGCTAGGGTAAGTATTTCCAGGTTTAGTACACCTTTAAAATAGAGATGGGCTGAACACCCCCCTGTTTGGTTCACAGCAGAATTTCCAAACAGGGGAAATGTTCTAATCCGAGCGGCAAACCCCATTGAAGTCTATAGGAGCCGGACCGGAAAAATCAAAAGTGCCCATTTTTAAAGCTTACATGCAAGTAATTGGCCATAAAAGGGGTGTGGGTGTCTGGGTACTGCCCTGGGGGACATGTATCAATAAAAAAAAAAAAAATTGAAAATGATTGTTTTTTTAGGATCAGTGATTTTAATTTCAATTTGCTTAAAGTGCAACAATAAAAATGAAAATTACTTTAAATATAGCACATGGGGGGTCCTCTTAATGTGCCTGTAAAGTGGCGCATCCGTAGCATGCATAAAACATACTGCAGCAAAAATGAAATTTCTAAAGAAAAATGTCAAAATCCCATTTAAAATGACTCGCGGTTGCAAATGCCGGCACCCAGTTATTGAAAAAATGAAGAAAAAAACGATGTGGGGCCCCCCCAAAAAAACCAAACCAGACAGTTAACCGGCTTGCATCCAGGCAGGTCAGGACAAGGGCCTCATCCCCACATCTGTGGCTGGCTGTTGTGGGGATCTGCGAGCACGGGGTTTATCAGAATTTGGAAGCCCCCTTTAACAAGGGGGCCCCCCAGATACTAATGAATACAGAGTTGCATTAATTTGTATCTTTCATATTTGTCTGACATTCATATTTAAATAATCTCTGTAAAATCATCAGAATCGTATAAAAATAAACTGTTTCGCCATTCAAAGGAAACAGATAAAGTTGCTTAGAAACTGAAAACTGCAACAATGAATAAACATCATCATGAGACCATTATGAAACCACAAGGGACATTAAAATGAAGACAGGATTGTTGGAATTTTTTTTTATCTAAACCATATTTAGAATCAGGAAAATATAACAGGTCCTAGAAAAAAACAAACATTTTTTTTAAATTTGGCTAGAGCTTGGAAGTAGAACTATACATCGATCATTAAGTGAAAGCTGCCCTCAACAGTGAAACCAGCACTAGGGATCAGGCAAAAATGAGGGGAAAATCTCCTGCCAGAGGTTCCAATCTTTTCCCACTATAGACAAAACTAAGAGCATGTAAAGAAGATTTCTCCGAAGCTGGGCATTAACCCTATATGTGAAAGCTGATCATCTGGGGGAAGGTGGAAACGTCACACAATTCCCTATTTGCTCGACACATACCAATCCAAAGTGGACAATCTCTCCCTTGATACCTAAGTATCAAGTTATTTGTGCTTTGCCCATGTCCAGACAAGCTGAACCTTCTTACTTTTCCCTCTATCCCAAGCAGCAAAGGGGAGTATATCATATGCGCCCCAATGTCCAGAACACTAGCTGTTTTTTTCATGCTAACAGAAGGTAAGCAGGGCATTAAAGCGGAGTTCCACCCAAATTTTGAACAATATCTGTATGTATTCTCTTCCTTGCCTAGATGCTGACTTGCCATTTAAAAAAATTTAAATCGCCGTAATTACCTTTTATTTTTCTATTCTTCTTTGCACTTCCTGGTTCTCCTCCCGTGGGAGTAGGCGTGTTTCTAGCCTCTCCCAGACTCCTGGGAGCTAATCTCAGGCTTCCCAGGATGCCACTGAGCATGTGCGGGAACGAGCGGTGAATGCTGGGAGCACAGCATTCACCACATCCAGGAAATAAATGCTTGTGGGCTTCAAATGCCCACAATGAAGATGGAAACCGCCTGCAGTGAATAATATAAGTTATTCTTTCCAACGAAATCTGACACAGGCGGACATATTACACACAATATGTGAGTATGTAATGCTGAGAAGAAAAGTTTGTGAATGAACTCAAAAAAAAAAAAAAAACGATAGATAGGTGGACCCCCGCTTTAAGGAAGTAAAGAAAAACCTGTTGTATTGCCCTTAGTAGGCCTTAGTGTGTCTACAATAGACCACACTTTACATACATTTAACACATGTGTATCTTAACCCTTTTGTTTCTAAGGGTAAAACAAATCTTAATGCCTAAGCACAATTTTGCAACTTTGACATGTGTTAGTAAAACCGTACATATCATCACTACTTTATGTATCTAGGTGGATTATACCTTGTTTTTTTTTCAGGACAAATTGGGCTTTCATTTGATGGCAAATGGTAATGGATATCCCCTGATTTATTATTATTTTTTTCTATTATCAAAGGAAAAACTGGCCCAAAATAGTAAAAAATATATATATTTTTAAATTTAGCTGTATATTTCTTGCTATTACCATAATCTTCCACCAAAGAACAACCCAAAATAAATTCTCCCCTGGCACGGACCTAGATCAAACCTTGTATCTCTCTCCTCCATTCACAGAGAGAGAAAACACGGGCTATCACAGCAATCTGGTGACCTGGAATCAGAAGTTTCAGGTCCCGATCTTTAATACAGGGTTCAGGGCTCTCAATGAGACCCCGGTCTCTGTGCTGGAAGCGCACCATGCAGTGTGCTCACATCACAAAGGGAGATACTCAAATATGCGGCCCCACGTAAAAAAGCCCAGACCATTGGGGCCACATATTTGCGTACGCTGAGCACCATGGGGTTCATGCTTGCACGGCCACAGTTGTTGATATAATAATGTAGTGTTTATATGTGGTATGCAACTGCTTTCTCCTTACAATTACTGGGGATCTAGCAGCAATAATGTCCATTGCTGACTGTACTATATGCATCATATTACAAACACTGATAGGCCATCTTTTTGGGAAGATGTGACCATTTATTTATATGATTCTCTTATTTCTGCTGCTGTGGATCCTTATATGATGCTATAGCTTGAGGTGGACAATGAGCTTTCAGATCATCAAGACTTGACTGTTTATATACGTGGTCAAACCTGTTCAAGATCTGATGGCTCACGCCTAAGCTGGGTAATCCAGTTTGCATGTGTACGGAAATTAGATGATAACGAAGCCTATAGTGACAAACACTGTTGACATCTTTTTGTGAATGATAGTTGCCTAGCTATGTCTGGTTGTATTACTTTGAGATGCTGGCCCGCAATAAGCTTGCAGTTCAAAGAAGGTCAAAGTGAAGGCAGAACTGCCAGTGTGCCTATCAATTGCCGCTACTGAGCCCATCAAATGCTGCCAGCGTGCATCCCCCGCCCGGCAATTAACTTGTCTCGGTGGGGCAGGCGGTCATGGCGGCAGGTGGCCAGCAGTGTCCGGTGTCCTCTATGCTCCTCGATGTCTTCTCCCATCATCCCTTCCCGTCCTCTGCGATAGTCGTCCAATCACAGAGCCTGTCATTTCAGCCAATCAGGTGACAGGTAACAGACTCGAGCACCTAATTGGCTGAGAGGCGGTTCAGTTTTAGCAAAGCGAATGAATATTCGCCCAGCATGGCGCCCGCTGTTCACCTTTTTGGATGCCTATTAAAGCCTATGGCTCTAATCAGGTGCTTACAAAAAATACCCCGTCACTGTAATTATGGTGCCCGGTGCCCGAAAAGGGGCCGGTCACCTAAATAGGGGGTGACAGCGGCGACCATGGATAGATTCATGCAATGCATGAATCTATCTATGGTGATAGAGAGGTGATAGAGGGGGGCGGCGCCCATGCGCCCTTTATGGACACACCGCCACTGATACTGTATGTGTGTGTATACTGTATGTATACTGTGTATATACTGTATGTGTGTGTATACTGTATGTATACTGTATGTGTATGTATACTGCATGTGTATGTATACTGCATGTGTATGTATACTGTGTATGTATACTGTAGGTGTGTATGTATACTGCATGTGTGTGTATGTGTGTATGTATACTGTATGTGTGTATGTATGCTGTATGTATACTGCATGTGTGTATGTATACTGCATTTGTATGTATACTGTGTATGTATACTGTAGGTGTGTATGTATACTGTATATGTGTATGTATACTGTATGTATACTGTATGTGTGTATGTATACTGTATGTGTGTGTGTATAAGGTATGTATACTGTATGTGTGTATGTATACTGCATGTATACTGTGTATGTATACTGTATGTGTGCATGTATACTGCATGTGTATGTATACTGTATATGTATACTGTATGTATACTGTATGTGTGTATGTATACTTCATTTGTGTGTATACTGTATGTATACTGTGTGTGTATACTGTATGTATACTGTGTGTGTATACTGTATGCACACTGTATATATGCTGTGTGTGTATACTGTATGTATACTGTATGTGTGTATGTATACTGCATGTGTATGTATACTGTATATATACTGTATGTAAGAATGTATACTGCATGTGTGTGTATACTGTATGTATACTGTATACATACAGTGCAGTGATATCATGGCACACATCAAGCATGGCCTTTATTCACATGCCCCACTGCCCGATCTGAGGCCAGCCACAGCAGTTCACTATTCAACTGGCTCTACAACTTACTTGGGCAGCTCAGAGGCTGCAAAAAGTGGATTTTTTCTAATTAAAAGCCTTTTCCCGACAGCTGCCTGCCACACCAAGCACTAAGGTGCAAAGGCGTGTGTAAGGGGACACTGATGGAAGGTGACACTCTGGGGGCTCTGCCATAGGGTGGCACACTGGGGGGCTCTGCCGTAAGGTGGCACTCTGTGGACTGTCATTTATAGGGAGAATGTTGGGACTCTGATATAAGGGAGGACTCTGATGTGAGCGTGGCGCTCATCCTGACTGCTGTACAAGATATGTTGTTTTGCTTGTTACCTACTCCTGGCGTGACGGCTATCTGAAAACTCGGGGGGCCCCATAATCTTCTATTGTCCATTGTCCGGGGGGCCCCATGAGTTGTCAGTCCGCCCCTGGCATATACTGTTTCTATGTTATACCTTACATGTAACCTTTTATACTCAATAAAAACTCTATTGACATAAAAAAATAAAAATAAATAAGATGCCTTTATAGGCAGAAGAAATGTCTTAAAATGAGAAACATATAAGAGGCAAAACAATGCACGAGTAACTCCCTGCTAGCACTGCAGATGCAGCTAATCTGCCTTCATGACCAGTGCAGGTGGCAAGTGAGGAGGGGGGGGTAGTAAATTAGCTTGGTTCAAGCTGTGCCTTAGACGTGAACCACAGTAACAGGTATACTTTTTTAATGTTTCTGCACCACAGAAAGTAATTTCTTGGCTAGAAGGATTTGTTTTATCTTGTGTTTTCCAGCTCTGACAAGCAGCTGTGTACACAACGATGTTATCATCTCCAAGAAAAAAAACAAAAAAAACATATTTCACTTAGGAAAACAAGTTGCACAATGAGAAATTTATACCTGTATTGAATGGATAATCTTGGAAATGTATAATTTATTTGGAATCTATGAGTGTAGAGAGTATGATCTTCATTTTCCATTAAGCTGTATTAGCAGGCACGCACAGGCTGTTGTGTACAGTTAAACTGTTTATGTGGTTATTTTGCAAAAGAGACATTTTTCGTAGGAAATATTTGGACAGGTTAAATGGAGGTCAACAGAACGCTTCTGGCAGATGGAGGCTCTTGGATGTGTTTTCCAAAACCGCAGAAACAACAAAAACATATTGCTCAGGTATTTACCATGTAGGCTTGGAGTTTTTCAATTTACATTTGGTTTCACTCAGCCCTGCCATGCTTTCAAACTGTGTTTGGAGATATTTCCACTTATTACTCATTTCATAGCGCATCTTTATTCTTGCAGTGGATGTTTGTGTGCTATTAGCTGTCCTTGCTATAGCCGAGAACGGCAGTGATGAATCTTTTATGGCATCTCTGAAAAGCTAACCTCAATAGGGATGGCGGATTCACAATATGCATAGAGGATTTTTTTTTTTTTTTTTCTTCCTCGTCAAGATTTTAGAAAGCAGATGCTCACACCTATTGTCACCATATGCTATGCTAACTGAAGTGAACTAATGGGCAAGAAAAAAATAACCTACACTGTCATTTGCTATTGATGTTGTTTTATAAATACACCAAGTGAGGAATACAGAAATTCCTGCATTGGCTGAATATACGGTACAGGTGATTTGAATCGTATTATTCTATTCCAGCTCTGCTAAAGCTTGTGGAGTAATTATGCCACAGTGAGACTGGGTAGAGATGTTGGAATAACATAGGGTATAGTGGAAAATGAATGCCCTCAGAGGCAATCGCAAGTCTCCCAATCCCCATTATTTTAATTTTTTTTTCTGCATTTTGTGCAAATAGCAATGGTGTGCATTTCAGAGTTTAACATAATTGAAAAAAAAAATAATTTATTCTGATTGGTTACCTTGAGAAACTACTTACCTCATTGGCCTTTGTACCAAGTTGAGTTGGTTGTCTATTAAGATATACTGGCAGTAATGGACAGGATTTGTATTAAAAGAGTTAATGAACCAGAGGCGGAACTACCAGGGTCACAACGGTTGCACTTGCAACTGGGTCCTGGCATTCCGCCACTGTGGGGGGACACTGCAGGACTGTAAGACTTGCCTCACACTGCTGCAATCCCAAAGTCGTGCAACTGGCTTGCGACTTGCTTGTGATTTCCTTGTGACTTACTTGCAACCAAGTGATTTACACATTGCAATCTGTGGCACTCAAATCGCACCAAAGACACAGAAAAATAGTGCAGTAACCTTTTTTTTTTGTTGCTGCAACTTGAATCACATTGATAAAAGTGGTTCTAAAAGCAGAATGTTTTTTTTTTTATCTTAATGCATTCTATGCAATAAGATAAAAAAACTTCTATGTGTAGCAGCCCCCCTCAGCCCCTCCAATATTTACCTGAGCCCTGTCTCGATCCAGAGATGTTGCACAAGAGCCTCGGCTGGCCGGGATTCTCCCTTCTTATTGGCTGAGCCAATGGTGCCTGCTGCTGTCAATCAAAGTCAGTGAGCCAATGAGGAGGGGGGGCAAAGGGCGACACTGTATCTGAATGGACACACAGAAAATTGCCTCAGCTTTAACAGGAGGGAGGGGCCAGAAGTGCTGTAGAGGACCTGAGAAGAGGAGGATCTGAGCTGCTCTGTGCAAAACCACACGTTTGTTATATTTAAACAAGTCTTGTTTTTTTTGTTTGTTTGTTTTTTTAAACAAGACTTTAATATCTCTTTAAGATTGCACCCATTGAAATAAATGTGTTTTGACTTGTCATGCGACTTTATGTGTTGCAGTGTGAACCGGGGCTAATAAAGGATATGTTTCTTTAAAAAATATGGTCACAGAACAATGATAAAGCATCAAAGGTAGCAAAGACAGCTACAGGCATGATACAAGTATACTGCCAAAAGGGGGCTACAGGCATGATACAAGTCTACTGCCAAAAGGGGGTCTTAGACGAATGTGTGGTTCCCTCCGCCCAGTCTATGTCTGGATAATTAAAATCCCCCATTATGATAACACTTCCCATCCTTGCTGCTAATCCAACTTGTGATAGAAGATCCATCTCCCCCTCCTCCCTCAGGTTAGGAGGCCTATAGCATACACCCAGTAATATTTTCCCCTTAGCTTCATCCTTTTGGAGATCTACCCATAAGGATTCCACCTCCTCCCTAGCTCCCTTAGTGATGTCATCTCTGACATTCACTTGTACATTATTCTTGATATATAGGCAAATCCCCGCCCCTTTTTTACCCTCTCTATCCCTGCGATAAAGGGTATAACCTTGAATGGTTGCCAGCCATGCATGAGAGCTGTAGAACCAGATCTCTGAAATTCCCACAAAATCCAAATCCTTCCTGTATAACAGTATCTCTAGTTCACCCATCTTGTCCGCCAGGCTCCTGGCATTGGTGAACATGCCACGTAGTTTAGACCGGTCGCATACTATCCTCTTATTGGGTGTTCCAAGATTGCAACTAGGACTTGTTACTACACTGACCTTGGGTTTATGTGCTTTAGTCAACCTACCACTAATGCCCCCAAAACTACCCTCTGGAATATGTTCCACACTGACTATCTCTACCTCTGGTCCCACCCCCTGTCGCCTAGTTTAAAAACCCCTCTAACTTTTTGGCCATTTTTACTCCCAGCTGATCTGCACCCTCCTCATTTAGGTGCAATCTGTCCCTTCTATAGTACTGGTGATTGACTGAGAAGTCAGCCCAGTCCTCCAGGAACCCAAACCCCTCCTTACTACACCAGCTCTTCAGCCACTTGTTTACTTCCCTAATCTCCCTCTGCCTTTCTGGTGTGGCTCGATGTACCGGTAGTATTCCTGAGAATACTACCTTGGAGGTCCTTTTCCTCAATTTAGCTCCCAAGTCCCTAAAATCGTTCTTTAGGACACTCTGCCTCTGACTTTGTCAGTGCATCATGACAGCCGGGTCTTCCCCAGCCCCTCCACCAGATCTGTGATGTGCTGAGCCCGAGCGCCCGGTAGACAACATACAGTTTGGCACTTCAGATCTTTGTGTAAATCAAAAAGCATAAAATAAAAGAAAAAAAAAAAAAAGAAAAAAACGCACTGAAAAATAATATAAACACTTAAAGCTGCACGGATAAAACACCAATACCTGTGTACAATAAAACGAAAAGAAAAACAAACGTGCGCTCATAATAAACATTCGTATTAGACTAATCATAATCTGTGTAAATAATAAATAATCAAAATTCCTGTAAAAAAAGTGAAAATATACATCAAAAATAATATTGATAATTATTGAGTAGTGGAGAACTGTGAAAAGCGTGCTTAAAAAATATATCATAACACTTCAATAGAAATTTTCACAACCCAAATGGATAGAGAACAGTCCTTAGATGGGAAAATACTCCTAGGAGCGATAGTTCTAATGATGAACAGTAGGAGAAGGAGTCCCATAAACAAACAGCTACTTCACAGAAGCAGAAGGAAACATCCACATTCCGACCGGTCAGACACCGCACATATATATGGGGAGGGAGGGAAGTGAGGATAAGAGCTCTCATATGATCCCACAATGTTAAAAGGTGGACCCTTACCCTCAATGATGGACCTCCTCTCTGGCGTGGTCTCACACGCAAGCAGACTTTGTCCTCTGCAGGGACTGTGGATGGATGATGTCCGGATCCAGCTCGTGTAGTGTGCGTCTCCAACTTGGCTTGTACCAACTCGTCCACCTGGGGGGGGGGGATGACAAGCCCACTTATCCCAAAGGGAGGTGGATAGAAAACAAAAGAGGGGCTCCGATGGTGTAGTAAAGTTTAAAATTTATTGCTAATTAAAACAATGGAGTCACAACAAGTAAACTCCGTAAATGCAATATAAAAAAGCCGGCATAAAAATAGCAAGCACACGTGCAAATCATGGGGCTGACTGAGTGATGGCTTACGATGCATAGCCACGCCCTACTAGTTTTGTTACATCTAACGTCTTCAAAGGGGCACCTTTGTTTATGGGACTCCTTCTCCTACTGTTCATCATAAGAACTATCGCTCCTTGGAGTATTTTCCCATCTAAGGACTGTTCTCTATCCATTTGGGTTGTGAAAATTTCTCTTGAAGTGTTATGATATATTTTTTAAGCACGCTTTTCACAGTTCTCCACTGCTCAATAATTATCAATATTATTTTTGATGTATATTTTCACTTTTTTTACAGGAATTTTGATTATTTATTCTTTACACAGATTATGATTAGTCTAATACGAATCTTTATTATCAGTGCACGTTTGTTTTTCTTTTACTTCAGATCTTTGTTACAGATTGCCCTCTCTGTCCTTCTAAGAATTGAGTCCCCTACCACCAGAATCCCTGACTGGTTTCACCAATGTCACTCAATGTTGCGTATTTTTTATTGGTATGCTCCAGCCCTGGATCAGCCTCCCTGGCACTTCCCGCTCTACCCTTCCTGACTGTCACCCATCTACTCTTTCCTAGTGCCTGCACCTCTTTGTCTCCACAACCCTCTGTGCAGGCACCTGCAGTGTATATTCCTGGCTCTCCTTTAGTATGGAGGGACTTCTCAGTGCTGACAGTTGCTTCCCTAGATTCTGAACCTGGGTTTCCAGGGAAACAATGTGCTTATATTGTGCACAGCAGTATTCGCCCTCGATCGGATGATCAAGGACCACATACATGCCGCAAGATGTACACCGAGTTGCATCTCCACACCCACCGGGTATCGTACCTACTAATTTAATGAGGATTGGGGATTATACCCTGTCCAAATTACCTAACAACTAGCTTCCTGATACTAATACTCAACAAGACAATACACAGGTACTCAACAAGTCAATACACAGGTACTCGCTGACCAACATGCACTCGCAGGCTAACGTGCACTCCCCTTAATTAGTGGGCTGAAGGAAGCAAAGAAAAAAAAAGCTGTTTAAAAAGTGACAGAAAAGGGTGTCAAAAAGCTACAAGGAAAAGCCCCAAAAAGAACCTAAAAATGCAACCCAGCAATCACCAGCAGTCAAAAAGCAAAACCTGTTCACACTCTCCATTTAAGGTCCCCACTGTTTAGCTTCCAACCAGCAGTCTGGTTGGAAGCTATATTGATACGGATAAATCTTCTAACTCTTGCCCCCCCCCATGCATGCAGTCATGGGACAGCATTGTAAACCTCTGCAGAACTCATTAAGACCCCTTTCACACTGAGACCCTTGAAAACTGCCTATAAAATGCCAAGCGCTTTTGCGGCACTTTTGAGGAGTTAGTGGTGCCCTTTTTTGAAGGTCACATGATTCAAAAAACTGCTGCAAGAACCATTTTGAGGTGCATTTGAAGTGCTTTCGAACTGTCTTTCAGGTGCTTCCCATTCATTTCAATGGAGAGGGGCGCTTTTAAGGCACTTTTTTTAGCGCTCCAAACATGTTCCAAAGATGCTGCATTCAGGAGTTTTTTCACCTCCCCGTCATCGCAACGCCCCAGTGTGAAAGCATCCATTGATGTGAAGCCATTTTCGTGAGCTTTTCAGGTGCTTTTTTAAACGCAAATGCGGTTGAAAAACTCCTCATTATGAAAGGGGTCTAAAAGTGAAGGGTGGGTCTTTGCATTGCTATAAGACTAGCCCATTTCTGAAATGTCCACTGATTTCTCAGGTGTTTGATAGAGTATAAAGTCACTAGAGCAGTGCAGATAAGGCATGAATAAATCATCTCAGTACACTTCATGCATGCAATATTTATACTTTAGGGCCAATACACTTATTAGCCAACACGTCTTTTATTAGTGATAAGCAAATCAATTTGCCAATTAAACAAACAATACAGTAACAATACAGTATATTTTTTTGATACCAACACTTGTGCACATGTCAGGGTTTGTGTATGCTAGACATGTGCAATTCATTTCGTTACAAATACATTTTCAGACAAAATTTGGCATAACTCTTTGACGAATGTGTATGAAAACTAATTGTCAGAAAGAACGAAAACCCAAAAGAACAAAAATTCAAAAGAACGAAAAACTATTTAATCTGCGAGTTTAACGAATCAATTACATTCGGATAATTTTGTTTTTCGGATTTTCGTTCTTTCCTACTATTCGTTATCCCTGAATATAAAGAAATAATGAATGCATTTTTTTCTTTAAATACATGTGCCAGTAGCTGTCTAAGGCCTATTAAATTAATCCCAGCGCTGCAGGCTGACTCCGAAATAACGCATAAAGCGGAAAAATCCGAAAAGGCGAAGGTTACAAATACAACCAATGTCCAAATAAAAGAATGGTCTGAGTCTGAAGTAACAAATGCCACAGCTAAACGAATGGAACCAAATGAATACGAATGCATCCGAAGTTACAAATGATCCAAAGTAATGAGTGCCAATCGTAATGAATAACCCGATTAAACAAAAACAAACAAAAAAATGAATGAAACAAAAATGAAAAGAATCACATTTTTGTCTAGTGCATGCCATATTCCTCTACCAACCAGAAGGATCCATAGGCAATTATCCAGGTGGAACAAAAATGTGCCAATGGCTGTTTCTTCTGACAAGATCCTCACTATCTGTTATACAGATAGAGGCATTTGGTTTTCTAATATAATAGGTTACTAATATATGAAGCCCCCAGTTTCCTAACACGGGGCAGTGTTGAGTTGAGCTATAGCCCTATTTAGCCATAGACATCAGCGATTGTGCAAAGACCACTGGGGTAAACCATTAATTTTGGTTTATCTGTTTTAACCACTAACACCTGTATACACCTTATAGAGGGGGTTAAAAATGCTTCTGTCTTCGGGTTAGGCTTTTAAAAAATCTGCACTGCATAAAGTATCAAATAGCTGCTTACTGGAACTAATATCACTTTGTGCCGTGTTACTATGCCACAATCTTTAGCCATGTATGGGTTCATTCGCCAAAGCTTGCTCTCTATTTCCATTCCATGCACATCTTGACAACTCTCACCTTTAATAAAATTAAACTGGGGTCTATTTAAAGAACAGCATGTGACTTAACTGGCTGACATGACAAATGTATCATACACAATCTTTTTCAAGGTAAAAAAAAGTGAAATAAGACTGCTATCTCTCTTGGGATAGGACCTATTTATGCAGCATTTCTACACAGGCCACCCTCATTTCATGAATGTAGTACATTATTTTATCCATGATGCTACTCTGCTTTCTGCCCATTGTACTTAATACAGTATTCAGAAACAAGCTAAATTAAAGGAGATAGATTTGCCTATAAACATACAAATAACTTAATAGCATAGATGCCTTAAGCGCATAGCAAAATAGCTTTAAGACTAAATAGCAATTGGACAAAAGGGGTTCTGAAATTAAGAGTAATCACATTTGTTACTGGCTTGAGTGCATAACATATTAAATGCCACTAACTATACAGTCTATTTTCTTGTTTCATTTATAGTGAAAAGCTGATTAGCACTAAAGTGCCCATTAAGAGCATCATCAACTAGCTCTTGTTTTTCTGGTTACAAATGTAGAAGAGATACAAAGTTGCAGTTAAATATAGATATTTATTTTATGAATCCATGAGCACTTACATACACTATCCATAAGCACTTACAGAATACCAATCCACCCAACATTCAACACCATTCATGTGTCGTATAGCAAGTGCGGGATTTGGTGTTTTTTTCCCTTTACCAACTGCTAATTTTCCACTGTTTGGCTTCAGTGTAAACTTTATTATTAAGTTCCAATCTGCACCTTTTCTACAGCCTCATTAGAATTTCCAGCACCATTATTCCGCCCTATCTGCGCCATGCATATTGTAAGGTCTATTTCAAATTACGTTCTCCTTCCAGAAACTCTTTTGCGACTCATTTAGCTGTGACCATCAAACATATTTAATGGCTTTATTCAAATATAAATTTAGAGACGAAAAGTGACTTAATTTGGTGAGAAAATCCCATTGACTTATCAGCAGACATGATCCTTTTTTTTTTTTTGCTAATTTAAAGGAATCCATGCATTTTTTTCCCCAGTGTGTATCAATGCGGCTTTTAATTAAACCATTATAACATGAAAATCTAAATGCAAATTTTTGAATTAGTAACAATTCTGCTGCCGGTCTGGAAGCAGAGAAAGTTGGATTTTTCTAAAAGTAGAAGAGAAAAACATTAATGTCATAAGATGCTATCTTGCCACAGCAAAAAAAGAGTATTAAAACCTAAGGGCTTAATTAATTTTTATAAAAGAATCCAGTGTTGTTGCCCTATTCTTAAACTGCTATGCTGTTCTTTATTCAAGCCACAAAATGGCTTTGAAATCTCAGTCGCAGACGAGGGTAGTACAGTTGTATCTGATGCCTGAAGACATTCATTGTTCATTTTCCGGTTACCCAAGCACAGGTCTGTAACTTGTAGAAGATAATGAACATAATTTAAATTATGGTTTGTGCAGCATATTACTGCCATGTTCTATTTTAAAATTCATTTAATAAAAGAATATGAATTATCATGGAGTATTGCTTGATAAGGATATTGGTGTTCTCGTCCATTGTTATATATATATTTTTATGTGTATTTGTTTATATTCTTTTCTTAGTATTTATTATTTTGTCATTGACTCCTAAGGGAACCTGTGTGTGTGTGAGTGTGGGGGGGGGGTCAAAAAATAGCTTACATTAGTTATTAGGCATCCTCCTGTACCTATATGTTGCCTTAGATCCACTCTACATAACCCAGTGGCTCTCAGAACCTGGAATGCTCTGTATTACCAATAACTGACAAAGTCTAGTGGTGCTGACTTCAGCCCTCCTTGACAGATGCACCTTTTTTACTGGCCCAAAATTGCTGGGATTTGGGGGTCCAGGATTCTATGTGGGAGATCAGTGTCACCTAGCTGATGTAAGTGGTGTTTTTTTTTTTAACCCCCCTTCCCATATATATACACAGTATCTCACAAAAGTGAGTAAGCCCCTCACATTTTTTAAATATTTTATTATATCTTTTCATGTGACAACACTGAGGAAATCATGAAAAGGAAGTGTCACCAGCACACCAGGATCTCCAAAATTGGGTTCAAAACTTTATTCACATAGTATCAAAAAATAAAGCGATGTTTCAGAGCCACGCAGGACCCCTTCATCAGGCATGTGACGATGAAGGGGTCCTGCGTGGCTCCGAAACATTGCTTTTATTTTTTGATACTATGCGAATAAAGTTTTGGACCCAATTTTGAAGATCCTGGTGTTCTGGTGACACTTCCTTCTCATGATTGCAGTCAGTTCCAGCCGTTGGTCATTTCAGCACCCAATCTAAGATACAGTTTGTGCAGGAACAAGTGTGTTGGGAGTATTGCATTGGAAACACTGAAGAAATGGCACTTTGCTACAATGTAAAGTAGTGAGTGTACAGCTTGTATAACAGTGTAAATTTGCTGTCCCCTCAAAATAACTCAGCACACAGCCATTAATGTCTAAACCACTGGCAACAAAAGTGAGTACACACCTAAGTGAAAATGTCAAAATTGGACCCAATTAACCACTTGCCGCCTGCCATATAGCAGAATGACGGCGGCAAAGTGGTTTCAAAATCTTGACTGGACGTCATACGACGTCCGCAGGATATTAAGCTGCTGCGCGCCCCCGGGGGCACACATTGCAGCGATCGTTGTTGCGGTGTGTCAGTCTGACACCCCGCAGCACCGATCTAGGTAAAGAGTCTCTGACAGAGACTCTTTACCACGTGATCAGCCGTGTCCAATCACGGCTGATCACGATGTAAATAGGAAGAGCCGGTGATCGGCTTTTCCTCACTCGCGTCTGACAGACGCGAGTAGAGGAGAGCCGATCAGCTGCTCTCCTGACAGGGGGGGTCTGTGCTGATTGTTTATCAGCACAGCCCCCCCTCAGATCCTACCCAGGACCACCAGGGAAGCCGCCCAGGACCACCAGGGAAGCGATCCACACTGGGCCACCAGGTATGCCCCTAGACCACCAGGGAAATGCCACTGTGTGCCCAGGCAGCTGCCAGTCAGTGCCCACTTCAATGCCTACCACTGCCAGTGCCACCAAGAATGCCCATCAGTGCCTAATAACAGTGCCGCGTATCAGTGCCACATATCAGTGCCCATCAGTGCCCATCAGTCGCCTATCAGTGCCCATCAGTGCCCATCAGTGCCCAGCAATGCTGCCTATCAGTGCCCATCAGCGCCACCCTATCAGTGCCCAGCAGTGCCGCCTTTCATTGCCCATCAGTGTCGCCTATCAGTGCCCATCAGTGCCACCCATCAGTGCCCATCAGTGCCGCCTATCAGTGCCCAACAGTGCTGCATATGAGTGCCACCCATCAGTGCCGCCAACCAGTGCCCATCAGTTCCGCATATCAGTGCCCATCGTCAGTGCCCATCAGTGCCCGCTCATTGGTGCCACCTCATCGGTGCCGCCGTATCAGTGCCTGTCAGTGCCGCCTTATCAGTGCCCATCAGTGAAAGAGAAAATTTACTTATTTACAATTTTTTTTTAACATAAACAAAAGCAAAACTTTTATTGTTTTCAAAATTTTCGGTCTTTATTTATTTGTTTAGCAAAAAATAAAAACCGCAGAGGTGATCAAATAGCACCAAAAGAAAGCTCTATTTGTGGGAACAAAATGATAAAAATTTAGTTTGGGTACAGTGTAGCATGACCGCGCAAATTCAAACTGTGACAGCACTGAAAGCTGAAAATTGGTCTGGGCAGGAAGGTGTCTAAGTGCCCTGTATTGAAGTGGTTAATGACTCATTAGTGTTACAAGGTCTCAGGTGTGAATGGGGAACAGGTGTGTTAAATTTTGTGTTATCACTCTCACTCTCTCATACTGGTCACTGGAAGTTCAACATGGCACCTCGTGGCAAAGAACTCTCTGAGGATCTGAAAAATAGAATTGTTGCTCTACATAAAGATGACCTAGGCTATAAGAACATTGCCAAGACCCTGAAACTGAGCTGCAGGTGGCCAAGACCATACAGCGGTTTAACAGGACAGGTTCCATTCAGAACAGGCCTCGCCATGGTCAACCAAAGAAGGTTAAGTGCATGTGCTCAGCGTCATATCCAGAGATTGTCTTTGGGAAATAGACATATGAGTGCTGCCAGCATTGCTTCAGATGTTGAAGGGGTGGGGGGGGGGGTCAGCCTGTCACTGCTCAGACCATACACCACACACTGCATCAAATTGATCTGCATGGCTGTCACCCCAGAAGGAAGCCTCTTCTAAAGATGACGCACAAGAAAGCCCACAAACGGTTTGCTGAAGAAAAAGCAGACTAAGGACATGGATTACTGGAACCATGTCCTGTGGTCTGATGAGTCTAAGATAAACGTATTTGGTTCAGATAGTGGCAAGTGTGTGTGGCGGTAATCAGGAGTACAAAGACAAGTGCGGTGGTGGAAGTGTCATAGTCTGGGGCTGCATAAGTGCTGCCGGCACTGGGGAGATACAGTTCATTAAGGGAACCATAAATGCCAACATGTACTGTGATATATTGAAGCAGAGCATGATCCCCTCCCTTCAGAGACTGGGCAGCAGGGCAGTATTCCAACATGATAACGACCTCAAACACACCTCCAAGACTACCACTACCTTGTAAAGAAGCTGAGGGTAGAGGTGATGGACTCCCTAAGCATGTCTCCAGTCCTGAACCCTATTGAGCATTTGTGGGGCATCCTCAAATGGAAGGTTGAGGAGTGCAAGGTCTCTAACATCCACCAGCTCTGTGATGTCATCATGGGGAAGTAGAAGAGGATTCCAGTGGCAACCTGTGAAGCTCTGGTGAACTCAATGCCCAAGAGGTTTAAGGCAGTGCTGGAAAATAATGGTGGCCACACAAAATATTGACACTTTGGGCCCAATTTGGACATTTTCACTTAGGGGTGTACTCACTTTTGTTGCCAGCAGTTTAGACATTAATCGTTGTGTGTTGAATTATTTTGAGGGGGCCGCAAATTTACCCTGTTATACAAGCTGTACACTCACTACTTTGCATTGTAGCAAAGTGTAATTGTGTTGTCACATGAAAAGATATAATAACATATTTACAAAAACGTGAGTGGTGTACTCACTTTTCTGAGATACTATATATATACAGTGGTTTATATATATATATATATATATATATATATATATATATATATACCACCCCTTCTAGCCCCCTTACCCAATCTATCTGGGTATCCCCCCCCCCCCCAGGTGCCTACTTACCTCTGACTGGAGGTGGTGGCTTCCTCCTAAGTTCACAGCCTCACCACCAAAATCTTGCCCTATTAACGTCCCATACTTCTATAGTGAGAGACTAGGACAAAGAACGCTATTGCAAAAAATATTTTGTTGAGATAAATATCCAGTTATTATACATGATTATAGAATTCTGGATATTTTTTTATTTCAAATTTCTTTGTTTATAATTTTCTCCAAACTATATGCATGCCAAACTGACCAGGGACAACAAATGGGTTGGCACAAACTGCAACATTTGGGGGCATTGTTACAAAACGTGAATCTAACATTCGGCAAACATTTGCTGCAGTAAAATGAATCACTGAAATGTAAAACACATGCACTGGGAGGAGTCATCTGCACTAAATGTTTGATGAATGTCACCTTCACTACTTTAAAAACATGCCCCTTGAGCAGTTACAGCAACAGTTTTCATTTTCTAGAAGAAGATGATTTAAACCTAGTAAATAAAAGGTGACGGTTGTAACCACCCCTGCCAATGTTATAATTTACCTCAGTCTCAGTCACTGTCAATTCTGGTGGACAGCTTGGTGGCCTGTAGGTATACCCAAGCAGCTTCTTCAGTTCTAATGAGTGTCATGAATATACACCAGCTGTGGTATATTTCCAACACTCATTAGATCAAAAGAAGCTGCTTGGATAAGCAATAAAATATCTTCATTGTTACAGTACAAGTCCTGATAAAATGTTACTAACTACTACTAAAGTGGTTCTAGAGGCTAAACATTTTTTACCTTAATGCATTGTCTGCATTGTAAGTAACTGTATCACCCCCACCCCTTTGTATACTTATCTGAGTCCTATCTTAATCCAATTCTGTGCCTGTCTGCAGCAGCTCTCTCCTCTCCCTCTGCTCACAGGGACGGCAGTGTGAGCCATTGGCCACTGATGCTGTCAATCAAATCATGTGAGCAGAGAGCAGAGGGTGGGGCTAAGCTGTGCTGTGTGTGTCAATAGATACACACAGCCTGGCGCAGAATTGAGGCCGCATGTCCCCCCATAGCAAGCAGGTTGCTATGGGGGCACACAAAGAAGAGGAGGTGCCTACTGTGTTGGTGGGGGAGCCCAGAAGAGGAGGCTCAGGGACACTCTGTGCAATACCATTGGACAGAGTGGGTAAGTATAACTTGTTAGGTATTTAAATTTAAAAAATGTTTGCCTTTACAAGCTCTTTACAATTTAAGATTTCGATTTTGCAGGACTACAATAATCTAGAGAGTTTTTTCTTATCCACTGGCACTTATCTGAGTTGTGCCTGAAATTTAGTTTTAGTTTACACTTGCCTTAAAGGCATAGTTTGCCTTTACCAAAAAACTGCCTATGCAGGTAAGGGGTGTCTGTAGTTATAAACAAGCTGTGCAGCTTATTGAATAATGCCCTTGCTATAGGTGTAGGCCATTTATGCACCTCATGAAGCTTGACTGGAAAATTCATAGGACAATGCTATGGATAAGAGATGCCTATATGTTACTGTTACCTTTATTAGCACAGCAGTGAGCTCTTTCTCAGATTCAAACCTTCTCACAGGAGAGTTCACTCCTGTGATGGTAAACATACACAGTGATAGCCAGGTAGCTCTTAGCAATGTCCTAGATTTTTTTCAATCAGACTTCATGAGATACATCTACATCTACATGCCTACAGCTATAGCAACTTTGCTCAAAGTTACACAGTTTGTTTCTTTATGAACAGATGCCCCTTATCTGCATAAGCAGTATTTTGGTAAAGGTGATCTAATTCTTTAAGCTGCAAAGGCAATCATATAGCAGTGTAGCCACAATGTGTTGCTTTGTGGTGAGACAAATAGCATCCCCTCTGTTGCAATTGGCAGCCAGTACTGCAAATGAATGCAACATTTTCGAGTGAATGGGGTCAAGCTGCAAAAAACGGAAGACAAATGCCAGGCTCATAGTTGTGACATGGTATTCCCATTACAAAAGCCAATTTGGCTGCCAAAAAAAGGCATTCAGGAGGTAGCAGTATCACCTCTTGAATGCTTGTCAGTAGTGCCTGTACGACTCTCTGAAAAGTGATCCACCACTGATCGTTCTTCAAAGAGCAACACAGGTGTAAACAAGCCCTTACGCTTCTTTCTGAAAATCCATCTCTCCCAACAGCAGAGTTACAAACAGAAGAGACAGCAGATAAGAAATTGTATTATAGTAAACCCCTATTGATGGTTCTATAGTGGCTACCACTGCTGAGCACTCCACAAATGCGTGTTTCTCGGTTGTCAAGTCGACCCTCTTGTAAAATTTTGTGTCCTTGACCTAAGGCAAGTATGTAGATAAGGACTTCTGACTTTCTTTTCGGTCATTGGTGACCATAATGGTTACGCAACTAGCATTTGTAGTAGGATGTAATTAATGGCAATCTCTATAAATTTCTCACGATAGGTCTACTTCACTTAACCATTCTCTCAGTGCCAACCTGATCTAAAATTTGAGATCATATCATTTTTAAATCTTTTAACCTGCAATTTTCAGTGTGAATATACAATGATCATGGAAAGATTCTCTTGCCTAAAAGTAAGAGAATCAAGCACATTTATATCTGCTTTAAAACAAATTATGGTATCACTGTCTTTACAGAGTGTAGCTGTACAAGTTTGCAATCACAAAATAAAGCAGAGGATTTGGAGTATTCCATTAATCAATGCCATAAAATAGGTGCAGTTACTCTTGTGGCCTACTTTTTAAAACATAATTATACTATTTTTACATCCTTTGAGAAATGCAAATCTATGTTTCCAAATCCCGGAGCTTGCAGCAAGCACAACTTCAAGTTCTTCAAGTGAACGTCTTAAAATAGAGCCGGAATCCGAACATCTTGACAAGGAAGTCCCTGAAGTTGTTAGCTTAAGGGACAGAAAGGAAGGCAGAGGTAAATCACATCTCCTGCCTAGCTGCTAATATTTCTCATGAGAGTTAACCCCTATTGGTCTTTATCAGCTATGTAATCTACAATACTGAATTGGGTAGGAGGTAGGCCACCACTACAGACTGCAGGGCAAATGTTTTGTTTTTTTTTTGTTTTGTTTTTTTTATAAGGGAAGTCACACAAAGTATTTATAAGATGATGGCGTGGTAAATTGATAGAGTTAAAGAAAATATAGGTAATACAGAATTTATCCAAGTCTACTTTGTTGCAAATAGAGAAACATCTCCAGATAGACAAGCTACACATTACAATACTTGCTACTATTATTTTTATAATGTCATGCTCTTTTGTGTGTTACCTTAGTCAAACAGTAGCTGGTGCCATATGCCAAATTAAGGCACACTTTCTGGAATAATTTGTTTTAACAGTGAGATATTTTGCTCTATTTCTTCTATGTATGGTTCGGACAAGTGCTTGTAGTAGTTCTGCCTGCAACAGAGCTCTAGGAATTTTATACTTTCAAATAAAATAAGAATACACTTTCATTAAATGATTCTTATAACCAGACATTCTATAGTTATGCAGACCATTATCATTTTCTATATTGTAACAGGGACCTGTTCAACTGGTAAACCATGCACAAGAAAAGGACACCCAGAAAAAGTCCAAACAGGCTTGTCCTACACTTTTATTCAACAAGGCAGCAAACACAGATATTATTGCAGGAGAGCTATTTACAGGTCCATGGAACAAAAAAACACAAAATGACTGCTCATCTGAGTCCGCAACTAAACATGGGTCAGTTCTGATAAACAGAATGTCCCCTAATGACTTCTCTGAAATAAACAGGACTGAAAAAATCAATAAAAAGGTACAAGTGTTGGTACCTTTTTATTGATCTGTTAACAATCAGTATATTCAACCAGAAGCAAAATTTCACATAAGAGAAAGCAAAAGAGATCCCTGAGCACGATTCAGCTTGCATGTATAAAAACTTGTGAACAGCTTACGCTAATAATGAGGTCTAATTGTGAGGTAAGATGTCAGACATCCCAACCTGCAAAAACTAATTTCAGGGATGTTTCAAACTCATTTCAGGAAGGTGACGCTAAGCGCCGCACTCCCCCCCCCAATAAAATGCAGCCGTACCAGTGCCAATTAAATGCAGCCTGATTAGTGCCAATTAAATGCAGTTATACAAGTGCCATGAAAAGCAGCCTTACCAAGCTCATGAAATGCAGCCTGATCACACAGCTGCTGGTCCTGGGGTCTGGCTGCTAGGGCCGAGGGTCTGGCTGCTGGAGCTGGGCTGCTGGTCCTGGGGTCTATCTGCTGGTGCTGGGGTCGGGTTGCTGGTCCTGGGTCTATCTGCTGGTGCTGGGGTCTGGCTGCTGGTTTTGGGGTCTGTCTGCTGGTGATGGGGTCTGTCTGCTGCTGCTGGGGTTTGTCTGCCAGTGCTGGGGTCTGTCTGCTGGTGCTGGGGTCTGGCTGCTGGTCCTGGGGTCCGGCTGCTGGACCTGGGGTCTGGCTGCTGGTGCTGGGGTCTGGTTTGCTGGTGCTGGGGTCTGGTTTGCTGGTGCTGGGGTCTGTCTGCTGGTGTCTGTCTGCTGGTGCTGTGGTCTGTCTGCTGGTGCTGGGGCCTGTCTGCTGGTGCTGGGGTCCGGCTGCTAGTCCTGGGGTCTGGCTGCTGGTGCTGAGGTTCGGCTGGTGGTGCGGGTCTGGTTTGCTGGTGCTGGGGTCTGTCTGCTGGTGCTGGGGTCCGGCTGCTAGTCCTAGGGTCTGGCTGCTGGTGCTGGGGTTCCGCTGGTGGTGCGGGTCTGGTTTGCTGGTGCTGGGGTCTGTCTGCTGGTGCTGGGGTCTGTCTGCTGGTGCTGGGGAGCCATCCCAGTCAGAGAATTCTCCAGCAGGATGAGGGTGGGCAGAGGCAGAGAGAAGACTGGGCGCATTGATCTGTAGGCTGTAGCAATTAAAAGAAAAAAAAAGCTTTCCCCTGTCAAGCAGACTCTTTCTCCACTTTCGGGTGTCGCTGTCCGGTGATCTCCTGTGCAACAAGTACATGATCATTTTTATTAATATTTACTGTTTTTTGTGTTTAGTGCACACGTTAGATCTTGCAGTGGTTTCACGTATCTTACATTATTAACACCACTAGTTTATTTTCACTCATTTAGTAGCGCGAGGGATCACACTTATAAAATATTCATGCAGTAGTATGGGCTGTCCCCCCTCTGCCTCAGCTCACAGCCTACATCCACCTGTCACTCAGCCACAGACAAAGCAGCCGACTCCATTCGGCCGCTCAGGCTGCTCTGATTGTCTGTGGCTGAGTGACAGGTCCAGCCGGGAGATCGCCCTGCACTCGCGGGTGTCTGGGAGCCTGCAACCAAATGCGGGAGACTCCCACGGCTCGTGGGAGACTTGAGATGTCTGAGATGTGAATCTAGGCATGAAACCTTTTTCATACCCAAAACTCAACAGAACCTATGGGTTTCAGGACCCAGAACCGAACTTATTAAGATCTGAGAAAACAAAAACGTTGTTTTCTCCACATTAGCCAAAAGCACCGGAGCCTCTCACCATGAGTAACCTAGGTGACACATATATATCATCCACAATCCTGCAAGGATTACAATATACTGTGTATATTTATATATATATATATATAATACACATACACATATACAGTATCTCACATTTTTGTAAATATTTTATTATATCTTTTCATGTGACAACGCTAAAGAAATTACACTTTGCTATAATGTAAAGTAGTCAGTGTACAGCTTGTATAACAGTGTACAATTGCTGTCCCCTCAAAATAACTCAACACGCAGCCATTAATGTCTAAACCACCGTCAAAAAAAGTGAGTACACCCCTAAGCGAAAATGTCCAAATTGGGCCCAATTAGCCATTTTCCCTCCCCAGTGTCATGTGACTCGTTAGTGTTACAAGGTCTCAGGTATAAATGGGGATCAGGTGTGTTAAATTTGGTGTTATTGTTCTTATGCCCCGTACACACAATTGGACTTTCTGACAACAAAACCATGGAATTTTGTTCAAAGGTTGTTGGCTCCAACTTGTCTTACATACACACGGTCACACAAATGTTGGCCAACAATTACGAACGTGGTTATGTACAAGACATACGTGATATCTCCATTATGAATGCTAGTTTTATAAAAGCGAGCGCTTCCGGCTCGTACTTGATTCCGAGCATGCGTGGACTTTTGTGCGACAGACTTATGTACACACGATTCCACCAACATTTGTTGGTGGAAAATTTGAGAACCTGCTAGCCAACATTTGTTGGTGGAAAGTCCGACAACAAATGTTCAATGGAGCATACACATGGTCGGACTTTCCGCCAACAAGCTCACGTCCAACATTTGTTGTCGGAAAAAAAGATTGTGTGTACAGGGCATTACTCTCTCATACTGGTCACTGGAAGTTCAACAAGGCACCTCATGGCAAAGAACTCTCTGAGGATCTGAAAAAATAATTGGTGCTCTACATAAAGATGGCCTAGGCTATAGGAAGATGGCCAAGACCCTAAAACTGAGCTGCAGCACAGTGGTCAAGACCATACAGTGGTTTAACAGGACAGGTTCCACTCAGAACAGGCCTCGCCATGGTCAACCAAAGAAGGTTGAGTGCACGCGCTCAGGGTCATATTCAGAGGTTGTCTTTGGGAAATAGACGTAGGAGCGCTGCCAGCATTGCTGCAGAGGTTGAAGAGGTGGGGGTCAGCCTGTCAGTACTCAAACCATACGCTGCACACTGCATCAAATTGGTCTGCATGGCTATTGTCCCAGAAGGAAGCCACTTCTAAAGATGATGCACAAGAAAGCCTGCAAACAGTTTGCTTAAGACAGGCAGACTAAGGACATGGATTACTGGAACCATGTCCTGTGGTCTGATGAGATCAAGATAAACGTATTTGGTTCAAATGGTGTCAAGCGTGTGTGGCGGCAACCAGGTGAGGAGTACAAAGACAAGTGTGTCTTGCCTACAGTCAAGCATGGTGGTGGGAGTGTCATGGTCTGGGGCTGCATGAGTGCTACCGGCACTGGGGAGCTACAGTTCATTGAGGGAACCATGAATGCCAACATATACTGCGACATACTGAAGCAGAGCATGATCCCCTCCCTTCGGAGACTGGGCCGCAGGGCAGTATTCCACCTTAATAATGACCCCAAATACATCTCCAAGACAACCACTGCCTTGTAAAGAAGCTGAATGTAGCGTTGATGGACTGGCTAAGCATGTCTCAGACCTAAACCCTATTGAGCATCTGTGGGGCATCCTCAAACGGAAGGTGGAGGAGCGCAAAGTCTCTAACATCCACCAGCTCCGTGATGTCGTCAAGGAAGAGTAGAAGAGGACTCCAGTGGCAACCTGTGAAGCTATGGTGAACTCCATGCCCAAGAGGGTTAAGGCAGTGCTGGAAAATAATGGTGGCCGCACAAAATATTGACACTTTGGGCCCAATTTAGGCATTTTCACTTAGGGGTGTACTCACTTTTGTTGCCAGCAATTTAGACATTAACGGCAGTGTGTTGAGTTATTCTGAGGGGACAGAAAATTTACACTGTTATATAAGCTGTACACTCACTACTTTGCATTGTAGCAAAGTGCAATTTCTTCAGTGTTGTCACATGAAAAGATAAAATAACATAGTTACAAAAATGTGAGGGGTATACTCACTTTTGTGAGATACTGTATTTATATATATATATATATATATATATATATATATATATATATATATATATACAGTTGTGCTCATAAGTTTACATACCCTGGCAGAATTTATGATTTCTTGGCCATTTTTGAGAGAATATGTATGATAACACAAAAAACATTTCTTTCACTCACGGTTAGTGTTTGGCTGAAGCCATTTAATATCAATCAACTGTGTTTACTCTTTTTAAAACATAACCACAACAGAAACTGCTCAAATGACCCTGATCAAAAGTTTACATACCATGGTCATTTTGGCCTGATAAAATGCACAGAAGTTGACACAAAGGGGTTTGAATGGCTATTAAAGGTAACCATCCTCTCCTGTGATCTGTTTGCTTGTAATTAGTTGTGTGTAAAAAAGGTCAATGAGTTTCTGGACTCCTGGCAGACACTTGCATTTCATCCACTGCTGCACTGGCAATTCTGGATTCTGAGTCATGGGGAAAGCAAAATAATTGTTGAAGGATCTGCAAGAAAAGGTAGTTGAACTGTATAAAACAGGAAAGGGATATAAAAAGATATCCAAGGAATTGAGACTTCCAATCAGCAGTGTTCAAACTCTAATCAAGAAGTGGAAAATTAGGGGTTCTGTTGAAACCAAACCAATGTAAGGTAGACCAACTAAAATTTCAGCCACAACTGCCAGGAAAATTGTTCGGGATGCAAAGTAAAACCCACAAATAACTTCAGGTGGAATACAGGACTCTCTGAAAACATGTGTTGTGGCTGTTTATAGATGCACAATAAGGAGGCACTTGAAGAAAGATGGGCTGCATGGTCGAGTCATCAGAAGAAAGCCATTACTATGCAAATGCCACAAAGTATCCCACTTACAATATGCCAAACAGCACAGTGACAAGCCTCAAACATTCTGGCACAAAGTCATTTGGAGTGATGAGACCAAAATTGAGCTTTTTGGCCACAACCATAAACACTACATTTGGAGAGGAGTCAACAAGGCCTATGATGAAAGGTACACCATTCCTTCTGTGAAACACGGAGGTGGATTACTGATGTTTGGGGATGTGTGTGCTACAAAGGCACAGGATATTTGGTGAAAATTGATGGCAAGATAAATTCAGTATGTTATCAAAAAATACTGGAGGAACATTTGCATTCATCAGCCAGGAAGCTGTGCATGGGACGTACTTGGACATTCCAACATGACAATGATCCAAAACACAAGGCCAAGTTGACCTGTCATTGGCTACAACAGAATAAAGTGAAGGTTCTGGAGTGGCCATCTCAGTCTCCTGACCTCAATGTCATTTAGCCACTCTGGGGAGATCTCAAAAGATGCAAGACAGCATAAGGATTTACAGGAACTGGAGGCTTTTTGCCAAGAGGAATGGGCAGCTTTACCATCTGAAAAGATAGAAAGCCTCATCCACAAATACCACAAAAGACTTCAAGCTGTCATTGATGTTAAAGGGGGCAATACACTGTATTAAGAACTGGAGTATGTAAACTTTTGATCAGGGTCATTTGGGTAGTTTCTGTTGTCATTATAATTTAAAAAGAGTAAACACAGTTGATTGATAATAAATGGCTTCAGCCAAACTCTAACCACGAGTGAAAGAAAAGTTTTTGTGTTATCATTCATATTCTCTGAAAAATAGCCAAGAAATCATAAATTCTGACAGGGTATGTAAACTTATGAGCACAAATATATATATATATATATATATATATATATATATATATATATATATATATATATATATACACACATATATCGGAACAAGCGAGTAACTTTGTTGACGATACTTCACCATGGAAGAAAGCAAATGTCTTTGGTTTTTCCAATATTTCAGTAAAATTTCCCTCTAATTATAAAAAAAATCCTCTTTACAACTAGAACTTACTAATGGAAAACTCATCTGAAAGTTAACATCTCTAATTTCTAATTTCTGTCTTTCTTTATGAAATATATTAACCTCTTGCTGCCCCCATAAGGCATTCGTGAGGTGACAATGAGGATGAGCTATAACGCCCACATGCTACACATAAGCCCCTATAGATGGTGGAGGTTTCTGTGTTGAGAATATGCTCAGTACGTGCTGGCAGCACATTGACTCAGTTGTCATAGATAGATCTCAGTCTCTATTCATGATCAGGAGCTGATGGGACAGGCTCTCAATCATGTGACCACTGTGGCAGCCTATCACAATGGTCATACATGAAGTCCTTCTCACCCCAGGCATAAATACCAATTTAAAGAAATGCTGGAGCTGGCAGGAAGGGGTTAATATTGAGGGGTTTTTTTTTAAACCCACTTGGTCAAAATCCAAATTTTATATATTACTAGAAATAGGTATAAAGGACAATATGCTACACAAAAACTATAGATGAATATGATAATATGAACATGTAGTAGTGGACATATTAGATCTTCCTTTCTATCTTCCTATCTTCCTTTAATAAAACTATTGAAAAGGAGAATTTGTAAATAGTCTAATGTGCATAAACTGGGCACAGATGTACTGTAACTTTACAAATAAAGTTAAAATTTGGATATCAGAGATTCATATGTTTTAGGAGCAGCCCAGGATCTCTGATATATAAATTTCAACTTTCTCAACAAATGTTTAGTGCTTTTTATAGGTTTTTAAACTTGATTAGTAGTCTAAGCAGAAGGAACCGCACTGGCTATTGAACTTTCTTTTTCTCGGCTCTTCGTACGTCTTGTACATCACCGCCGTCCCACGTTCGGAATTGTTGGCCAACATTTGTGTGACCATGTGTATGCAAGACAAGTTTGAGCCAACAACCTTCGAACAAAAATCTACGATTTTGTTGGCGGAAAGTTAGATCATGTGTACGCGGCATTAGAGTTCTGAAAAGAGTTGGTGGGCCAGTCTTTGACTTTTGCAAAAACAAAATTAAAGATTTGCACATCAGACTGGGTTTTAGGAATTCTGGATTTGCTAAATCAAAAGTGTGGACAGGCCTCAAAGCACTTTTTTATTCCACTGGTTATTGACTTGGAACTTGGTAGCATCTACAGCCATAGCATCAAGGATGCAAGAGTCATGTTTTACAGCTTCAAGTTCTGTGTTGCTTTAAGTGGAGTTTAACACTGGTTACTAGAAGATCCGTGATTAGACATGATCAGGACTGAGATAGAAACAGCTACCTGCTTTTATGGATTATCTCTTCTATAAAGCCCTATGCTCTGACTGGATAGAATTTGTTTGTTTGGTGTTTTTTTTTGTGTTTGTTTTTTATTTTAGAGAGAAAAGGGAAAGGTTGGAATTCCTGCCAGGGGTCCTAGCAATTCTCTACTCAGCTTAAAAGCATTTTTAATCTTTACTTCTCTCAATGTTGCTGTTAGAGACATTTTCCCTTACTCCCCTTACTGTGCCCTGGAGATAACCTTACATTTTTCCATACAGTAAGTGTAAAAACCTCTCCAAAAAGTTTTGACAATAGACACATAAAAGGTATGCTTGACGGACCAGGTCATTCTATGGCATTATCTATGTCTTGGCCACTTCAGTAGTTAGATCTTCCTGCCATAATTCCTGATGACATACTTCAATAAAATGTATAGAAATTCCACTATAAAGATTGGGACCCTCTCACAATGACCACAGCAGCTGTGAGCATCTAGGAACTTATGCACAGAGATGCCATAAATTATCAACAGGTACCCTAACAGATACAAAAACTGTTTGCTTTTATAACTCTCCAATATCTGCTAAAAATAAAATAGTTTCAAATGAACTGACCCATTAAAAAAAATTGACAATAATAGCATCTTTAAAAATGTAAGTCCACGCAGTATTACATATGACCATTCTTTCTCATGGGAACCAAAAGACAGATAACCAAAATTTGTAAAGGTCTATTTTTTTCCTGTTGTTTGCCCATGGATTCTTGTACAAGAATCCACACAGGCCTTAAAATAGAAGAACAGCACTTGATGTCCAAAAAAACAAGGAACTTAAAACTGCTTGCGGGTTTAATGTAATGTCGGGTTATGGCAATATGGATGAAAATCAGTGAGACAAACGGCATGGGTACCCCCCAGTCCATTACCAGGCCCTTTGGGTCTTGTATGGATATTAAGGGGAACCCCGCACCCAAATTAAAATGAGGAAAGGTGTGGGGCCACCAGGCCCTATATACTCTGAACAGCAGTATACAGGCGGTGCAAACAAGACAGGGACTGTAGGTTTGTTGTTAAGTAGAATCTCTTTGTAATTTTGAACGGGTACATTTTTAACGTGTTTAGCTCCAGCCAAAAAATCTTTTTTAAGCTTTTTGGAAAACATAGGGAAGGGTTATCACCCCTGTGACATTTGTTTTGCTGTCTTTCCTCATCTTCAGAAGATTTCACCTCACTTTTTGTCCCAATGAAAAATGTTTTTTGAAAATTTGGGTTTTTTTGTGGAACAAGGATTGGAAAGCATCAGTGGAAAGGAGAATTTTTTTCCCCATATTAACTCTTACAGGAGAGAATTTCCCTTCCTAGGGGTAGATTTCATCTCACTTCCTGTTGTCTCCTTCCGTTTGCAAGTAGGATTCGTTTGTAAGTTAGATGTTTGAAAGTAGGGTCCTGCCCTATATACTCAGCAGAAATTTGGGCCTTAGGTGTTGCTGTGGCCACAACACTGTAAGCCCTCACAGGGCCCTGCTGTGAAATATTAGATCAAGAATTGTAATTACATGCCCCTGTTGAACAGGAGCTGAAAAATTAGGCCTTGGGCACTGGTGCTGGTGCCACAACACTGCAACCCCTCACAGACACTCTAGTTGGAATGCAGGAACGAGCCCTGCTGCAAAGTATTGCATCAAAAATTGTAATTACACACCCCTGTTAGACAGGGGCAGAAAAATTGGGCCTTAGGCACTGGTGCTGGTGCCACAACACTGCAACCCCTCACAGACACTCTAGTTGGAACGCAGGAACGAGCCCTGCTGCAAAGTATTGCATCAAAAATTGTAATTACACGCCCCTGTTAGACAGGAGCAGAAAAATTGGGCCTTGGGCACTAGTGCTGGTGCCACAACACTGCAACCCCTCACAGACACTCTAGTTGGAATGCAGGAACAAGCCCTGCTGCAAAGTATTACATCAAAAATTGTAATTACACGCCCCTGTTAAACAGGGGCTGAAAAATTGGGCCTTAGGCACTGGTGGTGGCGCCCAGAACCAAAAATGTTCTTACAAGCTATCAGCGTGATGATTGAGGAGGAAGAGGATAATTACTCAGGGATAGTCACTCAGCATCAGCATAGGCAGTCTTTGAAGGGATCTGAGATTTCAAAAAAAATTATTCGGTTACATCAGCATCAGGTGCTTGGTAGCTGGTGGTGATCCAAGACTGATTCATTTTTATGAAGGTCAGTCGATCGACCGAGTCGGTGGACAGACGCACCCTGTGATCGGTTACCACGCCTCCAGCAGCACTGAATGTGCGTTCCGAAAGAACGCTGGATGCAGGACAGGCCAGTAGCTCAATTGCATACTGTGCAAGCTCTGGCCAGTGATCCATCCTCAAGACCCAGTAACCCAGAGGATTTTCGGTGGGAAAGGTGTCCAAGTCTGATCTTGCCCCTAGGTATTCCTGCACCATGTAAAACAGACGCTGGCGATGGTTGCTGGAACCGATCATACCTTGGGGCTGCGGACCAAAAAATTGTCTGAACGCATCGGTCAGACGGCCACCTTCTCCACCGCTCCTTCTTTGACTGACCGAAGCCTCAGCAACACGTTGTCCAGAAACAGGAGTTTGTAACCTCCCAGTCTCTGGGAACGCGTTGCACAGACCTTTCTGCAAGGCCTCCCGAAGATGTTTCATCCTCTGCTCCCTCTGCGATGGCAAGATAAGGTCCGCAACCTTACCCTTGTAACGTGGATCAAGGAGGGTTGCCAGCCGTGAGAAAAAGTGGCGTTTGGGTACCTGCCACTGAGGAACCGCACATTCTTCAAACTCACGGAAGGGGGCAGAGTCTACCAACTGAAAAGGCAGCAGTTGAAGTGCCAGCAATTTTGCCAAGCTAGCATTCAACCGCTGGGCATGTGGATGGCTGGGAGCAAACTTCTTTCGGCGGTGCAGCAGCTGGGGCAGGGAAATTTGCCTGGTACAATCTGACGTCGGTGTACCAAAAGCAGATTGCCCACAAGTACTTGGCTGTGACACACCTAATTCTACACCTTCATTCCTCTCAGTGCAGGTCTCAGAGAGGACTGAAGGTCTAGTGGGGTTGGAAATCTCAGCTGATGAGGAGCAAGGAGAGGTCCTCTTTGTTCTTTGGTGTGGGTCTTTTAGATGCGCTTGCCAACGAACTGCATGGCAGGTCAACATATGTCTGGTCAAGCATGTGGTACCCAAGCGGGAGATGTTTTGGCCGCGTGAGATACGCTTGAGACATATGTTGCAAATAGCAGCGGTGCGATCTGATGCACTCGTCTCAAAAAAGGCCCACACCAAAGAACTTTTTGAATAACGCGCAGAGACTGCAGCGCCCTGCACATGTGATGCAGTCAATGTGCTGTCCTTAGGCTGGCCCCTGGAGGGCATCCTGCCTCGTTGGTGATGTGCCGCCTCCTCCTCCTCCTTCTCCTCCTCTCTCCTATCAGGCACCCACGTTGAGTCAGTGACCTCATCATCCCCTCCCTCCTCATCACTGGAGCAAACCTGGCAGTATGCTGCAGCAGGGGGAGCATGACTGCCAGATTGCTGTCCTTCTTGGGCACCCCCTCTGTCCGTGCTCATGTTACTGCCTTCATCGAGCTCAGTATCATCATCAGAGCCTTCCAAACGCTGGGCATCCTCCTGGAGCATGTACCCAACACTGTGGTCAAACAGTTCGAGGGACTCCTCAGGAGGACATGGTGGAGCTAGGGAAGGAGTCACTGATGACATTGAGCCGAGGGAAGAGGCCGCTGCTTTGCCAGACAAAGCACCCTGGGCATGGGTGAGAGAGGATGAGGAGGATGAGGACGGCTTGGTCATCCACTCGACCAAGTCTTCCGCATGTTGCGGCTCTACGCGGCCAGCTGCCGAAAAAAAGGCCAAGCGTGTCCCATGGCCACGTGCTGATGAGGATGCACCGTCTCCACGACCATCACTAGACACAGAGCCTGCTTGCCCTCTCTTATTGGCTTGTGACTGTCTGCCTCTCCTTCTTGGCCTTCCAGACATACTAATGGCCTGTAGCTGCACTAAGCTGGGATATATATATATATATATATATATATATATATATATATATACTGCAGCTAGCAAAATCAACTGCCTGCCTGTAGTATGAGAACACCACCAACCTTCTACAGGTAGCTTTAGCTGAACACTATGAGGTGGACGCACCCCACTAACTTATAGGTTTAGCTGAACACTGTGAGCAGGACGCACTGCACTAACTGTAAATAGTCTAGCTGCCTGACCGTGGTACTAATAGGATCAAAAGAACACCAGTAATTTTCTTTAGGTAGCTGTAAATATTTTAACAAGACAAGCCTGCCTGTCAGTAGGAAGATAACAGGAATGGATCTAGCTGAACACTGTGAGCAGGACGCACTGCACTAAATGTAAATAGTCTAGCTGCCTGACCGTGGTACTAATATGATCAAAAGAACACCAGTAATTTTCTTCAGGTAGCTTTATATACTGTAACAAGACAAGCCTGCCTGTCAGTAGGAAGATAACAGGAATGGATCTAGCTGAACACTGTGAGCAGGATGCACTGCACTAAATGTAAATAGTCTAGCTGCCTGACCGTGGTACTAATAGGATCAAAAGAACACCAGTAATTTCCTTCAGGTAGCTTTATATACTGTAACAAGACAAGCCTGCCTGTCAGTAGGAAGATAACAGGAACGGATCTAGCTGAACACTGTGAGCAGGACGCACTGCACTAAATGTAAATAGTCTAGCTGCCTGACCGTGGTACTAATAGGATCAAAAGAACACCAGTAATTTTCTTCAGGTAGCTTTATATACTGTAACAAGACAAGCCTGCCTGTCAGTAGGAAGATAACAGGAACGGATCTAGCTGAACACTGTGAGCAGGACGCACTGTACTAAATGTAAATAGTCTAGCTGCCTGACCATGGTACTAATAGGATCAAAAGAACACCAGTAATTTTCTTCAGGTAGCTTTATATACTGTAACAAGACAAGCCTGCCTGTCAGTAGGAAGATAACAGGAACGGATCTAGCTGAACACTGTGAGCAGGACGCACTGTACTAAATGTAAATAGTCTAGCTGTCTGACTGTGGTACTAATAGAATCAAAAGAACACCAGTAATTTTCTTCAGGTAGCTTTATATACTGTAACAAGACAAGCCTGCCTGTCAGTAGGAAGATAACAGGAACGGATCTAGCTGAACACTGTGAGCAGGACGCACTGTACTAAATGTAAATAGTCTAGCTGCCTGACCGTGGTACTAATAGGATCAAAAGAACACCAGTAATTTTCTTCAGGTAGCTTTATATACTGTAACAAGACAAGCCTGCCTGTCAGTAGGAAGATAACAGGAACGGATCTAGCTGAACACTGTGAGCAGGACGCACTGTACTAAATGTAAATAGTCTAGCTGCCTGACCGTGGTACTAATAGGATCAAAAGAACACCAGTAATTTTCTTCAGGTAGCTTTATATACTGTAACAAGACAAGCCTGCCTGTCAGTAGGAAGATAACAGGAACGGATCTAGCTGAACACTGTGAGCAGGACGCACTGTACTAAATGTAAATAGTCTAGCTGCCTGACCGTGGTACTAATAGGATCAAAAGAACACCAGTAATTTTCTTCAGGTAACTGTAAATACTGTAACAAGACAAGCCTGCCTGTCAGTAGGAAGATAACAGGAACGGATCTAGCTGAACACTGTAAGCAGGACGCACTGCACTAAATGTAAATAGTCTAGCTGCCTGACCGTGGTACTAATAGGATCAAAAGAACACCAGTAATTTTCTTCAGGTAGCTTTATATACTGTAACAAGACAAGCCTGCCTGTCAGTAGGAAGATAACAGGAACAGATCTAGCTGAACACTGTGAGCAGGACGCACTGTACTAAATGTAAATAGTCTAGCTGCCTGACCGTGGTACTAATAGGATCAAAAGAACACCAGTAATTTTCTTTAGGTAGCTGTAAATACTGTAACAAGACAAGCCTGCCTGTCAGTAGGAAGATAACAGGAACGGATCTAGCTGAACACTGTGAGCAGGATGCACTGCACTAAATGTTAATAGTCTAGCTGCCTGACCGTGGTACTAATAGGATCAAAAGAACACCAGTAATTTTCTTCAGGTAGCTTTATATACTGTAAAAAGACAAGCCTGCCTGTCAGTAGGAAGATAACAGGAACGGATCTAACTGAACACTGTGAGCAGGACGCACTGCACTAAATGTAAATAGTCTAGAAGATAACAGGAACGGATCTAGCTGAACACTGTGAGCAGGACGCACTTTACTAAATGTAAATAGTCTAGCTGCCTTACCGTGGTACTAATAGGATCAAAAGAACACCAGTAATTTTCTTTAGGTAGCTGTTAATACTGTAACAAGACAAGCCTGCCTGTCAGTAGGAAGATAACAGGAACGGATCTAGCTGAACACTGTGAGCAGGACGCACTGCACTAAATGTAAATAGTCTAGAAGATAACAGGAACGGATCTAGCTGAACACTGTGAGCAGGACGCACTGCACTAAATGTAAATAGTCTAGAAGATAACAGGAACGGATCTAGCTGAACACTGTGAGCAGGACGCACTGCACTAAATGTAAATAGTCTAGAATTTAACAGGAACGGATCTAGCTGAACACTGTGAGCAGGACGCACTGCACTAAATGTAAATAGTCTAGAAAATAACAGGAACGGATCTAGGTGAACACTGTGAGCAGGACACACTGCACTAAATGTAAATAGTCTAGAAGATAACAGGAACGGATCTAGCTAAACTGAATACAGTGTATATATATATATGCAACACCTGGGATGCATATATATACACAATACGCTGTAAGTGCAGCTAACTGACTGACTGTTCTGCCTAATCTACCTAACTCAAATCAAATGACACTGTCTCTCTGTCTATCTCTTTCAATGCTGGAACACACACTACACAGGGCCGCCGTGCAGGCGGCCTTATATAGTGTGGGGCGTGTACTAAATCCCCTGAGCCATAATTACGGCTCTCTGTTCAGGCGGCGCTGTGATTGGCCAAGCATGCGGGTCATAGTGCATGCTTGGCCAATCATCAGCAAGCAATGCACTGCGATGCCGCAGTGAATTATGGGCCGTGACGCGCCACACGAATTTGGCGCGAACGGCCCATATCGTTCGCAATTCGGCGAACGACCGAACAGCCGATGTTCGAGTCGAACATGGGTTCGACTCGAACACGAAGCTCATCCCTATTAGAGACATGTCAAACAAATCATTTTTTTTTATATTCTGTGGCCAACAAATGCAGCCAACCACTGCTTTGTAGCACTGAAGCAACTTAAACACCATATATTTTAGACAATGAGAGCTTGCTATTACCAATCAGAAATATAGATAGATAGAGCTTCCAACAATGAACCTTGACCACAGGCTCAAGTTTGGTTCTTTCATTATATACATAATTTGATATATTATTTTTATTTTATTGTTTGTATATTATTTATGGTTTATGTTTTTTTTTATTATTATTCTTTATTTTCAGTTTTCAGGTCATACAGGCATAAGCAACTATTTAGAGAAACTGAGAAATCGTAGAGACGGGATATAAAACAACTCACTTAGACCAGTCAGGAACAGAAAACTAGGACAGTATGTCGTTCAAATCTGATCAAAGGTGACCACATTAGATCATCTCATGACTATGTATACAGAGATTTGTGAAGGAAAAAACATGACAATGCTCCTTTCCATTATAAAACAATGGGAACAGTACAAAATTGGAATTCCCTGTAGGACCGTGTTTTACTAAAGAGAAGATAAAGAAAAGAAAGATATAGGAAAATAAGCATGCCTTCAGGGACATCCAGGCATTCATGGAGGAGCCAGCAAGGCCAAACTTCATGGCTCAGAGATAAAAGGTAGAATGAGGAGAAAAGTAAGGAAGCTGAATTAGTGAGTTAGAAGAAGAGAAAAGAGGTGGGGGGATAGGGGGAGGAGATATGTGTATACAACCTGTTTTAGAGATCTCTGTAAAAATCCCAAAATTGGTTGGTAATCTCTGAGGCAGCATGCAACAGCCCTCTCTTATCAGTGGCAATGTGGGGAATGTAAGATCTTGCTCACACCTCTCTTAGAGCATTCGCTAGCAGCCTACCCAATTTATTTCCCCACTTTCCCCACTCACAATTTTGTAAAGAAGAAGTATATTATTTTTGTTTTATAATATCACTACAAGAGGTATACAATATTTAGTTATATTTCAAGCAATGAGTATTACTTTCCATGTCTCTATAGTTAAATAGTACAATGCAGTCTGTACTCACTGGGGTCAAATGATGTCGCATTAGTGCTTGTACTTACATCCTAGAATAAAACAGCCTTTCACAACAGAGTGCATTGTTTAGGCTGTTGAATAAAATTGCTGCTAAATTTGAAGAGCTTTATTCTGACTCTAGATGATATCTTGTACACAAGAGCGTCTCTTAAATAATATTACGGCCTTAGATTTAGGATAAATGCTTGTTTCTGACGGAAGCAAAAAATGATTTGATTTGGTGCATGCAAGTATCTCCCAATGACACTAGCTTATCCTCACATTAAAAATTAAAAGATCTTCTCGGTACTCTAGAAATATGATAAATGGAGAACAGCATAATCTAATATACCTCAACAGGATGTAATGTATCATTGCCCAGAAAATGTTGATTAAAGGATGGCCTCAGACCAAACTTTGCTGTATTTTCATTCACTTGAAAGCATATCTAAAAAAAAAACTGAATTATCAAATGTTTAACTCTTTCAGACTATGTCAAGCTAATAAAAAATCCAACTGTATATAAACTATTGTATTGATCAGCAAGATATTATTTTTTAAATCCCATTTGTCACCAGGATTACAAATTCATGTATTATTTTACAATGAATCTGGACTTGATTAGTAAAAATAATGCCATGATAGTAAGATAAGTAGACACTGTAATTATTTTTGTTATGGGGGAGCAAGCATAGCTGAGCTGAAAGAACTTCTTGAACATCTTTAATGCTTCTGCTGTGGATGATTTACTCTACAGTACTTGTAGCTACAGAGAGCTTGTCGTAAAGCTCATTTACTGCTTGATAAGAATATAATACTTGGGTGTCTATAGCCTGGCCACAATTTAAAGCTTATATTTTACAGCTTGCCATAAACATGGCAATGTATAGTCAATTTTATTTACTGTCACTGTTTAAAAAAAATAATAACAGGTAATCACCAGAAACTAAGCAATTCACCACTTATGAGTTACACCGGCCACCATAATTATTGAAATTTGAATATTTTGTTGAAAGTGATCAGATTTTCCACCATGTTTCCCATCACAGTAAGTTTGATCCCATCTCCCTTTTCTTGCAGACAAAACCACCATTGTATGTCTTCAATTCCATTTTAAAAAAAGAAACAGAAAGCTGAATGACTATGATATTGCTAGGCCAACTTTAGGCCTAGTCTAGTCTTCTGTGGCTCTGAATCGGCTGCCTGCCATAATGGCAATGCTTGGATGTTAGGATGTGGGAAAGATAAATATGACACCCTCAACAGCCCCAACATCTCAAAACGTTACTAAGTTTTACCATGTTCTTCCACAACTTAACCTCCTAAGAGCTGGCGTGGTAAAATATGCATATTTGATAAAGACACATGCAAAAATACGTAAAAGCATAGACTCAACTGTTTTTCTTGCTTTGAAAACTGCTGTAAATAGGACCTGTGTGAAGCTACAGATTGCACTGCATACTGTATTTCAGTTTTTATCGCATATAAATGGGTCAAAACTAAACTCTAGACAAATATAAAGATACACATAGATGCAGCTTTGTTTTTTATATATATTTCTTACAGTCTGTGTACAGCAGGCCTGGGGTGTGAGAAGAAGAAGCAGCACAAGAGCCAATCAGTTAATGTGCTGACAAGAAGCATGCCAGTAGTAGGAGAGAGCAGAATGACAGAGATGAGCTCATCACTAATGCGGTCTCTTCACTGTCCTATCACAGGCCAGGAAGACATGGGCTCAAAGGAAGTGGGTGGAAGGATGCAGGCCATCAAGATAAGGACATTTGGTAACAGAAAATGTACAATGGGAGAAATCTTTGGATTGAAGGTGAATATTGCAACAAAAGCTTGATCTGTTACCATATCTTTTAACAGCTATTGAATTATATTTCTTTGGCATTTTGATTTCTGTTTTAAATCTGCTGCTAGCTCCATTTTCTTATCTCTTCTCCTTGTCTCTCAGACTGTCCAGTGGAGGCCTTATCCAATGCAGTCATTTCTTTTTCCATCCCACCCCACAAGGGTGTGCCAAAGGAGTCACACTGCTGAAGCTACCTAATTATTTCTCTATTCTCTACTAGGTTTAAAAGTGTCGTTTGAGCAAAACTTGGAAATCTTTGGGGCTTACATCATTGTTTGAGTCTCTGAGAAATGTCAGAAGAAGGTATATGATTCAGATTGCCAGGAGCACTAAAAATAAGACTTCAGTTTTTGCTCATTCTGGGGGGGGAGTTAGTCTTTAAAATGGTTGTAAACCCCATTCATCAAATCTGACCTGTAGTGTTTACTTATCTCTCACCAAAGCTCTAAGTGCCGTGCCTTTCTGCTGCTTTGTTCCTCTGTTATCAGCAGAGTCACTTCTGACAAGTTCTCAACACATTAGGCAAAAAGGAAGTTCTGGACAGCCACACTCCGGAATATAGCCTTTATTAGTAAAAAGTCCAACAGCTACAAGCCACAGCAAAAAATGGGGCAAACGAGCTGACGCGTTTCACGCTTAATAGTGCTTAGTCATAGCTGCTAAGTTCTCAACACACAGGATAAAAGCAGCTGGAAATTTGTGGCGGGAGCTTAGAAATAGATAAGCAGAGAGCTTATCTAATCACAGTGCAGCTCTGAAAGTTCCTTCATTCCTCTGCCTATGTGGAGGAGGGGTGTGTGCCTCTCCTCCAATCAGCTCTCACACAGTGTATGCCCAGACTCCCCTCCCACTGCTGAACGAGGAACAAGATTTGTAACACTGATATACATATAAAAGTTATGTAGGGAGATTTGTTTCATCTCTGTGTATTATCTGAGGCTGTTCACTTCACTGGGTATAGGAGAGGGTTTGCATCCACTTTAAGTTTTTTTTAAGTACATTGCAACTTCTAAGTAATGCTCTAGTTTCTTATTACTGTCCAAGTTTCTTCTCACTGCTATCGATAATGACTGCAGCACACAAACATAAATGTATCTGCGGCAGCAGTTTTTTTTTGTCAGAGATAGATACATTTCTGAACAGAATATATTATTCAGCCCAGTGATTTTACCAAGAAACCATCTTCTAAGACTTTTGATTGAGAGCACCCTAAATATACGTATATTTCATTTTGGTGAAAGCTGCATTATTTTATTACGGTTTAAGGAAGAGAGCAATGTTAGCTTTCAGAATGATGTATGGGCAATTAAAATGGTAGTGTTGGATCATGGCGATGTGATCACTTTACTGATTACTGTGTGACCCTGGAGCTGATTATGTTTAGCACCCTGATTAACAATTAATTGGGCTGATATAGTGCTGGCTTACAGGTATTGAGTTTCAGCGCAAAGTCGTTGTGGTTGTGCAAGTGATTTTAAGCAGTGAATATAAGGGCAGAATAAGGATTGAATAAATTCTCTACAACAAGCAGTTTATGCGGGGTTCATTATTAGCAAGGCTTGACAGTCTGCGCAGAGGTGTCATCACTGGTATTCACATGTTAATAGCAGCTACTTTGAATATACATTCTATTTATAATATTGCCAGCTGTTACTTGGTTCAGGAGTCAGTGGAAGTCATATGAATGCTTGGACCAGAGACAATTTAATGTCTTGTACAAAGAACTTTCCCTCACTGACACGCATTTTAAACCTTATTAATTATTACTGGATTATTCTAAATATTAACTGTAATTTTGTAAGAAAAATAAAATGAATGTAGATATAAACCCTAACTGAATGATATTTATTTTGCTAAGACAAATAATTTTGGTTGCCAAAAGCTGCACATTTGCAACTTCAACTGATGATGGAACACAGCCAAATTGTACCTTTAGTTAAGTTTACCTTTATAAAAAAAATACTCATAAAGTCCCTAAATATCATTACATAACCCTAAACTAAGCAGTTTAAAAAAAAAAGCAATGCTTTTATCTGTAGCCCATTTGCACAATGCGTGAAGCCTGTCCAAAACAGTTGTTTAACCACTTAAGCCACGGACCATTTGGCTGCCCAAAGACCAGAGCACTTGTTGGATTTGGCACTGCATCGCTTTAACTGACAAGTGCGCGGTCGTGCAACGTGGCTCCCAAACAAAATTTCCGTCCTTTTTTCCTCACAAATAGGGCTTTCTTTTGTTGGTATTTGATCACCTCTGCGGTTTTTATTTTTTGCGCTATAAACAAAAAAATAGCAACATTTTTTTTTTTAAAAAAAGCATTATTTTTTACTTTTTGCTATAATAAATATCCCCAAAAAATATATGAAAAAACTTTTTTTTCCTCAGTTTAGGCTAATATGTATTCTTCTACATATTTTTGGTAAAAAAAAATTCGAAATAGGCGTTTATTGATTGGTTTGCGCAAAAGTTATAGCGTCTACAAAATAAGGGATAGTTTTATGGCATTTTTATTAATAATTTTTTTTTTACTAGTAATGGCAGCGATCAGCGATTTTTATCATGACTGTGAATATGGCGGACAGATCAGACAGTTTGGGCGCGATTTTGGGACCATTCACATTTATACAGCGATCAGTGCAAATAAAAATGCATTGATTACTGTGTAAATGTGACTGGCAGTGAAGAGGTTAACCAGGTGGCGCTGTAGGGGTTAAGTGTGTCCTAGGGAGTGATTCTAACTGTGGGGGGAGGGGCTATGTGTGACACGACACTGATCATCGCTCCCGAATACAGGGAGCTGTGATCAGTGTCCTGTCACTAGGCAGAACGGGGAAATGCTTGTTTACATCAGCATTTCCCCGTTCTTTCTCTCCGTGAGATAATTGCGGATTTCCCCGCGGACATCGAGTCCGCAGGACCTGCGATCACCCACGCGCACCCACAAACTGCTTCCTAAAAAGCAATGTACAGGTACGTTAATCTGCCTATACGTGCCCTTCTGCCAACATATATTGGTGTAAACTGGGACCCACTAACAGGCCAGGTTTGCAAGATAACTGAAATACATCACAGGTGATATCATTTGCTGCTCAGTGATTGCAGTATTCTAGTCTGCATCTCCCCAAGGTGATACATAAAACCCGGCCTGTTAGTGGGCCCTGAGGACAGGGTTGATGACCACTGCTCTAGGGGACATTTGTCCTAATGGTTGCCCCATTCTATAAAGGAAACCAGACTGACCTTAGAAAACTGGAGATTTTAAGCTAGACTCCACTCATTGTCCAAATGGTCTAGAAGTATGAAAACCAACGTACCTGTAAGTTGGACCATGCAAGGAGGATAGCGGACGCATGCCCACCATGCGCCACGGGAGCAGTCCCGCTGGTCCACGGACTTGATGTCAGCTGGCGACCCGCGTTGAGGAGAGGCAGAACGGGGAACTGCCTATGTAAACAAGGTGATTCCGTATTCTGCCAGATGATATGACAGAGATCTACTGTTCCCAGTGATCGTCATGTTCCAGTAAGTCCATCCCCCCTACAGTTAGAACACACCCAGGAAACACACTTAACCCCTTGATTGCCTCCTAGTGTTAACCCCTTCCCTGCCAGTGTCATTTTTACATTGATCAGTGCATTTTTATAGCACTGATCAATGTAATAATGTCACTGGTTCCCAAAAAGTGTCATTTGGGGTCAGATTTGTCCGCCACAATGTTCCAGTCCCTGCCAAAAATTGCAGATTGCCGCCATTACCAGTAAAAACAATTAAAACAAAATAAAAGTCCCTAAATCTATCCCGTAGTTTGTAGACGTGATAACTTTTGCACAAACCAATCAATATACGTCTATTGAGATTTTTTTAACAAAAATATATATATAGAATATAGAAGAATATATATCGGCCTAAACTGATGAATACATTTATTTTTTTATTTTATTTTATTTTTTTTTGGTATGTATTATAGCAAAAAATAAAAAATTTTGTTTTTTTTTAATTGTTGGTCTTTTTTGGTTTATAGCGCAAAAAATAAAAACCGCAGAGGTGGTCAAATACCACCAAAAGAAAGCTCTATTTGTGGGTAAAAAAGGACATCAATTTTGTTTGGGTACAGCATCGCACGACTGCGCAATTGTCAGTTAAAGAGACGCATTGTCGTATCACAAAAAATGGCTTGGTCATTAAGGGTGCAAATCCTTCCGTGAGCTGAATTATTATTATTATTATTATTATTCATGATTTATATAGTGCCAACAGTTTACGCGGAGCTTTACAATGTATAGGGGGGACAACACAATTACAGTACAGTTCCATACAAAAGAAATTGGTGAAATATGATTTTACCCACGGTTTTAATTGCCCTCCCATTGACTGAACATTGATGTGCTTTCATGAAAATGCAAACTCTAATAGAACTGTGGGTAAATCGCAGCATGCTGGGCTTTGATGCACTTTAATTAAAATACACCAGTGTAACCTGCTCTAGGTGCCCTGAAGTTAGAAGGTCTAAGGATTTGTTGGTTTCTGGCAGACGTGAGTAAAAAATGTTCTCTTTAAAATAGTTTAACCACTTGCCTGCATGGCACTTTTACCCCCTTCCTGCCAAGGCCAATTAACAGCTTTGAGCGCTGTCACACTTTGAATGACAATTGCGGGATCATGCAATGCTGTACCCATATGAAAATGTTTTTTTCACACAAATACAGCTTTCTTTTTTGTAGTATTTAATCACCATTGAGTTTTTTATTTTTTGCTAAATAAAGAAAAAAGACCGAAAATGTTGAAAATAAAAAAAGGTTTGTAAAAAATTTTTACAAACAGGTAATTTTTCTCCTTCACTGATGTGTATTGATGAGGCTGCACTGATGGGCACTGAAGAGGTGGCACTGATGAGGCAGCACTGATGGGCACTGATAGGCTGCACTGATGGACACTGATGAGGCGGCACTGGTGGGCACTGATGAGGAGGCACTGATAATGGCTGCACTGATAGGTGGCATTAATGGGCAGTAATGGGCAGCACTGATGGGCACTGATAGGTGGTACTGATGGGCACTGATAGGCAGCCCTGATTGGCAAAGATCAGCAGCACTGAAGGGTCCCAAGGGGCGGCACTAATAGGTGGCACTGATGGGCACTGATTGTCAGTACTGGTGGGCACCGTTGGGACTGCACTGATATTCAGGACACTGATTATCAGTTCACATGCCCCTTTAACACAAGTGGGTTATCTGCTCTCCTCACGCTGTCGGCTTAAGGAAAGGAATGCTGATAACTGGCTTGTGTTAACATTGTGATTAACTTTGATTGGACACAGCTGATCACGTAGTAAAGAGCCGCTGTGATTGACTTTTTACCCCGTTCCTTTGATCAGTTGTATCCTAAGGGCACGCGGGAAGTGCAATCACGGGAGGACATTCGGTTATAGCATGGTCAAGAACTGGTAAAGGATATATAATCCCTAAAGCGCATGTTTCATGAACCCTTTGTTTAAAGTAGAACACTTTCTTCACCCTTTTTTCTATCCCTTGGGCATATGAGAGCTTCTGATCTCCTGCAACCCCTTTGCAGTATTTTATTTTGTCCCTCCACAAATGTAATTTCTCAATCTGTCAAGTGTCAATCAATGTCTATTGTATTTCTAGAAATCTGAGTAAGGTTTGGGACTTTTCATGTACTTCCTTGGGTTAATAACCACTGAGCCAACACATTATATAAAATCATTTGTACATAACTTTATTTAGAACATTCTACAAATCTTAAAAGAAAGGTGTTTATTCCATAAAAACAAGTTAACATATATTTTCTACATTCATTGCAATATTCCACATAGCGGTGTCCCCCCCGAGCCCTTGGGACACGCCAGGTCTTTTGTTTGGGCGGAGGTGGCAGCCTCAGAGAAATCTCCCCCTCCCCTAAATTAAACCAACCACACATATATTTGACCTCACCCGGCAGAGGTTTGCAGCCTGCCAGCAGTATTGGAGCAGATGTCACAGAGGACACACAATACTTCACACCAATAGAGGTAAAACCATTTAAATACAAATTCATTTTTTCTTTCCCCCTACATGCCTTTTCTATGTAAGAGGGATGGCAGGGATAAGTGTAAGTTTTATTTATAAATCTGTCTTTACAAATCTTTTACAATGCTCCAATTGGATTCAACTTTTATTTAGAAAACCTGTTGAGACCTGAGACATACTACAATTGTGCCTTCCGAGTTTGTGATATCCATCATTTCTTGGACACTCTATTAGGGAGCATATGATATAGACTCTGTAGGTAAACAATCTTTTTTTCACCTGCACTTTTCCTCTCATCCCATGTTCTTCTTTTTCCCTCTCTCCTCTTCCCTTATTTTTTCTCTTCCTCTTACCCCATTTTCCTCTTTCTCTTTTTTCTATTCCCCCTGTGGTGCACTATAACACTACAGTATATATTTCCAACATCCAGATATATGATATCGCCCTTGCTCCTAGGTGCGTGTTTCCTTTTTGGGGTTTTGACGTTCCCCACGGGCTCCCCAGGCTACTTGCCACCACTCTCTGATGTAATACTATACAGATACTTGTGTGATACCTTTTCATAGTGATTTATACCATGAAATCATCATTTGCCCCACTATGTGGAATGTCACAATTAACATTTTTTTCTGATAACAAAAGATGATGCTGTGTGTAAAGAAATTAATTTGTGATTTTGCTACATGAAACATTTAATGTCATTTATTGTACATGTTGTTACAGTATTTGACAGGATCTGAGGCCCTGACGGAGCAGGTCAGCCCACGAAACGCATTGGATAAAAGATATACAAAACTGGATCTTGAATCCAGGATTACATCACCCTGGACAAGCAGTTTGTTAACTTGTTTTTATGGAATAAACCCCTTTCTTTTTTAAGAATTGTAGAATGTTCTAAATAAAGTTATGTACAAAAGACTTTATATAACGTGTTGGCTCAGTGATTATTAACCCAAGGAAGTCCATGAAAAGTCCCAAACCTTACTCAGATTTCTATAACTGTCTTTCAAGTGATGGTACTTCCTTAGGGTGCGTATTGTTTCACACCCACATACAAGACGGTATTCTATATCTAGGGTCTCCTTTTGCCTGAGCAAGTCTGGGGCAATGAGGAACTCCTGCAGCTAATATACCATTAAGGGTATTTGTCAATGAACATGTGTTAGCTTTGCATTTCCACATACTCTTGTCGAATGCAGAACCTGCTTGAAGCAGGTTAAATGTAGATCAGAGTGAGGTCAACTGCTAATCAAATGCAGCTAATCAGATGCATGTCAAACTGATATCAAACTGATGCCATTAACACTAACACAAACCCAAAACCCATCAAAAGCTTCAACCACTGGGGCTGCATGTACAAATAACTGGATAGGGATTACCCAGGCCTATTTTCTAACAGCTAAATAGTTCAAACAGCCAAAAATTTAATATCTGTCATAAGTATGTATTTTCAGAAAGACAGACCTAATTCAGTTGTAAGAAATGAAAGAAAGTACAAGACTGATTAAAAAGCATAATTTATTTATATGGGTCTAAATCCTATATTCAGTGTAACACAAATTTCTGTAATGATTAATTTCTTAAAGCATATGCCTCCAGTGAGACACGCTATGAAAGTTTAAATAGAAAACAAAAAGCTTTGTCAGATGTAATAGCAAGGGATTTGAGATAGTGAACCAAGACATTTGAGCTTTTATATGAATGCTGTAACAAAATTATTCATTTTTTTTCAAAAGCTGACAGCTGATCCTTTTTTAATACACAGAATTAATAGTGTAAACTTACAGGAGAAGGGCGTTCTGGCAGCAATCAGAACTTCAAAGAAATAAATGTCAGTCACATCACAGTTAAATGGTGTCATTTACAGAAAAACAATATCGCATTGTGTGCTGTGGGAGCCATGCTTGTCTACAAAAAGCAGATGCATTGGCTACCATCATCATTAGATCATTCTTTCATAAAGTTTGCATTAGCTGAAAATGAGATTCTGCAATGCATCGATATAGTCTTACTTTATTGACACCTACTTACCAAAGGATTTCTCCTCTGAGAAGTGCAGTATTTGCATACAGAACTGTACAAATTAAATGGATTATTAATAGTTCAACTACAGTGAAACCATTATTCATAACTAAAGAGGAAGTGGGCAAATGTGGCTAAAAAATCTTGGTCACAAATCCTAGTACCAGTTTCAGAAGGCGTACTGTACATGTAAAAACAATCTATGTTCTTTTGGGGTCAATTCTTTTAAGTATATATTTTCTTTAAATTATGTTTTATATCTTTTTTTTTTTTTACTATTTATACACACTCTATTTATACACACTCTTTGTTTTAGAAATACATACAGGTGCATCTCAAAAAAATTGAATATCATCAAAAGTTAATTTATTTCCGTAATTAAATTCAAAAAGTGAAACTCATATATTATATAGATTCATTACACACAGAGTGATATATTTTAAGCATTTCTTTCTTTTAATTTTGATGATTATGGCTTACAGCTAGTAAAAACCCCAAATTCAGTATCTCAGGAAATTTGAATATTACATAAGACCAAAAAACGCATTTATTCCTTATACGTATTTGCACGGTTATGAAACGTGGTCTGCGTCTGCTGCTGGGTATTAATATCTATATTTATACATTACTTTTTTGGGCACTGGATTGTTGTGGCTCGTAAGATTTTCTTTTTATTTGTCAAAAAAAAAAAAAAAGATTTTTAATACAGAAATGTTGGCTTACTCAAAAGCATGTCCATGTATGTATAGTATGCACTCAATACTTGGTCAGGCTCCTTTTGCACAAATTCCTCCTTCAATGCGGCTTGGCATGGAGGCGATCAGCCTGTGGCACTGCTGAGTTGTTATGGAAGCCCAGATTGCTTTGATAGCTGCCTTTAGCTAGTCTGCATTGTTGGGTCTGGTGTCTCTCATCTTCCTCTTAACAACACCCTACAGCTTCTCTATGAGGTTTAGCTCAGGCGAGTTTGCTGGCCAATCAAGCACAGTGATACCATGATCATTAAACCAGGTATTGGTACTTTTGGCAGTGTGGGCAGGTGCCAAAAAATTAAATCAGGAACTTCATAAAGCTGGTCAGCAGAGGAAAGCATGAAGTGCTCTAGAATTCCCTGTAGAGGGCTGAGCTGACTTTGGACTTAATAAAAATCAGTGGACCAACACTAGCAGATGTCATGGCTCCCCAAATCATTACTGACTGTGAAAACTTCACACTGGACCTCATGCAACTTGGATTCTGTGCCTCTCCATTCTTGCTCCAGACTCTGGGACCTTGATTTCCAAACGAAATTTACTTTAATCAGAAAAAGGACTTTGGACCACTGAGCATCAATCCAGTCCTTTTTCTCCTTAGTCAAGGTAAGACACTTCTGACATTGTCTCTGGTTCAGGAGTGGCTTGACACAAGGTATGCGACAGTTGTAGCCCATGTCCTAGATATGTCTGTGTGTGGAGGCTCTTGAAGCACTGACATTAGCCATAGTCCACTCCTTGTGGGTCTCCCGAAATTCTTGAACTGTCTTTGCTTCACAATCCTCTCAAGGCTGTGGTTATCCCTGTTGCTTGTGCACCTTTTTCTACTACACTTTTTCCTTCCACTCAATTTTCCATTAATATGCTTGGACAAAGCACTCTGTGAACAGCCAGCTTCTTTAGCAATTACCTTTTGTGACTTACCCTTGTGGAGGGTGTCAATGACTGTCTTCTGGACAACAGTTAAGTCAGCAGTTCACCCCCCTCCATAATTATGTAACCTACTGAACCAGACTGGGAGATTATATAAAGGCTCAGGAGACCTTTATGGGTGTTTTGAGTTAATTAGCTGATTTGAGTGTGACACCATGGGTCTACAATATTGAACTTTTTCACAATATTCAAATTTTCTAAGATACTGCATTTTGGAGTTTTACTAGCTGTAAGACATAATAATCAAAATTAAAAGTAAGAAATGGTTGAAATAAATAACTTTGTATGTAATGAATCTATATAATATATAAGTTTCACTTTTTGAATTAAATTACTGAAATAAATTAACTTTTTGATGATATTCTAATTATTTGAGATGCACCTGTATATACAACATGCACCCATAACACAAAAACCACAGAGCACTATGGATTTTCTAAAGAGCAAATGCTAAATCCTTTTGAATGCTATTAGATGCTAACTTAATACAGGAGTATAAAAAAAGCAAGAGGGGAGCGGGTGTCACTGCTTTAACTTATTCACTTCTGTGTACATTTCAGGCTAAGTTATTGAGCTATGTAAACAGGCTTTTTCAAAAAAGTAGATATGGACAGCCTATAAAACATTTGCAAAGAAGCCAAAGGATGCCTAAAAATTACCTCATCCTCATATTTAATTATAGCACTAGTGAGGTTTTTATGTATACCTATGCAGGCCGAAAATAACTGTAATTCTGATATCTGGAAACTTTCACAAAATAGATACACCTACAGCCATCACATGACAAACTTGAAGAATTGTTATTTTACAAAGGCACCAACCAGATTTAAAATATGTCAGCTGGAACCTAGATGTTTGCGCATGACTGGATGACCGGTGGTTATGACAGCTCTGACACTTTGATATATGATGCCTTGTACCTTCCATTTGGTACAGATGAAGAGTGCCTATGAACATCAAAGGATGTGACTCAAGTTCAATGGTACTAGAGAATAGTCACATCCCGTGATACATTGTAGTGGTACACATCACCCAATGTCAGGGATCCTGGATAAAGATTGCAGGTCCCAGGGTGGTAGCAATGGATGATTCCCACATCCAACCTGCAGCGTGGATAAAGAATATATTGAACTCCAAATAAATACCTAATTTAAACATTGATGTTCTAAAATGTTATAGATTTTATTAGCTCTGTAATTGATCAATGTTCTGCACATTAAATTACTAAAGAACATTTATGTAAAAAGGCATTTTTTTTTCCGACTGCAAAACCTACCACTAAAGTAATGGCATCACTGCCAACAAATGTGTCAATATGAGATAAAATAAGTTAATATCTTCAGTTTAAACTATAATATCATCCATATGGTTGCAGTGTGAAATATTGCATTAATTATATTAAACAAAGGCCCAATAATACAGTTCTAATTATCCACTTGGCCTACCGTAGTACAGACTAATGTGCTTATAAGCACAATATGCAAAGACCCCTTGTGATGCTTTTAGGTTATCCGTATATATTATGCTAATTTTCATGGGTCAATCTTTTAAATTTGTTTTCCACATGACTAGGTTCTTCAAGACTAATTCCAAGGAATGATATGACCTCTTTTAATGACACAATATAGACATCATAATAGAAAAGTGCATTGTTTCAAATCAAATTATTATGGCTGAAGGGGTTTCATTTCAATTTGTAGATGGGGCCGCTTGTTTGATATGTTACATTAATGTGGGAAAAATGAGAAGTTGTGTTTCAGGCAGCCTCTTATTAGCAGCCTCTCCTCATAATCATAATTATCTAAAGAATGCAGTTACTGGTTTACCAAGTCAGTATCATGAAACCATGTGTGTAAAGGAAAGGTCATCCTTATTTTACCAACTGTTTTATTTTCAGCCCTGAATTTTATGAAAGAGAACCTGTGTAGATAGATGTTTAGGTGCTGCCAATGCTCACATTTTCCGGCACAGGTTTTGAGGTGGTCATTCTTAACCTTCTTTTTTTGTGTGGTACAATATACACTATATTGCCAAAAGTATTGGAACGCCTGCCTTTACATGCACATGAATTTTAATAGCACCCAGTCTTAGTCCGTAGGGTTAAATAATGAGTTGGCCCACCCCATGCAGCTTTAACATTTTCAACTCTTCTGGGAAGGCTGTCCACAAGGTTTAGGACTGTGTCTATGGGAATGTTTGACCATTCTTCCAGAAGCACATGCGTGAGGTCAGGTACTAATGTGGACTAGAAAGGCCTGGCTCACAGTCTCCACTCTAATTAATCCCAAAGGTGTTCTATTGCTTTGAGGTCAGGACTCTGGGCAGGCCAGTCAAGTTACTCGACCCCAAACTCGCTCATCCACCCTATATTGCCAAAAGTTTGGTCACCCCTCCAGATCATTTGGTGGAGGGGGAATTATTGTTTGCGGTTGTATTTCAGGGGTTGGGCTTGGCCCCTTAGTTCCAGTGAGGGGAACTGTTAAGGCATCAGCATACAAAAACATTTTGGACAAGTTCATGCTCCCAACTTTGTGGAAACATTTTGGGGATGGCTCCTTCCTGTTCCAACATGATTGCACACCAGTGCACAAAGCAAGGTTCATAAAGACATGGATGCGCGAGTTTGGGGTGGAGGTACATGACTGGCCTGCACAGAGTCCTGACTTTGACCTGATAGAACACACAAAATTAGAGTGGAGACTGCGAGCCAAGCCTTCTCTTCCAACATCAGTGCCTGACCTCACAAATGTGCTTCTGGAAGGTCAAACGTTCCCCTAGACACATTCCTAAAACTTGTGGACAGTCTTCCCAGAAGATTTGAAGCTGTTATAACTGCAAAGGGTTGGCCAACTCAATATTGAACCCTACAAACTAAGACCGAGATGCAATTAAAGTTCATGTGCGTGTAAAGGCAGGTGTCCCAATACTTTTGGCAATATAGTGTACGTCTTAGTATCTGAAATGCACATGCTTGTTCTAGGTAAAAAAATTGAAATTAAGTAGAAATGGGATTTTCAAGGTGTCACTCTGTTTGCTATACTTATACACAAAACCTTTTTATTTATTTGTGTATAAATATAGTAAATGGGGTGAAAATTCCATCCTTGCTTCATAATTGGGTGATTTAGACTCCACCCATCTCTAGTGGAGTAAATCAAGACACCGCATCCCTGAGTTTACAGACATTTGGAAATAAAGTAGGGGTGGAATTTTGAAGGTGTCAACCCACTTACTATATTTATGCACAACACTTTTTTATTTATTTGTGTGTAAATATAGTAAATGAGGTGATAACTAGAAAGTTCCATCCCTACTTTATTTCCTAATGTCTGTCAATTCAGGGATGTGGTATCATTTTTTACTCCACTAGGAATGCATGGAGTCTTCTAGATAAATAGGTCACCAGGGTTTAAAGCAAAACGCATGAGGATGACAGCCCTAAAACATGTTGTTTCAAACAATTGTATCTTCCATATTTTTGTGACCTAACAAGTTCATTTTGAAGTCTTGAGCTCTGTTCCTCTTATGTAGGGGCTCTCCTCCTTGTTTCAACGCTTAGCAAGTCCTGACCTGAAGACAATATGCAGTCAGTGAAACAAGGACTCCTGACTTGCATACTTGTTTTTATTGTTTTCTAGTAATCCACACAGCACTCTAAGCTAATTAGATCTGTCAGCCCAAAATATTAGCAGAAGGGAGAGCACTGTGATGATGTGATGACCTCATCCATTTATTACCCATTTTCACTGTTCAGTTAGCAGGCTTGGAAGGTGAAGAGGCTGGGGAAACGAAACTTCAGAACCTTGGGGGCGCGCATCACGGCGATCGGTGGAGCGATGTGTCAATCTGACACACTGCTCCACCGATCTCGGTAAAGAGCCTCCGGCAGAGGCTCTTTACCACGTGATCAGCCGTGTCAATCACGGCTGATCATGATGTAAATAGGAAGAGCCGTTGATCAGCTTTTCCTCACTCGTGTCTGACAGACGCGAGTAGAGGAGGGCCGATCGGCGGCTCTCCTGACAGGGGGGTCTGCGCTGATTGTTTATCAGCGCAGACCCCCCTCAGATGACCACACTGGACCACCAGGAATGCCACTAGGACCACTAGGACCACCAGGGAAGGGGGCAACATGTGGATGGCCAGGTATGTACCCCATGGCCATCCACATGTTCAAATGAATGCCCAATCTGTGCCAATCAAATGGGCACTGATTGGCACCAGTATGTACTAACAGACATCAGTGATGCCCAGCAATGCCACCATCAGTATCATCAGTGCCACCCATCAATTACATCATTAGTGCCACCTATCCTTGCCCATCAATGCCGCCTATTAGTGCCCATCAGTGCCACCTCATCAGTGCCACCTCATCGGTGCCACCTCATTGGTGCCACCTCATTGGTGCTCATCAGTGCCACCTTAGCAGTGCCCGTCAGTGCCGCATACCAGTGCCACCTATCAGTGCCTATCAGTGCCACCTATCAGTGCCCATCAGTGCCGCCTATCAGTGCCCTTCAGTGCCACCTCATCAGTGCCACCTCATTGGTGCTCATCAGTGCCACCTTAGCAGTGCCCGTCAGTGCCACATACCAGTGCCACCTATCAGTGCCTATCAGTGCCACCTATCAGTGCCCATCAGTGCCGCCTATCAGTGCCCTTCAGTGCCACCTCATCAGTGCCACCTCATTGGTGCTCATCAGTACTGCCTTATCAGTGCCTGTCAGTGCAGCCATATCAGTGCCCATCATTGAAGGAGAAAACTTACTTATTTACAAAGATTTTTAACAGAAACGAAGAAAAACTTGTTTTTTTATCAAAATTTTCTGTCTTTTTTTATTTGTTGCACAAAAACTAAAAACACCAGAGGTGATCAAATATCACCAAAAGAAAGCTCTATTTGTGTGATAAAAAATTTGTTTGGGTACAGTGTAGCATGACCGTGCAATTGTCATTCAAATTGCGACAGCGCTGAAAGCTGAAAATTGGCCTGGGCATGAAGGTGTCTTTGTGCCTGGTATTGAAGTGGTTAAATTGAGATTGCTAAATTAAAAAAATGAATACATTCTCCCTTATCCTGCTCGGATTGCTGGAGAAAACACAAGTCTTCAGGACTGGCCTGGATTTCCTTACTTAACACCTCACAAAGAGAAACACCAGCGAATAAGCTACCTCAGAATGATAAGTGTTACTATACCATTAATGAATTCAATTTTAATCTTTTTCGTTTATAGTGCAAAAATTTAAAACCGCAGAGGTGATCAAATACCACCAAAAGAAAGTTCTATTTGTGGGAAGAAAATTATTAAAAATGTAGTTTGGGTACAGTGTTGCATGACCGTGCAATTGTCATTCAAAATGAATAGGATGCCTAAACACAAGGCATGTCAACACATGAAGTAACACGCCTTAACATGCATACTGTATGTGTAGGTTCTGTAATAGACCACTTAAAGCGTTTGCTACCCCAACACTTCATATTCCTGATATACAGTTCAATCATCATATAGGAGTAATTCTGGTAAAAAGCTGTTAAAAGTCACAATAGGGTTGATTTACTAAAAACTGGAGAGTGTAAAATCTGATGTAGCTCTGCATAGGAACCAATGAGCTTCTAACTTCAGTTTGTTTAACTGCTTGCAGACCAGCTACCGCAGTTTTACTGCGGCAGAATGGCACGGCTGGGCGAAATGATGTTACCTTACGTCGATTCGCCTTTTGGCCACTAGGGTAGAGCACGGAGGTGCGTGCCCACAGCGTGTGCCTGGAGCCGATGCGAGTGCCTGGCGGGCACAATGACCGCCGGGCACCCACGATCACTTGTGACAGTGCGAGAACCTGGATCGGTGTGTGTAAACACACAAATCCCGGTTCTTTCAGGGGAGTAGAGACAGATAGTGTGTTCATACTAAGTATGAACATCGATCTCTCTCTCATCCTAGACAGTCCCATCCCCCCTACAGTTAGAACACACCTAGGGAACACAGTTAACCCCTTGATCACCCTCTAGTGTTAACCCCTTCCTTGCCAGTGACATTTATACAGTAATCAGTGCATTTTAATAGCACTGATCGCTGTATAATTGTCAATGGTCCCAAAAATGAGTCAAAGGTGTCCAATTTGTCTGCCGCAATATTGCAGTCCTGATAAAGATCACAGATCGCCGCCATTACTAGTAAAAAAAATAATAATAATAAAAATGCCATAAATCTATCCCCTATTTTGTAGACGCTATAACTTTTGCGCAAACCAATCAATATACGCTTATTGCGATTTTTATTACTAAAAATATGTAGAAGAATACATATCGGCCTAAACTGAGGAAAAAAATTAGCTCTTTTTAAAAAAAATGGGGACATTTATTATAGCAAAAAGTACAAAATATTGTGTTTTTTTTCTTTCAAAATTGTCGCTCTTTTTTTGTTTATAGCGCAAAAAATAAAAACCGCAGAGATGATCAAATACCACCAAAAGAAAGCTATATTTGTGGGAAAAAAAGGAAGTCCAACTTGTTTAGGTACAACCGCGCAATTGTCAGTTAAATCGATGCAGTGTCGTATCGCAAAAAATGTCCTGGTCATTGAGCAGCCAAATCTTCCGGGGCTGAAGTGGTTAATTAACAAATAATTTACAAATAAAAAAAAAACTAGAAGCTGATAGATTTTGCACTCTTCAGCTTTTGTAAATAAACCCCATGAGTTTAAAACAAAAAAAATGTACAGCACAATATAAAGCACAACATATTGCCATATGCCAAAATGATGTAATCTTCAAACACATCAACAACTTTTTTCTTTAATAAACATTTATTTATGCCAGCAAAATTATCAGCATATTTTTCCTTTGACCTTGAAGTGCTTCCAAAAGAGCTGTAGCCCAGGAATTGATGGATGTGAATGAATACACATTAGAACTTACAAACCTGTTTAAAAAGTCTCCTCAATCTATTTGGAAAGCAGGCCAATAACGCTGTTCATGGTTCATATGTCCATAAGCGTTTGATTGACAGTGAAGGTTGGTAAAAGCTACACAACTACAAATTTCAAGGCAATGTATTTTTCTGTATTTCTTCAAGGCTCAGCATTTTATTTTTCGCTGTTTGCTTTTGAAATCCTTATGATACTACAGAACTGTAACTGTTGTGGTAGTTGTTGTACAAGGACAATTTCCTTCAGAACATTACATTTCTATGTAGTATCCTATTCTGTCAAAATTGGAGGTGGAAGAAGCAGGAAATACAGCCCTATGCCCAACGCTAGGCCTACTTTTAAAGATCTTGTGGTAGATTAACAAAACAATTATGCACTATCCCCAGTATAATCATTATACTCCCTTATGGAATAACCCTCATCTAGGAAAGTTGAAAACCTTGGCTAGATTTGATGCATGGTATCAGGCTGGAATCCAGTACATGTGTCAAATGTATTCAGGAGGTGTGTTTAAAACATTTCAAAAATTACAGGAGGAATTCCATCTACCCAAGCAAAAATGTCATAGCATATCAGGGGAGAACTGGGAAAGGAATCTAGAACATATTCCCACAATGTCACTATCACCTACTCAGTGGTTGACGCAACTATTATGTTTTTCTGGCAGGGGCGAGACATGACAAATTGTCCGAGGTGTCAAGGGCCTTCAGCTGAGTTCAAACACATGATCTGGTGATGGCGTTAAATTATTTTGTAATTGACAATCAGTTACGACTATTATAAAAAGTGTCTTTCAAACAACATATTCTATTAGCAGAGTGGATACGCAAGTTAACAATACCCTACCTAGAAAGGTACATTTTTCAAAATAGAGGATGTCCCAATACATTTCTGGGACCCATGGCTATCAGTACTGGGACAAGGCTCAATATCATTAGTTCTCCAGAGATTATTTTAGCATGCCCTGGATGGCACTAGGGATGAGCTGAACACCCCCAGGTTCGGTTCGCACCAGAACATGTGAACAGACAAAAAAATTGTGCAAACATGCGAACATCGTTAAAGTCTATGGGACACCAATGTGAAAAATCAAAAGAGTTCATTTTAAAGGCTTAAATGCAAGTTATTGCCATAAAAAATGTTTGGGGACGTGGGTGCTGCCGCATCTTTCCCATGTTTAAAACAGTACCACAGCAAAATTACATTTCTAAAGGAAAAAAGTCATTTAAAACTGCTCGCTCCCCTTAATATCCATACCAGACCCAAAGGGCCTGGTAATGGACTGGGTGGGGAACTCAGAACTCAGATTTTTTTTAATATTTCCAGGATCCAGCAATACATTACAGCTGCGAGCAGTTTTAAATGACATTTTTTCCTTTACAAATGTTATTTTGCTGCTCTCATTTATAACACTATGTATGGCCGCTATGTAAGCAGCCTTACATAGTGTGGGGCGTGGACTCAGCCCCTGAGCCATGATTGGCCAAAGGCACCCTGCCTTTGGCCAACTATGGCTCTCACAGCAGAGCGTGGTCAGGTCAGGTGCATGCTTTGGCCAATCAGCAGCCGATCTCGCAGTGCATTGATGGTCTCACAGTTCATTATGGGGCGTTCCGCGGGCACTCAAATTTGCCGCAAATGCCCCATAATGTTCTAAATTTGGCGAACGAGTGAACACCCGATGTTCGAGTGGAACTTACGTTCGACTCAAACATTGTGCTCATCCCTATTTATAACAGTACCGCAGCAAAGTTACATTTCTAAAGGAGAAAATTGAATTTGAAATTGCTTGCAGCTGTAATGTATTGTCGTATCCTGGCAATATACATAAAAAGATCATTGAAAAAAGCGGCGTGGGTTCCCCCCAAGTTCATTATCAGGCCCTCTGGGTCTGGTATGGATATTAAGGGGAACTCCATGCCAATTTTTTTTTTTAAATGGCGTGGGGGTGTTTTTTTTAATATAGGAATTGTGAAAAACTGTCTGCTGTTGTTTTTACTTTTTTGACACTTTTTTGGTGAATGGGTAGGGGTACAATGAAGGGCCTGGTATGGATTTTGGGGGGACCCCCCCACCATTTTTATTTTAATTTTGGCGCAGGGTTCCCCTTAACCACTTCAATACACTGTGTTATATAAATTACACTGCCTGCATTGACTGAATATAGAGTCTACACTGAATACAGGCATACCCCACTTTTAAGTACACAATGGGGTTTTATTTACTAAAGCTGGAAAGTGCTAACTCAGGCTCACTTCTGCAAAGAAACCAATGAGCTTCTAACCCCAGCTTGTTCAATCAAGCTTTGGTGATAAAACCTGGAAGCTCATTGGTTTCTATGCAGAAGTGAGCCTGATTTTGCACTTTCCAGCTTTAGTAAAAAAACCCCATTGTGTACTTAAAAGTGGGGTATGCCTTTATATAGGCTACACTGAATACAGAGTATATATATATATATATATATATATATATATATATATATATATATATATATATATTTACTAGACTGTATATATCAAATACACTGCCACTAACTAACCTGCCTGCCTAATCTAGCTCAAACTATCTCCGTCCACACACTATACACACTATTACACGCTATGTAAGCAGCCGTATATTGTGTGGGGCATGGACTTAGTCCCCTGAGCCATGATTGGCCAAAGGCACCCTGCCTTTGGCCAATTATGACTCTCTCAGCAGAGCACGCTCGGATTGGCCAAAGCATACAGGTCAGGTGCATGCTTTGGCCAATCATCATACAGCAATGCACTGCGATCTCGCAGTGCATTGTGAGGCGTTCTGTGTTGCTCAAATTTCCCACAAACACCCCATATGTTCAGTTAGTTTTAAAACAAATGAACACCTGATGCTCAAGTCGAACTTACGTTCAACTCGAACTGCTGGCTAATCCCTAGATGGCACCCCTTACAGCTCATTATGGATTGATGTACCACCATAATCGTGGGAGCACACGCAAGTATTTGTTCACTTTCTTCCCATGTAAGTTATACTCATTGTTTAGTTGGAAGCACATGAGACTAAGGGTTATTCTTTTTTTTCCCCTCTTCTTTTCTGTTCTTTTCTGAAAGCTAGTAAATCTAGTGACACTGGTATGAATTGGAGGCCTTGAGTGCAGGGAGTTATGTATAAATACTGTAATATACTGCCAGATAACTGTGCTGGTTTGATAAGAGATGACTGTTGGTATATCTACATCCAAACTGTATCTGATTACCATCAGTACATACTTACATCTTTTAACTGGCATTGAAATGTAACAACACAAGGTCTTACAAATGTTTGATTTTGTTTGGTTAAATGTTTACTTTTTATTGTACAAGAAAAAATCCAAATAAACACTATTTAGAAAAAGAAATTCTATGTAGTAGCAAAGACATAAGATACAGACTAATAGAAGAGCTTAGTGCCAGTCCAGGGCTCGAGTTTGATTCAGCGCCCTCCATAATCATTGAACATGTGTCAGGTCCAGCCATAACGATGTCACCTATATCTGTAAGAGCAATCCTCTCTATTGAAGGACAAGGAGAGTTTAAGCTCTGCAGGGGTCCAGTGTGGCCAGTCAGTAAGTACCATTAGTCCATTAAAGGTTTGCACCTATTATTTAGCAGTATGATAAGGAGGTTGCATTATAATCCTTTTGTGATCAGAAGTCATTAATACCTGTAGGGCCCTTTAATGGGAGGTCTCACCCAGGGGGTTGCTAGGCAGTGTTCCCTTCCGTATAAAGTAGGGTTTTTTTAAGGATCAGTGGGTGGATTCAGGTTGTTGCTTGGTGAGGGAATGGAAAGAAGTTGAGCAGGAATTCTATTTACACTGAGGACACATAGAAAACCAATATGTGACTATCTAGAGTGCTAGATTGTGCAGAATCCTTTAGGGAGCATTAGGAATGCTCTTTGACACAGATAGGAAAGAAGGGATGTTGATAGACTCATCATTAGGAGAAAAATGCTATTTTGTGTCTTACTAAAACTTTGTGAATATTGAGATTCTCTTTACAAAGCTGTGTTAAGGGAAAGGCTGAAAAAAGAATGCCTGTGAAGAAACAGATACCCTTTTTCTGCTTTGCAACTTGCAATTTTATTATATACAAGAGGTTACCTTTTGATAAAAGGAATAGTAATCCCTTTTGAATATGTGTTTATTTGTTTAGGGATTTCTCTTGATGGGGCAGACACCTGTGAAGGGTCTGGGGCTCTGGAAGCAGTGCCAGTTAATCTCTTCCGCAAGGCTGGTTACTATACTGGGTTCTTGAGGGGGTGATGAAGTGGATGATAATTTTTACACCCACTGGATACACTTTGGATGATTCAGAACTTTTCTGTGTTGAGTAACTTGGAAACCTCAGCAAGAATAACAGTACTGTATGCCGTAATAAAGTCTTGGGGTCAAAGCTTCTTCCTGTGTCCTGTCAGATTTGGTAAGCCCTGTGTTCAGGTGGCAGTTATCTGACTGACCTAGATGCCCAGGCCAATGTAAGTACTGTGTTACATGCACAATAAATAATTTTTTAATACATTTTTACTAACACCTTGATCGCCTTCATTTTTTTAATTTTTATATGAAAATGTTTTATGTTTGTGTACATGTAAAGGTGAAATTCCCATCTGCCTTAGCTCAGGAAGGGGGGTGCTGGGGCACACTTTAGCATCTTTGATTTGGGAGATAGACAACAGTTTATATATATATGCAAAACTAGTTACTAGGGGGAACTGAGTTCAGAACCCCAGGACTCCAAGGCAAGAAAACTAACCGATAAGCCACCATGCAGCCAAAAATGTCATGTGCCCAGGTTTAGTACATTACAGCCTACGACTGTTGGCAGAAGCACTAGTACCTTTACTAGATTGTAAAAAATCATTAGTGTGTCTATGATCACCAGCAATGTCTACATACTGATTGAGATCATTCTATCTGACTTCATGCAACCAAGATTCTAGTTCAAAAAGCCTGATATTTCCAAGACCTATGACTTGAATGGGCATCTAAGGAACCAGAATGCACCAAAGCAACAGATGTTGGTGTTGCAATGCACATACATCAGCTAGCTGCATTGAGGTACCATTCAGGATGCATGGTACCGCCTCATACAAGTAATGGACACTGTTGCAATGTGAATGTACCCTTAACCACATACACACACACACATTATATATACCAACACTCATATATCTTCTTAGTTTTTGGCCCTAGAGATATTTACTGAGCAGGGTGTATGTACTATATGCAATGCTGCACAACAATTTGCATCGAACAGTATAACAATAAAATGACATCTGCTACATCTGTACCCAAATGCCTGTTTTCTCCAATCTCCTGAAACTTTGATAGGGAATTCAATTATTTTCTCATCAAGTGGCTGGCTCTCAGCTGAATCTGCGAAAGTGACAATTATTCTATTTTCTCTGCCCTAATCAGAAGGATTTCTGCACTTTCTGAAAAACAGCCACACTGAAAAGTGGCTAAGAAGGTGTCACTCTCAAGGCTCATTACCCAGTACAAACAACACTGCAACCTCAAGTAGTCAACAGTAGAATATGTGACGTAAGAAAGATACTTAATATATCCAACATAGAAGCTTCAGCCGATCGGAAATAGCATACACCCCCAGAACTGCTTATTATTGATAATAAGGATGTCAAGACAGCTATTTTCCAAAGATGTCTCTATGATCTCCTTTCCAATATACTTAGATATACAGAATACATCACTTAGGATTTGTATGGATTTTAACAGTGCTGATATATCACCTTTCAATCATTCACTGTTTAAAGTATCGAATCAAGTTCAGTGTACCGTAATGCTGTTTTTGCTCTGCTTTGTTGATTTTGATTTTTATGGTCATTTTTTAATATTCATAGTTGTTTTCATGAATCCTATATGGTAATGTGGACCTACAGTTATATAGGGCAGACTTAGTGAACCATCAACCTGGTTCTTGGAAAGTCCTAACAGCAGTCCTGTAACACATATCCACTGAAGGATCTGCTGCTCCAATATCCCATGATAGACACTGCTTAAGCATTGGTCAAATGACCTACTAAATGAGGGTACGAATAAGAGGATCATTCTCTTCAGCAACAATTGCATTGTCCAATGCATTGTTGTTCAAGACTTTTGCTAGATTTTATGACTCTCAGAAGATTTTGGCTGGGTAGTGGGTAGGGTCAGGGGTCTTATGTGATGGCAAGTGCACTGTAAGATTTTTTTAACTTTCAAAAGAAACCCTTTCAGCCCATTAGTGATAAATGGTAATCCCCTTTCCCCGATTATCATCAGTTATCTTTATTTATCCAAATGTTAGGCACAGCTCCAACACCAGTACATGGGATCTATTTATAAACATTTTAACACAAGGTTCACACGTTTTTCTAAATGGATTTGTTTGGGAAGTATGTGTTAATCCTGGGTAAAAGGTGTGAGAAAATATTTATAAATAGACCCCTTAAATCGTAGATCCAGCCAAAACTTTATTTTTGGATAGGGTGGGGAGAATTAACAAAATTATGTTGGGCTCAGTTAGAAAGATATCCCCTTAATTACAGTCACAGTGACAATGGTTTAACCAGATAGGAAGTTAGGAAAAATCTGTAACATGGATACAGACAGCAGTAAAATGCTGTCTGGGGTTCCAGCATTCTACCCTTTCTATTAAAAAAAAGCAGAAAAAAATATCAAGAGTTCAAATCCTTCCTCACAATCTGAAATTATTGTAAAAAGTTTTGTTTGAATTGACACTTTAAAGACGGATGCTCATGATCATTTACACATAAAACACAGGTCCATAAATGTATGTACAAATACATTAAATAGTTTTTTCAAATAACCACATTTTGTAGAAGAAATGCCTTTTTTTTCATTACCCCTATGCTTCTCTTCTTCTCCCGATAAAGATCCTTGATTTGTAGAAGTTAAGCCTAGTATACACTAGTAGGTTTTTTTTGTACATCCCAGCAGGGCTGAATGAAAAAAAGAACTGACAGCTCCGGAGAAGCCGCTGCACTAACCATGCAATGTTAGTACAGCGATCTCCCCTGCTGTGCTATTGTGCCCTCCACCCCCACCAGAACACTCCAGTCAGTGCTGGCTGGTTTCTATTGAACTGGCTGATGCTGCACGACAGAGGTGACAGGGCTCAGCTCTGTAGCGAGCTTTTGTTGTAAGCGCCCCTTGGGTGTTCCTTTGTCACCCACAGTTGTCATTCCATCTAGATGAGTCCTGTGTCTCAGGTAGCACTCTAGAGGACAGAGTTCTCCTGAGAGTGTATAAGGAAGAACCAGAAACAAACATTGGTAATCAAGACTCATGAGTTATTGATCTCCTTGCTATCTGTGTGGTTGGACAGTGATGGGGGCTTGATGACAACCATGGTAGCATGGTTTAGAGACCATGTAGAAAGACAGAATAAAGTGCAGCATGCACTTTGTTCCCACTAGGGAGCAAGCAAAATAAAAGTGAGGCTTCTTCTCCAAAGCACAAATTCTGCTATGTACCCAATAACATAAGGTTGCGTGAGAGTCAAACTTTATTTTCTCTTACACACTCTAAAACTTATAGGGTCAAATTTTTTTCCAAATGTTTTATTCAAACCCAAAAAACAGACTTTCAAGGGTTGATTAGAGGAGACAAAGCATCAACATGTTATTTTTTTACATATCTTTAACACATTATGCCTGTATAAGCATTGAATCCTCCACCGCTTTAACAGAGAAATATAAAAAAGTGCTTGTTGTTGCCATGGAGGTTTCTCTGACGTTGTCTATAACTGTCTACACATGCCTACTGAAAGTTCAATTAGATAAACTGAATCACCCATCATTAGCTCCGGTAATTTCATCAGAAAATCACCTTTAGAACATTTTGTGCCTACCATGTGTTTGCTTCACATTCTTTCTTCCTTAGTCTGATTACATTATTTTTCTTTCCCCTTTTCATGATTTGTTAATTTGCTGTGTCCCTCTGGCCAGGAATACTTTTTTTTAGATTTTACTGGTTGCCATGGTTGTGTGCACAGGGTGAAATTTTCACTGGAATGCCCCTCCACTGTAACTGCCAGTTGTGTATACGGGACTTCTGCAGTGAACCATGCATGCAGAAATATCTTTACTGATTTAAGCAGTTGTATAGTCAGTCATTCAGAAATTGCTCTCATTATTATAAATACAAGTAGTGTAAGTTCCTGAGTCTGCTCTAAAGAGGAATTTCACCTGTTTTATTTTATTTCTAAAGTCTCTCTTGTCTGTTACACTATTCTACACAATTCCTGTTTTTTGCTTCCTGATGATGCACATGCCCTGTGGTACATCATCAGGGAACAGGAAGCGCCAGCCAGCCCCCAGATAACATGCCATGGTAGATTGCCCTCAAGCCTCCTGAGATGCGTGATGTGAGTATCACAGGAGGCTGCAGGAATTTTTGGGGGCATGGCATACATAGAAAACGGATAATAATTTGTATGCATTATTATTATTATTTATTTATTTTTTGTAATTGTGTAAAAGGCTGTTTAATACTATGGAAAATAGGTAAAGATGGTGATGGTCCACTTTAATACCAGTCTCCTGTTCCCTTGTATAGAAGCACAGAATGGGAGAGGAGCCAATTAGGCTCTAGTACAGTGCACATGTTCTGGGAGGACATGTGCTGACAGAAGGGAAAAGTAGAAAGAGTAGAGAGATGACCGTTTTTGGTTTTTCCGGTAAGAGCATTGCTGGAATCTGTATTTCTGCTTCTACCTACATTTAGCTATGCATTTATTTTCTTTTACAAAGGTTTTAATTAACAGATAGCATAGACATACAGAGACAGCAAACTAAGACAATAATCTGGAGTGTGCAACATAACTCAGAGTGCAGCTTCAGAATATACAGTGGAATAAGAGGGAATTACAATGAGTAAATTATTACAATAATCAAATTGGTCCACAGCATGAAAGTGATGGTCAGATGTTCTTAAAGTTTAGAACATAGTTATCAGTGGTAACAAAAACAAAAAGAAAAACTGGAGGAGGCTGAACCTCAAGAATTGTGAGGAGATGCACTGATCTACAGTGTATTCTTGGCCACTGAACCAGAGGAGTGTCAGTCAACTGTAGTATACAAAGTATAGGGTGAAGAAAACCTCCCAGGTTAAATAGAAGGAGGTTAAAGATACAGGGAAAAAAAGAGGGCAAAGCGAGAAAAGTTAGGGTAGAAGAAAGAAAGAAAAGAACAGAGAAAGTTGTCTCAGGTGACATTGTACCTGAAAATTTCATAATATCGGTAATGCGCAAAGGATGGGCATAGGATATCCAGGGTTGCCAAACTTGCAGAAACTGGTCATGAGAATCAGACAGTATAGATGTTAGTTTTTCATTGGGCATAACATAGCTGTGTATTTATTTTAAAGTAAGTTTAGTGCCCATGTTTAAGGGACCACTTGCTGATAAACATAGCTCTAGGTGGTTAGATCATGCTTGCTCAGCCAATCTCCCTCACATTTTCATGTCTGCCATAAAAGGCGGTAACAAACACTTTCATCCATTGGAAGGAATTACCATTGGAATACAAACATGTTCATGTCCATTAGATGGGGATGGTGAGATTAGTAGTTTACAGAAGAAAGATGAAAATTGCTCTTGCTTTCAGTTCATCTCGCGGGAAGTGGCAGAGAATACTGCATTTCTGGCAAGACCAACAGGTTCTTTCTGTGCTTACTAAAATGCTCTTAGCCTGAAAAAAAAATGCAGCCATCAGATCTCCATCTGCATTATATTACATTTTTGTTCTTTGGTTTATGATATACAGTACTTTAAGATAATCAACCACTGTGTTCCAACTGTACAACCATCCTTTAGATTTTTACCAGAATCTCCTAGTAATGATCTCTATTGGGATTAGTGGACAGGTCAGATGTATACAATGCTAATTTTTAATACTGATAGGTTTCATTAAAAAATTACACCTAGAAACTTATGAACTGATCCTTTATATAAACTAAACTATTATTCATGTGTGCTTAACTTTTAGCTGAGAATAAAAACACTTCTTGTTCATTATACATACGTGGGAACATTTTGTACAGAAAACATTCATATTGAATGACTGTAATACACCTTCTTTTAATTGGTAGCAAAGCTTCTATATAGGAAGTTGGTGGATACTGAATGAAAAGCACTCTCCCATGAAACAATGCACTATTCCATGAAATAAAATACCTTCCCATATTTATTACAACTAGATGCACTGTCAGCTCTCCCTGCACTTCCTCTTCACAAAATCCTGGGCTAAGCATTTGCTCTTTAGACATTTTACACATATCGAACATTGCCACGAAAACTTACTTCTCTACTCTGCTTCTCAGCTGTCAAGCTACATTTCTGATACTCTAAGGCATAGGGGCCTCAGAATGTTTCATTTCATGGTCATATTTAAGAATGAAATGGGAAGCAAATCATGTTATTCACTGGAAAACGATTCCATTCCTCTAAATCTGGGAACTGCATAACTCTGCTAGAGAAAGTGCAAGCTCATCAGTGTATAAGAAATCAAATATGTGCAATAATGAATACACACATAACTGAAATATGCACAAAGCAAACATCACGCTGTTGAGTTATGAATATTACACTCTAAAAGCCTCTGCCAATGTCTTCTTTCTAGTTTGTATGTGTGGTGCTTTGTTGAATCTTCTGGCATTAGCTTATTCCTTCTAATAACAAAACCCAAAATAATTGGCTATGGATGAAGGGGAAGAGGTGAGTATGATAGGGCAGAAAAAAGAGCACCAAATATCACTAGAAACTAAGACACCATTCACACTATTAGATTATCTGCAGATTTTTGTCTTCAGATTTACCAAGATCATGTAGTGCAAGGGCCTGCCTGATTGCATACAAATTGAAACTCTTAAGGTTTGACTTCATATTATATGGTTTTGGTAAAGCTGAAGACAAAATCCAATAGTGTGTATGGGGTCTAAGAGTGTCAAAAATGTATCCAACTAAATTTGAGGACAATTTGTAAAAATCTCAGGAAGACTTGTGTGATTTTGTTTAAATCTTGAATCTGTTGAATTTGTTTAATCATCAATATTCCAAACTCCTTATGAACCCTGCTAGAAGATCTTTGTAAAACCACCGCTCAAGAATCCTTTCAACTTCCCCTCACTGAAAAAGCCAGGTACTGATCCTAGAAGCCTGTCAATGCTCCACTAACATTCAATGAACATAGAGGGGTAGCACTCTAATGATGTTACTGACAGTTTATTCATCCATTAGTGGCAACAAAAATCTGCCTGACTGATGACCACTCCTCTCTGACATGTTGCACTTGAATAAACTTAATCATAGAGACAGTACGAATTGTCATCCAAGTGTAACCTCTCTGTGTTCCTGATGGACATTGGTTATAAGCTCCTTTAGTGTAATAGCTCTTACTTTGGCATCAGAAATAAGTATAGAACTTCATGTACATGGGAGCAATAAGGGCATATATTGTAGCATTCTGGCTTTTGTTCATGCCCAGGATGTCCAGATATGGTTGTTCATGGCTTAAGATTGGTAAACTCATGTACAGCAAATGGAAGTAATCACTAAACACAAAAAGTCTGCAATCAGGTTATACATCACTACACTATATGTGGTTGTACGTGAGTATCGCTGTATACCCGCAAACAGCAATTAATTATTATTATTATTCAGGATTTATGTAGCGCCAACAGTTTACGCAGTGCTTTACAATATAAAAGGGAGACAATACAGTTATAATACAATAAGAGGGTTAAGAAGGCCCTGCTCAGAAGAGCTTACAATCTAATAGGATGGGGCAGGTGGTAAAAAAGGTTGTAACTATGGGGAATGAGCTGATGGAAGTGGTAAAAGATTAGCTGGAGACATGATAGCCTTCCCTGAAGAGATGAGTTTTTAAGGATCGCCTGAAGGTGCCAAGAGTAGGGGATAGCCGGACAGGTTGAGGTAGCGAGTTCCAGTGGATGGGAGAGGCTCTGGAGAAATCCTGGAGATGAGCATGGGAGGAGGAGACGAGGGAGTTTGAGAGTAGGAGGTCTTGAGATGACTGGAGAGGACGGTTTGGGTGATATTTGGAGACAGGATTGGTGATGTAGCTCCGGGCAACGTTGTGAATGGCTTTGTATGTTGTGGTTAGTATTTGAAATTTAATTCGCTGGGCGATTTGGAGCCAGTGTAGGGATTAGAGGAGAGGGTTGGCAGACACTGAGAGGTTGATAAGGTGGATAAGTCTGGCAGCAGCATTCATAATAGACTGAAGAGGGGATAGCCTATGGAGAGGTAGGACAATGAGAAGTCAGTTGCAATAGTCAAGATGAGAGATAAGGGAGTTAATGAGGAGATTGGTGGTTTTATTTGTTAAAAAGGGGCAAATTTTAGGGATGTTATGGAGGTGAATTCTACAAACTTTTGACAACGATTGGATTTGAGGCTGAAGAGACAAGTCAGAGTCTAGGATCACACCTAGTACCCTGGCTTGAGGGGAGGGACTGATGGTTGCATTGTTGATTTTGATGGAAAAGTCATGGAGGGAGGCATGGGCAGGGGGAATATTAATACCTCGGTTTTAGAGAGATTTAGTTTAAGGAAGTGGTGCGACATCCATGCTGATATGTCAGTTAGTAAGTTGGTAATGCTAGAGGAGACTGAAGGAGTGAGGTGGGGAGTAGACAGATAGATTTGGGCGTCATCGGCATATAAGTGGTATTGGAAGCCGTGGGAAGTTATCAAGGGACCAAGGGAGGAGGTGTAGATAGAGAAGAGAAGGGGTCCAAGAACAGAGCCTTGGGAGACCCCTACAGAAAGGGGCGATGGAGAGGAGGAGACAGAGTTGTAGGTAACACTGAAGAAGCGCTGTGATAGGTAGGCAGAGAACTAGGATAGAGCAGAATCTTGGAGGCCAAGGGAATTAAGTTTATTGAGAAGTAGCGGGTGGTCAACAGTATCAAAGGAGAGAGAGGTCAAGTAGTAGGAGTATGAAGTAGTGGCTGTTGGTTTTAGCAGTTAGTAAATTGTTAGTGAGTTTTAGTAAGGCAGTTTCCGTGGAGTGCTGCGAGCGAAAGCCAGACTGTAAGGGGTCAAGAAGGTTATTTTCACTGAGGTAGGAGCTAAGACAGTTGTAGACTAAGCATTCTAGAAGTTTAGAGGTGAATGGGAGCAATGAGATGGGTCTTAATTTGTTCAGGTTGGTGGGGTCCAGTGAGGGCTTTTTAAATATGGGAGTGATCTGCGCATGTTTTAGAGGGGAGGGGAAGGTGTCACTAAAGAGGTAAAGATTGAAGATGTGAGAGAGGGAGCATAGAATAGAAGAAGAGGGTGACCATAGTAGTTGTGAGGGAACAGGTTCCAAGGGACAATTGGTTAGGTGGGCATCTGAGAAATGTTTTGTAACCTCTTCAGTAGTAGCCAGGTCAAAAGAGGAGAGTGTCGAATGAGCTGTTAGGCAAGGCATGTTGGGTGGGGAAGATGTACACACAGTGGAGGTGTCCTCACGAATTGCATCAATCTTGTCTTTGAAGTGATTGGCAATCTCTTGGGCAGTGAGTGAGTTAGTGAGTAGAGGGGGCAGGGGACGAAGCAGAGAGTTAAAGGTTGAGAAGAGCCGACGGGACCGGATGACAAAGTATTAATAAGAGAGACAAAGTAGGCTTGTTTGGCAGCATGGAGGCAGGAATTGTGTTTTAGAAGGGCAGATTTATATAGGGTGAAGTCCTGCAGATATTTGGTTTTATGTCACAGTCGTTCAAGGGCACGGCAATGCCTCTTGATATTTCTAGTGTTGTCAGTTTGTCAGGGTTGTAACGGCTGGGGCCTGAGATTATGTCATATAGGTGGTCAGTAGCAGAATAGAGAAGAGAATGGTTAAAGTGACAAAGGTTCCTACAAGTAATTGTTTGCTGCTTGGAGGGATGGGTGGTTGGAGGCAAGGATACAGTAAAACTGATGAGGTTGTGATCAGAGAGAGGAAAGGGGGTGTTGGTGAGGTTGCCAGGATTGCAGAGATGGGAGAATGCAAGGTCGAGGGCATTACCATTGGAGTGAGTGAAAGTATGTGTCCATTGGGTTAGGTCAAAAGATGAGGTTAAGTTGAGAAGTTGAGCTGTAGTTGGGCTGTTAACATTGACAGGAATGTTAAAGTCACCAAGAATGATAGTGGGTATTTCAGAGGGGAGAAGGTAGGGTAGCCAGGCAGCAAAGTCATCCAAAAGCGTGATACTGGTCCAGGAGGCCGATAAATTGCTGCAATGAAAAGAGAAATGGGAGAGAACAGACGAATAGAATGCATCTCGAAAGATGAGAGGAATAGAGAGGGAGGGATAGGAAGGACTTGGAATGTGCTTTGTGGAGATAGAAGGAATCCAACTCCACCTCCTTTCTGTTCATTGGGTCTGGGGGAGTGAGTCTAATGGAGGCCACCATGGGAGATGGCAGCAGGAGAAGCTCAAAATTTTTGAAGCCAGGTTTCAGTTATGGCGAGTATGTTAAAACCATGAGAGATGAAGAGGTCATGCACAGATGTTAGTTTGTTACAGATGAAGAGGGCGTTCCAAAGGGCGCATGAAATTGGTGGGCTGCTTTAAGGAAGCAGGGGGTTTTGAGGGGTATTGAATATGTGGTTTGCAGTTGCAGAATGGCGGACCAGGATTATGAGAAATGTCACCTGAGACTAAGAGAAGAAGGAGGGTGAGGAAGGCAAGATGGGAGTGGGATGTGCATGAGCGCTCATGTCTAACGGCCCTCTTGTTTATGTCGGCATGTGGGTGCAGTAGTAGGGAGTCTATGGGCAGCTGTATGTAGAATCTGGGCATCTCAGAGCACAGAAAAAAGCTAGGATTTTATGTTTTATGTCCCTATTGTGCCCCTATGCATAAAACCTACTAGTAACAAGGCTTTTAAATCCAATTTACTCAAGCTAGTCTATTGTTTTAATTTTACATGCATGAAAAGGTAAACCTAGGCACAACAGGAAATGAGAGGAAATCTCTCCAAAGTAATGAAAATGTTTTCTTAGACAGCTGTCATCAGAACAAATATGCTCATGGGACAATTTCTCCCCTATCCCTGTCCTGATGAAATTTTCCATCACTTTAGTGGTAATCAGGACAAATAGAGAGTATAAATCTCTGTGGGCAACTTTACCTACTCAAAACAAAAAAACTTTTGGCTTTAGATATACATTAAGGGAAACCTGCCACAATTGGACAGTTCATAGACTAGATAAAGTAAGCTGTTATGCCAATCCTACCAATAGATTAACCCCTTCCCGCCGCCCCATCCTGGTTCTTTAAGAACTTCTAGATGTCGGACGACAGAGGCAGGCATTCAGGTCATTTGACCGCTATAAATTGGCTGTCACAGCTGTCACATGATTGGAAAGCTCCTGATCACAAGTATGCATTGGGAGCTTTCCGGTCCCTGGTGGTGACATCCCTGCAGGGCGTGGGGTCTCAGCACAGTTTTGTGTTTACATAGGGCCTCATATATGCGGCCTTGCTGCATTAAAGCCCACCTGCCAAGAAGCCACATATATGTTAAATATATATGTTAAACATACATGTTAAATATATATGTTAAAATTAACAAACATGTTACACTTATCTGCTCTTTGCAGTGGTTTTTCACAGAGCAGTCTGGATCCTCCTCTTCTCGGGTCCCTCTTCTGTGCTCCTGGCCCCTCCCACCTGTCGAGTGCCCCCACAGAAAGCAGCTTGCTATGGGGGCACAGCTCCGTGTATCCATTCAGACATGGAGCCACGGTTCAGCCCCGCCTCCTCTCTCTCCTTATTGGCTAACTGACTTTGACAGCAGCAGGAGCCAATGGCACCACTGCTGTGTCTCAGCCAATCAGGAGGGAGAGTCGAGGATGGCCAAGGCACTCGTGAACATCACTGGATCAAGAGGGGGCTCAGGTAAGTATTAGGGGGACTGAGGGGGGCTGCTGCACACAGAAGGCTTTTTATCTTAAAGCATAGAATGCATTAAGGTGAAAAATCTTCTGCCTTTACAACCACTTTAAATATGGATCAACTCTAATGCTGTATGAGAACTGTTATATTTTTCTCAAGATGGAGTTAAACAAACTGCAGCCTATCTAAAGATCTCCCTATAACATCATGTTTTCTGCTTGGCAACACTGTTGATGAATAAAACCTGAAATGTGTAATCCAAGCGTTTTTCTTCCAAATGGATGATAGATGCTTTCTATAACACTAAACATGAAATATAATTATATGGAAAAAGATAATTACTTGAGTAGCATTCAAGAATTCCTTGAGTGCTGTTTATAGTAAATAAGGTATTATTTAGTATTGCTGAGGGTGATTGCTGCCTTCACAAGGCATTTACGAATCGGATGCAGCACCAGCTTCTGAGATTCTCATTTGCAATTTATCTTTTCGGAAATTGGACATGGCACAAGTATAAACATTTGGCTGGTGAGTGGTGGCAGAAGCATAAATATGTAAACGTAATACTGTCCCTATCTCTCCAACACTGCCTCTCTCTGGAAAACCTAGCTTAAACTCTGTGCCATAAGCAGGAATTTTTGCAGTACCCCCAGGCACTGTATTTGGGGGCACAATAAAATGCTTTCTGTTTTTCATTTGCTTTCTTTTTTTATTTCACCTATGAAATAATACAAGAATAGCTGAGGCAGATTTTAATAAATACATATTTAAAATATACTAACAGCTACATTGTAATACATTAAAGCCCAACTGAACTTTTAGTTTATGTCAGCTAAATGCATTTCAGATGACTCAGAAAAGAATGTGTGCAAAGTATTACACTTTGTTTTCTTTAAGTAGCCACAGCCAGAGTAACAAAGCCTGTTCCTTGCCAGCAGACGTAGAGATCTAACCTTGCACTCTATATAGAAAAGGTACTCTCTGTGCAGGGATATGACCCACACCCCCAGATGAATCAGAGCTTAAAGTGATTCTAAAGGCAAACTTTTTATTTTTTAAAAATAACAAACATGGTATACTTTAGCAGCTCTGTGTAGTTGGTTTTGCACAGAGCAGCCCCAATCCTCCTCTTCTCGGTCCCCCCAATGGTTTTTCTGTCCTCCTCTGATATTTTCAAAAGAATATCAATAATGGGAGCCCTGCATTCATCCCATGACAAATTTCCACTAAGAATAGCACAACACAATTCACAAGCATATAGAATCTGATTTACTAAAGTTAAGCTCAAGCTGGCAGGTAAAGCCAAAATATCAAAGCAACTCCTGTAAATGTTGGACCAGAACTTTGTTCCCCAAAAAATTACAGGCAAAGAACTAGGTACCAGTTTTGCCTGCAAATTTCCTATAGCTGATTATTTCCCTTGGAATGGCTTATCATGCCTGTGTATCTGTGTGAAGTTTCAGGCAAGACTTTTCTTCCCTCAGTACGAACTGCCCCTTGATGAATGCTTGACGATGGAGGCGTAAGTTGCTGCAGCATAAATAGGAGAGGTTCAGAAAGCACAGATCAACAGAATTAAGCAAACGCAACAAGATAAATCCACTGTAGCTTTCACTCCAGCAAGGAGAGCAGTGAGCAGCACAGAAGTGACATCACCAAATACCACTTCAAACCTTCAGAGACTAGCAGTCATAGAAATACAGTGCCTTATAATCTAACACTGCAGATGTACAGCTATGTGACTAAATACATGTATTGATTTTTTTCAGGTTAAATTTAGCTATATCTAATAATGATAATAATAATATCACAAATATACAATGTAGCACTTCTCCTGGGGCGGTGTGGAATGCCTCCTAAGTAGTGTGTCAAGCTACCATTTCCATCTCATGGTCTGGGTCTTGGTGTATGGTGGTGGGAAAAATAAGTAGGGTTCCAGTCACTCTAGTGTTTTTACCTGTTGCTACTGAGTTTAGGGGTGCTGAATATCCAAAAGTATGACAAGTATTATAAAAGTAGCAGATTTTCTAAGGGGTGCCTTTATAATTTGCTAGCCCTCTGAGAACAGTCAGGCAGATCTAACACCCACTAAGCGCAGTTATAGTCTTTCTTGAGATGTAATGGATCTCTTTCTAATAAATATAACTCTTGACCCTTTCATAGCAGTCAAAGATATCTTGATTCTTGGGCAATGAATCCTTCTTACAATGTCCAGAAATACCTTCCACCCAGCTCCTCTGTGACACACTTCAACAAGAAGACTCCTTACAGATGCTCCTTTCAGGTAGGCATCCTTACGCCCAGCTCCCTATAATATACACTCAAGCAGGGCAGCTAAAGTCTTTAGTCCTTAAGCAAATGCCTTAGGCTGAGGCAAGGCCCAAGAGGGAGAACACTTTATGCAGACATCATCTCCAGGCAGAAGCCCAGGAGGTGAAAAACACTTTGAAAAGGGGTCCCTAATAAAAAAAAAGGGGTCCCTAATATCTATCATTTTCCCAAACCATACTTCTGGATGTCTTAGGGATTGATGGGATCAGGCAAATATTCATAACTCAGTGATTGTCCTTTCCACTCAGATTACTAGAAAACTCTTCACAGGCAGAAGTACTGTACACAAATAGTTTAGGGCAACCTGCAGAGTCCAGAAAAATGTACACAGAGCTTAGGCTGGTTACAGCCTAGAAGCAAACATATGAAATGTAATTAATGACATGACAGCATAGGGTGGGGTCCCTACACATAGTGTTGCAGGTTACTAGTCATTAGATACAATTGCCAAACTTTATTTCTTTTTTCAAGCTTATTTTCTTTATCATCACATAGTAATACTGCAGATAGCATGCTTCCTAAACCTTTGTGGATATGCTCAATCCTCTATTGTATCTACGGGGGGAGACATTGTTGTCACGCAGGTTGGACTACAAATGTGTTTGCTTTTGTTGATCAAATGGGGCATGGGGACATTGGCAGTGTACAGAAGACAGATAACATTGTTTTTGCTTCCAGTTCAGCTGGAAGTTACAATGACAATGTACCTTATGCATATGCTGAAAATGTTTTAAGTCTGATGAATTAAAACAAATGCAGCCACCACAAGGACTGATTAACCACAATTTATTAACGTGGAACATAAGGCTAATTCTAACTATTCTTAAAAATGTTCCCCCCTCCTTCTACCTGCCGGGCATTCCTTGCATAAAAAAAGATCAGTGTAGTTACCTCTTTTTAATCTGGTCAGGTCCAGCCTGATTGCATGATCCAACAGCCCTGGCTCCTCTATGTCAATAGGCAGCTGCTGCAGGGAAGAGGAGGGAGCGCTGACAAGAGATGAACCCAGAAAATCTATGGGTGACTTCACGGTCCTGAAAATTCATAGCCCTTGTCAAGTGCTCCCTTACAAAGAAGAGCTGGAGCTGCTGAATATTAAGACTTGACCATATTTTAAAAAAAAGATAAGTACACAGATTTTAGGGGAAAACAGAAAAGGGGAGAGATGGTGTTTAGTAATAGGCAGAGTTAGCCTTTGCTAACACTTTAAAAGTTTGTTCTTGGGTTTAGTTACATTTTTTTTTTTTAAGGGTATTGTTTAGCCACAATTAATATTTACAAATTTGTATAGGACAGCAAATCTTAACTTTTCTTTAAATTTAGATCCACTTTAAGCAGGGCAATAAAGCACCATTGTATAAAAGATGTATTTATCAAAAGGTGAGTGTAGGCTCGTAAGTGTATAAATCGCAAGATATCTTGTTAATACATGTTACATACCTTTACCCAGAGGCATAACTTAAAGCTACTGGGCACTGGCTACTGAAATGAACATAGGCTTTACAGAAGCTCCTTCAAATCTCATGCCAAAAACAATCCTGTTTTGACCTGGGGCTGAAAATTTTTAATGAATTAATTCTTTTTTGTAACAAAGGCTCAAACAGCAGTTAATAAAAAATGAATTGAGAGGAGAGAGTAAAGCCACTTTATTCCACACCAAATACAAGGTGGTCATACAGCTTGTAAACAAAGGGGGTATGGGAGCTATGCATGGGTCCCTGAACATTATGAGCATCCTTACATAGCCTGCAGAAACACCTTAGGTAACACCTGTACTTTTTCCTCTATTCCAGTCAGTCTTGTGAAAGCATCTGTGGAACAATGACAATATAATATATACACACACAGTATTTGTGGAGCAGTGTGGCGCACAGCTGAAGGACAGGGGAGATCGGAAGGTAGCTGGAGCTTTGCGGTATGGATGGAAATTTACCATTTTCTATACATTTTTTCCTCTTGAGTAAAATATTATTTTTTTCTTGCTCCATCTATAAAATATATCAAATTTCAAAAGGCGGATTTCACACTGAGTCTGTTCAGCTCATGAAACAATGGCACAGTCTAGCAAGATAAGAATGTAGGGAATGAAAATAAACATTATAATAATACGTATGCAAACCCAAATATAAATTAGATACATAGTACACTAGTACATGTATAAATTAATTGAGCTTAAATAACAATACATAAAAAAGACAAATATAAACCCAAATACTTTTAAAGTATTAGAGTGCCTATGCCTGATAGGTACATATACCAAAATGTTGGTACTTGTTTATGACAGATGCCTTAAAACGTGAATGTAAACTTAAGCCCTAAAATCCCTCAAAAGCTTTAACATGTTCATCTCATTATAAAAGTAATTTTCAATACTTTTAACATCTGTAGCTTTCATTAAAACAATATCTGGTACTGCTGCCATGAAGGTCTTCCTTTGGATATTCCCTGGTATAGGGAGACAACAATTTGTGTCTGTCCTCCAACTGTGCTACAATATAGAAAAATGCATCCAAGAGGTGACTTTGATAGCAGTTCATACAAACAAGTAGGAGGACAAAAACATTTGGAGAGTTCTCTAGCTCAGGCTAGGCTGCTCACAACAGATAAGGCTACCCTCCAGCAGATACTACCCTCCAGCAGGTACCCTAGCAGGTTACCAGAAAAAAAAAAACATGCAATGAAATGATGGAAGGAGCGCCAGACCAAAGGATAGAAGAGCCCAAATGAATTCATTAGTTTATACTTATAAACAGCCAATGCATTTCAGGGGTCAGAAAAAAACTCACCTTCAACAGGGCTTCAGTTAAAATGAGAACCTTGGATGGACTCAAAATAGAGGTTTTCTATTTGAATTTGTGTAGGGAAGGCAATTGCTGGATCAGGAGTTAAGATGCCCATAGATGGCACAGAGAACCTTCCCAGCCAACAGAACACAATGATTACTGCTAGCAGTTGAAGTCGCCAGGTAGTAATTGAATGTAAAATTTGACTTTGGTATGATCAACTTGCCCATACATGAACCCTCCCTGTTGAACCAGCTGAATTTTGATCCATGTATGGTTGGCTTTATTGGCCAGCATTATCTGCATTAACAGTCAAGATTTGTCTGGCACTCCTTCCATTGTTTTTCTCTGGTTCCCAACTGTGCTTCCACATTGTTACCCTGTCACTTGGGATTTTAGTAGGGACTACAAGTGGCAATTTTAGCAGATACTACATGACACTATTGTCACTTTCAAGAAACCCACACTGAGAATGCCATGTAGCCATCACTGTAGTGCACAAATATACACAGAAAATAGCTACAGGAAATCAGCAGCACTGAGAGGCAACAAAAGAATGAAAGTTTAATTGTTTATGATACACAGTGCTTTTGAAAATGAAATATCATTCATTTAGGGATTGCATCTACTTTAAACTTCTTTCACACATTGGTCTTAATAGCCCGGCTGAAAAGTGTTCCATGGTGGAAGTTTTTCAAAGGTAAAGGTGGTTTGCAGGTGTTCAGGAAGCATGCTGTCACCTCCAAAATGTCTATTTTTTTAACCCAACAGCAATCTTACATTGAAATACCAAGCAAGTAGAATGCCTACCAAACACAGCATTGTGAGTTAAAATTGTAAAATGAAATCATAGTATTGTGTCCGCGGCAATGTGACCAGACCAGGTCAGCTTGTAGGCGATTGGGGGGGGGGGTGATATTATATAACGTATAACTTATTTTTCCCAACCTATTGCTGCCTTTGTGAATGAGGCCTTAAAAAAAATGTTGCTAAACCACTGATTTCAACGAAAACTTTTCTGTGCATTTAACATACTTTATGCGTGTTATTTACCTGTAACAGCCTCCCTTGTGTAAATTTCAAAAAGCTCTGAGACTGCTACTGGGCGCTACCATCTTGGATATGTAGTCAACAGCCCCAGCAAACATAGAGTTGTCACTTGAGTGACTCTCTATAGTATTCCCCTTTGCACAGGGAGGGGGGTGTGCTAGGTACCTGACTCTTCTGAAGTAATCATATTTTCTAGCAAGCCTAGAGTAACATTGCAAAACATTAAAAAAAAAAAAAAACTTTGGAAAAACACAGCATGTGAGCATTTAAAAGATTTGATTTTCCAAGCTTTAACCTGGCATTTGTTATGTTGGTGAGAGGGTCTCTTTAAACAGAAAAGATTTCATATACTTCTAAAACTAGCGAAGCCTTAGGATGTGTACACCCAGGGCACTTGCATGCTCCCTGGATGTTGTCATTTGTGCTGCACTCAGCAGTCCACAGGCATGAACAGAGCACAATGTTTCATATGACAAGCAGCTCCTGCACACATGGGAAAGATCTGATGGGTTCTCAAGGAAGATGAACTTGGCTTGTTCTATTTTCCTCTGTCAGCACCCTTCAGATCCTTAAATAGCACATTAGCCCTTGTGAAATAAAAATAATCAGTAACAGAAAAGCACTATTTAAATTTGACTGTGTTCTTAATTCTATCATCAGTTCAAGTAGCAAATGTGCAGCTTTTGAATGTGGGATGCTCACTGCATATAATGAAGCTCAGGTATCATATCCATAGCTACATTAATTAAACTCATTACTATGCTGTACACTGCAGCAGTTTTTCAAAGTACAATATGTGGCTGCGTCAGATGCCAGGAGCTGCTTGCTGCTGTGTTTTACATTTGACACAGATCATTAGCTGGGAAATTTAGGCCTTCTGAGATCTGTCTTAGGTTTTCAGGCTTTAAATGAGAATACCGTGATTGACAGGAAAGCAAAATTGTATACATACAATTATAAGAAATGTTGCTGAATCCTTATTTATGTGCTGACTTTACAAAGAGAAAAAGAACATGCAGATAAAAAACAATAGCATCATATATTGTTGATGCTTGTGGGTGATAATGACAATGCTTCAACAAAGCAAAGTTAAAGTTTGAAGTTTGACATTAAATTACATCTTCACCACAAATGGTTTGGTGTAGCAGATGCGGAAAGTGTCATTTGTAATTAACTTTAATTTTCCAGAAGGGAAAGTCACAACTCAAACCACCTTCAAGAATGTTGGTCTGAAACTTCATTTGCCTCCAGGAAATATTAAGCACATCTAGTGTTATTCTCAAACAGAGAACACATACCTTACACTTACCCCCTTCATTGGTGGAGTTAAAATGCAACGAATATCCCTACACTCACCCTTTTCTTTGGTGGAGTTAAGATAATGATTATTATTATTATTATAATACAGGATTTATATATTTCCAACAGTTTACACAGCGCTTTACAATAGAAAAGGGAGACAATACAGTTACAATACAATAATATACAAGAGTATTAGGAGGACCCTGCTCAGAAGAGCTTACAATCTAATAGGGTGGGGCAGGTGATACAAAAAATTGCAACTGTGGGGAATGAGCTGAAGGAAGTGGTAAAAGATTAGTTGGAGGTGTGATAGGCTTCCCTGAAGAGATATGTTTTCAGGGATTGCTTGAAGGCAGCTAGAGTAAAAGATAGCCAGACAGGTTGAGGTAGAGAGTTCCAGAGGATGGGAGAAGCTCATCCGACAACTTTGTGTGACCGTGTGTATGCAAGACAAGTTTGAGCCAACATCCATCGGAAAAAAATCCTAGGATTTTGTTGTCGGAATGTCCGAACAGAGTCCGACCGTGTGTACGGGGCATTACTGTCAATGATTGGTAAATAGGTGGCATTTAGGTAGCTGGCATGTTATTTACTATCAGTTCTTCTGTGTGTTGCAAGTTTTGTTTTTTAAGGCAAAAATAAAAACAGTATATTAATGCAATCAATATAACAATAATAATAAATATTTAGTCAAGTGCATTTAATTTACCTTAAAAGACAAGTAGGACCAAAGCTCTTTTGGCCTTAGCCCTCCCATGGGTCACGGGAGTGCACTTCGTTTTGCACCTCTGTGATCTGTTTTCAGCTAACAGTGGGCCAAAGTCTCCTGTTGGCTGACATCACCGAGCCAGTCCAGACTCTGGACCTTAATGCCGGGATCCACCCAGATGCCTGGATCGGCAGCTGGCTCAGCCTCTCAGCAAGCCACTGAGAGTCTGAACCAGTCGCTTCTGCCCCATGCACAGCCCGGTGTTCCATTGCTGGAAGGGCAGACCAGAGAGTGCTCACTGAAGACTGAGAACTGAGCAATCAGCAGTCTTTGATCACTCAGTTCCTGGGATCGGTGCTGCAGCCATCTAGGTGAGTGTGATTGTATGTTAATTTCAATTCCCACACTTCTCTTTTAAATGTTTTTTTTTTTCTCATCCATTGCAGCCAGATTTAGCAGGGTCCTCAGGTTGCTATTAGGATGAACTGCAACCTCTTTTGATATTCATTTGTGCTGTACAACCTCCCTCTTGTCCTTCAATGTCCTTCAGTGATAGAATCAGTGAGCACACATTCGTACCACCTTAAATGCAGGGCCATTCAGTAGACAAGGTTACCATAAACTGTATGAATTAGAATAGCAGGTCAACCCAGTACAGAAGATGCACGTTGAGGCGTATATTAGAGTCATTCACCTGGTCGCCTTTGTCAGTTAAATTGGATGAAAACCTGATTCATGAAATTTGAGCTGGGCACATATATCTACAGTGTTTTCTTATCTCTCTTCAAAGCCCTAAGTGCCTTTCTCCTGCTCTATTCTTCTGTTATCAGTCTGATAACTTCTGAAAACTTCTCCTTCAGCTGTGATAAAACCAGCCTGAATTTTATGTCAGGGAGGGTGCTATTAATCAACAAACACAACACATATCCCCTGCACTCAAAGATGGGCCAATAGTGATGTTACTCTACGCTCTTGTCCTGGTAAATTTGGATAAATGCCACCTTGCTGCACCAGACTGGGGATGTCTGGATGCACTAAGATAGGAAATAAACAGAGGGTGCACCAGCTTAGTGCATTATCCTCAATAAATTGCTTTATTAAAAAAGGAACAATAATACTCCCAGGAATATGCTTGAAAACAGCATTTCAAATGAAAAACAGCTTAATGTCCATGGTATCACATTACAGATAAATGTCCCACAAGTAGACTGGCTGACACATTTCTAGGTATCACCTCTTCTTCAGAGCCATCAGGGTGCTATAAATAGATTAGCAGAAAGCTGAGGCTAGGTTCACACCTTTGCGAATTGGATGGGGGTTTCACATCCAATTCGCAGGGGTTTCACATCCAATTCGCACAGCAGGAGACTGTGACCGACTCTCTATGGAGCCGGTTCACATATCTCCGGGGTGGCTGTGGAGCGCACTGCACAGAAACACTGTGCGCCTTTGTCTCCGTTTCAGGGCCAAATACAGGCAGAGATTTAGCCCTGATTCATCCCTGAACCGGAGAATGGGGACGCACAGCGTTCCTGTGCGATCCGTAGCCAGTTCCAGTGTGAACCGAGCCTAAAAGTCTCTGCCTATCTGGAGGGGAGTGTGTGCCTTTCCTCCAATTAGCTGTGTCCCCCAGTGTAATCCAAGACTTCTCTCACGGTGCAGAATAAGAAAGTGAAAATTCTAACAGGATGTATACTTTCTAAACAATAGATAAAGCAGAAGACAGCAGGTATACATGTAAAACTTATGTAGAAGGATTTGTTTCATCTCTGTGTATCATCTGAGTCTGTTCACTTCACTGGGTGAAAGTTTACATCGACTTTAAGGTAGTTTTTAATTAAATATGTTCATGTTTAATTGGGGTGTTATTTAAGCATGTGTATATAATCAACGCTGTTATAATAAATGTTTATCATATGCCATGTGTAGTCATTACCAACTTGGTTGTAGACAAGTAATGTTTTAAAGCTTGCAAAGGGTGTGTATGCAAAGCAAGTTTGACAGAAGAAATGACTGCAGGTTTGCTTCATAAATGATGAACAATTCTCTAGCTAAATCCCCCAGGTTATTTCCTGCACACATTAAAATATCCAACAAAAGATATATCTGTACCATTATATTAAATTAATTGGTGGCATATGACACTGTTCAAGTAAAGTTTCCACACTAATAAAGTAAGCCTTTCAAAACACAAATCACATTTTTAATTATTTGAAGAAAATTTTGCACTGTCAGTGAAAGAGAAGGGAGGATGAAAAATGAAATCTCTGCTAGATGTAACAGTAATTAATTACATTTTGGAGGAAGAAATCTTTGAATGAGAATAACAATGAACTGATTTATTAGAAAGAAAGAAAAAGTTGTTTTCATACAATATTAAAAATGCTTATAATTAATAATATACATAAATACATTTTTTTAGTTTGTAGTGTTACATTGAGATCAGGCTATAATGCTAATTATGGGAATTACTGCGGTGATTATTAATGAAAAAGTCAAAGTTAGTCCATCCAATATCCTTAATAACTAGAGTTCTAAAAATGTCATTACCACTTAAGGATTGGAAGATTTGCCCCGTAGCCTCCCTGACGTTTTTCCCGAGTGTGGCTCGGGGTTAAATTTCAGCACCATTAGCGGTAACCCTGAGCCACACTCGGGATTACATCTCAGGATCCTGGTGCAGTATACTTACCTTGTCCCCAGGATCCTGCGATGTCCCCCGCAGGTGTCTGCAGGCTCTGTCCTCCTCCAAAGCCTCTCTGTGCCAGGCTCCGTTCCTTGCGAGCGTCGCGACGCACGGGGGCGGACCCTGGCGGGAAATTTAAAAAAAAGTAAAAATCATAACACATACAGTACTGTAATCTTACAGATTACAGTACTGTATGAAATTATTTCACATCCCTTTTGTCCCCAGTGCTTTGTCCAATGCCCTGCATGCAGTTTTATATTATATATACTGTTCTTTCTGCCTGGAAACTTGAGACTGTCCATAGCAACCAAAAAGTGTTGCTTTACGTCAAAAGTGGTTTTAGACCAGCTAGAAAACAGCGATAGTAAATTAGAACACTTGCAGAATTGAGCGATAGTGAATCGTGGGGAAATGTGTTTTATTATTATTATATTATTATTTTTAAATTATTTATATTCATTATATTATAATTTATGTTTTTGTGTTTCAAACTTCATCATACCCGGGATATCTACTAGACTCTTGGTGGACAGATTTGAGTGTGTTATTGTTAAGAATTACAGGCCTACAATATAAAACACCAAATTTCCATGCAAAATAATTGTACCGCTTTCAGCACCTAAAATCCGAAATAATCATACTGCCAGGGAGGTTAATGACCAGGCCATTTTTGTGACACGGCACTGCATCACTTTAACTGACAATTGCGCAATCGTGTGATGCTGTACCCAAACAAAATGCTTTTTTTCCTACAAATAGAGCTTTCTTTTGCGCTATAAACAAAAAAAGACAGACAATGTTGAAAAAAAAAACAATATTTTTTACTTTTTGCTATAATAAATATCTCCCAAAAAATTTTTTTAAAATTAATGTCTTCATCAATTTAGACCAATATGTGTTCTTCTATATATTTTTGGTAAAACAAATTGCAATAAGCTTATATTGATTTGGTTTGCACAAAAGTTATAGCATCTACAAAATAAGGAATATATATTTTTATTTATTTTCTTTTTACTAGTAATGGCGGTGATCTGTGATTTTTAGTGGGACTGCGACATTGCGGCGGGCAGATCAGACACTTTTGATACTTTTTTGGGACCAGTGACATTTATACAGGGATCAGAGCTAAAAATACACACTAATTACTATATAAATGTCACTGGCAGGGAAGGGGTTAACATTACAAGGTGATCTAAGGGTTAATTGTGTTCCCTGTTGCTAACTGTATGGGGGCTGGGCTGACTGGAGGAGGAGAGATATCATTGTTCTTATAATTACTAGGAACAGACGATCTCTCTCTAGTCCCCTGACAGAATGGGGATCTGTGACAGATCCTCATTCTGCCTGTCTCTGGAGCGATCGGAGGTGGCCGGCGGACATTGAGTCTGCCGGACCCGCTGGTTGGCTCCCCCACTCGCGAATGGGCCCACAAATCACAGTGTATGCGCCCGACATACAATGACGGCGATTCGCGCAGGGAGTCAATTTGCCGCAGTACAACTGAGGCGGGAAGTCCATATAAGGTTAATATGTATTTTTGTTGTTATGGAATACAACATGTAGCGGTGTCTATGAAATGTTGTCCTAATCACTATTCAGGTGCACAGATTATACCTTCTATGGTATATAGAGGCATGACATGAACACATACTACTTTTTTCTGCAAAGATGTCACAACTTGATTTTGGGGGAAGCAAGTTGACTTTTTGAAAAAAAAGCTACTCCATGTGCTTGGATTTTAGTCGCTAGTCACTGCAGCCTGAGGAAGGGTTTTTAGTGCCCTGAAATGTTGCATGCAATAGATAATGATGAATAAATGTCTAATCCCGTTTTTCTACAGTCAGTGATATTTTTCCAAAATTCATTTGTTTACTACAGCACCCATTTTTTAGATTGTTGATAGATAAAAGGAGTGTACTGGACTATATCAATTTCAGGACATTTTTACTATACACACAAATGTTATATATTTTATACATATTCATTCTTCAGTCACACCTTCCTCTTAAATCCACCCCTCCACAAAAATGTAGATGATAGATTTACCCCCCCTATCCTCAGTATATTGTTTTTTGGAGTAGGAATTTCACCTTAATCCTCACCCTTAAAATTAGCTCTTAACCTAACTCTTAACATTTATCTAAGCCTTAATATTAACCATTTACCTGAATCCTAACAGCTTATTAGATAACGCTAAATACCAACAAACCTTCATATTTTACCTCAACCCTCTTACCTCTAACCTAGCTTTAGCTAGCTCTTAGGCATTTTTGTTTTTTTGTATTCCTCTAAACGCCCATAAATGAGGTTAATATACTAAAGGCAAATAATAGGCACTGTAAGTGCACTTGCTCCAGAGCTTAGTAATGAGGCAAACCTTTACTTCGCAAAGAATACCCAATCACATGCAAGGAAAATAGAAAAAAAAAAGGCATTTTTGCTTGCACATGACTGGGTGATGGAAGTCAGAGATTCCCATTATTTTATAAACTCTACAGCAACTGCACTTTGTAGAGGCATATACGTTTAGTGGCAGAAAAAAACACTGCCAGTGCATTCAGGAACAGCAGCATTTTGGCAGAAAAAACACATGAGACATCTAAATGCTTATAAATGCATCCAAATGCTCTTAACCTCCCTGGTGGTATAATTATGTCAGATTTTTGATGCTGAAAGCGGTACATTGTTGCACATGGAAATTTGGCGTTTTATATTGTAGGCCTGTAATTCTTAGGAATAACTCACTTAAATCTGTCCAAACAGGAGTCTAGTAGACATCCCGGGTATGATAGAGTTTAAAACACAAAATCATAAATTATAATATAATAAATAAATATAAATAATTATCAAAAATCTTAATATAATAATAATAAAATGTATTTCGAATTTCCCCACGAATCACTATCTCTCAATTCTGCAAGTGTTCTAATTTACTATCGCTGTTTTCTAGCTGGTCTAAAACCACTTTTGATGTAAAGGGACATTTTTTGGTTTCTATGGACATTCTCCAGTTTCCAGGCAGAAAGAATAGTATATATAATATAAAACTGCATGCAAGGCACTGGACAAAGCACTACAAAGGGGATGTGAAATAATTTGATACAGTAATGTAATCTGTAGGATTACAGTGTACTGTATGTGTTCTGTTTTTTGCACTTTTTGAATTTCCTGCCGGGCTCCGTCCCCACGGGTCACGCTGCTTGCAGGGAACGGAGCGCGGCCCGGTGGAAGACACAGCCACCGCACACAGTGGGGGGACATCGCAGGATCCTGGGGACAAGGTAAGTAACTCTCCCTGGATACTGCGATGCAGCCCCGAGTGTGGCTTGGGGTTACCACTCTTGGTATGGAAAATTCACCCTGAACCACACTCGGGAATACCGCTAAGAAGGTTAAGCACTAGACGTGCCAAGTACTTGACTGTTCATTCATTTCATTAGCCAGAATAAATTCTTAGTTTGGCCAATGAAATGAATAAATGCCCGAGCGCTTGATATGCCTTAATGTGCCTTAACGTGCCTAATTGCAAAAATACAACTTTAGGCACATTTTTAACTCTGCTTTTCTTCTGCAGTAAAATATGCCACAATCAAAAGAACTGCTAACCCAACACAAACCTGATACACAAAAGGTACAATGTTTAATACATTTTGATGGAGATGGTGGGGTGGTGATGTTTATTTCTGGTCAAAAGCTACCAATAATTTTTTTACTGTTGTACCATATGTGTTCTTAAGTATTTATTTACCATCCTGTGGGACATAATACATGCCTTTTTTATCACATTTTTATAATCTAATAATTTTGGGGGAATAAAGATGAGTGGCTGGTTTAACTGACCTTTTGATTTTTTTAGAAGAGCTGAATAGGCAGCTGTAATGGAAATCAAGGAATTGGCCACAACCCTCATTTTTACAGTGCTTCCTTACTAGCTCAAGAATCTGCCAATCATAGTTATGGGTCACTGTGGATATACAGTATAACTTTACGTTGTTTATTAGATGCTCAAATTATTTGGATTTAAGAAAACATTTGAGTACTGCCAGTTATATTTTTTTTACTTGCAATAACAGTTACATTTTCAGGACAAGCTTTCGAGAGTCAACCTCCCTTCTTCTAAAGTGCAAGCAGTACTACTTAACATTTAGAGGAAGCCAGTTGACACTTTAAGGGTTGTCCTGAAACTTTAACTGTTAGTGCAAATAAAAAAATTGTATCACTGTCATTACTCAACTGTTTTGTTGCAAGTGCACAAATACAACTACAATATGTTAAAGTGTAACAAAAGGAACTAAACATACCTCCTCTCTAACAGGCTGGGTCCCTCACCAGAGCTGGCATCTATTTTCCAGTTGCCAGTCTCTGGGCATCTCCACTGGCCAATGTGAAATGATGTAACTCTTGTGCTTGCACAGGTGTCAGTCATCCTGGGACAGATGGACCATGACGCTGATGTGAGCTGAGCTGCATATGTGCAGCTCAGTTTGCATGCTGCAGAAGACCGCAAGCAGGCAGGTCGGTATTTTTTTTGCAGAAGAGACATTACAGGTGTCTTCTGCAATAATATAGGGATATCAGGGACAGTCCCTCAAAATCAGGGACAGTTGGGAGTTATGGTCTACCTGCCCTCAGTTTTTTGTTAAATGCCTTCAATTCTACTTTAAGTTTTAATAAAAAATGTTTATGTTGTATCCACTGTACTTGTGTAGTAGCTTATTGTTCTTCTAAAGCTATTTATTATCTTATTTTCATGGTAATTTATTTAGTACACTAGACAGCAGAATACTTATTAGCTTGACAGGTACATATTCTCTAGCACATTTTAGACGGACTCCAAATTGATACAATAAATCATATTTTGGTTACAGTATCATATCTCACTCATAAAGATATTGCATGACTATCCATACATGTATTCATTAAAATGACTGCATCACAGATGAATCCTGCATTATTTACTGCATGATGGCGCCCTGCAAAATGAAGCTGAAATTCATGTAGATTATAAAAGGAGATTTAACAACTTCAGACTTCTCCACCATTTATAATTGATAGAGGCTGTAAATGCTCTTGTCGTGTACCAGAGTTGAAGCATTTGTTAGAATCTGCACAAAGTCTCATCTATTTGAGATTCCTGTTAAAGCAGTAGATGAAGCCATTTGTTATCCACCCATTTGCCCTGAGCAGGTGTTACTACTGACACCTCAGATCTTTAGGAGGGGACTATTGGGACATTGATGAATGCATACTTTATTCTGTTACGCAGTAGGTAACTTTCTATTGATTGACAGCAACTACTTAAATGACTTTATTCTTCGTAAACACACTGAAATCAAATTATTTATTGAACTGATTACCAAGTGAGTGATGTCAGCGAAAACATCACAAATGTGTCAAATGGCTGGAAGAAAAAATACATGGCAAAGCTCAAAGTGTATCTAAACCCAAAAACAAAAATGTAATATATATTGCAACTTATCGGTCCTTGGATGAAGTAGCTGCATTGTTTTCTCCCTTTTTTTTCATCTGGTAATCATGTAAACAACAGACTTCCTTTCCCTTCATGTCTACGTTTTTTCTCCACTGTATATATAGTGGCAACCAAGGTTGTCACATGGCTGGATTTCAAACATGTGTACATATTTGTCAGCACACCATGGATCAAAGGTTTCTTTATTGTTGAAAAATCACATCACAGAGACAAGTGCAACATTTCGGAGATGCGCAGGACCCCTTCGTCAGGCATGTGATCTCCACTTTATGAACCTTTTTGCAAGGAACGTGTGCAATAGGAACATGAATAGGACTGGATTTCAAACATGTCTGCCTTTGTTCATCTCCACTACATTGTGGATTGATGAATCTAGTAGTTTACACCATGGATGCCTTGGCAAAATGCCTCAAAATTTCCCAAAAACTGTATACAACCCACAAGGTGGATCAAACCTGCCTTTCAGTTTCACAAATTCAAAGGTTTTCATTATGCACCATTACAACCTTCCAGCCAGCAATCAGTTGAAACATCCTTATTTGCCCCTCCCCTGTCTCCCCTTGCCAGCACTAGGGTGACATTAGCTTAGGGAGAAGGAAAAGTGAAACATTGAAATGCTAGTCAGTATCAGAGTGCAAAGGTGTATTTGCTTTGGAAGAATAAATCACCTCTAATGTCAGGTGTCCTACGTGTGTGGATGCTGCTGCGATATATAAAACTATTTGTTTTGTTTTTTACATTGTAGAATGGGGTGACTACAGATGCGCAAAAATTTTAAGGGTGCCTTGACTGAAAAAAGGTTGAGAAACACTGATTTACACAATAAAGATGAGGGTATTTTTACTTTCTTTTAGGGTCACATGAAGTGACAAAGACCGCATTTCCACTAAGAGCAACATGTATTTCTTGTATTTGCTAAACAACATGTATTTTCTTAGCCAGCCAACAAGTGAAATTAAATGCACCCCACCACTAAAGAAAGGTAAGCTGAATATATTCAGTTATTATTTTTGTAGTTGTGTAGTACAGTAAAACCTTGGATTGGGAGCATAATTTGTTCTGGAAACATGCAAATTTCCCCATAAGAAATAATGAAAACTCAGATGAGACACCTCTAAGTGCAGCAATATGGTTACATTTAATGAAGGTACAACATTTAGCAACTCACATGGTTAATGATTAAAAGAGGTACATCTAAGTATGCAGGCATCCGGGGTAAAGCTGTCCACATACACCATCCTCCCCACTGCCGGCTTTCACTGCTGTAAGGCTGCAATCATGACTGGTAAGACTACCCTGCAATAGAGCGATCTGAAAGCGAGGCTTGAAGTGCTCATGGAGCGCAGCGTGGAAGGGATAATGTTGATGGTGGTGCGGAGGATGGTCTATGTGGACAGCTTTACCCCGGATGCCTGCATACTTAGATGTGCCTCTTTTATTCATCAACCATGTGAGTTGCTAAATGTTGTACCTTCATTAAATGTAACCATATTGCTACACTTAGAGGCGCTTCTCTTTTCTTTTATAATCAATGATGTGACGCTACTTGTATATCAAGACATCACTTGTTTATCAAGTTAAAGTTTATAAAAAAATGTTTCTTTTATTGCAAAACACTCTTAGACCAAGTTACTCTCAATCCAAGGTTTTACTGTATCTGAAAACATATTCAGCAATAGCCCAGGTTAGCAGGGAGCACAAGCCCGTCCATACCTGCCAATGTATCCATAGAGCCTTATCTGCCCCTAAACCCCAATGCACACATATCTGAAATTCTCAGATATGTACTGACTTATAGCTCTATAGTTCAATCCACTATGAGTGTGAGGGGTAATTAGAGACAACAGAGAACATACAGTCAAGGCACACATTTTAAAAGAAAACCTGTGCTGCGAGAAATACAAAAGGATGGCTTGCGTAGTTTTTGCAAGTGCAGAGTTTTGCATTTTCTATAGTATTACTTGAATACTGTTGGATATGTTACTAATTTAGGAAGCATAATAACTCCTTATCCTAAATACTGTTAGAAAGGAGTGTTGAAACACTAGACATATGACAACAACTACCATAGGTACCGTGAAAAATGAGCAAAAACTATATGTCTGGAAAGAATACACAAAATTATTCATGCCTTAGGCAACTAATAATAATAACATAATAAATCCGGTTAAGCATTTGTCTTATTCATGGACATTTCTGAAGGACAAAGTTAATCCTAAATATGTATGATATTATAATTGATAAAAGCAGCTAATGTGTAATTATTTTTTTTCACTGCAATCAGAAAAACCAAGTTGGATCTCTGCAGGGTCATCACAGAGGCATAAATTTGTGGCAACATGTTGGGTAAGTCACAATAATTTTGCTCTTAATTATGTGAAGTGAGGACGATAAGAAAATCTCTTCTCTAATTTGCATGATATTTTTTCTGTTTGATTCCCAGTTCTGCTATTCATCTACAAATGTTCATATAACAGAAGACATTCAAACATCTTAGGTATGTTAAAGAAAAAGTCTAGACATCGATTAGTTTGCCCTTGAAGCTTCAGCTACAATTTGTCTTTCTTCAGCTCTAACTGGGAAATAAATAAGGCATATGTTATTGAAGGGAAAATGACTTAGAATTCATAGAAATGTAGTAAAGATGCCAAAAAGTAAAGGAATTGTGTATCAAGAAAAAGATGCTCATTTAATTCATCCTCTAGTTGCCATGCAAGAAAGAAAAAGATGCTCATTTAATTCATCCTCTAGTTGCCATGCAACATGGCCTTTCAGAGTCAAAATGGTGGATGAAGTGGCTAAGCTATAACAATAAAATTCTGAATAAGGCATTGGAATATGATTAAATTATTTTAGACTGAGATGAAAATGATGAGTTCACTGACTGTAAAGGTGTTTGAAAGATTCAATAGGGCTCCCAGTGTCTCACAAATATTTTCAAACCTTTTTATTTAATTGCACCAAAATCTCAAAACTGTAACATGCAGGAATATTTGAAATACAGAAACTTTACAAAAGCCATGGTGGTAATCTATGGGCTGGTATAGACTACATAATACAATTCTTAGGCAAGTACAACCACTTTCAACAAGCTTTTGAACACAAACATGATCTAACCAACCAAGGCAACTTAAGGACAACAGTTTTGAATATTTAATTGTGTATAAAAATTGTCTGAACATTTCTTTGTGTATTTCTTTGTGTTTTTTTGTCACCATCAAGGTTCCTTTGCACTAATGCTTTGAATATCTTATGACAAAAGTGCCCAGTCAGTAAAGACATCTGTCCAAAGATGCTGTCCTATTGTTGTCTGTACAGGTACTCCTCACTTAACAACCAGGTTCCATTCCGACGACCAGGTCGTTAAACTAATTGGTCGTTAAACGAGGAGTCACAAGTAATCAATATTTTAAGAATTCCTAACTACTGTACTGTAGTGTAAAAAAAAAAAGGTCTAAACACATAACTCCAGCTCAATAACATTGTTTTAATTTGCAAAAGTGCAGAACACAAATGAAAATACTGTACTGTACAATACAATGATGTATAGCGAGTTGTTCAGGTGGGGAGAGCTGGTCATAAGTCCGAGTGGTCGTTAAACAGGTAAGTCGTTAACAGAGGAGTGTCTGTATAGTACATACTGAAACTGCAGCATGCTGTCAATGGCATGAGTGTTTATAATTTAAAATATTTTTGGAATCAATGTAAATTTAAAGTGAACTGTTGTTTTGACCATGCAGAGCAAAGGAACAAAATTACTTTTTTTAACGTAGCCCTCTGTATACTTACCTCAACTGTGATCCCCCGATGCTCCGTTCAGCCAGTAAGAGCTAAAGAAAAGTCCTATGTAAGCTACTAGCTGCCAGAGTCAAAGCTTACACATGGCTATGGACACCTTATGTGACAGTGCTGATTGGCCCAGTGCTGTCTAATTAATTAAGTGCTGTTTAATTAAGTGAATCACATGCTCATCCACACCAACAAGTACCAGGTATTCCTTTGTCTCCCAGTTCTGAGTGGTGCGAGAGACAGCAAGCAAAAGGTAAGTGCTAGAGAGAGGTGGGGCCTTAAAGCAAATATGTTCCTTTGCCCAAGCATAGGTTTACTTTAGGTCTTCAAACTATAGGCAGAAGTATTACTTTCACGAGGCAATAAAGATTTCTAGTTATTTTATATTTCTTTTCAGTCTAGGCACTTACAGTACAGCCATATTTTGTGAATATTTAAGGTGGATACTTTGGCTTTTTTTCTGGGAGGTTGAAGCTAAATTACTTGTCAACAACTCAGGTAGTGATTACTTGTGTGGTGTCCCGAACATTAAACATGCTGACAGATTAGACATTTAACTGATGACAATGGTTGTACAGCAGATTGCTGGGCAACATAGGTATAATCCCTTCAATGTCTCCATGGTCTCTGGCTAAAGATTCCAGAGCATCACAAGCCTGACCTGTTGGAGCAGATAGATGGATAATAAATTACATACTAAGCAGCCTTAACAAGAATGCCACAGATGTCAGACTTTTCTGGTCAACTCTGAAAAGGCCATCAGGCGAACAGCTTAACAGATAAATATATATCAAAAGAGAAAAAGAATGCATTACCATATGCATTATATGAGAGTTACCACTAAGATTTACACTTAACGTTTCCATACCTGAGATCTTGAGATAGTTGACTTTGCTAGAAAGAATTTGTAGAATAATTGGCCTGTATAAACTGCCAGCATTTCAAAAGTACTGGACATAAACTCATAAAGTCTTTGGCTGAAAAAATGTCTCCATACTATGTCACCTTAGTTTTATGCATTATGATTCTACCACTGTACATTTTATCAATTTATAATTTTAAGACCACAATACAGTCATGTACAAATAAACATCGCATAAAAATTAAGCAATTTGGCTATAGTGACCTCTTACAGTAACCCTTACAATTTCAACTGTATTGAAAATCACATGCTTTTGTATGCTGCAATGTACTTTTTTGATGTCTTCCTGAGCACTTGAACTACCACACCTGGGGTGCTTTGATGCTTGCCCTCTTCCACCAAGGCAGGAGTATTAACCAATAGTTAGGTACATCACCACCACCCACTCCACTGCTGTCACATCACCACAATTCTGTGCTCCTCATTCTGGCTTCCACTTAATCGGATAATATCCTTTAAAGTTGCTCCACTTACTTTTAAAGCACTAAATAACTTGGGCTTCGCTACTGGTTACCCATACTCCCACTCACTGGCATCAATTTTATGGTAAGCATCCTGGATGTTTTTGAAAGCAGACTTGAGACATATCTGTTCACCTAGGCTTGTAGCAACACCTGATAATGTTGGCATTGAAATAATGTTGTTATACTTGTCGCTAAGTGCAAAAAAAAAAAAATAGATCCTAAACCACTTGACATCTGCGCTATGGCCGAATGACGGCCACAGCGCGGACCTGAATTCCCAGGAGGCCATCATATGATGGCCTCCCCCGTGCACGCGCCCTACAGGGCGTGCGCCGAGCGCGCTGTGATCACCGAGTGACTGAGACTCAGGTGGTCACCGATCCAAGTAAGGGGCCGGTCCCGGCCCTTTATCATGTGATCAGCTGTCAGCCAATGACAGCTGATCACATAATGTAAACAAAAGATCGGTAATCGTTTTTTTTTCTACTTACGCTGACAGCGAGAGTAGAAAAAAAAGCCAATCACCGGCTCAGATGTGAGGGACATTGGTCCCGAAGTGGAAGAGGCACATCTGCCTCATCAGTGCCACCTATCAGTGCCCACAAGTGCCACCTATCAATGCCCACAAGTGCCACCTGTCAATGCCCACCAGTAGTGCCAATCAGTGCTGCCTAGCAGTGCTGCCTATCAGTGTAACTGATCAGTGCCCATCACTTCCACTCATCAGTGCCCATCACGGCCGCCTCATCAGCGTACATCAATGAAGGAGAAAAATTACCTGTTTTAAATTTTTTATAACAAAATATAAAAAATATTTTTTTTTTTTTTTTAAATTCAGATTTTTACACTTTTTTAACAAAAAGTAAAAACTTCAGAGGTGATTAAATACCGCCAAAAGAAAGCTCTATTTATGGTGAAAAAATGATAAAAATTTCATATGGGTACAGTGTTGTATGACCGCGTAATTGTCATTTAAAGTGTGTCAGTGCTAAAAGCTGAAAATTGCTCTGGATAGGAGGGGGGTTTAAGTGCCCAGTAAGCAAGTGGTTAAAGAAATCTTATAAGGTGATAATGTCATTTGTTCTCTCTCTGTGCTGTTTTTATCACTAAGCATTTTTTCCTGCTCTTTTTGTGAACTACAAAACACTTCTCCCTATGTTATGGAGATGAAGAGAGTGGGAAGTGTTCAGCAGTCCTGTCACATTTCGTGCTCTAGGGTGACACTGCTGATCTCCACAGGTACCATCATAGGTGCGCGTAGAGCTCAAACACATGCGTGTATATATATATATATATATATATATATATATATATATATATATATATATATACTGTATGTATATATATATGTATATATACAGCATTTGGACATTTTCACTTAATGGTGTACTAACTTTTGTTGCCAGCGATTTAGACATGAATGGCTGTGTGTTGAGTTATTTTGAGGGGACAGCAAATTTTCACTGTTATACAAGATTTGAAAGTTTGCTGAAGACAAGCAGACTAAGTACATGGATTACTGGAACCATGTCCTGTGGTCTGATGAGAGATAAACTTATTTGGTTCAGATGGTGTCAAGTGTGTGTGGCGACAACTAGATGAGGAGTACAAAGACAAGTGTGTCTTGCCTACAGTCAAGCATGGTGGTGAGAGTGTCATGGTCTGGGTCTGCATGGGTGCTGCCGGCACTGGGGAGCTACAGTTCATTGAGGGAACCATGAATGCCAACATGTTCTGTGACATACTGAAGCAGAGCATGATCCCCTCCCTTTGGAGACTGGGCTGCAGGGCAATATTCCAACATGATAACGACCCCAAACACATCTCCAAGACGACCACTGCCTTGCTAAAGAAGCTGAGGGTAAAGGTGATGGACTGGCCAAACATGTCTCAACGGAGAGATTTGCCGCTGAGCCGGCGGACCGAGGCGGATTCCGTGGAAGCGGAGTCCGCCTCGTGTGAAAGGGGCCTAAGCCTTATTATAGGCTTAACTGTAGCATAAAGTTGTTGTAATGGGTTTGTTTCTATTTCTTAATTTTTGTTCTTGTGCTTTGATACGCTTTTGGAATGAAAAGAAATCAATTTCTGGATCTAAAGGAAACCATGAACAACCTCACAGCAGAACTAAACAGAAGAGTGTTTAATAGTTTTACTTGACGTTATTTAAGCGGAGACCCCGAGTGCCATATTTTTGGAAAGAAAAAAAAGAAAACATGGAGGTCACCAATAGAATGTATTATATTTTTTGAAGATCACATAATCTAGTTCTATAACATATTCTTGAGCCCCTTAGATTAAGTACAAGGGTGGTTGAGGAGGGCATTCACTATTATTCCATAGAACACTTTCAAAACGTTCTTTTGTAGATTCAGTTAAAGAAAACAAAAAGGTTTTCATCTACTGAGTCAATTTAATGCTAAAATTGCCTCTGTTTGATCCTATAGAAGGCTATGCACTAAATGTATTTACACTTCTTAAAAGATGGGGTAATTGGAAGATCTACAAGCTATGCAGTGCCCCAGGGAGTTCAAAATGATGATGTTTTTTTAAACCATTTAATGGGCCAGCAAATGATTTCTTTGTGTATTACAAAAACAGCTATGACAACCTCACAGGTCTCCCGATAGCATTTACAGAGCTGAAAGTTTTGAAAACCTTTGCAGAGCTTCTGTTCATGTATAAACATGACCTGTGTGCTTCTGCACCATCACTTGTCTATAATTTCATCCACAATGAATTCTCTTAATGGACAATGAAATGAATAGCTATTATCAAGCAATGAAGTCATTCACACTGTAGTTGTAGCAGGGGCTAATGACACATAATGGAGGCACCGTGTTTATCAATAAAGAGCTACATTTATAAAAAAATGTGTGTTATAGAAAATTAAGAAGTTGTCAAAAGCAACCAGCAAGATAAATCCATATATTTAATGTCCGTAAAATGAAAAAATATAAGCTTTTAATTAACACCCGTGTTTCCACTGAGCCTTTTTAAAATATCCAAGTCACACATTCATACCCATTCTCCTGGGAATTCAATAAAATCTCTAGTCAGCGGCTAGTAGAACTGTAATTTAGGTCAGTCAGATTAGGTTACCAGCAGGTGTTCCAGGCATCTTAGATAATATATTCAAACGTCCAATCAGATGTCAGCAATGATTGCAGAGTTTTTTTTTTTCCGGTCAATGTTGATTAGAAAGGTCTATATTAGCCAAAGGCAAGCGGTACTGTGTGATACTTTCACAGATGTGTCCAATAATACTTCTAAAAACAGCATAGTGCAAGGATGCAATGTAATCAATCACAAACATTAGAACATCTGTTTTTAGGAAAAGTGACCAACATTCCTTCCACATATACAGCCATTTAAACTGGAAGATTGTTTATAGCACCTCAGTACAGGAGTATGTGTTCTGGTCATCAAGGCAAAAGAAGTCGTCAATGGAAATGTGCTATGAGGAAGACTTATACACACAGTCAGCATTTCCGTCAGGGAATGTTCGATGTGAACTTGTCGTCAGAAATTCTGACCGTGTGTATACTACATCATACATGTTTGAGAGCAGGTTCTCAAATTTTCCAATAAAACAAACTTTGTTGTCGGAAATTCCGAGCGTGTGTACACAAGTCCGATGCACAAAAGTCCACGCATGCTTGGAATCAAGCAGAAGAGCCGCACTGGGTATTGAACTTCATTTTTCTCGGCTCGTCGTACGTGTTGTACGTCCCCGCGTTCTTGACGTTCGGAATTTCCGTCAAGATTTGTGTGACCGTGTGTATGCAAGACAAGTTTGAGCCAACATCTGTCGGAAATAAATCCACGGTTTTGTTGTCGGAATGTGCGATCGTGTTACACGTAACCCCCCCCCCGATAAGCAGAATTGTATTACAGTGGAAACCATATTGGTCTGTTATGACATAAACCCCTCTTCTGGCCTGTCAGTGTTTATGTACACGGAGCCGTGCATGTGCAGCTAAGAGTATATTTACAGCACCCCACTGTGCCGTGATGGTTTGACTCCCATGTACATGCACGGAAGTGACGTCATTGTGGCCTTGCCAAGCAAGCGGCCGATGATTTGGAATCCAGGAGGAAAACTGGGGAAATATGACCTCACCTGTGCCTGATAGGAGTGCTGACAACGTTGTGCTGGAGGGGATTGCTTGTCAGGTAAGTCTGTTATAATGTGCTGTTATGCTTTGCACACGAGCACATTATGGCTCAAAGCTCCTGAGGAGCAACAAAAAAAAAGTTGATTGGAGGTCTAACTTCACTTTAAAGTATATATGAAACCTTACCTTGTAAAACAACCCATTCAGTTTAACCACTTGCTGTCCGCCCACCGTCAAATGACGAAGAGACGGTGTGGCTCTCGTTCTGGTTGGTCGTCATATGTTGCTAGGACACGGCACAACCCCGATGTCTGTAAAGAGACGCTGACGCAGCTCTTTAACTTTGTGATCGACTGTGTCCAATCACAGCCGGTCACATGTAAATGCGGAAGTGCCATTAATCGGCTCTCCTTGCCTCACACTGACAGGGTGTGTGTCTAGGAGTGCTGATCAGTGGCATCTCCTCACAGGGGAGACCAGGACAGGTAATCAGGGCACTATTCATCAGTGCCCTGATTACAGAAAAGTACCAGCGGTGCCAATGAGTGTCACCAATCAGTGCCCATGAGTGTCACCAATCAGTGCCCATGAGTGTCACCAATCAGTGCCCATGAGTGCCCATCAGTGACACAAATCAGTGCCCATCAGTGACAAAAAATCTGTGCCCATCAGTGACACAAATCAATGCCCATTACAGGTGCCAGTCAGTGCTGCCTTTTAGTGCCCACCAGTGCTCATCAGTGCTGCTCATCAGTGCCCATCAGTGCCACCCATCAGTGCCCATCAGTGCCACCCATCAGTGCCCATCAGTGCTGCATATATTTAATGGCCTGATTTTAGCTTGGCATCAGCCTCTTTTACTCGTCTATACAGCTGAATGAGAGCTGGAGTGATAACCCTAGGGGCCAATTAAATGAACTGCCGTGTAAGGCCTCTTGGGCATACCTAAGCATACATCCAATGGCCTTGTTTGTCCACATGGGATGCACAGGTGTTCCATGTCTCCAGGCAGTCCATTAATGTCTATTGGGATGCAGTGGCTGCACAGACACAACCACTGCTCTTAATTTGACATCTAGGTGCATGAGCGTGCATGTTGCTGAATGCAGACAGTGTGAGTTTAGGGAAACTCACACGGATGTTAAATTGAGAGCAGCGGCTGTGTCCGTCCAGCGGCTGTGTCCGTCCAGCGGCTGTGTCCGTCCAGCGGCTGTGTCCGTCCAGCTGCTGTGTCCCAATAGACATGAATGGGACTGTCTGCACGTAGATGCATAGAACAACTGTACATCCCTTGCAGACAAACACGGCCTTTAGCATGGCTGTATGTTTAAGTACATCCTGTTGAACGAGGCCCTAAGTGCTAACAGGAGAAAAGTTCCAAGTAGGTAGAAAGCTGTTAAACTGCAGTAGAAAAAAGTCAATCACCGACCTGGCTCCCCCTTCTGGCAGGGCTATGTAAATACCAGACATTTATAGATTAAAACACAAATCCTTGTGCAGGTAGAATAACTTCTCTCTATGTATTTTATCTGTATATGTAACTAGGTGCCTGTAGTTCAACTTTAAAAGCAGCACACACAAATGGGAGATTTGCAGGATTTGGGATCCACCATTATGACAATATGTGACTGCAGGCCATGTGACCTAATGATTATTTAAAATTGACTGCACTTTGTACATTTTTCTAATATACACTATATTGCCAAAAGTATTGGGACGCCTGCCTTTACACGCACATGAAATTTAATGGCATCCCAATCTTCGTCTGTAGGGCTCAATTTTTGCGTTGGTCCACCCTTTACAGCTATAACAGCTTCAACTCTTCTGGGAAGGCTGTCCACAAGGTTTAGGAGTGTGTCTATGGGAATGTTTGACCATTCTTCCAGAAGCACATTTGTGAGGTCAGGCACTGATGTTGGATGAGAAAGCCTGGCTCGCAGTCTTTGCTCTTATTCATCCCAAAGGTGTACTATCGGGTTGAGGTCAAGACTCTGCAGGCCAGTCAAGTTCCTCCACCCCAAACTCCCTCATCCATGTCTTTATGGACCTAGCTCTGTGCACTGCTTCAAATCATTTGGTGGAGGGGGGATTATAGCATGGGATTGTTTTTCAGGGGTTGGGCTCGGCCCCTTAGTTCCAGCGAAGGGAATTCTTAAGGTGTCAGCATACCAAGACATTTTGGACAATTTCATGCACCCAACTTTGTGGGAACAGTTTAAAGATGGCCCCGTCCTGTTCCAACATGACTGTGCACCAGCGCACAAAGCAAGGTCCATAAAGACATGGATGAGTGAGTTTGTAGTGGAGGAACTTGACTGGCCTGCACAGAGTCCTGACCTAAACCCAATAGAACACCTTTGGGATGAAATAGAGAGGAGACTGAGGGCCAGGCTTTCTCGTCCAACATCAGTGCCTGACCTCACAAATTCGCTTCTGGAAGAATGGTCAAACATTCTTATAGACACACTCCTAAACCTTGTGGACAGCCTTCCCAGAAGAGTTGAAGCTGTTATAGCTGAAATGGTGGGCCAAATCAATATTCAACCCTACAGACTAATGCCCGGTACACACGGTCGGATTTTCCGGATTTTCCGATGGAAAATGTGTGATAGGACCTTGTTGTCGGAAATTCCGACCGTGTGTAGGCTCCATCACACATTTTCCATTGGATTTTCCAACACACAAAGTTTGAGAACAGGCTATAAAATTTTCCGACAACAAAATCCGTTGTCGGAAATTCCGATCGTGTGTACACAAATCCGACGGACAAAGTGCCACGCATGCTCAGAATAAATAAAGAGATGAAAGCTATTGGCCACTGCCCCATTTATAGTCCCGACGTACGTGTTTTACGCCACCGCGTTCAGAACGATCGGATTTTCCGACAACTTTGTGTGACCGTGTGTATGCAAGATAAGTTTGAGCCAACATCCGTCAGAAAAAATCCTAGGATTTTGTTGTCGGGAATGTCCGAACAAAGTCCGGCCGTGTGTACGGGGCATTCGACTGAGGTGCCATTAAAGTTCATGTGCGTGTAAAGTAGGGCTGCCACATCATCCCTTTAATCCAAATTAATTACACAGGTTCTGTGGCTGATTAAGGTGGTAATTAAACTCACTTGGTGCCTTATCTGTATTAAATCAGCCTCAGAACCTGTGTAATTAATATATGTGCTGGATTAAAGGGATGATGCTGCAAACCCTAGTGTAAAGGCAGGTGTCCCAATACTTTTGGTAATATAGTGTAGTTTGCAACTACGGAGTTATGAAGCGCACAACTCCAGACTGAAACATAAGCCCAGCCCAGTGGACCAGTGCATTAGCGTTTTAAATGTTGTGACAGGTCACAGAGGAAGTACGGGAGTTCAGAGAGGGAGTTCGCATAACATTTTCAATTCAATTTAAAATAAAAATACATACGTAAAAGAACTAATGGTTCAGGCAATGCTGGCCATTAGGGCTTAGGGAAAACAGAGGCTGTTGCCATAACAACAAATCCGCTATCTTGTATCTAGATAACTGTAAAAAAAACAGCCTTAATCAATAAAGGGGTCCTATTTCTAAAGTGTATGTAACCATGAACTCATTTTATTTGCTGAATTTTATTTTGTTAAATATACTATTAAGAGCATTTTCTTAAATTTGTTCAATAAGTGCAAAAACACTACATGTTGAACCTATGCAAAATGAGGTCCTGCAAACTAATCAGCTCTCCTAGTTCTATCCTTGGACTATTAACCCCTTGTGTTAGGCCCCTTTCACACTGGGGCGGTGGGTGCGTCAGCTGTAAAGCGCCGCTATTTTTAGCGGCAATTTACCGGCAATTTTGCGGTGCTATTCTGCACTATTTGGGCGCTTTTACCCCCCGCTAGCGGCCGAGAAAGGGTTAAAACCATCCTGCTGCAGCAGCACTTTGCCGGCGGTATAGTTGCGCTGCCCTGCCCATTGATTTCAATGGGCAGGAGCGGTGAAGGAGCGGTGTATACACCGATTTCAGTCTAGCATAGAGTTGCCACCTCATCCCTTTAAACCAGTGGTCATCAACCCTGTCCTTAGGACCCACTAACAGGCCAGATTTTATGTATTACCTTGGGGACATACAGACTAGAATACTGCAATCACTGAGCAGCAAATGATATCAGCTGTCATGTATTTCAGTTATCTTGCAAACCTGGCCTGTTAGTGGGCCCTGAGGACAAGGTTGATGACCACTGATTTAAACCCAAACATATATGAATTACACAGGTTCTGAGGCTAAACCACTTCGTGCCCAGGCCAATTCTGACATTTCTGTCCTACATGTGAAATTCATCATTTTTTTGCTAGAAAATTACATAGAACCCCCAAACATTATATATATATTTTTTAGCAAAGACCCTAGAGAATACAATGGCGGTCATTGCAACTTTTTATCTTGCGCGGTATTTGCGCAGCAATTTTTCGAACGCTTTAAAAAAAAAAAAAAACATTAAAATTAGCCCAATTTTTTTGCATATTGTGGAAGATGAAGTTATGCCGAGTAAATAGATACCTAACATGTCACACTGCAAAATTGCACACACTCGTGGAATGGCGCCAAACTTTGGTACTTAAAAATCCCCATAGGCGACGTTTTAAAATTTTTTACTGGTTACATGTTTCGAGTTACAGAGGAGGTCTAGGGCTAGAATTATTTCTCTCGCTCTAACGTTCGCGGCGATACCTCACATGTGTGGTTTGAACACCGGTTTCATATGTGGGCGGGACTTACGTATGCGTTCGCTTCTGCGTGCGAGCACACGGGGACAGGGACACTTTAATTTTTATTTTATTTTTTTATTGTTAATTTGACTTTTTTATTTTTTTAGTTTGACATTTAAAAAAAAAAAATAATTTTGATTACTTTTATTCCTATTACAAGGAATGTAAACATCCCTTGTAATAGGAATATGGCACGATCGGTTCTTTTTTACAGTGAGATATGGGGTCAATAAGACCCCACATCTCACCTCTAGGCTGGGAAGCCTAAAATTAAAAAAAAAAAAAAAAAAAGATCACCGCTTCCCAGCCGAAGCGGCGCCCTTTTCTTGAATGCAGAGGCCGGGCGTGACGTCATAACATCGCGCCCGGCCTCCGAACAATCATAGAGACTCCGGCGACCATCTGGTCCACTGGAAATCTCTATGATCACCATCCGGGGCTGGCGGATCCTCTGTCCAAATCACAGATGGAAGCGGTGAGTCGGTACAAGCACCGGAGGGCGGCGGGGGGTCGTCCCCTCCCGCCGCCTGTAAGAATGATCAAGCGGCGGAACAGCCGCTATGATCATTCTTATGGTGTAGGGAATCGCCGGCGGGAAAAAACGATATCTGAATGATGTCTATAGCTACAGGCATCATTCAGATATAGCTCTGCAAAGTCGAGGACGTCCCAGGACGCCAGGATGCCCTACGGGCGCGAAGTGGTTAAATGCAGATAAGGTACTAACTGAGTTTAATTACACCTCAATCAGCCGCAGAACATGTGTAATTAATATATGTTCGAGTTTAAAGGGATGAGGTGGCAACCCTAGTCTAGCAATAGCATTGTGTTGCACTTGCAAGGTCTTTAAAAGAATGGAATGCGGAGTGTTCATGTATTGCAGAGATGTACTGCACTTATTTTTTTTTTTTTTTACCCTGACATGAACTTTAAGTGCATTAACCCATAGCAACCAAGCAGAATCCATTGTGTACTTCAGCACAGTGAGCTGTAATTGCTTGGTATGGGTTACTGCAGCACTCTTAATTGAATACAGCTGAAGGTATGTGATTGGCTGAATCTAATTTTCTGCTCCACTTTTCATAGATCAGCCACACTGTCTCCCTACTGTAGCTCTAGTAGCAACATTTATATCCAGTTGCAGGAAAAAAAAAAAGAAAAACTCCTATTGAGAACTGCTCCAGTGATTTGCCGATTCTCAAAAGTTGCTCTTGCTAATCTTTACTACCTTGTCTATTGTAAATTTGTCAGCGCGGCAACAAACATTTATATGGAACGATCAAATTCATCATTAAATAGCATATTAATCTTCTATCACTGCATATTTTAAAATCGCCTGAAATGAGGAGAAACGAATATACTTTTTTTTTTTTTTTTTCTTTTCTTTTTTCAGAGAGCAGATATAAAACAGGCAGGAGAAATAACTAAAGCATTTTACTTCCCTTTCTCCTGCTAATGTGCACTAGCAGGAGGCTTCACTATTGATTTAAATTGCTTCCCCTGTATTTGCTTTTAAAGTTGATTAATCCAGTCTTTTAATATATGTGCAATGGACATTTTACTTAGAAAAATTGCATGGCTCCAGCGTGTTTGTCCCTGGGGCCACTCTAAAAATGAGAAAAGGATCTCCGAGGTCGTTTCCTTCATCAAATGAAAATAAAACAGAAACATTGTTAACTGGTAAAATATGCTTCTCTAAAAAGGGCTTTGATCCTAGTCTATCTGCTAAAGTGAAATCTGAAGTGCTTGGAGGCAGTGTGTGTGCAGAGCGACAGTGAGCCATGGCGTTCCATACAATACACTGCCTGCGCCTTTCTGCACACTTAGTGGCTGCTTGCCTTCCAGAGGCCAGGGATATTCATGCAGATACCATAGTAAACAAATGAATGAAGAAAAACTGGTGATAGGGTTCAAGTGCTTGCATCTCCGACATCAATATACTGTATGTTAGTTTAAGTGATGTGCAGGTGTTTCTTAGGAAACACATTTATACTGAACAAAACATATTCAAATAGAATCATATGCATTTATTATTTTTTATTTTAGGGCACATTCACACCATATGCGATGGACTGCTCTGGGCTCCTTGCCCAGCACAGGCCATACATACTGTACATTCATATTTGAAAAAAATGGTTGATCAACCCTATCCAGTCTATGTGGTTAACCGCTTCAATACTGGGCACTTTCACCTGCTTCCTGCCCAGGCCAATTTTCAGCTTTCAGTGCTGTAGCACTTTGAATGACAATTGCGCGGTCATGCAAAACTGTACCCATATGAAACTTTTATCATTTTTTCCCCACAAATAGAGCTTTCTTTTGGTGGTATTTAATCACCACTGAGTTTTTTTTTCTAAACAAATTAAAAAAAAGACCAAATAAAAAAAAAAAAAAAAAAAAAAAAAGTTTTTCTTTGTTTCTGTTATAACATTTTGTAAATAAGTATGTTTTCTCCTTCACTGGCGGACACTGATGAGGCTGCACTGACAGGCACTGATGAGGCGGCACTGGTGGGTACTGATGAGGCAGCACTGATGGGCACTGATGATGAGGCACTAATATTCAGCACTGGTAGGCAGCACTGATATGCAGCACTGATGGACACTGATAGGTGGCAATGATGGGCACTGATAGGTGGCAATGATGGGTGCTGATAGGCAGCAATGATAGACACTGATAGGCAGCACTGATGGGCAATGATGGGCAGCACTGATAGATGGCACTGATAGGCAGCACTGATGAGGAGGCACTGACAGGCATTACTGATGGGCACTGACTGGCCAACTTCTCTGGTAAAGAGACTTGCTGGAAACACTGTGGTGTGGTGTGTTTCTATCTTCACACTGAAGCTGGTGTGGGGCTTTATTCTGCTCTTCTTTATCATCTAATATATGGACTGTATCTAATTACATTGGATTAGCGCTGCATAATGATATTTTAAGGTGGGGGAGTGATAAAAGGGGGGGGGACCGACGTAAGGTGGGACTCTGATGTAAAAGGGGATTCTGACGATAGGAGGGACTCTGATGTTAGGGGGCATTCTAAAGTAATGGGAGAAACTGATGTAAGGGGGCACTAATGTAAGGGGAGGGACTAATGTTAGAGGGGTTTCGAAAGTAATAGGGGAGAGACACTGATGTAAGGGGGGGCATTGATGTAAGGGGAACACTGATGCAACATAATAACATTGTAGAAAAAAATATTGTAAAAAAAAAAATTAATAAAAATGGGGGGGGGGGGGGGGCGTGCAAACTGAGTCATTGCCCTGGGTGAAAGAAAGTCTAGCTATGCCACTGGTAAGGTTACAAAAAATATTCTCATTTCTCTTTAACTAAATACAGTTACCTGTTAAGAAATCTTTATATCTATAGATGTTGCATTGAGAAGAGAAAAACACAGCACTTGTTGAACATGTTATGCCGCTAATAATGCAACCAAAGCATTTAATTTTAATCATCTTGAACTGGTAGTGACTTACTGCAGGTAATGTTAGCTTTTAGAACATGAAGCACTCTGGAACTGACTCATCATATGGAACCATCAAGCTCCTACCTCCCTAAGGCCTGTCAAGATGATCAAGTTGATATTACCCTTAGTCTGAAACACTTGAATGATGGACAGCCGAGAGACATTATATTACACTGTGCACCAGTACATATTTACAAAGCTGTCTATAAAGCTAAAATACAATGAGAGAAGGCATGTGAGAAAAATGTCAATAAAGTAGAAATACTGTGCTGTTATAGTTGGAAATTAGATTATATCAGAGGAGACGGTCATCTCACCAATGTGGTAAAACAACTGCCAGAAACACTCAACACATAGTGATATTCCATAGTATTCACAATGTGAATTCTATACACTATTTACATTGACAGCGGAAAATCAATCTCAGTTGCTGTTTCAGTGAAGACACCCAAATTGCACAGGAATTCCAATAATGACAGACAGCTTCTAGAGTATCAGAATATTTACACACAGTGTATAGGCAGAACAACCTTGAAACCTGTAGGAACTTAGCTTTTAATGTTTGGAGCTAGAACAGTCATGGTATAGACAGTTAGCCCGCTTCCAAAGATAGTTTAGGATACTCACAATGTGTGCAATATAAGTGGTGGACAAATCAACTCTTAATTGATTTTCATTCAGAGCTTTCAGATGTCACCTGTATGGGAGGACAGGGGGCGTCTTCAGGGAACAGAGGATGTCCCTTGTATGGGACCATTGTCTTGATAAGAAATGTCTTAGAGGATAGTACCTAATAGGGGTTAAACTAATTCCTCATCATACCAATTACCTTTGAATATCCACCCTTCCCCGGTAAAGTATCACAGGTATCCAAGGGAAGAGAGTGCACATACTCTTTTGAACATAAGCTTCCCCCATGAGGGCTTCTGTGACTAGTAAGGTGGTAAGTGGTGCTTTTTACCAGTTCACACATATGCTGGTCTAGTCAATAATATCCCAGCAGAAGGAGGAAAGGAATCCACTCCACCAAAACACTGGCAGAGTGGGTCTTCCATTATTTGCTCATTTCTGGTCAGGAAGTACCTCTTCCTCACAATCCTCTGGGATCCCATTCCTTTGGAAGTCAAACCCTGTGTCATCTCTGTGTTGGATAATGTAGAAGATTGTATGCAAAATATGTGAAAAAATAACGCCTATATCTCACAATGCTCTGCGCCTAGGACCGCCCATGAAATCAAATGTAGTAAAAAGAAAAGCAGCTACTTAAATGAAAAACATATATGCATAAGCAAAAAAGGTGTAAATCAATGGTGCCAAGTCTCTGATTCCTTGTTTGCAGCAGCGCTGTGTGCCCGATGTCAAGACACATATAAATAAGACAAAAATGGTAAAGAAGATGTGCAGGACAGTTCAAAAGAATCCCAGTCTGTGCATATGAAGAGTTTCTTGTCACCAGGAAAAAAACAACACCGCGTGAGGGGGTGTCCCCCAGTGAGTTTGCACTCACCACAATTCCAGAATATACAGGCCTTTGTACTGTTGTTATTTAATAGCCTTCCATCTTCTATCACCAACCACCAGATGTCGCTAGCATTCTCGATTAATGATATACCATAAGGGGAAAAAACAAACTCATATAGCGTAATATTGCTAATGATAAGTTTATTGACATATAGTATTCCCTCCCCCCTTTAAAAACTGCGTACCAAAATCAATCAATAGTAAAGCAGAAAGAGCGTTTGTAAAGTGCACTGTGCCTTAGTCTACGTCTCCCGGGAGGAGTTACCAGAGAGCTCGCTGTGTGCGGCTGGTTTCACTTGCTTCCTGGTTCCTTCCGGTGCGTGGAACGCACACGTCACTTCCGGTGGATTACGACCCTGACGCGTTTCGTCACTTCCGGACGTCATCTGAGGGCGTAATCCACCTATCATGCAGCCGGTTTTTTATACCAGTGGCAGATACAACAGCCAATGGGAGAGGTCCTTTCAATAGGATACCTCCCCATGACGCTGGAGATCTACAGAGCTGTCAGCAATGGGAAACCAAATTCCCAACGCTGGCAGAGTGTTTTTTTTAAAAGAAACCTGCCACTGCCGCCTGTATCGAAAAAAATTTGTGACATCTATGTCCTATACATAACCGTACTTTGTGTGAACTCAAACAACATCTATTCAATATCCTCACTGTACATCAAGCAATGGGCATAATACAGGACATATAAAGTGATGGGATGCGATCCTCCATGTATCAACTTATCCCGTTAGGACTGCTTATTTAGCATATACCATAGCAGTCTTCAATATTAATATAGATGTCGGGATAAAAACTAGTGAACGCTAATATCCAATGATAAAGATTATCGTAATGTTATCCAGCAACAAAAGAATATCAATAAATACTATTAATACTATACGTGGAGGATGCAATACAATGGCATTGAATACATATTTCTAGTATACATAGAGATAAGTAAGAGTACTAGCTATTAAATATGTGACAGGTAAAAACAGCTGCCTAAAATTAAAAAATTGATTAAAATATATTAAAATTTATTTGAAACTCAATACCTTAAAAATGGGCTAAAATAGTTATCAACTAAGGATGGGGGAAATTATATGTGTATATGTATAGACCGTACACAATAAACCGATTCTATAATCAATGTAATTGTGAATTTTAAAATTATAAGAAATAAATAATTAAACTGTATTTCATAGGGAATATTATATTAGAGACATTAAGAAGTGGGAATTATGTATCACTAATAAAGCAGTTTATGTCGAGCTCTATATTGAGACCTCTGGGGGAAAGTGCGTCTACGGAATATATCCATCGGGTTTCGTGCTTGGATAATTCGCGAATGCGGTTCAAACCTCTCCAGTGAGTTTGGAGATGTTCGACTCCCCAAAATTCCAACCCCTTTGGGTCCCTATTATGCTTCAACCTAAAATGCAAAGATACATTATGGTCTTTGTATCCGATCTTAATGTTGTTAATGTGCTCCGCAATTCTAATCCGTAACAATCTCTTTGTCCGGCCTATATAAATCAGGCCGCAGGGGCACCTTAAAGCGTAGACAACATAAGAACTATTACATGTAATGAACTGTTTGATATCAAAAGACCGGTTGTTCACTGGAGAGATGAAGCTTTCAATACCCCTTAAGGGTCTTGCGACCTCTCTGCATGCTTTGCATTTTCTGCATGCAAAGAAACCGTTACGATCCCAAAAGGTCTGGGGGCGTTGAGGGGGGTCTAGCACTTTCTTGACTATTTTGTCACCAAAATTGGTGGTTTTTCTATAGATGAATTGGGGAGCGGCTGGCAGCACACTTGTCAATTTTTTATCCATCAAAAGGATATGCCAGTGTTTTTTGAAAATTTCCTCAACTTCCTTATATTGGGAATGGAATTGGGATATAAAACCCCATTCATTATTGCGGTTATTTCCTTTCTGAGAGGGGATTTCCTTGGTTGCTTCTTGTAGGCAGGTTGCTCTTGGGAGGGCTGCTACTTCATCCACCACTTTCTTTAACATATCGGGTTTATAACCTTTAGCCTCGAATCTTTCCGTGAGTGTCCTTGATTGGAGCAAAAATTCGGTTTCTTCTGAACAGTTTCTTCTCACCCTCATGATCTGCCCTTTCGGGATGTTTTTTAGCCATAGAGGGTGATGGCCACTGGTAATGGGAAGATAACTGTTCCTATCTGTCTTTTTGAAGAACACTTTAGTCTCCAATCTATCCTCACGTCGATAGATGGTTACATCCAGAAAGTTAATGGTATCACTGTGCCAATTGGAGGTGAGTCTAATGTTATTACTATTACAATTTAAAACCTGTAAAAATTGCTCCAATGACTCAGATGGTCCGGCCCAGATAAAAAATAAATCGTCAATAAAACGTTTATAAAAAATTAATTCAGGGCGCTGATCTTTAAAAATGGTCTTATCCTCCCACTCCGCCATAAAGAGATTTGCGATGCTCGGCGCAAATTTGGCGCCCATCGCCACTCCTCTCTGTTGTATATAAAAGGTGTTTCCGTACCAAAAATAATTATGGCCGAGACAGAAATCTAGGGCATTCCTTAAAAAAACTTTTTGGTTATGGGGAAGATCATCCCTTTGGCTAAGGGCCCAGTTAAGTGCCAACAAAGCATCGTCATGCTGTATGATAGAATACAGAGATGAGACGTCTGCTGTGACAAGAAGGATCTGTGGTCTGCCCGCTAGATCTATGTTCTGCAAAAAGTTTAAAAAGTTTTTTGTATCTTTCAGATATGACCTAGTGCTCATAACGCTTTTTTGTAAAAAACAATCTAGGTATTGTCCCATTCTTGCTGAAACAGATCCTATACTGTTTACTATGGGTCTTGCTGGGGGATTAGAAGGATCTTTATGTATCTTCGGCAGAGTGTACAACGTAGGGATGCGACTACTCGACGGAACCAAAAACTGCTTCTCTTTGTCGCTTAAAACGCCACTCCTAGATCCCATCTCTACCAAAATTTTCAATTGGTCCCTATAGGCATGGGTAGGGTCTCTCTCCAAGGGTTTGTATGTTACTTGATCAGACAACATTTCTATGATCTGGTTATGATACATTTCTTTCGGGAGTATCACCACCCCTCCTCCCTTGTCGGCCGGCCTTATAACAATTTCTTTCCGTTTTTCCAACAGAGAAATGCCTTCACTAATGTGTCTCACGTTCACATTTTTATTTGGTTTAAGCTGTTCCAAATCACGTATAATGAGCCCCTTGAACACCTCAACTTGATGATTAGGATTATTCAAGGGGTTGAACAGAGACTTATTTTTTAAACCACTGTTAATTGCTGTGTTGGGTTTTCTGGTGACAGTGGTGGTGGATGGAGGAGTGCACCCCAGGAAATATTTTTTGATGTTTAATTTTCTGATATATTTATGAATATCAATAAAAACGTCAAATTTATTAATGGGTTTTTTTAGACCACATTTGAGACCCAAATTTAAAATATTCAATTCCTTATGCGTTAGTTCGACTTCAGACAAATTAAAAATACCTCCTATTCCGACCCCCTTCTTCTTTTTCTGGATTCTAGATCCTGCCCTACATCCTCTGTATTGCCTTTTTCGTTCTTCTCTCTTTGTGGATGCTGTTCCTTCCACTGGGGAGGTTTTTGGTAATTCCAAGGTTTTGGACTTCTGTGTTGGAATGGAAGAGGTGGACCCCTGTGTTGAGGTGGAGGTTGTGGACCTCTGTACTGGAGCGGGGACACCCCCTCACGCGGTGTTGTTTTTTTCCTGGTGACAAGAAACTCTTCATATGCACAGACTGGGATTCTTTTGAACTGTCCTGCACATCTTCTTTACCATTTTTGTCTTATTTATATGTGTCTTGACATCGGGCACACAGCGCTGCTGCAAACAAGGAATCAGAGACTTGGCACCATTAATGTAGAAGATTGCTCAGGTTTTGTGATATGACCCTCTTTGTCAGGTGACAGTGCATGGGCCTGGGGATTGACTGCTCCGGTCCAAACATTGCATCCCAGGAGAAGAGGGGGAGGTCACATGCTTCTGCATACCCAGTAGTATTAGTAATTTATGCTGGATCAAGGGAGTGGACGGGAACATTAGTATAGTATTAGTATAGGTGACAAAATGTCTGTTAACAGCCCTGAACCCTGGTAGAAAACTGTTTGGCCATTTTGGTGACCATCCAGCCTAACCCTGAGCTAACCTTTCTGCTCTGACAAGTAAAGGATGTAAATGAATAAGACCACTTAGTTCATTCAGGCCAGAATGGCATATTTGTTTGACAACTCACCCTTACTACTGCTGACAGTTGCATTCTCCATGTTTCTTCTCCAACCTGTTCAGCTCCCACAACCCAGTGAAATACCTTGTACTTTAGGGTGTGGGGGGCATGTGACAGGTCCTAGCACAGTCATGTGAGGGCAGAGTGTGGTCCTATGAATGCTTGGACCCAGCAAACTTAGAGATTACACATGCCTTTTTATTTTTTCTCAGGACATCTATGGGCAGAGATAATACTATGATTTTCAGGAGATGTACTTTCAGGGTTATAGATAATTGCCAGTGCTTGCAAATCATAATCCTCCAACTCTGGTTTGTAAGGGTTTATTGAATCTCACTGTGTCAATTTCAGTCTTCTTGCTAATGGACAGAAGTATAGACAGATGGATAGCAGAAGCAGAAAGATGGATATGGGTGACATATTTAGCACTGTTCCTAAAAACTAGCTCACACTATGCTACAGAAGAAAGAGGTGGCAGGTCACATAATGCATTTAATGGTCCAAGAAAATGAAGTGATTCTGCATCTTTGCAGAGAGCAGGACAAGTGCTGGAATACCTCATTGTGCAGACATGTCATTATAAGACAGAGAACTTCATATCACTGCTGTTAAAACAAGTGCAAAATAAATTTGTGCCAAAGCTGTATTTTTTTTAAAATGAAGCAAAAAGGAAATTTATATCAAGCTGTCACATTATATACATTTTAGACCCTAGAATAATGTAAATGTGACATTTGAGGACACTTTATTTAAATCAGTACGATCATACTTTTAGTCATCCAGTATAACATATTAATCCACACGGGTATAGCAAGGAATCATCCATCTGCTGTATAATATTCAATTATTATCATTCTAATTATGATATTACATTATAAAATGCCCGTTATTTGAACAATGTGCATTTTTTTACCTCATTTCACTCCAGTTTGTGACATTTCATATTAATATCAGATTCAGTGTAAATTCAGGTGAGCAGAAAAAAGTTGTTGTTTTTTTTCATATTGGATAGAGAAGAGAAGAGTTAGAACATTTGTCTGAGTTTGTAGCAGCCATTGGGGAAAATATTCATCACTTCCTGTTTACCTGATGGGTGTCAGACAGAACAAAAGGGAGGAATTCTCTCCATCAGAGAAAAAGCAGTATAAATATTTTAGAGCAAAGGTTAGAAACTTTGTTAGAATCTGATTGCTTTTGTGTCCCTATTGGGGAGATTTATTCTCACTCCCTGTCCAGGTGATAGTAATCAGACACAACAAGTATGGGGAGAAGCATGAAATCATGATTTCTGACTTCAATATGACGTTGCTTGCCGCATGCTTGTTGTAGGTTGGTGATACTGAAGCTAACAACATGCAGGCAATTAGATTTAATCGAAAGAAGCCTTACTTCTGCTACACCTATTTATCTTATTATCATTATTGGATTGTATAGTGCCAACCATTTGTGCAGAGAGGTAGGAGAGCTTACAATCTTTCTTTCTATCTATTGATTACTATTATTATTATTATTATTATTTAAGGTTTAAACAGTGCCAACTGTTTGTGTGTACTTTAAGGCCCGGTTCACACTCAGACTTTGAGAGCACATGCCGTATGACAAGTTGCACCACTTTAAGTGCAACGGAACCATTCTAATAGGAGTGACTTGAGTCGCTCCGACTTAGAAAAAGTTTCCTTCACTACTTTTGATCCAACTTCTGCAGGACTTGCATTGACTTCTGTAAAAGAAGTCGTATGCAAATCATACCAAAGTCATGCTGTGATGTCAGCTTTGAAGTCGTGGCAGTGTGAACCGGGTCTGAAAGATGAAGATGGACAGTTACAGTATAATTCAATACAAGATGGTGTGTTGCTATGGCTATTTTAGTGACTGTTTATAGCATAAATATATGGAATAATACATTGAAGCTTAGAAGCTGGGCTTCCTCTATTCAAGTGCTAATTAACTTGTTTGACTGGTTCATGGAGGCTAGCAAAACAGGAAGTAATGTTGCCAGGAAATGTGGGAAAGGAAAAAGGCAAGAACACATAGATAGAGGAGCCCATCCATATGGGTGAAAAAAGTACTGCTCACCCCAAATTATGTAACAAAACCAAAAACAGAGACAAAAAGCTCCCAGAGGCTTTCAGGCAGCAAAAAATACAAAATAATTTAATTGGCTATATAAAAATATTTCTTATTTGATACAAAATTACATAAAGTTTCAAAAAGAAAGTGCAATTATAAAAACGCTCTGTTATATGTACCCTCTATACTACACAGGATGTCCTAATGGCAGAGATAAAAAACATTATATACTTGATATACTGCTCAAAAAAACTCCAATGTGTTTCGATTTATGCTAGTTCAAGTTTTCCTCAGAGGTATAAGGGCATCTTTAATGGAGAGGTTACAGGTGACCAGAGCATACTAAAAAACACCCAAGCAGGTTGGTTTCAGAATGGTCGCCCAACAAGGAAACACACCAGGGCCCAAACTGAGCCTACGAGAGATCACATCTGCTGAGTGGGAGGCAAGTGAGGCAGGGCCCACACATGCACCTTAATTCAATGATAGATTGAGTGTCAGCTCCTTATGTGTTTTCTACAATTGGAGTTCCTTTACTTATATACAATTATGGATTACATGGACAGTCCAAGAGTTTTATATATGATGACAGTATTCCCATAGGACGACAGGGTAATAAAGGCAAGCCACTGTATAGCAAAAAATCCTCACACAGAATAATGTGGTGTGTTGGCTCCAGGCAATAACACATGTCATGTGCTGTACATAAAGGACTTGAGAAGAATAGTCTGGAAAAAGTCCTGGGTAGAAAGGAGGAGGGCTCCATAACAACAGAATAACTATAAAGGAAAGTTGGTTCCAAAGGGGACTTCATAAGACCAAAAAAGGAACTTCACCTGGGGATAACGCTATTGCCCAATTTCTGCATTCACTTGAAAAATCTGGTGTCCTGATTGCCTACAGGCATTGTGTAGCCGCTATAATGCAAGCTAGATGACCTTTTGTTTTAGTGTATCCCTTCAATATCACAAAATATATGCAGTGTCTAACATAGGCGCTGCATATATTTTGTGATTTGTTTGGAATTGACATATTGGTTCCTTGCTAGCTGCCCTGCCTATTTGTTTTCCATTAATGCAAACTGTATTTTATTTATCCCTTTAGTATAACAACCATTGTCAATGCTCATTTGCTATGGGGGCGTTGTATGAATATTGTAATACTCTGTATGTTGTGTGTTGTTTTCCTACAAATGTAAGTCGTTTAAGTGAACAACATTCTTGTTTGGTAAAAGCACATTATTATACAATAGATGCTTTTCCTTCATTGCTCTACTGCAAAGTAACTTAAATGATATATAGCAAAACAAGTGGGCAGGAGGACCTATCTATCTATCTATCTATCTATCTATCTATCTATCTATCTATCTATCTATCTATCTATCTATCTATCTATCTATCTATCTATCTATCTATCTATCTATCTATCTATCATTATTAATAATAATATTGAACAAGGTCTATATAGTGACAACAGTTTGTGCTGCACTTTAATTTATAGAGAGAAACAGTTATGCCGCGTACACACGGTCAGACTTTTTGTCTACAAAAGTCCGATGGACGCCGACGGACTAAAGCCGGCTGACAATCCGATCGTGTGTGGGCTTTCAGCGGACTTTTCCAGCCGCAAATCTGACGGACTTTAGATTTGAAACATGCTTCAAATCTTTACGTCGTAACTACGCCGGACCCAGAAATCCGCTCGTCTGTATTCTAGTCCGACGGACAAAAACCCACGCTAGGGCAGCTATTGGCTACTGGCTATCAACTTCCCTATTTTAGTCATTACGTACGAATCCGTCTGACTTTTGTGTGATCGTATGTAGGCAAGTCTGTTCGTTAGAAAGTCTGCCGCAAGTCCGCCAAATGTCCGTAGAAAGTCTGTCGAACGGGCTGTCGGACTTTTGTAGCTGAGCATTACAATCAAATTAAATACAAGATGTGTAGGAGGGCCCTACATTATAACCTCCATGAGCGTCCTCCTATTCCTTATGTATTGAAATGTATTACCCCTCGTTATACTGTAAAGTGCTTCTCAAACTGTCAAAATCTTGTATAATAATAATAATGCCAATTATTATTATTATCTACCTAGCTATATTCCTAAGACATGTTTATATTTTTCAAAATTGTTAATCTGGGAGGATCAGCGTGTTTGAAGCCATGACCTGAGAACTACAAATCCTAACAGCAAGGATGCAGGTGATCCAAATTTTCCCATGACAACGCCTTACACCTACTTCCAGCCTTTATACGCAGACTTGTCTAGTTGAAGGGGATGTAGCTCAGTTTAACATCAAAATTGCAGTGATTTAAATCACTATTCAAGGAAGAACTAATGAGGTATTTTGTCACCAGCCACTGTGGTACTGTCTTGTTATTTTACAATGTTTAATTATAAAAAAAAAAAAAAAATACTGAAATATTTCTAAATGCACCTAAAAAAAAGAATATAAGCCAAAACATAAACACGTATTGCAACAGAAAGAACTATGTCAGTTTTGATACGACACTTGTGCCTACGTACCTGTCTCTTTTTTTATATGTCTTTTTATAGTGGTGAAAAAAATGCAATTATACAAAACGAGGTCTGCCAACACACGGCCTTTTTTTATAAAGAAAACACATTTTTCCTGTGATTACAATGCATACCAACCTAGTCTTGCACAAATGTAAATTAAATAACTTTTAGTAAGGTGACCCTTTTTGTTTATACAACAATGAATATTTTAATGAAAGAAGAGCTCTACGTTCTAAGCACTTAACTGCTTCACTCTGAATACCAATCATAGTTTTGCCACATACTACAGTTGCGATTATCGTATGGAAAATATTTTTTCTTGATAAAAGGCACAAGTGCAGATTGTGACGGTGGCTCTGGCATTCATCAAGCACTTCTCTAAATAGACTGTAAGATGAAGTGCTGGCCAGCTATACCGCTAAGAATCAATATTATGGTAAAGTACACATTTCAGTGGTCTATGTGTCTGTGGAAAAAAAAAAAACAAAGTGAGATTTATGTTTGTATTCATTAAATGTAGTTCACACTTGGCTAAAACTTTGTGATTACATCTCTGCAGATCACTATGCTTGTCACAGCTGGAAAAGGGCATCCAGGTACTAAATATATTCAATTCTAATATGCTAACAGTCAGAAAAACAATTACAGCATGTAAACTCCTACCAGGGCCATCTCAACAAATCATTGGGCCTAAGGGAAATATGAAGTGTGGGGCCTAAATGTGACATTTACTGCGCTAAATATTACCATGTGTATCTGACTAGGTTAGAGCTTTGGGCTTTCATAACTTTGAGAGTAAAACTCTTACACCTTCCCAACAGTTCTCTACGGTGCCTGTGGCAAGCACTTATATTTAGTTATCATAGGTATTTGAAGAGCACCAACAATATACGTAGTGCATTATATATTGTACATTCATTGCATAATGGGGTTGTTTTAGTAAAAGCATACAGGCTGTTCACTTTGCAAGGGAATTATCTTCCAAACTAGTGAATGAGGTGATGCTCTGCTGGCTTGTGCAAACAAAAAATGCAGGTTTTTTTTCCTTGCACGCCACTGGGTATTCTTTGCTAGTTGAAATTTTGCCATATTTACTAAGCTCTGTTGGAAATTCCTTAGTTAGGGTAGAACTTCCTTTGCAAAGTGTACAGCCTATCTTCCTTTACTAAGTCAACCCCATTGTATCAGTCAACTTTCAAGGAGTTTATCATCTAGTGTCCCTACCTCACATACAAACATACAAGGGCAAAAGTACCTGCCAGCAGGTCTTTATGGCTTGTTCACAGCGGACCGTGGTGCAGGAAATCTGTGTTCCATGTGCGTTTCCCTCACAGGGTTCAAAATACACTTCAGTTGCGATCTGCAATTGGTGTCAATATTAAGTTAATGACACCCCAATCGCAGGTTGCTAACGCAGTGAGTTTTCCCGCACTGGTATGCATGGTACAGAAGTACCACACGATCTGTTTGCAGTGAGTTTCCAAAAGTACTTTTAGTGTGGTGCAATTTCAAAATGAACGGGCTGAAATCTCAATGCACAGAACTGCATGTGAAATTTACAGGAACACATTCCTGTGCAATTGTTAGTGTGAAGCAGCCCTTATGCCCCGTACACAAGGTCGGACTTTGTTCGGACATTCCGACAACAAAATCCAAGGATTTTTTCCGACGGATGTTGGCTCAAACTTGTCTTGCATACACACGGTCTCACAAAGTTGTCAGAAAATCAGATCGTTCTGAACGCGGTGATGTAAAACATGTACGTCGGGACTATAAACGTGGCAGTGGCCAATAGCTTTCATCTCTTTATTTATTCTGAGCATGCGTGGCACTTTGTCCGTCGGACTTGTGTACACACGATCGGAATTTCCGACAACGGATTTTGTTGTCGGAAAATTTTATATCCTGCTCTCAAACTTTGTGTGTCGGAAAATCCGATGGAAAATGTGTGATGGAGCCTACACACAGTCGGAAGTTCCGACAACAAGGTCCTATCACACATTTTCAGTCGGAAAATCTGACCGTGTGTACGGGGCATTAGAGTGTTGGAGGACACCAGAGGAACCAGAAGAAACCTACACCATCTCAGAGAGAGCATGCATACTCTATGCAGGTCGTGTCGTGGTTAAAAATGAAATGTAGGCTCCTAGTGCTGCAAGGCAGAAGTGTTAAGCACCACTGTGCAGCCCATTTAAATGTTTACACCAAAAATCAAAAGCAGAGGGACTGGAGTCATAGCTAAAACTAGGTACATGGTAAAGGAGATCTAGTGTCTGCCCCCATCCTTTTCCCCAGCACTATACTGTACTTGGTCATCCAATCAACCTGTATGGTCTCAAAAGACTAGGTGAATCGGCACAAGGTCTTTGCGCCAGTTATGATCAGTTCTGTACTGGAAGTTCTTTGATAGCACCTTACCACTTTGGAACTACTTCAGTGCTTCACTAGTAATATAACTATGCAGCAGTTTAGCTAAGCTACTTACCAAATTATTAGTAACAGTTATAAATAAAAGGCACAAAGGACCATAATGTAAGAGATCTTACATACAATCATTTTTGACAAACCCCATGTTGAACACAGACAATTTTAAATGTCAGATTATTTAGGAAACTCTTTGTGCTTAATCCTGTTTTATCATAATATGTACAAATGAGTGTCTCTTTATGCTGAGGGTATACATATGTTTGTCTGTTGGCATATGTCATTACCCACTTGCTGACTGCCCCATAGCAGATTTACTGTAACAGGGCAGCCGTTCTGTGTAGAATCATGTATACAGTATCTCACAAAAGTGAGTACACCCCTCATATTTTTGTAAATATTTTATTATATCTTTTCATGTGACAACACTGAAGAAATGACACTTTGCTACAATGTAAAGTAGTGAGTGTACAGCTTGTATAACAATGTAAATTTGCTGTCCCCTCAAAATAACTCAACACACAGCCATTAAAGCGGGGGTTCACCCACACCGCCAAAAAAAAAAAAAATATTAAAAGCCAGCAGCTACAAATACTGCAGCTGCTGACTTTTAATACATGGCCACTTACCTGTCCCGGGGTCCAACGATGTCGGCAGGGGATGCCGAGAACCCGCTCGGTTCTCGGCAGCCTCCGCCGCCATCCTAGGTGAGGGAATCAGGAAGTGAAGCGTTGCGGCTTCACTTCCCGGTTCCCTACTGCGCATGCGCGAGTCGCGCTGCGCGTCCCAAGTGGTCCCCGCTCTCTCCTGGGAGCTGTGTGTTCCCAGCAGACAGCGCAGTGGGGACGGGAAGAGGCATAGACTCCCATGGGAGTCTATGCCGGAAGTGGGTGCAAATACCTGTCTTAGGCAGGTATCTGCACCCCCCTCCCCCCTGAAAGGTGCCAAATGTGACACCGGAGGGGGGGAGGGTTCCGAGAAGCAGAAGTTCCATTTTTGTGTGGAACTGTGCTTTAATGTCTAAACTGCTGGCAACAAAAGTAAGCACACCACTAAATCCATCAAATCCTTTAGTAAAACCAGCACACATAGTACACACCTAAACACTGGATAGGCACATATTTAACCCCTTGATCAACCTAAATGTTTAACCTTTTCCCAGCCAATGTTATTAGTACAGTGACAAAGCATATTGTTAGCACTGATCACTGTATTAGTGTCACTGGTTCCCACAAAGTATCAAAAGTGTCAGTGTCAAACTGTCCACCGCCATATCGCAGTCCCACTATAAGTCACTGGTCGCCGCCATTACTAGTAAAAAAAAAGAAAAAAAATTTCAGTATATATCCCATAGTTTGTAGACACTATAATGTTTGTGCAAACGCATTAATATCCCCTTATTGGGATTTGTTTTACTAAAAATGTGTAGCAGAATACATATTGGCCTAAATTTATGAAATAAATTAAATATTTTTTACATTTTTTATTGGATATGTTTTATAGCAGAAAGTAAAAAATACAGTTTTTTTTTTCTTTTTAAAATGATCATTCTTTTTTTTGCTTATAGCGCAAAAAATAAAATAAAAAAACAGTGGTGATCAAGTACCACCAAAAGAAAGCTCTATTTGTGGGGAAAAAAATTACAATTGTCAGTTACTAAATGGCCTGGTCATGAAGGGGGGTAAAACTTCTGGAGAGCTACCTTCCTATGGGTACCCAACAGGTTACAAAAAAATAAAACGTGGACTCTTTTATCCTTTGGTCTGGCACTTCTTCCATTGGTGCATGTTCTATGTTAATCTTACAACTCCAGGTGCTGCAATTCACCCTTGCACCCCCATGCATTGGGCAGCACTCGAGCATGGAGAACGAAAATAAGTGCATTGTAAAAAATACAGTTAGAGTTAGACTTTAATGATTTATTAAATAGTACAGAAAGAATGAGCACTACAGGCCCAGAGCTAACACCTTGAAAACTAGTTGGTAACTCCCGTATTTCTAAAGTATCTTTGACAGGTTCCCTTAAGTTTGCAAGAAAGTACATTCATTATTAAAATGTTTTAATTCACTGTCTTCTCTGAGAATGTGGCTGGATAGAGATTAAAAAGTTTGTCAGTAAAACACAATTTCCATGCTCTTCACAGCAGTGTTCCAGACAAGAGCCCTGAAAGAATTTGATGGACTATGTTCATTGACAATTTGCACACCTATTTCATAGTCATTTTCTTCTGACAAGAAAACAGCAGTCTAACTGGCGGATAAAATGCTGATGAAAAGAGTACAAGTAGAACCATTTGTTTCAGAAGCAGGTATTCAGAGAATTCTCAATGAAGGCTTTTCTTTTTTCTTTCTTTTTGCTACATCCTTTATTGAAAAATAAGATTTTTTTTTTTTTTTTTTGAAGAAAGACATTTCTATGTTCTATGAATTAATTTAGAAGTTTAGTTCAATTCAATTACTAAGCATAAAGGGGCCCGCTTTTCAAACATTCAGCAAGGATCGCACCATCCATTTCCCCTGGTTTGGATATGATGACAATGCACCACGGAGGTTTTGAGCAGCACATTTTCAGATTATCCCTTCTCAGTCAGCAGATATTGGTAAAAATTATTCTAGTCCATACAGCCACAATTTCAATGGCTAATTTCAGTTGAATGTAGCACTTTTCTCTCCAGATATAATAATTGCCACTGTACTGTATCAGAATTGTTCAAATTGTGCAACACCCTAGGAATAGGTACCCTAAGGCTGTAAATTACAGCCAATATGCTGGGATGTTAAAAAAAGTGGGTTTTACCAATGAGTGCAACTTGATTTGCATTATACTGTATAAACCCTTACATTGATCCACCTAATATTGAGTAGGTCCCCTTTTTGCTGCCAAAACAGCCCATTTTTGCTGCCCCCAGGGCTGCGGATAAGGCAGTACAGCTGCCCCGGCCCCATCAGTTCATACAGGGGGGCCTGGGCACCTGACGAGCAGAAGCGCCTGCTGTACTCATTTCTGAAACAAATCCTCCTGTGGCTCCCCCTGAAGCTCAGCGGCTTTTCCTCCTCTTTCTTCCACCGCCTTTCCCCTGCTGCAGGAAAAGACACAGGGGGATTGTTTCCAGTATCTGTGCTTCACCCACCCCCTCCACCACAACAATTACCCCCCTTCTGGGTCCTTCATCACCGGTCTTCCTTCCTCCCACAGCACTGCTGGCTCTCATTCTCTCCCTACCGCTGACTGCAGATTCTGCTGGAACACACAGGTGGATCTGTTGATGGTTCTGGAACTGATCTTTGTCATTGATTTAAGAGGCCTTATTCACATATGGTGAATGTTCCTCAAACTTTTCTTGAACCATTTTTGCAGCATGGCAGGGAGCTTTCTTCTGAAAGAGGCTACTACAATTAGGGAATATCATTTCCATGAAGGGTGTACTTGGTCAAAATCAATGTATGGGTAAGTGATATGTGTCAAGTAACATCTAAATGAATGGCTGAACCCAAGCAGAACACTGACCAAAGCATCACACTGCCTCTGCCAACTTGCCTTCTTATACTGCATCCTGGTACCATCTCTTCCCCAGGTAAGCAACATACATGCATCAAACCATCCATATTATGTGAAAGAAAATGTGATTCATCAGACCTGGCCACCTTCTTCCATTGCTCCGTGGTCCAGTTCTGGTGCTCACGTGCCCATTGTAGGCACTTTTGGCTGTGGACCTGGGTCAACATGGCTACACAGCCCCATACACAACAAACTGCCATGTCCATTTTTTCTGCTTTAAACACCTTCAGGGGAACACGTATACTTACTGTCTAATTTATCCCACCGACTGGCAGATGGTATTTTAACAAGATAATTATGTTATTGACTTAACCTGTCATAAAGTTGTGGCTGATTGATGCATATTATCTGTATTTGGGCTAGCGCAGAGATTATACCATGTAAATCCTGGTGTCTATGCACTTCTTGGCCGTGGTTAACAAATGCCTGACACAGATCAGCCACCGCCTCCTCTCTGCTTGTGGCTTCCTACAAAGTTGCAGACTGATCCGTATGGGAGAGAAGATTGGATAAATACTTCACACTGTTTGCAGAAGACAACATCATCTCAGCTTTGGCAATGTCCCAGGACCTGTGCTCAAGGACTGCTTCTTGGTTCAGCTTTTTTTGAAAAAGTATATCTTTGCTGTATATTGTAGGTGTAGGTATTAAAGTATAACTAAAGGAAAAAAATTTTTTTTTTAGTTTTGGATAGGGAGTGGAGAGGTATTATAACACCTGTCAGTTTTTTATAGCTGCTTGAAAGTATAAGAAAATTCCAAATTTTGGGTTGTCCTCAGAACAATAATAGAGGGGGGATCTTCCAATAAGAACACTAGAATTAGTGATCCTGATGACAACCAGGGATTCTCTCACTTTGGAGAGATTTTCTCTCTCTTCCTGTTTCTGCTATGGGTCCCATAGTGAAGGGAAATCTCCCCAATGGGACACAGATGGCAAAAAACAAAACAACAAAAGGGGTTATAAGCCTCCCGTGCTCTATCTAAAATGAAAAAAGAAAAAAGTTTTGCCTTTAATTCTATTTCGGATACTTTCATACTTGTCTTTGGTCATTTTTCACCCTTCTTTTTTTGCACATTTGGTAGATGCATTTTTGTTTTAGCAAATGGAAGTCTAGTTACTAGGAAGAGGAGACAATTTTCAGGTGCGAAATAGCACAAAAAAACATTGCATTGTGCATGTTTTTTCAGATGCTCCCGTTAAAGTCTATTGGGGCCAAAAATAAGTGGTCATGCTTCGAAGAGGCTCCTGTAATTTTTTTTTTCTGAGCATTGAGCAACAGCACAATAGAATAACATGAAAATCTGAGTGTTGAACCTTAAAGCGCTTCTGGAAACGCACTTCAAATCGCTCGGGTGTGAAAAGTCCATTTTAGCTGCATGACTGTACTAGAAATAAGAGCTCTCCTAGCTGGTAAAACCTCCCCTTGACTTATTTGCTTGCTGTTAAACCTGCCTTATTTTAGGTGTAGGTCCCTAGAGTGCATAATAGCTCAGTATTTAATAAATAGTTTGCTGTAATTTTGATGTTAATAGCCTACGATCTCAGTAATACTTAGTGGGTTGCCCATAAAGCAAACCCATAATATATATTTTTTTCCTCACTGTGTTAAACAAGACAAGTCCATTCATTATGAACTGAAAAGAAATGGTATTTTTATGCTGACAATGTAAATCTTTAAAAAACAATAAAAGCCGCATTTGTTCTCGATGATGTGCTACTTGCTTTCTATGAGCCTGTAAAAGTTCGACTATATAAAGTTAAAGTTAAAAATGTGCCATTTTTATTTACAGTATATTTAAACTGAATAACAACAACAATAAAATTTATAATGCCCGAGAACTTCTCGGTTGTAAAAGTGTCTGTAAAAGTATATGAGTCCCTCAAGACATAACTGTAGTGAACCACATCTGTATGGCACTCAGGAGGACTGTGTTTCCTAATTGTATCCTGGTTTGCTTCTAATAAACCATTTGTGCTTCGAAATATGCAGAAGATTGATTGACAGATAAAACCAAACATCAACCCGAGTATTTTTTTTCTTCCTAGTACCTCTATGCTTTGCAACAGAAAAATAACATTCAGATTACATTACTTCAATACCCTCGCAAGGCTATTTAGAAATATCTTGAGAACTTTAAAATGTATATTAGCATAATCAATTTAATTGGATGTGCTGGTACACTCATACAGACCCTTGTGTGTGTGTAGTTTATTTGTGTCTTTTATAAGATCCTTAGGCCATTATATTTTAGACGCAGATAGGCAGAGATAAAAAATGAATCTTATCGCTGCTTAGATTAGCTACAAAATAAAAAAATTAAAAAAACAGTGAATAAATCGCATGGATACCTGAAAATGAAAATGTGGTGTCAAAAGTCAAATGCTGGAATAAAGTCTTTGGATTGGTTACAACTGAGTAGCATAATACTAGATATGATATAATAACAATATAAAGCAGCAATTCTCAAGGTTAGGGTTAGGAAAAATATTTTTAGGTCTCTAGCAACCTGTGCTAAAAATTAAATCTACATTTCACAGTAAAATAGCATCATTAGTAAGCTGTTTTAAATATAGCATACCCTGTTTCCCTGAAAATAAGACCTAGCGTGATTGTCAGTGATGGCTGCAATATAAGCCCTACCCCCCCCCCCCAAATAAGCCCTAGTTAAAGGCTTGTAGGTCTTATTTTCAGGGTAGGGCTTATTTTCAGGGAAACAGGGTAGGGCTTATTTGGGGGGTAGGGCTTATATTGCAGCCATCACTGACAATCACGCTAGGTCTTATTTTCGGGGAAACGGGGTACTTAGAATATTTGACACCGAGCGCAGATTTTTGTACAAAACTTGCTCTGTGTGACAAAAATAATCATGAAATGAAACAAAATAATTATGGCCCAAAAAAATTAAAAACTGATTGTGAAATCTGAAGAGTCCCCTTATGCCACGTACACACGACCGGACTTTCCATCAGAATAGACTCCAACGGTCTTTCCAACGGAGTTCCGCTGAAATGGACTTGCCTACACATGATCACACCAAAGTCCGATCGTTTAGAACGCGATGACGTACGACGGGACTAGAAAGAGGAAGTTCAATAGCCAGTAGCCAATAGCTGCGCTATATATTAAACTTCCTTGCATGAATCTTTGTGAGTCATGCCAATATACATATATATAAATAGTATTCACTATCACCCGTGATCAGTGCACAATAAAAAAGTGAAAAAATATATCAAAACATTCCATAAAAACTTATATTTAAATGTATAAGTCCATCACAAAAAATTTATGTTTCAAAAAGGCAATAAGTCCACTGATGTAGACACTCTTCCAGGGGATGGATTAAAGATTTTTCATAGATAGTGACATGCAGTTCCAACACTGGACATGATGAGTGTGAGGGTATGTAGAAAAAATGTGCCTCCACCACAGATAACACTGCCGCTTACCAGCTCCCTAGGTCTCCTTTCACAGAGACCTAACGTGCCTTAGGCTTTTACCCAGCCTCGGGTGTTGTGGTTGCTGTCAGCGCCAGAGAAATCTCCCCCACTGACAGACGTGCGCACCTCACACCCACTTCCGCAGCGAATACACCATCATTACTCTTACGAGTCCAGTGCAAAAGTGACCCTTTACATGATATGTCAATGGAAAATTGCCCCCTTACATTGGTGGTCATTGTAGGTGGGAGATCAATTTGTCATTGTTCATTGCTCAAGGAACTCCTCTGGAGGAACCTTAGGGTTCCACGGAACCCAGGTTGAGAAAGCCTAATACAGAGGAATGAAGACACAAAAAATGTCTGATGGGATTTTATTACCTGTAGATTCATCACAATCTCCTGTTTCTGATCAAATTCTTAATCGAATGTTAAAGCGGGGGTCCACCTATCTATCTTTTTTTTTTTTGGAGTTCATTCACAAACTTTTCTTCTCATGATTATCTACTCACATGTTCTGTGTAATAAGTCTGCCTGTGTCTGATTTCGTTGTAAAGAATAACTTATAAAATTCACTGAAGGCGGTTTCCATCTTCATTGTGGGCATTTGAAGCCCACAAGTATGTATTTCCTGGATGCAGTGAATGCTGTGCTCCCAGCATTCACCGAGATGTTGTGATGATGCTGTTGCACAATGTATGCCGGGAAGCCTGAGACTAGCTCCCAGGGGACCGTGGGAGGTTTGGGAGAGGCTAGAAACACACCTACTCCCATGGGAGGAAAACCAGGAAGTGCTAAGAAGATTAGAAAAAAAAGGCAATTACGGCGATTTAATTTTTTTTACACAGCATGTCAGCATCTAGGCAAGGAAGAGAATGCATAGAGATAATGTTCAAAATTTGGGTGGAACCCCGTTTTAAAGCGTTTGTTAACCCAAAAAAATAAAATAAAGATCCTGTTCCCTTAAACATGTTATACAGCACAGTGCTTGTGTTGTGCTATTTGGATCCCTGTATCACCTGAAATACCTGGCTGATTCTGCCTGGCTATACCCTTCCCTCTGCAAACTGACCACAATAATCATGGCTGCTGAGCCCTGAAACAGTGGTCCGTTTGTGTGATTCCGTCAGCTGCAGCCTGCTATCTGTCTCTTGTGTCCCTCTCCCCCCTCCTTCCCCATCTTCCCATCCCCTCTCTGCCTGTCTCTGCTCGTACCAGTAACCCCACCCCCCCCCCACCCCTGCTCCTTCTGCTCTCATATCAGCTATTAAATGCTCCCATCCTATCTGCACCATTCAAATAATCGTCCCTGTGCCTCTGTTCTGTAAAAAAACTGCCCAATTGTACTTATATGAGCGTGGCTCCCGGTACTCAGCTGATTGTCTGCGCTGTCTCTCTCCTCTGTCCCCCTCCTCCCCATCTGATGTTAGCAGGAGGGCTCGGCCCTCGCCCCCACCCACTGCAGCTGTGAGCTGAGAGAGAAGAGAGGAGAGGAATCAGCTGAGTGATAGGAGTCACGCTCATATAGGTACAATCAGGCAGTTTTTTTTTACAGAACACAGGCACAGGAAAAAATATTATAATGGTGCAGAGAGGATGGGAGCATTTAATATAAGTGGCTTAACAACCCCCTTAACTAGATCTAAAGTCACAGCCTACACTTTCATTTTTATAACATCAGTATTGTAATAACAATACAAACAAAGATATATCTGACAAGCCAATATTAGCTTACTTGAAAAATCTCCTTTAACCACTATGGACCGCCCGCCGTCGTTATACGTCGGCTGTTTGAAGAGGGTTATCATTGTTATGGCAGCAGCTAGCTGCCATAACCCCCGTATCCTCTTCTTCAACGGGCGGTCTGGGCGGCCACTTTTATCTGAAAGAGGGCGGTCCGCTTTCAGATAAAAGTGGCCGCGAGATCACTTTTATTTGGTGGTGGGAGAGGGCCCCCCTCCGGTGCCCTCCGCCGCTTACCGGAACCGCCGGCAGCAGGAGAGGCGTTTGCGTTTGCTCCCATCTGTGGTATGGAGCTGAGGGAGGGGAAACTGGCCCCCACCCCTCTCCCTACCATTTTTCAAATGACATTTTTTTTGTTTATTGCATTTTAGTGTGAATATGAGATCTGAGGTCTTTTTTACACCAGATCTAATATTTAAGAGGTCCTTACAAGGGATGTTTACATTGATAGTGACACTTTTTTTTTTTTTTAACGAACATTGTAAAAATAAAAAATAAAAGGTAAAATAAATAAGAAAAAAATATATAATTTTAAACGCGCCCCGTCCCACTGAGCTTGCATGCAGAAGCGATCTTAAAGGTGGTCTTAAAGTGGTTAATGTTGTGAGTGCTGCTTTCCACAACTTCCTATATTCACTGCATGCTTTACAGCTTCTCCTCTTCTGTTAATTTTAATTTTCTGAGGACTACATATCCTATAGTACCTTGCTGTCTGCAAGCAGTGTTTTCTGTACTGACTCTGCCTCCTGATTCTCCTCTCAGCACCTCTTTAGTTCCGAAGGCAAGCTCTGTGAATTCTGCGACACAGCAATGCCTACTCACAGGGCATAGTGAATACGTGTCTCAGAATTCAAGGAATTGTGTGGGGACCTTCATAAAGTAAGTTTACAGACTTCAAGGTCCCTCAGATTATTAGGATTAGGCTAGAAATAACTTAAAAACAATGTAGAAATTAATATATGATTTTAAATGTTGACTATAGATACGCTTTAACACACAGTATATTATAATTGCCTACAAAAATGCATGTGATATAAAATGATAGATATTTGGGAGCCGGAAAACATTTAAGCATACGCAGCACATGTCGCCTAATCTTCTGAAGAATGTTCAGTGTGTACATTTTGGAGATGAGTTTTCCAGTCCCTTAGTGTATTAAACATATTGTTCAACTCATAGTGGTGCATGGGGAGTTTGAACACTTATCACTACTGCTATATCTACTCCGTACTTGACTGTTTCCTGCTTCTTTCTGACTCTTTTATGTATGAGCCTCTGCCATGCTGCTAGTGTATATCACATCTGAGAGTCAACACTAGCTCCCAGTGAAGATAGCCTCCGGTTACACTGAACTTTCTGAAACATAACTGCTTTTGAGTTCTGATCTTTACTTGGCAGGATAAATGCCAAAGGATTGCTGGAGTACAGGGCTATCCTATTGTACTGCTGTGTTTGCTAAAATTACTGGAACTTTACAAATGATTTCATTATCAACTTATCAAATGCTTAAGGCAGAAACTGGTAAATCACTACAATTTATATTATTATTTTAATGGTTAGGATTTGAAATCAATGATATGGGTTTTTAAAAAAAAAATAAAATCAATTTTATGTACAAGAAAATACTTTGTTATGGTGGCTCCATGCCTCAAATTTATACATAATACACTTGAAGGTAACTTAATATATTACACTTAAAGGTAACTTAAAGGGTATCTTAAAGGGTAACTCCACTTTCATGGGGGAATAGCAAATAAAGAAAAAATAAAAATAATATAGCACATATAATTGCGACACTAATCATATTGTGATTGAATGTTATGAAAAATTACCTTTCCTTTTCAATCTGCAGCCACTGTAATTTTCTGAGAATGCATTGCAATATGGCTACCTGGAGTTGTTCTGTATACAGAGTGTGTACTGACCACTCCCCAGAAACATCATTTCCTGCTTGTGTGATTGGCTCACCGATTTTCCCTGAAGTCTACCTAAGATACAAGTCAGATTTCAGGCATCCCTTGCAACAAAAATGTAATTTTTTGAGAGATACTTTCAATAGGAGCACATCTAAAGGGACGCAGGCCCAGCAGATTTCCTCATTAGTGCACTGTAGCTGCACACCTGACAGTTAATTATGAAAGCACTCCCATTAGATCCACTCAGTACAGAGGCACAGAGGAACACAGAGGGATCTCTTCAGAATAACAAAAGGTAGGAATTTGCAACAAAGGTTGTTATAATCCTTGCAATGTACATAGATCACCCAGAGGGGGGTGTTTTTTTCTCAACAAAAGTGGAGTTACGCTTTAAAGATTAAACTCTAAAGATGATACTTAAAAAAAAAAAGAATACAGAATTGAGAATGTATGAATTTATTTTTGTTGTATGCACCAATACCTTCTCACCAAATGTTTGTTCAGGAGGCAAGGTACAGTAAAAAAAAAGTTTTATAAGCTCTGTATAAGCTGCATTGTTGGTCAGTGATGGAGTAAGCAAAGTAGGGTAGGCAAAAATCAGTTATATTTAGCTATGAATATGAATTTTAAATCAATTTCCTTCTTTTTGATTTTATCGAGATTCCCTTTTCATAACCAATTAAAGTGTATCTTTAGCCAAGACTTTTTTTTTTTTTTTCATTTTGGATGGATTAGAACTCCAGTATTAATGACATCAGAGGCTTCACTAGAATGGGTCACGGTTGGGGGCAGTACTGCCCACCAAATGTGAAAGAGGGGATAACTTTTGCTGCAATGTGAAGCAAAGCATCATGGTCACAGCATGTGTACAACCCTGTCTGGTTGCTTTTGCAACTTAAGGCTCCAGTCACACCTCTGCAGATGCGACAATACATGTACGTTTTTGTGCGACTTTGCACATTGCATTTAGGGCAGCCCATTAATTTCAGTGAGCTTCCCTACATGCAGAAAAATCACACAAAGGAGTGCATGCCCCTTTCTTTAAATCATGCCACCCCAAATGCCATCCTATTTTATTATGTGATTTGGAGTGTGCAAAAACATTCTACATTAGCAAGGTGCACTGGGATGCCATTAAGAATTATTGACACCGCCACATACCTGTGTAGCAAGGTCCCGGGCCTCCTTTAGTCAAATGGAAACCTCCAGAGCCAGGGACAGCTGACATCCTTCTGTATAGAGTGGGTTGAAAGGCATAGTGGGTGTAATGTAAGGTAGATTCATGGGCAACAGACACTTCTTGAATGCAAAGAGATTTATTTTCTCTTTAACAGAATGGTGGGAGAGTGGGTTTAAGGCCAGGACACCCTTTGGTAGTTGCAATGTCAATTGGCAGACTCCAAGACTTCTACAGGTAGACAGCCATGCAGGGAAAGGCATCTAGCAAGACACCACATCTGAATGTGTAGGAGCGCTGTCTTCTATGGCAACTGTTTTAGAACAGTTCTTAACACAAATTGTAACAAACTTTACTTTTACACAATCACTTCTTGTAGATTCTCAGCCCACTGAGTGCTCAGTCTCTCTCACTAGACTTGCTGATTCACTGTCACTGAATCCTTTGAGCTCTTATAATTTTTTTACTTTAGTATCTTCCTCAAGCATCACCCCCGCTTCCCTGATGGGTCCCTGGCTTGGCACTCCAGATATTCCTCAAGCGTTACCCCACTGGCTTGGCACCTGCTAAAGTTTCCTGATTCTTCACCGTCCCCGGTTGGTGAGAATACTGCTCCGGTACTTGCTTCAGCTACTCACTGTGGTCCCTGGTAACAAGGTGGTTGGTTCCTTAGTGGCGACAGCTTCCCCTCCACCTCCGACCGTGACACGTTCTCTGGCTGGCAGAACCATCACTTCTGGTTGCAAGCCTCAATCCCAACCCTACGCTGCTCTTTTGCTTCTGGACAGGCCCTCAGACAGCCTAGTAGCCAGATGTACCCGGGATAGGGCCAAACTCTGACCTAGCAGCCTGGGCAGCACAACACACGTACAACCAGACATCCATCCAGGTGGCACAGAACAGTGATCACCTGATCTCATCCAAATATATAGGTTTTCCCAGCAGGCCAAGGGATTTAAGAAAACCCCTGCCCATTGGCCGAGATACCCCATATACTCCTAATCTGTCCTTGCATCTCCCTTATCTTATCTAATGTCACCAGGTACCCGGCCACCTAGCGGCAGAAGAGAGATGTACACAGATAAATGTACACCTAGCCTAAGCGAGCTCAGCCATCTATTTTTACCACCCGAAGACCACAAGTGTTAAACATGCCTAACTCTGTCCTTCCTGTGATGGTGTTACTCTAGATTTATACCTCTGCGTTTTGTGCAGGTATGTTTGTGTGGGCTGTACCTGCGGGAAAAGCAGAGAAAAAGTCCTCAACTCTTTTTCCAAAACGCATCCACAGGGCAACCACACTGAACCTCATGGTGCTGCGGCACCATTTGGTTACCAACACATGAAAACATGCTTTATTTTCTGATGCATAGGGGTGCTATTAATAATTAATGGCACCCCTGTGCATCTGCTAAAGGGCAGCATGTTTTTTTTCTGCCCGAACCGGTGCATTTGTGTGAACCTAGCCTTACAGAGTACCATTGTTTGCAGGAAAGATGTGACCCAAAGGACTGTGCAGAGAATGCTATAGAAAAACAGAACTCAGTAAGTAAAACACACATCTCTGGCAGCAGCGTTAACCCATAGCCTATTCTGCCTTCACAGCTGGTTTAAATAAGGCCAGATAAGGTAATCTCATCTTTAAAAAGATATACAAATTCCGTTAATGCCAATTACATTTTTCCACTGACGGTTTTCTGCATGTGATACACATGTGATAGAAATAAATAGCAGAGTTCAGATTTGTACTAGCAAAAATCTTACTTATGAGATTTGGAGGAAAAGACAAGCAGCTTTCCTCCTGTCAGTTCTGTTGTTTACTCGCTCTGCTAAAAATAAATATTCGCCTCTTCGTCTCCAACCTCCACATAGGTCTCTTTTTCCTACTGTTCTTCCCCGGCCCTCTACTGAGACCGAGAAGAAATGCCAAACCAATTCAAATTTATTCAACTTTAACTATGTTCACACACATTAATTATGTATTATACACAAAGAAGTATTTTACAATGTGAAATGCTCTGTATCTGTGTCAAGAAGCCAAGTGTGGTTGGCTGCACCAGGCTGATCAACCTGGTGTGCCCAATTTGTGTCTGCAGTATCGACATCCAAAACACACTCCGAAAAGATGCTGAAATGGATAGCAGAACCATCCAAAGACCAATACAAAACAGGCACATTAATCAGCAGAGCTAGAACACTCACCTCTTGTCCTGGTTAGACATATAATCCAGCAAAGGAACTGTCTACTGTCTAGGTTACGACTCAATACCCCTTTTCACTATCACCTTGTAACATATCTGTTGTGCAGTATTTACTTTCCAGTACTGTTTTAGGCCTAGCTTACGCATTTAGTTTACACGTGTTGAAGGAAACAGGGAAAAAAAAGGCTGTTGAGTCATGTTTTCACCTCCACTGACCAACCTCTCTTAAGCTCCAAAGGCAGCCGTATGGAGGTATTCACATGACCACAGCCATAAGGCTTTGCATTGTGGCAAAAATGATCCCCCTGTTGTGTTGGGTGGGCAGTACTGTCACCGAACATGTCTTATTCAAGTTAATGGGGCTACGCAGCAACTGCAAGCCTAGCATTTGGCTCACTTTTGCAGTGCAGTCCCTTTTACTTGAATAGGTGTGTTCAGCGGGGGTACTGTCCACCTGCCAATTTGGCTGTAAAAAAAAAAAAAAGGCACTTGCCACTGAGAGGGGTCATGGTATTCTAAAACAGGCCTCTGCTGTTGCTGAGGGGAGCCCTCCATCACTGGTCTGGATACCAGAAGGTTTACTGTGCACAGGCAATGTCCCTGAGCTGACCTTAATCAAACAGGAACCTTTCCCTACACTATTCACTCTCCCTAATGCCTGGTACACACTACTAGGTTTTTTTTTTCAACCCCAGTGGGTTGAACGAAAAAAACTGTCAGCTCTGGTCAGAGCCATTGTACTAACGATCTTATTGTGTTCTGATAGGGGGACACCCCCCCACCAGAACACTCTGGTCAACACTCTCAGCCATTGACCGAGAGCGCTGATCAGGAGACAATTGGCTCCTGGCTTTGCAGCATGCTCATCCAACATAAGCCGGCCAAATGGCCAGCTTCTGTTGGACAGGGTGTCATACAGGGTGTCATACAGGGTGTCATACACACGGGGCGAATGTCGGCCGTTTTTTATTGAACCGGCCAATGTCGCTCGACATCAGCCTGTGTGTACAGGGCTTAACAAGCATAGTCTCTGTTCCCCACCTACCACTCGCTTCATGCATGTTCAAATGACACAGGAACCCAAATTTATAAAGTCCCACACCACACACAGGCATATACGATATCTATCTATCTATCTATCTATCTATCTATCTATCTATCTATCTATCTATCTATCTATCTATCTATCTATCAAGAATCAGAAATGATACTCATTCATTTAGAAATAAAAATGAAATATAGATAAAAATGTAATCATGAATGCAAAAAGTTTACCTACATTTAAAATAGTATCAGTCTTCTGGCAGAGGGCATGCTAGCCTTAGGAGCCAATCAAATGTGCTGCATACACATGTGCTGGCAAATAAAATGTTGACAGGAGGAGAGAGAGCAGAAAGATGAGTACATCAATGTGCTGTTCCCCCACAAATTCCCTAGCAGGTAAAATAGCTTCCATATTTGTATTTACATTTGTATATTATTTTTGTATTTATCTGTGTAGCTTTGTTCTTTTTTTTGGGGGGGGTTCTTGCTAGGGTTGCCACCTTACAGGATTCACCCAGACAGTCCGGGTTCTGAATCATCTGCCCGGTTTTCAGACTCTCTGAAACCCGGACAGACCATTCAGGCAGGGGGAGCTCCATTAACATATTTGTCACTGTGGAGACAGCAGCAGTGTCACTGCTTCTCCATAAATAAACTGCGCTGGTGTGTTTGTTAGAATCTAAAGCTCATTCCTGTCTACCCTCTCCAGGCTCCTGCAAGGCCTCTCTTATCAGTGACTTAACTCTCTCCCCCCCTCAGGTTACTAGTGCGGTGTGCTTAGAGAACCCAGGAGGCAGAGCTGAGGAGGAGATCATGTCGGGAGGAGTAGATCGTGTCGGGCTGGCGCTGCTCACACTACATGCAGGGAAGAGGTGAGCTGAGAGTTTTTGTCTGAGTCTCCTAGGGTGGAAAGCTGACAGGATTTGATTTGCAGGAGTTGCTCTGAAGGGTTAAGGTGACAGGAGGATCGTCTAAAGTGTGTCATATCTTCCAAGCCTCACACCTCTGTCTATACAATCATCCCACATCCTCAGTCCAGATAAGGTGCAGTCATTTATGACCATTCATTATCCCTGTGTGTATGTGGAGAGTGTAAACTTCTGATTGTACAGAGCTTGGATAACACAGGGATATATGAATGGTCATACATTACCTTCACATCATCTGTACATACAGAGTGCTAGGAGCTGGCAGTTTTCATTGTTGTACTGTTGTAAATATTAGTGGATGAGTACAATAGCTTTTGTTTTTATATACATCACTATTTTTCAACCCCCAACTCCCCCCAGGTGCATCACCCCCCAGACCACTTCATACATCCAGCTTGCATCATCCCCTCCGCACTCCTCTCCTATACATACTACCCCCACCATCCCCTCCGCACTCCTCTCCTATACATACTACCCCCACCATCCCCTCCGCACTCCTCTCCTGTACATACTACCCTCACCATCCCCTCCGCACTCCTCTCCTGTACATAAAACCCCCACCATCCCCTTCCGCACTCCTCTCCTGTACATACTACCCTCACCATCCCCTCCGCACTCCTCTCCTATACATCCTGCCCCCACCATCTCCTCCGCACTCCTCTCCTATACATACTACCCTCACCATCTCCTCCACACTCCTTTCCTATACATACTACCCCCACCATCCCCCCCACACTCCTCTCCTATACATACTACCCCGACCATGTCCTCTGCACTCCTCTCCTATACATACTACCCCCACCATCCCCTCCGCACTCCTTTCTTATACATACTACCCCCAATATCCTCTCTGCACTCTCTCCTGTACATACTACCCCACCATCCTCTCCGCACTCCTCTCCTATACATACTACCCCCACCATCCCCTCCGGACACCTCTCCTGTACATACTACCCCCACCATCCCCCTGCACTCCTTTCCTGTACATACTACCCCCACCATCCCCTCCGCACTCCTCTCCTATACATACTACCCCCACCATCCCCTCCGCACTCCTCTCCTATACATACTTCCCCCACCATCCCCCCTGCACTCCTCTCCTGTAAATACTACCCCCACCATCCCCTCCGCACTCCTCTCCTATACATACTACCCCCACCATCCTCTCCGCACTCCTCTCCTATACATACTACCCCCACCATCCCCTCCGGACACCTCTCCTGTACATACTACCCCCACCATCCCCCTGCACTCCTTTCCTGTACATACTACCCCCACCATCCCCTCCGCACTCCTCTCCTATACATACTACCCCCACCATCCCCTCCGCACTCCTCTCCTATACATACTTCCCCCACCATCCCCCCTGCACTCCTCTCCTGTAAATACTACCCCCACCATCCCCTCCGCACTCCTCTCCTATACATACTACCCCCACCATCCTCTCCGCACTCCTCTCCTGTACATACTACCCCCACCATCCCCTCCGCACTCCTCTCCTGTACATACTACCCCCACCATCCCCTCCGCACTCCTCTCCTGTACATATTACCCCCACCATCCACTCAGCACTCCTCTCCTATACATACTACCCCCACCATCCCCTCCGCACTCCTCTCCTATACATACTACCCTCACCATCCCCTCCGCACTCCTCTCCTATACATAAAACCCCCACCATCCCTTCCGCACTCCTCTCCTGTACATACTACCCCCACCATCCCTTCCGCACTCCTCTCCTGTACATACTACCCCCACCATCCCCTCCGCACTCCTCTCCTGTACATACTACCCCCACCATCCCCTCTGCACTCCTCTCCTATACATACTACCCCCACCATCCCCTCTGCACTCCTCTCCTACACATACTACCCCCACCATCCCCTCCGCACTCCTTTCCTATACATACTACCCCCACCATCCCCTCCGCACTCCTCTCCTGTACATATTACCCCCACCATCCCCTCCGCACTCCTCTCCTATACATACTACCCTCACCATCCCCTCCGCACTCCTCTCCTATACATAAAACCCCCACCATCCCTTCCGCACTCCTCTCCTGTACATACTACCCCCACCATCCCCTCCGCACTCCTCTCCTGTACATACTACACCCACCATCCCCTCTGCACTCCTCTCCTATACATACTACCCCCACCATACCCTCCACACTCCTCTCCTATACATACTACCCCCACCATCTCCTCCGCACTCCTCTCCTATACATACTACCCTCACCATCCCCTCCGCACTCATCTCCTGTTCATACTACCCCCACCATCCCCTCCGCACTCCTCTCCTTTACATACTACCCCCACCATCCCCTCCAGACTCCTCTCCTGTACATACTACCCTCACCAACCCCTCTGCACTCCTCTCCTGTACATACTACCTCCACCATCCCTGCCACACTCCTCTCCTATACATACTACCCCACCATCCCCTCTGCACTCCTCTCCTGTACATACTACCCCCCCCCATCCCCTCCACACTCCTCTCCTATACATACTACCCCCACCATCCCCCCTGAACTCCTCTCCTATACATACTACCCCCACCATCCCCTCCACACTCCTCTCCTGTACATACTACCCCCACCATCCCCTCCGCACTTCTCTCCTGTACATACTACCCCCACAATCCACTCCGCACTCCTCTCCTATAGATACTACTCCCACCATCCACTCTGCACTCCTCTCCTATAGATACTACTCCCACCATCCCCTCCACACTGTTCTCCTGTACATACTACCCCCACCATCCCCTCCGCACTCCTCTCCTATACATACTACCCTCACCATCCCCTCCTATACATAAAACCCCCACCATTCCTTCCGCACTCCTCTCCTGTACATACTACCCCCACCATCCCCTCCGCACTCCACTCCTGTACATACTACCCCCACCATCCCCTCTGCACTCCTCTCCTACACATACTACCCCCTCCATCCCCTCCGCACTCCTTTCCTATACATACTACCCCCACCATCTCCTCCGCACTCCTCTCCTATGCATACTACCCCCACCATCTCCTCCACACTCCTTTCCTATACATACTACCCCCACCATCCCCTCTGCACTCCTCTCTTGTACATACTACCCCCACCATCCCCTCCGCACTTCTCTCCTGTACATACTACCCCCACCATCCACTCCGCACTCCTCTCCTATAGATACTACTCCCACCATCCACTCTGCACTCCTCTCCTATAGATACTACTCCCACCATCCCCTCCACACTGTTCTCCTGTACATACTACCCCCACCATCCCCTTCGCACTCCTCTCCTGTACATACTACCCCCTCCATTAACTCCGCACTCCTCTCCTATACATACTACCCCCACCATCCCCTCCACACTGTTCTCCTGTACATACTACCCCCACTATCCCCTCCGCACACCTCTCCTATACATATTACCCCCACCATCCCCTCCGCACTCCTCTCCTATACATACTATCCCATCCGCACTCCTCTCTTATACATACTACCCCCACCATCCCCTCCACACTCCTCTCTTGTACATACTACCCCCATCATCCCCTCTGCACTCCTCTCCTGTACATACTACCCCCACCATCCCCTCTGCAATCCTCTCCTATACATACTACCCCCAACATCCCCTCTGCACTCCTCTCCTGTAAATACTAACCCCATAATACCCTCCACACTCCTCTCTTGTACATACTGCACCCATCATACCCACCACACTCCTTCTGCCACTCTGCATGTTGCAGAGCTCGGTGCATCTAAGCTTCGGCCTGCCACATTATTGTTGGCTCCCATGAGACAGCCATCTTTAAACCTGGGGGACCCATGATCTCCAATTGCCCAGAGGCCCCATGAGTTATCAGTCCACCCCTGGCCCAGACTGTGGCTACCCAGCAGGGTTGCTCACTGCAATTGTAAGCCAAGAGTGTCAACTTTGTTGACTCTGATGTAAAGGGGTACTCTTGTTAAGTCCATATGATTAGAAATGTTATTTAATCACAAAATATATGTATAGTGTATACTACATAAAAATTGCCTTGCATTGTACAGAGGTAGTGAATTTTACTGTACTACTGTAAAAAAAATTGCGGTGCGCTGCTAATGTGTTCAGGTTTGGCTTGAAGAAAAGGTGGCAAACCTAGTTATTGCACATATCATATTAAATAATATATATCTTGCTAATAAAATAAGAGAACAGTATAAGGCTATGAAAGGTGAACTAAATCCCCAGATCTGTTTGTTGGCACAGTTTGCAGCCTTGGAGCTAACCTAGCTAGCTTTGCCCCAAGCGGCCTCCTCCACACACACACACATATACACGGCAGGTTGCCATGATCTCTGCATATGTGTGCAAATACTAAGCCAACAGTAGAATAAAATGAAGCTTGAATGCTGTACATCAAAATGACGATGAAGAAGTCATATTAAGCTACAGCTGAATAGAAGTACAATAAAATATTTTCCATGTTATTGCCACATAGCTTCGTATAATTTTACGCTGAGGTAAAACAAAACTACATTTGTCTATGAAAATATCTCATTAAGAAAATGGCGATGTAATATTTGCAATTTTGCGCAAGACCAGGCTAAAACACTGGCATCGTTTTTTGATTGCTTCTCATTTAGCAGCCTTGGAAAGTGCAATCTATTTGGAATTCACTTTTTCTATTAGGCTATGCAGCTAAAGTGTATTGCCTTCGGTTAGTTCATAAAACAGGACCGAGCAGAAAACATGACTGCTTTTTTTTTTTTTCTTTTCGCTGCTGCTCTTTCTATTAATTCACCGCCACAAATCAAGAGGGAAAAATGATCAGTTGGTCTTGGCGTGATTGCAGTAAGATTTTCAATATTCCGATCATAAAATGTTTACATCTGTACAAAAATATTATATTGAAAATAAAATCAGATTCTGATTTTTATTGCAGAGTTTATGCGCGCTATAGCAGCAGAGAGAAAAATATTGCTGTCCTTTTCCCCCTCTCTAGGATGGCTCACAAGAGGAATAAATGCCAGTCTCTCCTTCAAGACTAAATTCTTACAGAAGAGGCAGAGACAAATTCAATATGAATAAGTAGAAGCTGTATAAAGGAACAGTCTGGAATCCTGGAATGTCATATGTTTTATTATGAGCACACTAAGCAAAGAATGGTGTCAAGGACTAGAATACAGGACATACTGTACCTTATATAAAGTTGCCTAAAGCAGCAAAATATGGCTACCTTTCATTTATAACATTGAGCACACATAAACATATCAATTGGAACTACTGCCATTAAAGTAGAACTATAGGCAAGGGAGGGTTATAACCCATGTCAGTTTTTTTTTCACCATGTGTCCTATTGCGGAGATTTCCCTTCACTTCCTGTCCCATAGCCAAACAAGAAGTAAGAGGAAATCCCTGCAAATAAACTAATTGCCGACCAGCCATCACAGTTATATTGTGACAGGTTGGCTCAGCTGCGAATTGCCGCCATTGTACATGGTGATCTGTGGGTGCACACGCATGCCCATTCGCTAGCGGGGTAGCCAAACAGCGGGTTCAGCTGTTGTCCGCCGGCCAGCCGCGATCGCTCCACAGCGAGCCAGATCGGGGATCTGCCAGTGTAAACAAAGCGGCTCCCCATTCTGTCAGGGGAGTAGAGTGAGATTGCCTGTTCCTTGGGAATAGGAACAGCGATCTCTCTCTACTCCCTGTCAGTCCACTCCCCCCACAGCAACTCCCTAGGGAACACTTAACCCCTTGATCACCCCTGGTGTTAATTCCATCCCTGTCAGTGTCATTTATACAGTGATCAGTGCATTTTTATAGTATCGCATAAAATGTAACTGCGCTGATCCTAAAGTACCTATACAATTTTACCACTAAAACAGTGTCTACAAAATGTGCACAAATAGATGCAATCATCAAAACTATATGACTTAATAATGCAAAGTTTCAATATATCAATATATAGTGCAATTTATCAAGTGCAAAATATCAAATTTTTATTTTTTTTTATATATTAGTGCATTTTTATAGCACTGATCACTGTATAAATGTCATTGGTCCCAAAAAAGTCAAAAGGTCCCAAAAGTGTCCGATCTGTCCGCCGCAATGTTGCAGTCCCGATAAAAATCGCAGATCACCGCCAATAGTAAAAAATAAAAACTATCCCCTATTTTGTAATTGGGATTTTTTTTACCAAAAATATGGAGAAGAATGCATATTGGCCTAAATTGAGAAAGAAATTTGATTTTTTTTTCTTTTTTTGGGGGGATATTTATTATAGCAAGAAGTAAAAAGTATGTTTTCAAAATTGTCTTTCTTTTTTTGTTTATAGTGCAAAATATAAAAACTGCAGATGTGATCAAATACCACCAAAAGAAAGCTCTATTTGTGGGAAAAAGAGGACATCAATTTTGTTTGGGTACAGTGTCGCACAACCACGCAATTGTCAGTTAAAGTGACATAGTGCCGTATCGCAAAAAATGGCTGGGTCAGGAACTGGGTAAATCCTTCCGGGGCTGAAGTGGTTAAGGGAATTCCTTGGGGACCCCAATGCCACCAGAACTGGCGTCCCTATTGGAAGATTTCCCCTCTATTACTTTTCTGGGAACAACCCAAAATTTGGGGTTTTCTTTTACTTTCACTTTCAATAATAATGATAAAGAAGACAAATAGAGAGGGTGAAGCTCCTTAATGGGGGCACAGACAGCAATAAAGCCTGACAGGTGTTCAAATCCCTCTGCACTCTATTCAAAACCAAAAAAAAAGTGGTGTCTTTATATATACTTTAACTCAAAAATGAATTTCAATAAAAGATACTTTATTCCAACATGCATTGTTAGTTAAAATACAGAAAAAAATACAAAGGGTAAAGTGTTAGTAGCCACCAACACATCTTTTAAGCAGTGCCATTTGACAACATGTTGTTTCTGTGTGAGCCAGCTGGATGCAGAGGCATGTGCAGGCACCATTATTGAAATGCACGACTCAGGGGTTCAAGGGCCAACAGTTTATATTTTCCATCAGAAATTCTAGCTGTTTGCCCCAGTAAATTCTACCTGTATTCATATGTAGCCCCCTTTTCCTAAACAGGGGCTGCTATGTTGATTTTGTTTATGGTTGGTATGTAGCTCAGACTGATTGCATATTTTTTTCACCTTGTTTTTCCCTAAGCTTAAGTTGGCTTGTGATTTTTCACTGTCGCCAGAAGATGTCACTGGTATCACTGGTCATAGTATGAGATTTCACAAACAAAGCTAAGTTCTACATATTTATATTATCTTCAGCCAATCCGGTAGGTGGTTTAGGCCACTGGTGTATAGTCTGGTTTGGGGCCTAACATGTGCTCAAAAGGTCCTCAAGCTATCCTTCTTGGTCTGGAGGGAGTTGTGCCAAGGAGTGGACCCAGGGGATGACCCTAGCTGGAGAGAGCTAGGAAGAAGGCTATTCTGTCACAGTAGGGCCTGGTGACTCACTTAGAGGACACACTGAAATTTGGGAACATGCTTACAGTGTTGCCTGGTCAGCTTAAAGGTTCTAACACTGTGAAGCTGGACATTGATCTGGATCTGAAGAGTCTTTAAGTGATTTGCTGTCGTATCTGAGACCCCTAAGCCTCACCTCCTTAACAATTCTTCTGCAATAAAACTGTAAAAAGACAAAAGTGACTGGTGTCCATTATACTTTTATGGACTCTGGGGTGAAATGCTAGCCTGCCCCTGGTCTTTGGAGATGCTATCTTGCCTTTTGGGTGTCAGAGGGGTGCTACGTATATGATTTTTTTATATGATTTTTGTTGGTTGATCAGGCACCTGTTTTTAGTCCTTCTCAGAATTGGGTATGCCACCCTGTTTCCTCCCCTTTGGGCCACCACTATCCCCCCTCCTTTGGGCCCTGGTTGATCAGGCACCTGTTTTTAGTCCTTCCCATGTCCCATTTGTTTACTCATTTTTTTCCACTTTTAAAAGAACTGGGTATGCCACCCTGTTTCCTCCCCTTTGGGCCACCACTATCCCCCCTCCTTTGGGCCCTGGAGCTAGCTGTCTTTGCGTGGTAGCCAGTGATGCCTCAAGGGACTTTCCCAATGGGCGCAACACATCTATATACAGTATAAGTAGTGATAACTTCCTAATAAAGTTCATCTCGAAATGCATTGAAAAGAATTTTCAACTACTGACAAGCTGTATTGAATACCTATTACTGTCTACTAAAGACTTCTAATCTGTTAACATTGTATAACATACTCACACACCAACTACATGTTGTGGAATAGTAGTTCTTAAATGGTGTGTTGGTGGCAATTACCGCTTTAGCCTTTCTATATGGTTGTATTTTGTCTAATGATACATGCTGTATCTTTTAATGAAATTATTTTTTGAGTTAATGGCACTTTAAAAGTCCCACTTGATGTGTTTATTTGTGTTAAATGCTCTAGTATTTGGGGATGTGAGGCCCGAGAGATTTCCCATCAATCTCATTCTTTGCCTTTCCTCTATAATTAAATAATTCTTCTTAAATTACTAGTTACGAGAGCTTGACGTGTTGCTATGTGCTACACAGATGCTTTTCTTTACTCTGCATCCTTTACTAATCTAAAGGACAATCAGTGTGTTTTGTATTGTAAGGAAATCTTTTTCATCGGCAAGCTTTTTATTTTTCAGTATATTTGTAGCCCTTTGTTTTAAATCAGAACTAAGAATCTTGTGAGTGCCATTCCAAAATATCTCATCAGTGACAGAACGGGGCTGGAGGGCTTCGTTCTAAGGTAAGTTTCTCATAATGTGCTAGTATGCGATGCATACTAGCACATTATGACATTGCCTTACAGGGGATTTTTTATTTCCATCAACTGCGGTTTACTAGCGCTTTAATAATTAATTTTACCCTGGTTTAAATGGTGTATTATACAGAGCAAATATGCTATTGTGGTTTATACGATACAACATGTGTTTACTATTTCACTGTGTCAGGTGCTGAATTAGTACGTTGTACGGTATGTTATGCAATGGTACATTTTTTGTGACTGTATTAATAGCTTTAATTTAAAGGATTTGTTGATATCAGATCTGCCTTTGAGAATCCCCCCTCATATATATCAGGTTGCCACCAATGGTACAGGCTTGCAAACATCTTTATAATATGCTACAATAAAACTGTAACATTTAAATAAAATTCAAAACACCAAGTCATAAAATACACCAATTAGAAAGTAATGTTCTTCAACTTCACTTTACTGCATACCCCACTGTCCAACTTTGCATTCTGTCAAGAGGCCAGCTCTATCTTTGACAAAATGCCATTTTGCTTGGCTTTTCCTTTCCAAGACTGGAGACCAGCCCATAGATGACTCAAAGTAAAAATCCTACATGTGCACACTGTATGAGAAAGCCCAAAATGGTCTTATTGCAGGATTACTGCCTAGGAACGTCACTATGGCATTTCAGCACTAGAAGATGCCAAAAATGAGCAAAGGATACATACGCAATAGAAAAAGTGCTAAAAACACAGCATTCATGTGCAGCATCCTGCAAATTATTTCACTAAATATAATTCACAAAAGAACAAATGGAACTTAATTTTGGGAGTACATTTTTACTTAACTTCTGATCTTCAACATTCATAAATCATTATTGTGAATTAATAACGTACACGATTATTGTATACACAGTGCAGTAAAATCTTATTTTTTAGTAGTGAGGATCCATCTTTAAGAAACCAAAACTCAGAAAGTTAGAAAAGTTCAGCTAATTTTCTGAACTTTCTTATTAACGCTGCTCAGTAACCTCTTCCTACCTTGGCGAGTATCGAAATTGCAAACGTTTTTCATCAAGTTTTCCAATTTCGTCCAACGCTTTTCATTATCAAGCACTCACTTGAGATAGGTAGTATCATATTTAAATACAGAGTGATTTTATTGTAATCACAGCAGTATCTGGCTGTCAGCAAGAAGGTGGCATAATGGATTGTAATCATTTTGCACAGAGTAAGGACAGGTCTAGCAGAAAGCATCTAATTCTAGGTGATGGCCCCTGCAGAGTCAGTAAAGGGCACATGCTAATAAGGGAACTGCAGACAGGCAGCACCGATGACATGCACGCTGGAAAACAGCAAGCTCAGCAGACATGCTGCACCTAATAGAACTATTAGAGCCGCATGTCAGCCAGTGAGAAATACCAAGGGACAGAGGCATTTGAGCAGAGGAAGAAGCCGATCACGTGCAGAGTGTATTATGGCTGATGAGCCTCGGCAGAGGAAAGCTTTTCCACACTGCACACATGGGACCATGACGATTGTCTCTCTTAACATTACCGCCTGTAACGAACAGCTCTAGTTTACAAAGACAAAAATAAACAGCAAAGAAGCAACCATTTCAATACCAGCGCGCATACAAAGCACAAACGCAGACATGAGCACACACGTATATACAGTATGTTATAACTGGTACTTCACAATATTTCTAGCCAAAAGATTTACAAAAGTGTTCCAACTCAGGCTATGAAGGTCTACTTTTTTAAAATGACCAAGTGAGTCACTGAATTCCAAAATCACTTACCAAGGATAAGTTAACGTATTCTTTATGCACAGACAGAAAATAACATAGTTTGCTGTTCTGGGGATCATGATACGCCAAACGCAAAATAGGAAGTGATGTCCTTCTCCAAACTACCTATTTTCCCAAAGTATTAGAAGTGTGCTAGAACAATTGGTAAGATATTGGTAAGTTTAAAGCTGTGCATACTGAAATTGTCATATTCCATAGGGCATAGTGCAATATGCAGCCTGCAATAAATCCTTCCGGGGCTGAAGTGGTTGATGAAAGAACCTGCTTCAATCACACAATTAGTTCCAAAACGGAGATAATAGTTGAACTTGATACAGCGTCATATCTAATAAATGTAAATCTGGAACTGAAACACCACTTAATGATATTGATATCTAGATTTAAGTTTATGCAATAATCAATAATAAAAAAACGAAAGTCAATGTAAAAGACTACACAATGTTGGCGCATTTCAGGAGCTAAGCCTCATCCACTTTGTCAGGGCGTAAGGATATGAAATAATGTTTGTAGACTTGTTAGTAACTATATTATAAGTATATACAATATAGTAAGTATATAGTTTTGTATATTAACCATGTAAATGGTTGGCAGAATGTTCGTCACCAGCTGTTTCTAGCAGCCTGCTAGAACCAAATGCATGCAGGCTCGCAAGCCAGGAAAGGGTAGGGAACAGAGAGTAGTCCCCCCCCCTGAACTAGACCAGGCCACGTACCCATTTTTTCGTGAATGAGAAGGGGGCTTCCAGATTCCAATAAGTCATCCCCCCATCACCCCCACAACCACGGGGCCAAGGTCTACATCTACATGGAGACAAGGTGCTTTGGGGGTCCCCCCAAAACCCCCCCATGTTGAGAACATGTGGCCTGGTATGGTTTGGGGGGGGGGCGCTCACTCGTCCCTCCCTTTGCTGTCCCATTGGATTGTATGCTTGGATAAGGGCCTGGTATGGATTTGAGGGGGTCCCCAAAGCTGTTATTTTTTTAATTTTTTTATGCCGACTTTTCATTTTATGCCGACTTTTATGCCGACTATTCTTCTTCTCATAATTGTTAAGGATGTGGCGGGTGCCGGCTCCTTAATAACCAGTTATTCACTGTTTTTTAAGGATGCCAGTGGCTTCCCCTTCCTTCGCAACCAGCCTTTTCCTAGTTGTTAAAGAGGTTGTAAACCTCTGAAAAAAATTCACAAAAAAAAAAACCTGCAAGACAAAGGCATAATGAGCTAGTATGCATTTCATACTAGCTCATTATGAAATACTTACCATAAAATAAAGCTGTTGCAGCAGTCCCCGCACACCACTGTCACGGCAAACATGTTTCCCGGAGCTTCTTCCGGGTTTGCGGGCTCCGGCGATGTGATTGATCAGAGGCTGCCGGCTCCTTGACCAGCTGAAATTAATTACATTCTTTAGCTAAAGCATGTCTGGACCACTACTTATTTAAAGCATGCATTTATTTCCTTTTGGTAATTGACTTTAACACTGTTATTCAGTAATGTTTGCTTTTTGAGGTAAATAATACATAAAGGGATAGCAAATTCAGAATTTTAAGCATCGTATGCGATATTTGGAAAAATGTGTCACATGACCCAAATGCCGCATGCCCTGCATGCATCCTTTAGCCCCTTGAGCCCAATGTTCCGACTGATTCATCTGATTCTTAAACTTGTACCTGGACTTTAACATCTTGGCTTGACAATTCAATTCCAGATTTATGTATCCTTATCACAACCCCAGGGGACTGTAGAAATCCCTAAGTGTGTAAAAGCCACCAGCCTAGTATCAAGACACCCTATACCAACACCATCTCAAGCCACCAGCCTAGTATCCAGACACCCTATTCCAACACCATCTCAAGCCACCAGCCTAGTATCCAGACACCCTATACCAACACCATCTCAAGCCACCATTCTAGTATCCAGACACCCTATACCAACACCATCTCAAGCCACCAGCCTAGTATCCAGACACCCTATACCAACACCATTTCAAGCCACCAGCCTAGTATCCAGACACCCTATACCAACACCATCTCCATAATACTGGATAGTAATGAGGAAAACTCAAGGTCCCAGCACTACCTAAATAAATAGATGTAAATAAAGTGATGAAAATAATGACACTTAAGCTCTGAGCTTATTGTGCTAATTACAAAACCAGGTTGCTGAAAATGAAAACGAAGTGAAGTTCTGCATTTGGAGTAGCAGTAGCAGCATTTAGTATATATATATATATACATATATATATATATATATATATATATATATATATATATATATATATATATATACATATATAGATAGATAGAGATAGATAGATAGATAGATAGATAGATAGATAGATAGATAGATAGATAGATAGATAGATAGATAGATAGATAGATAGATAGATAGATAGATAGATAGATAGATAGATAGATAGATAGATAGATAGATAGATAGATAGATAGATAGATAGATAGATAGACCTTTTCTCTTATGAATAGAACACCTTGTCAGGTCATATATTTACCATAGGAGGAATACTCAGAAGTGCCTCTTCTGAAAATCTCCAAGTGTTAATACATTCATTACCATGTTCTCTTTAAAGAAGCAGTCAGGAACCTTATATTGTATATGTCACCAGCTATGTATTTCCTGACCTTGGTGCATAGATAATGTTTACCTTTGTTCTTGGTTGTTCTTTGATAAAATAATAAACCTGAATGGTACTACAAAGTCACTATGGTCTTCTTTAATAATGCAGTCAAGAGCAGCAATCTCCTGAATTCCAAACTCAGATACATCTGTGGAATGTATTATTAATAATTTCTTTTAGGCCTTGTTCATGGGTGACCTCGGTTATCTTGCCAGAAACATGAATAGGTCAGTGATAATACTGTTCACACCTTTTTAGTTTGTGTTTTATTCCCTATATGTAGATACATTATGGGTCACTACATTTTCCCAGGGCTGTGCATTCTTGCACAATAGATATCTGTAGATGATGCTTATCAAACTGGGGGACTTACTTCTTATCTGTTGACTACCTATTATTTCTAATCTTATAGAATCTTATAGAATTTGCTTTTTTCAGTTAAAGGATAACTAAACCCAAGATAAAAAAAATGCAATATATTGTACCTTACCAGTCTTTAGATGCGGTGGTTGGATTGGTTTTCATTTTTTAGCCTAGGAACATTTTCAGCAAGTACAGAAAATACTTGTTGATCTTGCCAGAAATGCACTGTTTGTGTCATTTACTGCGAGCTGGACAGAAAAGAAAACAATCATCACTTTTATTTGTAAATTATTAACCCCATCATCCCCATTTTATGAAGATGAAAAAAGGCAGACATGTTTGAAGTCCAGTTTGGGTGGCAACAATGGCTCCCTCAATAGATAGAGTGGAGAAGTGAAGGAAGCCATCCGGGTAAGACGGTGTATTATTCACAGGATCCCCTTGTGAAAATAAAGGCAAACAAAGCTTGAAAAATGAACACTATTATAGCCACCACATCTGAGGACCTGTATTATATTACATTTTTGTTTTTGGGATTAGGTACACCTTAACATACCACAAATTTTAGAAATATACAAAACCAGTTGCTAAATATTTGAAAGTGTTTTTTTCTTTGGTCAGATTTACATACGTTTTATTCCTAACGTGTTGCAGCATATTTTGCATATAGGTAGGTGTAATCCTAGGCAGAACTGATGAGGTTTATTATGTTATCCTTCTGAATATAAAACTTAATTTCATTGGCTTTCTGCTGCAGACGTCTAGAGTTTCAACAGACTTCAGGCTGGGTTCACACGATTGCGAACTGGAATGCGGATTCCCCACGTCCAATTCGCAGTAGCGGGAGATTTTGACCGGCTCTCTATGGAGCTGGTTCACATATCTCCGCTGTGGCTCCGATGCGAATTTGCACAGGAGCCTTGTGCATCTTTTGGTCAGTTTCAGGTCCGAATTCAGCCAAAAATTTGGGCTGAAATCGGATCTGAAACGGTGAACGAGGATGCACCGGACCCCTGCTGTGAGCCGCATGCAAAGATAGTGTGAACTCAACCTCAAAGTCTTCCAAAAAAGTATTTGTATTGTTCATTCTAACTAATCAGCTATTATTTTCTAGGCAATTACCTTTTACAACAGATTATATCAAAATTAAAAGGCCTACATGGCTTACCAGCATCTGGCTGGCAGTGTTTTAGGGTGATTAGATTTTAGACTTTGAAAATCTATTAGGTAAAGATGTCTGACACTTTCTTTTCAAAATATCCAGTGATACATAACAATTACTGGGTTGCAAAAATACATGTAACAAATATTCAATAAGGTTTGAAATTACATTTACATAGTGTATAGTACATACCTCAATTTTCTATATATCAGATTCCTGTAATAACCCGCACAGCAGAACCAGTTAGGAGCCAGTTAGCTTACAGAAGATCAAAGCACAGAAATTACCCAATTGGCTTACAGGAGGGGAAAGCCCAAAAAATGACTCAATACACTGTTTCTCCTCTATACCCAAGCAGTGAGTTGGGGCGTGTCTTGGACAAACTGTTTTGCTTAACTGCATTGGGGGTAAAGAACTGGCTATGCTGTCTGCAAGGGTGGCTGGATCCAAGCAACAGCTAAATAGGATTACAAATCTTTTTGGAAGGCATGACAGTTCACCTATATATGAATTTCAGCTGTGTATTTATCTGCTTGCCTGGAATTTAAATTTCCATCTCACATATTTATATAAAACCCATTTTCAGGTTCTATTTCATCTCATCTACCCTTGCATTCACAAAATGCTAATATCGATGCTCTGCAGTTCATTTTTATTTTTGACAGGGCTGTGTAAACATTCAATATTAAGCTCAATTATTTCTTTCTAAAAGGTGCATCTCGTGCAAAGAAAGGTCCTTAATAATTCAATAGAGCCTGCTGATGTCAGGCCCCTATAGCTGTGAGATTGTTGTCACAATTCCCCTCTAAGCGGGCAATAGATGGAAAATGCAGTTTGTAAAAATCAAAGCTTGGAAAAGGCATTTTAATTGAAACACCAGGGAATTGTTTTAGCATAAAGTTAAAATAAAAACTAATGGGTATTTACTGCGTAATGCTGTTCAACATCTTTAACACTCAATATTTTGAATCTGCACCATTTTTACTTCATAAAAACATCCACAGATCCATCGTTCTCATAAAACGTCTATACATTTTGTTTTTAATTTACATCTATTGAACAAGGGCTGGTGCGATGCTTTGTAATGCGGCCTCGTGTTCCTGTCTATTAAGTCATCCCATCCCTTTTTGCTGAGACCAGCTATTTTTTTTTTTTTTTTAATTCAGTTTATGGCACAGCCTGTAAGTAAATCACTGTACACTGCAGGAAAAGATTAATGCAAGCCATGAATCTTTCACAATTGTAAGGCACAAAGAGAATATATTTCTCTGGACATTCTAAAAACGAATGTCTACCTGATATAAAATAATTTTCCCTTTATGGCTGTGAAGGCTGTGAGCTGCATTGCTCCTGGGTTTGCATTCTCTTAATTGAATTATAGGATTTCTGTTTTGCTCTCATCATGTTTCCTCTTGCATTACTTGTTGCCTGTCAAGGCTAAAGTTCACCCCTGCAGGACCTCAGTTTACTGCACTAAATGCAAAATAGTGGTCCTCAGCTGTGCAATCACTAGGAACAAGTTAGTTTTGCTGTCTATCTGCTGCTTTATTTATGATTAGCCTATACGTTCCATGGCCCATATAATCTGTTGATGTATTTGCCCACTAGGCCAAGAAAAAAATGGAAACTGCTCTAATTTGGTCCTTGCACCCCTAATTTCCTATCCTATTTGCCAGTTCAAGAATTACTTTTGGTAATTATAGCCCTGTGCTAAACAGACTCTCAAAATCTGCTGACTCACCTGAGAAGTTTATAAAGATGTAGTGTGTACAGGTCTGGATTGGTGGAAAGGCCTAGGTGAAAATTTTGAGAATACAGCATGTTTTCCAGTAAATTGCTGCTGCCAGACTCATCCACCTTACCGACCACTCAGTGTCTGCTACCCCTCTCTGCCAATCCTTTCACTGGCTGCCACTCACCCAACTAATTATTTTCAAAATACTAACAATAACTTGCGAAGCCATCTACAACTCAATCCCCAGCTACATCACTAACCTAGTCTCAAAATACCAACCAAATTGTTCTCTTCATTCCTCCTAAGATCTTCTGCTCTCTGGTTCCCTTGTCATCTCCCCCCATGCTCTCCTCCAAGACTTCTCCCAAGACTCTCCCATCCTATGGAACTCCCTACCCCAATCTGTCCTGCTATCTCCTTCTCTGTTCACTTTTAGGCGATCACTGAAAACCCTTCTCTTCAGAGAAACCTATTCCACCTCCACATATTTCCACTTTCGCTATCAGCTCATCCCCCATAGTTATCACCTTTTGTATCACTTGACCACTTCTTTTAAGATTGTAAGCTCTATCGAGCAGAGCCCTCTGATTCCCCTGGTATTGAATTGTATTGTATCTGTACTGTCTGCTCTCATAATGCAATTAGCATTATAGAAAGACCCAGAGGGAATCAACAGGATGTTTTGACAACAGTTTTGGTTTACATGTGATTTTCATGGCATCTTGTGGGGTTAGGAGGTCTTTGGTGGTCTGTGTAAAGAGGTAACATACTGTAGTTACAAAATGAGCCCATCTTGTGGTACGGTGCTGTTGGCATCATTTATTTTAACAGGGACTTGGCCCCTGTAAGTAAACTTTGTCAATTTTGAAGTCCTTTTACCGTTTGCCACCCACCCACCGTCAAATGACGGAGGGGTGGTGCGGCTCTCGTTCTGGGACGACGTCATATGACTGGGCTTGCAGTGCAGTGATCACTGCCATGCCATGTTGCTAGGACATGGAGTGACCCCGTTCTCTGTAAAGAGCCGAGGCTCTTTAACCATGTGATCTGCTGTGTCCAATCACAGCCGGTCACATGTGAACATGGAGATGCCGGTAATCGTCCCTTATAGCCTCACACTGACAGTGTGTGTGACGAGGAGAGTCAATCAGTGGCATCTCCTCGCAGGGGACATGGAGACATGTAATCAGGGCACCGATCATCAGTGTCCTGATTACAATACAGTGCCACTAGTGCCAACAATCAGTGCCCTTCAGTGTCAGAAATCAGTGCACACCAGTGTCCACCAGTGCCAGCAATCAGTGAACAAAAGTGCCACCAATCAGTGCCCATTAGTGAAGCCAGTCAGTGCTGGCTATCAGTGCTGCCTATTATTGCTATTATTATCCCCATCTTTAATTGCATATACTCTTTTTATACAATAACTATATATTAATTAGTGCACCATATATGGATCTGTCTGACATTTGCAGCATTTTTTGCAAGGCAGATCCCATCTTTCACGGTTTGTTGGGTTTTTTCACTTCACACATTTTTCACCAACAATTTCGCCTCATTTTAAAGCATTATCTAGTTGTGGTTTACTTTGAAACACGTACACACATTCACTATTGTCTTCACAATGTTTCTGGTCTTATTTCCATTTCTTTTATCATTCACATATTTATTCATGTGTTCATATATTCATATAATTTTTTCACACATTTCTTTACACATATCAGTCTCTGCACAAGACACCATTTATTTTTATTCCAATCACTGATTTTGTTTTTCCTTTTTTTTCTTTCACTGCACTTCAGGTGACCCATGATACCTAATTAGCACATCCATTAACTAATTGATGTCTGCTAATTATGTGGTTACATGGTCTGTAACGTTCATTATTTATTTCACTTGAACTTTTGTGATTGTTAGCTATGACTAAGCACTCATCGTAGTGCGAAACGCGCAAGCTTTCCACTTTGCTGTGACCTGTATTTTGTATTTTGGATGACACTTTATTAAATAAAGGCAAATATATTTTTTGGAGTGCGGCTGTCCAGTGTCCACCAGTGCCAGCAATCAGTGCCCAAAAGTGCCACCAATAAGTGCCCATTAGTGAAGAAAGTCAGTGCTGGCTATCAGTGCTGCCTATTATTGCTGCCCATCAATGCCCATCATTGCTGCCCATCAACGCCCACCAGTACCCATCAGTGCCACCCATCAGTGCTGTCTATTCGTGCTGCCTATCAGTGCCCATTAGTGCCGCCTATCTGTGCCTATCAGTGCCACCCATTAGTGCCGCCTATCAGTGCCACATATCAGTGCCACCTATCAGTGCCCATAAGTGCGGCATATTAGTGCCTCCTCATCAGTGCCACCTAATCAGTGCCCATAAGTGCCGCCTCTTCAGTGTCTATAAGCGCCACCTCATCAGTGCAGCCTATCAGTGCCCATCAGTGCCAACTCATCAGCGCACATCAGTGAAGGAGAAAAATTACTTATTTACAAATTTACTGACAGAAACAAAGAAAAACTTTATTTTTTTCAAAATTTTGGGTCTTTTTTTTGTTTAGTAAAAAACCCAGCAGTGATTAAATACCACCAAAAGAAAGATCTATTTGTGTGAAAAAAAATGATAACAATTTCACATGGTTACAGTGTTGCACGAACACGCAATTGTCATTCAAAATGTGACAGCGCTGAAAGCTGCAAATTGACCTGGGCAGGAAGGGGGTGAAAGTGCCCTGTAGGCAAGTGGTTAAACTGGAGGGCTGTGGCTTGAGACATGATTGTATTTTAGTGAGGCCTTCTTGGCTAGTGGATCCCCGTATCATAACCAACAATCGCTTGTGTGGCCTTTGAAACCCATATCAAACAGCCAATATGTTTTATTCTGGTATTCATCAAGGGGACGGCAATTAATAAATCCATCACTCATACTTAAAAGCAAAATGACACTGGTCCACAGGAAGCACAACAGGAGTTAATGTGGACACACTACCCCAGCACAAGTGAAGGGAATCACTGAGAAGTCACCAGCCTTTAAAACAAACCAGCAGTTTATCAACAATATTCAAAGTAGGAGATGTCATAAATAGATCCCAATGGTCCATCTTTGGTATCTAATCCCTCTGTCCTCATTTTCTCCTTAGTTGTCCCCCATTTTGCTTTGTTGTATAGACTGCTATAAAAATGTACTATTCCACTATTACTTGTGATAAGTCAGTGTAATGGAAAAGTAATGATGAAAAAACACTTTTTAACCAACCCGTTTTGCGTAATAATTCTTTATTGTCCAGTAGGTAAGGGCAAGCATGTGCGCTTTACCTTACTTTGTGCTCTCTTTTTATTCCAGAAAGTTGAGAGTTATGATCATACACAGGCTGTTTTTACCATTCCACCAGCTGCCATAGCCCTCGAAATCCCTGTACAGGTTTTCATTTTCTGAAAGTGCAATTCTGCACGTGGTTTAGGAGGAGTGGCATGTGTTTTCCTATCCTAAGCTATTATGCCCCTTTCACATGGGCATTCTGGAAAGTCTGTTTTTGACTTGTGAATACATGGATCGAATATGGACTGCAATACATCTCTGTGGTCCCATATTCAGGTCTATTCAAGTTAGTTGGAACAGACCCAAAATTTGTGTCTAGGTCTGATTTTACTGATCAGACTGGATGTGGGTGGATATAGACAAACTCACATCTGCTTACATCTGGCCACATCAGGGATTACATGTGTTCATCTTTCCTCCATCACAAAATGGAGGGAGAATCACAACAGAGATGGATGTGACATCTGTCTCCATTCTGATTCGACTCAGCAGAGGATTCCCTGCTAAGATGGGGCAGATGGTGCCCTTCCGTTACTTGGGCTTTAGCAGCAGATTGGTAGGGTTGGGGGTGCAAGGAAGGAAACTACAACCTGTCAATTGTGCCTTCGTAAAAACAAACCTGTTATTTTGCTTAGTATTGACAAACTACAGGTTCACTTAAAAAACGGCATAAAGGAGTCAAATGAGGATTAATTTACTGCATTGTGATGTACCCAACACTACATGTTAGTTTGGAGGTATACTCCTATATACTAGTAAATAGAGTGTGGCAACTGTTCCTTATTAATGGGGTAGTCCTTTATCTTTAGTAAAATCAAGTCATATTCTCTACATTTCTCACCCACAAATCTCTAAAAAATGAGAGATGTCAGCTGTAGAGTCTGCACAGGAATCCTAAACAGGCTTGTTGATATGTTACTTTCTTTTTTCTCTATTACAGAATAATACAACAAGCTGCCAAATCCAAGTCCCTTCTTATATTTTCAATTACAGATGTTATATACCTGCATGTATATTTACATATCAAATTATTGGAAATGGTTCTCTATTACAGTCTGGAAATATATCGGTGATGGAAGTGTCACGCTATGCTGCATGACCACAAGCGATTAAGAAAGACGCCCAAACTGAAAAACTGCTAACCTATTATTTGGTTCCACAGTGTGCCAGCAATAAAGACTTCATTCAGGAAGCAGGGCAACTTGGTACGTGCTAGACATCCTTAAACGCTTCATTTTACATCCTGACTCCTCAACTACGGAGATGCTCAGATGTGATTTTTGTTGAAATCATCAGTTTATCAACAATTAATAAAAAATGAACATCCTGCATATTGCTGAATCCTTTGAATGATGCCTCTAAGCTACATGTTTCATCTTCTGTACTGTATAATTCCTATTACATCAGTATGCAGCAACTCTTTCAGGAGGAGGTCCCTAGACACTGCAATTTTGTTCTGAAGATTTCTCCATCCACCTGCTGTACAGAATCATTACATAAAATCCAGCAGCAGATTGCTATATATCCATTACAAGGGATCATTTATCACAACAGATCCACAGCAGACAAATGATGCAACCTGAAATGAATGACCCAGAGGCATTGCTATATGCTAGCTTGACATTAACCCTTCAGGCACCCGTCATCCTCCCAACTGGATATTGCTGATCCTGAACTATGAATATTTCTTAGGTGATGCAACAAATGTGAACATGACATGCAATAAACTGGATGGTGTATGATTTAATGATCAAATAACGTGCTTTCCAGCCTGACAAAGACTGGTAGCGCTGGCTGAAAAAAATGTTCCAGCTAGAAGATTGCTTAAGCAATCTACTGTGAAATATAGTGTTAACTGAAAATCTACAGTGACCCAAATCTTGTCTACTCATCATGGCTTGAATGATCATTTGTGTCACAATGGGTGACAGGATCTAGACCACTATGAATTTTCGTTGATGATCATGAGAACCATCTTCTACAGTATTGAGTCTTTGGAAATTGACTTTTTAGGTGCCCAAAAACTAGACAGAATAGTTAAACTCTATTGATACAAAAGAGAAAAACCATAACACACATGAATATAAATATGTAAATTGTAGGGATATCTATATTCCTGAAGACCAATAAGGTCCCTTTGTAACACATGCTTATGATTATAAGCATTATACATATACTCTTAGATGAATATATATGGGGCATCAGCCTCAAATATAAGATAAAGAGATGCATCCCTCTCCCTTACCCTCCCACCCACCCCTTCTTGGTTCATCCCCTTCCCTTTATTTAGCTGCCTTCTACTCCCTTCACACACTCATCCCCCATCGTTCCCACACTCTCCCAGTCTTTGTCCTCTTCTCGTTTACCCCCACAGCCTCTCCACACGCAGGACTTTTAGCTAGACCTGCCCTTTGGCACGCCCTCACTGCCCACCCTGATCTGCACCCTCCCAGTACTCTAATGCCACATACACACGGTCGGACTTTCCGATGGGAAATGTTGGATGTGAGCTTGTTGGCTGAAAGTCCGACCATGTGTATGCTCCATTGAACATTTGTTGTTGGACTTTCTGCCAAAAAATGTTGGCTAGCAGGTTCTCAAATTTTCCGCCAACAAAACTTTGTTGTTGGACTTTCTGATCCTGTGTACACAAGTCCATCGCACAAAAGTTCACGGATGCTCGGAATCAAGTACGAGCCGGAAGCGCTCAGTCTTGTAAAACTAGTGTTCAAAATGGAGATATCACATGACTATTGAACTTCCTTTTTATCGGCACACCGTACGTCTTGTACGTCACTACGCTCGTAATTGTTGGCCAACATTTGTGTGACCGTGTGTATGCAAGACAAGTTGGAGCCAACAACCTTCAAACAAATTTCCATGGTGTTGTTGTCGGAATGTCCGATCGTGTGTACGGGGCATTAGGCTTTTTGGTACACTCCCCCTTCGAAGCGCTGCGTTTTTATTTGGGCATGGATTGGGGTGCTCTTGCATGTATATTCCTTTCTATCCCCCCCTCCTTTTTTCTGTTGACCTCTACCTTCTCTGTTGCTTTTTTAAATATGCCTAGACTTTCAGCCTTCTTTTGTACACCTACACAGAGGATTGTCCTCCCATACCAAATGTTATGTACCTTTTTCTGCTCCTACATGGTGGTTTCCATGCTTTATCTTTGTTGAGTTAAACTTGTTGTGAATATGTACTTATTGCGCTATTGCCTATACCTTTGTACTGGAACCTTTTTTCAATAAAAGTTTTGAACAAGATAAAGAGCTGCAAAATCCAACCTCTACGCATTTAATGGGAACTAGCCCGGTTAGGAGGATCTAGGAAGAACACCAGATTACATTTGTGTACAAAATTGAATATATATAGATGTAGCGCCACAAGCTCCCTGAAGGTGTGAGGGCGAGCGGAGATCCAACCTGGATGCAAGACTGCATGATAAGGGAAAACCCACTGAAACTGGATGGACTAAGCAAGGAGCCATGTAAATTTACAGGAAATAAGAATTCTCTGAGTTCAGCAAAGATTAAAGGCATTACCCTCTTACATCACCTTCTAATGTGTATATGCATATGTCCAGGACAACTACACGCTGGTAAGAATGTTTGTGCAACACCTCACCACCAACCAAGCATACGCCAATATTCCCCTGGATATGGTGCCTCACAGGCATGCTGCAGCTTCTGTTCATCTCCTCAAGTACCGTACCCACAGACTTTATTATATTGGCTACCCATGCACATTTATATCCTATGCAGACACTCCTGGAATTGACATTGTTCCAGGAGAGTAATAGCAACCCTTAGAAGAAGAAGGATCCCTAACAGTTAGTTCTTTCCCCAAGACTGGTCATCCAGGATTGTTTGTATGACTTTTACTTATCCATCTTATTTAGGAATTGCAAATAGACCGTAGTGGTAGTATCTCTAAAGTTATATAATAAAAATAGGGCACCATGCATGTCAAAATGTGAAGCTTAGATCAAAAATATTGTCAGGTAAGCTTATCAATAACTCAAAAAGCTTACTTGTTGCAAAAAAAAAAACAACTTTAATTTCCATTCAATCTGATTGGCTTCTTGCTGAGAATGGAAAATCTGTACTGAATTAGCTTCTTCAATCTATAGTTATTCGGTGTGAAAGCTATGCATAGAGACCTATTTAATAAGACAAGGCATACACCAATGCACAAGAGAGTAAGCCAAAGTGGAAAAGAAGATTTTATCTATCGTCAGTTTGGAGCAGTCAGGAAAGGGAAATATGATTGCTTCTTCTTAGCTTTGGGTTACTATACTTTGTGCATTGCTCCTTGTCTTATTAAATAAAAGGCATCACCTTTTCTGCAAGGAAATGAATACACACATTTTGTTTTACATTGCTTTGCAAGTCCTCTCCACCGTGACTTCAATCTCCCATCATTAATTATAAAGCCCTGATGTCCAATCCATGGTAGAATTGATTGTTGAAAAATGCTAATACAAGCTCTTGTGTGAAATCAATGGTGCTCTAACGGCAAGGATTGTGCCTACTCTACATTTTCAAAACCTGATTGGCTCATCTTGGATTATACAGAAAACAAATACATCTCTCGAAACAGATGTTATTTATGATAACTAGCTGAGTATATTTCAGGGGAAATTGGTTTTGTTAAAACAGGACTTTAGCCAAATTTATTTTTTTTATATTTTGGATGTAGTAGGGGAGGCTTAGGAATTCTGACAGCTTTTTATATCTGCTTGGATAGATTTTCCCTCACTTCCTGTCCTGAAGACAAAACAGGAAGTGAGAGCAAATCTCCCCAAAGTGAGAGAAAATCCTGTCTTTGACAGAACAGGTACCACCAAAGGGATATTTTCCTTCTACATCTGTTCTGGAGACAATAATAACATTTTAGACAACAGTCATTAGAAAAGAAAGTAACAGGAAACAGAGATAACAGCCTGATACAAAGATGCAAAGTCACCAGCACTCCAAGTGAACACATTTCACATATTTAGCATCCAATAAGGCATAAGAAACCAATATTTTGGGGCTTGCAGGGTCCCTTTTATAGTCAATATGCCTTGAGAAAGAGACCTTGCGAGACCTTAAAAAATCAGTTTCTTATGGCTTATTTAATGCTGTCTTCATATTCAATTGGAGTGCTGGTGACTTTGCATCTTCAGATATGGTTTTGGCTTGGCACCATCCCTGGCATTTACTTTGAGCAGCTATCATTAAAAGGTCACGTGCCATGAGATGTCCAGATTCTTTTTGGACTTTAGAAATAAAAGCCTGACATAAGTTCTAATCCTTCCCTATGCTATCTACATAAAAAAAATATGGCTGGAGATTCACTTTAAAGCTAAACTCCAGGCAGACACAGTTGAAATTTATTATGGGTGTCCAATGACCTGTCTTTTCTCTGCTGCAGTTAAAAAGTAAAGTTGGTTCAACTCCTTACCTCCAGCCTGTGTGTGTGCAGTGATTGAAGCAGCTTACTCCTCTGCTCACTCTGCTCTCTCCTCCTGTCATTATGGTCACTGTCAATGAATGCAACGTACCGATTGCCTCATAGAACCCCCTCTCCCCCTTTCCAATGTGAGCACCACTGTACAGGGGACTACAAGAACCTGATTCCAAACTAAATTCAGGTGCCTACAGTAGCTGCATTTACTAATACATTTCATTTTGTAATGAATGCAAACCATTCTTAGGTAGTGTTTTCATATCTATCTACCGTAATGCCCCGTACACACGGTCGGATTTTCCGACGGAAAATGTGTGATTGTGTACACAAATCCGACGTACAAAGTGCCACGCATGCTCAGAATAAATAAAGAGATGAAAGCTATTGGCCACTGCCCCGTTCATAGTCCCGACATACTTGTTTTACCTCACTGCGTTCAGAATGATCGCATTTTCCGACAACTTTGTGTGACCGTGTGTATGCAAGACAAGTTTGAGCCAACATCCGTCGGAAAAAGTCCATGGATTTTGTTGTCGGAATGTCCGAACAAAGTCCGACTGTGTGTACGAGGCATTACAGTTAAAATAGGGATGATCATAGATAGGTAGATTTCTCTCCAAATACATATGGATAGGAGACATCTGCCCTCTATAGTTAAAACCTGCCTCTATTTCTTCAGTGATTTGCCAAACGGACTACAAGGGCTTGCTTTTTCCCGGTAAAAAGAAAGATGGATAAACCAAGTCACAGAGGAATTTCCAACAAGCTGGAAAATTTTTGTCAACGATAATGAAAACACATACACAGTATTACCTCGTAGGTAAGAAAATATTACTGAACACTGGATCAATGCTAGGACTAGTTTATGGTCAGTTTAGTCATTTGAAACAGATAAAAGATTGCTTGGTTTGCTGTAGGAAATAGAACATCACTAATCAATGTATCAGATCTGCTATGTAAAGTACCGGTATGCAGGATATTTAGGGGACAAATCAGCCACCTAAATATGTTCTAAAAGTGTTTAGAGTTCTATTACTACACTGCACCATTTGTGGTATTTTGAATAGATATAAGTTACATTTTCATCACTTGGTAAGAACTGATCAAACAGTTTTTGAGAAGAATCATACATTCCTCTCTGCTGGTTTGCAACACAAGCTGTGTTGAACAACACTATGGCAAATTACAGCATATGCTGCTAATTGCAGCAATTTTACTCATGCATAGAACAAACACAGGTTACTTGCAGCTTTCTGTTTACTGTATAACTACAAATCCCACAAAACCCAATGACTGAATAGATTCTTTACAGGCTATATAAGAGGCTTCTATTACTGTGTTTGAAATTACCCCGTAATGATTGACCTCCCCTTAAACACTTATAACCTTTAACCTGTCCCTAAACTGGTAATCTTCCTTATACTTAGCCTTAAAGTGGTTGTAAACTCTCAAAAAAAAAAAAAAAAAAAACAAAGTCATAATGAGCTAGTATAAATCGCATACTAGCTCATTATGAAATACTTATCTTAGATCGAAGCTGTTGCAGCGCTCCCTATACACCGTTGTGATCGGCAACATGTCTCCCGGAGTTATTTCCGTGCATTCACGCGGGAGCCGCTGGTCACGGCACAGCTAATGAAAAAAACGGCACAAGCGAGTCATTTCTTTAGTGCGCATGTGCCGAAGACGTTGGCACATGCGGATACAGTGAATATCTCCTAAACGGTGCAAGTTTAGGAGATATTCCTGCTACCTACAAGTAAGCCTTATTATAGACTTACTTGTAGGAAAAAGTGGTAGTACAGGGTTTACAACCACTTTAAGTGAGCTCTTAAAATGTATCTCTAGGCAAAAACTTTTTTTTTTGTGATAGAGTGGGGAAAGGTTATACCCTCTTGCCTATGTCCACATTGTTAACCTCCCTGGCGGTATGATTATTTCGGATTTTAGGTGCTGAAAGCGGTACCATTATTTTGCATGGAAATTTGGCGTTTTATATTGTAGGTCTGTAAATCTTAACAATAACACACTTAAATCTGTCCAAACCAGAGTCTAGTAGATATCCCGGGTATGATAAAGTTTGAAACACAAAAACATAAATTATAATATAATAAATAAAAATAAATAATTTAAAAAAAAAAAAAAAAATAGTAATAAAAGAAATTTCCCCACAATTCACTATCGCTCAATTCTGCAAGTGTTCTAATTTACTATCGCTGTTTTCTAGCTGGTCTAAAGCCACTTTTGACGTAAAGGGACACTTTTTGGTTGCTATGGACAATCTCCAGTTTCCAGGCAGAAAGAACAGTTTTATATATATAAAACTGCATGCAGGACACTGGACAGACCACTAGGGACAAAGGGGATGTGTCATTATTTGATACAGTACTGTAATCTGTAAGATTACAGTATACTGTATCTGTACTGTGTGTTTCACTTTTTGAATTTGCCGCCGAACTCCGTCCCCGTGCGTCGCACCGCTCGCAGGGAACAGAGCTCGGCACTGTGAATCGAGCGAGACACAGCGGCTCGCCGATCATAGCGGGGAGACATCGCAGGATCCAGGAGATAAGGTAAGTAAACTCTTCCTGGATCCTGCGATGCAAGCCCGAGTCTGGCTCGGGGATACCGCTTTTGGTATGGAAAATCCACCCCGAGCCAGACTCGGGAATACCGCCAGGGGGGTTAAGATTCACCCATCTATTTGTACTGCTGACCTTTGTCAACAAAGGTGAGGGAAAATCGAAAAATGTTACAGTTGTCTCTAGAAGGAGAAGTAAGGATTTGATGAGCTAAGGTTTGGGCCAAACCTAAAATCCCTTTCTGCTGCATACTCACCTTACACCATACACACACTGATGACATGCAGGCCTGGCATTTCATCATACAGCACCAAGATCCTGGTGCCAGATGGCAGTCTTGTCTGCATCTCACTGGCAGGCACATAAAGTTTATTTTTTTTAGATGTGGCTACATCTACTCTAGCTAAGTAGGTTTGAAGTGGGAAAAGATCGGCTCTTGCAATGCACTTGATGTTTTTCTTTCCTGATCCCTGATACAGCAGAAAGGGTAGGAACACACAGTAGTCCATTATTTCAGGCAGTGGTCAGCCACTAACCTGGATTACTGACTATAGCAAGGTTATAGAAAGGTAAGGTATTGCAAATGTTTAAACTGACTGTATATAGTTTTGCAAGTTGATATCAAACAACATCTCACTTGTATGGAACATAGAATCTCTGGTATTGTTAGCTGACCAAGTCATTGGGGTTCAGTCATATCTCTTGTGAGATATCTGAGTAGAGTGCACCCATAGATATGCCAGGCCTGCATTCTTTCTTATGGAAACACTAAGGGGTTGATTTACTAAAGGCAAATAGACTATGCACTTTGCAAATGCAGTTGCTCCAGAGCTAAATGAGGCAAAGCTTCACTTTGCAAAGAATACCCAATCATATGCAAGACAGATAAAAAAACAGAATTTTGTCTTCACATGATTGAATGATGGAAGTCAACAGACCTTCACCTCATTTACTAAGCTCTGGAGTAACTACACTTTGTAGAGTGCAACTGCATTTGCAAAATGCACAGTCTATTTGCCTTTAGTAAATTCATCCCAAAGTCCCAATTCACACCTGTGCTAATCCACAAGAGGATTACCATTGTTTGCCATGGGACCCATTCACCCCTGTGTGCTGCGCTTCCATGCATCTTGAAAAGTACTACAGGTGCTTTAATGGTGCATCAACACATGTTTTAGGCCCTATAGACTTCAATGGTACCACAAAAAACCTCCATGAAAAATGCATTAAAAAATATGCATCAAAAACATGCAGAAAAACATGAAAATATAGACACAAAGGTGTGAACCTAGCCTAAAACTGATAATGTGATTTTATTAAAGGCAGAGCTTCCCACTCTGTGTTTATCGTGGCCGCTTTCAGTCTGTAAATTAATGGAACAAAAACAGATTTTTGGATTTTCAATCATGTATTTTTTTTGTACACAAAACTAGTTTAAGGTAGTAAGAGAAGTATGATTGGCTTTTCATATGAAACCAAAGATCAGTTAAGTTGCCAGTATGGATAAACTATTCTCTGTTTGAGATTAAACAATAATCACAGAAAGATTCTAATGACTCTGAACTATACACAGTTCAAAGAAGATTACAAGGAATCTTTAAATATTTAAGTGACACCATCAGGAAACTAGGATTACTGGAATCCAAGGAACACTCCACACTTACAGACCTTTCCGAGTGCCTGTATGCCAGTGTCTAAGATTTGGAGAGACCCAGGGGACATCCAATGGCAGGCCCAGGCTTTATTTTGACTGCTGGCACTTCCAAGAGGCTACATGTGTTAGGCGTAGGAATGTTCTTTTGTTTTTTGTCTTTTTTTACTCAGGCTGCCCACCAATCTAATCATGAGATTAGCTATCTTTTCAGTAGCATGGATGACAGATGGGAAACACTTGGTCCACCTACTCTGACCAATTTTCTGCTTTTCCTTGGAAAGGATTCTAAATGTTATCTTAAAGCTTTAAATGAATTGCTATTCAGCTGAACTGCACAGCAGTACAGCAAGGGAAGAACTAATCTGAACAGGTTTACGACTTGCTGATTGTTTCCTGGAAGGAGTGGGAAGAGCTTATGGCACAGCTCCATGTATATGTCAGAACAGGTGTCTGCAAATGGAAATACACTGCCTGTGTACGTTTACAAAAAAAAAAATCTCCATAAGAGTCTTCTGTCATGTTACGTGTGACATATGTTGTTTAATGTTTATGTTACTTCTACTTCATACAGTGCAGTAACAAGTATGATTTCGAAGAAAACTCTTTTTCTTAGAAAAAAGTATATCTTTAGTATAGTACATATAAGGGGTGCTGATGTAGGGTAATCAAATTGCCTGTATTCTAGTAAGGCACACATTTTAGCAGCTGTACTGTAGCTATTGCACTGTAAAGCAGTTATTCTTTACCTGTGAGGCATTCATTGATGGAGAAGTTAGCCACAATTTTCATGTGTAGTATTTCTTGGTTGGCAATTTGAGCAGCACACATTTTAAATTTGCATGGCTTGGCTGGAGAATGACATGTTAAAAATAAGTATGGTCACCCTGTTGTTTAACAGTTAAAGTTAGTGGGGTTGTGACAGCAGATATAGTGGCCCTGTAGATCACAGCCCCCCTCCACACACATATTCTGCCTGGGTTAAACCAGTAGGCTAAACACCAACCAATATGTCCTGAAGACATTGAGTGATTTGGCTAATGACACAAAGGGCGAGGAAGCCAGCATGTGTAGCTAAGTGGTCTTTTGCTTTTTTATAATTTTAGATAGGCAGAACACACTGAGCAATTTTTTGACAGACTTTATCTGTTGTTAACTGCCATAGATTCCAGTAGTAAGAAAAAAGGAGGGATACAGAGGCTCTCTAAATATGAGGACAGGAAGCTAGGAGTTAATGGGGACTGTACACTTGTCTACAAAAGGACAATCATGGTGGAGCTGGGGGGATTTAGAGCTTAGAGAAAAAGGGTTCACTGTTATGAAGCGAGAAGAGAACAAACAGGGAAGGGAGCGGTTCCTACTGCAGGCAGGAGAATGAATGAATAAGGACACCATTCAGGTTACCAAAGAGATGGTGTTCCATGCTGCACACAGACTAAAGGGGAATTAATGGCAGCCAAAACTAAAGCACACACAAGTCCTGTGTAAAGTAAGTAATAGAAGGATGGCTGTAAAGCACCTATCCATACGGAAGGCAGGCAATCGCTCTAGTGTGACATTACTGCACTAAATCAGATTTATCCTGACCACAAAAACTGAATTTGCAATTTTTTTCCAGCTTTGGTGAAGCCTGGTCAGGATCTTGGCGTTCAGAAGGTTTGCAGAATATTGGACAGGATAAAGCTTCCAACCCCAGATTTAGGTTTTTACGGTCAAGCAGCACACCATCCTGGAGGCTTTGTTTTATTTTGATTAAGGTATGAAGCTTAACCCCTGTGTGGGAGCCTGATGTAAAGACAATTTACTCTTAAGCCCTTCCCGCTGCCACCTCCAGGGCCTTTAAGAGCTTCTAAATGTCAAGAGGCAAAGGCAGACATTCAGGTTATGTAACCGCTGTGATTGGCTATCACAGCAGTCAACATGATCAGAAATTTCCTGAGCGCAAGTATGCAACGGGAGCTTTCTGGGCTCCATCGGTGCCTGTGCTGGGAGCTCGCAGGGCGCACGCTCTCAGCACAGAAAAGTGTTTATATATGACTGCATACATGTGTCCTCTCTGCATTAAAGCCCACCCGCCGAGAAGCCGCATATATGTACCACGCCGGCTGGGACAGATAAAACAAAAGTGGGCAAAGAAAGCCCTAAAATGTGCTCCAGTGGCTGGATTGACTTCATGAAAAAAGCTACTACTGAACCCACACAATAGATAATATTAGTTCAAGCCTGTCATGTTATGTTACTAAGGTACATGATTCTGTATCTATGGTTCCAGTATAATGGATAACTTGAAGCCCAATTCCAGTTTTCTGAGGGAGAAGCTAATTAGGGAAAAATATAAATGAAATCAGGCTTTAAAGTGAAGCTGAACTCTAAAATTAAGTTCAGTTTAGTGCATTAGGCAGGCATTACGAAGGAAGTATAGGGGCAAAAAACACTAAACATACTGCTGTATGGTTATTGATTATATGGTTTAAACCTGGCATCTTAGGTCACACAACCCATACTGTAGTTCTGGATTGTCAGTGCCGTATGCAAAAATGGTCATCCACTTTGACTGAACACTTTGTCATGCCTCTCTAGAGCAAATGTCCTGCAATCAGATAAGAGTAAAATCAGCCGGTAGACTGTTCAGGCCTGTGGTCAGTGCTGGCAACCGATATGCTTAGTCAGTGAATCTGCCAGAAACAATAAATAGAAAACAAACCAAGTTCACGCCAGGAAGAGGAAATAATAGCATATTCCACTTAGACAATTTGGGGGTTATTTACGAAAGGTAAATCCACTTTGCACTACAAGTGCACTGCAAGTGCACTTAAGTGTACTTGGAAGTGTAGTCGCTGTAGATCTGAGGGGAAGATCTGAAATGAGGGGAATCTCTGCTCATTTTATCATCCAATCATATGCAAGCTAAAATGCTGTTTTTTATTTTCCTTGCATGTCCCCCTCAGATCTACAGTGACTGCACTTGAAAGTGCACTTGTAGTGCACTTGTATTGCAAAGTGAATTTGCCTTTCGTAAATAGCCCCCTTTGTCAGTGTACTGAGCTAGATATAGGCCCAGTTCCTTAATACCGGGGCTGCAGATGGTACACATGTGACCGTAAGCATAACACTCTTGCCTAAACTAGAAAGAGGACATGCAGAAAAGGAGAGGGAGCTAATTCTTTGTGCAATGTTAAATATAAACAGACACTGGTAGATCATTAGAGAAAACCAATCATTCCTATTACTACAAATATAAATAATATACTATGTATGGGCTGATGAAGACTATAAAAAATAATGTATGTTTAAAGAAAGATCAAAAGTGATCTTTTAGAATTATTGGACTAGAAGCAAATTGGTCAATGTAAGCTCAGATATTAATGGGTAAATGCCCCCTTATCTTAAACATGTATGGTAAACTTCAAACAGTTCACATCTATGCAGCTCTGATTCAAGGACCATTATTCAAAAGTCTTAAAATATTTTAAAAAGAGAATACTGTTAGCTAAACAAACCTCAAAAAAAAACAGAAAAAAGCAAATAGCACCACAAACTCCCACTGGAAATAAAAGGCATTAAAATAGTATTTGATTTATATAATGATATCTGATAGATTTTGTCCTGAATTTTTTTGTTTTGCTCAGCACGGAAAATTCACCATGCTTTATTCTTTAACAATTTCATTTTGGTATTCATATGAAACCTATAAAGCATTACAAGTTATTTTTTCTTCTTGCAGAGCTTTCACTTCTTAGTAAAAAATACTATATACAGTTCAAAGGCATAATAGAACTAATCATGATTCATGGTGAAATGTACTACGTTCTAAAGCTTACAAATTATGTTCTATGGCCTCATAACGAAACATCTGTATTTAAAGGCAAGGCACTGTGGGCTTCACATAGGAAAATAGGGCACATATTACCTTTCAACTCTTATTTGCTCATATGCTCACATTACCTTTTTTAATGCTCTGATTGGCTGCTATTTGACTGCAGGCTATTCTGAGACGGATTGTTGGTGGGTTTAAAGTAATTAGTTCATTGCCTTACATGGCCATAAGGCAAAAAATATGATTGTTACATTTGATTTGCTTTACCTTTGTATGCTATATTTTTTGTACATATTATTCTAATCCACTAAGTGTAGGATTGTGAGTGGGTAACTCCACTTTCGTGGGGAAAAAAATAGCAAGTAAGAAAAAATAATATAGCACATATAATTGTGACACTAATCATATTGTAATTGAATGTTTTTAAAAATTACCTTTCCTTTTCAATCTGCAGCCACTCTAATTTTCTGAGAATGCATTGCAATATGGCTACCTGGAGTTGTTCTGTATACAGAGTGTGTACTGACCACTCCCCAGAAACATCATTTCCTGCTTGTGTGATTGGCTCACCATTTTTCCCAGAAGTCTGCCTCAGATACAAGTCAGATTACAGGCATCCCCTGCAACAAAAATGTAATTTTTGGAGAGATACTTTGAATAGGAGCACATCTAAAGGGATGCAGGCCCAGCAGATTTCCTCATTAGAGACCTGCAGCTGCACACCTGACAGTTTATTATGAAACCACTCCCATTAGACCCACTCAGTACAGAGGCAGAGACAAACACACATGGATTTCTTCAGAATAATAAAAAGGTAGGAATCTGCAACAAAGGTTGTTTATAATCCTTGCAATGTACATAGATCACCCAGAGGGGAATGTTTTTTTTTTCAACAAAAGTGGAGTTACGCTTGCATAGATGACATTGTGAAAGTCTTCTATTGTTCTTGTTGCCTAAAAACTGCCTTCATTTGAAACCATTGGTTGAAAACCCATTCCCTAATCAATTGCACCAGAGGTAGAGCTACGCAAACGCACCTGGATAGAGAAGAAGGTTGGCCACCTGAGAGTGGAGACTCAATGGTAGAGCATGGAAGCTTTTTAACATTCTACATGCAGCCAATAGCAATGCCGCAGCCCGAAAATTGGGTCACTATCATGCATACAAATAAAATATTTGAGCTATCAAAGAAAGAGGCTCTGGAAATAAGAAAGATAGTTTTAGGACATGCTCCTTAATTTTTATGTAATTTGTCAGTTTTTGAAACGAAGAACTAATACTAATTTAACATCAGTTTAAACAATTACTTGTGTGTCCTTTCTATAGATAAATCAAGGGCTTATAGTCTCATTCATAAATTTCTCCCCTATCATACATTTGGTAATGTGTTTCTGTATAGTATAGTGATGACATCATTGCCCACATGTCCTAAATGCATGCTCTACATCAATTATTTAGAAGCTTTCAGAACTGAGTGGTGTAGAAAAACAAATTTAAAACATTAAGAGTATTTTGATGTATGACAGCAGGAGTTGAATGGACTTATGCCTACCTTAGCAAATAGCAATGCAATGGTGACCTTGTAGTTAAAAATAGAGGCTAAGAGTATATGGAAGTATCTTTATATCTGAGACTGGATACATCATTCAGACTGTCTTCGTATTAGAGGCAGATGCACCACAGCTGCTTACAGAAGATAAGTACCCTAAGCTCTGACTGGACAGCTGTCTAGTTGCTGAAATGACTCCTGTCAATAAGCTGTTAAGATCTTCTATGGTAGTCCTCCTAGACAATCAGGATATTGTTTTTAAACAGGATTCATCATCCCAACATAAATTAACACGCCTATTTCTAAATAATAAAATAAGCTTTTGCCTAATTGCTAAAACTTAGTGTGGGCTTTTCCAATCAACTTTTCATTATTTCCAAAAATGTTCCAAAGGTAGGAACTACATTTATTTTTAAACCACTAGAACAGCTGCTAGTTCTGACTAAACAGTACTTTTTTTTCTGAAGCATAATATAGCAGAAAATAAACTCTAAAGATATACCTGTCAATTGATTTACAGAGAATTTTCTTGATTCATGTGATTGGATATTTAAAATAATCAAACATTTGAGCAGAAGTAAAACATAAGCTCACAATAAAATATGTAAGGATAACTATAACCAATGGCCCTGTAGTCTAATTGTCATCCTATATATAAATAGAGTAAAATATCACAATCACACATTTGTTAAAGAGTAACTCCACTTTTGCTAAGGAAAAAACATTCCCCTCTGGGTGATAAATGTACATTGCAAGAATTATAACAACCTGTGTTGCAGATTCGCACCTTTTGTTATTCTGAAGAAATCCATGTGTGTTTGTTTGTGCCTCTGTACTGAGTGGGTCTAATGGGAGTGGTTTCATAATTAACTGTCAGGTGTGCAGCTGCAGGTCACTAATGAGGAAATCTGCTGGGCCTGCATCCCTTTAGGACATGTTCCCATTGAAAGTATCTCTCCAAAAATGACATTTTTGTTGCAGGGGATGCCTGAAATCTGACTTGTATCTTAGGCAGACGTCTGGGAAAATTAGCGAGCCAATCACACAAGCAGGAAATGATGTTTCTGGGGAGTGGTCAGTACACATTCTGTGCACAGACCAACTCCGTGTAACCATATTGCAATGCATTCTCAGAAAATTACATCAGCTGCAGTTTGAAAAGGAAAGGTAATTTTTAATAACATTCAATTACAATATGATTTGTGTCACAATTATATGTGCTATATTATTTTTTCTTTATTTGCTCCATGAAAGTGGAGTTACCCTTTAAATATTATAGCAACTGCCAACTTAGAGTCAGGATTGGACAAAACAGCCCCTAACTGCAATTTTGGGTCTATGAAATTTAAAATGAGCATGATGCCGGCAATGTTTTATTTTCTTCATAGGTGAATCATATAGACAGAATATGTTATAAGCATTTTTTAAAGGTTTTTTTTTTGGTGCTAGGTGATAAAGCACAGCTCTGGATCATAAAAAAATGCCAGTAAGCATATCAAATGCATACACTTGTTGTATTTTCTACAGTTAGTTACAGTAATACCGACAGTAAAGATTGAAAATGACTTTTAGGCAGATGAGAGCATGAGAGCAAGTTTCTAATTATATCTTTTTTACAGCTGGGAGAATTTGCTGTTGTAGGAAACTATGCTGTGTGCAAAAGCTAGTTAGTGTCTGGCAACCACAGAAGCAAAATGTTTTTTTTTTCCTATTACAAAAACAGAATGTCAAAAATATTTTCCCCCAAAACTGGATCAAAAACAGAGAAGACAAGGATATGCAGATTTTCAAGCTTCCTTTTTTGTAATTGGTCAATTCATTAGGCTGCACAAGCAATTGTATATTGAGATCATTTTGGTGATCAAGATGTTCTATTCATTGCTAAAGCCTCGTATACATCACTAGTTTTTTTTTTTTTGTTCAACCTGCTGGGTTGAACAAAAAGAGCCCAATGGCTCAGGATGAAGCCACTGTACTAACAATCCAATGTTAGTACAGCAATCTCCCCCGCTGAGCTAGTGTTCTGATAGGGGGGCGGCCCTTCACCAGAACTCTCTGGAAGACCTTTTTTAGTCATGAGCCTCTGACAGAAGCCGGCTTCTGTTGGGCCGGCTGCCATGCACATGGGCCGAATGTCAGCCAGTTTCTATTGAACTGGCCGATACCGGCCGTCATTCGACCTGTGTGTGAAATAGTTACCGAATTGCATAAAAAATTATTCAACCACTGAAATCTTTTGTTTCCCAGGAATCACTATTTTATCTTAGCCCTTTTCAACCAGGGTGCTGAGGCACCCTGGGGTATCTTCTGGGTTCTTCAGGGGTGCTTTGGTAAAATGCCTTAAAATTGCCCCAAATTGGCCAAAAGCTTTATACAAGCCAGTGAGTAGATCAAGCTTGCCTTTTGTTACACAAAGCCACAGCTTTTCAGTGTGCAACATTACAACCTTGGCCACTGTGCAGGCCAGCCACCAGCATCCTAACAACCTGATGTCATTGGTGGATAACGATGGTGTCAGTCCCCTGCACTGCATCCCTGTTTGACTCCCCACCCCCACCACCAAGAAATGCTGGAATACTAGTCAGTATGAAAAGAAAAAAATCACCTCCTTGATCACCCGGGGGGAAATGCTTTATTTCTAAACAAAAGTGGAGTTACTCTTTAAATCTACGACGGCAACACAGACAGAATTTTTTCTTTTTTTTATGTATAGTATAGGAAGGTTAGAACTCTTGTCAACTTTACATTGCTGTATGTGTCCCTGTTGGAGATTCGTCCTTACTTTCTGTCTGTTTGGTGATTGGGAAAGTCTTAGAAAAGTCTGACATCCTTATCTACAATACATACTAGCTCTGGGTCAGTGACTCAATGTATTAACGCCAGAAGGTCATCATAATTGCAGAGCAACCGCAATTTTCAGGAGATGACAGCAATGACATCCCCCACCCATTTTTCTCGTATGACATGTTTCCTTTTAAGTCCTCTTTTAGAGAGGATGAAATTACTATCAAAAGACTGCAAACAAAAACAGCATTAAAAATGCTGATGAGACCTAATTTGCATGCTTATTGTGTCAGTTTTCAACAATGTGTATTATTTTCTTGTGTGACTAAAATAGGTTGGATTATGCAACCACTGATAATGTTATCAGATCTTGTAAGGAAGTGATGATATATCTGTTGTTTCAACTGAGTGTTTTATGTAGATATCCAGAATCTTAATGCATTCAAATCTTTTCCTTGACGTTGTTCTTTACGACATGGTTTATTCTGTTTTACATATAAAAAATATATATATATATATATATATATATATATATATATATATATATATATATATATATTTATATATATTTTTTTTGCACTACAGCCAAGGTTCACCTAGCAAAGCTTTTTAAAGAACATTTTGAATCAAGTGTGGAAGCCTAAAACTTCTCCTAACTTCTCAAGTCTGTCGTTGCATTTGGTGTCTCTCTTGGAAAGATTTACTCAGTGACACCAAAACGGGAAGTGCAGCTAAATCTAAGATGTCTATAAAAATCTAAATTTTAAAAAGCTAAATATTAAAAAATCAATGGTCCTTTTCTAAGCTAATATGGTAGGAATTGAGAAACAAATGGCATGAGGGCTAGGCACTGCCCTGAGGGACATGTACCAAAGCAAACACATTAAAGGAGAAGTATGGCCGATGCTCTTTTTGTCCATACTTCTCCTGTAGGTCACAGGAGTGCACTTAGCTCTGCTGTGACCCAGCTGACAGCAGGCTAAAGTCCACTGTTGGCTGACGTCACAGAGCCTGTTCAGGCTCTGAAGGGATCCTGAAAATAATCTTGGGATCTACCCAGATGCCTAACCTGTGTGCTGCTGAGAGACTGAGCCAGCTGCTTGCGCCCTCTACTCCTGAGCACTGGAAGAGCAGAGCACAGAGCAGTGGACCTGAGAACTGAGTGATCAACCACATTTGATTGTACAGTTCTTGGTTTACAGCGAGCAGGGAAAATCACAGCATTGGGTCAATGCTGCATCTACATAGGTGAGCATAATAGTTTTTTTTTCTTATTGGAATCCAACACTTTTCTTTTAAATAACATGCCTTGTAAAAAAAAACATGCACCGATAGCATGCCTAACAACCAATGACAGCGGGAAGCTGTTGCGTATTATCGTGGTAGTAATACCACAGTTATACATGATGTCCACCTCCCAACAAATGGGTAAATCTTTGGGAATTCCTCCAAATGCCCAAACAGCAAGGTTCAGTCAGAACTTGTATTAAGACTGAATCTTCAGCTCAATCTATTGGCAAGGATTTTAACCATTTCACCATTCCCCACATTATCTAAAACTAAAAAGAAAAGCTTGGAAGGAGCTCAGATTTAATTTACAGGTGAATAAATCAAACATTCTTACTGTCACAAATTCAAAACTGATATAATTAACAGATCTTTCTAAAGAGACTCCATTGCATTTACCATGACTAAAAATGTGGTTGGAGTGGAGGTTGGTGTAACTAACCCTTTTGTTAGTAAATTGTCTGACATTAGAGTCATCCTGCCTCTTGTGATGGGCCAGTTAACACAAATATGGAAGGGACAGTGTGTTACTCAGGTAAATGGGCAGATTTAGGGGTTGAATACTGGTCCCCAGTCTTTTCCAATAATTTTATATCAGGGAAGCACACATTTTAGTAAAACATGTATGTAATAGGACATACTCCAACAGACAAGCTATGCCTCTACATAATATCATCTTTCTCCCATAAGATTCCAGATGGAGCTTTACATAGAACTCATACTGTTCAATGCAGTACCCCATAACATCTGGGCCAGAAGTTTCAGTATGGGCCAGATGACTCACATGTACTTGTTTCTCATTGTCAACTGTCAGACAGAGGTATTTGTACTATTTGGAATCACAGAAAGCCTGATTTGTATTGTGAAATAGTTTACTTAGAACAGTTTAGCAGCACTTTCCCATCCTTAAATGAGGACAAATTCCTGTTTTTTAGCTTTGTGATGGAAGAAGTCCACGATGCCTTCTTGGCAGGATGATACTTCTTACTAAGCCTGTATTAGGAAGTTTATGGTACTGCTGGGAAACTGGAGGAGCCAGAGGGGAAGCAGCAGATTGAAAAGTGCACTGAAGTAAGTTGAGCTGTTTCATGTCAACTTGAATATAAGGAAAGGTGTGTGCAAAGGTTTTCATTCATCCAGGTCATGCCATAGCATACCACAGCATTTATACTCACAACTCCTACTTTCTTTATTTATTTGCAAAAAAACCCATCCTTTCCTATTTTACTTTCATTATCTGTTAATTTGGACTGCCTTTAATAAATGTGCAATGCACACACTCAGCATGTGTAAGATACCAGATGGTGAAGACTAGTGCCAGGATGGTGCTCCATTTTGTATGTGTGGGAGTTGCATCATTACCGAATGCCCTGTTGGTAAATGAGAAAGACACTGGCAATGAAGCTTCACTGAAGATTTATTGATAGCTGTATATTGGTAACGAGAATGTAGACCTGCTACACCTGGAACAGAGAACTCACAGGAATGTTGGTCATAATTTGCAAGTATACAGTGCATTCTTAAAACTTATGGTAAGTGGTTCCTTTGCACTTTGCCAAAAATTCTCTTTAATAGTACCAGATGCAGCCTTTAATAATTCTGTAATTCTACGTCAATTTCAATCACTGTTCTATAAAGTACCTGATTTCAACTGAACAGTTTTGTAGAATTCCCTATATCTACAACTATCAACTTGATGTAGCTATGGCAGCCTATATCAACCAAGGTTCCATGGAAACCTACGGTTCCTCCAGAGGTTGCTAGGAGTCTATTGAGCAAGGAGCAATTTCTGTCTCTCAGATGAGTAACCAATGGCAAAAATAATCTTGTTGGCTAACTGTAAGGAGGGGGATTCCTCCCACTGACCCCAAATGTAGGACCATTCTTTCCACTGACCACCACACCAAAGTATTGTGAACTGTACATAGATTTAGTAGCTATTATCAGGTGTTCCTAAACCTGGTGAGTTATTTCAAGGCCTCTTCCATGTTATAAAGTTTGACTGTTCTATGGTGTCATGTTAAAAGTGGGGGGTGGTTGTTTATTAGGAATGAGCCGAACACCCCCCTGTTCGGTTCGCACCAGAACATGCGAACAGGAAAAAAATTTGTTCGAACACGCGAACACCGTTAAAGTCTATGGGACATGAACATGAATAATCAAAAGTGCTAATTTTAAAGGCTAATATGCAAGTTATTGTCAATAAAAGTGTTTGGGGACCTGGGTCCTGCCCCAGGGGACATGGATCAATGCAAAAAAAAGTTTTAAAAACGGCCGTTTTTTCAGGAGCAGTGATTTTAATAATGCTTAAAGTCAAACAATAAAAGTGTAATATCCCTTTAAATTTCATACCTGGGGGGTGTCTATAGTATGCCTGTAAAGGGGCGCATGTTTCCCGTGTTTAGAACAGTCTGACAGCAAAATGACATTTTGAAGGAAAAAACTCATTTAAAACTACCGCGGCTATTGGATTGCCGACAATACACATAGAAGTTCATTGATAAAAACGGCATGGGAATTCCCCACAGGGCAACCCCGAACCAAAATTAAAAAAAAAAAATGATGTGGGAGTCCCCCTAAATTCCATACAAGGCCCTTCAGGTCTGGTATGGATATTAAGGGGAACCCCAGCCAAAATTAAAAAAAAAAATTGACGTGGGGTTCCCCCTAAATTCCATACCAGACCCTTCAGGTCTGGTATGGATTTTAAGGGGAACCCCGCGCCCAAAAAAAAAAAAAAAACGGCGTGGGGTCCCCCTAAAAATCCATACCAGACCCTTATCCGAGCACGCAACCTGGCAGGCCGCAGGAAAAGAGGGGGGGACGAGAGTGCGGCCCCCCCCCTCCTGAACCGTACCAGGCCACATGCCCTCAACATTGGGAGGGTGCTTTGGGGTAGCCCCCCAAAACACCTTGTCCCCATGTTGATGAAGACAAGGGCCTCATCCCCACAACCCTGGCCGGTGGTTGTGGGGGTCTGCGGGCGGGGGGCTTATCGGAATCTGGAAGCCCCCTTTAACAAGGGGACCCCCAGATCCCGGCCCCCCCCCTGTGTGAAATGGTAAGGGGGTACTTACCCCTACCATTTCACTAAAAAACTGTCAAAAATGTTAAAAATGACAAGAGACAGTTTTTGACAATTCCTTTATTTAAATGCTTCTTCTTTCTTCCTTCATCTTCTTCTTCTTCTGGTTCTTCTGGCTCTTCTGGTTCTTCCTCCGGCGTTCTCGTCCAGCATCTCCTCCGCGGCGTCTTCTATCTTCTTCTCCTCGGGCCGCTCTGCACCCATGGCATGAGGGGGGAGGCTCCCGCTCTTCTCTTCATCTTCTTCTTCATCTTCTTCTTCATCTTCTTCTTCTTCTTCTTCTCTTCTTCATCTCTTCTTCCTTCTTCATTTCTTCTCCGGGCCGCTCCGCAGCCATGCTGGCATGGTGGGAGGCTCCCGCTGTGTGACGGCGTCTCTTCGTCTGACGGTTCTTAAATAACGGGGGCGGGGCCACCCGGTGACCCCGCCCCCCTCTGACGCACGGGACATGACGGGACTTCCCTGTGGCATTCCCCGTGACGTCACAGGGAAGTCCCGTCAATTCACCGTCACACAGCGGGAGCCTCCCACCATGCCAGCATGGCTGCGGAGCGGCCCGGAGAAGAAATGAAGAAGGAAGAAGAGATGAAGAAGAGAAGAAGAAGAAGAAGAAGATGAAGAAGAAGATGAAGATGAAGAAGAAGATGAAGAGAAGAGCGGGAGCCTCCCCCCTCATGCCATGGGTGCGGAGCGGCCCGAGGAGAAGAAGATAGAAGACGCCGCGGAGGAGATGCTGGACGAGAACGCCGGAGGAAGAACCAGAAGAGCCAGAAGAACCAGAAGAAGAAGAAGATGAAGGAAGAAAGAAGAAGCATTTAAATAAAGGAATTGTCAAAAACTGTCTCTTGTCATTTTTAACATTTTTGACAGTTTTTTAGTGAAATGGTAGGGGTAAGTACCCCCTTACCATTTCACACAGGGGGGGGGCCGGGATCTGGGGGTCCCCTTGTTAAAGGGGGCTTCCAGATTCCGATAAGCCCCCCGCCCGCAGACCCCCACAACCACCGGCCAGGGTTGTGGGGATGAGGCCCTTGTCTTCATCAACATGGGGACAAGGTGTTTTGGGGGGCTACCCCAAAGCACCCTCCCAATGTTGAGGGCATGTGGCCTGGTACGGTTCAGGAGGGGGGGGCCGCACTCTCGCCCCCCCTCTTTTCCTGCGGCCTGCCAGGTTGCGTGCTCGGATAAGGGTCTGGTATGGATTTTTAGGGGGACCCCACGCCGTTTTTTTTTTTTTTTTTTGGCGCGGGGTTCCCCTTAAAATCCATACCAGACCTGAAGGGTCTGGTATGGAATTTAGGGGGAACCCCACGTCAATTTTTTTTAAAAATTTTGGCTGGGGTTCCCCTTAATATCCATACCAGACCTGAAGGGCCTTGTATGGAATTTAGGGGGACCCCCACATCATTTTTTTTTTTTTATTTTGGTTCGGGGTTGCCCTGTGGGGAATTCCCATGCCGTTTTTATCAATGAACTTCTATGTGTATTGTCGGCAATGCAATAGCCGCGGGTAGTTTTAAATGAGTTTTTTCCTTCCAAATGTCATTTTGCTGTCAGACTGTTCTAAACACAGGAAACATGCGCCCCTTTACAGGCATACTATAGACACCCCCCAGGTACGAAATTTAAAGGGATATTACACTTTTATTGTTTGACTTTAAGCATTAATAAAATCACTGCTCCTGAAAAAACGGCCGTTTTTAAAACTTTTTTTTGCATTGATCCATGTCCCCTGGGGCAGGACCCGGGTCCCCAAACACTTTTTATGACAATAACTTGCATATAAGCCTTTAAAATTAGCACTTTTGATTTCTCCCATAGACTTTTAAAGGGTGTTCCGCGGCATTCGAAATTGCCGCGAACACCCCAAATTGTTCGCTGTTCGGCGAACTTGCGAACAGCCAATGTTCGAGTAGAACATGAGTTCGACTCGAACTCGAAGCTCATCCCTATTGTTTATAACAGTAATAAAAAATAACAGTAATATAAATACTAATTGTTTATTTATTTTTTGACTATCAGTTTTTATTGAAATTTCAACAAAGACAGTACACTTGCTTTACATAGTTATTACAATAATTTGCAATACAAGAAGGTAAAAGAATAATTCACAACTAGAATGTAGACTCAATGTCCAATAGTCATAAAGGAACAAGGTTGAGTAACACATTGTCTATATCTCCATTGGCATCTTTCTGAGAAGAAGGGGAGAAGGGGCGAGTATGGAAAAGAATGAGAAGGGGAAACCCTGGATTGGGGACCTATAAAGAAGGGTTAAGGATTTTAGAAGAAAGCGGAGGTCTCAATTTTAGGATATAACGAGACAGATTACATAGTATCATTAAAGCTTCTAAAATAAGGTACGAAGCTCATAAGAGGCTCTTTTTTATTCATGGTGAATAAGAGCAAACGTCCTTAAGCCTAGTACACATGGGCTGAATTGTCGACTGGCGTTGGCCAGTTTAAGAGAAACTGGCCAACATTTGTGCCGTGTGTATGGCAGGCTCATGATCAAAAAAGATCTGCCGACCGCCTGAGGGCTCTGACCGGAGTGCTCTGGCGGGGGGCCATCCTCCTGTCAGAAAACAATAGCTGAGCAGGAAAGACTGATGTACTAACATCGGATTGCTAGTACAGCGAGTCCGACCTGAGCTGTCGTACACACTAGTAGTGTGTATGAGTCTTAAGTCTCACTATGACTCCCAATGAAATCTTGTTTACACTACATTTTGCATCAGACTGAGCAGAGGCTGCCCCCTTTCCACTTAGGAGACATCCAAACAACATCTCCCAGAAAGAAGTCAGTAATCAACATTAGCTGTTCAAATTTCTTTTAGCCCTGGTTGTTATGCAGGTCATGCTGTTCAGTAAAGGCAAAGCTGCAAGGATTGCCATACTGGGATTTGTAGTTCCATAACTGCTGGACTGCCTACAACTGCAAAAAAAAGGTTTGTTTTTTTTATTCTGTTACAAATATTGTTATTTGAATCCACATCAGAGTGCTAACATGTTCCTGTTCACTTCTGAGAGGCATGCAGGGAGTGAGGGCATCATCAGTACTTCTCAAATTAATCTTCCCAACAAGTGACAGTGAGAAGATTGTCATGTTTAAATTCCTTCTAAAAAAGATTCTCTGTTTACCCCTAAGCCCCATTCAGTGATAGAAGCCAGAAGACAGAGGAGGCTGATTAGCATATGCCTAGGATTCAGAGGAAAATTCCATTTAAGCTATGACATTCATTTCATACATAATACATATATACAGTATAATATATAATATATACAGTATAATATATATATATATATATATATATATATATATATATTAACGATTTTGTAATTTATATTAAAAATGAACCTGTAATCTTAAACTGCAGGCATATTTGTTTTCTAAAATTATTTTAAAAACGCAAACAAAACTCAAAACTCAAACAAAAAACCTTGCAATATTGTCCGAATTATAATGCTGGTGTATGCTCTGCGCTAAGATGCAAATCAAAATCCCAGACTTTTATCTGTAACAGAGGTTTTCCTTTAGGTTATTCTGATCCACCTCTGAAGGGATACAGACATTGTAGCTTTTCTCTTTCTGAGATTAAAAAAGGAGTTATATTGAAGGATAAACCTCCTAGTCGGAGATCAGTTAGAGGAAGTAATAGATGGCAAGAAAAAAAGGGAAATGGCAACAGGGGGCCTAGGCTCATACAGTACAAAAGTTCACCCAGGAGCCACAGATGCTCTGTAAAGCTGTCTATAGAAATCAATGGCTGTATCTGACTATATGCTGGTACTTGCATAAACACACGCATGCGCATAGAGGTACAATACTGTATGCAGACTGTCTACATCCAGGCTGTAAATCTGTATGCATGCGTATGTATATGCAAGTACCAGCATTCATTCATGTACAGCCATTAATATCTATGGGCAGCTGTGTGAGGCACCTGTGGCTCCCACACAGGGAAAAATTTAATGTGTATCAAATAACAAACATTTTTAGATAAGGATTAAAACCACTATCAGGTTATTTTTGCTGCATGTGTTCCGCTGGGGAGCTTGCCCTTCACTTCCTAAGGATGCAACAGAAAATGAGCAAAATCCTGCCTAAATGAAAATGATTTCCATCCTAATGGATTCTCATTAAAACGTGTCACAACTAAAGAATTTTCCCTTAATTTCTTCTTTGGTGACAACTCTAAAACAACTTTGGATTTTCCCATCACTTTCTTTCTCAGTGATAAAGGCAAATAGGGTGGTAAATCTCCCCAACAGGGACACAGACAGCTATGAAAATCTGAATGGGGGTCTAAACTTTCCCCACTCAGTCAAAAAAAAATTGCCTCTACATAACTTTGCGATCTACTTATAAAAAAAAGGCTGTGCAAAAGTCACATTACTCACATAGCTGTTGCAAACAATCCCTGAACTGTGTGTAATATGTTTATTTTCTGTGATCGTCCGCTCCATCTAGTGGCGATAATGCAGTATTTTCCTGAATGAGGAATTTTAGGAACATAGCATATTATGGCCACGAGATGGAGCTAGACAGAAATGTTCTTAGGAAATTAACACATTAGAGACATTATTTTATAAACAGATCCCGTTAAAATGGAACCAAACCAAAAAAATGCTGATACGCAGGGTTTTATCACAGTAGAGACCCTATTGTTATAACTGTTTCTCCCTGCCTGTTAGATATTGCACAGCTCAGCGTGCATGTGCGGCACCACTCTGTGTCACGATGATGTGACTCCTATGAGCGAGAGTGATATCATCACTGCCCGGCTAATCAAGGGGCCAAACAGTGTGAATCCAGAAGGAAGACTGGCAGAAGACGGAAGTACTCCTGGCCAGCTGAAATGCTGACATCGCATCGCTGAAGGGGATCGCTTGCCAGGTAAGTCTGCCTTAATATGCTAATATGCTATGCATACTAGCACATATGACTAACAGCTCCTGTGGCCCGATTTTTATTTATTTTTTTACAAAAATGATGTTTCCTGCGCTTGATGGAGGTAAAACGGCAGACACAGCCATCGCTACATCTCATGTAAAAATATCACACACTGTCATCCTGTAGATAGATCTATGAAACCAGCATAGAGCACACTGTGAACACCATAGAGATGAACATTGGTTACATTTTTATAGATTTCTGCAAATCAAATGTACGAGACCTATACTTGGTAATGGTACAATATTTGATGTGGCTAAAATAACTTCAGCCTATATAATGTATTGCTATATTTGGTTCTACTTCTACAGCTGTGCTACAAAGAGATACACATGTTCATGGTTGGGATTGACGTTAGGTAGTCATGTTCTCTCTGTAATGTCAATATATAAGCCCTGTGAAAATAAAAATTTCTGGCCAAATCACACTGTGCCGTCACTGATGTCATCAACGGAGAGTGACTAACCAGACAGCTGAGTATTTTAAGCTTTCAGCATATTCTTACTCTAGCCACATGATATTTGAGTCAGATGCTAAACAGTCTAGAGCAGGAAATGTGTAAGATAAAAGGGAGAAAAACCCAGTTTTCTTCTCTTCTGACCCCATGATTATCCGCACTTAGAATGAGTCACGTAATTACATCTTCCCCAGATAGTTACCAGTGGCAAAATAGGAGAAAAGTGACATCAGCACAATTATGTTAACAAACCCATTAGTTGCATGTTCGTGTAAGAACAATATGTCAATGATCTCAGTTTCTGAGCCCTGGAGTTATAGACGTTACACAAAATACATCGCCATATCCTGTACACGTGTCAAATCTTTGTAGGCCTATTTATACTGCCATTGGGTTTTTGTGCCTTTAAGGAAACAATTGTTATTGCTGACCTCTTACTAAAAATTCTAGTCAAAAAATTTCCATCTGTCTCCTTCAAATTTTCTCATCACTTTGGTCAAAAACGAACATGGATTTGACCCCACTAATGATTCCATGAACCATTTCTAATCAATTCTACTAGTGTATGGCCAGCTTAAGTGATTAACCCAGAACAAGTGAAATCAGAGGGAGTTTTAAACAAAGAGTATTATGAGAACAAGTCAGCTATCATTTTCATTTTGAATTCAGCAACAGCAGATTATATACAGTATTTGCCTCTGTATACGTTTCCTTTAAATCTGGCCTAATCCCTATAATAAATCTAAGATATCCACCAACCCCCAAGCTTCCATAAAAAATCTAAATCTGGTTTGGTTTAGAGACCTTTAGCCTGTGATTTTTAAGTGATCTGTATACCCAGTGTGGGAAATGTATAGATTATACCATGAAGATATATATATATATATATATATATATATATATATATATATATATATATATACACAGGGTATATACAGTATATATATATATACACGGTATATATATATATATATATATATATATATATATATATATATATATATACGGTATATATATATATTGGTGACTACCAGTACATTGGTTTCAATTAGTGTTTAATTTAATTACACTTTAAAGTATATGTGAACCCTAAAACAACCTATTCAGTTTAAAATAGAGATGAAAGTCAAAACATTTGTGTGTGTGCATATATACATACCGTATATACTTAAAAATACCTTTTTTTTTATAAGTGACCATCTAATCTCTTTTTTTAGCAGCATAAGGGGCTTGAAGAAGTGGGGGTGGAGAAACAGCAGTGAATGGCTTTGGTGGTGGGGGGTGTCAGCCGAAGTCTGATCATTGGAGGAAAGGAAGTCTGTTCTCCCAGTACAGCTGGAAAACGGACCACACTGGGATGGTTGTGCTCTCATGCCTAGCGTGGTCTGTTTGAAATGGGAGAGCAGGAGGACTAGCAGGATCACAGGGCATTTCACACAAAGAAAGCAACACAAAGAGACCAGGATACTTTCTAATACAAGTACTGTATATGTACAACAGAAACATATCAGGAATACCATATTCTTTAAATATAACAGAAGACTTGGAATAAGACCTGCTTAGGTTTACTAAAAGAAACTAAACTAAAGTAGTAAAAAACTGCAAGTAGGCAGCTTGCCAGCTGAATGTACACTGAGCTGTGCATGAGCAGCTCAGCATGCATTCCTGGCACACTCTGGCTGTGCCAGAATGACTCCTGTGCCCATGCACGGGATGACATATTTTCCCCACCTGCCAATCAAGAGGTCAAAAAACCCAGCATCCAGCAATTGATGTAACCGTTGCATCACTGGAAAGTGGAGGTAAGTATTTCTGGGGGTTGAGTTTTTCTTTAAGTCAGCTTTAATGCTTATAATACAAAGGGGGCTGAAGGAAAACAGTGCAGTGACCATTGTGTAGTAAAAAAATTATATTTTAATAAATAGAATAAAATAATCCTACTCTCAAAGGTGAGCCTCTGCAGGCATGTAACAACCAGGGAATCAAGGCTGCTTGAGGTAACACCAGCGAATGCACTAGATGAGAGTGTAATTAGTCCCAGTGTCCGGACCGCTGGGAAAATGTGCCACCTCACTTAGGGATGCCAGGCCTCTAGTAGCCTGGGATCCCCTTGTGTTTGAGCCTTCCGATGACATCACCTAGGAGTGTGCATGGTTAGAACGCATTTCGAAGAATCCTTTTCTTCATCAGCTAACAAAAAATAGCTGGACACCCAGCATTAAACTGACATTAAATGATATCCTTACATCAGTTACATAGTAGGTGAGGTTGAAAAAAGACACAAGTCCATCAAGTCCAACCTATGTGTGTGATTATATGTCAGTATTACATTGTATATCTCTGTATGTTGTTTTCGTTCCGGAGCTTAACTAAGGATGTGAGAATTCCACATCCTTGCCGCTCTTACAGTAAAGAACTCTCTACGCAGTTTAAGGTTAAATATCATTTCACGTGGCCACGTGTCTTATTAAGCTCCCTTCCGTGGAAAAGTTTTATCCCTATTGTAGGCTCACCAGTATGGTATTTGTAAATTGAAATCATATCCCCTCTCAAATGTCTCTTCTCCAGAGAGAATAAGTTCAGTGCTCGCAACCTTTCTTAATAACTAATATCCTCCAGTCCCTTTATTAGCCTTAATAGCCTTAATTTATTAGCATACTCTAGGTGCGGTCGGACCAGAGTCTTGTAGAGTGGGAGAATTATCACTTTATCTCTTGAGGTAATCTCCTTTTAATGCATGCCAATATTCTGTTTGCTTTGTTAGCAGCAGCTTGGCATTGCATGCCATTGCTGAGCCTATCATCTACTAGGACCCCCAGGTCCTTTTCCATCCTTGATTCCCCCAGAGGTTCTCCCCCCATTGAGTAGATTGCATTCATATTTTTGCCACCCAAATGCATGTAGTTGCCCACCCCATTAATTTGTTCAGATCTTCTTACAAGGTTTCCACATCCTGCGGAGAAGTTATTGCCCTGCTCAGCTTAGTATCGTCCACAAATACAGAGATTGAACTGTTTACCCCATTCTCTGCGTTGTTTATGAACATATTAAATAGGATTGGTCCCAGCACAGAACCCTGGGGGACCCCACTTTCCAACCCTGACCAATCTAAGTACTCCCCATTTATCACTACCCTCTGAACTTGCCCTCAATCCATGTACTCACCCTATGGTCCATGCCAATGGACCTTACTTTGTACAGTAAACGTTTATGGGGAACTGTGTCAAATGCTTTTGCAAAATCCAGATACACCACATCTACGGGCTTTCCTTTATCTAGATGGCAAAAGATTGGTTTGGCAAGAGTGATTCTTCATGAATCCATGCTGATTACTGCTAATGAAACCGTTTTCATTACTAAAATCTTAGGCTAACTGGTCTGTAAATTCCAGGGATGTATTTTGGCCCTTTTTAAAATATTGGTGCTACATTGGCTTTTCTCCAATCAGCTGGTTCCATTCCATTTAGTAGACTGTCGGTAAAAATTAGGAACAATGGTCTGGCAAATACTTGACTGAGTTCCCTAAGGACCCTCGGGTGCAAGCCATCTGGTCCCGGTGACTTATTAATGTTACGTTTTCCAAGTCTATCTCTAATTATGTCCTCTGTTAGCCATGAGGGTGCTTCCTGTGTTGTGTCATGAGGATAAACACTGCAGTTTTGGTTACTGAAGCCCCCTGATTCGCTCATGAAGACTGAGGAGAAGAATAAATTCAATACCTTCGCCATCTCCCCATCCTTTGTAACCAGATTTCCTTCCTCATTATGAGGCCAATATGGTCTGTCCTCCCTTTTTTACTGTTTATATACTTTTTGTTGGGATTCTTTTTTCTATCCTCTGCTATGTGTTTTTCGTGTTCTATCTTAGCCGCCCTAATTGCACCCTTACATTTCTTGTTGCATTCTTTGTAAAGTCTGAATGCTGATGATGATCCCTCAGCCTTGTATCTTTTTAAGGCCTTCTTTTTATATGCATTTTTACATTGGAGTTAAGCCATCCAAGACGTTTGTTCACTCTTTTAAATTTATTTCCCAATGGGATGCACTGGCTCATGCCCTTATTCAATATGCTCTTAAAGCAAACCCATCTCTCCTCCATGTTCTTTGTTCCAAAGATTCTATCCCAATTTATATCTTCTAGCAAGGTTCGTAGTTTAGGGAACTTATTCTCCAAAAATAATCTATACATACAGTATCCACTACTTAATGTGGAGTTCCAGGCTAAATTGAAACTAGGGCTTAACCACTTCTGGACCAAGTCTATTTTTGACACTTGTTGCTTACAAGTTAAAAACAGTATTTTTTGCTAGAAAATTACTTAGAACGTCCAAACATTACAATTATTGCTCTGACGATCGCAGCGATACCCCACATGTGTGATTTGAACACTGTTTACATTTGTGGGGGCGACTTACGCATGCATCTTCTTTGGTGCGTAAGCACGCAGGGACGGGGGCGCTTTAAAAAAATATATTATTCTTATTTATTTTTTTAATTTTTTTATTTAACACTGTCCCTTTTTTAAAAAAAAAATCTGATCATTTTTTTTTTTTATTGGTGTCACAAGGAATGTAAACATCCCTTGTGACAGTAATAGGCGGTTATAGGTACTGGAGGAATAGGAGGTTTAAAAGACCCCAAATCCCTCCTTTGCACTTCAAAGTATTCAAAAATGCCAAAATCAGCATTTTGAAATACTGACATTTATTTACAATCGGCGCCATTGGCAGCCGAGTAAACCGTAAGTGCCGCCATGACGTGGCTTCCGGGTTTTTACATCAGAGACCCGATCAAAGCCGATTTCCGCTTAGTTCAAGCATCCCCCCCCCCCCATTATTTTCCGATATCCTTTTTTTCATGTTTGTACCTTTTTTTGTTTTCCTGCAGGACTTCTGTCCTTCTTTGCGCAGTGAGGTATGTCTTTGTCGACCCTTCCTCCTTCCTCCCACTTCCTTCTGGAACCTGTGTGTATCCCAGAAGACAACAGGGCAATTCAGAAAGCGCAGGGTGACTCGCACATGCACAGTAGGAAACTGGCTGTGAAGCCTGAAGTCTTCAGGGCCGGTTTTCCTTAGTTGCAATGCCCGCACTTGCACCTGAGCCCAATGGACGAATTGGCTTCAGGGGGGGCGACATTGAAGCATCCCTGGACAGGTAAGTGTCCTTATGTTAAAAGTCAGAAGTTACAGTATTTGTAGCTGTTGATTTTTTATTCTTTTTTTTCAGAGGCTTGAACTCCTCTTTTATGGCCCTGTAATCTAATTTTATGAAATTGTTTAATACTGCCTCCTTGTAACATCCCCCATAAGCTCAAAAACCTCTCCTTTTCCCCTCAATTGCTTTTGTTTGAAAGGAGCAGTGCACCTTAGTTGCAGTCATGTGCTCTGCTCTATACACACTACACATCCCATAGGCCATAGTCTTTCTCAAAAATGAGTGAGGGAGAATGGCTACATTTCTACATACAATGGGACCATGAAGAACGAATGTAGTCACCCTCTCACAGGAAGCCAGATCACAGCAGCCAATAAAAAAAAGAATTTGAAGGTTTGGAAAAGGCTGTAAGCAATAGAAGGTAATTTTTGAGTTAAGAATAAATACTTCAATATATTTTCTTTAAAACACAGTTTAGTGTCATTTTAATGATTTTAGATGCCAGGGCTGTGTTTATGAAAAAGGCCAAGTGAGGGTGTAGTTGGTATATCTGCATGTCGGAATTTTCAAATCTAAAAGTTTTTTCTTTGATTTTAAAGTGTTTGAAGTTATTTCATCCACCCACAGTCAACCTGGAAAGGAAGTTAATAACAATAGCATTTTGGCTTCTGTAAACATTTAAATGGCCAGAAAATGCCTGGGTGAAATTTTATTGGGTCAGCATTCAATAACTAATAAAAAAAAATCCGAAGAAACAAAAGCAATGTTCCCCTAATGAAGAGGGCTGTCTGCAGGCAATTTAATTCTTTACTCCAGTGCAGTTCAGCTGAGAATTATTTTTATTTGATCTGGGAGAGCTCCAAAGGACCTACAGTTAACACAATTTTGGAGACTTGAAATTCTACATTCCACTAAAAGGCTTTTTACTTATTGTCACCGGGAGGAAGGATGGAATGGTTTGCTTGGCTTTAATTATAGGTATGTTGTCTTATTTTGTTACCTCTTTTCAATTTAATTCTTCTTTTCTCCAAGAAAAGACAGAAAGGAGCGTTAACCCTTGACTGGCAGCAAGTTATTATGGAAAATTGCATAAGAAGTATCATGGCAAAGAGTATTCTCTCAGTAGAAGTCATGACAGCCATAAAATATCTTTAATTGTTGAGGCAGAGGCGTTGAGGATACAAGATATGATAGAACCAGACTTGTGATTGTTGCTTGTGGAAAAAAAATGCAATAAAGATGTTTTCAGAAAGGCAGTTATTATTGATTTACTGTATATCAAATTTGTATCACTCTGGGGACATGTGAGGTTTCAAATAAAAGAAGAGAAATGTTGTCCTTTGATACAGGTGTAAAGATTAAACCAGTTATCACAAATTTATTGGCGTAGCAAGGTCAGATGTCTGACTAAACTTTGACGGAAGAAAGCTGTGAACTCTTACAACAGTACACAAATGTTGTTTGTTCATACTTTGGTTTGTAACATCCAATGTCAGCTAGGAAAACAGCTTAATACACCATTAAAATACATATATGAGAAGTGTTTTATTTGTCAAAGGATTTATACCAAGTCCGGAGATTTACACAGCTTTGATAGCACAGCCAGATTTGCAACCTGACTTTTCTCTGATGCAGTTAAGTAATACAGTTAGGTCATCTCTCTGCCCCTGGCCTCTGATTGGGCAATAAGGGAGTAATAGCAGTTCAACCGTTTGCTCACTCGGCTCCCTCCTCCTGTCACAATTTTCATTTTCAAAACAGCTGCATTAATTGGTGGTGTAATTTTTTCAGTAAACAAGATAAGGGCAATTTCACATGTGCTGCCTGATCAGGTCCGCCTGTCCATTTTTCAGGCAGACCTGATTGGACCTTGCAGTCTCCTCTATGGAGTGACGGTAGTCAACGGTGACATGTCTGCTGAAATCTGCTGCTATCCAATCAGATCCAGCAAAATGGCCCTATTTTCCATCCATCTGACAGATCTGATAGGCCTCAATTGGAAACAGATAGGCGGGCTGTTTCCATCTGAATTCCCCATAGAGGAGAGAGAGGCTGGGTCCGTGTCTGCTTTGCACAGTGGAGCTGACAGGACCTGTCATCCACCTGCTCAGCAGGTTTCAGCAGAGCGATCCCCTGCTGAGCAAGCAGAATCCGTTCCACGGAGATGCCCGTGTGAAAGGGGCCTTAAAGAGTACAATACAAATATGTACTTTGCACAGTAAGGCCACTTTCACACTGAGGTGCTTTACAGGCATTTTAGCACTAAAAATAGCGCCTGCATAGCACCTGTAAAGCACCTCTCCTGTCACTCCAGTGTGAAAGCCCGAGTGCTTTCACATTGGAGCGATGTGCTTGCCGGACGCTAGGATAAGTCCTGCAAGCAGGATCTTTGGGGCGGTGGAGGAGTGGTGTATACACCACTCCTCCACTGCCCTGCCCATTGATATGAATGGGCAGCGCTGCCAATGCACCTGCAAATCGCTTCAGCAGCGACGCTAAACGGGCAGTTTTAACCCCTTCTTTGGCCGCTAGTGGGGGTTAAAAGCGCCCTGCTAGCGGCCAAAAAGTGTCGCTAAAACGACAGTAAGGTGCCGCCAAAACTAGTGGCGCTTTACTGCCGACGCTCTCACTGCCACAGTGTGAAAGTAGCCTAAAAAGGATATATTGTATAGGTATTCTGGGTACAAAAGGATCAAAATCTGGTCGGTTCAGCAAGAGCCAGACAAATTTTGATCTGTGAGTGGCCCTCCCTGTCCGACAGAAGTCTATCGGGAGATCGCCAGTCACATTACTTAAAGTATAACCACATTTTTTTTGTTTTAGTTTTGGATAGATTGGAGATGGATGAGAACACCTATTTGGTTCTTATTGCTGTCTGTACCCCTGTTACGGAAATCCAACCTCTCTATTTGTCCTGTTTACCATATGATTGAGAGTGAAAGTAAAAGAAAATCCCAAATTTTGGTTTGTCCTCAGAAAATTAATAGAGAGGAAATCTTCCAATAGGGACACTTATTTTGGTGACCTGGGGATTCCATTCCATTCCATAATTTGCACTGTTTTCCTCTCACTTCTTGTTTTGGCTATGGGAGAAGAAGTGAAAATGAATCTCTTAAATGGGACACAATGTCCTGTGCATTGCACTGTGAAAAAAGGAGACAACACCTTATGTTTTCATGCATTGAGGTGTTGCAGACCATTAATTTTTAATTAGCTAACCAACACATGCACTGTAATGCACGTCAGTGCATGTTGCTGCAAGAAAATCTATGATGAGAATCCCAGATATCAAGGATAACTTGCTACAAATTTGTGGCAGTGTTATATTGCAAGTCTGTCAACTTGCTGCTCATTTTCTCTTTCAAGTTATACACTTGCAGAGCACTTGAAGTACAAGTTCTAGTTGACACTTTTCCAATTTGTAGCAAATTTGCGTGGCAGGTCTTTAGCAAGAGCAAAATTGCAGTGGTAAGTCTACAGCAAGAACTATTCAAGTCTACAGCATCGAAATTTAGCCACAGCGACTCCTGTGGTGGGATGACTATTGCACAACATAACTGAACCAGAACTTGCAGCAGACTTGCAGAATGTTTTCAAAGACAGTTGATTGGGAGTCATGCAATGCGGACTTGCTGCAATTGTGCAACAAACTTGTGAAGACTGGCAAGTCTAGCAAGAGCTTAGCAAATCATTTTCAAACTTGCAGCATTATTATTGTCTTACCTCCACTGTAAACAAAATAAGGTTGGATAAACCCCATTTTATGTACATGAAGCAAAAGGCACACTATAGTTCTAATTTAACAAGAAATCTGAACGTTGACAATGTTGACAATGACAATTGAACGTTCACAATGTTGCCATATGAACTTCCTGATCCTGAAGTGTAATGTGCTGCTTTTCTTCTCAAGCCCAAGTGTATCCAATGTACAAAGGAGCTAATCACGTAAAACCACTGATATTGACCTAATTATCAGAAAAGGTGTAAAAGCACAACAATCTACCCTGCCTAATTAGAACACACCAATAACAAAAGGACAACAAAAATGGATGATAAATCAACTGAAACCTACATCATCATAAGTCTTTCTTTATTGTGTTCAATAAGTTACAGATTGTATTTGTTTGTGGAAAGAACAACATTAATTTGTTTATCGGGTCTATTTCTCCCAGTAGCATCCTACTGCATTGTTTCTATGTCACAGCTCTGAAATATAGCCCCAGTAATCTTGAAGCTAATCTTTCCTCCTTTCCTATTGACACAATCACCCTTTCTACCTTGAATGTTGTTCAGAGACAAAGATTCAGTATCCCTAGGCTGTTCTTACATAGTAGCAAACTACAACTACTGTAAATGCTCAGAAGACAGTCATATCTCATGATGCCTCTAGGGGGTGCTGTCTGAGACAAGATTTACACCCTGCTTTGTGGCAAAAACAGCTATGGTTCCATCAATATACCATTATCACACAAATCCCGAACCTGCAAGACAACTGAATTCTATTTTCGTACATCTTAAAGCTATAAACTGTTGATGCAGGTTGTTCAACATACACATAGTGAATGTTAAAGCTGGGAAAAATATATAGATGGCATAATCTAATTATATTACTAATGTAAAAATATGTGAATGTTACCATCAGTGGAATTTAATTAGGAAGTAATAACATTCTCTCTGGCAGTGAGAAATCTGCATCTTAATATTTATGTATTTTGTTCTTCTATTAAAGTGTGCAGTTAACCACAAATGATAAATAGCTCAAACACTGCATGCATTAAGTACACTGGGGGTTTATTTATCAAAGTCTCCAGACTAGACCAACACAAAAAAAACTGCAACAGATGTGCTAAAAAGCTTAAAATTATTTTATAGTTATATTGCTTTTAGCATTCATCTTGTATGAAAGCATTGGAAGTGTAAATTTATACCATTTTCTAAAATTTTGTAGTGAATTTTTCACTCATTTTAAAGGGCCTGTTCACCTTTACCAAAAAACTGCCTATGCAGATAAGGGGCATCTTTAGATAAAGAAAAACTGTGCAGCTTTGACCTAATTTGAATAATGCCCTTGCTGTAGGTATAGGTCATTTATATACCTCTTGATGTGAGCATGTGAGGGGCTTTGAATCAGAGAAAGAGCTTGCGCCTGTGATGGAGAAGGTGAACAATGGCAGCTAGGTGTTTCTTAGCAATGTCCTTAGCAACAGAAACGTTTTGCCCTTTTAGGGGTTAATCATAGAGGCCTCTGCGATTAAGCCCCAAAAAAAGTGAAACACATTTTGGGGCGTTCTCTACAGGTGAAGAGCCGGAGCGGTCACATCTTTTACTCATTTTGTTCACATTAATGCAACAGAACAAGGAGTCAATGTCTGTGTGCAGATGTCCACCATTTTGCTGAAGTCTACTAGAGCCTGACAAGCCATTTGTCTTGCACCAGTCGATTCACATACTGATCTGATTGATACAGGTTTGGAGGACATATGAGTGGTATTATTTTCATTGTTTTGGTCTACAGGCTTTATAAAGTATGTAAATGGCCTACATCTACAGCAAGGGATTTATTCAACTTTAGTCAGAGCTGTGCAGCTTGTTTTACCAACAGACATCCTTTATCTGCATAGGCAGATTTTTGGTAAAGGTGAACTATGCTTTTAAGGCTGATGACACACGGGTGACTCTGCATCCTGACCCAAAATTTACATCAGCGGGAACAATTAAAATCTACCTGTTTTGTTCTCTATGCAACCATATGGAGCCTCTGTGGCAGAGGCAACAGGATGCTGTTCCCATGAGCACTCAATCCAGCTACAGAGCAACACCTCCCTCATTGTGACTACACAGGAAGTGATTCCATAGGAACACATAGACAGCCTTTCTAGCAGGGGCGGCTGGTGCTCCATTTTATTGGGGGGGGGCAGCAAACAAACCCCCCCTGCCAGGTCCGCACTTACACCATCCATGTCGCTGCTTCCCCTGCTTCTCCTCCCGGCCAATCCAGTCTAAAGACCCACTTCCTGTCCTGATTGGCTGGGAGGAGAAGCCGGAAGACAATAGCAAATATTGTCACAAGTGGGTGGGTTCGGGGCACAGTGCTCTGCGCCCCAAGCCAAAACTTTTTAAAGCCAAATAGAGCCTCTGGCTCTAATCATGTTCTTCAAGCTCTAGAGGTAGAACCACCCATGTGTCATCAGGCTAAAGCAGAACTCCAGGCACAACAGTAATCACCCCCCCCCCTGTCTCTTCCATGATATGGCAATGGGCAGGGAGCAATGACAATGCTGCAACCCAATCTGCTGTGGAAATAGTGTCTGTACTTTTTGGGCCTATTCACTACACTGGAGTGCACACAATTGGCTACAGTGACTGCATCATTATTTCACCCTTGTAGTACTAAGAACCAAAGGGGGATATTCTGAGCCCCAATATTGCCCAGTCTGAAGTTCCCAAAAATCTTTCACCAGAGGAGGTACCCTGCATGGAAAACATGGCTGTAATGTACTAAAAATTGAAATGATAGCAACAAAAAAAGTCCTGCTTTATATGTATTTAATCACTTGCCGACCGCCTTCTGCATATATACTGCAGCAAGATGGCTCAGCTGCACAAACCGACGTACATGTACGTCGATTCGTGCATGTGGTATTGTGGGTGCGAGAATGCCCACCGTGCGCCGTGGGAGCGCTCCCGCGGGTCAGATGGACTCGATGTCCACTGGCCACCTGCGATCGTGGTACAGATAGGCAGAACGGGGATCTGCCTATGTAAACAAGGTGGATCCCCGTTCTGACAGGGGACAACTCAGAGATCTGCTGTACCCAGTGATCAGGAACAGCGATCTCTTGGTTGTCCCAGCGAGCCCATCCCCCACACAGTTAGAACACACCCAGGGTACACAGTTAACCCCTTGATCGCCCCCTAGTGTTAACCCCTTCCCCGTCAGTGTCATTTATACATTGATCAGTGCATTTTTTTAACACTGATCAATGTAATAATGTCGCTGTCCCCAAAAAGTGTCACTTGGGGTCAGACTTGTTTTCTTATTTTTTTTTTTTTTTTTTGGATATGTATTATAGCAGAAAATAAAAAATATTGTTTTTTTTTCAAAATTGTCACTCTTTTTTTGTTTATAGTGCAAAAAATAAAAACCGCAGAGTGGATTAAATATCACAAAAAAAAAGACCTATTTGTGGGAAAAAAAGGACATACATTTTGTTTGGGTACAACATTGAACGACCGTGCACATGTCAGTTAAAGCGATGCAGTGGCGTACCTCAAAAAATGGTCTGGTCATTAAGGTGTAAATCCTTCCGGGGCTGAAGTGGTTAATAACCTACCTTTTCCCTTTTTTCAATTCTTTACTTTATTTTGTCAGTTTGACCTGCCTATGATTTTACAAATTTGGCTGGTTGTAAAGGTGATCTGTCAGCACGAAGAGCCTCTGTATTACCAGAAAGACGGTTTGTGGGATTACTTGAACCTGATTTTCTCTGCTTGTCGTGCATGGTTTACCACAGCGCAGATTACGTAAACTCCAGTCAAGGAGCAATGCACGCAAATACTTTTTTGTTATATTTGAGATATATTGGAAAGTAAGCACATATCTAAGAAAAGCCTGTGTTTTGACCTACAAAGGTGAACTTACACTTTAAAGCCACTCTTTTTTTATTACTTAAAGCGTATTTTTTGTCAAAATGTAATATATTAATTTCTACATTGTATTTCAGTTTCTAGCCTACTCCTGTTAATCTGAATGATTGTTTGTAAACTTACATTGTGACGATCCCTATACATTTACTTGAATTCTGTGACTGGTATTCACTATGCCCTGTGAGTAGGCACTGCCGTATAACACATGTCACAGAGCTTGCCTTCTGAACTACAGAAGTGCCGAGAGAAGAAGTCTCAGGAGGTAGAGTCAGTTCAGGAATTACTGCTTGCTGGCAGCAAGGCACCATGGGATATGTAGTCCTTAGAAATTGAAAGTAAACAGCAGAGAAGATGCTGCAGAGCATGCAAGGAATCCAGTAAGTCGTGGAAAGAGATGACTAGCAGACAAGCAGCACTCATAACATTTAAACTAAGCTTACATTAGATTGTCAATAATACCCATTGTTTGTATTGTTACTGCAATGCTGATGTTAGAAAATAAATGTGTATACTGTAACTATAGATCTCCTTTAAAGTGGTACACCAGAGATAAAGATATGCTAGCTTTCGGTAGTGTGGGGAAGAGTTTGAACCTTTGTCAGGTTTTCATTGTTCTTTGTTTCCCAGTTGAGAGATTTACACTTTTTTTGCCCTATAAATCATTGAATGTGAAGAGGAAACTAAATTGGTATGGTTGCCACCAGGATAGAGTGACTATTCCTAGTAGGTACACCTGTTTCAGTGACAATGATCCAAGGTAAGATTTCTCTTCACTTTGGGAAGATTTCCTTTCATGCACTTTTGTGTCTTCAAGACAGAAAGTGAGAATAACTCTCCCTAACAGAGAAGAAGGCAGCACTAAGCATCACGTTTAATTTACCCATCTGTTCTAATAAAACTAGCTTTTATAAAGAGATTGAGATGTGTTATAGTGATACTTGTTTATGAATACAGGCATGACTAGAGGTGTGCACTCCCAATTCAATGAGTATTTCCAAAGAGATGAGTAAGATTTGCCTATTCTGGGCAAAGTAAAAGCATTTGTGTTAAGTCACCACCCATCTCCCTGACCTTCCAACATCCCTTCTCTGACTCACTGATACTTACCGCTCTTTCTTCTTTTGCAGGTACCGCCAAAATACCTAGTGTTGGCTGGTGTTCAAGCCTAGAGGAAATGGTGATGACGCCCAACCCCTCTTTACTTGGTGACAGTGTTTAGGCCCAAGCACCGCATCATGGTAGAAGATCACAAGCTCCCTTTACCTGGTATTGCTGAGGAAGAGGTGGCTGATTAGCTGGAGGGGTGAGTATCTATGGGTTGGGGCACCCTGATCGTGCAACGTGCCAGTGTCTCTCTAAGGAAAGGAAACATGGTGAGATCCAGGTTAATGGTTAGACTAATGCTGCGTACACACGGTGGGATTTTCCAACAGGATATGTTGGATGTGAGCTTGTTGTTGGAAGGTCCGGCCGTGTGTATGCTCCATCGAACATTTGCTGTCGGACTTTCCACCAACAAATGTTTGCTAGCAGGTTCTCAAATTTTCCGCCAACAAAACTTTGTTGTCGGAAAGTCCGATCATGTGTACACGGCATAAGAGTTTAAACTCAAATTTATGATTATGTTTAGAACTGAGGTTGAGGCTAAGGATTAGGTTTAGGCAGCAAGTTGATGTTAAGTACTGGGTTTAAAGGTAAGATTACATTATGCCGCTGACTGGTCCGACGGTCTATCTGACAGATTTTCAGCGGACTTCCGACGGACTTGCCTACACATGATCACACCAAAGTCCGACGGATTCGTACATGATAATGTACAACCGGACTAAAATAAGGAAGTTGATAGCCAGTAGCCAATAGCTGCCCTAGCATTGGTTTTCGTCCATCGGACTAGCATACAGACGAGCAGACTTTTTGATAGGAACTGGGTCCTATCAAAATCTAATTCCAAATCTAAAGTCCGTCAGATTTTCGACCGAAAAAGTCAGATGAAGCCCACACACGGTCGAATTGTCTGCTGGACTCGGTCCGTCGGACCAGTCTGGTTGAAAATTCCGCTCGTGTGTGCGCGGCATTAGTTTTAAACTGAGGTTTAGTATTAGGTTTAGGGGTTACATCAAATGTCAAGGGATATGGCTGGTAGTTATGTTGAGATTTTTAGTATTTTGGTGTAATTTTAGTATTTTGGTGTAATTTTAGTATTTTGGTGTAATTCAAAACATGGGCCAATATGGCTCCATACCCCAAAAGTCTGGAGTCACTGGACAAAATACACAATTCCAAAAATAGGAAGCAGAACCTTGTCACATTACTATGACAGATGATGTAGTCCAAAAAAAAAATATTGTCATAAATTCTAACACTATACCATTTATGTGTCTTGATTGTATCTTGATTGTAGCCTTCCGTGTTAAATTTTTAAATAAGATTATGGCAGATTGTTAGAATTTATGATAGTATTTTGGAACCACATCATCTGTAGTAGTCACATGAGGAGGTTCTAGTTTATATTTATTATTTTGGTGTAATGTTTTGGTTTTTCCACTGCAATAAAATGTGCACCAATGCTGTAAAAAGGAGTCAAAATTGTAGAAATTAGAATTGTAGAATTTTGTGGGGGATGAAAGTTCATGCAGTGGAAATCAATAATGTTACCAAACCATAAACTAAGCCTTGAACCACAAAAGTAATTCTTATTAAACAGACCCAGTACATTTGTTATTGCACACCTAATAGAAAACAGCTGCACCATTGCCGTAAGCTATGCCAGACTTAATATGGGGAGCATACAGTTAATTAAAAATTATTTGCACAAATTATTTCTATATTATTTAAAGAATTATTTAAATACATGCATACATGTTACATACAGCATGTAACACCACACATTTCTTCTGCCCTCCATCTGTTAAATTAGAGAAATCCTAAATATAAAATTGCATGTGATCAGTTAAGTATAAATAATCTTATAAACATGTGTTAACAAAAATTATTTGTTTTTTGGTACATCTAAAGCAAATAGTACAGATATTGAAATTTTTAATTGTTCACATACAAGCCATTTATAAAGGGGGCAATTACACATGCAGATAAATCTAAAATTCATAAATAAAATATGACACAAAAAATTGACACAGAAAACATGTACAAATGTTAAATGTGATTCTCCGGCTGAAATGTTTGTGAAGGTTCATGCTTTAAGATTGCAACATTTATTCTTTCTTCAAACTTAGTCTAAGCCATGTAAAAAAAAATACTGTTGCTTTTACCTTCTGTGGGGAGCAGTGACAGTTCGTAACCTTCCATATATTATGTAAAGTGGTGGTGAAGCTCTTTGCACCAGTCAAGATGCAAATGGCAGGATGAGAGGTTCTCCACCACATATATGAAAGGACAGGTGACATTTCATATGTGCTTGGGAGCTACACTTCATTATGCCTAAAGAGATGTACAGCAGTGCTGGAAAGGCTTTCCATAACAAGGGTGCCCCTACATAGTGAATGCTTTGGTCCTAATGCCTACACACATGTGTTACAGGTTAGCAACCTACTAAGTTATAAAGGAAGTACCCCTTGTATCTCCATCCTTGCAATTTCCTGCCTAAAATTGTGTGAAAACATAAGTTCTGGTGACTTTTATAAAAAGATTAAATTAATAAAAAATAAAAGCCCATCTCCTTCCTACAGCCCCGCCCCAGCCCTATTCCGCTTCCCCAAGCCATGCCCTTATTTAATTCAAAAATATCTTAATATCATATATAGGCTAGCCAGTCATATAAAGTCATTGTTCCTCTTGTCCAGCAATGACAGTGGACGGTCCATACTGCTGCACTGAACAGCACTCACATAGTGACACGTAATTGACCTTCCGTGCAAAGGACTGCAAGCCAAGACCTTTGTTATAACACATCCATAGGGGGTGTGTCCAAAATAGCCTGGGCAAACTGGAACAGCTAAATGACCCTGGCTATCAGAGGAGGTTAAAAAGGACAGTGCTAGAATATAATGAGGATGAGTAATGTAAAAAAAAAAAAAAAAATAACACAAAAGGAGGATGGAAAGAGATTAAAAAAAAGGAGTTCTGTTTTAAAATTTTTACAGATATTGCTCATAATGGTTTCCCTTTAAAAAAAAAAAAAAAAAAAAAGGTTACATATACAGCTATTGCTTTGTATTGTTGTATTGCATCTTTTGCACATGAATTTCAAGTAGTGAGCTGTTCTATTCATTAATGAACAAAGACTAGTTTTCTCCACTGATGGAATTAAAGTGTCCAGAGCATTGAAAATTCTGTTGGCCTTACAGTGCAAAAGAGGAAAGACTTTAGGTTTGCTTAAGTTATGAATTCTCTTGCTGGTCCATTAAAGGAAATCAAAAACTTTCACAAATCTGCAAGTTCTCATGAGATACTCAGCTACTAGACCTTTCCTCTATTCACTGCTACAAAGATTGATTGCATGCCTTTGATCTATTGTTCCTTCTTGCCCGTATACAATATTAGGAGAAACCACCATTGGATATTCTATAATTGTACTCCAAAACAATATAACATACACTAAAACAAGATCTAGTATAAAAAAACTAATAAATTAGCTTTAGATGTCTTATCAGAACCAATATCCTTATTAATATACTGTATATGTGTTCTTGTTTGAAGACTAAGGACTTTTATGTAGTTGCAGAAGCTCAATAAATCATTCTACTAATAGGCATTGCACAGCAAGTCTACAGGGGCTTAAAAATCCCTAATTAACCTGATACTAGTAAAAGGTAATCCCTTTGGTGAAAGAGCACTATGACAAAATGCAACCTATAGATCCCATATCTCATAAAAGCGATACCCTTAACAAATAATATAGCTAAAAATCCCACTAGTAAGCAAAGTGGTTTTGCAATTTGTAGATAGAAACAGTAATGAAATATATATTAGGCATAATACAATGTACATGTGCCTCTATATACAGTCATGTCAGTGGAAGATGAGTAAAAAAATTACATAAAATAAGCATTAGCACAAAATTGGTGTACCTATTCACAACTGTAACATGGTACAGGTGATAGAGCATCAAAAATGATGTCCTAAGATTGAGTAGGTTGCATCGATGTTCCAAGCTCCACTATCTTGCCACAAGCGGTATGCACGTTTCTCACACTCCCTATAATATTCTTTAGTCAGCTTTATGAAGAAATAAGTAAAAATACTGAGATTTGTTTTTCAGCAATAAGAGGAAGATTGATAAATGATGTTATGGAGGAAGAACAACGAACTGCAGGGGAAACCTTTCACCAATGGGGCCTAATAGAAGTATTAAAGGTCAGTCACTGATCACTAATGATTAAAATATTGTTTTTTAACTGACCCTTAAAATAGATTTAAATAGAATCAATAAATTCTCATATAAGCTTTAACATTTAAATTTTTTTACATCTCTAAATTTTATAAAATCACATTTGAAGGTCATTTGCAGACACATCCTCCTATGAGGGAACTATCTCCCAATTGTGCTCCTGGGTTGGCAACCTGTGACAACACCATTGCATAGGTAACTGATACTGGAGTGAGCATAGGTAGACAGGAAGTGGCCCAAAAAAGCTGAACAAGATTAGCAGCAATGACATTCAAAAAAAGGTGAGAATAATGTTTTATTAAAAAAAAAAATGGATTATTATAAACAGTGGTTTAGCAAACTATATTTTATCTAGTTAGAGTTTAGATATACTTAAAATAGATGAAGCACCATTCTTTAAGGCACAGCGCACACAAGAGAAATTGATGCACAGACAAGGACAGCATGGTTGATAAAGTTAGGTGCTGGGTCTATTTTCCAAGAGAAAAATTCTTGACCTTTCACAGAATTCTTTGCCTTTTATGAAACAAAGGGGCTTGAATTGTTTTGTAGCTTAACCATGCACACCTTGTAGTTGCACTTTTTGCTTCTGAAATATTGTGTGGCCTATTCATAAAGTGTCCAGATTTTCCAGCATGCTACCGCTGTTCCCCAATTCTGTTAGCAGGGAAAAGAGGGGTTGATCACTAAAACTGACTTTTACAGAAATCTTTGAATAATATTATTGTGTGAACTAGTCAAATGAATCAAAATTACTGTCAACTGTCTTCCTCACTGTTTTTCTCTACAGGAGACAAGAAAATGGATTAGCACAATTATGTTATTAATTTACAATTATATGTTTCAAATTTTTAGTTTCCTAATGATAACATTTCATGCTTAACATATTCACTGCACTATATCCAGGCTCATCTAAAAATATCTGCATATATATATTTTATGAGTCTACCTCTGCTGTAGCTTCGCTTTTCACAGTTCCAATTGTTTTTCAATACCCGAGGCATGCCTTGTATATTCTGGCAAGTGAGCTTAAATTTGGCTAGAAAATAGGATTATCATATCAAGTCTATTGAAAATTCTAACAAACTAGTAAAGAATGAACGAAGCTAAATCCACTGTATGCTGTTTATAAAATTTTGATAATGTCAATGTTAGCTTACTGAGCCTCATGTGTAAAGACAGGTGGAGCTGTTGCCAGTAGAAGCCAATCAAATGTTTATTTTTATTCTTTGGGACTAGAAATAATGGCAACTAGAACCCTATTGGATGCAATAGCCAAAATCTCCCTTGTTCCATTTCTGTAATTTTTATACACCAGTCCTGCTGCAAAACAGTCATGGACAGTGTTAGTCAATGAAATACTTCTCTTCGGCTTCTAGTGTACTCTTTAAATACCTTCCCATTGTAGCAGGTAAAGCATTCTAAAAGTGTGCTATAGGTCTAAGCTATTTTAAACACATACACAACTAAACTGCAAGGTTCACCTAAGCTATTAGGTCCAAAACTTATTGTGAGTGCAAGGGTGCTGTCAAAGGGGGATGTCTTGGCAGATTGTTCTAGTCTGAGAACAGATTCAGCTTTTTCCTGTGCTCTGATGAGAAGTTTAACTATGTGTCATGGCGCCCCCTAGCAAAAATATTAAGGACCCCTGCTTATCTAATATCCATCTTACAGTCAATCTTTCCATTGGTATAGAACACTTTTCCTTTCATGGAAATCATATAGAGATTTCCAAATTCAATATGCTTTTATTCTTTATTTTTTATGTGGTAAATGTTACTGCTACCTGCCACCTCTGTTGCTGGGACCCATATCAGTAGCATGGTCTGCTATGGACATAGCAATAAAAAAACCCGGGGCCGCACTCAGAATGTGTCAAAAAAGTCTCAAAGTGACAGTAAAAGCTTCATTTGCAGTCTCCACCCATTGGCCATAACCCTCTGATGTGTTTCATTCTGACTGGGCTTATTCATGGTGCCGCACAGGGTTTTGTATTTCTGTGGATGGATGGTTTGTTATAGCATGGATGGACAGAGCAGGATGTGCTCCTTGAGGGACCAGTGCCTGGAGCAGAGAAAGAGCGGGATGGTACAGAGGAGGTTTGTGCTGCACCATATATGTCATGTATGGTAACTGCTATGGACATAGTTACATCCTTGGTTCTGAGCTCTAGAACACAAAAGTTCCTATTTTGCCACTGTCCTATCCTACCAAGTATGATAGTGCTGGAAAAGAACCTCAGTGATTACCTTCTTGTATGCTTGGCTTGCATATGCATTGCAATCTGGCTGAATAAACACCTCTGCTCATTACAGGAACCAGACTATGGCTGCCAGTCATGCTAGGCTTTAGAGTTTTTCCGTAGCAAAAGCTTGTTGTATTAGAAAAGCAGACTGTAGCAAACTTACCTAAACATTCACCTTAATTTAATAAGTTAAGGTGCGTTAGGCAGTAACACACATGAAACAAAATTAAATGACCTTTTATAATTTTTATTGCTCTGACCTGCTGCAAGCTGAAATATGATTGGTTGTTTGTGGATAACTACAAGTCACTGGCTTTATTAAATAACCTCCCTCTCCACTCAGGCTGCACTGCAGATAGAAATAAAATTCAAGAAGATTTGAAGATTTTAAAGTAGACATGGACATAGCAGCATATTATACTACAGGCAAAACAATGGATGCTTTTTTTGGTATTTCTAAAGAAAAAAGCAGTGAAGAGTAAAATGAACTCGTAAGAGTGTGATTAAATGACGGGGAGGTAGACGTGTGGAAAGTAGATTTATTCTTAAGACTTGTACTGAACCTAACTTGGTAGGAGAATACCTTAAGCTTGATGGAGCATGAGTTTCCAATATATGTGAAATTAAGTATCCATTTTCCCCTTCGCTGAGTCCTCTTGGATATTCCCCTGAATCTTGATAGATAATAAATAGATGACTAACTAATTTATTTCATACTCAAGCATTTTCCTATCCTTCTCGTACCTAGCTGGTTAATATTCTAATGACAGAAGTGACATCCTGTTCATGTTACCTCAATCAGCAGGCTGAGATGTACCTTGTATCCATGTCCTCAAGTGGAAGGCGATTTAGTTAACACACTTGTCATCCACACGTTATCACCCACACGTTATCACCCACACATTATCACCCATTACTTATCATGTAAGTCTTGTGACCAAAGTAACTCATGACTAAATGAAAATAAATAATAAAAACAGGCTGTAGTCTTATATTGAACCTGTTTTAAAAAGTAAAAGTCCTGTTTAACCACTTCAGCCCAGGAGGAATTTACCCCCTTCCTAACCAGAGCACTTTTTGCGATTTGGCACTGCGTCGCTTTAACTGACAATTGCGCGGTCGTGCGATGTGGCTCCCGAACAAAATTGACATACTTTTTTTCCCACAAATAGAGCTTTCTTTTGGTGGTATTTGATCACCCCTGCGCTTTTTATTTTTTGCGCTATAAACAAAAAAAGAGCGACAATTTTGAAAAAAACGTATTTTTTACTTTTTGCTATAATAAATATCCCCCAAAAATATATAAAAAAACATTTTTTTTCCACAGTTTAGGCCGATACGTATTCTTCTACATATTTTTGGTAAAAAAAAAATCACAATAAGCGATTATTGATCGGTTTGCGCAAAAGTTATAGTGTTTACAAAATAGGGGATAGTTTTATGGCATTTTTATTAATATTTTTTATTTTTTTTTTAAATGGTGGGGATCAGCGATTTTTATTGTGACTGCGACATTATGGCAGACACATCGGACATTTTTGACACATTTTTGGGACCATTGTCATTTATACAGCAATCAGTGCTATACAAATGCACTGATTCCTGTGTAAATAACACTGGCAGTGAATGGGTTAACCACTAGGTGGCAGTGTAGGGGTTAAGTGTGTCCTAGGGGCATGTTCCTAACTGTGAGGGGCATGGCTGTGTGTGACATGTCACTGATCTCTGCTCCGATGACAGGGAGCAGAGATCAGTGACACTGTCACTAGGCAGAATGGGGAGATGCTTGTTTACATTAGCATCTCTCCCCGTTCTTCCTCCCCGTGAGGCGAACGCGGGTATCCCGCGGCGATCAAGTCCACGGGACTGTGACCCGACTCACGGAGCTTGCTGCGCCTGCTGTCCGCCTCTTAAAGGGGAACGTACAGGTACGTGATTCTGCCTGTACGAGCCCTTCTGCCACAGTATATCTGCATGAGGCGGTCGGCAAGTGGTTAAGAGCAGATAATACTAGGAGCCTTTTAAAAGGTTTATTGGCTGGAAAAGGCTGATCAGTTTAATGTTTTTACTAGGAGCCTGACTTGAAAACCTGTGGGTCCAAGTCCCACAAACTGACAATTATCTCTACACAATATACAGTATATCCACTCTTGCAGGCAAATTGGGATAACACCTACTTTATATTTGTTACAAAAATAGCGCAACTAAAATTTAAAAAAATCAGCAAAAAGAATATAACATACAGTCAGTAGGATGTGTCCCTTGCGCTGATTCCTCCTCTTTTCAGCAGAAATCCTCCTTCATCCATGCCCCCTACCCCCACAGCAGTAATCTTCCAGTGTGGCAAGGATTAATACAAGTAAGGAGCTGTCACAGGCTCTCATCAAAAGATCACATCTATGCCCGTCCTTTACGCCCGTCAACTCCATTCAAAGAAACTGAGCTACAGTTTCTTTAAATGGAGCAGCTGGGCAAAAAGGTAGACATACTCAGGCTCTCTTCATGAGAGCCAGGTACAACTCCTTAGCTCTAATAACTCCTGCCACATGGGAAAATTATGGTGGCAAGGGTGGGGAGGCATGAATGGAGGAGAATTTCTACAGAAAAGGAATTAACACAAGGGGCACACCCTTCTGACTGTAAGTTATGTCCCTTCCATTGATTTTTCAAAAAAAATTGAATGCTCCAGCACAGAAAAATCCTACTTAGCTCTATTTGTTTATGAAGAGGCTGGGGAGTTGTATTTTTCATAATTAACCTTGTCTGTACTGTGCAGATCTCATTATCATCAATTGTAAACTAGACTTGCACACTGTCTGTCATAACAAAGGTTTAAACATTTAGGCTTCATGAACACTGCACGTTTTTACAGCTGCTGTTTTTGGCTTCAGGTGTTTTTTTCTGCAGCCAGAAAACTCCCCAGCATGTTATCCTATGTGTCTATGCTGGGGAGTTACATTTTGGAGCAGGGTTTCCCTTAAAATCCATACCAGATCTGAAGGGCCTGGTATGGATTTTGGGGGGCACCCCACACCAATTTTTAAAAAAAAATTGGCACAGGGTTACCCTTAATATCCATACCAGACCTGGAGGGCCTGGTATAGATTTTGGGGGACCCCCACACATTTTTGTTTTTCTTTTGGTGCGGGGTTCCCCTTAATATTCATACCAGACCCAAAGGGCCTGGTAATGTACTTGGGTGGGGAACCCATGCCGTTTTGTTCAATGATTTTTATTTATATTGCCGGGATCCGACAATTCATTACAGCCACGAGCAGTTTTAAACGACTTTTTTCCCTTTAGAAATGTAATTTTGCTGTGGTATTGTTCTACACACGGGAAAAATTTGCTACTTTACAGGCATACTAAGGACACCCCCCCCCCCCCAGGCACAATATTTAAAGGAATATTTCATTTTTATTGTTTCACTTTAAGTTTAATTAAAGTCACTGCTCCTGAAAAAAATGCAGTTTTTTAAAACTTTTTTTTGCATTGATACATGTCCCCTGGGGCAGGACCCAGGTCCCCATGCCGTTTTTTTTCAAGGATTTTTATCTATATTGCCGAGATCCAACATTTCATTACAGCCGCGAGCAGTTCTAAATTAGATTTTTTCCTTTAGAAATTTAATTTTCCTGTGGTATTGTTCTAAACACGGGAAAGATGCACTACTTTACAGACATACTAAGGACACCCCCAGGCATGATATTTAAAGGAATATTTCATTTTTATTGTTTCACTATAAGCTTTATTAAAATCACTTCTCCTGAAAAAACTGCAGTTTTTCAAACTTTTTTTTGCATTGATACATGACCCCTGGGGCAGGACCCGGGTCCCCATACACTTTTTATGGCAATAACTTGCATATAAGCCTATAAAATGAGCACTTTTGATTTTTCATGTACACGTCCCATAGACTTTAATGGTGTTCGATTGTTCGTAAAAATTTTTTGCCTGTTCGCGTGTTCTGGTGCGAACCGGGGGGGGAGGGTGTTCGGCTCATCCCTATTAGAAATGCTTAAAGTCAGCTATGAGGCCTTCTCCTGAGAAGGATAAAAGATATAGGTATGATGTGTGAATGGGAATACATAACAAACAGATAGTGGGGCTTTGACAAATTGGCTGCAAAAGTGGAAATACATGGAAAGTTAAATCCTCAGCAGCAAGGCAAAAATATTTTCAGAAAAGCACAAAGAAGAGGAATTTTGTGGACCAAGATAATAGCAGGCACTCTGCTGACAGTTAACAGGTCCTCCTTAGAGTGCAGACATGACAATTTGTCATCAAACTCTGCCTAATTTTCTTGCAAATGGAGGGTAGATGCTAATTAGTGCTAATGAGTGTTTTGTCCTTTGTTCTGAATGATCAGCAGGCTTGTGCAATAGCACTTTTTAGGGTGTTTCATATACTAAAGATGCTTGAGGTGATAGTAGCCATATGCATTGGTGCACTTGCAACCAAAACAATTGAATAATGTATTAACTTTCAGGATGTATTTCCTGTTTCTAAGATATTACTTGGACCTTAGAAGAAAGGGGCACACAATGAAAGCTGAAATTTTGAATTTTAGCACAAATATAAAAAAGTACAGTTCTGTGGTTGTTAGATACAGAGGATGAAAGAAAACGTTTTTCAGCTGATATTTCTTATGAAGGTATTTGCCACCATATACTACAGCAGCCTTCCTCAACTCTTTTACCTTTGAGGAACCCTTGAAAAAATGTCTCATTAAGAATAACTTTCTTGATCCCCTTCAGTCTGAATTTCGTCCTCAACACTCCACAGAAACTGCTCTTCTAAAATTCACAAATGACTTACTAACAGCAAAAACCAACGGATACTATTCTGTACTCCTAATTCTGGACCTTTTTGGCAGCCTTTGATATGGTTGACCACCCCCTCCTCCTCAATAAACCTTATTTCCTCGGTCTCCGTGACTATGCTCTTTACTGGCTCTCATCCTACCTATCCCACCGCACCTTCAGTGTCACCTACAATTCTACTTCTTCTTAGGTGTTATCCTGAATTCTGAACTCTCCTTTTGGCCCCACATCCAATCTCTTTCCAAAGCTTGCCGCCTCAACCTCCGCAACATCTCCAAACTACGTCCCTTTCTAACCAATGAAACTGCAGAGCTCCTGATTCACTCCCTGGTTATCTCTCGCCTCGACTACTGCAATTCCCCCTTTATTAGCTTACCTTTAAATAGGCTATCCCCCCTTCAGTTCATCATAAATGCTGCTGCCAGACTTATCCTCCTTACAAATGGCTCAGTGTCTGCTACCCCTCTCTGCCAGTCCCTCCATTGGCTGCCACTCACCCAACAAATGAAATTCAAAATACTAACAATAACTTACAAAGCCATCCACAACTCTGCTCCCAGCTACATCACTAGCCTAGTCTAAAAATACCAACCTAATCGTCCTCTTTGTTCCTCCCAAGACCTCCTGCTCTGTAGCTCCCTCATCACCTCCTCCCATACTCACCTCCAGGACTCCCAAGCCTCTCCCATCCTCTGGAATACCCTAACCCAATCTGTCAGACTATCTCCAAATCTATCCACTTTTAGGCGATCCCTGAAAACTTTTCTCTCAGAGAAGCCTATGCTGCCTCCACGTAACAACTGTACTTTCATTTTCTTCATTGGGTCATCCCCCACACATTGCCCTTTTGTATCACTTGATCCTCCCTCCTAGATTCTAAGCTCTAACAAGCAGGGCCCTCTGATTCCTCCTGTATTGAATTGCATTGTAATTGTACTGTCTGCCCTGATATTGCTGCGTAAACTGTTGGCACATATAAATCCTGTATAATAATAATAATAATAATAATAATGTCCAAGTCATGGGGAACCCCTGCTAAAACCAAATTATTTGGAATCAATAGGAAAGATGCTCCTTACAGTAGGGGTGAGAATACCACCTTTACAAAAAGGCTAACAAATATGACTGGTGTCATGTTGCTGATTGTGCCAAGTGGAGTTGACCCTGAAACTATGCAGATCAAATGAGAGCTCAAACAGCCACCGATCAAAGACTCCCAAGCAACATCTGGATGAACCCTAGGGTTCCATAGAATCCTGGTTCAGAATGGCTGCAGTACAATAAGCAACAGCACGTCAGTTTTTATACAGCATATAGCATGCAGGTCTAGTTAGCAATCAATTCAAAAGAGCAGTAGTAAACAACACTTGCTGACTTGTATCTACAGCTAAGCTTATAAAAAAGTTTAGCTATAGATATAGGGAATATCTCCTAAATGTGTACTGTTTAGGAGATATTCACTATTTCTGCAGCCGGTGACATTACTAGCGCATGCACACTGTGCTCTGAAGGAACAGCATACTGAGTACGCTCTCTTCAGAGCGCTGTGCCATTATCGCAGTTCGGCCATTCAAACAGCCGTAGCCCGCGAATGCGGAAAGAAGGCCAAGTGAAGATGCAAGCCCTGTCAGTGCTGACAATGCGCCACTGGACGGCTTCGTTTTAAGGTAAAGCCCCATACACACATGCCAAATGTCAGGAGACATTGGTCGGGTAAAAGAAAAATGGCAGACATTCGGCTGATGTGTATACCACCCTGTCTGACAGAAGCCAGCCATTTGGCAAACTTCTATCGGACGTGCATGCTGGAAAACCAGCAGCCAATGGACTCCTGATCATCGCTCTCAGCCAATGGTGGGGAACACTGATCGGAGTGTTCTGGTGGGGGAGCTGTCCCCATGTCAGAACACAAAAGCTCAGCAGGGGAGATCACTATACTAACTTTGCATAGTTAGTACAGCGGCTCTTACTGGAGCTGACAGTTTTTGATCATTTAACCCACAGGTTGAAAGAAAAAAGACTTGATTCCCCCATCCACGCATTTGAGGTGGATTGGGGATTCCTTCCCTCTTAGTCTTTTGTATTCCAATAGTGGGGAGGTTTACCCACCATCAGAATACACTTATCAGCATTTCTGGCTTTAACCAATGGCGTGGATCAAGCAGACATTTTGAGTGGTTGCCAATACTGCCAATACATGGATCAAAATTCGGCTGGTCCCTGCTTAACCAGATTCATTTTTTAATAATTCAGCTGAACAATAAAAATACACAGTAAAATATTATATATTGCATGTGCTGGCTACAAATTGAATAAACAGTGTTTATTTTTGAGACTACTAAAGTAAGAAAAATAAACACCAACTCAGCAATGGTTTTATCTAATTATATTTACATGTAAATTGTCTTTATTTTATTATCTTCTTTCACTGCACATAACTGAGGACACCTACAGTTGTATAGATATGGCATTTGAAGACAGGCACAGGAAATATAAATAGTGGTTTAGGAGTGTGTGTTTGTGTATATAAAAGCACACGCAAGAGCAATAATGCTGTCAGACTCAAGAATATTTCTTGAATATGGATGCTAAGGAATGTCAGTATGGAAGAAGCATGCAGAGATGCCAATGAAATTCTAGAGATCAATAAAATATTCATTGCATGTTTAAGCAGAGTGTTTAAAAGAACTCAGCTCAGCACTACAATTGTCTGAAAGGACCACATAACATATCTCTATCATTATGTTGCAAAAAACCCTATTTTGGTGACGATCACGAGCCACTGTGATTATCTATATGACTAAATAATATGATTTTGATGGACGTTTAGGTTACTTATTGTTGCTATGATACACCAAACACAAAGCAAAATATGTGTGTGACCAGGGCAGGGTGTTCTAGTGGAAGTTGATCGGACCTTGAATGTGGTGCACAAAGGGTGATAGTTTTTTTCTGAGTAGAATCGGTGCCAGGTCACACAGAAACTTTGCAATGTGTTGGAAAAATGCTGTTAGTATGATTATTTCAGACACTTCAAAGATCTCTTTATTCCTCTCTAGAGAACTCCTACATGATCTGTGCCTTATCTAGTTGTCACACACAATGCTCAGATCAAGCACAATACTTGCAAAGGTAGTGCTCTGGCCACCATAAAATCCTGAACAATCTGCAAAAATGTTGAGAAACTTTTATTCCTGAATGTGGAAAGTGTTCTTCTAAACACATCCTAGCCAAGAAGGTCTGAACCAGCTCACCTCTTGCAAAGTGGGCAAAGCACCCATGTTGCAGTGCACATGGCAAGTGTTGTGGCATGCTACATTTAAAAAAAATGTTATGTAGGTTTTATCACACTTTAAGGTGCACTCCCAGCTCATTCAGCATGAAGGGGACCACGATAATGCAGCATGCTTTAATACAATGCATAGTGTGAATGGATCCTTAAATGTGCATTCCAGTGTGTCACCATATCTTTGGCGATGTTAATAACTCTCCATCTGAAAGTGCTAGCTGCCCGGCTTCATGGGAACCCTGTGGATTTACTTCTGAAATACAATATTATAACCAAAACTATTGGGACGCCTGCCTTTACACGCACATGAATTTTAATGACATTGCAGTCTTAGTCTGTAGGGTTCAATTATGAGTTGGCCCACCCTTTGCAGCTATAACAGCTGCAACTCTTCTGGAAAGGCTGTCCACAAGGTTTAGGAGTGTGTCAATGGGAATGTTTGACCATTCTTACAGAAGCATATTTGTGAGGTCAGGCACTGATATGAACTAGAAGTCCTGGCTCGCAGTTTCCGCTCTAATTCATCCCAAAGGGGTTCTATCGGATTGAGGTCAGTTCCTCCACCCCAAACTCGCTCATCCATGTCTTTATGGACCATGCTTTGTGCCCTGGTGCACAGTCATGTTGGAACAACTGTTCCCACAAAGTTGGGAGCATGAAATTGTCCAAAATGTCTTGGTATGCTGACGCCTGAAGAGTTCCCTTCACTAGAACTAAGGGGTCAAGCCCAACTCCTGAAAAAACAACCCCACACCATAATCCCCATTCCACCAAATTATTTAGACCAGTGCACAAAGCAAGGTCCATAAATACATGGATTAGCAAGTTAGAGGGAGAGGAACTTGACTGGCCTGACCTCAACCTTTGGGATGAATTACGACAGAGACTGTGACCCAGGCCTTCTCCTAAAGGCAGGAGCCCCAATACTTTTGTTAATATAGTGTAAATATTCAGACAATTAAATTTAAATTCCAAATCTTCATACATTGTTATGATCAATGTGACAAACAAGTTACTAGGGTTTTAAGAAGAAGAGGTAAGCAATGTAGGCAACTTATTTGCCTAGCAAAGTTTTCCATTGAAATATATTCTTACCGAATATGTTTAGTTCACTTAAAATGTAGTTTTCGGTTTTTCTCTATGTTTTCACACCATACTTACTACATCTGTCTTAATTTTCAGAGGAACTCCATTTAAATTGGTGTTTATAGCATTTTAGGATCTTATTACCTTCCTTTCTTCACCTATTACTTCCGTTTTCACTTACTTTGTCAATTAGATGTTAATTTAGACACCCATCAATGCCTTTGTCTGAAGCACTCTTGTCTAATCACTTAGCAGGATCTCAGTTACTTTCTCATTTAAAATCAATCTAAAACTAGATTTCAATACAATTACATTTCATAATAACACAGTATATATATAGATATATCTATATCTATATAGATATAGATATATCTATATAGATATATCTATATCTATATAGATATATCTATATCTATATATAAACCAAAAATATAAAATATCACAAAGTAAAAGTTGATGTCTTGTTATAGCATGTTAAAGAGCAGTGATGCAGCCACATACTACTGAACTGTACCTCAATTCAACTGAATTTGGCCCCTGCTGTAACCATGTTGGCTTTCTTTACCTTTGGAAAGTGATCTAAAGTTTACAGACCAGAAACATCAAGCTACATACCCACATACACAGATTAGATTCACAGGATGTGGGATTCTCAGAACCCAAGGTGTTCTACTATACAATAATCAATATTACATGAAGACTAAAGACAAATAATCACACTGCAAGTGAGTTTTCACTTAGAAAGAGATATATCCCTTAGCTTGGTGAATGTGGTGAAATTGTACTTTGAAAAAAAATAGCCAATTGTGTAGAAGAAAAATAAAAGAAACATTTTTGGCTACACATGACTGGATAATGAACATCAGCAAAGTTTCAGCTCATTCACTAAGCTAAGGGAAGTTTCCCTTGCAAGTTCAACAGTCTATTTGAATTCAGTAATCAACCCCATTGAGCATGGGAAGAGGCAGCACAAAATATGACCATGGAGAATGAAGCCTTTATTTTTATGACAGAGTTCCCTGGGTTTTGAGGATCTAAGATGGTCCAAAGATAATCTAAGAATGTGACTTAGAGCTGCTTTATAGACCAAGAACCGCTAATCTACTGCACTAAAAATAACTGGACCACATAGTCAATGCTTGCTACTTGCTATAGGCATTGTTCTTTACAGTGCTAACACTTACCTAAAAAATTGTTTATGTATATTCAATATTTTTATATCAATACGTCAATTCACTCTTATTATCTAGGGTGTGCTCTAGACATGTATATTTCTAAAGCCCAAGTTAATCAATGTTAGAAAAACAAGGTAGGAGTGGTCATAAATACTGCTAGCCTCACAACATTGGAGGTTGATATTGAGAGCATCACAAGATATTTATTATCTAAGCTTCAGAACGAAGGAGTGAGAACATACACTGATGGTAAAAGGGGAATGAATGATAAAAGAGAGGGAAGAGAATATACATAATAAAATGAGACCAATTATCCCATGATACAAAAGTTTCCACTTAAAGTGTTACTAAACCCAGGACCCTGCATTCATTATATCTGATCTCCCACAATACACAGAACATGGAAATGCAATAGTTTTAGTAAATATAAACTGCTAAATACCTTTTCTCATCAGCAGTTAGAGCAGTCTTGTGACTATCAGTGTCAGGTTAAAGCTTGTAGGGGGAGTTTTCATTTTCCCATAATTGTCCTATGAGGCTGCAGGACACCTGACCCTCTGTCTGAACAGTGCTGATTGGCCCTGTCCTGTGCTGATCACATGCACTCTTCCAAGAAAAAAACTCTCTAGCAATACACACCAAACTGAGCATGTGCAGCTTGCCCCCAAGGCTCTGTTCTACCAGGAGATGGTTTGGGGACTGTGGAAGAATGGGAGGATCAGAGAAGACACGATCAAACAGCCTTTTTACACAATGCTGAGGATTAACCCCTAAGGTTCCACAGTGAGTATAACAATCATGATTTACTGCTTATACAGACTGATTTTACTGTTGTGGGTTTAGTAATACTTTAAGTGTGAAGAAGATGATTATTGAGCATGACCACTGTTATATCTAGCAGATGGGTTAGTCAATTGTCACCCAAGTTATATTGTTCTGTGGTGATTGGACAAAGACACCCAGACAACATGCATATTTCACTATGAACTGCATGTCCTACATATATTATCCATTGGTTGAGCAGCTGGAGAGAAAATTAAGCGTTCAAAAGGCCAGATCATTCATACAAGCAGAAAGTCTTTAGTATGTGTACCTTATGAGCTAAGTTGTATGTGATGATTTTTATTTCTTAGAAGTATAAAATTAACCACTTGCTAACAGCTATATTATTTCTAAATATATCCATTCAGTATGGATAGGCAGTTCTCAAAAAGATACCAAGCTCTTGTAACCTTTTAATACAAAGGCTGAGTCAAATAAAAGAATGTCCGATGGAAAGAAAAATGGTGGAGAAAAAAATCTGATATTGAGAGCATAGAACAGAGAAATTACAGACCAATCTCATGTGATGGATTTAAAAAAAAAAAATCTAATATTTAAGAATTACTACCAAGGAAGACAATATAAACACTGCCATGATTTTCAAAGGACAAAATAGACAATCAATGAAACAGCGCACCTTGCTTCGAGCAACGTATAAAAGAGTTGTATCATCAGAAAAACACTGCGATGTGTTAATTTGCCATTGTGCTGTGGTGACATGAAAACACTCTTTTGCTATATGAGTAAAGCCATAGCTAAGAGGTATGTATCATTTGTAAGCAGTAGCTCTCAGCAAAAAAAATGAATGTGATGTTCAAATCTAGAGACATGCAAATCATCTTCAAAAATTACATTTTACAGCAGTCTTTATGTATAAGAATGTATGTCAGTCAATTGTTCTCTTCCTCCTAAAGCTGCCACTTCAAACGAATAGCTTGGCTAATTTGACTATTAGGAATTATGACAGATCCTGCTGACCAAACACTGTCATCACAAAGAAGGATCAACCTATAAAACAGAATTCTGAAAGTTTTTGATTAGAAACGAGCTAAACGATTCAGTGCTGACCATGCTGGTTTATAAACAAGATATTCAAATGAAATGATAAACTGGTTAAATATTTAACTACACCTGAGAAAGCCTCGTGTCTCTTAAACAAAAGGGGCATTGTGAATATGAACTTTCATTGTCATGGCTGTATTTCTGATAGCCCTTAGGAACATTATTTGCAGACCAGTATTTCTTAAAGTGTTACTAAACCCAGGACCCTGCATTCACTATATCTGGTCTCCCATAGTACACAAAACAGAAATGCAATTGTTTTAGTAAATATAAACTGCTACATACCTTTTCTCATCAGTAGTATATACATAAACAGGTTTCTGCTAGAAAGCTGAATATAAAGAGGAACTTCATCTTCATCAGCATGACAACGACCCAAAGCATACATCCAAATCAACCAAGGAATGGATTCAACATAAGAATATTAATGTTTTGGAATGGCCCAGCCAGAGTCCAGACCTGAATCTGATTGAAAATCTGTGGGGTGATCTGAAGAGGGCTGTGCACAGGAGATGCCCTCGCAATCTGACAGATTTGGAGTGGAGTGTTTTTGCAAGAAGAGTGGGCAAATATTGCCAAGTCAAGGTGTGCCATGCTGATAGACTCATACCCAAAAACACTGAGTGCTGTAATAAAATCAAAAAGGTGCTTAGTATTAGTTTATTAAGTATTAAGTTTAGTTTAAGGGTGTGCACACTTAGGCAACCACATTATTTTAGTTTGTTTTTCAATTGAGTTGTACAGTTTATAGGTCATATTAGAAGTAGAAAAATGTTTAAGTTTTAAGTTTTAATACTGCACTGGCTGTCCTATCAGGATCCAGGACACTTGACCCTCTGTCTGGTCAGTGCTGATTGGCCCTGTTTGGCCCCTGATCACATGCACTCTCCCAAAAAAAAAACAGAAAAACTCCCTAGCAATACACACCAAACTGAGCATGTGCAAACTGACTCCACTAACTATTTTATCCGGACATGTTTTGGGGGCCATGCAAAAGGGGGAGGATTTGTGCATTCAGGATCAAACAGCCCTTTTACACAATGTAGACGATTAACCCCTTAGGTTCCACAGTGAGTATAACAAGCATACTTTACTGCATATACAGACTGATTTTGCTGTTGTGGGTTTAGTAACACTTTAACCACTTCAGCTCAGGAAGGTTTTACCCCCTTCCTGACCAGGTCATTGTTTACGATACGGCACTGCGTTGCTTTAACTGACAATTGCGCAGTTGTGTAATGCTGTAACCAGTTTTTATTTTTTGTGCTATAAACATAATAAATATAATAAAATATATATAAAAATATATTATATATATATATATATATATATATATATATATATATATATATAATAAAATAATGTAAAAAAATGGAATTTCTTCATAAATTTAGGCAATATGTATTCTGTTACACATGTTTGGTAAAAAAAAAATCCCAATACGCGTATATTGATTGATTTGCACAAAAGTTATAGCGTCTACAAACTATGGGAAAAATTTATGGACCTTTTATTTTTTTAATACTTTTTACTAATAATGGCGGCGATCAGCGAATTTAAGTGGGACTGAAACATTATGACGGACAAATCTAACACTAAGTGACACTTTTTGGGGGCTAGTGACACCAATACAGTGGTCAGTGCTAAAAAGAATGTACTGTCACTGTAAAAATAACACTGGCAGGGAAGGGGTTAAGATCAGGGGCAATCAAGGGGTTAAATGGGTTCCCTATGTGTGCTTTCTAACTGTAGGTGGAGTGCTTTAACTAAAGGAAAACAGAGATGCATGTTTCTGCTTAGTAGAAACACAAGATCTCCATTTTCCACTCCTGCAAAACAGCGGTCTGCCTTGTTTACATTTCAATCGAATGAACAAACATCGGACCCGCTGGATGGCTCCCGCTGTGTCCAATCACAGCGAGAGTGGGGCTCCAGTGGCATGTGCACGTGCCCCAGAGCCAAAGAAGATGATCACGTACAGGTACATGATTTTGCACGTAAGGGCCGCCCTTCCGCAATACATGTACGTGGGGCGGTCCTTAAGTGGTTAATGTCTTTGGTCATTAATATTTAGATATGAGAATGCCTGCTAAAAAGGTGGGGAAAATGACCTAGATAATTGTCAATATAGTGAGATTTGTGGCTATTTTTTCTCACATAATTGGGAGGGCCATTGCTTCCAAGAGGAAGGTCTAAAAACATTATCTCAACAGTCAGTCATTATCTTCAACTACTATAAAAAAAAGACACATTTAGCCATATAATACCTTTGCCAGAGTGTAGGAGCAGGCACAGTCTACATAGTGAGGAATATACTAGTCAGAAGGTAAGTCTTTGTACTGGGGACTAGGGGCATAGAAATAAGTGAAGGATACATTCTTTTTTCCACCTTAAAACACCCACCCCATTTCCCTATAGCTTTTTTTTTTGTTTGTTTATAAAACAATTATATGATATTTAATACAGAAAAAACAACAAAAAAATATTTTGTCTAGTGGATACAGTTTTGTACAATACCTTTGTACGGTTTGTGCACAAGTACAGATGTTATACCTGAGATGGTGATCACTGTCAAATTTAGGTTTAATATCTCTTTTGGTAAAAGCCATAATGCTCACCGGGACAAACAGAGAGGGTGAATCTCCCAGACAGCATCACAAATTTGACAGGGGTTCTAATCCTTCCCCAATCTATACAGAACTAAAGAAACCAGGTGGGTTTTTTCATATAATTTAATACAAAAATATAATCTATTCTTTTTTTAAATTTCAGTCAAAGTAACTACACTTTGGTTCAGGTGAAGTTCACATTGTCTAAGACATATTCAAGACATGTCAAGAAGCAATGCCTGTGTGATGAATAGAAGCATTTAACTCAGAGGGATAGAAGAAATGTTACCAATCAACACCCAGTTATATTAAAGAAAAGTAAAAGACTTTTCTTAGGGCTACAACAGAAGACATGCCTTTGAAGGTTACTGTTATGACTCCATTGGTTACATTAACATACTAATATTTTAAATAAAATTGGTTTAATAAAAGATGAGAAGACGAACATGACGTGATGTCCAAAAACAACACAAAGTTGATTGCATTTAAATACCAGCAGAATAAACTTGAAATATGAGTAGAGAAATAATGAGATGCATAACTAACAGTAAGACAACGCTGTTATGACCATATTAAATATACATGCACTGAATCTTTTCCATTAACTATCCCAAATAACAGGAGAGATTTACTTCTTTGCAAACAAAAATTGGTTGTAATATTTAAAGTGGAACTCCAAATAAAGAGAAAAAAAGAGACATGACATATAGTATTTGCATGACATATATTATTAGTTTTTCTTTTTCACTGAAATATAATTTGTAATTTTTTTATTTATTTTTTTGCCAGTCTTGTGATTTACACACCCCTGTCACGCCGCACTGCTGTGAAGGTCACTCTATTATGTACTGGCTTATGTTTTTTGTTTTTTTTTAGGGTCACCTTCTTGCACACTAGACAGAAGTGGCAAAGGTGATTCTTGTCCATTGAGCAGGTTGAATCAAGCATGCATGCTTACATGAGAAAACTTTATAAAACAGGATCAGCTAGATTAACATCTTTGGCTAGTTTGAAAGTATGTTTTTCTAGATCAGCTTCACAGAGTCAAAGTTACAAGTGAGCAATTTCTATACATAGAAACAGAGTAATTGCAAAAAAAAAAGACCAAGTGTCCACTGAGTCTGCCCCTTTTATGGATATATTTATTTATTTATTCATGATTGAAAGCACTGTTGACTGACTCGCTACCTCTGCTGAAAGTTTATGTAGACAAAAACTCATCTAATCTCTACCTCATGATTGCAGAATGATGAGCTGAATATCGGTGCTCAGGCTTGTTGCGTCCCATAAACATCAAAATAGTAAGAAATGCTGGCAACTCGATTGCTTCTTCTTAAATCTTTATTAAGCACTAAAAGCAGTGCGACATCTAAAGTGCTAACATGTTTTGGCCGGAGCCTTCCTTATAGCATACAGGTTTACAATAAAATCAAGTTTATATAGAAAAGATAGAAAAAAGGGGCGGTACAATCCAATTTAGAATCAATTAACAATTAAAATCATGTGAGGTTGGCAGAACCAGAGAAAGAGGGGAGGGTAAATGGAAACACAGACTGAAAATCTGACTGGAATCAAATTGTATTACTTTAAAAACAAATTCACATCTATTCTACTGTTCATTCCACTAGAAAATTGAGTATTCAATCTGTGTATCCACCACACCTCCCACTGAAGTAGGGTATGGTGTCCCCCCCCCCCCCCCCAACAGATCTTCTCACCTGTTCCAGTCCGCAAAAAGAAAAAGATTCCAGATTACCACCATGAACTGTTCTAAGGTGTTTAGAAACATTTGAAATATTTTTTGCATTGCTTTTAAGAGTGTCATTGTAGTGTTCTGATATTTTAATATGTAGATTGCGAATAGTTCATCCCACATACTGTACTCTACAAGTACTACAATCAATTAGATAAACAATCATCTTCGAATTACAATTTATAAAACTTTTAACTGGATATGTTCTAACTGTTGAAAAAGAAATAACAGACTTGCTTTTTCTGTGTCTTTTACACTGTTTACAGGTGTTATAACCACAGGGATAAGAGGCCACTGCCCCTAACCATGAAATGGAAGGGGGAGTGGAGTGGAACAAGGAGGGGGAAAGCATTGTACCTAAAGTAGGAGCCTTCTTACTAGAAAAATTGCATCCCTGTCTTAAAATATCGTGCAGAGTTTTGTCCGCATATAAGACAGGGAGGCAGTGTTTAATGATAGAGACAATCTGGTTATATTATTGTGAGTAAGTGGTCACAAAGTGAACACCTTCCTCCCACGGGACCGCGTCCTCTTACTGGTGGCAAAGGAGTTCCCAATCAGATCACCACAACCTCTATTTTCTGCCAACCTTCTGCCTCTATCTATTAAGTGTCCGCTATATGCCCGTTCTCTAAACCTACTGGAAACAATGTTACATTCTTTAGCAAAATCCTCATGAGAGGAACAATTTCTCCTTGCTCCAATGAACTCACCTGTTAGCAATGCCTGTACCGTATGGGCTGGGTGACAACTTGATGCAAGCAGGAGTGAGTTACCTGCACATTGTTTCCTGTAGGTTTTGATAGAGACCATTCCACTATCCACACATCCCACTAAAAGTCAAATCCAAATAATCAATGTTGACCGGATCTGAAGTGTGGGTGAACTCCAAATTCAGATGATTGGTATTGAGATAAGCCAAAAATAAATCCAATACATGGGCTGGCTCCTTCCCCACGAAGATCAAATCTTCTATAAAGCGACAATACCAATCAATGAATTCTCCATATGGGTTATGTTGGGAGAAGAGAAAAATCTCCTCCCACCAACTCTTTCTCTGGTTCTACTCTCATGATTTAATTGTTAATTGATTTTAATTTGGATTGTACCGCCCTTTGTTTTGGAGGAATGGATATCTTTTCTATATAAACTTGATTTTATTATAAACCTGTATGCTATGAGCAAGGCTCCGGCTGAAACATGTCAGCACTTTAGATGTCGCACTGCTGTTAGTGCTCAATAAAGATTTAAAAAGAAGCAATCGAGTTGCTGGCATCTCTTGCTATTCTGCTGAAAGTCTGCTCCAAGCATCAACTATTCTTTTGGTAAAATAATACATTCTAAGATTTGTTCTGATCTTTCCTCCTTCTAGTTTGAAGGCATGCACCTGTGTTCTTGATCTTAGCTTCATATCGAAAAAACTGCCCTCCCGAACCTCATTCACACCTTCATTGTATTTAAAGGTTTCATTCATGTGTTCCCTTACCTTTCTTTCCTCCAGACTGTACATGTTTCATTTCTGAAGTCTTTCCTGATATGTTTCATCCTTCAGACCTTTCACAATTTTTGTTGCCCGACACTGGACTCATTCTATCTTACCAATATCTTGTACATACCATTCATCCATTTTTTTTATTTGTTTGTTACAGCAGAAGCTGCCAAATACAATATTATTGAATGAACAGGCTGGCATCCAGGGGATAAATAGGAATATCCTTAGCAAGATCTCACCACTGAGGTCCTAGAGATACTCGGCCAACCATTTATACTGTATCCACCCAGAAAGATTGATGGACTTTATAGATTTCTTGCATATAAATGTAATCCTCTATGGACAGAATATGAGCATAAGGATTGGCTCTAAATGCCATTTTCATAATTATATGCTTAACAGAAATTTCATATGAGATTAAGAAAATAAACTAACCACAGAATATCAAAGCTGAAACTAGCAAGTGTTGGCAGGTATGGCTGTTTTCTCTAAACATGGATCCAGGGCTCCCACTAAAAATATTTTTGGGGAAAATCAGACATAGACATACCCCAGTGTATCCTTTATGAGAATGACTGGGATTCTCAACAGGTCACTCGGACACTGGGGAATGAATTATGAGATGCCACAGAGGGTTTACCTATCCTTCATCTTTTAAAAAGTTGGTATCTGCATATATACGTCAGTCTTACCTTTGAGATTGTGCATCTGCCATCACCTGTTAGCCCCTGCTCTCTTATTTTGCTTCAAACACACTTATCCATTGAGCCGATCCAGTGGAAAGCAAAAAAATAAAACCTCAAAAAGCATGGTCCAATGTACTTTAATGACAAAAAATCCTTTATGGGTCCAATACGCAATGGAATATTTCCTAGAAACCACATGCTGCTTGTTAGAAATATTATAAGAATTTATAGTTGTACATTTAAAACATTTAGCTTTTTGGTAAAGCATTTTTCGAGTCGACTTAAAACCACATTTTTACAGTAATCAACCCTTTCTGTATGCAGATATAAAAGGCACAAATGAATGCAGCTCTGTAACTGTGAACTCATCAGTATTATTTTTTTCGGATATAAGCAGATAAGTAACTGAATTTGACATTGTATCAGCTTCTTGCAACCCCAATAAAGTAAGGCTCAAGTGTTGAAGAAAGAAGGACCACAAGGAGTAAATCATTTCATTTGCTAAGAGGGAGATTGAGGATAGAGGAAATGAAGGTGAATATTGTAACAAAAGCTGCATTTTTACGCTATCTGTAAAATACCTATTTGTTTATCATTTAATGGGCTATTCATTTTTACCTTGTTATTTTTTTTTTGCTGGAGTTCTGTTCTAATCCTCATTTTCTCCTGTGGTAAAAGGGACCCGTGTGTCTTTTATGGTGATTTTAAGGTGAGCAACCTACCAATGAGCTTACTATATAAATCATTTATGTATTTAACCTCATCCCACCTGCACTATAGACGAATGATGCCTACAGCGCGGGACTACTTTGCTTGGAGGGAGTCTATTAGCATCCTCCGGTGTTTTTGCTTCCTGCGCAATCCCTGCAGCACGCGGGTGGTGCGCTCTGTGATCGTCAAGTCCTTGTACGTGGTAAAGGACTGCTGTGGTTGGCCCTTTACCACGTGATCAACTGTGTAAAATGACAGCTGATCACGGATGTCAACACAAGCCAGTTATCAGATTAAGGAGAGAGCCGATAACTGGCTTTTGTTAAAGGGACATCAACACTGATAATCAGGGTACTGATTATCAGAGTCCTGATCATCAGTGCAATCCCATCGGTGCCCTCCAGTGCTGCCAATCAGTGCCCACCTTTGCTGCCAATCAGTGCCCACCAATGCTGCCAATCAGTGCCCAACAGTGCTGTCAATCAGTGCTCATCAGTGCTGCCAATCAGTGCCTCCTCTTCAGTGTCACCTATCAGTGCTGCCTATCAGCGCCCATCAGTGCCACCGATCAGTGCCTATCAGTGCCCATCAGTGCTGCCTATTAGTGCCCCCTATCAGTGCCCATCAGTGCAACTTATCAGTGCCCATCAGTGCTGCCTATCAGTGCAGCCTCAATATTATTATTTATTAATATTATTCACAGTTTATATAGCACCAACAGTTTATGCAGCACTTTACAATGTAGAGGGGAGACAGCACAATTACAGTACAGTTCAATACAGAAGGGACAGGAGGGCCCTGCTTGTAGAGCTTACATTCAGTGCTTTCTCATCAGTGCCCACTAGTGCCACCTCATCAGTGCCTACCAATGCCATCTATCAGTGCCCATCAGCGCCACCTCTCAGTGCCCATCAGTGCTGCCTCATCAGTGCCCATCAGTGCAACCTATCAGTGCCCATCAGTGCAGCCTCATAAGCGCACATCAGTGAAACAAAAACATTACCTGTTTGCAAAATTTTATAACAAACTATGAAAAATGCTTTTTTTTAAAAAAAATTCAGTCTTATTTTTGCATTTGTTTACCAAAAAAACAAAAAAAAAAACAGTGGTGATTAAATACCACCAAAAGAAAGCTCTATTTGTGTGAAAAAAAAATGATAAAAATGTAATTTGGGTACAGTGTTGGATGACCACGCAATTGTCATTAAAAGAGTGACAGCGCTGAAAGCTGAAAATTGGCCTGGGCAGTAAAAGTGCCCAGTAGGCAAGTGGTTAAAAAAGAAGATTAAAAAAAAACTACCGGTAAATCTTAAAGGTGAATAACTTTTAGTTCAGTTGAACTTTCCTCACAGCCGATGCCCCATATTAATATAGCTGCCCTTTTCAGTTCCAAGACATTATTTATTGTGAACTGATAACAAAATCTGAACTGAATATTCAGGTTTATTATATTAACAGTCATGAAAGGACTGTTATAAAATCCATAAGGCATCATCGTCAAAAGCTACTCTTGAAAATTAACTTTATATAGCATATATATACACTTATATATATATATTATATAATAAAAACCAGAGTACTGTACATAAATTACAAAATCAATTTAACAAAAAAAAAAAGTTTCGCACTTGCAATCAATGGTGCCCTTAATAAATGTTTTCTGTCCTATGGCTTCTTAATAAACAGCTTTAAAAAGAACCACTCACTTTAAATGTTGAAGAGAAGTGTCTTCTTTGGATATATATATATTTCTGGACTTTCACAGCCACTGCTGCAATTCATCATACACCCACAGGACAATAACACATGACTGAAAATGTCATTGATACAGTGATCAATAACACCTACTAACAAATTACTATGAACCGACACAATCTTGTTATTGGCCAAGGCAATCATGTTATGCTGGTCGAAGTGAAGAAAGCATTTGTTTTCATAAGCTGTCATTTAGTGGGAAGAATGTAACATATTGATGTAGCTGGAGAAAATAGGAGAAATAGCAATTTAAACTTGGTAAGCCTAAAATAAACAATATTTTTAATATAGCTGTAATCTACAGGTCATCCCAAAGCTGAACATGCATCGCTCCCTTATCACAAATATGCATTCATCAATGACAAAAAAGCTGAAGGGGGCCCCATTATAATTTCAGAGTCCAAATCCATACCCGTAATGAGATTTGCACTACATTCTTGTCACTTCTTTCTGACACCGTATAGATAAAAAAATAAATAAAAACACGCCACTTATGAGAACTGTACAGATGGAACTGATCTCTACCAACCTGTATACATTCAGAAGGATTATGCAGGCATACAGTATGTGTACCATTTTATACAGCAAATTTCACCTGCTAACATTGATAGTAAATGTACGTCGTTTTTCTATTAAAGTGGTAGTAAAGCCCACTTTGTTATTTTTACCTACAGGTAAGCCTATAACAAAGCTAACCTGTAGGTAAAGCGAGGATCTCCTAAACATACACCATTTAGGAGATATTCACCCTGCATGCAGCCAGTGACATCACCGCCGCATGCGCTCTGTAGGTCCGGCGTACCGGAAATTCAAAGCTTTGTGCCGGAACCGAGGGCTTCCACGTGCTTGCGCGGGAGAGATAACATTGCGGCTCCTACCAATCACACAGCCAGAGCGCACAAACCTAAGGTAAGTATTCAATGATGTGCTAGTAGGTGATGCATACTAGCATATTATACAATTGCCTTACAGGTGTTTTTTTTTTTTTTCACCAGCCACAGTTTACAACTGCTTTAATAATAGGGTTAATACTAGGGATAAGCAAAGGGATTTTTAAAAACTGACTTTGTACCAAAATTACTTACCGTATATCACTGTAGCCATATTTCACTGAAGCAAAAGGCTCTTAAAGTTATTGTAAACGCAGAAGGTGCATTATATGCATTAAGATAAAAAAAAGACTTCTGTGTGCAGCAGCCCCCTTCAGCCCCCTAAAACTTACCTGAGCCTGTCTTTATCCAGTGATGTTGCAGGAGTATTTAAGCTGTCCGGGACTCCCCTCCTTATTCACTGAGACAGCAGCGCAGCACGAATGGCTCCCACTGTTATCAATCAAAATCATTCAGCCAATCAGGAGAGAAAGGGGGCGGGGCCAGGTCACGGCTCCATGTTTGAATTGACACAGGGGCTGTGACTCGGCTCGGGTGCCCCCATAGCAAGCTGCTTGCTGTGGGGGCACTCAAGAGGAGGGAGGGGCCAGGAGCACAGAAGAGGGACCTGAGAAGAGGAGGATCTTGGCTGCTCTGTGCAAAACCAACTGCATAGAGCAGGTAAGTATAACATGTTTGTTATTTAAGACTTTACAATCACTTTAAGGCAAAACTTTGGTCTTTAAGTTAACATTGACAAATTGTATTACTTTGCTGCTAGCATTAGTAAATAGGTAGGAAAGTATATCATATTTACTTGTTTGAAAAAAATGTTTTTACGTTTCTTCAGTTTCCATGCCTAAGCAAATTATGTCATACATTCCAGGAGACTTCAGGAGGGGAGGAAGAGTTTTCTCTTCTAAGCACATCCTGCTCCTGCCTGCCTGAGCTAAAGATAGACAGATTCCAGGAAGTAAATGCTACATGAAATCCTTAACTTCTGAAACTATCAACTGTGTTATGTATGACGGCAACCCAGATAGCAAGGATAACTTGCCACAAATTTGTGGCAGTGTTGAATTGTAAGTCTGTTAACTTGATGCACATTTTCTCTGGCAAGTTGTACACTTGCAGAGCACTTGAAGTACAAGTTCTAGTTGACACTTTTCCAATCCAATTTGTAGCAAATTTACGTGGCAAGTCTCTAGCAAGGGCAAAGTTGCACTGGCGAGTCTATGGCAAGAGTTCTGCAAGGCTACAGCATGAAAATTCAGCCACAGTGCCCCCTGTGGTGGGATGACTATTGCACAACATAACTGAACCAGAACTTGCAGCAGACATGCAGAATGTTTGCAAAGAACGTTGATCTGGAGTCATGCAATATGGACTTGCTGCAATTGTGCAACAAACTTGTGAAGCCTGGCAAGTCTAGCAATAGCTCAGCAAGTCATTTTCAAACTTGCAGCACAATTACTTGTTATCTGGGAAGCAGCTGTGGAATACCACTGTTTGTATTTTGTATATGCTATTATGTTATGTACAGTGTGTGCTCACTTGTGGCACCTTGGCCATGATATGCATCATGTTCGAAGCTATATAATTGTCTTTTAATGATAATTTTATTTAAACATACAAATAAAGAACAAAATACACTTTTAAATTGTAGTTGACTATACATTAGACTGTTTAAAATTTAAAGTGCCATTTTAAATGGAAGTAAACTTCCTTCTAAAAAGGCGTACCTATAGGTGGTGTAAATATCAGTGCCCTTTTAAGAGATATTTACATTACATGCAGCCAGTGACATCGCTGGCGCATGCGCCCTGAAGGAACAGCCACCTGTGCCACGCCTTCAGAGCCCTTCACCATGAACGGCGGCTCCTGCATGTGCGGGAGTGATGTCATTGCGGCTCTGGCCAGTCACAGAGTCAGAGTCTGTGAACCCGGAAGCAAGACGGGTGAAGATGGCAGTGCCTGCAGCGCTGACTGACTTCTCGGCATGGAAGGGCTTCGTTTTAAGGTAAGTTAAACATAGTGTGCTAGTATGTGATGCATACTAGCACATTATGACTTTACCTTGCAGAGTAAAAAAAAAAAAAAAAAAAAACTTTAACCACTTCAGCCCCGGAAGGATTTACTCCCTTCCTGACTAGGCCATTTTTTGCGATAGGGCGCTGCGTCGTTTTAACTGACAATTGCACGGTCCTGCGGCGCTGTACCCAGTCAAAATTACTGTCCTTTTTCCCCACAAATGCTGGAAGAAGGAGCACAGGGGACACCTTTGAACAGCATTGTCAGTCTGGGAGGAGGGGAGTGTTAGATGTACTAGAAGATTTAAATCCACTAACAAATTGAAGCTGAATATTTTATAATAATATCAGCTAATATATATATAATATATAATCAGTTTAAGCAAACAGTTTTTTTTTTTCTTTTGGGGATTGTTTTAAAAAGAGAAGTATGGGTTTTGGGGTTTTCCCCATCATACCCCATCTAGGTGGATTCAGCATCGGACCAATGCTCCATCTGTGCCCCTGGTGCCTCTTTACTGAGAACCGAGCGATTGAACATCGCCGATGGCTCGGTTCTCATAGCTCCCCAAGCAGAGAGCTGCTGACTGTCAATCAGCATCTCTCCGTACTGCTCCTCCACACTCACTGAAGCGCTGAGCTGTGGAGGGGCGGCTCGCATTTGGTGAGCATTGATTCCGAGCATGCGTGTTTGTACTTTGGACTTTTGTATGACGGACTTATGTACAGACGATACGAAAATCTGACAACAGACCCTTGTCCGGCGAAAGTTTATAAGCCTGCCATTCAACATTTGTTGCCTGAAAGTTGGACAACAATTGTCTGATGGAGCGTACTAACGGTTGGATTTTAGGCAAACAGGCTGTCATCACACAAGTCCCGGCCAATAATCCGATTGTGTGTATGAGGCTTTAGATGCAGTTCTGCTCCAACCACTGTCTTTGTATAGGTTGTTGTTGGTATCAGGAAAAGTTTTCCACATAACCCTGTATAAAGAGTTCACTGGACAGATTGGAAGCAAATTATAACCAACTAGTTTGCATGGAATGTTTGATGAGAAGTAGCTGGAGTTTATCTGTTTGTCAAAAATGTTGCATCAGGCTAAACAAAATGAGGTCTGTTGTCTGTACAACCACAGAGATCAATGGATGACATCGATTTCAAAGCATTTAGCTAAGGGCACATTTCTGTTGATCAAACTTTGCCTGTAGCTCTCTGCTAGTGAAAAGAACATGGTGGGGGAATTAAGATAAAGGTTATTATTGAAATGTATAGAATCTGCAAAAAAATTGTTGTTTACATCGATGCATAAGCAAAGCTATACATGTTATAAATAGTTCTCATAGCCTCTATGTTAATCTTAAAGCAAATGTATTGTTTTAATAAAAACGTATTTTTACGTTTTTATGTATTGTTTTAATAAAAATGTATTTTTAATAAAAACGTTATGAATGCATGGCTTTGATATTAGTGTCACTAACCAGTGCCTAAGTTGAATGTCAGTATGTGGAATATTGGCCAGGTCATAATTCATATCTTACAGCTTAATTGTGTGCAATCAATTAACCGCCTGCTGCCCGCCCACCGTCACACAGAGGCGGTGCGGCTCTTATTCTGGGACGACGCCCCGCGACGATCGCGGTGGCGCCGTGTTGCTAGGACACGGCTCAACCCTGATCTCTGTAACCATGTGATCGCCTGTGTCCAATCACAGCTGGTCACATGTAAACATGGAGATGCCAGTAATCGTCTCTCATCGCCTCACACTAACAGAGTGTGTGGCAAGGAGAGCCGATAGTGGTTAGCACATTCACCTAGCAGCAATAGGGTCGCTGATTCAAATCCCGATCACGACACCATCTGCCTGGAGTTTACATGTTCTCCCTGTGCCTGCGTGGGTTTCCTCCGGGTACTCCGGTTTCCTCCCACACTCCAAAGACATGCTGGTAGGTTAAGTAGATCCTGTCGAAAAATTGGCCAAATATGTGTATGTTGTATGTGTATGTGTTGTAAGTGTGTCAGGACCCCATGGGGCAAAAGGACCGTGCTATACTGCAGATGGACACCGGCAGCAAAAAAAAAGCGCCCTGAGGCGATTCAGTTCGCATAGGTAGCGCTATACAAGTCACTCATTATACAAGTCACTCATTATACAAGTCACTCATTCATTCATTCATTCATTCATTCATTCATTCATTCATTCGATCAGCGGCATCCAGACATGTGAACAGGGCACTGATCATCAGAGCCCTTATTACAATACAGCGCCACCAGTGCCAGCAATCACTGCACACCAGTGTCAGCAATCAGTGCCCACAAGTGGCACCAATCAGTGCTCATTAGTGATGTCAGTCAGTGCTGGCTATCAGTGTCGCCCATCAGTGCCACCCATCAATACCCATCAGTGCCGCCCATCAGTGCCCATCAGTGCCAGCTATCCGTAACGCCTATCAGTGCTGCCTATTAGTGCCTACCAGTGCCAAACATCAGTGCTGCCTTTCAGTGCTCATCAATGCCACCTATCAGTTCCCATAAGTGTGGCATGTTAGTGCCTTCTCATCAGTGCTACCTAATCAGTGCCCATAAGTGCCGCCTTATTAGTGCCCATAATTGCCACCTCAAAAGTGCCCATCAGTGCAGCCTATCAGTGCCCATCAGTGCCGCCTTATCAGCGCACATCAGTGAAGGAGAAAAATTACTTCTTTACAAAATTTATGACAGTAACTAAGAAAGCTTGCCCTGCAGGCAAGTGGGTAATGCCTACTTGTCAAAGTCTAATTATTAGGGCTGTCGAGGAACAGCCAAATACCTCCCTGATCCAATAGTCGGATGCAAGCTTGAGTGAACCTGGCCAATTTGGTGGTACATCAATACCCATCAGTGCCGCCCATCAGTGCCCATCAGTGCCAGCTATCCGTAACGCCTATCAGTGCTGCCTATTAATGCCCACCAGTGCCACACATCAGTGCTGCCTTTCAGTGCTCATCAATGCCACCTATCAGTGCCCATAAGTGTGGCATGTTAGTGCCTTCTCATCAGTGCTACCTAATCAGTGCCCATAAGTGCCGCCTTATTAGTGCCCATAATTGCCACCTCAAAAGTGCCCATCAGTGCAGCCTATCAGTGCCCATCAGTGCCGCCTTATCAGCGCATATCAGTGAAGGAGAAAAATTACTTCTTTACAAAATTGACCAGAAGACAGATGAGCACACAATACATCAAGTTGGAAAAGAGCCAGTCTTAGTTTTCCCCCTCTTTTCACTGACATGAGAAAAAAAAGAGTAACGCTAGCCATACATCAGTAGATTTTTGAATAAACAAATGTTGCTTGAAAGTACTTGAAATTTTTGTTTGCCATTACCATTCAATTTTGGAATGAATGTGATTTCCCAAATGAAAACCACATATGCTATAAGAAATTTGTTTGAGAAAATTTTTCTGACTATTTTACCCCACTAACAAATAGAAAATTAAATGAACATTGTTAAAATGAATAATGTCTAGGCCATGTACACACGAGCAGACTTTTTGGCAACAAAAGTCCAACGACCATTCCGGCGGACTTTCGTCGGACTTTTGACGAACTTCTGATGGACTTTTGAACGAACGGACTTGCCTACACACGATCACACCAAAGTAAGTAAAGGAAGTTGATAGCCAGTAGCCAATAGCTGCCCTAGCATGGGTTTTCGTCCGTCGGACTAGCATACAAACTAGTGGATTTTTCGACCAGACTCGAGTCAGTCAGAAAGATTTGAAGCATGTTTCAAATCTAAAGTCCGTCAGATTTTTGACTGGAAAAGTCCACTGAAGGTCCGATGAACCCCAAACACGATCGCATTGTCCGCCATACTCGGTCTGTCGCACCAGTCTGGTGGAAAAGTCCGCTCGTGTGTACGCTGCATAACACATTTCTAGTAGTGTATGGCCAGCTTTAGAAAATGCATACACTGTTGCTGTCCATCAGCCAAAATGTGTAATGTTGACTTAACTAGAGATATGTATAATCCCCTCTTAAACCATTAAAGTGATACTAAAGGTATTTTTTTTTTAAATAACAATGTTATACTTACCTGCTCTGTCCAATAGTTTTGAACAGAGCAGCCCTGATCATCCTCTTCTCTGGTACCCCACCAGTGCTTCTGGTTCCTCCCCTTTTCTGAGTGCCCCCATAGCAAACTGCTGGCTTTGGGGGCACTCATGCATGTCTGCTCCAGAGCCCCACTCTTTGTGTCCATACTGTGTCTGAGCCAATGAGGAGTCAGAGAGCCGAGAGAGCAGCTGCTCTCCTGCACATCGCTGGATAGAGATCAGGCTCAGTTAAGTATTGGGGGCTGGGGAAGGGGAGCTGCATATTGAAGGTTTTTTACTTTCATGAAGGTAAAAAACCTTCAGGCTTTAGAACCACTTTAATAATTAAATGATAAAAGTTCTACCATGTAAAGCTGGCCATTGAAAATAGCTGAGTGTAATTTTTGGCTAGGCCAGGCAACAATCTCCAGGGGACCATTGTCTGAGAAACCGAAAACTCTAGTGCAAGAGCCTACCTGATTGGATATTTTAGGTAGGTGCTTGTGTTACATAATTTTGGTAGCTCTGAAAGGGGTTGTACAGAGATTGTAATTTAAAGTGATTGTAGATGATCACCTTGTAAAACAACCCATTCAGTTTAAAAGAGAAATGAAAGGCAAACATTTGTGTATAGATATAAAAAAAAAAAAATTAGAAACACCTTTTGTTCCCTTTTTTATAAGTTATTACATTCCCTCTGTTCCCTGCTGCATAAGAGCTGGGGAAGGAAAAGCAACAGCAAGCTGATATTTCCAGTGAAAGATGGTGTGTGTGTGTGTGTGTGTGTGTGTGTGTGTGTGTAAGGGGGGGTGTCAGGAAAAATCTGATTATTGGAGGAGAGTACACTGAGTTCCCAGCATAGCTAGAGAACTGACCACGGCAAGCTCTCCTGCCTAGTGTGGCCAGTTTTTAACAGGAAAGCAGAGGGACTGGCAGGAACACCAGGGATTTCACACCAAGGAAGCGATACAAAGAGAACAGGATACTTTCTCATACAAGTACATGGCACAGCAGGCACATATCAGAAATATGAAATGCTGACGTAACAAGCACTTTAAGTGTGAGTTTAAGGCCTATGACTAACTTACAATGCAACATTGGAGTTCTGCTTTAAAGCTGAACTATGAGCAGTTAAAAATGATGAATATTGCACCCTCCTGCCAGCTGATTAAAACTCTTTTGCTCAATCATCTAGAGATGAGGTGAGGTCAGAGATGAAATCCGGTTGGTTGTATATGTTTCTGTAACTACATCACGATTGTTCTGTGCATTACCTTAGCACACAAGCTAGAAGTTGCACAGTATTGTTCCAACAGCTCTTCCTTTGAAGCCATTATTGTACTATTTCAGAAATTGCTACAAAGTACATGTACCTATTTGCTAAAGTGAGAATAGCTGTATGGGGAACCAGATGTCATACTGTGATGTCTTTCAGAAGCAATAAAAGGTGATAACAACCGTAAAGGACCACACAGGATCCACAATGCTTATTGTACTCTACATGATTTGTTTTTCTCTTGTTGCTAGAAAATTTGTTTTAGCAGTGATAAAGCAATATGGACTAGGTAACCATCGAACACAAAACATAGGTATGGTCAAATAGAAGCAAATACCTCTTTACTTTAATGCTGAACTCCAGACAGAGATGTTTTTATACTTTTATACATGTCATTTTTTGTGCAACAAAACATTACCTTGGCTCACATGTGTACTGCCGAAAAATGTGTTAGTTTTCATTTGTTTTTTTGTTTTTTGGGTCATTTGGGTCATTTGTTATGATCGCAATTCGTGAATTCGTAAATTCGAAAATTTGAAAATACGAAAATAAGAAAGAAAATCCGAAAATTAGAAAGAATAACTAACTAACTACTAGTAACTAACTATTAAATTATAGGTATTGGAATTTCCTTTCAAATTTGGCTGTTAGTGAATGTAACGAATACATATTCATTCAAAGTTAAGAATTATCCAAAATAACGAATGCCGCATCTAAACAAATGGAACAGAACAAATTTATAATAAATATTAATAATAATAAAACGTTTTTATTACTGTTATTGATATTTTTTTTTTTTTAATTTATCCCGTTCTATTCGTTTAGATACTGCATTCGTTATTTCGGATAATTCGTAGCGTTGGATAAATGTGTATTTGTTACATTCACTAATGCCGTGTACACACGAGCGGAATTTTCGACCGGACTGGTCCGATGGACCGAGTCCGGCGGACAATTCGACCGTGTGTGGGCTTCATCAGACCTGCAGCTGACTTTTTCGGTCGAAAATCTGACGGACTTTAGATTTGGTTTCAAATCTTTCTGATGGACTCGAGTCCAGTCGAAAAGTCCGCTCGTCTGTATACTAGTCCAACGGATGAAAACTAACGCTAGGGCAGCTATTGGCTACTGGCTATCAACTTCCTTATTTTAGTCCGGTCGTACGTCATCACGTACAAATCCGTCGGACTTTGGTGTAATCATATGTAGGCAAGTCCGTTCGTTGGGAAGGTCCGTCGGAAGTCTGCCGAAAGTCCGTCGGATAGACCGTCTGACCAATCCGGTTGAAAAGTCCGCTCGTGTGTAGGCGGCATTGAAAGGAGATTCCAATACCTATAATTTAATAGTTAGTAATAGTAAGTTATTATTAGTTAGTTATTATTTCAGATTTTCAAATTTTTGGCTTTTTGGATTTTCGAATTTCGAATTTACAAATTTGTGAATTTCCAAATTTTCAAATTTAGGAATTTAGGAATATTTGAATTTACAGAAAAATTTGTTAAATGGGTTAATTTGGATATTTCAGAATTAACACTTTGGCCAAAATTTGTTAAAAACCGGATTTGGAAACGAAAGAAATTGCACATTTCTATTCACTGCTCTATATCGTAAAATTCATGTTTGTATTCATGCTCGAAAGTACAAATATCACTCTACTTCCTGATCAAAATCCTGCACTGATCAAAATTCATCCAGTTCAGTAGAGACCAGCCAAATTTTAATAAGGCTGGTCATACATTATACAATATTCTTGTACAATTTTCTTTTAGATTTACCAAAACCTTATAATATGAGCTCAAACCTAAACACTTTCCATTTGTATGCAACCAGGCAGGCCCTTGCACTACATAGTTGAAGGTAAATCTAAAGGAAATTGAACAAGAAAAATGTATAATGTATGGCCAGCTTAAGTGTGTCCTCACTCAACAGAAGTTGACTGTTTGATTGACTTCTGTTGCAGGGGTGTATTTGAAAAATTCTCTTCAATCAGCAGCTGCAACCAATCAATAAATCATGTCAGAATACAGGCGTTGATTTACTAAAACTGAAGAATGCAAAATCCAATAGAAACCAATCAGTTTCCAGTTTTCTTTTTTTGTCAACAAGCTGAAGTTAGAAGCCGATTGGCTTCCATGCACAGCTGCACCAGATTTTACACTCTCCAATTTTAGTAAATCAACCCCGATATGTCCCAGTGGGGTGGGGGTGATCCTCTATTTATTTTGTTTTTGGGATGGAGGGTTTTTTTTTTTTTCCATTCAGAAATCCAACAATATACACTGCTCCAGGTCGGTCCACTGATTCAAGTCTCAAGGGCTGCCAGATGCTGGCCCAGCTCATAACCACAGAAACACAATAGCTAGATGACCGTATGCTAAGTTTGATAACATCCAAAACATTTGTTCTAAAGTTTGAAAGTCCATGACACAACACAGCACACACAAAGAGCAAATGTTAAGGCAGTTCATGCCAGTGGGCAATTAATATAAGCCTATGGTTCTGAAATGCATGAACATTTGAAGGTGTGCGCTGTGCCTCGTCATGGACTTTCAAATTTTGGAATAAAGGTTTTGAACTTTATCACAGTCAGCACGCGGTTATTCACCTTTGCTATAGAGTTTATTTCATTCAGCCTGCTGGCTGCATGAAAATAAAACTGACCATGTATGTCCAGCTTAAAGTGTTCCTGCCGGCAGTGTGCATATAAGCAGCAGCTAGGTGGATGGGCTTTAATGCTGAGGGGCTGCATATATGCATCCATGGGGAATGCTTTTGTGTGCTGAGAGTGCGCTCACTGCACAGTTAGTGAAATGTCACAGGAACCCCTAATGTATACTTGTGATCAGGAGCTTAGATCAAGTGACCACTGTGAAAACCAATCATAGTGGTAACAAGATCAGAATGCCCACCTCCACCTGCTCCTCTCACCGCCATTTATATTCTCTTAAAGAGCCAGGGAAAGCAACAGCGAGGGTTTAAGAAAGCTGCAGCTTTGATACAGGGAAATGACAGCAATGTTTATTCTGTAATCCATTCACAGAATACAAAGTATGTAACAGCATATATTGATGCAGTGATCACTGGGGGTTAGAAGAATAATGCTGGGTTATCCTATAAATGCCGTGACGCCGCGCCGTTTGGTCATGCACTCTGTTGAAGTTGTGATGATGAAATGCGTCAGGACATGACTTTACGGCGGCCGGAAGTGCGTATCACTACCAGGAAGGAACAGCCAGATACTTTCAACACAGTGGATGCAGTGGATGGCAGGCAGCACTGATTGGTGATAACACACAGTTTGATTATTCAACCAAATGCCTGTTACAATTTATGTTGTGTAAGTGTGGTTTTAAGATGGTGATCGTTTTGAATAAACTTTTAAAATGATATCACGCTATGTGGAACCTGTTTTTACATGACTAAACCACCCTGGGCGATGAGCTGTTTGAGATAACCTGACCAAACGGGACACACTTGGTGTGATCAAGGCTTTTGAATTACATCCCTTTGGTGAGTGTAAACCCCTAGGGGAGTGTGTTTCACGTGGTGTGGACTATGGTGGATGGTACATGCCTATCAATCATTAAGTAGAATCATTCACCTATCAACATACTACCGATTTCTCATATGTTTTTACATGTGATTGCTGGTCATACTTCATTTATTTGATTGGAGTGCTGCTTTGAGTATTGGAACTTTGTCTATATGGACTAAGGACTTTTGTCTTTTCCTTGCACAGTAGGACTCAAAGAAATAGATATTATAGTAAGTCAAGGGGGTTGTACTGTATTGTGTATTGACCAAGGTTTCCAGTCTTGAGCCCCGTACACACGGGCAGACTATCAGCCTTAGGTTTTAGCCCACTCTAAAGAGAATGCCTCCCCTACTCTGCTGGAGGAACTGTGGCCAAACAGGAACACTCCTACACAAAATGTGGGAATGCCCCCATATACAAAATTTCTGGAAAGAGGTATTTTCTATCGACAACACTATTGTAGGACCCCAGGTACATCCTTCCCCAGGCTTTGCCATTCTCAATTTGAATAGTGAACAAGTGCCCCCTCCTGGGAGGAAAGTAGTAATACATATACTTTTAGCAGCCAAACTCTCAATAACGAGATTATGGAACACGCCCTCACCACCAAAAGTGCTTGATGTTGTTAACATTCAAACACACTGCACATACAAACTTTTATCGACAACTGATAGGGAGACCTATCAAAGAGAAAGTACAGCATGGCTTGTGTGGACCAAATGGTATGAGAGATGCACTAGTTGATTTCTTGATTAAATGAGTACACTAAATAGAGTACTGGGAAACTAACTGGATGGAACAAGTTAGTTAGTTTAGTTAACTTAGTTTATTGTTTTGTTATACAAATGTAATACTACACTATTTGTCAATAGATGTGTTATTAGGACATGTACACTGCTTATGTAAACAATCTTGCCTATGTATTTGACTGTGTTTCTTTTTCCTAAAGTTGGTCAACCAGTTAAAATAAATATGGTTGGCCGTATTGCCTCCCACCCTATGACACAGTTTCCTCCCAGATGGGGTGTCTGGGTGTGGTGGACAATACCCTTACCGTAAGTTTAGCACTAATACTGCATCCGCTGTTCATGCTCAATTATGACTCTTGTCTTTGAACTCTGAATTATATGTCCTAATGTATAACAGAAAGTACCAGTGTAAAACAAGAATAAAACTAACCATACATGGCTAGCATTCTTATGGACTGAACAAGAGAAAATCTATAGACTCCTCCAACCAAGCTAAACAGTGTGGATGGAGGAATCTGCGATACCAGCTACAGGCATACCCCACTTTTAAGTACACAATGGGGTTTATTTACTAAAGCTGGAAAGTGCAAAATCAGGCCCACTTCTGCATAGAAACCAATGAGCTTCTAACCTCAGATTGTTCAAATAAGCTTTGGTAATAAAACCTGGAAGCTTATTGGTTTCTATGCAGAAGTGAGCCTGATTTTGCACTTTCCAGCTTTAGTAAATAAGCCCCATTGTGTACTTAAAAGTGGGGTATGCCTGTATTGCACTCAGACAGGCGTTGCTTGAACACCAGAAGAGTGACCTCATCAAGCTGTATATGGACAGCTTTAGGCAAAATTCTCTTTATTGTTTTCAGCTATTGTTTTTAATATTTATTATTGGTGTCTTCCCATCTTATTGCTTGCAAATCTCAATAAACATGTTAAAAAACAGAATGTTACAAAAATAAATAAAAAAATATACACCTGTATCATTTTTTTTTCTTTCTCTTAGTAACAGAAGGCTTTTTACTCATTTTGAGAAATTAAGTGCTGCACTTAAGTATTTTGATATGTGGTCCCACCCAACCCAGACATGTCTGAGACCTTTAATCAGGCAGATGTTATATCTTCAAAACCTTTAGCTGTAGGGTCAGATAAATTGCTGCTGAATTCTACTGTTGAATCACCGGAATTGTTATGTATTCAAGGTGTCTGATCTTTTGCTTTGGACATATCTAATTGCTTTTATTAACTACTATGAACACATGTTAAAATATGGTTTTCCCATTTAGCCTTTTTCGATGTTATGACATAAAATTACGGCATAAAATGACATGCTGCAACTTTATTATGCACTTTGTTCTAACTCTGATTGCATGACCTTTAGGCTAAATTATCTGATACCATGGGGATATAGTTCTGCAGATTTTATTTCACCTCCATAACCTCTAATTCTGATTATGTAGGATTTTGCCCAACAAAAGCAAATATTAGCTTTCCTTTTCCAGTCCTTATTACAAAAGACAAGTGACTGGTTTCAACAACAACAATTAAAGCAGTAATAAACCCAAAAACAAAAATGTATTTTATTGCAGCTTACCAATTCACCAGGATGCCAAACTCTGCAGTACCAGTACTCAGAGAGTCAGAGTCACTATTCTGGGAAACTGTCATGTATGTGGCATCTTCCCACACAGAGTTGTATCCCAGGCCCCATTCAGTTATTGCCTGGAAGATTCCATGATCAAAAGCTAAATGTAAATGAAGGGTCCAGGTGTAGTGGTGATGTCGTTACCCATATATGCCAATGCCTATATTTTAGAAATTACTTGAGTCACTGGGTAGGTAAAGCCCGATGGGGAACTGAGACTAGTACCTGATCAGGTCCAGCTTACTTTTGATTGACAGCGCACGGCAGTGGGCGGATTAAAAAGATGCTTTTGAACTGAATAGAAGGTATGAATCCACAAACTGCTGTGTGTTGTCAATCAATAGGCAGCCATTAATTTCCCCATAAGGCGCCTCCCATCTTAATTATAATACTCCTCGCCCTTGCGTGACGAGTGCAATGGAAGGAATATTCAGTACGGACACTCCAACCTCAGTGCTGTGCACTGGCAGATTCATGTGCCTGTCACAGATGCATCAGCCTCAAGCACCCACTGCCATCCAGTTAGGGTTTACATGAATAGTAAAGCCTAAGCACTAGACATGTGCACTTGCAAAAAGTTTGTTCGTTTTCGTTTAATTTGTTTGTTTGTTTTTCGTTATTCGGGACATTCATTATGATTGAAATTTGAAAATTCGTAAATTCGAAAATACGTAAATTCCTAAGTTCAAAAATTCGTAAAATTTGAAAATTTGTGAATTCAAAGATTCGTAAATGAGAAAATACAAAAATCTGAGAATTCGTAAATTCCAAAATTCTGAAATTCGAAAATCCGAACATAAGAAAGAAAATCAGAAAATTCAACAGATTGAAAATCTGAAAACTCTAAATAATAACTAACTAACTAACTAATTATTGATAACTAACTATTAAATTATAGGTATTGGAATTTCCTTTCAAATTTGGCTGTTAGTCAATGTAACAAATGCAAAATTTATCCAAAGCTACGAATTATGCAAAATAACGAATGCCACATCTAAACAAATGGAACAGAATGAATTAATAATAATAATAAAAAAAGGTTTTAATATTATTATTATTATTGTTATTTATTATTATTAATTTGTTACATTCCATTCATTTAGATATGGCATTCGTTATTTTGGATAACTTGTAACTTGGATAAATTCGTATTCGTTACATTCACTAACAGACAAATTTGAAAGGAAAATCCAATACCTATAATTTAATAGTTAGTAATAGTTGTTAATATTAGTTAGTTATTATTTCATATTTTTGAATTTTCCGGTTTTCAAATTTTTGGATTTTCGTTCTTATTTTCAGACTTTCAAATTTTCAGTTTTCCGAAATTTCAGACTTTTGAATTTTGAATTTCCGAATTTTGGATTTTTCGAATTTCCGAATTTTCAAATTTCCGAATTTTCGAGTTTCAAATTTCCAATTTTCTAGAAATTTTTGAATTTCCGAATTTTAGAATATTTAAATTTACCAATATTCTGAAAAATTTGTTAACCTCCCTGGCGGTATGATTATTTCGGATTTTAGGTGCTGAAAGCGGTACAATTATTTTGCATGGAAATTTGGCGTTTTATATTGTAGGTCTGTAAATCTTAACAATAACACACTTAAATCTGTCCAAACCAGAGTCTAGTAGATATCCCGGGTATGATAAAGTTTTAAACACAAAAACATAAATTATAATATAATAAATAAAAATAAATAATTTAAAAAAATAAAAATAAATAGTAATAAAATGAATTTCCCCACAATTCACTATCGCTCAATTCTGCAAGTGTTCTAATTTACTATTGCTGTTTTCTAGCTGGTCTCTAAGCCACTTTTGACGTAAAGGGACACTTTTTGGTTGCTATGGACAATCTCCAGTTTCCAGGCAGAAAGAACAGTGTATATCATGTAAAACTGCATGCAGGGCATGGGCCAAAGCACTGGGGACAAAAGGGATGTGAAATCATTTCATACAGTACTGTAATCTGTAAGATTACAGTACTGTATGTGTTATGATTTTTACTTTTTTTTTAATTTGCCGCCAGGCTCCGCCCCCGTGTGTCGCGACGCTCGCAGGGAACGGAGCCTGGCAAGGAGAGGCTTCGGAGGAGGACGGAGCCCTCGGACACTGCGGGGGGACATCGCAGGATCCCGGGGACAAGGTAAGTAAGGAGGCACCAGGATCCTGCGATGTAATCCCGAGTGTGGCTCGGGGTTACCGCTAATGGTCCTGAATTTTAACCCCGAGCCACACTCGGGAAAACCGCCAGTTAGGTTAAATGGGTTTTCGTAATAATAATAATATTTGGATATTTCCGAATAAAAGGATTTGTCAAAATCTGTTTAAAAACGTATTCGGAACAAAACGAATTGCACATGTCTATTAATCGCAGCCTAAATCAAAATCAGAAAGATCATCACAAGGGAGATAACTGAGAGCCATTAGAATGTTTCCCTTGTGCTGATGCATCTTCTTTTGATTGAAATCCTCCTCTGTCCATGCCCCTCCCACTCCTGCTGTCACAACTTTCCGATGTGGTGGGGGTTAATACAAAGAACAGGCTGTCATCAAGAGAGTCCATCCTTTCTGCCCAGCTTCTATGAATGGAACACAATCTATGAATGGAATAAAGGCAGATGTTTGATAGCCCCACCTCCTCTATTCAAAGATCATGTTGTATTTACAGAAGCTGTAGTATGGCTTTATGAATAGAGCACTTGGGTGGAAAGTATGCACATAATTGGGCTCTCTTAATGAAAGCCTGTGACAGTTGTATTAACCCTGCCACCATGAAAGATTACGACAGTGAGGGTGGGAAGGTTATGACAGTGAGGTTGGGGAGCAGGCCAAAGAAAAATCTTATCTCCTAAATAAGAAGAATCAGAACAAGGGATAAATCCTACAGTCTGTAAATTATGTCCATTGTGCTGATTTTCCAGTTTTCAGTTTTGGCTGCACTTAACCATTTGCTACACTTCTGTTGTCTTTAGAGTTTTAGAACTCTTCTAAATCTATAAAAAAAACTTTAAAAAAAATCTGCACTGTTAGAGGGGCTTTAGGGAATTTGCAAGACTCAGAATTGGGTGGCACATAAAAATAATGCATTTTATGTAATCCCTTTATCAGTACATAAGGTCACAATTAAGGAGAAAAGCATAATCTGAGCCAATTTTACAAGCATTTGCCTTTGTTCAGCCGCAATCATTATTTTGTCAACGTCAGCTCCATACGCGATCCTTTAAGCCTGTCATTACAGCTTTCGATTCATAAACCCCAAATTGCACCTTGAAGGCAGACAGGAGGAGAGAGCTAGCATTTTAGGTGAGTTATATTTTCATTCAACTCAGACAAGAAATGACAACAAGCTGAGAGTTTCTTATTTATATGGAAATGACTAAAATGTGTGTTTAATTTAGATTTGGAGATCCTCAACTGGAAAAAGCAATTAATGAACATATGAGAAGGAGTAGAGATGGGAATACCCAGTTCATATCTATATATTCTTCTGGAGAGTTTTCCCAGGCAAATAATATTGCTTAAGTGTAGGACTTGTAGCTGTGGAATACTGTTGACAATCACAATTACTTCAGTTCGATCGGGTAACATCAGAGCAGAAAACTATTTTCCAGCGGCCGCTTTCATAGAAGCACTTCAGGAATTTGGTAAAGTGCACATTTATAAGTGACATCTCCTCGTCTACAGCACTTTAAGCAGGCACTTACTGGAAAAACACGTCTCTTTCATCTGAGCAAAATATTTGTATATTGTATACTTATATTTAATTACGTAAGGGACTCCTGTCGAACATTTTAACCACTTTAATACCCGGCATTTATACACCTTCCTGCCCAGACCAATTTTCAGCTTTCAGTGCTATCACATATTGAATGATAATTGTGTGGTCATGTGATGTTGTACCCTAACAACATTTTTAGATTTTTTCCCCACAAATAGAGCTTTCTTTTGGTGGTATTTGATCACCTCTGGGGTTTTTATTTTTTGTGCTACAAATAAAAAAAGACCGAAAATTTTGAAAAAAAAAAGTGTTTCTGGAGGACACATATAGATGGCACTGATGGGCACTGGTGGACATTGATGGGCAGCATTGATAGTTGGCATTGATAGGCAGCACTGATCAAAGGCACTGGCAGGCATCACTGATGGGCACAAAGTGACATCCCTAATGGGCAATGATTGCCATCCCTGGTGGGCTCTAGTGGGCTTACCTGGTGGTCATGGGTGGGCATCCCTGGAGGCCATAGGTGGGCATCCCTGGTGGCCATGGGTGAGCATCCCTGGTGGTCGTGGGTGGGCATCCCCAGGGGGGCTGCACTGATAATCAATCAATGCAGACCCCCCTGTCAGGAGAGCAGCCGATCGACTCTCCTCTACTCGCGTCTGGCAGCGCGAGTAGAGGGAAAGCAGATACATGGCTTTTCCTGTTTACACTGTGATCAGCTGTAATTGGACACAGCTGATCATATGGTAACGCGCCCCTGTCAGAGGCTCTTTACCTTGTTCAGAGATGCAGTGTGTCAGACTGCCACACCACACAACCGATCGCCGTGGCTTATCCTGCTGGACGTCATATGACACCCACTTTCTGGCCATCATTTTATTATATGGAGAGTGGGAAGTGGTTAGGATAAGCAGAATTTACCAAAAAGGCCTCTGTATAAATGTATTATGTTCCAGACTCACAGCAAAGGGTTTGCTTGCCCTTTAACACAATAACACATACTGTATATTCTTTGTCGTGGATACAAGGCCTTACTTATTTTGATGGCCAAAGCATGAGAGATAGACATCAAACTTAAAGGATACAATATAGACCAAACAGTAGGATTTATATATCATATATGTTGCCGCACTAACATGGTGATAATAAAGTGCAAAATGAAGAAGTCCGTATCAGGATGAAATCTGGCAAGGTAAATAAATACCAGTGATATTAAACAAAGGTCATACTACTCCATTTATGTAGTTACCACGTGAGCCATCACCATTGTAAGAAATACACTCTTACCAGACTAAAATGACCCCACCACAGAGTCAAATTCACCTGTTATAAACACTTCAAATCGGGAACATTCAATTCACATCAATTGGTTCCAATATGTCAAGCTGGCGTCCTCTCCAGGGTTAGTAGAGACAATGGTAATCATGTATATCGAATATCTGCCTCCACTTTCACAAAGTAATAGGACTTCTGCCTATCAGTAAGAAGTATCCTGTAAAATGTGGCAATATTTAAACCAGCAGCTCATAGCTGCATTATCACTTGAAGCATTGGTTGCTGGCATCAGAACTTCGGCACTGGTAAACTAGTTCTGTAGTGCATTGGATCCTGATGCAGGAGAGGTAAATATGCAAAGAAATAAAGAAATAAAGGCAATACAATCATCCATCTTTAAAATGTTGCCTCCTCACTGCATACAGATTCTAACAAATCTCAATATATGCCGCTGAATCCTTAGAACAGTGATATCCCACCAGCATTCATAACTCTAAGGTGTTGTCCGCCCTGAAAAAATTCATGCTTGACAGCCACACAGACAGAACCACTTGCCAGAGCTTTCCTGTCACATGACTGCTTGAAAAATGTTTTTAAAAAAAAAAAGGTATTTACACTGAGATTGTACTGTATGCAGGAAATAAAGTCTAAGGCCTCTTTCGAAGGTCCATTACATCCATGTCCCATGCCAGGCCATGTTCACTGGCACAGGAATGCACAGGTACGCACAGGTGTTGCGTGACACAGCCGCTCTTCCCAATGTCACAGGTGTGAGTGCACAACCCCAATCATACCCTGGGTGCATCCTGGGTGCATTGGGGGCTGTGCACACACACTTGAACAGATGTCATATTTGGAGCAGTGGCTCTGTCTATGCAGCTGCTGCATCCTAATAGACAACAACAGAACTGCCAGCATGGGGATGCAAACAACACCTGCACATACCTTTGCTGGTAAAACACGGCCCGGTATTGGGTACAGATGTAATTGCCCCAAGTGATCAAGTCCTAAGAGTGGTGACAAGGCAACATTTAAATGGTGGGCGATTGTATTTTTTTCCCTTTGCTTTAAGGGGTTTATTAGGGAACATAATGATAGGACTAGGGAGAGAGTTACAGGAAGGGTTAGTGTCAGGTTTACAAAGAGACAATGGCAGTTTAGTGTGGGGGTTGTTGTTAGGGTACAGGGAGGACTGGTGGAATAATTACTGGGAGAGTTAGTGAGAGAGTGACAGAAAGAATAAGTATGAGGGTTGCATGAAAGGTTTGTGATGGGGTTACAGTGTTGGGGTTAATAGAAGCAGGGTAGTGACAGAGTTACAGGGAGGGACATTGTGAGGGTTAAGGTTACAGGGAGAACTACTGGGAAAGTTATAGAGACTGTGTGAGGGTTATACAGTGGGTAAAGCTTTAGGAATGATTAGTGCGAGTGTAAGTATTATGGCTAAAGGAGGGTTGGTGTTAAGGTTACAGGAAGGGTTAGAGTAAAGATTTTAGGAATGATTGGTGGAAGTGTATATATTACGGTTAAGGGTGGTTTGGTATTAAGGTTATAGTAAGGGTTAGTCTAAGAGACTCTCTTATGTTAATATCAGAACTGCTTTTCTCTCTCCATACAATTCAATGGCAATGCAAAGCATATTGAAACAGATCATTGCAGCTTAGAAGAAGGTCAAATAGACCTTTTAATGATGTGAAGGGTCTCAAAATTATGCCAAATACAATTGGAATGTACACAAAAGAAGGCAACCTTTGCCAATTGACACTGGCCTTGGTCCTTTCAGGTACAGGAAGAGCTTGTGTAAGGATAGAGGAAGGGTTAGTGGGGGGGGGGGGGATAGTTTTAATGTTATTTGGAAGACCAGTGCAAGACAATTCTTCTTTTGGAAGCTTTTTGCCAAAAGTTAATAACACATATGGTTTATTCTGTAGTCCACTAAAATAATTGCAGAGTTAATAAATGGTTGCATTTGTGTGGTTAGCAACTTCATTTTTCTGCATGCAACGCATGCAGCACAAAGCAACAGGTTTAATTAATCCCTCCCCCCACCATACCCAGCATTACATTCCTAGCTTTTAAACCAACCCATTCGGGAGCCATCTAGGCTGTGACAGTGCTAGTGCTTGGTAGCTTGGGCACCCGGCGTTATCCCCATGAATGTTAGAGCTCCAAGTCAAAACATGTTTGCACCAAAGATCTACAAGAGCAAGGAGCTTGATGAAGGCAGCTTGCAGGACAGGTTTTAGGCAGATATTAAGGGACATAACAAGGTTTCTCTGAAGACTTCCAAAAGATTCTGCTCCTTTAATATTTTTTAGTGATTTTCCATGTGCATTATGGATTAGCTGTATGCCAGATTGTGGAATATACTGACATTTCATTTATAATGCCTTTTTATTTTGAGCCTGTTGTAAACACATGGAGTTATTCATTTTGATGGTTTTCTTTCTTATTTTCATTTAATATTAAGTGCTTGTATTAATCCGGCACTGTGAGAGAGACTCACAGCGAATGGTGGAACATGTTGCTGTAAATCCTCCCTTAGCCGGTGGTTACACTCTAATTACACTTTAACTTCCAAGTGAATTGGCCTTCATAAGATAGATAATCCCTTTCGTGTTAACCATGCTATTGGAATCCTCTGTTGATTTCAGAGACTTCATAATAACAGACATAATCACAAACTTTCCCTACAGGAAGCTGATGAAAGTGTTACAAGTGTTATAACTTGCATTTTCCATGAACAAACATTTACAAAAGGGCATTTTGCCAAAAAAAGCAGAAAAAAAAACCTTTCCGATGAACATTTGTAATGTGTTGCCTGAAATGAATATTCTGCTTTTGTTCTAGATTAGCTTGAGCAGAAATGAAAAAATCAGGACTTTTTTTGTTTTTAACATTAATTCTACATATGCATGAGGTCTTTGTTTTTCTTTGGTATGAGTTTTAGCCCACTGTGCAGAGAGAAATTAGGTGCTACTGGAGTTTGATTAACGTATGATAATGTGCTGTTTGTCCATTAATTGGAATTTAAAATGCATCTCGGTAGGATAGATTTTCGGAAATCATTTAAGCAGACCCTTTTTATCATAGACTCCCTGCCTGAAATAAACGTAAAATAGCATAATATATCTCACTAAGAATGTTTAACTTTCATGTTTATTTTGATCTAGCCGCCCAGATCTACATACCACTATATTTTCCCAAAGGTTTCCTGATGTTTTTTTTTCCATTTGCTTCTAAAAAAGGTTAGATTTAAAGTGTAACTTTATCTTTTTCCATATTGTTGCCAAAATTGTTATGGCAGAATGGGAAGTAGGTTATAAAAAGTTCAAATAGAGTTTAGTTGTATATACTATTATTAAAGGAAATGTATAGTATTTTCAATAAACGTTCAGCTATAGTATGTATGTATGAGATAGATAACATTATCATTGGGGCTGATCTACTAAAACTTGTAAGTGCAAAATCTGGTGCAGCTATGCTTAGAATCAGCTTTTTTTTTGTCAAAGCTTAATTGAACAAGCTGAAGTTAGAAGCTGATTGACTACCATGCACTGCTGAACCAGATTGTGCACTCTCCAGTTTTAGTAATATAACCAAAAATGTGTATTAAAGAGACATTGTCCTCTTGCCACTCTTGCCAATGTAGAACCCCCTCACCAGTCATACTGAACTTACCAGCACTTTTTTGCTCACTCCATCCTCCATTGCAGATGTCAACAGCACTAGTTACTTCTGGGTAAGGGAGCAGGTCATCTCCACCTATCACATGACCAAGAGAGTGATATCACTATTTCCTTTAGCATCCAATATTGTACAACACCTTGGGTTTCAGTACTGGCTGTAGACGAGGCAAGAACTGAGAGGGAGCACTGGTAAGATGAGTATTTCTTGGTTTGAGGAGGTCCTTTTACAAAAGAACTCTTACTTTATCCCACATGGGCAAAGTGACCACTGAGTTGATTTACTAAAGACAAATAGACTGTTCACTTTGTAAGAAAAGTTGAAATTGTTCCCAGAAGTTAGTAAATGAGGTAAAGCTATGCTGACTTTTATCATCCAATCATGTACAAGCAAACATTTTTGTTTTTATTTTGTATATATTTTCATTGGAAACATAGAGGAGTGATGGCAGAAAAAAGACTAATGCCCCGTACACACGGTCGGATTTTCCGAATGGAAAATGTCCGATCGGAGCGTGTTGTCGGAAATTCCGACCGTGTGTGGGCTCCATCGGACATTTTCCATCGGATTTTCCGACACACAAAGTTGTAGAGCAGGAGATAAAATTCTCCGACAACAAAATCCGTTGTCGGAAATTCCGATCGTGTGTACACAAATCCGACGGACAAAGTGCCACGCATGCTCAGAATAAATAAAGTGATGAAAGCTATTGGCCACTGCCCCGTTTATAGTCCCGACGTACGTGTTTTACGTCACCGCGTTTAGAACGATCGGATTTTCCGACAACTTTGTGCGACCGTGTGTAGACAAAACAAGTTTGAGCCAACATCCGTCGGAAAAAATCCTAGGATTTTGTTGTCGGAATGTCCGAACAAAGTCCGACCGTGTGTACGCCCTATAAGTGGTATATCAAGTCTGCCCCATATACAGTATATATACCATATATACAGCATGTCACAAAAGTGAGTACACCCCTCACATTTTTGTAAATATTTTATTATATTTTTTCATGTGACAACACTGAAGAAATGACTTTGCTGCAATGTAAAGTCGTGAGTGTGCACCTTACAGTATAACAGTGTAAATTTACTGTGCCCTCAAAATAACTCAACACACAGCCATTAATGTCTAAAGCGCTGGCAACAAAAGTGAGTACACCCCTAAGTGAAAAGGTCCAAATTGGGTCCAAAGTGTCAATATTTTGTGTGGCCACCATTATTTTCCAGCACTGCCTTAACCCTCTTAGGCATGGAGTTCATCAGAGCTTCACAGGTTGCCACTGGAGTCCTCTTCCACTCCTCCATGATGACATCACAGAGTTTGTGGATGTTAGAGACCTTGCGCTTCTCCACCTTCCGTTCAATAGGGTTTAGGTCTGGAGACATGCTTGGCCAGTCCATCACCTTTACCCTCAACTTCTTTAGCAAGGCTGTGGTCGTCTTGGGGTCATTATCATGTTGGAATATTGCCCAGCTGCACGGTCACCTAAGGGAGGGGATCATGCTCTGCTTCAGTATGTAACAGTACATGTTGCCATTCATGGTTCCCTCAATGAACTGTAGCTCCCCAGTGTTGGTAGCACTCATGCAGCCCCAGACCATGACACTACCACCATCATGCTTGCCTGTAGGCAAGACACACTTGTCTTTGTACTCCTCACCTGGTTGCTGCCACACACGCTTGACACCATCTGAACCAAATAAATTTATCTTGGTCTCATCAGACCACAGGACTTGGTTCCAGTAATACATGTCTTTGGTCTGTTTGGCTTCAGCAAACTGTTTGCGGGCTTTCTTATGCATCATCTTTAGAAGAGGCTTCCTTCTGGGATGACAGCCATGCAGACCAATTTGTTGCAGTGTGCAGTGTATGGTCTGAGCACTGACAGGCTGACCCTCCACCCCTTCAACCTCTGCAGCAATGCTGGTAGCACTCATATGTCTTTTTCCCAAAGACAACCTCTGGATATGACGCTGAGCGCATGCACTCAACCGCTTTGGTCGACCATGGCGAGGCCTGTTCTGAGTGGAACCTGTCCTGTTAAACCACTGTATGGTCTTGGCCATTGTGCTGCAGCTCAGTTTCAGGGTCTTGGCATTCTTCTTATAGCCTAGGCCATCTTTATGTAGAGCAACAATTCTTTTTGTCAGATCCTCAAAGAGTGCTTTGCCATGAGGGGCCATGTTGAACTTCCAGTGACCAGTATGAGAGCATGAGAGCGATAACACCAAATTTAACACATCTGTTCCCCATTTACACCTGCGACCTTGTAACATGAGACACCGGGGAGGGAACATGACTAATTGGGCCCAATTTGGACATTTTAACTTAGGGGTGCACTCACTTATGTTGCCAGTGGTTTAGACATGAATGGCTGTGTGTTGAGTTATTTTGGAGGACAGCAAATTTACACTGTTATACAAGCTGTACACACACTACTTTACATTGTAACAAAGTGTAATTTCTTCAGTGTTGTCACTTGAAAATATATAAAAGATATAAAAAATATTTACAAAAATGTGAGGGGTATACTCACTTTTGTGAGATACTGTATATATATATATAGATATGGTTCGAATCCCAACCACAACACTACCTGCCTGGAGTTTGCATGTTCTCCCTGTGCCTGCGTGGGTTTCCTCCGGGTACTCCGGTTTCCTCCCACACTCCAAAGACATGCTGGTAGGTTAATTGGATCCTGTCTAAATTGTCCCTAGTATGTATGAATGAGAGTTAGGGACCTTAGATTGTAAGCTCCTTGAGGGTGGGGACTGATGTGAATGTACAATGTATATGTAAAGCGCTGCGTAAATTGACAGCGCTATATAAGTACCTGAAATAAATATATATATACACATGTTTTGTTTTTTTTACTTTAGATAGATATGTTTTTCCCAAGCATGTTTGAATTCCCTTACTGTGGACTGACTCACCATCTCTCACTCTCTCTCTCTCTTCTCTCTATCTCTCTCTATTCTCTCTCTCTCTTCTCTCTCTCCCTGTTCCCTCTCCTCTCTCTCTCTTCTCCCTCTCTCTTCTCTCTCTTCTCTCTATCTCTCTCTCTTCTCTCTCTCTCTCTCTCTCTCTCTCTCTCTCTTCTCTCTTCTCTCTCTCTCCCTGTTCCCTCTCCTCTCTCTCTCTTCTCCCTCTCTCTTCTCTTACTCACTCTCTCTCTCTCTCTCTCTCTCTCTCTCTCTCTCTCTCTCTCTCTCTCTGCATCCATTTGAATCTTGAATGTCTGCCTGAAATTCAGCTTTGATAACATAAAGGTTACTTCACAAATTACTTTAAAATAATACTGTATTACTAAGTCAAAATATATACTTGCTAAAAACACACTTCATTTTCCATTTGGAGAATATTACAGAGAGTTGACCCTACTAATGGTTTGGGCTTATTTGAAGTCTGACTTCTACGAAATGAAGACATATGAATGACATTTATTCAGGTGAAGAAACCACCATAGTTCTTTGAAAACTGTCACATGGGAGACCTAGACTTGACTTATTGATTGCAATTATGACTCAGAATGTCTCTGCCTGAGGCTGTAGCTTCGAGTATGTATTCAAAGTATGAGTGGAGTGTGAGGTGTATTTCAAAGTATTAACAGATGAGAACACCAAGTAAATTAGCTGATTGATTGATTGATTGATTTACTTACATCCCATGGAAACCTGGCTGTATGAAGTGATCTTCACATGTATTTGATATGACCCCTTTATTAATATTTGTATTCATGATTTATGTAGGGCTTATCATATCCCATGGTAAAGGAAGTGATACAAATGAATACCACAAATAACAAAACACATGTCAAACTACATCCTTCACTTGAAGTAAAGGATGTTTGATTTTTAAAGAACTAAAAAGATCTTAGCTAATCCCCCTTAAAGATCAATTATATCAGTTGCCAACAGCATTAGTAAACTCCCAGCTTAAATTTTAGATCAGTATCTGGAAGGAATTGTTCAAAGACTCCCTATCTATTATCTGGTTGGAAATGTATGCGGTTAATCACCAGGGATTAGAACACTGAAAAATGGTTGGTTTCATCATTCAGACTAAGTACAATGTTTTTAGTACCCCTTTACAGAAAGCTGACCATAAACATCAGAGGCGGGGCAGACATTCACATTTTATTAAAACACCAAGAGCTCTTTCTTTTGAAAGATTGTTCCATAAAATTGGATAATCTGAGTGTGCAATCGTATGTCAATGGAGACAGGGGGTTGGAGTACAGCTAAATACTTCCAATGCTGGCTTATCTCACAGGGGGCAGATGAGATCAGCCAAAAACATTCAACAAGGTAATCTCTAGTTCCTTCTACATACGTCATCTAATTGTGTTCAGTGCAATCTGATGAGATCCACAGACATAAGTATTATCACATCTCATGTCTCTAGGTACTTTAAAGCCTGGTACAAATTACTCCAGCGGGCTGAACGGAAAAAAAAACCTGACAACTCAGGAGGAGCCACTGTACTAACTATGCAATGTTAGTACAGCGATCTCTACTGCTGCTCCATTGTGTTTTGACAGGGGGATGGCCCCCTACCAGAAAACTCTGGTCAGCTCTAGCGCTCTAGACTGTGTTTATTCCTCTGTCGTTTGGCCTGGATGTGCGGACTGTGCCAACAGCAGGTATTTGGGCTTCCTTTGTGGACACTTTCTTCCTTTATGTTTTTTTAATATTCAGTATAACCTGACCCTGTTGGGTTATTCCCGAGGGTGTCTACCTATTTATTGTTTATGTATATATCTTTAATTCTTTCTCTATAGATGCCTTACCCACTTATTGCGTGGCCCTCAGAGGATTAGTTTTCCCTCTTGCAGCTCTCCCCCCACCATTGATTGAGTTGACTATTCTTTCCTCTGAGTATGTTAGGGAATGTAAGTCTCTCTTTCTGGATTGTTTCTCCATTAGTGACCTTTTTGATATATATACTATATATATTTTTTAATATATAGCCATTACATTTATTCTCTTTTTATTTTTAATTAGTATTTCTTGGACCACTGCCCCTGTGCCCTGTGGAGGCCCCAGCTGGGGAAATGGGGGCTACTGGAGACCCCCCTCATTTCTCTCTGACAGACAAGTGGGATGGCCTTGACTCTTTTAAGTGATTTTTAGTAGCGGCTGTATGTGTCTCTTTATTGCACATTTAGGTCAGTACTGATCTTAATAAATGTTAAAATGTTATTGTTCATTTCTTTATATGTCATCTCAAATATTAATTGTTTGTATTTTTCAGTAATAGTGATTTTTGTATCTATATATGGCACGCCTGAGGAAGAAGGTGACTTTGAAACACGTTGGGTGCTTTGCCATCTGACCATTACGTGATCTTAAGACCATCATACGGGCATGTTTTTATGCCGTCAGCTTTATGCACAATATTCTATGTAGCCTCATTGGTTTTTAGTATCTTTGTATCAATAACATTTGTAACTTTTTATGATATACAGTATATGTCTCCTAATACTTAAAATGTAGCCCATATTCGTCCCTCTTTTTGCTATAGATATTCTTTATTTCATCCCTTTTCTTTAGGAATGATGGGTATGCACTAGCACCATACACTACCACTGTTTCAGCCAATGGCTGAGAGCGCTGACCGGGAGCTGATCGGCAGTCCTTTTGTGGTCACGCCCCTTCAACAGAAGCCAGCCAAACGGCCGGCTTCTGTCAGACCGGCTGCAGTACACACGGGCTGAATTTCGGCCGGTTTCTATTGAACCAGTCAATGCCACCAAACATTCGGCCCAGATGTACTAGTTTTAAGATGATCAATCTCTAAGGCAATTTCTTGAATACCTGTATTTATGACTGCTTATTGACACCCCAGCTATTCATTCTAGAATATAAATCAGCCCGGTAATATTTTCATTTCATTGAGACCACCACTGGGAGGTTTCTATATAGTCTCCATCCACTGCATAAATATGCATGCAAAGTATATGGCAGCTTTTTAGCACAATATATAACAATATATGGTATGGCATGCTTTGGTATGGTAAGAAGATATTTACCAAATATCTGACAAAAAAATACAGCTGTAAAGTAATAAAGCCCAGGTCTAGCAAACTGGTCATTCAGATCCAGATATATGATAGATGATCTTATGAATATCAAAACTGTATACTATTTCAAGTACTTTTTTGCAGAGTTCCTAGAGTACACAGTAGTTGAATCACACTGTTCTTTTCAAGGCTGCCCCTCTATCTTCAGAAGTAGAGATGATAAGTGAGGGGCAAAACTCTGAAAATTGACAATGATCAACTGCTGTAGCCTGTAAATTCTACAGTAAAGTCTTAGGAGTAATATACTGCATGTGTTGTACTGAAGGTGGTTCGCCATAAACTTCCATGAATGTAACATATGAACACAGGGCATAAAAGAACCTTTTTTTATGCTATATGTACAAAAGCAAGTGCTGACCTACTAAGAGTATCATTGAACTGTGGAGAGTTAAAATGAGTACGCATTAATATTTAAATAATTCTTGCCACGTTGACTTTTCAAAGCCATTTGTGAAGTTCACCTGACATAACTAGAAAATGAGGTCACTGCCAGATGTTTCTGCTCAGTGTATGGGAATGCATTTTTGGGTGATGTGGGCAATGCTTGTCTTAAAGACCTTCTGGAAGTCTTTTTGTGGAAGTCTGTCTAATACGTAGATGTCTTATCAATTTCCATGGGAGATCTATCATCATTTTTGCTTCCATGAGAGATTTCCCACACAACAGAATCAATCACCACTCCTCATTCCATTTTAGAGTAATTTGCCTTTTTTAAAAATCCAATCCCAGTAATGCACCTTTTTCAATAGGTAATAGGTAATGGCATACTGCATCACCAACTACAAAAGATTTTCCAGAAGGCTAGAACTTTTCTAAAACTGATGCCAAGACCTTTTTTGCTGACAAATCTCATTATTCATTTAACCCCCTATGAGACCTGATTACTATTAGAACCTGTGTGCTCGGAATTTAGTTTGCATTAAATGGGTTTTGCATACATAATATACAGTACATAAGTTCACCTACAGTACAGAGACACATCTATGGCCATGAAAAGCCTGAACCAGGTAAATTCAGACAAGAAGGAGGTCATTTTCAGACTAAATGTCTCTCTCAGTGCATTCTGAATTATCTCAGAAGCATCTAAAAATCATCTCTTTGACTAAAAAACCTGTCAACACAGGCCCTAAATGATGTTCTATTCAGTTGTGTAATGAGTGGAAACCAGACTATGGTCTACAAGAACGTCTAAATAGGTAGCCATGAATGCAGGCATACATTCTCAGACTGTGGTCAGATGTTGGTTAATATTCACACTTTCTCATCAAGCTCATATCCTATGAGTGTGCATGTGTTTAGTGACAGAAACCTAAAGTGCCATCACATATCTCTTCTATAATGACACAACAAAGCCATATTCCCCAGAAAACACCGAACCCTGCCAATTCATGTTGGGCTTCTGGAACCCCAAGATCAACTAAAAGATTATCTAAAGGTTTTTGGACAGGAAGAAGAGGGAGGGAATGAACCTTCATCTGTGCACCCCCTCTCTATTTCTCTCGTTTACCGTTATCATCAAAAGTGAAAGTAAAAGAAAATCCCAAGTTTTGGGTTTACATCAGAACACTGATATGCCCCGTACACACGGTCGGATTTTCCGATGGAAAATGTGTGATAGGACCTTGTTGTCGGAAAATCGGACCGTGTGTAGGCTCCATCACACATTTTCCATCGGATTTTCCGACACACAAAGTTTGAGAGCAGGATATAAAATTTTCCGACAACAAAATCCGTTGTCGGAAATTCCGATCGTGTGTACACAAATCCGAGGGACAAAGTGCCACGCATGCTCAGAATAAATAAAGAGATGAAAGCTATTGGCCACTGCCCTGTTTATAGTCCCGACGTACGCGTTTTACGTCACCGCATTCAGAATGATCGGATTTTCCGACAACTTTGTGTGACCGTGTGTATGCAAGACAAGTTTGAGCCAACATCCGTCGGAAAAAATCCTAGGATTTTGTTGTCGGAATGTCCGAACAAAGTCCGACCGTGTGTACAGGGCATTAGAGGGGAAATATTCAAATGTGGACACTAGTTCTGGTGACCCTGGTGACACAATGGGATTACCTCACTTTGGAGGACTTTTCTCTCACTTCTTATTTTGGCTATGGGACAAGAAATGAAGGGAAATCTCCATTGAATCACAGATAAAAAAAAAAAAAAAAACTGACGGGGGTTATAACACTTACTTGTCTATCCAAAAAAAAAAAAAAAAAGAAAGTTTGCCTTTAGTTACACTTTAAGTATCTATACACATTAAAGTCATCATATGATCCAGTCAAAATGGCCAATATGGGGCAGAGAGCATTAAACGTCCATGCACAGTTAAAGAGAGAGATACAGCTCCATTTGTAATATTACCATTAGCCCTTTGCTATCTTGATCCACCATTTTGTTTCTTTTCAGAACTCTTTTGGAATAATTTTCTCTTGTCCTTATTGACTGGAAATATGGGACTTTTACTGGTCACTACAAAAAGAGGCTGGCAAACAATTGATTTAATCTATATTATTATACTTTGAATTAGGCACTTATTACACTGAAGACTTTTTTCAAGAACATATTGATCAAACAATGGCATTCCTGAAAACCACTGTTGCTTGTGACCCTTCCTTTCAAGCAATTTTTTCTCATATAGACAGCTAAGAAGAAGAGAGAGGACAGCTTGACAAAGATCATGTCCTCTTTAATATACTGTTTTTAGTATGCGGTCACATAACTAGCTGCCTACCTCCTGCCTGTCTTATGTTCTATGCTCACAGGACAGACTTTTTTATATACTGTTTTAGCTCAAAAAAATAAATAATTTGCTAGTTCATATTCAGAGCATGACCTACTGTTGAAACAGACATGATAATAGTATGCTATTTGGTTTTATGTTATGCATTTGTTTCTTAAAAATAAAACTCAATAAAAAATTAAATTCAAGGCATTCAAGGCAAATAAAATTCTTGCCACATACATTCAATGCACTTATTAAATATCTGCAATTGCTTTTATAGAATTTGCAATATAATATTTAAGTTATTTTATTGTGATACCAACATATCCAAGATTACCTTAGTAAAAGTCTGAGTTCCATTTTTTTACATATACCTAAACTTATTGCTATATCAACTACTGTATATGGATAGAAGAAAAACTTTATCCCAGTTTTTCTTCTATTTTACTGTATATGTGCATTATCTTCCTGTTCATTCATCACTTTATTATTTAATTCTGCCTGAAATATTTTCATAAAGCTGAAAAATGGGCAACAATGATTTTTGTACATTTGCACAGTAAAATTAAGTTACCCTTAATGAAGTGTGCCCCATCTCTGACTACTCCAGTATTTGTTAAATTTCTTACTTTCATTCAGTCCACAGTCTTCTGTTGGTGCTGAGAGTCCAGCTTTGAGATGTGTAGTTCTGACTGTAGTACAGAAAACACCTCCCCTATTCAGAAAATAGCCTTGCAAACTTTTCACTGGACACAAGGCATTCTGTGATTGGAGGAGGGAGATTGTGTTGTTCATCTGCACCACCTCCATTCGCAGAACGCCTTGCATACTGCGGGGGAAAAAAAAATCTGAATGTAGTAGGTGCTGAGCAAGTGACCCTCTGTGATATCAGTACTTCAGTTGGAACTACAAGTCTCAGCCCCAGATGTTTGGCACCAACAAGGGAATGCAGGCTGAATTAAACAAAAGTTTTACCAAACCCAAACCCTTCAGCAGCCAGGGATGAGGTATATTTCATTAGCGATAACTTATTTTTATTGTGCAAAGGTACAAACATAGTTTTTTGACCATATTTCACATTTAAAGTGATTATTGAGGCAAAGGTGTTTTTATTAAAATAAAAAAATAGGTGATACTTACCTGCTCTGTGCAAGAATATTGCACAGAGCAGTCCCTTACCTTCTCTTTAGGGGTCCCCCACCGGCACTATTTGCCTCTTCTACTTATGGGTGGCCCGTGTGCTATAGGGGCACTTATATGATGTGTTCCCAAGCTGGGTGCTTTCAAAGACACACTCCCTGCCTCTCCTCACAGGGTTTGACTGTCAGCAGCAGGAGCATATAGCTCCCGCTGATGCCTTTGTCTCCTGTGAGATTAGGAAGTTAATGGATCAGTGCAGCAGATCGGGATAGTGCTGGATCATGTGATTAGCCAGGTAAGTGTTTAGGGGCAAGGGGCAGGAGAAGCTAGTGGAACTTTTTTTTAATTTAATGCAGGGAATGCATTAGGGTTAAAAAAGTTTTGTCTTTAGAACCAATTTAAGTGATCACCTTCCTTGTTTTCAGCATGGATTTCTAACCCCTTCCACCCACCCATAGTTACACTTCTGAGCAACGTGAGTTCATCATCAACATTAACATCAGTATACATATATATGTAGCACCCTCTAGCTAGTGTTTTAGGTGTATATCGTTTAGTTGTTAGTGTGGGTAAATTGGCTTGGCTGAGAGCCAGACCTGGGCTAAATCTGGCTAATGGTTGAGTGATTTAGGGAGGCTGGATGACAGCTCTTCCGGTGCCCCTCCAGTTTCTGGAACCTTGGAGAAGCTTCCAGATGTAGTGGGTGGAAGCTAGGAGGGGCTGTCATGCATATTTATGAGGGCCTCAGCCACGCCCCAGCAAATGGGCTGGCAGGGGGCAGACTCACCTCATAAATAGACATGAGTCATGGCAGCAAGGGGCAGTCAAGTGGAAGATGGAGATGAGTGCTGAGGAGGTTGTCGGAAGATTCTCCCTAAAACACATGGAGGGAACCCTTTCTGTAGGCATAGGAGCAAGTTAGAGGACTGCTGAAGTAGGTCAGCACATCCGGGAGATCCCCTGAGAAGTCAGCCAGGGGGACTGGTGAGTGTTCAGTCTGGGAAGACTGTGGAGAGAGTGTCAGTCTGGGAGGACTGTGGAGAAGTTAGCCAGGTGGGCGAGTGAAAGAGGCAGCTGCAGCTAGGAGGGCTGGCAGGGCCTGAAGAGGTGGTGCTGGGATCAGTGACCACAGAGAGGAAGTGCTGGGAAAGTGTGAGCTGTGTCACCCTATCTTCAAATATAGGGGCTGCGAGTCCCTGCCTCTAATGGGCCGTTGCTACCAAATTGCAACAAGGTGATACAGCTGGGTTCTGTACGTAAGAGTGTGCTGGAGGAAGAATAGGAGCTGTATATAGAACTTTATATAGGAAGAGTTGTCCCTGAAGTTGTTTGAAGTCAAGTGGGCATCCCATAATTTCCAATCCTATTCAAGTTTATACCCCTCAATAAAAAAAAAAAAAAAAAACAAAGTCACGGACAGTTCTCTGACTCTGAATGGCTGTGGAAATTCGGTGTGCCTGGCTGTGCAGGGTGGGGGATCCCATTCTACTTCTGTTCCTTAGGGGTGTGCTACATGTACAAGGCAAAAAAACTGTCAGAAATAAACTTGAGAAACAAGCAATGAATTACAGTAAATAAACATTGCAATTAGGTATCTGCATGCTTGCCTAGGAAAGGATTGTAAATAAGAAAACTTCTCAAAGCCCTTTGAGAATAGCACATTTTGAGCATTTGTATTAAATATGTATTGTATGTAAGTGATTAAAGACGAGAGAGACAACTTGCTAATTTTGCAACACAGCTTTACATAAAGTGCCAAAAACACATCAACTGTTTCATGCAGACAAGCAAACCCACACACGCTAGACTCAATCACATGCCGAAAATGTTATTAACTATTCCACGGGATCTAATGTACACTTCTAATAGCACATACCATGCAAATGAACACAACCCCTGCCAATGAGCACATTTAGCCAGTTGTCTTTTTTTTTCATTCAGCACATTCACCAGTTTTCCCAAAACATAAGACTTATCTCTGGGAGAGGAAAACATTCCGTTTTGCTCATCTCCAATTTGAGGCTGTTTATTTGAGGTTGAGCCTTTTGATGAATTTCAGTATTATACACATTTACAATCTCATGAATTATGTATCTCCTTCTGTTCTAGAGTTCATGATGATTCTCTAGATCCCCATTAAGCAACAATTTCAACACAGTCAGTTTCTGTAAATTGTCTCTAAATATATTTTGAGTGGAACAGAAAAGGGAAAATAGTCATTGAAAATATTTCTCTCCCTTTCTGTCTTAAATGTTTCCTTTAAAAAAAAAATGGATTGATGGCTATGTCTTCTATAAAAGTGCACATATGACTTTTAAAGAAAAACCTCTAGGAAACCTTAAAGAGTGGCCTTGTTGTGTTATACAGAAGCCCATTGAGAGCTGAGTGTTTTAAAATGTACTCTGTACTGTGGAGCCTTTGCAGTACATGACCTGGACAATACTTAGACAGGCTCTCCACTTATTATGTTTTGCATAATTGTGAATCTAGCAGGCTATGAATGCACAATGCATTGAATAATATAACATCTGCAAGTTACACAATAATGCGATGTTAGTTGCAAATGATATGCATAGATTAACCCCTGCTGGAGGTCACTACTTCATGATGGAAACAAAATGTATTATACATAAATCTGTCTCGCCACACAAAAACATAATTGTTTAAATAGCCCTAGCAATTATTTCAATAGAAAAGCAAAATTATTTCGATACTTCTGCACACAGTCCAAGTTTCAAGCACTTCAATTCTATTTCATATGATTGCTTTAACTGTTTAATAGGCAGAGAAGTTCCGGAGAAGTAAAGAAGTGGGTGATGCTTGATTACATTGTGTAAAGTCTAATATTATACAGGACATTTATATTCACTAACGAAAGAAAAGCTGCAAAAGGTTTTTGGCATGGAGCTGTTGGCTTTTGGCATTACTGCTCTTGAATGGGTTTAAGGTAAGAATTTTGTTGCAGCAGTTACTTTAGTGTTAGAGATTTGTTTGAGGGTCTGGTTAGTGTTAGCAGATTAGAAGGGTTTAGCTTAAGTGTTAGGGTCCATTCACATGAGTGGGCACATATTATGCTTTGTAAAATGTCTGCACACTTGTGTGCATTAGGTAGAAGCATTTTAATGCATTGTTTACTTTTTTCTTTTTTTAACCTCTTCCCGCTGGCTGTACGCACATACAGTATGCAGCCCTATGAAAACACTTTACTCCCTGTGTGCTTCCAGCACAGTAACAAAGTGTACCGGAAAGCTCCTGATGCATACTTGTGATCAGGAGCTTTACGATCATGTGACCGCTGTGACAGCTAATCACAGTAGTCACATGATCGGAATGCCCACCTCCGCCTCCCAGCATTTAAATCCTCTTAAATCCTCTTAAAGGGCTAGGAGGCAGTGGCGGGAAGGGGATAATGGTTACACCAATATTTAGGGTGCTAAATCTTATCACAGTCTTTAGCTTAAATGGCCGCTTCCTTGGATGTAAATGATAGTAGGGTTTAGTTCCACTTTAAGTTTAAGGTTGACTATTGGCTACAATGTTAAATCCCAATAGAATTTTTAGTATAAATCAGCTAAATACATTCCAGGTGCATAAAACAAAAAGTGTTCAAAGTCTTACAGCTTCTACAGTCTGAGTAGAAAAGCCGTGTCCTGCCAGCATACTGCAAAATGGGACCTTTTCTCTCTATGTGACAGTAGTGGTCTCTTTACAGAGGTCTGACTTGCCCCCTGCTGAGTCAAAGCCAGGTGCATTCCTGTGTGCAGGCACAGAATGCCAAGAAGCTCTGTTCTGTGGCCAACAATCAGGAGCGCATGCACGCGAACATCCATGCATGGTTGTGTAAGCAGGTGCGCAATTTGGTGCGCAGGCACACACAAGAGCCAGGCAGGCTATTTAAGCTGCACTATGGTCTCGAGTCATTGCCGTTTGGTCTACTATGTTTCCTGAATTTCTGCTACCCATTCCTGTGTTGACTTCCTGCTAGTGACTTGATCTTCTTCTGACTCTGCCTAAACACCGCCTGTACCGACCGCTGGATTGTCTTCGGATTTCGTCTCCACTTGCTCCTTCTGTACTTACATCTATCTGCCTGCTGTTACTGACCCTGGCCTAACTTCTAACTACTTTTCTGCCTGCTGCATGTACTTGATCTGCCCGCTAGTTGCTGACCCAGACTGCCTGACCCTGCTTACGGATTTCTTCCCTGCACCTGAGCCTGTTGATCTGTGTAAGTCTCCTGCTCCAGTCTACCTGCCAGTGCAGTTTCAAGTCTATCTTCCTGCTGTTCCAGGACGCACAGCCTACTCATTAGCATGCATCAACACAAGACCAGTCAGGAACTCGTGCCCACTCTGTGCTCTGGCACACCCTGTTACTTTACCAGGGCTCCTGAGTCAGAGGTGTATGGGAAGCCTACCTATGCACCACCAGGTACGTTACAGCTCTCCATTTGGCAGGGAGCATGAGCTTTGCTTATTGCAGAGTTATAGTAGTGGAAGAGCTGGACCAGCACAGACAGTAATAAGAGATTAAGGAATATGGTGTTACACTGGCAGAACAGGGCATTATGGCCTCTATGAGCAGCAGGCTCCAGAGGGGTGGACAGGACATTTTCCCCATTTTATTCAGATACTCTCTAAATCTAATATAACACATTTCACCACCCAAACTTTATCATTAGGACTTATGTATTTTCCTGTACTGGAAGCCACAGTATATCCAAGAGTTTTAAGATCTAAACTGTAAACAGCTAGTTACCATTATGCGTATTCTATTAGATCAAGTTGTTTGCAAATTGTGGTTAAATAGTTTTTTTTACATTTTCCACTATCATGGAATCTGAAAGACTAGTATGTCTTTCCCTCTCCAAGCTATCTGAATGAGAATATCAGCACTTTTTTTTTTTTAAACCTTATAATGTAAATGCTTAACAAACTCGACAGAGACTCCCACACAGCCACTCCAAGAGGACGATTCTGCCATAGAACCATAAAAGAAAGCTTTAATTAGATTTATATTAACAAAATATATCTGGAGCCAATGAAATTCAACACTATTGTAGTTTTTGGCATTCTCTCACTCCTATTTTGTCTGCAGCAACCTGGCTCATAAGTGAAGTGGAATGTTTCCATTGTGTAATGCATGTTATATTTGTTATAAATTGGAATGTAGTAAAGATGTATGTCATTTTTAAAAATGTACTATTTCAAATATTTAATTGAACTCATCTACAATAGTATATACTTTATAGACTGTTAGTTCAAGTTTTAAAATACTTTATTAAGTAAATCAACTTTTCTTAATGCCAGTTTTAAAAAGGATAGTGCATTAAGTGAAACATGATTGCTAGAAATGTGTGCACATGGACCCTACTTTCATCAAAATGATGTATACAGCTCAAAATATGTTTCCAGAGATTGGACCAGCCATTAAAATGTACCTCCTGATGGCACTCATATTCAATGATGAAAGTGTTCCCAGTGTGTATGAAAATCATGTTGCCTAAATGGATCAAATATTCTATAATGATATGGATAAATGCCCAAAATCCAAGAGACCTCCATAAAGAACACTAGACAGAGATCAAGCATACAATACAGAATATGATAATACAAATGCCCAATGATAGCCCTATATACAGCATATATCACTTTATGGCAAAATTAAAAAGAATTTTAAAGCATACCTAGACCTAATTGTTAAACTATTACCACAGCTAAAGCATTTACAAGCTAATGTAATTTTATAAGCCATTTTTGGTATTTTTTTAAATGAATGCCTGGTGATCCTGCCATGAAAATCTGTCATCTTCTCTTAAAAGGTCACTAAGCTTGGTCCCTGTCTACCAATTGTGCCCATGCATTATCACCAGTCTTTTGTTGGAAACTATAAGTGGCTGTTTCAACACACATGCAGGCATCATTCACTGTTATCATCATTGGGTAACTTGCCTTAGGAAATGCCAAGTAACTGTCAACAGAGTGTATGCAAGTAGACAGGAATGGCAGGAAGGAGGCTGTAGGACAGTGATTCCTAACCTCAATCCGCAAGTAAGCCCAGCAGGTTATGTTTTCAGGACTTTATTCACCATGTACAGGTGCTTTAAGTCAATTATATTTATGACTGCTATTGCATATAAGGGAAATTCCCAAACATGGCCTGTTGGGGGTACTTGAGGAATGAGGTTGCGAAACAATGTAGCAGATCTTCACCAACAAAGGTTTAAAGTATATCTTACCCATCAAAAAAAAAACATTTAATATATTACAGCTTAAAAATTCTTATATTTGGTGATTGCATTAGTTATCTCTCTTAAGCTTTTTTCCTCTTCATTTTCCCCTGTTGATCTAACCAGTAATACACTTTCTACCTTAGGATGGCTATACTTGCATCTCTACCATGTCTATAAAGAAGTAATGGAGCCACCCTTGGACAACTGTATTATCACTCTGTTAAGAGTGTTGTGTTAGATGGATTACTAGAATAAGATGGACTTTACAAAAAGTATATGCCTGCATAACAGTGAGGTCCTCCTATGGAATGAGAAGGTGAGCATGCTTAAAACTTGTAAAGGTAATGCTGCCTGGAGTTGGTCTTTAAACTCCTTATTTTAAAACGATATCCTACTTTTTAATTGGACAATAATTTTTGCGTAATATGTGAGGCAGGATACTTGTAGAAAATAAGGACAAGCCAACAAGGAACAGTCACAAGAGCTAAGTCAGATGACAATGCTGAAATCATAACACAATAGATAATAGACCTTGAGGAAAGGAAATATTATCTAAGAAAAGATAGTGTTTGAGTGACAATTTATAATGGACAACATAATCTACAGCCCCAATAGATTTGACATAATATCCCAGTTGGTGCAAATTATAGTTTCTGTGAATATAGCTCAAAGGTCCCAGTATGACCATTTATGCTCTTTTTCAGTTTGTGTAAGCCAGTTTTCAGAGCGAAACACCTGACGTGTTAATGGCACAAGCAATGGAAACAGCATAATGACATCTCTTTTTTATGATGCACATAAGAGGTTATGTACTGTATAGTACATAGTTTGACATCACAGAGTCCTTGCCTTGTAGGACGTACAACTTATCTCTTGGCACCTCAGGCACAAAACTGAGAAGTGACAAGGAGATGACAAGGTAATCAAACAAAGCTTTCTTGCCTTAGATTCAATGTCAGAGTCATTGTCACAACCTTTTAAAGGAGAAGTATATATGTTGTATAAAGCATAATGTTTGTCCTCACAAACACTAACCAGATTTAAACCTACAGATTGTGCATACCATTTTTCAAGATAGATTTGAATCGGATTCAAGTCTTTAGTACTGTGGATACTTGGAAGAGTTCCAGTATTAAAGCAAATAATAGAAAATACTCTACATCCAATGTTAATTTAGCCTAAATAATGGCTCCACATTTCCTAAGGCTGGAAATATATATAGGAGCTCTTCTATACTGTGAAATATGCCTTACTTTTGAATGCTAAAAAAACAACTCTCTACTATTATAACCACTTACGGACCGCCGCACGCCAATATACGTCCTTACTTTGATGAGGGATATCATTTTTTTGACAGCAGCTAGCTGCCATAACCCCGGTATCCTCTTGTTTCATCCGGCGGTCTGGTTTCCGATAATAGTGGTCTCTGCGGCGGATTCGCCACAAGATCATTTTTATCGGCGGCGGGAGAGGGATCCTTTCTGCTCTGTGGCATGGAGACGAGTGAGGGGAAGATGGCCCCCAACCATCTCCATAGCACTGCAGGGTGGAAGTGACGTCAAAACGTCACTTCTGCCCATAGCTCTTAAAGGTCCATTTTTTTTATTGCATTTTTGTGTAACTATGACATCTGAGATCTTTTTGACCCCAGATCTCATATTTAAGAGGTCCTGTCATGTTTTTTAAAAATCGCCTATGGTAAAAGTTTGTCGCCATTCCACGAGTGGGTGCAAATTTAAAGCGTGACATGTTGAGTATCAATTTACTCAGCGTAGCATTATCTTTCACAATATAAAAAAATTGGGGTTACTGTTGTCTTATTTTTCAAGTAAAAAAAGTGTATTTTTTCCCCAAAAAATGCGCTTGTAAGACCACTGCACAAATACTACGGTGTGACGGAAAGTATTGCAATGACCGCCATTTTATTCTCTAGGGTGTTAGAAAAAAATGTATAATGTTTGGGGGTTTTAAATAATTTTCTAGCAAAAAAACTGTTTTTAACTTGTAAACAACAAATCTATAAAAGAGGCTCGGTCCTTAAGTGGCTAAAGTCCATCCAAGATTTGTTCTGTGAACTTTAGCTAATCCCAGCAAAAGATGAGCAAAGACCAAAAGACATTTATTAGTTTATTGTTTCCCCCCTTTCGAAAGGTAAAACTCACCTCATCTCACCAAAGTGCAACACTAATGTATACCTATAGTCCAAAACTTTTTGCCATATGGAAAATAACAAATGTTTAACTTTTCCCATTACAGGAATAGTGGGATTTTTTTTCAATGGGGACAATTACCCAAAATATAACTTTATAAGAGATTTCTCTCACTTTGGAAAGATTTATTTTCACTTACTGATGTCTCTACAGAACAGGTATTATAAATAAATCTTCTCAATCTTCCCAATGGTATGCAGACATCAAAATAATACCTGACAGGGGTTTTAACACCCCCACTCTATTTAAAATGCAAAAAATAGTGTTTTTAGTATACTAGGTACAAGCAGTCAGAGGTATGAACACATGCCTTCACTTAGCTTCACACGCACGCTAAAAGACCCAAATCAAAAGGTGCTTTATTTTACAAACTCTAAAATCACATAGTAAAGACAATACCTAGCCCATTTCCACTCGCACCATAATATTTTCCCATCACTGTGGTGAATGGTCTTGTTGACTAAAAACCCAAACTTTTTTATGGTTTTGGATAGATTTAGGAAAATAAATACTTCTGTCAAAAAGTTATTGCTGTCAGTGATCCCACTGGGGAGGTTTCACTTTACATCCTGTCCCTCTGACAACAGGACAAGCAATGATGTGAGTGGTTGTCACCGGGGTAGGAAGAGAGAGATAGCAATAATATCCTCTAAAAGCAAAGGAAAAGTGTGGAATGCAGGATCACTTTGATCAGGTAGATATATTGGTTTGGTGGTTCTCCAGAGCACAGGGGCTGAATCAGTTTGTATCTCAGATCAGCTGAAAATACATAGAAGAAGCACTAGATAAGAGATTATATACAGAATACAATAAATCATCTATTAGGATAACCCAATGTGTACCATCCTCAAAGATTATTTATTGTATTGTATGGTTTAGGGTGCGCACGCAACTGCGCAAGCACCTTGCTGGTGGTTATGGGCACAAACACCAGCAGGGGTTTCTGTGATTACCTGCGAGTAGACAACTCAGTTGAAAGCAATGGGAGGCTGTTGGCTCTCAGAGCTAATTGCGTCCATTTGCATGTAATCACTCATGCTGTGATCACATGCAAGTGAGCATGATTTGCTGCAAGAGCCAACAGCTTCCTGCTGCTTTCAATGGGACTTTCTACATGCAGCTAATCGTGGGAACCCCAACTGGAGTTCTCGCAGGTGATCACTGACAGGGCACATTTGCAAGTGTGAATAACCCCTTATTGTGTTTTCTTGTAGCCCCAATGGAGGGGAACCCTCAGAACCCATAAAACACATTGTTTATGGCTATTAATATATATATATATATATATATATATATATATATATATATATATATATACATTGCACTTTCTACATCTAACTTTCCTACTGCTTCCCCTGTTGTACCGTCAGAATTTATAACCTACCAAAAGTACTGACCCTTTCTGAAGGTGTTTTTGGTACAGTCTGTGTCTCTGCCTAAAATTTTATGAAAGCATGGACCCAAAAACATAGTAGTTTAAATTTTTATTATGATATGAGCTCAACTGTTTATCAAATCCATAACTTCAGTAAAAATACTTTAAAAATATTTTTAGTGCATACATACACAATAAGCTCTACAACTGTTCTGTAAATTATAAAAGATGAGGCAAGTAAATAGAGAGAAAATATGTCAAGACTTAAAACTGTATGTTGCCATGAACAAACTATGATACCCCAAATTCTCACATAGGTGACACTTTAAAAACATTTACAGCTCATTAATTCAGAGTTACAACAAATAATGGTCCCAGAATTATTCCTGTTCTTAATTTGCATCATGAAATGGTACCCATGTGTGATGTTTGTTTGCATTTGCGTTTCCATATGTGTGTTCATAGGGGTGGGAGTGTTTAAATGCCTTGTTTTTTATTTATGTGAATATATATATATATATATATATATATATATATATATATATATATATATATATATATATATATATTATATTGTCAAAAGTATTGGGGTGCCTGCCTTTACTTTACACGCACATGAACTTTAATGGCATTCCAGTCCAAAGAGTTCGATATTGAGTTGGCCCACCCTTTGCAGCTATAACATCTTCAACTCTTCTGGGAAGGCTGACCACAAGGTTTAAGAGTTTGTATATGTGAATGTTTGACCATTCTTCCAGAAGTGCACTTGTGAGGTCAGGCACTGATGTTGGACGAGAAAGCCTGGCTTGCAGTCTATTTCATCCCAAATATGTTCTATCGGGTTGAGGTCAGGAATCAGTGCAGGTAAGTCAAGTTCCTCCACCCCAAACTCACTCATCTGTCTATATGTCTTTATAGACCTTGATTTGTGCACTGGTCCAAATCATTTGGTGGAGGGGGTTTATGGTGCAGGGTTGTTTTTCAGGGGTTGGGCTTCGCCCCTTAGTTCCAGAGAAGGAAACTCTTAAGGCATCAGCATAAAAAGACATTTTGGACAATTTCATGCTCCCAACTTTGTGGGAACAGTTTGGGGATGGCCCCTTCCTGTTCCAACATGACTGCGCACCAGTGCACAAAGCAATGTCCATAAAGACATTGATAAGCGGATTGGGGTGGAGGCACTTAACTGGCCTGCACAGAGTCCTGACCTTAACCCAATGGAACGCCTTTCGAATGAATTAGAGCGGAGACTATGAGCCAGGCCTTCTTGTCCAACATCAATGCCTGACCTCACAAATGGGCTTCTGGAAGAATGGTCAAACATTCCCATAGACACATTCCTAAACCTTGTGGACAGCCTTCCCAGAAGAGCTGAAACAGTTTCAGCTGCAAAGGGTGGGCCAACACAATATTGAACCCTACGGAGTAATGCCCCGTACATACGGTCGGACATTGATCGGACATTCCGACAACAAAATCCTAGGATTTTTTCCGACGAATGTTGGCTCAAACTTGTCTTGCATACACACTGTCACACAAAGTTGTCGGAAAATCCGATCATTCTGAACGCTGTGACGTAAAACAGGTACGTCGGGACTATAAACGGGGCAGCAGCCAATAGCTTTCATCTCTTTATTTATTCTGAGCATGCGTGGCACTTTGTGCGTCGGATTTGTGTACACACGATCGGAAATTCCGACAACGGATTTTGTTGTCAGAAAATTTTATAGCATGCTCTCAAACTTTGTGTGTCCAAAAATCCGATGGAAAAATTCCGATGGAGCCCACACATGGTCGGAATTTCCGACAACACGCTCCGATCGCACATTTTCTGTTGGAATATCCGACCGTGTGTACGGGGCATTAGACTGGGATGCTTTTAAAGTTCATGTGCATGTAAAGGCAGGCGTCCCAATATAGTGGGAATATATATATATATATATATATATATATATTTTTTTTTTTTTTCATTTAATTTTATTGCTATGACAAAGGGCTGACAATTCCCCTATGTGTTAGCATATTTGGAGTAAGAACAGAGAGAACTGTGCACTAGATGCACACAGGAGTCGCCCCTTAGGACCCTCGGCGTCAGGGAGACGCTCTGAGCTCCACTCACGGCTTCTATTCATGCAGCTGAGTAATTGGGGCAGACACTGATTGGCTGAAGCCAGATCAGTTGTACTATTTGAGACGTAGACACTCACTGGGCACTTGTCAGTTGTGGAACTGCCGCCCAGAGGTCTGCGTTCCGTGTGGATATGTGAAATTAAAAGGTAACCAAACTACTATTTGCACTGGCTCAATGGGTTTGAATATCGCTATGTCCCTATATTACAGTCTGGCAGTTTCTCCTAGCTGCATTTGGGATTAATCTATATATTCCTTTTTTCTTTTACTATTTGACCATGTAGATTTCAATCAGGCGCCTCTTGTGAATGTGCTGTGGCATCCGGTCCTGTACCTAGAGTTGCCCATCCCATATTCCTGTGGACCTCCCAGCCAGCCTGTTCTATTTTCTGGTCTTTGGTTCTGTTTTGTTATGTCTGATTCTTTATGAACCTTTTTATGTAAGTATAACCAGCCTAAATACTCTAAAATATTTTTGTTATGACCAACACTTTTTCAGTAGTCTCATATATTATGATGCTATTCTATTATTTTGAAATTTACATTACAGATAAAGATTTGATCACCCAACTGTAAATCCCTTGATGAAGGAATAATACATACTGATTTCCGAAACATGTCGGGATATGTGCTGTAAATCCATCCGTTTGACCTCAAACTACTTAGGCTGCGGGTTGTAAGCACTGGGTTGACATATCTGTATAATTTGATATGTATATTTTAATGAATAGGTATATTGTATAATTGTATCCGTATTTGCATTTCTCTATTTTTTCTATAATTTAATAAAATTGGCACTTATGTGCATTTTATACAATCTACTCTTTATACTTTAGATACCATTTGCCACTAAAGTCCCAAGGGGCGACCCCGTGTGCATCTAGTGCACAGTTCTCTCTGTTCTAAATTTGGTTAAGGATGTTGGCAGCATTTTATACATATTCAACTCTTACTTTACTTCTTATATTTGGAGTAAGGGTTACTCTTTATGGTGACATTGAGTGATAGGTAGTCTTTATGATGACATTGAGTGACAGGTACTCTTTACAGTGACATTGAATGACAGTTTACAGTGACACTAGAAGTCTCTTGGACCCCTAATGCCTGTGTAATGTCCGCTGAAATGGCCACTTGTGGCCTCCATCACAAGCTTATATGACAGGGTGTTACATGCAAAAATGTTTACTTGCAGGTAAACAATTGGGAGAGAGGAGAAGAGCATTGTGACTCTAGAACATGAAAGCCTTTCATTGCAAAATTACCAGATAATACATTAATGAAAGCTCCATATTTAAAAGTATGACAATGACTTTTGGAATGACATTACCAGTAAAGCTTATATACGATTTTAGTGGCTGGGTTTACACAAATTCAATTCAAATTTAATTAATCTTATAATTTTTTAACTTTGTTATTTAACATATTGTTTACCACATGCATTTCTCTGCTTGCCTTTCAGCCACATAGAAAAAAAACAGAAGAAGTGGAAAAACTAATTTATTCCAGATCCCAACTTAACTTGTTAAATATCTTACAGCAGCAATTAAACTAGTTTTGTGAATCATGCTGCAATCCAGAAAGAGATATTTGGATATTTGTCCCCCATAAATGATTAAAAGCTCTGGCAACAGTCTCTACTTCATAATTGGATTTATACTATTATTTTGCATACTTGTTGGCAACACAGCCAATATTTTAAGATGGGACTGTCTTGCCAAAACAATATAATTTCTTGGCATTCATTAAAGCAAGCCAAATTAGTAAATCCAAAGGCAATTTGAACTGTAAATTAAGGTTATTATTTCTTGTCAATAGCATTTTGCCCTATAAATCTCCCTTGTGTCCTTTCAGAATTTTCTTTTACAGCATCACATATTTTTAGACATGTGGAAAATTATAATTATTTCACTGTACAGCAAGTATGAAAGGGAGAACAACATTGTCAGAGAGGTTACATTCCATCCGCATATCTCTGGGCAACAAATGCATACTTAGAATTCTTAAACATTTACAGGTGCTTATCAATACCGTTTAAACTAGAATGCATTGAAAGGACTAATAAATCTGGATTATAACTGCAAAAGCAAAGATAGTAACGTCTATAGATGTATACATACATAGTATAAAAGCTACAGAAGTTTTTTAGAACTTGGCATTATTGAACTATAGGAACAGTTTCTTTATAACTCGTAACTCATTCAGGAAAGGGAGGGGGTTTCTAAGAAGTTTAGCTTTCAGTTTCCTAGTTACCATAAGAAGCAGAGACCCTGGGGTTGATGTACTAAAGGGAAATAGAATGTTCACATTGTAAAGGAAGATACACTTTGCAAAGGGAATTTTACCCAGAATTTAGTGAATGGTGTGGAGCTCTGCTGACTTCCATCATCCAATTATCTGCAAGTAAAAATGTTTATTTTTTTTTCCTTGCATGTGATTTGATATTCTTTGGAAAGTGAAATTACACCACATTCATTAAGCTCTGAGGAAAACATTTCTTACAGAGTGCAACTTCCCCTGCAAAGTGAACAGCCTATTTGACTTTAGTAAACCAACTCCAAAGATTTGGCTCTATGACTTGACCATTCTTTATAAAAGCAATGATGTCAGCTGGATCAAAATGGATTCTCCACACCGTCACACAGTGTTCAGGAGTCTACTACTCCATTAAATTCACACAGGCAGTGATCTCCAGGGGCTTCTTTTTAGTAATAGTTTTAGGTAGGCAGTGGTTGGCTAAACTGATCAAAGCAGAGATTGCCATGAATCAGAATTTTTTAGAATTAGTGCTATGGATGATATGACCAAATCAGTGGATGTGTTGGTGATATTGTGAGTGTATTCCACTACACACAAGAAAGGAATTCAACCAAAACGTCAATCAAATGCCCAAGGCTTTCATACTTAGTCCAGTGTATGGGCATCTTAATACATATGTAATGCAAAAAGTAAAGATCTAAAACTGGTAATTGTGTGTCAGAAGCACCTTGTGAAAAATGTATCTTTTGTCTTGAATTCGTCCCAAGAAATAGCAGTGAACCTGTATCTACAGCCTCATATGTGTATTACTGCCACTGACAGCTTTTTGTGATTTGGAATCAGATTTGGCGTTGTGATGTCTTTGCCAGAGTAAGCAGTGCAGTAAAAGAATTTCACTACTCCGGTTTCATTCATGTTGTGCTTTCTAATCATATCCTTCTGTTTGATTATTTCTTCATCAGTCATAAAATCACGAGTCATTAGGGGGGCAGTTTTGACATGAAGAAGCAAAGTTTTGCCTCTATCAAGATGGCTGTCTCTACTGGGAGACAATAGGCAATACTGGAGACTAGTCTTTTTCCACCTGCCTGACTTTTTGTTTTAGCACAGCTTCCACATTTCAGGTCCTCTTGAACATCTAAATATCTGGTTCCCGAACTCCTAAAAATGTGTTTCTCACCAGGGGGCCCTACATCAGTTTCTGTTGATGTAGGTATGCCCTCAGAACTTAATTTCCCTTAAACTCTTTCCCTAAACACATTATGTGAGCAAGACCCTGGGAGTCAAGGCATTGGACAGAATGGGTATGGATGAGCAGAGTTCTGAAGTCCAGCAAAGGAAAACTCAGGCAGGGCTGACAACACTGCTTAGGTTTTCAGTACAGCAGAAACAACATTGTTAGCACACAGCAGAAAATGAGGAGCACAATGGATCTCTGGAAGGATTACTAGATATTTTTCTTTACTTGCAGCATTTTAAAGAGCATTTGAAAATAAAGACATGTATTGAAGAGAGATACACTTGAATGTTCTTTTTCTTTTTTTTTTTTTTCATTTTGACCAGATATGCAATTAAAACGCAGTGTCTGGATTAGAACAGGCTCTAATAAAATCAATAAATTTTCTCATGCGTATGCATCTTTGTTCAGCTGCAAAAAAGTACAATAATGCAGTACAGTGATGACAACAAGCTTTGAACAGCACTGCAGTTCCTTTGGAACATGTTAATCTTGTTATAGTTCTATGCTGATAACGTAGAACTATAATCTGTACTTAGTTACAGAGCAAATGTAATTGTAATGGAAAATACAACACATTTTGTAGATATATAAACTTTCACACAAATATTTTACTGTTTACTGTTATGTACATTTACGTCATATTTAAAATTTTTGGTCTTTAAAAGTGACAAGGTAATTTGAGATAAACAATAAGAAGAAATTGCTTTGAGGTGTTTAAATAAAGTTAGTTAGAAGCCAAAACCAGCAGAGACTTGCTCCCTTATTACCCTCTGTTCTGTCATCAAAACTTCTCCCTTAAGCTAGAGAGATGTGAGCTCCAGATAATACAAATTCAAGAGAGGCCTCAGCTAGCTTTTGTTATCATCCAGCCAGAAGTTATGGAACCTCATATAAAGCAATGTTGAGAATGCATTTAAAATGCACATGCCCTTTTCTCTCTCAAGCTTTGATAAATATCCCCCCTCTAGCCCTCTATTATTCCCCTTTTAAAACTCGTAATTCATGTGCAAAATACTTTCCGCAAATACGCTGCCTTTTTAAGTGAGCTGGTGTGTTTGCATATTCATAAAGTAGGAGACTGCCTTCTGAGCACCAATTATTGCTCATTAAAGTATCTGCTGATTTTCACTGTCAACAACATCCAACATGCCTCGCTCTTTGCAAAGTCACCTTTACAGTAAAGAAGACAGCCTACAGCAATACTTCAATTTTCTGTTTAGATAGGTCTATACAGATAACCCTTAAATCGACCCGCGCAGGAATACATTATGTGTCCCTTTTATCTGAAATGTGCCTTCTACCTTTTATTCTAATCACCACGACTGTCCATTTCAAATCACTTCACAAGTCTCTTAGTTAAAGCAATATGTGACTAATCAGCACTGATGATATGATTGCCGAATTCTAATTAATGGAATGCATTTTACTTTTTAATTTTGCCGAGGACAATGCTACATTTGTATACTGATGATAAAGATGGAAATTTGGGATAATGGGAAAATATGCTGCTATTTTTATGAAGGACATTGCAGCGTGTTTATGAAATGATCAGCATATTTTAAACTACTGTCAAATCTACAGATGTGCAAACATTTAAAGAGACCTTGTTGTTTTACCCATTCAATTCAATGTGACTGGGTCTATTTAAAGCTCATCTCTATTTTTGTACACAATATGTTGGCAGGTGGAGGGTGTAATGCCCTTTTAGCGTTGCCCTTCCCCTGGTTATGTCAGTGGGTGGAGTTGGCACCTCCTTTTTATAAGCTGGTGTGGCAAATGAGTTTGAATATGGGAACAGGTCACTCCTTGACCAACACCATGTAGATCTTTGGCCTGTGCACTAGAGTCGGGGTGAAAGCCTTCTGCAGGGCTGGACTACCAGGAGGATTGTATATAGACTCACAAGGGAGGAGGTGGAAGCTTGGTTAAGATAGGCCTTGGGGGCTGGAACTGAGAAACACATGTGTGAAGACCCACTGCTGGGGGACTCACAGAAGAACGATGGGATTGATGGTTGGAATAAATGCGTTCATGTTAGCTGCAGTAATCTATTGTTCGGGGTGTCGTGTAATGGAGGTTCTGCACTGTGAAGACACGGTTTAGGAAATTGGATTATGGACTATAATGCTATATACTTCAGTAAACTATTGATATGAAGGCCCCTTGAACTCCCTACCCCCTTAGGGAAAGGGAGCCTTGACTGCTGGAAGCATGGAATCTCCGTGAGTGTTACCTAACACAGGGAGGTTAACTGACTCCATTTTGGATTGGCTACTAAGCCCTGAGGTGATTGGTTGGAGCCAGAATTCTATAAAAAGGCTATGCTGGGTTACAGGAATTACCTACCCACCCACCTGCTCGTTGTGAACTTCTTCAACACCTCTATTGGTGATTTTGACCTTGCCAGCAATTGATATGGCTTCATGGGCTATGCCCTCAAGTTAAATTATGGGGTCAGACTAATGCCTGTCAGGTACTGATGGTAAAGACAGGTATCCTAGACTATGTGAGTTTATGTTTTATGGATGCCCACTGTATAACTGTGAATGCTATTGTTACTTGCTACATTTGGAAAGTTGTTACATTTGGAAAGTTCAATAAAGCTGTGGCCTTGCCCTATTCCAACGTAATCAGTCTCTGTGTCTCTCTTTGAGATGCAAAATTTTGGTTTATTAGTTAGTCATAAATGAGCCTATGCTTCTCGGCAGGTAAGCATCTTGAGTGGATATCCTGCATTCCGGGTCACAGGCCTCAGGCTGGGAATATGGGAGGAGGTGGGTCTCAAGCCAAAAGAAAGGGAGTGACAAGAAATGATGGAGTTTCTCCTGAAAAACGGTATGTGGGTGCCCTATCCACAGGAGAAGCAGGGAGGGACCTGGGTGCAAAGGGAATTTTGATAATTCTTTGCTTGTCCAATACAGGTACCTTACATATATATGCGTCATATGGGACAGTAAAAATGTAACCTACAAAGTTACAAACTTATCTCTCTGTTACTTTGATATCTCCTCCTATGAGCATGCTCATTGATAGCACATGAAATAAGTGGCTCCTTCTGCTACTTCATCTTCTCACACTCTAGCCCTGCTGTACAGGGACTGCAAAAGGGCGAAGTCAGGCACATACACTACTTGTAATTCACAAAATACATTTTATTTTTATTATGGTTATAGAGCTGTATTAATTTGTGTTTACTATACAGTATCTGTATAGACTTGAGCTTTAAAACTCATATACCAACCCATTTATACTCTGTGATACAGCACTTCCCCACTGCTCTTTCCTCCATCACATTCACAATGAAATAGGCTGCGCCAGATGGTGTTAGGGCCTACAGAGAGCAATGATGTTACCTCTCTCCTTTTTTGTTTTTCTCTCTCTCTCGCATGTGACAGTGAGCTTAGTGATTGACTGCTAAGCTGCAGCATTGCATTGTGGGATGTATTCTTTTTTGGGGGCTTAGTTATGCTTTGAGCTTCTGCTGCCTCACTCTAATCCCTGCCCACCCTCAGAAGACAGTAGAGCAGAAAGTAGGAAGAGTTTAAAGAGGAGCTTCACCACATTAAAAAAATAAAATAAAAATTTAGCAACTACAAATAGTGGTACTTACCTGTTCATGGATTCCAGCACTGCCAATTCTTCTCACTGCTGCAGGTCACTGTCATCAAGAAGTGAAGGATAATGGTCCCAGGAGGCTGGCGGTGGTGAGTTGGGGTGGAACAACTGACATTATCCTCACTTAGGTGAGGATTGAAGAAGTAGGAGTGGGTACCAAAAAAAAAATGGTACTCACCACCCCCCTCCAAAAAAATTAATTCATTAATTGATAATAAAAACTGTAACTCAGTTAGAGGCTTCAAGGAAGAGAATGAGAGGCAGTTCACTTTTTGAAGTGAAGTTCTGCTTTAAAGACCTAATTTTACTAGGAAGTTCAAACCAGGTATGTCTGGTTTCTGGTTTCCACCCAGGAATCAATCAATCAAACGATCGATTATTACAGATATTACAACTCTTTACTTTGAATGTCAGTGGACTTTATACATATACTCAAACTACCACCTCAATTAATTCCTATATTTGTTTCAATTCAGCTGGTGTAAATAATATTCATGATAATAAAATTGCTTGGTGCCATATCAATATTTCTCTGAAAAGAATAAATGTCCTTGGTTGCCCCATCTACCTCCATGCTTAGACTTATATTTCCGATGTGCCCTGAGCATATGTACATTTACAGTATGTGCGTGCCTGCTAATTGTGTATAATGCTTTTCTAAACAATCCATTTTGTTTACAATAATGCTAAAACTTTTTTTTATAGATCTGTTTTATAAATGATGTATTTCTTACATTTTTAACAAATAGTCTAAATTTATTTGGGATAAAGAGCCTCCATCAGGAGCACCCCTACAGCAGACATACCACTGGTTAAAAACAATTATTTATATTACCAATATCACTACTTACACTAATATAAGATATATACCAATTTAATCTGAATGCATTTAACACCGTGTTCCACGTATGTACTATAGTTGCGATTATGACACTTAAGCTTTTCTACAAAAATGAAGATATTTCTGCTTCACATATACACTGTGCAGCAAATCCCTCTCTTAATTAAAGCATCTCTAAAAAAAAGTATTACAAGAAAATTCGACTTTATTATATTGCATTCTGCTTAAAAAATGATTCCATAACCTCTATTTCTCATTAACCTTTCTCTTACTAAACATCAAATTGCTTGTATTACGGACATGATTACTGGATTTATAAAGTCAACAGATGGCCCCAGACAAGGTGTATTTAAACTGATATTAATCTTGGATGAAGACAACTTATGATTAAGAGTATAACAAAATCAGAGGTATATATTTGGTCAAGGCCCAGACATAATTCAAGATTGATGTTCCAAGTTACCATATGGAGCCCATTTCTTTCCCTTATGAAGAGTAGATTACAGCAAGGACTAAAGCTACTTATGATATTACAGGCTCAACCCTTACTAATTTGGATAAGATCACAGTGCAGAGAAAGCAGTCTGGCACCATGCCTAGATATACAGTATGTGCCCAGTCAATTTGAATATGAATGAATTATCCAAACTGCATTGCTGCTTTATAATTGTTCCCAGTAAATTAAGGATATTTAAACTGTAAATCAGTGAAACGTGAATCTATATATTCTCACATTAGAAAGCATTATTAGCTTTAATGAATTGCGCCTCCTCAATGTTCTAAATATAACAAACCACTGGAAGTGATCAGGCCTCACGCATGAGAAAGTGTTACAAAGGAACGTTGTTCCTGGTGCCCACAGAAAGCAAAATCAGATTTCTCATTTCATTTTAAGAGTTGACAAGTTACATTCATAGATATAAGATTGCTGTAAACAACGAAATCAGTTTACATTAAAGTGTAATTTCAACCAGATGTTTTTTTCCTTAGTTTTGGATAAAGTGGGGAATGGTTAGAACTAATGACAGGCTTTTATTGTCGTCTATATTCTCACTAGGGGTTTTCACCCTGACTTCCTGTTTCGAATGTCAGTATTATCACTGGAACAGAAAAAAGGCAGCAATAAAATCTGACAAAAGTTCAAGAACTCCCACCACCCTATTAGAAAAAACAGGGTTTAATTGCTGGTGTGTCCCTGATAAAGAGATTTCTCCACACTTCCTATTTCCATAACAATGCTGTTCAAAACAGGATGTGAGTTGGAAATCTCCTAAAGGGCTCATTTACACTTGCTTCAGCTTCAACACACATTAAAGGCTAGTTTACACTTGCTTCAAAAGAAGGCTTTGGACACACTTTGTTAAAGCTCTCTGAACGCTAGTCAAAGCCCCTGTCGCTAAATAAAATGGTTAGCTTACAGTCATGTTTACACCTTGCTTTTGCTTTGCTTTACTTCAGCTTCAAAAATTATACTCCATGTAGCTTTAGTGGTGCTTCAAAACATCTTCAAAGCCACCATAGAAGTCTATGGCAAAGCTTCCTTGAAGCCCCACCGAAGCCGCATCGAAGCCCCACAAAGCCTCACAGAAGCCCCACCAAAAGCTCATCAAAGCTCCATCAAAGCCTCATCGAAGCCCCACTGAAGCCACATTGAAGCCTCATCGAAGCACTGAGCAAAGTAAGGTGTAAACAGGACTGTAAGCTAACCATTTTTTTTTTTTGACAGAACCTTTGACTGGCATTCAGAGAGATTTAACAAAGCGTGTCCAAAGCCTTGTTTTGAAGCAAGTGTAAACTAGCCCAAAAAGGGTCACAGAAAGCCGAAAGAAAAAATTAATTACACGATACAGGTTCCCCACTCTATCCAAGGAAAGAGTACACTTTGACTGCTGTTAATCTTTATAGTGAACATATGTATTGGAAAAGGTGGAGAGACAGGGTGGAGATGTCACGCTTGCCATCTTGTCCAATCAGAGAACTCTTTGCATTCGTTCAGAAAATACCCATGCTGAGTGGCTGACCTCCTATGTTCAGAATGTAGTAGATAGAGATCACTATAATTACCATTATCTGCTTCAGTGGTTTCCAGCTTCTAGGGGCATCGGCCAGGTATGGTATATGCTTAGAGCTAGACCAATAGGGCTCATGCACACTGCAGCTCAAAGAACCTCAAAGAAGCTGCTCCTACAGCCTGTTGAGCTTTTTTCAGCTCTTATTTTTTCTGCCTGGAAACTCCCCTCCATGTTAGCCAATGTGTCAATGCACAAGAGTTTACAGGCATATGCTCTTGCAGGCAGAAAGAAAACTCACCAAACTTGTGTTTTTCAGAGGAGCTTTCGAGCAGTAAAGATGTCTAAATTGCCAAAAATGTGCGGAAATGTGCAAAGGAGCACAAAAAAAGCATGATAAAGCTGAAAGAAGCTTGAAAACACACACAAATAAAAAAAAATAAAAAAATAAATAGGAAAAATGAGCTCAAAGGAGCTCAATAAAAATGTGCAAAAGAGCCCAAAAAAAGTACAACCTTCTTCAGGCTGAAATAAAAGCTCAAATGCCTGTAAAAGCAGCTTTTTTTTAGCTGCATTGTGTATGAGCCTATCTAGCTATGTATAAAATATCCATATCTGGAATTCGTCTTGCCCAGCCATTAAATGTTGACTCTTTTTGGACAGTAGTAGCCTTCTTCTCCCCACACTGTGAGGATATTTCCCTTTGTTGCATGTTCTAACACAGAAAGAAAGGACATTATCGAGATAACTAGTCCAGCCAACCATATTGCTCTAATTAAGTGAGAAAAGAAATTTAGCAAATTGACGATTTTCACAGGAGAGTTGATAACTACACCAGGCAAGCACAGTGGAGAAAACCCTTATGCAACTGTATACCGATAATCCGCAAAGGCTTAACGATCCTTTAAGACCACTTTATCACACAAACTGTTTCTGAATTAGGTTGCATGCCCTAAACTTTGCATTTCAACTCTTTTTTTAATGTATATTAAGTACTAGCTACAAGCAAGTGAAATGTGTGATACATATTTTAAGTTCCTTTTTTTTTTTTGCTGAACACAATATGGTTTGCTAGACATTAGAGTTTACTTTTTCATAATTGCACATACTGTTTGTCTCTTCACATTCTCAGTTCTGTACTAAATATACTTGAATAAAAGCATACATTTCTAGTCAAATCACAGGAATGATAAGGAAAATGAAAATTAAATAAACTAATGCTGTGTATTCTTTCTGATTGCACATATTATCATTTCTATAAAGTGAAAAAAAAAAAAAAAAAAAAAATATATATATATATATATATATATATATATATATATATATATATATATATATATACTAATTTATTGTTCAATGGCAATAATTTGGTCCCCTTCTTAATAGTGCACCCTGTTATACATCTACTGTTATTTGTGTTTTCCAATACTAGCCATACACTCTGTCATTCATCTAAAATCTCTCAATCCTCTTCATCACCTATACACATAAGTATCACAATGGGACACTTAGTATATGTTTTCAAAATGGCTTAAAGTGAAAACTCACTGCAAAAAATAAAAATGAGTAACAGGCAGGATTTTTAATGCAGAGGAGACATGCTATGTCTCTTTTTCATTAAAATTACTTACCTGCTGGTCCACACAAGCAGTTCATTGTAAAAAATAAAAAAAACTAAATTTGTTGCCCTGGGATCATGCATAAGACCTTAAATCGGTAACAGTATTAAAAAGCAGCTGACACAATATGCATGGAAAGGCACAAAAAATATATAGTAAATGGTATAGTGCTAATAGATATAATCCATAGAAATGGCCCAACGTAAACCTAATGTATATTGCTAAAATAAACTCAACTGGCAAAAACATTGAAGTATAGTTCACACTGAAAAGTCCATAGATGAGCCAGAAGGATGTGTCTTGGGGTATCAAAAAAATGCAGACTGCCACCATCACCCAAACACACTGCCTCTTACCCTTGGGTAGAAGATAGCAAGCATAGATATGCATCAATGACAGCTCCTCAGCAGCACATGGATATAATTTGCAACTCCTCCAGAGTATTCAATACCCAGTTAAAATAGAAAAGAAATTCCTCATAGTGCAGACATCCGGACAGTAGTTTAATATTAAAATAGCACAAAGCAATTACACTCACATTTTGGTGAGCTATACAGGCAATAGAGGAAATGTCTAGCGTTTCCAACCCACAAAATGGCCGTTGCGTCCCAGCATACGAGTCGCATCACACGTCTCTGTCTCCTCCCTATGAGGTTCATCATCAATTGCGTCGTCAGGGGCCTTGTACAAAATCAGCAACGGCAGGCTGACTAAACTCCCACGCATGCGTGGGAGTGATGTCATCTCAGCCCAGTCAATAAAAGCCTGAAGATATCAGCAGTCAGCAGAGATCTCCAGGACTCTGTATCGCTGGACTGAAGGGGAGTATAGTTCCACTATAATGTAAATTAGGTGTTTGGGTTTGCTTTACTTCGAACAACTCTACATGCATGTTGCAGCATTGTCCTGAATTTACCCCATGCTACCCCAAATTAATTCTCTTAAAAAAACTCTATTTACCCTAACCTTAAAGAGACACTGTCACCAGGCAAATCATTTAAACACAAAGCTTCCCATTAAATGTAAAGCATTTAAAAGTAGAGCAAAAGACAAAAATTTGTTCAGCTTTGGATAGTGTAAGCGAGTTTTATAACCCCTGCCAGGTGTTTTGACCATCTGTCACCCATTGGTGACATTTTTCTTCACTTCCTATCCCATAACCAAAACAGGAAGTTAGAGGAAATTACTCAAATTTGAAGGAATCCCTGGTTGTCAACAGGACTAGTTTCCCCATTGGAAGATAATTGTTCTGGTGACAACCCAAAATCTGGGATTTTCTTGTACATTCACTTTTAATGAAAATGGTAAATAGGAAAAACAAAGAGCATGAATCTCCCTAACGGGGACATAGGCAGCAATATAAACCCGACAGGTGTTCTAGTCTCTCTCCACTCTATCCAAATATGTAAAAAAGTATCTTTAGTAATACTTTAACATATTTTGTGCATGTTTTTTCCTGTAAATCTCTCCCTTGTGTAGACATCTAAAAGGGTAATTAAACATGGGGATGGGCCGAACGGACCCCTGTTCGATTTGCACCAGAACTTCAAACGTCAAAAATGAAAAATGTACATTTTGAAGGCTTATATGCAAGTAATCGGGCATACAATGGTTATGGGGGTCCGGGTCCTGCCCTGGGGGACATGTATCAAGTTTGTGAAAAATGTCTTTTTTAAATGAGCAGTGATTTTTTTATTTTTAAAGTGAAAGCCTAAAAATGAAAATTCCTTCCAATATAGTGCCTGGGGGGTCCCCTTAGTCTACCGGTAATGTGGCAGATTTGTACCATGTCTAGAATCTGCTGCAGCAATAATTGCATTTATAAAGCCAAAAAAAAGTAATTTTCCCTGCAAGCTGCTTTTATTTTGCTCAGGAACAGCTGGGGAGCCAGTATGTATGACGAGGCCACAATGTGGTGCACTGGGAACAAGATTAGAGATTTTTTGGATACATTCTGGTGTCACTTTGACTTAGTATAGAAGTAACAGGTGCGTAAAAATTGGTCTATGGGTGTCGGTGGCGCCTTCCCACTGTAACCCTATAGAGGTAATCTTGATGAAAGCAAGAATTGGCCTTGCTGTAAAAAATTGCAATGATATGCACCTGTCAAACAGGAGCAGAAAATTGGTCTTTGGGTGTCGGGGGCACCTTCCCACCGTAACCCTATAGAGATGCTCTGGAGGAAGGCAAAAAAAAATGCAATAATATGCACCTGTCAAACAGGTGCTGAAAAATTGGACTTTGGGTGTTAATTGTGTCCATGAAACCTATACCAAAAACATTCTTCCAGATGAAATGGTTGAACACCCTCAAAGCTAGGCAGCCTCGGAGTCTTGCAAAGATTCCACATCCCAAAAAGACTTAATCAGTGACATCGGAATCAAGGGCTTCATAGCTGGTAATCCAGGACTGATTCATTTTCATAAAAGTCAAACAGTCCACAGAGTCTGTGGACAGACGCATTCTCTGATAACAAAACCTCCTGCAGCAATGAATGCCCATTCTGAAAGCACGCTGGATGCAGGGCAGCCCAACAACTCAATAGCATACTGGGCAAGTTCTGGCCAGTGGTCTATTCTCATGACCCAGTAAGTCAGTGGATTATCAGCCGGAAAGCTCTCCATCTCTGTTTTGCCCCTGAGTTAATCGTCCACCATATGATGCAGACGCTGCCGATGGGATGTGAAAGCTGACAGCCCTGGGCGGCGAGGACTAAATAAATTCCGAAATGCCTCACTTACGTGGACGCATTCTCTAACGATCCTCTCTTTACCAACAGAAGACTCAAAACAACCTTTTCCGGGACACTGTAACCTACTGGAGTCAGGAAAAATGTTCAATAAAATCCTCTTTAACGTGTCCTCAAGAGATTTTATCTTCTGCACTCTCTGTAGGGACGGCATGAGTTCTGAGACCTTCCCCTTATAATGGTGGTCAAGGAGGGTTGCCAACCAGTAATCATCTTTCTCCTTTATGCCATGTATTCTTGGGTCCTTTCGCAGGCTTTGAAGCATGAGGTTGCCCATGCGCCTTAAATGTGCCTTAAATTTGCAGAGGCTTGAGAAGCAGACTCCTGGAGTTAATCAATTGCAACTTGCTCGACCACCTGATCCTGTCTCTCAGGACTACGTCTTCTTCTCACTCACCTTACAACCCTTATGTGAGCTACCCCATGTGCCATGTGGTGCAATGCCTCTCTCAGTGCACTGAATCTAACTGGCCTAACCTATCCAGCAGTAATATGAATTCAGTTATATTTGGCCTTCTGTGCAAAATGCCCATATGTCTTGGTTTTTGATTTTTTTTTTTTAGCTGTGTTTTAGATGCAGGCAAAGGCTCCTTTAACTTATTTTCCCCAACTACCAGGGTTCCTGAACATGCCCAAGGAAGATGTGTTTCTCTGTTTTCCTTTCTCAGCATCTCAGAAGGCCACACTTGATGAAACAGAGGTAGTCAGGCAAGTGATATGCAGCCAGGTGAGTGGCCCTCCACTGTCAAGACTGGCAGTCAGGCCAGGGTCTAATAATACGTAGCTTCTTTGAATGACCCAGCTACTGTGAACACCTCCCCAGTTGCTAACTGAGAGGTCTAGTTCCAGTGAAGTGCCTCCACACCTTGTCCTATCACCTTGAATCCCACCAGCTGTTTGCCTGTGTTACCAGAGATACTCAGGACTTCGCTGAAAGTGATAGTATTACTGTTTTACTATAGTAGTAATTCTTAAAGAGATTCTCTGTTGCAATATGGTATTTTAGAGGCAATGTTATGTAGCACTATACCTTAAAGTGGATGCAAACCCGATTCATGAAATTTGAGCTGGGCACATACTGTATATCTGTTATCTCTCTTCAAAGCTCTATGTCCCGTTGCTGTCTCCTGCCTAGTTCTTCTTTATCAGCCTGATAACTCCTGACAAGTTCTCCGTCACATACGATAAAAGCAGCCGGAATTTTGTGTCGGGAGGATGCTATAAATAAATTAGCAGAGCCCTGAACTATTCAACAATCAGAGCTGAAAGTCTCTACCTATGAGAAGAGGGGGTGTGTGCCTTTCTCTTAATCAGCTGTCTTGACTGTATGCCCAGACTTCACTGCAGTGGTAACCAGGAAGAGAAAATCTCCTAACACAACATGCACTTTCTAAACAGTATGTAAAGATGAAGACAGCAGATATACATGTAAAACCTATGTAGGGAGATTTGTTTCATCTCTGTGTATCATATGAGGTTGTTCACTTCACTGGGTATATGTGAGGGTTTACATCCACTTTAATTGAGCTACATAGACATTGCTGTGCATATTACTCTGTCTGATCATTTGGTCGATTACATACTGTATCCTGTTACAATAATAACCACAAAGTGTTGACTGCGCTAACCCCTGTTTTATATTTCTAAATACACCACTTATGTTATGCCATTGAGTGAATATTAATTGAATTATCTTATGTGCGATATAGTCTCTTTTATAACCTTTTAAACGGTACTTACTTACATACTGCACAATGATTACTGTTTATTTTTTATGGGGACGGATACCTCTTTACTTATTTCATTGGGAGTAGCCTAGATTTACAACCTGAGCAGAGTGGTTATCCCTATTAATGAAACAAGGGTGTTTTTTTTATCGATATCTGGTGAGTGGCCAATTCATATGGTGGCGGTGTTGTCACTGAATTGGTTGATTAGTCACACGGAATAACTGATGTGGGACAAAAGTGCACAGGAATAGTTTAATCACAGAGGAGAAATTATACTGAGATTGATTAATCAGCTGGCACATTTAAACCAGCAACAACATTGGACACTTATCGATTTATTATGTATTAATTATTGAAATTTATCTATTGTTTTGATTGTTTCACCTGTAATATTTTTGTGTATTATTTAATGTTTTGATGATTGCACATATGTGGCATAGGCACTAGTATATCGCTCATAAGATAATTCAATTAATATTCACTCAATGGCATAACATAAGTGTATTTAGAGATATAAAACAGGGGTTAGCGCAGTCAACACTTTGTGGTTATTATTATTTCTTTCCATCCAAAGGTGGAACTTTTTTTGACTGCAGCAAACGAAATAAGGTTTCACAGAAGTTAGGTTATAATTTTATTTCTTTTTATTTATTTTTTATAAACTTTGTTGCGCCGGTAGCACATATATTTGATGTATCCTGTTACAGCATGTTCAATAAGGCAATATGCTGTGCAAAGTACAATAACCTATACCAATCTAATCAGAAGTAATATCCTAAAAGTCTACAGTATATTGAAATCTGATTGATTTTAGGGCAATGCTATTGATCAGTGCTCTTTAAACTGTCAAATTTAACTAAATCCATGCCTACACTGCCTTGATGTTCACGTTGTGATGGTCAAAGTTTGTGAAGTACTACGACACTAACTTTATAGACATACAGAGTAATAACAACAGTGACATTACCATAATAATTTTAAAAATAATCAACAGAACTATTTACAGGGGAAGTTTTGTTTCTAGTATTCATTTTATTTATAATAGACAAATTGAAAAACAGTGAGATGTGCATTGCTCACTGTCTGCATCCCACACCTTCTATCCAGCCAGCCACCACTGAGCGGAGTTAATGGGAATGTTTGACAGCTGTTGAAGGTATTAAACATCATTCCAGCTCTGCATTGTGTGATCTGTGGCCAATCTAGTGAGGGGGTGGTGGGCACTGTATCAAGTAAAACGAGATCCACATCAGTTGTTTTCCACTTGAGAAACAGAAGGAACAATTAAGAAACTAACAGATTCCAATAAAACACATTGATATGAATTCATAGAGGTTTTTAGGAGTATCATCAGAGAATGCCAAAAGAAACTAAAGCACAAAAAACACATCAAATTCAAAGTGTTCAACATAATTGCAAAATGAAGAACAAAACAAACATATCATAAGGATAGTTTAATTTCCTGCCCGTTAATGTATTTTATATTAAGGATCCAGGGTGATGAATATTAACTGACTATTAACCAAATTTGGTTGCTGAGTAGATCTATGAATGATGATTAAACATCTCCCTTTCCAAGAGTTGGGATTTTGTAGGAGGACAGGACACAGGTTGCACTTTAACCACTATTATATTTACGGTATATATATATATATATATATATATATGTATGATCTTAAAGAAATAAGCAGCAGGAGACAGCTGAATACCCAGGAATCAAGGTACATTTTTTATTATATACAAGAGGGGCACTGAAAGAGACCCATTTTTTGCCTTAGCTTTTAGAAGGAGTATCATTTGGTTTGGTATAACTGAGCGGCTCTAGAGCACCCAGAGTTTTTGAAAAGTTGGTATAAAACAAATAGACCCTGTTCCTCACATGCAGCTTGACTTTGAATTCTAGAAAATTTGACCACTCTCGGAAAAGTCAGCTCTCTAGCACAGCTCACTATCGTCTTGCACATCATAGCCCTTTCCTCTTCTGGGAGTGTCTAATTCTGTGCTGGTCCAGCTTCTGTGCCCCTCACCTTACTTCTTTATATATCCTTTTATATAGCAGCCAGGGGGTAGTGAATACTATAGAGCAGTGGTTCCCAACCTCAGTCTTCAGGTATGCTCAACAGGCCATGGTTTGGGAATTTCTCTTAGATAAAAAAGCTGTCATAAATACCAAAACATTGACATTGATTTAAAACCTACATAAAGTGAAGAAAGCCCAAAAACATGATCTATTGGGGGTACTTGAGGACTACGGTTTGGGAGCCAATGCTATAGAGTGCCACTTGGCAGCTCTGAGTTTGCTGGAGCTGCTGACATCAAATCCAATATGGCACAGTCAGAGCCTTTGGATGTCTACACATGGGAGACTTTTACAAGTAAATAACATGCATAAAATATGGTAAATGAACAGATAATCTCATGGGGGGATTGTTGTCCAAATACATAGTCTGGTTTCAGGGTCCCTTTGAAGACATTTGTTTTATTTTGGATCTGTGATGTAGCCATATACATGATAATAGGGACAAGTTTGACGACATACATTTGATACATGGATGGCCTGTCTAAATGTTCTCATATACGGAACATGTGTTTATATCTATTCATAGTGTTTGTTACAATTATTAAACATAAATAAATCACATAGTACATATTGACTAATTTTGACTTCATTGGCTAAGTGGTATCCATTACGATACTGAAGAGTTGGGGTGGAAATGGCAGCCATTCAGAGACTTTTATTGCCCTCTATGTAATTAGAAAGTTTACCTAACTGAATAAAAAAGAGGATATGCTAGATTTGATAGTATGCATATATGAACATCAGCTACAAAAGACATGCTCACTTATAGTCAAAAGTGAAAATCAGCTGGTCCAAATATTGTCACCAAGTTTGGGAGAAGGAAGAAGATAACCCCGTTTAAGCTGTGATCAACCTTTATGAGAGTTACATAGGGTTAGGACTTATCACTTAGTTGGGGTAACAGATTGGCAGGTAAGGTATCATCGGATAGGTGGATGAGGGGGGGGGCTGTGAAAGTTAAACTTGGTAACATTTCCATTCTGTAAACAGTTGTCACAGGGGTCGATTACTAAAATTGGGCTGTTGCCCACAGTAACAAAGCAGATTTTCTTCTCATATTTGAATTGCAGAAGTGAAACAAGGAATCACATAGCCAATATACGCATAGTAAAAATGTTCCTTACAACCGATTATTTGGAGTATATCGCCGTCAAGGTTTTCCCCTATAAGGAGAAACGTCAATGAACAAGGTGTGCCTGTGGCCTGTTCCAAAGTAATTTTCTTAATATCCAGACTAAGATCGTGTTTTCTGTGACTGGGATCATTTCAATGAATACATTCATCTTATTTTTTTCTATGAAACATATAAAATGACATCTATTTAGCCTGGTAAGAAAATAATTCTGCTACAGCTCTCATTCCACTGTGATGGCCTTAAATTTGGCTACAGCAATCCCAATTTGGCATTCAAAAAAGGGCTTGTGTGATGCCGCAAGCTGCTAATCCAGACAAAAATGACTGTTGTCTGTGCAGAAACACAATTACCAGACCCTAATGGATTGGCGTTATATTTGACAACAGACGAAGAAATGAATTCACATTAGTGATGTATGAGCGCTGGTTTCAAGTAATGTATGCAGGCCCAGCGTAGGCCAAATGCACATTGCTTCACAATGCTAATACTCAGAATTATAACTTTGCCTTCCACAGCAGCAATACACACAATTAAACCCATACAAAAACAGCATTGCAAGAAATATAAATGTGCGTAGAAGGAAAACATTTATAGAAATCCTTATAAATTCTGTCCAAAGGATGCTGTGAACCAAAAATTCTATGCTACTTATTATTTTCATGTACACTAACTACACAGTGGGGGTTATTTACTAAAACTGGAAAGTGCAAAATCTGGTGCAGCTCTGCATAGAAACCAATCAGCTTACAGGTTTTATTACCAAAGCTTCATTGATCAAGCTGAAATAGAAGCTGATTGGCCACCATGCACAGTTCCACCAGATTCTGTGTGCACCAGTTTTAGTAAATCTACCTCATAGTTATACTAAAGTGGAACTCCAGGCAAGAAGTTAAATACAGGGTTTTACCTGAAAAAGGGTTTTAAAAATTTTCATCTGTCTTGCATTTGGCCCCCACCTGCAACACTGCACAGCCAAGCAGGTCAGTCCTATTTTCTGATTGAGATTTACACCTTCCTACATCATCTCTTTTCCACTAGCTCATTAGACAATGAAATAGCAACACCACTGTTTAAAAAGTTGTGGCCCAGAAGGTATCAACGTTCAGCTAGAGAGTGGTAGAGTGATATTCCTTGCTGTGAAGCATGGCAAAGTTGTGTAGATTAAAATAATGGCTAAACGACATACAAATACCTTGACAAATCAGATAAAGTGGACCTATACTCAAGCAATGAAGATGTGCGTCCTACAGGGGACATCTAGGGAGGTTAATTGTGGAAAAACCTGTTATTTCTCCTTGAATTTCCAACTGAAAACCCTTCCTTACATGTGACTATGCTTAGGCACTCCTGCTTGCAAACCTCATAGAAATCATCAGCATTTCTTAACCACCCCAGCCTCTGGTGACTGCTATTCTCACAAGATTTGGAGTTTAATTTGGTGATGTCACCACTGCTCTGTTAACTGTACTTCTTGCTGGAGAGAAGGCTGTACTTGACAACTTGTAGTGAAAGCATCTCCCTGCTTCTGCATCATTCATTCTGTCGATCACTACTTTCTCCACCTCTCCTGCTTTTTGCTAATAATTCCACCCAGCAGTCATCAGATTACCACCTTTTTTCAGATCGCCAGTCAACCAAGTAAACCCTGCTCCTCTACCAAAGATGCAATGTGATTGATTTACTAAAGGGAAATAGACTGTGCACTTTGCAAAGTACACTTGCACTTTGCAAGTGCAATTGCTCCAAAGATTAGTAAATGAGCAGAAGCTCTTCTGGCTTCCATAATGCAATCATGTGGAACCAGAAACATTGTTTTTTTTTGGGGGGGGGGGTTTCCTTGCATGCGAGTGAGTATTCTTTGCAAAGTAAAGCTTTGCCTCATTTACTAAGCTCTGGAGCAACTGCAAAGTGCACAGCCTATTTGCCTTTAGTAAATCAACCCCAATGTGTCATGGTAAGGTGGTCCTGGGGAAAAGATCAGCTGCAGAGAGCCAACAGACAGTACTAGTGACTAGTTGTTTGCCCTCCACTTGCCTTTTTGTGAAACATGGCTTCCATGGAATAGGTCCAGTTTATTACATATAAATTTCAACAGTATATTTAGCTGTCTAGCAACAATTTTAAAACAAAAACTAATATGGGAACCCAAGCCTAAGCAATCAGACACGTGGAGAATAACTAACAAGTTAAAGGCATTTGAACAGCTACTGCTCTTCTTCAGTGTTTCATAACAGAAAAGATCTGAACCAGGAAAAAAAGCTGTTCTCTCATTGTGAAGCAGACCCTTTTCCTACTTTATTCACATAAGCTGTGTTGCAAGAGAAAGGATGTCGACATTAGCTGCTCTCTGATTGCAGTGTAAGAGGTAAAGGTGTTATGTGCTTACATTTAGCAGTTACAGTACTAGTAGAAGGGGGAAAGAAGGCTTTTAATAGCCACTACAATACTACAGCAGCATAGGTGGGATCACAAATGTCAACATTCATTATCAGCAGGCACTGCAAAGGTTGTGATGCTGATAAATAACCTAACAAGGCTTAGGAAGCATGGCTATAAAGTATTAATTTCCTGGTACTCAGAAAAATCTACAGCCAATTCTATATGTTGAATGTAGGGTCTTCAGAGATGAAAATCAAAACTCTCAAGATGCAGTAGATACATGATTTTTTCCCCTTTGGTTTGCAACTCAATATGCTGGCAGATGATGTTTCTCAGAGAAAAAAAATGTATTCATTGCTGCTTCCTGCTGTTTTCCTGACTTTTCCCTGTCAGAATTACAGCAGGGGGCAACAATAAAAGTAGTTTGTTGCCTCTGTGACATTGGCTGTTAAACATTCTGAATCCAAAGATTACAATAGCCGCTTCACTTCTCCCCAAGGTTTCTTATACTGCTGGCTTCTGCTTTCTGCTAAAAGAGCCCAAAGTGCAGAAACTGATTAATATTAAAAAATATTTTCAACAATAAAGCCAGAAATTCCAGTATCAATACAAGTCTAATAGAGAGCTAAATTATTTGCAGAGCACTTGGATATAATGCTTGCTATGCAGAACATTACATGTACATGTGACAAGCATTGAATGAATACTATTATGTCAAACGTAGTGCAGCCATTTATTGGTTCATAATTTACCATAATTTTTCTCTGCAGTAAACCATGAAGTAGGTATGAATTTTCACAGTGAAAAATAGCATTGTGCAACTAGACAAGCCAAAAAATTGCAAAGGCTCCTATAGAATATAAAGTACTTCAATTTAACATAATGACATTTCCCATCAACCATTTCTTTAACTTAGAATAATAATTTTTTACAGGAACAAATGACCCAGAAAATAGTTATTAGATAGTAGGGGCTTATTTGGCCATTGTTGGGAAGGATGATGGTAAAAACTATGTAATGCAGACAGAATGGCAGTTGCTTTCGGGTTTGTGTTCTATTTTAAAATAAAATGTAAAAAATAAAAAAAGTATGTAGATAAAGAATATAAAAGACCAGATTTACTGTTATAATATCACTGCAGATGATCTAAACAGCGCAGTACCATGTCCTTATCTCTTTACAGAAATGAAAAGCCCTCCCAGAGAATTTTAATCATTCATGGCTTAAAGAGACCCTGTCATCACTTCTCATATCTGTGTTCAATCATTAATGTGGCGAAGGCAAGTCCCTCTGGTGATTTAAAGCAGTATTAAACCCAAAAAGAAAAGTATAATATATTGCAGCTTACCTATTCTTAGATGTGTCTGTTATTTGTCAACTTTAATAGACCAAGCTCTCCAGCAAAAGTGGCAGTTAGTGGTTTGGGACATGCCATTTAACATGACCTTTATCCCAAAATGAAAAAAAAAACATGTTACGGTAACAGCTTAAACAGTGTTATCTGGAGTTTGCTCTAATTAATTATTTAGGTTCATCTAAATCTGCTAGAGTATCCAGCACCCCCACAAATCTGCTAGAGTATCCCACACCCACAAACCTGCTGGAGTATCCCACAGTCCCACTAATCTGCTAGGATATCCCACACTCCCATAAATCTGCTAGAGTACCCCACACCTCCACAAATCTGCTAGAGTACCCCACACCCACAAATCTGCTGGAGTATCCCAGACTCCCAAAAATCTGCTAGAATATCCCACACTTCCACAAATTTGCTAGAGTATCCCACAGTTCCACAAATCTGCTAGAGTACCCCACACTCCCACAAATCTGCTAGAGTACCCCTCACTCCCACAAATCTGCTAGAGTACCGCACACTTCCTCAAATCTGCTAGAGTATCCCACACTCCCACAAATCTGCTAGAGTATCCCACACCCACACATCTGCTGGAATATCCCACGCTCCCACCAATCTGCTAGGATATCCCACACTCCCATAAATCTGCTAGAGTACCCCACACCCACAAATCTGCTAGAGTACCCCACACCCATAAATCTTCTAGAGTACCCCACACCCACAAATCTGCTGAAGTATCCCACACTCCCACAAATTTTCTAGAATATCCCACACTTCCACAAATCTGCTAGAGTACCCCACACATCTGCTAGAGTACCCCGCGCTTCCACAAATCTGCTACAGTACCCCACACCCACAAATCTGCTGAAGTATCCCGCACTACCACAAATTTGCTAGAATATCTCACACTTCCACAAATCTGCTAGAGTAGCCCACACTCCCACACATCTGGTAGAGTATCCCACACTCCCAAAAAACTGCTAGAGTACCCCACACTTCCACAAATCTGCTAGAGTGCTCCACACTTCCACAAATCCGCTAGAGTATCCCACACTTTCACAAATCTGCTAGAGTACCCAACACATCCACAAATCTGGTAGAGTACCCCACACCCACAAATCTGCTAGAGTATCCCCCACTCCCACAAATCTGCTAAAATATCCCACACTCCCACAAATCTGTTAGAATATCCCACACTCCAACAAATCTGCTAGAGTACCCCACACTTCCTCAAATCTGCTAGAGTATCCCACAAATCTGCTAGTGTGCCCCTCACTCCCACAAATCTGCTAGAGTTCCCCACACTTCCTCAAATCCGCAATAGTACCCCTCACTCCCACAAATCTTCTAGAGTTCCCCACACTTCCTCAAATCTGCTAGAGTTCCCCACACATCCACAAATCAGCTAGAGTACCCCTCACCCCCACAAAGCTGCAACAGTGCCCCACACTTCCTCAAATCTGGTAGAGTACCCCACATTCCCACAAATCTGCTAGAGTACCCCTCACTCCCACAAATCTGCTAGAGTGCCCCACACTTCTACAAATCTGCTAGAGTACCCCTCACTCCCACAAAACTGCTAGAGTGCTCCACACTTCCACAAATCTGCTAGAGTACCCCTCACTCCCACAAAACTGCTAGAGTGCTCCACACTTTCACAAATCCGCTAGAGTACCCCACACTTCCTAAAATCTGCTAGAGTATCCCACAAATCTGCTAGTGTTCCCCTCACTCCCACAAATCTGCTAGAGTTCCCCACACTTCCTCAAATCCGCTAGAGTACCCCTCACTCCCACAAATCTTCTAGAGTTCCCCACACTTCCTCAAATCTGCTAGAGTTCCCCACACTCCCACAAATCTGCTAGAGTACCCCTCACCCCCACAAAGCTGCTAGAGTACCCCACACTTCCTCATATCTGGTAGAGTACCCCACATTCCCACAAATCTGCTAGAGTACCCCTCACGCCCACAAATCTGCTAGAGTGCCCCACACTTCCACAAATCTGCTATAGTACCCCTCACTCCCACAAAACTGCTAGAGTGCTCCACACTTTCACAAATCCGCTAGAGTATCCCACACTTTCACAAGTCTGCTAGAGTACCCAACACATCCACAAATCTGGTAGAGTACCCCACACCCACAAATCTGCTAGAGTATCCCCCACTCCCACAAATCTGCTAAAATATCCCACACTCCCACAAATCTGCTAGAATATCCCGCACTCCAATAAATCTGCTAGAGTACCCCACACTTCCTCAGATCTGCTAGAGTATCCCAGAAATCTGCTAGAGTACCCCTCACTCCCACAAATCTGCTAGAGTTCCCCACAATTCCTCAAATCCGCTAGAGTACCCCCCACTCCCACAAATCTTCTAGAGTTCCCCACACTTCCTCAAATCTGCTAGAGTTCCCCACACTCCCACAAAACTGCTAGAGTACCCCTCACCCCCACAAAGCTGCTAGAGTACCCCACACTTCCTTAAATCTGGTAGAGTACCCCACATTCCCACAAATCTGCTAGAGTACCCTTCACTCCCACAAATCTGCTAGAGTGCCCCACACTTCCATAAATCTGCTAGAGTAACCCACACTCCCACAAATCTTCTAGAGTGCCCCACACTTCCACAAATCTGCTAGAGTGCCCCTCACTCCCACAAAACTGCTAGAGTGCCCCACACTTCCAAAAATCTGCTAGAGCACCCCTCACTCCCACATATCTGCTAGAGTACCCTACACTTCCACAAATCTGCTAGAGTATCCCACACTCCCACAAATCTGCTAGAATATCCCACACTCCCACAAATCTGCTAGAGTACGCCACACTCCCACAAATCTGCTAGAGTACCCCACACTTCCACAAATCTGGTAGCGTATCCCACATTCCCACAAATCTGCTAGAGTACCCCACACTCCCACAAATCTGCTAGAATATCCCACACTCCCACATATCTGTTAGAGTACCCCACACTGCCACAAATTTGGTAGAGTATCCCACACTCCCACAAATATGCTAGAGTACCCCACACTTCCACATATCTGGTAGAGTACCCCACACTCTCACAAATATGCTAGAGTACCCCACACTTCCACAAATCTGCTAGAGTACGACCCACTCCCACATATCTTCTAGAGTACCCTACATTTCCTCAAATCTGCTAGAGTACCCCACACTCCTACAAATCTGCTAGAGTACCCCACGCTGCCACAAGGTCAACTAGATTCCTCCTCCATTCAGAGTATGGTTGCCATAAGACAGGAGCTATGTTACTGGCTTGATCACCAGGTGAACGTAAAGGAAAAGGGCTAAAAAGAAAATAAGTGCAGCCACAGCATTTAAGTAATGATAAGCTGTAATATATTCAATTTTGGTATTTTGGGTTCAACACCATGTTACACTCAGCTGTTTTCCTAGAGTTACAGGCACTGCTAGAATCATTGCATTGTGGTGGTTAGGCATGTGTCAGACTCTTGTGTCATAGTTACATAGTTACATAGTAGGTGAGGTTGAAAAAAGACACAAGTCCATCAAGTCCAACCTATGTGTGTGATTATGTGTCAGTATTTTAACTTATGTGTCCTCTCACTTGTTCCTCTTACTGCCCCACAAGTTGCAATGTCACTAGTGTGTCTCAACAGGTTTTATCACAGCCTTGCAATATATCAAATGATTGTGAATGTGCAAGAGTTGCAGAGGCACATTAGTAAAATACTGACCCCTATGTCACTGGCATATCTCTGTAGAGGCAAGGATCTAACACACCTCAAGGCAATGGTGAATATGGTGCAGTGATTAAAAATGGAAGTGAGAACTGGTGACAGCATCTCTTTAAAACAGGGGTCTCCAGACTTTCTAAACAAAGGGCCAGTTTACGGTCCTTCAGATTTAAGGGGGGCCGGACTGTGGTAAGTGGGATTTGTAAACACCTTAGTGTTGGTGGGTGAAGGAATATCCCCCCATCATTGGTATTAGTGGAGGGAATAGTGTCCCATCGTTTATGCCAGTGGAAGGAATATTACCCCATTGTTGGTGTCATTGAAATGAATAGTGCCCCATCTTTGATGCCAGTGGAAGGATTAGTGCCCCATCATTGGTATCAGTGTGAGGAATAGTGCCCCATCATTGGTGTCAGTGTGAAGAACATTGCCCCATCATTGGTGTCATTGGCAGGGATAGTGTTCCATTGTTTTATGTCAGTAGGAGAAATTATGCTCCATTGTTAGTGTCAGTGGGAGGAATAGTGCCCCAAGAGCCAGAATAATGCAAGCAAGGGGCTGCATCCCATCCACGGGCCAAAGTTTGTAGACCACTGCTTTAGGAGATAAATCTCCTTTACATTTATAATCAGGATCATAGCTCCACCGCTTCTATTCTGCAGGTAAAATGTTATTAAACGTATTTACCTTGTTGAGGTATGAAAGGCAGGTTCTTGTCGATATAACATTGGCCATGGCCTCCTTGTGCAAGTGCTTTGTAGGGCAAACTAGCCACCATAAGTTTTGGGTAAACTTCATATGGATGGTACACGTGTTTATTTGTTTTGTTTTTTGGGGGGAGGGGTTTTTGTTTTTTGGGGGGTATCTGTTTAATTCAGAAAATAAAAAGTAAAATACCTTTAAGAAATTACTCTGACATGTAACATTCAGTGCAGATGAATTTTTTAAGGAACATGCACTTTGAATGACAGTCACAGTGAACCAGCAAATGTTTGGTAAAAATCACACTGACTGCTTTATATATTTGTTCCTTTAAGCTGAACCCTGGGCACAAAACTTTCCTTATAATATATTCCCCAATAGCAATAAAGAATAAAAATCTATTTTGACACTACCAAATGTGTTTAAAAAAATTATGACCTTGTAAAAATACTGGTGACAACATTGTTGTGCAGAACTGTGAGACTGTAGGAGGAACCTAGAAGGCCCCACCTACTACAGGCTGCCGCCACAAAACTACAGGAGGGGGTGGAGACAAGACCAGTCACCCTGCTCAAGGAGAGAGAACAGGAGTGGCCGGAAATTTGTGTACACTGGTTTACTTTACAGATTTGGAAGAACTACACAAAGCACACCAAATTTAACGTAAACATACACGTTGATCTCCTTATATTTGCTTATCCCAGAGTTAACCTTTATGTGTATTTTAATATGAAGTATGTTTCCTGTTGATTTTCTAACCAAGCTCACTTAATCAGTGGTACCTATGACAGATATACCTTTTATCTGTGACATTTTTATGCCTGAAATTTGGATAAAAATACTGCCTTTAGTGCGTTGACATCATGTACACTTCTGTGAAATTTCATCAGTTCCCACAGCCCTATTTGTTAATTTTTTGGATACAATGAGAAGAGCATTGGAACTGTTTTATCATTGCTGTCATGCACAGAGCATATTTTCCTGCAACCACGTGTTGATGGGGCAATCCCTCCTGCCGGGCCATCGTCTTCTCCCAGCAGGGGAGGAGTGGGAGGGTGGGGGGAGACATCCCGCTTGGAGAAGACAGTGAATATTGCTAGCTGCTGTAGCAGCCGCTAGCGATAATCGCAGGTAAAACTCGGCATTCTGGCTGAACCCAGATTGATTGATCGACCAACTTGATACATTCAGCCTGCCCATACATGGCTCCAATCTCGTTTGGTTCCTGCTGAACCAGCTGAGATTTGAACTGTGTATGGGCTGCCTTAGTTAGGGACACAGTTGTCACATACTGTATATATATATATATAGAGATATATATATATCTCTATATATAGATAGAGACATATCTCTATGAATATAGAGATATATATCTCTATATATATATATATAGATATATATATTTATTTTTTTTCATAGTCTATGAGTACATTTTTTTTAAAGAGTGGGGACAGGTTAAAACATTATTAGATATACTTATAAAGCCGAGAAGATGACATTAATTCAACATTTAGTACAGGTGAATCTCATGTTGCATTGTTTTTTATTTCCAGGGATTGTTTCACCTACGGTGATTGTCAAGTGAATGGCACATTCACCACTCTATAAATATATACTCCCTATATCACCTTTTATGTCTGCATTCACATTGGAAAGATTTTTTCTACATTATCTTGCATTTCAGCCAGCAGTTGTCAGTTTAGGAAGTTATTTAATCATTCTTGGGCACCATTTTACTCTACCATTTACTTTGTGATCTGTACAAGATAAGATGAATAAGGAAAGCCAGTTGATTGTTGGACTACACAGATGTTTTATCTGTCAATACCAACTTACCTGAAAAGAACATACATTGTGATGGAGACAAGTTGACACTTTTTTTTACAAACTCCATTATACTTAAACTGTCTTTAATCCTCCACTTAATTTTGTTGTGTAGTAAATGCTGTGATTAATTAAACATCCTTCAGACATTTTAATTGACATTGCAAAGGAAGGTTTTATGAATATATTATACATGACAGAGTGTAAACATAATAAAAATAATAATAATAATAATAATAATAATAATAATCATCATCATCATCATCATCCCTGCAAACCTAACTTTTTAATAAAAGAATGAAAATTGCATATTTAGATATAAATAAGCTCAGGGTGACACATGATATGAGAATCCTCATTTTCACTTCATATTCAGAATCAATTTGCAGTAGTATGTCTTGAATATGTTATGCTTAGTAAGAGATTGCATTTGCAGAAGAAAGTGTTTTTGCAGTGCATTAACTCCCCTCTGTAGTTTTCACAGCACTGAAAAGGGGGGTGGGGGGGGGGGGATTTTGCTTGCAGCAAGAATATTTTGCAAACAGCCAGATCATGATGTATATTTTCTATTCTTAAAGCCATACATGATGCTGAAAAGACATCTTTATTGGCAGCAGCACCTGGTGGTGGCATGAGCACTGCCTCATAGCTGGTTCTCTGGACTCCTGTTCTTCTAGTAGAGCTACAAGGGGATTCATGTCATATTAAATTAGGTTTAAAAAAATGAATATTTAGTTTATGGAGCCAACAGGGTATACATAGATTTTGCCCACACTAAAAACTCTTCTTTCATGCTGGGCAGTTGGTGAGATGGCATCTCTGGGCACAGTGCACGTGAGTAAGATTTAGTACAATAAGTGTTAGTCAATTTGCCAGGAATGATATACAGTAACTACAGTAACATATCGGTATATCTCACATGCAGGTTCTTTGACAAAGAGACGTCTTTGTAACTTGACAATGAAGCTTATGTACTAAAGTAGGAGAGGACATTCACTTTCCATTGTAAATACTTGAAAATGTGAATGATCACTATGCAAATTGAATATTAACAAATGATGTAAATCTGAATTCACTTTGAATACACAATCACGTGTAAGAGGTATTAAAGTGGTTCTAAATGCTAAAGGTGTTTTAATTTAATGCATTTTTAAGGTTAAAAAAACCTTTTAGGTGCAGTGCCCTCTCCAAATACTTGCTTGTGTCGAATTTCGGTCCAGTGCTGTGCCCCAGAGCAGCGGCACTGTAGTAGGAGCCATTGGTTTCCACTGCAATTAGTCATATTTAGTGAGGGGAGCATGGGGGTGGGGTCAAGTCACACTATGGAGTTGATTTACCAACGGCAAATAGACTGTGCACTTTTAAGGTCTCCTGCACACTGGATGTTTTTACAGCTGCTGTTTTGGGCTTCAGACATTTTTTTCTGCAGTCAATAAACTCCCCAGCATGTTATCCTATGTGTCCATGAACACATAGGGGTTTATTTACTAAAGTCAAATCCACTTTGCACTACAAGTGCACTGCAAGTGCAGTCGCTGTAGATCTAAGGGGGCATGCAAGAAAAATAAAAAACAGCATTTTTATTTGTACATGACTAGATGATAGAAATCAGCAAGGTCCCCCTCATTTCAGATCTTCCCCTAAGAAAAATTCAATTTGCAAGGTAAATATTAATTTTGATACAGGGAACAGTCTCTATTCCTTTTGTAAATCAACCCCTAATGTCTCCAGTCATACAGAATCTCAATAATATGGAAGAATATCAGACATTACAATATTAGTAATCAAGCAACAATCTAAACATGACAATGTCTCTACCATGGTAACATTGCCGACATAGAATAATCTCTGATAACATGTCAACCCTTGACTAACAGAGCAGTCTCTATGGTAATATTGCATTTCTGGTCACATGGCATTTCCTCTGATATTCTAAAAGTACTCTCCTGCAACAAATAGCACATTACGGTATAAATCAAATGAGCTTTCATCTTTGATCAGTTGCGGGAATAATAATTTTTGTAGTTTTTGCCAACGCTGAAAACCTAATTTATATTTATAGTCAGAGTCTTCACTTAGAAATGCGATACCCTAACTACCAAGGCCTGAGCTGTGCCTTGGCCTAGCTGGTCAGTACGCCTGAAAAGAGCGCATACCCTGAATGTATGAAAATGTGAGATGTGTAAGTAAATTAAGGTTTGGGGGAAACGGGTGGGTGGGAACCCCGAATACGAGCCGAAGTGGGATCAGGCAGAGGAGGAGGGATAAGTACTCCTCAGACTCCTCCCACAAATGCAGGCTAGCCTTCGGCCAGCCTTCTTACTTGTAGTCAGAGTCTTCACTTAGAAATGCGATACCCTAACTACCAAGGCCTGAAGTGTGCCCTTGCCTAGCTGGTCAGTACGCCTGAAAAAAGAGGGCAAAAAGACACAAAAGTAGGTGTGATGAAAAGCTAGTTGAAAGGTAGGTAAAAAAACGTCTAACAGGGTAGCGCACGCCCGGATGGCTTCAGTGTACGGATACGGTGTGTCAGCTATAACAGGATAAACACCAACGTCCCATGAATTGATGATAAGGAGGGACCCCCTGCTTGGAACCTGCAACTGCCCAGAACCCAAATAAATATCTCGTAAAGGATTGGATTAAGCCCGATTTCCAAGAAAACCCAGACATAGGAACGAACTGCTTGTGCGTGAGGATACGTGAGGGGAAAAGGAGCAAGAGCTGACCTGAGGATCCCTTGCAAAATAATGTCAGAGAAGATCGAACGCTTCGAATGGACACGAGTTAAGTGACTCAGTGAAATTCCTATAAACCCCTGGCCTGACTATGCTTGGTAAGGGGAAGTTGGAAAGGGTAAGCCGCAAAAATGGATGACCTGACAGGAGTTGCAGAGGTCTGAAGTGCTGGATACCTGATGGATGTGTTTGATAGTGTTGGCGAAAAAGGCCAATGCGCTGTGCCAATATGCACCGTTGAACATGGAGAACCATACCAGATGCCCAGACACTGGTCAAACACTAAATAAATCAGGACGTGCTTCTGCCTGTAACCTGACAACTGAGACTGAGTCCTGAATAGAGGAAGGAGGGCCAGACTCCATCCCGGGGAATAAGTCTTGTGGCATGATTCCGCATACCCAAGTGACTGTGAGTCCCCCTCCTTTTGGAACAGCTGAGGATCGGAAAAGATGACTGGTCTGACGTACCTGAGCAGTTCTCTAGGCAACATCCTAATCAAGAAATTAGAGCCGAGAGTGGAACCCAGAGTCCTGATGATGTCTGTCCAAACCTACCACTTGTGGGCCGTCAAGGGGAGGTGGCTTAGCACACACCCTGAGAGACTAAAAAACCCTGGATGGTAACCAGGACCTCTATGCAACAGGACATCAACTGAATGAAATTGATCCCTGACCCCCCTGCAGGTACCCAAGACCCAAATGAAGTGCTTGGCAAGGTTATGAAGCAAGGACTGCTTCTGACCCAAGGGTAAGCCCAGTGGTGAAATGACATCTGCACCAATTTATCTTGCCCTACCAATGGGCAGATCTGATGGAAGTGAGTGCAAGCATAGTTGATATCGGTGTGGATGCCAATACAACCCATCGCCAGACCACGGACGAGTACCTTGATGAAAAAAAGTTTCCGCAGGAAATAGCAGGTAAAAAGTAACCAGCAATATTGGAGACTTGCCACTGGGCACTCTGGTGGCCCGGCCCCCTACCTTCAGAATGAAGGTAAAGAAACCAGACCAAGCACCCATGGAAATTGCTGCCTCCAGTAACATGATTGGTAATAAAAGCATGACTGTCTGCTGAAGCCAAGATACTTCAAACAAAGAATCTGATGATATAGTGATGAGGCCCGCATGCAGACCTGGAAATACCTCCAGCAGGGCTGTCTGAGGACCGGGAATGGGAGATTTCAACACCGCCCTGATAAGGAACATGCTTGGCTCAGACACATTGAAACCAGAAAGCCTGAAAGACCGGACCAAGGGGATGCTGACCTAGCCTGCAGCAATGTAAGAAGAGCAGGAGCTGAGGGTATGCTGACGCCCTGCCTCTGACCGTGCAAGTTTCGATCACCACCGTCCTGACTTGCAACCATACCAGGTCGTGAGAGCATACTTAGCCCACATGAATCTGCATTCAAGAATAATGCCTAGAACATGTACCATGCTGGTAGATGAGAGTAGCTGGGACAAAATTGGAAACAAACCGAAGCGTACCACCGTCCCCAAAAAACTCAGCCGAGTGCTGAAGTATGGGCTGACTCCTTAATGACAGGGTGCTACCCTGCTCCAAACCCCCACGTGGCTGAAGGGATGAATATGAACTAGTCGTTTAGCCCAACCTAAGGTAACACGAGCTAGAGAAAATGACAACAGACAAACCAGACATGAGAACAACAACGCCCCTCTGAGCTTACCCAAGTATGAGAACATGAGCAGAAATGTCAAGACCGTGAATGAACCTGATGACGGCCCCCACCCTAGTGTAAGTAGTAAGTGAGCCTGAGTAACCTGCAGCGCAGAGATAATTAAACTGAACACTCAGGGCTAGTGTACCCACAGACTGTGTAGGGTAGTCATACAGGTGTAATGAATGAGCATGCATCGTATGATGTATGGTATACAAGTGAGAAGTATGTGGTCAACAATCATTTAGAAATGAAACCTCAGCCCGTATGGATCTGTAGACGCGACAGACCCTAAGATGTGAGCACTAGCTAACTAACCCAGATTACAAACATGAATGAAGGTATGATGAGACATGGCAACCAACAAAGATGAAAACAGCTGCCAGAGTATATGCCGTGACTGCATGGCAGCGATGCTATGATGGCACACGTTGTTACAGAAACCGCTAATGACAGAACCAGCTAATGACAGAACTCGCTAAAGACAGATCCCGCTAAAGATAGAACCCGCTATGACAGAACCTGCTATGACAGAACCCCTGAGACTGAACACAAGATAGAAACACAGAGACAGAGATGATATGGCAGAAACACTATAGCAGAAACGCTGGGGCAGAAATGCTGAGACTGAGATGCTATGATTGAAACGATATGACTGAACCGATATGACTGAAAGCTGAGACAGAAATGCTGGGGGAAGAAATGTTATGATCGAAACACTATGACAGAAAGGCTATGGCAGAAACACTATGACAGAAACACTATGACAGAAATGCTATGGCAGAAACACTATGACAGAAAAGCTGAGACTGAAACGCTGAGACTGAAAACGCTGCTGAGACAGGATGCTACGACAAATCGCATGTTATGCAAGAAATGACTGTGACAATGGAGCTAAGCCGTCTACCAGCCCTCCCCCAGCCTGAAACATCAGGCAATCAGACCTCATGACTTGCAGAGATGACAAGGGACAGATAAAGATATATGCACCTACAGTATACCGAGTAGTATATGGTGTGTAGCTCCGTATGGAAAAGGATAACGGAATGTACACATGCACACAGTAACCTATGGCCTGCATCCACCCCCCCCCCCCCGTGACCTAAGGAAAGCTCAGACCTGGACTGCAAAGATGAAAGCAAGGATATCAACAACAGGGCGCCAGAACCCTCATGCATGTGAACTCCCCTCTGAAAGCTTTGACATCGCCCCCCACACACACCTGCACACACACTTACATCCGGCGTTGAAAAACATTTGGGAAATGGCATGCGCATACTGTACCCTTCCAGCCATGCATCCCCCCCCCCCCACCAGAGCAGAGAAAAGCAAGTGCCCTTGTGTGGACTTGGGATCTTAGATCTTTCCACCTGGTGCCTAATGTAATGACATGTTATTCTGAAACAACCAGGAATTCTGACACCTGAAACAATTATGGTGTCCCCCTCCCCTTACTCCGATGCCCCAGGAAAGGATGAACTGCTGTGAGTGGGCATGACAGAGAGGCATCCGGCGAGGCCCCCCTGATGCCCTCCGCCCGCCAAGCCAGCATTATGGAAACCGGAGAGGTGAACAACCACCAGACTCCTGGCCGACCGTGCAGCCACTCTGAGCTCTAAAAACCGGGAGAAAAAGGTGGCAGCCCCCTCAATGATGCGGGATGAGCCCTGGGAGAAGTGGGTAGGTGGATGGGTGGGTGACTGGATGGACGGACGTCCCTCTCCACCCCTGACGTGAGCTCTGGAAGAAGTGGGCAGCCCCCTCGGCGCCGGATAGAGCCCTGGCAAGCGTGAGTGGGCGGATGGGTGGATAGATGGATGGATGGACGCCCCCCCTCCCCCGGCATGAGCATCGGGAGAAGCAGGATCAGGCAGAGGAGGAGGGATAAGTACTCCTCAGACTCCTTCCACAAATGCAGGCTAGCCTTCGGCCAGCCTTCTTACTTGTCAGGCCATGCTCCAAAAGTAACCTCTCCATTAGTTAGATATGCTAACGTGAATAAAAATGCAAGCAACTAGAGTTGCCTGTGTATAGGATGCCTGTATATACCTTTAAAATCCTTTATAAAGGACTCTGGGATCTCTAAAACGTGGGCACAATATTCTACGTATTTCAACTTCTACTGGTGAAACTAGGAGCTGACATCCTTTCTTATCACCTAAACTTTTGTATTGGCCAGTCACTTTGACAGCCTCCCTGTTCAATAGAAAGGTGCAAGAGGTTACCTAAATATAAAGTAGATACCTAGATGTAGCAGCATATGCCTTCCAACATCTTCCTGAGCCCCAAAATCCTTAGCTGTTGAATATCAGCTAGCTGTCAGGTCAGGTAACCAGTTTATTTAAGGAACTGACTAGTTTATTTTACCAAGCTATACCCATTATTCTTTGTTGTACACGAGCTCGCACACCAATTTCATATTCATGTTACAGGTGTCCAACTCTGTCCTTGATAAAAGAAGGCAACCCTGTCTGATGCACAAAAACAATACTTATTTCTCCGAATGTTGATGCCTTTTTATGTTAAAACTGTAACATCAGTCATTGGTTTCTAATGTACAAAGTTAAAAAAACTCTGATGCTTACAAAATTACCAGTCACTGTTTTTACTAAAAATATAAGTCTAATATGCCAATCCATCCCAAAAGTGTTCTATCAGGTTCAGGTCGGGACTCTGTGCAGGTCAGTTAAGTTCCTCCACCCAAAACTCACTCATACATGTCTTTATGGACCTTGCTTTGTGCACTGGTCCAAATCATTTGGTGGAGGGGGGATTATGGTGTGCAGGTGTTTTTCAGGAGTTGGGCTTGGTCCCTTAGTTTCAGTGAAGGAAACTCATAAGGCATCAGCATACCAAGACATTTTGGACAATTTCATGCTCCCAATTTTGTGGGAACACTTTGGGGATGGCCCTGTCATGTTCCAACATGACTGCGCACCAGTGCACAAAGCAAGGTCCATAAAGACATAGATGAGCGAGTTTAGGGTGGAGGAACTTGACTGGCCTGCATAGAGTCCTGACCTCAACCTGATAGAACACCTTTGGGATGAATTAAAGTTGAGATTGCGAGCCAGGCCTTCTCATCCACATCAGTGCTTGACCTCACAAGTGCGCTTCTGGAAGAACGGTCAAACATTCCCATAGACACACTCCTAAACCTTGTGGATAGCCTTCCTAGAAGAGTTGACGCTGTTATGGCTGCAAAGGGTGAGCCAACTGGATATTGAACCCTATGGACTAAGACTGGGATGTCATTAAAGTTCCTATGCGTGTAAAGGCAGGTGTCCCAATACTTTTGGTAATATAGTATATATTGTAGCTGAGCAAGTTATAAAATAGTACTGAACCTCCCTTGTAATCCTAGTTCTCCCAGCCTGGCACTGTGCACATTACTGTAGTCACAAGCCTCCATGCTACCACAACTTGGACACTTTCAAGATGCTAGTTAATAAGCAGTGACAAAATGATTTGCTTTTGCGGAACCTGATAAATTAAAGCTTTGCTTTTACCAGAGCCTTGATATTGGCAGTGACCTCATAATTCCATGGACCTGGACAGAGACCTCTAAGATAGCAGCAGGTCATGTTTTCAAAGTTTATTTGCCGCTATACAAGTTGTGTAGACATGTCTTTAGGTCAGTGTTTACCCATTCTTTTACAATGGATGAAAAAATCTGAAAAGATTACTTGTTGGGGACGCTTGAGAAGTTAAAAAAACACTACTTCATAATAAATATGAGCTGTTCTGACTCTGGATTTGGAGTAGCTGAACACTGTAAAAATGATTAAAAATATACATAGAGCAAAAAACATTTTAAACAAAAGACACTTTTTTTAAAAATCCCTGTTTTATCTTCAGTCTCTATTATATTTTTAGCAGGCAGGTCTGATGTCTAATTCTTAACTGGTTCATACGTTTGCTGCACGGGATTAATGAGACCACCCAACTTCCATTAAAACTTACAGACACAAGAAAGAATGCATAAACAATATATCATTTATATGATCGCTTTTTATGTTGTTGCTTTGCTCTGGTCATGATCATTTGAGTGCATAACACTGAGAAAGCATTTACTGTACTTAGGCATTTTAGCGTTAGTACTGTAAATCTGGATCTATACTTTACCGTACTGATGCATAAATTAAACACTTTCCGCACAGATTAAATTCTTCTTCTAATGGTAAAAGTTTTTATGTGCAGTGTTTTCACATGGATAATGTCAGTTTTGATAGAAAAACATCAATTTTTGTAGAAATTCATTATTACAAAGTCAAATTGAATTCTTAACCACTTCAATACCAGGCACTTAGACACCTTCCCGCCCAGCCCAATTTTCACCTTTCAGCGCTGTTGCAATTTGAATGACAATTGCGCGGTCATGCTACACTGTACTCAAACAATTTTTTTATCATTTTGTTCCCACAAATAGAGCTTTCTTTTGGTGGTATTTGATCACCTCTGCGGTTTTTATTTTTTGTGCAACAAATAAAAAAAGATCGAAAATTTCGAAAAAAAACAAGTTTTTCTTTGTTTCTGTTAAATTTTTTTGTAAATAAGTACGCTTTCTCCTTCAATAATGGGCACTGATATAGCTGCACTGATGGGCACTGATGGGCACCGATGAGGTGGCACCAATGAGGTGGCACTGATGAGGTGGCACTAACGGGCACTGATGATGGGCACTGATAGGTGGCACTGATGGGCACTGATAGGTGGCACTGATGGGCACTGATAGGTGGCACTGATGGGCACTGATAGGTGGCACTGGTATGCGGCACTGATGGGCACTCATAGGTGGCACCGATGGGCACACATAGGCGGCACTGATGGGCACTCGTAGGTGGCATTAATTGGTATATATGGGTGGCACTGATGGGTACTTATGTGTGGCACTGATGTGTGGCACTGATGGGCACTGATAGGTGGGCACTGATGGGCACAGATGGGCACAGATGGGCACTGACAGGTGGCACCGATGGGCAATGACAGGTGGCACAGATAGGCAATGACAGGTGGCACTGATAGAGCATTGCTGGGCATTGCTGGCAATATCATTGGCATAATAGTGCCAATCAGTGCCCATTTGTGGGCACTGATTGGCACAGATTGGGCACATGTGGATGGCCATGGGGTACATACCTGGCCATCCACGTTGCCCCTTCCCTGGTGGTCCTAGTGGCATCCCTGGTAGTCCAGTGGGGTGATCTGCGGGGGGGCTGCGCTGATAAACAATCAGCGCAGACCCCCCCTGCCAGGAGAGCCGCCGATCGGCTCTCCTCTACTTGCGTCTGTCAGACGCGAGTGAGGAAGAGCCGATCAACGGCTCTTCCTATTGACAGCGTGATCAGCCGTGATTGGACACGGCTGATCACGTGGTAAAGAGCCTCCGCCGGAGGCTTTTTACCAAGATCAGTGTAGCGGTGTGTCAGACTGACACACCGCTCCACCGATCGCCGCGATGCGCGCCCCCAGGGGCGCGCTGCGGCATGTTATCCTGAAGGACGTCATATGACGCCCAGTCAGGATAACACAACCACTTCCCGGACGTCAATCCGCCATAGGGCGGGCGGGAAGTGGTTAAACAATACAAAAATGAAAGGTTGTCAGCTCTCTGGTTTTGAATTGGACAGATGTTTCTTAGTTTCTCCGATCTGACTGGGTCTAATATGTACAAATTTAGACACAGATTTGGTAATTGGCAAACCATGCTTGCCCCAAAGACATATACTGTATTTGTAGCTCTACCCCCATAGGTGCAGCTGGATAAGATGAGCCCTCTGTTCTTTGTCTCTTCACAAGAACCTCATCCCATCAGACACACCAGGTTGAGTGTACAAACATACAATATCACAGAAAATCACTAAAAGTAATACTAAGTACCCAACAGTAGTGCTATATCAAAGGAAACAGGCAACAAACCAGGTAGTAAAGTCAAAGTTAATATATTGTCACCCAATATGCTTGGTAACTAGGGAAGTATAAAATGGGTTATCAATAGTAATAGCACACTTTAGCATACAAAGTCATTAACAGTAGGGAGCTGTAAATATTACTACATCAGTGAGCTGTAGTTATATTTAATCTACTGAGTGCTGGAGCTATACTTTCAGAGCGCATTTATGGTGGTGATGCTAGTCCTAGACCAAATGGGTATGCATTGTCCAAAAGAAAAGAAGGATAGTAGCTGTTCTGAGATGTTCTATTGCTGGCTATCTTTGGGGCCTTTTAAGAGTGTCAGTGCACTTTACGACAGTTTATGTTAACCTGCATACAGTATAGGTACAGTATAGGTATGGTATAGTCTAGTTACAGGTGCAAGGTAGATGTGGTTCAGATGCGGTAAAGGTTTGGTATAATGTGTTATAAGGTTGGTATAGGTGCAGTCTAGGTTTGGAATAAGTGCGGTATAAAGTGCAGTATGAGAGCAGTTGGGAATGGGTACACTTGGTGTCCTGCTCTCAGTGACTCAATTCCTGTCAGCAGTATCAGCAATGGGTGAATAGCCCTCTCACCAATCCCCAGGATGCTGCAGTGACCTCTCACTGTAGAAGGAAGTCCCCTTGGTCTCTCCCTGAAAGCCTCTGGTGTTCAGTAGTGGGAAGCAGAGGGTGAGTGGACGCTCCAGTCTCCCTGCTGCAGCAGTGTAGGTGCTGTGATATGGGGGGTGTTGTGCTGCCCCCAGGTGTCCTCACTCCCTGTCTCAGGCATAGATCTCTGCTGTTATTGGTCTCCTGCTGGCAGGTGAATATCCAGACATAGGAGCTCTATCTCTAACTCCATGGCAGTTTAAAAAAAATCATCTCTCAACTCTTTCTACTGCACAGTGCCTATTGGGATCTGTAGTATAAGGAGTCTATTCATCCCATTATATGACTGCCATCTCAAACAACTATTCCCAGGATTGTCAATGCTCTGCATAGAAGTTTATGGGCTTGCTCGGCTTTAGCTTTCCCCCAGCTGGCCAGAGATGAATATTGCAGCATAACATCAGTATCTTAGTAGAGGGAGAAAAGAATAAAAGTCAATGTCTTCTTCTCCATATTGCTGTAGCCCAGCATCTGGCTACATGTGTTTCCCCTATTCTTCTGTTTTATGATATTATTATGAACTATTAATTAATTGTTTTGCTGTGCACTGCATATGGAGAACAGTTAGGACATGTTGAAGTTTGTGAGCATTATCGTCCCCCCGGGAGGAATACGTCTGCCAGCACCAATAACAGTGCTACCTATCAACAAAGCCTTTATGGCACATCAGGGTTCAACACTATCCTATTCACATAAAACTTTTTTTATTTGCTGGGCACCAAATCTACAGCAAGGATGTTCTGGCCATTAAAAAAGCAACCATGGCCTTCATCCCAAAGCTCTATTATATAGGTATGGACACAAAGTTCAGTATCTGTGTCAAAATAATTTTGATAGACATGTTTTTATATTTATAAAAGAAGCATAGATCTCATCTTGAAGATGTACTTCAACTGTTACACGTGCCTTTGGTTTTATACCTATCAGTTATTAGTGGCTTCCCTTTTAAAAAAAACCCAGCCACCCAAAATAGCAACACTTGTAATTGATGAACAAAAGAAGATAGATGGCATTTTTCCCAAAATAATTGTCTATATGTTTGCATGGTGTTTTTGAGTGTTCTTTTGTCCCATGCTCTTCAAGGAAGTGTTCATACATAGTACAATATCAGGCTTTAGGAATGTGCTCACACTGCCATTAAAGACATTATATAAAGACGTTAAGAGGTGAAACAATCCACAGGGCTAATAGAGACCCTTTTGCAGGCTGAATGTTGTCCTCGGGCCTCTACTCACCTGCCACTGATTTATAGAATAATAAAGTAATCGTAAGACCTACTTGTGATAGGCTGTTGTGATTTATCATTTAAAATTCATTAATGTTATCTCAACCTTGAGATTGTCCTGCTCAGACAGCAAAATGGTATGCATCTTAAACAGAAACATTTGTCCTTTTTAGGTACAGATTAGTGTTTGGGTTGTAATTTATGCTCTAGCAACAATTCTGCCTTTTGTGTAGGGCACAAATCAATTCTTTTTCATCTAAAAGAAAACATGCTAAATCTGACTGCCTGAAAAAGCAATATAATGCTCCGGAATACAATGATAGCTTAACAGAACAGATTTCTGTCAGTAAACCCAGCTGAAGAATATTACAGACTTCTTAAGTTGGTTGATTTTGGACAAAATGACAGACACCGAAGAATGTATATTAAAGCCAAACTCCTGGCAATTCCCCCACCCCCCATGCAGTGGGGCTGTGCCTGCACTGCATGGGTCATCTGCTAGATTTTTTCTAGGGGTGAGCACAAAGGTCATACTCAACTTATCCTTCGATCCTCTGGAAAACCAAGCTCTTCCACAATCCAGTGGTGGACCTTTTGTGTCTATGGTGCATGCTCTGTGCATGCTGACGTCAGGAATAGTCCATTTTCAAGACTACTGGAGAGCCGGGGGTTCCAGACCGGTCTTGTGTGGGGAAGATCAGAGGTTCAGGTAAGCATATCTCCTCTGTCCTCTCCCTTAGAATAAAATGTCAGTGTTATTTAGAAGATGGATGTAAAGTGACATACTGTCATTATCACTATCTGGGGCTCTTGGTGTGTCCAGACTATAGGCTTCCACAAAAAAAAAAAAATGTTGTATTAAAATAAAGAAGTATCAACTTGTAAAAATGGGATCTGTTCAATCCACTAGTGATTCCCTTCTAGATATTTGCAGAGCTTCCATTTTCAAGAACATGTGTAGATGCCGTTTGCATTTTTAGGCAGTCAAAAACAATGCAACACGGCACAAGCTTTAAGATCTGTTTGAAATGCTTTTATAGTTGAGGCAGTGTAAATAGGCCTCAAAGCACTCCAAAGCTGGACTAAACACATGTTTTTGTTCTTCTTTGCACTGATTTTCATCAAGTTGCATTGCTTTGCAACACCCAGAAGCATGCATGTGGTCTGCCATTTTAGGTTGGCAATACACACTAGTACCCAATAGCATATGTTTTCAGTGTCTTGTGGTATCCTTGACAGCATCTACCCAAAATATATTATTCCAAAATACATGTTAGAATTATTATTTGGTCATGGGGTTACAGTTATGGAAGAGGGTCATGGTTAGACCTGTACATGTAATCAAATCAAGTGCACAGACATTATTATTAATATCTATACCTTGTTAAGCAACTTCTAAGTAGGGCAAAAAGTATATTTAGCTAAATGGTTAAAAAAAAAAAACAATGATCAGCAAAGTGCTTGCTTCACTACCCACAGCAGATTGCTTTGTCTATCTTTGGTGATGTCCCAGATCTCTTTCTGCTATACGCCTCTCACAGGTAATCCTCTCCCCATCAATGAAAGGTTCAATGAAAAGTTCTCAAGTGGTTTACAACATCCTGTGATAATATGTAGGGTACCGACCCCTTAATCTGAACAATTGTCTTGAAGTATAGTACACATAAGGAGGCTAGTGCCAGTTGATTGTAAATGGCCACTTCACTACAATCTATCCTTTTTTTTACTTCCTATATAGAATAGAATAAGGAAAGGTAATAGCAGAGTAGCAAAACTCATGATAAAAAAAGAATTTTCAAACCAAAAATGTAACTGTTTTAGTTCCTATTTGTGTAATAAGCACAGTATGATATATTAGCTTAATTAAAGTTTCTTGAATTATTCTAAGGATTTTATGTTCTGCAAATAATTAGCTTTTTGTTCTCTACTCACTTATTGTTAATGGACATGAATATGTTTAATAAAAGATACAGAACAGATATGGAATGGAATATGAAAGACCTTGCAGTTAATGAACTGACCTTTGTGTACTTAGGCAGGCATTTAAGTACGGCTTACTTGTAGGTTAAAAATATTTTTCCATTAGTGGAGATTTTAGCATAAAAACAATGTGAAACCCATTGAATGGTCTACAGTTTATTAAAAAAAGCTTTGGTAAAAAGGATGGAAATATTAGTAAAAGAAACATGACTTTTTTTTAGCACACATGAACTGTGTTTAGTCAAGGGTAAAACAAACTGCTTACAAGTTGACCATAAAAATAACATGAAGCTTGGAGGGAACAAATATATACATATAAATATATACAGTGCATCTGTTACTAAGGCTCTAGTGGTTTATCGTAGGCTCTATATTTAACAGGAATCCAGTTTTCTGTGTTTTGGGCTCTGGAAATTGATAGAGATGAGATAGGGTGGGCTCCCTGGCAGCCCCGGAAGCCAGGATTTTTCATTTCTCATTCCTGTGGCAGTGGCATATAATAAATATAACGAAATAGGATGGATTGCAAAGTTCAAGAAACAATTGGAATATAAACTACTGACCCTACAACTTAAATACAATTTACTTATTGCCTTAATGCTGTACATATCACTGGGATGCCATGCTTGTGTTTGGTTTACTACCTAATGAGACCTGGGGGTCAATGACTCTCTAAGTTCTAAAGCAAAGATGGAAATGACACATTTGGTACGTGCACCTCAAGGTACAATTAGTAGTAGTAGTACTCATGCCCCCATCCTTGTATATTAGATTTAACAACCAAACACAGATGAAGGAATTCATTAACTTAGCAGCCGCTCAACTCCTTAGCTTGTTATAACTTTCAAACATGTTAATGTCATTTTAGGAGAAAAAAAATCCAAACTTGGAAATGCAGGGAACCATCAGACTCTCATGTGCTGTGACATAAACAAATCTTAATTTTGTATAAACTGGGCGTTACTAAACTCATACAGTCATACAAAAAAACTTGGCATGTGCATGTTAAATAATTTTGCTCAGGGTGAGGCCAAAACAAACCTCATGCCTAAGCTATACTATTGATAAATATAACGATCCATAAAGGAGTATGTGGAAAACCATATCTAACTACTCAAGTTCTTTCGCCCTGAAGAAGCAGGGTTCATCAGGGAAATGTGTTAACAGACTGAACTTATCTTTTGTGTATAAAACCATCAATTTAAAATATATATATATATTGAATACATCATAGGTACATATCATATCTGGATTCCTTCATACAAGGTTATCTTCAAAGATAAATATTCAGTAGTATTGAACCTCAACGAGTTTCAACTCATAGAGAGTCTTCATAAGGAGGTAAGCAGTAATAAAAACCAATGATGTATGGAAAGAGTGAGTGGATGTTCACAAGAGCTCTAGGTGGTTTTTGGTCTGATGCAAGAGATGCTGAATTCAGCCACGATTACATTTAAAAAGGGTTTAAACATCTGGTGTGTGTAAAAAATATAAAGAAACCCAGCGCATGGTGTCCAAATGCGCTGGGTTCACTCTGTGAAGTTTGGACACCATGCGCTGGGCTTCTTCATATTTTGATATGATATATTGATAATATAAAATGTAAATGTCAGTCTGTTGGAGTTTACATCTACATTATAGTAGGGTGAGTACAAAAAAGCAAAAAAAAATTCTGGGGGAGTGGCTTAGAAAGTCAATTTGTTTCCATATTACCCACCTTCCAAGCTTAAGAAATGGCTGATAAGTTATATTTAGAGATCCTAAGTATTCAGCTATTAAAACAGTTGAAAGGTTTTTATTTAAATTCTTACATAAAATGCAGCACTTTTATGTGCATATATTTTACAGATATGTTTGTTGTTCTTGTACAATGCACATTTACTTTAGGCATGCCATTCTTTTACTACTAATAATAATAATAATATGGCAATACTACATCTACACCATACATATCTGACAGCCATGGTTAAGAGGTTGCTGATAGCGGTTATTACTGATGCTGCTAGCTTCGGACCTTAATCTTAATGCCTGGGTCAGCTCCGTGTGACCTTGGATAAATTACTTTGTCTTTCTGTGACCCAGAACCAAGGCAACAAAATAGATCGTGGGCTCAACTGGACAGAGAGCTGAGCTAGAAATTTACTATATAAAACAAGGTGAACACTGCAAGAGTTTAGACAACTGGGTCTGCCACTGCCTTAAAGAGACTTTGTCACATAAGTAAAATGTTTTTTTTGTTTAAGGAAGTAACAGAATGCTTACCTTTACTGCTAGCTGTGCCATTTCAATACTGAGAAATCATCCTTCAAAATCCAAGTTCATCCAAGTTCAGAAAAAAAAATGGAAATCTGGATCTAAACATGATGGATTGGAAGTAGTCTGATGTAACAGACACAAGCCGGTTTATATCTGGCTGCTCATATGTCCAACAAAGCTCCAGTTATAAAGGGCTGTACTCTTGTACATGGTGACATTTACCAGTGCATGCGTTTGTGGCATGTTTCCTGAATGCACGAGTGTCACATTCAGGGAAATACTCTGTATGTGCATGCATGAGTAAACCCTGATTCATCAGTGCATATGCCTTTACACAAATATGGCCATATATAGTCATTCACTTGTATGGCTGGTTGTATGCACCACCTGCTGCTCCCCGGTGCTGGAAAGTGTTAGGAATTTTAGACTTGAGTATACTTTTGAATCTATAAATAGATAAATATTCCTGTGAATGAAACCTTAAAGTAGAGTTCCAGGCTAAACCTAACAAGTCTTAAAAATGCTCCCTCCTCCCTTCTAGCACCTATGCTGACCTGGGTAAAAAAGAAGTATATACTTACTTATTTTCCACCCTCTATAGTCCAGTCACGTGTAAGCCAGTGCTGGCTGCAGGGGAGAGGAGAGAGGGCTCAACAACAGCTGCTAAAGCCTGGAGCAGTGACTAGTGATAGGCACTTATGGTCCATATATTTTTGGTGCTTCCTCCACTCCTGGCAGCCATCACTGACTGACACAGGGGAGCTAGATCACATGACCAGACCAGAGTGGGCTGAAAATAGGTAAGTATATACATCTTTCCATAAGTTAGTTAGTTTAGGTGTTAGCAGGGAGGAAAGAACATTTTTGGGACTAGTTGGGTTTACCCTGGAATTTTACTTTAATACCCTCTTGCCCAACCTGGACGTCATATGACATCCTTCAGAACAAGACGCTCATGCGTGAGGTGGTGCAGTGTGGCGCTCGCACACACCGCATTTCCTATCATGGTAAAGAGCCTATGATGTAGGCTCTCTACCACGTGATCAGCTGTGTCCAATCACAGCGATCACAGTGTAAATAGGAAGTGCTGGTTATTGGCATTCCTCTACTCACGCTGACAGCGGATCTCCTGACAGGGGGGTCTGCACTGATAATTAGTGCATTAATTGTTAGTGTAGTCCCATCAGGGAAGCCCACCTGTACCCACCACTGATGCCCACCTGTGCCTATTAGTGTTGCCAATCAGTACCCACCAGTGGTGCCAATCAGTGCCCATCAGTGATGCCAATCAGTGCCCATCAGTGATGCATGTCAGTGCCTACTCTTTAGTGCCGCCTACCAGTGCCCATCAGTGCCTAACAGTGCCCATCAGTGATATCTATCAGTGCCCATCAGTGCTGCCTCTCAGTGCCCATCAGTGTTTCATTTCAGTGCCGCCTATCAGTGCCCATCAGTGCTGCATATTAGTGCCTTCCTTAATGAGTGCCCATCAGTGTCGCCTCATCAGCGCCCATCAGTGCCGCCTATCAGTGCTGCATATTGGTGCCTTCCTTAATGAGTGCCCATCAGTGTCGCCTCATCAGTGCCCATCAGTGCAGCCTTTTAGTTCCCGTCAGTGCAGCCAATTAGTGCCCATCAGTGCATCCTCATCAGCGCACATCAGTGAAGGACAAAAACTACTTATTTACACAATTTTGTAACAGAAACTAAGAAAAACTGGGGTTTTTTTCAACATTTTTGGTCTTTTTTCATTTGGTTAGCAAAAAAAATGAAAAACTCAGCAGTGATTAAATACCACCAAAATGCAGCTCTATCTGTCTCAAAAAAAATGTAAAAAATGTTGTTAGGCTACAACATTGCATGACCATGCAATTGTCATTCAAGGTGCGACAGTGCTGAAAGCTAAAAATTAGGCCTGGGCAGGAAGGAGGTGAAAGTGCCAAGTATTGAAGTGGTTAAACAGGCAGTGTGCGTAAAAAAATATTCTAAATTGTTAATTGTGTGCAAGGGATATCTAAAGATGAAATTGTAATATTCCTTCAACTGTGATTACTCTGTCTTCTGCACATCTTTTTTTTTTTTTAATGTTTACTATTAAAGAAATGGGCACTTCTTAAGTATTGGTAATATAGCATGGATAAGGCTGGACATACACAGAACAAATTTCTTTCTTGCAGCCACAAGTGGCAGGGAAGAAATTAGCTTGATTCCCCCATCAACACAGACAGTGTTGTTTCAGGAATCCCTCCTGACGGGCCATTGCCTACTCCTGGTGGGGGGAGCCATTCCCGCTGGGTGAAGACAGTGATTATCATTAGGGGCTATAGCAGCCACTAGGGATAATTGCAAGAGAATCCGGTAGGCTAGTTGTACCTAAATTGATCAATAGATCAAGTTGGTACATTCAGCCTGCTCATCAGTGGTTGGAATCTGGGCCAGTTCCTGCTGAGATTCGAACCATGTATGGCCAACCTAAGACAGTGTAGTACTGCCTTGTACTGTACAATAGAGCTCAGTGCAGTGCAGCACCAATATTGTATAATCTAGGCCAGCAGATTAAAACCACAAAATAACCTTGTGAAAAACCCGATCCACTTCTCCTTTCATCTGCTGCATAAAAACTTTAATTGTGAAACATCCCCATCTGTCTTAATCACATTTATACTCCCCGAACAGCTTTAAAAGATTAGCACTCTCTATGTCAGGATACAAAGTTGAACATTTAAAGAACAAATATGTATTACAGGAGCCAAATCACATCTTAGCACTCTTTTATTTACTTCGCACTTCAACACTGTATACATCATAAATAAGACATCCTGTGGGAAAGAGAGATGAATATTTAATTTGGTGAATGTTAATTGACGACACGTGATAAGGAAGATCTAGATGAAGGTATACTGAACTTTCTTAGATTTCAAGGCCTAACTTATTAGAGAAGAAAAACATGTCCATATGGAGGTGAAGGACAGGTAGTTCAAATGTTTACTGTATATTGTTCCTCCCATGAGTTGAGAACTTTGTTTTAAGCTGAAAGTTAAAAAAATGGAATTGGCACTCTGTTTAGGGCAAAAATCTCTTGTAAACTTATTTTATTTCACTTATTAAAGCTACACAAATTTAAAGCAATTTTAAACCCAAAAGCAAACAATTATTATATTGCAGATTACCAATTCTTAAATGTAGTGGCTGCACTAGATTTTTTTTTTTAGGCTTTTTTCCTTTATTTTTGCCTGGTGATCCAGCCAGTAAGTCTGTTATTTTTGAATTTCCTTTAACAGACCCAGCTGTCCAGCAAAAGTGGCAGTTAGAGGGTTGAGACTAACCAATTGACACTGAAAAGGGTACTTACAATGGTCAGCTTGTATTCAATTATATAAGACCTTTACCCCAAAATAAAAAAAATAAAACTGTCTTTGTAACTCATTAACAAGTGTTAGCTGCCATGCAACTTAATCGCTTGAAGACCAAGCATTTTTTGTATAATGTGAATTTTTTTTTTTTGACATGGTATTTGTGCAGCTTTTTTTCAAATGGAATTTTTTGGGAAAAATACACTTTTTTAAAATTTTAATGCAAAAAACACAATACATAACCCATTTTTTTGTAAAATCTAAAACATGATGGTTACCATAGCAGAGACCCGATCAAAGCCTATTCCGGCTTTGTATGGGTCACCGGCCAGCCTGTGTACGTGCCGGCTGGTAGCTCGGGTCTCCCAGTGGGACAGGAGAGCACGAGAGAGCCACGGAAGGAAACGGGAGGGGGAGTCCACTGCTTGTAATAGCAACCAAGTGGCTAGTTAGCCGCTCCGGCTGCTATTACAAGAGAGCCGACCGTCAGTTCTAAAAAATGGTACCGGGGTGATGCCTGCAGCTGCAGGCATCATCCTGGTACAACCACTTGAAATCAAATGACGTACCAGGTACGTGATTTGGCAACAAGTGGTTAAACTTGTTAGTCCAGTCCATTTGAATCTGCTGGTGTATATAGTTCTACCCTCTTCACAGATTCACAGATTGATGATGCAACTGTCTAAACGTATCTCCATTGCTCCTCCATTTATAGTGGAGACACCCTAATAGACAGAAGGTGTATTACTGGTCAGATCACTAGGTGGAAATAAACAAAAATGCCTACATAAAAAAACTAACACTAGCCACTATAAAGAAGAAGTAAAGATGATTTTTCTTCCATTTTGAATAAAGCAAGGGGGGGTTATAACTTCCTATACCATAGCCAGAACAGGGAGTGAAAGGAAACCCCACCAAAACCAGGGGATCCCTTCACTTTCACTCTTGGTGATAACAGTAAACAGGACAAATTGGATGAAATTCCCTAAAGGGGGCACAGACAGCAATTAAAAACCCCATAGGCATTCTAATCCAGCTCCACTCTAAACTAAAATAAAACAGTTTTGACTTTAGTTATACTTTAAGCAGCCCTCAAAAATTCCACTCGCCTGCTCGCATTTTGCGAGTGGAATTTGAGGGCTGGCGAGGGTGGGCTGTCTGGAAGCGGGGAGGGGGGGCGAGAACCGCCAGCATGGGGGATAGTATGGGAGCCATTCGCGAAAGGAAAGAGAGAAGAGAGCAGGCAGCCAAGTGATCAGAGAGCCGAGGAACAGCACAGCTTTCATTTTGATTGCTATTTGTTCCCTGCACTTTCTGTCACATACAGCCCCTCCTCCTTGTCCAAGGACTTTGATAGACAGATCACGCATCCAATCCTGGGATGTGTGATGTATATCAAAGTTCCCCAGCCAGGAGGCGGGGCTGTATGTGACAGCGATCGGCGGGAACACACAGCAATTGAAATGAAAGCTGTGATGTTCCTCGGTGCTCTGATCATCCGGCCGGGTAGGCTGCATTGATGGACACGGGTAGGCTGCATTGATGAACACGGGTAGGCTGCATTGATGGACACGGGTAGGCTGCATTGATGGACACGGGTAGGCTGCATTGATGGACACGGGTAGGCTGCATTGATGGACACGGGTAGGCTGCATTGATGGACACGGGTAGGCTGCATTGATGGACACAGTTAGGATGCATTGTTGGGCACAGGTGAGGCTGCACTGATGGGCAGAGATAAAGTTGTTGTTAATATTTATTTTTAGAACTTAATTTTGCATAAAACATTTTAGTGTAATTTCATGAGATAATTTATGAGGGCGTGTTTAGGGGTGGATTTAGGGGTGGGGCAGGGTAGGGGTTGGGTGGAACAACTAGTAGCAAGTAACCCTTGAGGCCTGGCTAGACTTGAAATTTTGAGCCCTGCTTTAAGGATTGGTAAACTGCAATTTATAACATTTTTGTATTTAGGTTTACTACCACATTAATTTTAGTTTTGAAGAGAAAGGTTGGGTTTCCACTGCACACATGGTGTCACCTAGACAGGAAATGAGGGATAATATCCATAGAGACACAGACAGTAAAACACTTGACAGGGGTTCTAGGATTTCTCTAGGTGTTTTATTATTGTGTCTCTTTAGCTGGCCATAGACAGATTGAAATTCAGCTGTTCAGCAGGAACCGGACAAATTTTGATCCATCTATGGGCAGGTTGGTTGTACTGAAGCCAATCTATCAATCAACTTCAGTACAACCAGCCTGTTGTGTTTTTTCATGTGATCACTGCCGACGACTATAATTGCCAGCAGTGATCATTGTACTCTGATGGAAGGAAAATGTCTCGTGGGGGGAAAACCTCTGACGATGAGGAAACCTCCCCTTCCCACTGACAGTTTTGTTGGGGGAATAGAGCAATTTTCTTTTCCTCAACCACGGAGAACATTTCATAATTCCCAGTATAATGTAGAGAGAAAGTAAGCATGCATCTCCTTAATAGGGGCACAGACAGCAATAATAAAAGCTGACCAAGGTTCTAACCTTCCCTTATTTGTAATATAGTTAAAGTGTATATAAAACTATAAACCAGCCATTTTCAACCAGGATGCCCAGGCACCCTGGGGTGCCTTCTGGTTTCTTCAGGGTTGCCTTGGCAAAATACCTGAAAAATTATATACAAGCCAGCGGTTGGATCAAGCTTGACTTTTAGTTACACAAAGCTACAGGTTTTCATTGTGCACCATTACAATGACATCATCAGTTGATAAGGCAGACGTCTGGTGCTTCCCAGCATCCTTGTTTGCCCCTCTCTGCTAGCACTGGGGCCACAGCTGAGTGAGAGAAACTGAGGGAGAAGAGAAACATTGGAATACTAGTCAGTACCTGTGTGCAAAGGTGTATTTTCTTTGGAAGAATAAATCACCTTTAATGTTGAGTGTTTGATGTATGTGGATGTTGCTGCATTATGACAAACTATTAGTTTATTACATTTTAGAATGGTGTGCCTTGAAATTGTGCAGAATTTTAAAAGGTGCCTTGATTGAAAAAATGGTTGAGAAAAACACTGCTGTGGATGAGCGAGTTTGAGATGGAGGTTCATGACTGGCCTGCACAGAGTCCTGACCTCAACCTGATAGAACACCTTCTCGTTCAATATCATGCCTGACCTCACAAATGCTCTTTTGGAAGAATGGTCAAACATTCCGATAGACACACTCCTAAACCTTGTGGACAGTCTTCCCAGAAGGGTTTAAGTTGTTATAGCTGCAAAGAGTGGGCATACTCAATATTATACCCTACGGACGAAGACTGGGATGCCATTAAAGGTCATGTGCGTGTAAAGGCAAGCATCCCAATACGTTTGGTAATATAGTGTATACATAAATAATTTTTTTTATTACTATTATTTATTTATTCATTTAGGTTTTTTTTTTTTTGTTTTTTATTCAATCTCTGATTTGTGTTACAAAAATGATAAATGTTGCTTATACGGTCTACGTCAAGAAAGATACATCATACAGAGGTGACAAATATGCTTACAGCTTGTAAATGAAAACGTGTCCAGTATGTTTAGGCATTAAAATATTTAAGCATAACCTAATAGCTCATATGCACGCTAAACTATCTCTAAGTTAGATGGAGGTAAATATATCATCCACTGTCCTTGTCTTCAGATTGCACAACATAAAAACCTAACACTAGATTCAAGAGCTGTGGCTATATTGTTAACACCAAATATACGACTTGCAAAAAAAAGAAAAAAAAAATCAATATACAATACATGTTATAATGCTCTTGTGGCTCACAAACCCTGCATACTTTTATTATCCACCAGCTTAATAAACTACAGGGAAAAGTAAACCTACCTAAAGTAATGTTTATTGGTCAGGAAAAAAAATGATCTGAACCAGAAGAAATTCTGGTGGCGTTTTTCTCCTCCAGAAAGATGAAGCTTACAGCTCTCCTGTGGATACGCCACTGTCAATGACTATGCAGTGTGCATGACACTTCACAGAAACTCAGGAAAAGAGATAATGCAGCAGATCTATTGAAGGATAGAATCAAATATCACACAGTATACTCCATACTGACTTGTATATTGGCTGGAGTTCCTTTTAAAGGGCCTACAAGTCATTGCATTGGGTTCATGTATTATATTTTCTTAGTGCCAAACCCTTAAAATAGACTTCTTTTGACACAAACAGGTCCAAAAATATTTCTTAAACCAGCTGCCACATAAATGTCCATATCACATTGCTTAACCGCTTCAGCCCTGGAAGGATTTACCCCCTTCCTGACCAGAGCACTTTTTGCGATTCGGCACTCGGTCGCTTTAACTGACAATTGCGCGGTCGTGCAACGTTGTACCCAAACAAAATTGATGTCTTTTTTTTTTCCCACAAATAGAGCTTTCTTTGGGTGGTATTTGATCAAGACTGCGGTTTTTATTTTTTGCGCTATAAACAAAAAAAGAGCGACAATTTTGAAAAAAACGCATTATTTTTTGCTATAATAAATATCCCCCAAAAATATATAAAAAAGCATTTTTTTCCTCGGTTTAGGCCGATATGTATTCTTCTATATATTTTTAGTAAATAAAATCACAATAAGCGTATATTGATTGGTTTGCACAAACGTTATAGCGTCTACAAAATAGGGGATAGTGTTTTGGCATTTTTACTTTTAATTTTTTTTTTAATTAATAATGGCGGCGATCTGCAATTTTTATCGGGATTGCGACATTATGGCGGACACATCAAACAATTTTGACACTATTTTGGGACCATTGTCATTTATACAGCGATCAGTGCCAAAAAATGCATTGATTACTGTGTAAATGACACTGGCAGTGAAGGGGTTAACCACCAGGGGGCGATGAAGGGGTTAAGTGTGTCCTAGGGAGTGATTCTAACTGTGGGGGGGATGGGCTTCAAGGCACATGACAGCAATCACCACTCCTGATGACAGCAAGCAGTGATCTCTGTCATGTCACAAGCCAGAACGGGGAACTAAGCACTTCCCCCGTTCTGAGGCTCCTTGACACGATCGCCGGGAGACCATTGGACATCGAGTCCGCCGATCCTGCGGGTACGGTCACGCTGTACGCGGTGAACACATGCGTGCCTGCCTTCCCCGCCTCTTAAAGGGCATGTACAGGTACGCCCATTTGCCCACCGCTGCCCTTGTGCCAAAGTATATCGGCGTACAGCGGTCGGCAAGTGGTTAAAGTGAACCTGTCAGCATTTTGTTATTTTTATAACTAAATCTGTAGTCTAAGGCTAGCCATGATCTGAGAATCCTAATGAGGTCTTCTGGTGGTGAGGAGATGAATGGCACTAAGACCAACTGATGCCCCCCAGACAGGCGCCGGGTCTCAAGACCAGACATGATAGGGTCAGAAATGGGCAGGTCATGTGATTGTTACCCTAAGTCCGCAGGTAGCATCAAACCAACAGCCACAAAGGGATAGCCCTTACCCTGAAAATACTCTTCTATGCTTCTTTCTTATCCTGGTTTTACTTGGGTACACTAGACTCAATGGGGTTGATTTACTAAAAGCAACTAGGCTGTTCACTTTGCAAGGAACATAGGAAAAGTGACACCAGAAAAAAGACGGTGCAAGTGGTCCCTTGTTTGTTTGTATTTTTTTACATGCTTTGTATTTTTTTTTTGTTAAATTTTTTTGTCTGAGTATAGATCTATGTTTGTTCCATGTATGCTTCTAGCCATTTACAGTTGACTGACTCCCTACCTCTGCTGGAAGTCTGTTTTAGGGATCAACTACCCTTTCAGTAAAATAATACTTTAGGATTTGTATTAAGCTTTCATCCAGTTAGTTTGAGGTCATGTCCCTGTGTTCATGATCTTGGTTTTGTTGCAAAGGAATTATTCCCAGAGCTTAGTGAATTTCACTCTCTACAGAATATTCAATTACATCCAGGTAAAATAAACAGCCTTTTGCTTGCACATAATCGGATGATGGAAGTCAGCAAAGCTTCACCTCAATCACTAAGCTCTGGGGAAAAATCACTTGCAAAGTGGAACCTCCCTTGCAAAGTGTGCAACCTATTTTCCTTTAGTAACTCAACCCCAATTTCTTGAACTTTCAGCCTACCTACCTGCAGTGCCACTAGAGTGCCTTAGTGGTCACTTAAAAAACCCCTTTTAAAAGCGAATTATGGGATTGTAAAAAAAATAAACACACATGCTCATGCCAGTTTTTGAATCCACTCTGAGTACAGAGAAGTGATTGTCAATCACCGCCATGTGCTCTGCCCTTCTAGCGCTCACTGGAGTGGGCAGGAGTTGCATGCTCAGGCTCTCAGTGTCACGATGAAAGGCTGAGCCACCTGCCGGTCAGGTATCTGGGTGAATCCCGACATTGTTGTCAGCATCCCTGCAGAGCCCGAACTGGCTCTGTGACATCACCCGACAGTGGATTTTAGCTCCCTATCAGCTGAATACCAATAACAGGAGTGCAGAACTAAGTGTACTCCTGTGACCCAAAGGAGAACTATGGCCAAAAGAGCTTTGGTCATAATTCTCCTTTAAATAGGTAGCTGGAGAGTAGGGCTGGGCTCCAAGGGTAGGGCTTGACTTCACAGCTACATAATTTGAGTTTTTAGCCTTGTAATCAGGTTCCAGAAAACATGCAAAAGAAGTTTGTGAGGCTGATAAAGGTAATAACAGACAAATTGTGGAGCCTGCTGTTAGGAAGAGATTTTAGTTTTAAAATTGTATCTTTGACAGGTTTGTTTTAAAGCCCGACTTTTTCTTATCAGATTGACAAACAGGCATTTCCAATGCAATCTAGCAATTTAAATGTCTTAAAATAAATGTAATTTACCTTTTTATAATGTTAAATGCAGCTCAGAAGCTGGATTTTTCCTGCTAGAAAGCGCTCAAGAGGGTGGGAGAGATTGTGCACAGTTTTTACATGATTGCTACTGCAGATATAGCAATGTGCTGTCAATCTAAAGCCCTTTAAGAGGGGTTAAGTGTATCTACTGACTAATAGGGCTACAATCAATGGTGCCAACATTTAAGCAGCTACAACAGCAGCAGCAATGGTAAAAATGCTGCAGTGGTTGAGCAGCACAAGGAAGAGTGTTGTCACAATATCAATATATGGTTCTACTGACAGGATCAACAGGTATTTACAAAATGTTCTTGAAATTATACTTACAAAAGCAAACATCCTAGGTTTACTATTGTGGAAAGCCTACATCACATTATGTGATTTTATAATTTGACAGCTCCACTTTTTTTCATCCAACATACACTTCCAATATTGAGGACATATCTTGGTGTCTACGGCCTACAAAGGGTCTTATCGGGAGTGCCCTGGAGTGCTCTTATCAGTTTAGCCCTGTTTATTATTGATTTATCTGAATTGAATATTGTATCCAATATTCCAATCAAAAGCAAGAAAAAGGCTTTAAATAACACCTGAGCTGTGGATCTCTGCAACTCCTTCAGAGTTACTATGGGCCTCTTGGCTGCTTCTCTGATTAATGCTCTCCTTGCCCAGCCTGTCAGTGTAGGTGGACGGCCATGTCTTGGTAGGTTTGCAGTTGTGCCATACTCTTTCCATATTCGGGTGATGCATTGAACAGTGCTCCGTAAGAGCACTTTTATTTTCTACATTGGCTCATCCCTCAGAGTTATGTCCTTTTGTAATACTTGAAAGCTCTAACAAGTAAAGTCCTCCTAAATGGGCCGCAATAGGTATTTTTTGCAGTGCACCAGCCATCAAGGGTAGTGATGTAAAGCAGTGCAATGCATCGCAGGTTCATTGTGATGGTGTTTTGCAGTGTGAATCAAAACGAATGGCTTTACTAGACGCGGAAAATAATGGAATGTCTCTATGGGCTCTTCTGCTGTCCCTGTATAAAATTTGATGCACTACTTTTCAGATTAGATTTAAGGCTTTTTAAGAGTTAACTCGTCGTACATATTTAGGGTCAATGCAATAGCATCTGGATTTTCTTTCTGCAGGGAAAGTCCATAAGTGCAGCTGTATTGCTGGACTACTATATCAATTCAAGCCCCTTCTCTATTACATTTTTTGTGCAATTATGAACAATGTTTTGCCTTCCACTCTTCTTTTGTGAGATGTATATACATATAGATGTATAGAAGAAATGTATAGTGTTCGAATCCTGGTATATTTTAAAATTTAAATATTTCTAAGGTAACTGAATCTGTATCATTCATACCTGTTAATAAAGCTGACAGAGATTTATCTGAGTGCCATAATGTACGTTCTAATATCCTTACAATTCAGGGGTCAGAGAAAAGAGCTCCTATTCTGTATTAAAATGGCATACCACCTGTGTATTGACTGCATTACGATGCACGATTTACTTTGGCTGTCTGCATTGTGTACTAAACAAAGAGCATCATGATGTGTAAGGAAACTAAAGCACCAAAGAGAAGAAAGAAATCACAGATTTTTGGTTTATTTAGAACATTGTGATGTCAGCTGTCATTTGACACTTTTGTTCTTCATTTTCAAGATCAGCTTAGAGGCGTATGTTTGCAAATAAAAGAACATGGTTGCTGAAAAAATCTGCAAGAGATCTGATTACCAGTTTCTCTCAAATAAAATGCCTTAAAAAAGTATTCATATCCCTTGAAATTTTCAACATTTTGTCATGTTGCAATCAGAAACATAAATGTATTTTATTGGGGTTTTATGTTAAAGACCAACACAAAGTGGCACATAATTCTGAAGTGGAAGGAAAATGATAAATGGTTTTCAAAATTTTTTGCAAATAAATATCTGAAAAGTGTGGCGTGCATTTGTATTCAGCCCCCTTTACTCTGATACCCCTAAATAAAATCTAGTCGAACCAATTGTCTTCAGAAGTCACCTAATTAGTAAATAGAGTGTGTAATTTAAAGCAAGGTTAAGTTATACAAAAAACATCCCAAGCTTTGAACATCTCATGGAGCACTGTTCAATCCATCATGCGAAAATGGAAAGAGTATGGCTAACTGCAACCTACCAAGACATGACCGTCCACCTAAACTGACAGGCCGGGCAAGGAGAGCATTAATCAGAGAAGCAGCCAAGAGGCCCATGGTAACTCTGGAGGAGCTGCAGAGATTCACAGCTCAGGTGGGAGAATCTGTCCACAGGACAACTATTAGTCGTGCACTCCACAAATCAGCCATTGTTGATACAAAGCCATAAGAAGTCCTGTTTGCAGTTTGCGAGAAGCAATGTGGGGGACACAGTAAACATGTGGAAGAAGGTGCTCTGGTCAGATGGGACCAAATTTTAATTTTTTGGCCTAAAAGAAAAACGCTATGTGTGGCGGAAAACACACTGCACATCACCTTGAACACACCACCAAAGCTTTGCCCAATCAGGGCATAGTGAAAGCTGGTTGTTAAGGATCGGGGCTGGGAAGCCAGCCACTGTGTCCTTAACAATGGATGAGTCATCAGCTGTCAATAGGCTTCCCCACTGACAGCTAAATGAAAAAAAAAAAAAAATTGCCGGCAATATAAAAAAGTGAAAAAAAAATGGCGTGGGAGTCACACCCAATCCAAGCCAGGCCCTTTGGGTCTGGTATGGATTTTAAGGGGACCCCCATGCCCATTTTTTTTTAAAAACAGCGTTGGGTCCCCTTAAAATCCATACCAGACCCTTATCCGAGCATGTGCCCCCTCCTGAACCATACCAGGCCACATGTTCTCAAAATGTGGGGTACTTTGGAACTGGGGGGGGCTCTGTCCCCCTACCCCAAATCACCTTGTCCCCATGTTAATGGGGACAAGGGCCTCTTCCCCACAACCCTGGGCAGTGGTTGTGGGGGTCTGCAAGCAGGGGGCTTATCGGAATCTGGAAGCCCCCTTTAACAGGGGGTCCCCAAGATTCCGCCCCCCCATGTGAATGTGTATGGGGTACATTATGGGGTAGTGCCTTTACAGGCAGACTAATGGGATCCCCAGGCACTATATTTGAAATACATTTTCATTCTTATTGTTTCAGCATCATTAAAACCACTACTCCTTTAAAAACAATCTTTTTGATACATGTTTCTCAGGGCATTACCTGGGCCCCCATACACTTTTATGGCCAATAACTTATAAGGCATATAAGCCTTCAAAATTGGGACTTTTAATTTTTCAACTACGGGTCCCAAAGACTTCAATGAGGTTCGGACTTTGGGCCTGAACTTTTGCTATTTTACGGAGTGCGAACCAAACCGGGGGGGGGGGTGTTCGACCCATCTCTAATACCATACTGACATTGGGGCCTTCTTCCTCCCATTAAAACCACTGATGGGGCATTGTTTACGCGCCAACTAATGACAGGGGATTTTCTACTCCCACTGGCCACAGTCCAGCCTTCCCAAAGCCTGAAGGACAGTTAACTGGTGCTTTGCTGTTTGGAGACCCCTGTTCCAAAGAATAGATGGATCTTTGTGATTAAAATAAATATTACTCTGCTCCTTATACCTGGTTGTGTCAAGAGCAGTCATTACTTTTACACAGGGCACTTGTCTTTAAAGTTAAGTTTTACCCATTTTATTCAATGTCCTCTTCCCTGACTTCTCCCCTCTTACGCATTAGCAAAACAAAAAATAATCTGGCCTAGGCCAGTATGCCATTATGGCATCCCCACATGAGGAGACATGTATTCTCTGTCAGAGACTCCAAAATGTGTTTCCACATTTGCAACATCTTGCAAACTGTGTGGCATAGCCATCCCAGGAGCCATCCACAAGATGTCACACATGTGCACACACGTCACAGGGTTTCAGCCAAAGAACTTCCAGAGGCCCATGGCATGTCTGCGCATGGCTCAAATCTTAAGTAAACATGGCATTGCTGGAATAGATGGACAAAGGGAGAACTTGACAAGGGACAAGTGACAATGATGGACTCTAGAGTCTAGTAAGTATTATTTTTTCATTATTTCAAGACAGGGACAAGTGTTAGGGATTTAAATTTTTTTAAGAGTTAGGCAGAGTGAAGTTCATTTTTAATGAAGTATCTAGAAGCATATACAAAAGGAAATATTTTAAGGTTAGTTGGCTAGAAACAGACAGAAAAATATCTGAAGTTCTAGGGTTCATGCAGATCTAGTCTAGGAAGTATGCACCCCAAAAAGGGATAAGGGAAATGCTTGTTCTGATATATATTGTTTTAAATAGTGGTACTGATATACAACACTCTATGGAACACATAAGAGCCTCTAGCTTCACCAAGGGGGTATTTTAGCAACAGGTCGAAAAGGTACAATATAAACCACACTTGCAGCCTGATTCCTAATCCATTTGTAGGCAGGTGCCTACCTGGGGAGCGTCTACTTTACCACGTTCTGCCACATGTTGTATTACTACACTGTTCTTATTGAGTAATCATGGCTAGTGGGAAGGGGTGAAGGTGGTTTTCATGGCTTTGCTCCCTTATGGAGGGATATAAATACAAGGAGAGGCAACCTAGCCAGGTCTTCGATTGGGGAATTGCAAGGAGGTCTGCTGCCACATGTAACTCTGTACTCAACTTTGTGGTTTCTCTCTTGGTAGGTACCCAGTCGGGGTATCGAAGACGAGTTCATGGACTTTACTTAAAGGACTTTGCTCTATGTGAAGGTATGAACTAGGGCAGCCTGAAGTTAGGATGAACTAGAGTCGTGTACAGGTTCTGCTGTACCCTCTTGGAATTTCTGCATCTATTGGGAGAAGTCAGAGTACAATTAAATCGGAGTGTGAGTCACTAAGAAGCGTGGCATACACAAAGGCTTAACTGTGCAAGGGAACATGCTTGCTTCTGAATGGGAGTGATGCACTAATGCTAATTTCACATGACCACGGCCTCCACCAGTGAGCACAGGTATTAGCAAGCTCCAGGAGTGAACCCCCGATGGGTGTGTTAAGCCCTGCCCACACACTGGCCTAGAAATCTGGGGGACAGTCAAGATAAAACTTTCACTAAGGGTGGACACTGTCTAGCCATCCCATTAAGGTCTCCTGCACACCTGTACATTTAGATAATGTGCAGCAAAATGCATATTGTGTAATGCGCTAGGCTAGCCATACATGTTATGATTTCTTCCATTTATCACCGTTGGATAAACAAGATAAATTAATAGATTTCCCCTTTCATCCTAAATAGTGAGTTTGGAGGTATCTCCCTTGGCAGCTATTGTATTTTGAATACCCAAATAGTGCCTGAAGTCACTGTTCAGCTGGGAATTTCTGCAGTCACTGAATACCCAAACAGTGACTGCTGAGAATGCCTACAGTCACTGTTCAGCACAGCGATAACCCATGTAAAAATGCATGAAAATGTCAATAGAATGGATTTTAGTACAGCTGTCATAAGACAGCAGGACAAAGGAAAGAAGAAAAAAAAACTTGTGTAAGCTTCTTTGATTTGCTGCGGTATACTAGAGATGCTGAATATGTTACAACTGTACGTATTCCTTTAAAGAGATTTTATTTAAAACATTTAATCTGAGGACCTAAATAAGAAAATTGTTGCCATACTTGGTCCCAAGAAGAGAATTATAAGCAAAGAGGCCGAAACAGACAAATAGCAATGGCTATATAACATATTGTGGACTTTTTTTCTTCTGTAAGCTTTAGCAAAGCCGAGAGGAATAAATTCTTCATTATATCTTCTTTCTGACATTTTCAGCTAGTGCTGGGGTCTCTTCACCTTCCAACCTTGTCTGTTTAATTCCCTCCACCCTCTACCTCAAATGCACTGTGGTCCTCCAAATATGTACTGTCAATCATATTAGTTTTATTGTTTTACAGGTTTTGAGTGGGGTGGTGGGGTTATGGGGGGGGGGGGATATTTATAAAGTTTTCATCCCTTAGAAATAAATGCATATAGGCTCAAATGGAGGTAGCATACAATTTACACAAAAAGAGATAACGTGTGCTATATCACTTGCCACTGCTCTTAGACTAACTAGACTAAGTTTGATAAAGTCCCATAACCAAGAAGTCCTTGACCCAATCTGGGTCCTGATCCATAGCTCAGGAAACCCTCTCTTAAAACTTTTAGAAAGGGGATATTAGGCTTGAGTCACTAAGTTATAATCCATTTTAAGTAACATTATTTTCAGTCATTAAAGCAGATGACAGTTAACTCAATTACTGTATGTCAGGGTTGAGTTCACCTGCTAGTGGCACTGGGGTTCACTGGGCCAATGGCTGCAGTTCCAGTGTCCACCAGCAGGTGTCTCCCAGAAGCCAGCAGGTTCTGATCAGCCACACCTGGCTCCAGCTGCCAGGTGGATATTTAAGACTGCTCCTCCCTTCCCCCAGGGTGTCACTATCCTGTCTAATCACCTCATTGCTAACAGATTGTGCCTGATACCTATCCTGAACCTTCCTGTGTCCTGATCCATCCTGCATCCTTCTGCCTTGCTCCCTGCTCTTGTCCCTAGTCGTGTTTCCCTTCCTTGCATCCCTGTTACCTTTGTCCTTTATGTTGTAGATAGTTGTATATAGTTGTATATAGTTAGTAGTTGGGTTCATTAGTTATTTTTGTTCTTGTTTGCTGGAGTGGTTTTTGTTTTCACTGGTTTGCTGTGTATGTTTATTGGTGTATGTGCACTGTAAATAAATATCACTTTAATGATAAATACATTGTTTGGTCTCAGTTTCCTCATGTAGCTATGTGTCTGGTCTCTTTAGCCGCTGATTCCTGACACTGTACATGTTTAGCTCACTTGTTTAAGAGCTTTAGGCTGGCATGGGATCCATTGGTGATGCCAATGACAAAAGAAAACATTGCTGGTTGTGCTAATTATTATTATTATTATTATACGAGATTTATATAGCGCCAACAGTTTACTCAGCGCTTTACAATGTATAAGGGGGACAACACAATTACAGTACAATACAAAAGGTACAGGAGGGCCCTGCTCGTAGAGCTTACATTCTAAAAGGGAGGGGGTGGTGGTACAAAAGGTAATAGCTGCAAAGAATGATTTGATGGGGGTGGCTCAGAGACAGTTATGTGGGTGTGGGATAGGCTTCCCTGAATAAATGAGTTTTCAAGGATCTCCTAAAGGTGGACAGGGTAGGGGCTGATCGGACATACTGGGGCAGGGAATGATATCAACTAAAGTGCAGCTGAGGGGAATGTTGAGGTTGAGTTTCAAAAAACTTTGGGTTGTGTCATATACAGAGGTGCCCATAGATCTATACATGTTTGCTGGAACTTCCTTGAAATTTGCAAAGGAGGTAGAGGATAACAGTCCTTTATGCTATTCAGTAATGAGGTTAGGTTGTTCAATAAAGTGCATGTCTTGTAACCTGTTCCTCCTTTACAAGCTTCCAGGAAGTTTCATCAATCATATATCCTATAGATCTATGTATGCCTCTAGTTATGACTTAAACCAGGTGTATGGAAACTCAAGCCAAGTCTTGAAAAGGAGATCGCTGCTCACAGGCGATGCAATCGGTAACACTCCAATGTTGCTTCTGTGAGGCACGCCCCGCCACTGCAGCAGAAAACATGGAACAAGACACTTCTATAGTGTGAAACGTGTCAACCTACCTGCATTTCCCCTGCCTGTACCCATCCAGTGCTTTTAATATTGATGCTTCAATAAAGACTTTATACTTTACTTTCTGTGTGGGTGTGCTGCTGATCCAAAGATTCTCTGTTTCAAGCCAAGTCTTCTTGACTATCCCCATGCCTCAGGTTGGGGCCAAGAAATGGTCACCCTGAAGCATTGAGAGTGTCCACCAAAGAATTTGTGTAGAGAGTGAGACCACCTCCCTATGGTAATTTGAAATATCACCAAAAATAAGCCATTTTTCTCGCTATATCAGTACTTTTTTAAATAAATTATACTTCCTGCCTCCCCCACCCTTCCAGTCTCCTCCTCATAGACTGGACTTTGGCTAGACTGCCAAGTGTCATAAGGGCATGGACATACATAAAGCTACAGTAATACTTTGCAGTGAAGCCCATTGTAATGTATACCCAAGCCCAGGACTTAGCACCTAGAGTAACGTGCAACATTTCATTGCTATAATGGGCAGCAAAATCACATATAATGCTTGTTAAAATGGGCTTGACAAATATTTTGCAATACTGATTTTATACAGACCACACATTGCGGACAAAACTCACTTTCTCTCTTTTTTTTTTAAGCACAAATATGATGCCACCATTTAAAACTATTATGTCTTTATGGTGATAGCATAACACAATTTCACACTGAGAGTTGTAATTTCACATCAAAATGAGCAATGCAAGGAGAACATTGCAATCTGTGTTATCACTTTGTTGTGTATAATATAAGAATAGAAGCACATAATGGCTGTTCCACGGAATCATTTGTTTAGGATGCAGGAGAAAAATAGGACATAATTGCATACACACAGCCATATAACATGAATTGCTTTTGCATTGTACCAGTCTGCAAATCGACTAGGGGTTGAGATTGATGTAAGTTCACTATTTGCCATAATAAAACATTAATATAAATTTGTTATTGAGGACAAGAGTTCTAGTGTGAGAAATAAATTAGTATTTGGAATATCAGACCAGGAAATTTAACCTGGAAAAAAGATAACTGCATTTTTATTCAAGGGAAGTTACATACATACAAAGGCCATTCCATTTCTAGAGCGTCTTTGTGTTTGTCGGTCTAATTTGCAGCGTGACCACGTTACAGAATGACACATCTAAACACTGCATACGCTTTAATGAAGTAGATAATGCCTTCTCTTTAAACAAGGTGCAGTGAGTTCACAGACTAAACTACAACCATAGCACAAATATGATATAGAAGAAAACATTTTTAAGAAAGGAACAAAACATGGCTAAAACTGAATGGTTGATTTAAATAGTCCAATCTCCGCTCCGGAGATTTGTTAACCGGCTCCATAGAGAGACGGTCACAATCTCTTGCTATGCGAATTGGATGTGGGGAAACATGAGCAGAAACTTTGCTGACTTTCATCATCCAATCATGTGCAAGCAAAAATGCTGTTTTTTTTAATTTTCCTTGCATGTGATTGGGTATTCTTTGCAAAGTGAAGCCTTACCTTTTTTACTAAGCTCTGGAGCAACTGCATTTGCAGAGGGCAACTGCATTTTGCAAAGTGCACAGTCTATTTACCTTTAGTAAATCAATCCCTATTTATTATGGGTCCATACCACAGACCCCTAGGCAGAAATCCTTTAAAACTCAAATCTTTAAGAAACAAGCAATATTTTTGATAGTGTAACATTTTCAGTTGTCCAACTTTTATATTCTAACACTCTAAAAATATAGTTTCCTTCTTTAAAGTAATAATTTCTGTATTATTGCAAGAAGACATGGAATCTTTAGTTGCAACAAGAACTGCTCATTTCATTGTTGCCTATCTTTGATCACCCTTCAAGTTGTGACAACAAATCCACACTGCAACAGCCAGACAAGGCTGTTTACCTGTCCACACTGTCGTCTATGTATGATTACAATACATTTATTGCAGCCAATTTTTCCAAATAATATTTTGCTCGCCTTGTTTTGTTTATGACAGTAGATAAGGCATTTTAGAATCCTAAGCTCAAACCTACAATAATCAAAAGCAACCAAACTTCCAATATGACCAATGAAAGAACATGCTATATGGCTATAGATAGAAAATCTATGATAAGGGTAAACAAGCCTTTAAAGTTTTTTATTCAGCTGTATAAGACACTCACAGGGCAGAAAATGAAACAGCTAAAAATGGATTTGGCAACATGTAATATAATACCTGTTTATATGGTTTTTCATACCATAGTAAATGCACATGTAGCAGATGGCATGCTAAGGATAGAGAACATGAAACCCTCCAGAGTTTTTGAGTCCCTAGATAGCATGTATCAATAGTAAAACAGGAGGTCCTTCATTTAGCATGCAGCCAGATAACAGACACACTTAGCATATGTGATCTGAAATACAGGGTGGTTTAATAACTCTAACCTGTCAAGGCTAACCATTCCAAATTCCAAATATAGACAATTTTATAATCTATTTTAAAGTCTCAGGCACATAAGGGAGTCAGTCAGTGTCCACCACCACCCACTCAGGTCCACCACCCATCACAGCCATAACAAAGGGTTCTCACTCCCTATGTCAAACTATTTTATTCCATCAGTGGAGTCTCTAAGTAATACTAGAAACCTTAGCCCCCTAGATCATCTCTTCCAAAACTAAATTATCAATTTTGAGTGGACTGGCGCCTTAATTTTCAATACCATCCACTAATTTAACAAACCTCAGCATTTTTATATAACTTCAGCAGGGGGATGCAACATTACATTAGCGGTATATATGCCAAAACTGAGGACTGAGGCAGGGTGACACAAGCCTTGCAGTGACTTACATCAAAAAGATGTTAATAGTTTCCAATAGGGAATATTAGAGACAGCTTTACTATGCAGAGAAAAGGATGACTTTTCACACAGAGTAAGTTAGAATATATGGAGGGCAGTGGTCAGAAATGAGTGTTGGAATACAGACGGAAGGATCATGCAGAAGAACAAAGGGTAAATTCATTCTGGACCTTCTCAGTTCTTATAGAGGATACTTAATTTTTTATTTTGTATCCTTATAACATTTATATTGACTGGACAATTAAATCAAAAGTTTCAAAAAATTAAATATATAACCACAAAACTGATTTGCCTATGAGGAAAAGGCTACTAAACCATCGAGATTAGTTATTCGCATCTTGTTTGTGAACTGGTATTAAATAAATGCAGATGCAGATGTTGGCCTCTCAATCTGGCCTACAGGGAGATAGCCCTTTAGAGAGGCAGATCTGCCATTTTAGCTGATATTGGGGAGCTATTAGTTTATTCATGTTGATCCATGAAAAACATTCCCAGCTCATTACAGAGGATGTGTACTGTAATAAAAACACAATGAGGAGAAGTGGGTACAGGAGATAGGATTCTGGTGAACATTTGTTGTAAAGCTATTTAGTGTGTTTTGGTGGTGTCTAGTACGCCAAACCTTCTTGCTACCATTGCAGTACTAGTGGGGTTGTACTGTAACCTGGACAAGCAGCTTACACAGCCTATGGTATGAGGCTTATCTTCCTCCTACCATAGGCTGTGTAATCTGCTTGTCCAGGTCAAGTTTTGTGTCAGTTTGGCCATTATTTACTAAGCTTGGGCATGTCTGACTGGCATTCAACTTTAAAAATCAATTGAAATCACAGAAATTGACATGCAATCAGTTAGACTTTACACTGACAACCTCCATTTCCCTTGCCTCATTGTCACTCTCCTGTTATGGCAGAAGTGATTAACGTGTTAATATTACTGTTGATAAGGCACCAGAGGTAGACTGTATGCTCTCTGTATTCTAATAGACCTGGTCAGACATACCTCCCCCTGCTGTTTAATAAGGGTCTGTATGATGACGATTAAGGGGCGTGGCTGTTACTCAGCTCTGCCTGCACAGGCCATTGCAGTATTGAGGACAGAAAGTGGGAAAGGGTATTTTAAAAGATTCTAGCAAAAGACAGTCAAAAATCATTACATGGTGGTGTACAGGACTATAACGAGTTAAAAAGACAAGAGACTCCTCACTACACAGGCAGGTTATTATCATTCTTTTAAAAATTTTGATTTTCATTTTTAAAAAATCCCTTATATCAATACAGCATATACAGTAGTTTTTAAATGTGTTAGGATCTTTGTTACATTAACTAAATGCAGAAAATATGAGTATAGTTAAAGCAGATGAAAACATTACTATATCAGTCTACAAACAGTGCCCCAGTATTCCCAAAAAAACAGCCAGTTTACGCCAGGTGCATGGTATATAGACATATGACATCCGTTTATTGGTTTTGTCAGGCACAGTCCATCAGACTTTTCTTAGACTACTGATGGGAAAGCAATGTGTGAGCAGCCACACATCTCCAGCTATATATAACAGGTCTAATATCATAAACTTTGATCACTCTGTGCCGCAATGATCTGGGGGATTCCTGAAACATCATCAATAGACATTGCACTACCTTTGTTGCCTGTACCACTCTGGGAAGGCTGATGATCATCCGTCTATCATATCCACAGATTCAGCCCATGAGTGATCGGGGGCAAGGAAGAAAAAAAGAATAAAGGTGAATTCAATCAGAATTCAATAGATTGTTCTTTTATCCTCTAATAATTTTTCTTTTTTAATCATTTTTTTTCTTTTTTTTCATAATGCATGCAAAAAAAAATAAAAAATTAAGTGGTTTACTTAAAGTGGAACTCCAGCCATTTTTTTTTTAAGTGCATCTGTGCCCAGACTATAGACAATAAATTATTTACACATTACTAAACAAAAAGAGCTTTAAAATAAGCCATTCCTCTCTTGCTTCTTCTATTGTGCAGAAATTTTTTCCCTGTCGGTTCCAGTCAATATTGAAACTGGTGTGGCAGATTGTGGCTTTGCCTGCACAGGAAGTTGTGAATGAAAATTTTGGCACTGTAGTTCTCAATGGAGCACACATTCATTGACATCATTCCACTTGTAGTCCATTGATATTTCCTCCAGTTCCATAGCTGAGGGTTCATACCTCTGTATGGACCAGGGGCTGGAGGAACAGGCTACAGGAGCCAAAGCATTGCACACATAATCACTGGATCATGGGTGCAATGCTTTGCAGGCTCAAATGTAAAAAAAATATCAAATGCACATTTTTGCTTTTTGCAAAATGGGTGCATTTATATATTTATTGGTTGATTTTGCAAAAGGTGGAATTGTCCTTTAAAGATCCTATAAGGCCACGAACAGGACTTAGGTCAGTCCTTTTCTAGCAACCTGGAAACATCTGTCGTTTATTTACAATAAAAGGCTGCCAAGATTCAATAGAATAGTGCGATGGTGCAATAAAAAGCAACTGGAACAAAAAATTAACATTTCTGTGAAGATTGAAAATTAATTTCTCCACAATGCATATAGCTACAGAGGTAAGGGCTTGCTTTAAAGTGTTTTTACAGCGTTTACAGCTTTACAGCTTTAACTTCCTTGTCTGCTGACCATGGTCTGTATGCTGAACTTGCAGTTGTTCTTCTTGGAACACATTCTCCTTGTAATTCTTTGGTGAATTCACTAGTGACCCAGTGATACTGTCTTTACCAATGAATTAGCCAAAGTAACCTAGGGAGAAGCTTACAAAGAATAAACAACATGTTCTGTTCATAAAATTACCTTGGTCATCCTTGGGACAAGTGAAGATCTTTTTTGGTTGAAGTTTCACTTTAATATGATAACGTGCAAAGTGCAGTAGCTCAAAACAACCAATTAAAATTACCCATGCTGATCTGACAATAACAAACTAAAATTTCATTGGTTGTAAAAGGTTGCAGCACTTTGTGCATCATCATTGTACTTTTACAAGTTTGTAAAAGTATCTTCTATTTTTGTTACACAATAAAATACCATGGAAATTCAATACATGAAAACAGTTTGCAATTTCAAAACTCAAACTCAGAATAAATCCAAATATACACAGAGCAGATGGTAGACAAAATATAAATTAATTTAAAATAATTATAAATCTAGACACAAATCATTAATGAACTAAAAAATATGTCATATTTTCTTCCTAAGATTAAAGCTGTGAAAGTCTGATCACTGAATTATCTGTATAATTTGTTAATTGTACATGACAAAATGCAATGATTTTTTTTTATATATAAAATACATTAGATTGAAAAAGTAAGACTGAACCAGCCTTGAAATATGACTGCGCTAGTTCTTTTGACCTGGTCTTTTACCACATTCGGTTCAAGCCAACACCAGTATGTGTTACGTTGGATATAAATGACACTTCAGCTGATCTTTATGGATCTAGATTCAGGTCCACAAAGTGACACTTTATTAATGTGTTTGGAAAGTGTTGCTGTGATGCCCTGCCCTTTCTCCTTGCCATGTCACAGGGGTGCGAAAAGCTGTGCCGAATGCTAGTGTACGAGCTGTCAATCAGACAGGAGAGAGGAGAGAAAGTTCATAAGTATGTCAGCTTTTTGAACAGGACCTCCATAACCTGGTAACAGCTACCTCCACCAATATTTCTTTGCAGCACCATAAAGTTCCTCCAGCAATCTCCTATCCTGACTTCATTGCTCCTGATATTCTAAACCTTCTGAGTTAAGCAGTAACGACAATGACATCTCTGGGCAATCTTTTGACTTACATATAGGTTGAAAGAATGGGTGCAATGAGAGGAGGGGATCACTATGAGAACATGGTTCCCTTACTGACTCTGTACAATAAACTTGCAGGAACACTATTTTTTCCACATACTGTCCCTGCACCATTTATCCAAAACAAAATTTACAAAGAGTATAATGGTATGAGAGGAAACAGGGTAACATTTTTAAAAGTGGACAAAACTGCGCAAGAGAGCTTTCTAACTGCAACCAATCAGAATGTATTCTTAAATCTTGTAAATGCCTGTCTAGATACAATTGGCATGTTGGTGGACAAAAAGTAATGGCAAATGATTACATGATTATTGCACTATCTTGGCTAAACCATCATTGTGCATGTACCTTGGAGGATTGTATATATATCATGGATTCGGTGCTATGATGTAATTATACAAGACATACAATATTTCCTATGGAGGGACAGTACAGATGGCAGCATCCAGTCTCTCTGGTCTATGATAATGATGCTTGCGCATGGCTGCAACATCAACAAAGGCAGTGTTTTGTGAATGGGAAAACATACACAAAGGCAGAAACATGTAGGGCTGCTTTCTTTTGCCAACAGGCAATGGAAGTATCGTAGAAACTGTACCAAGAGGCAAAACTAAAAGGCAAATATTTATGCTGTTTAAATCCCTCCTGCAAGCAACTGTCTGCTCCCAGCTGGGGAGTAGGACGGGCGGCCACTAGCGATAATCGTAAGAGAATCCATCAGGCTGGTTGAACCCAAGTTGATTGATCGATCAACTACACATTCAGCCTGCCAATTAACAGTTTGAACTGTGTGTGGCCAGCCTAAGTGTAGTATCTATGACCCAAAATCCAACTGCAGTACCCTAGCACCCCCCAACTCTCCATCAACAGCAGGTTGTGAAAACTCAATGTAGTACTGATTCACACCTAAAGTAAAACTTAACTCCTTATCACATTTTTTCTTAGTGGTTCTTCCCCCTTCCTCTTACAATAAAAAAATGTATTAAAATGTGTACCTTGATGTTTTTGTGCAGCAAGACAGTACTTCCTTCCTTTTGTTACCTAGTTTAGGTCCTACTGCCTCCTGGGATTGCTAAGTCATAACTATCCCAGGAAGCATCTGCATATGTGTGATGTTTTATGCACAAAACATTTCTAGCAAATAGAGCACCCATATACTAGAATTGGCACACAACTGTTGAAAAAAATACCTGTAGCCTCTCTATAGCCACTTCCTGTCCAGTGATGCCTGCATGGCATTCCTCAGGGCAAGTTTCCTGATGGTGACAACAGTAGACCATGCCTGCCTAATGTGGGTTGCAAAGTCCCTGTGCGGTCTCTATCTGAAGCCTGTGTGACAGGGAGACAACACAGAAGCACAGAAATAGAGTACTGTCACTCTATAACTCTATAACAGGAAACGCCTGAACTTAACAGGGTCACTCATTATTATTGTAATAAAAGCTTTACATTTAAAATGATTTTAAATTACGTTTGAAATTACATTATTATGGTAATGATTATAACTCAACTAGGTTTACGTCTAATTTAATGTGACTGAATTATTTAAACCCTAATTATTAAGAAATTATGTTTTACTTCATATATACTTTTGCAGATAAAATAATCTCCTTTATGTTTCACAGAAATATAATTTATGAGTAGGAAAATATATTTAAAACTGAATTCAAGGACAATAAAAAATAACATATTAATGCAGTTCTGCAATCATTAATACATTATTAAAAATATTTATTAAATATAAGTAACTGAATCGGATCTGGTATCAACCTCTTGCAGTCCCTGTACAGCAGCTCTGGAGTGGCAGAAGTGGGAGCAGTACAAGGAGCCAAATAGGTTTTGTGATCACAAGAAGCACGATGATAGGAGGAGAAACACAGTGACAGAGAGATCAGCTCATCACTGTGCTATTTGTTGTTGTGCCACCCCCATCAAATCATTCCCCGCGTCTATTACCTTTTGTACCACCACTGCATGCCTTAAGAATGTAAGCTCTACGAGCAGGGCCCTCCTGTCCTTTCTGTATCGAACTGTACTGTAATTGTGCTGTCCCTCCTCTATATTGTAAAGCGCAGCGTAAACCGTTGGCGCTATATAAATCGTGTATAATAATCATGTATAATATTTGTTCTCTCACTGTCCAGTCACGGGCTGGGGTGGGACCAGGATGACATGGGCTTAGAGAAAGTTGGTTGAATGATGCTGGCCATCAAAAAAATACTGTAGGGAAAATTTCTATATTGAAGGTGAATATTGCATCAAAAGCTGTTTTTTTCTTATTTTATCTTTTTGAGCTATTCGTTTTTATATTGTTATTTTTGGAAAAAAATTCTACTTTAAAATGTGATTTCCCTTAAATCAAGGATTATGCTGTTATATTTCTGGAGCAGCACTTTGAAATACGAACTGCTCATCTATTTTAAATAGAAGTCTTATTTCTGGAAGGTTTCTGAATTCAAAAAGGCCAGGTGTGCACGGCATAATCCTCGAGGGCTGATAGCATGCTAGAGTTCTGGGATTTCTCTTAATTAACAGATAATTAGCCAATTAACTTGCTCTCTGTATCACTAAGGTAAATGTTTAAGAGCCTGTTTCCCTGAATTCCAGACCTGCTTGCCACTCTTGAGGATACATGTCATGCACCCCCGGTTAGGCTCGTTGGTGTGTCCTCCCCAAGCACCCAGCTGATGAGACAGCTGTAGTTGACATTACCATATGATACAGAGGCTGGTTAATAACCTTGAGATTTTTTTTTACACCTAATTCCAGTTTTATAAGATATTCATTTGTGAATGATAAGACCTTTAGGAGATCTTGTATTAACCCAACATCCTTACCTTCTGTTCACCTGATTTTATTTCAAGGGTACAGCCAATGCCAACTTATCTTTGCAATATGTACAAGTTGCACAAAACACAATAACCTTCTCTTCAGTGGCGGCCCGTCCACACGGGGCACAGGGGCGCCAGCCCCCTAATCCATGCGGCAACCCATAATCTACATGCAGGGTGCCAGGCACATGGATTTCAATGTTTTGTTTTGTTTTTCTTTGAAGCACATGATTAGAGCATGAGGCTCTAATCGGCTTCAAAAAAGGGTGGGCTCTGGGCGCAGAGCACGGTGCCCTGAGCCCACCCAGTTGAGTGACATTAGCAAATTAATATTCACTATTGTCTTCCTGATTCTCCTCCTGGCCAATCAGGAAGCGGGTCCTGAGACCAAATTGGCCAGGGAGTCTTAGGACTTCCTGTTCGGCCAGGAGGAGGGGCAATGACCCCGGAGCAAGGAGCGAGATCCTTGTCATCTGCCTCCAAAGGTAAGGAGGCCTCTGATCGCTGCCTTCCCACCCGTTTCCTGCGGGTGGGTGATCACCGCCTTCCCATCTGTCTCCCAGGGGGGAATGCTGCCTTCCCGTCCATCTTCCACGGGAGTGGGGAGGGTTGGGGGTGGATCGCCGCTTTCCCATCCGTCTCCCAATCTGTCTGCCGCGAGGGGTTGGTGTTGTGTTGGTTTGCTGCCCCCCCAAAATATTGAGCACCAGCAGCAACTGCTTTTCTTGCTCTCTTCTTTGTATGTACTGCATTGTCAGATGGTTGCACAGTGAGCCTCATGTTTGACGTGTCTAAAAACGGAACTGTTTGTGTTGCTCATAATCATTGTCTCTCTTTTATGTTCTTTTTCTCTGTCTCTGACCGTTTGCAGTCACTCAGGTCCAAGAATGTAACAGTAATCATGGCAGACGATGAAACTACTATGAACCCAGAAACAAAGGGGGGCCAAGAGTAGGGCTGTAGTTCACAGCTACCATGGGTTAGGAGTAAATCCTTGGTATTCACAAAATTTGCAGTCGTAAACTTTAGGCATAAAACTTTGCAGGTTTGCTACCAGAAATAAGAAACAACTTAAAATGCATAGCTTTTGTCCCTGATCTGCCGAGCCATAATAATTAAAAAGAAATAAAAAAATTAATAACCCACCCCCTTTTGTATAAAAGGGTAGGCTCCCAGCATATGTTTGAGCTGTTAGTGGTAACCCTACAAATGACCAAAATGTAATAATAAAATTCACCTTTAGGCCTCCTTCACACACCTCCTTTGAGGTTATGAGTAAGTGCTAGCCACAGCGTGAAATGCATCAACTTTTACTGTACTGCACACTGTCTGTGATGGTTTTGTATGAAGGATCAATAATAGTAAAGTGTTGCAGCTAATTCCGGATTTTTTTAGATTGTTACTTATTAGCTATAATAAACACTACTTGTTTAACCGCATACGGACATGTGACCTTGGAAAGTAACGGTGATATCTCAGTCATCACTGCAGCAATTATCAAGAGATTATTTTTTATGCCGGCGATTCCCTACGAAGTAAAAAGTGATCGGAGCAGCTAAGCGCACACTTGTTCACTTTTATATGCAGCAGAAGGGAGTGTCCCCTTCCCGCCACTGCAGTCGCCCTTACCCGGCTCTCCCAAGCAATTGAGGAGCCTGGTAAGGATACAACCACCTTAGTCACATTCACTAAGAAAAGTGGCAGGAACAGAAGCTCCCTCCCCTCTTCTGTGACGTCAGAAATCAGAACTGACAAGGAATGTGTCTCTTCCAGTTTTGGTTCTTTATTTCCTGGCCTGTTACCAGCCAGTGAAGCAGTCAGTCAGACCAATCTGCGTCTGATCGGTTGCTTTGGAGGACAGAGGAGGGATCTTGGGTGTAATAAAGCCCAGATCTCTCCATAAGGAAGACCTGTCATGGCCCATGCTATCACAAGGGTTGTTGTTAATACCTTGTGATTAGAAAAAAGTTGAACAAAAAATAAAGATACAGTGTTAAAAAAAAGTTTTAATTAAAATAAATAATGAAATAATAAAAACAATTAAAGTGTCCCCGTCCCCCCGTGCTCACGCGCAAAGGCGAATATGCACATCTGTCCCGCAAGCATATGTAAATGGCAATCGCACCACACATGTGTGGAGATTTTTTGATTAGTGCGCTGCTATATACAATAAAAATGTGTTTATGTGCATAAAAATAAATGTGCAACAATTACAGAACTGCCACAACCACTATTATGGTGAACTCCAACCACTTAAGAAATACATATCAATAAAGCAATGGTGCGCTGTTCAAAAAAAACCCACTTTGCTCATAAAGATACCATGAACCATGTCATATATCATTGATTTTTATTTTTTGTGAAGTACCATTTAGTGGTAAATGTACCCATTTAAGTGACCTTAAAAACATCAACAAAATAAATAAATGAATATAATTGAAAACTCCTTGATATCGAGATAATAGCAATGAAGTCCCCTTCAAACCATCCAAAAAATCAAAAGGTCATTGCTATTAGCTCGATATGAAGGAGTTTTCAATTTTATTTATTTATGGTTTTCATTATAAATATTTCTTGCCACATTTGGTATTTGGGATCTTATTGGATTTTTTTTTGTTTTTAGGGTCACTTATATGTGTACATATGTTTACTACTATGTGTACATAACACTAAATGGTACTTCACAAAATAAAATATATATATATATATATATATATATATATATATATATATATATATATATATATATGACATGGTTCATGCTATCTTTATGAGTGTGTGTTTTTAAGTGTGTGTTTTTTTTTGAACAGCGCACCATTCTTTTATTGATATATAATTTTAACATTTTGACATGTTTGGTATCTATTTACTCAGCATAACATCATCTTTTACATCTTACCAAACAATTGGGTATTATATTATGTTTTTGTGAATTAAAATTCATTATGGTGTATTTTTTTCCATAAAAATTGCTTTGAACAGCAACTGAGCAAATAAATTATGACATAAAAATATGTAACACCAACCATTTTATTCTCTGGGGCCTCTGCTTAAAATAATATATAATGTTTTTGGGGTTCTAAGTAGTTTCTGGGGAAAAAATGTAAATTTTTACATGAAGGAGAGAAGTGTCAGAATTTGCCTGGACTGGAAGTGGTTAAACATGTTCTCCTGCTTTAAGACTGGTGAGTGTCTCCACAGCTATGCTTATATATATCATACATTATATGATTATATTATATATCATAAATAATGGTGAGTGATTGTAATAAGAAGTGCTCGTATAAGTTTTGCTCTACGTTAACAAAAACCCAGGTGTACAAATGCTGATATGTAGATTTTCTGACAATGTTTATTCTGAATTAAATGTTTCCTTAACCTCTTTGACATCAAAAATTCAATTTTTTCTACAAAAACAATGACTTTCAGTTATTTTAGAAAGAAGACCCCTATTGCTACACTCTCCTGACAGTTTCTTTCCTTCAACCACCATTTCTAATTAAACCCACTTCCTTCAACATGGAAAACAATTAAAGAGTATTAAACATTCTACCTAAAGCATCTGTTGAAATTTTGTTTCAGTAGTCATCAATTCTGAGGAATCTTTTTAGAAATGCTTGTGAAGCCGCCATACAATTTGCTGCAGACTCTGCTATTCACATAGTGACATTCTCTTTATGACCCTGGCACAGTCTTTCATTACTGTTAGATAATATCTTTGCTAGGTAATGCCTGACAATAGGATGACTAATGAAGAAAGAATGAGAAGCCAAGGTTGGAGCAGAGAGTGATAAATGACAATCAACGCTGGAATAATACGAAAAATAAAAACAGCTATTTAATGTGTCTAGCCGAGTACTTTTATCATTCACATAAGCAGTGTTTCTCTGACTGGCTTAATTCACATTTGTGGTGAGTACAAAGAGTTCGGAAAAGTCATTATTTCCCATGTGATATGTCTTCAGAAAACAAGGCTATGGGGAAGGCTGCTACAGATGTTTTGACCAAGGCTAGCACCGGAAAATTTTGGAAACAAGTACAGACATATCCACAGATCAATGAATAGTTCTCATGTAACCAGAAAGAAAGCATGTCTTGAATGCATATACTCTAAGAGCAAGATTAAGTTGTAGGAAAAAACAAAGAATATGGTTGGCAAGGTAACATTTTCCTCTTATTTTCTTTTCATTGGCTAAACACAAACAGCCGACGTCTGTAAAAAGCCAATAGAGACAATTGAGGTAAATCATATGAAGATTTTGGACTTTAACCAATGTTGTAAATAAGATGTACATGTCAGAATGGCCATACGTACACTATATTGTCAAAAAGCATTGGGACGCCTGCCTTTACACGCTAATGAACTTCAATGACATCTCAGTCTAATGCCCCGTACACACGGTCGGATTTTCCGACGGAAAATGTGTGATAGGACCTTGTTGTCGGAAAATCCGACCGTGTGTGGGCTCCATCACACATTTTCCATCGGAATTTCCGACACACAAAGTTTGAGAGCTTGCTATAAAATTTTCCATCCGATGCACAAAGTGCCACGCATGCTCAGAATAAATTAAGAGATGAAAGCTATTGGCTACTGCCCCATTTATAGACCCAACGTACGTGTTTTACGTCACCACGTTCAGAACGATCGGATTTTCCGACAACTTTGTGTGACCGTGTGTATGCAAGACAAGTTTGAGCCAACATCCGTCGGAAAAAATCCATGGATTTTGTTGTCGGAATGTCCGATCAATGTCCGACTGTGTGTACGGGGCATAAGTCAGTAGGGTTTAATATTGGCCCACCCTTTGCCGCTATAAGAGCTTCAACTCTTCTGGGAAGGCTGTCCACAAGGTTTAGGAGTGTGTCTATGGGAATGTTTGACCATTCTTCCAGAAGCGCATTTGTGAGGTCAGGCACTGATGTTGGGCAAGAAGGCCTGGCTCGCAGTCTCTGCTCCAATTCATCCCAAAGGTGTTCTATTTTGGGTTGAGGTCAGGATTATGTGCAGTTGAGTCAAGTTCCTCCACCCCAAACTTGCTCATCCATGGCTTTATGGATCTTGCTTTGTGCACGGGTGCGCAGTCATGTTGGAACAGGAAGGAGCCATCCCCAAACTGTTCCCTCAAAGTTTGGAGCATGAAATTGTCCAAAATGTCTTGGTATGCTAACGCCTTAAGAGTTCCCTTCACTGGGACTAAGGGGCCAAGCCCAACCCCTGAAAAACAACCCGACACCATAATCCCCCCTCCACCAAATGATTTGGACCAGTGCACAAAGCAAGGTCCATAAAGACATGAGTGAGCGAGTTTTGGGTGTAGGAAATTGACTAGCCTGCACAGAGTCTGGACCTCAACTCGTTAGAACACCATTGGGATGAATTAAAGAGGAGACTGCGAGCCAGGCCTGCTCGCTTCTGGAAGAATAGTCAAACATTCCCATAGACATACTCCTAAACCTTGTGGACAGCCTTCCCAGAAGAGTTGAAGCTGTTATAGCTGCAAAGGGTGGGCAAACTCAATATTGAACCCTACGGACTAAGACTGGGATGCCATTAAAGTTCATGTGCGTGTAAAAGGCAGGCGTCTCAATACTTTTGACAATATAGTGTATATGCAGTAGATCACGCTTGCCATTACAATGCATGTACAAGCGGTCTGATCTACATGTGTATGGTCATCCATGATGGTTATATCTGAGTAATCAGTAGGCAGAAGCAGAAGAAGAGGAGTAATTTTAGCTAAACCGATTAGCAATTTTGCCAACGAAATGTGTGCAAATCAGAAACTCCCAACATGGCACATTTAGCATGTGTAGAAAAAACGGTCTAGTCTAGTTAATTTTAAAGATGCTTTTAAAAATACATTTGATGATGTTTTAATGAGTACATACCTACATATCTCCCCACTTTTTGAGATGGGAACGAGGGACAACTATTAGCAAAAGTATGTAGGCATAGGACACACTACCTGCCATGCCCCCCTAAAGGAGAGTTATACAAAAAAAAATTATTGGTTAAACCCACCACTACTATTCCTTTATACTTTTTATTGAAATGTACAAATGCAGCAATTTAGAAATTGGATAGAAGGTTTAGCACTGGGAAACACTTTTTGAAAGATAAAAAGTGACTTTTTTTAAATCAGGGACAGTCCCTGGAAATTTAGGACAATTGGGAACCATGCATAACTGCAGTAAATGGTGAATTTTCATACTTACCTGGAGTTTAGCTTTAAAGCTGAACTCCGGGAATTTTTCCATACTTACATTGGACCAGCTTTGCTTGATGTAAGTATGCAGTTCTGATATTCAGATGGCAGTGAGAGTATTGATCTTCCAGGTTCTATTGGAGGAGTTTCTCCTCTGCACACTGGCCAGTGACCACAGGAGGGCATTCTTTCGGCATTTTGCTGTTCATAGAATAACTTGTATTTTTTTCACTGGAAACAAAGCATTCTGTGATTTGATGAGGTGGAGATCCTGGTGTCAATACCCCTCCTCTCTGACTCAGAAGTCTTGTATTAATCGAAAAAAATACAGATGCTCTATGAATGGTGGAGGTGCCAAGTGAGTGCTCCCCTTTGATCACTGTGCTCACATGGGACCCAGAAGATCACAGCTCTCACTGTATGTAGTGTGGGCTAATATATCAATCCCCAATGGCTTTCAGATATCAGATATGCATACTTACATGGAGAAAGCTGGCCCAATGTATTTATGAAAAAAATGCATTTCCTGAAGTTCAGCTTTAATAGATACAAATATATGTGGTCAGAAGAATGACACTGTTAATGTGAGTTAAGAATCCCATACCTTAAAGCTGGCCTTAAATAAAATACACATCACCATTGTATTTTTAAAAGATTGGAATTGACAATTGAAGACTACAAGTCCTGGAAAAGACCAAACCACCAGCAACTATAAAGATTTGTAAATCATAGGGGCTCAATACACATAAGGCCAGGGTGAAAGTACAAGCGCTCTGTACCTGTGCTGCTTCCTTTATCTCTTAAAGTGTTTGTTAGCCCAATATTTTATATTCCTGATATGTGTCTGCAGTACCATGTAGTTTTGTTAAAAGTAATCTTTTCACTTTGTATTTCTTTCTTTGTGTGAAAATATCTGGTGATCCTGCCAGTCCCCCTGCTTTCCTATTTCAAACTGACCATGCTAGGCGTGAGCGTACATCCTTCCCAGTGTGGTCAGTTTTGCCTTACTTCCAATGATCAGACCTGTGCAGACTCACCTTCCCTGTACAGACATCCACTGATAATCAGTGTACTGCTGTTCCTCCAACCACACCTCTCCAAGCCCCTTATGCTTTATATATATATATATATATATGTATATATATATATATATATATATATATATATATATATATATGTATATATATATGTATATATGTATATATATATATATGTATATATGTATATATGTATATATGTATATATATATATATATATATATATATATATATATATATATATATATATATATATATATATATATATATATATATATATATATGTATATATATATGTATATATATATGTATATATATATGTATATTTATGCACAAATATTTTGCTTTGCAATTCTATTTAAAACAGAACAGGTTTTAATGGTATATATGTCTAACTAAAGGGAAAAATAACCTAACCCTCTCACGCTTGTCTTCTTACAAATTTGCATTTGTACAAATGAAAAAATAACATCTTAAAAGCTTGCTCATCAGCAGGAAGCTACAAATGACAAGCCACCATCGTGTTTTCTTTGTCCTTTGTTTTGGATGTGCATTGTTATTTTTTAATTGACGAATAACGGCTTGTTAAGCTCCTATGTGTTTAAAACATAAGCAGCTGTACACAGGTAGTGAATCATAGCGCTGATCATTTGCATATACCGGGTAAGACTTTAATTATGTTGCCAGATGAATTCCTTAGTGCAAATCCACCCGAAACCTACAAATACAATCCAGATGTTTGTATTAATAATTAACGCAGTTTATGCATGCAAAAGCATACGTGCAAGGTGTATATGGTTTGTATAAGATGACGTAAGAACATTATGGTAATTTTATGTATTTTTCGTTGCCTTGAGCTTAGAACCCGAAGGCTCAAATGTTTATTTTCTCAAAAAGAACTGTACATTTTAACCAGTTTCAACACCCGATGACTGAGGGTTCCGGACACCATCTATGATAGGGGTCTTCAAACTTTGGCCCTCCAGTTGTTCAGGAACTACAATTCCCATCATGCCTAGTCATGTCTGGGCATATCAGAGTTTTACGATGCCTCAAGGGACATGTAGTTCCGCAACAGCTGGAGGGCCGTAGCCTGAAGATCCCTGATCTATGACATCCAATTGCAATTTAGTCCAACTGTGAACCCCCCATCCTTATCCACAAGCCTGGAATTTATTTACTTATTTGCAATGCTGCGAGTTGATTTGTAACCTTAAAGGGGCCCAGTGACCAGACCATTCATTTAAACAAAAACCTTCTCATAAGATTATAAGTACATTTTATGTACTGTATGCATATTATTTATCTTTAACCACTTCCTGGTTCAGTTATCCTGACTGGGCGTCATATGACGTCCTGCAGGATAACAGCTGTCGCGCACCCATGGGGGCTCGTGTCGCCGCGATCGGTGGTGCGGTGTGTCAGTCTGACACACCGCTACACCGATCTTAGTAAAGAGCCTCCGCCGGAGGCTCTTTACCACGTGATCAACCACTCTTTACCACGTGATCAACCACTCTTTACCACGTGATCAGCCACGGTAATCACGGCTGATCACGATGTAAACAGGAAGATCCATTGATCGGCTTTTCCTCACTCACGTCTGACAGACGCGAGTAGAGGAGGGCTGATTGGCGGCTCTCCTGACAGGGGGGGTCTGTGCTGATTGTTTATAAGCACAGCCCCCCTCGGATGCCCTACACTGGACCACCAGGGAAGCCGCCAGGACCACCAGGGCCATCCACGTGTGCAAATTAATGCCCAACATATGCCAATCAGTGCCCACAAATGATCACTGACTGGCACCTCTATGGCACAAATAAAATCAGTGATTCCCAGCAATGCCACCCATCAGTGTCATCAGTGCCACCCATCAGTGTCTATCAGTGCCACCTATCTGTGCCCATCAGTGCCCATCTATCAGGGCCCATCAGTGCCCATCCGTGCCACCTATCAGTGCCACCCATACGTACACATCAGTGCCACTCATAAGTACCCATCAGTGCCGCCTATGAGTGCCCATCAGTGCCGCTTATGAGTGCCCATCAGTGCCCCCTATGAGTGCCCAACAGTGCCGCATACCAGTGCCACCTATCAGGGCAACTTCATTGGTGCCACCTCATCAGTGCCCATCAGTGCCGCCTTATCAGTGCCTGTCAGTGCAGCTATATCAGTGTCCCCGTCACTGAAGAAGAAAACATACTTATTTACAAAAATTTTTAACAGAAACAAAGGAAAACTTTTTTTTTTCAAAATTTTCGGTCTTTTTTTATTTGTTGCACAAATAAATAAAAATTGCAGAGGTGATCAAATACCACCAAAAGAAAGCTCTATTTGTCAGAACAAAATGATAAAAAATTTGTTTGGGTACAGTTTTGTATGACCGCAAAATTGTCATTCAAATTTCAACAGCGCTGAAAGCTGAAAAATGGCTTGGGCAGGAAGGTATATAAGTGACTGGTATTGAAGTGGTTAAAAGCTTCTTTTGTGTGGACATACAAAAGCTCTGAGACTGCTACTGGGCACGCCATCTTGAATGTGATGTCAGCAGGCTCAGAGCTGTCACTCAACTGATACTCTGTAGCAGTGGTCTCCAGACCGAAGCTTGTGGGCCAAATGTGGCCCTTTGCTTGACTTTATTTGGCCCTTGGGGCACCATTCCTTCTGACACCAATGATGAGGCACCATTCCTTCCATTGACACCAACAATTGGGCACCATTCCTCACATCAATATAAGACACTATTCCTTCCACTGACACCAATAATAGGGCACTATTCCTCTCACGAGTGACGAAACACCATTCCTCCTCCTGACCTATAATTTTCCTACCCCCACAACACGGGAAAATTTTCCACATCATTTGGGCTTAGCCCTCCTAAAAGTCTGAAGGACAGTAATTTGTCCCTTTGCTTAAAAATTTTGGAGACCTCTGCTCTATAGTCTTCGCCTTAATTCCTCCGCAGCTGCTATATAATAGGTTATGAAGAAAGGTTGGAGGCAAAGATGCTGGGTCAGCAAAGACAATAAATAAACACTCCAGGAGTGGATAGGCTATGACGTGGTTGGAGAGAGGGGACTGTGCAAAGGAACTGGATAGTCAACTTTTCTATCACAATCAGAGGCACACTGTAAGTAGACAACTAAGGCTTTCCCACCCCACAGCTGCAGGTATACACAGGGTACGTACATGCAACTGCAAGGCAGGAAATGAGCTTGTCCCCAACTGCAACTGAGTAAAAATTATACATAGACAGCAAAACACTGCAAGTAAGCATTTAAAATCCAGAGAACAAGTAGAGAAAACCTCAGCCACTGCACACCATACAAGTCCAACGTGTAATAGGTGATAGCAGCTTCAGCCTAACTCCATCCAGGCCACTAACTCCCCCCCCCCACCTCAAGGGAACCCTTGGACAAAGTTGATCAATGAAATGCATTAGGGCCAGTACAAGGTACCGGAATTGACAAGGCAGAAGTCACTGCATGAGGGCCAGGTAGGGTGCCTACTGCTCAGTCACAAGCTGGAGGGTGCTGATGCTCACAATGGGAATTTTTTTCTCTGTTATCCCTGTATTTATTTATGTCTGTAAGTAGGATTTTAATACAAGTAGAAATAAACCTCTACATTTTTTATTGGTATTGCACTATTTGGAACATTTTTCTCTTTTCTTTATGTGACTTATATGGAAGACTACTGTCACTGTTAAGAAGCTGGATCCTGGCGGCTGGTGAATAGCCAGATTTATTGCACAAGCTTGTCTGCTGATCATTAATTGGAGAGGCATAGTCTTCTGGTGAGTGAGACCAAGTGCTGGGTGTGGTGTGCACCGCACAGAGGGCGATACACTATTTTCTCTCCTGGAGCACTTTGGAACAAGAATGTGTTGATACTGGCATTAACTTTCATGGGTGTGATTTATTATACTGCATAGGATGCTTATGATGGACACTATATATATATATATATATATATATATATATATATATATATATATATGTATATATATATAATATCACAGCACTGTGTCATATTCTATTTTATTGTTTGGTGAACATGACATTTGAAGTTTATCTTTGTCACCAGGGCGGCAGTAAGGATTATCTCAAAATTGTTTGCACATTGCATTTTGGTATGTGGATTTTTTTTTTTTGGTTTGATTAGCACTTTTTTTTTGAATTGTGGATTAATATACAGGTCTTTTTTTTATCTTAATTTTTTTTAATGGGTTGTTGATCACTGTTATCATAAGTGCAGTGATACAAATTATTTATTAAAAGAAACCTGTTTAATAGGTCTAGGGATTATGGGTCAAGTAGCAGGTCTAGACAAATGTTTTGGAGGCCTTTGTGTGAAATTAGGTTACATAATGATGGCATTGTTGATTGGATTAGCAAATGATTTTTCAGAACTTCATACGAATGTTCAAGCAAAAATCCAAACCTTTATAGCAAGCTTTAGTAATCCTGATTTGTTTAAAATGTTGTGTCCCCTATAATCCCTTTAGAAACTCCATGGAGCTAACATGAGTGACAAGTGAGAAACCTTTTCTTTGACATCCACTAATTTGGTCTCTTTCCCAGTTTGTCTCCCCTCACGAAATAAGCTGTTTGAATTTCTGCAATAATAATATTAAATATTTAATCCATGGTGTGTCACATAGAAAACTTACAGTGAGCACAGCTCCTATACCGCCTGTGAGAGACAAATCATTTTCCAAGCTGATGACTACAGAGGGGATTCTACAGCCAAGAAGCAAACACGGCCATTGATCCCTACAAATCATCCAACAAGACAAGGAAAACATTCTTGATTAATCTCCAGCCATGCTCTTTAATGAATTATGTGGAATAAATTAAAAACTTACACACTATTATATTATTTATCTGTGTAATCGAGAAGGGGAACAATGACAGTATTATGAGTACTTGGAGATGACCATTTAAGCCGAGCGTGGAGCGCAGCTGAAAGACCAATAATTATAAATGTCAGATGAATGGGCGCTGACGAAGCTAGATGAATGTTTTGTGTAAAATGCAATAGAATGCAGAAGGGTTGGGATAAACATAGGGCCATTGATGAATTACACGCTGAAATTAGCTTCCACTGTATAGATTTACGCTTCTTATGTGCCTTAACAAAGATTTCTCCGCTTCCTTGGAAAAGAATTGACATTTATAGAAGCTAGGCTGTTCTACCAGCATTCAGAATAGCGCGCCGTAAGTGGGATTCTACCGTTTGAGAAGGTTATTAAAGTCCAACAATTTTATGTATTATTTTTTGATAGAACAATAAAGAAGCAGTTAAGTTCACAGCTAGTGCTGGACTTTCTGCCTATTATTGTAAAACACAGCATGTTCTACATAAGAAAAAAATGCCCTTATATTAGAGAGTACAGAATGTTTTACATAAAAACTTCAGCCCCAGACCATTTGGCTGGCCAAAGACCAGAGCGTTTTTGGCAATTCAGAGTCGCTTTAACTGACAATTGCACGGTTGCGCAACGTTGCTCCCAAACAAAATTGACGTCCTTTTTTCCCCACAAATACAGCTTTCTTTTGGTGGAATTTGATCACCTCTGCAGTTTTTATTTTTTGCGCTATAAACAAAAAAAGAGCGACAATTTTGAAAAAAACGCATTTTTTTTTACTTTTTGCTATAATAAATATCCCCCAAAAATATATAAAAAAACACTTTTTTCCTCAGTTTAGGCCAATACGCATTCTTCTATATATTTTTGGTAAAAAAATTGCAATAAGTGTTTGATTGGTTTGCGCAAAAGTTATAGCGTCTACAAAATAGGGGAAAGTCTTATGGCATTTTTAATAATAATGTTTTTTTTTTACTAGTAATGGCGGCGATCTGCGATTTTTAGCGTGACTGCCTGCGACATTATGGCAGACAGATCGGACACTTTTGGCACTATTTTTGGACCATTCACATTTATACAGCGATCAGTGCGATTAAAAATGCACTGATTACTGTGTAAATGTGACTGGCAGTGAAGGGGTTAAGTGTGTCCTAGGGAGTGATTCTAACTGTAGGGGGATTGGCTACGTGTGACACAACACTGATCAACGCTCCCAATTACAGGGAGCAGTGATCAGTGTCCTGTCACTAGGAAGAATGGGGAAATGCTTGTTTACATCAGCATTTCCCCATTCTTCCTCTCCGTGAAACGATCGCGGGTATCCCCCGCGGACATCGAGTCCGCAGGACCCGCGATCACACTCACGGAGCTCACGGCGGGTGCACGCGCGCGCCCACACTGCTGCATCTTAAAGGGCAACGTACAAGTATGTTATTATGCCTGTACGTGCCCTTCTGCTGACGAATATCAGTGTGAGCCAGTCGGCAAGGGGTTAAAGCGACGCAGTGGCGAATCGCAAAAAGTGCTCTGGTCAAGAAGGGGGTAAAATCTTCCAGGGCTAAAGCGGTTGAAGTCATTTTATTATAATAAAGGTAATAGCGAGGAAAACCTATTGCTATTTTCTGTATTTTACAACTTAGTAGATATGTAAACCCTTTTCGTAAAATGGTAAAGGAAAAAAAAAGAGTCTCAGAGGAATTCTATAATCAAAGTACAGCATAGTAATCAGGTAGTAGATTTCAGCACAAATCAAGAAACTTTTCATTTTCAGGCGTGTCTTTCTTTTTTGTTTATCAGAATATACATTTTATTAAGGTGTAATCGAGGTTACACAGTTACGTAGATAAGGTTGGATAAAGTAACAGACCCATGCAGTCCAAACTATGGCTGGCCATACATGAGTCATGTCTTTTTACATTCAGCCAGTGGGTTGAACAAAAGAAAATGACTTGATTTCCCCATCCACATCCTCCCACTAAGTTATTGCATCCTGACAGTTGGGAAATTTCCCCACATTCAGAATACAATGATCAGCACCACCGGCTGTAGACAGAGAGAAAAGTTTCTACCAGGCTAGTTGTATAAAAGTCAGTCAATAGATCAACTTGAGTGCAACCAGCTTACCTATACATGGATAAAAATTCTGAACCAGCTGAATTTTGAATTATGTATGGCTGGCTTATATGTGTGTGTCAGTTTGTTTTCTAAAACTGGCCATGGAAAATGGGCGGGCTGAATTTAAAAAAAAGCAGATTTCTCACACAAACGAGGTGACTGGAGGTATTCCTACGTCTGGGACATTGTATTTGACAGTGGGACCCACCGCTGTCAGAATACATTGATCAGCAACTGTATCCCGTTGGCTGCAGCCACTGATCAAGAAAAGCTTTCCGATTTGTCAGTTCAACAAATTCCTGTCAAGCAGGGAAGGTCTCATACTGACAGTAATTCTGACAGTCCCTGAACTGGATGAATTGTGATCAGTCTATGACCAGCTTAAAAGTATACATATCTGTGTATGCTGTGCTCTTCAAGGAAGACAGCTAGTTTTTTGAACTTGTCAATATTCCCAGCTGATACCATTACTGGGGGGAGGGACTTTCACAGTTTTGCTGCTCTGACTATAATGAACCCTTCTGCAATTTTATTTTAAACCTTTTTTTCTCAACTCTTAAATTGGCAATGTGTTCCCATCAGGGACCTAAGACTAAACAAGTTGTTACCAGCTTTCCAGTGACCATTGATTAATCTGTAAATAGCGATTATGTCTCCTTTAAAGTGCCTCCTCTCTAAGGTAAATATGTTTAATTTACTTAATCTTCTACCTAATCGCTGCTGTCCCCTAGACCCCTTATTAATTATGTTGCCCTTACTTGGACTCTTTCTAGCTCTAGGACATCCTTTCTGTTGATTGGTGACCAAAGCTGGAACTGCAGCTGGAATACCAAACCAAGGTGACTACTATAATCCTGAAATATGGGTTACATTTCATTGGAATAACATTGTTTGTTTCCTAAGTAAAACGACTGTACTAATTACCTTTCTCTGTTATGGTGTTTAGCTGTTTTTAACGTGATACAGCTTTTACAGTTCCTGATTAAGCAGGTCACTTGACTTAAAAAAAGAATTCCATCTAGTCCAGTGCAGTCTATCCAGACTCCTATGGCCATTTCTAATTTTTCTGCATTGAGTACAGAATTATTGCAAAGCTTGTCAGTTCACTTAACAAACCCCTCTCATGTCTATTTCCATGACTGATGACCTGCCTACCTAACCGACTGCAGGGTGTTTGTTAATGGACAGATTCCAATGCAGTGATGACATTCTAAGCTGCTTTCCAATTGGCAGGAAACTTGATCTAACGCAACACCAAAAACTCTGAAAACTTGTATATCATGAACATACTGTACACTATACTTAATACTTATTTATTCAGAGTGCATCATGTAAGCTCTTTTTTCTTTATGTATTTCAAAATGTAGTGCACATCTGTGTTTGTCTCTCTTTCTGCTTGAGTTTTGCCATAGCTGACAGCTATACAGACGCAAGTAACATGATGGGTCATGTAAGTTGTATTAAAGCAGTTCCACAAGAATCATTGTGACATTAATCTATAAACCAGGTACCACGGTAGCAGTATTTTTTTCAGGTAACAGAAAAGCAATGGTTCCTCACTGAAACGTATTAAACACAATGATGTGACCTCCACCCACACCCCCAGGGCAAGCAGCCCTTGTTGTTCTTGATCTCTAGTAAATCAGACAGCTCTAAGATGTCAAATCATGAGATTTAATGGATTATTCAATATGTAATAAAAGCACAAAGACCTTCAGCTGGATTCATCAAGAATTCACAAAGTGTTAAAGTGGTCTCTCACTTGGGGACCTGGCGGTATGTGAGAACCTGCTTTGCATACCTTCTGTGGCTAGTGAATCTCATTAAGCGGTGATGAGTATTGCTAACCATAGTACCTGGCTGCTGACCACTAATTAGCTGTCAGGTAGGAGTTAGCAAATTTTGCTCCCTACAGGAGGCATGTTAGCTAACTGACGGTCATATTCAAACATGGCTCCAGCACTTCCATTCTAAATATCATTTCTTGCAAATTGTAATCTTGTGACTCTGCTTTAAGAGAGTTTTTAATGGATTTTTTAGTGGAACGAATAACTCATTGCAACCAATGAGTTTTCAGTGATTTTAGGTGAACCTAGCACCAGATATATTTTGTTATCTTTAGTGCATGCACGCTCAGTAATGTGCACTCGGGGCCTTTCACCCGCATCCTCATGGATGTCACATTGGGAGCAGCGGCTGTGCCCGTGCAGCTGCTGCATCCCAGTTCACAGCAATAGGACTGTCTGCACGAGAATGCATGGAATACCTGTGGAGGTAAACACGGCCCTCACATGGGGTATGGATTCATATGCCCCGTGTGAACAAGGCCTTATTTATAGATCAAGTATTTCTCACATATAGAGATCCAAGTGATCCCCTGACAATGCCTACATCTGCTTTCCTCTACAGATGGAAGACAACATTTTCTTAAGGCATTATGTATTTAGCATCTTTTTCCTGTACTGAAATGCCACAGTCAAGTTAATTGTGGTTTTTGTGCAGTTCTTGGCTGTTTTCACAAATGTCTGACATACAGTAGACTAGCCCTACTGTCTGCTTACTGGGAATAAGGAGACTTAGGAAATGCTTTCTTCTGCCTTCAGCAGACTGATGACATCATCTCACCCTAGGCAATGTCACCTGTCCGAAGGTCAGTGATATTTTTTTTAATTATAAAAGGCTTTTTAATGTTAACCACTAGCCATCCACGTAATGATTATGTGTGAGGGCTTTAATGTCCACATGCAGTACATATGCATCCATGTGCAACAAAATTTTCTGTGCTGGCAGCACCCTCACTGCACACTCCTGGCACAGAGACTGAGCTGTCCAAGACAGCTCCCAATCTCTAGTAATAATTAGGAATTTGCAGGACCGGCTTCCAATCATGTGACCAAAAGTCACAGTCAATCACAGTGGTCACATGATCAGGCAGACCTTTCTGCCCCCTGAATGAAATAGCCCAGTTAAAGAGAAGGGGTTAAAAAGAGATTATTGTATATACTGGTTGTCAGGAATTTATTCCTGCGGACTCTTATGCCACTTTAAGAAATGTTTTATCATTGGTTGTTGTACGTTGCTGCTTCTTTATACGCTGTATAATCACTGTACTATTTAAATAAATAAGCCTGCTGATTCTTGCTTGCATTTTCTGTACATTAAAAATAGAGAACGATTATATACAGCATGAATTTCTGATGTTATAACCAGCCTTAGGGCAGTATTTGATTTATATGTTATTTGCAAGGGTGGGGTATGTTTTATTAGCTGTCTGGTTACGTTAGTTGTTCCCTGGATATACATATACAGTACATACATAAGAACATTCAAATACCTATGTTGGGTGTATGAGCTCCCCATATTCCCAAAGCACTTGAAACGCATACTGCAAAATGCCTGCAATTAGCTCTGGCTGAAAGTTGTATAGTTCATAGAGAGCCAAAACCACAAAAAGCCTCAAAGCATCTAAAAAGATTATTAAAACATGATACTAAAACCCCAGTGGATTAAATAGGAATGTACAGCATAATGTTGTATTTTAAGCAAAATGTCCATCTTTGCTATTTTGTACTACTAATTAAATGCATTATTGTTCAGTACTGTATACACCAATACATTTTGCAAAATAAATTCATTTAAAGTAGTGGTTTCTCTTTAGATTTGAGCCTTGCTTGTTTGATATGCTCTTTAGAGGGGGCATATTATTTAGAGCAGCTATAGAGATGGTGGTAGGCTGTTTAATAATGGTCTAAATGCTGAAAAGTCTTATCTGTGAAGGTTCTCATTCATCCAAATCATAGTATAGCTAGTAGTAGTTAGTCACAGTCAAATAAACTTGTTTTATGATTTTGTTCTACTTATCCTAGAGGCTTCCATAGTTCGAATGACTGTCAAGAACATCTCCCAGCGTTTATACTCACATGGATAACTCAGTCACCTAAATACAATCATCATGGTGTCATAAATGTGTCAAAGCAGCTGTTGATTCTCCATCATGTTCTTGGAAACCCAACATCTTGACACATTCATGATATTCTGGTGGCTTGATTAAGGTGATTGAGTTTGCTATGTCGATATACTGTAAATGCTGTAACACTCAATAGAACCAGAGGAACTAAATATGGGTTGAAACACTCAGTTGACCCAAAATTGATCATTTGCATGTGAAACTCAATGGGTTACGTCAGTTCTGATGTCTTATATACTGTGGATGGTCCAAGAGTGGGATCCTTATGTCAAAATTCATTACTCTGTACCTGTCCACCTGGAGTTGTGGGTGTTCCCATCAACATTTGCTTGTTCTAGCTCTTCCTGATGTACTGTATTAGGGATGGGCGAACGGTTCAGCCCGAGCATAAATTCGGGCCGAACTTCGGTTGTTCGGCCGTTCGGTGAACAATGAACATTATGCGGTGTTCACAGCAAATTCGAAAGCCGCGGAACACCGTTAAAGTCTATGGGACACTAACATGAAAAACCAAAAGTGCTAATTTTAAAGGCTTATATGAAAGTTATTGTCTTAAAAAGTTTTTGGGTACCCGGTTCCTGCCCCAGGGGACATGTATCAATGGAAAACATTTTTTTAAAAAACTGACATTTATTCAGGAGCAGTTTTTTTTTGTTTTTTTTTAATGCCTAAAGTGAAACAATAAAAATGAAATATTCCTTTAAATATCATGCCTGGGGCTGGGATCTGGGTGTCTCCTTGTTAAAGGTGGCTTCCAGATTCTGATAAGCCCCCCTGCCCGCATATCCCCACAATCACCGGGAAAGGGTTGTGGGGATGAGGCCCTTTCCCCCTGTTTTGTCTCCCCTCTTTTCCTGTGGCCTGCCAGGTTGCGTGCTCGGATAAGGGTCTGGTATGGATTTTTGGGGGACCCCATTGTGTAGAAACCCTCACAATGACCATAGCTGGTGTACAGAGCTAGAGACTTAAGTGCAGAGATTTCAAAAGAGGAGATCCCAAGAGATGTAGGAAACTGTCATTTGGTTTAACATTCCAGCATCACTTTTTGGTGGAAAGACTCTTTAATGTTTATGGATATCTTTAAAAACACCTGATAAACCTTGAAAAGATTATATGGGTAAAACTGCACATAGGTAAACTGTGTGCAGTGCTAGATCATTCACTAAGCAACCAAAGCAGGAGCCTAGAGCCTGGTGACTGTCCTGAGGCCCATCTACAATTTTCATGCTCCTGCACTAAAGCAAAATAATAGCAGATGTGGTCCAAGCTGTGCACCTGACTGTCATTTCACAAGGAAGGATATACTTGTAGCAGTTGATAGCTGATCAAGAGGAGCTATGCCAGTACTGTACAAGACAGTCCAAGTGGGGCAGTTTTTTGTACCTGGTACAGTCCTTATCTATATCAATCAAAGGGATGGGGTCCAAAGCTGTGACATTACCTAGGTCCCCATCCTGACTCAATCTATGTCTTAGGCTGACCAAATATGGATCAAAATTTGGCTGGTTCAACAGAAGCTAATCTACTGACTGACTTCTGTTCAACCACCCTGTCGGTACATTATTTCTCGATCAGTGACGCAGGCAAAAGGCTGCAGTTCTGATCTGTGTATTCTGATGGTGGGAAGTCTCCTTGCTGTCAGAATGCAATGACACAGTAGGATGGATTTCCCCATCTACATTGAATGTGGGGGAATAGGGTCAGTTTTTTTTTTCAACTCGCTGGTTGAACGAAAAAAAACTGACACATGTATGGCCAGCTTAACTGTGTGGTATAGCTATGTACATCATTTTTATGAAGCAGTCACGATACAGTATATGTTGCTAAACATTTGGCCTCCATTTACTAATGCAGAATCTAACCAGCATGCACCACTAACTCTTGTTCAGTCCAGAGTGTTCATATGCTGCTTGGTGTCAAGGTTTGTGTCATGGCATTTAACAGACGGGGTGAGAGAGGATTTCATGGATGACTTATCTTACAGTAGATATGTGTGACAGTATGGTAATCGGAGATGTTTCAATTTTGTATCATGCGTCCTTTTTTATCCAAATACCTACTATTGTCCTATCAAACATGTAACATGTTTTTTTTATTGGCAGGAGGGTTTTTTTAGGCTTTTTCAGAAACAGATGAAATGCACATTTTTCCTTTTCACCTTAAAGTTTTAGGGACGTAGACCTTTATACAGCTATAAAATTGGAAGAAAGGGTTCAGGAACAAGTAATCTCAACCATATGCTGCTTCCCTGGCTTCCAAAAATCTTTCATTCTATATAACTGGAGTTATTAGTGAGATAAATAGAACACAGCAGTTGAAGCTCTCCACATCACAGCAGAATTTATAAAGCTATTTAGTAAAGTAATTGCAGCTGTTTAAAGGTGAGCTAAAATGTGCATATTATGTATAAAAAAGAACAAAAACTACATAGGTCTCAGGATCTAATAGTTTAATAAGTCTCTTCCTACCTTCCACCCTGCCAGCACTACACTACTTAAAGAGTTACTAAGCCCACAATAGTAAAATCAGTCTGTATGTGCAGTAAAGCATGCTTTTTATACTCACTGTGGAGCATAAGGGGTTAATCCTCTGCATTGTGTAAAAATGCTGTTTGATCCTATCTTATCTGATCCTCCCCTTATTCCACAGTCCCCAATTCATCTGCTGATAGTACAGAGCCTTAGGGGCACTCTGCACATGCTCAGTTTAGTGTGTATGGCTAGAGAGTATTTTTTTCTTGGGAGGGTGCATGTGATCGGCACAGGGCCAATCAGCACTATCCAGACAGGTGTCCTGCAGCCTCATAGGACAGTCAGAGTAAAATGAAATCTCCTCCTACAAGCTTTAACCGAACACTGATAAAATCACAAGACTGCTATATACTGCTGATGAGAAAAGGTATTTAGCAGTTTATATTTACTAGAATACTTACATTTCCATGTTCTGTGTACTGTGGGACAGCAGATATAGTGAATACAGGATCCTGGGTTTAGTAATGCTTTAAGCCCCCCCCCTGCTCCACTATCCTGCTCCAAGTTTGTTTTATGCATTGTCAGTTTGTTATTGGGCACAGTGAATAAGGCAGAACTCCGGAAGAAATCTCAAGTTCCAAATCATTTGCCCCACATATAAGTACTACTTTAGTCTCATAGCTAAAACCATCCTCCACATACAAAGTTCAACAACCTCCCTCTTTGTATTCATTGTAATACAACTCATCCAACTGATGGGGGACTATAGGAAAGCAGGGCTGTCAAAGTCTTTTGATCCTGATTTGCTTGCTCTTTGGGCTTCAAAAGACTCAAATCATCTATGTCAACCTATGGCCCTGTCATCACCTCATTCACAGCAAGATAAGCATAGCAGGTAGATGTAGCCACATGCCAATAAGTATGTTATTTCCTTAATTTTGCTCTTCCACTCTCTTGAAAGCTGTCCTCTTATTTATAATTGCATTCAACTCTGCTGGTAGTGTTGGAGGTGGTGCATGATAGACATCAACCAAGGTCCTGGCAGTGGCCAGGTAAGCCTTCCATGATCTGCAAAGACTGTCAGTGCAGATTGTTACGAGACTTCCTTGGCCACTGCCACTGCAGGAGGACATATCAGAGGGAAGTTAAAAATATAAGTGCTGTTTTCGGGACAGTGGGGGACTTAAGAATGCAGCCGCTGATGTGTGTTAGGATGACAGCAATGTCTATACCAATCGTGGCGCATCACACTGTTTACTTTTTTAGGAAACTTTATTAAAATGTTACACAGTGACCTTTCATTAGGTTCTATGCGCTGCTGCATGGTGCAAGGCAACGAATTGTGTCGCACCACACAAAAAAAAAGTACTGCATTCGGTGGCGTGAACTGGCCAGGTAACAGACATGGCACTATGCCTTGTCTTACATTGGCACTGTTCTGGAATAGCCCCCCCAATGCAGTCCTACCACACCTGATTGAAAAGGCCTTTAAAGGACGGGGGAAATGACAGCCAGGCAACAATGGCAGGGATAGTTTCCCTTTAAATATAACAGGTAGATATAAAATACACACATGATGCAGCCCTGTAATCATTAATACATTATTTAAGAGATTATTTTAAATATAAGCCATATAAGAACCTGAATTTGACCTGGTGTTAGCCTCTTGCAGTCCCTGTACAGCAGGTCTGGACTTTGAAAGGGATAAGCAGCACAAGGAGCCAATCGGTTCATGTGCTGACAATGAGAATGTTGGTAGAAGGAGAGAGAGGAGTGAAAGAGATGTGTTCATCACTGTGCTGCTTCTCCTTTCACTGTCCAGTCACAGACAGGGATGGGTTCATCACAGCCTAGGGTCAAAGGAAGTGGTACTGGACATCAGACTGAGGAGATTTAGTGGTGCAGGTGACAGCTCTGGACTGAATGTGAATATTGCACCAAAAACTGTTTTTGTTTTTTTAATGGGTTATTATTTTTACCATATTATTATTCTGGTTCTGTTTTAAATACACCGCACATGCACACACATATCTTTCTTCTGGTCATACTTTATACAGTATAAAAAACACTTTTGTTGCTCATTAAAAATATTCCTCTATCTTAGCGCAATTCTAAAAAGAGCAATAAAAACAGTTGAAAACCTTTGGTTTTTTTTTTTTTTTTTTTTTAACGAGCGGGTAAACACCGAACAATATCCAATATTATTTTAGTGCTCTAAACTTTCTGTTTACTGTCTAGCAGTTAAATTGGTTTCCATTAATTAAAACGACATATGCACAGGATAGAACGAACCCTTTAAAATTATAAAATATGGGATAGTTAAATTGTCTGAAATAATGATGTATATCTAATTAATTTTAAAATATTATACAGGATTGTTATCCCTAGAGAGACTGCACAAGGATTGGGAGAACAGATTAAAAGCTTTTGCTGCAGGACATATGGGCTGGTTGAATCTCAGCTGCATATGCTATGGGACAACCCAAAGGTGCATTTTTTTGTGGTGGAAGTACATTTCTATAGCAGAAGTTACATTGAATATTAAAATACCTTCCAGGCTAAGATTAGAAGAATCTCTGTGCCGCGGTGAAAGTTCCTACCTCAACTTCCTCTTTGTTGTCTGAATTGCTGTACTTGAAAGAGCCACTAAACTCGAAATTGAACCCATTTAAAAAGGCAGAGTGTGACTTTCAAAAATGTGTACACAAGTAAAAGTTCTCATTTGGAGACAGATTTTAAAATGTGCTAAACAATACGTTTGCTTAATTCCATTGCGGTTGACATTGGCTCACATTGTTAATGGAAGTTAAAAATGGCTGAGTAGCGAAGCGTTACCTGCGTTTAATGCTATCCATATTGAGCCAAGGAGAGACTAAGGAGGGGCTCTAGTACTTACATCAGCTATTTGTAGCTTAGTGTGATTAAGACTTTATTTTAATTGGTACATGGTCAAAATTTTATATTTTTAAAGTATATTTTTTTATATATATGATATATGTCAATGGTATTTTATAACATACCTCCCAACTTTCTGAAATAGGAATGTTGTACACCTATCAGCAAAAGTATGTACGTATAGGACACGTATATGTAATACTACTTGATAGAATAATGAATAAAGTACCTTCATCCTGGAACTAAATAGAAAAATCAAAGCAAATGGAGGCAATATTGATTTCATGGTACAGTATAGACTTACACAAAGAATTTAGAAAAATATATAAATAAATGTATATATTTTTTAAAATTCTTTGTGTAAGTCTATACTGTACCATGAAAGTCCATATTGCCTCCATTTGCATAAATTTTTCTATTTAGGTATAGGACACACCCTCTAGCTCGCCCCTTAACCATTTCCCGTCTGGCCAATAGCAGAATGACGGCCGGGTGGTGGTTCAGTTATCCTGACTGGGCGTCATATGACGTTCAGCAGGATAACAGCCGCCGCGCGCCCGTGGGGGCGCGCATCAGGGCGATCAGTGGTACGGTGCATCAGTCTGACACACTGCTACACCGATCTGACGGAGGCTCTTTACCACGTGATCAGCTGTGTCCAATCACAGGTGATCACGATGTAAATAGGAAGAGCCGTTGATTGGCTTTTCATCACTCACATCTGACAGACGCGAGTAGAAGAGAGCTGATCGGTGGCTCTCCTGACAGGGGGGGTCTGTGCTGATTGTTTATCAGCACAGCCCCCCCCCCCCCCCGCGGATGCCCACCCTGGACCACCAAGGAGACCACTATGACCACCACAACACATGGATCACCAGGGATGCCACCCTAGACCGCCAGGGATGCCAGTAAGTGCCCAAACAATGCCAATCAGTGCCAACATATATTGCCAATCAGAGCCAGTCAGTGCCTGCCAAATGTCTCCTTATCAGTGATGCCTAGCAGTGCCATCTATCAGTGTGCATCAGTACCACTCATCAGTGTCCATCAGTGCCACCTATCAGTGCACATCCATGCCCATCAGTGCCCACCTATCAGTGTCAATCAGTGCCCACCTGTGCCACCCATAAGTACCCATTGTGCCCATTGGTGCTACCTCATAAGTGCCCATCAGTGCCACCTTATCAGTGCCCATTAGTGCAGCCTCATCAGTGCCCGTCAGTGAAGGAGAAAACGTATTTATTTTAAAAATTTTATAACAGAAACAAAAGAAAAACTTATTTTTTATTTGTTGCGCAAAAAATAAAACTGCCAGCAGTGATCAAATACCACCAAAAGAAAGCTCTATTTGTGGGAACAAAATGATAAAAAACTTATTTAGGTACAGTGTAGCATGACTGCGCAATTGTCATTCAAAGTGCGACAGCGCTGAAAGCTGAAAATTGGCTTGGGCTGGAAGGGACAAAAGTGCCTGGTGTTGAAGTGGTTAAAGGAGAATTGTACAAAATGATTGGTTAAACCAACAAGTTCTTTTTTACTATTGCTGTATGTTGGCTTTTGGAATTTACAAAGGAAGCAATTGAATGAAAGGTTTAGCACTGTAAAACACTTATTGATAGGTAAGTGTTGCATTTTCTATATAACGATATAGATAAGACCAAAATGAGGGACAAATGAAGAGGAAAGGGGGGCAGAGAGACTTTGTTCTGAATCAGGGACAGTCTCACGAAATGCAGGACAGTTGGGAGGTATGTTATAATACTGTATGTCTATCCTATGCATTAAGGTGAAAAAACACCTGGCAGTGACTAGCCCCCCAGCCGCCCCCATTTGCTTACCTGAACCTTAGAACTTGACTTGCCGGGGACGTGCTGTCTTGCTGCCCGGGGTTCTCGGCTTTTGATTGGATAGATTGATAGCAATGCAGCCATTGGCTCCCGCTGCTGTCAATCAAATCCATTGACGCGCCGGGGGGAGGCCGAGTCCTGCATTTGGCCTCTATGGACACGATGGACTCGGGAGCGTGCCTGCCATGTAACCCCCCCCGGGAGAGCGCTTCTCCCAGGGGGTTATCTGATGTGGGAAGGAGCCGCAAGAGCTGCCGAGGGACCCCAGAAAGGCAGGTTCGGGGCTACTCTGTGCAAAATGAGCTGCACAGTGGAGGTAAGAATGATATGTTTGTTATTTATTTTATTTTTTTAAACGAACACTTACAATCACTGTAAAGCTCTTTTTTTTTATTGTTGTTTTACTTGCCTGTTCCGTGCAAGGGTTTTTAGCAGAGCAACTCCAAAACTCCTCTTCTGGGTTTCCCTGCCACCGCTCTTAGCTCCTCCTCTTCTCTGTGTGCGACCATAGGGGGTATATGTGCAGGCACACACGTGAGCCAGGTTGTGTGTGCCTATAGACAGATACACAGAATGGCTCAGCCCCACCTCCCACTTCCCCCTCACTAGATTTGATTGACAGCAGCAGGAGCCCTGTCTAGATCCAGCGATGTGCACAAGAGCAGAGGCTCTCTCCTTCGTCATTGGCTCAGACACAGCAGCGGGAGCCATTGGCTCCTTCAGCTGTCAATCTCAGCCAGCGAGGAGGAAGCGGAGCCAAGCCGTGCTCTTTGTGTGAATGGACACACAGAGACAGTTCAGGAATGAGCACGAGTGCCCCCATAACAAGCGGCTTGCTATAGGGGCACTCGGTGGGGAGAGTAGCTAGGAGTGCCAGTAGGGGACCAGAGAGAAGGAGGATCGGAGGTGATCTATGCATAATCACAGAGCAGGTAAATATGACATGTTTGTTATTTCAATTTAAAAAAATGAGCACTTACAATCACTTTATATTATGTGAGGCAAAATGTGTCTTGGCATAGTGACCTTTGGAAGGGACTACTGTATATTAGATACCTTTACAACCTCACAACTTTAAGATAACAATGTAAAGGTCACAAACATTTTTAGTATGGCTGGCTTATTATTTGCTTTTAGTGTCATACTGTCAAAGTCAAATGCACACTGATGGTTTTTATGTGGTCACGTGACCGCAAAGCTCCATGTTCCCTGTGTAATGTGCGGATAGTGGGAGGAAATGCTTTCCCCCTCAAACAACATGATATCACTGCTCTCTGCGATTTAGGACCTCCACATTAAACAGAGGCAGTTTGTGTTCATGTGACCACCAGGGAATATTCCCTTACTTCCTGTCCCATAGCCAAAACAGGAAATGAGAGGAAATCCTTCAAAAGTGAGGGAATCAGGTGACAAGAGTCATTATGAATATATATTGTTTATTTCTTCTTTATATTGTTCTTTCTGAATCACGCATTATATGTTCATAATGTAAATGGCGATGCAGTGTGTTTGATGACAGTCGCAAAGATTTATACCTAGGTTGATAGCCGACTGTTTATTGTCATAACGGCTATTGCTGACTTTGTATACTTTAAAAATTTGTATTTTTAAAAATTCTGAATAAAAACCTTTGAAAACGAAAAGTGAGGGAATCCCTAGTTGTAACCAGGCTCACCAGAACTAGTGTCTCCATTGGAATATGTTCCTTCTATTGCTATTCTGGTGAAAATTCAAAGTTTGGGATTTTCTTTTAGTTTAGGTACTATTAATAGGTCACTAGGACAAATCGATAGGTTGACTCTCCTCACATGGGACACGTGGAAACAAGACAATAATAAGAACCTAAGGGAAAGTGGAAAAATAGTGCTGGGCCCATAGAGTTATTTTGCTGGTATTGGTATCTTAATTAGGGTATTGATGTTAATGTAAATGATCTGGTTCCTGGGCAGGTGGCTTCTAAACCTCAGGAGATCTCCACAGTCTCCTTGGCTTGTAGTATAATGTAGAAGAATAGAAATTGAAGCGCCATACCACTACTAAGAGGTCCAGATAAAACTTTATTCCATCAAAAGTTAGGGATACAGTCCAAAAACTATCTAACACATTTTGGGGGCCAAGGGTGCCCCCTTCAGCAGGGGTCTTTTCAGCAGCTTGTTTGACAGCTGAAATAAAGTTTTATCTGAACCTCTTAGCAGTGTTGTGGAACTTCAGTTTTCAATTCTCAATAGATTATAGTGATAAAAACCTGACAGGTGTTCTAATCCCTCTCCTCTTTATCCAAAACTAACAAAAAAAAAAAGTTTTGCCTTTAGGTATACTTTAAAAGGTCAGATATTGGATTGTCTAAACTTCTGCTTTAATGACGGCAATGTTTTCAATCAAAAGGGCCCGGCATTTGGCCAAATCTGCAGGATTCTGAAGCTATTTCAGGTATATGCAGACAGCATGGCACCACTAGGTGCAGCAATTTCTTTAAATCTCTTTAACATTAACCTAAACTTATTTATTAAATCTCATATAAGCTTTAACATTTGAATGATATTTAAAGTTGTATTAAACCCAAAACCAAAAATGTAATGTATTGCAGCTTACTAATCATTAGATGTGGTGGTTGCATTCGTTTTCTTTTTTAAGGCTTCTTTTCCTCTGTTTTTACCTGGTGATCTGCCCAGTAACACAGCTCCTGTATTAGAGTGCCTCCGCTCTGAGTAAAGGAGCACAAGGGGCACCGATGTGTATTGCTAATCTGGGCAGGATGTTGGGTGTACTGGCAGATTTAAATACACTAACAAATTGAACGCAAGCTCCACCTAACACTTTATAAGCAGTTACAGCAACATTTTTTTTTTCCCTTTTGAGATAAAGGTTTTACACAAATAAATAAAAGCTGATGGTTGTAAGCACCCCTGTCAGCAGTAAATAGTTTGTCTCAACCATTTAACTACTACATCTGCAAGAGAGATTGTTTGCTTAAAAAAACAACAGACTTACTGGCCAGGTTAAGAATTGGTAAGCTGCAATAAAATAAATGTTTGCTTTCCCGATTAATACTGCTTTAAAAAAAGTTATTTTAAATCTGCTACTTCCAATAAAAGAATGGCTGGTGATTCTGCCATAAAGGTCCTTGTTCAGACACTCCCTGCTATGGGTGACAATTGCCTCCCAACTGTGCTTCTGTGGTGCTGCCCGGTCACTTTTGCCCCTGGTGGGGAGTATACAGTAAGTGGATGTGCCAACACGCATTATCTACTGCTGTCACTATCATGAAGCCATTCCAGCAATTCCATGAAGCAATGATGTGCAGTCCATTCTGGAGGAAGTGCAGGTAGGCAGAAAGTGACTTAAAAGGATGGAGGAGATCAGCACGAATGAGATGCAACAAAGGAGGAAAGATTACATTTATGAAAAAATCCATTGTAATTGTTAAACTAAATATGATTTCTTTAGGGTTTAGATCTACTTTTAAAGCGGATTTTCACGGATTTGTATGATTTGGCTCCTCTGCAAACCAGTCACTCTCCTTTTCATATATATTGTGTTCTTTGGGGGGGGGGGGGTTATTTTTTATACTTTGTTTTGGCCTGCCCTCCATCCTCCTCCATTTGCCTAGACGAGGGGTCTCCAAACTTCCTAAACAAAGGGCCTGTTTCCTGCCTTTCAGACTTTAGGAGGGCCAAACAAGGCCGATGGGAGGACAAAATGCCCCAGGATCGATGGGAGTCCACAATGTGTCAGGTTTGGTGGTGAGTGGGATTTAAAAAATAGTCAGTAAGAGGAGGAAAATGTCCCATCATGTATATTAGTGGCAGCAAAAGTGCACCATTGTTGGTGTCAGTGGGAGGAATTATGCCCCATCATTGGTATCGGTGGCAGCAAAAGTGCACCATTGTTGGTGTCAGTGGGAAGAATAATGCCCTATCGTTGGTGTCAGTGGGAGGAATTATGCCCCATCATTGGTATCAGGGGCAGCAAAATTGCACCATTGTTGGTGTCAGTGGGAAGAATAGTGCCCTATCGTTGGTGTCAGTGGGAGGAATTATGCCCCATCATTGGTATCAGGGGCAGCAAAATTGCACCATTGTTGGTGTCAGTGAGAAAAATAGTGCCCTATTATTGGTATCAGTGGGAGGAATAGTGCCTCATCATTGGTGTCTGTGGGAGGAATAGTGCCCCATCATTGGTATCAGTGGGAGGAATTATGCCCCATCATTGGTATCAGTGGGAGGAATAGTGCCCCATCATTGGTATCAGTGGGAGGAATGATGCCCCATCATTGGTATCAATGGGAGGAATGATGCTCCATCATTGGTATCAGTGGGAGGAATAGTGGCTCATCATTGGTGTCTGTGGGAGGAATGATGCCCCATCACTGGTATCAGTGGGAGGAATAGTGGCTCATCATTGGTGTCTGTGGGAGGAATGATGCCCCTTCATTGGTATCAGTGGGAGGATAAGTGCCCCATCATTGGTATCAGTGGGAGGAATGATGCCCCATCATTGGTATCAGTGGGAGGATAAGTGCCCTATAATTGGTATCAGTTGGAGGAATGATGCCCCATCATTGGTATCAGTGGGAGGATAAGTGCCCTATAATTGGTATCAGTGGGAGGAATGATGCCCCATCATTGGTATCAGTGGGAGGAATAGTGGCTCATCATTGGTGTCTGTGGGAAGAATAGTACCCCATCGTCAGCGTCATTGGGAAGAATATTGCCCCATCATTGGTATCAGTGGGAGGAATAGTGCACCACTGTTGGTGCCAGTAGAAAACAATGGTGACTTATCCTTGGTATCAGTAGGAGGAATGGTGCCTCAAGGGCTGGACAAAGGCAAGCAAAGGGCCACATCCAGCCCTTGGGCCACAGTTTGGAGACCACTGGCCTAGATGAATGATATTAGTGCCCGTGGCACCTCCTGGGATATGTGTTGTTCAAATCTCAGGAAACACTGGTAGACCCAAACATCACCCCTAAAAGAGGAGAGAGGCGGGCATGGCAGCACCTCAACATTAGTCTGTACCAGCACCGGAATGGCTGGCCCAGCCTCCCAATGATGTCACAAAGGAACATGGCAGCACAGACCATGTGTTGGCTGCAGAGAAGAGGATTCCATCAGGATGGAGCTGTGTGGATGAGGATCTCAACTGCGGCCATTTCAGTATCAGGTAAGCAGAGGAGAAGAAAAAATAATAATGGGGGTGAGGGGGGGGTGAAACTCCTCTTTTAATAGCACTACAGATTCCCTTTTATTGTACAAAATACATTTGTAAAGCTTTGAAGAGAATGAGTTATGTCTAACTGTGTTTTTACTCTTTCAGCTGGCCTTGCTTGCATGCTGGCGGTCACTGCACAGTGTCTAATATTGTCTCTTGCTGAACTGCCAGTATGAAAAACCAGATAATGCAAAAGTTCTAATGTTATCAGTAGATAAATGTTCCAATGAAGCAGCTTTGCCGCGACCTTGCTCTTCCATCCCAGTTTGGTAGTGTCTAGAATGTCTTGAAATAGTCAGTAGGGTCATTTTATGCGAGATTCCATTAGACAAAATTATAGAGCATTTTAAATGATCTGCCCTGACTATTTTGAACTTTTATTCCCATTGTGCTTCTGCAAGTATAAAGTGAATTATCATAATTAACAAAGGCCTTTTTCAGACGTATTATTGCATAATAGACGAAAGCTCATTGCCTGTCATATACAGTACGTGTTGTGTCATTAATATTTATGACTTTTGTGAATGTTAATGACATCACTGCAAGACTGCAATTGGATGCAAAAAAATGGTCATCTTATCCTTGAGAGGCAACAAGAGATATCTGATATTATAAGTGAGATTATGTAGCTACTGCATTGATAAAAGACTGACTGCAAATGTTTCTGTAGATAAAATATCCAGCAATTGTGCTGTTCAGGGACAGAATTTCTGTGGACTTTATAAGAATATTCTTTCTCAGGCATAGCTTGCATATTTTTATAAATTTTGCTAAAAAAATAAAATAATTGCCTAGAGCGACTACATTTTTAATGTCCTACCCCAAGTCATCTCTTCACTGACGGTCAAATGATTCAGAATTATGCATGTTATAGTTCTGGAAATACTGGTGTCTTCATGACACCAGATGTCACCTTCTCTAAAAAGATACCTTGAGTTACATATTTTATTCAAATTTCTAGATTCTAAATGACTGGGTGAAAGTCACAATGGCTTCAAAAAGCTGACATTATATAGTCTGTGCTGTGCTACTCTAACCCATGTTTATTAAATAAACTGCTCAATATTAATTCAATTCAATTGGGCTGTCCAGTCAAGATAAGAGCCAACAGTTCCTATGAGAAGCTGATTCAATTGTGATATATTAGTTTTAAAGAAAGTTTCTATCTACTGCCAGCTAAAAGAAAAACACACCACCGGGATTATGTTAACCGCTTCAGCATCAGACGATTCGGCACTGAGCCGCTTTAACTGACAATTGCGCGGTCGTGCGGTGCTGCACTCAAACAAAACTGACGTCCTTTTTTTCCCACAAATAGAGCTTTCTTTTGGTTTTTATTTTTTGCGCTATAAACAAAAAAGAGCGACAATTTTGAAAAAAGCACAATATTTTTTACTTTTTGCTATAATAAATATCCCCATTTTTTTTTTTTTTTTTAAAAGGCTAATTTTTTCTCAGTTTAGGCTGATATGTATTCTTCTACATATTTTTGGTAATAAAAATCACAATAAGCATATATTGATTGGTTTTGCCAAAAGTTATAGCGTCTACAAAAATAGGGGATAGATTTATAGCATTTTAATTATTATTATTTTTTTTTACTAGTAATGGCGGCAATCTGAGATCGGGACTGTGACATTATGGCGGACACATCGGACACTTTTGACACATTTTTGGGACCATTGTGGTATGAAATGCTATAAAAATGCACTGCTTACTGTAAAAATGTCACTGGCAGGGAAGAGGTTAACACTAGGGGGCAATCAAGGGGTTAACTGTGTTTCCTCTCTGTGTTCTAACTGAAGGGGGGATGGGACTGTCTAGGGGAGATGACAGATCGCTGTTCACACTTTGTATGAACACACGATCTGTCTCTTCTCCCCTCAGAGAACCGGGATCTGTGTGTTTACACACATAGATCAGATCCTGGTTCTCGGTGTGTCACGAGCGATCGTGGGAGCCCGGCGTTCATTGCGCCCGCTGGGCACTTGAATCGGCTCCGGGGGCTAGTAGCGCGCCCCTAGTGGCCACAGGGTGAAGCGACATAGCATAACGTTGTTTCGCCCAGCCGTGCCATTCTGCCACAGTAAAACTGCAGCGGCTGGTCGGCAAGTGGTTAAAGTGATACTAAAGTCTCTTTTTTTTCCTAAAAAAACCCCAAACATATTATACTTACCTGCTCTGTGGAGTGGATTTGCACAGAACGGCCCAGATCCTCCTCTTCTCAGGTCCCTCTGTGCTCCTGGCCCCTCCCTCCTGTTCAGTGCCCCCTACAGCAAGCAGCTTGCTATGGGGGCACCCCGAGCTGAGTCACCGCTCCCTGTGTCCATTCAGACATGGAGCCCCGACCCGGCACGCCCTCTCTCTCCCCTGATGGCTAGCTGACTTTAATTGACAGCAATGGCGCCGCTGCTGAGTCTCAGCCAATCAGGAAGGAGAATCTCGAATGGCTGAGACACTCATGGATATTGCTGGACAGAGAGGGACTTCAGGTAAGTATTAGGGGGTGCTGTGGGGAGCTGCTGCAAACAGAAGGATTTTTTATCTTAATGCATAGAATGCATTAGGATAAAAAAATCTTCTGCCTTTACAACCCCTTTAAGGAGCCACCTAAAAACATGCATAAAAGTATATAAAAGCATCCAAACTTGGAGAAATATTAGGGGATTTGACATTGTTGTAAGTTTACTGTTCTGTTTTCTAAAACATGGTGCACATAAACAACTGCCATTTTTTTTTTAAAGAAATACTGTTTTACATTTTTTTCATTCTTTTTTTGCATATCAGTGTTAAATACATTAAAGCTGAGTTCACATATATGCGAATTGGATGCGTTTTTAGCCACATCTGATTGGAATAACATGTGAATTTTAATGGAGACGGTTCACGCATGTGCGGGGTGGGGCTTTAGTGTGGTTTTGAAAAGGGTCCTGTGTGTTTTTGGGTCCGATTCAGGTGCAAATTCAGGCAAAAATTTGCAACTGAATTGCACCTGAACCAGTGAACAGAAATGCACCAGATTCCGGACTGCAAACCACAGCTCCACATATGTGAATCTAGCTTGAAGGTGCTTGAAAACAAAAGATGCGCAAAGTTTTACAGTTTTTCTTTTTGTAAAGCAGCCACAGCTTGAGTAGAAAGGTCTGTCCCCTGCCAGCATGCCTCCTAGAAGGACTCGTCCTCTCTGTGTGGAAGCAGCGATCTCTCTGCATAAGTCTGACACAATCCTTGCTGAGTTATAGCTAGAGCTCTCCATTTAGCAAAGCTCATACTCCCTGTTGATTGGAGAAATAGCTCTGGCTCAATACAGGTAAGGGCTCATGTACACTTGCAGTTGGGGGGGGGGGGGGTGGCCAAAACGGGAGGTTAAGCAATCAAGTAATTTATTCCCCTCCCCCTTACAGTGCAATGGCAGCTGGATGGAGCTGTACACATTCAGTGACTCCCCGCCCACCCCCTCACTAGTTCGAAGGGCAGTAAGGCCACCAAATGAGACCCATTGAAGTGAATCGGGCTGCCCCGCAACCACAAAGAAACTGAATGTAATGCAGGGGGTTGCAAAGCGTTGGCGCAGCATTTGCAGAGTTCAGCATTTGCAGGTTCAAAAATCCACCTTGCTTTCCAGTGGTGGGGAAGGCACTGCGGTATGGGAAAACCTAGTCGAAGACTAAGCACCTTTTGTTTTGATGAATCTGGAATGTACAGTATATAGCTGATTCAAACTGAAAGTTAGGTTTTGAAGCAGATCTGTACTGAGAGAACATGCTGACTGCCATTCCTAGCCTCCCCAAAAAATGCTTATTGCTTGACTTGACTTGCAGCATGCTTGTTCCAGGTCAGTAAAGCTGGCCATAGAGTACTCCTTTTTTTTTAATTCTTGCTCAGCCAGAAGGCTGATCAAAAAAAAAGACAGATTGATCCACACAAGCAAGATGGAGAGAGAAATCCCCCCCCCCCCCCCAGCATTCAGCATTGTTAGGCTTGGCCGTAGATTGTGCAAATTTCTTTCTTGTAACCACGGGTTGCAGAAAGCAATTTGCATGATTTTCCACTCAACACAGACAGTGCTGACAAGGAAATCCCTCCTGCCGAGCAATTGTCTTTTCCCGGCGGTGGGGGAGCAGTCCTCACCGGGAGAAGACAGTGATTATCGCTAGCATCTATAGCAGCCGCTAGCGATAATCGTAAGAGAATCCAGCAGGCTGGTTGCACCCAAGTTGTTCGCTCAACTTGGTGCATTCAGCCTGCCCATGAACGCCTCATATCTCGGGCAGTTCCTGCTGAACCAGCTGAGATTCGAACTGTGTATGGCCGGCCTAAGTGTAGTATCCAAGACCCAAGATCCAACTGCAGTACCCTAGCAACCCCCAACCCCCCCATCAACAGCAGGTTGGCAAAACTCACTGTAGCGATAATCACACTCATTGATAATCTCACTGTTGCAATAATCACAAGCAAATCCGGGTGGCTGGTTGTACCCAAGTTGATCGATCAACTGGGTACATTCAGCCTGCCCATTAATAGTTTGAATCTCGGCCGGTTCAGCAGCATTCGAACTGTATATGGCCAGCCCTAGATTGACTTCCAAATTTGACTGGTCCCTGCTGAACCAGCCGAAATTTTATCCATCTATGGCAAGAGGTTAGCAAGGGCAGTCAACAGTAACCTATCCTACATTTATTACATGTTTGAAGCAAACACAGATACTGTAAACAGAAAACCCCATTAGTAAATCAATACCATAATTATTATACTGTCAGCTGAAGGTTTCATAAGGAGAAACACTTTTATTTCAAGAGAAAGAAATATTGTGAAAAGTGAATGTACAATACGTGCATGGGTAAGCGATCGCCAAGTAAATTTTATTCCTTTGACATTACATACTTCATGTTTATTCAGCTGCCCCTTCCATAAACTCCTCTGACTCAGCAGAAAACTGGGAGGTTCACAGGTTGTTCCTCCAGAAGTTTGGGGAATTAGGATTACCTTTTGTGCTGTACACTATTTATTAGTTTTACGGATGCTAGGAGCAGAGAGGGGGCTGATGGAAGAATGAAATCCATCAGGGCATTCAACAAAGCCAGAGAGGCAGAAGAATGTATTCTGGAGAGGAAAGCATTCCCGAACGTGAGGTCATGCTCTGAAGCTTGAGTGTTTTAGCCTAAGGAATAATGTGATGAAATTCTATTTTACTGCAAGCAGCATCGGGCTGAGATATGATGGGCCCACAGGGAAAGCTGCTTGTATGGACAGTGGGATATGAATCACACTTCTCTGCGCCTCATCCCTTACCATCTCATAACACGTTGAAAGGTCAGCACAAAATGAATAATCATAATGAGGCTAATATTCATAAATAACAATAACTATGCCCCTGATCATCTCACCAAAAATTGGGAAATGTATGTAAGCTTGGCTGTTCTTAAATAACACCTCTAATGCAGTAATAAATGGACTGCTGTTTAGGAATGCCATTGTGGAGGTAGACATGGAAAAAGTCATTTTTATAACCTGCTTGTGTGCCGCCATGTTAAATATTATAGAGATAGTTGTTTATGATATTTCACTTTTTTATTGGAGATTGGCAAAGAAATAACAAATAATACAACATTTCTCACCAGATATCTTTTGTATATCAATCATAATCCAAAATGTAAGTTAGATAATGACAGGGACAGGTATTACGGTCTCAACCCAAATTCAGAACATCGCCGCAGTACCAAACTTTTTCTTTACCTAAAGAGGTATTAAATACTAAAATATATATTGAGGCTTACAAATTCTGAAATGAGGTGGCTGCATCAGTTTTTTTTTCTTCAAATTTTCCCTTTATTTTAAGCTGTCGATCCAGCCATTAAGACTATTAACTTAACTAGGTCTTAATGAACTGTCATCTTTCCTACCCCCCACCCTGATCCCTGATGTGTCCAACTTGAAAAACCTGATGCTTTCAGGGACCAGGCCCACATGCATTCCTCTGTACCCCCACAATGCTGCCCAGTTGTCTGGCTTGGCCAATATCACAATGGGGGCTCAGGTACATCCTACCAGTGCGCACTTACAGATTTGGCTCAGTGTCTTTGCAGGTGCTGCTAATTGCTGCTAATTGAGAAATGCTAATTGAGGCCACTCAAGGTATTGGAAGAGAAGCGATTTAACCTTAAGCTGCGTAGGGGGTTTTTCACTGTCAGGGCAGTAGGAATGTTGAGCCACCTTCCACAATTGGTGGTGTCAGCAGGAAGTATTGATAGTTGATAATTTTAAAAGACTCTTGAACATGCATCTTAGTGAACAAAATATATGGGGATATTCAAAACAATTATCGACATACACACACACCCACACAGGTTGAACTGTATAGAATAGTGTCTTTATTCAACCTTACCAACTATGTAACTATGTTCATAACTAACTGTATGTAAGAAATAGCAAAACATGATACAAAATAAGGCAGAAAAGTTTATCTCAACTTTATGTTCAATCTATACAGTGAATGTAGGTACGTCCCAATAAACCCCTGATATTAGCATTCAATGTTATACCTGTCTTCTTAAAGCTAACAAGTTAAAGTAATATTAAAAGGTAGATTGTTTTTTTTTTCTTAATAACAAACTAGTCATACTTATCTGCTCTGTGCAGTGGTTTTGCAAAGAGCAGCCCAGATCCTCCTCTTCTTCGGTTCCCCATTGGTACTCCTATCCCCTCCCGCCTACTGAGTGCCCCCATAGCAAGCAGCTTACTATGGGTGCATCTGAGCAGGCTTGCTCCTAAGCAGTTGCTCTGTGTGTTCATTCATACATGGTGCATGGCTCTGCCCTGTCTTCGCGTTCTCCTCTTTGGCTCACTGGCTGTGATTGACAGTAGCGGGAGCCAATGAGGTGGAAGAGACCTGGGAGAGCTGCTGCTATCGTGCACATCACTAAATCGAGATGGGGCATAGGCAAGCATGGAGGGGGGGGGGGGGGGGCTGCTGCATACAGAAGGTTTTTTACCTTCATACATAAAATGCATGAAGGCAAAAAAACCTTGAGACTTTTCAACCACTTTAATTCTTAGATATGATAGATATGATATAAGCGAGAAAGTGGCCTGCGAGACCAGGTGAATAGAGACAATATGAATGCCATGACATTGAATAGGCTAATGTGAGCAAATGTAGTTCATTAGATGCCCAAATATAAGACACAGACATATGTCAGTAAAGAACAGCAGGCCAACTCTATGGTTTTCAACAGACAGTGAGAAGATCCACAAGGGAAAGATATCTGATAAATACACGCTCATATGAAAAGAAAATAACATGAAGGTTGAAACTGTTTTTGAATTTTGTTCTGAAATTTGTACACTTAGTTTACAGAGTACAAATTGAACATGTCAATATATGCAGTGATACAAACTGAGCATGTCAATACATTGAGCAAAGTTCAGCTGATTCCTGATGAACTGGCCATAGTTCCAGCTGTGGGAGTCTCTGTTGGCATCCTCTTGCCTGGCATCTTTCATTCTGTAAATTAAGGAAGCTTATTGTTGGTCGAGCAGCTACTGCATCCAATCACATGCAGCCACTGCTCAGGTATTCTGTCAGCCGCAGGATGCTGGTTGTCAGAATACAATAGCTGACAAGGGAGAAATGAATGAACTTAAACATTCATAAAAGCTGGCCAATGGCACCAGTAAAATATCTTCAAAGTACACTTTCTTTGGACATAAACTACCTGATTTCTCCTGGCATTTATCCTGTGCATTTGGCTGCCCAATCAAAAATCACAATGGCTGCTAAAATCTTTTTATTTCCTGACTGCTGCTAATTTTGAGCCTCAGAAAATGCAAGCATGTTTACTGATTACAAGCACTGCCCTCCGTAGTTCTCAAAGCTTCATAAACTTCATATATTGACCTGCAGATTTAGAAATTTATTTGAGGTTCACCTGTTCTAAAAGTACCCACAGATTTTCAGTTGCTATTGACCTTGCATGCAAAATATGACCACCATTAGCTCTTTTTCCATGTGTGTTTCTGCCTATCTATGTGGGAGTAAGGAGGAACCTAATAATACTCTAAAATAACATTCAGGTGGAAAAATGCAACCCAACCAAGAAAGGTCAGCCAGGATAGGCTTCTAGTGGCTACATAAATGATTCCTCAGGTAAACAGCAGCTTATGTTGTAGGCACTTTTAATCTTGAAACTTCGTTGCCAGCAGTCCTAGGGATCTGCACCAGAACTGGATGCCTGTGAACCCGCAGGAAATACCAACTGAGCCCAGCAAGCGAGCAGTATCCAACAGAAGCTAAAATGTAGCACTATTGCAAGTTCTTATTATATTCTGGGTTGCCAGTAATATGAAGAATTTTTCCACAAAACCATTTTGTTTTACATTGTTTTTTTGTGATGGTTATCAAGGTGATCCTGGAGCATCCAGGAGGTTACCAAATGGCCAACAATATCGCAAAAGATTATGGATGTTTTTCTTATATTTCTGCTTCTATATTTCTGCAACTTCTTATATTTCTAAAGCTTCCTGTGAGCTATTGGTATTGAGCATGCTCATTGTGCTTCCTCCTGACAATCCTAACACGCACCACAGATCACTGGCTCTGAACAGCCATGTGCTGCTCCAGGTCATAGTTCATGCTTTGCCATTTCACACACAGGGAACTGACAGGAAAAATTTTACAGCTGACATTTCTCCTGAAAGGTGTATACAAGAGTGACTAAACCCTACCTTTCAGCTTTCACTTTTTTTAATGGGAGATTCTTCTTTTCAGTTGTGACAAGTTCCCTTTTAAATCCAATTTTCCACCATGTTCACTCTATTCTAAATTTAATTCCTCTATTTATGTTTTAAATAGTCATGTGCTGAACTTAAACAGTGTTTACAGAAATGTACTCAGCTCTGTGTGGTGATTCACTTTTGCCTACATCTGTTTAATTTCCTGCGTCGTGCTGTTTGTCTACCCCTTTCATACATGAAATGATCTAAACAAAAGAAAGCTTGCCTCCTAAATAACATCTCGATCTGCAGTTAACAAGTTTGCAGAACAGGGCATTGATGTAAAAAGTGATATTTAACATAAATGCCACTCACTTAATCAATTGTATCCAGGTGCGAAAAAAGGAGACGCTCGCTTGTCACTGCTTGGTTTCTGCTTTTCAGACTTAGGCAGACGTGACTTGTCTAGTAGAAGTAGCGGTATTGCCTATTGCTACCACAATGTGCCTATTTTTTGTGAGACATATTATGGAATGGGACCCCTAGCAAAAAACGTAATAAATACTGTGGCCCTGTGACACTGTACCCTGCCACTGGAATTAGCAGAATTAAAGAATACGAAGAGTTCTCACAGTTGCTGACTGAGGGCTCTCTGGGTTTTGTAATTCTCAGATTGCATTCTGGAGTTGGGAGGCTTCAAAGAGTTTTGGGAGGGGTGAAGCCTTAAACCCTGTGTCCAGGTCTTACCGAAGACCAGCAAGCTGTCTGTCTGCAGGAGTTTACACTTTTTTTAGTCATGGGATTGGCCAATGTTTAGGGCTCTGCCCAGGAAATAGGAGTTTCCCTGCATAGGTTAGGAGCTAGGCTCAGTCCAGAAAGGAGCTGCGAGAGTGCAGAGAGAGCTTAGAGAGCAACATGAGCTACAAGAGCTGAGAGAGAGGTGCAAAGGTTACACGGGAGCACAGCAGTGCTGTGAGTTGGTCTGAGGAATCAGTCATAAGGTGGAGGCTTGAGGCATTACATACTGCATACCTCCCAACATGTTAAGATAGGAACACCTACTAACAAACATATGTAGCCATAGGACACGCCTCCTGCCACACCCCCTTAAAGAAGAATTAACCAAAAAAAAGGTTAATTAAATCCACAAGTGCTTTTTTTACCACTACTATTCTATTATACTGGCTTTTAAAATGTACAAGTGCAGCAATTTAGAAATTGGATGAAAGGTTTAGCACCTGGAAACATTTTTCGAAAGATAAAAAGTGCATTTTATATACAACTATATAGATCAGACCAAAATGAGGGACAAATAAGGAGGAAAGAGGGACAGAAGGACATTGCTCCAAATCAGGGACAGTCCCTCAAAATCAGGGACAGTTGGGAGCTATGATACTGTATAAACATTGAAGTGACTGGCCGCAGGTGAAACAGAGAGATTAAACAAATCCTCCTACATAAGTTGTAGCTGTCTGTAGTCTTCTCTTCTCTATATCTATTTAAAGTCCAGAATTTATAAAGCTTGTCCAAACTGTCAGAAAGCAGGGGGTGGAGAGCTGAAGTTATACTCTGCAGAGCTCAGTGAGATGAGCTCTGACAGCTGATTGGAGGGATGGGACACACCCCCTTCACACAGCTCAAAGGAACAGAGCTGAGGCTGTCAGTTGTGCTGGAGTTCCCTCCCCTGTTACCTCTTTTCCCTTGGTGTCAGTAAGAATGAGGCATCAGACAGAAATGATACTTCATTGAGACAAATACACACATTTAGAAGGATATGCTTTATTCATATTTCATGTCTGAGGTTTATAACCACTTTAAAGTTGTTTTCTCTGTGTTGAAAGTGATGGTGGAAACCTCTGCGAGGGTAACTGTTTTCAAGCGTTTTACTGCCTTTCTGTAAATAAAAGCAAAAAATAAGCCCTGAACAGTATCTCCTGGTTGGAGTGAACTCATTGGAAAGCACTGGACTTGAGCGAACCCCCCCCACACACACACACACACACACCCCTTCATATCACAAAAGGTTGGTGAATACTTGTTTTGGAGAAGTTACTTTAAGGTGTATGCTTTAAATATTAGTCAAATTGCAACCCCCTTTATGATGTTTTTGTATTTTGATAAAAAATACAGATTTATTTATTTTTTGGATTAAATATGTTTTTATTGTTTTTCATACAAATTAATAGATTACACACCAGGTGGACATTAAAAAGTGAAAACATAGCTGGGGAGAAGGAAAAGACATCATATAGCAACGATTAAAGCTGAGCTCCAGGCACAAAACGTTTGAAATACATAAATTCCTCATTAGCCACAAAGAATATAAATCTACTTTGTGACCACCAAATGCCTTTTGCATACCCAGTTATTACCTTATAAAAGTAGCAGTGGCATTATTACTTCACTGCACATAGCCTGTGCTGAGCAGAGCTATGGGAGGGGCTCAGCAGGGCCACCTGCTATAGGCTACCTGTAGAAAACTACAGGGGGGTGGAGACAAGACCAGTGCACTGCACAATGGGAGAGAGCAGCACTGACTGGTCTTTAATACAGGAAGTTCTTGCACAGAGACTAAATTTCACCATGGATTGTTGCACACATCTGGAAGAAATACACAAAGCAAACCAAGATTCAAGTAAGAATACACGTCTCTTGCATTTAGACAATATTTTCTTATCCTGGAATTCAGCCTTAATCATTAATGGTTACAACATGCTCTGGTGTACAGAAGTACATGTGAGTAAATATGTATGAAAAACAGCATTAATAAAACAACCACCAGTAGCATAAGGAGATTTGAAGGCTAAAACATTGTTTTAATGCAGAGAAAACAAATTGTAATACCAGGAAATGATTACGAGTTGAAAACCAGGTTTTGACCCTGAAGGGATCTGTGCTATGTTGTAAATTAGGAAGAATCTTCAGTTACTGTATGGTAGTCCTTTAAATATGTCTGTGTCCCTAGGGACCTTCCAACAAGATCGGGATGAAAGAACTAATTTGAAAATGCTACTATCCGATGCTATCAGGGTAATGACTTTTATTATGTGTGCCTATTCAGCTGAGATGGGTGTACTAATTTCTTTATGGTGGTGTGAAATGGTTATTCAACCTGCTACAAGGTAATGGTTTAGGATGGAGTACTTATTTTGCTAAGAGACCCTGAAGCACAGGCAAGGGGATAGCAATAGGAGAAGGCTCTACGTCATGTTTAGTATGCTCATTTGGATATAAGTAAAAATAAAACTTTACCCCCAAAAGACTTAAAGAAGAATGATCACTTATTTTTATATTATTCAGTTGCAGATGGGACAAAGTATGGTACTTTGTCCCATCTTCCTAGGTGTCTTGTAGTAATAGCTACGTTGTTAGACAGGGCCTTCCAGTTTGGTGCATGGCTGTCTGACACAGTATCTGGCATGGAGATGGCTTCTTTCATAGCAAGCACCTGTCTCCAGCTCCCAGCCCTTTCCAGGGTAAGTACTGGTATAAGGAATGCAGAGGGATAGGAGGCTGGCACATCTTGCTATCTGTTGTGTCGGGCATCTATGAACCAAGGGTGGAGCCCTCGCTGAAATCACAGCTAGTGTTCTGGGACACCTAGGAAGATGGGATGTAGTACAGAAAGTGAATACATACAGTGCCTTGAAAAAGTATGCATAACCCTTGAAATTTTCCACATTTTGTCATGTTACAACCAAAAACGTAAATGTATTTTATTCAGATTTTATGTGATAGACCAACACAAAGTGGCACATAATTGTGAAGTGGAAGAAAAATGAGAATTGGTTTTCTATATTTTTTTCAGAAAACAATGTGGAAAGTGTGGCGTGCATTTGTATTCAGTCCAATTTACTCTGATACCCCTAACTAAAATCTAGTGGGACCAATTGCCTTTAGAAGTCACCTAATTCGTAAATAGAGTACACCAGTGTATAATTTAAGCTCAGTATAAATACAGCTGTTCTGTGAAGACCTCAGAGGTTTGATAGAGAACCTTAGTAAACAAACAGCATCATGAATGCCAAGGAACACACCAGACCGGTCAGGGATAAAGTTGTGGAGAAGTTTAAAGCAAGGTTAGGTTATAAAAAAATATCCCAAGCTTTGAACATTTCATGGAGCACTGTTCAATCAATCATCCGAACATGGAAAGAGTATGGCACAACTGCAAACCTGCCAAAACATGGCCATCCACCTAAACTGACAGGCCGGGCAAGGAGAGCATTAATCAGAGAAGCAGCCAAGAGGCCCATGGTAACTCTGGAGGAGCTGCAGAGATCCACAGCTCAGGTGGGAGAATCTGTCCACAACACAACTATAATGCCGCGTACACACGAGCGGACTTTACAGCAGACTTTGCCCGGCGGACTTTTCAACGTACATTACGACGGACTTTCCGAATGAACGGACTTGCCTACACACAATCCACCAAAGTCCGTCGAATTCGTACGTGATGACGTACGACCGGACTAAAACAAGGAAGTTCATAGCCAGTAGCCAATAGCTGCCCTAGCGTGGCTTTATGTCCGTCGAACTAGCATACAGACGAGCGGACTTTTCGACTGGACTCGATTTCAACGGATTAATTTAAAACATGTTTCAAATCTAAGTCCGTCCAACTTTTGAGAAAACAAAGTCCGCTGGAGCCCACACACGATCGAATTGTCTGACCAAATCCCGTCCGCCGGGCAAAGTCTGCCGTAAAGTCCGTTCGTGTGTACGCGGCATGAGTCGGTAACGCCACAAATCTGGCCTTTATGGAAGAGTGGCAAGAAGAAAGACATTGTTGAAATAAAGCCATAAGAACTCCCATTTGCAGTTTGCGTGAAGCCATGTGGAGGACACAGCAAACATGTAGAAGAAGGTGCTCTGGTCAGATGAAACCAAAATTTAACTTTTTGGCCTAAAAGCAAAACACTATGTGTGGCGGAAAACTAACACTGCACATTACCCTGAACACACCATCCCCACCATGAAACATGGTGGTGGCAGCATCATGTTGTGGGGAAGCTTTTCTTCAGCAGGGATAGGGAAGCTGGCCAGAGTTGATGGGAAGATGGATGGAGCCAAATACAGGGTAATCTTAGAAAAAAAACCTGTTAGAGTCTGCAAAATACTTGAGACTGGGGCGGAGGTTTTCCTTCCAGCAGGACAATGACCCAAACATACAGCCAGAGCTACAATGGAATGGTTTAAAACAAAGCATATTCATGTGTTAGAATGGCCCAGTCAAAGTCCAGACTGAAATCCAATTGAGAATCTGTGGCAATACTTGAAAATTGCTGTTCACAGACACTCTCAATCTAATCTGACAGAGCTTGAGCTATTTTGCAAAGAAGAATGGGCAAAAATGTCACTCTCTAGATGTGCAAAGCTGGTAGAGACATCCCCAAAAAGACTTGCAGCTATAATTGCAGCGAAAGGTGGTTCTACAAAATATTGACTCAGGGGGGCTGAATACAAATGCACGCCACACTTGTCACATATTTATTTGTAAAAAAAAATGAAAACCATTTATCATTTTCTTTCCACTTCACAATTATGTGACATATTGGGGGTTATTTACTAAAGGAAAATCCACTTTGCACTGCAAGTGCACTTGGAAGTAAAGTCACTGTAGCTCCCAGGGGGACATGCAAGGAAAATAAAAAACAGCATTTTAGCTTGCACATAATTGGATGATAAAATCAGCAGAGCTTCCACTCATTTCAGATCTACCCCTTAGATTTAGAGCGACTGCACTTCCAAGTGCACTTGCAGTGCAAAGTGGATTTGCCTATGGTAAATAACCCCCCTTGTGTTGGTCTATCACATAAAATCCCAATAAAATACATTTAAGTTTTTGGTTTTAGCACGACAAAATGTGGAAAATTTTAAGGGGTATGAATACTTTTTCAAGGCACTGTATATATATATATATATATATATATATACATATATATATATATATATATATATACATATATATATATATATATATATATATATACATATATATATATATATACATATATATATATATACATATATATATATATATACATATATATATATATATATATATATATATATATATATATATATATATATACATATATATATATATATATATATACATATATATATATATAGTGATACTTTTTTAAAGTATAACTTAAGGCAAAACTTTTTTTTTTAGTTTTGGATAGAGTGGAGAGGGACTAGAACATCTGTCAGTTTTTATTGATATCTGTGCCCTCGTTAAGGAGAATCACCCTCTCTATTTGTCCTGTTTACTATTCTCATTAAAAGTGAAAAAAGAAGAAAACCTCAAATTTGGGTTGTCCCCAGAAATGTAATAGAGGGGAAATCTTCCAATGGAGGCACTAGTTTTGGTGACCTGGGGTCGGCACGGAATTTCTTCTAATTTCCTGTTATCATACAGGAAGTGAAGGAAAATCTCTGTAATGGGACACAGATGGGGAAAACAAATCTGACAAGGCATGGGCGGCACAGTGGTGCAGTGGATAGCACTTTCGCCTAGCAGTAAGAAGGGTCGCTGGTTTGAATCCCACCCACGACACTACCTGCCTGGAGTTTGCATGTTCTCCCTGTGCCTGCGTGGGTTTCCTCCGGGTACTCCGGTTTCCTCCCACACACCAAAGACATGCTGGTAGGTTAATTGGATCCTGTCTAAATTGTCCCTAGTATGTATGAATGTGAGTTAGGGACCGTAGATTGTAAGCTCCTTGAGGGTAGGGACTGATGTGAATGTACAATGTATATGTAAAGCGCTGCGTAAATTGACGGCGCTATATAAGTACCTGAAATAAATAAATAAGGGGTTATAACCCTCCCATATTCTATCCAAAATGGAAAAAAAAAAGTTTTGCTTATGGTTAAGTACTCTACTTTAAGTTAGTCATATACAGTTAGCTGGAGGAATCTACATTGACAACTACTGCATTCCAGCAAATTGCAGCACCATTAGTCGACCAACAATTTTATGTCTGGCTCCTTCAGTAGTTCACTTGAGTTTTGTCGATACTGGGTGGTGAAGACAGGGTCACCCGCAGCTCAAATTTTAGCCAATTCAGCAAGAATCAGTCGAAAATTCAAGCTGTGAATGGTCAACTTAAATTGGATCACATTTGTTGTGAATTTAACTATTTAATCTATTTCCCACATGCATCTGCAACACATGTTTTAATACGCAAGATAAATGCTAAAGGGATTTACAAAGCAAGAAATGGGCCATGTGATCTTATATCTTGGAGCTAAACATTTGCTATTAAGCCCCATAGCAGGAATTGTGACTGCCCCAAGCCTTCTCCCCAGTGGGACACTCAGGTTATTATGTGAATCAAGAACATCACTATAGTTCCTCCTTTATCTCCAGCTGGCCATCTTGATTAAGGCAAGCCATGGCTGATGTGATTTTCTCTCCTGCAACCTAAGTCCCAGGAAAAAGAAAGATTTGAGCCAGAGGGAAAGTGGCATACAGTGCATTTAGGCAATTGCTATATATAGCAGGTCTATTCAATATGAATGTTCGGCCCTAGGCAAAGTCTACAAAAAGTGGACTTTTCTTTTGAAATGGGGGAGTAAGTTACAATCAATATAGGGAACATACAGGAATCGGTCCACACTCTGAAAATTCACTGCACAGGAAATGATCCTTTCAATAAAATTCTCGAGTACTTCTGACTCTCCAGGAGCCTATATTTTTATAATACTAAAATAGACTAAGCCAGCTATAATTCTCATATATCTTCAGTCTGGAATGTTATTAAATTCTAGTCTGTCGGGAGTGGTTGAAGTCAAGACCATTTACCAGTCTGTATATTTAAGCCATGCTAGGGGCAAAGCACTTATACGAAATTAATTAGCGGTTTTCCTGTTCCTGGTTTTAAAATAAAAGTACAATACGAAGAGATTAAGGTTTGATAGGAAAGCCTCAGAGACACATGCCTGGTGGACAAGGAATGTGCTATAGACAGAAAGTAAACTCCAAACAAGGGCTCCCACTTGTTTGTTTAAAAAAAAACCTCTCCAAATATCTTGGTATGGTAAAAGTCAGTAGAGGGGTTGCTGTGAACGTCAAAAACCCCAAGCAGTATGGAACCTATGGAACTCAAGATAATCTTTCAGGTGCATATGTTCCACCAGTGAATATTTGGTGAAAGTCCCATTCATTGCTGTATTAATATTCTCCTTATTTTCCAAAGCACTGTGTTTTATAAACAAATGCCTTACAAAAAAAAAAAAACTTTCACACTTTCTGCATCAGTACTGACAATCTCTTGCAGCCAATTTGTATCCAATTTGCAGCCACTTCCTGTCTATGCATACTCCAGAATTTCTGAGGAAGCCAGCAGTGGACCATGCCCATATAATGTGTGTTAAAATGGGCATTAGTAGTAATCATTGGAAGCTGTTGTGACAAGGTGACAATGTAAGGGCATCATTGGGAGATAGGGTAAGAGCTTTGTCATCTCCAAAGCAAGAAGAACCTGAACAAGGACTTCATAACAAGATCACCAGCTATTATTTTAATGAAAGATATAAATTTATATATATAAAGATTTAAAAAGATTGAAAATTATTTTTTTAAACACACTAACATGGTAACCTCATATACGGTTTAATGAACCTGTGAGTATATAACGTACATATGGGCTCCACCAGTGACATTTACAAAAAATTATATCTACAAACAAAAAAAAATAAACAGTTTAAATTGTTGGCAGATGACATTCCTTGCTAGATTCTTTAAAAAACAAAAAAAAACAAAAACAGCACACAAATCCCTCTAAAGGTCCACCTGTGTCCTTTAAAAAAAAAAAAAAAAAAGGAAGCAGTGACAGCTGTCAAAATAATTTGCTGGCAATTTTTTAAACATTTTTTGCATTGATACATGTTCCCCAGGGCAGTATCCACCCCCCCCCCCCCATGCTATTTGTTTACACCCCCTTGCATATTAGCCCAGGATGTGGGAATTTTTAATTTGAAAGACTTGGCTTCCATTGATTTCAGCGGGGTTCAGGTCCGGCATCTGAACTTCTTTGATGTTTGGCGAATCCTTACCGAACCAAACTCAGGGCTGTTCGGCTCATCACTACCTCTCATAGAAATCCCAATACTCCCTCTCACAATGTCACATGTTTCCAAAACCTAGAACCTTACCTCCTGCTAGGTAACAGTTCTTGGGTCTGGCAGCCAAATGCTTGGCCTTAGCACCATCACATGGCTGAGGAAGTAACATTACAGCTCCCTCAAGCAATAGACACTAGAAGACAATGTTCAACTCCTTAACAGTTCTTGGGTCTGGCAGCCAATTGCTCGGCCTTAGCACCATCACATGGCTGAGGAAGTGACATCACAGCTCCCTCAAGCATTAGACACTAGAAGACAATATTCAACTCCTTAACAGTTCTTGGGTCTGGCAGCCAATTGCTCAGCCTCAGCATGATCACATGGATGAGGAAGTGACATCACAGCTCCCCCAAGCATTAGACACTAGAAGACAATGTTCAACTCCTTAACAGTTCTTGGGTCTGGCAGCCAATTGCTCGGCCTTAGCACCATCACATGGCTGAGGAAGTGACATCACAGCTCCCCCAAGCATTAGACACTAGAAGACAATGTTCAACTCCTGCAGATGCTGAGGAAGGAGGGAAAGTTTCGATAGGTCAGAGGGACCTTTTCATTTTTGTCCCAAATTTATTTACTGCCTGGTAAAGCTCAACTCCAGGAAACCTAAAAATGATCCCTTGCAGTAAGGGTTAATTTCTCATTTAGGTTTAGTGCTGCTAGACTGGTCCCTGCAGTGTTTTTTCCTCATGCTTTACGCTGGGTTCACACCTATGCGAATTGGATGCAGGTTTCCCCTCATCCAATTTGCATGACAGAAGATTATGACCGGCTCTCTATGGAGTCGGTTCACATATCTCTGTTGCTCTCTTTCAGGGCCAAATTCAGGCAAAAATTTGGCCCTGATTCGTCCCTGAAACGGAGAACAGGGATGCACCGGACCCCTGCTGCGAGCCGCATCCATCTGAGGTGTGAACCCAGCCTTAAAGTTTAAGGTCCTGAATTCATTAAGACCAATGCAGGGCCCATAGGGGCAGAGGAACAGTCCAATGCCAGAGCATAGGTGAGTGCCATCTGCTGGCAGAGAGGAGGATCAGGTAAGTAAAGCCCTGTACACACAAACAGGATATTGTACAAAAAAGCGATCATACCATAAACTGAACATGAACATGAATATGAACATGACATTTTTTCTCATATGATCGTACGATTTTCATGTAATCAGTACAGTTTTCACCCGAAAATACAATACAAATACATTACATCACTTCCCAATTTTTATTCTGTCGTACAAGAATTTTCGTACTTTAGTAACCTGTTCATTTTCGATATGGAGACTAGCATGCAAAAGAAAACGAACAATAATTTGCCTGATAATCTCATTGTGTGTACTAGGCTTAAAGCCTTATTTAAGATGGCCATAGATGGGTCTGTTTCTTTTGTTCAACCAGCTGGTTAAAATCCTCGCCGCTGAGGTACTGTATTCTGACAGTGGGGAGACTTTCCTGCCTTCAGAATACACAGATCAGAGCTGTAGTCTATGGTCTGTATCACAGTTTGAGAGGAAATGTTCCAGCAGGTTAGTTGTACAGACGTCAATCAGTAGAACGACTTCTGTACAACCTCAGTGCCCATATACAGATTGAAATTAGTCTGGTCCATGCTGCACTGGTCAAATTTTGTTCCATATTTGGGCAGCTTTATACTTGTATTGCTCTCTGAAGGGTAATCTGCAATCAGATTGTTCTTCAAAAAGCCTTTGACGGGTGTTGAGAATGAGGTGTTGTATTGCCCTCTAAATGGCAGACTACTACCGCATCCACGGTGTGCAGTTGCAGAGCGGTTGCAGCGTGGTCCCATTTTCTTGTTTTCTTGAATGCATCACTCGACAGAGGGTATAATTCCTGCCATGGCCATGAAGCCAACCATCATGATCATGGCATTTGTACACCTATGGCCGCTGCCTACCCAGCTGAAGGGGGAACAGTTGAAGGGTAGTAAAATCGGGGCTCAACTGTGTAGTTTTACTACCCCCCCCAATTGCTATTGTAAACAAGCCCTAGGCAAAACAAGCAATTAACCCTTGCAGTACGGACTAGCCACTGCAGGGGTTCATTTTCAAATTTCCTGGAGTTGGGCTTTAACAATATGATTTGTCTTGTAATCAATTGTATTGTAACTGTACTGTCTGCCCTAAGGTTGTAAAGCGCTGTGCAAACTGTTGGCGCTATATAAGTCCTCTAGAACAATAATAATAACAATATGAATGGCCACAGCTCTACATTAAAGGTAGTCTAGGAATGACCTCCTGGTCTGCTCTAGGTTAACAGAGAATGTGTATACTGTATATGCTAAACACACATTTAGATTTATGTTTTAACACCTGGTCTCTAATAAAACAGCATTTTCCTTTTTCTATCCACTACCTTGGTTTTCACTCAATTATCACCTTTTTTTTTTTATCTCCATCTGCACGCCATACCACTGAGTAATAACATGACCTTCATTTTTTTTTTTTTAAACCGCTGCAAAGTGCCTTAAAAAGATTTATTGTTTCCAGTTAATAGTCCCTATATTACATGCAAATTTTATTCATATTAAAGGTTCACACTTTAAGCCATGTAATGCATAACTTTGACTAGCACAAAAATCCCTCCGATCCCAAACTGTTGGAAATGAATCCATACATCATGTTTTATGAAGAGCAGAAAAGAATGAGCTGATATATATTTTCTTGTATTTCCACTGCGGTTGGAGTATGCCAGTAATATTCCTGCGCTCGTTTGATGAATGGCTTTTTGAGCGTACAGCACAATGTCTTATGCAAAGTTACCCTAAACTGATTTCAAAGCAAAAGGTAGCATGCCAAGGTAGGAGCTTATGTTGTATCAAGTCGTGTCAGCAATTTTTTTCACCTGATCAAATATTTTTCCTTCGTTTCAAAGGAAACCAAACCAGCAGCTGCTACTAGAAGAGGACATTAAAGCTAAGTGAGTGACACTGACCTTAACTCAGCACAAGTTTGTCTTCTTGTGATAAAGTGTGCTTTCTGCAGACAGTCTCTGCCACTTTATCAAAAGGCCCAACACAGCTACACATACTGCAACAGCAAGCAGCGTCAGCTCCGGAAAGAACATGGTCATTACATTTACATCCGTCATCCTACTCCACCGCTAGGCTAACATAAATCTCAGCTACAGGCATACCCCACTTTTAAGTACACAATGGGACCAGAGCATGTATGTAAAACGAAAATGTACTTAAAGTGAAGCAATACCTTATTTCACTTCTCAACGCATGTACTGCATTGAAATAGCCATTTGCAGGCATAACTGATTACCTAGGCAAGACGCCAATGTGTCTGTACTTAAAGTGTTACTAAACCCACAACAGTAAAATCAGTCTGTATATGCAGCATAGCATGCTTGTTATACTCACTGTGGAACTTAAGGAGTTAATCCTCTGCATTGTGTAAAAAGGCTGTTCTATCCTGTATACACAGATCCTCCCCTCCTGCACTGTCTATCTGGGGAAGGCCAGCTAACACAGGCAGGGTAGCCGACCTGCTCAGTTGTGTCTTTTATGCTGGAGAGAACATTTACTTGTTCTCAGAGCTAGCCAGGTCACGTGATATTGACATCACACATGTGGGCGTGTACACAGGCTGTAGTGGAAATCTCCTCCTACCTGAACTCTCAGCACTGGAGAAACTGTGCAGTTTATGACGTGGCTGTGGTATACAGATCATCCAAAAAGGTATATAGTGGCAATATTTTCATGCAAAATGAAGATTTATAAGCTGTGGGCACTGTGGGGGAGGGGGGGGGGGGCGGATGAACTATTTTCATATTACTGGATTTAGTAACACATTAAAGTGAGGGTACGTAAAGCGGGGTATGCCTGTACAACCTTACCTTCAGGCTGGGTTCACACTATTGTAAATTGGATGTGGGCTCCCCGCATCCATTTCTCAATAGCAGGAGAATGTGACCAGCTCTCTATGGAGCCGGTTCACATATCTCTGATGCGGCTCCGGTGTGAATTTGAACAGGAGCCCTGTGCATCTTTTGGTCCGTTTCAGGTCCAAATTTAGCCCAAAAATCGGGCTAAAATCAGACCTGAAACAGTGAACCAGGATGCACAGGACCCCTGCTGTGACTTGCTTCGGAAACAGTGTGAACTGAGCATCAGTTTTTCACACTTGTACAGGCTCCTCTTCTGTACTGAGATTGCTTACTCTGATCTCAGTGCACACTGTGAGCGTCTCACAGTGTGCATTAGAAGCCACAGCAAGTCACATAGAGCCCACCTCATTTCTTAACATAAATATAAACCATATTTATGACCATTTTATGACCACTGACAGGTTAAGTGAACACCATTGATTATCTCATTACAATGGCTTCTGAACATTTATGGAATATATTGGGCAACAAGTAAACATGTTGTCCTTGAAGTTGATGTATTGAAAGCAGAAAAAACGTGAATCGTTTGTTGTTTATGGGGCTGCATAGTGGCAGACTAGTCAGGGTATCCATGTTGACCCTTATCCACAGCCAAAAGCACCTACAATGGGCATGTGAGCATCAGAACTAGACCACAGTGCAATGGAAGAAGATAAAAAAGAGAGAGAGGAGCGCCACTAAGTAAAATAATTTATTCACCAATATAAAAACAAAGTATCAACTTACATTTAGGAGCGGTATATAGAACAGACAGATGTGATTCCTGATAGAAGAGGGGGAAGGGAACAGTCAATGATTGCCCGGAGATGCCTCCAAACACGACGCAGTCTGGCGGGGAGGCCAAGACGGTACACAGCCTGTCTCTGCGGGAGGACGGAGCGGCAGCCCAGGAAGCCGCTGGCAATGTTGTCAATGAGGAAAAAAAACACAACGCGTTTCTGAGCATGCGCAGGGTCTGTACGGCACATGCGCGCTCCTTTATCAAGTGTCACATCTGTCTGTTCTATATACCGCTCCTAAATGTAAGTTGATACTTTGTTTTTATATTGGTGAATAAATGATTTTACTTAGTGGCGCTCCTCTCTCTCTTTTTTACCTGGATGGATCTGAGTTTGACTTCTCTCAACAAGAAGAGCTGCCTTTCGTGAATCTGGCCACACAAATTCCTACAAGAAAAGAAAAGTTTTATTCCGGTGTTTTGTTTTACCTATGACTTATCCTCCAGGGATCCTCTCCTGCTTTATAGACTGTTTCCTGGCTCCTGTCCAAGACTTCCAACACCGTCCTGATTACACCGTGATTGATCCAGCTTTTAGACTTTATAATTTCATTAACTTTTATAGTCATTTGCCTTATAGCCTCTGAGCGCCAGTTTATTTGTTTCAATGGAAGAAGATGGCCTGGTCTGATGAATCCCATTTTCTTTTAGGGCCAGTTCACACCACATGCAGACCAGTGGGGGTTTTTTTCTGTATTAAAAACACATGGAAAGTAGGTTATATGGTTTTCAATGGCATATTTCCCACCAGTGCCTGCAGTTCCAGTGTGTTCCAGTTCCAGAAAAAAAAAAAATAGAACATGCTGTATTTTCCTTGCACTGGATTATACTGGAACGCTGTAAAACGCTTCAAAAACACACTGAAACGCACCTAAACGCACCAAAAATGCACATGCAGAAAAGCATCTGGAATGCATCCGGACTGCGTTTCTATGGTGTGAACTGACTCTTACATCATGTGGATTTATTTATTTATTACAGGTACTTATATAGTGTCATCAATTTACACAGCGCTTTATACATATATTGAACATTCAAATCAGTCCCTGCCCCCAAGAAGCTTACAATCTAAGGTCCCTAACTCACATTCATACATACACATAGTAGGGCCAATTTAGACAGGAGCCAATTAACCTACCAGCATGTTTTTAGAGTGTGGGAGGAAACTGGAGTACCCGGGGGAAACCCACGCAGGCTCAGGGAGACATGCAAACTCCAGGCAGGTAGTGTCGTGGTCAGGATTCAATGGCTGGGTGAATGTGCATTGCTTACCTGGGGAAGAGATGGCAGATGGATGCACTACGGGAAGAAGGCAAGCCATCAAAGAATTGTGATGCTTTAGCCAATTTTCTAATGGGAAACCTTGGGTCCTGCCATTTATGTGGATGTTACTGGACACAAATCACCTACCTAAACATTGTCAATGACCAAGTACACCCCTTTATGGAAACTGTATTCCCTGATGGCAGTGGCCTCTTTCAGCAGGATAATGCACCCTGCGACACTGCTAAGGTTCAAGAATGATTTGAGGAACACAACAATGGGTTTGAGGTGTTCACTTGGCCTCCATATTTTCCAGTGCTCAATCCAATTGAGCACCGGTGGGATGTGCTGGAAAAATGAGTGAGATCCAAGGAGGCCCTACCTCACAACTTGCAGAACTTAAAGGATCTGCTACTGATGACTTGGTGTCAGATACCACAGCATACCTTCAGAGGACTAGTGGCAGCCATGCCTGGTCAGGTGATAGGGCTGTTTTGGTCGCAAAAGGAGGACCTACTCAATATTAGGTGGGTGATCATAAAGTTATGGCTGATCGGTGTATACTCTTTTTGTTACTGTGGATGGACTAAAGCTCTTGGTCAAACACAGTTCAGCCCAAATCCGTAAGAACTGTCATATGATATCAGACTGCCATTCCAATCAGTTACGGCCAAAGAAATTCCCTGGCCTGCAGACGTATGTAACAAAGGACCAAGAATACTGGTGACATCATTTACCTCATATGGCCACATGGCCATGTTTGGTCAATGACCATGTGGTCATATTTGGTCAGTGATGTCAGCAGAACTTTAGCTTGTGCCTTTTTTGTTACATTTTAGCCCTGATGAAGGGGGATCGACATTTAAACCTTTAAAATGCAATTAAATTATTTAAACAAACATTTACTGTGAGAAATAAAGAACTGCAAATGTGCTGGAATCCAAGGTTTGGTGTTTCCTTTTTGACAGATGAGCTGACCATTCCTCCTTCCTCTTTTTACATAAGATTAGAATAAGTTGTCTAGAGTTAAACTGTAAGTATAACGGATAAAACTGAGCACTTGAAATCAACAATTTTGCCACCTTCTACTGTATGTAAACTGCTATCACCAGAATAGAAATCCACATGGGAACAGGATGCCTGAAGTATTGGGTCCATTATAAGATATCCTTCTGGCATATCTCTTCAGTCCTACCCCTAACTTCCCTCATTCCTCCTAGTAATATGCAATCACCTCCACCTTCAGTCCTCCACCATAACCATTCTCACTCTGTCCTTACAAAGCTCCTCTATCCTTCTTCGTAGAGCTTTCACCCTCCTCCTTCTTTAATGCTCCTCACATGTTACCTTCTTTTTCATGTTCTCTGCCTACTGGAAGCAAGGACCTTGGAGTATAGCAGTAGAAGGTATGAAGGATGTATCAGGTACATTTGGCAGGAGAATAGAACACTTTCAGGATGGAAAATAGAGTTGGCTTGGGCTTCTTTTGATCCTACATAGTGTTTGAAGGCTTACATCAAAAATAGTAATGCTCACACTGACTGCATTATTTTACAGTATCTTATTAGAGAATTCTGACGTGCCTAACAGCTCTTTCTTTAGAATAGAATTCATTTAGACCAAAGTAATGTCCCTTCATACAATGAACAATATTGCAAATTGACTTGTCTATGGCTCACCTTCTGTACAGAATCTAAACATATTATTATACTAGTACAGCATCAAAGACAAAGCGTTGCATATAACAACTTCAAGGAAAGTAAAGCGGCCTTGGAAAAAAGGCCAGTCAATGTACACAACAAAACAATCATCCGTCACCACCACACTGAAAAAGATCTCATACTTTAAAACCTGCCTTCACAGTAAAAAGGTCAGAAAACACTTGATAAAGAAAAGGAAAAGGATATTCTATAATAAAAAGTTCTCCTGTCTTTGTGTCTCTGGCTCAATAGTCACCACACTCCCAGATAGATGAAGAGGTAGACAATGCAAACCGAAAATAGTGTAATAAAAGGAATGCACATGTTAGTAGTGGAGCTTTAGTTATTTACAGCCTGTTGAAACAACATTCTATTTACAGGCTTTGTGGAGACAATTTATATACAAAATTGGAAGTGATGAATGACTTATCTCAATTTGTCATAGCAGTGACTCCTCCTTCATCATACTGTGTTTGAAGTTTCAGTCAGACAAAGGGAGCTGCAAAGTAAGCAGCACCTGCTGACTTATCTCTTTAGCTAATTCATATTGCTCTGGGAATCCTTTATCATGTATTTATTGAATATGTTAACCCAACATTTCATATTCATATATTCATATATATTTCATATTCCATATGAAAAAGTATATTGTTCTCTTTGTATTGCTTCCTTTGTCCAACTTGTGCTGATACGCCTGCCCCCCCCCCCCTCACAGTCATTCACTGGGAAGATAAGTGCACTGCTGTTTGTCCTCCCCTAGCTCTCTGAGCTCCTTATATAGCTAAAAACAAAGGGTATGTGATCACTTATAAAAAATGCGAAAAAAGTATTTATAATCTTTTTTTATAGCTATACACAAATGTTTTGACTTTCATTTTTATTGTAAACTGAAAGGATTGTTTTACAAGGTGAGGGATCACATATATGTTAATGTATAATTGTAAAACAGGGATTGTGTAAAAATATTTAAACATAAAACAGCAATATTAAAACCTATAAACATCAAAAAAATTATAAAATTGTCAAAAAAACCCTTTCCTTTACAAGCTCATCCAAACACAGGAACTACACATCTTTTCCATGTTTGCTCTATCATCAAGTCCTTCTCACGCCCAGCACACAATAGCATCTTCGCACTTCCTAACATCTGGTATGAATGAAAATTTCTGAAAACTGGGAATTACAACTATGCAACTTTTCAACTGGACAGGATCATCCCATATTTTGGCCTTGAAAACACAAATTTCTGCTCTTTTGGCAGATTCCATGTCTCTCAGGCAGTAAACCTTCCAAGTCTTTATTTCCTATCTATATATCAAACAGGGTGGGGAGCAGACATTGCTCTGGCAATTAGTTTATGATCCATATGGGAGCAAACATGGAGACGATTCCAACATATTTTAATGATCAATTACATGAAAGCTACATTAATCCATTTGCAATGCAGAATTACTTGCAATGTAGCAATTTATTCTACGTGAATGAATATTTTACAGTGATTGTGGAGTTAACCCCGTCCATTATGAAGCTAGTGAAATGATGGCATTGCAAGATAAATTATTGTGTTGCTGTCTATGACCGGATAAATAATCTATTTTTGGCCTCGCCAATGGTAACTCGCACTGCCTATAAATGTCTATATGTGCATATATTGTAATAATGCAGAGACCTGACTGCTACATCATATTGTGTTTTAAATAGGATTTCCAAATGAACTAGCTAGAGAAGCACTATGATGCAATACTTTTTTTAAACCCTATTAACCTTTTTGTATTGCTGGCATATCGGTTATTTGCTCCAGGAAAATGTATTTGATGGTGGGTTTGGGGATATTTGCATTGAAATGGAAGTTGTTTTATAGGATAAAGTGACAATTCCATTTATATTTCATATTCTTGCTATATTTAATGCAGATGCTGCAGTATCTTACTGACAGCACAGTGACAGCTGAACAGATTATGAAAAAATAGATTTACTTAAGTAAATGGTACTCGCCTAATTGCCTCTAAACTAATTTTGAAATTGTTTGTTATGGCAAATTTTCCTCTTTTGGATAATTTGCTGAAGGTTGCATTCACTGCTGTGGTCAAATTGCCATTTTCTGATGTTTGTATATACCATTGCATCAACGGGCCACGTGAATGTGATACTGTTTCACAAAAAAAATATTATATTTTGCCATTTTAATGTACCCTGGGATTATTTTTGAGATTAACGGTCTCTGATTTGGGCACAAGGTCCCTAATACTTAGTGAACTTTTGTAGAAATACCTTCCTATAGTTTTCACTGGACCAGGCAGATTACTTTATCTTGGCACCAACCTATTAACAATCTGCAGGGGTATAGAATGCATAAAGGCCAATAATGAAACGTAACTTTTACAGATCCAGATTCAGAAACCTGCTTGGTAACCTCACCATTACAACAAGCATTTTTTTTAACATCAAAACCTGGTCTGGAATTCATCAATATCCACTTGATCATGGGGTCTCTTTATCCATTGATATTCAGTTCTAATAAGACTCCTTTATTTAGACAGGGCAGAAATTGTGAAGAAATTGCTAAATTATTAAAGCAGATCTTCACCCTCCAGGCAACCTTCACTCCTATCCACCCCTCCTCTCCTGAAATAACGCTGTGTTTTTATTTACTTATTTTTTTACCTCTTTTTTTCAATGTTCAGGCCATTCCGAGGTGCTAAGAATGATGAGCACAGTGCTCCCTTTGACTCCTGGAATATGCATGACACATATCCCAGGTGACATTCTCCTTCATTCAGTTAGGGAAGATCGTGAAAGGGCCTAGTGGTGTGTCATCGGTAAGCCCTCCATCTGAACCCGGAAAAAAAGCCAGTGCCTACCGAAGATGTCACAGAAAAATATGGCGGCGCAGGATTGAGCAGTAGCAAAAAAGAAGAGGATCTCACTGGGTGACCATCTGGATTGTGAAGAAGGCAACCCGCGATAAGCAGGGGTTAAAAAAAAATAGGGATGGGAGAGTGAAGATCCGCTTTAAGGGTCAGTCCATTCAAAATATATATTTTAGTTAAATGTGAAGCCTGATTAGCCCCTGGCCTATTATATAGTTTGGATACTGCAGCAGCACAATCTCCATGGCCTAATTTCCATCCAACACTGCTCCTGCCAAGATTGAAGAATTGGATTCTCCTGCCCACCTTTGCATGTTTAAGCAACTTCTGTTGCATTGCCATAATATAAAATACATTCTGAAATCACCAGGGAGAGTGGGGCTCCCTCAAAATGGCCATAATAGGTATGCAGATCCAGAAACTCACAGAGATGTCCCTAATACAGCCCTCACAATATACAAAACTGCCATGTGGTTTAAGTCTCCAGACTCTACTAAAATCAAAATATTATTTTTGGGTGTACTGAACCTTTAAGTTTATTTGTCCAGTTTGCAAATGTGCACCCATGGGTCCAACTATGCCTGTAGAGAAAATGATAGAACTTGTATTTCCACAGGCAAAGCAGAGATGCCACATGCATGCAATGTAAGATAACAGAGATTACTAAAATTATATAAAATATATTGCTATATTCTGAGCCTTCAGTCAGCACAACATACAGAATATTAAGCTACATTTTACATTTACCTCTCTCTCCTCCTGTCCAATTCCTGGCCTCCTTATCTGCAGAAACACATTTTTCTTAATCACCGAGAACTGGCTGCACCTGTAGTTGAGTTGTGGGACATGATCTATAAAGCTGAAATAGCAGGACTTCCCGTAAAAAAGCAGCATCCTTTAGCTTTATTTTAGACATATAAATGTGTTTTATATATAAGGGGTTTAGGAACTGTAGCACTAAAAATAATTTGCATCTAACTTTGCTTTGAAGCCTTCTTTCCCCTGAATGACCAGGTGTCCAAAGGGGCTTGACTGCAAATGTCCCATATCCTTGGAAAAGTACCTTGCCATCATCTCTTTGGGTTGCCCCACACAACCCAGTGTTAAAGCAAATGATGCAATTGACTGGGTGTATAACATACAATTATGGGCCACGTAGTAGAGAAAAGAAGTAACCAATGTCATAGAACCAGGATCACATTCTTTTCTTTATATAAATGGAACAATTGTGTTCACTACATCCAAGTTATTTAAAGTGCCTGTCTTTGATTACTTTTTGTTACTGTCCCTACATCTTTAATGCACAGCATGTTGATCAGGTTGGATGCAATAGTAAATGTGTGTGATCTTGCCAAAAACTAGAGTTCCCCAGAAACTGTCCCCTACATGTGAGAATAATGCCTTCTTCCTGTTTTGCGCATATGCTTGGGGCCAGTGGTTAAACTCCAGATAAGGTCAAAAAAATGATGCCATGATGGTGGTTACCAAAGGTAAACTTTACAAGGACAGTTGCCCAGAGACCCCCTTGGTTAAAAGAATCTTACCAACAGGACAGATCAACACAGCATCACTCTACTCCCACTACACCCAAGAAGTGGTTGTATCACAGGCAGATAATGGACCCTGCACCTCCATTCTGCTACCTACTTTAATCCTCGTAAAGGACACTAGTCAGTTACACAACGAGTGAAGTTTTTGCACTAAGATATGCTGCTCTCCAAGTTGGCTAAATATGGTGAAGTCTGTTTAGTCATCCTTGTTGTTATGTACAGCTAAAATGGTGACACTACCATTTCATTTTTTTTAGCTCTGCTGGTTCCTGTGTTACCTACCGACCTACAATCTGTCACTGGATGAAAATGAGAATCAGGAAACTACTAAGATCTTCCCTGTGGTCCTTCCCATATGCAAAACAAAACATCTTCCCTTCCAGCTTCTGATGCCTGTAACATGCCAGGAACATGTCAGGATGATAGTCTTGTGCTATGTAGGGGAATTTAATAAACATACATCCTAGGTAATATTGCCTTAATTGTTTAACAATACAATAAATGTTTGGGGAAAAAATACACATACAACTAAAGGGTTAATTTTTATAGTTCTCTCTAACTGATCATGTGATTCAGATATGAATGAAATCTTCTGTTAATGTATTTTCTTGTTTATATTGGTAAATAATTCTTCAGTGACTTTAAAATTAGAGCCAAACACCAGGTAGATATTAAAAACCACCACTTAATCAATTTATGTATTCACTGAAAATATATTAAAAATGGTATACAGCCCTGAATCTGTTTTATACCAGCCTTCTGTAATTCCCTGTACAGCATATTTCAGATTGGAAGAAGGAGAGCCAACACTATGAGCCAGGAGGGAAGAGCAGATAGATGACTTCATTGCAGTGCTGCACAAGACAAAACAAATGAAAATACTCTAGTAGGTAAAATAGTCCACATTTACGTATTTCAGCTCTGTCTTTTGCCGTTGACCAGGAATTCAGCTTTAAAATGAACCCATCTTCTGCCCTTGCAGTACAAAACTACAGGTTCACTTTAATGTGTCTCCACCATTAGCATATACTCACCTTTTCTTTGCTCCCTGAATACTCTGTTTAGCCACTAGCAGCAAATAAACAGAACCAGTATTTTCAGGTATGTGGAATCATATAACTCACTTTAAATTATGTGACAGCTATGGTGCTTGCCGATTGGTTGTTCAGGTGCCTACTGCTGTAACATGCTGTCACATGGGGGCAGTCCTTATTCCTGTGTGAGTTCACAAATGCAACTTACATGGGGTTACTCTGTGCTAAGGGTGAGCTCCCAATCAATTGCAGCCACTGCATTCCTCGCCTTACAGCTGCATGTACATAAAGGAGCTGGAATGCTCGTTACATCATTAAACCTTCATCATTCCGAGTTCAGGCTGAATCCAAGTTTGGACCAATCTCCATCTTATTCCTACTCTGTACTCTCCAACTTGCTGAATTAAGCAAAGGTGGAATGCATAGAAATCAATTATATACAACTGAATGGGCAAAGCACACGTAAACTTTGTGCAGGAGCAGAGACCAGGACATTCCCCATCCCGCAGTTGCGGGACACACACAAAGGGGCAAAGAATGCTTGTGACATCATTGACCCAATGTCATTGCAGCAGTGGACGGATATGACAACTTCCTTCTGGGTTCAGTTTGAACCCAAGTTTGGACCAAACCCAAGCTCATCCCTACTCTGTACTCTCCAAGTTGCTGAACAAAGCAATGGTGGAATGCATAGAAATCGATTATATACAACCATAGGTGTGCGCAGCCTATTGCATTAGGGTGTGCACCCCAAAGTTCCAACACACATAAATGCCACCTTCTGTCACAGGAAGGGGGCTCTGGTGGTGGGAGGCAGTCGATTGGGAGCATAGGTGTGCGCAGCCTATTGCATTAGGGTGTGCACCTCAAATGTAATCAAACATGGACAGTTTTAGTAGAGCAGGGGACTTGTCAGTAGGGCAGAGGTTGGTTTCAGTAGGGCAGCGGATGGTGCCAGTAGGTTTTTATTTATTTATGTTTTACAATTCTTTTTAGGAGCCCTGTTTAGGGGCTTTGGTGAACTATCAGCAGGGGAAATCTGTGAAACATGGGGTGATTAGGGTGTGCCCAGGCACACCCGGCACACCCCCTGCGCACACCTATGTATACAACTGGTTGGCCCTGGATGGGCAAAGCACAGGTCAACTTTGTGCAGAAGCAGGGGCCAGAGCATTCCCCATCCCGATTTGCACATAAAGAAAAGGGGCAGGAAATGCCCGTGACATAATTGACCAAAATATTAGGTTAATGTCATTTCAGCAGTGGGCGGAAGTGAAAGCTTCCCTCTGGGTTCAGTCTGAACCCAAGTTTGGGCCAAACCCGAGCTTATTCTTACTCTGTACTATCCACGTTGTTGAACGAAGCAATTGTTAAAATTCATAGAAATTAATTATATACAACTGATTGGACCTAAATGGGCAAAGCACAGGTCAACTTTATGTGGAAGCAGGGGCCAGGGCATTCCTCATCCCGCAGTTGCACGTACACAAAGGGACAGGGAATGCTTGTGACATCAATAAACTAAATATTAGGTCAATGTCCATGTGGCAGTTGAACGAGAGGCATCTTCCTTCTGGGTTCAATCTGAACACAAGTTTGGAACTAACTCAAGCTCATCCCTACTCTTTAGTCTCCCAGTTGCTAAATGGAGACTCAGTTGAGTGCCTGGAAATCGATTATGTACAATTTGTTGGCCCTCAATGGGCAAAGTCAACTTTGTGCAGAAGGGGAATTTTGTTTTAATGCTAAAAACAAAATTGCATAAACAGTCGAGAATGGCTTCAATGGGAAGAAAAAAATAAATGGGGGGGGGGGATTGGGGTGGGTTGGGGCATTGTATACAATGTATATCCACACCCAAAAACAAGCTGCAGTAAGATACTGAAAACAGTTTGCTGTTGTGTTGTAATTAATTTGCTAATCAAAACAGGCTGACAGCATGCCTTCATGGAGCCGTATGAAATGTAAAAAGCTTGGATTATCCTCAGGCTATCCCTGCAAAGTATGTTGACTTAAATAGAGCCTTCTTTAAAGATGGTCTAGTATTCCATTCACAGCTGTAATTCCTCTAGTGATTTATAGCAGATAACAACTCTAATTATACTCTCTGCAGCACGTAAAAAATAGAAAACTGTGGCTGAACTTCATATTTAAATAAATCAAGGCAAAAAAGATGCAAACCACAAAATCAAATAACCTTCACATTGATTTACCACTCATGTCCTTAAGTTTTCCTTTTTCTTTCTGGAAGTCTGTTTTCAAACAAAGAGGCACAGAAATGGAAAGCATTTAAAAAAGGGAACGTTTTGCCTATCCAGTCTGTGCTCTGACTGCCAATGCTAAAATTTCAGTCTTTGGCCCCCTTTTAATATTCAGCAAAGCTGCATGGCTGCTACAATGGTTTATCAATTTTTCTACTATACCTGTCTTTTACCAATCCTGCTTGGAGGCTGTGACTGAATAGACAGCTCAGAAACCCACAGTGCACAGCAGAATAAAAGAATCTTTACAGCAATGGGGAAAGCTGCCTAGGAGGTAAACAAGCGCATATTCTTTTATCCCCTTCATTTTCTAAGTCTTTATGACCAAGGAAATTCTAGTCAAAAAGCATTATCTATTTTTTTTTTTAAATCTATGCTCAAGTCAAACTTGAACATTTTGCATTGAAACTGATTTAAGGAACTCAATGTACCTTCTGGAGGGCTCTAGTTCTATGTGTCTAGCTGCTGTGACGGCGAAATAACTACAGTCGCCGGTAGCTTATTTAATGAATAAATAAATGAGTACGTTTAAGAAGAAGTTTGTATAGCACAGAAACATGTGATTAATCAGATTAATGTGTACTTAACCCTATGCATTAACCGCAAAATGCAGTTGATGCATTTTTCTGGTGCTTTTTGCCGTGCGTTTTGCGTTTTTAAAACCGCATTTTTGCATGCAGTTTTTATTCGTTTTGCTTTTTTTTTGGGTGGTGGTGGCAGGCATCATGATTGACATCAGGGAACATTGTTTTTTATTTTTTATTTCATAATAAAGGACTTGTCAAAAACTCATGTTGTGTCTTTACTCACTTTTTACACTTTTTTGGTGAATGCCTACGGGTACCCCCTACTCATTCACATGGAGGCGGGGCTGGGACCTGGGGGACCCCTTGTTAAAGGGGGCTTGCAGATTTCTATAAGCCCTCTGCCTGCAGACCCCCCACAACCAATGGCCAGGGTTTTTGGGAAGAGGCCCTTGTCCCTAACAACATGGGGACAAGGTGCTTTGGAATGGAGGGGGCAGAGCCCCCCTGCCTCAAAGCAGCCACCCATGTTGAGGGCATTCGGCCTGGTATGGTTCCTGGGGTTGTTTGCTAGCCCCCCTCCTTTCCTGACCTGCCAAGCCATTTTTTTTTCTTTTATGGTGTGGGGATCCCCTCAAATTCCATACCAGAGCCGAAAGGCTTGGGGGGGGGGGGGGGGAGCCATTTTGGTATAGATTTTTTTATTCTTATTTCTTCTTTTTGGTGCTGGTCCATTGAAGTCTATTACACGCAAAACACAATCTGTTGCAGGAAAAAAAGTCACTGCCCTTTTCTAAAAATGCACCGGATGAAAAACGCATAGATGTACCATAGGAAACCATGTTAAATGGTCTGCAGTGTGTTTCTGCAAACTGCAAAACCCACTAAAAATGCATAGGTGTGAACCTAGGGTTAATCCTACATTTTTTTTTAGATTGTAAGCTCTCACAAGAAGGGTCCTCCTAACCCACCTGTATTGATTTGTACAGTTTCCCTTTATATTGTAACAAAATGTAATGTATTGCAACTTTCCAGCCTTTAGATGTAGTGGCTGCATTGAATGTATTTTTTCAGGCTTAGTTTCCTTCATTTTTACCTGTCAAGAACGCACTTCCTATACAAGGATGACATCACCCAATGGAGGAACAGCATTGTCAACCTAGTCTGCTTTTGTTATTTAGGCAATAAACAACTCTCCCTCTTCTCGTCTTCATAACAAGAGGAGGAGTTTTGTAGCTCACAGAAGATAACTTGTGAGAGCTGATAACATTAGAGATTTTTAGAGATTTCAGTTCAATGCATAGGAATTTACAAGGACAGGGCATTTCTAGAAGGATCCAATCGGTTATTTTTCTGTCCTTGCAGAAAATGTTTTTAGCTTGAAAAAAGAAAACAAATGCAGCCACCATATAGAGGGACTGGTAAGTTGCAACAGATTTCACTTTTGTTATTGGTTTTACGTATACAGTATAAAGTATGTGGACTCTCTCTAATAGTACACTGCTTTCTATTACGGATTCAGTTTTTTTTTGTTGACCACAGATAGTTTAGGAGAATTTGTCACAAAATAAATCTGAACTGCGGGCATGATCTTAATTGCCTACTTACAGGCAGTGCCCAAGCTACATACAGCTCATACTTACAAACAGAGGGAGACAACATGAAGGGACAGGAAATTTACCCCTAGGAAGGGAAGGTCACTCCTGTAAAGGGCCCAATATTGGGCAGCATCGGCCGGTTCAATTCGCTACAACCGGAAATTTTCTAAATCAAATCGTCACCGGGACAGAAAGTGAGGTGAAATCTTCTGAACAGGAGCACAGACAGCAAAACAAACATTACAGGGGTGTTAACCCTTTCCTATGCTATCCAAAAAAAAATGTAATTATTTTTTGGCTGGAGTTATGTCAGGGAAATTTTAAGCTTCTCCCTATAAGCATATAATTCCTTTGTGCTTAAAAGCACAAAAACAGCTCTCTCATATAATGTTGGGAAAGCGTGCTTGTATGTCTCCAAGTAACACAGACAGATGCTGGTATCACCTCGAACTTGGCAGAATCCTCCAGAGAATAGCCAGGCTCCTTTTATTTATACTATAAACATGAATAACAAAGGAAGTTGGTGGCTTCAGAATCAGCCAATCAGACACTTGTATTCTTTCAAAAGAACCAATCACACACATGTATATATACAAATAGAAATACAGTAGTGGCGTGTGCAGATGGTCATGTGCAGAGCCATGCGGCAAGCGAATTGTGAGACACAAAGAACTCACAATTTGAACATTATTTACATGGCTCTGAACACGTTTGTGTGCACATTCCCACTGCTACCAATGATGCGAGCCAATTATGGCCCACTGAGCCATATCATGGCTCAGTGGGCCATAATTTTGTATGGTTATGCTATGGTTCCCATGTACGCAGATCTGCTTACTTAAGAGTTTAGATGCGTTTGCCGTGGAGTGGCCTGTCCCTTGGTGAGGCATAAAAAACATCCTTAAAGGAGCAAATAGATCTGCCGTTTCCACGGGAAGGTTTCCGCAGCCAATGGTCTTCCACCAACGCCTGTATATGCAAATACGCACATGAGCGCATTACAGCAAAACTGACACTGGGGGACATCTGACAACATACATTAATAAAAAATTCCACAACAGTTACAATTAAAAATGTATCTGTTCCAACGTACATACAAATTCAACTTAAGAACAAACCTACAGAACTTTTCTTGGTTGTAAGCTGGGGACTCCCTGTATATCGCTCTAGTTTGGACCAATGTAATGCCCCGTACACAAACTTGTCTTGCATACACATGGTCACACAAAGTTGTCGGAAAATCTGATCGTTCTAAACGCGGTGATGTAAAACACGTACGTCGGGACTATAAACGGGGCAGTAGCCAATAGCTTTCATCTCTTTATTTATTCTGAGCATGCTTGGCACTTTGTCCGTCAGATTTGTGTACACACGATCGGAATTTCCGACAATGGATTTTGTTGTCGGAAAATTTTATAGCCTGCTCTCAAACTTTGTGTGTCGGAAAATCCGATGGAAAATGTCCGATGGAGCCCGCACACGGTCGAAATTTCCGACAACATGTTCCGATCGGACATTTTCCATCAGAAAATCCGACCGTGTGTACGGGGCATAAGTATGAATATCTTATACCTAATTGCGATGACACCACCCCTCCTTTACACCTTGTCCAGTCAGCTAATGCCTTATATTCATTGAAAACACATATAGTATATGTATGATGCACAAAAGTGCAGCAGAATAAAACCCCCTTGGACTTTATAGGCAGAGATCAAGTAGAAATGTGAATAGCTTAAAAGGCAACAACTCCACTTTTATTGATACCAGTTTAAAATAGGATAGGAGCAAAGGCTGGATATGCCCACAAATAGTGTACATACAAAATGAAAATACATAGAATATAATCCATATAAAAAAAGTACTCAAAAATATTAGACTGCTCTCTGGGTACTGCCAGAGATAAACTGTGGTCAGTCCACATGAGTTGCTGCAATTTACCCAACATGTTTTGGAATTATATTCCTTCTTCAGGGGAGATTTGAGTGCTCAATCCTTTAAAAATCGAACATATATGAATGAACAGACACACAACCATAGAGCAGGATGGATCGGTGGAAAGATCCTCAATAGATGGAGCTGCCAAGCCGACCAGTTGGAGGTCCCCCGAGGACCTGGACGCATCCATTGTGCCTGATATCCTTACCTGCATGTTTTGCATTGGTTGTCCGTGATTGGGTGGTCCTTGCGGCTGCACAATGGCCCACCTTGTTGTCCACGTACCTATCCCTGGGTGGATGGTTTGCTTGCCAGCTCCATCTTTTGAGGATCTTTCCACTAATCCATGCTGCTCTATTGTTGTGTGTCTGTTTATATATGTTTGATTTTTAAAGGATTGAGTGCTCAAATCTCCCCTGAAAAAGGAACATAATTCTGAAACATGTTGGGATACATCGCAGCAACTCATGTGGACTGACCACCGTTTATCTCTGGCAGTACCAAGGGTGCAGTCTAGTATTTTTAAGTACTTGTTTTTTATATGGATTATATTCTATGTATTTTCATTTTTTACATGTATGTACACTATTTGCGGACGTATTCAGCTCTTGCTCCTATCCTATTTTAAATTGGTATCAATAAAAGTAGCGCTGTTGCCTTTTAATCTTTTCACGTGTCTACTTGATCTCTGTCTATAAAGTCCAAGGGGGTTATATCCTGCTGCACTCTTGTGTATCATACATAAACTCATAGGTGTGCGCAGCCTATTGCATTAGGGTGTGCACATCAAATCTCAAATACACATGCCTTTCTCTGCAGCCTCAGCTGCACTGAACAGTGAATGAATGGGAAGTGCTCTGTGCTGAGCAGCTTCCTGCTCATTCGCAAACTGAAGCATAGTAAAAACATCTTACTATGCTTCATTTATGAAAAAACACAGTGAGTGTGTGTGTTCACTATATTCATTTAGAAAAGTAAGGGACTGGTGAATGACATATTGACTAGCCCTTTCCCCCGCTCTCCATCCTGAAACATCCCTGCAGTAGCAGAGGGGAGAGGAGAGGAAGGAAGCCAGCAGTACTGCAGAAGGGGAAAAACATGGGGGAAAGCCTGGGGAAAGAAGGGGGAATTGGCACCGCACAGGGTGATTAGGGTGTGCCCAGGCACACCTGCCACACCCTCTGCGCACGCCTATGCATATACTGTTTTTCTGGATGTTGGCAGTCTTATACACTCACATTTATATACCACTTTCCTTAAAAAAACATGTAAGGCATTTTATGAATGGCAGATATGCAGAATGAGTGACCCTTTGTGGTCAGTACATAGTGGGGCAGCCACTTGGCATGGAACCAAGAAGATTGCAACAATCACTGTAGTAGAGCTGGTTACTACAGTGATTGTTAGCTTCCCCAGGGGTCCATCAGGTATGAGTTTTGGACACTTATGCAGCGTACACACGAGCAGAATGTCTGACCGAAAAAGTCAGATGGGAGCTTTTCATTGTATATTCCGATCGTGTGTATGCCTCATCGGACTTTTTACGTCGAAAATTCTAACGGACCTAGAAAGAGAACATGTTCGAATTATTTCCGACGGAAACAATTCCTATCGGGAAAACAGCTCATCTGTATGCTGTTCCAATGTACCAAAAACGACGCATGCTCTGAAGCAAGTACGAGACGGAAGCTATTGGCTACTGGCTATTGAACTACCTTTTTCTAGTCCCGTCGTACGTGTTGTACGTCACCGCGTTCTTGATGGTCGGACTTTGATGTGATCGTGTGTACGCAAGACAGTTTCAGCAGAATTTCGTCGGAACTCCGTCGGAAAAACCTTCAGAGTTTATTCCGGCGGGAAAACCGTGTGTACAGGGCATTACATTGTGCCAAGCTTGACCAATGTAAGTATGCAATTAAGGCCCTATCTGGAATTCATCTTTAAGGCTCTGACTGTAGAAGACATGCCTCGACTTATATGTTGAGCACTTGTTCTGGGGAAGTGATGCTAAACATATCAACTGAATTACAGCCTTGGGACAGGTATGTGACACATAGTGGGGGGTGGGGAATGGCTGCTGCTATTACACAGGTATTTTGCTTTGTGTTTGATTCCCTTTAAAATGTAAAAAAGTTAGGAGTCGGCTGAGTCTACATCAGAAATGATAAGAAGGAGACAAAAGTGAGGCACTGTAAACAATAGCTATATAGTTGAGTGGGCAGCAGGGCCAGGCCTGGGCTGGAAACCAGAAAGTACTGTCTTGCAACACAAAAACACACTAATTGGTAAAAATGTGATTATATTTTCTTAGCATTTATGTAAGAGGGAGGGGGAAGGGACAAAATAAGAAGTAGTTGTCTGAGTAAGTTTAATCCTGCTGTAAGGTCAAGCATATGTTGCCTCACCCTATGTTCTTGGGGAGCTATCTGCTTGTCAATGCACAGCCTAAAGCTGGCCATACGCCATCATTTTTTTTTTACATTTTTTGTTGTTTGGTTTTTTTGGGATCAAAATACAATTTGAATGTTATCATTATTACTATTATTAATATCTAATTTTTATGAAACAAACAATTTTCAGGTAGTGCACTAACTGCCACAATATCTTGTACACAGCCAACATTACATTTCCATCACACATTTCCATGGACTGTAGCTGTTTAATGTAACCATGCTAAGAATATATACAAGAAAGTGTTTATATAGTAATATGCATATACAATGAATTTTTTCTTTGTAAAGGATGATTATAACATTTAAAGACGCACAAGGGGCAGAATTCACTAGCGGGTGTTTAAGTCAGTAAGGCAGGATATCACTATAATCTTTCCCCTTGATTAATTTGGAATTCAGTTTTCTGAATCATCAAAAACAGATGTTCGTACTTCACATAGTGTTCATTTAGCATGCAATAACATGTCAAATATTCTATAGTTCAGCACAAAAATAAACCCTTAATCTTTTATTTATGCGCTGAAGTCAGAACAAAGAACGCTCGCTAAAATAAACGAAAGTGCTTTATGTTAGTATTCTCTGTAGTTTGCTGTGTATGTCCATGAGCATCCATCTATGTGCCTTAGAACATCTACTAACCATATAGATTAAATTTCTAGAATATAAAATATATTTTAAGAGAGCTACGTTATTTTTGTATCCTTCTGTGATATATGTTATTAATAAAAGTTGGGTGCAGTTGTAGGCCTACAATCACAACAGCCAGTATGGCCGCTACTGGGCCAAAGGTCTCTTCCCATTTTTGGATTCAAGATTCCATCCTCATTGTGGTTCATTCAAAGGGTAAAGGGTCTATTAATGATACTGCCTGTCACTAATACTGTGTATGGACCATATGTCATGTACAGAGAGACATAGACCAAGAAGCAAACCTGGATGCTGAAAAGAGAGATATACTGTATTTGTAGTTGGGGTGGCACTTGCTTTGTTAAAGCACCGGGTGGGATTTATTAAAACTGGAGCATGCAAAATTTGCCACAGCTCTGCACAAATCAGCTTTCAGGTTTGATTGTCAAAGCTTAAAGTGGTATTAAAGGTTTGGCTTTTAAAAAAATAACAAACATGTCATATTTACCGATTCTGTGCAATGGTTTTGCACAGAGCAGCCCCTATCCTCTTCTTCTTGGGTCCCCCGCTGGCACTCCTGGCTCCTCCCCCTTGATCAGTGAGCAAGGGGGAGGAGCCAGGAGTGCCAGGAGCCAGGGCTAATGTCACTTTTTTGGAGGTAAATCCCCTGCTTAATTCAGGCAAGCATTTGTGCCAGTTTCGGTAACATTACTAACACATGTGGCAAATGCAGGTAGTTCTTACCACCACTTTAAGAGTCTATGGCAGTGGCAAATTCTTAGAGAATTACCACCAGTTCTCAGTTTAGGAGACAGGCGGTAATTAAGACCAACTATGGGCTAGCATATAGAGGTATTCCAGTAGAGGGGGGCATAGCTGTGCAGGGAAGCTGCTAAGTGACAGCTTAACGCACAGTGCTGTATCCTCAACCCCATTTAGTTGTTAGCCAAGAGAGCTAAAAAGTCCTATTTAGCTGTCAGCTGAAAGGTAAATGTAAAAATGGATATAGGTGATATAATTACCCAATTATGAGTAATGGCCATATTTGGGAAATGACTCGTCACTGGGTAGGCAGAGCCTGAAGGAGAACTGTGAGACTAGTTCCCCTTTTTTACCCAATGCCTTACATTTGATTGACGGCAGTGAGTAGATTCAAAAGACACTATTGGACTGAATAGCCTTCTGCCATCCACTGTCAATCAAAAGGGGGCCCCTGCACTTTCCCCAAAGAAACTGCTCCTTGAGCTCATGCTGCCTGGAAATTGGGGACCACATGATGGCACTGAGAGTGATGGATACACAGGGGACACAGGCTGGCAGTGGTGCGCCGGGCTGTGCAGAATGATACCTATTTCACAGCAAGCAGGGAGGGGCGTGGCGGGGCTGGAGTGCCAGTGATGCCCTGACCCTGCCCCATGCAGCTTGAATGCTCAAGACTCGGAGACTGTGGGGTAGGAGCTGGAGTGGGAGCTGCTGAATCGGCAGCACTGAGAGCCCACCTGCGGATGTGGCATTGTGGATGGTGTCATGGTGAGCCCAGCTGTCAGCACTGTTTGCACCGAAGGGCTTGGAATGCCCGGAGGGATGCTCCCTCCTCCACCCCTCCTTCTGCCTGCATGACTTGATTGGTATAGAGTCCTTGTCACAGTGCTGGAGGTGAGCACATATCTAAAAGTTCACATGCACTATATCTCCACTAGAAAAGGGGGTACTACATGGATGGAATAATGATTCTGGGGGATATCAAGGGTGTATGGGGGAAAACAATGCTGAGGGGGGATCTGGGGTGTATAGGGGGTAGCAATGCTTGGAGTATCTTGGGTGGCTATAGTGCTAGAGGTATCAAGGATGTAGAGAGGCCACAGTGTAGGGGGTATCCAGGATGTAGTGGGGTCACAATACAAAGGGTATCGTATGGTATATGGTAACAGTGCTGGGGGAATATCTAGAGTGCAGAGAGGGATCAGAGTGCTGGGGGAATATCTAGAGTGCAGAGAGGGATCAGAGTGCTGGAGGAATATCTAGGGTGCAGAGGGATCAGAGTACTGGGGGGATATCTGGGGTGTAGAGGGGTCTGAGTGCTAGGGGGATATCTGGGGTGCAGAGAGGGATCACAGTGCTGGGGGGGACATCTGGGATGTAGAGGGGTCAGAGTGCTGGAGGGATATGTGGGGTGCAGAGAGCAATCAGAGTGCTGGGGGAATATCTAGGGTGCAGAGAGGGATCAGAGTGCTGGGGGAATATCTAGAGTGTAGAGAGGGATCAGAGTGCTGGGGGAATATCTAGGGTGCAGAGGGATCAGAGTGCTGGGGGGATATCTGGAGTGTAGAGGGGTTTGAGTGCTAGGGGGATATCTGGGGTGCAGAGAGGGATCAGAGTGCTGGGGGGGACATCTGGGGTGTAGAGGGGTCAGAGTGCTGGAGGGATATGTGGGGTGCAGAGAGAGATCAGAGTGCTGGGAGAATATCTAGGGTGCAGAGAGGGATCAGAGTGCTGGGGGAATATATAGGGTGCAGAGAGGGATCAGAGTGCCTGGGGGGGATATCTGGGGTGTAGAGGGATCTGAGTGCTGGGGGGATATCTAGGGTGTAGAGGGGTCACAGTGCTGGGGGGGATATCTGGGGTGTAGGGGGGTCACAGTGCTGGGGGGTTATCTAGAGCAGTGTTTCTCAACTCCGGTCCTCAAGGCGCCCCAACAGGTCATGTTTTCAGGATTTCCCTCAGATGAAATGGATGTGGTAATTACTAAGGTAGTGAAACTGATCAAATCACCTGTGCAAACTAATGGAAAGCCTAATAACATGACCTGTTGGGGCGCCTTGAGGACTGGAGTTGAGAAACACTGATCTAGAGTGTAGAGGGGTCACAGTGCTGGGGAGTTATTTATGTGGGGTTGAGAATCCAGGTGTGTGGAGGTGGTAACAGGATAACAGTTTTAGGGGGAAACCTAGTGTGTGTGTGTTTGTGTGTGTGTGTGTGTGGGGGGGGGGGTGGTTGGGTGGAGTTAGGAGTGCTGGATGTATATAAGATGTAAAGGGGTTACAATGTTGGGGGTATCTGAGGCCCTGTCTGGCTGGATGGTGCCTTATGATTTTTATTGGCGGCCATGTCTATACTTGTAACAACTGTCCTGAACATCATTCTAGCAGATATATTATTTGCACAGGACAGCTTTGTTACTTTATGTATGTAGTATTTTACCACTGTTTCTTTGCTGTACAGAATGATTGTTCATGTAGTTAAAGCGAAGTTCCACCTAAAAGGGGAAGCTCCGCTTGTCTGCCTATAACCTACTTGATGTCTGTTTACCTGTGCTGTCTCCATTGTAGGGGCCCCTAACATTACTTTGCCCAGGGGCTGATGATGCTATTAAGACGGCCCTGCTCATCAGGATCCCCCAAACCCAGTACAAAACCCAAAAATGCCATGGACCTGTCAGGGTGACCACTTCAGTGGGTGGGGAAGGAGGGCAGGAGAGAGTACACTGGAAATGGAAAATCCAGTGATTCAATCTCCACCAGAAGTAAATGTGACAACACAAGAGAGCTACTGGGAGGCAGGGAGTGTTGTCATTCTACAACAGGAAGAGCCTGCACAAGGACCTTCATGGCAGGATCACCAGATATCATTTTAACAAAAGATGAAGATTTCAAAATAATAAACTAAACTACTATAATTTATTTATAATTTATAAAAAGATAGCAGCGAAATCCCAAAAAGTGATTTAGTGCTCAGATATGTGATTTAACCATATAGATTGTATATAGCCATAAACCTAGCAAAATAAAGACAGCACTAAATAAATATAAACAGCAATAATTGGATAGAGAATAGTCCATAAAAATATATGTGAAGAGGCCTTAGGCCCAGATCCCGGTCTTCATAGAGGAATTAGATACACTAATTAAGTGAATAATTCCTCCACCGCACCACTGTGATAGCCTCAATAAAAATGCACGCTTACCGCAAGGCAAGCCCAAAGGAACTTGCGACCTTAACCCAGTCGGGGCCTTTATCTAGAAGTAATGGTTGAAAAACAGTAATCCACCAAGCCTCAAGGGATCGGTCACACCATAGAGGGATGTAAATGCAACTCCAAGATACCGGGATAATTCCCATTCAGGAGTTCCCCAAGGAAAGAGAGGGAAACAACATAGCGTAATCCTGGTAACTGTGATAATGTTGTTCATTTATCATCACCCTACTGCAGCTGGGTGGTGATTGGCTCTTGGTAACTTCACTTCAACCCAGGTGCGTTTCACGGGTACAAAAAGCCCACTTCTTCAGGAAAATAGGGCTACACTGCAAGGTCTCATGTCTCTTGAATGCTGTTATGGTAAAGGTCAATAGGGTGGTTGAGGCATGGTGGCAGGAAGATAACTTCTTGCCCCTGCCTCCATCTTGCAGTGAGGCTACTACTACTATAATTGCATTATTATGTTAAAGCTTATATGAGATTTTAACGACTGGGATTTACATTAACTGTGGACTAAGTTTTAACAAGAGATCACTCATTCAAAATTCTTGCCAGTGTTTTTATTCCTCATCCCTCTATATACACTGAGCAAACGGTTATTTTTTTTCCAGTTTGGAATCATCATACCGAGTTTATAATCATTTTAACAGATGAACACACTAGAGAACAGATCTTGTTCTTAGCAGGCTACACCCACTGCATTTCTTGCATATTTTGAAGAGGTCTCTCCTCTTACTTATGTTCTGTAGCGGTTTGGTGACACAGGCATGTGGTTGGAACACTCTGCACTGTAAGGTTTTTTTCTGTCAAAAGCCTTTATACCAGCCCGGTCAGCAGAATAAGAATGGAACACTGACATCATTCAAAAGCAGCATCAATACTATCGATACACAACAATGCTGGCCAGTCACAGATAACTGCGGGAAAGTCCAGGCTGTTGCATAAGTCAGCTGTATCTTACCTTTCACATTACAAAAAGAAAAAAAGGAACACTACAGATAAAATGTTGTCATTAATCAAAAAGGGTCAGGCTTCCCAATCCTGATATTTTATGCTGAACTCCAGACACAAGAACTTTTATTGAAATATATTCCTTAGAAGCCACAAAGTATATAAATCCATTGTGTGCATACTAATGCCTTTGTAAATTCAGATATTACTTTGTAAAATTAGCAGTGACACCATCACTATGTAGACAGATCCCACTACATGACTGAGTCACCTACGTGTTCTCCACCAGGGTCTACCTAGAACAAGGGATGACTCAGGCCTAACACACTGAGCACACAGGCCATGGAGAACTCCACTACTGCTACACGTGTGCACATATGGTGGGTCTTGGATGCAACATTTACTACCATACATCCTTAACAACGACTCTCCTCCCGCTGGGGACACTTCTTGCGTTGGGCCCAATGTCTCCTCTATGGTTGCAGGACAGGGCTCAGACAGCCTTTCAATCTCTCTGAGGCCCATGTGACAAGGGCCTGGGTCGCTTGCTGCGTTCTGCATGGAGAGAGTCAGCTCCTCACCAACAAGAGGGAGAACCATCTCCTTGTTCCCCACCTGCCCCAACCTGACCAGGTTTGCAATGGAGTTGATTCACTGGGATCCTATATCCCACTGTCTGTTTCTTCATAAGATGCACCAGTCTAGTAGTTAGCGCTAATGGAGCCCCAACGGTAACAGGAATCCACTTTAGAGCCCTTTCACACTGGGGCAGGGGCAGCGTCGGCGGCGTCGGTGGTAAAGTGCCGCTATTGTAAGCGGCGCTTTACCGTCGGTATGCAGCCGCTAGCGGGCGGTTTTACCCCCCGCTAGCAGCCGAGAAATGGTTAAAAACCACCGCAAAGCGCCTCTGCAGAGCCGCTTTGCCATTGATTTCAATGGGCAGGAGCGGTGAAAGAGCGGTATACACTCTGCTCCTTCACCGCTCCAAAGATGCTGCTAGCAGGACTTTTTTTACCGTCCTGCTAGTGTACCGCTCCAGTGTGAAAGCCCTCGGGGCTTTCACACTGGAGACAAAGCAGCGGCACTTTCGGGTCGGTTTGCAGGCACTATTATTAGCGCAATAGCGCCTGCAAACCGCCCCAATGTGAAAGGGCCCTTACGCACTACACAGCAGCCACAAGCTTGGTCCAAATCCATTATATTGAGGTTCAGTTCAATTAAATGCATTTGCTCATCTCACACAGTACAAGTCCTCTTTATGTGGTAGTATACCTCTTAGTTCCCAGTAGGAGGGGTGCCTATCCCGTGGTTCCAGAAAAATGTATTACCTTATCTAGGGTTGCACCGATACTGATATCAGTATTGGTATCAGAGCTGATACTAGGCATTTGCATGGGTATCAATATTCATGCAAATACATTGATACCCAAAACCAGTACTTTCTGGCTCGGTTCTTTCGGCTGTTAGCGGAATGTCCCAGCTAACAGCTGAAATGTAAAGAAAAGAATGTCGGAAATTAATGGTTGTTAAAGAGCGGGGCTGCCGGATTCTCCTCCCCGCCTGCAAGCTGTCACCCTCCTGTCCTGAAGGACAGAGAGAGCAGCGCCATCAAACTGCAGTATGACCGCAATTTAATGTATAAAAGGTAAGAAATACACTCACAAGGTTAAAAACAATTCCAGCATAAATGATGAATGTGGTGTTCATCCGCTCTACTCTCAGGTGGTAGTCGCTGGTGTGTCGGTAGCCAAAGGTCCGGGGGCATTGGTGGCTCCCAGCACTTCCTGGTAAACTCGGAGACACTCAGAGACACTTAGATGCACTGATGACGTCACTTCTTGGTATGTCATCAGTGCCCCTGAATGTCTCAAAGTTTACCAGGAAGCAATGGAAGCCCCCAGCGCCCCCGGACCCCTGACCACCGACACACCACCATTTACCACCCGAGAGTAGAGTGGATGAACACCACATTCATCATTTACTGGAATTGTTTTTAACCTTGTGAGTATACTGCACTTAGATGGCGCAGTCCTTTATGTTCCCAGAGTGCTTACCCCCCCGCCCTCACTTACCCCCCTACTCCCCCATCCCCATCCTGCTTGTTCTCAGTTACTCTCCCTACTCTCCCCCACCCTGCACTCACCCCAGCCTCACCCAACTCCCTATCTCCCTCCCCACCTCCCAAACCAACCCATCTACCTACTCTTTCTAGGTGATAGGCATTGGTAAATTGGTATCGGCGAGGACTCTGTGTTAAAAAAAGGCAACCATAAATACTTATCCTTATCCAGTTATAAAGAAAAATTATGGCGCTACTAGTTTGAAATGATTTATAAGCTGCCAGCACCAACAATAAGACTAATTGTAAAGGCTGATACACAGACCAGAGGAAGCTGACAGACAGGGCATGAAGATATTACACAGATCAGGAGATTGTGGTTGCCTTCCTGCTTCCGGTTTTGCCCGTTCATTCCATTGCTGAGAGTACCTTTTCAACTATTGGGGAGCGTGGCTTGAGATCCATGATTCCATACATGCCTGTTTGACCCACCGCCGCTAGCGTGTGTGTCCACGTCTTATGGTAAGAGCACCTACCCCTTCCTTGGATAATGGAAACACAATCCTGGGTGTTTTAGGAATATTGGAAAATTACCACCTATGTTTTTGAGATTCATTTGTCATCACGGGCCATTCCTGAAGAGTACATCATGACACTCATCATTGATGGACTTTATATTGTGTTAATATGTATTTAGGTTGATTTAATTATTCACTGATATAACACTTCATTTTGGTATATTGTTTATTCATATATATTTTTTTACTTTATTTTCACTTTGCTTACCCTCAGGTGTTTTTTGATTAAGGTTACCATTAGTAGCACTGGATTTATCGATTAGTGCATGCTTTTCTCTAAAAACATTACAGCACAATTGCTGTTGCACACGTTCACTTATTACTCAGTTTACGCCTTGGGTATATACGCATTTGTAGCGCTGCACTTTTTTATCACAATATCCTTATCCAGACCAGGCTCTGTCCTTACTCTCAGCCAACTGCACACGGGTTAACTTCACCCACAGATTTTAAAGGATCCTGCCTGGAAGGAAGTAAAGTCACCTCACTTCTTGGAAAGGATTTAAAGTAAAACTCCTTCTTATAGGGGCAATAAGTTAACCCCTGCCTACATCTGTGTTGGACAGAGAGCAAAGCAACAGGTCTGTCCACTACAGGGGCAGATATAAGACCAGTCATTTGCACGAAGAAAAGAAGCAGCAGTGACTGATCTTTATTACAAGAAGCTCCTGTATAAAGGCAAAGTTTAAGCTTGATTACTGCACATATCTGGAAGAAACACACAAGGTACACTAAGAATACATATGGGTCTTGTGTGTAGACATTTTCTTATACTGGAGTTCAGCTTTCAGGTATGATGTGGACTAATAGGTAGAATAATCAGCTTTCTTTTTCTATTTCTATAGTTCTCCACAGGGTAGCTCTATCCTGTACAGCTCTTGCTTTACTAAGCCTACCCTCCACCAAGGCATCTCACTCCTGCTGATGCATTCTTCACATATGAAATACATTACTATTCCAATAAATCCAACAGAAAGGGGGAGACAGCAAAATCAGTAATCTAAAGTATAAAGGTGACAACACCAGAAAACATGGGAAATAAGACCCCAGCAGCCTCCCAAATCTACCAAAACCACCTTTACACTACTGGAATGAAGCTTTCCACATGTTCAACCATTTAATGAGAAATATGCCTTATCTTAAAATTACCTTGACTGGTAGTTACAGTCAGGCTAAGGTTATTGCAGCAGTCATTTCACTCTGTGCACTTAGAGAACACGGGTATACATATCACTCATGGCCATCAGTAACATTTGAAAAACTGGCAGGTCCACAAGGATGTAACAAAGCCAAAAATCATGAAAAATGTAAAAGAAAGGTAATTAAATGCACATGCTGTATATTTTAAACAGATACAAAATAAAACCTAAAAAAGGGATTATATACGATTAAAGGAAAGTAGATTATCCAACATTTCTGTTTTTCTTTTAAGCGTTGAAAGTCCAGTGCTGCAATCTGCTCAGATCTTACAGTTAAGGTGTATCAAATACATTAAAGAAGTCCCCAGTGCTCACTATTCCCACTTCATAAATAAAATAACTCTTAACCAACCTAGGGGAATTTCAAGCATTCCTAGAAGTTTTGAAAATTACATTTCTTAAAGACCTTTGTGATCGCTAGAGGTCTACCAGGATTATGAAGGTTAGTGGTACATCAGTAACATTATTAGTCAGGTGAAATTGAAAAATGTCCACAATTTCTGAAAGGCTGATTAACCTTTTGTACAAGTAAAGCATACAGATTTCTACCTGCCCTCGTACTGACTGTATCCTACTTTAACAAAATATGCCAATGTAAAGCATTCTATCAAAGATTCCTAGGATACACGGGTTTTTTCTTTAGGAGGGACCTATTGCTGGTGCAGCTGCTGAATATGGTTCCCCAAAAACCAAGAGGGCTTATCAGCACACAAGATGTAATAAGGAGAGGAAGGTGAAGCTGAGCTGAAGCACGGGTAAACACTTGTGACTGAATATTTGGCAGCACAGCTAAAAGAAACAAAAAAATAAAAAAATAGTGTAGCGCTCAAAATTAATAAACGTGAACATTAATTGCGTAGTGAAAAAAATTAAATCAAATATCAAGTATAACATATTAGTCCATCTTAAATAAACCATATAAAATGGGTGATAAAAAGGAAGTCCATAAGTGATGAATCAAAAATTGAAGTTATAATGTTGGTGAATACTTGATCGTGAAGTGCACACAGAAGAAAAGTAAGGTTGGCACGCTTACCAGACAACGTGGACCCACGTACTGTATAGCATGTGGATCAAACAGGCTTTATTGAGGAAAATCCTCAAAGAAAATCATCCATACGAGGCTGTGGTTGGAGGATAAACTTCAAAAAGGAACAGATAATCCCTCCTCAAGCGATAAACTCCGTGGTAAACTCCCATTTTATATGGTCTATTTAAGATGGACTAATGTGTTATACTTAATATTTGATAGAATTTTTTTCACTACGCAATGAACTAATTAATTTTAAGCGCTATACTATTTGTTTTTGTTTTTTGTATACAGTGAGTGTTGGCAGCTTGTTTAGTTCTCTGTGCGCAATTTTCTTTTATACAGCACAGCTAAAAGAACCAAAGTGATGTACGTGAAGCTGCTAATTTCAAGCCCAAAAACACTTTGGCCACTAATGCCCCGTACACACGGTCGGATTTTCCGATGGAAAATGTCCGATCGGAGCGTGTTGTCGGAAATTCCCATCGTGTGTGGGCTCCATCGGACATTTTCCATCGGATTTTCCGACACACAAAGTTGGAGAGCAGGAGATAACAAAATCCGTTGTTGGAAATTCCGATCGTGTGTACACAAAGCCGACGGACAATGTGCCACGCATGCTCAGAATAAATAAAGAGATGAAAGCTATTGGCCACTGCCCCGTTTATAGTCCCGACGTACGTGTTTTACGTCACCGCGTTCAGAACGATCGGATTTTCCGACAACTTTGTGTGACCGTGTGTATGCAAGACAAGTTTGAGCCAACATCCGTCAGAAAAAATCCTAGGATTTTGTTGTCGGAATGTCCGAACAAAGTCCGACCATGTGTACGGGGCATTAGAGTATACATAGCAGCCATGTGACTTCCATCCTCCTTACTCTCCCTCTTGCAATGTTGGACTAATGGATGAAGAGCATCAAATATCAGACTACCTATCCCAGAATGCATTGCTTCAGGAAAGGAGGATGACTCCTATCTTTAGGTGTAGTGCCACATCTTATTTAGTACAGAGAATAACAGAAAGGCGTATCCTTGACACCCAATGTACATGCAAACAAAAGAATTGGTCCTGGAAGGTAACTTGAAATTTAGGAGGTTTTATTAGGATAAAAGGCATTTACACAGCGAGTTTTAGCATATCGCCTTGTGCACCAAAACGTGCTTACTCATAAGCAGGGGCGTTGCTAGGGGGTGGCTATTGGGGCTACAGCCCCGAATCTGGGGCCCATAGCCCCGAGTCTCTTGCCGCAGGGTCCCTGCCTAACCAGCAGGTTGCGACTGCTGCTGCAGGCTGGCTGGCTGCATGAGAGAGGCAGAGGAGAGGAAAGAAGTGAGCTCTTCACAGCCGGGCCTCTTCAATTTGGGAGCGAGGCGCGGCAAGCAGCAGAGAGATGACATAATCTCTCACTCTCCGCCACAAATCGGTGCTCCTCCGCCCTCACAGCACGGTCATTGTGGAGCTCCACTTTGCAGCCAGACCCCCTTGCTTCAATGTCGGAGGTGCGGCGGGGAGCAGCGAGATGACATCATCTCTCACTGCCCGCCCCGCATCACCACTCTCCTGCTGTCAGCCTGCCACCAATGCAGCATCAATGCACATTTGGTGGCACTGGCTGGCATGGCAAGTGACAAGCCACATCAGTTGGCAAGTGGCAACCCACCTCTGGTGGCAGGCGACATGGCAAGTGACAATCCACATCTAGTGGCAGGTGACGGTGGCAAGTAAGACGCTGCATCTGGTGGCAGGAGATGTGGCAAGTGACACGCCCAGGGCTCCCACTGATTCTGCAGTATGGTGAGTTGAACCACTTCATTATATATTAGAATGTAACAATAGAAATAATGCATTTCAATCACCCTGACACCATATCAACCATTATGCCATGATGATTGAAGCGCCAACACCAGCAATCGCCCGTGAAAAATTGCTTACCACTGGTCCCCCCCCCCCCCCTCACGGGCATGCAAAAAGGTTGGTGACCGCTGCTATGGGCTCTAGCCCCAGATCTTTTGCAGGCCTAGCAACGCCCCTGCTCATAGGACTGATAAGGTTTTGATACTCAAGAAATGTGGTTTAAAGATGACGGGCATAATATAAGTATCTTACAATATTTATACTCCCCACTTATAAGGAAACATGTTTAGGATATTTTTATTAACTCGTATATTTATTCATCACAAGCAATTGCCCAAAAACATACTTGCGCACACATACAGACACAAAATATATACAAGTATAATATACTGTAACTACAAATTTTATATACAGTGCACATACAGCTGTTTTCTTCTGCAACAGGAATATATTTGTGATACTACATCCTGATAATTCCACAATCGCATTTGGCAGACAGAAAACCCAGACTACATTTTGGCATTGTTGAACTTCTCCCAATTAAATGAATTTTTGCGAAGTAAAAATTATGCATTCATTAATGCAGACTTGTTATTATAAGCAGCCCCAATGAGCCGCTGGTAAAAACGACTGGTTTACTTTAATATACTGTGTAGGATGATAACCATTTTAAAACAGTTTTGCAAGGTCCTTACTGGCTGCAGGAAAGGAAAACCAATTTCTTTTTGGTTACACAGGCAAACAATAAGTGGAAATGCTGCTGTGCTATTGTTAAAAAAGGCTCATTTGAAAACATGTTTCTTTGATGGAACTGGTAATTGCTTCTTTACAGGATAAATTACTGAGATAAGTGCAAGAGCGGCACAGCGAACTGGTATACACTTGCTGGCAATATACTGCAATGTGAATATGAAGATCAATGAACTTATGAAGTCAAATTCAATAAAACAGTTCATATCGTTAAAGCGGGCCTAATAAAACTTTGTAAACTGCTACAACACATGTGTAAGTTATCCTTTATATAGCAATGAGACTCCCTAACAATGTTTTCCCTGGTGATAGCTTATAGAAAGCCTGTGCTGAGAGATGGTCATCAAGGAGGAAAGTTAAGGGAAATAAAACATTTTACATTTTTCATCGGAAGAAATATTAGTGGGGAAATCTTCCAAAATTCACAATTCCAAGAAGGAAAAAATCGTACTAGATTCAAAAGACATGTTCTTGTGACAATTGTAGATATACCCTCATTTTGGATAGGTTTAACCTCACTTCCTGTTGTATCTCCAGGACAGGAAGTGAAGGAAAATATCTTCAACACAGAAACATAGACGAGTGGCTGCAGGAAAAGACCAATTGGACCACTGAGTCTGCCCTTTTGAAATTTTTTTTATCTTTGAAGACCAACTCCAGGAACAATAATTAGGGTTAAATGCTTGTTAGTCTATTGAGTAGAGGAATTTGGTCATATACTTACCTTATACCTGACTCAGGAAGATTTCAGTGCTGTATTCTTCTTCCTGACACGCTGGGCTGTGGGCAGTCTCCTGCTGTTATCACATACAACGCAAAGCTACTGGCCCTGCATCATGCATGATTACATTAACGTGCGACTGTCGGCCGGAGCATCTTAGAGATTAGCGACTTCAGAGGGCTGGTTGCACAGATGGGGGAAGCCTGCTGAAGTGCAGAATAAGTTAAGTATTACGTCTTATTCCTGTACCCCCTAGACTTAGTTTTACCCTGTAGTGCGAGGGAGGGGGGCGACCCACTGCAAGGTTAATTCTTATGTTATTCCCAAAGTTGGGCTTTAAGCTTTTTTTGTCTGAGTGGAGACGTTTCTCCCAAGCAAATATAAATAAATATTCACTTACTGATGACTGACTCACTACCTCTGCTGGAAAGCTGCTCCAAACATCATAAGGGCAGGGGTACTAGGAAGGCTGTAAAAAGGCACTGTCACCTTTCTCACGAAGGGAAAACTGGCAGTTTTTCTGCATAGGACCCAACTCTGGCCTGAACTCCCTCACTAATACTTCCTGCATATCAGGCAGCAACACTATTTGGTGGGTGAAGGTATGGGGGAGCATGTGACCTGCTCCCATGTGAGCAGTCAATCAGTAAGCCAAGCACTGCCAAATGATTGAGGCATTGACATCAGCTCACCCCTAGGTTGTCAGCATTCCTGCTTTCACTACTGGTTGCAATGAAGGAAGGAACAGTAGCAATTTAGAGAGTATCAGGATATCTGACAGTACTATACACCAGTTACAAGCAGGTAAGTGATACATTCATATACATAATGATTTAAAACAAACCTTGCAGGAAAATACAAGGTCTGCTTATCTTAAAGCCCCCCACCCCCATGTAAAAATGCTAAGTGAAGAAGTAAAAAATATTGTATTATTGTAACAAAAAACATTGTAAGAAAAATATAAAAAATACCTACCTTACACCCTTACTATACACAATTTCACATTACATGTGGCCTGTTGTATAAAGTATGGTATCCCTCAACAAGTCTTTATTGCAACTCCAGTTACATGCTTTTGCATTAATCTCACAACTAAAAGGATGCCAGTTCCACTATATTTCCTTCAGTTTAGGAATGAGCATTTAGCAGAGGGTTACTGACTTGATAGTGTGCCCCACTTTTCTCGGTGTTTTAGTCCCCTGTCTTTCTGTGAAGGGGTCTGTCCACTTTTTAGGGATATGGAGGAGCTAGGCTAGGGTCTTCTATGAAGAAAATGGTAAGGAAGATGGAGCAGTAAGACATACATACACTTTCCCCTTGGGGGACAAGCAGGAAGGCCTTCATCGAGGAGTCTGGGAAAGGTAAACAGAAGTAATCAACTCATAAGGAGCACTGCATCCCCAGCCTTTGACACCCAACAAAATGGGAACAGTTATGTGCGGTCATAACAATGTTTTTGGCAAATTATTTATGCGGAACCTAATAAATCCATGTTTTTTGCTTTTTAACTGTAATTCTTAAATACTAAGTTGCCTTTTACTCTACAAACCTTTCAATTTTTTATTGAAAGTATAAAATTAAGTGCATACAAAGTGAAGTTTGGCTGGGTAACAACCCTTCAGCAGTCAGGAATGGTGAGTGGTGCTGCTGTTATATATGCTGAATGTGTTGTATGGTCTATTTGAGAAGGTCCATTGGTGGTGGTGTCCAGGAAGTTACCCCCAGGTGCAAGCACCCACTATCTGGGCCCCAATACCCATGGGCTTCAGGTGTTGGATGGTATTCTCTAAGTACTAAACCTGGAACCAATGATTAGTCAGGGCCTCATGAGCAAAGTGTAAATTGTGACTCCTGGCCTAGTGCCAACGTAACATGGAAACAGCGGGGCAAAGTCAGAGGTATGACTCATTGCCCTTTCAAAGGTAATCTGTGAGCTCTGTCTAGGAATCGATTAAAAATTCAGGCCAGGGGGCCTTCTTACTAGCATAATTGTAAAGAAACTCCTAGTAGCTATACTGCTATTGCGAATGAACATTTGTTGCCTATGATATAACTACAATGATGGGTAAGGGATATGAAAAAAAAGTTGTTAAAAGCCTTCTAATTTAAACAGTTGATCTTAGGTGATTTGTTTTTCATAAAGATAACTACTGTTCAATGTGTTGTCTAATACAGCATATTCAAGTACAGTGCAGGTAATTGTATATGAGACAATAAATCCATGTTGTATTTACTTATTTAGTGCTCTTCCAAAGCATTGATGACAAAAGGACCGTTTGAGCATATCAGGATGGTTCTTGTGTCACTATGCTGAATTGCCTATAGTTATAAATGCAAATGTTAATAATCTTAAAGTGGAGGGCCACCCTGAAAAAAAATTTCCCCAAAAATCCTGAAAAAATGTAAAAAAAAAACCTTTGAAAAAAAAAAAAATGTTAAACTTACCTGAACCCTTGTTGCTAGGCAGTCTTTCTAATCTGCCTGTTCCTATTTCGCTGCGTCTTCTGCTCCTAGCTGAGCGGCCCCGTTGCCTTCTGGGAACTGTGTGTGTTCCCAGAAAACCACGGGGCCATTCACAGATCGCCGCGCCGCACGCGCGCACGTGCATAGTAGGAAACTTGCAGCTTCACTGCCTGTTCCCCTTACCTAGGATGGCGATGCCGGGACCCGAGAGCCGAGGAACGGGTCGGCCTCTGGCGGCCGACATCGTGGGCAGCCAGGACAGGTAAGTCTACTTATTTAAAGTCAGCAGCTACAGTGTTTGTAGCTGCTGACTTTAAAACTTTTTTTTTTAGCTGGCTGGAATCCTGCTTTAATCTACAATTGCAAAAAGAAAGGAGAAGGCTAGGCACAGCAAACTGCAAGTATGGCTATGATGGGGAAAATAGACTGCTTTGTACCTTGAAGGCAAGGACTGCTGTAAATAGATCATTCTTATATGTGAACAATAACAATAAACAATATATGCAATACACAATAGTATAAAATGAAAATATAATAAAAAGTTACATATTACTATAATTATTATTAAAGTATAACTACAGGCAAGTTTACCATTGTCACTGAAAGTGAAAGTAAAAAAACAAAATTTTGGGTTATGCCAGAAGAGTAATAGATGGGAAATCCTCCAATGGGCACACCCATTTTGGTTACCCTGGTGACAAAAAGGGATCTCCTCATTTTGGAGGGATTTCCTCTGACTTCATGTTTTGGTCATGAGACAGGAATAGAAGGACAATTTCCACAACGGGACATAGATGGCAAAAAAACTTGACAGCGGTTATAACCCTCCCTTTACTCTATGAAAAAAAGGAAAAAAAAAACATTATATATATATATATATACACAGTATATATACAATGGGTATAGAAAACAATCACCCCCTTTAAAATAATCACATTTTGTTGCTTTGCAGCCTAAAATGAAGACAGACACAGTTTTTGTTTTATCCAGTTGTATTTACTACTGCAGCTTATAACATCCAAGTGAAAGATATAACATCAACCAAGTTGTAAAGCGCTACGTAAATTGTTGGCGCTATATAAATCCTGTATAATAATAATAATAATCAACATGTCAGAAAAAAAACAGGATCACTGAGTTGGAAAAAGGATCACCCCCTTATGTCAGTATTTTGTTGGATCACATTTTGCTTTAATTACAGCCTTAAGTCTGGCAGGATATGTCTCTATTAACTTTCCACATCTAGACTTTGCAATATTTGCACATCTAAACTTTGCAACATTCTCCCTTTTTCTTGGCAAATATTGCAAAGTTTAGATGTGCAAACTTAGTAGAGACATATCCCAACAGACTAAAGACTGTAATTAAAGCAAAATGTGTTCCAACAAAATACTGACATAAAGGGGAGTGTCCCTTTTTCCAACTCAGTAATTCTGCTTTTGATTTTTTTTTCTGACATGTTGGTGCTATATCTTTCACTTGGATGTTATAAGTTGCACTAGTAAACACAGCTGGATAAAACAAAAACTGTGCCTGTCTTCATTCCAGGCTGCAAAGCAAGAAAATGTGATTATTTTTAAGGGGGTTGGTTCTTTTCTATACCCACTGTATAAATACTGTAATATATATATATATATATATATATATATATATATATATATATATATATACTGTATATCAATATATAGATATATATCTATATCTATATATGGATATAGATATATAACTATATCTATAGGTACAGTACATATATAGTTCAATTTGAATTTATTGCTACTATTAAGAAAAATATGTAACAGAAGATGACAGCAACCTGTTGGGAATAATTTAGTTGTTTGCCACTCTTATGATCTTAATTGTGTTTTTCTTTATACACCCTTTTAATTTTCAGAGCCAAACCTATTTTGCCATTTTACATGTGTTTAAAGAGCGTGACTTCTGCAGCTTTCATTTTGGTGTTTAATATTTACAGTCAGACTGAAGTTTAGGCAGTGCTGACCACAATAATGGGGGGAGATCAAACTTCTGCTTGTTGCATAGCTTGTGTTATTCATTTCCCTTACAAGCATTCTGATTTTTTTCTGCTCGGCTATGTAAATACAGACTGTCACAAATGTTAATTCATGAAGCAGGAACATACCGGTAATTCAGAGCCAGAGCTGCTCTCTAAGTGTAGCTGCAAAGCTTTCATTAATAATGCCTACATTTTAATTTAATTAACGAAACAAAGAAATGTTTAAAATGAAAATTGAAAACCCCATGTTTAAATAGAGCCCCTTGGGGAACTAGCCCAACTTGCTGATTTTCTACTAAAACACATTTGTAGACTGTACTAAGTTTCATAAGCAGGTAAGTTGCACTGAAAATCAATAAAGAAATTACAGAAAGGGCACAACACTCTGTGTTACTAATCAGAGGTACCCCAAAATTACTTCCATCAGGTTTATTATCATTAACATTCATAGGTAATAGAGCCATCGATTGTTGATCCAGTGAATATCTGGTTGCCTTCTGGGTGGGTCAGGAAACAATTTTTTCCCCATTGGAACAAATTGAATAATGCCTCATAGGGTTTTTTTGCTTTCCCCTGGATCAAGTGTGGGTATAGAATTTTGTATATGGGAATTTTTTATTTAGTTACTTTTTTCTATTGGTTAAACTAGATGGACTTATGACTTTTTCAGCCTATGTAATGCTGTCTGTGTTACCATCGGGGAAATTTCCTTGCACTTCTTGTCTCCAGAGACACAATAGCAAAAAAACTGAAATTTGCCAGTTGTAACTAAAACAAGTTTCCTCCTTGACAAGCCATTCTCTATACTATATTTCCAATGAAAATTGGAAATGTTGTCTCTAAAGCACCACCTACAATAAAGTGGGAAGAGGATCTCCACACAATCTTCTCTGAGACCCAATGTAAAACAGCCATTTGTGTAGCCCACTGGGAACAATCACAAAAGCTGCTCACCTGTTGGTATCTGACACCATATCAATTATCAAAATCTTTCAAATCCCACTCTACTCTTTGCTGAAGGGGGTGTGCGGACAAGTGGGTAACCTCATTCACATTTTCTGGACCTGCAAAAGTTGTACCAGTTTTTGGAGAAAAACGTTTCCTATCCTTTCAGAGAAAACAGGCATTCTGACTAAACCTGATCCCGCTCTCGCCATCCTACACTTGGGTATAGATGTCTACTCTTTGCTGGAGAGGGTGCGGACAAGTGGGTAACCTCATTCACATTTTCTGGACCTGTAAAAGTCTTACCAGCTTTTAGAGAAAAATGTTCACTATCCTTTCAGAGACCACAGGTGTTCTGACTAAACCTGATCCCACTCTCGTCATCCTAAATTTGGGTATAGATAACTTTCATCGCAGTATCAGAACTGTCGTTTTACACATCTTAGTGGCAGCAAAAACAGTAATAGCCAGGCACTGGACTAAAAATATGGCACCCAGCCCCTCTGAAGCTGTAGATCTAATTAACACAGTTTTCATATGAAAAAATATACTCCCATAAAAATAAAACACCTGCATTATTTGACAAATTGTGGAAACCATGGATAGATAGTAAATACTATATTGATGTCTTTTGATATGATATATTGTATTGTTTGTATGCTCTTTGCCACATGTTTGAGATAGTTATTGTGATTGTGCACTTCGGTGTATTAGCCTCTTCTTTGGAAATGTGTTAATGCATTCATTTTGATATGTGTAAAACCTTGAAAAATACAATAAAAACATTGACTCACAAAATTGTAAATGCTGGATTCCCCCATCATTAATAAATTCTCAAATAGTGATAGGTTAGAACTCTGAATCAGGAAAACAAATAACAATGAAAAACAGAGGTAGTACCCTTCCTCGTATTTTTGACTTGAGTTAGGCATGCTTTCTTTCCAAAATATTGATTTCTCTTTAAAAAAAAGCAACTGTAAATAATGAAAAAGAATATGCTGTGTTCAGAGTTTTTAGATGAACCTAATATGCCATGCCTTTGAGGCAGCCTCAACTGTCTTCTACATATTTCTCTTCTAGATGAAGGTGTTGGCAGGTGAGTGGAATGGACATGTGTTTTTTTACTGCCTCCTGCCACTGGTGGACCCTGAAAGCATTGAATAAATCTTTCAGAGCTGTCTGCATACACCAAGTTCAGGTAGGTATGATTTTAAAACACCTTGCCATTCTACATGAAAAGAAAAAAGAGGGTGAAAAGGCAGTAATTGAGGCCACAAAACCCTTACATTGATCCAACATCAGGAACCATTACCCTAACAGTATGGGTTCTGTTCAGCTGTGGGAAAACCTACTGTTACATTTTCTTTTCCTTACTGACTGGATATTGGGTTGTTGTACAATCACTGCAATAGCCATTGAACTATTTATCAGCTACTCTGGCATGCTTTTTTGTCTTGGCATATCAGGACTACATTTAAAAAGGATCTGTTTTTCCACTAACAAATGCTTTTTGTTCAGAGTAAAAAAGACTGGTATAGATCCACTGATTGTGATCAAAACTGAGGATAGATGGTGTTGAACATCTGATAAATTGTGTTACCTGTGCCATTCTGTCAAACCATTTTTGTGTGCAAGCATCCCAAAAAATAACGTAAGCAGATGCACACAGCACACAAGTGCAAAATATCTTATCTGCTGTAAGGGGTTGTTGGATGAAGCACAAAAAGTCTGAAATCCTAAATTAATGATGAAAACAATGTCTCTTCCTCGATAAATAGATAAAGAGTAAGCTATTTGAGACAGAAATTCATGATGAAATAGTCTACTCTTTACAGTGCCGCTTACACTGGCAGAGATACATAAAGATAATAAATGAAGTCTATTCTTCATGGATCATATCTTTCAGAAAATAACAGTGGGACAGTAGTAGTCATTTCTCTTCCGTCTCCAGCTGCCTGCTGGCATAGATCAGAATTTCCATAGGATGCACCTAAAATATCTAGTGAAGATCAGAGCTCTCCTCTGTACAATGAAATGTACTGTTAGAAATAGCATCACTGGAAAAGGAAATATTCTAAACACAGCTTCTGAAGGCAACTGGCCTCAGTGATAAATGATCATGGTAGAAGAATTTCATTCACCCCTCTGACAATTTACCAGAAGCTAATACATGAATCTATTTGTTCATTTTCAAAAATATGACTTGCTGAAAATCATATTATGGAGGCTTATGAAGGATAACACTAGCCATGTATATACTGATATTTTGAATAATGGCAAAAAAAGACTTGTTAAATGTGCTCAACTGTGGATAGCTGAGGAGACATGAACAATTGTATTGTATGGGTATGAATATCTACAGTGGACATCAGTGGTTCCACTCTTACATTAGGGGGCAAACAATCTATTAGCTAACATAATTAAAATGAACTGTAGCATTCAGAATAATCAATCAGGCCTGACAGTCCTGAAGCCTCCAGGTGACATTTCCAAGTCTATTAGTGTTCTAAAGAATTCTATTGATTTTACCTAAACCTTTACTTTTGGAACTGAAAATTGTGTGTTTTGCAGCTATGCTGTAACCAGTCTGAGCTTTGTTTACAACTTGTCTAGGCTTTGCTGGTTCTCCTAAGCTTAGTGTCTTGATTGAGTCTGTTTTTGTTGAGGAGGTTCCAATAGTCAGAGTGGGAAGGGCAATCACTAGGTTATCGGTATGTATTTCACCTGTCCAACCCCTGAAGTCTTTGTTCAGAGGTATGGTTTGGGGTTTCTGTCTCTCCTGAACTTCTGTCTTAAGAGGATATCTGCCTAGAGTGATTTTTTTTGGCCCTCCTGGGTTTTACCCTGAAGAGGATGTCTTCCTAGAGTAATTTTTAATATCTAAAAAACAATGACAATTGTAACATATAGCATCTATGATTATTGTGCAGTGAGCCCTTGTATGTCTACGCTTTTCACCGTTAGGCTTCCTCAGGACATGGCCAAGGTTCACAGATGAGACAGAGAAGGGAATATGTCTCTCTATCTTAAATTGGAATGCAAAATCGTGCAAGTCACGGTAGCATGAGAAAGTTCAATCAGCAGTAAGAAAGTATATTAGATATAGCTAAATATCTCAGCAGGGGCATGTAAACAATATTCCTAATTAAGGGAGCAGCCATTAGAGGGAGGAGGGCCAACACCGGATGTACCACTTAGATCCTGGATTTAGTATAAGCAATGCTGAAGGCTCAATACAATCCCATCGCTGCATATTCAGGATACAAATAATCCAGCGTGCCCCTGGGAGACAGCAATACACTGCACACCTTACCTTTACATGCCCCCTGAGACATATTCCCTTCTCTGTCTCATCTGTGAACCTTGGCCGTGTCCTGAGGAAGCCTAACGGTGAAACGCGTAGACATACAAGGGTTCACTGCACAATAATCATAGATGCTATATGTTACAATTGTCATTGTTTTTTAGTTTTTTAGTTTTTTATTGTATTTTTCAATAAATTTATATTTTTTATACTGCTATATCTTCTCCACTGTTCCTTAGCCTAAAAAGTCCGCCTCCCTGGTAATACTCAGTACTACCTTATTTTGTATCCTATATTATCACAACATATTATGGAACCTGTGAATTGTTTAAAGTCTTTAAAGAGGTTGTAAATCTTCAAAAAAAAAACCTGCAAGACAAAGGCATAATGAGCTAGTATGCATCGCATACTAGCTCATTATGAAATACTTACCTTAGGACGATGCCCTGAATCAGCGCTGGCACGGTACACGGTCGACATCTTTAACCAGAGTTACTTCTGGGTTCGTGGGCCCCGGCGCTGTGATTGGCCAGAGCCGCGATGACGTCACCCTGGCACATGCAGGAGCCGCCGGTCACAGCACGGGTCCTAAAGAAACGGAACCAGCGGGCCCTTTCTTCAGTGTGCATGCACTAAACTGTGCAAGTTTAGGAGATATTTACAGCACCTATAGGTAAGCCTTATTATAGGCTTACCTCTAGGTACAAGTGGTGTAACAGGCCTGGAGGATGGGGTAAACAGTTCAATCTCTATATTTGACAATACTAAGCTGAGCAGGGCAATAACTTCTCCACAGGATGTGGAAACCTTGCAAAAAGATCTTGGGGTGGGCAACTACATGGCAAATGAGGTTCAGTGTAGAAAAATGTAAAATACATGCATTTTGGTGGCAAAAATATGAATGCAATCTATACACTGGGGGGAGAACCTCTGGGGGAATCTAGGATGGAAAAGGACCTGGGGGTCCTAGTAGATGATAGGCTCAGCAATGGCATGCAATTCCAAGCTGCTGCTAACAAAGCAAACAGAATATTGGCATGCATTAAAATAGGGATAAACTCCAGAGATAAAACGATAATTCTCCCGCTCTACAAGACTCTGGTCCGGCCGCACCTGGAGTATGCTGTCCAGTTCTGGGCACCAGTCCTCAGGAAGGATGTACTGGAAATGGAGCGAGTACAAAGAAGGGCAACAAAGCTAATAAAGGGTCTGGAGGATATTAGTTATGAGGAAGAAAGAGAAGAGATGCTTGAGAGGGGATATGATTTCAATTTATAAATACCGTACTGGTGACCCAACAATAGGGATAAAACTTTTTTGCGGAAGGGAGTTTAACAAGACATGTGGCCACTCATTAAAATTAGAAGAAAAGAGTTTTTACCTTAAACGACGTAGAGGGTTCTTTACTGTAAGAGCGGCAAGGATGTGGACTTTCATTCCACAGGCGGTGGTCTCAGCGGCGAGCATCGATCCTTTCAACTATTAGATAAGCACCTGAACGACATACTACTAATACTGACATATAATCACACTCATAGGTTGGACTTGATGGACTTGTGTCTTTTTTCAACCTCACCTACTATGTAACTATATATGTAACTATGTAACTCCGGAAGCAACGTCACCGGCCAGAACGGTGTACGAGGACCGCTGCAGGGGCTTCAATCCAAGGTAAGTAATTCATAATGAGCTAGTATGCTAGCTCATTATGCCTTTGTTTTATAGGCTTTTTTTTTTTTTTGTTAGTGGGTTTACAACCACTTTAATGTCCTTTTCTTTTGTTACTTTTTGTGAAAACCTTTAATAAAAATAATGAAGCTAAAAAATATATTTTGGGTTCAAATATACTGGGGACCCTGCACCATGCTCTCTTTTTTTTTCACATTAGCTGTTAATAATAATAATTCCAAGCACAAACATTATAGCATATTAGATGTTACACCCTACCATTAAACTTTTAACAAGTTAGTTGTCTCTAAATAGCTTGTTTTCTTTAGTAAAAATCGCTACAAAACTTTTACAAATGTAATGTTTTTCTAAAGCTGGAGACACTTCACAATCAAAGCATTTGTTACTCTTCGTAATTGATCTTCTCAATATACACTGAACCATTATGGGGCTTTTAACTTTCAATGTCTTGTTCATTGTCTCTGAGGAAAAAAGAAAAAAACTAAAATTCCACTACGACTACCAGACCTCATTTTAGGTCCAACTGAGAAAATGAAGATTGAAAACCACCTCCGTTCTTCCCTGAGTTCTAATCGCTTGACTGCTTAACACTCATTGACACCTGACACTGCAAGACAATGTGAAGAGCAGACTTGACTGGTGTAACAACAAAAAAAAGGTTGCTATCTAAAGAATATCACGGAGCATAAATTAAAGGCAATATGTATTTTTTTTTTATTGACTCTATTTTAATTCTTTAAAAATTTTGTTATATAAAGTTTCCCATTACCTGTATCAAATCTTTTTTTTTTTCAATTAATCAGTAAAACTTTATTTTGTGATATTTACTTTGTTGAACATGCTGGGCTTTCTAATAAGAATATCCAGCACTAGCCACTCACTTTTTTTTACTACTTCTGTCTGTTTTGTATTTGCTAGAAATAATGAAGAGGGGTGAAGAGGGGTGTCCCCCCTTTCAATCATTCACCATTTTTTGTGTAATAACTCCTGATACCCAGGTACTGTACATTCACAACAAGCTATTATAGCTACTTGCAGCAAAAAAAGTAAATCACTCTGCAGAAATGATGAATAATGTAAGATGTAAATATGAAATATTTATTATGGATATTTATATTTGCGTGACTAAAATAAATACTTTTTTTTTTCTATTTAATTTTTTAGTCTCAAACATACAGTAATAAAATATTAAGATAAATGATATGCATTCCCGCTATATGAAAATTCAAGCTTTTCTAATTCTGAAATTTAAAGAAAAATTTAAGCAACTTTTTAGGTTTTGGAAGACATTCAAAGCTTCCTAGTTAGCTGTTCACCCCTGGGAATTCATAATGTCATTTGCATTCTTGTGATGACAATGCTTTGTTTCCTTGCCTCATTTTTTTTTTTTTTTGGATCCTGTGTTTTTTTTTTTTTTTTTTTTGTTCTAATAGTTCTGTAGGAATTTTTGGCAAACAAAACCCACCCCTTAGGATGCCATATGGACAGTAAAAGCGTGTTTGAAGAACGTAATTTATCGCATCTTTTTCACTTCACTTCAATGATCCTCCTTTTTGCGAATTTCAAAGAGCTGCAGATTATTAAAGGATGGTGAAAAGCTTGAGAAGGTACATAAATAACGTGGTTGAATAGAGGAACATTTCTTAAGTAGTGGCTCATTAGTTGCTGTAATTCAATTTATTATCCTCAAAATTAATTACAGGGAGTAGCATTGCTTTATATATTTATTTTTATTGACGCGTTTATTTAATTAAATATAAAAGCATGGTGCAAATAATTTTTAAAGCTTTTGCAATACTAGCTAAAGATAACTAAATCAAGCCATATTAGCATACATTCTAGCAGGAGCATGTAAGTGATGTCAACACGGACTGAAGCCATATTATGCTCCACCATTTCCTCCCTTAACATGCCAGGTAACTTCATAACTTGTTGTTTGTGGGGCGACATCTGATGACTACTGATCTTCGATGACCCATATGCCTGCAGAAATGGGGGTAAAGACCTCAAATTCTTGCTATGGGCACTTAAAGTAGAACTATGGGCCAAACGTTTTTTTTTTTCATTGTGGATAGAGTAAGGGGGTTATAACTCCTGTTGGTACATTTTTTTGCCATCTATGCCCCATTGGGGAGACTTACCCTCACTTCCTGTCCTATAGCCAAAACAGGAAATGAGAGAAAGAGACTGAAGAAGGTTTGTATTTTTAATTATTGTGGTACACACACACTCAATGGACACTTTATTAGGTATACCTGTTTAATTGCTTGGTAACATAAATTGCTAATCAGTCAATCACATGGCAGTAACTCAAGGCATTTAGGTAACTAGACGAGGTGAAGACAACTCGCTGAAGTTCAAGGGGATTTAAGTGACTCTGAACATAGCGTGGTTGTTGGTGCCAGACGGGCTGGTCTGAGTATTTCAAAAACTGCTGATCTACTGGGATTTTCATGCACAAACATCTCTAGGGTTTACAGAGAATGTCCCAAAAAAAGAGAAAATATCCAGCGAGCGGGAGTTGTGTGGATAAAAATGCATTGTTGATGTCAGAGGAGAATGGGCAGACTGGTTAGAAAGGCAACGGTAACTAAAATAACCACTCGGTACAACCAAGGTATGCAGAATACCATCTCTGAATGGACAACACATCTAACCTTGAAGCAGATGGGCTACAGTAGCAGAAGACCACACCGGGTGCCACTACTGTCAGCTAAGAACAGGAAACTGAGGCTACAAATCGCACAGGCTCGTCAAGATTGGACAATAGAAACTTGGAAAAACGTTGCCTGGTCTGATGAGTCTCGATTTCACCTGCGACATTCAGATAGTAGAATCAGACTTTGGCGTAATCATCATGAAATCATGGATCCATCCTGACTTGTAATAACGCTTCAGGCTGCTGGTGGTGTAATGGTGTGGGGGATATTATCTTGGCACACTTTGGGTTCCTTAGTATCAACTGAGCATTGTTTAAATGCCACGGCCTACCTGAGTATTGTTGCTGACCATGTCTATCCCTTTATCTTCTGATGGTTACTTTCAGCAGTATAATGTCACAAAGCTCAAATCATCTCACCACTGGTTTCTTGAACATGACAATGAGTTCACTGTACTCCAATGGCCTCCACAGTCACCAGATCTCAATCCAATAGAGCATCTTTGGGATTTGGTGGACCAAAATCTTTGAGGAATGTTTCCATCACCTTTTTTTAATCTATGCCACGAAGAATTAAGGCAGTTCTGGAGGCAAAAGGGGGTCCAAACTGGTACTAGCAAGGTGTACCTAATAAAGTGTGGGGGGGGGGGGGGTTGCAGGAGGCTGACACTACCAGAAGTGTCAGAGACTTTAGCAGAGAGTTTCTTTTTTTTCAGAGTGTTGTTCAGTAGCACAGGCAGCTGGAAAAGTATTTACTTTTTTCTTTGAAAGCTCGACCTTTTTCAGAAAATATACTTGAATGGCAGAGCCATGGTAAATAATGTTTTTTTTATATCTGACTATAGTTCATCTTTAATTAAATCTGCTCTGTCAAGCATTCATCAACAAACTGAAGATTCTGCAAAATAAGTAGCGGCTTTCTTAAACTGTGCCTAAATAGTCAGAAAGAGGATTGCATGGTCTGCAAAATTCATATAGTCAGAAATAATGACTCTCCAATGTAGAGAGAGTCAGAAAGAGGATTGTGTAATCTGTACACATTCACGGAGTCAGAAATGATGACTCCCCAATGTAGAGAAAGTCAGAAAGAGGATTGTGTAATCTGTACACATTCACGGAGTCAGAAATGATGACTCCCCGATGTAGAGAGAGTCAGAAAGAGGATTGTGTAATCTGTACACATTCACGGAGTCAGAAATGATGACTCCCCGATGTAGAGAGAGTCAGAAAGAGGATTGTGTAATCTGTACACATTCACGGAGTCAGAAATGATGACTGTACCACAGTCACCTCTACACCTGAGATCCGCCACTAGTTTCTCAGCTTATTTGAGATGGTTTGGGAAAGCTATCACAAAATGGTCACCATGTGTTAAGCAGACCTCACAGTGATCACACTGCTGGAAATTGTCTACATACTCCAATCAGCTAGAAATAAGTGAATTGGATTACATGCCTTCAGACTTTCCCATGATTGCCCAATTTTACAGGTCACAGATCAAAGAAGGATGGGATTTTTTTTAAAGACTACTACCTCTAGTTATAGCATGGGTGGTGCCAAAACCAGTAGAGATAACATGAATAGACAGAGTCCTGCCTAAAGGCTTATGATTTACAATTCAAAAATCCTGTAAACAAGGTGGAATTGCTTATCATGGGAAGGTATTTGGGGTTAATTGATGAGTCAAGGAGGACTGAACAGTCAAAGGGATGATTAACTATATATATGTGACCCATCCCTGTTTGTTTTTTTTTTCTAGGAGCTATCCATAGACTAGCTGTCATCCTTCCTGCCTCCTACACCAAATATATCACGTTTCTTGATACAAACCAAAAAAAAAAACACACTAGAATCAGTGAACCAAGTGTGGGAAGCTTTGAGAATGTTTTCATTATTATTTTACATGATTCACAAATTAAAATTGGCATATTTACAGATCGTTGATTGAATGTAATTTATTCCTTCTGTTGTTTATGCGTGTATCTGTGTATAAGTTTAGAAAAGTTCCAGAGCGCACACATTTTACCAGTACTGTCAATGCAATGTTAGAATAGAGCTGAAAACAGAAAGATAGGCAGCACTTCTTATCACCAGTCGGTATCCAAGTCAAATAGGTAATGGTTCTTTAGGGAGCAAAATCTGCCTAGTTCTAATACTAAAGATATAAAGATAGAGATAGAACTCAGGATGAAATAGACCAAACATCTCTACCTGCAGTCCTAGTGGATATGAATTCAGTACAGATTCAAAAAATATATTCTGAATAAACATGTATCATATCCATTTCAAGGGCACATAGAGTGCCTTGGTCTCTTTTTCCTGAGCACTTCTGTGTGTCTTGTTGCATCAACACTGACAATATATTGGAGCTTTGACCATTTAGAGCAGTCTTTCTTAACCGTTTTAACATGGAGGAACCCTTGAAATAATTTGGGGGTCTCAGGGAACCCCTGCTAATAATAAGTATTTTTATAGCTCATGGCACATGGGCATGAAGAGTAAGTTGAGATATAAAAATAAACAAAAGAATAAGGAATGTGATGTGTTTAAAATATGTGAAACCCAGGTCTGCTCTAACACAATTATAATCAGTAATATTAAAACAAATAATAATAATGGGAAGAAAAGAAAGGCAGACTGAAAATTGTAGGGCTTGCTCACATCATCAATGATCTGTGGAGAAGGACTCCCCCATTGTTGGTTATTGGGAGAAGGCCCCTTTCACTGGTGGTCAGTGGGAGAAGAGCAACATTATACTGGTGGTCAATGAAAAGCATTCTCCTTACATCTTTTAGGGCATTCGAAAGCAGTATTTTTTGTACGATTTTCTAATCACGTGTATGGGGTTTTAGATGATTTCTAGGAGGCTGTAATTGCTGGTCTCTCAGGAAACCCCTAGCATATTCTGGAAGAACCCTGGTTTAAAAGGGCTGGTTTAGGGCCTGTGAAGATAACTTCAGCCTCAGAAGTAAGCTAAAAGTATGTTTTCAAGGGCCACCAAAAAAGAGCAGAGCAAAAAATCCATCAGTGAAGGTACCCCTCTTCTTTTAGGCTACCCACAGTGTCATCCTTGTTTTATTTTTGTGCATGTTACTGTATCTAAGGGGCACACTTCATTCAGTTTCACCTCCAGGTGTGTGATATCTGCATTCAGTCCCTCCTAACCTGATGTATATTGTTAGGCTTTAAGAAAAAAGAGGTTGCGCTAGTGCTAATAAAACATAATAAATAATTAACAGTGACAAAATTCATATATATCACAAAAAAAAATCAATGTGTAGAACTCTAATATTGAAAAAAGTCCATAAGTTGAAACCTCAATCAGGTGTTATAAGGAGTCCGAAAAAATAAACATCAATGAAGTGTTTACAAAATGTCCAAAACCCCAATGAAAAAGATAAAAATAAAAATAAAGCTAAATGTGAAAAGTAAAAAATCCAAGTGATAAATAGTGAAGATCAGTAACAGCGAGGGAGAGTCCACCACCAGGTATTGAAGGGGTTACTCCTTACCAGAATGCCATGACCCCCCACTACAGAGGATCACAGCAAGCAGGGATCTTTTAAAGCCAGAATGGAGATTAACAGCAGTGTCCACCAGGGGTCATCACCTCAGCAGCCGCTCCAACAGCCCAGGGCATTGATACCATGAAATAAAAAGGGGCTCACATAGTGTAAAACCACTTAACGCTTTATTAAAAAAGATAAAAAACAGATGTACACTTACAAAGTGTCAGATGAATGAACAGCCTTAAGTCCGGCTCCGTGGCCACCGGAGCACGGACAAACCCGTCCACTGGAGATAGATTCGCTTGGGGGTGACGTCAGCGCGTCGTCTGGCTCCGCCCTACGCGTTTCGTGACATCATCACGTCTTCCAGGGGCACAGGCGGCGCGCTGCGTCACCCTTCTTAAATAGTGCTGAATCCGACCAAGCCTCACTGTGGATCACTGCACTCGCCGGACCGCACAGACCACCGCATACACTTCCGGTGTCAAAGTGCAACCAACGGTGCAATCGACCAGCGGAGACCACATAGTCCAGCCAGCACAGATTTAAATCAATGTATATTCACAAAGCCTTATGTATTAGACTATTCCTCAACGAGGTGCCCAATACAGGATAAGCTTAATGACCAATATCTATATATAGATATTGGTCATTAAGCTTATCCTGTATTGGGCACCTCGTTGAGGAATAGTCTAATACATAAGGCTTTGTGAATATACATTGATTTAAATCTGTGCTGGCTGGACTATGTGGTCTCCGCTGGTCGATTGCACCGTTGGTTGCACTTTGACACCGGAAGTGTATGCGGTGGTCTGTGCGGTCCGGCGAGTGCAGTGATCCACAGTGAGGCTTGGTCGGATTCAGCACTATTTAAGAAGGGTGACGCAGCGCGCCGCCTGTGCCCCTGGAAGACGTGATGATGTCACGAAACGCGTAGGGCGGAGCCAGACGACACGCTGACTTCACCCCGAAGCGAATCTATCTCCAGTGGACGGGTTTGTCCGTGCTCCGGTGGCCACGGAGCCGGACTTAAGGCTGTTCATTCATCTGACACTTTGTAAGTGTACATCTGTTTTTTATCTTTTTTAATAAAGCGTTAAGTGGTTTTACACTATGTGAGCCCCTTTTTATTTCATGGTATCAATGCCCTGGGCTGTTGGAGCGGCTGCTGAGGTGATGACCCCTGGTGGACACTGCTGTTAATCTCCATTCTGGCTTTAAAAGATCCCTGCTTGCTGTGATCCTCTGTAGTGGGGGGTCATGGCATTCTGGTAAGGAGTAACCCCTTCAATACCTGGTGGTGGACTCTCCCTCGCTGTTACTGATCTTCACTATTTATCACTTGGATTTTTTACTTTTCACATTTAGCTTTATTTTTATTTTTATCTTTTTCATTGGGGTTTTGGACATTTTGTAAACACTTCATTGATGTTTATTTTTTCGGACTCCTTATAACACCTGATTGAGGTTTCAACTTATGGACTTTTTTCAATATTAGAGTTCTACACATTGATTTTTTTTGTGATATATATGAATTTTGTCACTGTTAATTATTTATTATGTTTTATTAGCACTAGCGCAACCTCTTTTTTCTTTATGCTTTTCCACATTTGATGTTTTTGTGACGGTTGCTGCTGTTCACTGTATTTTATTTCAACACTTGGTTTTTAGCGCAGTTTCTTTTACCATTTTTATATTGTTAGGCTTTAGCCTGAACATCTACTTGTGATCAGGGCTTGGCATTGTAAGTGCCTTTTATGCATACTTTTTTTAATTAAAACTGTGTTTATCTGCACTGTGTCTGCATTTCTGCTGCTTTGAGTATGTGTTACCCTGATATGACTTGGACTTCTTGCTCAAGAAGTTGATCATAGTCAAATGAAAACCCATATACACTGGGAACTGACACTGGTATACAGTGCATGCTGAAATTCTGTATTCTACCATGCCTGATACTATACAATCACAGTTTCCATAGAGTATCTATGAAAAGTAATATATACTGTATAAAAAATGAAGGAAAAATAATATAACAACTGATATTTTGCAGCAAACCAGAAGGCATGCATAATGCATTTAAATAAGTAGGCAACATGGCTTTTCAGATGGTTAAGTAAACAATCTGACAGCTGATACATTAATAGCCACACAGTTTTTCACATACATGGGCACACTTGACTTTTGTGTATGCGGGGGTGTGTGTGCGCACATGCTATAAAGTTTGTGACCAATAATGTAATGCTTATCTTTTTATCTTTCTGTGGTGCAATGATCTGATAGTCTTCCAACCCTGCTGATAGACCTTTTCCTATGTAAAACTACCTTTTTGTGACAAAAACAACCCAACTTTTACAAGAGATGTCCTCAATATAAAGCATGTCTTTACAGTGACTGAGCTGCTTATGACCTCCTTTTTGGGCAATAAAAATGGCCTTGGGCCATTAGAGGCACTCAACCCACATAGAAATGTTACATTTTGGACCTACTCCATCAATCTTTCATTGAAGAAGAGTTCCTCCAGGGCTCCTCCAGAAGTTGCTAGGGGATCCTTGAGATGTGGTTGATTGACCTCCTATTTGATGGTGGCTGCATAGTTCTGGGGTGTATCACTACCTTGCAAAGCCAGCGTCATGAACCCAATAATCTTTTTAGTTGTCTGTAAGGGTGGCATTCTGTCCACCACTGTATTTGGGGTATGCTTCCCACTGACCACCAATGTAAGGAGCATTGTTCCAACTGACCCTAGATGAATTCATTTTATCAGGGGTTCTCTGAGATCTGAAAATTATTTCAAGACTTTCTCTGGGGTAAATCATTAGGAAAGGCTGCTCTAGCAACTGCTTACTCTTGTACCACTGTATGTTTAGGGAGAGCCATTTGGTACCCAAATGGATGTTTGTTGGCCCTTAAAATATGGACCATAATCTGGCTCATTGTCAGATTGTTAGATGCACCCTGGTTTTACCTTGATAAAGTTGCAGACAGTCCAACTATATAAAAATTGGGTAAATTACCTTAGCAAGGCTGACATGTAACAAATATATGCATTTTGTGTAGCCTGGCCCTTTTACATTATGTATAATATCCTTTATGAGATTTTTCTTTGCATCACTCTGCACTTAAGTTATACCTACTGCTCCCAGTGCAGTCCAACTCCCACCCCAGCCAACTGACTCATTATTATAATGGGCAATCATATCAACACTAGACAAGTGGGACCTGGGGATGAAGGGGTAAAAGACACCCTTACACCTGGAACCTACCCTTTTAATAGCTCCACTGTGCTAGAGGTTGTTTCCCAGGTGTAGAAGTCAGAGAATACAAACTGTAAGTACACTAACACAGCAGGGAAAATACATTGTCTATGCAAGGGCAGTAACAAAAAGGACATGGCTTGATATAGGGTTCAATATTGAGTTGGTCCACCCTTTGCAGCTATAACAGCTTCAACTCTTCTGGGAAGGCTGTCCACAATGTTTAGGAGTGTGTCTATGGGAATGCTTGACCATTCTTCCAGAAGCACATTTGTGAGGTCAAGCACTGATGTGGATGAGAAGGCCTGGCTCGCAGTCTCTGCTCTAATTCATCCCAAAGGTGTTCTATCAGGTTGAGGTCAGGACTCTGTGCAGGCTAGTCAAGTTTCTCCACCACAAACTCACTCATCCATGTCTTTATGGACCTTGCTTTGTGCACTGGTGCCAGTCATGTTGGAACATGAAGGGGCCATCCCCAAACTGTTCCCACAAAGTTGGGTGCATGAAATTGTCCAAAATGTCTTGGTATGCTGACGCCATAAGAGTTCCCTTTGCTGGAACTATGGGGCCGAGCCCAACCCCTGAAAAACAATCCCACACTATAATCCCCCCTCCACCAAATTAATTGGACCAGTGCACAGAGCTAGGTCCATAAAGACATGGATGAGGGAGTTTGGGGTGGAGGAATATGACTGAAATGCACAGTCTTGACCTCAACCCGATAGAACACCTTTGGGATGAATTAGAGCAGAGACTGCGAGCCAGGTCTTTGCATCCAACATCAGTGCCTGACCTCACAAATGCACTTCTGGAAGAATGGTCAAACATTTCCATAGACACACTCCTAAACCTTGTGGACAGCCTTCCCAGAAGAGTTGAAGCTGTTATAGCTGCAAAAGTTGGGCCAACTCAATATTGAACCCTACGGACTAATGCCTTGTACACACGATCGTACATTCCGACAACAAAACCGTGGATTTTTTTCCGATGGATGTTGGCTCAAGCTTGTCTTGCATACACACGGTCACACAAATGTTGTGGGAAATTCCGATCGGCAAGAATGCAGTGACGTACAACACGTACGACGAGCCAAGAAAAAAGTTCAATAGCCAGTGCGGCTATTCTGCTTGACTCCGAGCATGTGTGGACTTTTGTGCCTCGGAATTCTGTACACACGCTCAGAATTTCATCGGAAAATTTGAGAACCTGCTCTCAAACACTTGTTGTCGGAAATTCTGACAGTAAATGTTCTATGGAGCATGCACACAGGAGGAATTTCTGACAACAAGCGCACATCGAACATTTCCTGCCAGAAATTCCGTTTGTGTGTACGAGGCATAAGACAGGGATGCTATTAAAGTTCATGTGAGTGTAAAGGCAGGCGTCCCAATACTTTTGACAATATAGTGTATGTGTATACATGCATATGTGTATGTGCTTGCCAGTATTCATTTCCCATCTGGCACTGACACTCATCCAGTAGTCTTTTTTTTTTAAACCAAATAATAAGAGGCCTCACGCTGTAACATAATGTTTGCACACAGTTTCCTAATATCAAATATGTTCATTTGATGAAGTGTTTCTGCTTTAGTGCTCTGTGGCTGGAGGGCTTCTGCAATGCATGACTTTCTAATAGTGAGACTGAAACTAGCAGCAATGAAATTAAACTAATGATGGTTAGCTAGTTGTCACATTTCATCCAGCGGGTCAACAGTTTGGAATTGCATTTTCTGCAAACGCACACAGCATGGCTTCCTCCTTCCTGGTTCTAATCATGTACTCTCCTAGGCAATCAAATTGTGATTTTCTGACTACAACAAAAATAGAAAACGCACTTGTAATAATTTCAAAATGACAAGATATGCTTCGGTGTGGGAATATACTATTTGAATTTCAGTAAGAGGCAAAAAAAAAAAAAAAATATCCCTCCCGAGAGAAATTCACCCTTAGATCAAAAGCTTTATGGCAAATTCAAGGTAAGTCATCACAATAGATTTTCTATCCGCAGAGTGAAAAAAATCCCTTTAGCTCAGCTTTTTGGATCTCCTTCGACTTACATTTGGAATAAGAGCGGAGATGAAAGAATACTGTTCAGCTTTGCATTTACTAAAAGCGACATGCGAACATTTGCAACCAATGCTGCAGGGTCCATGATGAATACATAGTAGATTTTTCTGCATCTCTGTTTCATGCGTTTTGTCTTACTACAGTAAACCGACGGACCCCCCAAAGCACTAATGTATCTCTGGGTAACTTGTCTGTTTGTCTAAAGCAATGGGAGACTCTTAGGAAACAATGCAAGGCAGATATGAACATTTTTAAGACTTTTTTTTTTTTCTTTTTTCTTTGCATATTCGTTAGTCACAAAATGTGTGGGATTGTGTTCAAATGTATACTCTAAAACAGGGCCGTCCAACTCATTTTCATCGCGGGCCACATCAGCATAAGGCCTCATGCACACTGGACATTGGACGTTTTTACAGCAGCTGTTTTTGGCTGTAGATGTTTTTTTCTACAGTCATTAAACTCTCCATCATGTTATCCTAGGTGTCCATGCACACAAAAGCTGTTATCAGCAGTTTTGGGCAGTAACGTTTTTGAGCAGTAAAAAAACAAAAACAAAACTAGTGGGCTCTGAGAGACGTTTTTCAGCTGTGAAAACGCTCTATAAACTGATAAACGTCGATAAACGCTCAAAAACTTCGCTCACCAGCATTTTTTAACGTTTTTGATCCATTGAAAAAAAAAATCAATATTTAAAAAAAAAAAAAAAAAACGCTAAAAAAACTGCTAACTCGTAAAAAAAAAAAAATGCTAATAAACGCTAAATAACGCTATTGCAAAAACTTTGAAAAACTCACTGCAAAGCTACTAGTGTGCATGAGGCCTAAGTGGCGGTTCACACAGGGGCGGCACGACTTTAGCGGCGACTTCCAAAACGACTTCTGTATAGAAGTCAATGCAAGTCGCCTGAAGTCGCCCCAAAAATACTACAGGAACCTTTTTCTAAGGCGGAGCGACTTGCGTCGCTCCTATTAGAACGGTTCCGTGGTACAGAACGGGGCGCGACTTGTCAGGCGGCTAAGTCACCTGACAAGTCGCCCCTGTGTGAACCGGGGCTTAGGCTCCATGCACACTGGACGTTAAAATAATGTTATAAAAACATCAGTAGCTTCGCAGTGAGTTTTTCAACGTTTTTGCAATAGCGTTTTTTAGCGTTTATTAAAGTTTTTTAGTGTTTTTCCGCGTTTTAGCTTTTTTTTTTTTTTTTGCAGAAATTTTTTTTTTTGTTTTTTTTCAATGCATCAAAAACATTAAAAAACGCTGGTGAGTGTAGTTTTTGAACGTTTATCGACGTTCATCAACGTTTATCAGCGTTAGAGCATTTTTTCCGGCTGAAAAACGTCTCTCAGAACCCACTAGTTTGGGTTTTTTTTCACTGCTCAAAAACGCCCAAAACTGCTGATAACAGCCTATGTGTGCATGGACACAAAGGATAACATGATGGAGAGATTAATGACTGTAGAAAAAAACCTTTACTGCCAAAAACAGCTGCTGTAAAAACGTCAAAAAATGTCCAGTGTGCATGAGGCCTTTGTTGCCCTCAAAGGACCGCTTGTATCTACCTTGGTTTTCTGTCTGAGCAGTCTCCAATAAAGTTGGACGATACCAGTGATGTGCGACCCTCCTTTTCAACTGCCATAGAATTGTATTATTCTCATAAAAATTATAGGCAGATGTCCAGAGCACCCAACCCCCGCCTTACACCAGATGTCAAGAGCCCCCCTCAGCATCAGGAGTCAAGAGTGCCCCACCCTCTCTTACATCACAGTGCACCCCCCTTTCCTTGTGCTGCTGGGGACAGAGCTAGAAGGCAGAAAGTGCAGGGTCTGGAGGAGGACCAGAGGAGGGTTGGGGCAGCTGCCAGAGTCTGCTGATTGCTGAGACCATGGTAGGCAGAGATGAAGGGGTGCTGTGGCTGCACAGAGAGGTGCAGGATCTGTAGGAGGGGTTCTGTCCTCCTCTCTGCTGCTGACTGCTGAGAAATGGAGGGCAAACACAAGCCTCTCCGCAGCTGCACAGAGAAGAGCAGGATCTGGTGGAGGAGTTCTGTCCTCCACACCACTGCTGACTTCTGAGACAAAGTTGGGGCAGGTACAAGGGGGGGGCGCAGGTGCAGGAGAGGTGTAAGGGCAACATGAAATAGTGTGGCATCCTGGATTCTGCCCGTGGGCCTTGTGTTTGACACATGTGCTCTAAAATGTCCATGAGATTTTTACGAAGATACAGTCCCAAAAATGTGTGGTTTCTGCTAAATTTCTAGCATTATGCTTTTTAATGTATTGGTTATATATACAGAAATGGCTTCACATATGTTTTTAAACATTATGTAAACCGAAAATTTCTCCTATTTGGTCCCTTATGATCGTTAAAAATATCATTTTTGTTTGCTTGATAAGCGTTGATCTTGCCTGAAATCTTGTCAGCTGTTAATGCACTGCGCTCTCTGCTCCATTCTTATCAGTTGCAATGGGGTTGATTTACTAAAGGCAAATAGACGGTTCACTTTTGCTCAGGAAGTTGCACTTGGGAAAGGATTTTTCCCCTTTTTGAATGTGGTAAAATTGCACTTTGCAAGTTATACCCAATCACCTGTAAGAAAAAAAAAAACCAGCACTTTTGCTTGCACTTGATTGGATAATGGAAGTCAGCAGAGCTTCACCTTATTCACTAAGCTCTTGGGAAAAATTAGTCTCTTTGCCTTTAGTAAATCGCCCCCATTGCTCCTAGCTATCTCTGAGGACTACAGAACCCTTGCTCCTCCATGTGGTGTAGAAGAGGAGAGGGGGAGGTTTTATTGGTCTTGTCCGGTTTCTGTTGTCCTGATACAGTAGGGTGAGCATTGTCCCCCTAGTACAGGAAGTGTCTTACTGGCAAGATCACCAGGTGAAAATAAAAGAAAAAAAGAAAACTAATGCAGTCACTATAGGACTGCTAAGTTAAACTGCATACATGGATATATATAAAAAATAAATATTGTATATATATATCTTTTCACATATATATATAAAATAAATGTTTATATAAATATATATATACTGTATGCATGTATGCAGATTAACTGTATATATATTTATATATATATATATATATATATATATATATATATATATATATATATATATATATATATATATGCAATGTTCAAGAATATGTTTTTAAAGATAGGTAGCAATACAGTACCCCCCCCCCCCCCCACCCCCCATGCATATATATTTGATAAAACACGTAATATTCAAAGATCGCCGTTTCCATGGGTTTCCGGGTGTTTTTTATCTCACTTTTACTCTGCTATACCTTATTAAAAAGTCCAGATGTTTAGACTGGAACATACGCTGACAGAGCAGTGATTTTTAAATACACTTCACCCAATGTTTTTAATTATTTTTTGCTCCCTTGTTGTTGAATATTCACATTGCACCTTTAATGTTTGAGATCACGAATAGTTGTTTGCATGTTCATTAGCAGCTGCTAAGTTGTATTCAGAAATCAACAAGCTCCTGAAATTCCTTAATGGCTTCTACCGTTCTTTCATCACAAAGAGAAGGCTAGATAAAAGCTTCAGTCTGGGGTCAGCACCTTTCTTTATAACATGTGCCACAGTACTCCTATTTGTACCAGGGAGGATAACGCACACACAGATCAGCAAATGACTGCACCTTTCTACCCGGAGGAATTTCTAGGAAAGGGATCTGATTGTTATCAAACAGACCTGAGAACAGAGAAGATGAAGGCACCATAGCTGAGTTCAAGATGAAGGCACAGGCAAGTCATTACCCTTGTGCCTCCTGTCAGTTGGAAGTTTTAATACAATCTTTGCAAACCATTGGTTCTGAGGTATTGATTACACTGGAGCAACCTCAGGGCACATTCCTTCTATGTCCCTCTGGTCCTCTTGAAGACCCTTTTCATTGTTCACTTGGAATTTAGATAAGGGTTAGCTTTGGAAGGGCAATGCACTTTTTTCCATGACAATTGTAGAGCAGAGATGCTTGGATGCAGTAATTGTATTACTATCTATATACCTCTATATCTATTATTTTCTTTATGAAAGCTGTCTTCTAGGACACTCCAATCCAGAAAATCCAGTTTGGGTTGTAGAACATATTTTATTACAGACAAAACATGGAAATTAGTTCTAACTATACCCCAAAAATCAAGCAAATTCGGACAATATGGGGTTTCTTTACTATAGCTGATGAGTGCAAAATCAGGTTCACTTCTGCATTGAAACCAATCAGCTTCTAAATTCAGCTTGTTCAATTAAGCATTGTCAATAAAACCTGGAAGATGATTGATCTCTATATAGAAATGAGCCTGCTTTTGCACTCTCCAGCTTTAGAAAATAAACCCTAAGGCCCCTTTCACACTGGGGTGGTGGGGGCGTCAGCGGTAAAACAGCGTTATTTTTAGCGCTGTTTTACCGTCGTTTTTGCGGCTGTATTCGGCCGCTAGCGGTGCGGTTTTTAACCCCCGCTGGTGGCCGAAAAAGGGTTAAAACCGCTCGAATAGCGTGGCTATAGCCGCAGTATTGCCGCGGTATTGCCGCGGTATAGCCGCGCTGCCCCATTGATTTCAATGGGCAGGAGCGGTTTAGGAACGGTGAATACACCGCTCCTTCACCACTCCAAAGATGCGGCTTGCAGGAGTTTTTTTCTTCTCCTGCCAGTGCACCGATTCAGTGTGAAAGCCCTCGGGCTTTTACACTGAACAAACAGCAGCGGCTGTTTTGGGTCGGTTTGCAGGCGGTATTTTTAGTGCAATAACGTCTGCAAACCGCCCCAGTGTGAAAGGGGTCTAACTGGTCTGATTTATAGACTGTTCATTTTGCAAGGGAAATTGCACTTTGCAAAGGATATTTCTCCATTATCCAATCATGTGCAAGCAAAAAATGCTATTTTTTTTAACTTTCCTTGCACATAATTGGATATTCTTTGCAAAGTGAAATTTCACCACATTCACTAAGCTCTGGGAAATTTTTTCGTGCAAAGTGCAATTTGTCTTGCAAAGTGAAACACCTATTTGCCTGTATTGAATCAACCTCTTTGGCACAAATATTGATCTATCTCAATTTTTTTGCCATTATACGCCGCATATAGGCAGAGATCAGTAACCTGTGTAAACATGTACATGCTTCACTGTCAGCAGGATGGGGAAATCTAACTGAATATGGATATGTCCTATCTGGTTTACAGTTCATAGACTTGGAAAAACTTTGCTTCTTAAAGTGCTAAAGTCACGCCCATAAATAAATCATGTATACATTAAATCTTGAGAGTAATGATTCAGCAGTATAACTTTTAACAACCACATACATACCTACTCCCACCATGCACCTATTTTGCTCACTTTAAACTGTTCTGAAATATGCACTAAACCCTGCATGTGGAGATTAAATCCATCCATATTGACTGGTGACTCACTCCAAAAAGTGACTGATACACTCCACAACAGAAAATTGCACAGAAGACCTCTCTCCTCTAACAATTTGGGAGGTGCATAAGTATGTCCTCAGAGGAGAACTTATCAGACTAGGGGCACATCGCAAATGTGAATCCGAAAAAGAAATTGAAAAGTTAGTGTCCAAGATAGCTCAGTTAGAGGCACATCATAAACTTTTAGTGGGGAAACTAACAGCAACGGAACTTCTGGAGGCTCGTCAAGACCTTTAGAATTTACTCAATCTAAAGGCCAAACGTTCCCTTTAAAAAAAAAAAAAAAAAACTACTACGAACATGGGGACAAAGGGGGTAAATTTCTGGCTAGAGCGCTGAAGGAAGCTTCTTTGACGAACAATATTCTGGCAATTAAATCGGAAGAGGGATCACTGGATAATCGCATGGATAAAATCACCTCTAGCTTCCAACGGTACTACTCCAAACTTTATAATATTCCCCAAGTGCATAAACCCTCTGAAATTCAGGGAGAGAGGCAGCAAATAATCCAAGATTACTTTATCCAAATGGTATGCCCAGGCTTTCTAACAAGTACACAGAGTCCTTAGAGAGTCAGATATCCTTGGAAGAATTAACATCCGCGATTAAAAGTCTCAAGCCTGGGAAAAGTCCTGGCCTAGATGGTTTTACAGCACATTACTATAAGACGTTTACTAACATTCTAGAATAACCTCTTCAGCGCACACTAAACTTCCTAATGGACCTCCGCCAAATACCAAACTCATTCTTGATGGCACATTACGGTACTTCCCAAACCTGGTAAGGACCCAAATGAATGTTCCAGTTACAGGCCTATATCCCTGCTAAATCTTGATCTGAAACTACTCGCTAAAATTGTCACCAACCATCTACGCACATTTCTCCCTCAGCTGATAGGTCCAGAACAAGTTGTGTTTATGCCAGGGAGGGAAGCTAGGGATAATGTAACAAAGGCCCTCAACTTGAATCATCATTTCCGCCGAACTGGTTTTGAAGACTTTCTCCTGTCCACAGACGCGGAGAAGGTTTTCGGTGGGGTGTCCTGGGACTTCTTATTAGCCATGTGTTCACATATAGGTTTGAAACCTCAAATGCTTACCTGTATTTCTTCCTTATATCAGAATCTAACAGCTAGATTGAAGATCAATGGCACCCTGTCAGAACCAGTTTTCATAAAAAATGGCACTAGGCAGGGTTGTCCACTGTCGCCCCTGTTATTTATTCTTTAATTAGAACCATTTATCCGCACTGTTAACATGACCTCCCCAATCTCGGGTTTCAAGATAGGCACCAATACATATAAAATTGCAGCTTACGCGGACGACTTGTTATTCTTCTTAACGCAACCGCACAAGTCTTTCCCCAATTTACTACATGCTTTCATCATTTATGGATACATCTCCAATCTCAAAATAAATTATACCAAATCCGAGGCCATGAATCTTACCCTTCCCATCAGCACAGTGACCCAGGCACAACAGAACAACTCCTTTAAATGGGTAGCCAGTGCACCAGAATATCTAGGAATCTGGCTCACACCCATGCTCACCAACATTTTTTCACATAATTTCAAACCAATGCTACACCAGATTGAACAAGACGTTTCCAAATGGTCGCTTAAATACTTTTCCTGGTTCAGCAGAGCCGCTATTGTTAAAATGTTATATCTTTTTTCACACATTGCCAATTGACATACTGGTCAGTTTTTTTAAGCAGTTACAATCTGTACTTTGGAAATTTTTATGGGCGCATAAAAAACCCGTATCAATCTTCGCGTAATCTTCGCTTACTTATGAAACCCAAAGTCGTGGGAGGTTTTTGGTTTTCCAAATTTTAGGCTATATTATTATGTCACACATCTGGCCAGAATTATCTATTGCCACTGCCATGCGGCCAATAAGGATTGGGTGCCTATCTTGAAACTAGAGGAGAGTTTTTCAGAGCACCCACTGTAATTTTCCCCATGGATCCCCTGGTCCAAATGCCCTCTAGATCTTACACAACATCCTATTATCGGAGCTACCATGAAAGTTTTTCATAAAACTGCCCCACTCTATCACATATCTACCACTTTTTAATAACCCCGACTTCCCCTGTGAATGGGCTTTTGCACTTTGTAAGTGCAGGCCAGATTTTATTTTATAACAAGTTGCTGGATAACCCCTCACCCTTTGCAATCACACCCTAGGCAAATTTGTCATTACCTACTCTCCTCTGATCAAAAAAGAGATGTGGTCAGGGAACCTACTTCGTTTGAATCAATCTGTTTGAACGGCGACCAGATCAAGAAAACTTCTTCCTTGCATGTCTCCAACAGTCAGATGCAGTAGACTCAGCCAGGTTCGGAGGCAAGTAGGAATCCACATTTCAAACTTACTTCTCAGACCCACAGTGGGAGAATGCATGTATTCTAGCACACAAATGCTCAATTAGCACGAGATTACAAGAAAATTCATACAAATTGCTATCGCAGTGGTATGCAACACCAGTAAAGGTGAAAAACTCGTACCCGATGGCTTCGGATCTGTGCTGGAGATGCAGGGAGGCCAGGGGAGACATGCTGCATATCTGGTGGAAATGTCCTAAAATCCATGATTTGATCCTTCACATCATTGTTACCAAAATTAAGCTTACCCCAGCGTGTTGTCTTTTGCACATCTCTAACTATCCCCTGGGGAGATATAAGCGATACCTGACTAAACGCCTCCTGAATGCTGTAAAATCCTTGATCCCCAAATATTGGAAACTGTCGAAAGTTCCCTCAATCAGAGAATGAGTTCGTACAGTAAACCATATCTCTGAACTGGAAGAAACACTTGCTATAGCCAATGAAACTTCCGACAGGTTCCACAAAACATGGTCTGCTTGGTTTCTGTTTAAATATTCTGATGCATATGATAGCCTGACAACAGGGTGAGTGACCCCCTGAGAAATTGATAGACCAAATAAAAACCTGCCAGTTCTACCTTTGCTATCCATGATTCACTATTGCAAAAACTAGCCTGAACTGGTGACCCCTTATTGGGTGAACTATGACCCCCCCTTTTTTTAAAAATATTTTTCTACTTACTCTTACTCCTGAGCCACACTACCCTCATTAAATTCTTCTCTTTCTTTTCTTAATCAAGGTACTCTGCCCCCTCCTAGTGTTGGAGGTGGTGGACCTCATTCCATTGCACAAAAATTTTAATTTCTACATTTATGCGAAAAGGTTTTGTGTTTATCTTTAATAATTCCCGGCTACAATGTCTACATAGGTTGAATTGAAATTATAATCAATTTTGCTAAAGTTGATATATTTTTTTACATTGTACGCGCTTTAATTGATGCTTTTCTATGCTCAATAAAACCTTTTACTGGAAAAAAAAAATTTTAACAACCACGTCCAACATATCTTAAATGTAGTGTTGACACCAATATAAAATAGAAGATAAAGCTGAACTCTGGTCTCAGCCATTAAATTTAAGTAAGGGTTAAATGCTTTTTTAGTCTGGAGTGTTGGATGGACACTTAACATATTCTTTACTCCCCCAACAGCCGACACTGCTTTACTCTCAGAATATGAGAGATCCTTTGATGTCCTCATGTACAATGTAGGGACACCAATCCTGAACTGTAAATAACAAATTTGGCGAGGAACCAACAGGGCGGAATAATGATTGACATTTGTAAAATTTGTAAGAAAAAAAAATCTGAGGATTTCAGTAAAAAAGCCTATCATTAGATAATTTATGAGGAAATTACTCCTTCAGCCCTGGTCAGTAGGCCATAAAACAAGTACTCAGGTAGTTTGTACCTGACTGGTATGAACCCATGTGAACTGACTACTAAATGTCTTTATCTATTCTGAAGTGTTCACTGCACTAGGAGCAAAACCACATGTACATCATGTATCCTCAAACTTTTTATCAATGTCATAAATTCTACCAGTTATTCTAACTCTTGTCACTGTGATCCTTCTATAAAATCTTGTGGAGGTAAATTGGGTATCTGGTGCTCCAGGAGGCAATGCTCTTAGCTTGTAATATTGTACATAAGATCAGTCAGACTTTAGGTAAAAACAAAGTTGAACCACGGTAAGGGGGTGATTTAAAAAGAGGCAGCCATCCTCAGAGTGTGTCCAGCAACTCTGCAAAACATATAAAAGAAACAGGGGGGGTGCCTCTAGGTGTAGTATTAAAACAGTATTATTTATTGCACAAGATTAAAAACACTTAAAAGATATAAGTGGGAGTAATGCTCGTCATAAGTATGTAGTCCTGGCAGCTCTACTGCATCCCACAGGCTCCTCTCAAGGCCTGGATCGTGCGAGGAGCCTGTGGGATGCAGTAGAACTGCCAGGACTACATACTTGTGGCGAGCATTCATATTGTGTAAGTGTTTTTAAACATGTGCAATAAATAATACTGTTTTAATACTACATTTAGAGCCCCCCCCCCCTTGTTTCTCTTCTAGAAAATCTTGGTCTACAACAACCTGCACACCAACTTGTATTTTGAGATCACCATCACCGGCCACTCTTACTGGTGGTACTGATTTCAGTAATTAAATCATATAGAGTTTCCCTTAAAGTTGTTGTTAACCTCAGACATGAAATGGGAACAAAGCATATGCCTCTATAGTGTCTCAATCCACTAAATGTAATTTCTCTTTACTGCCTACTTCCTCTGCTGTAAGCAAGAGTCACTTCTGACAAATTTTCCTGACACCACAAGAAAAATGTTGGGAGAGGAGGGCATAGACTGTGGTTGACAGCCTCAGCTCTGTTCCTGTGTGCTGTGCAAATGGTGGGGGGGGGGGGGGTGTCCCTTCCCTCCAATCAGCTCTCAGAGTTCTCCTAACTGATAGCTTCAGCTCTCTGCCCCCTGCTTTTCAGAACTGAGAGATCCTGTGTAAATTCTGCACTTTGAATGGATGTAGTGGAGAGACAGCTACAGATAATCAGGTAAAATGTATGTAGGAGGATTTTTTTTATCTCTGTCTATCACCTGAGGAAAGTCACCTCACTGGGTATATGTGAGGGTTGACAACCACTTTAATACCAGGTTATAACTTTCACACATATAATTCCTATACATATGCCTATACATGTACATAACCCATCACTATAAAAGCCACATATTAATTTTCACGGTAAACAAAATAAAGATCTATGTCAGTCGGCTTTGGGCTTCTGTTGATGCCATCAGTAAGACAAGAGTTTGAGATGCTTCTGAGATCATTTTGAATTCATTAACAAGTGTATGCACTTTGCAATTACCTCCTGTGAACTGCATGATACCTGCCACCTACTTCATGCGCGTTTTGCATTCCCATTGAGTAACCATAGTGTGCAGTAAAACCATAAGCCCAATGTGTGGTTGTGCTGTATAGGTCCAGTGCTTTGTCTAGGTCTATAAAACTAAATTCCCTAAAAGAAAATTGTTGTTGGTCTCAACAACTCTTTTCACTGTGGCCTCAAATAAACTCCATATTGAAGATAGCCAGCACCAAGTAAATACTTCAAGGATAATGTAAAACATTATCATGGTGTTTGAGCTATTAGAAACTTTGCTAAGTATTTCATTAATGGTTAAACCTATTTTTAAATTACAAAAAACAATTACCGGGAACTATACATCCTCATATATGACTTCCATTAATGCATTGGTAAATTAGTTTAATTGCCCTTCTAAGCTTATAATGATCCTACTAAGGCTCAGACAGGGCATGTTTGCAAGAATAAAGACCAAACAGCTAATCTCTTTAAAGAAGATGACATCTTGATGATAATTTCAGCCATAAAGTTCAATAAAGATTGTTAAAAGTGTTTTCTTTACCAGATGGAAGTATTTAAGTATTTAGAATATTTTGTGTATTCTATAGATGTTATCATTTCTCAAAATACATTACATATACAAAGGCTTCAGGACCCAATAAACCTGAAATTAGATTTGTAACATAAACACAAAATCATTTTATTTAGCGATCATGACATAAACATGCACGCTCACTCTGAACACATATGTCTATGAACAGTACAGATGTTATTGAAGGCTGTCTTGTATTTTGGGAATGATAGTGACAATCCATATTAGCTGATTGAATCCTGAAATGAATTGGCCTAGGACAGTGATGGCGAACTTTGGCACCCCAGATCTTTTGGAACTATATTTGCCATAATGCTTATGCACTCTGCAGTGTAGTTGGAAATGTAGTTCCAAAATATCTGGGGAGCCAAGGTTCGCCATCACTGGCCTAGGGGTTTCTGCAGATCCAGAGGACCACCAACATGCAATTGTTTCCCTGACTAAATGTTTTGGACGAATTAGGAAACTTGCAATATATATCCATTTATAGCTTTGTTTTGTAAGGCCACCTTCACACATGACATGTGCAGTGGATTATGGTGCGTTGTTGCATGCATGTTAGCATGCCTTTGATTAAGGAACCCTTTCATTTTGAATAAGCTGACAAAACCCCAAAGCTGGACCTTTTCCTAAAAACATGCACAGAAGGTTTCCACCCGTGTGTTGTTGTGTGCTGAAGCAAGTTTGTTGAGGTGCAGATACAAGGTGTTGGGGTGCCATCCAAAATAAATTGGACACAGATGTGAAAACATCTAAAACAATCAAAAAAGCATCTAATTTCTGCAATGTATACATGTTATTACAACATCATTGTTACATGTGTAACAATAAAAATGTAGAGTATAAAGAAAAATCACTGGGTGCTACATTGAAAGGCTGGGTGGAAAAATGTCATGTTTGCACTGTGCTCTATAGGCAATGCAGACATAATCCCTCTGCACTTCACAGCCTATAGACCTGTACAGATGAACTCACTGGTGCACTGTGCAGAAAATATTTATTGTGTCTAATGGTATCCTTCTGCCCCTATTGCCTGGAGAGCATCTGCTGCCAGGCTCAACACTGTTTTCATTCTTTGCCTCCAATGCCCGAGTGTGCATAGCCTATAAACCTGGTACACTCGATGAGAATATCGGACGAATGATTGTCCGTTTTTGTTTGGCAGGCTAGTCTCAATATAAAAAATGAATAAGATACTACAGTACGAAAACACTCATATGACAGAATAAAAATTCGGAAGAGATGTAATGTATTGTATTTGTGTTGTATTTTTGAATGAAAACTGTGCTGATTAAACGTAATTAGTACAATCTAGTATTGTACAAGAACATTTTATGTGCTTTTTCTATTTGGATAATTTCAGACAAAAGCTATGTACTAACGATCAGACTATCGTACGATCACTTGAAGCCTCCCTGGCGGTATGATTATGTCAGATTTTTGCGTCTCAAATCGGTACAATTATTTTGTATAGAAATTTGGCGTTTTATATTGTAGGCCTGTAATTCTTAAAAATAACACACTTAGATCTGTCCAAACAAGAGTCTAGTAGATATCCCGGGTATGATGAAGTTTGAAACACAAAATCATAAATTATAATATAATAAATAAATATAAATCTTTATAAAAAATAATAATATAATAATAATAAAATTAATTTCCCCATGATTCACTATCGCTCAATTCTGCAAGTGTTCTAATTTACTATCGCTGTTTTCTAGCTGGTCTAAAACCACTTTTGACGTAAAGGGACACTTTTTGGTTGCTATGGACAATCTCCAATTTCCAGGCAGAAAGAACAGTTTTTATAATATAAAACTGCATGCAGGGAATTGGCCAAAGCACTGGGGATAAAAAGGAAGTGAAATAATTTTATACAGTAATGTTATCTGTAAGATTACAGTGTACTGTATGTATTATGATTTTTCACTTTTTTTGACTTGCCGCCGGGCTCCGCCCCCCATGTGTCGCAACGCTTGCAGGGAACAGAGTCCGGCACAGAGAGGCTTCGGACAGAGGACAGAGCCTGCAGACACAGCGGGGGGACATAGTAGGACCCTGGGGACAAGGTAAGTATACCGCACCAGGATCCTGCAATGCAATCTCGAGTGTGGCTCGGGGCTACCGCTAATGTGCTGAAATTTAACCTCGAGCCACACTCGGGAAAAGTGCCAGGGAGGTTAAAGCCGTATTTTTTGTACGATTTTCTGATCATGTGTGTGGGCCTTAAAGTATAACTAAAGGTAAAACTTTTTTTTAGTTTTGGATAGATTGGAGAGGGATTAGAACACTGGTAAGTTTTTATTGATGTCTGTGTCTCCGTTAGGCAGATTTCCCCCGCTCTATTTTTCCTATCTACCATTGTCATTGAAAGTAAAAGAAACTCCCACATTTTGGGTTGTCCCCAGAAAAGTAATAGAGGGGAAATCTTCCAATGGGGACACTAGTTCTGGTGACCTGGAAGGCCCCAAGGAATTCCCTTAATTTGCAAGGATTTCCTCTCATTTCCTGTTTAGCTATGGGACGGGAATTTAAGAGAAATCTCTCCAATGAGACACAGATGGCGAAAAAAAATCTGACAGGGGTTATAACACTTCCTTACTCTATCCAAAATGAAAAAAAAAAAGTTTTGCCCATAGTCCTTCTTTAAGGAGCTCATCTGATGTGTAGCGATTAATACATGTACATATCAAGTACCTGAAGATCTTCCAAATATTTCAACATCCCTAAAGCAAACAGTAGTCCTTGTGCCTGGGTAACTTATCAAAATATAAAACCAAAGCTAAAGCTAATATATTTCAAAATGGTGAAAGTAAACACACAATGTTCTACTGTTGGTTACTTCATATCATAAATATGTCTTGGTGTGAATGATTGCTGATATTCTTGTTATCATTTCGCTGTTAGACCAAATTCACATTTAGAATTGTATAAATTAATACCATTTATGGCATTGTTAGTGTGTGATGGCACTAGTATTTTGCATTGATGTAACACAAAATTCAACATGCATTTTACAACATGTGTTTTGTATACCTTTAAGCCCCGTACACACGGGCCGAATGCCAGCCAACATCGGCTGGTTCAATAAGAACATGTGCATGTTCATACCTCAATACCATAAATAATAACATATTTGATTTTTCACTCCAGCAGTATATAATGAGTTTGGAAATTGTAGAGAAATGTTTAAATAATGCATTACAATTTAACTACACCCACTAGATTTTAGATGACTAAAACTGTACTGGAGATTTTAGTCGACTAAAATGTAGGACATTTTAGTTAACTAAAATGTCCTGGAGATTTAGTCAACTAAATATGACTAAAACTAAAACAATTGCAGAAGACTAAAATGGGACTAAAACTAATGCCGCGTACACATGAGCGGACTTTACAGCAAACTTTGCCCGGCGGACTGGATTTCGTCAGACAATTCGATCGTGTGTGGGCTCCAGCGGACTTTGTTTTCTCAAAAGTTGGACGGACTTAGATTTGAAACATGTTTTAAATTAATCCGTCGAAATCGAGTCCGGTCGAAAAGCCTGCTCGTCTGTATGCTAGTTCCACGGACAAAAAGCCACGCTAGGGCAGCTATTGGCTACTGGCTGTGAACTTCCTTGTTTTAGTCCGGTCGTACGTCATCACGTATGAATTCGACAGACTTTGGTGGATTGTGTGTAGGCAAGTCCGTTCATTCAGAAAGTCCGTCGAAAAGTCCGCCGGGCAAAGTCTGCCGTAAAGTCCGACCGTGTGTATGCGGCATAAAATCCCATTTTAGTCCTAAGACTAATGCCGCGTACACACGATCGGAAATGCCACCAGCAAAACTCTGATAAGAGCTTTTTGTCGGAAAATGCAACTGTGTGTATGCTCCATCGGTCTTTTACTGGCGGATTTCCAGCCAGCAAAAGATTGAGAGTATGTTCTCTATTCTTGACTGTCGAAAATTCAGAGAACTTTTGTGTGACCGTGTATATGCATTGCAAGCTTGAGCGGAATTCCGTCGGAAAAAACATCCAAGTTTTTTCTGATGGAAATTCCGATCGTGTGTAAGTGGCATTAGACTTAAAATGAATCGAAATTTGCTGCCAAAATTAACACTGAGTACAGCGACCGACCGAAGCTGACAGTTTTTTTCATTCAACCCTCTGGTTGAATGAAGGAAAAAAAACTAGTATTGTGTACCAGGCTTTACCCAAGAACAGAAAAATGTGGTCTGAGGGTTTTACAGTAAAGTATGCTCAAAACACAGGAAAAATGCATTATTATTGAAGTAGAACTAAAGGCAAAACATGTTTATCTCAAGTAGAGTAAAGAAGGGTTTTAATCCCTGTCAATTTATTACTACTATGCCATCTGTGTCCTATTGTGGAAAGTTTCTTTCACTTCGTGTCCCTCAGCCATAACAGGAAGTGAGAGGATAACCTTCCAAAGTGAGTCAATTCTTGTTACCTGGGTCACCAGAACTAGTGTCCTCATAGGAATATATTTCCCTCTATTTCTGTTCTGGGGACAGCCCAAAATGTGTGATTCTCTTTTACTTTCAGGGATAACGGACCCTCAAAAGAAACTTGCTAGATGTTCTAAAAATAAGTGTTGCCTTCAGTTATACTTTAATATCTGTGGCCCTCAAGTAGGACGTCTTTTATACAGCCTACTGTCATGTTTGCATTTTTTGAGTCATTCATAAAATGATGTGGAGTTTTCTGCATCCATGTTCACTCATTTCCCCTGATTCCCCTTTTATAAGAATAAAACAAGCTTTGCTTGCTTCAGTCCTGCAGGCAGAAAGCACATTTGCAAAGCACCATGCTGCTTTATAAATGGATCCCTTAGATGGGAATGTGGGAATGGAGCCTCATAGACCATTTTATTCTGTACTTCCCACAGCTCAACACGTTTATATCGCCTTTACTATACTGGTTTACATTGATTATTGCTTAATAAAATAAATAAAAACCCATGATAGACATACTAGTTGGTGGTCAAAAGTGAAAACAACTAATCTCATGCAAAAACAGAAGATATATCTTAACTAGTTTGCCTGAAAAGCTTAGCTGTGTCAGGAAATATGACTCAATGTAAATCATATTTGTGGCTAGGTATTTGGGTGGGGGATGAAAATTATGAGAACATGTGAATGAACACGCATTAGCAATGCACACTTCCGGCTGCACTCCTAAAGATTACTCCATTATTCATGTAATCATATAATGCTGCTTGAAAACACTCACCACTGTATTGTTAACTTATACTGCTTAATAAGAAGTATTTTTGAAAATTCAAGATTTACATTATGAATAGTAAAAGTAGCATTTTCCAAATAAATATACTAAAGATGGTTTATCAAAAAGCCATATTACACAACATTGTACCATCGGTGCCTGGACAGCTTCAGGTGTCTTAGCATGGGATTATTAAAGTGAATTGGGCCCTTTCACATGGGCTTTCTGATCAGGTCCACCTTTTTTTAAGGCAGACCTGATCGTAAGCAACATGCAGCTCTATGGACAGCTGCCTACCTCCAAGTCTGCCCAGGTTAGTGTCCTTTTCCGTTTTTGGCCGACTTAAGCTGGCCATAAACGATTCAATCCTTGGCTGGTTCATCAGTAACCAGACGAGATTTGAACCATGTATGGGCAGGCTGATTGTACCCAAGTTGATCCATCGATTGACTTGGGTAAAACGAGCATGTTGGATTTGTAGGATGTGATTATTGCCAGCAGCTATAGCCTCTAGCAATAATCACTGTGTTCTCCACGCATCATCTATGGTAGGCTTTAAACGTGATGGATCAGGGGGTAGCCTGATGTTAACAAACAACAGAAATAATTTACACCTGGCTGCCCATAGAGTTACCACCGGACACAAATTGAATGGCCCCGGATATAAAAAAAACTGACTACCGCCTCATTCAGCTATGATTTAGCAAGGAATCTGCTCACGGATCCCCCGTTAATTGGACTGGACAGCGCTCCATGTGAATGGGCCCAAAGTATACCAAGACAGTTTATAGTTGTATGGGCTAAAGAACACCAACAAACTCTCCAATAAACTAGTTTAATTAACATTGGAGCCTTAAAACAGAAGGTATCTTTATCTGCATGTCTTACTTCCACCACAAATCCAAAAGATAAGGGGAATGTGCCTCATTTCATTTATGCCCCAATTGCTATCTCATTGCTCCTTAAAGAGTATCTAAACCCAAGAACAAAAATTTAACAGTCTATTGCAGCCTACCAGCTCTTAGGTGTAGTGGCTGCATTTGTTTTTTTCCAGGCTTTTTTTCTCTTTGTTTTTACCTGGTGATCCTACCACTAATAGATTTCCTCTCTTAGGGTGACAATGCTCACTGCCTATAATGTATCTATGGAGGAGAATGATTGTCACCCTAGGGTAGAAAGTATGTTTGGACTACAGAATGCCTCCCTCTCTTCTAATTTCCATAACATGGGAGTCCGCACAGAGAGCTGGAAACAGTGCTAGCTGACAACAGTGCAGCACAAGCAGAGTGCACAAGAAGTTAAGCTGGCCATAAGTTATACAATTTTCTTGTACAATTATCCTTTAGATTTACCAAAACCATATAATATGAGGTCAAACCTAAACTCTAAAGCCTAGTACACACTAGTAGTTTTTTCTGACAGCTCTGGAGAAGCCGCTATACTAACCATGTGATGTTAATACACTGATCACCCTTGCTGTGCTATTGTGCGCTGACCTTTTTGGTCAGCCGGCCCCAAACCGTCGGCTTCTGTCCGACCGGCTGCAGTACACGTGGGCCGAATGTCGGCTGGTTTCTATTGAACCGGCTAATGCCGCCCAACATCCGGCCCATGTGTATGGGGCTTTACAATTCGTATGCAATCAGGCAGGCCATTGCACTACATAGTTGAAGGTTGAAGTCTAAAGGAAATTGAATAAAAAAAAATAGTATAATGTATAGCCAGCTTTATCAGCTCACTAGATTTTTGGCAAGATAACAGGTATTTTTGCATTTATTGAACAAATAAATGAAAATGCCTTCCCATTTACATTTAACAAACCAAAAGGGAGAAAATAAGAGAAGTTTATTGTTAGGTTTATATACACTTTAAGGCCTACTCCATACAGGCCATGCTTTCCATAAACTGTACTATTGATGGCCAAAAAGCCTGAAACATCTGTGTGCAGTTTAGAATGAATGGCTATATAATTGTAGCTATTTGCGCATACAAGCAACCTTATGATCAAACAAGTACATCCATCCATACCCGCACATAATAAAGTACATTTATCCATCCTTCCAAGCATACCAGCATAACCTTAGACAGGTAGATCCAAGCATACATTCATTCCTCCATCCATCTACAGATCCATGCACACAATTCCCTAAAGTATCCTAGATAATAATATGGTTATCTCATCAAACCAAAGGCTGCCAGAATACATAATAAAGGAAACAGCTTTTATCTAATTTAGTAAGCCCTCAGGTCAGGGAGAGGAACCACGCCTGCAATACAATTTAAAAGGTGGTCGCGCCTCTTACAGTGTTTGATGAATAGATTTTTAAACTTGCATTCACATTAAGGCAGCTTGGCTACCTAGAGCACACAACTGAAATTAAAACAGGTCATTTACTCCTCCAATTATTAATAAGAAAAACAGAAAGAAAATCAAACATTATATTCATAGTATTTTTTTTTTTTTTTTTTACTTTTGCTAAGGCTACTCAGAAAATAATATCGTTTTAGAATTCGTAAGACTTAATACTAAGCCTCTCAAATCTGCAGACTTATTTTTCGTCTTTAGTGAGAAATGGAATTTCTTTATCCTTCAGTTCTGCACTGACAGCAGATCATGAAGTCTTATAAAGTCATTAAGCATTTCTGAACCCTTTAAGAAAGTCTTAGTCACAGTATTTCTTTAATAAAGATTTTTTTTTTCAATTTTTGCATACTATCTATCCGACAATGCAGTAAAGTACACAAATAAATTACAGTTTCATAAAAAAAATTCACTTTATTCATCAAATGTGCACAGCATTTGCAATTACAGCAGTTTGTTTTTTCAGTAACAATAAAAAGTTTTGAATGTTGCTTCATAAATACTTGATAAGTCAATTTACAAAAAAAAGGAAAAGGCTAAACATGTGTCCTTTAAAACATTATAAAAAAAATAGAAAAAGAAAAAAAAAGACACCTTTAAAAGCATTCAAGGGAACTGAAGTTACAAGATGTTAATTTATGTGCTATTCTGACTCTGAATAAGTAAATAATTGTCCTGCAATACAGCAATCAGTCAAAGCCAAAGGTTGCTCGTCCTATTGGCTCATGATTTTTTTTTCTGCCTACCAAAAAAAGGTGAAATGATTCACAATGGAGCTCTTTGATGCTGTAGGGATTATTAATATAAATCCTTTACATAAAATAATGGTCTAATTCCCTTCTCTACCTTTTGTTATGACCCAAAAGGAAACATTACCAGGTAACAAAGCTTAATGAATCACCTCCTGTGAGAGCTACCAGTTATAGCTTATTGCAGTACACATGAAAATAACACTGTAAAAACAATAATTATGACTTCCTTGTACTGCAGATATTTTTGCTTTTACCTTTCAGTTTTGTTTTAGGCTAGAATTACCTTTAAAGATATATTAAGTAAAAGTGTAAGATTTACGTTGCAGCAACTCTTCCGACACCCAATCAGGAGAAAAAATAAAAAATAAGCGTTACTCCTGACTGCTTCACTGGGCTGGCTAAAAAAAACGAATAGAATTTTGACTATAAAATTTCGATATTTATCAGAGAATGGCCATTTGGTACATGATTATTATCTAACATATGCAGCTAGTTGTCACTCAACACAGTCTAAAGGGACACTATGAATATAATTTAAGTTTCTCTTGTGGAAAAAAGCCATGAAGGGACCATATTCAATTTGTTTACTGGTTTTAATGTACACTGTAGGATCAGCTTTATGAGGCTCTGATCAATTATTATCCATGTTATTGTATCCTCAGACTATTACAGAATTTGGCCTGACAATATACATGGCTAAGGGTGCACACATGAAAGAATTTAGGAACCAGTCGGTACATTAAAAAAAAAAACATTAAAAGGGCATGGCACAAATTATTTAATTGACTCTATTAGGGTTAACTTGCCTTCCAAACATTAGTAGACATAAAAAGTAGACGCTTAGCAGAGCCTGTCTAAGCAGTGCACATATTTTATAGAGTGCCACAGAAGGACCCAAACTCTAGAAACTCATTAATGTAAGGCCGGCCATACACAGTTCAAATCTTGACAGCTCCCCTGCCCCCTTGTCAGGAGAAGACAATGGCCTGGCTGAAGGGATTCTCGTATCAACACTGTCTGTGTTGATGGGGGAATCGAGCAAATTTATTTTCTGCAACCCGAGGTTTCAGGAAAGAAATTTGCTCCGTGTATGGCCAGCCTAAGTCTTAACCAGCTCCTGTTAACAAGAGGCTTATTATCTGATACCTCCCATAATTCACTGTTGGCCTATAACTATCAAGGGTCATCTCAACAACCAATAGTAAGGCATGGGGGACCTGAAACTGACATTTGCATACTAATGAGTTATGTGCTCTACAGCATACATGACTGTTCATATAGAAACCTCTAGATGCCATCTTTTAATGTATGTTGGTAGGCTAGAAGGTTTGCAGTGAACACACATTTACATTAAATACCAGCCCTAACTGCTAAAGTGCATTGGTTATATGGTTCCTTGGATGTCTTCAGCCGTGCATTAAGCACTAGTGATAATACTATATCATTAAGTCAGAGCAAAAAAAATAGCTTCAGACAACCAGTAAAGTTGAGAGGAAATCTTTGTTGTTTTTTTTTTAATACTCATTAACCTGATTGACTGTTTGAAGCAAACGTGGGTCATCTGCTGGACTTAATTAGACATAGTATTCATTTATTTCTAGTGAAATTACTGATAGGCCTTTCCAAAATATTATTTCAGCTCACATAATGGATGAAAATCTATTTAAATTACAAATTCTGTATAATCACACATCCTGTTGTCAGAATCCACTAAAAGACCCGATTTGAATATGTTCTTGCATACATACAAACAACTCCATTATGGCTCAAGAAAAATCTTTTTAAAACCCTGCAATATGCCTCTTTCTTTCAAGCTAAATTTTGTCTGTGATTCTAAACTAAGTATGTAAACAGTCTACCCATATTAAAAATGCTCAACCCGTAATTTTATTCATCTTCCTGTGAATCAGAACTCACAAAAAGGAAAAAAATTAAATTGATCATACCCAAAGCTATGCAACTATGATTATACTTTTAGGTAGGGAAGTGAAATACTATGCAATTCTAAAATGATTGCCGCTTCCTCAAATATAGCAAAGAACTGGGAAGTGTGTCATTTTTGGTATTTTACTATAATTTTAGAGGATATCAAATTATTTGCCTAACCCGCTGCTCTATTTTACAACTCACTGCCAGTATAAAAATAACAAAATATACTTTCAAAAATAGTTTAATGAATATAATCCAAAGTCTTAACTAATATATTATTAAAGGGGGGTTCCTCCTAAAAGTTCTTCTATAAAGATTTTACTTGAGGGGGAGATAGGGAAGGGAGCTGTACAGAAAGATACAACCAGGGATCTTTGCCTCCCCCTCAGCACTTAGGTATGTCCAAAGCCTTTTTTTTTCAGGTTTCTAGTCTACTGACAAAACGGTTACCAAAAAGACCTGCTCTTGGCAACTGCTTACAGAGGGGGTTCATACGAAGCCCCAAGATGGCAAGTTCAATGGATAGAAAACTTTTAGGTAAAACCCCTTTAAGCAGAGAATGTAAGGCAGTGACATAACTTTTGTGGACCCTCAACAAAAATGCTAGCAATAACGTATGTTGCATATATTTTGTTTTGCTAAATATGATAATCAAGTGCATTTTGGACTTCAGCGAACAGACCTCTAAAACTAATTTTTACAGACCTTAATCAGTAAACAGTGCAAGGAGGAAAGTAAAAAGCGCCATAATCATTAGAACCAATCAGAATTCACCTTATTGAGAAAAGAGTTTTTGATTGGCTTCGATAGAGGTTACACTTTTATTTAGCGCTTCACTGTTTTACTGAAAGGTCTAATTATCTCTAATACCAACTACTGGGGTTCTAATTATGTAATGAGGCACATAGTTATCAAACACCCTTGAATGTAAAAGTCACATGGTGAAAGCCTGCACTTGCAAAGCAGGGCTAACTATAACACTCTACTGGATCAGTGGACAGAAAAAAAAACGAAAATACCATTTTATATAAAAGAACATGAAATTGCATCCACATATGTAATAACTACAAAGTTTTATCAAAAAGAAAAACTAAGATGGAGTCTACTAAGGAGCTATCTAACTAGAAAAGGCCCTTAGGAGAAAAACAGAGTGGACCGAAGAACTACAGTGTCAAGTATCTCAAAAGAATTTCAAGCTGAGGACAAATCTATTACATATATGTGTGTGTAAATGTTATATGTAGCTCTTTAAAGTTTAAGTTTTATTTAAGGAACAGCCCAGGAAAATGAAAAGCAATCTGCTATATTCTGTTGTTATACATTCCGGTAAAAGAAGACCTTTGCTAGAATTCACGTATATATCTTGTCTTCTTGTTCATTAATGGAGAGTGAGAGAGACAAAAACCTGTAGGGCAAGAATTATGGCTCCCATACGTATTTCTAACAAGCCTTAAAATATTATTGTGGCTTTATGATGGTTCGATAAAAGAATCTGTTGATACAGGTTGCCAACCACTATTTCAGTGCAGTTATAAAAACTCGAGCATGTACATCTTCATTTGGAAAGGTGTACCAATACCACTTGGTAGACAAAGTTACAGAGAGGTTGGTAAAACACAGGCAGCCATATTGGTTAAGTGTTTAAGCTGACCAAATCCACTTCTACCATTAATGCTTAAAAAATGACTTTATGTGGTATATATAGAAAATCTAAATATACATTATGTATCTATTGATAGTGCATTCACGTTTAAAATTTAGCCAGGCAAGTTGTCTATATGTTAAAAATGCTTCCGTGTTTGTTGTGTAGACATGCATTTTTTATTTTTTCATCAACACCATTATTTCAAGCTTTAACTTAAAGCTCTGAAAGTTTTTTTTGTTTTTTTTTTTTACTTTTTTAATATCTATAATAAATATTATCTTTATATAATAAATATATTTTATTGGTTTATTTTATAAGAAAATAAAAATGTCCTTCTTAAGGTCGTCATAGTCTCCTTGTTTATCCAACAATTGCAAGAAAATTACATAACATTTAAACAAATCATCGTAACATTGTACATTTCAGAAATCACAAGAGATCATAGGCATTCAAGAAAAAAAACTTGATTGAACGTTCAATAGAACCATTTATACATACAGCGTACCTTTCTGAATGCAAACTTTAACCAAACGCTGGATTCCATTGGTATTCCACAGTCTTGCTTTGTGAAACTCATTTTTTTTTGTTTTGTTTTTTTTTGTTTTTTTGTAATAAGGCAAGTAAAAACATAATACTTTAAAGCAGTTAATAGTTCTTTAAAATGTATATATAAATGGTTTTCAGTCTCCAGTGTTTCCGATGCACGTCAGTTGAAGCTTCTTTCATAATTTAGGCAGCAGAGTCAATCTACACACGCTTATTAGAGTGACTCTGAATGCAAAACAGTCCAACAATCACATTCTCTAGCTCTTTAAGAAAGATATTTTTCAAGATCGCAGCTGAGGTTCACAGGAGGAGTGTGCAGTGACCTGTGGATAAATAGAGGTCTTTCAGTTTCAGGTTTAATTATCCCCAATGAATGAGGACTTGCAAAATGATATGAAAATTATAAACACCTGAAAAAAAAAATAGAGCTTTGCTGTTGAAGATAGTATTGGAATTTCCAGCATCATTAAAGGTAAAATTTATTGCTCACAGCAAATGAAAAGATCCCTATCCATGTATTTCCCTGTCATTAGGTTACACAGGGCACAGAGCTGCAGATAAATTATAATTACCAGCAGCAGATAGAGCAATTTAAAAACCAGTTTAGGAGAACAAAATACAGCATTGCAACTGCCAGCACTAGCAGAAATTCAACATGAAAAAGAAAATGCAACATGTTTATTAATTACCCTGGTCAAAAATAATGGGCCTTATTAAAGTACAGCTGAAAAGGAAAGGTGTTGGCCACAGCAGCCACAAAAATTCAATATGTTTATTTTATTTTTTTTTTGTGCCGGTCAGAAAACAAAACCAAGCATCCGGTTGGTTGCTATGGGCCACACCTCCACTTTTCTTTTTCTGATTTCAAAGAGTTCTCCTATATATTTAAAGGCCATACATAACAAAAACTATAATTAATCATAAACTCTTTACATTCCACACAGGAAATTCCAAATGTTTTCTTGCGGATATAAAATGACATACAATAATTACTAATAATACGAAGAAGCAATATGCGGAAAGCCACAAAGAAAATGTTAGTCCTTAGTAAAAAAAAACCTTTTTCCCCACCTACCTTTTTTAAGGGTAGAACTGTAGGCAAAACGTTTTTTTTTTTTTCATTTTGGATAGAGTAAGGGAGGATATTAACCCCTGTCATATTTTTTTTTTCACCATCTGTTTCCAATTGCGGGGATTTTCCATCATTTCCTGTCCCATAGCCAAACAGGAAGTGAAAGGAAATCCAGGAAAATTAAGGGAATTCCTTGGGGACCCCCAGGACACCAAAATAGTGTCCCTATTGGGAGATTTCCCCTCTACTACTTTTCTGGGGACAACCCAAAATTTGGGATTTTACTTTCACTTTCAATGATAACGGTAAACAGAGAGGGTGAATCTCCTTAACGGGGGCACAGACAGCAATAAAAACTTGACAGGTGTTCTAATCCCTCTTCACTCTATCCAAAACTAAAAAAAAAGTTTAGCTTTAATCCCTAAAGCTAAACTTCAGACAAACAACTAAAGTAAAATACATATATGTGGGCTGTTTTACTGGCCAAATAATTCGTTTTTTCTGCTCCTCCCCAGTCCTGAGATATACACAGTCCTGGTAGACAGCACAGACAGCTTGGTGACCTGATCTTTGTTTACTAGAGTTAAAGTGGTTGTAAACCTCTGAAAGGCAAAATGAACAAAGAATATCCTTCTACAGTATGTACTTGTCTAAATCCAAAGCACCCAGTGGGATTTCCTTCTCCTCTCTTATTCCTCTGCTATCTGCATAAAAAGTCTATGCCAATACAAGACAATCCCAGGAGATGGTTCTGCCCCCCAGCACACAGCAGGTGATTGACCGACTCAGCTATGTATTATGTTTCCTTATGAGACTGTGTAAAGAAGGGGGGGGGGTGTGCTTTCCTTCCACTCAGATCTCGGATTACACTCTGCTCCCTGTTGTATGCCGTGCAGTGTGCGACATCAGATCCCTGCCCCCTGCCTTCTGGAGATAAGAAATGCTGTTTTGGACTTTGAATGGATGTAGAGGAAAAACAGCTACAGATAAACAGGTACAACTTATGTAGGTTCGTCTTTATATATCACCTAAGGCAAGTCATGTCAGTGAGCATATGTAAGTGTTTACAACCACTTTAAACTATATAGCTGGGTCCTGCTCCCAGCCTGTAATTAAACAGTGAAGGAGCAGCAATAGACATATGAGGTTGCCCTTTTGCGCTCTCTTTCTGTCAGCATGTTCTTTGTCAGCACAAGTTTAAGTAGCAGAGCTGTTTGGCTTCTACTGCAGCACCTTCCTCTCCCAGTCTGATTGCTGTACATTTCTACAAGAGGCCAAAATCAAGTCAATTTTGGGTGTTTTTATTAGCAGCGTTTAAAAATATTTTAAAAATATATAATTGTATTTATTGATATTTTTATATCTGTCTGGAGTTCAGCTTTAAGTAACAAGAACCACTACATACTTGTAATGCTATGTACACACGATCGGACATTCCGACAACAAAACCGTGCATTTTTTCCGACGGATGTTGGCTCAAACTTGTCTTGCATACACACGGTCACACAAATGTTGTGGGAAATTCCAAACGTCAAGAACGTGGTGATGTATAACACGTACGACGAGTCGAGAAAAAAGAAGTTCAATAGCCAGTGCGGCTCTTCTGCTTGATTGCGAGCATGCGTGGACTTTTGTGCGTCGGAATTGTGTACACACGCTCGGAATTTCCGACAAGAAGTTTTCTTGTCTGAAAATTTGAGAACCTGCTCTCAAACAGTTGTTGTCTGAAATTCTGACAGGAAATGTCCGATGGAGCATACACACGGTCGGAATTTCCGACAACAAGCTCACTTCGAACATTTGTTGTCGGAAAACCCTATCGTGTGTACTACCCATAACAGTTTAAGTGCACTTTAGGATTCTTAATGTGGCCATATAAAGATAATTTATTATTTTCTTCTTCACATGATGGAAATAAAGGATATCTGGTGTACAAGAAACAGTAATAAAAGATGAATTCCTCTGAGATGAACCCAGAATATAAGGCTGTTGGATGCAGACCTTAAAAAGAAATTGAATTTGCAAAAAAAAAAAAGAAAAAAGATTGCTTGTGGGTTGAGGTTTTTTTTTTTTTTTTTCTATGCAGAATATATTTTTACGATTGCTCTTTTAAACTACATTTACCTATTTAGTAGCACTTTTAGTTAATATACACTCCCTGCAGCTCATGTGCAATGCACACTGCCTGCATCTGTTAGACGAGTTTCTGAAGTTGGATTATCACTGGCTGTCCAATGGTCCAAGAAAGAAGATGTTGGGTCCAGAAGAAGAATCAGAGAGGATGGCAGCAGTAAGGAACAGAAAAAAAGAGCTGTCATTATGAGAGGAGGGAAATTCAGAGGTAAGTTTGCCTTAAAGTGAACCCCCCTTGCCAAAACCCCCAAAAAGCCTTGCTGCATGCAGCTCTGCATGTTGACTTTCAAACATACTCAATTCATTGTAATTATAATCAAAGATTTATTTTTAGACTTACATTTGATGTCATTGCACGTCCTGGTTTCCCGAACACTGGTGACGTAGCCATGGCTTTACACTAGCCCCCTGGGAAAGCTACATCATCGAGATTTTGTCTGTAAACTGAGAAATCTTGCAAGATCTCAGAGGAAAAATACTTTTTTTTCCACCAAGAGATCTGCCCGAGTTCTGGTGCTGATGTCATTGGTGGGCTGGCACAGAAAATGTGGAAGATACAGATGCCCACCCTTAACATCTGCTTTCAAGAGGGCAGTGCAGTATTAAAGCAAGGAGTGGAAAAAGATATTCGAAAATGAGAATAGCGCAACAGACGAGGCAGATCATTTAAGCTATACGTAGCTCATTCATTTACAGGAAAATGTGAATGAATGACGCAACTGTGTGGGCGGAGCCCCTTACAGCCACTCTGTTTTTAAAAAAAGACCCAGGGTGCAGTGATATCCCGCCCCCTGTAAATGAATGAGCTATACGTAGCTCATTCATTTACAGGAAAATGTGAATGAATGATGCAGCTGTGTGGGCGGAGCCCCTTACAGCCACACTGTTTTTAAAAAAAGACCCAGGGTGCAGTGATATCCCGCCTACTGTCACAGGGTGGGAAGCGCTGGCGGTGGGGGGTGTGTGTATAGTAGCATGCTACATATTAAAACCCTAAATATGGGTGTAACATGTAAAATCTCCCAAAGGTGAACTTTAAAAGGGGGTCATAAGAGTGCACTTAGTTCTGCACTCCTGTGACCCATATTCAGCCCGCTGTCAGATGACACCAGAAGGCTGGTCCAGGCTCTGCAGGGATCCTGATAATAATGTCGGAATTCTCCCAGATGCCTGACTGGCAGCTGGCTCAGCCTCTCAGTGCACCACTGAGATCCTGAGCCAGATGCTCCCGCCCCCTCCTCTGCCTGGCGCTCCAGTGAGAAGAGAGTGGTAACTGACAGTCACAGAACAAAGCGATCGGTGGTCTTTGATCACTCGGGTCTTGATCTTAGAATCAGCGGAGACAGATGCAGCATCGGAATGATGCTGCATCCACCTAGGCGAGTATGTTTGTTTGTTTTTTGGAAAACCTGCACTTCTCTTTTAATTTATTTATTCATGTTTTATGATTAAAAAAAAATAGGAAAATTTACATAAAGGCAAGCCTTCTATTTTGAAAATAACAGTAAAAGATCAGTAGCAGTGATCAGCAATGAAGCATCTAGGCCTAAATAATGCAAGTTTATCCCTGTCATATTTATGATTACTACAAGACAAAGCACGTATCATAAGCCAACCCCAAAAGCATATAAATAATGAACTGTCCATCTATGAAACAGTTTAACACAGGTTATCAATAATTCATTTGTGTGCAAACTTTTATCTTTTAATGTTTTGAAAAAGGCTTTACTGCATTGTGCTTGTGTATTTTTTTTTTTTATTTATTGAAAGGGAATTGTTTATTTTCACACTGTGGTGAAGAGATGCTTTACTTTATTACATCTGTCTGCTGCCTCCACACCTTAATAAATAATGTAATGCTGAGCTTAACACAAAGCAGATAAAGCTTGTGATTTTTCAAACCTGCATATAGAAAATGTATATGACAGTTGTATGTTTCACCTGGTAAAAAAAAAAGATTTTTACAATGTATTATTTATTAAAGACCAAAACCAAGATTCCAGTTTTGCTTTTAATCTTATATCTCTTAGGATACCAGGTGATTAAATATTCCAACCACAACTCCTAGTTTGCTCAACTGTTACATTCATTATAAAGGTATTAGAGGTCAGCAGGTGCACTAACCAAGTGGTGCTATACCATCAAAGAGGTACCAGTTGGGGAAAAATCTGACCTCTTATGCCACGTACACATGATCGGACTTCTCGTCGGAAAAAGATATGACGGCTTTTCCGACTGGATTCTGCTCAAGTTTGCCTTGCATACACACGGTCACGCAAACGTTCGCTGCAATTACGACCGTCAAGAACGCGGTGACGTATAACACTACGACAAGCCGAGAAAATTAAGTTCAATGCTTCCAAGCATGCGTCGAATCGTTTCCGAACATGCGTAGGGATTTTGCACGTCGGAATTGCCACAGACGATCGCATTTTCAGATAGGAACTTTTCCCGACCGAAAAATTGAGACCATGCTCTCAATCTTTTGCTGGCTGGAATTCAGCCAGCAAAAGTCCGATGGAGCATACACACGGTTGCATTTTGCGAAGAAAAACTCTCATCGGTCTTTTGCGGGCCGAAATTCCGATCATGTGTAGGCAGCCATAGAATATAAATTAGTGATAGGCTGTAACTCACAGTAGCCAGTAAGGTACTGGAACTAAAGTGGACAAACACCTAACTTATCACAGGGTGTTCTTATTTTAAAGATGGGAGAGTTTTCATTATTTTTTAATATATTTTCTATTCATGTATTACAAATGTGCATGGGATGCATTGTTTTTATGTTTTTCTTTATATAAGGAGTGAGGATTAGTATTAAAATTTTGTTGTGAATTTATTTTTACAATGACAATAAATCTTATCTTATGTTCATGGCCTGTACCCAAGAAGACCCTTCAAATACTCGGCAGCACTTGGCTCCCACCATGTACCAGTTGCCTGTTGCTTCTGATTTTTCTGGGTCAGGCAGGGGGTGGGGTCTTTTTGAGGCAACTGCACACACTAACAGGCTTAACAACCAATTAAATGCTGTCTCTTCAGCCAATCACCACATGCAAGGCTAAATATGGAAAAATTGACAAGCCGGGTATACACTATTAGTTTTTTTTTTTTTTGGTCAATCCCGGTTGACCAAAAAAAACCTGTCAATTCTAGTCGGAGACATTGTACTAACTATGCAGGGTTAATACAGTGATCTCCCCCGCTGAGCTGTTGCGTTCTGACAGGGGAACGCCCCCCCCCCACCAGAACACTTCGATCAGCGCTCTTCGCCATTGGTGAAGAGCGCTGATCGGGAGTTGGTCGGATGCTAGTCTTCCAGCATGCACATCCAGACCAACATACACACAGCAGAATGTTGGCTGTTTTTTTGTTGAACCGGCAAATGTCTCCTGACTTTCTGCCCCTGTATACGGGGCTTCAGTGGGTCTCTAGAGGGTCCTACCACCATGTAAGCATGTGAAGAGCCCAACTGGCTGTTTTATGTACATTCCAGGATGTAAATGGATAGGAAATGGTGGCCTTCTCTGGGGGGGGGGATTGGTGACAAAATGGAATTATTATACTTTATTAATAAAGCTTTAGGTTGTGAATGGCTGCCATGGGCTATGTACAGCAGCCAGAATATGGGATGACATCATGTGCATAATTTACATTATTTAGCAGCAAGATAATTCAGGAATGTTTTACGGACTCTATTTCTGAGGAATAAACAATTATAAGCTGCATATTTTACTATATGGTTAACCAAAGTGCTGTCTGTGGTTTTTCTGGAATTAAATAGATGTGGCCTTCGGTTCACTAAATGCGGCTTCATACAGATTTATTTAACTACACTTGGCTTAATGTTTCATTTGAGTTTAGCAAGCCTGGACGCATAGTAACTGGAAACACAAAAGGCCCCATGGTATAGACAATGAATTCAAATATGAATAGGTGATAATGCAGCATATGAAAATAAACTATGCACTCACTCTGCTGAAGGTCGAAACAGTTCTCCTTTAGAAATCCCTAATATTTTACAAATAAGAGAAGCATCTGACATGCGGGAGGTGTCCGGGTGTGCACAGATAGGTAAACAGAGGAGCACAAAAGGTAGAAGAACAAAGACAGATACTAACATGTAACAGCTACAAAGATTCTATTTACTATGCATGTTTTGTTCATTATTGTGTTTCTAGAATTGCTCTTTTAGGCTCCAAATACACAGAGAGATAAGAGGGCATTGGATGGAAAACTAAATATAATAACACAGAACATAGAAGTGTCTGCTAAAGCTACCGCTCTATTTTGCTGCTCATTCTGGTGTGAACCCCCTACAAGATGAAAGCTCAGACAATAAGTATACTTTAAAACATTGGGGTTGATTTACTAAAGGCAAATATATTGTATACTACTACAAGTGCACTGCAAACACACTTGGAAGTGCAGTCGCTCTAGATCTGAGGGGGACATGCAAGGAAAATAAAAAACAGAATTTTTTCTTGCACATTGTTGTGTGATAGAAATCATGTGAGCTTCCCTTCATTTCAGATCTTCCCCTCAGATCTAGAGCAACTGAACTTGTGCACTTGTATTGCACAGTATATCAAACCTCTAATGCCCCGTACACACGGTCGGATTTTCCGACGGAAAATGTGTGATAGGACCTTGTTGTTGGAAATTCTGACCATGTGTGGGCTCCATCACACATTTTCCATCGGATTTTCCGACACACAAAGTTTGAGAGCAGGCTATAAAATTTTCCGACAACAAAATCCGTTGTCGGAAATTCCAATCGTGTGTACACAAATCCGACGGACAAAGTGCCACGCATGCTCAGAATAAATAAAGAGATGAAAGCTATTGGCCACTGCCCCGTTTATAGTCCCGACGTTTGTGTTTTACGTCACCGTGTTCAGAACGATCGGATTTTCCGACAACTTTGTGTGACCGTGTGTATGCAAGACAAGTTTGAGCCAACATCCGTCGGAAAAAATCCTAGGATTTTGTTGTCGGAATGTCCGAACAAAGTCCGACCGTGTGTACGGGGCATAAGTGTTTTTATCTTTTTTTTGCCCCCTACCCTGATCTTACCTAATCCACCCTCCTTCTTCACTAATGCATACTTACCTTACAGCCACAGTTTCGTTGTTTGTTTACACCCAGTGGCACAGGTCTTCACTGTCCTGGCTGAACTTCTGCATTAGTGCCCCAAAGACATCTATCTATGGGGCTGTGTCCTAAGGCCAGAGATGATCGGACACAGTTCAATCAAAGTCTAATGGGCTGTATTGCGATGGCGCAGCCATGACAGTGAAGACTTGTGGCGCTGGATGTAAACACCAGGGGCTACAACTGTTGAATCTATATAAATATGTATCTGTGGAGGGGAACATTGGGTTTGGTTAGGTCAGAGGGGAGGGCAAAAATTGCTTTTTTTTTAAAGTGAACTTATCTTTTAAACCTGGGGTGAGATATGAGAGTAAAGTCTAAAAGATAACTGTGCATCATATACACAACACCACCCTACCATAGAAGAAAAAGCTTCCTCTTTGTAGGCTGGGATGGTTTTCAAACTGTGACATCAGCATGCACCAGCCTAAATGTAAAAATGTTAACAAATAGGCTATTTAACCAAAAGGTTTGAAAGGAATTAGTCACAATGAAGATAATACAGGAATTTAAATATTTCACCCTAAAGGAAATGTGTGAGTGTCTGCACATACCCTTAGATGACCACTTCAATGTTGGGGAAATCCTAATATCTAGACTGTTGTAACACATTCTTTTTCACAAATGCTGGCTTGCCCCCTCCTGGGTTCTTACTGGCCCATCACTATGATCAGTAGCCTTAATGACCAATAGGAACATGTGGAGGTTGGAAAAAGCAGACCAGTTTTGGGTAGAGAAGTGAAGTGTGATAATGTCTATTTGTTTTTTTATATTGTTGTGTACACTTAGTAGCTGGCACTGTCAGCATGAGTTTAGGCATTTTACAATAAAGCCTAAGGGGCCTTTCAGGTATAAGCAAGCACATACTCATCCAACACATGCATGCACAGTTTTAGTAATTTGGGACTGAATATTTTAATTCTAGCATAACCCCCACCACAATGCTCTTTAAAACAGGCAGTGACTCATTCTTAGCACTCTTTTTTTATATTTAATTACCTGCAACGTAAGAACAGGAGTTGCAGTTGTCGAAATAGCAATTCAGCCGTAAAGGAACACCCAATTTAGACTGTCACTGACTGCTTTCTATACTGTATGATTATACAAAGACAAATCCAGTGCCCTTCTTTTCTTCTCTGTAACAAAGAGCCTTTTAACATACCCGGTTTGTCACTAAACTGTGACACAGTTGTCATCTTTTTAAACAGTGACTCAGGAGGCTACATATGGGTTTACATAAGCAAACAGTGCAAAGTGCACATGAGTGGATCAAGGAGCTGACTATTTTTGACAACCATTTACCCTTTCCCATCACTGGTTGCTAGGATGCTGGTAGCCGAACAGAATCATTGGTTGCTAGGACACTGGCAGTCACACTGCATCACTGGTTGGCAGAACACTAGCAGCCACACAGCATCTTTGGTTGCTAGGGGCCTAGGCCACACAGTGCCATTGTTTGTTATGGTGCAGCAAGCCATGGTAACCTAGCAACCAATGGTGCTGTGCAATAGTGCTGTGCACCAAACACAGAGCTCAATTATCACTGAGGATAGAGTTTCTGCTATGGTCACTCAGGCCTTAGTGCCACCCTCCATCATTCTTCCATGAGTGTTGTCTGAGGTGACCACCTGATCTTTGGCTTCCAAAACATGGGACTGCTCTCTAACAACCTGGTATTTTGTCAAGTATGACATCACCTTAAGGCACCAGTTCCATAAACAGTAACAGAATTTTTAAAATTTTCTTTCAGTGATGTCACAACTTAATTAGCTTCATGTTTGGTTTAGGTGACATAAGCGATCTGATTTACTAAAGGATTTCAGAATCTTCACACAATAAATTGTGTGAATATCCACTTAAATTATTCAAGCACGCACTGATAAAATAAACAGGAATTTCCATTTTACATGGTTGGATCACAGAATAGAGTACTTAAACAATGTATTATGTAAAGGCTTTCAACTCCTTTAGTTAATAAACTTCAATGGCTCAATGCAGGTCAAGGGTCATGGGTGCATTTAACAAATGTGGCCAATATATTTTCTGTCATTTATATAGATGTCAGTCTTTCTATAACCTGCAGCTGTGATGACTGAATCTTCACTGTCAATGCATGAACGCATTTAAAGATTAATAAAAGAAATTAAGTTGAAAAATAATGACTGAGGCGCCTATTTCTAGCCTTTCAGTAATAATATTACATGTGCACAATTAAATTTAAGACTATGAAAATATATAGTTATATATGCAATGGGTTCAGCTCATTTCTATTAATTTTCGTTTAATGAATATAAAAAAGAGCAGTTAATAAGAATATGATGTGGCCTTGAGGAATTTCACAATGACGAAATGTGCTAGATGAGACCACAAGTTAGCTGGGCCTATACACAGTGCCAAAATAGAGCAGCTTTTAACGTTTGATCTTCACACTGAATTGTAAGTGATCTTATCCTCTGAGGAAAAAAAAAAGGAATATGAGCAGCCATGGCTATAGTAGAGCCTGAACAGCTTTAGCTGAGAATTTTCTTTCATCCGTTTATGACTTGCTAGAATAGCAGGGGAGGGAATCAAAAAGACTTCCACAGAGAGAGGACATATAATGAAAAAGTAAATCATCCCTCGGAAAATTAGTGAGGCATGCATGAGAAATAGTTAAGAGCTACTCCAATCTTTTGTTCCATTCGATAATATTGGGACAAGGGAGTCTAGTTGGTAGAATTACACACGCTGTTATGCGGGGATGTCACTGACACCTCTATCCTGATTCTTCTCGTACTGCCGTGTTTGTAGCAAATTGCAGAGCAAATCCACTTGCATGGTTACAAGCAATTAGAGTAAAAACCTGAGGTTATGTATTTTACAGAAGCGAGTCCATCAATAAAAATCTTTCCCCTTTCGCATTTCCTGTTTTTTTTCTCTGTTATGCGTTCCTTTCCTTTCCTTTATTCTCTTTCCCCTTCTTCTTCCTTGTTTTCCCATTTCTTTGTTGTAAAGCCTTCTTCCTCTCAATCTACTTTCCTCTTCCCCACTTTCTCTTTTTATTTTCCTTTTCAATGTAGTTATACTTCTTTCCTTTCTCTTAATAACCCTGCTCCCTCCTACATTCTCTCTTATTTTTCTATTTTTTGTTGTCTTCATTTCTTTTTTTTCCCTTCTCCCTCTTTCTCTTTTTACTTTCCATTGATCTGTTACACGTCTTTCCTTCCTGCCTTTATCTTTCTCTCTCCCCAATTCCCTCCTTTTTATTTTCACTTTCTATGTTATAATACTTCCTTCTTTCTTTTTTATTTTCCCTTTCTCTGTTGTACTTCCTTCCTTTTTCTAACTCTCCCTTAATTTACTCTTTTTATTTCCCCCTTCCCTATTGTACTTGCTTCCTTCCTGAAACCCTTGAAACAAAGCTGACTTAAAGCCTAAAGCTGGCCATACATGGGTCAGTTTTTTCATTCAGTCAGCGGGTTGAAAGACAAAAAACTGACCGGATTCCCCTATCCATACTTCTGATGTGGATGCATGAATCCTCCCCACTGTGTCATTGTATTCTAACAGTGGGGATACTTCACCGCAGTTATAATATACAGATTAGCACTGCAGCCTATTGACTGCTGGGCGCTGATCGAGTGAAATTATACCGATAAGGCAGTTGAACAGAAGTTGATTGGTAGATCGACTTCTGTTCAACCACATTGACCATACATGGATCAAAGTTTGGCCAATCCCTGCTGAAATGGATGAATTTTGATCCATGAATGGCTAGCTTAGGACATCTGAAATAGAACAACTTGGCATCCTAGTGGGATTCCTTGTGGTGTGTATTAGAAGGAAAAACACCAAAATAAGACCTTCTTAAGGGACTCAGCTGTAAGTTGATTCATGATCTTTTAATATGTGTATAATCGCATATGATTTGCTAAATGCAAATTTCTTTGTATTTTGGTTACAAGCGGATTCAGGGTTATATACTGTATGTGTTAAGTCCTGTGTATTAAAGTTGCGTAAGTTCCGTACACATGATCAGAATAAAAAAAAAAAAAATACCACTTTCGAAGCGATCCTACGATAATCTGATCGTTAGTACACAGCACTCTGAAGGGGCAAACACCAAAATGTTTCTCGTATGATACCAGATCATATGATTTTCGCTTAATAAGTAGTTTTCTCCGAAAATACAATGCAAATACATTACATCACCTCAAATTTTTATTCTGTCGTATGAGAATTTTCATACTATAGTGATCTATTTGTTTTCAATATAGAGACTAGCATGCAAAAAAAAAAAATAGGACCATCATTCGTCCAATAATCTATCTCATTGTATGTACTAGGCTTTAGATAGGCTTTCTTCTATTATACACTACAAAGGATGTCAAGGTGTTCTATTTCAGATGTCCTAAGCTGGCCATATATGGAATGAAATTAAGCCGGTTCAGCAGAGAATGGCCGAACTTCAATCCATGTATGACCTTTCTGGTTTAACAGAAGTCGATCTAACGATCAACTTCTGTTCAACCGCCATGTTGGTATAATTTCACTCAATCAGTGCCCAGCAGTCAATAGGTTGCCTTTTGACTTTGTTGTTATCCTTTCTTACTCCCACTCTCCCTACTGCCTTCTTTCTTATTTTATCTTCTTTTGTTTTCTGTTGTTGCACTTCCTTGTTCACTCTTCTTTCTCTGATGCCATACTTCCTTACTTCCTCTAACCCTCCACTGCTCCTTTGATTTCCTTTTTCTATTTTGTTAGACTTCCTTCGTCTCCTCTTCATTCTTTAGCCCCGTACCCGCGATCGGACTTTCCGACAACAAAACCGTGGAGTTTTGTCCGAAGGTTGTTGGCTCAAACTTGTCTTGCATACACACGGTCACACAAATGTTGGCCAACAATTACGAACGTAGTGACGTACTAGACGTACTACGTGGTTTTTCAGCTCTTTAGTGTCATCCTTTGGGAGCCTCCTTCTGCTAATTTTGTGTTAGTAGAAGTTTGGTGAGTGTTGATTCGTGCTTTTCTTTTCGCGTTTTTCATTTAGCGCTTTTCAGTTCACGCTTTTCAGTTTGTTTCTGAATGGCCATTCGTCAACCATACATGTTACAGAATCGGAGGAGATAACGTGTTATTTATTATTGGCCTTGGAGTTATTGCTTTGACATTATTTTTTTGGTTGAATAATGATTTGATTTGGTATATTTTCTATATTTTTGGATGCATAGAATGCACTTTTTGGTTCTATTGGCAGATAGCATATCTAATTTTTTATTTTATTTTTTTAATGCACAATAAAAAAATTGTGGAGAATAATACTTGGCTATGTGTTTTACTTTAAATGACAGTTTGGGAGTAGGCAGTTACATTTTAAAAAATACAATGTAAAAGTCACAGGGGACACCAACATAGTTGTAGCTTTGATCTTAAAAACTACGGGATAATGGTGTTGTGGTAACTTGCACAAATAAAAAAAAAACATAATGATATTATTCTTGATATCACTAGAAAAAAAAAGCCTTTGAAAATTTGTTTGTAATAACTCCATCAGTATCACCAGCAAAGCAGCTTCATTATTATCCTATTAAAGAAGAAGAGACTGTGCGCTGCATTTCGAGATTTCATAATTTGCCACGTTACGAATGTTAATTCTCTATTACAAACGCTAGTTTACAAGACCGTCTGCTTCTGCTTCCGAGCATGCGTGTTTGTACTTTGGACTTTTGTCCGACGGACTTGTGTACACACAATCGGAATATCCAACAACACACATTTGTTGGCGGAAAATCTGAAGACATGCTAGCCAACATTTGTTGGCGGAAAGTCCGACAACAATTGTCCGATGGAGCATACACACGGTTGGACTGTCCCCCAACAGCCTGACATCCAAAATTTCCCGTCAGAAAATCCGATCGTGCTTTACTCTTGCTGTTGTGTTTTCATTCCTCTTTCTTTCACTCTCCCCTCCTCCTTCTTACCTTCCCCATCGCTTTTGTTTTACTTCTTTCCGGTCTCCCCCCTACATCTTTCGTCTCAATCTACCTTCCTATTTTTATTTTCCTCTTTCTTTGTAATTATATTTCTTCTTCCCGCCTTCCTTCTATTTTTTTCTCTTATCTTACTTCTTTCCTTCTATGCCCTCCCCTTCTTCGTCCCAGCCACAATACTTCCTTTCCTTCTTTCTCTTATTTCCTTCCATCCACATTAATTTTCATTATTTCTTTCTTTATTATTACTTGTATGCTGGTCTTCTTTTTTTCTACTTTCTCTTAGACTTCTTATCTGCTGTAGAATTTCAAATTCACCCATTATATCACTAATAGCTATTAATAATAGTTCTTTCAAAAACCTGATTCCAATAAAAAAACTGGTGAAAAGATGAAAAGCAATAAGAAAAAAAAATAGAAGAGTGGGAGAGGGAGAGACAGAAGTGTTTGCTGTGATGATTTGAGAATCACCTTACCAGTAAAAAGTTGACAAGAGCACCAAATTGCTCATCAAGTGGTATAAATTGCCGCTATTATCCCTACATGAGTACCAGCACTGTAGGGGAATCTGAAGTCAATCGACTTGCAGGATAGAATACCAGGGAGGATGTATTGCTGAAAGACCAAGTCTGTATGTACAGACATAGAATGATTTTTAATCTCAAGTAACATATCAATTGCACTTATTTAGTTAGTTTTAACTTTACCTACACATATCCTCTATGTTTTAATTTTACCTACACATTTCCTCTATTTGTGACACTATTTTCATCTGTAACACATTTCCATTAAAGCTGGACCCCATACAAAAGACAAAAAAATGCCATTTAATTCAATAAGGTAATAGTTACAAAATATCCCATCAGCAGCCTGGTGGTATGCTCTGGACCAAACTGTGTTTCTGATATATTGGAATGTGCTGGGAAGTAAGTCCAGGTAGTGCTTCTGCTAGAGGTATTTGGATTGCAAGACTTGATATATACAGTATATTTCTCTGGGACACCATACTGGGATTGAGCATGTGATTAGGGGGTGCTGCAATGACTCCTAACTAGTCATGATTTACAACATGGAAAGATAAAAACATCATGAAATATGTCTCCAGCACACCGATAAGCTTCTTTTAAAGTGCCAAACTATTTATGCTTGTATGATCACATAGAAAAGCATGCCGGATTCTTCTTCAGGCATGTGATCATCACTTTGAAACAAGCTTGTTAGTGTGCTGGCGACATTTCGTCCATGGATGGAAAGACTGGCACACATTTTTACACCTTTTGCTAGGGGAGACTGGAATTTAGCTTTATTATAAGGCTGAAGTAAAATAATTCTTTATAATATGACTAAAACCTGGGCTCAGAATCAGATTCCTAATTTTTCACAGATTTAAACATACCTACGAAACCAAAAATCTGCACACTGTTAATGTTCGTTGTTTAAGGTGTACGTGAGATTAATAAGTGTTATTGTACAGATACTGTACAAAAGTGTTTGGGCATACATGTGCAAGTTGGATGAATCTTCCATCCACCTTAAAGTGGAACTTCAGGAATTTTTTCATTTTTCCATCTATTAAATCTTCTGCCCTTGTTGTTTTAACTTTGGATAGTAAAACATTTTTTTTCTGCCAGTAAATACCTTGTACAACCCACTTGCTATTCCTTGTCTGGCTTATGACATCATGCACAGCTCTCTCTCTCACTCTCCTGAGAGTTTGTCAGAAGGGGAGGAGGGGTGAGTCATAAGAGGGCCAATAAGAGCAGCAGAGATGGAGGTGTGCCTCTGTGTGTCTGTGTAAATCCAGGAAATTGAACAGGCAACAGTTTCAGCTGCCCACAGTTAAAAAGGCTACAGCCAGACTTAGTGGAGGGAGATTTCTGCAGCATATTTGGCAAGTACAAAATTACAGTATATATAAAATAATATGCAAAATGGTTGGAGGGAAACTTCAGAATGGCAAAAATGTTTTTATTACAAATGATGTGAGCAGACTGCAGTTTCTCTTTAAAGTGTTACTAAACCCAAGACCCTGCATTCACTACATCTGGTCTCCCACAGTACAAAGAACATGGAAATGCGATAGTTTTAGTAAATATAAACCGCTAAATACATTTTCTCATCAGCAGTTAGAGCAGTCTTGTGACTTCTATCAGTGTCTGGTTAAAACTTGAAGGAGGAGTTTTAATTTTCCCTTGATTGTCCTATGAGGCTGCAGGACCCCTGACCCTCTGTCTGAACAGTGCTGATTGGCCCTGTGCTGATCACATGCACTCCCGCCCCCCAAAAAAACTCTCTACCAATACACACCAAACTGAGCATGTGCAGCTTGCCCCCAAGGCTCTGTTCTATCAGGAAATGGTTTGGGGACGGTGAAAGAAGAGCAGGATCAGAGAACACAGGATCAAACAGCCTTTTTACACAATTAATAGGAGTAACCCCTTAGGTTCCACAGTGAGTATAACAAGCATGCTTTACTGCATATACAGACTGATTTTACTGTTGTGGGTTTAGTAACACTTTAACTATGTGAATGTTATAAAGCAAAAAAAAGCATTTTTACATAGAATAATTATTGGTTGATTAGTTCTAAGGAGTCCTCATCAGCTAAATTATTTGGTGATATACAGTATAACGGAAGCATTTGCTGTACTAATGTAGCCTTGAGGTGCAATGTCAAATATTAAGGAGACGCTTGGGGTACATAAAAAAGGAAACATTCATACCCCCATCCATGCTCCAGCATCTGTGTGATACAGCAGCCATCCCACATCAGGAGAACCGAGCGATGACAGGGCCACTGATCCCTCAGTTCTCAGTCTGCTCAGAGTGGAGAGCAGTAATTGTAAGTCACCGGTCCCTGTTCAGCCCCTCCAGCGCTCACTGGAGCGCCGGGTAGGAGAGTGGTGGGCGCAGTCAGCTCTGGCTCTTAGCCACTCCCTGAAAGCTGGAGCCACCTGGCAATTAGGCAGCTGGGTGGATCCAGAGAATATAGTTGGGATCCTTTCAGAGCCTGGAGCAGTTCAGTGACGTCAGCTGATAGCGGGTTTTAGTCCTTATCAGCTCACTCTGTGCTAAAGTAAATGTACTAGTGTGACCCATAAGAAAGGTATGGCCATGATTCTCTTTTAATGTACTGTAATGGGCTGGAGAGGTCTGATGGAGGCCTAAAGTTTTTTACATTCATACCTCTACATTTTGGAGCATTGTTTTAAAAAGAAAAAATCTAGTAGCTGTACCTTTGATGTGACTTCCAGCAAAATGAACCTTACATAGGGTTGAATTATACCTCATGTAAAATGTAGGCAATAATAAAACTGCAATATGAATGTAGCCATAGGCTGAGAAAATATGCATCTCTAGGGACTATAATAGGTGTGAATTGGGTTTCAGATTGTCTTTAGGCTGAGAGAACATGTTAAAGATTTTGAAATATCAGCTTTCAGACTACTGCAAAAGTAACAAATTATACTTCCAGTATAAAATAACTATGTCCAAAAGCTTCCTTAATAAATAAACAGCTTGATGTATTAGTGACTTCCTTATGTTCCGGTCAGTTGGGGACAGACTAGAGAAACTCCAATAACAAGCTAGTGTATCCCTCCACCATGACAGCTACCCTATAACAGTTTTCTTTGTTTCTGCTTTACAAATAGGACTATTATTTTCCTTGATACTAATGCATTGGTATTTATGAAAATCCATAGACTGCACTCGTTTTTAAACTATAAACCAAAAACAGCTCAATGTAGTCATGTTTCAGTTATCAGAGGAAAAGTCTCAAAGGCCTAATTAAAAACTAGAGCTCTTACTACGGGTGTGATTTATCATCCCATAACTGACACTTACACAACCCTGATCCCTTATTGGATGGTAACGGTATTTATCAGTGTGTCTACCAGTAAACTTTCTATGTATGCTGGATGACACAAAATATAATGAACGATCTGCACAATGTTTTATCTGTAGATGCTATACACAGATTAACAAGGGCTGCATAAAACCAGTGTAGAGCTTATAAAACCTACTCATAATGAGCATTTTGGGAGTATAAAGAAAAGCACATAAAATTGGTACGCATAAAAAAATAGCTTTGTAACCTATCTTCTTATGTATTTATATATGCTGTAAATATATATATATATATATATATATATATATATATATATATAAAAAGAGAGAGAGAGAGAGAGAGAGAGAGAGAGAGAGAGAGAGAGAGAGAGAGAGAGAAGCGGAGAGTGAGAGAGTGTTTATATTTTTTTCCAACCAAAATAATAAGGGTGGAAAATGTAATAGCAATTTATTTTTACTTAAAATAATGTATTTTTACATAAAATTTAAACAAGTTTCAGCATTTTTGGGCAATATTTTGGTAAAATAAACACATTGGGGGGAAATGTTAAGGCTCTGGCATAGAGCCTGCACTACTCTTCTAAACAGAGAAAAAGGAGCAGATCCTGCTTCTAATTAACAAAGGAGGTGCAATCCCTTTCTGATATGCTCTGTTTTCTATGCTGTATCTGTGGCAGACATGGCATAGAGTGCAGGAGAGTTGGAGCTGCTTGTTCTAATTCTCTCTCGCTGCCCCTAACCCTCATCTGAGAACATTGTGGGGTGGGTGGGGTGATATGGTTGCTGTTAAAGTGGAGCTCCACCCAAAAGGGGAAACTCCACTTGTTTGCACTTTTTTGGGGGGGGGAGCGGGTACCCGGTTTTGACAGGTATCCACTCCCACTTGCGGCTCAGATCACTGTCCAAACTTAGCCGGAATTTTGGCCCTCCTCCTTTACAGGTCCCAGAAGACTATGGGACCATTCACAAAGCATATGGCAACTCACGTATGCGCAGTAGGAAACAGGCTGTCAAGCCGCAAGGGTTTACTTCCTGTTTCTCTTACTACAGATGCCAGTGTTCTATTGAGAAATGCCTCCCGTCAAAAAATGCCCCCAATGGGTCTGCGCATGTGCCTCGCTGTTGCGGGGCGGGTTTTCCATGCGTAGAAGGGCGGGTTTTGTCTGTGTTGCAAGACAGGTTTAGTGTGTTGAACGGCGGGTTTTGCCTGTGTCTAAGGAAGGGTTGCAACACACACAAAACCTGCCCTTCAACACACCCACAACCTGCCCCGCAACAGCGAGGCTCAATCTGACAACTATGTTCCCTGCTGTTTGCATAGGGTTGGCTAATGCCTCAGATGATCTGTGCATGTACTGTGTTGATGTCACGCCAGGCTGATCAACATATCAGCTGGAGTGATGAATGGAAATGTGCATGCGCAGACCCATTGGGGGCATTTTTTGACAGGAGGCATTTCTCGATAGAACACCTGTGCCTGCACCCGAAGCCGATTGAAGAATCGGCTCCATTGAGGACATAGCGGGATCCCTGAACAGGTAAGTGTCCTGTAGTATTTGTAGCTGCTGACTTATTTTTTTCTGAAGGAACCTGGAGTTCCTCTTTAACCTTGCTTTTGCTGAGGTAACCAGTTGGGGGTATAGGCATTGATAGGAGCTTTTCCTGCCTATATGCAGGCTCTGTCCCTGTAGTTTGTTCACTGCATGGCTAGAAAGATACATGTAAGGGGTCTGCTAAGTCATTAGCAGACAGTTCACATTCCATGCGTCATGTCAAATCTGGTGGGAGTCTTCTGGAAATTCGATATTGAAAACTGCTAAGCTCAATTTGTTAGGTGTTGATCCTGTGTTAGCTTCTCTTTCCCCCTAAAACAGAAACTGGCATGGGTGATGCAGGTAGATCTGAAATAGGTCTATCTGCTTTGTTAATGTGGTGTGTGCCACTTGCACCAGTTTGTAACACCATTATAATGATGCATGAAGCTTTATTAATTTCCTCATTTAGTTAACAATGTGTTCTCCTCAAAGATCTTGAGGTGTTCAAATCACAATGCAATGCACTTCAAAGCATTCATTTATGTGTGTTGCAGCACACTGCGCTATGCAGTCCACTTATTAGATGGACTGTCAACACATCTTAAAGGGGTTGTAAAGGTTCATGCTTTTTCACCTTAATGCATCCTATGCATTAAGGTGAAAAAACACCTGTCCGTGACCGGCCCCCCAGCCCCCCATTTTACTTACCTGAACCCTTGAACTTGTCCCACGGGGACATGCTCTCTCTCAGCAGGGTTTTCTCCGCTCTTGATTGGATAAATTGATAGCAGCGCAGCCATTGGCTCCCGCTGCTGTTAATCAAATCCAATGACGCGGGCGCTGGGGGGTGGGGCCAAGTCCTGCATTCAGCCTCTATGGACGCCGAACGCTGGATTCGGGAGTTCCCCCCCAAGGTAACCCCCCGTGAGAGCGCTCCTTCCAGGGAGTCATCTGATGTGGGGAAGAGCCGCGAGAGCCACTGAGGGACCCCAGAAGAAGAGGTTTGAGGCCACTCTGTGCAAAACGAGCTGCACGGTGGAGGTCAGTATGACATGTTTGTTATTTAAAAAAACAAAAAAACAAAACAAACCTTTAGTGTCACTTTAATAAATGAGAAAATAGATTGTGCTCTATTTCTCATCGGCTAGATCACACCACAATCCAAAAACAGTAAATGGTGTGGTCCTGTACAAACACTGACCTAACAGAATTACTTCTCCACAATCACCAATCAGATCCAAAACAGTCCTGAAAGATGAATCTAAGTGGTGGCTATAGGGAAAAACATTCAGTTCCAAGTAGTGTAATACACTAGGACTATACTGGCTGATTTAGGATGAATGAGGCAAATGCAGAGCGGCTGTACATACCAACCAGTCATATACTGTAAATTGTATTTAAAGGATAAAACCTAATTGGTTGCAGGTGCTCTGCCTTTGCTCCAGGTTTCACAAATCAGCTCCACTATCAATCAAATCACAATATATTTCAACAGAACAGATTCTAAGGGAAAGCCCTTCTGGATTAAAGGAGAAAAAAAAAAGATTATGTAAAACAGACATAACAGATCAATAATAACGATGGGAATGTGTTTTTCTGGAGTAATAGATCTTAGGTATCATTAAAAACATCAAATACAAATAAAGCGTAAAGAAAGCACATAAGGATATATATATGCATACACACTAAAGCAATATTGACTGAAGTGAAAATGGATTCTATTGCTACTGTGGTTACAATCTCAGGCCTAGCATTAAAAGAGAAGATGTTTGCATATGAGCTTACAATAAGCCGCTAGAGACTTGAGGTGTTCAGACTATAGAAACGTGTTTTCATTATGTAGCTCTGAATGCTAATAATGTATATTAGTGTCTCAGTTGGTCATGACACAAGGAAAACAAAACACAAGAATGCAATATATATATATATATATATATATATATATATATATATATATATATATATATATCACTGGTATCTAAGGGGCTAATATTACGTACCAATTTTTGCACTTGATCCAGGTGATATGGCCCGTGTGAAGAAATCAAAACAAAAAATGTGACTGGAAAAGAAAACGTTGAAAATGAAAATATGCACAAAACATAAATGGAAATGAATGAATAAAAAATAAAGACAAAATCATAATAAATGTATGTGAGGCAGTGATGAAACTATTCTTGTTCAGTTAAAACTGAACGTCAGGCAGGTAAAGTAACAGAACAATGCAGCTTTGTAATTATGATTACATTATTAAATATGTTTTTGAAATGCAAGCATTGAAAGTGCCTTTATTTGAACAGCAGAGCTAACACTGGGAGAGGGAGAAGCAGCACAAGGAGCCAATCAGCTGTGCTGAAGTACTTTTATGATAACAAGTAGCATGCTGATAGAGACAGAGGGGTTGATTTACTAAAACTGGAGAGCCCAAAATCTGGTGCAGCTGTGCTTCTAACTTCAGCATGTTCAGTAAAGCTTTCACAAAAAAATGGAAGCTGATTGGTTTCTATGCAGAGCTGCACCAGATTTTGCACTCTTCAGTTTTAGTAAATAAACTCCAGAGTGACAGAGAGATGATTTCTTGAGTCTGCTGCTTCTCCTTTCACTATCCAGTCAAAGGCTGGAGGAGAAACAAGACCTGTTAAGTGGTTTTGTAACTTGAACTATACAGATGCATGGGAAACAGCCCCGAAGAAGCAGTAAATCTAACTGTGAAACGCGTCGGCTAGTCAGTACACCCAAGCATCTGTTCAATCTTCTTAAAATGAGTATTAACTCCAGTCATTTGTTCCATGACTAATATTATTTTAACTTGTATATTTTTTGTAATAAATGATTTTTCAAATATCTTCTATGGTTGTGCTTGCCTCATGACATACATATGCATCCTTAAAAGTCCCAACCACTTTTAAGGGACAGGTCTTTATCTCTTCCATTTAAACGTCTTTAATTTGCTACTTTTTAGGGATGTGGATGCAATACTCTGTCTCTAGATACTGTCCATAAATGTCCTTATATATTCTGTTAAGTGTAACAACAGCAAAGAAAAATCAGGTCTTCAATCTAGATAGACATGACTGTGATTTGTGGACAGAGCTGTTTAAATTTTATACATGGACAAAAATTTGAATTCTCTGGCAGGTAAAAAAACACTCCCATATATGTATTTCATATTTTTATTTAGCGGTTTGCCTGGAGTTCAGCTTTAAGAGTAGAATATGCACAAAACATGAATAAATAGGCAAATAAATAAAAGGAAAAACCATATGTGAGGTGGTGGTAAAACTCTTCTGATTATAATGTGATCCTCGTTACCTGTACCATGCACAACATGTAAATGCAAATGAATGAATGAATGAATGAATGAATGAACAAAAAAAGTGAATAAATAAAAAAATAAAGTTATGTGAGGCAGTGGTGAAACATTGGTAGTTCTGATGGGATCCTAGTTGGGACCCTGATGCATAATCTACAGGTATTATTGCCCGCCCCCGAGGAAAGGATAGAGGACCAATCCATTATTCTCTGATGCAGGATGTAGCAGTGCCCACAGAGATCCCTCACAAGAAACCATAGCAGAAAAGTTATTCTACGGAGTTTAAATCTGTTTAAAATTAGAAAACTATAGTATAGTATGTTCACTGTAGCATCATATTAGGAAATCTCACTAATAAAAAGTAAGAGTATTAGGATGACTATTATTTTGCTACAAAACCACAAAGTATGCTCCATTTTTTTTTCAGCAATACTGACTGCTTACTTTTTTTTTCTTTTAAATACAAGCTCACAGCTGCTATATCTTTCTCTTCTTCCTGTCTTTACTTACTTTCCTTGCTAAGTGGTATTTCATATCCCTTCATTGTTTCCAACATTACTATCTTGATTGTAATTATACCCAGATGGTTGGTGAAGAAGCATCTCACAATATGCACACGTACCACAAACAAAAACGCATGCTAAGACACTAAACGCCTGCAAATTATGAAACGCGGCCAGATAAAGTTTAACACAATGATGATGTTAAAAAGTGAACATTTTATCATGGAAATGATAGAATACATTTCCGGATTTAATTTCAGGATGTTATCCTGCATACAAATTGCAAAGTCACAAAAAATGCTACAGAAATCTATGTTTAAATGCTTTTCCTGTTTAATTATTTGACTTGTTACGGAACCAGAAACGCAATGTGCTGTAATGGTTTTGGCCATCTTGGAATTCTACTACTACTGTATGTTTAGTCAAAACTATTTTTTTTTTTCAGTATTGGATAGAGCAGGGAAGGGATTAAAACCCTGTCAGTTTGCGTCCCAGGGAAGACTTCCTGTCTATTTGTCTTCTGGTGACAACTGTAAAATCTTGGCTTTCCTATTGTTTCCTGCCTCAGTGACAGTGGTCCCCAGGAAAAGTAGACTGGGTTAAACTACCCATTAGTAAAATAGCAAAAAAAAAAAAAACTTAAAAGGGACTGTACTCCTTTCCACTGAATTCAAAACTTAGAAAAAAGTTTTGGCTATTTTTACACTTTAACTTAAATTGAACCAGATGCCAATTTCTAAAATCCCTTAAAATGATGAATCCAGGAGTTCACTAAAGTAAAAGGTGGATTAGATAATCAAAAACAGTCCAGTGGACTGTTTTTGATTATCTAATCAACTTTTTATCTATATATATATATATAATCGCATATACACTTTGTTTTGGGTTCTGGTCCCTATATTTATAATTATTTTTATTTTTATTTTCAACTCTTATTGGATGCAACACTCTTGGACACTTAGGCCCCTTTCACACGATCGGACCGTTCAGGTCCGCCTGTCAGTTTTGATGGCGGACCTGAACGGGCGCTCCATGTTAGCCTATGGAGCGAAGGATGTCAGCGGAGATATGTCCGCTGACATCCGACCCGGTCCGATCTGCAAAAAGCAGATGGATGGCCCTACGTCCAGATCCGTCGCTGGCGGATCGGATTGGGTGAGATCTGATGAAAACGGACACGCTGTCCGTTTTCATCCGATCCCTCCATAGGCAGCAGCGGCGCCTGACAAGCCCCTCCCCGCTCAGTGAGCAGAGAGGGACCTGTCATCCGCCGGCTCAGCGGAGATCAACGGAGAGATCTCCCGCTGCCCGGCGGACCAAGGTGGGCTCCGTGGAAGTGGAGTCCGCCTTGTGTGAATGAGGGTTTATAGATTTATATATTTAAATGTGCAACAGCACATCATATGTACTTCTTATTTTCAAACCGCTAGGATATATAGGTTTTGTTTTTTTCCTGGTGGTATCTATGTATTATTAGCACATAGTAATATGTAATATTAAGGGTACCCTTGTGGTACTATATTTAGGGATATACTTTTGTATTTACGTATTTGGATGCACATAGCATATGTACTTTCAGGGTAGCCCTTGTGTTATTGCAATTTAGGATTAAATAATTATTTTTATCCTTATTTTTATTACTCACATGACCTTTTAGGTTGTGTGTCTCTCAGTATTTATACACTTTTTATATTTCCACAATAGGCACTGGGTAAAGAATATCAGGTTGCGTTATAGGAGTTGAGACTGGTGGTTATTGTATACGTAGGGTTCAGTTCCTAGCACACCCCTGATATAGTCTCTCTTCTCCTTTTTATGCTGGTAGTGCCCTTAGTGTATGGCTAAGCGCCATATACCCCTACTTTCTTTTTTTTTAAAAAGATCAATGGTGTCAGTGGAACTTACAGGGTTAAAGGTAGAAATTGTTCATTGCTTAAGGAACCCCTAGCAACCTGTGGGGGAACCCTTCTGGTTGAGAATCCCTGGTCTAGACCAACTAAAATTTGACCATTTTGAGTATGAGTTTGAGTACTATTTTGAGTTCTGCAGATGTCCTTTTGAAGCTGAGGTATGGCCAAAAAGGATATTTCATCTGTAAAAATCAGAAGGGTGGGAGGATAAGGGGAAAATGTTTACAAAGCTATGAATTGATTTACACTCAGTGCTGTTGTTCAAAAATACAGAAACAATGTTTACAGCGATGCAGACGGTTAAAAAACACTGTGACGTTTCTTTAGAGAACACATTTACTTTAAGGGGAATGTCCAGCGTAACCAGTTCTGTTTTCACTGGTAGACTAAGAAAATGGTGGGATCCTCTTTGTAACTGCAAACATGGAAAAAAAAAAACCTTACTTTATCAAATGTGTGCAGCTTAAAAAGATCCAGCCTCACTAGCTGAGTGATCTGAAAACTCAATGGTATGCATCATGTGGGGAACAGCACAAATGACTATGATCCTGCAGTAGAAAACCCAGCTGAAAAAAAAGACCCGAAAAGCCCTGTGTACATGGGAATATATTTGTGTCACAAATGCTTTTCTACATATACAATGTCCCAAAAACCCAAAAGGGGCTTTAAAAGAGGTCAAAATCACCTCCAAAGGAACCGATAAGGATCTCAAATTGATCTCAAATACAAGTATTTGTAAAGCATGCTTCATTTGACAATCTATGCAATGGTCTTTATCAAACAATAAACAGCTTTTAAAGGTTTACGTGGACCAAAAATGTACTGCGTAAATGCAAAAACTTGGATTCCTGGAGTGGTTCAGAAGGGTCTAGTAACTAACATAAACCACAACTACCAATCTATTGATTCAGTATCTCTCTCATCAGTACTTGGAGGTAAAACAGTATGACAACACCAACAATGTATACTTCCTTCTATACTATAAATTACCAGTTACATTGATGGAATATAAAAACCCATACTTCTTCGGTGACTACAAAAATGCTGGTTATATTGTTACACTTGTAGCCGTGAGAACACACGGCCTAATCCCACCAACATCCACCTACTATGGTAGTCATGTCTATACTAAATGATATAACTCACAAAAGATCATCTACTTTTTTAATCATTTCCAGTTGTCCCAAATGTTATTCCCCCGAGGCAGATAATGTTCAACATACAAACAAAAGGAAACTAAAAAAACATATTAAATGAAAGAACAGAAGGGCACAATATCACTCACAAAGCCAATTAGTTAATGCAGGTGTACGATAAGATCACAGGATATGAAAACCTTATCAATAGGAGACAATATATTATCTCTGTCCAACATGTTCTTGATTAGATTTTGTGTGGGAACAGAAAAGGCACATTTAAAAGCTAAGGTAAGAAAAAGAAAAACAACTAAAACATGGATATGCAATTACAAGTACAATCTTTGAGATATATCTGTCTAAAATGTATTTATAATGTGAATATATTTCCATATATATTTATTTTTTTTTCTTCATTGCGTTCTCCATGTATCCAACCACACTAAGGTTCTAATAACGTAATATACGTATACGTAATGGTTCCCATAGCGAACTAGCGTATATTGTGCAGCACTGCCAGATACCCTCCCTTGGTGCCACTACAGGAGCTCCTATTTCCAGCCATCCCTTAACGATGCATATGTATAACATACTTTCTATAGCTGAATAATTGCATGTTAGGTAATTAATTGATTCAACTTACTAATGCAACCTGTACAAGTTAACTTAGACATTTAATGGTGGTTGGATGAAGAAGAGGCTTTTTAAAAAATGACCGTTCATTCTTGTATCAAAGAAACATTCATGAAAATGTCTATGGAGATGGTGAGGGGACAGGGGACAATCACTCACAGTTCTGGTGTTCTCTTGGCAGAACCAACAGTGATTTGCCCAAAATATGAACACAGTCCATTGTTAGTTTTTCTGAGAACAAAGAGCCATAGGAGTTTATTTACTAAAGGCAAATCCACTTTGCCGTACAAGTGCACTACAAGTGCACTTGGAAGTGCAGTCGCTGTAGATCTGAGGGGGACATCAAGGAAAATAAAAAACAGCATTTTTGCTTGTACATGATTGGATGATAAAAACAGCAGAGCATCCCATCATTTCAGATCTTCCCCTCAGATCTACAGCGACTGTACATCCAAGTGCACTTGTACTGCAAAGTGGATTTGCCTTTAGTAAATCAACCCCACAGTGTCTGCCCCCACCAATAGACATGACAATTAAATGGTTCAGTCATGTCCAGGTGAAACTTTAAAGAAATCAGTAAATAAAGCCCAACTATAGGAATTAAAAACAACCTACCCTCACAGTGACTGCCACCAGCGGAATGAGGAGTCCTCTGCAGCCTCCTCAATAAGGCGCTCCTGACCACGGTTACGCACTCACTCCCACCAAGTACAGTACAAGCTTCAAAGCCCTCTATTATTCATGATGGTGCTCAGGGACTGTCCAGAGACAGGAATCTTCATGGAGAAGAAGAGGGCAGTCCAAGAGCCAGCCAGAGAGGAGAATAAGCTAAGTAACAATGCCTGTTCCTGTACCCCCTTGACGTAACAAGCATTTCGCCTATGTTCACACTTTGCGTGCATTTCGGACCCGTAGGCATAACATGCTGCCCTTTAGCAGATGTCTGGGGGTGCCATTTGTTCCTAATGGCATCCCTGTGCATCAGCAAAACTCCCACACTGTCACGTGTGCATAAAAATATATGGGATCATACAATTTCATGTGGACGTCATTTAAAAAAGGGTCAGGGATTGTTTTTCCTGCTTTTCCGCAGGTAGGGCAGCCCACTGAAATTAATGAGCTGCCCTACACACAGAACGCAGCCCGCAGTGATGTGAACCTAGGCTTAACCCCTGCCATGTGGGGGACCCCACTGCAAGGTTAGATTGTCTTTCTAATGCCTGGTACACATGATGAGATTATCAAATGAATGATCATCTGTTTTTTTTTTGGCATGCTACTCACAGATCGAAAACTACATTTTACTAAAATTACAAGAATTCTCTTACGACAGAATAAAAATTTGTAAATGATGTAATGTGTTGTAGTGTATTTTCTATTGTATTTTTGAACGACAACTGTACTGACTAAACGAAAATCGTATGATCTGGTATCGTACAAGAAACATTTTTGTGCTTGTCCCATCGGATGAACTGTCATGGTTGGTCTCGAAGGTTGTGTACAAACGATCAGATTATCGTACAATCGCTTTGAAAGTGGTATTTTTCATATGATTTTCTGATCATGTGTACAGGCCATAAGGCTGACCATACATAATTCATTCTTTTTTTTCGTTCAACCAGTGGGTTGAAAAAAAAAAAGATCTGATTCCCCTATCCAAACATTTTTGCCAGTAGAATACAATGATCAGCGCTGCCAGCTATAGCCAGCGGCACTGACCATTCAGGGAAAATCTAACAGGGTGGTTGTACACGCGTTGATCGATAGATCAATGTGTGTACAACCAACTAGCATATACATGGATCAAAATTTGGCTGGTCAAATTTTGATCCACATATGGCTGGCTTAACTCTTGGAGTTGGACTTTAAATGGATTACAGCCCCGTACACACTGGCAGACTGTCGGAACACATTTGCCGGTACAAAAAATACCGGCCGACATTCTGCCCGAGTGTATGTCAGACGTGCATGCTGGAAAACCAGCGGCCGATCGACTCCCGATGAGCGCTCTCAGCCAATGGCAGAGAGTGCTTAAAGTGTTCTGGCCTGGGGGCCATCCCCCTGTCAAAACACGACAGCTCAACGGGGGAGATCGCTGAACTAACCTTGCGTGGTTAGTACAGCGGCTCCCGACCAGAGCTGTCAGTTTTTTTGTTTTTTTTTCGTGCAACCAAATAACTGTAGTGTGTACCAGGCTTAAGAGCAACCCTGCCCCAAGGAGGTTTAGGTGGTGGAGTGGGTCCATTCACACGTCAAAAAAAAAATCCATCCTTACTTTTAAAAGCGCAATGCACCACAATGCACACATTAATTGCATCTGTATGATGCTGTACACTGTATATGTACACTGGAGTGCATATAACAATGAATGGCAACACAGATGTATAGAGCATGTTGCTATACATTGCCATACTGCCTATTAGAATGCCTTTTGGGGTTCGAAAAAAGCTCTTAGTGTCCATCTATCTGCCTACCTATTCTTCCATCCATCCTTTCTTCTATCCATCCATCCATCCATCCATTCTTTTCTCCATCCATCCCTCAATCCTACCCTTCCTTCCTTCCTTCCTTCCTTCCTTCCTTCCTTCCTTCCTTCCTTCCTTCCTTCCTTCCTTCCTTCCATCCCCCCTTCAATCCATCCAGTAAGTGACATGAGCTGCACAACCAGTAATGCAGCAATAGTGATGTCATCAAAATGGCATATTTACTCAAAGATCAAAATATTGTACTTGCAAAACAGCTTATTAAATCTTCTCTGAACATGATTTATACGGCTTCCATTTACTACGGGGCTTACAGTCAGCACACTGAGAATATTATTAAAAACAATAATAGCTGACACCGCATCTCATGCATAAAATGCACCTAAAAGGCTTCTGGAGCAAACCTTGATTACACAACATCTACCTCGCCCAGTGCCCCCAGCAAATGGGAAATCCTCTTTTATGGTTACGTTTTGACATACAAAACAATCGGGTATTAACCAACACAACAGTGCTTTCTGCCCGAACAATGTACAGTCTAAAGCTTGGAACAAGCAATATAAAGAACACACCCTCCAGCCTGTACCAGAAACATTTACTGGGGAGAGAATCGTCTGGAAAATCCTTCAGGTGATGAGAGCTGTAAAAACGTGTGTGATTTTATCTGTTCTTTGATACCTGCATAGAAATCTTGTGAACTGTGAAGCTCAGTGCAGGCCTAGCTGCTGTAAACTGTCATCTCAACACATCGCCTCCTCAATGGCACCGGATTAATCTGTTTGGATTGTCGGAGAGCATAGGTAAATGGTTCACAGGGGTTTACAGGCCGCCCAGGCACTTGTATGGAACATAATACATACTGAGACACAACCACGCATTCCTATGCAAACATACAAAGAAACAAACATATACAAAAATAGTATAAAAATCACAAAAAAGGACAAAATTTAAAATTTCTCACTTTCATATTAAAGCGGTCCTTCAGGCTGGGTTCACACCTATGTGATTGGATGTGGGTCTCCCCGCATCCAATTCGCATGACAGGAGATTGTGACCGGCTCTCTATGGAGCCGGTTCAGATATCTCCATTGCGGCTGCAGAGCGACTTGCACAGGAGCTCTGTGAGTCTTTGGCTCCATTTCAGGGCCCGAATTCAGGCAAAAATTCAGCCCTGATTCGTCCCTGAAAAGGAGAACAGGGACGCCCCGGACCCCCTGCTGCGAGCTGTCAGAGATCCGTCGGAGGTGTGAACCCAGTCTAAGTCATTTTTTCAACTTTCCATCTATTATATCCTCTGCCCTTGTTGTTTAAACTTTGGATAGTAATTTTTTTTTTCTGCCAGTAAATACCTTATACATCGCACTTTCTGTTTCTTGTCTGGTAAAAAGCCTAGGATTATCACATCATGAACAGCTCTCCTTCTCACTCACTCTCGTGAGAGTTTGCCAGGAAGGGAGGGGGGATGAGTCAGAAGAGGGCCAATGAAAGCTGCAGAGCTGGAGGTGTGCCTCTGCGTGTCTGTGTAAATCCAGGAAGTAGAACAGCCAGCAGCTTCAGCTGCCCACAGTTAAAATGGTTGCAGCCAGACTCAGTGAAGGGAGATTTCTGCAACATATCTGGCAAGTACAGAATCACAGTATATATAAAATATTATGTAAAGTGCTTGGAGGAAAGCTTCAGAATGGCAAAGATGTTTTTATTACAAATTATGTGAGCAGACTGCAGTTCCTCTTTAATATTGTGGTAGAGGGAAAAAGGTAGACAAATGTGATTGGTTGCCAAAACTGTTCACACTTCTGTATGTTTTTTATAGATGAGGCCTACACCATATAAAGTGTATGTCAGGGAAATTAGAAAGAAACATATTCAGTACATCCCTGAAATACATGCAATTTCCCAGTGTTTTATCCCTTTAAAAATGCTTAAATCAGAGTTACACCCAGTAATGGATGTTCCGCTACAAGGACTCCTGACATGCCACATTTGGCATGTCATTTGTTTTTGTTTTTTTTTTTTGGGGGGGGGGTACCTAGTTTTGACAGGAGGCCCGAGCTGAAGTTCCCTTTTCCCCCTCCCTCCCTGCAATCTTTTGGGACACGTCACAGGTCCCAGAAGATTGCCGGCCATTCAAAATGCACAGCAGGACTCACGCATGCTCAGTGCGCACTCCTCTGTGAAGCAGAAAGTTCTCACAGCTGGGTACCCCCACTAGTGATGCTGGCACAAGGGAGAGGTGGGGGAGAGAACAAAGGTTTTGGGCAGCCGCATCGCTGGATCGTGGGACAGGGGAGTGTGTGTTTATTAAAAGTCAGTAAGTACACTTTTTGTAGCTGCTGACTTTTAATAAACACAGAAATGGCTGGAACTCTGCTTTAAGGTAAAGAAAAATACTTCAAAAATTCTGCGTAGTTTTACATTTCTGTTTGAGCTGACGACGCAGTGGGTTTGATTTACTAAAGACAAGTAGACATGTGCATTTTGCAAGCACAGTTGTACTCTACAAGTGCAGTTGCTCCCGAGCTTAGTCAATGAGGTGAATCTTCACTTTACAAAGAATACCCAATCACATGCAAGTAAAAAAAAAAAAACAGCATTTTTGCTTGCACATGATTGGATGGAAGCCAGCAGCGCTTCCCCTCATTTACTAAGCTCTGGAGCAAATGCAAAGTCTAGTTGCCTTTAGTAAATCAACCCCAATGCCTTTGCTAAAATGAACTCTCAAGCAGTCCTGTGAGTCTTGCCTGCTGGGCTACAGAACTCAACCTATTCCTTATCCCTCCATGTCCATTCCCACATACATAGCTCCCAACTGTTCCTAATTTCTAGGGACTGTCCTTGATTTGGAACAAAGTCCCTCTGTCCTCCTCATTTGTGCCTCATTTTGTCCTGATCTATATAGTTGTATATAAAATGCACTATTTATCTTTCAAAAAGTGTTCCCCCGTTCACACCGGTGTGGCTTAGAAATGTTTTTTCTGCAGCGCAATTTCAAAGCTGCACATCAATTCAATTTGCTTTGCCAATTTTATTGTGGCTTGTGACTTCATACAACAGAAGTTTATGCAAGTCGCAATGAAATCAGCAAAAAGTAGTGCAGGAACCTTTTCCTAAGTTGCAGCGATTTGAACGGTTGGGTTCCATTGCCAACAATAGGGTGCGACTTGCCATGCAATGTGGGGCTGTCAAATTGCATGACTAATCGCACTGGTGTGGACGGGGGCTACCAGCTTTTTAATTCTAGGAACAAGAACCATAAGCTAGGAAAACCCATCATAATCAGTTGATTCTTCCCCCAAGATTGTCCAACCTGGGCCTTTCTACATGGGCCTATATTGGGCTGTCCATAGACACATGACCATTTACCAGTTCTACCAATACAATCAGAATCAGGACAATCATATCATGTCTATAAAATGAAATCAAACATTATATCTATAAACTCAGCAATCCTAGATTGGGTTAGAACATTTATAAACGGATTAGAAAGGAATCAGCAATATTTAATTAACTGCTTATAATTAAGTCCTTCAAATTAAAAGTGAAATGAGTCTATAGTGACGTATTAACTGACATCAATGAAAGTCCAAATATTTCAGATGGCCTATATTTGATAAAAAAAAAAAAAAAAAAACACTTTCTAGAGTGGAATACAGCATTTTACAAGAAGATTCTATCTCTGCGGTGGTTAGTAGTCAGTGGTTTGTTAAGTACACTGCTTAGGCAACAAGATTTAACAGACTTTCCTTCCCTAACTTTAGACCCAACTGAGCAAATCCCTAATTATAAAGCATTAAGCCACCCCTACCGAAGGCCCAGTCTATCCAGCCTGTATGACGGCTCTGTCTCATAGAAGACACTCCAGAAATAAACCATACATAACTATTGTCAGCTATAACATCAAAGCACATTTAGATGTATATTTAGCAGCCTGCCTAATGACAATGTCAATATGACATATATAGCAAAATTGAAAATTGCTCTCATCATTTAATGTATCAATAATAGAATCATTTAAGTTGTATTGAGCTATGTTTCTCAGTGGTAGGCATATAGTGACCTTTATCTATTGTCAGTTTAATGCCTACAAACTGGGCTATGAAAACCTTTCTTAATGCAAGGTTATATTAGGCAAGGTTAAAAATCAATGTTGTACCTAACTGCAACCAATCACCAATAATATTTTTGGGCTGTCTTTAGAAAATTCAGGGGTAATGGTTGGCTATGGGTTGCTGCACAGGTTAGAAACGATAACATTAACAAACCTTAAAATATAAAAAAAATTGAAAAAAAAAATGCGCTAAGAAATATTCTAAATGAAAAATGTAAGCAGCAAACCTTCTGTGAGACATATACACCATGAGTAAACATAAAATAGATAAAGGTCGCGCTATTCAATCATGTACATACGAATGTAAAAATAAGATGATTAGAACAGTCCACAAGTGATGTGAAAATAAATCCTTATGTCAGTCTCCACCATCCACCACCATAGTGATCTTAAATATCAGTGCCTTCACCAACAGCTGAAAGGTTCGCTTACCAGCTCCTATTGATCCCTCATTACAAAGGAATGGTTAGCGCTTGTGGCTTTAGTCCAGCCAAGGCCTTTCTCCGGGTCCAGATGGTCTCCCAACAAGATCACCCCTTGGCACCATATAAGATGTGACGATTTCTCACTCAGGTTCCAGGTGATGCATCTCCTCCGTCCAGAGGAAATACAAAGACTCACAAAACAACTGTCTTTGTGTTTCCTCTGGACGGAGGAGATGCATCACCTGGAACCTGAGTGAGAAATCTTCACATCTTAAACGGTGCTAAGGGGTGATCTTGTTGAGAGACCAACACAACTGTCTTTGCGTTTCCTCCTGACGGAGGCGATGCATCACCTGGAACCTGAATGAGGAAACTGCACATCTTGTAGGATGCCAAGAGGTGATCTTGTTGGAAGACCATCTGGAACTGGAGAAAGGCCTTGGCTGGGGTAAAGCCACAAGCACTAACGACCCCTCGTAATGAGGGATCAATAGGAGCTCGTAAGCAAGCCTTTCAGCTGTTGGTGGAGGCACTGATGTTTAAGATCACTACAGCGGTGGATGGTGCACATTGACATCAGGATTTATTTTCACATCACTTGTGGACTGTTCTAATCATCTAATTTTTACATTTGTATATACATGATTGAATAGCGTGACCTTTATCTATTTTGTATCTTAAATTATGCAGATAAAATGACTTCTAGAGGACCATCAATCCCAAATCGTATCCATTGCAATGGCATTTATTGAAGCCGCTTAAAAATTATGACTGGCGAAGTGAACATTTTGGTATTTCTAACACATGTTGTTACACTAAAAGAACATGAACATTAATATCTGGCCTGTCTATCTGTACTTTTCTCTTTGCATTTTATAATAAATTATGCACAAAAGAGTCATACGCTTAGGCTGCATTCACACCTAAGCGTTTTGTATCTTGAAGCTCCAAAATGCTGGAGGGGGAAAAAATTAATTATTCTCTATGGAGTTGGTTCACATCTCCACTCCATGTCACCTGAAGCCAAATGCCTGAAGCTCAAAAAAAGTTCTGGAGCTTTTTTTTTTTGTAGATTTGAGCGTTATTGGAACGTTTTTATTATAATAGAAATTAATGGAAACGTGCCATTTGCGTGTTTTTGTGTGCATTTGCACGTTTTGTCACGCGTTTTTGTGCAATTTCCTACTCACATGAAGAAATTTTAAAAATAAAATAGTAATAATATATGTAGAAATAAATGTAAAATAAATACACAAACAACTAAAAATCATCATAAATAAGTAAAATAAAATAATATGTAAGACATTAATAAATAATAATTAACCTTAAAAAATATTAAATACAATATTATTACTATTATTAATAATAATAAAATAACAATAAACACCCAAACTCAAACAAAAATTACATTGTTAATAATAATAATAATAATAATAATAATAACAATTTATTTTGTGTAGGGGTTAGGGTGTTAAGTTATTTATTATTTTATTTTTTTAAGCGGTAATGGCTAAAGTTAAGGGTTAATTATTTATTTATTGTTAAAACACGTCAAAAGTGTGCATAACAGTGCACAAAAAAATGCCGGAAAAGCGCTCAAAGTGGATACGCTTAGCTGTGAATGCAGCCTAAGTTGCACAGACAAACCTACTACAGTTAGCTGGGTCATCTATAAAAATGAAGAACTAACTAACACTTTAAAGCAGAACTCCAGGTAGACAATAAAATCATAACTGAATCCAGTTATGTATCAATCATAAAAATATTAATTGTATTTAAATACAGATAGTATAAGATGCTGATTTTAATTTCATATAAGACTACAATAAGTGTGCTAAAGCTCTTACTGACCAATCAGCAGGCTGGAATCAGGCCAGTGACAAAGACGTACTGACTAACTGCAGAAAAAAAATTTGGGTCACTGGCAGGTCGGTGAGGTTGCAAGATAAAAAATGACATATCTTAGCCGTGCATTTAGCTGTTGTAATGGAGTTTAGCTTTAAAGTTCTAAAAACTAACCATTTCACTTTATGATGGATGTTGGCCTATTAAATCAAAGGATGAGGACTGCACTACTTTCAGTGCTGGACCTTGGTAATAGATGGGTGCTTGCAATGACTGCAGCAGATGGTGCAGCATAAATTTCCAGCACTCCGTGACTATGTCGCTTTGAGGAAGGGACCCTGTGCAGCCCCAAAACGTTGACTTATTTGACTTATTTGCTTCTGCACTATTAAATGAATGTGTATTTCTCCAATGGTGTGCTGGTGACGTTTTACTGGCTTATTATAACTTTCCAGGGCTTCTCAAATGGAATCTCAGTGTTTCTCAGTTTTATTAAATGTATGAGTGTTAAGTCACCTAATCCCTTGACATACAGCACACTTTTATTGTGTTTAAATAGCCTCATATACTTAGGGATATAGGTTTTCATATATGATAATTACATGCTAAAACATAAACGGCTATTATTAATTAGCACCCACAACTCATCAATGGTGCTTCTGTACTCATCAGATGTATCCCTTAGGATACATGGACTAACTGAAAGAGCTAATGCTATAAAAACACCAACCTTTATTTAAAAAATAAAAGGACAATTTCTTAGCTTTGAGTGGCTATACATGGCTCATTTTCTAAGTGGTATGCATAATTTAAGCTTATGGAAGGGTGTAATGTTGGTTAGATAATTGCAGCATCATAGGCGTGTGCATGAGGTGTGCCGGGAGTGCCTGGGCATACCATATTCACCCCAAGTGCACTCTGTACACCGTGCACCCCTGAACCCTGCTCTCTGTACACTGTGCACCCCTGAACCCTGTACTCTGTACACCCCTGAACCCTGCTGTCTGTACACGTCACACCCCTGAACCCTGTACACTGCACACCCCTGAACCCTACACTGTGCACCCCTGAACCCTGCTCTCTGTACACTGTGCACCCCTGAATCCTGCTCTCCGTACACTTCACACCCCTGAACCCTACACTGTGCACCCCTGAACCCTGCTCTCTGTACACTGTGCACCCCTGAATCCTGCTCTCTGTACACTTCACACCCCTGAACCCTGTACACTGCACACCCCTGAACCCTACACTATGCACCCTGAACCCTGCTCTCTGTACACTGTGCACCTCTGAACCCTGCTCTCTATACACTGAGCACCCCTGAAGCCTGTACTCTGTACACCCCTGAACCCTGCTCTCTGTACACCCCTGAACCCTACACTGTGCACCCCTGAACCCTGCTCTTTGTACACTGTGCACCCCTGAATCCTGCTCTCTGTACACTGTGCACCCCTGAACCCTGCTCTCTGTACACTGCGCACCCCTGAACCCTGCTCTCTGTACACTGCGCACCCCTGAACCCTGCTCTCTGTACACTGCGCACCCCTGAACCCTGTACTATGTACACTGCGCACCCCTGAACTCTGCACTCTGTACGTAGTTCACTCCTGGACTCTGCACTCTGTATGTAGTACACCTCTGGTATTTAATGCCTCTTTAAGGCTCTCCAACTCGTGCAATTAGGCCACACCCACCATTTGCTGCAGCGTGCTCTCATGCCCTCACCCGAAGAACAGTGGGGAGCGTGGTTGAGTTCCTGCACCTATTCTCTGGGAAAAAAGCCCTGTGTATATGTGTGTGTGTATAAATATATACACATACAGTATATATATATATATATATATATATATATACATATATACATACACACACTTACATGCATGTGTGTTTGAGCTTTAGGATGCACAACCTAATGATGCAGTTGGCTGCGCACACCTATGTGCATGACGTTCCTGAGGTTTAGTGATCTCCCCATTGTGCATCATCAGCTGACTAATCTCATTTTGCTTCTATCAAAAAAAAAATGCACATCTTTCTCTAGAATACTGAAGGAGATGGGCAAAGACAGGGCAACACAGTAGCTTATTGGTTAGCATGTCTGCCTTGCAGCAGGACACTACCCACATGGAGTTTGCATTTTCTTCCTGTGTTTACATTGGTAACAAGGTACTCTGGTTTCCTCCCACACTCCAAATAGACATGTTGATAGGTTAAATTGCTCCTGTCTAAGGGCTCATGTACACACAGACTCTGTTGAATGCCGGCCACGGGAAACCAATTTTTTAAAACGTTCCTATCCTGAACGTGATTCTTCCGTGTTCAGGAGAAGGAGGTTGAGGGAGGTTGAACCTCCCCTAACTGCAGCAGCTTCTAAACTATTTTAAAAACCTATGTGTGCATGGACATACAGGCTTTTATGAAGTTGTGTTTAGGAGCTTTGGTTAAAAAAAACGCCAAAAGCTCCTAAACTCAAGTTTAGAAGCTGTATTGTACATGAGCCCTAAATTGGTCAAAGTATATGTGTATGTGTATGACATGGTGGTGTGCCACACACCAAGTTAGTTCAAAAGAGGAGCAGAATTTATTTTGAGACCATAAAACCATAAAAACGCTTAATTCATGGAAGAATATTGCACCAATATCAAGCAGGCCCTGATCTCTTCTTACATGTGTGTCCAAGTACAATGATAGATAGCACAGACATCTGAAAAGCAGGAGCAGTCAGGTGCTGCAAGGTGAAGGGTAGAAAAAAACAAAAACCTTGTAAACCCTTCGATAAGGCAATTGGATTTGCACTAAATAGTTGACCTGACTGTTGGCAAATTGCTTGAGAAATAACTCCCACTACATTCCCCAGTAAAACAATATTCTACTTTACTAAGAGATCGAAGTTCTACTTTAACAAATATGCTGTGGAATTCCATAAAACATAAAACATTAAGAGCATTAGGGGATCCATTAATACGACTACATTGTCTTCTGAAATGTACTACCGTTCAAGGCTGTCCTGGTATCACGTGGCCTGATGACCCTTTCCATGTCAGCTGCACATTATACTTCAACTAACCCTGAAGAAGCGTGCGCACTCCCCATGGGACCCTATTCATTAGTGCTCTCTCTGTTCATGTAACTGAATAATGATGAGGGTCATGCACACAAAAAGGAATGTAAAAGTCAACAAATTGAATTTTAAAAGTTATATATCTCCTCCACATGTGTCTTTGTCATGAGTGTTTTCCCTTTGGTCCAATTAGAGGTTAGAGGTTGAGATGTGTTATTGGACCAGGATGAATGGAAACTACAAACATTAGCACTTTCAAGTCACACAGATATATTGGTGTGCTAATGTTATGGTATTGACTTCAAACACACAGGAGGTAATGCAAACTGGATCAAGAAAAGAAGGGTTGCTGACCAACGCAACCCCTATTTTATTTCAGCTAGAGAACTGAAGCTACCATCTAATAGGAAGCTATGGGCAAAAACCCTTTTTGTTTATGTTTTTACGTGCAACTTGTAGTACAGGAGCAGATTTACACCTTTTTTGGCCCCATATACTTTTAAATGGGAAAGCGTAAAAAAACGTTCATTTTTACAGCTTTTTTTTTCTTGCAGGCACTCCTGCAAAAAACCACGTTCACACCTAAGCATATTCCAAATTGAAGTCCTGTATGAAGCTCCAAAATGCTCAACATCTAAAATCCAATGTATTTCAATGGAGACTGTTAACAAATGAGCACTCAGATGCTTGCAGCTCCAAGCCTGAAGCTTCCAAAGCTACATGAGCTATTTCTGAAGCAGATTTGGGCATTTTGGCTTCATAGCCTTCAAAAAGAAACACCAAAAAATGTCCAAATTCTTTTTTCAAGCATATTTCAGGCATTTTTAAACTTGATCTCCTCCTCCTAGTACACATATGTTAAACACAAGGCCCATAGGCCATATCCGAACCACCAAGCCTTGTCATGTGGCCTTAACACCCAGTTTTGCAGCCGGAACATGCCGAAACCTGTCCATCTCGCCACCTCCAACTCTCACTCTCCAGCTCTCGCCTCTGTATTTACAACGGACAGCTTTGCTCGCAGTGGATCCTGGAACTAACAGATCTGGGGGTGGCACACTGTGCATAGCACACCCCTAAACCCTGCACCCTGTACATAACACACCCCTATATGCTACACTCTGTATGTAACACACTCCTGAACCCTGTATTCTGTATGCAGCGCACCCCTAAACCCTGCACTCTGTACATGATGCACTACTGAACCCTGCACTCTGTATGCAGCGCACCCCTAAACCCTGCACTCTGTACATAATGCACTACTGAACCCTGCACTCTGTATGTAGTGCAACCCTAAACCCTGCACTCTGTACATAATGCACTACTGAACCCTGCACTCTGTATGTAGCACACCCCTAAAACCTGCCCTCTGTACGTAGCACACCCTTACAACCTGCACTCTGTACACAACACACCCCTGAATGCTACACTCTGTATGTAACACACTCTTGAACCCTGTATTCTGTATGCAGCGCACCCCTAAACCCTGCACTCTGTACATGATGCACTACTGAACCCTGCACTCTGTATGTAGTGCAACCCTAAACCCTGCACTCTGCACATAATGCACTACTGAACCCTGCACTCTGTATGTAGCACACCCCTAAAACCTGCCCGCTGTACGTAGCACACCCTTACAACCTGCACTCTGTGCATAGCGCACCCCTGAACTCTGCACTCTGTGCATAGCCCACCCCTGAAACTGCACTTTGTGCAAAACACACCCCTGAACCCTGCGCTCTTTACATAATCCACTCCTGAACTCTGCACTCTGTTAGTAGCTCACTCCTGAAATCTGCACTCTGTATGTAGCATAGTTCTGTACTCTGCACTAGGTGCATAATGCACTCCTGAACTCTATATGTATGTAGTGTAATCCTGTACTCTGCACAATGTGTGTAATGCACTCCTGAACTCTATACTCTGTATATAGCTTAATTCTGTACTCTGTACTATGTGTGTAATGCACTCCTGAACTCAATACTCCGTATGTAACGTAATCCTGTACTCTGCACTATGTGCGTAATGCACTCCTGAACCCTGCACTCTGTATATAATCCATTTCTGAACTCTGCACTCTGTTAGTACTGCACTCCTGAACCCTGCACGCTGTACGTAGTGCACCCCAGATACAACCAGCCCTTTGAGAGCAACCATACTGCTGATGCAGCCCACAATGAAGTTGAGTTTGACACCCCTGTCCTAGTGCTTTCCATTGACTAAAACAAAATGCCTGGAGTTTGAATACACATGAAAACACTTAAAATACTCTTCTAAAATGCTCATATATGTGTGCAAAGATGCTCAAACAAAAACGCAGCAATGGCCAAAAATGTGTGATTCTGCCCCTAAGAAACTCATGTACTTTTTTGAGCCTCACCTGACACAAGACATAGCATTCAGGTGAGAATGGCTCATTCATTTGCTTCAGTTTTCCTAAGCCAGCTGCACAGAATACAGCTATGCCAGTACAGGGACTGCACAGACATCCAGACTAGAGCTGTGTACTAATTTAGACCTCTGTATTGTTTTATGTGTTATACTGATTTTTCTGACATTCACAAGAACTGCGCGACCAACACCGCAGTACAGCTGATCAGCAATGTGCAGAACACGGTGTTACTGCTGGGACGATAGATGACAATGTACGTCACGAATGTCCTAATCAGTACCGCTTGTACTGCACATGGCAGCCTATCTCCACATATATTTATTTTCCTGTTTGGGTATAGTTATACATTCTCATTTGTGTGTTACAGCATCTGCTGACAAGAAATCTTACTATCTGGTTGCAGACGGCATATTCTTTTACATATGTTTGTCAAACGGCCTGGGATACACTATTTTGTAAATGGAAACGATTTCCTTGACCTCTGATATTGTGGTCAATGAGATGTATCACTTACCTAGTCTAATTAAACTAATGGCACTAGGTATCAGCTTCCACCATTACCACGCAGGTCAAGACCCTCCCCAACGCATGCCTACATGTGCCTATTAATTTAGCTTGCATGCTTCTGTATCCAATATGCATGAGAAGTGCTGACACAGCAAGAACATAGCTGGACATAAGAGGCAACAATAGACGCACTAGAGCCTGTAGAAGTCAATGTCGTTTTTCCTTTAGATCTATCTACCGATCTGGCTGATAATAAGCTGTGTTTGCATGCTCATACATACACTATATCTATAGACAAAATCGCAGCTTGCCCAACTAGTTGGCAGACATGCTGGGACGTGTAATTCTATGACAACAAGAGGATCTAGGCTCTAAGGGGGTGATTTACTAAAACCGGGGAGTGCAAAATCTGGTGCAGCTCTTTATAGAAACCAATCAGCTCCCAGGTTTTAGCCTGGTTCACACCAGTGCAGTTTTGAAGTCACACGAGCAGTGCAGCTTGCTGATATGTGTACAACGTCATCTGCAAACTGCACAAAAACAGCGCAGGAACCTTTTTCAAAGTCACTGCAATTTGAGTCGCAGCAATTTGAACGGTTCCATTGCCACAAATGGGGTGCGACTTGCCATGCAACTTTGAACTGTCAAGTCCCATGAAAAGTCGCACTGGTGTGAACTAGGGCTTATTGTCAAAGCTTCAAGCTGAAGTTAGAATCTGATTGGCTACCATGCACAGCTGCACCAGATTTTGCACATACCAGTTTTAGTAAATATGCCCCCAATGTATTTGTAGCACAGTTTGCATTGCCAAAGCCATGTTTCCTTCTAAGGCCCCATTCACATCTGTGCATTATACATGCTGTGCGCTAAAAAGAGTCCTGCATGCTGCATCTTTGATGCCCTTTCATCAAAATGCATGTTCTATAGAGTTTAATGGTAGTGCGCGTAAAATGCGCCAAAATGCACTGCACAGATTTAAACCAAGTAAAAAAAAACATCAAGACTTTGAATACGAGACTTCATAGAAGCTAGTCAAACCATCCCATCAAATTCCCATAATGTTCTAAAAAAAATCTGATTGGCTGTTACATGTAACACACAGACTGTCTGTGACAAATCCTTTCATCAGACGCTTTCACAAAAGATGACTGAGCCTAGGATCACACTGATGCGGTGCAGGGTTCGCAGCGATTCCTGTGCAGTTCCTGGACCACATCACAATTACACTTCATTCATGTGACCCGCTGCCGGTGTCAGTGTTAGGGTAATGACACCACAACAACGATTCACAAAATGGAGTGCGATTGGCTGAATTGGATCGCATGAACACCCATGCGATCTGATTCTAGTGCGTCACAAAAGGGTGCATGCACCTTTTTTGTACGGGTGTGGTGGGCACAAATCGCACTGCAAAGAAAGAAGGTTCCATGCACGGCATCAGTGTGAACCTAGGATCAGTCCTTCTAGGCTACTTGTGAATGTAAGGCTGCGTTCAAACCCTAGTGTAGCGATTTACTAGCGTTTTTCTGCGTTTTTAAAAAAAGCATTTTTGCAGCTTTTTACAAGCATTTTTTAAAGTGTTTTAGAAGTGGATTACTAGTGTTTTAGCTTTAGGCATTTTTGTTTAGCCAATAGAAACCACTAGGGGAAGGAGAGGGAAAGGAAATTAGGGGTCGAGAGAGCTGCTATTTGCGTTGAAAATGCTTGTTAAATGCTCAAGTCGAGCTCATGTACTTTAGGGGACAGAGCGCTCAGATGTGAACAGGGGCCATTGAAATGAATGGGATTTGGCTTGTTCAGCATTTTAGAGCTACAAGCTTTGAGCAGAAAATCGCTCAGGTGTGAACAGGGCCTTAGGCTCCATTCACACCTAAGCATATCGATTTACTGCTGTTTTTAGGGAGTTTTTTAAGCTTTTGTGCAGCTTTTTACAAGCATTTTTAAAGCATTTTAGAAGTCTATTCCAAGCATTTTACAACTTCAGTTTTTTTTTTTTGGTTTTTTTTTTGCCAATAGAAAGCACTACGGGGGGAATTAATAGTGGAGAACTACTATTTTAGTAGAAAATGCTTGTAAAACACAGGGCATCAGGGGTTTCCACTGAAGTTTATGGGGTCAAAAACGCTTGTAATCTGCCAAAAAGAAGCTCTAGCAGAAAAACGCTCAGGTGTGAACAGGGCCTTAATGTTCCACTGCATTAATTGCTCTCCAATGTAATAAGGACTGTCTGTGTTGTCCACCACTCAGCTTAAACCCTTCACTGAAAAAATGACAGTTGTAAAAAGGTTCTCATTTGATTGATCACTATGCTACGATTCCTGTTTCAGAAACTATAATAAGGCTCCATTCACACTAATGCGTTTTTTGATGCATTTTGCAGAAATGCATGGGAATTCTTTACCATGGGTTCCTATGGAACATGTTTACATCAATGCATTTTTGTGCCTCTGCGTTTTTGGAAAGGGTCGGGGACTTTTTTTCATGCAAAATGCAGCGTTTTGCATGTAATAAAATTCAATGGACCAGCATCCAAAAACACAAGTACCGCATTTTTGACGTGTTTTTAACGCGTTTTTGCCGCATTTTGCATTTTTTTTTCCCTTTCTTTTTTCTTACACTGTATACAGCATAAAAAAAAACACTGTAAAAAAAACCCCGCAAAACGCGGCAAAAACGCATGTTCAAAAACGCAGCAAGCAACGCAAAAAGCACTGCAGAAACGCTCAAAAGCAACATGCATAGGTGTGAATCGAGCCTAAGGCCCTATGCTATTAGGGGGTCATGCACACTGCAGTTTAAAAAAAAAAAGAACTGCTTTTACAGGCATTTGAGCTTTTATTTCAGCTTGAAGAACTTGTACTTTTTTGGGCTCTTTTGCACGTTTTTATTGAGCTTCTTTGAGCTATTTTAAGCTTCTTTGAGCTTTTTTGAGCATATACATTTTTTTTTGCAAACCCTCCCCTCAGCTCATTTTTCCTCCTTTATTTATTTATTTATTGTGTTTTCAAGCTCCTTTATACTTTTTTATGCTCTTTTGCTTATTTTTGGGCACTTAGGCGTCTTTTCTGCTTGAAAGTTCCTCTCAAAAATGCAAGTTTTGTGGGGATTTTTTTTTCTGCCTGTAAACTCCTGAAAAAGCCATAGTGTACATGGACCACATTGGCTAACATGAATGGTGGGATTCCAGGCAGGAAAAAATAAGAGCTCAAAAGTCTGTAGAAGCAGCTTCTTCAAGCTTCTTTGAACTGCAGTGTGCATGAGCCCTAAGGACCAGTGTATCCGGGATTCTGAGGCTGACGTTGGTTTGTGCTTTGTTTTATGCTTCAATCAATGTGAATGCATGGCAAACACATCTCCAAAGCACCCCAAGCCCATTACACCAGCTCTCAGGGCCGGTTCTCTGCGTGGTCGCGGTGTGGTGCAAGATTGCATGTGATTCGCATCGCACTGCAGTGCAAATCACATGCGATGTCTGAGCGATGCGATTTCAGCCATACAGATAGTATGGTTGAAATTGCATTACATTTCGACTAAGCTTGCACAGCACCTTTTTTTTTTTTTGGTCCGCACCAGAATCGGATTGCATGGGTGTTCACACCTATGCGAACCAATTCATGTCCAACCTGTCAGTCTGTAGTGCGATATGCAAGTTGAAATGGGGGTGTCATTAACATGGTTTTGACACTCCCCACAGTTCGCATATGGCAGTGTGATTCGCAGGGTTCCCGCATCACACAAGTGTGAACTGAGCCTAATTATATAAATAAAGTAACAATTAAAAAAAAAATTAGTTACACAATCTTCTCTTTCCTTTTTTTTTTCTTTTAATAAGGATGAAAAAAGAACCCCTGCTAGTAGGAAAGCCACACACGCACACATCAATTAGAGGTAATTAGAATGATATACAACTAGCTACTTCCTAAAATAAACAATGTTGCTTAAAAGCTACAAAGTTTCATGTGACAAACTGCTAGACTTCAGAGGAGTCTATACAAACACATTAAATCAAGATGCTCTATGTGCAGCCAATGTCAAGGAAATACATAGAAGAGAATGCTAAAAAAAATGTATTGTCACAATTCTGTGCAATGCTGATACACTTCAAATGTTATTTTTAAGATTGTTTTGTTGTTGTTGTTCCATTATTAGTAAAAATATTGCATAACATTTAGTCTTAGGTAAGCATAACAAAAGCAAATATAATACTAATTCTGTATTTTCTGTAAATTCTGTATAATAGTAATAATAATGCAGCTGAAAACCAAAGTCCTTATTTATTAAGGCAAAGACATAGAGGAGCCGTGGAATAAAGATGATCCACAAATCTACGGAATCCTGAGATCTGATAGGTCAGGGGGGTTACGGGACCTCGTGGCTCTCTTTGGATTGCTTTAATAAATAAGCCCGACTATGCGACATTTCTCTACCATAGTCGCTGACTTACCATCACACACCATGATGGCCGTGGAAGGAAATGCCAGTGACACAATTCTGGTTACTGTTTTGCCTCATTGCTACAGCAGACAAATGCAGCATACCAAAAGTGCCTTTGTCTGTCTGTTGGCTGATAGAAAAACAAATGTCTAGCCTCGCAGCAGCGACTTGGGGGTGAAAGAGCAGACATTCAGGACAAGGAGAGAAAATAGGATTCTGCCAAGAAAAACATGACATCAGCAGACATAAAGCCCATGCATTGCTACACATACTGGAAAAGACTCCAACAGGCTAAGAGCAAGAGAAGGTGCAAAATACAGTAACCAATAGCAGCCACCAGCAATGACTTGTAGAAGAGAAGAATGAATTCTGATTGGTTCCTATGGGTTACTGCACTTTGTTGATTGTTCTTTATCTTATTTAATAAGCCTCAAAGTTCTTCAATTAAAGCAGTATTAAACCCAAAAACATATGTATTTTATTGCAATGTACTCATTCTTAGGGTGGCTGCATTTGTTTTCTTTTTTGTGGGCTTTTTTTCATTTAGGTCTCATGCAGAATGTATTGTTGCTAATTCTTCTAGATTCTCTTCTTTCTGGCAGCAGCGTTTTGGCAGGAAAAAAAATGGTGGATGCTTGTAAACACATGTAACATGTTTAGGCACATCAAGCTCTTGGGCGGTAATTAATTTAATTGGCCAGAATAATAATTTATTCTGGCCATTGAAATGAATTAATGCTCAAGTGCTATACGTGCCTAGCGTTTACACGCGTCAAACCAAAATGCCATTGCTCCTGGACGCACTGGCTGCGGGGATTTTTTCTGCCTCTAAACTCTTCTAAGTCTAGGTTCACAGTAAATGCGGCTTTGAAATCATGCGACTTCACTTGAAATCGCAGGATTCCAAAGCCGCATGCCAGTGCGACTTCAGGTACGACTTGGCTGACATCAGTGCGACTTCATGCACAGATGTCTATACAAGTCACGCCTGAAATCACCAAAAGTAGTGCAGGAACTACTTTTTCTAATCGATGAGGCGCAGTCGGCGTCACACGGATTTGAACAGTTTTATTGCCAAAGATGCGGTGCGACTTGTCATATGAGATTTGACCTCTCAAGCCGCACCGGTGTGTCTGCATGGACACATGGAGGTTGATTTCCTAAAACTGAAATGTGCAAAATCTGGTGCAGCTCTGCATAGAAACCAATCAGCTTTAAAGATTTTTGTGAAAGCTTAATTGAATAAGCTGAAGTAAAAAGCTGATTGGCTACCATGCATGCACAGCTGCACCAAATTTTACACTCTCCAGTTTTAGTAGATCAACCCCATAAGCTAGCATACAGGAGTGTTTAGAAGCAGAAACAAAAAAAAAAAATGCCAGATGCCCCTAACAGCCACATGAAAAACATCCAGTGTGCATGAGGCCTTATTTTTACCTGGTGATCCTGCCAATAATATGTCTGTTATTTCTCACTTCTCTTTAACAGCAAAAGTGGCAGTTAGAGGGTTGAGGCAAACCATTTAACACTAATAGGGGTGCCAACAATGGTCAGCTTTTATTCATTTATGTAAAATCTTTATTTGAAAAGAATTAAAAGCTGTTGCTGCTACTGCTTAAAAAGCGTCAGCTGAGTTTAGATTGAATTTGTTGGCAGAGCCAATCTAAATTTACCAGGGCATCCAACGCTACCCCCTCCCCAGATCGACAATGCTGCTGTCCGAATGAGACACCCTAGGGCAGGAAGTGTGTTACTGGGAGAAATAAAGAAAACTAATGCAGCCACCACCACATTGAAGGGCAGGTAAACTATAATATATCACATTTACGTTTTTGGGGTTTAATACATCAAAGAACAATGTGCCTACCCACAGCGACCAATGAAAAGTCAGCTTTCATAATTGCGACTTCTCTACACTGACATACATCTGGTTCCTATGGGTAACTGCAGATCTCTGCCTTCAATTAAATGACCTTACAACTTGCTGCTTAAAAGAATGGTATTAAATAACACAATGGGAAATTTGGGGGTACATGCACTTTAAAAACGAATATAACTGACATGAGAGTTCTTTTCCACCAAAGGGTTAAAAGGGTCTCATATTTCTATCATTAAAGCATACGGATCTGAGGTCTGTGATTAAACTGCTTTCCACAGCCTGTGTCTAATGAAAACTCCGCATGATATGATGTCATGTCAGCATCAGATATCTAGCACAAACCTTTCCATTAGTGGCATCAGCCTGCAGAGCTATTGCCAGTCTTTGCAAGTCACCACTGTGTTACATTCTATTGGCTGCCAGGCTCTCCCAGTGCTCATGAAATGACAGAGTTCAGCCTGATAGTAGCATGCTAACCAAATGCTGCATTAACACCAGATAAATGAGTTTCACCTTTACATGTTACTGTAAAAACGCAGAATCGGTGCGCTTAATTCTCAATGTAATTACCCTGCCTGGTGATTTCATAGGAGCCAAATCCAACGGGGGGCTATTAGTCTGCTAATAATCAAGTGGGGCTAATAATGAAGCTATTAGACTACACAGCTGCCTATATGGTATAATAGCAGCGTGTGTATGTAAAGTAGGGGTGTACATACAGAAATAGGAATAATAGGCATACAGAGCATGATGACAGCCCTGCTAACTTATTCTTGTCTCAAACATTGTGTGTGTGTGTGTGTGTGTGTGTGTGTGTGTGTGTGTGTGTGTGTGTGTGTGTGTGTGTGGGGGTAATACTCCCAGTAACCCAGTTGGATATTTCCAGCTAAAGCAGATTTTCATTAGAAATGCAAAAATGTACACCTTTCTGTGCGTCAGCCTCCAAGGAGCTGATCTGGGGCACATCTGCAGGCGAGATGTTAAAACGCTTAAAAAGTATGTGATTAACCCCTTGATGACAACAGCTTCGGTCTCAATGCACTGAAATCAGTGCACTGCAGAGGAAGACGTTCTAAATAATAAGATACGGTATTCTTCCACCACTAAGTGATTGCAGATCAGAGGCTTAATTCACAAAGCTAAAACCAAAAAAACAAAAAAAGTGACAGTTATTTCAAGGAGATTTGAAAATGACAGTCACGTGGTTTCAGTAAAGAAGGTTATTCTTGTGTTAATGCTTTGTGAATGGAGCTTATGAGCCTAGGCTGCGTTCACATTACCGTCTCCAAAGTCGCGCGATTTTTGGTGTGACTTTGGAGCATGACTTTGATGCAACTTTTGGTGCGATTTTAGATCTGACTTTACATTCTGTGGATCAGCCCTTGTTCACACTAGTAGGTTTGAAATCGCGCTACTTCAGCAGGATTTCAAAGCCGCAGCTCAGTGCAATTTGCACCTCCGATTTCACCCTGCTTCACATCAGTGTGGCTTTAAAATTGCGTGATTTTAAAGCTGCAGATCAGTGCCATTTGCACCTCTGATTTCACCCTGCTTCACACCAGTGCGACTTTAAAATTGCTGATTTTAAAGCCGCAGATCAGTGCGATTTGCACCCCCAATTTTGCCCTGGTTCACACTAGTTCAGCTTTAAAATCACACGATTTCAAACCTGCAGATCACTGCGATTTGCACCTCCAATTTTGCCCTGCTTTACACCAGTAATGCTTTGAAATAGTGAGATTTCAAAGCTGCAGATTCAGTGCGATTTGCACCTCCGATTTCATTGCAGCTTGCGACTTCATTTAACAGAAGTCTATGCAAGTCGCAATGAAAAAGTAGCGCAAGAACCTTTTTCAAAGTCTCTGCGACTCAATTTGAATGGTTCCATTGCCAGCAATGGGTTGCGCCTTGTCCTGCGAATTGGAACTGTCAAATCGCATGACAAATCGCACACGTTTGAACGAGGGCTCAAAGTCGCATCAAAAGTTGCACCAAAGTAGTGCAGGCACCTTTTCAAAGTCGTTGCGGCTTCCAAGTCACATCAATTTGAACAGGTGCCATTGAAAAGAATGGGGTGTGACTTATCATGCGACTTTAATGTCCAAAGTCGCATGACAAATCACATAAGCATGAATGCAACTTAAAGCAGGCCATAGATGAGTCAAAAAACTGAATGAAAATTCTTGGTCGTATCATTAGTGTCCCAGCTGCCGTGTCACAATTGAAAGTATCTGGTCCAACATGCTGGATTTTGTTTAGAAAAATTAAACAAATGATGGCACATTCGTATTCGCCACTTTTGTTTTCCGATTGACAGAGCGTTCGTTTTTTTGACTCGTCATGGCTTGCTTTAGGTAGCCAAGCCAAGAAAACCTGTGCTTGCTTCAAGCAAACAAGAGGAAATTAAACAATAATCCCCTTAAACTGATTGTCTCTTGGATGCAAAACAAGCTTTTTGTTCTAATGGAAATGTTGGGTCTAGGTGTTTATAGCTGACATGACATCATATGGTTGTTAGATATATGAGGGTTCTTCAAAAAGTTTCTGCACTTTTTTAAATAAATTATATATTTAAAAATGCGGAAACTTTTTGAAGAATATATATATTTTCTCTCTCTTTTTTTTACAGCATATCACAACTAGCAAAAACACTTGGTTGATTGCATTGCACATTATTGCAGATTTTCTTTTAGCTTACCTGTTTGCTGTACTTGTTATTGGTCTGACAACTGTACTCAGAACAATGATCTGATCCAATTGAGATGTTGTCTCCAGCTCCTACAAAAGTGTTGGCTGGTGGTAAATCTTGCACAGCCTGGTGCTTTTTCCCAGCAGTAGGTGACTGGGGATGAAGCTGCACAGTAGGTAGCGGGGAACTAGATTTGTAATGCCTTGCTAGGTCAGGGCTTCCGGGACCTCCATTCACAGTTCTGTATCTTCCCATGCTGGGGCTGTCAGACAGCTTTTCATTCACACTGTCATATCTCTGCCCATTTGGCTTTGATGCCTCCACTGTCACTATGCTGCTATACAAGGGCTGTTTGGACTTTTTATTTTTCTTATCCTTTTTGGGTTTTTTGGATTTGTCATGCTGCTGAGGTGTGAAGAAGTCCTCATGATCTTTTTTGCCAGCTTCATAGCCATTGTTACTCTTGGCCCTACAGTAACGTGCCATGACCACCACCAGGATGATCAGGATGACAGTCATGATGCCAGCCACCACACCAATCACTATGCTCAGTCTCTGCTTGCTCATTTCATAGCTGGGGTCCCCTGCTATGTCCTGGGTTAAGGGGGTATGCAAACTTCTGGCAATTTGGGAATCCACCACTGAAGCATTGAAGACAGTCTCATTGATGAACACATGGACAAGGGCTGTGGTGGACTGTGGAGGTTGACCGCTGTCATTGACTTGGATGACCAAGCGGTGAAGGCCATAGTGCTTGGAGGCCAGCTTCCCAATCAGAGACACCACCCCACTGGCTGGGTTGATTTCAAAGAGCTTAAAGGGGTTTCCTCCAACAATACTAAAGTTGAGTTCTTTATTGACTCCAGAGTCAGTGTCCATGGCCACAACTGTGGCTACCACTGTCCTGACACCACTGGAAGGGGGGACCACAGTATAGGAGCTGTTGATGGGGCTGGTGATGATGGGGGCATTGTCATTTTCATCCATGACAAAGAGGGAGACTGTGGCTGTAGCAGACCTTGGGGGGTCCCCACCATCTACAGCTTTGACTTTGAAAGTGTAAGAAGTTTGTTGCTCCATGTCAAAGGAGATGGTGGAGCAGATGGTGCCAGTGTTGTTCTCTATTTTGAAGATGCCATTGTCCTCCTCTATGAACAAACTCATCTCTGCATTGCGACCTTTGTCGGCGTCCATCACTGTCACCATCCCCACAGGGCTGTTGGGTTGAAGGTTCTCCTTAACATAGAAGTTGAAGACCTCTTGCATGAACTTGGGGTCATTGTCGTTGGTGTCGGCCACTTGGACCACCACAGTGGCAGTGCCTTGCATGGTGGTGGGCAGACCCTTATCCTTGGCCACCACTTTGAACTCGTATCGGTCGTTGTCCTCCCGGTCCAGGACTATGTTGGCAGTGATGTCCCCGGAGTCGGGGTGGATTGAAAAGACCCCAGCCACCGACTGCTCCAGGGAGTAGGCGATTTCGGCATTCTTGCCGCTGTCGGCGTCGGTGGCTATGACTGTGGCCACCCTTTCTCCAGGGACGTTGTTCTCTGGGAAGGCCACCTCGACCACTGGCTGGCTGAAGACTGGGGGGTTGTCATTGGTGTCCACCACCTTGACCAGTAAGGAGTTGTTGCTGGACAAGCTGGGGCTACCAGAGTCCACAGCCACGATGATAACATTGTACTCCTTGACGTTCTCATAGTCCAGGGGGGCTGAGGTATGCAGGAAATACTTCTTCTTATTCTGCTCCCCCTCGCTGTCACTGGCCGGTTTGAGTTGGAAAGGGACATCCCCGACCACGGTGCAGGTGACCACTCCATTCTCACCCTGGTCCCTATCGGACACCTGCACCAGGGCGATGGGGGTGTCCACCAAGACATCCTCGGCCACGCTGGCCATGCCGTCCTTCACCGGGATCCGGCCGATCTTCCTGATGTCAATCAGCGGCACGTTATCGTTCTCATCCTTGATGTTAAGGATGACAGTGGCCTTGTCGGTCTTCGGGGGCTGGCCGCGGTCCCGTGCCATGACGGTGAAGCGGAGCTGGTTGACCTCCTCGCGGTCTATCCTATGCATGACGCTCAGCCAGCCCGAGTTCTCGTCCAATCGGAGCAGCCGCCTCACCGACTCGGTGGCCGCGCCGAAGACATACTCGATCTGCCCGTTCACCCCGACATCGTAATCGGTAGCCTTGAGCTGTAGGATGGGGGTCCCGGGGGCACTGTTCTCCGCCAGGTCGGCCTCGTACACGCTCTTCTCGAAGCGGGGGCTGTTGTCATTGACATCGGTGATGAGGACCCGGAGGATGGACTGCGAGGAGCGCGGTTGTTCCCCGCCGTCCCGGACCCGTAGGGTCAGCTCATACGAGTCCCGCTGTTCCCGGTCCAGAGCCCCCTTAACGATGAGCTGCGGCTGCTTCTCCCCGTCGGAGGTGTCGGCTACCTGCAGCTCGAACACGCTGCTCCTGCCGTCGGTCTCCATCCGCCTCTTGCCCGGGTAGAGGGCGCTCTCCCCGCTGCCCCGGCGCCCGGACACAAACAGACTCTCCCCGGCGTCCGGGATCAGCTCGTAGCGTTCAATGCCGTTCCGGCCAAAGTCGCGGTCGGTGGCGGTGGGCAGCAGGTAGAGGGTCCCCACCGGCCGGTTCTCCTCCACGGTCAGGGTGAGCACCGGGGACGGGAAGGTCGGGGTGTTGTCGTTAATGTCCAGGATGACCACCCTGCCCTCGAACAGCTCCACCCAGCTCTGAGAAGGGCCGATCACCGACACCTCGAAGTCGATGAAGCATTCGTTCTCATCGAAGATCATCTGACACTGCGGCAGCTTCTCCCGGTCTATGCGGCGCTCGTTGGTGCTCAGCTCGCCGGTCATGTTGTCGATCTTGAAGAAGTCGGAGCCGGACTCCAAGCTGAAGGTCACCTCGCCCGAACCGGCCACGATGCTGATGTCCGAAGCCACGTTACCGATCCTGATGTCGGGCTGCCCTTCCTCGGCGATCCGGTACTTCAGTAGCTTGTTGGAGGCGGCCAGAGTCAGCGACAGCCGCAGCAGGAGAGCGCAGCAACCCCATAATATGGTCCTCATGGCTGCGGAGCCGGGCCGCGGAGCTGTGTGCTGGGGAAGAGCGGAGCCTATGGGGGGCGGGAGCGGCGTGTGATGTCCCGGGGTAAAGTTACCCGCTCATAGCTCTCCGATTACTCCTCAGTCAATGAGATGATCCTTGACCCCCCCTACCCTACTCAGTGCGGGGCCCCGGGGCAGGGGACCTTTACTGGGTGCAGGATAGCTAGAATACTGGAGATGAGTATACTGGGTGTCCCTTGTACTCCTCTATAGGATGATGAAGATACTGTGTCCCTTGTACTCCTCTATAGGTGATGAGTTCCTCTACTCCTCTATAGGAAAGGATTGATGAGTGCTGAGAACACTGTGTGTCCCTTGTACTCCTTTATGGGTGATGATCTCCTCTGCAGGATATATAAAATATTGGAGATGAGTATATTGTGTCCTGAGCTCCTGTATTCCTTTCTAGGATAGCATTTTGGAGATGAGTGCCCCTTGTACTCCTCTGTGGGTGCTGAGCTCCTCTATAGGATGGAATATTGAAGATGAGTGCTAATATACTCTATCCCTTGTACTCCTCTACGGGTGCTGATCAGCAGCTGTACTCCTCTACGGGTAGGACAGAATATTGAAGATGGGTGCTGATAGCCGGTAATGTGTGTCCCTTGTACTCCTCTATGGAAATTTAGAATATTTAAGATGTATATCCCTTGTTCTCCTCTCTGGGTACTGGTCCCCTGTACTCCTCTCTCAGGCTGATATGGTCCTGTACTCCTCTAGCAGTGCTCATCTCCCCCCCAGTCCTCCAGTCTCAGTTCTGATCTCCGATCCTCCTGCCGGGGCTGATCTTTCCTCTTGGTACTGATTTGCTCCAGTCGTGATCAGCACTTCTCCTGCCTTGGTTCTGATCAGCAGTCAGTCCTGGTTTGGTGGTGGTCTCCTGGGGTCCTTGTTTGGTGATCTCCTGGGGTCCTGGTTTGGTGATCTCCTCTGGTTCTGGTTTGGCGGTGGTCTCCTGGTTTGGTGATCTCCTCTGGTTCTGGTTTGGTGGTGGTCTCCTCGGGTCCTGGTTTGGTGGTGATCTCCTCTGGTCCTGGTTTGGTGGTGATCTCCTCTGGTCCTGGTTTGGTGGTGATCTCCTCTGGTCCTGGTTTTGTGGTTGTCTCCTCCGGTCCTGGTTTGGTGGTGATCTCCTCGGGTCCTGATGATCTCCTTGGGTCCTGATGATCTCCTCGGGTCCCCGGTGTGTGTCAGTTCCCGGGACAGCGGAGGGATGTGATGTCCAGACCGGGGATGTGTGATGTCAGTGCCCCCCCACACGTTGTCTTTGTAGGATCCCAGGCATGTATTGCGATGCTTCCCCCGATAATCGCTGGCTGCTGGCTGTCCGGAGAGCGGCTCGGGGCTGTATGGAGGGCGGGAGCCGCAGTCGGTGTACCTGCATGTGTTAGCAATATGTATCTGCAGCCCTGAGAACGATTCACAAATGATATTGCAGTCTCTCCCCTCCCCCCACCCCCCGGCTCTCCTCCCCCTTCCTCCTCTTGTCCCAATGCAGGTAACCGGAGCTCAACCCGATCCCTGCCAGTCATAGGTTAGCAGGCAGCCGGTGATCGGGGGTGAGAGGGGGGGTCCGGTCAGGTCTGGGGGGTCATGGAGGGGGGGGGGGGGCTTCTAGAATGTGACCAGGGAGCAGCAAGTTTTGTCCGGAGTGCCGGGGAGTCTCCCTCCTGACGCAGCACTGATCTCAATGAAGGAGGACCAGACCATTGACTTGGCAAATCCCAGCCACACACTCCGATCACATTGCCGGCCACTACAATGGGGAGAACAGCAAAGCTTCATATGATAGGAGGCTGAGCCATGACAGACTTGGGGGGGGGGGGGTACCCCTATAATACATACAGGAGCCAGCATGTATACCAGGGGAAGACTGATGGCATGCACTGCCATGGACATCCACACCATACATGACACAGACTCATTGGTAAAAAGGACATTCTGCTGCTGGGGATCGATTTTCAGTTGTGAAGCCTCCAGTGCAGCCCACATACAGTAGGTAGTAAGGGGAGGTAGGTGGCCAAGTTGGATCGATGGGTAACATTGCTGCACTGCCATGTCTCAGGCTTATTCCACATCGTATGTTATCAATGGGGCACTTCAGGAAGCTGATAGATACTACTAGATCAATAGATGTATTGATTGATTGTAGATGAATTGATCAGTAGACACATCAATTGAAGATAGATCTTTCCTTGATTTATATTAAAACTGCTGCTTTCATTTACAACAGGTCGATTCCAGTTCTATTGATTGTTAATAGATTGATCAGGCCAATAGCTATATTGATTGATGGTAGATCTATCTTTCTGTTGCTTAATATTGGAATTGCTGCCTTCTTATTAATCAAAATTCTATTGATTGTTGATAGATTGATCAGGGCAATAGATATTTTGAATTATTATATATCTCTCTATTGTTTAATATTAGAATCGCTGCCTTATTCATCAACATTCTATTGATTGCTGATAGATTTATTAGGTCAATATATATATTGACTGATAACAAACCTGTCTTTCTAGAAGTGCTGCCTTCTTATACAGCATGCTTATCCCTGTTTTTATTGATTGCTGATAGACTGATCAGTCAACAGATATGCTTATTGATAATAGATATGTATATTAGAATGTTTGCCTTCTGGTAGATTAGTCAGCTAATAAATATATTGATTGCTGATAGATATTCAAATTACTGTCTTATACAGCAGGTTCCAGTTCTAGTGATTGATGATATATTGATCAACTAATGGATATATTGATTGCTGATAGATATTAGAATTGCTGCCTTTTTATACAGCAGGTTTCAGCTAGTGATTACTGATAGATTGTTCACCTAATAGAGCTATTGATTGCTGATAGATATTCGAATGACTGCCTTATACAACAGGTTCCAGTTCTAGAGATTGCTGATAGATTGATCATCAATGAAGATAGATGTTTAGATTTACGTTAGACTTGCTGTTTTCATATACATCAGGTGACTCCAGTTTTTTTGATTGCTGATAGAATTGATCGGTCAACAGATTTATTTATTGATGACGGATCTTTGGATAAATAGTGGAACTGCTGCCTTCTTATTCAGCAGGCTGATTGTAGTTGTATTAGTTGCTTTCATATACAGCAGGATGACTCCACCCCCCCCCCCCCCTTAGTGTGCCCAGAGCCCAGCACAGTCATCCTGTCCACAGACTCAGGCTGAGATGACAGCATGTTTGAGTTGTCAGCAGATCTCTCCCATGTCTCCCTGACACATGTTCTTGTCACAATGTATCATTGCAGCTGATTCTTTTATTTCCTGAATGAGCACATGGAAGAGTGATTTTCTATGTATCATTGTTTTCAGGGTGAGTCAGGTTGAGGATGCCACTGTAATGTAGTGATTGGGGTGTAGTGGGGGGTCCTATGTAGGTAGTATATGGGATGACAAGTAATGTAGTGATTGGGGTGTAGTGGGGGTCCTATGTAGGTAGTATATGGGATGACAAGTAATGTAGTGATTGGGGTGTAGTGGGGGTCCTTAGTAGGTATATGGGGTGACAAGTAATGTAGTGATTGGGGTGTAGTGGGGGTCCTTAGTAGGTATATGGGGTGACAAGTAATGTAGTGAGGGTCCCATGTAGGTACATGGGGGATGGGTGTAGTGAGCCCCGGTAATTGCAATGCCAGTGTCTCAGTGAGATGCTTTGCTGAGAACTTGGCCTGGGTGTCACAGGAAGATGTATAGACAGCCTGTGTGAGCGGCATTAATGGCTATGATGGGAAATAGAAGTGCTGGAGAAAGCCCAGGGGTGAATTTCGGCTGCCCCTCCACCAGCACATTCATCCAGTCCTTTCAAATATTGATCTGCTCATAAGAAATCATGATGTGAGAAGACCAATTGAGTCCCTTCTTGGTCCGTAGCTGCATGCTGACTGAGTGATTGAACCCCCTCCATCCTCCTCTCCCCCCTCCATCCTCCATCCACGCTTCTCCTGTATATCTGCAGCATCAGCTCCCCACTCCTCCGCGCATGCGCGCTGCCTACCGCCGCAGTACAGAGCAGAGGAGGAGGAGAGGGGGGTCGCCACTTTTACGGCGGGTTAAGTGGGATTAATACAAAACCTCCATTATATTTTTCGAGCGACTTGAACTGATCAAAACGTTGATTTTTTTTCCCTTTCTCCAGCCTGTGAGCTGGATGGCGGAGATGGGAGATGACACGAGTGCTGGAGATGGGATGTCGGTGCTCAGCCTGCACTGCAGACTCCATGTGCTTCTAACATCAGCGCCCCCCCCCCCCCCCACGGATCCTGTGTTCCCCCCTTTCCTCCATACACCTACCTACCATGAGCGTCTCCTCCGTACACCTACCCAGTATGAGGGTCTCCTCCATACACCTACCTACCATGAGGGTCTCCTCCATACACCTACCCAGTATGAGGGTCTCCTCCATACACCTACCCACCATGAGGGTCTCCTCCATACACCTACCCAGTATGAGGGTCTCCTCCATACACCTACCCACCATGAGGGTCTCCTCCATACACCTACCTACCATGAGGATCTCCTCCATACACCTACTCACCATGAGGGTCGTCTTCATACACCTACCTACCATGAGGGTCTCCTCCATACACCTACTCACCATGAGGGTCTCCTCCATACACCTACCTACCCACCCATCATGAGGGTCCCCTTCATACACCTACCCACCACGAGTGTCTCATCCATACACCTACACACCATGAGGGTCTCCTCCATACACCTACCCACCATGAGGGTCTCCTCCATACACCTACACACAATGAGGGTCTCCTCCATACACCTACCTACCATCAGGTTCTCCTCCATACACCTACCCACCATGAGGGTCTCCTCCATACATCTACCTACCCACCCATCATGAGGGTCTCCTCCATGCACCTACCTATCATGAAGGTCTCCTCCGTACACCTACCCACCATGAGGGTCTCCTCCATACACCTACACACCACAAGGGTCTCCTCTGTACACCTACCCACGACGAGGGTCTCCTCCATACACCTACCCACCACGAGGATCCCCTCCATACACCTACACACGACGAGGGTCTCCTCCATACACCTACCCACCACGAGGGTCTCCTCCATACACCTACCCACCATGAGGGTCTCCTCCATACACCTACACACCATGAGGGTCTCCTCCATACACCTACACACAGTGAGGGTCTCCTCCATACACCTACCTACCATGACGGTCTCCTCCATACACCTGCTTACCATGAGGGTCTCCTTCGTACACCTACACACCATGAGGGTTTCCTTGGTACACCAACCCACCATGAGGACTCCTCCATACACCTACACACCATGAGGGTCTCCTCCATACACCTACACACCATGAGGGTCTCCTTCATACACCTTCACACCATGAGGGTGTCCTCCATACACCTACCTACCATGAGGGTCTCCTCCATACACCTACCCACCATGAGGGTCTCCTCCATACATCTAGCTACCCACCCATCATTAGGGTCCCCTCCATACACCTACTTACCATGAGTGTCTCCTCCGTACACCTACCCACCACGAGTGTCTCCTCCGTACACCTACCTACCATGAGGGTCTCCTCCATACACCTACCCACCATGAGGGTCTCCTCCATACACCTACCCACCATGAGGGTCTCCTCCATACACCTACCTACCCACCCATCAAGATGGTCTCCTCTATACACCTACCTACCCACTCATCATGAGGGTCTCCTCCATACATCCACCCATCTTGAGGGTCTCCTCAATACACCTACCTATCATGAGTGTCTCCTCCGTACACCTACCTACCATGAGGGTCTCATCCATACACCTACCTACCCATCACGAGGGTCTCCTCCATACACCTACCTACCCACCCATCATGAGGGTCTCCTCCATACATCTACCTACCCACCCATCATGAGGGTCTCCTCCATACATCTACCTACCCACCCATCATGAGGGTCTCCTCCATACACCTACCTACCATGAAGGTCTCCTCCGTACACCTACTCACCATGAGGGTCTCCTCCATACACCTACCCACCATGAGGTTCTCCTCCATACACCTACTCACCACAGGGGTCTCCTTCATACACCTACCTACCATGAGTGTCTCCTCCGTACACCTACTCACCATGAGGGTCTCCTCCATACACTTACCCACCATGAGGGTCTCTTCCATACACCCACCCACCATAAGTGTGAGGGTCTCCTCCATACACCTACCTACCATGAGGGTCTCCTCCATACACCTGCCTACCCACCATGAGGGACCCCGGCTCCATACCCACCCACCATGAGGGACCCCCGCTTTCCTGGATCATGGGGGGGGGGGTTTTGATCTGGTTGTGTGCATTGGGGGCTCAACAGGAGCAGAAACTTAGTACAGGCTAGGAATTCCTGCCCTGACCAACCAATGTGCTGCCCTGGACCATGTCATTATGCCATCCTACTGACTTATATTACAGGTGTGATGGCAGGAGAAGCACAAAATACATACATAATCAGACCCATCACACCATGGCAGGGTGCCATCCTACTGATTTATATTATAGGTGTGATGGCAGGAGAAACACTATATACATATATGATCAGACCCATCACACCATGCCAATGTGCCATCCTACTGATTTATATTACCTGTGTGATGGCAGGGGAAGCACTATATACATACATGATCAGACGCATCACACTATGCCAGTGCGCCATCCTACAGACTTAGATTACACAGGTCTGATGACAGCTGAATAACTATTTACATACAAGATAAAACTCATGACACCCTCCCAGTATGTCATCTTTTTGACATGTTACACAACACTATGTACATACATGATCGGACCCATCTCACCATGCCTGGGTTTCATTCTACTGACTTATATTATAAAGGTCTAGTGACAAGGGAGGAACTATGTACTGTACATACATGCTAATTTGGATCAGGCAGCACTGCACCTAATGTGTGAAAAATCCCTATCATAGCAGCTACTAAACACATATGTGTAACAATATAGAAAATAAAAACAAAGCAGTGTTAAGTATAAATATTATAGTGTCAATATAAAATATTGATATGCCAACATATGAAACAATGTAAAAAGATAACATAAAAAACAATCACAGTGAAATCACTATCTCTATATGTACAAAGATGATCTAACCCACCACACCCTGCCAGGATGCCACTCTACAGGTAAATAACTGTTGGAATACAGCACAGTTGTTAGCACTTCTGCTTGTAGCATAAGGGTCCTCACTTCAAATCCCGGTCACAACCTTATGTGCATAGAGTTTATGTGAGGTTTTTTTCTGCTTTCTAAGGCATGTTGGTAGGCAAATTGGTTCTGGTATGTGTATGTATGCATGTGAGATAGGGACGTTAGATTGTAAGCTCTTTTAGGGCAGCAATGGATGTACAATATTTAACGCGCTAAGTAAATTGTAAGTGCTATTTAAAAACCTGTAATGAATAAATAAAGTACACAATAAAAGCAATCAAACTTTGGCAAGGTTGCTATCTCAACTGACATTTATTGCACAGGTCTTGTGGGACATGATCAAGGTAATCACACACCACCAGGGTTGGCATGCAGCTCAGTGGCTCAGTGGTTAGCACTTTTAAACTAAGGTCCCCAATTTAAACCTCAGTCAGGTAACTATGTACATGAAGTTTGTATTGGTGTCCTCCCACACTTCAAAGACATGCTTGTAGCTTATTGGGCTCCTGTCCAAAAATTGGCCCATGGGACTGATGAGAATGCACAGTATGTAGAGTACTACATAAATTGTCAGTGCCATAAAACGCCTGTAATAAACTGATACATGATAAAGCAATCATACTCTGCCAGGGTTGCCATCCTACTGACTTATATTACACAGGTCTAGTGGGAGGGTAAAGCACTGAATTGCATTTCATTGACCTTTTAACTGGTAATAATAACAATTGGCTGGGCAATCCCTGAAATGATTTTAAATTCTGGCAATAGTACAACATAAATCTAGGCCTTTCTGCCTTGCAGCACTAGAGTCCATGGTTTGATTCCGCATTAGGACACTATCTGCATGGAGTCTGCACATTTTCCCTGTGTTAGATTAGGTTTCCGTTGGTTACATCATGCTTATAGGTTATTTGGTTTATGTTGTCCCTATATTGACCCTATTATGATTCTGAGATGGGAACCTTAGATTGTAAGCTCCTTGAGGACAGAGACTGATGTGAATAAATGCTATTTAAAGTGCTGCATAAATTGTCAGCACTATATAAATACCTGTTATAAATAAATGGGAGATATGATGTCTGTCTGTTCAAAAAGTGTTTCCCAGGGCCAGTGATAAACCTTTCATCCAATTTCTAAATTGCTGCATTTGTAAATGTCAAAAGACATTATAAAGGATAGTAGTGGCAAAAAAAAGCACTTGTGGGTTCAATTAATATTTTTTTTGTATAATTCTTCTTCTTAAGGGGGTGTGGCAAATGCCTACATTCTTTTGCTAATAGGTGTCCCTCGTCCCCATCTCAAAAAGTTGGGAAGTATGCCACCATTGGATCAGGAGACAGTGGGCGGCACTACCCAATCACATGACCAGTACAATAGCCAATCACAGTGGGAAACTGATCAATATAGCGATTGGCTACAGTATATTTTCCAGCATGCTATGAAATAGTGACCATCCATACCTAAAATGGTTGTAAACCTCAGACATGAAATATGAACAAAGCATATTCCTATATAGTGTGTACTTCTCTCAGTTAAAGTGGTTCTAAAGGCAGAAGTTTTTTTTACCTTAATGTATTATATGCATTAAGGTACCAAACCTTCTGGGTGCAGCTCCCCCCCCCCCCTTCAGCCCCCTCTTATACTTACCTGAACCCCATTTCGATCCAGCATTGTGCATGAAAGCACCAACTCTCCCGGGTCTCTCTGTCCTCATTGGCTCACACAGCCAGGGAGCCAGTGAAGAGAGAGCAGGGGTGGGGCCAGGCCATGCTTTGTGTGTGAATGGACAATGTCCATTCACAGGAGCGTGGTTCGGGAGAAAGCCTACTTAAGTGCACCCACAGAAAGAGGCTTGTTATTGGGTGCACTCGGTGGGGGTGGGGCCAGAACCATCAGTGGGGGACCCAAAAAGAAGAGGATCAGGGCTGCTCAAAACCATTGCACAGAACAGGTAACTATAACATATTGGTTAATATTTTTTTTTAAATAACAACTTTTAGGATCACATCAAGAGGACTAAGTGCCATTTTTTTTCTGCTGCTTTGTTCCTCTGCTATCAGCATGAGTTACTTCTGACAAGTTTTCCTGACACCAAGAGAAAAAAAGGTGACAGGGCAGGGAGCTCCAACTAATTGACAGCATCAGCTCTGTTCCTATGTGCTGTGTGAAGGGGTGTGTCCCTTCCCCCCAATCAGCTCTCAGAGCTCACCTCACTGAGCTCTGCAGAGTGTAATTTCAGCTCTCTGTCCATTTTTTTCTGACAGCTCAGACAAGCTTTAGAAAGTCTGTACTTTGATCAGATGTAGAGAATAGAATACTGCAGATAAAAAGGTACAACCTATGTAGGAGGATTTGTTTAATCTCTGTGTATCATCTGAGGCCATTCACTTCACCGGGTACAGTATATGTAAGGGTTTACAACCACTTTAAATATGGTTTCTGTTTGTCTCTGATGCTACCTGGTTATTGCTAGCAACGACAGCAATCTGTATGGTATCTTTTCATCCAGCACATGCTCAGTCAGATGTGCCACTTTACTGTTTGTACAGTTGCATGAATTGGCTGCATAACTAGTGTCATTGGGTGGAACAGAGCAATGTTTCTCAACCACAAGTCCTTGAACTGCTAGCACTCCACAGCCCCGCTGCTGCTGGTCCCAAGGCACTTAGCTGTGCCCAGATCAATGTCATACTTAAGAATGAATTATAAACTTTCTGTGAGTTATTTTTATCCTCTGATGTACTTCTCCAAGGTCTTACTGTTCTACCTCTAAAAATATTGCTGCATTTTGTTAACAACTGCATACAATTTACAGAGACCCGATCATTAAATTATATAAAAAAATTAAAAATTGTTAGTGGACGGTGGTCATTTCACCCCACTCAGTTCTGTCCTATTATAGGTGACATAATTAAAGAGACACTAAACTCCAGTAAAAAAAAAAAAAAACAAAACTTTTAATTCAACTAGTTATTTAAAAGAGAAGAATGGGAATGGCTTTTTTTTTAAATCACACTTACCTAGCTGGATGGTCCAATGTTGCATTTGTCCCCCCGCCAGCTCTAACACTGAGAACAGAGCGATCAAACACTGCAGATCGCTCGGTTCGCACAGCTCCATGAGCAGGGTATGGCTCTCTGCTCTGGCTGCTCACTGAAGCACTGGGTTGTGGAGGGGGCGGGAGCCACCTGCTTAAGCTCTCAGCAGCTTGCTGAGAGGCTGAGTCAGGTGCCGGGTGCCGGTCCAACCATGTGGATGAATCCTGACCATACGGTCACGATCTTTCCCAAGCCTGAACCGGCTCTATGATGTCAACCAACAGAAGGCTTCAGCCCGCTGTTTGCTGAAAACAGGTCACAGGAGTGCAGAAGGAACTGCACTCCTGTTAGCCACAGGAGAAGTACAGCCAAATAAGCTTTGCCTGTACTTCCCTTTTAAAGAGACACTATCACTTTCCTCATTTAGGGCAAAGTGATAGGTTCCTTTAAAGCTGAAGTTTAGTTAAGGCAATGTTTACATAATATAAGTATGTATGTGTCACACCTGTGGTATCCCTGTGGAAGCTGGAAATCACTATGGTAGGCACCACTGACGTAGAGAGTCAGGTAGACATTTGCATTCTTTCTAGTGTGCTAGAAAGGGCAGTATACATAGTTTATTAGTGTAGGTAAATTAGCCTTGCTGAGAGCCAGGCTGCGCTGAATCTGGGTAAGGGTGAGTGCCTCTGGGAAGCTGGAATGACTCATCAGGCAGCATCTCTGTTACCTCCCCCTACTTGCTGGAACTTTTGATAAACTTCTAGAAGAATGGAAGCGAGGTTAGGAGGAGCTGCCAGGAGTATTGACGAGGGCCCCAACCAATTCCAGGCCAAATGTGCTGGCAGGGGGAGGGACCTCTTAAATACTCTGGGTCAGGCCAGCAGGAGCAGTGGAGTTCGGGTGGAAGGTTGGAGATGGAGTGCTGAGGAGGCTGTCAGAGGCCCTTGAGGGTAGCCCCCTAGTCTGGGAGGGGGTGACCTCGGGCCTGGGGCTTGGGTGCTGGAGGGATCCTCTACAACACATAGAGGAATCCTGTTCTGGATGCACAGGAGCAGGTGTGAGAACAGTGGGAGAGAGTCAGCACGGTCAGGAGATCTCCAGTAGAAGTCAGCCAAGAGGGCTGGTGAGTGTGAAGGAGGAGAACTGTGGGAGTACTAGCCAGGAAGGCTAGGAAAGGGGCAGCTGCAGCCAGGTGGGCTGGCAGTGCCTGAAGAGGTGGTGCTGGGATCAGCAGCCACAGAGATGGAAACTTGACACTGACTTTGCTACACAACCAAGGGGCCGCAGTCCCTGCCTGTAATGGGCCTTCTTTGCATTACCTGACTGATACCTTTTTGTCAGATCATCTAACAGTGTGCCAGCTGAGTCTGAGACTTTGTTCTGCAAGCAAGTGTTGTACTGGAGGAAGCTGAGGAGTGTGTACATAAGTTGTCCCTGAAGAATTTGCAAGTCAAGTGGGCATCCCATACTACCCCTAACCCCATCCAAGTTGAATACCCTGAATAAAACACAAAAACAAAGTTGCTGGACTGTTTCTTGACTCAAGAGTGCTGTGGAAATGTGGTGTGCCTGGCTGTGCAGGGTGGGAGATCCCTATTCACCAGCGGCTCCTACGGGGTAGAGTTACATTGAGAAAATGCAGAGTGCTTCCTAAATAGTGCCTGTGCCGAGAGAATGACCTCCTGTGTTCAGCAAGCAGCAGGGCAGCATAGGACCCAGAAGCTAATGGAGATCATTGTGGTATTGGCGCCTACTAATGATTTCCAGCTTCCATAGGGACCCTGCAGGCACATACATACTTACATTGTTCGAAGCTGGACCAATGTAACTATATACAAATGCCATACCTGGAATTTAGCTATGAATGCCAAGTCAGAGCTGGAAGAAAAAAAAAAAACTTGCAGTGGGCCCCCCACCCCCCTCATTGCAGGGGCTAATGCTCATTATATGTAGGGGGATATGAAAGCCAGCATTGCTTAACCTTACCCCTACTACGGCTGGCTCTTCTTCCAGTGCTCAAGTCTGTGGGCAGTCCCTCAGTGTCATCACATACTATGCAGGGCTAGTAATACTTCTGAAGTGAGGAATAAGATAAGTATTATACCTTAATCCTCTACTCCCACCCCTAGGTACTCACATTCCCAAGCCCCGCCACTCCTCATCAGGGTTCTCAACTGTCTTCAGGTTAAAGCATAATTATTTTTTTGTATTTTCACTTGGTCCCTTTCTGGTTGGTGGCCCCATTGTCCCCTAAATGGTGGCTGTAGCCCACCCCTTTTAACCACTTCGGCCCCGAAAGATTTTACCCCCTTAATGACCAGGCCATTTTTTGCGATACTGCACTGCATTACTTTAACTGACAATTGCACAGGCCTGCAAGCTCTGCGGCTCTGTGCGTCTATCAACGGCTGCTTTCACACATACACAGCTCACCCACAGCTCTGTGTGATCTATCTACTGTATCTACTTTTATGAAAGAACGATCAGCAATGTCTGGCTGGTGCTGCATATGACACAGTCCAGCAGCACTGATAGTTCAGTTATAAAACTGAAAGATCCATCAGCTGGGGCTGTGTATGTTAAAGCAGGTGCTGATAGACATACAGCACCAAAGGCTGTGATCTTTGTGAATAGTAGTGCTGGTCTCCAGAGTGGCACCTGTTGCCAGAAACCAGGGCTGTCATTCACAAATCTGTCTCCTTTCTAGTAGAGTTGTCGGAAAAGGGGGACACAGATTTGAACAGGACAAAAAAAATAAACAACTTTTTAAAAACTGTAATGAGACTTCTTTTTTTACTTTTTATTATATTCTGGATACGTTTTACAAAAACTGTAAAAGGTTACAAGATAGAGTATATCAAACAAAACATACTGGGTATAAAGGTAAAAACGGTATATACAACCTCTATAGTATTAAGTCATACTCTTAACATATTAATTAAGCATGGTTGAACAGTTTGAAGTATTGTCTATACCCAATTATCCCGAGTTAAAAAAAGAAGAGAAAGTTAAATAAAGATACAAAATAGGTAAATAAAGTAAAGCAAAAGAATATAAATGAAAATAAAATAAATTAGATCAATAATAAAGAAAAAGTGATGACAGAAACTGTTGCACATATTTAGGAAAATAGTTACATTACAAAAGCTATGTGAGCTGTTGGGATGGTTTCTAAGAAGTTTTGTGTAGCACCCTGATGTTTAGGCAGGGTTGCGCCTAAATTTACCTGCCAGGTATAGCTGCCTTGGCCCATTGTTAGGGATCAATTGATTTCACTCTAATGCCCTGTACACACGGTCGGATTTTCCGATGGAAAAAGTGTGATCGGATTGTGTTGTTGGAAATACCGATCATGTGTGGGGTCCATCGGACTTTTTCCGTCGGAATTTCCGACACACAAAGTTTGAGAGCAGGATATAACATTTTCCAACAACAAAATCTGATCATTTAAATTCTGATCGTGTGTACACAAATCCGACGCACAAAGTGCCATGCATGCTCAGAATAAATTAAGAGAGGAAAGCTATTGGCTACAGCCCCCCGTTTATAGTCCCGATGTACGTGTTTTACTTCACCGCGTTCAGAACGATCAGATTTTCCAACAACTTTGTGTGACCGTGTGTATGCAAGACAAGTTTGGCCCAAAATCCATCGGAAAAAATCCGATGGATTTTTTTGTCGAAATGTCCGATCAATGTCCGATCGTGTGTACAGGGCATAAGTCTGTACTTGATGCACTTCTCTCTTTTTACCATTAGGTGGCCGGGCACTTGGTGGCATTAGCTAAGACAAGGGCAATGCAAGGTCAGATATTGAGTATATGGGGTATCTCAGCCAATGGGCAGGGGTTTTCTTAAATCTCTTGGCCTGCTGGGAGAACCTATATATTTGGGTGGAGTCAGGTGATCAGTGTTCTGTGCCACCTAGACGGCTGTCTGGGTGGACGTGTGTTGTGCTGCCTGGGCTGCTAGGCCAGAGTTTGGGCCTATCCCAGGCACATATGCCTGTTAGGCTGTCTGAGGGCCTATCCGAAAGCAAGAGAGTAGTGTAGGGTTGGGATTGCAGCTCACCGTCTAGTCTTGGTGAGAGAGACTGGGAGCTCAGTGGGCCGAAGAACTACAAGAAGTGATTGTAGTGGAAGTGAAGGAACTGTTACACTTTGTGTTAGAAACTGTTAAAGACTGTTGCTATAGGAGACAGCATTCCTACACGTGCAGATGTGGAGTCTTGCTGGATGCCTTTCCCTGCATGGCTGTCCTCCTGTAGAAGTCTCAGTGTCTGCCAATTAAAGTTGCAACTGCCTTAGGGTGTCTTGATCCTAACCCTCTCTCCCAAAGTACCATTTAAGAGAAATAAAATCTCTTTGCATTCAAGAAGTTTCTTAATCTAACTTGCATTACACCCACTGTGCCCTACAACCCACTCTGTACGGAAAGATGTCAGCAGGTTTTGGCTCTGAAGGTTCTCATTAGACTAGAGGAGGCCTGGGACCTTGCTACATTTGCAAGACATCCTCTTTAGGGTTACCATACGTGACTTGATGTTCTTATCTGGGCTACCATACACTGGATGAACAAAAGAAAGCCAAAAGGTTTTCCCATCCTTGGTGCTTGCAGGTGGTGCTTGCAGGCCCACCCACAACTCCTATTTGAATTTTGACCAATTCAGTAGGAACTTGAAAAATGTGAACCATTTATAGAGATCAGGTGACCTCCTTCCAGGATGCAGTTCCTGCCAGTCGCCAGACCTAAATGAGGAAGAAAATCCAGGAGTCTTAAACCTTCCTATGCTCCAATAACATCCAATGTAGAGCTTACAAAGGATTAACACTCCCGTCTTCGGTGGACTAATTGAGCTGCCGGGAAGAACGGCCAATGCCAAATAACAGAACAGATATCTTAATCTCTTTAAAGGCTATGTAAAGGCAAAAATTTAAATGTATTATGCAAAGTGGAAAACTATTTAACTTTAATGGACTTATTGATATTAAAATAGAATTTTCACTATCTTCTCAGCACTTCCCATGGCAGACTAAAATGCTGCAAGGTGACATCGCTCTGTGTAGCAGGGTTGTCACTTGGAAGAGGCCGACCATGCCCAGCGGACCAGCTAATCAAGTAACGTTGGTAAGAAAAGAGTGACAATCTTAATATCCACCCTTGCTGACAGCACATGGGAGAGTAGAAGATTGAAATCACATGAACAGAATTATAAGGGAGAAAATAATGTATTTGGAAGGTCAATATTTTCTTTAAAAACGAACCTCTAGATTCTTGTAAAAGGTCACTTTTTTTTTTGATAAGGGATTATTATTACAGGTACTTACAGTATATAGCACCACCAATTTACATCTGCTTTAACATTTGCAACAAAAGCCCATCATCTATCATACATCAGTATTTCAGTATTTTAAGCCCTCCCCAAATGGCAGGTAGGTAACACCATCCAGAAAGAGGTTGCATTCTTAACATGTGAAAATTCATGCGTTTATCTTTGAAAATTGTTTTTTTACATAGCTAATTCCACAAAAATCTATAATATAGGAAAATAACCATAAATTTGACAGATGTGTGTAATAAAATCTTCAGAGAATTAAAAGCATTGTTTCCAATTGTAATATGAAAAAAGCAAACAGACCCAGCTAATTAAAACACTTAATCATTCTGTTTTAGAGGATTGACCCTATTGTCTTGATCAGGAGAGCGGGGAAAGGGTAGGGCCAGTGAGACATGTGTAGGCTACTGGGAAGTGTACTAGAGATGATGCACTTAGTAAACATGACCGCACCTTCAGGCGTAACTCTGCTCTATGTTTAGCTGCATTAAGCAGATTCTTTTTTAGGATTTTTAATTCGGGAGTGTGAGTTTGTAAATAAACATCCTTGGAACAACAATTAAGCCCAAAGTGGGCAGCCTGGCAACTTTGTTGTTTCCCAGAAAGGCCAGCGCTGCAGAAAGTGGGCTGGAATAATAAGACTACATATTTACACATGAAGGACATTGCAGCTTATAGATATGTTTTACTTGTCTCTCGGCTCAGTTGTGCAATAGATAGGCATTTGAACCAATACACAAACACTGTATTGCCCTGCCAGCGCAATTATTTTATTATTTCATTCTTTATTTTACTTTATTTTTTATTTTATTTTTTTTTTATTTTTTATTTTATTTTTTTTTATTTTTTTATTATAACATTTTTATTTTATTTAAGTTCAACATATCAAGTCATTGTTGTACAACCTTATATTCCATAGTATCATATAAGAAACTACATCAATATAAAACATTCATAAATATTCCATTCCAAAAACTGATATGGATAACCCACCCAACTTAGATAGGAATAGAGAAAAAAGGAAGAAACGAAAAAGGGGAGAAAAAACAAAAAACAAACAAAGAAAGAACACAACAAAAAAAAAATGGACAGCCTTAGGAACCGGGAGAAAAATTGTTGCCTGAACAATGGCTGTAGCCAATTAAAGTGATTGTAAAGTCTCATGGTTTTGCAGTGGTTTTGCACAGAGCAGCCCAAAGCCTCCTCTTCTCAGGTCCCTATGCAGTGCTCCTGGCCACTCCCTTCTGTTGAGTGCCCCCACAGCAAGCAGCTTGCTATAGAGGCATCCGAGACACATTGAGACACGGAGCCGCTGCCCCGCCCCATCCCCTCTCTCTCTCCTGATTGGCTAACTGACTCTGACTGAGAGCAACGGGAGCCAATGAAGCCACTGCTGTGTCTCAGCCAATCAGCAGGGAGAGTCTCGGATGGCCAAGACACTCTTTTACATCGCTGGACAGAGATGGGGCTCAGGTAAGTATTAGGGGGACTAAGGGGGGCTGCATTAAGATAAAAAAACCTTTTGCCTTTACAACCCCTTTAACTGTCCTGGCATTCATCATGCATACAATAACAAGGAACAAGAGATTCGTCCATCAATGTCACAGGCTGAATAAGGGAAATCTAAGATGTTATGGCCAGCCTAACACTGCACGGTTGTTGGTATATCTAATAAATATATAGTACAACTGGACTGTTTTTTTGCATGGCCAGCTTGTAAGGAGGAAAGGGGCGGGTAGACATGTTTGTCACGTCCTCCATGCTTCCCTCTCATTGGGTGCCAAGTAAGAGTCAAATAAGAGGTTCCCACTTGGAGTGGGTTTTTTGGGACTATGCCAGATGTTCAACGGGGTCACTAACCCTTGCATGTGGGGTAATACTTTGCCACGGTCATGTGAAAAGTCAGACATTAAGGCAGTCTGCCAATTCGGAGAGGAGCCACATGTGTGCAGTACCGAAGGTACAGAGTTCCGCCTTAAGCTTCCATTTCACATGTTCTACACACTTGTACTGATCTATGTGTTGCATTTAGAGGGACAGGCTGAACCGCTGCCCACTTCACCAGTCATCGTTACCTCACTCTCAGTAACAGAATGGAGTCTTGCCAAACACACAGACCGGACCTCATGCATGCTCACACATAACTCTTCTCTTTCCGTACCAAGTGACCAGACCATAGATTTCCATAATGCTAGTCCACTCCTGGTGACCAATGGAGATGGACAGCTAAGGAGGGAGTTCAAGTACCGATCCCCTCCCTACTGGAGAACCTGTTACCTATCAGGTACCATGCCAAAGACTGCTGTTTCTCCTTATAGTTACTCAATAACTTTTACTGTAGTAATGTTACACGTACCCTAAGGACCCCAAGGACACAAGTTCTTTGAAGATATGCTAAATCGTCACATGCACCCCTTGAATAACTTCAGACCAGGCTCTGAGCAGTTGAATCAATGTTTATTGTAACTTGGCAAACATGTTTAACATGCAATAACATTGTTTCTAAATAAACCTAACTGAAGCTTCCCCAGGTTACCTGCACTGGTGGAGTCTTTTTGAGGAAAGTCCATGCTTGGTAATGCTCTAACAGAAAAGTCTATGTTTCAGGGTTCTTTCCGCAAATCAGCATTCCAGAGCGGACTATAGGTCCCAGCAAGTCTTTAGCATAGGTTCTCTATTTGTTTTCCCAACTGTTCCCTGGAGCCCCCTCTAGGCTTCAGACCTCTTCCCTTTCATATAGAACAGGGGAGGGAGGGTGGACCCCAGCGAAAGCCTGCACACACCAGGGAAAAGGCAGCAAATCATTAAGGCTTTAGGGACATGGCTTAATCATCATTGGAAATGGCTTGGGTATTTTGATTTTCAAGCATCATTTCATCCTTTCCTTTCCTACAAGTTAACACAATTTAGCAGGAAAAGTCAGTGGTCTTTCTGAGGATATGGAGATCCAGTAGATACCTCCAAACTTACACTGCTGATGGTTATCCTCTCGCCATGACCAGCATTTTATCAGATGCTGACATTGCCAGGTTTTATTTCCTGCCTTGGATCAATTGATGTATTCCCCTGCACACCTCTTATAAGTGATTTCTAATGCAATAGCTGCAGCATGGTACTCCAGAAGAAGCATTATCATCTTGACTGAGTTCACAATGTCCTAGGCACCTCCCCTCATAAAAAGGGTACATGACAAGTTCCCCAGGGATCCGACACATGCTACTGATTACTGTGCAATTTACTGCAGTTACCTCTACACACCAAAAGACGTGCAGACAGCAGATAAATCATTAATCTTTTCTTCTGCTCAGCGTGTGTCACCCTTGTAGTATGTGAAAAGAAGAATTAGAAGATGTTTCAGCTTAAAACATGAGAATGACATCATTTCAGCAACGGTGCACTTGTTATTTTCTCCAGTATACATCCAGAGGGTTAGTTAATGACAAGCTCTGCTGTGCTGTGTACCAAACCATCCAACCAGATGTCAGATTTTAAATATTCTAGTGTTATTGGACTAATGACAGCTGATGCATGATTAGTTGCTATGGATGATTACACATCACTGCTTAATGCACATTATATATATATATATATATATATATATATATATATATATATATATAAAATATATATATATTTATATAAATCCAGATATGGCTTAATTATACATAGTTACATTGGTCCAGCTGGGACAAATGTAGTTATGTACAGTATATACCATACCTGTATGATGCCCCTAGAAGCTGGAAATCACTAGACACCGCTACTCCAACGATCTACACTTGCTTCCAGGTCCCACGCGTGGCTGCTCTCCTACATTGTGAACACAGGAGGTTGGCCGCTCGGCATGGGGACAATTCAGAGAATGCTTTGAATTTTCCGAATTAATGAAAAGCGTTCTCTGGCAGGGTGGTGACATCACACTCTCCACAGATTCTGACAAGTCACTTTATAATATTATTATTATTATTATTATACAGGATTTATATAGCGCCAACAGTTTATGCAGCGCTTTACAACATTAGGGCAGACAGTATAAGTACAATACAATTCAAGCAGGACAATCAAGAAAAGCTGGAAGCCGCACACCGGTGTAATGATGAATGCTTTTATTGATGAAAAGCTAAATCGTAGCGGAACACAAAAACACTACAGCAGAGGCGTACAGACACAGCTGACGCGTTTCACGGAGTAAGCACTTATCGTGAGTGTGAAACGCGTCAGCTGTGTCTGTACGCCTCTGCTGTAGTGTTTTTGTGTTCCGCTACGATTTAGCTTTTCATCAATTTTGATCTAATACAGCCATGAGACTTTTTGGGTAAAAAGCAACAAGTTTTTCACACCTGGATTTGGGGATCCTCTGCCATTCCTCCTTGCAGATCCTCTCCAGTTCTGTCAGGTTGGATGGTAAATGTTGGTGGACAGACATTTTTAGGTCTTTACAGAGATGCTCAATTGGGTTTAAGTCAGGGCTCTGGCTGGGCCATTCAAGAACAGTTACAGAGTTGTTGTGAAGCCACTCCTTCGTTATTTTAGCTGTGTGCTTAGGGTCATTGTCTTGTTGGAAGGTAAACCTTCGGCCCAGTCTAAGGTCCTGGGCACTCTGTAGAACATTTTCGTCCAGGATATCCCTGTACTTGGCCGCATTCATCTTTCCCTCGATTACAACCAGTCGTCTTGTCCCTGCAGCTGAAAAACACCCCCACAGTATGATGCTGCCACCACCATGCTACACTGTTGGGACTGTATTGGACAGGTGATGAGCACTGCCTGGTTTTCTCCACACATACCGCTTAGAATTAAGGCCAAAAAGTTCTATCTTGGTCTCATCAGACCAAAGAATCTTATTTCTCACCATCTTGGAGTCCTTCAGGTGTTTTTTTTGCAAACTCCATGCGGGCTTTCATGTGTCTTGCACTGAGGAGAAGCTTCCGTCGGGGCACTCTGCGATAAAGCCCCGACTACAGTGATGGTTGACTTTCTACTACTTTCTCCCATCTCCCGACTGCATCTCTGGAGCTCAGCCACAGTGATCTTTGGGTTCTTCTTTACCTCTCTCACCAAGGCTCTTCTCCCCCGATAGCTCAGTTTGGCCGCATGGCCAACTCTAGGAAGGGTTCTGGTCATCCCAAACATCTTCCATTTAAGGATTATGGAGGCCACTGTGCTCTTAATTTTTTTTGTAACCTTGGCCAGATCTGTGCCTTGCCACAATTCTGTCTCTGAGCTCTTCAGGAAGTTCATTTGACCTCATGATTCTCATTTGCTTTGACATGCACTGTGAGCTGTAAGATCTTATATAGACAGGTGTGTGGCTTTCCTAATCAAGTCCAATCATTATAATCAAACACAGCTGAACTCAAATGAAGGTGTAGAACCATCTCGAGGATGATCAGAAGAAATGGACAGCACCTGAGTTAAATATATGAGTGTCACAGCAACTTAGGACTAGGGATGAGCTTCGAGTTCGAGTCAAACTCATGTTCGACTCGAACATTGGCTGTTCGCAAGTTCGCCGAACAGCGAACAATTTGGGGTGTTCGCGGCAAATTCGAATGCCGCGGAACACCCTTTAAAAGTCTATGGGAGAAATCAAAAGTGCTAATTTTAAAGGCTAATATGCAAGTTATTGTCATAAAAAGTGTTTGGGGACCTGGGTCCTGCCCCAGGAGACATGGATCAATGCAAAAAAAAGTTTTAAAAACGGCCGTTTTTTCAGGAGCAGTGATTTTAATAATGCTTAAAGTAAAACAATAAAAGTGTAATATCCCTTTAAATTTCGTACCTGGGGGGTGTCTATAGTATGCCTGTAAAGGGGCGCATGTTTCCTGTGTTTAGAACAGTCTGACAGCAAAATGACATTTTGAAGGAAAAAACTCATTTAAAACTACCCGCGGCTATTGCATTGCCGACAATACACATAGAAGTTCATTGATAAAAATGGCATAGGAATTCCCCAAAGGGAAACCCCGAACCAAAATTAAAAAAAAAAATTGATGTGGGAGTCCCCCTAAATTCCATACCAGGCCCTTCAGGTCTGATATGGATATTAAGGGGAACCCCTCCCAAAATTAAAAAAAAAATGACGTGGGGTTCCCCCTAAATTCCATACCAGACCCTTCAGGTCTGGTATGGATTTTAAGGGGAACCCCGCGCCAAAAAAAAAAAAAAAACGGCGTGGGGTCCCCCCAAAAATCCATACCAGACCCTTATCCGAGCACGCAACCTGGCAGGCCGCAGGAAAAGAGGGGGGGCGAGAGTGCGGCCCCCCCCTCCTGAACCGTACCAGGCTACATGCCCTCAACATTGGGAGGGTGCTTTGGGGTAGCCCCCCAAAACACCTTGTCCCCATGTTGATGAGGACAAGGGCCTCATCCCCACAACCCTGGCCGGTGGTTGTGGGGGTCTGCGGGCGGGGGGCTTATCGTAATCTGGAAGCCCCCTTTAACAAGGGGACCCCCAGATCCCGCCCCCCCCGTGTGAAATGGTAAGGGGGTACTTACCCCTACCATTTCACTAAAAAACTGTCAAAAATGTTAAAAATGACAAGAGACAGTTTTTGACAATTCCTTTATTTAAATGCTTCTTCTTTCTTCCTTCATCTTCTGGTTCTTCTGGTTCTTCTGGTTCTTCTGGCTCTTCTGGTTCTTCCTCCGGCGTTCTCGTCCAGCATCTCCTCCGCGGCGTCTTCTATCTTCTTCTCCTCGGGCCGCTCCGCACCCATGGCATGGGGGGGAGGCTCCCGCTCTTCTCTTCTTCTTTTCTTCTCTTCTTCTCTCCTTCTCTTCTTCATTTTCTTCTCCGGGCCGCTCCGCAACCCATGCTGGTATGGAGGGAGGCTCCCGCTGTGTGATGGCACTCCTCGTCTGACAGTTCTTAAATAACGGGGGCGGGGCCACCCGGTTACCCCGCCCCCCTCTGACGCACTATTTTTAAATATATTTATAGTATCTCACAAAAGTGAGTACACCCCTCACATTTTTGTAAGTAGGAATTACAACAGTTTGTTTATGTGTCTCCCACTTTTTTAAGGGACAAAAGACAAAACTGAAGGGAAAATGCCCCAAGAACAAGCAGGAACTGAAGACAGTTGCAGTAGAGGCCTGGCAGAGCACCAGATCAGATGTACAGCTTTCCTCCACCTGGCCCAGCAGGTGTGGCAGGTCTGTCCCTTCCATAGGATCGGGGCACTCCCCCTCCCCTACCTTATTTACACAAAATAAGAAGCATGGCAGGTCCGGACAAAGGGCGGGACTTTTCAAGTTAAGAAACGGGTGATTGGTTACTAGACAGCAGGGCGGTCCCAGCAATCAATCACCTACCTTTCACATGAAAAGTCACGCCCTTTGTCCGGACTGGCCATGCTTCCCGTCTTGTGTAAATAAGGTATGAGAGGGGAAGACCTGCAAACTTATGGAAGGGGCAGGCTGTAATATCGATTGAGGACTGTGATGGGGGAGGGTCTGTAAAGAGGGGGGTCTGGGGTGGAGGCACTGTGATGGAGAGGAATCTGTGATGGGGGGATCTGTGATGGAGAGGAGTCTGTGATGGGGATCTGTGATGGAGAGGAGTCTGTGATGGGGGGGATCTGTGATGGAGAGGAGTCTGTGATGGGGGGATCTGTGATGGAGAGGAGTCTGTGATGGGGGATCGGTGATGGAGAGGAGTCTGTAATGGGGGGGGGGTCTGTGATGAGAGGAGTCTGTGATAGTGGGGGGAGCTGTGATGGGGGGATCTGTGATGGAGAGGAGTCTGTGATGGGGGATCGGTGATGGAGAGGAGTCTGTGATGGGGGGTAGATCTGTGATGAGAGGAGTCTGTGATAGTGGGGGGAGTCTGTGATGGGGTGGATCTGTCATGAGGGGGGGGATCTGTGATTAGGGGGATCTGGGGTAGGGGAGCCTGTGATGGAGAGGGATCTGTAATGGGGGTGGATCTGTGATGGGATGGTCTGTGATGAGGGGAGTCTGTGATAGGGGGTGGATCTGTGATGGGGGGGTTCTGTGATGAGGGGAGTCTGTGATGGAGAGGAGTCTGTGACGGGGGGGATCTGTGATGAGGGTAGTCTGTGATGGGGAGGGGCCTGTGATGGGGGAACTGTGAAGGGGAGGGGTCTGTGATTGGGGGGGCTGTGATGAGGGGAGTCTGTGATAGGGGGGAATCTGTCATGAGGGGGGGATCTGTGATGAGGGGGGTCTGGGGTAGGGGAGCCTGTGATGGAGAGGGATCTGTAATAGGGGTGGATCTGTGATGGGATGGTCTGTGATGAGGGGAGTCTGTGATAGGGGGTGGATCTGTGATGGGGGGGGGTTCTGTGATGGGGGGGTTCTGTGATGGGGGGGTTCTGTGATGAGGGGAGTCTGTGAGTCTGTGATGGAGAGGAGTCTGTGACGGGGGGGATCTGTGAAGAGGGTAGTCTGTGATGGGGAGGGGTCTGTGATGGGGAGGGGTCTGTGATGGGGGGAACTGTGATGGGGAGGGGTCTGTGATGGGGGGGGCTGTGATGGGATGGTCTGTGATGAGGGGAGTCTTTGATGGGAGGAGGATCTGTGATGTGGGGAGTCTGTGATGGGGGGATCTGTAATGAAGAGAGGTCTGTAATAGGATGGTCTGTGATGAGCAGAGTCTGTGATTATAGGAGTTTGTGATGGGGGGGGGTTTGTGATGAGGGGAGTCTGTGATTGGGGGGGGGGTGATCTGTGATGAGGGGAGTCTGTGATTGGGGGGGGGGTGATCTGTGATGAGGGGAGTCTGTGATGAGCAGAGTCTGTGATTATAGGAGTTTGTGATAGGGGAGGTCTGTGATGGGATGGTCTGTGATGAGGGGAGTCTTTGATGGGGGGGTCTGTGATGAGGGGAGTCTGCGATGGGGGGGATCTGTGATGGTGAGGGGTCTGTGATAGGGGGGGATCTGTGATGGGATGGTCTATGATGAGGGGAATCTCTGATGGTGGGGGATCTGTGATGAGGGGACTCTGTGATGGGTAGGGGGGGGATGAATCTGTGAATCTGTGATGAAGAGGGGTCTGTGATAGGAGGGGGATCTGTAATGGGATGGTCTGTGATGAGGGGAGTCTTTTTTTTTTTTTTTTTTTTCAAAAAGTTTTTATTTGATTTTCAAAGAATACATTAACAATATAGTATTGTGTACAGTCAAATTTTGGTGACATTCACAGAGGCAACAAATAAAAGGAGTACTTTGGTACAAACTTAGGTCTATATAAGGGATGGTTTCCAGTGTATTTACCCATATGGGATGGCTGAATAGACAGGTAGGTGGGTGGGGGGCACCTAGTTAAAGTAAGACAGTTGGTAGGGTATAGTGCATTATACGATTGTCCAAGTTTATTATATCACATTGACATTGAGCTAGCTGGTGTCAGAAACTAGAATAGGGTTCCGGTTGGGCTCTTGAAATGGCATCGGATGGGAGGAGTCGTAGTAGGAAAAGGAGGAAAGGCTGAAATTTACTATTTCCTCCTGGGAGAGAGATGAGAGCATAAAGGCGTGCCATTTGGAGTGGAAGTGTTCTGAGGAGTTTTTCTGTTTGAAATCCGTATTTAGGCGATCTTTGATTAGTAGATGCTGAGGGGAGTCTTTGATGGGGGGGATCTGTGATGGAGAGGGGTCTGTGATGGGGGGGGGGGGATCTATGAATCTATGATGAACAGGGGTCTGTGATAGGAGGGGGATCTGTGATGGGATGGTCTGTGATGAGGGGAGTCTGTGATGGGGGGGATCTGTGATGGAGAGGGGTCTGTGATGAGGGGAGTATGTGATGGGGATCTGTGATGAAGAGGGGTCTGTGATTAGGGGAGTATGTGATATGGAGTTTGTCATTTGGAATTGAACATAATGGTATGTCATATAATTTTGCACATAAACAGGGTGATGTTGCATGTAAATCTGACTTCCTGATAAATTAAATTTTTAGCTTTAATTATCATGATATAAAATAATGGATGTGGAGGCCTTTTGGTGGGCGTGCTCTTTGTGGGGGGGGGCAGCATTTCATTCTTGGACCCAGGCAGCACAATGTCTTGGGCCAGCCCTGGGTGCAGGGCATACTTTCTCTTGTTTTAACTCATCAACAGCGCTTGTACCTCCGTCCCTGTGTTCCTTCAATGCAATCCCAGCCATCTTGAGCATTTCAATGCCATGGAAACAAGAGGCCATCAGAGCCCCCTGCTTCAACAAGCCTTACACTGATCCTTGTAAAAACAATAAAAGTAAATGTTTAAAACATTTAAAATATGTTAAAAAAAATAAAATTGTATTCAAATGAATAAAGATTAAAAAAAAAAAAAATGTAAATATGTAAAGTGCGGCTGGGCCACACATGTTATATTTTACCACACACGTTGTAGTGAGAGCAAGAATTCTGTGTCCCTCATTTATGGTTAACACGTATCAGCATCACCTTAGATTGTAAACTCCTGCAGGGCAGGGACTGATATGCATGTATATGTATATGTAAAATGCTGCGTAAATTGACGGCACTATATAAGTACCTGAAATAAATAAATAAAAATAAAATTTAGCCTAGGTTCACACCATTGCTTGCACGTTTGCATTTCAATGAGTTGCTGCAAGAAATGCAGGTAAAGAAGTCCAAGAACTTCTTCCAAAAACGGTTCTCACAGAACCGCATGTTGCTGTAGCACCACGCAGTTTCACGTACGCAAAAATGCACCCCGTTTTCTGATGTGGGAAAGTCAAGACCAACGTGGGCAGATCAAGAATTAATGGCACCCAAGCATGGCTAAAGAGTAGCACGTTTTGTTCGCAGGTCGGGAATGCGCACGATTATGCATGTGTTCCTGATCTACACATATGTGAACCTCGGCTTAAAGTATCACCTATTGATCATTTTGGCTAACGTTAATTTTGGCCATTTTGCATCTCCACGCAGTTTTGATGCTTGACATATTTTCAATCTATTTTCTTGACACTACCTCATCTTTTATTTTGTACAAAAAAAAAACTGGGATTAAATTGTGTTTGTGTGCATTAAAATACATTTTAGTATTTTTTCTGGAAAATATAGATTTGCACAAATATCATTTGACATAAAAAATTGCAACAACCACTATTTTATTTGACAGGGCCTCTGTGTTCAGAAAATATTTCATATTCTTGGTGTTTTAAGTAATTGTGTAGCCAAAAAAATGAAGATTTTAACATGTGAAAAATGGAAAAATTGCTTTAGAGGGGAAGTGGTTAAGAGCCACCGAGGAAATAAATAAATTTTTTTGTGTACTTTGCAAACCCAAATATTACTTTGTGAAAGTAGCAGTGGAATTATCACGGTGTTGCACAAGGCCTGGTTAGAGAGCAGAGTTGTGGGGGGGGTGTGCAAAAGATCCACCCACTACAGGCTGGCTATAGAAAACCACAGGAGGGGGCGGATACAAGACCAGTCATCCTACACAAGGAGAGAAAACAGAAATGGCTGGTCTATATTACAGGAAGCTCCAGCACAGACACAAAGTTTAACATTGGATTAATGCAGAGGTCTGAAAAATATACAGACAGCAATTCAAGATTTAGGTAAGAATGCCTCTCCTACAAGGACAATATTGACTTAAGCTGGAGTACAGTTTTAAGACTTCTCAGTTGCTGTGCCAGATCTATCATTTATTTGCATAGATTGCATTTGTGCAATGAATAAAATGAAGGGGGGAGTGCGTTACTATTATTAAAAAATAGGAAGTATAATTTGCTTTTTTTACATTGCAGAATCAGTAAAAACCTTCTACTTACTTTTTTATATAAAATAGTATATCTTTTATAATAATGAAGTGCCCTCTAACTGTCATTCTATTGATTGTAGAAATGTAATCTATGCAAAAAACTGTTGGTATTATGTGGTATGTTATGTCTCATGACATACAAATGATAATAAATAATTCTAAAGATAGACATATACTGTATATATAAATATATAAACATATACTGTATATATAAATATATAAACATATACTGTATATATAAATATATAAACACATACTGTATATATAAATATATAAACATATACTGTATATATATATACATATATATATATATATATATATACATATATATATATATATATATATATATATATATATATATATATATATATATATATATATATTGTATATATATATATATATACTGTATATCCTATCCTTTATGCCCTTCTTATTTCCAATGCAACTTGGCCACACCCACAATTTGGCACTTTTGCCCTCCCCACCACCACACTCCCTACTCCACCCAGAGTAATCAGTAGATTCCTGCCGCTGGGATTCGCACCATGGCAAAACCCCCATGCATGTACCCTGAGGTGGTTGTAAACCTCTGACATGAAAAACAAAGCATATCCTTCCCTCTATCTAATGCACCAAGTGTGATTTATGTCTGCGTTTTCATTCCTCTAATATGTGCATGAGTCATTTCTAACAGGTTCTGCTGACTCCAAGAGATCGGGGGATGGGAAGCGGAGCTCTTGCACACAGCCTGTGATTGACAGCCGCAGCTGCGCATGTTTCCCAATGAGATTGTGTAGAAGGGGTGTGTCCAATTGCCTCTACTCAGGTCTTAGGTTACACTCAGTTCTCCTCTCTGAGCTGTGCAGTGTGTGACATCAGATATCCACCCCCCGCCTTTTGGAGCTGAAAAATTCTGTGAAAATTCTGCACTTTGGACTGATATAGACGAAGGAAGGCTGCAGATAACCAGATACAACTTATGTAGGAGTATATGGTTAATCTCTGTGTATCACCTGAGGCCAGTTACTTCACTAGGTATATGTAAGGGTTAATCACTTTAAAAGCATATGCAAACTCTAAAAAAATAATTGTATTTGCTACCTTCTGATCTTGTACATACAGTATACCATTGAAAACCCCTTTTCTATATCTGTTTGACAAGGGAAAAAAATAGCTGTTATCCTGTCAGAAATCTTGTGAGCTGATAATTGCCTGTTCTCTCTGCCTCTGGACTGTTATCAGTTAGCATTGTTCCCTGCTATCTCTGCTGGCTACAAAACACCTCCCCCTGTTGTGAAGATGAGAGGGAGGTATTATGTAGTCCTAACACAGTGTTATGTAGACCTAATGCATCCCCTATCCCAGGGTGCCAATCAGTGGCAGCTGGTGCTCAAAAATTTTGGGGGGGGGGGGTTGCAAACAAACTGAACAATACTGAAAAAAAAAACATAAATTGCAGCCACTGTGCCATCAAACGCAGCCACTGTGCCCATCAAATGCCGCCACTGTGCCCATCAATTGCAGCCACTGTTCCCTTTAAAGGCTGCCACTGTGCCCATCAAATGCTGCCACTGTGCCTATCAAACCACTGGCACTGTGCCATTAAATGCTGCCACTGTGCAATCAAATGCTGCCACTGTGCAATCAAATGCTGCCACTGTGCCATCAAAATCTGCCACTGTGCCCATCAAACGCTGCCACTGTGCCAATCAAATGCAGCCACTGTGCCAATCAAACGCTGCCGCTGTGCCATCAAACACTGCCACCATGTCCATCAAACGCTGCCACTGTGCCATCAAATGCTGCCACTGTGCCCATCAAATGCAACCACTGTGCCCATCAAATGCCGCCACTGTGCCATCCAATGCTGCAACTGTGCCATCCAATGCCTCCACTGTGCCATCCAACACTGCCACTGTGCCATCCAACACTGCCACTCTGCCCATCGAATGCTGCCAGTGTGCCATCCAATGCCGCTGCTGTGACCCCCCGCCCGCTCGCCATCTGCCCGGCACTTACCCTGTCTCGGTGGGGCAGCAGGTGACGATGGTAAGCGGTGTCCTCCGAGCGGTGTCTTCATGTGTCTTTTCCCATCCTCTCCTCCCGTCCTCTCCTCCCGCCAGGCGTCCAATCACAGCGCCAGTCATTTCAGCCAATCAGGTGATGGGTAAAAGACCCTAGCACCTGATTGGCAGAGAGGCGGTTCAGTGTTAGGACAACAAATATTCATTCACTGTTCTAACACACCTTGATGCAAATTAGAGCCTTTGGCTCTAATCAGATGCTTCAAAAACACCCCCCGGCGCTGTAATTCAGGTGCTCTGCACCGGAAAAGGGGCCGGGCGCCTGAATAGGGGGTAGCAGCAGCGGCCATGGATAGATTCATGCTATGTATGAATCTATCCATTGGTCATAGAGGGAATGGCTGGAAAGAGGGGGCGGCGCCCATGCGCCCTTATGGACGCACCGCCACTGTGACAATGCTGCTTAGTATGCTTGTCACCTTAGGACAAGTGAGTTAAATTGATATTAGAGGCTTAAAGCGGAGTTCCACCCAAAAATGGAACTTCCGCTTTAAGTGTAGGTGACCCCTGACATGCCACATTTTTTGGGGGGAGGAGCGGGTACCCTATTTTTACGGGCACCCAGCTCCCACTTCTTCCCTGGCACCGCGGTGCCAGAAGGAAGATCACCTCGCCCCCCTCCCTCCCTGCAATCTTCTGGGACACGTCACAGGTCCCAGAAGATTGCCCGGCCAATCATAGCGCGCATTAGCAGTGCGCTATCCGGCTGTGAAGCCACAGCTGGGTGCCCACAGTAACAATGCTAGCGCCATGGAGAGGAGGGGGAGAAGAGCGGGGCTTAGTGTGCCCACATCGCTGGACCGCGGGACAGGTGGGTGTCTGATTATTAAAAGACAACAGCTACACTTTTTGTAGCTTGCAACTTTTAAATGGGTGGAACTCCGCTTTAAGTTAAAAAAATAAAAAATAAAATAAATATATAAATAAATATATATATATATATATATATATATATATATATATATATATATATATATATATATATATATATAACAAGCATGTTATACTTATCTTCTCTGTGCAATGGTTTTGAACAGAGCATCCCTGATCCTCCTCTACTTGGGTCCCCCGACAGGGCTCCTGCTCCTCCCCCCGCCCCATGCCCCCTTAGCAAGCCGCTTGCTATGGGGGCAGTAGTGGGTGCTTGTTCCAAAGCCCTGTTTTTTGTGTCCATAAGACACACAGGACAAAGGGGGCCACATTGTCGTTATGATGCAAATGCAATATGAACAGATGTGTCTTAATATACTCAATAATAGGGAATGGTATCATCTCCTTTCCCCAAATAAAGTTTCTCAAATTAACAAAGAACTTAAACCTCTTATCAATGCTGCATATTTGGTACGTGATGGATATGTGATTTCACATGTCGGCTGTCTCCACTTGTAGATGAAAATATTAGCGAGCGCTAGTACTACTAACAAGTCCCCAACTTGGGCGCAGAAGCCCCGCCCACACACATGGGCGCTAGGCTCTGAAAAGTGATCGATGGTGGATCACTTCCCAGATCATGGTTTGGAGGCAGTTTACAATTCAAACAGGAGGGGATACTGCTGCAACTAAACACCTTGGGATTTTTCCTTGAAATACCTCGCTATAACCATGTACTATTGACGTTAATGGGTGTGTTTGCCAACTCGACATGCTGAATTTAACCTAAAATGCCACCCTTTGAAGCAACATGAATGCACAAGTCTAAACTACCTAAAATGGCAGCAAGGTAAACAACGAGCGTGGGCCTCACTCGAATATCTGTTATTTTTTCACCCGTCTGAGATGGAAAGTGAGCAAAAACATACATTTCTGAGCATATTGAACATTTCTTTGCACTTGTGCCAGCTCAAATGTTGCATGAAATATTCAAGCCGTGTTATTCCATTTATCTCAATAGCTGTTTCTGGCACTGTCAGTATGGACGATGAGGTCAAGTGCATCCAGTGCATGCGTGTGCTTGGACCACACACACTATGCAAAGAAATACAGCCCTTTTGATTACATCCTCCCTGGATTACAGGCAGTTAATATAAAGACAAAGTTGGCTATTTATAATATATAAAATACTTTTAATGCTCTCTTAATGAACACATACCAATTAAATTGTGTTTAATGTTTATATGCCTGGACATCAACGGTAAGCTAACAGCATGCAAGTAACAATGTTGTGCAGCAGCTTGAAGTAACCAATCATGGATCAATATTTATTGCTTTAACTTCACTGACCTACAAAACTCAAGATTTCTAACTGGATGACACAGAGTAGGGCTGCACTTAGCACCATTCCAGAAATCCAATAAAAACTTGCAGGTCCAAGTAAAAAAAAATCAGTTTTGTGAAGCTCAGGATTCAATACACCAAATATGAGAAGGTGGATTTGCTAAATACTAGCTGACAGGTACATCAGTTGTTAACTGTAGATACTGGGTTTCACTATGTACTGAAATACTCAAAGTGCCCATGTACTGTACACCTATGCAATGCAGTACACTGTGGTAACTCATATGCCGCGCTCACACGATCGGAAATTCGGCCAGCAAAAGACCCATGAGAGCTTTTGGTCTGAAAATGCGACCGTGTGTATGCTCCATCGGACTTTTGCTGGCCGAATTCCAGCCAGCAAAAGATTGAGAGCAGGTTCCCAATTTTTTGTTCGGAAAAAGTTCCTATCCGAAAATGCGATCGTCTGTAGCAATTCCGACGTGCAAAATTCCTACGCATGCTCGGAAACAATTCAACGCATGCTCGGAAGCATTGAACTCCATGTTCTCGGCTCATCATAGTGAACTTTTGTGTGACCGTGTGTATGCAAGGCAAGCTTGAGTGGAATCCCGTCGGAAAAGCCATCATATCTTTTTCAGACCAAAATCCCGACCGTGTGTACGCGGCAATACACATGTTAGTGCAATGTGACACCATTCAGTTTCAACGAGGCAATGCACCACCAATGCATATGAGCTGTAATGCAACTACAGTGGCATGCTGTGTCAAACAAAAAAAGTGCTTGTCTAGTTTTTGGTCCATTTTGGTGTACTGGCAGCCCAGTTCATGCATGTGTGTAAATACACTGCAATGTACCACCTAGGTGGGAATGGGATCACAGGAGCCCAGTTATAAAGCAACAATTTGGCCTTACTATGGACTTACTAAGGCCATACTGCTGCTGGAAAAACATGGATTATAAAGCACAGCAATGTACTTTACAAATGTGCTTTGTGATTCACTTGGTTCGGAAGGCTGAAACAAGCAAAGTCTTATTAATTTCAATAAATGGTAAGAAAGTAAAAAAATGCTGTTGCAGTGTGAATTGCACAGTAAAGTATGCAACAATATCTGCTCTTCATTATAAATCGGCCCTTAAGTCAGTGGCGGCCGCTCCATTAGGGGTGCAGGGGCGGCGCCCCCCTAATCCATGCACCCAGCCCCTAATCTACATGCTGGATGCATGGATTTCAATGTTTTAATTTTTTATTTTTTTAAAGCCCATGCTTAGAGCCTGAGGCTCTAATTGGCTTCAAAAAAGGGTGGGCTCAGGGCGAAGAGCACTGTGCCCTGAGCCCACCCAGTTGTGTGACAATAGCAAATTAATATTCACTATCGTCTTCCTGATTCTTATCCCGGCCAATAAGGAAGCGAGTCCTGAGACCCGATTGTCCAAGAGGAGAAGCGACCATATTGGACGCCTAGGTGGAGATGCAGTGGGAAGCCTTCGAGGAGGAGATGCAGGGGAAAGCCGCCGAAGCTGCCCGCTACTTAGATGGGGTAAGTGCAGGGCTGGTGGGCAGACTGGGGTGAGCGCCGGGGAGGTTATGTGTTGTATTGCTGATGGACCGAGTGATGGGGGAGGGGGATATTGACTGACGGACCGACTAACTTGGGGTTTGATTGACAGACTAACTGAACATGGGGGACGGGTGGTTTGTTTGCCTCTCCCCCAAAAAATGGAGCAGCTGCCACTGCCCTCAGTGCTATGTGTGCAGGCAGTGGGGAGTAACCGCTGTATGTGCAGACAGTGGGTATAAGTAGTGCTACATGTGCAGACAGTGAGTTGTTAGTGCTATATGTGAAGACAGTGAGGAGACAGTGAGGTGTAAGTGCTATATGTGTAGACAGTGAGGTGTAAGTGCTATATGTGTAGACAGTGAGGTGTAAGTGCTATATCTGCAGACAGTGAGGTGTAAATGCTGTATGTAAGTGCCGCTCGCTCGTCCCCCCCACCATTCCTGGCCTGCCAGGCTGCATGTTTGGATAAGGGTCTGGTATGGATTTTGAGGGCCCCCACGCCATTTTTTTTTCCATTTTGGTGTGGAGTTCCTCTTAAATCTATACCAGGCCCCTATGGATTGTTGGGGGGGGGGGGGGCATGCCGTTTTTTTCTTAATTCTGTCATAGGGTTCCCCTTAACCACTTCAATAGACTGTATTATATACTCTGCACTGCACTGTATTATATACGCTGAACTGCATTATATACTCTGCATTGTATTGTATACTCTGCACTTCAAAATATACACTACACCGACTGCACTGTATTATGTATTCTACACTGACTGCACTGTATTATATACACTACACTGACTACACTGTATTATATATTCTATGCTGACTTCACTGTATTATATATTCTACACTGCCTGCATTGTATTATATATTCTACACTGACTGCACTGTATTATATACACTACACTGACTGCGCTGTATTATATACACTACACTGACTACACTGTATTATAAATTCTACGCTTCCTGCATTGTATTATATATTCTACACTGACTGCACTGTATTATATACACTACACTGACTGCACTGTATTATATACACTACACTGACTGCACTGTAGTAAAATTTCTACACTGCCTGCACTGTATTATATATTATACACTGACTGCACTGTATTACATATTCTACACTGCCTGCACTGCATTATATATTCTACACTGACTGCACTGTATTATATACACTACACTGACTGCACTGTATTATATATTCTACACTGCCTGCACATTGAATCCACTAACTAACCTGCCTAATCTATCACCACTATAACACACTACATACAGCAGCAGTGTAAGCAGCCTTAATTAGTGTGGGGCATGGACTGAGCCATGATTGGGTGCCTTTGGCCAATTACGGCTCTCACAGCACATTGCACTGCGATTGGCCAAAGCATACAGGTCGGGCGCATGCTTTGCCAATTAACAGCCGTCAATATACTGCAATCTTGCAGTGCATTATGGGGCACTCTGCGGTGGGTGAACGTCCAGTAAGCGCCCCATATGTTTGTTTGTTCTATGAACAAACGAATACCTGATGTTTGAGTCAGACTTACGTTCGACTCGAACATCGGACCCATCTCTAATGTGCAGACATTGAGGTGTAAGTGCTATATGTGTAGATAGTGGGGTGTAAGTGCTATATTATTATATTATTATTATACGAGATTTATATAGCGCCAACAGTTTACTCAGCGCTTTACAATGTATAAGGGGGACAACACAATTACAGTACAGTTCAATACAAAAGGTACAGGAGGGCCCTGCTCGTAGAGCTTACATTCTAAAGGGAGGGGGTGGTGGTACAAAAGGTAATAGCTGCAAAGAATGATTTGATGGGGGTGGCTTAGGGACAGTTATGTGGGTGTGGGATAGGCTTCCCTGAATAAATGAGTTTTCAAGGATCTCCTAAAGGTGGACAGGGTAGGGGCTGATCGGACATACTGGGGCAGGGAATTCCAGAGGATGGGAGAGGCTCTGGAGAAGTCCTGAAGGCGAGCATGGGAGGAGGTAACAAGGGAGCTAGAGAGCAGGAGGTCCTGGGAGGAGCGGAGGGGGCGATTTGGGCGATATCTGCAGATGAGGTTGGTGATGTAGATGGGGGCGATGTTGTGAATGGCCTTGTATGTTATGGTTAGCATTTTGAATTTTACGCGGTGGGGTAGGGGAAGCCAGTGAAGGGATTGGCAGAGAGGAGCAGCAGTCACGGATCAATTAGTGAGGTGTATTAGTCTAGCAGCAGCATTCATAATAGACTGAAGGGGGGATAGCCTGCTTAAGGGTAGGCCATTAAGGAGAGAGTTGCAATAGTCGAGGCGGGAAATAATCAAGGAGTGAATAAGTTGTTTTGTAGTGTCATTAGTCAGGAAGGGTCGAATTTTGGAGATGTTGCGGAGGTTAAGGCGGCAGGATTTAGCCAGTGATTGGATATGGGGGCTGAAGGAGAGGTCAGAGTCAAGGATTACACCCAGGACTCTGGCATGTGTGGAGGGACCAATGGTTGTGTTGTTGATATTAATGGTGAAGTCACAGGAGGGGGACCGTGAAGGAGGAAATATAACAAGCTCAGTTTTAGAAAGATTAAGTTTGAAGAAGTGGTGTGACATCCATACCGATATGTCAATCAGCAAGTTTGAGATCCGTGAGGAGATAGTGGGGGTGAGTTGGGGAGTGGAGAGATAGATCTGTGTGTCATCAGCATAGAGATGGTATTGGAAGCCATGGGAGGTGATCAACTGGCCCAGGGAAGAGGTATAGAGTGAGAAAAGGAGAGGCCCAAGGACAGAGCCTTGGGGTACCCCAACAGAAAGAGGAAGGGGAGCGGAGGAGATGGAGTTGTAAGTGACGCTGAAAGTGCGCTGAGATAGGTAGGAGGAGAACCAGGATAATGCAGAATCACGGAGGTCAAGGGAGTGTAATTTGCTGAGGAGCAGCAGGTGGTCAACTGTGTCAAAGGCAGCAGAGAGGTCTAAAAGTATGAGTATGGAGTAGTGGCCATTGGTTTTGGCAGTTATTAGGTCATTGGTGATTTTTAGTAGGGCAGTTTCAGTCGAATGTTGTAGGCGGAAGCCAGACTGTAGGGGGTCGAGAAGGTTGTTGTCCGTGAGGTAGCGACTCATTTGGTCATGAACAAGGCGTTCGATGAGCTTGGAGGCAAACGGGAGAAGGGAGATAGGTCTTAAGTTATTCAAACAGGTGGGGTCTAGTGAAGGTTTTTTGAGTATGGGGGTAACCAGTGCATGTTTGAGCGGGGAAGGAAAGGTGCCGGAGGAGAGGGAGAGGTTGAAGATGTGGGTTAGGGAGTTGAGGATAGAGTGGGAAGGTGGTCGCAGTAATTGAGAGGGGACAGGGTCCAGGGGACATGTAGTGAGGTGGGCCATGGAGAGGAGTTTATCAACTTCTTCTGTGGTAACTGGGCAAAAGGAGGAGAGTATTGAGTGTGGTGTTGGACCTGATATGTTGGGTAGGGGAGGAATTTTAATGCTGGATATCTCCTTGCGAATTGTGTTGATTTTGCTATTGAAGTGGTTGGCAATATGTTGAGCGGTAAGCAAGTTGGTGGGAGGGGGCAGTGGGGGGTGAAGTAAGGAATTAAGGGTAGAAAAGAGTTGACGAGGTTTGGATGAGAGGGTTTTGATGAGAGTGTTGTAATAGGTTTGTTTAGCAGTGTGGAGGCAGGAGTTGTATTTGAGAAGGACAGATTTGTAGAGGGTAAAGTCTTGCAGGGATTTAGATTTACGCCATGCTCGCTCAAGAGCACGGCTGCGTCTCTTGAGACTTCTGGTGTCGTCTGTTTGCCAGGGTTGTGGCAGATGGGGCCTGGTTCTGCGTGTAGAAAGAGGAGCAAGTACGTCAAGGGAGGATGACAACGTGGTGTTGTAGATGGAAGTGGTTAGGTCTGGGCAGGACAGGGGAGCTATTTTGTCATAAAGGCCATCAGTAGCAGAGTGAAGAAGGGAAGGTTTGAGGTTGCGAAGGTTCCTGCGGGTAGTGGTTTGTGGGTTGGCAGCATGGGATATAGGAGACAAGGAGAGTGTGAAACGGATAAGGTTGTGATCAGAGAGAGGAAAGGGTGCGTTGGAGAGATATATGTGCAGACAGTGAGGTGTAAGTGCTATATGTGCAGACAGTGAGGTGTAAGTATTATATGTTTAGACAGTGGGGTGTAAGTACTATATGTGTAGACAGTGGGGTGTAAGTATTATATGTGTAGACAGTGGGGTGTAAGTGCTATATGTGTAGACAGTGGGGTGTAAGTGCTATATGTGTAGACAGTGGGGTAACCTACCTTAAGGCATAACGACAGCACACTCAAAGCATTAGCTGTATGTACAAATCACACATTTGGTAAGACCTTTGTTTAATACAGTGAAAGGACAATTTATGGAGAAGAGAATGAAAGTAGCTAATTAGAAATCAACTTATAATGTTCTATTTTAAAGCTGCACTCCAGGCAGCTATAAAACAACCCCAATTAATGCAGTTGTGAATTCATACAAAATCATTTTTAAAGGCAACTAACATAAGTGAAGAATTGAACTTTGTATTAGCCACCTGCCATTCCAGTAGCACTTGGTTAAGAACTGAACAGAACAGCGCTATGGGCCAATAAGGTTTTCTACGGAGCACATCTGCTGACAAGGAATGCTCTGAGAGGAGGAGAGAGCAGAGAGATTACCTCATCAGTCTTCTGCTGTTCATCAATGTATACTCACAGAGTGGGGGAAAGTTAGGTGACTTAGTTGTATTATATTAATGGAGCAGGGGAAAAAGAAGGTCACCAGTTTTGTAGGCAGGTGTATGTACTAACAAAGAGGGTTAAAGGAAAAGTATAGCCAAAGCTGTAGTTAGTTCTGCACTCCTGTGACCCGTTTTCAGCTGACATTGGGCTAAAGTCCGCTGTTGGCTGATGTCACTCAGTCGGTTCAGGCTCGGGAAAGATCCTTTACATTCGGGATCCATCCACATGCCTAGATTGGCAACTGGCTCAGCCTCTCAGCTGTGCCGCTGGGAGACTGGGCCAGCCGCTCCTTGTCCTCCCCAGCCCACCTCTTTAGTGAGCACTGCAGGGGCAGAGCTGCGCTGCACGGCTCTCTACTCAGAGCAGAGGGGAGAACTGAGCGATCACTGGTGCTTGATCACTCAGTTCTTACTGCAGAAGCAGCGGGGGACAGATGCAGCATTGCTTCATCCACCAAGGTGAGTATAAAAGTTTGTTTTTTCATAGTCCATACTTATTTTTTAATGACTGGTGCTGCTGTGGTTTACTGTTAACATAAGATAAGATAAGTACTTTATTGTCATTTCAATGCTGTGATGTGTCATCCGCTGCATTACTCACTGTCTGCTTCTGAAGTGATTTATGCAGGAGGAGACCGGACCTCAGGCTGTCCATGTGTGGGAGGAGAACAGTGAGGACATCTGTGTTGGAATGTGAACTAATGTCAAGGAGGAGTAATGCTGTGTCAAACACAAGGCCCTGGGGGCCAAATCAAGTCCTTCAGGCAATTTCATGTGGCCCTCGCATCTCTTCTGCAGCTGCAGAACCTCCTTCGTCTCCACCCCCACTTTGTCTCAGCAGTTGGCAGGAGAAAAGAGGACAGAACTCCTCCAGCAGATCCTGCACTTCTCCCATGGAAAGGCTTGTCTTGGCCCCCTCCCCTTCTCAGCAGTCAGCAGCAGAGAGGAGGGCAGAACTCCTCCTACAGATCTGGCGTCTCTCTGTGCAACCAAAGCACCCATTTGTCTCCACCCTCCCCTAATCTCAGCATTCAGCAGACTCTAGACCTCCTCCAGACCCTGCACTTTCTGCTTCCCAGCATTGCAGAAGCACAAAATAATGGGGCTGCACTGAGATTTAAGGGAGGGTGGGGGACTCTTTATTTCTGATGGTGGGGGGACTCTTGACTTCTGATGGTGAGGGGACTCTTGATGGTGGGGGGACTCTTGACTTCTGATGGTGGGGTGACTCTTGACTTCTGATGGTGGGGGGGACTCTTGACTTCTGATGGTGGGGGAGACTCTTGACTTCTGATGGTGGGAGGACTCTTGACTTCTGATGGTGGGGGGACTCTTGACTTCTGATGGTGGGGAAACTCTTGACTTCTGATATTGGGGGGATTCTTGACTTCTGATGGTGGGGGGACTCTTGACTTCTGATGGTGGGGGGGACTCTTGACTTCTGATATTGGGGGGATTCTTGACTTCTGATGGTGGGGAGACTCTTGACTTCTGATGGTGGGAGGACTCTTGACTTCTGATGGTGGGAGGACTCTTGACTTCTGATGGTGGGGGGGACTCTTGACTTCTGATGGTGGGGGGACTCTTGACTTCTGATGGTGGGGGGACTCTTGACTTTTGATGGTGGGGGGACTCTTGACTTCTGATGGTGGGGGGACTCTTGACATATCATGTAAGGGGGAGTGGGGTGCTCTAGAAATCTAGTCCTACAGATACAACAGGCCCTTTGAGGGCAATGCTGATACGGCCCACAATGAAATTGAGTTTGACGCCCCTGCTTTAGCAGAACCCCAACATGGGTTCCCGAGGACCGGATTATAGATATTACATTATAGACATTACCAGTGAGAATGGACTTGGATGTAATAAGGTATGGACCACACCACCTAACACACATAGTACAGCCAAAGCCTGATATAGTGTTATGGACAAGAGAGAATGAGGATGTGAAGTTATCATTTTATTGGTTTCTACATTGTCTGGTGGTCTTGGAGAGAGAGTGTATCCATAGTGTATTAAAGAATTGGGGAACAAAGAGTACCATCCTAAGTTAACCCATGTTACGCCTTACCGCTGTGATGTGACCTTCCTATAGGAAATCATGGAAATCCTCTTGTCCTGTAGGATGAAAAATTGCACAGGTAAGAACTGGGGACTAAGAGACCAATCAGATTTCAGCTGATATAGTGTGATGAATGAAATATGAATGATGATTGATTACTATGGGTTATGGCATTTTAGGATTTAATGACTGTATAACAATGTCTAGGCACGTAAAAAAATGCCCCGACTAGCAGCTTTGCAGTTTGTGCAGTTCTGCTATTATGTTTCAGGTTAAAACAACACGCTCTGTAGCTAAATCTACATTTCATTAGTAAGGGCATGTCGGCATAATCAGCCATACATGTGGAACAAGCCAATCCCTTTGATGTATTGTATTGTGCAGGTTGAGACATCTCACCTCTTATCTGTCTGCAACAGAGAAAATGTCCATAACTGGCGGAGAGGTTTGCATGATGTCAGCAGTCACAGAAGTAAGAAAAACAAGTCGAAATGATTGTTTTCTCTTTATCTATTTAATAAACAGAGCGGTGGCTCAGAACAAGTGCAATCAATAATGTATATTAGAAACATGCTCCTTTTTATAGCCATGCATAGTACCTGGAGGTGTTATCTAGACAGCAGAGGAACATTACATATTAAGTCTTCTACTATCTGCTTTGTCTGCAGGGACAGCTCAGCAATGGAATAGTTAAAGTGGAACGTCACCCAAAATGGGAAGTTCTGCTCTTCTTCCTCTCCCCCTCCTCCTTCACATTTGGCCCATCATTTTTTTTTTTTGGGGGGGGGGGGCAGATACCTGTCATACCCACTTCCGGGCAGATCGGCGCAGCGCTCCGAGCAGTTTAGCACCCTCTCCTTCCCCCACAGGTCCCAGAAAGCTGAGAGACCAATCAGATAGCGTAGCGCAGCTGGCTGTGAAGTTGCAAGCAGTCCCAGCCACCTGCCCACAGTTAACATGCCTGTGCCAGTGACTGAAGCCCGGTGAAGAAAACAGCCGGGTGAGGACAGCGCTGGGACAGGTCAATGTCTGTTTATTAAAAGTCAGCAGCTACAGTTTTTGTAACTGTTGACTTTTCATTTTTTTCATGAGTTGACTAAAGAACCACTTTAACCACTTGCTTACTGGACACTTATACCCCCTTCCTGACAAGGTCAATTTTTAGCACTGTCGCACTTTAAATGACAGTTGCGCGGTCATGCAACGCTGTACCCAAGCTACATTTTTATCCTTTTGTTCACACAAATAGAGCTTTGTTTTGGTGGTATTTAACCACTAGCCGACCATCCGCCGTCATTCTAACAGCGGCAGGTCAGCTCTCTCCCGCAAATCATCGTAGCTGTACGTCAGACCTTTAGGCCTCATGCACACAAGACACCAGTGCAAACTCTGCTGAACACATGTTTTTAAAAGCTGAAACCGGCGTTTAGAAACGCCCGTTTTGCCGCATTTGCATGCCACGTTTAGTCGCGTTTGCGTCTAGAAGCGTCTGCAGAGCAGAAAATAACATTTTGCGACCCAAACTTTGGGGCCCCATATCTCTGATGTGCTAACACAGTAGACCTAGTACTATAACATATCCAAATTTGGGGTTCCTAGCACTAAGTGGCCCCGAGATACGGGGCCCCAAAGTCCGGTCGCAAAATGTCAAGCACTTCTGCAGTAGAGAATGACATTTTGTGACCCGACTTTGGGGCCCAGTATCTCAGGGCCACTTAGTGCTAGGAACCCCAAATTTAGATATTTTATAGTGTTAGTCCAACTGTGTCAGCACACCAAATGTGGGATTCCTAGCACCAAATTCGGGTCGCAAAATGTCAAGCACTTCTGCAGCAGAGAATGACATTTTGTGACCCGACTTTGGGGCCCAGTATCTCAGGGCCACTTAGTGCTAGGAACCCCAAATTTAGATATTTTATAGTGTTAGTCCAACTGTGTCAGCACACCAAATGTGGGATTCCTAGCACCAAATTCGGGTCGCAAAATGTCAAGCACTTCTGCAGCAGAGAATGAAATTTTGTGACCCGACTTTGGGGCCCCATATTTCAGGGCCACTTGGTGCTAGGAACCCCAAATTTGAATATGTTATAGTGTTAGTCCCACTGTGTTAGCACACCAAATTTGGGGTTTCTAAGCACTAAGTGGACCCAAGATATGGGGCCCCAAAGTTGGGTTGCAAAATGTCAAGCACTTTTCTGCAGCAGAGAATGACATTTTGTGACCCGACTTTGGGGCCCCGTATCTCAGGGCCACTTGGTGCTAGGAACCCCAGAGATATGTGGCCCCAAAGTCGGGTTGTAAAAAACACTTATAAACGCAAACGCGGCTAAACGAGGTACCGGTGTTTAGCCGCGTCTAGCCGCGTTTGGCGTCTGAAACGTGGAAAACTTTTGCGTCTGAACCCATTTTTTTGCTTCTGGAAAAACGAGGTTAAACGCAACTGCCTAAAAATGACAAAAAACGAGACTGTGTACATGGACACATAGGATAGGATAACATTAAATGGGTTCAGGGGAAGTTGAAAAAAGTGTCCAACTGCCTCTGAACGCGAGTTTAACAGCGTCTCGTGTGCATGAGGCCTTAAACAGCTAGAGCAGGCTTCTGTCAGGAGAGGAGAGACAGATCATCTGTTCCTACTAGCCAGGAACAACGATCTGGCTTCTCCTCTAGTCAGTCACATCTCCCCACAGTAAGTAATGGCCTGGTCATTAAAGTGGATGTAAACCCAATGTCATCCTTTCTAAACTACTGTCATAGGGGTTATCTATAAGGATATACATGCCTCCTGCATGTATCTTTACCTGTCAAATGTCTCCCCTCTGTCTGTTATTAGACCCGAAAAACTGCAGATTCTGTGGGTGGGTCTGTTGTCTGGAGCTCGGTGGGTGGAGTCGTGATGTCAGTAGACTCCCCGCCCACCTCTACACTCCCCTGTGTATTTCTTACACTGAACTTCTGCTATGATCTCTAACATCCAGTGAAAAGACAGGAAAGTAACCACATGACTTCAGCATGCCAAATCATGGTGAGGTGTGGAACAGCCAATCCTGGCAGAGCTGCTGAAGAAAGGAGTGGGGGTGGGAATTAAAAAATAATGCATGTCTTAGGCTGTCACTCACAGCAAGGGGGAGTATTTGACAAAGTTTTTCTCACTTTGTAAAGATTTCTCTCACTGAACAATAAGAGGATTGCTCAGAGATGGATTAACTCTGTGTGGCAAGACTGGGCTCAAATGATAGCAAATGTTATACTCTACAGTATGATATCAAAAAAAAAAATTTGGGGGGGTTTACATCCACTTTAAGGGGGCAAATCCTTCTGGGGCTGAAGTGGTTAATCACCACTTTTTTATTTATTTTTGCAAACAAAGTTTTTTTTTATAGCTTGTTATAAAATGTTTGCAAACAGGTCATTTTTCTCCTTCGCTGATGTGTGCTGATGAGGCTGCACTGATGGGCACTGATAGCCACGGGTAGGCAACACTGATAAGTGACACTGATGATGAGGCACTGATTGGCAGCACTGATGGGCACTGGAAGGTGGCACTGGAGGGCACTGATTAGCAGCACTGGTGGGCACTGATTACTGATTAGCAGCACTTTTGAAGGCCCTGGAGCACCAGGACAATGGAAATGCCCCAAAAATTACCCCATTTTGTAAAGCTAACACCCAACACATAATCTAGGAGGCATAATGAGTCTTTTAAACATGTCATTTTTTGTCAACAAGTTTTTGGAAAATGTAAAAAGAAAATGAAAACACTTTTTTTTTAACACAAAATTGTCAATTTATAAGATATTTCTAACACATTGCATGTGCATAGCAAAAATTACACCTCAAAATACATTCCGCTACTCCTCCTAAGTATGGGGATATCTCTCCACAGCTTGGCCACATACAGAGGCCCAACATGCAGGGAGCACCATCAGGATAAGCACTGATGAGGCATTGATGAGGCACGGATGAGAACTGATGCAGCATGGATGTGGCACGGATGATCACTGATGTGGAATGGATGAGCACTGATGTGGCAGGGATGGGCACAGATGAGCACAGATGAGGCACGGATATGGCATGGATGAGGCACAGATGAGGTATTGATGATTCAGGGATATAAGGCATGGATGAGGCACGGATGGGCATGTATGAGGCACAGATATGGCCCAGATGGACATGTATGAGGCACAGATGGGTATGAATTTGGCACGGATGGGCATGTATGAGGCATGAATGAGGCACAGATGGGCATGTACGCATGGATATACAGGGATGGGCATGTATGAGGCACGTATGAGCATATATACATACCTCCCAACATTTTGAGATGGGAATGAGGGACACCTACTAACAAACGTATGTAGGCATAGGACACGCCCCCTGCCACACCTCCTTAAAGGAGAATTAACCAAAAAAAGTTATTGAAATAAACAAGGGCTTTTTTTACCACTATTATTCCTTTATATTGGCTTTTAAAATGTACAAATTCAGCAATTTAGAAATTGGATGAAAGGTTTACCACTGGAAACACTTTTTGAAAGATAAAAAGTGCATTTTATATAAAACTATAGAGATCAGACCAAAATGAGGGACAAATGAGGAGGAATGAGGGACAGAAGGACATTGCTCCAAATCAGGGACAGTCTCTCAAAATCAGGGACAGTTGAGAGCTATGTGTATAAGACATGAATGGACAAAGATCAGCGCTGTGGGCACTTCACATCCAGTCTACTCGTGCTGCTGCACCGGCTCCTTCCTCTCCTCACATGCTGTACCGATCACGTGTGAAGAGAGGAGAGGAGAGAGAGCTGAACTGGACATGCGCATATGAAGCATGTATGAGGCATGTATGAGGCACAGATGGGCATGTATGAGGCACAGATGGGCATGTATGAGGCACAGATGGGCATGTATGAGGCACGGATGGACATGTATGAGGCACAGATGGGCATGTATGAGGCACGGATGGAAATGTATGAGGCACAGATGGGCATGTATGAGACACAGATGGGCATGTATGAGGCACGGATGGACATGTATGAGGCACAGATGGGCATGTATGAGGCACCGATGGAAATGTATGAGGCACAGATGGGCATGTATGAGACACAGATGGAAATGTATTAAGCACGGATGGAAATGTATGAGGCACAGATGGGCATGTATGAGACACAGATGGGCATGTATGAGGCACGGATGGACATGTATGAGGCACAGATGGGCATGTATGTGGCACAGATGAGCATGTATGAGGCACGGATGGACATGTATGAGGCACGGATGGACATGTATGAGGCACAGATGGGCATGTGTGAGACACAGATGGGCATGTATGAGGCACGGATGGACATGTATGAGGCACAGATGGGCATGTATGAGGCACAGATGGGCATTTATGAGGCACGGATGGACATGTATGAGGCACAGATGGGCATGTATGAGGCATGGATGGACATGTATGAGGCACGGATGGACATGTATGAGGCACAGATGGGCATGTATGAGGCACGGATGGACATGTATGAGGCACAGATGGGCATGTATGAGGCACAGATGGGCATTTATGAGGCACGGATGGACATGTATGAGGCACAGATGGGCATGTATGAGGCACAGATGGGCATGTATGAGACACAGATGGGCATGTATGAGGCACGGATGGACATGTATGAGGCACAGATGGGCATGTATGAGGCACGGATGGACATGTATGAGGCACAGATGGGCATGTATGAGACACAGATGGGCATGTATGAGGCACGGATGGACATGTATGAGGCACAGATGGGCATGTATGAGGCACGGATGGACATGTATGAGGCGCAGATGGGCATGTATGAGGCACAGATGGGCATGTATGAGACACGGATGGAAATGTATGAGGCACAGATGGGCATGTATGAGACACAGATGGGCATGTATGAGGCACGGATGGACATGTATGAGGCACAGATGGGCATGTATGAGGCACGGATGGACATGTATGAGGCGCAGATGGGCATGTATGAGGCACGGATGAGGCATGAATGAACACAGATCAGTGCTGTGGGCACTTCACATCCATCCCACTCACGCTGCTGCAGCGGCTCCCTCCTCTCATTACATGCTGTACCAATCATGTGTGAAGAGAGGAGAGAGAGCTGAACCGGACATGCGTTTGTTGACAAGTGATCGCAATCACATGGTAAAGAACCGCTGTCATCTGCCCTTTACCCGATCACGGACACTTCTGTGTGCGTGCCCCAGGGGGCGCCCGGGAAGCGCGAGTTTGGGAGGATGTCATAATACACCCTCCCAGAACTAGCCGACTGAGCTGTAGAGGTAATTCGTCTATGGCCCGGTTGGCAAGTGGTTAAAGTGCATACTTCCCAACTTTCTGAGATGGGAATGAGAGACACCAATTAGCAAAAGTATGTAGGCATAGGACACACCCTCTACCACACCCCCCTCAAGGAGAATAGTACAAAAAAAGACTGGTTACTTTATTTCATGTACTTATATAGCTCCATCAATTTACGCAACACTTTATATATAGTATACATTCACATCAGTCCCTGCCCTCAAGGAGCTTATAATCTTAGGTCCCTAACATATACATACTAGGGACAATTTAGACAGGAGACAATTAACCTACTAGCATGTCTTTGCAGTGTGGGAGGAAACCAACACATGCACAGGGAGAACATGCAAACTCCATGCAGGTAATGCTGTGGTTGGGATTTGAACCAACGACCCTAGTGCTACTAGGTGGAAGTGCTAACCACTTAGCCACTGTATTAAACCCGCAAGTGCTTTTTTTACCACTACTATTCCTTTATATTGGATTTTGGAATTTATAATTGCAGCAATTTAGAGCTTGGATGAAGGGTTTAGCACTGTAAAACACTTTTTGATAGATAAGTGGTGCATTTTATATAGAACTATATAGATCAGACCAAAATAAGGGACAAATGTGGAGGAAAGAGGGACAGAGGGACTTTGTCCTGAATGAGGGACAGTCCCTCGAAATCAGGGACAATTGGGAGCTATTAAAGTGGTTGTAAACCCTTACATATACTCAGTGAATTGACTGGCCTCAGTTGATACACAGAGATGAAACAAATCCTCCTACATAAGCTGTAAATCCATTCAAAGTCCCAAATTTATAAAGCTTATCTGAGCTGTCAGAAAAAAATGGGGCGGAGAGCTGAAATTACACCCTGCAAAGTTCAGTGAGGAGTGTGTTGACAGCTGATTGGAGGGAAGGGACACACACCCCCTTCCCACAGCACGCAGAAACAGAGCTGAGGCTGTCAATCAGCTGGAGCTCCCTCCCCTGTCACCTTTTTTCTCTTGGGGTCAGGAAAAATTGTCAGAAGTGACTCATACTGATAGCACTATACAGGGATATGCTTTGTTCATATTTCATGTCTGAGGTTTACAACCACTTTAAGCTTGCCACAGACAAATCTGCTGTTGTGTACTGACTCTGAATCTGCCATAGAGAAAATGTCAGCTTTGCCCAAGGTTTGTTCATTCCCGTTTCTTATGATAAAAGCAACGTGCAAGTGCAAAACGGCATATGATATCCCCTCTGGGGTAGACACAAGTGAGTCTGCTAGGATCAGAGTTGGGGAGAAGGTATGTAAAGTTAAAGCTGCTGTTTGGGTTTGAAATATGCTGTCAAATGATTTTAAAAAAATGAAGTGAATAGAAGCATAAAAGAAAACAATCATTACTAAACTGTTGGAAGATGCATACTGATCCTCATCCATACTTTATAAATGACTGAGTCACTGTCCTGGCACACGAAGGAATACAGTGAATGAACTGCATACAGGTAGGTTACAGCACCTGAACCTGCACCTTCAGAAACACATCAGCAATGTATAATCTCAGATCTCTGAGCTGACAGGTCCCCTTGAAATAAAAAGTAGCAATCTAAAGGCTGGTACACACTGGGCGAATATCGGCCTGTAATTGCCGGTTTAACATTGTGATAGTGAGACAGTATGGTATAGGGGTATAGACCATTGTGATAGTGAGACCGTATGGTATAGGGGTATAGACCATTATGATAGTGAGACAGTATGGAATGGGGGTACAATCCTTTGTGATAGTGAGACAGTGTTGTATAGGGGTTTAATCCCTTGTAATAGTGAGACAGTATGGTATAGGGGTATAGACCATTGTGATAGTGAAACCGTATGGTATAGGGGTATAGACCATTGTGATAGTAAGACCATATGGTCAAGGGGTATAGACCATTGTGATAGTGAGACGGTATGGTATAGGGGTATAATCCATTGCCATGGTGAGACTGTATGGTATAGGGGTATAGACCATTGTGATAGTGAGACCGTATGGTATAGGGGTATAGACCATTTTGATAGTGAGACCATATGGTATAGGGGTATAGACCATTGTGATAGTGAGACAGTACGGTATAGGGGTATAGACCATTGTGATAGTGAAATTGTATGGTATAGGGGTATAGACCATTGTGATAGTGAGACCGTATGGTATAGGGGTATAGACCATTGTGATAGTGAGACAGTATGGTATAGGGGTATAGACCATTGTGATAGTGAGACAGTACGGTATAGGGGTATAGACCATTGTGATAGTGAGAATGTATGGTATAGGGGTATAGACCATTGTGATAGTGAGACAGTATGGTATAGGGGTATAGACCATTGTGATAGTGAGAATGTATGGTATGGGGAATAGACCATTGTGATAGTGAGAATGTATGGTATAGGGGTATAGACCATTGTGATAATGAGAACGTATGGTATAGGGGTATAGACCATTGTGATAGTGAGACCGTATGGTATAGGGCTATAGACCATTATGATAGTGAGACAGTATGGTATAGGGGTATAGACCATTATGATAGTGAGACAGTATGGAATGGGGGTACAATCCTTTGTGATAGTGAGACAGTGTTGTATAGGGGTTTAATACCTTGTAATAGTGAGACAGTATGGAATGGGGGTATAGCCCATTGTGATAGTGAGACAGTGTGGTATAGGGGTATAGACCATTGTGATAGTGAAACCGTATGGTATAGGGGTATAGACCATTGTGATAGTAAGACCATATGGTCAAGGGGTATAGACCATTGTGATAGTGAGACCGTATGGTATAGGGGTATAATCCATTGCGATGGTGAGACTGTATGGTAAAGGGGTATAGACCATTGTGATAGTGAGACCGTATGGTATAGGGGTATAGACCATTGTGATAGTGAGACCCTATGGTATAGGGGTATAGACCATTGTGATAGTGAGAATGTATGGTATAGGGATATAGACCATTGTGATAGTGAGACTGTATGGTATAGGGGTATAGACCATCGCCATGGTGAGACCGTATGGTATAGGGGTATAGACCATTGTGATAGTGAGAATGTATGGTATAGGGGTATAGACCACTGTGATAGTGAGAATGTATGGTATAGGGGTATAGACCATTGTGATAGTGAAATCGTATGGTATAGGGGTATAGACCATTGTGTTAGTGAAATTGTATGGTATAGGGGTATAGACCATTGTGATAGTGAGATTGTATGGTATAGGGGTATAGACCATTGTGATAGTGAGACAGTATGGTAAAGGAGTATAGACCATTGTGATAGTGAGACAGTATGGTATAGGGGTATAGACCATTGCGATGGTGAGACCGTATGGTATAGGGGTATAGACCATTGTGATAGTGAGAATGTATGGTATAGGGGTATAGGCCATTTCCATAGTGAGACCGTATGGTATAGGGGTATAGACCATTGTGATAGTGAGACCCTATGGTATAAGGGTATAGACCATTGTGATAGTGAGAATGTATGGTATAGGGGTATAGACCACTGTGATAGTGAGAATGTATGGTATAGGGGTATAGACCATCGCCATGGTGAGACCGTATGGTATAGGGGTATAGACCATTGTGATAGTGAGACCGTATGGTATAGGGGTATAGACCACTGTGATAGTGAGAATGTATGGTATAGGGGTATAGACCATTGTGATAGTGAAATCGTATGGTATAGGGGTATAGACCATTGTGATAGTGAAATTGTATGGTATAGGGGTATAGACCATTGTGATAGTGAGAATGTATGGTATAGGGGTATAGACCATTGTGATAGTGAAATCATATGGTATAGGGGTATAGACCATTGTGATAGTGAGACAGTATGGTATAGGGGTATAGACCATTGTGATAGTGAAATTGTATGGTATAGGGGTATAGACCATTGTGATAGTGAGACCGTATGGTATAGGGGTATAGACCATTGTGATAGTGAGACAGTATGGTATAGGGGTATAGACCATTGTGATAGTGAGAATGTATGGTATAGGGGTATAGACCATTGTGATAGTGAGACAGTATGGTATAGGGGTATAGACCATTGTAATAGTGAAATTGTATGGTATAGGGGTATAGACCATTGTGATAGTGAAATTGTATGGTATAGGGGTATAGACCATTGTGATAGTGAGACAGTATGGTATAGGGGTATAGACCATTGTGATAGTGAAATCATATGGTATAGGGGTATAGACCATTGTGATAGTGAGACAGTATGGTATAGGGGTATAGACCATTGTGATAGTGAGAATGTATGGTATAGGGGTATAGACCATTGTGATAGTGAGACAGTATGGTATAGGGGTATAGACCATTGTGATAGTGAGACAGTATGGTATAGGGGTATAGACCATTGTAATAGTGAAATTGTATGGTATAGGGGTATAGACCATTGTGATTGTGAAATTGTATGGTATAGGGGTATAGACCATTGTGATAGTGAGACAGTATGGTATAGGGGTATAGACCACTGTGATAGTGAGACCGTATGGTATAGGGGTATAGACCATTGTGATAGTGAGAATGTATGGTATAGGGGTATAGACCACTGTGATAGTGAGACCGTATGGTATAGGGGTATAGACCATTGTGCTAGTGAGGCAGTATGGTATAGGGGTATAGACCATTGTGATAGTGAGGCAGTATGGTATAGGGGTATAGACCATTGTGATAGTGAGGCAGTATGGTATAGGGGTATAGACCATTGTGATAGTTAAATTGTATGGTATAGGGGTATAGACCATTGTGATGGTGAGACCGTATGGTATAGGGGTATAGACCATTGTGATAGTGAGAATGTATGGTATAGGGGTATAGACCACTGTGATAGTGAGACCGTATGGTATAGGGGTATAGACCATTGTGATAGTGAGGCAGTATGGTATAGGGGTATAGACCATTGTGATAGTGAGGCAGTATGGTATAGGGGTATAGACCATTGTGATAGTGAAATTGTATGGTATAGGGGTATAGACCATTGTGATAGTGAGAATGTATGGTATAGGGGTATAGACCATTGTGATGGTGAGACCGTATGACAGATGACTGGCTGAGATGCATTGCTTCATCAGCAAAGTGTCTACATATTTGACGTACAAATGCCGCCTTGTATGGGCCAACCCTATTTATTATTTTACTAGAATGCAGTAGACGGTGGCAGAAATAAACCGTCAGATAAGGAGAAGTCATGGGGATGTGGAATTCATTGGCTTGTGTCGCACGCCTCAGCACAGAGGCAGTTAAAGTCATGTGTCGGCTTGCAATGTGCAGTCCAGTCTGTGTGTGTTTTGTCTTCTTGTGAAAGTTGAATCTGTCCTTCACACTGGATGGGTTGCTCCTCCAGCTTGGTAAAGGTAACCCCTCTCTCCAGGCGTGGGAATGGTCCGGACGTGCTGTGCATGCTGAGCGAGGCGATGGATGACTTGGTAGTCATGTAGTGACTCGCAAACGTGCTGCTTAAATGTTCCCCCCACCCCCACCGCGGGGTTTCCTATCCTCCTTTATGCTGCTGGAAGGTGCAGAAGAGAGAAGTGCTGAGCCTGTGCATCGCAGAGGAGACGGGGGAATCGTCTCATCATTGCATAATATAACAATCATTATTAGTGTGCGCACATTTGCTTTGTAAACAGAAGTGTATTTATGTGACTAGCTAAACAGGGTTCTATACTGGGCACACATGCTGCAAAAGCAATGGGAGGAAAAAAAATATGTCTACTAGTCCAGTTATAAATTCATTAAAGTGAAATTAAAGGCATTTTTTTATAAATAAAAAAGATGTTATACTTACCTGTGCTGTGCAACGATACTGCACAGAGCAGGCACTTACCTCTGATCAACCGAGTCCGTTTTTTTATCTGCCATTTGTGTCCCATTGGGGAGAGTTCCTTTCACTTCCTGTATCATAGCCAAAATAGGAAGTGAGAGGAAATCCCTCTGAAGTGAGGGAATCCCTGCTTGACACCTATTGGAGGATTTCCCCTCTATTCATAGGTGTGTGCGCAATCTATTGCATTAGGGTGTGCACCCCAAAACTCAGACACACATGCCTTTCTCTGCAGCCTCAGCTGCACAGGACAGTGAATTAATGGGAAGAGCTCTGTGTTGTGCGGCTTCCTGTTCATTCACAAACCGAAGCATGGTGAACACAGTTTACTATGCTTCATTTATGATTGAACACAGTGAGTGGGTGTGTGTTCACTGTGTTCATTTAGAAAAGGAAGGGGCTGGCAAATGACATATTTACTAGCCCTTACCCCTACTCTCCATTCTGAAACATCCCCCACAGCAGCCAGGGGGAGAAGAGAGTAGAGAAGCTAGCAGCACTGCAGTGTGGGGGCACAACACAGGGGGAAACGGTACAGCACACAGTGATTAGGGTGTGCCCAGGCACACCTGGCACACCCCTTGCACACGCCTATGTCTCTATTACGTTTTTGGGGACAACCTAAAAATTGGGGTTTTCTTTCACTTTTGGTGACAACAGTAAACAGGACAAATAGAGGGGGTGAATCTACCTAACGGGGACACACACAGGAATAAAAAGGGGAGTGCAGGGAAAATAAGGACTTTTTTTTTTTTAGTAGAGATTATGGTGTAGTACTAAATTCCATGTAGGCATGGCCATGTTGAATTATCCAAAATGATGTGCAATGTTCAGCAGAGTCAGCCAGATGGCCGGTCTCTTGATAAATCTGCCTACATTAAAAAGCTGCTTTGGCTAGCATGAGGCCCAACTACCTTATGCTGGTTATAACATGCTGTGGATAACAAAAGGGAGCAAAATAACCACTTTTTTTGTTTATATGTAAAAATCTTCTTTTTTTTGCTAGCAAATTACTTAGAACTCCCAATTATATAATATGTTTAGCAGAGGCCCTAGAGAATAAAATGGGGGGTTTTACAAATTTCATTTCAATGTCACATGGTATTTGCTGAGCGTTTTTTCAAACCAATTTTTTGGTAAGAATACACTTTAATGCATTTTAATGCACAGAAATACAATATAATACAATTTTTTGGGGTAAAATAAAAAAGATGGTGTTACACTGCGTAAATAGATACCTAACATGTCACGCTTTAAATTTGTGTATAAAACTATGGTACCAAACTATGGTATTTAAAAATCTCCATAGCCGACACTTTAAAAAGCCTTTACAGGTTACCAGTTTAGAGTTACATCCCTTGTGACAGCAATAGGCGGTGACAGGTACTCTTTATGGAGAGATCTGGGGTCTATTAGACCCAGGATGTCTCCTTTGCCCTTAAAAGCATCTGATCACATCAAAATTGGTTTGATCAGATGCTTTCCCAATTTAACCTCTTCGTGCCAGCGCCTCCTGGTTCTCTAAGTGGTTTAAGATGTCGGGGGGTGTGGCTGAATATCATGTGAGCGCCACGATTGGCTGTCACGGCGGTCACGTGATCCGAAAAAGCTTTCGGTTAAAAATGGTGCTGTTTCCCTCTGGCAAAACCGGAAGTGACAAAATACCTTCCGGTTCTCTATCAGCTCTATGGTAAGCTGGTGGAAATGCTGGCTTCATTCTGGCCTTGCAGGGGGGGGAGGGGGGGGGGAGGGCGATGACCCCTTCAGCCTCCTGTAAAAGCCATCCATTGGCTAATTAACCACTAGGATGGCTTTTACAAAAAAATCTGATCGTCTCCTGAAAAAAAAAACAATGCCAGGATGATGTCTGTAGCTGCAGGCATCATCCCGGTATACCACTTGAGACTGCTGATGTATATGTACGTTAGGTGGTCTTTAGGTGGTTAAAAGTTGTTGTATTAGGTGCTCCTAGTAATAAAAAAATATGTATCTGCTTGTATACCTTTTTTTACTTGAGCTCCCTTTGGTTTTCTGAATCATTTTCCAAAATGATTGAAACACAAACGCTATTTTGCCCAGTTTTTCATAGAGCAGCCCAAAAAAAAAAGTGTAGAGAGCTCCTGACACCAAGTATATAAAAACTGGAGTTCTGAATAGAATATTTTCCACTGTTGATTACTCGGCACTGCCAGCATGAATTTAAAAAAATGACCACGTTGTTTCAGTCTGTACTACACTATAGTCTTGCTTTATGTAGCAGATTTAATTTCTAATGGCCAGTAAAAATAAATGACATTTAGTGGGGAGATGTTTCAATAATACCAATGGAGAAATGTGTAAAAGTGTCAGGAGTTTTAAAATGAAGGTGATATAGTAGGGCTTGACAACACAACCTTTAAATATAGTTAGAACTTTAATTTGACCTATAATACTATATCTAATATTTAGATCTATGCGTGTGCATTGATGTGTGTTTTCATGTGTCATAGTGCATTCCCTTTGTGCGCTGAGAGCACATTAACTATCATATCAATTACATTTTTTAATTATGAGTGGATAGGGTTACCATCTATTGACCAAGGATTGTTAATACCTGTTGCCAATGCATCAAAATGCATGTTATATGCATTAGGATGCATTGCTATTGACTATTTGTTTCTTTTGGAGCCTGTAAAGCATTGCACCAGTGATAAGAAGATCGCTGGTGCCATGCAGGTCTCCAGTAGATCTGTCAGTATATCTGTGTACCCGTACATCCCATACGGGCAGGATGATACAGTAAGAGGAAGAAATCAATGAACTACCACAGCGCTCCACATCGCTGTGGTGGTTCATTGAGAACTACAAGCTGACAGCCGCAAAGCCTGTTGGGACTTGTAGTTCATTCACACACAGAGTTGTGTGAATGAATGACACGGCCATGTGGGTTGAGCCCCAGCTGCACTGGTTTTAAAAAGTGACAGCTAGTCACCCTGCTGCCACAGGGAGGGGGGGATTGGGCAGCAGCTGCAGCATCGGGAGCATGTTACATGTTCCACCTAAAAACAGGTTGAAAATGTAACATGTTCCCAAAGGTGAACTTGTACTTTAAATCAGAAAAGTTGCAGAGAAATCACAAGAAAATCACAAGCAAGACACGGGACTTTGGGGTCGCACTAGGGTTGCCACCCCATCAGTGGCAGCTGGTGCTCAATATTTTGTGGGGGGCGGTGATCAACCACCAACCCCCTCCCCACGGGAGACGGATGGCAGTGATGGCTGCGCCCCAAGTCCACCCTTTTTTTAAGCCAATTAGAATCTCTAATCATGTGCTTCAAAAAAAAAAAAAAAAAGCCCCATAGAAATCCATGCGTCCGGCACTCTGCATGTAGATTAGGGGGCCGGACGCATTGATAGAGGGGTGGCCCCCCCTAATGGACAGGCCACCACTGTACCTCATCCTTTTTAACCGGAACACATATTAATTACACAAGTTCTAAGGCTAATTTAATGCAGATGAGGCACCAATTGAGTTTAATTACCACCTTAATTAGCCACAGAACCTGTGTAATTACAGTGAGGGGAAAAAGTATTTGATCCCCTGCTGATTTTGTACGTTTTCCCACTGACAAAGAAATGATCAGTCTATAATTTTAATGTTAGGTTTATTTTTCACAGAGAGACAGAATAACAACAAAACTATCCAGAAAAATACATTTCAAAAAAGTTATAAATTGATTTGCATTTTAATGAGTGAAATAAGTATTTGATCCCCTATCAATCAGCAAGATTTCTGGCTCCCAGGTGTCTTCTATACAGGTAACAAACTGAGATTAGGAGCACTCTCTTAAAGGGGGTGCTCCTAATCTCAGTTTGTCACCTGTATAAAAGGCACCTGTCCACAGAAGCAATCAATCAGATTCCAATCTTTCTACCATGGCCAAGACCAAAGAGCTGTCAAAGGATGTCAGGGACAAGATTGTAGACCTACACAAGGCTGGAATGGGCTACAAGACAATCGCCAAGCAGCTTGGTGAGAGGATGACAACAGTTGGTACGATTATTCGCAAATGGAAGAAACACAACATAACTGTCAATCATCATCGGTCTGGGGCCCCATGCAAAATCTCACCTCGTGGAGTTCCAATGATCATGAGAACGGTGACGAATCAGCCCAGAACTACACGGGAGAATATTGTCAATGATCTCAAGGTAGCTGGAACCATAGTCACCAAGAAAACAATTAGTAACATACTATGCTGTGAAGGGCTGAAATCCTGCAGCGCCCACAAGGTCCCCCTGCTCAAGAAAGAACATATACAGGCCTGTCTGAAGTTTGCTAATAAACATCTGAATGATTCAGAGGAGAACTGGGTGAAAGTGCTGTGGTCAGATGAGACTAAAATCAAGCTCTTTGGCAACAACTTAGCTCACCTTTTTTGGAGGAGGAGGAATGCTGCCTATGACCCCAAGAACACTATCCCCACCGTCAAACATGGAGGTGGAAACATTATGCTTTGGGGTGTTTTTCTGCTAAAGGGAAAAGGACAAATTCGCTGCATCAAAGGGACGATGGACAGGGCCATGTAACGTCAAATCTTGGGTGAGAACCTCCTTCCCTCAGCCAGGGCATTGAAAATGGGTCGTGGATGGGTATTCCAGCATGACAATCGCCCAAAACACATGGCCAAGGCAACAAAGGAGTAGCTCAGGAATAAGCACATTAAGGTTCTGGAGTGGCCTAGCCAGTCTCCAGACCTTATTCCCATAGAAAATATTTGGAGGGAGCTGAACGTTCGAGTTAACAAACGTCAGCTTCAAAACCTTAAAGGAGTTGTAATGGCAGAAGGTTTTTTATCTTAATGCATACTATGCATTAAGATAAACAACTTTCTGTATGTAGCAGCCTCCCCAGCACCCCCTAATTATTTACCTGAGCCCCTTCTTGCTCCAGCGATGTCCACTAATGTCTAATCCTTCTGGGACACTCCTCCTGATTGGGTGAGACACAGCAGCGGCGCCATTGGCTCCCACGACTGTCAATCAAAGTCAGTCAGCCAATCAGGGGAGAATGGGGCATAGCCAGGTCGGAGCTCTGTGTCTGAATAGATGCACAGAGCTCTGACTCGGCTCGGGTGCCCCCATAGAAAAGCTGCTGTCTGAGGGGGCACTCGATAGGAGGGAGGGGCCAGGAGCAACAAAGAGGGACCCGAGAAGAGGAGGATCTAGGCTGCTCTGTGCAAAACCAATTGCACAGAGGAGATAAGTATAACATGTTTGTTATTTTAAAAAAATAAAAAACGAGACTTTACAATCACATTCATGACTTGGAGAGGATCTGCAAAGAGGAGTGGGACAAAATCCTTCCTGACATGTGTGCAAATCTGGTGGCCAACTATAGAAAATGTCTGACCTCTGGGATTGCCAACAAAGGTTTTGCCACCAATTACTAAGTCATGTTTTGCGAAGGGGTCAAATATTTATTTTACGTATTAAAATTCAAATATTTTTGAAAAAGGGTTTTTCTGGTTTTTTTGTTGTTAGTCTGTCTCTCACTGTTAAAATAAACCTACCATTAAAATTATAGACTGATCATTACTTTGTCAGTGGGCAAACATACAAAATCATCAAATATTCTTTTCCTCACTGTAATATGACTTTGGGTTTAAAGGGATGGGGTGGCAACCCTAGGTTGCAGCAGTGTCAACCATGCCTTATGGTCCCGCAGCTGGATCCTTTCACATTTTCTGCAGCAGGTCCCCCCTCTGTCATCACGTGGCCCCTCTATGGTAGCAGAACGCCTAGGGCTAGTCGCAACTGTGATCTTTGCGACCCTAGCGTGATCAATTCAAGTTAATAGGGCTACTCTGAAACTGCCCTGCAACTGTGTGCAATGCATGTGGTTGTAGAACATTAGTGCGGTGCTCAAGGGGTGAAAGCAGGAAGTGAGGAGGTCATACAACCCATCCTAACTTAGTCACCGCCTGTCAAATACTGCTCTGAAGAGCATATCCGCATAGAATTTGCATCAGTGTGAACTGGGACTCAAGCATATCAGCCATGCTGGCTCATAGAATTACAAAGAGCCGGATACCACAGTGTACATAATGCAGAGTCAAGTCATAAGCATCTCAAAGGCAAGTCCGTTATTGCGTACATAAAGTCTAAAGAATTTAAGCATGTTATGGCTACACGTGCAAATGTTTTACAGAATCAAAAATAAAAACCTAGGGTCTAGATATCATTAAAAGTAATAGGATATGTGTATGCCAGATGGTCTACAGGCATTATAAAGGTTCAAAAGCCCCCAGGCCACTCCTACCATAAAACGGACACAACAAGACGTCCCCTAGGAATAGACACCTGTTTCTGTTTGCTGTCCATTTAATTACAACTTAAGGCAAAGTCATATGGGAGCATTTAGCACAAAGCCGGATAAGTTAAACACTATTGAATGCCTTCAATAACATTTAACAAGTGTTTTCTCTTTGCCTGTCACTATACGTCTTTGGAATGTTTCACATGTTCCGTGTGATAGTGCCAGGGTGATTGCAGCTTAGTCACAATGTGCGTCATCTCAGAAAGACACACTAATAAGATGCTGTTTGTAGAGTCTTTAGCAAATAAAACACATCTAACATTATCAATAACTTAATTTTTTGTAACGCTGGCCATAAATGGATCGAAATTTAGCCAGTTCAGAGGGGACTTCTGTTGACCGGGAATGTTGGAAAACTTTTCTCATTGGCAGTAGCTGCTGATCCATGCATTCTGATAGCGGATAAGTTTATCCACCTTACTTTGTGCATGGGGGAATCGGGCCCACTGGCTGATCAGAAAAAATATGCCATCCATTGCCACCTTTAGTTTTGGATAGAGTGGGGAAAGGTCAGGTTTTTGCTCTATCACTTACCCACCCTTTTTTTGAAAAAATTAATGTAGAATGTATGTAAAATGAATGTAAGAATCTTAATTTTTGGCAATAAAATTACTTAAACCACTAGAACATTATATATTTTCTGAAAGCAGAGGCCCTGTAGAATAAAAAGGTGATAGTTTATTAACTGTTTATTAAGCAAACATTTTCAGGAAAAATATTATAAAATTCATTTTAGTGCAAAAATACACCATATAATACCCATTTTTGTTAAAAATATAAACAATGAGGTTTCATAGAGTAAATAGATACCAAACTTTCCATGTCTTAAAACTGCGTGCGCCCAGGATATCGCCAAAATATACAGTGCCCAAAAATCACCAAAGGTGACGCTTTAAAAGCCTTTACAGCTCATCAGTTTAGGGTTATCTAGGGGCTCTTGTGCTAGAATTATTGTTCTCACTCTGACGTTCTCGTGGTATGTCACATGCGTGGTGTGACCTCGGTTTACATATGCGTGCAAACCCTGGGGTTGCTTTTGTGCAGGGTAACGGGGGTTACGGCAATTTTTTAATTTTAATATATTTTATTATAATATTATTTTTTTTAACTTTTTTTCTTTTCTTTTTTTATTTATTTGTACCTGAATGCTATCACAAGGGTTTAATAAACCTCTATGTGATAGCACTGGGCATGTGACAGGCACTCTTTATGGAGACATTAGGGGTCTAATAGACCCAAATGTCTTCTCTGCCCTTCATAACATCTTACCAAGCACAGTTCGGCTTGGTTAGATGTGTCCCCTGGCTGTACTGGCCAGGAAATGGTGGATGTGACATCACTTCTGGTTTCATTGTTTGCTTGTGGGATCGAGGCATGGATTTGCCTCGGTCTCACAGCGATCTCTCTCCCCTAGCCGGCAGTTGTGCTCCAAGGCTCTTGTAAGAGCAGGAGAGCATGGAAATCATGGGAGGAGGGGGGCCTCCAGCAGGAAGGGGGAGGAGGGAGGAGGAAGGGGGAGGAGGGCGGAGGAAGGGGGAGGAGGAAGGGGGAGGAGAGAGAGGCACCACGCTGCACCACATTGCACCACACTGCACCACACTGCCGGCTCTTTGAAAATGATCAGCAGCTATGGAACTGCCGCATCATTTTCACTTTCAAGCCAGGAGCCAGCTACACAAAACCCACACAAGCTGATGGCTGATATTGCAGCCATCAGCTTGTGATTAAAAGTTCACCCTTTAGACGAGCGTACATAGTACTTCCAAAGAGCTGAACTGGATATTAAGGGTTGCTTTACTCAAAAATGATGTAGCCAGTCTGCAGCACTGGCAGGAAAAGTGTCTGTACTGCAGAGGGGAATTTTAAACAGGCAAGGATGCAAGAGAGATTCCCATTGCAGAACAGAGATCAGACAGTGTTAAGCCGCTCTCCATCCACTAGGGGGTGCACAGAGGATGTAAACTGCTAGATACTCTGAGGAGGAGTGAGAAGGACTGTGGAAGATGTAGTTAAAAACAGTAAGAGGGGGGAGTTTGGGACTTTAAATGAGGCACAAGTAATGCACCTCCATCCCTGATTAAGGTAAATAAGAAAGGAGTGTGGGACTTTAAATGAGGCAATTGACTCGTGGAGGTAGAATGGTTGGTAAACATTGTTCATCTGTAACAATGGTATGAAACAAGTAAAAAAGTATTTACATATCTATACATACGCATGCACATATGGCATGAACAAGATGGACACAAATGTTAGAGCTTGACAACACATGAGAAGTATTGAATATCGATAAAAAGGTATAAATACAAATATGTAACATGTCATTGAGACGGCATTTGGCAATAAGGTGATAAATATCAATCTTGAGCATGATTAATTGTGGATATAATACAAGATATTTCCTATTAACAGGCATTGGTACACCATATGCAACAGAGCTGCTGTTGAAACAAGAAAAGATACACATACACATAAATAGTTACATAGTACTCAATGAATTATGAATGTATAAAAGGTATATAAGGGCCAGTAACTAGATCATGAGCCAGACTTGACTGAGCACCCCATGGAAACTCGAGGCGTTTCATGGCTATATGCCATTCATCAGGAGTTGGCTACAGAAATAAATGGTCGGCTAAAGCACTGTGCTGGGCTAGCATCGCGAGAGATAAGACCCCAAAATGGTTGTCCATTCCGGAGCTAAGGCAAGGGACCCTGCCCCAGCCAAGAAAACATACACATAGCATACTCGATCGCCACAACACATTCCACATGTGTGGGGTTGATTGCAAATATAGTGTTGTATGTGTATCCAATGAATGAGCTGTGTGTGCTACCTCCCTGGTGTAAAACACACAAATATATATATATATAATTTTAAGTATGAATCCAACAGATAAATGCAGGCCCCAAGAGGTATCTTTATTTATCTTCTAGATTGCTGGGGATCCTGAGGTGGGCAGGTTGGAGCTTGGCCACACTCCCCCCATTTCATTAATGGATTGCACAATTTCCATCACAATGCTAGAGAGATTCAAACAAGAATTTTATAAGTGGAGCAATCTCTAAAGAAACATGGTAATGTATTAGGACAAAATATCTGAGAGTTCCGACTCTATACTCGCTCCCTAAAATTCACAAAAATGCCACTAATCCACCAGGGGGACCAATTTTTTCTGGCAATGGCTCAAGCTCCGAAAGTGCAATAGATTGATAGTTGATAGATAAGCATCTAAGACCCCATGTTGTTAGCCAGGCCTCGTATTTAAAGGATACATTGCATTTTTTACAAATAGTTGAAAATTGTATTATTCCAGAGAGTGTGTACTTAGTAACGATTGATGTGGAATCATTGTATAACAATATTCCCCATACAAAAGGCTTGGAAGTGATTGAACATGTATTATTCCAGCACAACTCAACTGAATGGAAGTTCAATGAGTTCATTATAGCAATGTGGAGATATATTTTGTACCGCAATGTTTTTCAATTCCAAGGCTGCCACTACCTTCAGGTGCAGGGTGTGACTATGGGGATGAGTTGCGCCCCTTCATATGCCAACCTGTACCTGGGGGAGTGGGAGAGGGAATTTTTATCAGAGGAAGGTTTTGAGATGTCTACTAGCCAGATAATGATCTGGCATAGATACATCGACAATATATTCCTTGTATGGGCTTGACCCTTGCCCCAACTGATACAGTGTTTGGAGTTGATGAATAGAAACAACTTTAATCCATTTTTCACAATGAATTTCGATTTACATGAGGTAAATTTCCTGGATGTCACCATAAACAAAAAAGATAAAGGCCAATTAACAACCAAACTCTACAGAAAAGACACTGCAGGAAATACAATTTTGCACTCCAATAGGTTCCATCCAACTTCACTTAAGAAATCAATATCTTATAGACAGTATCTTTGTATAAAAAGGAATTGTTCAAGTAAATTAGATTTCCAAAAAGAGACAGATAGGCTAACGGAGAGACTAAAAAAACAACTATAGACAATACAACTAGACTCATTCTTAAGTTCTCGGTTGAACACGAGAACATCTGTTGAATTGTTACAAAAAATTGGACAATACTAACAGATGATCCCAATATCAGGAAATGTATAACTCCCAATCACTCAATAACATATAGAAGGGCGACAATGATCAAAGATCGACTGATCCAAAGTGAGTATGGGGGGGCAAGAGGGATGACCCATGCTGTTATTTGGGTACATTCCCTTGCGGCAATTGTTCCTATTGTCCCTACATTAAGAAACAAAGAGAGTTTAAATTGCCTAATAGAGAAATGTTTAGGCCCAAGAACTTTGTAAATTGTAATAAAAGGTGAGTTTATTTGATTCAATGTGAATGCTGTTCCTTTTATGTAGGGAAGACTAAATAGCATTGGTGGGAAAGAGTGTCCAGATATGTGAAAAGTATGCAGGTGGGAAATTTACATTTACCTGTAGGACAACACATGGCATGGACACATAATTAATAAAAGCCACAGGTGAAGTTTGCGGCATTAAACAGAATACACATACCACAAAGAGGAGGAGATTGGAACAAAAATTTGTTGCAGCTCGAAATGCGTTGGATTAATTGATTAAAAGCAACTATTCCTCTGGGCGTTAATGAAAAAGAGAGTTTTAGACCCTTCTTGGAGGGCTTTAGCTCAGACAAAATGGATTAGACAACTAGTCGATGAGGTCCTTGGATCTGTAAAGAATGACTGTAACCACAGGGGAATGTGAACCATTTTTTGTTTATGTATTTTCCCTTTGCTCCAATGACAGTCCCAAATATTCTCCTCTGTCCGGATCAATTCCCCCTGATATTACATAACTGGAGTAGATTTGATCTGGATCAGAGGATTATTGAGAGGTTAAACCTCGCTTTTTTTTTTTACTTGTTAACAATTCTGTCTATCATTGGCTGATAACCTAAGAGTGTCATCCTTATGAAAGGTAGGAATAATCATTAATATCTTACCTTTTTTTTAAGGGATAGAGAATAATAGTTGATAAATTCAGTTGGATTTATTATTATTTGTTTGTATTAAAATAATATATATTTTTTTGATTGAATCACATGTGTTGTAAGTCTTTTTTTCTGTGTGCATACGGAATTTTCCACTCGGTGGCGCAGGGTCGTGTCAATCTGGCACACACAGCCCCACTTAGGTGGGGATAACCCTTTTTTAGGGTGGGCTAACTGGTTTACCTTTCCTGGATGGAGGATTTTCCTCCAATTTCAGAGATATGGTATCCAGTGGGTGTCCTTTGGACACTTTATGGGAGCCAAATTGTGTCCGTGGAGACTCCAGCGGGGTGACTCTATAATCTTCCTATTGCTCTTTGCACTGGGGATTATGATGTACGCTGCCAGGTGTATGTGTCCGGAGGTGACATCACTTCTGTGTGTACTGAGCGGAGGTAGTGACATCAGCACGCAGTACAGGCACGTCTGGCGCATGCGCAATGGAAGGAGAATGCCTGGTCACAGGTGGCCAATGATCTTGACCCTCTTTGTTCTCATGGGATTGATGGGAGATTAGGCACAGGTGCGACAGTACCTGTGTGTGCTTGTCCCTGCCCTTTCCCCCTATATATGTAGATTGTTTGGTACAAACATTCAAGGAGTTCTCTCTCTAGGGAGCATCACTGGATGATGGAATAGATGCTGTTCTGGAGGCATGCTTTTATGGTCACTGTTGAAGGTAGGAGTTTGTTATTTGTAAATACTGCGCTTACACAGATAAAATTAAGATGAGCTGCGACTAAAAGAATTAAACCATAAAATCCAATAAACTTCAAAAAGTCGCGCTGAAAAAAGAATGAGAGTGGCAACAAATGTCTGTCTAAGAGAGCCGTGCAAATACAGGGAGGAGAGGCTACGTCCTGACAACACCGCGATCTGTACACCCGGAAGACACGGGTAGTTTTGTAGCCGGCCGGCGTTCCTGTATGCTTGTATATACAACTGATCTTGTAAGTGCAATCTATACTTCTTTACACAATAAAACCTTAGATTTTATGCTATGTGGAGCTTTTTATCTCTTTTATGGGGACATATCCTACTTACTATGGTGTGATTGGTGGAGAGAGTTCCGGGATTCAGATGATAACAAGTGCCTGCTGTACAGATCCCTGGCTGGGGTTGCAGCCATCCGCCCTTTAGGTCTCCTATAACCCAGAGACTAACTTTTTCTGGTAAGAGGCAGCAGTTTTGAATGGTGGAGGTCTGCCTATGCACCTTAGTCACTGCAGCAAAGTTTTGGTTCTAATATTCACTCAGCACTTGGGGACACTCATCACTACGTTTTTGTGCTATAAAATATGCACAAACTTTATTAATTACTGTTCCTGTATGGATATGGACTTTTGTTGGAATACATAAGCTTGGTATTATTATTACACTGTTTGAATATTTTTTTCTACACTGTATATGTTCTATTGTATTTGCACGGCTCTCTTAGACAGACATTTGTTACACTGTTGCACTTTGCCTTAGTGTTCTGAGGCATTCACTTGTTGCTCACATCTAATCACGTATTTTTGAATTCAATATTTTTTTCTTTCTCTCCTTTTTTTATGAACATAGAAAGCAATACATGTGTTCTATTTATTTTATTTAATTTTCATTGTGGTGTATACATACACCGAGTAGTATTTGCTCTGTGACCACTACTTATCTTCATAATCTTTCATGATGCTGTAGGCACCTGCGACTTTTTGAATTTTATTGTTTGTTATTTGTGTATTTTTGATTAATTTTCCTAATGCCTTCAGTTCGCAGTATCTTTTTGGAGAGATCACCCTCCCCTTCTGTTTGTTCCAATACCGACCCTGACATATATGGGGGGAAACCACCCAAAATCCCGATACATACTGGTTTGAGTGGTCTTGTTGAATATCCTCCCATGCGCCCCCTTGAATGTGAAGTTGTGGAGATCTGCAGGAAATCTGACATATTTTTCATTGTTTGAGAGTATATTTATATATATATATATATTGATGCAATGTAATACATGTTATTGTATAAAAAGATTTAGTATTATGGCAGAATAAACTGTACATTCCTGAAGAAGATAATCGAAATGTTGTTGGATACAGTGCCCATTCCTTGAGATTGCTGTAGTACAATCATTCAGCTAATCAAAAGTTTGGGTATCACCACTTTACATTTGTTTCTATGCAACAATTTCTGTATGTACTACATTGTTTTTAAATTTGTCCCATGTGGGAGATATATGATAATTCAATAAAACCATATTTTACAATATAAACAGTAATTGTTATGTTGGTTGCCTTTAAGTCCCAATTTAGAGATTTGCTGCTTTTTGATTAATGGATTGCACTAAGCATCTCTAACCATCAGTGAGACTTAAACTGGATGGGGAATGGGGAGGCAGGCATAATTAAATTTAAAGCAGATGTTCATCTGAGAAACTCACTTTCCATCACCCCAATCCCCCCCTCCACAAGACATGTTTTTATTTACCTTTTTTTGATTCGTCCCCACCTAGGCTAGAGTGGCATGAAGCCTCCGCCTGAAGTCCAAGTTACATAGTTTCCCACAGTGCCAGGCATATCATCATTTATCAAGGGGGTGGCCATAAGATACCAGAAGGGAATGCTGGCTCCCATTGACAAAGTAATCAACAATGGTGGTATGGGATGGGATGGGATGTGCAGCGAAAGAACAGCAGAGGATAAAAATACAATGCAGGATTTGCTTTCCTTGTAAGTATGTTTTTTCTGGATAAAAGACCATCAAAGTGGCATATTATAGTTTACTTTTTTGGGAATGGGTAAAGTTGTTCTTTAACTTAAGGAAGAACTCTCACTTCGTGTTTTTAATGCTCTCCCCCCCAGCAGACAAAGTACAGGTACTTTGTCCTATACATTATTTATATGTGCTTTGTAATCCTACTTACAAGGTCTCACCCCTGTATCCCCCCGCCCATTTTTCCTTGTTCTCATCTGACAACATAACTAGAAAGGAGATCGCTGCTTCATAACTGGCCCTTGTCTGGTCTCATAGACAATGAGGAATGCAGAAGGACAGGAGGATGAAATGCCTCCTGTCCCTCTGTCTCCGGTTATCAAACAACCATCTCCTTGATGTCTACATTGTTGGATGGCTGCGGGGGGGGGGGGGGGGCGGGGGGGTGATTCCATGTCCAGCTTCGTAGCTAGGCTTACAAAGCACATAGAAACATGAGACAAAGTACTACTACATGTAACTGTGACCATGGACTGCTTTGTGAGCCTCTCAAGCTCACTGAAATGGGGTGTAGATCCCAAGCATCTGCCAAGTGCCGACAAGGGAAGGAGCTCGTCCCAGCTCCTGCAATCACTGCCGACCAAGAAAGGACTCCCTGAAGCCGCACATTCGTGCTGTCCCTAGGCTAGGTGTGTGAATGGCAACCTCAGCCTGGACTCCGACCAGGCCATGCCCCAACTTGTTTTGCTCCGCCCATGGGGACCGCCATGACTAAGCTCTGGGGGGCAGAGCAAAAGACATTGGGGACGTGGCCTGGACGGAGTCCAAGCTGAGGTTGCCACTCAGACACACCTAGAGACAGCACTGATGTGTGGCTTCAGAGAGTCCTTACTACTACACAAACTTTGTACTCTTGAACACAGACCACTGAAAAAAATTGAAGTGAGGGTTCTTCTATAAGCTCCTTGGGTGCTAGGGCTCTGAGGATGCTTTGGTAGATGTTTGATGGTACTTGCAAGTTCCTATTGGCTTCTTTTTTTCTTGTGGAGTCAGCTTTATTGGGTCATTTGAGCACAGGTACACTTTAAGACTCTGTCTGTTGTAATCATTGAAATTTTCTGTCAACACTATTTTGCTTGTTCAGTCAAATTCTCATATTTATTCTTCTTTAGCGTACTTAGTACTTAGTTTGGCATTTGTATACCATAGCTAGAACTTGGAGCCATTGCACCAGGAAGTCATCTTTCTAATCCTTTGCAAGGTGACTACATTACAACTATAAGGTCTGTATGGTGTATGCAATGCATACTGGTTTAATGAATGCAAAGCAGTTTTAAGCTAGGAATTGAGATGTCACTTATAATACAGTGACAATGCAGAAGGGCAGATAAATTCATTCAGCTGTTTTCAGTCTGTTTGGATAGAAGAACAATCAATTTCTGTTTCACTTTTTTTGTTTGCGCCACCAACAGAATCATGAATGACAGTTCTCCTTTGAAAGACTTTCTTTTGTAGTATCCTGCTATTCTGCGTTAAACACTCTCAGTGACAGAGAACAATGTATGGTGGTCTAGATCACTACAATCACATTAGCGAAGAGAAGGGAGGCAATTCGCCCCCTGCCGATCATGTCCAACCTGCCCATCACTGTGTACATTTGCACTTTGCTCATGTTGTGAAGTGCATTAGTTACTTGCACTAAACCTGTCAAAATGTTTTGTTTTTGCTGAGCGGCTTAGTGGCTATAAACTAAAATGAATGAAAATTGTTGGGTTGTGCGGGCTTCCAGTGACCACTAGTGACACAGAGCAATAATCAAATTGTTTTGATTTTTATTTCCCTTGGCTCAAAACTAGTGGATTATGAATGCCTGAGCATGTGTCAGCTAACAGCAGAAGATGTTGTTTTCGAGGCATTGCATCACTACTTTGAAGATTATTTGACGAGTACATATGGGGATAAAGCAATAAAATTCTGGCAGAAGTTTTAACTCTTCTCCACACTCACCAAAACTAATTAAAGTACTTGGCTAGAGATACAATTTAATTCCTTAATCTAGCCATTCTCAACTAGGGTTTCCCCAGAGGTTGGTAGGGGCTCCTTGGGGTGTGGCTGACTACTTCTCTTTTGATGCTGCTTGCATACTTCCACATCATTTGGCAGAGTTAGTGGCATGACGCCAGTGATAATTTTTCTGTTTGTAAGGGTGGTATTCTGACCACCTAAGCCTAAGTTCACACCTGTGCGGTGCATGACACCGCATGTGATTGCACCGCATACCTATCCAAATCACATGCGATTTTTTGCAGTGCGATTCGAGCCCATTTATTTTGCATGAGCTCAAATCGCACCGCACTGCACTGCACGAAAAAGGTGCAGGCATCTTTTTTTGCCACTCCGGAATGGGATCGCATGGATGTTCACACCCATGCGATCCGTTTCTTGCAATCACACAGCGTTTTGGACCTGCTTTGGGTTGTCATTAATTTAACATTGAAAAAGGGTGGCAGGTGGCATGAACAGAGTACGATTTCAATGCAGTGCGGATTGCTCAGGATTCACTGCATTTCCTGCACAGCATATATGTAAACCGGGGCTTAGGGACATGTTTCCTAATTACCTCTGATGAATTGCTTTTAGCAATGGTTCCCTAAGACCTGGAATTTAACTCAAGGGGTCATGTGGGGTAAAAAAGTTGAGAAAGACTGACTTAAACGATTAGGCCCGCTAGAGTCTGTGATATCACAGGAATCGGTGCCACTGATGCTGATGACACCAATGTGAGCATAGCTGGAGTGAGCGATAAAGTGAGATTGACAGAACATAAAGGCAAACTGTGTATCTGTTCTTGCAGGTGCAAATACTGTATATACTTTGATGACTAAATGTATTGCCAAACATGAGATGCCATCCTAATGCAACTGTTTTTCCTATGTCTTAGGTCAGGGTTCTCTAAGTGAGAAGATTTGGCAGGTTATGTTGTGATTGTCATTGTTTCTTCTGTCAGTGCCTGTAGCAGATATGGGCATTTCTTTTGTGGAGACAGTACAGCTGCACAAGAGCCCTCTGGACTTGGGTGCCCATTTATATTAGATGTGGTTTGGGTGGGTTCCAGTACTGCTTCTACTGTCAAGTAGACCTAGGCACTTCTCATGTCTAGTGCTGGGGAGAAATGGAAGGCATTCTTTCTGGAGACCTAACCATGCTCCTGGCTAGTAGAAACCTATTAATGGGCAGCATGTAGGTGGGGTGCAGTGTTGTGCAGCGGAAATAACACACTCAGTCCCAGTGCAATAAAAGAACTTGTATTGGTATACAGCAGAGACAGTACACAAATCACAGGGTGGGAAGGCAGCCCAACAGGGAACAGTTACAGTTCCAACAGAATGTAGAGAGCAGGATGCAGCTAAACTGACAGCGCCTGTAGAGAGGGGAAGAATGCAACCTGGCCGTCTTGTGCCCAGACAGGCAGATGTCCAGAGATTTTGTGAGCCGTAAGCTCTCCCTTCATGTCAGGAACCTTACCCTGCTACTAGTTCTATCTACACGCCAAACCTGGGATCAAGGGCCTTTAAAAGGATCTGCCTGACTCAAGATGGCCACCAGAGACACATGGGGTGGCAGCATCCAATTGGATAGCCTCCCCAGTCACCAAGGAAACCATAGAGGAACCCTGTTCCTCCTGACTTCCTCTATAACTGCAGTGCCACCTGCAGTGAAAAAAGTAGACTGCACCTGCCTCCAAGCAACTCTTCATTTGAACTGGAAATAAAGTGGTTGTTCACTGTTGTTCACTATCTATCTATCTATCTATCTATCTATCTATCTATCTATCTATCTATCTATCTATCTATCTATCTATCTATCTATCTATCTATCTATCTATCTATCTATCTATCTATCTATCTATCTATCTATCTATCTATCTATCTATCTATCTATCAAGGTTTTCCTGCATTGTGGCATTTCGGAGGGTCTATTGATTTGTAAAATCTGTTATCTGTTAAAAGCGCTTCTAAGCGCAAACGCTTATGAAAGCCGCAAAATGCGTGTAAATATGGCATGTAAAAGTGGCAAAATGGACGTTTTTAAACGTCGGTTACTAGCTGTCAAGTTCCAGCATTCAGAAAAGGTTTTAAAATATCCCGTGTACATGAAGCCTCATTGTGCTGTAGAGAAAGTAAATGGCCTGGAACTGGGCAAAGCTAAGAGGAGGGCCAGCATGACTGGGGTGAGCAGAAGAGGCAGACTTATACAGTGGGCTAGAGGGTTTATTTATGGAAAAGAAATCCTACATGCCTGAAAAGGATGGTTGGGGTATCAGTGGGTGGATCCTTGGGATGAGGATAGGAGGCTGAACCTTGTCCGAGCTTGTACCAACATTGGTGAGTTTTTCTCCCACCCTCCCGCCCCAGATATATTTTTTTCTTTTTTTTGTGCATTTTTTTTTTTAATGTTGATTTTTGTTTGCCTATTTATTTGCCTTTTGTCAGTCTTGGTTCCTATTTGATTCATACTTTGGTGTCATGGTCATTTTGTTCATATGTCATAGCAGCAGTCAGAGGTTTCTCGGTCTTTGAAGGTGGTGCTGTGTTTAATTTTGGAGGGTTATAGGTGGGGCCCGTCTTAGGTATGAGTGTCCCTTCCCAACAAGAGGTCTACGTTGGTAACATTAACTTTACTGGGTTGTAGCTGGAAGTATGGAGGTGGTTCATTGTCCCTGAGGCGGTGTAGTAGCGGCTGTGGGCCTTTTCTCTCGGTGTAAATACAGACGGTTTTGTTGAGTTTATAAGTGTCTTTAACCACTTCCTGACCAGCTGCCGCAGTTATACTGTAGCAGGATGGCTGCCCTGGGCAAACCGACGTAGCTGTACATTGGTTCACCTTTTGACCACTGGAAGGGGGGTAAACGCCCGCGCCCGCTGCGTGACGCCAAAGCCGAAGCTGATGAGCGTGCCAGACGGTCGCTATGACCGATGGGCACCCGCGATCGCTCCACACAGAGACAGAATGGAGATCTGTCAATGTAAACAGACAGATCTCCGTGCTGTCAGGGGTGAGGAGAGCGATCTGTTGTTCATACTAAGTATGAACAACAATCGCTCTCCTCACCCAGGGAGTCCCATCCCCCCACAGTTAGAATCACTCCCTAGGTAACACAGTTAACCCCTTGATCACCCCCTGCTGTTAATCCCTTCCCTGCCAGTGACATTTACACAGTAATCAGTGCATTTTTATAGCACTGATTGCTGTACAAATGCCAATGGTCCCAAAAATGAGTCAAAAGTGTTCGATCTGTCCGCCATAATGTCACAGTCCCAATAAAAATCGCTGATCGCCGCCATAACTACTAAAAAAAAAATAATAATAATAAAAATGCCATAAATCTTTCCCCTATTTTGTAGACGCTATAACTTTTGCGCAAACCAATCAATATACACTTATTGCGATTTTTATTACCAAAATATGTAGAAGAATACATATTGCCTTAAACTGAGGAAAAAATTAGCTTTTTTAAAAAAAAATTGGGGATGTTTATTATAGCAAAAAGTACAAAATATTGTGTTTATTTTTCAAAATTGTTTGTCTTTTTTTGTTTATAACACAAAAAATAAAAACCGCAGAGATGATACCACCAAAAGAAAGCTCTATTTGTGTAAAAAAAAAAATCAATTTTGTTTGGGTACAGCGTCGCACGGCCGCGCAATTGTCAGTTAAAGCGACGCAGTACCGTATCGCAAAAAATGGCCTGGTTATTGAGCAGCCAAATCTTCTGGGGCTGAAGTGGTTAAAGACCTTGGACCTGGTGGGATCAATTGCTGTTATGTTAATGTTTATTTGTATGTTATGCATTTATTGCATTATCCACCAATGTTGTATTAAATTTCTTTTTGGGTTAAAATAAAGGGCTGCTATGACCACTTGACTCCAAAATTGGTATTTGTTGTCTGGTTATTAGGGAGGGGGGAAGTGTTGAATTTTGGGGTCAGGGATACAGTATATCAAGCCAAGTCCCTCAGTCAAGAAAAATATGGCTACAGTGCTCACCAAATATAATAATGAAAATAGGAAATTATTAAGTAGTATTAGTAACAGTGCTGGCACCTCAAAATTAAAAAAATTGACTCTGGAGGGCAACAAAATGGGTGTAACATTACTGACATGTAACCTAATCAACAACTCCCTTTGTTTTGATGTAGGAACTGATAGTGAAATACTGTACGATAAGGTAAATTTGGGCTGGCTAGGCTGGTCGGCGTGCGCTTCACAGAGGGCGGAAGTGATGTCAGTGGTTCGGGAGACTGGAAGTGCATCAACACGTTTCGCCTCTCCTACAGGGCGTCATCAAGGACTCCCGAACCACTGACATCACTTCCTGACATTGGTTCCTTCTTTGTTTCCCACATGATTATGATCAAGCACCTTTGAACACTTATGGAAGTCAGCACAGTCAGAGGCTCCACAGAAAACGTTTTTTTGCCCAACTGGTCCTATTGGATCCAAGCCTTTTTGACCCCAGACTGCAAATCTGCGGGTCCTTGCCATTTGGTGAGCAGGGTCACAACAGGGGAGTGTGGCACACGGCACCATTCTAATTGTGGAGCACCAGCAACATTATTGAAGCACTTATGCACTTTTTGAGCACCTTTTTAGCACTTAGCACTTTATTTATAGAGTCATTCATGCAAATTATGTATATTATGGTTTATTAATTGTACTGACTCACCCATTCGCAAGCGCTGTTTATATATTTTTTCTTTAATTCAGGGTTTATTACCTTTGTGATAGCTGCTGTGAAATTTTGTTTTTATTTAATTTCACCTTTTCGTCAGTTGCCCCAGGGGGTTTTGTTGCACTATATCCTACAAGCGCTGCTTATTCCAATTTATTTACATTGACAGGAAACGCATATAAAAATGTGGGAATAAAATTATACAAAGCTTCTTATTTGCACAGTTATTCAGTAGTGGCCAATTCACACTATACAGAGTGGTAAATCGCAGAGCAGCTGGAAGGACCACTGCACTGGCCGCTCTGCATTGCTGGCTGCGCTAGATGGTAGCACATCGGACTGCTCCCTTTTTTTTGTACAAGCTTTAATTTTATTTATTTTTTATTCTTTTTATTGAAGTTTGCATTTGTCATACAAAATTAGGACTGCCTGTAAAGACAAAAGATAACTAGCAGTCTAAAACAATAAAATCAAACATAAACTAAAATAGTTACAAAAAGTCAAAGAAAATAAGATAAAAAAAACATACACAGCTTTGCCTGTCTCGGACAAACTGCACCCTGTAACTAAGGAGCATATAGGATAAATGGATCCCTTCACAACTCCAGAACATTAACCTGGAAATTGTTCCAGGTTGTCTCAGATATGCTGCATTTTAGGTTTTTTTTTTTTTTTACTCTCTTTGTTTTTGTGTTTTTTCACTGTGTGTGTGTGTTTTTTTTTTTAACTGCCATGCACCGATCCCCCTCCTCTGCCAGTTGATTGGCCCATTTTAATCTGTCATAATCAATTCACTCTCCCACCTGTATTACCAGCTTCCAGCCACTGGTATAAAAGACATCCCTGTCCCATGATTGGGCATACTTGAAAAATGAGGCAGGTTCTTGTCCTTGCGTGTCTTGTACACGCCCCCTTTTCACCCTTGATGGTTGCCACTATGATCCAGTTAGCCTGCAGACACTGCCTGCCCCTTTTGGTGGTCCTGGAGTCCGTGCATGATAGCTGTTTGTGCTGGCCGGCTCTGCTGCTCTTCGTCAACTTCACAGTTTTGCAGTCCTTTGCTTACCCACAGTGTGCTTTAATGCTTTTAATACATTTTATATGCTCATATTTATGTTTTTGCTGTAGCCACTTTTGTTTTCTACATGTTATTGAGGATTCCCAGACCTGATAAGACCTGCTGCACCACAATCTCAGATGTCATCCATCCATCACCACTCACATCTTCTCCTGTGATATATCTCACATTGACTTTCACTAAGGCTGCTGATTGATGTATTCCACCCTGATCCATCCCACTGGAACCAAACTCCATAGGAGTATTGGACTTGGAGCCTCTCTGTTATATCTTAAAGTCCCTTCTGACTGTGGATCCTTATTCCTGGATTTAAGGTTTGATGAGCCTGAACTTAGAGCACAATGAGACTCTTTTTTTTTCTTATGTGTCATAGCATGGGGTTCAGTTTTATCTGCATATAAATTAAAGGCCTATACCCTTCAGTTTATGCTAAGAAAGGAAGTCAAGTAGTATACCATTTCAAATCAGTGTTTGCGGAGATTCAAACCCAACCCTCCACACCTTGTCAAACTTATGCAGCACTCTCCTACTAATGTAAGTTGCTTTATAAAGCGAAATGGCCCTATTAACCAGAGCCTTCCAAGACTCCATAGTAGGGGCAGTTGTTTTCTTCCACGAGAGAATTATTAGCTTTCTGGTGTAGTAAAAGGGTGAGCAGAGTATGTATTGCTCTAGTGGGAGCCAACCTCTCAATTAATCCCAACATACATATTCTTATGGATGGCCCAAAAGGTATTAGTTGTAACTGACTGGATACATTGAATGACCTGAATCCAATAGTCCCTGATAGTAAAGCACTCCCAAAAATGTGCATAAAATCTGCCCCAGGGGCAGAGCATCGCCAACAGGATGACGAGACCGGCCCAAAATTTTCCCTAGTTTAGCGGGTGTCAAGTATATGCGATGTAAAAATTATTAATATATCAGATGATCCTTATACAAGCTTTATTTGAAGTGTACACCTCATTAACTGCAACGTTGGGTAGGTGCTGCGCAGGGACAAAAAAAACAAACATATTCACTACATTTCTGCAGCACATGTACATTTGCCTGTTTAATGAGTTTAAAAACACAGCAAGTACAGAATATATCTGTTAATCAGCCAGAAATCCAGTGTGTTTCTAACTTTCTGTTATGGCTGATTGTATGGTCCTTGTTTGTCCACATACATATAAAGATTTCTTTTCCAGCAAAGCAATGCTGCTGCCTTGACTCCCAAGAGCCTGCCCTCACACTGTGTGTAAGAAAATAACTTTTAGGAAATGTAGTTCTGGGGGTGTGAGGAACCACCCTTCCAAAGGTGTCCCTACAAGAATTTTACAAGCTGGTCATGATGTCACAGGTTGTCATAAAATAAAAGTAAAAAGACAGAGGAAAAAAATGCATGCTGCACATAATCGAAAGTGGCTGCCGCTCATACGGGGCGCAGGGGTGCCGCCCCTCTAATGCTTGCACCCAGCCCCTAATCTGCATGCAGGGCACCGGACACATGGATTTCAATGTTTTTATTTTTTTTTAAGCACATGATTAGAGCCCGAGGCTCTAATTGGCTTAAAAAAGGGTGGGCTTGGGGCGCAGAGCACTGCGCCCTGAGCCCACCCAGTTGTGTGACATTAGCGGATTAATATTCACTAATGTCTTCCTGTTTCTCCTCCCGGCCAATCAGGAAGCGGGTCCTGAGACCCGATTGGTTGGGAGGCCTAAGGCTCGATTGGCCACAAGTCCTAAATCCTGACTGGCCAGGAGGAGAAGCGATCGCTGGGACTCGGGAGGAAACGCAGGGGGAAAGCTGCGACCTTGATGGGGTAAGTGCGGGTCTGGAGGTTGATGGGCGAGCAAAGCCGCGATCGATCAATCAAGTGACAGGGGTGGGGTGTGGGGGGAAGTGGCGTTCGATCGAGCATCGGGGGTGGAGGGTAGTTGGCTGGCTGGGGGGTGGTTGGCTGGATGGGGGCCGTGCCATGGCTGTCACTCCTGCATAACATCATCGGCCAATCAGACGGCTGTTGCACATGAACCCGGAAGGAAGACCACGTGACGATGCAAGCCCTGTCAGCAGTGACAGCGTGCTGCTGGAGGGCTTAGTTCTAAGTTAAGCATTTCATAATTAGCTAGTATGTGATGCACACAGCACATTATGCTATTGTCTTGCAGTTTTTTATTTTTTATTTTAAGGGCTGCGGTTTACTACTGCTTTACTACAGGATGTTCATATTAGCTGGAACATACCTTTATGGAAAGGGTGATCTCTTCCTGGTACCGGTGCACAGACAGAAAGGACACTGCACTGCACATCACATCATGCACTATTAGGGATCAGGTCCATGAGCGCTCATGTGATTATTGATTGGAGATGTCTGCAGTATTCAATGATTCTTTGAGATGGTCATTTCACATGGATCTCACACAGCAAGTAAGCTCCATGGGCACACCATATTGGATGCAGCAAAGCACAGCCCTGTGCATGTCTATTAGAATGAGTGCTTTCTAATCATATAATCAATATTAGGAGAACAGGGACCCTCATGTGGTAGTCTGTAGCATGATAATAAAATCACAAAAACCTTTGCAATTACATTTAATGTGTATTTGCCATTTAAGAATATTTTTAGATTAAACAGCCGAACAATATGTGTTAGGATAGCATTACACGGCCCATTTTTTGCATGCCGTATTCCCAATCTGGGTATCATGGGCGACACTTGGGAAAGAGCCTGTATAGGTTTTCATATGGATAATACTTAATGTTTCTGGACAGTCTATAAGCAGTATGAAGAAATAAAGAACACAGTTGGGCTGCTTTAATAAAAGAGTTGAGAATATTCACTCACAAATTGTGTAGACATTCAGTTCAGCTATTATACAAGCATCTGCACATGATTGGGTATTCAAAATAAACAGGAATTAGCTTTTTACATAACTGAATAACCAAACTGAATAGTCTCAACTCGTTTAGTAAATCAGCATCCCTGTAAGGTGCAGGAACTGACTCAGAGCCCATTCACACAGGGACGACTTGTCAGGCGACCTAGTCGCCTGACAAGTCGCCTCCCGTTCTGTGCTATGGAACCGTTCTAAGGGGAGCGACGCAAGTCGCTCCGACTTAGAAAAAGGTTCCTGTACGACTTTGGGGGCGACTTTGGGCGACTTGCATAGACTTCTATACAGAAGTAGTTTTGCAAGTCGCCCGGGCAGTCGTGTGCAGGTCACCTCGGTGAGGCGACCTGCAAGTCGTGCCGCCTCTGGTGTGAACCGAGGCTCAGGGCCTACCCACTGCTGTTCACCTTTAGCAGTAACCTTTCTTGGACCCGTTCTATGTGCATCCAGTGTAAACAAATTAAAATCTACTGTCACTCTAGTTAACCATTTTTAAGCATTGCAGCAACAGTTTTAATTTATTTTGGGAAAATGTTTTAAACCATATGCTTGTCAGTATTAAAAGGGTAAATCCAACCCTTGCAACTGTCACTTTTGTTGGACAGCTTTGTCTGTATGTACAATATATAATGTGGAAAATCAAATTAAAGTGTAACTCCACTTTTGTTGAGAAAAAACATTCCCCTCTGGGTGATCTATGTACATTGCAGGGATTATATCAAACTTTGTTGCAGATTCCTACCTTTTGTTATTCTGGAGAAATCCATGTGTGTTTGTCTGTGCCTCTGTACTGAGTGGATCTAATGGGAGTGGTTTCATAATTAACTGTCAGGTGTGCAGCTGGAAAGCACTAATGAGGAATCTGCTGGGCCTGCATCCTTTTAGACATGTTCCTATTGAAAGTATCTCTCCAAAAATTACATTTTTGTTACAGGGGGTGCCTGAAATCTGACTTGTATCTTAGGTAGACTTCTGGGAAAATTGGTGAGCCAATCACACAAACAGGAAATGATGTTTCTGGGAAGTGGTCAGTACACCCTCTGTGTACAGAACAACTCCAGGTAGCCATATTGCAATCTATTCTCAGAAAATTACATCGGCTGCAGATTGAAAAGGAAAGGTAATTGTTTATAATATTTAATTAAAATATGATTGGTGTCACAATTATATGTGCTATATTATTTTTTCTTTATTTGCTATTTTTTCCCCCCACGAAAGTGGAGTTACCCTTTAAAGTAGAACTAAAGGCAAAACTGGATAAAGGAAGGTTATAACCTCTGTCAGTTTTTTGGTTTATTTCTCCTCACATTCTGTCCCGTAACCACAACAGGAAGTGAGAGGAAACCCCTCCAGTAAACAGGACAATTTGAGAAGGTGAGTCTTCCTAACAGGGGGCAGAGACAGTGATAAAAACTGACAGGGGTTCTAATACTCTACCCAAAACTAAAAAAAAAAGTTTTAGCCTTTAGTTAAACTTTAAAGGCAAGGAGGAATTTATATACAAAATACTTTCATTACATGTTATATTCTCAAGAGTTAACTAAATACAATATCTTTTTTGCTATGAGATTCCTTTAAGGATACATTCATTCTTTTTATGACTCCCTCTCTATTAATATGTAGGTGGCTACACTCGTAGACTGGGTCACTCAGCCTGTACATGGGTACCTTTAGCAAAACCATGTGCACAGTCTTTTCTCTAAACTAATTTCTAAGACTAGATTCTCATATGTGCGGCCACCGTTTCCAGCCTGGGGTCCGGTGCATTTCTGTTCACTGGTTCAGGTGTGATTCAGGTCTGATTTTTTTTTTTGCCTGAATTTGCACCTGAACTGAACTCAAAAACGCACAGGACCCTTTTGGAAACCGCACCGCGGCCCCCGGACATGTGCGAACCGGCTCCACTGAGAGCCGGTCACACTCATATGTAATGCAAATTAGATGCAGTGAAAACCGTATCCAATTAGCACATATTTGAACCTGGCCTAACACAGGCTTGTGGCTGCCCCCAGTGTACCTGCACAGGCGATAGTCCATACAGCAGAGTCCACAGTGGTAGATCTCCAGAACTGGTGTCTTTAGGGAGAACTGCAGGTCCCATCAATCCCGCATCTCTTTTCTCTGTAAGCAGCTGGAGATTACATGCTGTGGCTTGTCTGCAGGGCCAGATTTACATTTCAGGAGGTTATAGCCAGAGAATTCTGAAGCGCCTATCTAATCACTCCCTGTTAAAACCGACTTTTTTTTCATTGATAAAATATTTTTATAGAAATATTTTTATATGTGCAAAGGGGAATGCTGCAGACTTTGATGTAAAGGGGAACACTGTGGACTGTGATGTAAAGGGGAACTCTGATGTAAGGAGGTCTCTAGTCTCCACAGCCCCCCTTACACAAGAGTCCCCAGAGTTACCCTTACATCAGAGTCCCCAAAGTCCTCCTATACATCAGAATCTGCAGGGTTCACCCTTACAGTGCAAGGGGTTACTCTGCGGAACCTAATGTAAAGGGGAAATCTAGTGTAAGGTGGCCTCTGGTCTCCAAAGCCCCCCCCCCCTTACATCACAGTCAGCAGCGTTTCCCTTTACATCAGGGTCCTCAGTGTTCCCTCTTGCATCAGTGTTCCCCTTTACATCAGGGTCCACAGAGGTCATCTTTGTTGGAAAAGAACAACAGCATTTAATATAAAGCAGCTTTCTATATGCGACTATAAACTATACATACAGTTGTGCTCATACGTTTACATACCCTGGCAGAATTTATGGTTTCTTGGCCATTTTTCAGAGACTATGAATGATAACACAAAACCTTTTTTTCTTTCACTCATGGTTAATGTTTGGCTGAAGCCATTTATTATCAGTCAACTGTGTTTACTCTTTTTAAATCATAATAGCAACAGAAACTAGCCAAATGACCCTGATCAAAAGTTTACATATCCCAGTTCTTAATACCGTGTATTGCCCCCTTTAACATCAATGACAGCTTGAAGTCTTTTGTGGTATTTGTGGATGAGGCTCTTTATCTTCTCAGATGGTAAATATGCCCATTCCTCTTGGTAAAAAGCCTCCAGTTCCTGTATATTCTTGGGCTGTCTTGCATGAACGGCATGTTTGTTATCTCCCCAGAGTGGCTCAATGATATTGAGGTCAGGAGACTGAGATGACCACTCCAGAACCTTCACTTTGTTCTGCTGTAGCCAATGACAGGTCGACTTGGCCTTGTGTTTTGGATCATTGTCATGTTGGAATGTCCAAGTACGTCCCATGCGCAGCTTCCTGATGAATGCAAATGTTCCTCCAGTATTTTTTGATAAAATACTGCATTCATCTTGCCATCAATTTTGACCTAATTTCCTGTGCCTTTGTAGCTCACACATCCCCAAAATGACAGCGATCCACCTCCGTGTTTCACAGTAGGAATGGTATACCTTTCATCATAGGCCTTGTTGACTCCTCTCCAAATGAAGCGCTTATAGTTGTGGCCAAAAAGCTAAATTTTGGTCTCTTCACTCCAAATGACTTTGTGCCAGAAGGTTTGAGACTTGTCTCTGTGCTGTTTGGCGTATTGTATGCGGGATACTTTGTGGCATTTGCGTAGTAATGGCTTTCTTCTGGCGTTTCGACCATGCAGTCCATCTTTCTTCAAGTGCCTCCTTATTGTGCTTCTTGAAACAGCCACACCACATGCTTTCAGAGAGTCCTGTATTTCACCTGAAGTTATTTGTGGGTTTTTCTTTGCATCCCGAACAATTTTCCTGGCAGTTATGGCTGAAATTCTAGTTGGTCTACTTGACCGTGGTTTGGTTTCAATAGGACCCCTCATTTTCCACTTCTTGATTATAGTTTAAACACTGCTGATTGGCCTTTACAATTCCTTGGATATCTTTTTATATCCCTTTTCTGTTTTATACAGTGCAACTACCTTTTCCCGCAGATCCTTTGACAATTATTTTGCTTTCCCCATGACTCAGAATCCAGAAATGTCAGTGCAGCACTGGATGAAAGATGCAAGGGTCTGTCAGGAGTCCAGAAACTCATTGACCTTTTTTATACACACACACACACACACACACACTAATTACAAGCAAACAGATCACAAGTGAAGATGGTTACCTTTAATAGCCATTCAAACCCCTTTGTGTCAACTTGTGTGCATGTTATCAGGCCAAAATCACCAGGGTATGTAAACTTTTGACCAGGGTCATTTGGGTAGTTTGTGTTGTCATTTTGATATAAAAAGTGTAAACACAGTTGATTGATAATAAATGGCTTCAGCCAAACACTAACCATGAGTGAAAGAAAAGTTTTTGTGTTATCATTCATATTCTCTGAAAAATGGACAAGAAATCATAAATTCTGCCAGGGTATGTAAACTTACAAGCACAACTGTACATGCATTCTACCTTTCTATCCAGCAGGTGACACTGCAGTGTTTAATGTGTATGCTCTGTGGTAATGTAATAACATGATGTATAGTCTGTATCTAAGTGTGCACTTGTTTTGTTGTTCTCTTACTGTTTCATGATAAAGATTTCCTCCATGAACGTAAAGCTATCTTCTGCATACAACAGGCTTCCTGCTCATGATTGCAATACTCTGCTAATAGGTTATGGGTCCTTGGCACCCAGGCATTGGAGAGGATATCCCAGCGCACCCAGCAGCACCCAGAGGCACTGGAAAGAGTACACAAGTCAGTAAATACTATACAAGCTACTGCAACATGGCAAGTGATTCAGATGTGAAGTTTGCAATTGCAAAGCTGAACAATGCCCATTATCAGCTATGGAAGTTTAAACTAGAAATGTTTCTGAACAAGAATGACTTGTGGCAAGTGGTGACTACAGACAGACCCACAGACGGAAATACAGAGGACTGGGATAGGAAGGACAGACAGTCAAAAGCAATTATAAGCTTACTAGTGGAAGATGATCAGCTTATCCACATAAGAACAGAGAAAAGAGCCAAAGGTATGTGGACTACATTAAATAAGCTGCATGAGCGTTCAAGTTCAAACAGCAAACTGTTTTTGCTAAGAAAGTTGTACAAGATGAGACTAAAAGAAGGCCAGCAAATGTGTGACCACGTGAATGCTGTGCTAGAGATCATAGAGCAGCTGCGTGCCATCGGAGAGGACATCAAAGATAATCATATTGTTGCCCTGCTCCTCTGCAGCATTCCAGAGACATATACTGCTCTTATTAATGCTTTAAAAACCAGACCCGAGCAGGAGCTGACACTGGAATATGCCAAAGGGAAATTGATCGATGAATATGACACAAGGAAAGAAAATATGCACCATGATGACAAAGCTCTTAAGGTGTACAAAGGCATAAAGCACAACACGGAAAGCAGAGTCTGTTTTCGCTATAAGAGGACCGGTCACTTAAAAAAGGACTGTTATATATGGAAAGCCAAGCAACGAAAGCTAGAGCTATCCACAAAAGAAATAGTCAAAGTAGCCACATCATGGAGTGGCACCTCTAAAATAACACAAAGCAGCAAGCCACGCGGCTGGTGCATAGACTCAGCCCAGGGCTTTTTTTCAGGGGGAACTTGGTGGAACTCAGTTCCACCACCTCTGGCTCAGATCCTTTGGTGCTCACCACAATCACTTGTAAACACAGAAGTCTGGTTTCTTTGTTTACAAGTGACAGCTCTGCACTCTGTATGTAATGCAATCTTGGTATTTAATGCCCCTTTAAGACCCTCTTACTGTTTTCGTGAAATATGACTGAACACACGCACTATTTGATGTGATTTGGAGGGTGTGTGTAGGGGGAGGGGTTTTGTGGGGCCGTGGTTAAGTTCCAGCACCTATTGTTTGAGAAAAAAAGTCCTGGACAAGCCACATGACTAGCGATGGATCTTTTTCACAAACATTTATTACAGTGCAAAAGACAAAGTTTTCCTAGCAAATGGCCAGGGCTTCCTGAACTGCATTACACCACAAGGCAAGCACAATATCCTTGTAAAGAAAGTGCTGTATGTTCCAGAACTAAAAGGCAGTCTTCTATCAGTGAAAGGTCTTGCAAACAATGGTCTCATAGTTAAGTTCCAGGGTGATGAATGCACAATTCACAATAATAAGTGATTCCTCGCAAAAGGAAAACTGGATGATCACCTACAGTGGGTGAAATAAGAATTTGATCCTCTGCAGATTTTGTAAGTTTGCCCACTTACAAAGAAATGGAGGGTCTATCATTTTTAATTTTTATTATAGGTGTATTTTATATGATAGAGGCAGAATATCAACCAACAATCCAGAAAAAACACATAAAAAATGCTATAAATTAAGTTTCAGTTCAGTGAGTGAAATAAGTATTTGATCCCCAAGCAAAACATGACTTAGTACTTGGTGGAGAAACCCTTATTGGCACGCAAAGAGGTAAGATGTTTCTTGTAGTTGGTGACCAGGTTTGAACACATCTCAGGAGGAATTGTGGTCCCCTTTTCTTTACAGATTTTCTCTAAATCCTTAAGGTTTCTTGGCTGTCGCTTGGCAACTTGAAGTTTTAGCTCCCTCCCTACATTTTCTATAGGATTAAGGTCTGGTGACTGGCTAGACCACTCCATGACCTTAATGTGCTTCTTCTTGAGCCACTCCTTTGTTGCATTGGTGGTATGTTTTGGGTCATTGTCATGATGGAAGACCTATCCAAGACCCATCTTCAGTGTTCTGGCTGAGGGAAGAAGATTCTCATCCAATATTTTACAAAACATGGCCCCGTCCATTGACCCCTCAATGGGGCAAAGTCGGTCTGTACCTTTAGCAGAGAAACAGCCCCAAAGCGTAATGTTTCCACTTCCGTGCTTGACTGTATGGATGGTGTTCTTAGGGTCATAGTCAGCATTTTTCTTCCTCCAAATACGGCGAGTCCCCCTCCTTCATTGGCATGTACAGCCATGCCAATGAACATCTAAATAATTCAGAGAAGGTTTGGGAGAAAGTGCTGTGGTCAGATGAGACCAAAATTGAGGTCTTTGGCATTAACTCAACTCGCCCTGTCTCAAGAGCAATGAAGCAGAAAACCTGCTACCCAACAATGACATGTATTGCAGAGCAATCATTAAGCTGCTATATGTTGCCACTGTGACAAGATCATAGCTGTAGCAATGGGCATACTATGCAGGAAAGTTTCAGCTCCTTGTCAGTGTGACTGGAACGCAGTAAAAAGGACCAATTCAGATGAAGTTATGGTTACCAGCAACATCACATCCAAAACTGGTTGGATATGTGGATGCTGATTGGGCCGGTGACTGCACAGACTGCAAATCCACAAGTGGATTCATCTTCCAGTATGGGAGAGGAACCATAAGTTGGTCTAGTCGAAAACAAACAACTGTCACTCTATCTTCTACTGAAGCAGAGTACATTGCAGCAGCGCACCCATATTAAGAAGCTATATGGATTTGTCAACTTTTTGTGGACATTGGGATAGACATGTCAAAACCAATTCCCATTTTTAAAAACAACCAGGAATGTATAAAGCTTATGCAATCAGAAAGGGTCAATCCTAGGACCAAACACCTTGACGTCAAGTATCACCTACTGAGGGATAATCAAGAAAAAGGTGTTATAGACATTCAATACTGCCCATCAGAGGAGCCTTTATTGAAGGAAAGTCATAGTTATTTCCAGAAGAAGCTGATTATAATTTGACAAAGCACATGCTTTTGAGAAGGGGTGTTGTAAAAGAACAACAGCATGTAATGTTCTTCGCTGGTATCTCTTTTACTGACTGTACCTTTTCTGAGAATTCTCTGCAGACTTAAATGAGTTATAAAGAAAAAAGTTTTTTTTTTATCTTAATGGATTCTATACCTTAGGGTAAAAAACCTTCTGTGTGTAGCAGCCTTCCCAGCACCCCCTTATACTTACCTGAGCCCTTTATCTCTCCAGCGATGTCCATAAGTGTCAAAGCAGTCTGGGGCACTCCTCCTGATTGGCTGAGACACAGCAGCGGCGCCATTGGCTCAGTGGCTGTCAATCAAAGTCAGTCAGCCAACCAGGGGAGAGAGGAGCGGGGCAAGGTCTGGCTCCGTGTCTGAATGAATACATGGAGCTCTGACTCGGCTCGAGTGCTCCCATAGAGAGCTGCTGGCTGAGGGGGCACTCAATAGGAGGGAGGGGCTAGGAGCAGCAAAGAGGGACCTGAGAAGAGGAGTATCCGGGCTGCTCTGTGCAAAATCAACTGCACAGAGGAGGTAAGTATAACATGTTCGTTATTAAAAAAAAAAAAAACAAGACTTTACAATCACTTTAATGAATGGAGGATGGATGGAGGATCCCTCAGTCAGTGTACTCCTGTGCCTGTGTGTTTACTTCACACTGACAGCTGCCTCTGCCCGCTGCCCTGATGATTTGAAGTCTGCCATATGCCACCTTCCAACCTGCGGCCAATGCCTTCTCAGCCTAAGCCCACCCTTCCGTCAGCACTTTACTTAAAGAGGCAGGCAGTGAAGAAGCGGCTGTGAGTGATATCACTGTGCCAGCAGGGAATGTGAGACGGAAATATAATTTTATCAGCAACGCAGCACATGCAGCTTGTGTAAATCTGCCTGCGAGCTGATTTAGGAAAAAAAGTCCTTCCACCATGCCCTGCTTGTCTGTGTCTTTCCTTCCCATGCAGACTGAGACTGGGCAGAGCCCTCCCTCCTTTTAGTATCAGCACAGGGACAGAGGCAGGTCTCAGCAAAAGATGCAGGAAACCAGGTTAACTGTTTCCCTCCCGGCTGGGGCAGCAGCTCACTAAGCAACATTTAAACATGCTTACAAGTATAATAAAGCAAGTCTCATAATTACCTTTCCATTTGCTTGATCATATTAAAGGCATTGCCTCCCTTTAGATGTAAATTAATACATTTTTGCACTGAAGCCAGCAGAGCATTGCAACCATGGTCAATGCATCAAAGGTGTAGTGCAAGGGCATTTATTACCCCCAGCCCCAGGTCCATATGGACATATAAACCAACACACTCCTGCGCAAGAGTAAGCTGACTGTATAGTGTCTCAAGTGCCTGGTCAAATCCTGGATAGTTTCATAGATTCCTTGCTGCCCTCTAGGACTGGAGTCGTCCTGACCATACTGTGAGAATAGAAAAATAAAAGAGGGCGTACTGGCCTAGTGCATTATCCAACAGATTTATTAAAATATATAAGTAAAACCATAAAGATGTCTACTCACAAATGTAAGCTAAAACCATGCTCATCAGGTCACATGAGTGGCAGATCTCTCATCAATTGCTTGAATCACCGGACCTAAGGGTGGGGGGTCCTGGATGAGACCCCTCAGGCTGACGTGTGACTGACATTCTTCTTCAGAGCCATATGGCCCTCCTGGTATGTGGCTGGAGAAAGTAATGGACTACAAGTGCAGTGATGTCACCACACTTGTGCTGGGCAATCTGTGAGTCCCTCTACATGATGCAAGATGGGACTTGTAGTGTCACCATTCACTGAACTATGTGAATGGATGATGTGGCTGTGTGAGTAGAAACACACACAGCTGCGTCGAATAAAAAAATATATATATATGGGATTCTGCAAGGAGAAGCACCCTGTGATTAAGGTTATTAGGGGAAGACTGAGGAAATGTTTCCACCAGACTTAATGGCATCATCTTAGCCTGGGCAAAGTCACTGGACTGGAGCTCTAGGAATGGTTTTGAAAAACAGTTTTTTCTTAAAAAAATTATAGAGTTACTGCATATTTTAACATGTCAGGAATGTAGTTTTACAGTAAAGTTATTGAAAGGTTCACTTTAAGCTAACGTCTCTTACATTTATTTCTAAAAACATTTAAAAAGGCTATTTTTCCTCTTTCACGGCAGTCACTCCACCAATATCACTGTGGTATACTTACTGCTTTTCTAACAGCCAGATTGAGGTGTCTGAACTATACACATACTGTATATGTTATCCAAAATGATCTGATAATTGCTGTGGCTGTCTGGGCAAAAATCAGTTTAAAAGCAAGATATTACTGTTGAGACCCGGGGCAAGCAGATAGAGTGTTGTGAGTATTGATAAACCAAAGTATTCACTTCCTCAAATTCATAAATTTTACATTCAAAAGAAAAGGAATTGGTCACTTTGGGAAATATGGGGGAAAATTCCAAACCTGCTAAACCATATTAGGACACATGCCCTCAACATGGGGGGGGGGGGGTGTTCTTGATGAGGACCATGTTGATGAGGACAACGGCCTCTTCCCCACAACCCTGGGTAGGTGGTTGTGGGAGTCTGAGGCAGTGTTCATTTTGATTTTCGATTTAGTTTTAGTCTTAGGACTAAAATGGCATTTTAGCTTTACCATTTTAGTCTTCTGCAAGTGTCTCACTTTTAGTTATATTTAGTAGACTAAATCTCCAGTACTTATTTTAGTTGTCTAAAATCTAATGGGTATAGTTGAATTGTAATGCATTATTTAAGCATTTCTCTACAATTTTCAAACTCATTATATACTACTGCTGGAGTGAAAAATCGAATATGTGGTTGTTTTTAATGGTTAGGTTTGAACATGCACTACAGACACAGATTTAGTCATTATAGAACGTCTTTATTTAAGTAAAACCGTTTTGTCAAAAATATTGCTTTTTTGATAAAAGAGTAACGTAAAAATACAAAGAAAAACACCAAAAAAGTAAAAACTCTTTGTTTGATCATGATGATGATAATTGATGATTGATGATGAGTTCAAGAAACTCAAACTGAACAACAGAACACAACAAAACATTTTAGCAGCTTGGCTGACCTGGTGTCAACTGTCAAGAAGGACAGCAAAGAGACCACAGGCCAGGCCACTATCTCACTCCAGGAAAAACATCAGGGACAGGCTGATATTCTGCAAAAAGGTACAGGGATTGGACTGCTGAGGACTGGGGGAAAGTAATTTTCTGATGAATCCCCTTTCTGATTGTTTGGGACATCCGGAAAGAGCCTTGTCCAGAAAAGAAAAGGTGAGCGTGAGTATTACACTATCAGCCCTGTGTCATGCCAACAGTAAAGCATCCTGAGACAATTCATGTGTGTGCTTGCTTCTCAGCCAAGGGAGTGATGGGCTCACTCACAATTTTGCCTAGGAACACAGCCATGAATAAATGGTACAAAAACATCCTCAGGCTCCGAGAACAACTTCTCCTATCCATCCAAAAACAGTTTGGTGATGAACAACAATGCCTTTTCCAGCATGATGGAGCTCCTTACCATAAGGCAAAAGTGATAACTAAGTGGCTTGGGGAACAAAACATGGAAATTTTGGGTCCATGGCCAGAAAACTCCCCAGACCTTAATCCCATTGAGAACTTGTGGTCAATCCTCAAGAGGCTGGTGAGTGAACAAAAAAAACCCCACACATTCTGACAAGCTCCAAGCATTGACTATGCAAGAATAGGCAGTGCAACTGCCAGTGCCGGTGCCAGTGCCATCAGTCAGGAATCAGGATGTGGCGCAGAGGTTGATTGACAATGACAACATGCCAGGACAAATTGCAGCAGAGGTCTTGAAAAAGAAGGGTCAACTCAACACTGCAAATATTGACTCTTTGCATAAACGTAATGTAATTGTCAATGAAAGCATTTGACACTTATGGAATGCTTGCAAATATACTTCAGTATACCAGATACATCTGACAAAAAGATCTAAAAACACTGAAGCAGCAGACTTTGTGAAAATTATTATTGGTGTCATTCTCAAAATTTTGGCCATAGCTGTACATGTACATGGCCAAGTACAGCACACACAGACAGCAGCACACTGCACAGACACTGTCACTGCCAGTCTGGCACAGACAAAGCATAATAAACTAATATTTGAGGGTAATGCTTATTTCTACAATAAGAATAAATTTACTGTCAGTTTATTATTTCAACAGTGCTAATTCTCAGATACATTCAAAGAAAAAGCGCACAGTCTACAATAATGCCATTAGTGTGTGGATTATGACAGTCACCACTTTTTATCAACTCCTCTCTCTTTCTCAGCATTCGCAATGACAATAATAGAGGTAAATATCACATTAAAAAGACTACTGGGCAGGACCCCAGTGTAAGGCTGCCCTTTTTGACCGTCCATTACTGATCTATTTTTCTTTTTCATTAGTGTGATATTTACCTATATTGTCAAATTTGTCAATGCTAAGAGAGAGAGTACTAGTTGATAAAAAGTGGTGGTTATTATTGTTCCACATAGTAATAATAATGGCATTTGTAGCCTGAGCCTTAGCCTGTGCATTTTTCCTATGAATTTAATTGACAATTAAAACTGCTGAACTATTGATTCTTCCTATCGCAATAAGCACAGCCCACAAGTATTAGGCATGCTTCTTATGTTAGAAATAGAAATACCTGGAGAATAAGGCCTCATTCACATGAGGCGGGTCTGCTCAGCAGAGTCCGCCAGCTCAGAAGACGATCTCTTTGTTGATCTCCGTTGAGCCGGCGGATGACAGGTTCGTCTCTACTCACTGAGTGGGGAGGGGCCTGTCAGAACGCCACTGATTTCTATGGAGAGATTGGAAGAAAACTGACAGCATGTCCATTTTCATCAGATCTCAGCCGATTCGATTCGCTAAGACGGATGGCGAACATATAGCCATAGGTCTGATTTTAGTTGATCGGATAGAAGACGGGTGTCAGCGGACACATCTCCGCTGTTATCCGTCTCCCTATAGGAGCCATTGGATGGCCCACTCAAATCCGCCTGAAAAACAGACAGGCGGATCTGAGCGGGCTTGCCGTGTGAAAGGGGCCTAAAACACTTCTATCTGTTTCGATTCATTTTAAGGAAAGCACTTTGTACCACATGACCCTTGCTCTATTCCACTAGCCTCTAGAGAGGTCACCTGTAACACTGAATACCCTCTCTGCAAAGGCTTGAGAAGCTGGCATAGCTAGAAGGTCTAATGCAAAAGGTTTTAGATGGTGATAAAAAGTGTCACTCTTTCACAGCCAAAAATCTGTTGCAGTGTACTCATTGATGGCAACTTGGTGCAAAAGCCCTTCCTCATATTTTCTGATCTGCTGCTCTATGCTGTTTGGGGAGATCCTCTGCCTGGGTCTTCTGTGGCATTTAGAAAGAAACCGAAAGAATGGCTGCTTAGCTGCGGATGCTGGTGGCGGTGCTTCTTCCACTTCCTGCGATAGTTCCGCATCATCTTCTTCAGACAATTCTTCATATTGTGTGTGTGGCAATGGGGATTTTCTTGCGGTATACTCCTCTGCCTTTTTAAGCAGCTCCTGAATATTCACATCCGCCACATCAACAAGTGTTTCACAGACAGTAGGGTTGACAAAAAAAGCAGCTGCTGCAACTGGCGAGAACATTTCATCCGTTGGATCTAAGAATGAAGCAAAATGCTGGTTCACACTCCCTTTCATATTCTGTGCAATTGTGGCAAGGTCTTGGTAGCTAATGTTCTGTTTAAAGTCTTCAGGATGGTTGAGCAGATCAAAGAGGGCAGGGACAGCCAGAGACATGGACATGGTGTCACTCTGGAGGGTTTTAGTATGTTCTGCAAAAGGCAGCAGTAGGTCATGCAATGATGCATGATCTAGGGAGCAAGCTGTCCCATCCCATCCCATGTTGTTTGCGAATTGGCAGACCAACTCTTTCAGTTTGAGGAGCCTTGCTTTCATGTTGAATGTACTTGACCAGCGTGTGAGGCAGTCATTTAAAAGCATAAGGCCATAATGCTCCAATAGCTTCTGTGTTGCAATTGAAGACTTGCAGAAGAGGTTCGCTATTGATCTTTCTTTATCCTGTATTCACTTCACACTTGCCTCCTTCTGCACCATGTGGACCACAAGTTGCAAGGTATGCACCACACATGGTGTCCGGTCCATGTCGATCTGTTTGTGGACTAATAAGTGGAACACACAGCCAAATAAGCATAAAGTATAGAAAAGGTTACTGTTCCATTCTATTATTTTAACACTTAACATCTTATGGGAATACTTTTACACAAGACTACAAATTAAGTGGAGAAATAACAAAGATGCACCCGTAGAGTAGAGTAGATAGCCCCCCCATATCAATCATCTCATATCCATGTGATAGTTGACTAGTGTCAACCATATCATCATGTAAAAGAATAATAAAAATGGCTCACTGCAGATCATCAATTTCAGACTCAGCCTCAGAGTCACTTTCTGTCATGGGGGAGTCTTTCTCACTAGAGCTGAGGGGTTCTGCTGCTGCTGTGGTTTGTTTAAATGCTGCCACCATATTGCTCCCGTTGTCTGTTATCACTGTAAGGATCTTCCTCTTTGGTATGTCCCACTCTTGCAAGCATTTGTCCACACATGATTTGATTGATTGTGGAGTGTGTGGGTGGGCTGCTTGTTCAAGGGTCAACAATATGTGTTCAGGTTTATGTTGTTCGACACAAAAGTAGCATCCACTTATAGCAAGGAATTAAGCTGAGAGTCCTTTTTTTGGTCCACAAATCAGTGCAAATAGATACTCTCCGAGCAGCAGCCAGTCTCTTTTTGAATTTTTGTTTTTCATCTTCATACTGTTTGTCAATCAGATTGCTTATTTTAGTTTTCTTTGGAACAGTCAGCTTCCTATCTACTGTCTCCATCATGCTAACAAAGTCCTCACCTTCAATCGTTCTGACTGGTAATCTGGTGTGCCCAATCCATCTTGCCATGGCCTCCTCCCTGGCATGTTGTTCCTTAGAGTCAATTGACAAATCTGACTGCAAGAAAGTTTGTTAAGTAAATCCCTGCAATGTACATAACACTGCTCCCAACAAAAGAGGAGTTAAGTGCTGCTGTGCTTACCTTTGTATAAATTTCAGGATAAGATTGTCCGCAAATGATGCTTCAAGTTTGTTCTATTTTTTACCAGCGAGTGTCGCTCCACGTGGTTTGCAAAGGGTCTTGTTGTCCTTAAGATCAAATGTAAAATACATCCATACATCTTCTCTTCTCTTTCTACCAGTGATAGTCACAGAAGCCGACATTTCCGATATACTGTGGACAGTGAGGAGGATGCCTGTATGCATAGTGCTCTGGACGGTGGTCTGATTAGGCCTGTAATGCTGCACAGTGCTGGATGGTGGTCTGAGAGATGGCCTGTAATCCACAGTGCCCTGGATGCCACTGCCAGTGGTCAGAGGAGTCCTGTAATGCACAGTTGCACTGTTGCACAATGTGCTCAGTCTGGACGAATGGTGGTCTGAGGGGAGAGGAGGCCTCAGGCCTGCTGTAATTTACCACAGTTACTGTAGAGTCAATTACACCGTGTACACGTCATAGTTTTCGTCAGTGGATGAAAATGTGCTGTACTTTTCGTTTCGTCACTGTAAAAATACCGCTGACGAAATCTTTGACGAAAATGTTTTCATTGATGAAATTAACACTGGTCTGAGGGCAGAAGGGGTATCGGAATCTGGAAGCCTCCTTTAACAATAAGGGGCCATCCAGATACAGCCTCCCCCATTTGAATTCATATGGGGTGCATAGTATCCCTACTCATTCACACAAAAAAAGGAAATAAAAAGATTTTGACAAGTCTTTCATTAAAAGAAAAGATTCCCACAGTGTACATCTATCATTAATCACGTCATCCAGCGATCCACATTAATCACAATGTCTGACACCCATCAATCCAGTGAAAAAAAGATGCCTCCAGATGATATACTTCTGAACCCGATGCTTGCTTGTCTGCTAGTGACAGTGCATGACAGCTGCTATATACAGAGGGGCAGGGTCCCCCAGGTGAAATCTCTGAGGTCCCGTGACACCATTTTCCCAATATAGTCATGTCCATATATGCAGCATTTTTTCTTTGTTTGTTTGTAAATGTAACGTCTGCTGTAGCAGGTTGTATACATTCTACAAATGAGCGACTTCACAGGTGGGTTAATGGAAACCCCCAGGCATTGCATTTAAAGGAATTTAGCATTTGTAATGGTTCACTTTAAGCATTATTAAAATCGCTGATCCCCTCAAAAAATATTGTTGTTGTTGCTGTTTTTGTTATTATTATTTTTTTTTTAATTTGGCTTTCTCTGGTTTCAGTATGGTTTGGATCCAGCATCTGAACTTCAGTTCACCAAACCCACCTCCAATTGAATCCAGGTACATTTGGCTCATTCCTATTCAACAGGACTTTTCAAAATACCCACTCATTTAGTGAGATATCAAGCAGCCATAGGATACTTTACTGCCCACAAATTATACCAAATAGGTCTGCAAAGGGATAATAGGCCATAAGAATTGATCAGTGTTTTTGACACCTTAAAAAAAACCCTGTCACCAACTTGAAAAAATTGCTGGTTTACAAAATTGCACAGAAAAAAATGGTGTTTTAAATGCTTACTTGCAGTGTTTTCGCTTCCCATAACATATTTTTATACAACCGCAATGTGCACTTGAACTTGCGAGAAAATTTGACGACTCCAGGAAGAGTCAATAACCCTCTCCTCTTCTGTGAGTGTCCAACTGCTGTCTTTGCTGGCCTAGCTACGCCTTCCTGCTAAATTTTTTGCAGCTGCCATGGTAGGAGCGAAAGAGAATACAGCTATATGGAATGTCATTTTAGTAACAGCTCTGAGTCTACTGATGCTGCTGACATCATATCCAAGATGGCAGCATCCAGCTGCAGTTTTGAAACAGAAAGTGAATGGAAAATTACCGGTGAGGATTTTTTAAACACACAAATTGAACTGGATGGACTAGTGTCATTATTCAACCTTACGAACTATGTACTGTAACTATGTAACTTTTAATTGAGTGTATAACAGTGTTTCCTGTAAGATGTTCACAACACAAAACGAAGGATATATATACACAAGGATGTCTTTATTCAGTCTAAAAAAAGCAGAAGGAATGATCAGTTGTAAATCCTTCTTCTAAACAATGCTTGCAGTTTCACACAGTCTTCATTCTGCTTCCAGTCCTTTTTTCCAGGTGTTTCCTTAATGGAGGTTGTGAAGAAAAAAAGATAATACATGGATAGAAAAAGAAGATGAAAACAGAATGGAAATGGACCCTGTGTTTTCCATCTGTTTCCCACTGCCTGGAAACCAGCAGATCGAAGACTGCCAAATGGAGTGTTTTAAAACAAGAAATTTAACACTGAAGAAAAATGCAATGTTAAATGTGAAGTTGAATCTACTTATATTTTTCCTTCTGTGGTTCCTGCCCCCCCCCCCCCCCATCAACATGTTATTACATATTTAAATAAAACATTGTATTCCCAATGTCATCACTGTGGCTCTTTCTCTGTGTTATGTAGAAAGATCATGGCTGGTAGAATGAGCCAGTAGGATGCTGTCCAAAAGATCTGTTAAGGTCTTTTGTTTCTTGATCAGGAAATGGTCACCCTAACAAAAGCACCATTTCAAAACCTAGAACTGGCTTCCTTTTACACTAGCCCCCTGTAATCTCAGCCCTAGCAATAGCTTTCACCAGTATAATGCCAACCCTTGTGTACTCACTCACCTGTTGGCCAGAGGAATGCCCCCTTAAAAAGAAACCTCTTCTGTCAGTAAATACTACTTACCTGGCTGTCTCTAGCTTCAAAACCTAATTGCAGCCAGTGAAGTCAGAGTGAATCGGGATTTATTGAACACATTCAAGGCACTTTTGCTTTAATAAAAGTCGCCTTTCTACTAGTGGTCAGTGGATATGCCTTCTAAAGGCTCCTTAACAGTGGTGGTCAGTGGAAGTATCCTCTTAATCGCAGCCCTCTGTACATCTCTGACCAATGTGAATACCCCTCTAATAAAAGCCTATTTTACATTGGTGCCCAGTGTAAACGCCCCCTATTCAAAGGCCTAACTACGTTGGTAGTCAGCGGAAATGTCAATAAAAAAGCCCCTATTACATTAGTGATCAGAGGGAATGCCCCCTAATAATTCCCCATCAAATTGATGGTAATTGAACATGTTTCCTAAAGCTCCATTTACATTGATGGCCATTGGCATAATTCACTCAACTTCTTGATCTACTGGCTGCAATGTTGGCAAAGGTTCGAGGTCACAGAGACTCACATAGACAGGAACTGCACTGACTTGGGTGGGAAAATCAATGTGCTGAAAAAGATAGTTTACCCTTCTCTAAACCCATGTCAAAAAAAAAAATTACATTTTTTTTACAGATTCCCTGACTCCTTGCTCCTAGGCCCTATAACAGCCACGAGACTTACTATGACTATGACAGTAGTTATGACATTGCATAGACCTCTTCCATTGAGTAGATTTAAAAAACAAAAACAATGGAGTTTTCTATTACCAGAGCAGTGAAAAATGTATTCTGATTCTTGCTAAAGACAATTGCTTCCATTGCCTTGTACTACAAGTTTAATTGAACTGCTGTGATTAGTTCCCAAGATTTTTACTTGAAAATAAGGGGCGGGAATAGTGAAGGGTTAGTCATCTGTTCATAACTTACAGTAAAAGAAGGAAAGTTACTATATTTGAACCATAAGGAAGCTACCTGTATTGTTTTCTTGCATGACTCAAAAAAATGCATAAAATGGAAAGAATTGAACAATTTGACTATCCTGAGATTAAGGGACATCCCTGTAAAGAAGGGAAACCAAGCATGCCTATAGGACCACCTTTGGGAGATTCAAAATACTTCTCCCACCGGAAACTTTGGACACTATTCCAGTATGGACAGGTACAGTTTTAGCAAATACATGGTCCTTAAAGTATGATTAAGCCCTCATCCCCAAATCCATGCATCTATGTGACTTTATATCTGACTTTTTTTTATTTAAAAACTTCCTCCTCTTGCAGCTTGTAGTACCCAACAGGAGCACACATTCCAACGGTGATAATGATGCTCTTGCTTAGGGAGCTACTCAGTCAGATTTGTCAGCCTAACACTGGAAGTTCCAATAGAGGCAGCAACTAGTAGGATCAACAGTTTGAAAGACATAAAAATAGGGTGGAAGAATGAAAAAGAATAGCTAATACAGAACAAGGAAAGAGTTTGTGATTTCTAAAAGTAAAGTGAAGGTTAAATTTTGTTATTTATTGTTGTTATTCATGGTATTCTTACCTGCCCTATGCAATGATATTGCACATAGTAGCCCCTTACTGTACCTCCTCTTTGGTGGATCACTAGGAAAGATAGTGGTGTGTTTTTTACCTTAATGCAATGAATGCATTAAAGTGAAAAACATTTTGAGTTTAGAACCACTTTAAGGCAGGCCATACATAAGTCAATTGTATTATGACAGTGGGGAGACTTCCGACTATAGTCGGCTATGGCCGGCAGTGCTGATTAAGGGTCAAAGATTCGGCAGGGCAGTTGTACAGAAGTCAATCAGTAAATCAACTTCTGTACAACAACCTTGCCCATATATGGATCAAAATTTGTCCGGTCCCTGCTGAGCCGGCCAATTTTCGATCAATGTATGGCCAGCTTTAGCTGTAATCTACCAGGTCACCTGCTCTTTTTCAAGGGCAATAAAATAAATGGTTTATCTAAATACAGATAATGTCCCAGACGTCCAGCTCTAGAATGGGTGGAACACAATCAGACATCTCAGTTACACCTCCCTGACCCTCATACATAGACTATCATCTGGAGTCAACCTCCCCTTATGGGGTCTCCCCCATGGAGACTAGCACTTCCCTAATGTACCCTGTGAGAGAGACGAACCTACCATAATCCCTGGCCCCCTTTCCTGCCCCCCTTTCCCAATCTCCTTTCCCTATTCCAGACCACTGCTATACTTAGGCTCAACCAAGGCCAACACCCTCAAATATCCCTAGAATCAGGATATAACACCCTTTTATGATGGCTGATCGGCACCTTAATGCAGCACTTTATTCGTACTACCCTGACCCCCTTCCCTACATTTTCTACTCAAATGTCAAAATGGTTTCTAACACATATACGCTACCTTGTTATTGCTTCCCAGCTTACTGTATGATCATTAATGGACATTTGTGAATGGAATCTGTTATAAGTACTATATACAGACAGTATATGCAATGTTGAATGGTATGTGGCAAATGAAGAATTTAAAAAAGTGGTTTTGATTTATGAGATATTATGGTAGTCATAAATGTGTCTGTAAATGTTCACAGATGATTATCTTGCTTGTGGATCTGTCATACCTATCTCTTTTCTATCCTGTCCCTACAGCTGTAGCTCCTCGCCTTATGCTGCCTGGACCTCTAGATCTGTCAGATACCTCATAGAAAGCTATTTACATCACAGCTAGTTACAACACATGACAGTGCTGCCCAAGGCAACTCCCTTATCTGCACAGTGGTAGATAAAAAGAAAGAAACTGTGGATCTAAAGACCCAGCTTATGAACAAAGGGACTCATTCAAATGAGCAAACTCACTTTGGAAAGGAATGAAAAAAAAAGATTGGAAGCTGTTTACAACTTCCATATTTATTTTTAGTGCATTGGAAAGAGGGAATTAATTCAATGCATATTTTGCAATGTCCCCATTATTGCGTATGAAGCAGGAGCATGTACTTGTTTATGGGAAGAGAATGATGACTTCAGTAAATGGAAGACAATTACCATCCTGCAATTATGTGTCATAGATGATTACCTTAAAGTGAGCCTTTTTTTTTTGCTCATGCAGTGCAAAGTACTAGGTTCACCTAAATCAGTCACCCCTTCTCAGCAGAAATGTATTTTATTTATTGCAAGTATTTTTTCAAGCACCGACAATTTACGTAATGCTTACTGCACACTGAATGTACATATTGTACATTCACATCAGTCCATGCCCTCAAGGAGCAAATAATCTAAGTTCCATATCTCACATGCATACAGTACAGACACATACCAGGGCCAATGTAGACAGGAGCCAATTAACCTACCAGCATTATATTGTGGGATTTCACTTAGTTCATCACTGTTAACCTTTGGTGCCCAAAGAAACCCCCCTAGCTAGAAGCAGCAATTTGCAAAAAAATATAAAAAAATCTTGTTTGTTGGTCCTTATCCTGCTTAGAATGTCAAGAATGTGTAAAAAAAAAAAAAAAAAAAAAAAAAAAAAAAAGCTTATTTGAATCACTGTACTTCTACTAATTATGGGAAGAAAAGATGAGTGGCTCATAACTGTATAGGGATAAGTCACAACTTTGCCTCCATTATAATATTACTACTATACTAATAATATAACTATGGCTCTAATTACATTTACATTTAAAACACTATAAGCGACAAACACACTCTATTAACGCCTGTCATTTTTGAGGCCTTACCCCAATTTATCCCCAAGCCTGCCTCTCCCCTTCTAGAATGTGTCCCAGCATTTTTTTTTAACCACTTGCCCTCCAGAAGGTTTACCTCCCTTCATGAAAAGGCCATTTTTTGTGATACGGCACTGCGTTACTTTAACGGACAATTGCATGGTCATGTGACGTTGTACCCAAATAAAATGTATGTCCTTTTTTTCCCACAAATAGAGCTTTCTTTTGGTGGTATTTGATCACCACTGCAGTTTTTATTTTTATTTTTGTTAAAAACAAAAAAGTACAACCATTAAAAAAAAAACAAACAAAAAAAAAAAAACAATATTTGTTTCATTTCTGCTATAAACATATCTAATAAAAAAATGTAAAAAAATCTAATTTCTTCCTAAATTTTGGCCAATGTGTATTGTGCCACATGTTTTTGGTAAAAAAAAAAATCCCAATAAGCGTATATTGATTGGTTTGCAGTTATAAGTTATAGCAGCTACAAACTATGGGATAGATTTATGGATTTTTTTTGTTTGTACAAGTAATGGCGGTGATCGGCAACTTATAGAGGGACTGCAACATTATGATGGACACTAAGTGACACTTTTTGGGGACCAGTGGCATTAATACAGTGGTCAGTGCTAAAAATATGCACCGTCACTGTACTAATAACACTGGCAGGGAAGGGGTTAACCCTGGGTTAATCTGCGTATAAACTTGCCATAACTGACTATAAAACTCACATTCACTGCACTTCCCAATCACCGTATTATTAAAAATTCAGTTTTGGTGAGATACTCCCAAAGTGTTAATCACTTCTAAAGGGATCAAGACACAGCAATTTTCCTCAAAAAAGCCCTGCAAGTGCATCCGCTGATTGATAATAAAAAAAGTCACTCCCATTCAGAATCAGTATCCAAAAGACATAGAAGAACAAACAGCTTTTGCTTCAGAGCAAAAACAGGTAGGACTCTGCAACAAGGTTTGTTAAAATCCCTGCAGGGGATTGTTTCTTCCTAATGTTTGTTGTCAGATTTTCCGATCATGTGTACACAAGTCCGTCGTACAAAAGTCCACGCATGCTTGGAATCAAGTACGAGCCGGAAGCACTCGGTCTTGTAAAACTAGCGTTCGTAATGGAGACATCACGTATGTCTTGTACGTCACTACATTTGTAATTGTTGGCCAACATTTGTGAGACCGTGCATATTCAAGACAAGTTGGAGCCAACATCCTTCGAACAAAAATCCACGGTTTTCTTGTCGGAAAGTCTGATCGTGTGTACGGAGCAAAAGTCCCACAAAGTCCAAAGTATCCAATCCAAAGGTGATCAATAGTGGATCAGGAGTATAGCACAAATCTCCAAATAAGGTATATTGTAATCCAAACCTCCACCAGTGACAGCATGCAAGGCTTACCAGAAGAAATTGACACTCCATAGCAGATTGTCACAGACAACTGAAGTACATCCTTCACTCCAAAGCTCCTCTACATGTAAATATGTTAGGGAGAAAACAGAAAACCTCTCAAACCTTTTTATTGAAATAAACCATTACACTCACATGTCATCCAATATAAAAGCACTTTTCCCAACATAAAACTCAGACGGATACACTAAGATGGCTTCCCGACCACTTCCGGTCCCAACGTAGTGATGTAACACCAGGCTCTTCCCTATGCGTCTCATCACAACTGACATCATCTTTCATTACTTGAACCTTTTTAGAGGGATAAAACATGGGGAAATGTGCATTTACTGTTTATTATTATTATACAGTATTTATATAGCACCACCAGTTTGGAGAAGTAATAAGGTGTCAGTTCACTTTTTCAGAAAAAATAAAAAAGTGAACTAACACAGTACACCCTCCCCAACCCACCCTGCACCAGCCACGTGGACACTAACAGCCCAGCACCCACAGAGGTAAGTACAGCAGGAACCAAGGGGGTTGCAAGGGTTCCGTTTTTTCTAAAAAGGTGAACTAACACTAAGTTTTTTTTGTTTTTTTTTTTGTTTTGTTTTTACATTTTTCCAGGCATAAACTATAGGAAGAGGGAAAGACAAGATATTGCAATTTTCCAACTAGATAAGCAAAATAAGCATTACCAGTGTCTTCCAATGTTGCCTATAAATGACAGATCTTTCATCAAGCCCGCACTGCAATATTGGATTAGGCTGGGATCAGTTTATAGACAGGCTTAGTCAGAGTTGGGTTTTAAAAAGAGTGAACTCCAAAAATGCTTTTAACTACATTTCCTGGTGCCTCCATGGCAGCATACTAGTGATAGAGCTCCGCCTCGACTCCTCCCTCAGGATCGGTGAATAGCATAAATTAAAGACATAGTCCCTCCCCCAACATTCTCCTTTTTTTCCTCATACCTCTTGTGCTGGTGAAGAGTAGCAGTATGTCCATACCTCTGCCTTTGGCAGCATCCGCCGGGTTTAGCCTTTCCCGTGCGCAGTCCCTGTTCTTGGGCCGCTCACAGCGCTGATAAGACTGGGAACCCCTCTGTGGATCTGTTGGGGTCTTCTTGCAGAGTTTCCTCACAGGAACGCAGTCTGCCACCATATCATATGATGAAGGCAATGGAGTCGCAAAAGGATCAGCTCTCATTCTTCCAGGCTTGTGATTTTTTTTTTCTATCAGTTTTTTTTTTTTTTTTTTTTTATATGAAAAATGGTAAAGAGAAAGAAAGAAGTATATGTCTCTCTCCTTCCCACTTCCCTTTCTGTTGCATTCCCCTTTATTCTTTTTGAAAGTATACATATGTATAGGTAGGAGGGAGTAAATAGGTTCTTGTTACCTGTTTGTTTTTTTTTTTTCATGCTGCTGCCCTTCAAGTTACAGCCTTCATCCTATTGGGTGCGGAAGGTACTGATCCTACTACATTCGCAGAACAGCTTCTGCATACCCTGCTACCTAGAGCGCAGTTCTCCCCGCAATATGTGGTGGAGAGGGCCCATAGAATGCCAGCTGTTCACGGCCCACAGGGATGCCCTCCACGCACCTTTATATTCCGGCTCCTAAACTTCCACGACAGGGACCTGGTTCTCCGCGAGGCAAGGAAAATTGATGAGCTCCGGTTTGAGAATACCAAATTAATGGTGTTCCCGGATTTTTCTTTATAAACGCAGAGGTTTCAGTGTACCTTCGACCATGTTAAATCTATGCTGCGCTTGAAAGGGATGAAAGACAGCATGCTGTTTCCTGCACGCCTCCGAGTCATTGATGGCGGATCTACTAATTACTTCACTTCCCCGGAAGACATCGCGCAATGGCTTGACAACATACCCAGAGCGAGGTAACTCTCTTCCCTCCTTTACTTTTACATTGCATGCTACATGCCCTGCTAGCAGTTGTGCCCAGGTCTGGGATCTGACTTTTTGATGGCGGGTACTGTAAAGTGTGCTTGTTGTGCTATAACGGCCGTAGGACTAAGCACACTTCGTGGGTGTCTCCTGTACACACTTTTCACCCTGTTTCGAAAGCCCGCTCTATAACCTGAGAGGAACACCCAATGCATATGGTGACTGCCCTTACTCTGCGGTGTCCTACAATGGGATTATTCCCTCCCCGATTGAGGCTGAAACCCCATTCTCATTGTGGCAGTGGGGAGGATTTGTTATCTCCCTTTACACATGCACAGTTATAGTTCGCCCTGGAAGGGAGTGCAAGGAAGCAGCCATCTTTATGTTCCTCCCTGTGAAATGGCTTCATGCATAGGGGAGTGAAAAGGGTCCGTCCCCATTATTCCTTTGATGGTCGAAAGCACTACATGCTTCCCAGCATATACCTATGGAGCACGGCTGCAGTTTAATCCTGTTACCAAAACAGAGATAACTTTTTTGGGGTTCTATTTTTCCCCCTTCTTTTTTTTTCTTTTTTACTATTCTGTTTCTACTGCGCTGGTTATGGAAATAATGACTTCTGCTTCATTTAATGTGCAATCTTGATATTTCTGGCAAAATACATACGCAGGCTACCTAGGCTGCGGACTCTTGGTTCACATTGCTATGAAGAACTGATTGTTCGGTTGACAGCTAATCTCACTGTTCCTATAGGAGAACTTCCTACACTGAGAGGGGATTAGTGGTTGTGTTAGAGGGGTTGTGGAGATTAAGCACTCCATGTTTTTTTTTCTTTTCCAATGGTGGTGTGGGGTGGGGGGTGGGGGGTTTATGCCTCCTTGTTTTCTGTTTTTCCTTATTGCTTTTATTGATGATTTTGATTGGTAAATGCAGTGGATTCTTGTGTAAGATGTTACATGGTATGCCTGATAATTGGCTGGTTGGTGGGAGAGAGGTTGGGGAACATTTGGGGCTGGTTGGGGAGGGGGTGGACCTTCCTCCCCTGGATCCTGGAACACGTAGGTATCCTGCAGTTAACATATACAGACCTGGTCCATGGCTCCCATAAGGATAGTCTCCTGGAACGTTAGGAGCCTAAATGACAAGATTAAATGTTCCCTTGTTATGGCCTTTCTCAAACAACATAACCTGCAATTATGCATCCTGCAGGAGACCCATCTGGTGGGTAGCAGGGTCATGAGCCTTAAAAAAACATGGGTCAGACATTATTACCACGCTACCTACTCCAGCTATGCCAGAGGGGTCAGCATACTGGTACATAAGTCCTTGACCTTTGAATTACTAGATGTGAAACTGGACCCAGGGGGCAGGTATGTGTTAATACACGCCATAATTGATACGCTTGACATGCTTATCATAGGCTTGTACTTACCTCCGCCCACTACCACCTCATTGTTGAAAACTTTGATCCCCATTATGTCTAACTATACAACTGATAATATTCTGGTGGCTGGTGATTTTAACATGCTTCCGAGTCCTCGTCTAGACAAACTGGCGGCGGGCAATGCCACGGGTTCTTCCCTGTCCAGCTGGGCCTCCCTCAATGGTTTGGTGGATGTCTGGTGGTGGAGGCACCCGGAGGAGCGTGCTTTCACCGGTCATTCAGCCACACACCGGACCCTCTCGAGGATAGATCTGATTTACGCCAGCCCAGGGATGCTATCGAGGGTGTGCAAGGTGGAAATGCTTTCGAGAGGCATATCAGACCACTCTCCCCTGCTCTGTTGCCTCCGCACGCAAACTCCTGTATCTGAGAGGGTCTGGCGTCTCTCCCGCTATTGGATCTCTGACCCCACTATAGACTTTGAAATGGCCAAACATTTCTGACTTTTGGCTGATAAATTATCGCACGGCCTGGGGGTGTCTGGGACGCATTTAAGGCGCACGTACGGGGATGCTACCAGAGTTCCATTTCGAGAGCGCGGCGGGACGCAGCTATAACTATAGAGGAGGCTGAATCTAAAGCTAGCTCCCTAGAGTCCCAATATGTCCTTACCAAAAACCCGATTACCTGTTTGGACATGCAGGCTGCCTATCGGGAAGTGGTTTTGGTGAGGGTTGCTAAGGCCAAAAAACGTCAGCTGACGCAGACCCAGCGTATTTTTGAGCAGGGAGAAAAGACTGGCAGGCTCCTAGCTTGGCTGGCTAGGGAACAACAGCAGGTCACCAGTATAGCCCGCATTAAAGATGGGGGGGGGCGGTGGTAACGGATCCCCAGGCCATTAATGCCTGCTTTGCCTCATACTACAATCTCTTATATGCCTCTAGGGTGACATACACTCCTGAGGAATTAAGTTCCTGCTTGGACCAAATTACCTTCCCCAAACTCACTGATGCTGACAGAGACAGACTAGACAGTCCAATTTCACTGAATCAGGAGATTCAGCAGGCCTTGGGGACCCTACAGGCGGGAAAAACCCCCCGGGACAGACAGGTTACCAACTGAATTTTACCGCCAGTTTGGCGAACAACTACTACCCAAGTTACATTACATGATTTCCCAGGCCCTGGAGGACGGAGATCTCCCAGCCTCTATGGCTGAGGCCATCATTGTGGTAATCCCTAAACCAGACAAGGACCCGGAACTGTGCATATCCTACCGGCCCATATCCTTGCTTAATGTTGACATTAAGATACTTGCTAAGGTCCTGGCCGGTAGGGTGAATGAGGTTATTCTCACTCTGGTACACGAGGACCAATCGGGGTTCATGCCCGGTAAAGGGACTGATATTAACCTCAGAAGGCTGTTTGCGGTTATGGCCTCGGCGGGTTCTCTCACTCCATCGGATGCAGTTGTCTCCCTTGATGCCGAAAAGGCGTTTGATTCGGTGGAGTGGGATTACCTGTGGGGGGTGCTGCGCAGATTTGGCTTTGGGCCCAACTTTGTCTCATGGATTCGGTCCCTGTACAGGTCTCCAAAGGCCAGGGTGTGAACCGGGTCCACCCTATCATCACCATTCCAGTTCCGCAGAGGCACGAGGCAGGGCTGTCCCTTGTCTCACCGGTCCTCTTTGCGCTGGCCATTGAGCTGATGGCGATCATTCTACGCTCCTCTGTGACAGTGGAGGGTATCCCAATGGGCCCGATACAAAAAAAAATCTCCCTGTATGCCGACGAAACCCTCCTATACCTGAGAAACGACAACGACTCCCTGGGTGAAGCTCTTTCCATAATAGACACATTTGGCAGATTCTTTGGGGATTTGTATTAACTGGGGAAAGTCTGTTTTGTTCCCCTTATCCCCCACACACGTAAATATATTGACTAACACACCATTACAGATAGTCTCCTAGTTCAAATACCTAGGGATTAACATCCAACAAGATTTGTCACAGTATATTCTCCTTAACCTCACACCGGTGACCTCCTACCTGTCAAGACGATGCAAAGAATGGAAAACGTTACCCCTTACATTAGTAGGTAGAGTTAATTTAATCAAAATGACGATCCTTCCAAAATTTCTTTACCTTTTTAGGCAAACCCCAATCCCAATACCGTTGGCTTTTTTAAAAAACTAGACAGCATAATCATGGCATTTCTCTGGCAAGGTAGTGCTCCAAGAATAGCAAAGACGACCCTGCAGCTTCCAGTGTCACTGGGAGGGCTAGCCCTGCCGTGCTTTATTAAATATTATTGGGCTGCGGTCCTGGTTATGGTTTACTGGTGGCTCTCTGAGGAATCGGCCAATCCGGCGGCCACCCTTGAGGCAGATCTCTTGGGCTCCTACACCGAGCTGAAGAACCTAGTACACCGAGGACCGCTGTCCAACCCTCGCATCACTGTTCCTATGGCTACTACGCTGAAAGTGTGGGATGCTGTGCGCTCAAGGGTGGAGGAACCTGACACCTGGTCCCCGCATACCCCGTTATGGGGGAATCCTAGGCTGCCCCATTTCAATACTATCCCTGACCCAGTGATTTAGGCACGCTATGAAATTAAAACCCTAGGCGACATTGTGACTGCTGGGAAGCTGATCAGCTTTAATGACCTTAAAAGACTTCAGAACTTGCCCAACCATATGTTCTTTAGATACTTTCAATTACGTCATGCTTACCAAGCTCAATTCCCGTGAGTTATTAATATGGAAATGCATGCAGTTGAGGCCTCGCTGAGAGTCCCGGGTGCAGGCAGCATTCTTTCCACACTGTACTCTGTCTTGGCGGGCCTGGACACATCCAGGGTATCCCAACTGTTTTCGGTATGGCAAATGGACATTCCGGAGATGGCTGATGATGACTGGGAGGAGGCTATCCAACAGTTTATCCCACTGATGGTCTCAGCTAGGGATCGTTTAATACAGCTTAAATTCCTACAGCGGGTTTACTACTCCCCAGAAAGGCTTGCTAGAATTTACCCAGGTAGAGAGTCGTCATGCCATAGATGCAAAATGGAGGCTGGATCCTTTTTCCATGTGGTGTGGACATGCCCGCAGATTAGGCCCTTCTGGACGGGGGTGGTGGGGGTCATAAACTCGGTGGATAAATTGAACGTCCCCGGTGAGCCGCTACCACTACTACTTGGGGTTTGTGACACGCTAGAAGCCCCTCAATCCAAAAAACTTTTTGTATTCTACGCGGCCTTCTACGCAAGGAAAGCGATCGCACTGTATTGGAACAAGCCCATCCCACCCACGGTACAACAATGGCAGACCCTGATAGATTTGGCGCTGCCTCTATACAAGTTGACATATATGGGACGTAACTGCCCTGAGAAGTTTGATAAAATTTGGGCGGGGTAGGTGATCGAGCGGAGATTACCTCTGGATTAGGACTCGGACAGCAACACGTAGCCAGATTGGTACGGGAAGTGATGGTACACGGGTATGGGTGGGTTGGGTTGCACCGTCAGTGGACACTACTGGTATGCTTTTGACTATTCTCCTCCTCTTGCCTGACCCCATTCCTCCCTTGTTTCTTCCTCTGTCCATCTTGCTTCAACTTCAGTAATCCTTTCACCCCCTGTTTAATGTGCTTACGGATTTACACAGATGTACCCCTTTGTATGGTCTTCAACTTTTGCCCAATAATGTATCTTACTGATTTGGACTGTAATGTAACACTTCCAGATCTTCAATGTTTGAATACTAAGAATGTACCACTGCATATTTTTGTTCATTTTGAAACTTGAATAAACTCTTTTCTGTTCAAAAAAAAAAAGACATTAGAACAGGAAATTATCCCTTTTCAGATAACTAGGTCCAAAGTTTTAGTCAAATAAACAGAGCCTCAAAGCAAGCAAAATCTGTTCTTGAGGAAACCCATGGTGCTCTAGGAATCCTCTGCTATGTATGAAATGTTTGTTATATTTATTATCAAAAAAACATAAATAAAGTGGGCGCTAGTCTTCCTACATATTGTGTAAATTCCGTGTCTCACAACCCTAGTTTCTACCATGTATGTATTTTGTGACTCCAAAAATGTAAAATTCTCTATACGAGATCAATATCAATATTATGTGACTTTTCATCAAGGTAAATATTTGTGAACAAGAAAAGTGAAAAAAAATATACTAAAAAAATATACTGTATCATATGCAGTATATCAAAAACAGGAAAAACAAAAAAAAACCTAAAAAAAAAGAAAAAAAGAAAAGCCCTTTGTGTTATTTTAAATTCAAAGTTCAATTTCACTGCTTTTGTAGCATTCCATCCCATCCACCGTGCTTCTGCAAGGGTGATTCTATACCGTAGATACAAAAAAAGTGCTCCACCACCAGTGATGCTATTATTGCACTCACCAGAACCATAAGGCCCCTGGGCTAAACACGCCTTTAATAATTGTCCCAACCGGAAGAGATTTTAGAACCGTTTTCCTTCCTCTATAAACCATGTTCACTGTTCACCAAAATGGAAAATGACAGGGTAATAGTGCAACACTGTTTTATTAAAAACAAACTCATTAAAAAATTGTCCCACAAATATTGCGCTTACACATTAATGTGCCCAAACTGGCACCAGCTCGATCAGCCTTTTGTATACTGTATATAAAAAAAAACCACCCTCAGGTAATCCGACCTGCACCACCGCTTATCTCACCAGACCTTGGCGTGCGTTCCACTCGGCAAACGGATATGACGTCACTTGTGATCCACGGGTACATGAGCAGCAATCAGACCTCTATGCATTTTGCTGAATTGTGTCATCGGGAAGTCCTTTTTGCTGAATGATGGGAGAACACAGTTTATAGAGGAAGGAGAACGGTTCTGAAATCTCCATCTGGTTGGGACAATTAATAAAGATTTTTGTTTTTGTTGTTTTTTTATATACTATATATGATACATATATTTTTTTTCACTTTTCTTGCTCACAAATATTTACATGAAAAGTCACATAATATTGATATTGTATAGAGTATTTTATGTTTTTGGAGTCACGAAATACACACATGGTAAAAACTAGGGTTGTGAGACAAGGAAATTACACAATATATAGGAAGACTAGCGCCCACTTTATTTATGTTTTTTTGATGGGTTAGTGTGTTTCACACTGAAAGAGGCAGCTGTCACATATTTTATAATAATATATTTTTTGCACAATTTAATTATAGGTGGCGCCATTTATACCAACATTTTTTGATTATTTTTATTATGTTTATATTTAGAGCAACACTTTAAAATCATCAACTTAAAAAATGAAATAAAACATAATATTTTTTCCTAAAAAAACCCCACAATGTGCAATAACACAAAATACAAATTGGAATTTATCCTTCCTGAATGTCTAGACTAGGGTGAAATGTTGTGCTAAGAAAATACATTTTATAAGCCCCTGCTGCCCTCGCCCTGAAAATATCTTATTAAATACACAATAGTGCTTCTAAAGTACTCATATCAAAGTTGCAATTTTTAATCTATTTAACTGGTAACCAGTTTTATAAATCTTCCCAGAATTAATTTAATACATTCATTTTTTATCACTAGATCTTAATCCTCTTCACAAAGTTATGATCTCCAAACAGAGGTTGTGCTGTATAAATCATTTTGTTAACGATTTTTATATTTTTGCTTAAACAAAAAGCAAGCAGTATCACAGACAGGATCTTTGCTCTGTCTGAGAAATACATTTTATTTAGCTCAAATGCAAGCAGAAAAAGAGAAAATAAACCCTCACATTTATATAAGGCGTCATCATCGCCTTACCGATACTGAGTCTCCTAAGTAAGGGATTTGGGTTCACGAATTCCTTTAAAATAACTCTTCTTGAACATAAACCAGAAAGTCTATCCCGCTACATATGAAATATTTGGCAATTTTGAATTAGCTGTTATAAACTTACAGTTTATTTTGACATTTTCTTTTCCTTCTTTACTGAAGCAATTATACTCCTTAACATATAAGCATACTGGTCCTGATTTACTTAATTATATGTGTAAATACCATCTCATTGCTCTGTTCGTGAGCCAATATGAATGACCTAATTGTATTCTCACAGTACTTACTATGCACACATCAGTTGTGTAGCCAGGACAGTAGCTGATGACTGCTTTGTTGCTGCTGTATTATCCTTCTGCAGTGTGGACAGGGTTAAATTTATTATTCATTAATGCATTAGTGCAGCAGCTATCTTTAAGCAGACCACTTTTGCCCACCTATAAAGTATCTACAGTGCAGGGGGTGGGTCTGATTCTATCATGGAGGCTAATGCAACAACACAAGGAGAAGGGGTCTGTTGCTGAGAGAGAGCAACACAAGGTTGGAGTAAAAGCTGTGCTTCCCAATAGAAGACTGCTGCTGTCATCATGCTCTATGCAGTGCTACCTGTGAGGGAACCTGGATCTGAGAGCCCGCACTTGCGATCATTGTTTCACTTGCTGGAGGTGGGGGAGTGACTGTGGCCATCAGCAGACCCCTAACGTCAGGAGAGATCCACTGGCTACTACTGCTGGATGGTAGCTTGCAAGGGAGCACCCTTTCATAAACCTACATGGCAAAGACTGGAAATTTGAGAGGGCCTACTGTGATGAGAATAAAGGAAAGTAAATGATCGCGCTTAGGGATCCGTCTAGGTATGCTGCCTCCCCTAATATAGCTCCCCAAAAGGGTTCTATAAACACAAATAATACGAAAGAGGGGGGATGGTGGCGCTTCCTAGTTTGGGTAAGGGTGCCAGGTGATGGTATAACTAACCTTAATGCCGCGTACACACGGTCGGACTTTTCAGCTACAAAAGTCCGACAGCCTGTCCAACAGACTTCCGGAGGACTTTCGGCAGACTTGCGGCGGACTTGTGGCAGACTTTCTAACAAACGGACTTGCCTACACACGACCACACAAAAGTCCGATGGATTCGTACGTGATGACGTACACCAGACTAAAATAAGGAAGTTCATAGCCAGTAGCCAATAGCTGCCCTAGCGTGGGTTTTTGTCCGTCGGACTAGCACACAGACGAGCGGATTTCGGGGTCGTAGTTACGACGTAAAGATTTGAAGCATGTTTCAAATCTAAAGTACGTCGGATTTGAGGCTAAAAAAGTACGTTGAAAGTCCGGAGAAGCCCACACACGATCGGATTACCAGCCAGCTTTAGTCCGTCAGCGTCCGTTGGACTTTTGTAGACGAAAAGTCCGACCGTGTGTACGCGGCTTAATAGTGAGAAAAATAAAACTTATTTTATAATAATGCTCGGTGAGCTGTCAGTACGTGACTAATAAATAGGCTGTTATTCACTTAGCGAGATGATCCTGCCAGAAACATGACTCATCTTCACTCAGTGAGTGTTTCCCACTAGTAAATATACCTTGATGTGCAAATCTCTAAGTGCATGCTAGATTACTAGCTCCAAATTACCAATCCTATATATTAATCAAACCATAAGTGAATGTGTAAGATGATGCACACTTGTATAGACCTTATTAGAGCACATAACCTCACCTATAAACCATATAGAGAAATATGCAGTGAAAAATATGCAATAAAAAATATATATAAAAAATTATAAGTGCACAAAAAAGTGATAGTCCATAATTGTATGTATAAACCCCCCTCGGGGTTAGCACCCCAAATTAGTGAGTACGAGTGTTCCAACAGGTCTTGGAACAAGTATCCCCACTCACCAGATCCCCTCACCCCCACGGGGGTAATGCGCTTATCTTTAGGCCCACCGCGGTTGCCCCACCGGTCTCATCAAAGGTCTGGGATATTTCACCTTCCTGTAGATCAGTGGTTCTCAACTCCAGTCCTCAGGACCCACCAACAGGTCAGATTTTAAGTATTACCTTGGGGAGTTGAAGACTAGAATATTGCAATCACTGAGCAGCAAGTGATATCACCTGTGATGTATTTCAGCTATCTTGCAAACCTGGCCTGTTGGTGGGTCCTGAGGACTGGAGTTGAGAACCACTGCTGTAGATGTTATCTCTGTGGTTGGCTCCTGGATGGCGGCTCCGGTGATGTGGTTCGCACAAGTGTGGTCGCTGAATGTCTTTATTTCCTACTCGCATTAGCCCGGTACTGCAGTTTTGTAGCTCAGCTCCCCGTCACAGCGCAGCCCTCCCCCGGTACTCATTAGACAACCAGCTCCTGCGGCGCTCGGCCTCGTATTATTATGGATGTTGTTGACCCGTCTGTTAAGATGGCGGTGCTGGTTGGCGGGGGGCGGAGGAACATTTTTAGGAAACATTGGAGAGTGCTCCTGAATGATAATCTTCTTGGTTCAGTCTTACCTGAACAGGCGGCTGTCGTTTTCAGGGGGGGCAAGGTCCATTCAAGGACAGATAGCTCCAAACATAATAGATCCCCCCAAAAAAGTTTCCTTTTTCCAGGAGTGCAAGGGTTATTACCCTTGCCGCAGATGTAAAGTTTGCCTCCACAATATTGGAGGGAGACACAAAAGCATTACTTTTAAATCTATGGTCACCTCGCAGATTTATCATATGAAGCATTTCACTACCTGTTCTTCACAATACATTGTCTATTTAGTGACTTGCCCCTGCCATAAACAGTACGTTGGCCGTACCATCAGGACTTTTTCCATCCGAGTCAATGAACACGTGTCAGGTATCAGGAAAGGCAAATGCAAACACACAGTACCCCGGCATTACTTAGAATGCCATAATAAAGACCCCACAGGGACTTTATTTCAAGTGATTGATAAATTTGTCCCCCATTGGAGGGGAGAGTCTCGTCTCCGAGGGGTTTCACGCCTCGAGACTTACTGGATATATGAGTTGAGGTCCTACTTCCCGTTTGGTTTGAACGTGGAGTGGGACCTCAACTCTTTTATCAATCAATCCTGATTCCTTTATTTGTTCATGTGTTTACTTTTTATTTTTTATTTATTTTTTATTTTTTTATTTATTTTTTTATTTATTTTAGTTTTTATTTTTTTATTTTCTTATTTTTTATTTTTCATTTTTTAAACTTTATTTAGTTAATTCTAGCCTCAGTAGTACTCATTCTAAGTCCGGCATTATTTCCGGATTTAGTCCTTTGGAATATAGGTTATTAGGTTTTTTCAAGACTCACGTTTAAAAATATTCTTTAAACAGGATGTCTTCGACATCCTTTACATCACATATATATATCTTCATACAATTTTTATTTATCTAGTTGTATTTTGTCTGTCCTTATCACCATTTATTCTCCATATTTTGGTGTCCCCAAATTGACAGTTTCTTGTTTCTGTGACCCAGGCGTGCACTTCCGGGTCTCCAGCTACAGCCCATTTAATAAAAACGAGTTCCGGGATCGATAGGTTTAGATCTGCTTTTGGCCTTATTAGGCCTTTGTAGACAGTCACGTGATGGAGCTCTGACGTTAGGCGCGCTTCCAAAAGCCACGTCACTTCCTCCAGCTTTACACGTGGTTCATGATCGGTAGAGCGGGGTTTTCACCTGCTCTATGATTGGTCATTTGACCCACGTGGGACGGAGATGCTGGGCACGCCTTTGGACGTGACGTCACCCCCCTCTATCCGCGCTGGATACGTTGATCGGCCGCATAAGGGGCGGATAACAGCCAGCCGCCGATTGGCTGTTATATTCAGCAGTCTTTGCTAGACCCAGCAGGATTGGCTCCCCTTGCTGACGGGGCGGAGTGTTGTTCTGCACTGTCAGCAGTGAAGTCCCTTTGAAATTATGTCCAATACGAACTCTATTTACATGTATTCGAGGGATCATGTGGTCTTTCTTGTTTGATCAGCGTTTTATCTTTACAGGTGACCACCACATAAGCAATATTAAGCTACTATATAGTCACAATGAGCAGATAAGTGTATTTTTTGCTACTCACTGTGATCAGATGATCCCATTCACCCAATGAAAATGGCATGTTCTACATACACTGTGATTGGTCCTTTTCAGATATTTTTAGATATAAATATATGGCAACCTGGAGTGGATGGTCTATGCCCCTGTTGAAGACCCCTAGGTCGAAACGCGTCGGTCCCATATACTATCCTGCATGTTGCCTACTTGTTTTTATTGATCGTGATCACGTTTTATATTATTCATGATTGTATTATGAATAAAAACACCTTTTTTCTTACCTGCACCATGTGGAGGCATATTTTTTCTTTCTCCACATTTCCTGTATGAGGTCAAGTGCCTCCAAAGCTTTTCCGGTCTTTGCTCCTTCCATCTACCCCTTGGCCATTTACTGTGAGGACCTACCTGGTGGCCCCTGGAGATCCATGCAGACTACAGCCTAGAGGATCTGAGTGTCAAGACTTCCTTCTTCACCCCTTCTCCAAGCCTTTGGTGGCACACCGCTCATGCGATTCCCTGTCACTGACACGGGAATCCACGGGATCTGGTAAGAGTCTTTACACATTACTTCTGCCATGATTTGTCCATCATGGCAGAAGTAATGTTGGAATGTCGGTTTATGAGGGAATCTGACTTCAGACAACCACTTGAATATCACCACCTCCTGAATTATATTCACCTTCCTTTACATTGGGACATTCACTTTCACATATTGACTTTATGTTTACTTTATATATTTTGTTTTTCCAATATTTTTTAGCACTCATTTAGAACCTGAAGAGTTCTGTCTTCCCACATATTTTATGCGCTGCATTTTTTCATATGCAAGTTGAAATATTATATCAAAAATTGTAATTACATAACCCTGTTAAACAGGGGCCGAAAAATCGGGCCATGGGTGGTGGTGGTGCCACAACACTGTAACCCCTCACAGATACTCTTGTTGGGTGCAGGAATGGGCCCTGCTGTGAAATATTAGCTCAACAATTGTAATTACATGCTCCTGTTAAACAAGGGCAGAAAAATTGGGCCTTGGGTGGTCGTGGTGGTGCCCTAAACCAAAAAAATTGTTGGAAGCTAGCATCATCAAGATTTAGGATAGTCAGCATAGGCAGTCTTTAAGGGATCCCAGATCCATAGCAAATTCGATCAATTACATCAGCATCAGGTGCTTGATAGCTGCTGATCCAAGACTGATTCATTTTTATGATTGTGAGCCTATCAACAGAGTCTGTGGACAGGCGCACTCTTTGATCAGTTACAAACCCTACAGCAGCACTGAATGTGTGTTTAGAAAGCACGCTGGATGCAGGACAGGCCAGTAGCTTATTTGCATATTGAGCAAGTTCTGGCCAGTGGTTCAACCTCAAGACCCAGTAACTCAGTGGATGCTCTGTTGGAAAGGTCTCCAAGTCTGCTCTTGTCCCTGGAAATTCCTGCACCATATAATGCAGACACTGGCAATGAAGGCATCTGTCAGCTGGCCACCTTCTCCACCGCTCTTCCTCTGACTGAACAAAGCCTTAGAAACACGTTGTCCGGCACCAGGAAACGGTAACCTCCCAGGGTCTGAAAATACATTACACACACTTTTCTTCAAGGCCTTCTGAAGATGTTTCATCCTCTACTCCCTCTGTGAAGGCAGGCTGAGTTCTGCAACCTTACCCTTGTAACATGGATCAAGAATGGTTGCCAGCCAGTAATGATCTCTCTTCTTAATACCACAAATCCTAGGGTCCTTTCGCAGGCTTTGCAGACTCAAGGAGGCCATGCAGCGTACGTTTGCAGAGGCATTCAATTCTGAGTCCTCTGGGTCACTAAGGATCACATTATCTGTAACTACCTCCTCTCAGCCAGATAAAACTTCAGGTTTCTGGGGACTGAAAACCATCCCTTGAAGATTGCTGCGTGTTATCCTCGACATCCATGCTGACACAATCTTCCTCCTCCTCCTCCTCTTCTTCCTGTGTGTTTAATGGACCCACAGGAATGCTATCTGGATAAAGGGGGCCTTGAGAGGAAAGGAAGTCCTCCTCTTCCTCCTGCTTTTCTGGCTCAGGTGCCCTGTCCATGATTCCACAAAGAATGTGCTCTATCAGGAGGACTAGAGGGAGTGTCACTGATGCATGCATTGTCACTTCTCGCCATCCTTGTGGTCTCCTCAAATAGTGACAGGACAGTGCATACATCATTAATCAGTAGCCACTGACGTGGCGAAAAGAAGCCAAGCTCTCCTGACCCTGTCCTGGTGCCATACTTACACAGGTACTCATTGATGGCCTTTTGCTGTGTGTGCAGCTGCTGCAGCATTGCCAATGTTGAGTTTCACCTAGTGGGCATGTCACAAATGAGGCGGTTGATGGGCAGGTTGCATACCCTTTAAATGTCAGCCAGCCAAGCACTGGCATTGTATGACTGGCGGAAATGACCACAGACTTTTCTGTCCTGCCTCAGGAGATCTTGTAAGCCTGGGTACCTGGTCAAGAAACACTGCACCAACAAATTCAGGACATGTGCCAAACATGGAACATGGGTCAAGTGTCCCTGTTAGAGGGCGGAGAGAAGGTTGGTGCCATTGTCGCATACAAACATTCCTGGCTGAAGCTGGCGTGGCATCAACCACCTCTGAGCCTGCCCCTGGAGAGCTGACAGAATCTCTGCCACAGTGTGGCTCCTGTCCCCTAGGCAGTCCAACTCAAGAACCGCATGACATCTTTTTGCCTGACTGCTTGCGTAGCCCCTTGAGTGTTTAGGGAGCACTGCTGGTTCAGAGGACAATTCTGAAGAAGAGGCCATAGAGCAAGAAGAAAAGGATGGAGGGGAGCATACAGATGTTGTGGCAGAATCACCACTAGCTTTTTGGGGGTGTGGTGGTGGAACTAGCTCCAACACTGAATCCTATCCTGCATCCTTCCCAGCTGCCAGCAGAGTTACCCAGTGCGCCGTGAAGGTAAGGTAATGTCCCTGCCCATGCCTGCTGGACCATGAGTCAGCAGTAATATGGACCTTACTGCTGACCGCCCTGTCCAATGAGGCCAAAACATTGCCTTCTACATGGCAGTAGAGAGCCGGAATGGCCTTGCGTGAAAAGAAATGGCATTTTGGAACCTGCCACTGTGGTACAGCACATTCCACAAATTCATGAAAGGGGGCTGCGTCTACCACTTGAAAAGGCAGCAGTTGCAGTGCTAGCAAGGCCAAGCTAGCATTTAGATGCTGAGCATGTGGATGACTGGGACCGAATTTCTTTTTTACGGTTCAGCATCTGGGGTAGGGAAATTTGCCTGCTGAAATCAACTGTTGGTGTACTATAAATTCAAATATTCCGCGCTTAGGACCAACAACAGTCACGAACTGCAGCCCCCCAGAAAAAGGAAAACACGAAGGTGAAGTCCAAATATTGAAAAAATATATATAAGGGGAATTGGCGCTGTTCACAAATCAGATTATTAATTCACACCTCACTACGAGAAAAATATTTGTGCATCCACGTGCATCAACCAACATAATAAAGATACAGTGCAACCAGGTCGGTTAAAAGATATGTGTCAGGAGAAATATTGAATATTAAATACCTCACTGGGAGAAAATTTTTTGTGCATCAAAGTGCATCAACAAACATAATAAAAAATATGTAATCATTTTTTTTTTATAATAAAAAATGTGCAGTGCAACAAGGTTGATTAAAATATATGTGTCATAAAAAATATGGAATATCCAAAAAGCCACAATGACATGTAAAATAAAATAAAAACTAATGTGGGTGAAGCTAGAACATCAATTGTATCCTCAAAATGATCCCACTAATAAATGTACAAAGAAATGTGACACATAAAAATGACAAAAACTCTTAATATTGACAGAAAAATCCCAAAAGTGATATTCAACGAACAAAAAATATTGTCAAAAAAGTGTATGAGTTATGCAGTGAAGGTTGTGTGGTAATACTCCGTGCACCCAAATACTCCAAAAAATTAAAAATTGTATTGTCCAATACAGATTGTCCTATGGATGTGAAGAAAATCCCTGTGAGCAGGTAGTGTGTGCATCCAAACGATCCCCGACAGGTTTGATGTGGCTGATGTTAACTTTCTTTGATTGAACCCCCACTTGTCACCTCACTCACCGGAAAGCCCAACCCCTGCAGTGGTAATGGGCAAGTATATATCGATCCAGTAGCCGGAGTCCTGAACGATCCGTGTTCCTCCCACTGAATCTGAGGTCTCCTTTCCACTTAGATCACCGCTGTCTTTTTACTAGTATCCACCGGAAAGTGTCTACATATAGAGAAGAGAGGAGCCGCAATGACGTCACTCCCGCGCATGAGCCACTGGTAACGGCACAGTACAACTGAAGCAACGTGCCATGTACGTGCCGTTGCTTCAGTTTGCTTAAGTGTGCAAGTGCCGATGACGTTGGCACATGCAAATACAGGGATATCTCCTAAACCGTGCAGTTTTAGGAGATATCCCGTGTAGCTACAGGTAAGCCTACTTATAGGCTTGCCTGTAGTATAAAGTGGCTGTAAAGGCTTTACAACCACTTTAAAGTTTGAACACTGCTGATTGGCATTCTGAGTTCATTGGATATCTTTTTATATCCCATTCCTGTTTTATACAGTTCAACTATCTTTTCCCGCAGATCCTTTGACAATTTTTTTTGCTTTCCCCATGACTCAGAATTCAGAAACGTCAGTGCAGCACTGGATGAAAGATGTAAGGGTCTGTCAGGAGTCCAGAAACTCATTGACCTTTTATACACGCACACTAATTGCAAGCAAACAGATCACAGGTGAGGATGGTTACCTTTAATAGCCATTCAAATACCTTTGTGTCAACTTGTGTGCATGTTATCAGGCCAAAATCTCCAGGGTATGTAAACTTTTGATCAGAGTCATTTGAGTAGTTTCTGTTGCCATTATGATTTAAAAAGAGTAAACACAGTTGATTGATAATAAATGGCTTCAGCCAAACACTAACCATGAGTGAAAGAAAAGTTTTTGTGTTATCATTCATATTCTCTGAAAAATGGCCAACAAATCATGAATCTTTTGTTAGATCTCATTTAACTACTTCAATACTGGGCACTTTCACCCCCTTCCTGCCGAGGCCAATTTTCGTCTTTCAGCGCTGTGCACTTGACATGACAATTGCGCGGTCATGCAACACTGTACCCTAATAAAATTGTTATCATTTTTTTACACAAATAGAGCTCTCTTTTGGTGGTATTTAATCACCACTGGGTTTGTTTGTTTTTTTTTTTTGCTAAATAAAGGAAAAAAAGTCCAAAAATCATGAAAAAAAATGCGTATTTCTTTGTTTCTGTTAAAAAAAAAATCTTTCTTCATAAATTTAGGCCAAAATGTATTCTGCTATATTTCTTTGCTGAAAATAACCCAAATCATTGTTTATTATTTATTCTGTAGGAAATTTATACAGGCCACAAACTATGGTATATATACACTATATTACCAAAAGTATTGGGACACCTGCCTTTACACGCACAGGGACGTAAATCTCATCTCTTAGTCTGTAGGGTTCAATATTGAGTTGGCCCACCCTTTGCAGCTATAACAGCTTCAACTCTTCTGGGAAGGCTATCCACAAGGTTTAGGAGTGTGTCTATGGGAATGTTTGACCATTCTTCCAGAAGCAAATTTGTGAAGTCAGGCACTGATGTTGGAGGAGAAGGCCTGGCGCGCAGTCTCCTCTCTAATTCATCCTAAAGGTGTTCTATCGGGTTGAGGTCAGGACTCTGTGCAGGCCAGTAAAGTTCCTCCACCCCAAATTTGCTCTCTGCTTTTGTGCATCTCCTTTTAGGGGCTATTTACATTTGTGTGGCTTTGATAATTCTTGTGAGTTAACGCATGGTATATCACATAATAGCAGGTATTGCATTAAAGCAGCCTATTAAAATCAATGGCTTCCGACGTCCCAAAATGTCTCAAAATTCAGAAATTATACACATTGTTGTAGTACATTAGTGCACTATGGTGAATTGCAGCATATTACAATGCATTTTGTGGAAATAGTGCTCTACAGTGCTATCAAAAATGAGCAGTGGTGTAATGCTTGTTGCCACAATCCATGAATCAGGCTCAGTTAATAGAATGCACTCACAAACAGATGACTTTTACATACCTCCCAACTTTTTGTGATGGGAATGAGGGACACCTATCAGCAAAAGTATGCAGGCATAGGACACACCCCTTGTCACACCCCCTTAAAGGAGAATTGTACAAAAAAAAAGGATTGGTTAAAACCACAAGTGCATTTTTACCACTACTATTCCTTTATATTGGCTTTTGGAATTTACCAATGCAGCAATTTAGAAATCAGATAAAAGGTTTAGTGTTGGAAAAAACTTTTTGATAGATAAAAAGTGCATTTTATATACATCTATATAGATCAGACCAAAATGAGGGACAAATGAGAAGGAAAGAGGGACATTGCTCCAAATAAGGGATAGTTCCTCCAAATCAGGGACAGTTGCGAGCTATGCTTTTATAACTCTATTTAGTGCTCCAATGAAATAAGAGCTTTTTACAGTCTTCCATCAGCTTTCATCGACAAACAGTTTGTCTTGAAATTTTGGATTTTCACCTTTTTTTTTTCATTCTTTGTTGCATCTTGGCATTGCTGATCTATTGCAGCTACTTCCTGTCTCCATAAACTTTCTTAGTGTGGGTCTCCTAAAGGAGACAATGGAAGAACATGCCTGTGCACTGTGTCATCATGGGTGCTGATAGTCTCTGCTGGAAGGGCGACATGGTGACAAATTGGGAGAGCAATTGGGTGAGACAGGTACATAGAGTTGTCACCCAATAGCAGAAAGTAACAAAACAAGAAGCTTCATGCCAGGAACCCTAGGTATTGTTTGAATAAAAACTGCAGGTTCTAAGGTGAACTCAAAAAGAATGTTAGATAATATAAAAAATGTTTGTCACAATCTCTTAGCAATCTGTGCATGAGCTTTATGTGTTTGAAAGAAAGAACCTTGAAAGTATGGTGCTGCATACAAAAAAGATTTTGTTATTCAAAGACTATGAGGAGGTCACCTAATAGGCAGGGAACAGTAGAAGAAGGAAAGGGAGCTCTAAATCACTATAAAACTGAACTCCAGGCAGATATAAAAGACACAAGTTAATACAGCGCTGTAATCATTAATACATCATTAAATGTATTTTTAAATACAAACTTTGTTAGTACCTGAATTTTACATGTGTAGCACCCTCTAGTGTGCTACTAGTGGTAGTACAGGAAAAATAATCTGGCTCAGAGATAAACCTGAGGCATGGAATCTGGATCGGCGTTATTCAAGGTTAGGATTTAATGACTCAACCTGGCAGCTCTATGGTGCCTCTCTCTGTTTCTAGAATGTTGGAGAACATTCTAGTGGGCGGAAGCTAGAGGGGTTGCCTTGAATATTTAGGGGTCCTTAGACAATCCCCAGGAGTGGGCCTGGCAGGGGAGTAAGGAGCTCTTACATAGGAATGAGCCATGCCAGTCAGGGAGTCGGGTGGAAGATGGAGAAGCAGTGCTGAGGAGAGTCTGTTGGTGGCCCTTGAGTGACCCCTGTTGGGGAGGGGTTTTACCATGAGCTGGAGCTTGGGAGGCATACCTGAAAGGATCCCACCACAGGAGGCAGTTGGAGGGACCCTAACCGGAGAGGCAGTGGGGGAAGGAGAGACAGTAAGTAGATCAGCATGGTGCAGGGACAGACAAGGGGAGAGACTGCCAGCTGTAGCAGTGCTCTCTTGAAGACAGTGGTGTACCAAGTCTTTATCCAACCTTGCACTGGGAAGTCTCCATGTGTATAACAGTTGGGAAGACTGGGAAGAGAAAGCAGCTAGGTGGGCTGGTGACAGCCAGGTGGGCTAGCATTTCTGCAAGCAGTAGAACTGGGAGCTGTGTCTATGGTGGAAGCAGAAGGTTGTGTGAGATGCTGTTCACTCCACATGTGCTACTTTGCCAAGGGACTGAGAGTTCCTAACTTGTAATAGGCTGCTGATGAACTGACTAGAGACTGTTAGTTCCTCCAGGAATGATTCAGCAAAAGCTGTACAAGGTAACCAATCTGTGCAGGTGGAAGGAAGAAGAAGAATCTGGAAATAGGGAGGAAGTTGTCCCTGGTTTTGATTGTTGTACATTTTTAAGTTGGGCATCCCATAATCCCTTAACAATAGAGATACAAAAAACACAGGTGTGGAGTAACAGATATCAAATAAAATAGTGGTGTGAAAGATATATAATGGTATCCAAAACTGGGTGGATGCTGCCTTCCTCAGATGGGGTAATCCAAAAGGAACTACAAGAAAAACAAAAATGGAAGGCGCACACACCTAGTGCATTACCAAAGACAATTTAATAATTTAATAATAAAAATGTTTTATATAAAAGTGGGTACTCACAAAATGCAACTGACAAAAGGCCATAAAAACAATGCATGGACATGTACAGAACATGGGGTACATCTAAAGCGTTTCGGGGCCACAACCTCTTCCTCAGAGCTAGGCTTATATAAAACATTTTTATTATTAAATTATCTTTGGTAATGCACTAGGTGTGCGTGCCTTCCATTTCTGTTTTTCCTGTAAACCCATAATCCCTTACCTTACTCAAGTTATCATGCTCTAATAAAAATAACGAAAACAAGCCAAAGGACTGATTTTTGTGTCTGGATGCAAGAAGGAAATGCTGTGTGACTGGCTGTGCAGCAGTGGGGAAACCTGACATCAGCGACTCCTACAGGGGATACTGCTACACATGGTAGAAGTCTTTTGCAGTCCTTGTACAGCAAGGCGCAATGCACCAACGCATGTAATACGTGTTGCCACATGCTGCTTCTACTTTTATTGTCCAGCCACTGGCCAAGTTTAGAGTAAGAGGGTTGAAAAATGTGTTTATTTAACTGACATTTCTTAGACATCTAATAGCAGAAAAAATGTACTGCGGGGGAAATATCTGGATTGAAGGTGAATATTGCAGCAAAAACTGGTTTTGTTAACTTATCTTTTTAATGGGCTAATTATTCTTTACATAGAAACATAGAAAAGTGACGGCAGAAAAAGACTGTGTAGTCCAGTCAGTCTGCCCATTTTTTTTTTTTTTAGGGTGGGGGTTTCGTTAACTTTTTTGTCTGACTGTAGATCTGTGTTTATTCTAAGCATGTTTTAAGCCATTTACTGTTGACTGTCTCACTACCTCTGCTGGTAGTTTATTCCAAGCATCAACCGCCCTTTCAGTAAAATAATATTTTCTAAGTTTGGTTTTGAACTTTCCTCCAGTTAGTTTGAGGTCATGTCCCTATGTTCTTGATTTTGGTTTCATATTGAAAAAATTGCCTTCCTGAACCTTATTCTCTCCTTTGATGTATTTAAAGGTTTCAATCATGTCTCCCCTTTCCCTTCTTTCCTCCAGACTGTTCCCGAAGTCGCTTTTTGAGTCCTTTTTTTGTAGTCCTGCTTTAAAAAATACTGAAAATCACTTCTGGACTTACATTCACATGTTAAAGCTTATATGAGATTTTAGTGATTGGGTTTATGCAAAAAATAAATCTTCTCCCCCCAAGACAATGTCATAATGTGCAATTATGAAAGACTTACGGTACCTAAAAACAAAGCCCTCCAGCGGGTTCACGGGCTCCGGCTGTTTGGATGGCTGAGCCATGATAATGACACAGCCAAGGCATAGAGCTCTGAAGGGATAGCATACCCAGAGCGCATGCGCTGATGTCACTGGCTACAGAGGAAGCAAATATCTCCTAAACAGTGCTTGTTTAGGAGATATTCCTTGTTCCTACAGGTAAGCTTTAATATATGCTTGCCTTTAGGTACAAGTATCAAAGCAATGTTTACTACCGTTTGCGATCAGGAGCTTTTCGATCATGTGACCGCTAATCACGGCAGTCACATGACCTCCCGGCATTCTGAACTCCTTAAAGGGCTGGCAGGTGCTGGCTCCAATGGGTTAAAGCTGAACTTCAGGTATGATCTTTATTGCATACTTGTATGGGCTGTAGCTTGGTCCAATCTAAGTATGCATATCTGAGGGGCTGCTAGGGAAACTGACACTCACTGTAGCAGCTGGCACTACTACAATGATAGTTGTGATCTTCTAGGCCCTGTGCAAGAGGCTTAACATCTGCACCACAAGGGATCGCTCGCTTTGAACTGCCACTATATATATATATATATATATATATATATATATATATATAATAAACTTCTATTTTTTTTTAATTGCATACAAGGCGTTCTCTGCTTGGATGAGGTGGTGAGAAGGTATGTTGCTGTCACAATCTCCACCTTGTCCAATCCGAGAATGGTTTGTATTCATTCAAAAAAATACAAGGTGTTCTATCAATGGTGGCAAGTGCCCCCTTGTGGTCAGGTTGCAGTAGGACAATCGGTTATATGGAACCTGAGCAGGACCCAGAAGATCTTGCCTATTTCTGCAGTAGCATTGACCATTACATTCAGGGCCAAAACTGGGGGGGGGGTACAGGGGGGCATGTGCCCCGGGCACCACACTGAGGGGGCCCCACCGCAACCTCAACTCCCTGACATGTCGGCTCCTGTTGTCTGCTTTCCTCTCCCCCCCGCCACCAGTAACAGTACTGGCACTGCTACTGCTTTCTTTGATATCGGGTACGGCGGGTCTGCAGTACTAACAGCCATTAGTAACTGACAGCTCATTGTTCAAGGAACCCCTAGCAACCTCTGGAAGAACACTAGGATTCCAGGGAACCCTGGTTGAGAAACTATTATTTTATATATTTACATTTTAGAATGGGGTGCCTTGAGATTTTGCAGAATTTTAAAGGTCTCAACTGAAGAAGCACTGGCCTATAGTACAGAGCTTACTATATGTTAAAAAGAAAAGATGGGGATAGAAAATAGGAGAAAAAAAAGAGGGAGGTATGGGAGAATGGGGAGAGGGAGTGGGGACACCACCAACTACCCCCTCCATCTCCTTCTGATAAAATATATCTAAAGGCATCATGATGATGGTGTGATATGAGTCTGCAAAGGGAGATCCAACATCACTTTATGCCCTTGGCCAGATATCAGCTGTCATCCCACAAAAGCTCCTGATATGCCAGAGAGCCTCGAAAGGTTGTCCAGGCCTCCCATGTGTAAGAAAATTTGGATATATTGTCTTGAGTGGAGAATCAGCTCCTGCATCACTGCTATACAATTGATACGATGAAGACATTCCTTCATCGAGGGAGGAGACGTTGACTTCCAGTGGACTGTCACACATGCAGGGTTGAGCATATGCATAGAGACTGATTTGTGATATTGCTTTTAAGATATCTTGGAAACTCTGGAGGAAACTCCAATGGGAGTGAAGAGACCTCTAAAGTCATGTCATGCACCTTACACCAGAAGGGCTGGAGCAGCAGGCAGGCCCATCATACATGGAGAACAATACCTGCCTCCTGGCCATATCTCCAACAACAATCAGAAACCGAAGGCATACATTTGTGGATTAGAGATGCCATTTTATTCCAGTGTGTTTTTATTTTATAACCATTCTCCTGAATTAAAACATTCAAGGAACCGCGACATACGAAGTCCCAGAAGCGCGGGCGTTTTGATTGTAGTACCAGGCGGTATATTATCCTTTTTAAGGCAGATGTTCTCCTCCTTTTTTTTTAAATTTACTACTCTGAAATAAAAGCGTTGGATTTTATGCTATGTGAAGCATCCTTTTTTTCAAGTGGGACATCCATGAATACCCGCAAGTGTGAGGACAAGAGAGAGAGTGTTTACTGGACCCTGGTGTGCCGAGCAGACTGCAGCCTAAAGGCCCTGGCAGGGCAATCAGCCATAGGCATTTTGAGCTTTTTACAGGTCAAATCTATCTGGTAAGCAGGCATTTCTCTCTGGTGATGGTCACATGCGGTGTGCATAACATATGGAATATCTGGAATGCATCTATGAATTGTGACTTGGGAATTCAGGAGTGTGACGTCTCTATCTTCTCACTACCTCAGTCCTCAACCTGCCTTTCTCCTATCACATAAGACTGTGTAATATTAGATGTATTAGAATATTTTGTTGACATTCTTATGAATAGTATGTTCTACTAAATGCTATGCGCGACTCTGTTCTTAGATTTATTGATTTTTTGTGATATCGCACATGAGAGTTGCTGCTTCCTTCTGAATTATAATTCCATTTACTGTTTTTAAAAAATAAGCACGGTTTTTCTCCCCTTACATATTCTTGCTTGTGATATTAATGCATTCCCAGCTTGCTCATTGTTTTCTATGCAGAGCTGCATCAGATTTTGCACTCTCCAGTTTTAGTAAATCCCCCCTTTTAGCATGCATATATTAATATAACTATACAAAGCATCTATACATTACTACGTGTGAGTGTGTGTAGGTGTACACTACACACACAGACTGTAAACATAGATTTTTAAGTGTTTAAAGGGGGTTGTGATTTATTACTGAGGGTCATTGTGAGTTCTGCAGAAAACTAGGTAAATAGGTTTAAAGGACTGCAAATATTCTCTTTGGGCCCTCTTAATAAACATGGAGAGGTGAAAACACTCTCCAGTGTAAGCTGCTTCTCAGAAAATAGATACTACATTAACAATAATTTAAACAAGAGGCTAAATACTGTCCATATAATAGATGCTTCATACAGAATGCTAGGGAGAGAAAACAGCTCTAACACTGCTGTAGGGAGAGAGCTAAAGTAACTCAAGATCTCCACCTAGGGACTGCCAGCACAAACAGCACCCTGTGACATGTTTTTTTTCTCTGACCTTTCATCTGTATTAAAAAAGAACATACAGACTTTGTCAGCGGAGTGTGAAGACTTGCTTTAAGTTAAAAATCCATCTCTTCCCAGCGCCCTCACGTCCTCATTACAAACTCTCCGAGATTCAGGCTTGTCTTGAATTTGTGCACGTTAAAAACCAACTTGAATCATCTAAAGAGTGAAGTCTGCTGAATTCACTAAATAATTCATGGCATTAACAGACTTGTTGATAGGCGATAAAACCCTTGAGTGTAAATAAGGAAACCGCTTATACTGTATCCATTTAAGCAGGTAATACACGGCGGCAGCTGTGGTTGTCTAATTGTTCAGTGGCCAGAAGTAGTGTTAAAAATCTGCTTACAATAGTAGAACGTAGGCGATCCAAGGGGAATAAAAAAAGGAAATTGTCTTTTTGAATTTAAATATCGGCATATTTTCCATGTGCCAGATCAAACTTTTCCTAACACAAATTTGTTGTTGCCCCAAACCATGCCAAATCAGCCTAAAAGTGATATGTAGCACTTTCTATTGAAGTATATGTGAACCCTTACCTTGTAAAACAACTCATTCAGTCTAAAATAGAAATGCAAGGCAATTTCTACTTGTGTATATATATATATATATATATATATACACCGATCAGCTATAACATTATGACCACCCACACCAACGTAACATCCACATGAATGGCAGGACCCAAGATATCCCAGCAGAACATTGCCCAAAGCATCACACTGCCTCTGCCAACTTACCTTCTTATACCGCATCCTGGTGCCAAATGTCAGGGTTCCCCACTGCTGCACAGCCAGCCACACAGCATTTCCTTCTTACATCCAGACGCAGAGAACAGTTTTTTGCTTGTTTTTGATGTTTTATTTAGAGAATTAAAACTTGAATGGGGTAGGGATGCCCAACTTGACAATAATAACAGAACCGGGGACAAGTTCCTTCCTATTTACAGCTTCCACTCAATCCTCCTGCACAAATTGTGATCCTTTGCACAGCTCTGCTGGGTACACTCCTTTAGGAGCTAACAGTATATTTGTTAGCTTAGCAACAGCCCCTTACAGCCTAGGAACTCTCGGTCCCTTGGAAAAGTAGCACCCATGGTGTGAACTGCTTCCTGAAACACTTTCAGCTCCCCTGTAGACACTGGCCCCCAGCTCTACTTCTTGAGGGAAATGCTAGCCCACTTGGCTGCCATTCCACCAGCCCACCTGGCTGCTTCTTCTTCCCAGTCTACCCGACTGACACACACATGGAGATCTCCCAGGACAAGGTTAGATAAAGACTTAAGCACATCGCTGTCTTCAAGAGAGATCTGCTACAGCTGGCAGTCTCTTTTCTTGTCTATCCCTGCACAATGCTGATCTACTCACTCTGTTTTTCTTTTCTCCTGCTGTCTCTCCAGAAAGCTTCCTTACAACTGCCTCCTGTGGTGGGATCCTTCCAGGCAAGCCACCCGAGCTCCGGCCTGAGGTAAAGCTCCTCCCCGGCAGGGCTCCCTCAAGGGCCACCGACAGACTCCATCAGCACTGCTTCTTCATCTTCTACCAAACTCTCCTGCTGGCAATGCTCATGTCTATTTAGGGGCTCCTTAGTTCCCTGCCAGGTCCACTTCCTGGGGTTTGGCTAAGGGCCAAATATGCAGAATAACCCTCCTAGCTTCCTTCCACTAATATATAGAATATTCTCCAACATTCTAGAACCAGGGGGAGGCAAAAAGAGAGCTGCCTGGATGGGTCATGCAGCTCTAACCTCTAATAATCTTGACCCAGATTCCACGGCTCAGGCTTAGCCCAGGCCAGACTATAGTTTACCTGCACTACCACTAGTAGCACACTAAAGGGTGCTACATATAAATATATATCTATCTCTATCTATCTATCTATCTATCTATCTATCTATCTATCTATCTATCTATCTATCTATCTATCTATCTATCTATCTATCTATCTATCTATCTATCTATAGATATAGATATAGATATAGATATAGATGTAGATATATAGATAGATAGATATATATAGATATATATAGATGGAGATATATATCTATATATAGAGTGAGGAAAAAAGGTATTTTGTACATTTGCTCAATGACAAAGAAATAATGAGTCTATAACTTTAATGGTAGGTTTATTTCAACAGCTAGAGATAGAATAACAACAAAAAAATCCAGAAAAACGCATTTAAAAAAAGTAAAAAATTGATTTACATTTTATTGAGTTAAATAAGTATTTGACCCCTTCGCAAAACACGACTTAGTACTTTGTGGCAAAACCCTTGTTGGCAATCACAGAGGTCAGACATTTCTTGTAGTTGGCCACCAGGTTTGCACACATCTCAGGAGGGATTTTGTCCCACTCCTCTTTGCAAGTTATTAAAGTTTTGAGGCTGACATTTGGCAAGTCGAACTTTCAGCTCCCTCCACATATTTTCTATGGGATTAAGGTCTAAAGGGGCTAGGCCACTCCAGGATTTTTTTTTGTGCTTCTTCTTGAGCCACTCCTTTGTTGCCTTGGCCATGTTTTTTGGGTCAGTGTTATGCTGGAATACACATCAACGACCCATTTTCAATGCCCTGACTGGAAAAAGGAGGTTCTCACCCAAGATTTGATGGTACATCCATCATCCCTTTGATGTGGTGAAGTTGTCCTGTCCCCTTAGCAGAAAAACACCCCTAAAGCATACTGTTTCCACCTCCATGTTTGACAGTGGGGATGGTATTCTTGGGGTCATGGGCAATATTCCTCCTCCTTCAAACACAGCGAGTTGAGTTGATGCCAAAGAGTTTGAATTTGGTCTCATCTGACCACAATACTTTCACCCAGTTCTCCTCTGAATCATTCAGATGTTCATTAGCAAACTTCAGACACGCCTGTACATGAGCTTTCTTGAGCAGGGGGACCTTGTGGGCGCTGCAGGATTTTAGTAATTCACGGCGTAGTGTGTTACCAATTGTTTTCTTCGTGACTATGGTCACAGCTGCCTTGAGATCATTGGCAAGATTCTCCCATGTAGTTCTGGGCTGATTCCTCACTGTTCTCATGATCATTGGAACTCCACGAAGTGAGATCTTGCATGGAGCGCCAGACCGATGATGATTGACAGTTATGTTGTGTTTCTATTATTTGCAAATAATCGCACCAAATGTTGTCACCCTCTCGCCAAGCTGCTTGGCGATTGTCTTGTAGCCCATTCCAGCCTTGTGTAGGTCTAAAATCTTGTTCTGACATCCTTGGACAGCTCTTTGGGCTTGGTCATGGTGGAGAGATTGGAATCTGATTGATTGATTGCTTCAGTGGACACGTGCCTTTTAACAAGCTGAGATTAGGAATGCTCCCTTTAAGTGAGTGCTCCTAATCTCAGCTTGTTACCTGTATAGAAGACACCTGGGAGCCAGAAATCTTGCTGATTGATATTGGATCAAATACTTATTTGACTCAATAAAATGCAAATCAATTTATAACTTTTTTGAAATGCATTTTTTTGGAAATTTTTGTTGTTATTCTGTCTCTTACTGTTAAAATAAACCTAACATTAAAATTATAGATTGATCATTTCTTTGTCAGTGGGCAAACGTACAAAATCATAAGGGTATCAAATACTTTTTTCCCTCACTGTATATATAGTATCTTTTTTTTTTCTTTTTTTTTACATAAGTGATCACATAATCTTTGTTCTAAGCTGTAGTAGCGAGGTAGTAAAGTCTGCATTTCAATTTTTACCTACAGGTAAGCTTATAATCAAGCTTACCTGTAGGTAAAATGTATATCTCCTATATCTCCTACACGTGCACCGTTTAGGAGATATGCTAGTGAGCACCAGGGAAAAGGGCTCTGTAGGAATGGCATACCCATGCCATTCCTTCAGAGCTATGTGCCATGGCTGAGACTCCCGCATGCATGTGTAGGAGTGACATCATCTCAGCTAGGCCATTCGAGTGGCTGCAGCCTGCGAACCCGGAAGGAAGCCCAGATGAAGATGGAAGCCTCTGCAGCAGTGAGAGTGCTCTGCCTTGTTTTAAGCTAAGTCTTTTTCATAATGTGCTAGTATACGCTGCACATTATCATACTGCCTTGCCTTTCAAGAGTTTACTACTACTTTAACCATTTTAGCCCCGGAAGGATTTACCCCCTTATTGACCAGGCCATTTTTTGTTACGGCACTGCGTCGCTTTACCTGACAATTGCACAGTCCTGCTATGTTGTACCCAAACAAAATGTATGCCCTTTTTTTTCCCACAAATAGAGCTTTCTTTTGGTGGTATTTGATTACCTCTGCGGTTTTTATTTTTTGCGCTATAAACAAAAAAGACTTACAATTTTGAAAAAACTATTTTTTACTTTTTGCTATAATACATATCCCAAAAAATATATAAAAAAATAATGTATTCATCAGTTTAGGCCAATATGTATTCTTCTACATATTTTTGGTAAAAAAAATCCACAATAAGCGTATATTGATTGGTTTGCGCAAAAGTTATAGCATCTACAAAATAGGGGATAGGTTTAGGGACTTTCTAAATAGAAAAAGAGGCGGATTAGGATATGCTGGGTTTAGGTGTATGGTGGATGTAGCCATATAATTTTAGAGAGAAAGCATAGAATTATTAATATTAAAGTGTGTTGGTAAAGTCAAGTCATGGAGACCAGATTTTTAAAAAGTTGGAATGGTTATCAAGTAGGATAGATGTTAATTTTTCATGAATCATGGTGCCCATAATTGTGTGTGGCCAAAAAAATAAAACAGAACAATTTTCTCTCTGGGTTTTCTAATGCTCAGATGTGGTTTATTTAGTAAAGCTTCCCATGGGTCTAGACTTATGGGTTTGTTAACAATTTTGTTGATCATATCATAAGTTTGGGTCAATAGTTTCTGGACAACAGGGCATTCCCACCAGATGTGTAATAAAGTTCCTCTAGAATTACATCCTCTAAAGCAGGGGTCTCCAAACTTTATAAACAAAGGGCCAGTTTGCTGTCCTTCTTATTTTAGAAGGGCCGTACTGTGGCCAGTGGGAGTAGAAAATGTCCGATGGTTGGTGGGAAAAAAAATAACGCTTTAATGTTTGTTTCAGTGAGAGTAATTGAGCACCATTATTGGTGTAAGCGGGAGGAATTATGCCCCATCAATGATGTCATTGGGCCCCATTGTTTGTATCATTGAGAGGAATTGGGCCCCATTATTGATGTCATTGGGCCCCGTTGTTGGTGTCACTGAAAGGAATTGTGCCCCATCATTGGCATCTTTGGGAGGAAATGTAACCCCTTCATTAGTGTCAGTAGGGGGAATTATGCCCCATTGTTGGTATCAGTGGATGAAATAGTGCCCCAAGGGCCAGGTAATAGGAGGTGAAGGGCCGCATCTGGACCCCGGGACGCAGTTTGGAGACCCCTGCTCTAAAGCAAAAAGGGGGGATTGAAGGGAAAATGTACGATAGTTTTGTTGGAGTCATATACCAGCAAAGGAGTATTTTATATGCATTCTCTTGGGCTAGAGCATTAATGGAACATTTGGCCACAATGATCCAGATTTTACTCCATTCAGTGATATCTAAAGAGTCTCCTAGATCAATTTCCCAAGCAAGAGCGCAGGCAGGTTTACTAATGGATTGGGAAGAAATTTGTGAAGCATAAAGAAGAGAAATAATGCCAGGGGAATGTGAATTTAATTTGCATATTTTTTCAAAAGGTGTTAGGGTCGGACATGTTATGGAAGCGTTTTTATTAAGCGTGATGATTCAGATAGAGGAAGATGCCAATGTTTCGAAAGATAAGATTGTGTTTTGATCCCTTCTAACAGTAATGCCCCGTACACACGGTCGGACTTTGTTCGGACATTCCGACAACAAAATCCTAGGATTTTTTCAGATGGATGTTGGCTCAAACTTGTCTTGCATACACGCGGTCACACAAAGTTGTCGGAAAATCCGATCGTTCTAAACGCGGTGACGTAAAACACGTACGTCGGGACTATAAACTGGGCAGTGGCCAATAGCTTTCATCGCTTTATTTATTCTGAGCATGTGTGGCACTTTGTCCGTCGGATTTGTGTACACACGATCGGAATTTCCGACAACGGATTTTGTTGTCGGAAAATGTTATATCCTGCTCTCAAACTTTGTGTGTCGGAAAATCCGATGGAAAATGTGTGATGGAGCCTACACACGGTCGGAATTTCCGACAACAAGGTCCTATCACACATTTTCCGTCGGAAAATCCGACCGTGTGTACGGGGCATAAGAGGTCATGTATACATTGAACATTTTTATTACGCCACCAAATAAGATTTTCGGAGTCCTCCATGGCTGGGGGGAACATAGGGTTATTAAGAATCCCAGATAAGAGAGAATAGCGTAGAGTAGGATCATCTATAAAGGGATGATTGGAAGGGAGAAGACAAATAAAATGATAGATTGGGATTGGTGAACATTGAATAATAGTAAGATAAATCTAGATAGGTAGTTCTGAAACTGCATTAAGTAATGTAAGAGGTGTAACTAGAGCAGCCAAATAATATTTAGAGATGTGGGGGATACCAAGGCCACCAACATGTTTATTCCTGTATAGTATTTGGGTTGGAATGCAAGGTTTTGTGGAACTCCAGATGAATTTAATTATATTTCTTTGTTCAAATTTGAGAATATGTGTTGGGATGGGGATGGGTAACACTCTGAAGTAATAAAGTCGTTTTGGAAGGTATGACATTTTTATAGCATGTATACGCAGGGCCTGTGCTACCACTAGGCAAACTAGGCAGCCGCCTAGGGTGCACTGCTGCCTAGGGCGCCCATCCACTAGTGTTCCTACTTTCTTCTCTCTGCAGCAAGCAACTAAGTCTCAGCATCAGCATGCATGCACTGGTCCATTCGCACATAGTGTCAGAAGCACAGCAGCGGTGGAGGACTGTGTCTACGTCCTGATTCCCAAATGCATGGAAGCAAGCACTGGTAGGCTGCATTTATGGGTGCTGGTAGGCTGCATTAATGGGCGCTGGTGATGCTGCATTTGATGGGCGTTGGTGGGGCTGCATTGATGGGCATGGTAGGATGCATTGATGGGCACTGGTAGGCTGCATTAATGGGTGCTAGTAGGCTGCATTTGATGGGCGCTGGTGGGGCTGCGTTGATAGGCACTGGTAGGCTGCATTGATGGGCGCTGGTGGGCTGCATCTGATGGGCACTTCATTAAAAAAGGTGGGGTATACATGGGCAGGACAAAGGGGGTGGAGTCAGGGGCAGGCCAATGGGGGGCAGCAAAATGAGGTTTCACCTAGAGTGTCAAAAATCTTTGCACTAGCCCTGTGTATATGACCAAACCAAGATAAAGGATATGCATTGTAAGCAGATAATAATTTAGAAAAATCTTTGAAGAGGGGTGGGTAATTGGCAGAGTAAATAGAATCTAAAGAAGGAGAAATATGGATACCTAAAAAGGACAAAGTGGAGAGCAATGAAAAATGTTAATTATTTTGGATATTAGTGAGGCATTGAGAGGTGCGGGAGATATTTAGGGCTTTTGATTTATTTTCGTTAACAGAGAGGCCAGCGATAAGAGTAAATTTATTAAGTAGATGAAAAAGATTTGGTAAAGTAATGTGAAGAGAAGTGATAAGAAGAATGTCATCAGCAAAAAGAAGAATCTTGTGATGAACACCGGTGATTTCAAGTCCTTTAATGGATAAATTATTACAGATCGCTATTGTCAGAGGTTCTAAGGCTAAAATAAAGAGGATAGGGGATAAAGAGCAACCTTGTTTACTGCCTCGAAGGATTGTGAAAGGAGTAGATCAAAAACCTTCGTATTTGATTGAAGCAATGGGATTAGTATATAGGGCATTTATCTCAACAAATTTCTGTGTGGCACTTGAATTATTTTTCACCATGTGCCAATCTTTGTTAAAGCTGAAAGCGGTATTAAACTCAACAACAAAAATATAGGGTATTGCAACTTACCAATTTTTAGATGTGGTGGCTGCCTTCATTTTCTTTTTTAGGCATTTGGTCCTTAATTTTCACCTGGTGATCTGGCCAGTAAGTCTGTTGTTTTTTTCATCTTCATTTAACAAGACCAAGCTGTCCAGACAAAGTGTCAGTTAAAACCATTTACCACTGGCGGGGGGTGCTTACAATCATCAGCTTTTATACATTTCTGTAAAACCTCTACCCCAAAAGGAAAATAAACTGTTGCTGTAACTGCTTAAAAGGTGTTAAGCTGGAGTTTGACTTTAAGTTGTTAGTCAAGTGCATCTAAATCTGTTAGTACACCTAACACTACCCTCTCCACGGACTGATAATGCTGCTGTCCAAAGGTGTCTCCATTGCTCCTCCATAGAGTGAAGGCAAGAATTGTTACTGGGAGGATCACCAGGTAAGAATAAAGGAAAAAAAAGAAAACAAAAACAGCCACCACATTTAGGGATTGGTAAGCTACAATATATTACATTGTTGGTTTTTGGTTTAATAGCACTAGATTTTAGGTTGAAAAAAATACCTACAGCTTTAGTCACATCACTTAAAGTGTTTGTAAAGGATGAAAGTTTTTTTTTACCCTCAGTGTGCAGCAGCCTCCCCTTATATATACCTGAGCCAGATCTTCCTCCAGCAATGTGCATGACAGCCTCGGCCCTCCAGAGAATCTCACACCTCATTGGCTAAGATAGCCAGTGAGCCAATGAGGAGAGAGAGGGGGCAGGGCCGAACCACAGCTCTGTGTTTGACTGGACGCGCAGAGCCACAGCTCAGGAGTGAGCCTGCTTGGGTGCCCCAATTGCAAGCTGCTTGCTGTGGGGGCAAATGGCAGGAGAGAGGGGCCAGGAGCACTGGCACGGGACCCGAGAAGAGGAGGATTGGGGCTGCTCTGTGCAAAACCACTGCACAGAGCAGGTAAGTATAACATGTTTTTTTTTTTTTTTGTTTTGTTTTGACTTTAATGCCACTTTAACTGCCCCTTAGTGGGGACACCATTAATGTTTACACATGTTACTGTCATTTATTTTCCAAATATGACAGATTTTATTCAATAATATTATGCCTTTCACAGTAATATACTGCAAACCAAAGCGACCAATTGATGTCTGCTGTTTATAACTTTAAAGCTGAAGTTTAATTGGCCTTTATTTTGCCTTTCCTGATACCTCCATTGAGGTTAATTTACTAAAACTGGAACAAGAAAAATCTAATGCAGCTGTGCATGGTAGTCAATCATCTTCTAACTTCAGCTTTTTCATTTAAGGCGGTTGTAATCTTAGAATTTAAAAAAAAAAAAAAGATTCTGTTCCTTTAAAGCATGTTAAACAGCATAGTGCTTGTGCAGTGTAACTTGTTTCTTTCTATGCTGTAAAATACCTGGTTGACCCTGCCTGTTCCTGTGCCCCCCTATGTGTGCTGACCACTCTGCTTATCCATGATACCCTGGTCAATTTACGTGCCTCCATCATCCCGCTGTGTTCAGAGTCTCTCCCCTCTCCCCCTCTCCCCTTCCCTCCCTGCCTGTCAGTTCCTAGTGTGTGAGCCATCTCCTCCCCTCCTCTCCCGTCTGCTGCTATTACATGTGTCTGTAAAGTAGTAGTGATTACAGTTACTGCCAATCCCTCTGTAATAACAAGATGTACTGTGCAGTGTCTTGGTCTTTTGTAAATCATGCAGCTAAATACCTTCTTTTACATCGCCGGTGTGTGATCACGTGGCCTCCCGGCTGACGTCAGAGGGAAATCTCAGCCCCTTCCGTTATAGTCCTCAGATCGGGGAAGGAGAGCGGCGGGTGGTCATGTGACCGCACACTGGCGATGTGAAATAAGGTATTTAGCTGTATGATTTTAAAAAACAAAGACACTGCACAGTTATTAGAGAGGGGCTGCCAGTAATTGTAATAACTAACTTAACAACCACTTTAAGCTTTGACAAAAACCTTGGATGCTGATTGGTTTCTAGGCAGAGCTGCACCAGATTTTCCAATCTCCAGTTTTAATAAATCAACCCCATTCTGTTCTCAACATGATAAGTGTGAAATTGTTAAATAAAATGTTTCAGTTTTCTTCATGTAGCGGGCACCTACTTTTATGTAGATGACCTTTTTCTTGATAGTTTTCTGATACAGGTAAATTTAGACAGGCTGATGCTATTTGCAGCAGGCCTGTATTGTGTGATTTCTTTATTTGAGTGACAGGTGTTTATGTGTTGGTCTCGGCCAATCATTAATTTGCTTGGTAAACCATATAAAAAGGGGGGTCACATGGTGTCCAGGAGTTCGAGTCCAGTCCTGCTCTGAGGAGCAAGAGAGTCAGCCTGGTTCGAGGGAAAGTTGGAGGTTTTCTCCTCGGAGGAGCTTCACCCTAGCGAGAAGGGTGGAGATCCAGTCCTCATGGAGGAACAGACGACATCTTGCTGCGTGTAGTCGTGGATGTCGTAGGCCGCCCCTGCGGGGAGGGGAACGGGCCACAAAGAGATAAAGGAAACTGAGGAACATTGCGGATGAAGTAGCAACAAAGCGGAAGGAAACTGGGCGATTGATCGTTTATGAGTGACACATGGACTATCGATCACATGAGTGAAAGCCCAAGGGAAAGGTACTGCCAGAGACTGAGGGTTGTTGGTGCACAAGTCAGTGAGATGGGCAGTGATGGCCTATGACTTTGAGTTCAGCATTGCCCGGGATTCCAATCAGTCAAGCGGGAGGAGTTATTCAGAGTTGCTCTCCTGTAGCCTAATTTGGAAGTACCATGTCGGTGGGAAGTAGTGGTAAAAAGGTAGCGGTGAAGCTGCAAGCACACATGTAGAGATATGGATCGTTCTTTTAAAGTTATCCAGACGAAGAAGTTATTCAGAGAGACTCTTTATCAACTCATTCTCTATCAAATCTACTTCCGTCCCTGATTGAAGAGATCATTGAGAAATGATGTCTTGACTGTCCGCAATTGTACTCAGATTTTCTTGTATGATTCATGAAAGATGACAATGTAACAGAAGAGCATCTCAAAGAAAGTCCTTCTCCCATTCCAGTTTATGTTGTTGAATAAAGCATTAAGAAAAAGCATTAAGGACTGTGACTTTTAAATCTATGGGCTGCGAGGGTTGAGTAGTAAACGTGAATTATGGATATAGCAAATATTCAGCCGCTCCGGGGGGTAAGCGCTACATTCATGTACCTTATTTTAAACCCAACAGACTTATCACTGGGTCCCTGTGCTTCTCTAGGAAACGCAAGCAGATGGTAGTTGGTGGGAGGGGCTGTTAGGATGCTGTACATAGCTTCCAGAAAACATCACAGCACCCTGCCTTAGTATTGGGCTGTCTATAGGGAGGAGCCATAGAAATATATGTAGCACCCTTGTCCTAAACAGTCCTATGTGTGTAGAGGCTTAGCCTGAGGGGTGCCTGATTGTTGCCGGAGAGAAAGGAGAAGCAGTTGCCAGAGAGACGACCACTCCTGTTGCCGGAGGCAAGTTTAGAAGGGATGAAGTTCTGAAGGAGTACCAGAGCAGACGCTTAACTAGCCGGGAACAGTGAAGTAAATGGGAAAGGTTCAGTAGAGACTCATCTAGAAATACAGCGGATAGCTATGAGTAAAGCTTGAAGGAGTACAGCGTGTAGCTGTAAGTAGAGCTTGAAGATAAGTACAGCGGGTGGCTGTGAGTCCAGGCCGAGGGCTTCAGCAGGTAGCTGTGAGTCCAGGAACCCAGCAGCTAGCGTGGGTGAAGCTTGAAGAATACAGCGGGTAGCTGTGAGTCCAGGAACCCAGCAGGTAGCGTGGGTGAAACTTGAAGAATACAGCGGGTAGCTGTGAGTCCAGGAACCCAGCAGGTAGCGTGGGTGAAACTTGAAGAATATAGCGGGTAGCTGTGAGTCCAGGAACCCAGAAGGTAGCGTGGGTGAAACTTGAAGAATACAGCGGGTAGCTGTGAGTTGAGCTCGAGGGATCCAGCAGGTAGCTGAGGGTCCAGGAAGTCCAGTGGGATACTGCGAGCTGAGCTGGAAGAATACAGTGGAATACTGTGAGTGAAGCTTGAGAAGACCAGCAGGCAGCTGGGAGCTAAGCTTGAAGATTTATAGTGGGATACTGTGAGTAAAGTTTTTGCAATAGGAGACAGCAGTTGCTGCAAGATAGAGATCACTGCATTCAGCTTAAAGGCCATTTTCTGTATCGCTGTCTGCCTAGTTCTATTTTTGTCTGCAGAGTTTGCCAAGTTGCTATTGCATTTTCCTAAGGGAGTCCTGTGACCTAACCCTCTCTCCACTGTTCCTGTTAAGAGAAATAAAACTCTCTTTTTTTCATTTTTAAAAGTGACTGGCGCCGATCTTTCCATCTTGCACTACACACCATGCCTAGTAACCTGCACCGTAAGGAGGAATATCAGCCCTCCCTGACTCTGGGGGTCACCATCAGGCCCTTAGAGATCAGAGAGACTGCTACATATCAATATGCCTTGATGGGTGAATTTCAGTCTGCGGGAGTGGGTGTTCCTTAGATAGAGTGTATTTGCTGTATTTAAGCCTACATTGTTAAACAAAAACTGAAAGGGTAGGACCAGGAACCGTCAGGTTGGGGTGGAAAAGTCTAAATAACGACACCCCAAAATGGTTCGCAAAATGCAGTGCGATTGGCAGAATTGGATGACATAGGTTTAAACACCCATGCGCACAGAAAATTTGGGTGTTCGGCAACCACCCGAACGGGCAATGTTCAGGCCAAATTTATGCTAGGCCCAAACTGTTCGCCCATTCCTAATTATGACAGATTTATCTACAAACAGGGCCCTCCAGGAAAGAGCTGTCACAGCTCCCCGGTGCTTTCATCTTCCCCTGGTGCTCCTTCCGGGTTTCGTATCTTCGGCTGTTTCACTAGCTATGCTGCAGTAACATCACTCCCATGCACGCACTAAAGTGAGAGAATTGGTTAATTGGGGATCTGGCGCTCTGGGAGGTAATTCCTTTGAAATTGGGATGTTGTGCATTTACTGAGAAAGTCATAAGAATGATCATAAAATGGTCCAAAGGGAAAAGGGGTTGTTTAAAAAGAGGCAGACATCCTCAGAGTGTATCCAGAAACTCTGTAAAACATGTAAATGAAACAGGGAGGAGGGGGGGGGGGGTGCGCCATTCTGAGTGTTGTATTAAAGTGGAAACATTTATTGCACAAGATTTAACGCACTTACAGGATATAAGTGGAAGTCATGCTCATCAAGGGATATATACAGTCCTGGCAGATCTTATGTGATCCTCTGGATCCACACACGTTCCGGATTGCTGGTGGAAAGAGTCTGATGGATGTTGTTTTGCTGGATGGATGGCTGTGCTTCAAAAGAACCAGGAAGCAGGAAGCTCCACGCTGAACAGGAAGCGGAAATGATGTCACCAGCACGGGGCGGTAGAAGGGATCAGGACTGTCTGTATGAGGAATAGGCTACGTGCTCGGAACTCACAGCTCCTTCTATTGGCCAGTATGATCAGGCTGAGAAGCAAGGAAGAAAGAAGCAGAGGGGTCAGGAAAGGGCCAGAATAGGGTTAAGGTAACGGTAGCAGGTGCAAGCATGCAGGATTATGATCACAAATTACAGGAGTTATAGGCAGAGAGCATGGGTACACAGGTAAAACACTGAGCTGCTGAGAGCTTTTAATTCCAATAATTTTTATTGAATTTTTAAGAGGTTGTGTATAAGGGAAAAATATACAGAAGAGACCAAACAGAAAAGACAAATTGCTCAAGTCTTATAGTTGAAATCACGGAGCTTTCAACGAGTTAACATGCTGGCTGGAAGCACTGAGACAAGGAATTTTACAAAACATATACTAAACATCTGGACTATAAGCTTAACAGGGAAACAAAAGGACTAGCCAGCCAGTTTCTGGTATCGGTTGAAGGATTAGGTTAAGTGAGTAAAGCAGTTATGGCTCTAGGGTATCAATGTATAACAGTGAGGGCTATAGGTGAGACTAACAAGCTTAAGGCACAATTCCAGCAATCAAACCTTGTGTAGCTGGTGAGAGACCCAAGGTTGCCAGGAGGAATTAAATTTAGACAAGTCATTGTTTTTTAAAGCAAATAGGCATTGAACAATTGTGGTTCAGATATATCAGACAGATTGGGTATGTCCATTGATCTCCAATGTCTCATGAGGTTAAGTTTGGCAGAAAGGAGAATATTTATGATGAGCATTCTGATCAATTTCAGGAGAGTGTCTGTGGTAATATGAAGAAGTGCCATTTCTGCAGAGGGGGCTAAATGCATCGTAGTAAATTCAGAGATTAGTTTATTCCAGTATGATCTGACTGACTGGCATTACCAAATAATCTATAATAGGGAGTAGGGATGGGCCAAACGGACCCCTGTTCGGTTAGCACCAGAACTTTCGAACACCGTGAAAGTTCGGACCCGAATAATGAACCCCATTAAAGTCAATGGGACCTGAATGTCAAAAATCAAAAGTGACCATTTTGAAGGCTTATATGCAAGTAATTGGGCATACAATGGTTATAGGAGTCCATGTCCTGCCCTGGGGGACATGTATCAATAATAAAAAGTTTGTGAAAAACGTCATTTTTAAATGAGCAGTGATTTTTTGATTTTTAAAGTGAAAGCAAAAAAAAGAAAAATTCCTTCAAATATAGTGCCTGAGGGGTCCCCTTAGTATACCTGTAAAGTAGTAGATCTGTGCCATGTCTAGAATCTTCTGCAGCAATAATTGCATTTATAAAGCCAAAAAATGACATTTTCCCTGCAAGCTGCCTTTATTATGCCCAGCAACAGCTGAGGAGCCAGTGTGTATGATGAGGCCACAATGTAGTGCACTGGTAACACAAGATTTTTTTGGATACATTCTGGTGTCACTTTAAATTTGGATAGAAGTAACTGGTGCAGAAAAATTGGTCTTTGGGTGGTGCCTTCCCACCGTAACCCTATAGAGGTAATCTTGATGAAAGCAAGAATTGGCCTTGCTGTAAAAAAATGCAATGATATCCACCTGTCAAACAGGTGCAGAAAAAATACTCTTTGGGTGTCGGGGGTGCCTTCCCACCGTAACCCTATAGAGGTCCTCTTGATGAAGGCAAAAAAATTGCAATGATATGCACCTGTCAAACAGGTGCAGAAAAATTGGTCTTTGGGTGCTGGGGGTGCCTTCCCACTGTAACCCTATGGAGGTGCTCTTGATGAAGGCAAATAAAAATGCAATGATCTGCACCTGTCAAACAGGTGCAGAAAAATTGGGTGTTAATTGTGCCCATGAAATACTATACCAAAAACATTCTTCCAGATGAAATGATTGAACACCCTCAAAGCTAGGCAGCCTCGAAGTCCTGCAGAGATTCCACATCCCAAAAAGACTTAATCAGTGACATCGGCATCAGGGGCTTCAAAGCTGGTAATCCAGGACTGATTCATTTTTAAAGGAGTCAAATGGTCTACGGAGTCTGTGGACAGACGCATTCTATGATCAGTAACGAAACCTCCTGCAGCACTGAATGCCCATTCTGAAAGCACGCTGGATGCAGGGCAGCCCAGCAATTCAAAAGCATACTGGGCAAGTGATGTCACCATGATGTGATGCAAGTGACGCAGACGCTACCGATGGATGTGGAAGCTGACAGCCCTGGGCGGCAAGGACTAAAAAAATTCCGAAATGCATCACTTAGGCGGATGCCTTCTCCAACACTCCTCTCTTGACCAACAGAAGACTCAAAACTACGTTTTCCACCACACTGTAACCTACCGGAGTCAGGAAGAACGCTCAATAAAATCCTCTTTAACGTTTCCTCAAGAGATTTTATCTTCTGCACTCTCTGTGGGGACGGGATGAGTTATGAGACCTTCCCCTTATAACGGTGGTCAAGGAGGGTTGCCAACCAGTAATCATCCTTCTCCTTTATGCCACATATTCTTAGGTCCTTTTGTAGGCTTTGAAGCATGAGGTTTCCCATGTGCCTCAAATTTGCCGAGGCTTGAGAAGCAGACTCCTCGGGGTCACTCAGGATGACAGCATCTGGAACTTTCTCCTCCCAGCCACATACTACTCCCAAGGGTCTTGGGGTTGGAAAGCCATCACTTACAGATTGACGCATGTCTTCCTCTTTTTCAAAGCCTATGAAAGTGCCAGAATGCTCCTCCTCATCCTCCTCCCCTTTTTCCTCCTGTGTGTTCTGTGACACAAGAATGATGGCATCTGGTTAAAGTGGGCCTTGAGAGGAAAGGAAGTCCTCCTCTTCCTCCTGCTGGTCTGCCTCCAGTGCCCTGTCCACAATGCCACGTAGAGTCTGCTCCAGCAGGAACATTACAGGGATTGCATCACTGATGCATGCACTGTCATGGCTCACCATCCTTGTGGCCTTCTCAAATGGTGACAATACAGTGCATGCATCCTTAATGATCAGCCATTGGCATGGGGAAAAAAAAGCTGGGACGGCCTGAGCCTGTCATCATGCTGTACTCGCAGAGATACTCATTGACAGCTCTCTGCTGCATGTATAGCCACTGCAAGTCGAGTTCCACCTGGTGGGCATGTCACAAACCAAGAAGTTTACGGGCAGGTGGAATGTCCGCTGAATTTCAGCCAACCGTGCACTGGCTGTGTATGACCACCTGAAATGGCTACAGACTCTTCTGGCCAGCTTTAGCACATCTTGCAACCCTGGGTACATATTTAGGAAATGCTGCACCACCAAATTGAGGACCTGTGCCAGGCATGGCACATGTGTTAACTTTGCCTGTCTAAGGGCAGACAGGAGGTTTATGCCATTATCGCACACCACCATTCCTGGCTCCAGCTGGCATGGTTTGAACAACCTCTGGGCCTGTCCCTGCAGTGCTGCAAGAATCTCTGCTCCGGTGTGGTTCCTGTCCCCTAAACACACCAGCTGAAGCACTGCATGGCACCTTTTAGCCACACTCACGGACTAGCCCTTTGAACGCTTAATGGGGTACCTGATGTTCATAGGACAATTCTGCAGAGGAGGAGGAAGGGGTAGAGCTCACAGGTCTGGCATCATAACCACCAGCTGTATGGAGACGTAGGGGCACAACAAGCTGCAGCACCGAGACCTGTCCTGCATCCTTTTGAGTTCAAGCAGCGTTACCCAGTGTGCTGTGAACTAAATATATTGTCCCTGCGCCATGCTTGCTGGACCAAGTGTCAGCAGTAAGGTGGATTTTACGGCTGACTGCCTTGACCAACGATGCCAGAACATTCCCTTCCACATGATGGTAGAAAGATGGAACGGCCTTACGTGAAAAGTAGTGGGCCAGGAGATAGCAGCTGCAGAATGTGATGGAATAGGGTGGCTGCTCTCTACTCTTTTTTTATGTCGGCCTCCTTGGGGTTGTGCCGCCTAACCAGTTTCCTCCTCTGCTCTATCTGGCACTCAAGTAACATCAGTGACCTCATCATCATCATCCTCTCTATCTCCTCCATCTTCATCATCATCATTACCACTGGAGACAACTTGGCAATTCATCATCATCATTAAAACTGGACACAACTTGGCAATATGCTGCGGCTGGGGGAACATGACTGCCAATTTGTCTATCAGTGTTTTTTGCCCTCTCTCTCTGTCTGGGCATCATCAAGGAGCAAGTGGCTGATGCTGTGATCAAATAACTCAGCTGACTCCTCAATGACTGATGTTGGGGCTATGGCAGGAATAGATATGGACAAGGAGGCAGCTTTATCCACTCTGGGAACTGTAGGGGACTGCACACTTGTCCTTGCTTGCGTGACAGAGGATGAGGAGGATGAGGAAGGTTTAGTAAGCCAGTCCACCACCTCCTCTGCATGCTGTGGCTGGATAGCATGGGCAAACTCACTAAACAGAGGAAATGAGGATTGACCACCACGTCCACCTTTGCCTGTGGACACATATGTTGTTGGCCCCCTTACAGTGCCAAGGGAATGTCTGCTTCTCCTTGTTGTCTTCCCAGACATTATTGGGAGTGAGGGGGCGGTGCTTATAAGCAAATGTAAAGAAGAAGTGGAAACCTGTACAAAGATGCACTTTAATCAATGTAAAGTGGTGTTTGGTGCACTTTAATTTGAGTACTCACACTACACAGACACACTCCACCGATACACTATAATATACTGCAACATAATGCGCCAAACATAGTGACGCACAGAACTATATGGCATTAAACTGGCAGTAACGCACATAAAACTGTATTGCATTAAACTGGCAATAACGCACACAGAACTATATGTCGTTAAACAAACCCCCTTCCCCTAGACAAGGGTGTAATGGAGTAAAATGATCCACCTGCGTGTGAACAAAGCTCTCAGTCTAAAGCCATAGAGTATTCTGAGCTCTCACTAGTAATCTAAATCCTACCAGAGGGAAAGGGTGATGAATAATAATGACCCAATGCCTAAAAATAAGCAAGGTGATGTGATACCGGCTAAAAGTTAGGTACACCCAAATTAATGTGTCCTCTATAAATTCATATTACATAGAAAAATATATATGTTATGCATAAAAAATATAAATTTTGTGCCAAGGAAAGTCCAATAAAGTGTACCAAAATTAATTAATCAGACAAAAATGCAAAGTCCATTAAATAATGCGAAAAGAAAAAACAGTGCAAAAAACAACGCAACTGCCCATCCACAGCTCGGTTTACATTTGATAGCCATCAGATAGTGCTGTTTTTCTGGAAAGCACCTATGCTGCATGGAACTCGTCTGTCTGTTTTTTTATGTATTTTTTTTTCCATTGCCTCTTTTGAGGGTATTTTACTGGGGAGGCAGCAACCTGTATTTTTTGTCCTAAGCGTGGCACTTTTCTATTTTTACTTATATGCCAGAACTGCTCCCTTGTGTCCTTATACCACAGTGCCAAGAGTACCATTTTAGCATATCAAGTTATTCTTGACTGGACAATGGTAAATCCGATCTGCGCGGTCGCTGCCCCCTAGGCGGCCGTGCGCCAGACGTAAGGTAATGTCGATTTGCCCAGCTGAGCCACCCTGCCGCAATAAAACTGCGGCGGCTGGTCCGGAAGTGGTTAAAGAACCAACCACTCATCACTGTCCCAAACCTCCTTAAAGATTTTGAAGCGGTTTAGCGCATCTCTAACTTGAAAATCAATTTTACTAAATCACATGCACTCAACATATCCCTCCCAAAAGATATAGTTTTGCAGTGTCAGAACAATTTTCCTTTACAAAGGCGACCTGACGCAATCAAGTACCTGGGTACCCAGCTGACATCTCGCCCATCAGACTTACACGCAAAAAAATATATACCCATTCTTCGCTCCATTTCGGATGACCTACGCAAATGGGACAAACCGTCCTTCTCCTGGTTTAGATGCGCTGCAATCTTAAAAATGATCATCCTCCCCTGTGTCTTATTTGTAGTCAGAGTCTTTGAGTGAGAAAGTGATACTCCTAAGCACCAAGGCCTGAGGTGTGCCTTGGCCTGGCTGGTCAGTATGCCTGAAAGTGGGCAAAAAAACACAAATTTAGGTGAAGAAGGGAAAGTAACAATCCATCAAGTGGAGTAGCGCGCGCCCGGATGGCAACAGTATGTATCCGGTAAGTATCCACTATGACAGGAGAAACCCCCTCCCCCGACTCCTGATTGGTGATGAGACGGAACGACTATAGAATCTACGAAGCTACCCAGAACCCAACTAAACTTCCCATGAAAGATTGGATTGAGCCTGAAGCCTGAGATAACCCAGACATGAGAATGAACTGCTTGTGAATGAGAGGATAATTGGGGGAAGCAATGGGTGGCCCGAGGAGCCCCTGCAAAATGATGGCTGAGAATATCAAAACTTCAAATGGACACCAGTGAAGTGCTCAGTGAAAAGCCCCCAACCCCTGGCCTACCCATATTTGGTATGGGGAAGTGCGAGGGTGAGTGCAAAAGGACAACTGGCAGGAGTTCAAAATGATGAATACTTGAAGGATGTGATGGAGTGGATGAGGCCCATGCACTATGGCAATAAGCATTGTCAACATGGAGAAACCATGCCAGACACAGAACACTGGTCCCACCTGATTCGATCAGGTCGTGCTTCAGCCTGTGACCTGACAACCGAGTCTGAATCCTGAACCGAGGAAGGAGGGCCAGACTCCACCCCAGGGAAATAAGTCCCATGGCATGATACAGTCATATCCAAAGTAACTGAAGCCCCCCTTCCTGGAACAGGCTGGGGATCGGAAAAGATGACTGGACTGACGTCCCTGAGCAGTTCTCCAGGCAGCATCCTAGACAAGAGATCAGAGCCGAGAGTGGAATGCATGGAATGCAGAATCATGACGACTTTTGCCCAACCTACCACTTAAGGACCGTCAAGGGCTCAGCACACACCCTGAGAGAGACTATGAATCCCTGGCGGTAACCAGGACCTCTAAGCAAAAGGACGTCAACTGAAAGAAGATTGACGACTGCTTCCGACCCAAGGGTGAGCCCAGTGGTGAAACGACATCTGCAGCAATAAATTAGCCCTAACAACGGGCAGTACTGATGACAGTGAGTGCAAGCATAGTTAATAATGGTATGGATGCCAATACAGCCCAACCTGAGAACACAAACTAGAGAAATCACAGACAACCAGACATGAGAACAACAACGCCCCTCTGTGCCTACCTAAGTATGGGAACATGAGCACAATTGTCAAGACCACTGCGTGTAAAATGAACCTGATGACAGACCCCCCCACCCTCATGTAAGTAGTGAGTGAGCCCGAGTAACCTGCAGCGCAGAGACAGGTAATCAACTGAAAACTCATGGCTGGTGTACCCACAGACCATGGTGAGTAGTCGTACAGGTGTGGTGAATGAACGTGCATCGCATGACGTATGGTATACGGGCGAGAAGATTGTGAACAACAATCATTAACAAACAAAAACCTCAGCCCGTATGAATCTGTAGACATGACAGATCTTGACATGTGGGCCCTAGCTAACTGACCCAGGTACAAACATAAACAAAGAACGATGAGACATGACAACCAACGAAGATGAAAACAGCTACCGGAGTATATGAACAACAATGCCCCTCTGAAACGCTGGGGCTGAAACGCTATGACAGACATGCTGAGACTGAACGCTGAGGCAGAAACGCTGTGACAGAAATCTTGGGGCAGAAACGCAAGGACAGCAACGCTATGACAGAAAACGCTATGACAGAATTGCTGAAACTGAATGCTGAGGCAGAAACGTAATGACAGAAAACCTGGGGCAGAAACATAATGACAGAAACGCTGAAACTAAAACGCTGAGGCAGAAATGCAATGACAGAAATCCTGGGGCAGAAATGCTGAGGCAGAAATGCCATGACAGAAATCCTGGGGCAAGAACGCTATGACAGGACACTGAGGCAGAAATGCGATGACAGAAATCCTGGGGCAGAAACGCTGAGGCAGAAATGCCATGACAGAAATCCTGGGCAGAAACGCAATGACAAAACGCTGAGGCAGGAATGCAAAGACAGAATCCTGGGGCAGGAACACTATGACAGAAATGCTGAGACTGAATGCTGAGACAGAAAAGTTGAGACTGAACGCCATGACAGAAATGCTATGACAGAAAACGCCATAACAGAAAACGCCATGACCGAAAAATGCTATGACAGAAAAACGCTATGACAGAAAAACGCCATGACAGAAAAACGCCATAACAGAAAAAACGGCAAGACAGAAAAAACGCCATGACAGAAAAATGTCATGACAGAAATCCTGGGGCAGAGACGCTATGACAGAAATCCTGGGGCAGAAACGCTATGACAGAAATCCTATGACAGAAATGCAATGACAGAGATCCTGGGGCAGAAACGCTGAGGCAGAAATGCCATGACAGAAATCCTGAGCAGAAACGCTATGACAACGCTGAGACTAAAACGCTGAGGCAGAAATGCAAAGACAGAATCCTGGGGCAGGAACGCTATGACAGAAATGCTGAGACTGAACGCCGAGCCAGAAATGCTGGGGCAGAACCTTATGACAGAAATGCAATGACAGAAAATGCCATGACCGAAAACAACATGTCCGAAAAAACGCCATGACAGGAAAACGCCAAGACAGAAAAACGTCATGACAGAAAAAAACGCCATGACAGAAAAATGCCATGACAGAAAAACGTCATGACAGAAAAAACGCCATGACAGAAAAACACCATGATAGAAATCCTGGGGCAGAGACGCTATGACAGAAATCCTGGGGCAGAAACACTATGACAGAAACCCTGGGGCAGAAACGCTATGACAGAAACCCTGGGGCAGAAACGCTATGACAGAAATGCCGGGGCAGAACGCTATAATAGAAATGCTGGGGCAGAATGCTATGATAGAAATGCTGGGGCAGAACGCTATGACAAAAATCCTGGGACAGAAACGCTATGACAGAAATGCTGAGACTGAACGCCGAGACAGAAATTCCGGGGCAAAACGCTTATGACAGAAATGCTGGGGCAGAACGCTATGACAGAAATGCTAGGGCAGAATGCTAAGACAGAAATGCTGAACGCTATGAGAGAAATGCTGGGCAGAATGCTACAACAGGAATGTTGGGGCCGAACACTACGACAGAAATGCTGGGGCCGAGCGCTACATCAGAAAAGCTGGGGCAGAAACGCTATGACAGGAACGCTATGACAGGAACGCTATGACAGGAAAAAACGCTGAGCCTAAATGCCTAGACAGAAACGCTATAACAGAAAACCTGGGCCGAAACCTTATGACAGAAATCCTGGGGCCGAACCACGACAATATAAACACTTGTGTCTGAAGTGGTGGATGCCCGGGAGGCATGCGGGTATCCCCCCCATGATGCCCTACGTGAATACCGGGAGGTGAGCAGGCGGGTGAGTGCCCCCCATGAGAACTGGTAGGCGTGCGGGGGGCGTCCCCTCCATGATGCACAGCATGGTTCCAGGGAGGTGAACTGGTGGGTGAGTGGCAAGTGGGTGGGTGGAGGATGGATGGATGGCCACCCCCCCGGAGGGAGGAACACAGGAATGAAAGGGAGAAACGGGCGGCGCCCCCCGACCATGCGGGATTGAGCCCAGCTAAGGTGATGGACGGATGGCCCCCCCTGCTCCCTCCCCCCGAGAAGCAAGCGGGCGGCACCCTGGCCAGATGGAGCCGTGGGGAAAGTGGGTGGTTGGAGGATGGATGGACAGATGGCCCCCCCGCTCCCCCCCGGCATGAGCACTGGGAGAAGCAGGCGAGCGACCCCCACGACACTGGCAGGAACACAGGGATGAAAGGGAGAAGCAGGCGGCGTCCCCCCGACCATGCGGGATTGAGGTGATGGATGGACGGACAGCCCCCCCTGCTCCCCCTGGCATGAGTACCGGGAGAAGCGGGCAGGCAGCACCCTGACCAGATGGAGCCGTGGGGAAAGAGGATGGGTGGAGGATGGATGGACGGCCCCCCTGCTCCCCCCCGGCATGAGCGCCTGGAGAAGCGGGCAGGCGCCCCCCCATTAAGCTGGATGGAAAATGAGGCTTAAAAGGAGGACGGTTGGGGCGGCCCCCACGATGCTGCTAGAACCCAGGGATGACAGGGGGAACGGGCGGGCAGTGGTGCCCGCGAGAGGAACCGACACCATTGCTGCGGCCGACCGCCGCTCTGTAAGGAGGCCGGAAGCGACGTGCGTCCACCCAGAAACGCTGACAACACCTGGCCTTGACAGAGGAGGAGACTTAAATAGCCCTCTCGGACTTCTCCCACAAATACAGGCTAGCCTCCGGCCAACCTTACACATATTATGCAAACGATCCCTATTAAACTTCCCTCAATCTTCTTTCAAACTTATAAATGTATGTGTGCAAAATTCTTGTGGAAACAGAAACGTCCAAGGATAAGCTATGACCAGCTAGTGAGACCCAAAACAAAAGGCGGAATTAGACTGCCTGACCTCAGAATCTACTATAGGGCATGTCATTTATCCAGAATTGTAGACTGGATGGTCCACGACCAAATAAAGGACTGGGTACACCTTGAACACTCATTCTTGTCAATACCACTAGAATCGACTTCATGGCTTCTACCTTGCCATATCCCCCCCAATCCTACAGGAACACCCGCTAATTGGCCCGATCTTAAACAACTTTAGAGAGGTCTGTACAAAACCACATCTTTCATCAAGCCCGGGCCCCCTAGCACCCATCAAGTTCAACCCAGCCCCCCCCCGGACTGTCCTCTTACTTTTTGGCCAACATCTGGCCACACCCTAAAATATTGTCTCACCAGTTCTTTTAGGATGGGACACTCTTAAACGTTCCCACTTTGAACACAATGCAGAATGGGAACTCTTTCCCTTACTGGACCTATTCAAATATGACACTTCTTAAAAGACATTGACCATTCTTCGCCAGCCTTAAGTTCACTCACTCCATTCAAATCATTATGTTCCCAAACATCACCCAAAAGACATGTAATCTCTAGCATATACAACATACTTTTTGCATCCATACCTTTCAATTCACGGAAAGCATGCCAGGCTTGGGAAAAGGACTTAAATATAGAGCTTTCCAATTAAAACTGGGAGCGCATCTTCACTATCGCACATAAGGGGTCAAAAAACGTTACAATACAAAAAAAAAATTATAAGCTATTAAATCAATGGTACCGAATGCCAGTTTTAATGAATAAGATTAACCATGAGACATCTGACAAATGCTGGAGATGCTCCAAAGAACCGGGAACACTTCTACATATATGGTGGATGTGTCCTTTAATACAAACGTTTTGGAAGCAAATGCACGAAATAACCACACAAGTTTCCACCTACGCTTTGGAACATACACAAACACAACTCCTTTTCCATCACTCAACCACACCTGCACACGCCTATCGTAAATCTTTAGCTCTTCACCTGATCAATGCTGCAAAACTTTGCATTCCAATACACTGGGGCTCCCCTCATACCCGACCATACCTGAATGGCTTAAGCACATATGCAAAATAGCAGAGACTGAAGAACTGATCTATATAGCATATGATACCCCTACCAAATTCTCTCGCTTATGGGCATGCTGGACCCATTTCCGAAACACAGACAGATACAAAAGTCTAATGAGTCTAGATCCCGCTAACCTCCCGAACTGAACACCGACCTAGAAACTTTACTCCCCAAACACACTAGTAGTATGACTATAGATGCTGGGCCTCCCTCCCCTACCCAAGGGATGAGTCTGGGAGGACTTCATGTCAAAAATGAACAATGCCACTAGTGACACCTTTACGCAAAATTTCTAGTTCATGAATCATTAACATATCCTTACCGCTATCATAACTGTATGTTGCCACCTAATACCTGCAAGGTGTAAATCACAGGGACCAAGGGGGTTGATCCTCACCCCCCTCCACCACCCTAACCCCCCTTTCCCTTCTATTTATCCTTTGAACCTCTCCCTTCACCCCTCATACAAGCTACACAACCCTAAACCACCTCATGGCTTTTTTATATTACTATATCGCAACATCGGCCTGTACCAAAGGAAGCACTAAATCTATAACATAAGGGGTATAGATGCGCTTTCGATTCGACATCTACTCAATAAGTTAATTAATCAGTCTCTGTTATCATACTTCCAAAAATGCTACTTTACAGAAATGAGACGCCAGCTACACATACAATACCCCGTACACTGAATATGATAACAACTGATCTTTCTCCTAAAAACGTCTGTTGATGGCTTAATTCAACAGAACAGACAGATGATTGTTTAAAACCTTATTATATTGACGAATGTACACTTTGTATATGATTACTATGTACTATACTTTGCAGATCTTCAATAAAACGTTGTAAAGTTAAAAAAAATCCCAATAAAGTACATTTACGTTTTTGGTTGTAACATGACAAAATGTGGAAAATTTCAAGGGGTATGAATACTTTTTCAAGGCACTGTAAATGTGTTATGTGTTCCAGATATCTCATGCAAAATCTTTTTGTGAATTGACCCCATTGTCTAGAATAAAGATGGTCAGAGACATTCATTCACAGTCACAAAGGTAATGTGTGTGTTGAAGGCTTGCTTCCTGATACTCCATGACAGCTGTGTATGCTCTCATATTTAAACTTACACCTAATATATAACTTATCTGCTATTACAAAATATTTCAGCTTGTGTTGACTGATGTAAACTAGAGCCGTCTCCTCTACAGCAGATTATAATATGTGGTTATATTTTAAAAATATTATATCCCTAACGGCAAGGTGGGAAACAAAAGCAAAAAAATACCTTAAAGTATAAGATATAACTGTATTTCTAATAGAAAATGACTGTATGATGTGAATGGTTAGAACTTTTAACATCAATGCTCATTCTCATTGACAAGAGAATGCATAGGTGATTATTATATAGCACAGTAAGTGTCATTCATGTATTATGCATTTGGATAGGTGTCATAGCATAATGAATAATTATTTATGAGAAGGTTATGACATTTCCTAAGTAAGGTGAAAATTGTCTGATTTAGTAGCTCAGTGGTATATTGGCAGTAATAACATCTTTAGAGAATGCATATGTATTTTTTTTTTCAAGTTCTTTAACCATTCCACATGACAAGTTCCAGACAGGTTACATTATACGCAATTGAGTGTTGTACATCATAAATTTATGAAGGAGCCCATATAAACTTTAGATGTTATATGAATATTACTAAATATTAAAAGGGAACCCTGGAAGAGCCCACTAACTCCATTCCATGTATTGTATTATACAGGGACAACAGACTAAAAAAAAAACATGTACAAAAAAATCCGACATGACTGGCTGAAATTTAAAAAAACAAGGACATCTGTAAACTTCCAAACAAGACAATAAATATTTTATATGATGTATATTAAATCTCAGAAACATAATAACTTTAGCAGATGACATGAAAAAAATGGAGAACTCGATAAAAAGCTGTGTTAATATTACTTTGAAAACAATAGATGAAAAGCAGTCATAATATTAAGTTAGAGAATAGATAAATAGATAAAGAATGTAATTATATTGTTTTATTTTTAATGTATCTGCTTAGCTATTTTATTACATAGGAAGGTCTGTGGTCAGAATTATGAAGTCAATGCAGCAATGAGGGGTTCAAACGAGAGGTTCAAAAGGTACCCAAACCCTGATCCAGCTTGTTCAGAGTCAAGTTGATCATACAAAGAACAAATTTCCTGATGAACTGCCCAAATGATTGGCCTCGTCCAACACCCCTTAACTGAAAAATTGAAGGTGCTTGGTGGAAAATTGTCTGCTAAACATAGGTTGCATACAATCAGATGCAGGCACTGCAGGGCCAGCTGTCAAAATACTTTACAATAGCCACAGCGGGAGATTCATCCATGTACTCTCTCTATACAAGCACAATAAAATGGTCATGGGATTTTTTGAGTAAAAATAATAATTCATTACAAACTCCATGATTGACACAAATACATAGATTCACTTCCCAAATAGTAGTACAAACATACAAAGTAAGCTGACATAAAAAGATTTGTGTAATGAAAAAAATCATATAATGTATATAAGAATTGATAAAATTGTATTAAAAAGTGCATGATTGATCCAAATAGTAACATATATATCTTAGCACCTCTGGAGCTCTACAGGTTTTGTGGATCCTAGTCCACTCGTAAGGAGCTTGATGCAAAAGGATAGCTATAGATGTAAATGTAAGAAAAAATGTCATGTATATGTATAACCCCTTCGCACCGACCATACGCAAATTTGCGTTCATGGCTTGAAGGGGTAAAACTGGGGTGATGCCTGCAGGTAAGGTAACATTTTTTATAGCCAGCAGTTGGCTTTTTATTGATAAGAAACGATGTGGCTAAAAGCCGCTCGGCTGTTACCCTAAAGGAGCGGGAGGGGACCCACCCCTCCCGCTGCCTTCCGCAACTCTTCCCGGGCCTCCCGTCCCACTAGGAGACCTGAGCCACCAGCCTGTGCATCCTCTGCCTAGACTGAGACCTGAACAAAGCTGGATTTGGCTTTGATTGGGTCTCTGATGTAAAATCCCAGAAGCGACGTCACAATGTCAACGTCACAACGTCAACGTCACAATGTCACATCCGGTTTACTCGGCCGCCAATGGCACCGATTAAAAAAAAAATGACAGTAATCACAATCGCCGATTTTGGCGATCTAAATACTTTTAAGTGCAAAGGAGGGATTTCGGGTCTTTTAGACCCCCGATCCCTCCATAAAGAGTACCTGTCACCACCTATTACTGTCACAAGGGATGTTTACATCCCTTGTGACAGCAATAAAAGTGATCAGAATTTTTTTTTTCTTAAAGGGACAATGTAAAAAAAATAAAAAAATAAAATAAATAAGAAAAAAACATTTTCTTTTTAAAGTGCCCCTATCCCCGCATGCTCGCTTAGCAAAGTAAACGCATTTTTAAGTCACGCCAGCATATGTAAACGGCATTTAAATAACACATGTGAGGTATCGCCACGATCGTAAGAGTAAGAGCAAAAATTCTAGCAAAAGACCTCCTCTGTAACTCTAACTTAGTAACCGTTTAATTGTTTTAAAGCTTCACCTAAGGAGATTTTTAGGTACCGTAGTTTGTCGCCATTCCATGAGTGTGCGCAATTTCAAAGCATGACAATTTAGGTATCTATCTACTCGGCGTAACATCATCTTTCACATTATACAAAAAAATTGGGCTAACTTTACTGTTTCATTTTTTTTTAATTCATGAAAGTGTCTTTTTTTCCCAAAAAATTGCGTTTGAAAGACCACTGCGCAAATACCGTGTGACATAAAATATTGCAACAAGCGCCATATTTTCTAGGGTCTCTGCTGAAAAAATATATAAAATGTTTGGGGGTAGAAAAAAAATATGGATTTTAACTTGTAAGCAACAAATGTCAGAAATAGGCTTAGGCATGAAAGGGTTAAAAAAAATAATAATAATAATATAAAAGGAATATAAAAAATTGTAATAAATTGTTCCTCACAAAAGAAAGGAAAAAAAAAGATATTAAAAATAGCCTTATTGCTTACATGTCAGCTCGAGGGGTGGACCCAGCATCTAAACAGTGTAATGAGGGTGACGGGGCCTCTCTCTATATGGAACCTGTTGTATTATTTTCTGTTCCGCTAGAAGACTGAACAGAAAAATCTTTATGTGTTTGGACAACTTTAGTCTTGGGTGACAGTGATGTGGACAGGAAGCCACAGAAACTGTTGATAGGTGTTTACGAGTCTCTATAGATATGTGGCCAATGCAAAGTCTGGATTATTAGGAGCACCCATCCTATGTCTCCCTATGCTACTACAGTAGGGCAACAAGGAGAAGAGAGATACATCAAACGCCAACTGGGGATCCCAGCTGTGTGAAGGGAGCATATATTATTCTATTTCCCACCTGTCAGAGAAACAATTTCCTGAATCCTTTATGTGGCACTGGCAAGTCTTAACCCTAAACACGAATGCAAGCTCTATTGTCAAATGCATTAACTGAATGGAAGAAAAGTACTGCAACAACTGAGAGGTGTTGTAACTTACCATGTCTGCATGTTTCCTCTTTGTGTCATGTTGCTTTAGGCAAGGATACGTTCTTTTCTGGAAACTTGATGATTTTCCCCGGGCTGCTATCCTGATCCTGAAAAAAAACAGCCGACACAACACTTCCATGTGCTTTTAATCTGGGTAACTGCCAATTCACAAACCAAAGAACTTGCTTGTGGGAACTAGGCTGTCATCAACATCAACATGATCAACATGAAAGCTAACATTAAGCAGTTAAATAGATTGCAAAACTGAAAGGATTGCACTTGTAGTCAAAAGCTTTCAAATGTCTTAATAGATTCTGAAGCCCTGCCGTGAGTTTTATCATATAGCCTAGGTTCAGTTCAACTTTAATTGCTAAATATTAACATGATTCAGAAAAGAAATTCACCCACTAAAAATGAGCACTGTAAAAAAAAATCTATGACTTCTAGTTTCCATTTCTGCTTCATATTATGGAGAAGCTGGAAGGTCAGTGAGAACATTCCCTTTAAAAGTCATAATATAGGAGCTGGTAAATGATCCTTTTTACTGCAAATAGGTCTACCTTAAAAAAAAAATGCACAGCGCATGATCTCTTATGCAGCATATTCTCAGTGTCATAAAAAGTGTGTCATCCTTGAAATCTATAGAGATGTGAGAAATAATGACATGCAAAAAGGACAAAGCGGAATTATCATTGTGCAAGATTGTATGACCCACATGTCTCTCAGGTCTTATGATAGAAAAATCAATTCTTGTGGTTGTTTTCTAACTCATTGCTTCAGAATGCAACATGAAAAACAAGGCAGGAGAGGATTTTGCACAGCCAAAAGGAACATTCTACAAGAATAACAAATGTGTTATGCAGAACCACTCACCCCAATGGAAGAATTGATACTGAGACCCATACATATTGTGTCTGGCATGGTGAGATTTTTGGTTTTTCCCTTCTGTTTGCTTCAAGACAGGCAAGCCATAAAACACAACCAAAACTGATTTTTTTGGTTGGAGAAGGAGCAGAACCTCTGTCAACTTTTTGCTGCATATGTTCCTATTAGGAAGAATTCTTCACAAGACAGAAAGTAAGTGAAATTCTCCCTACTTCCTGTTTATTTGACCATTGTCGGATCAAGAAACCAGAGAAGTCCCTCTTATGAGGATATAGACAGGTTTAGAAACACTGTCAGGATAACTATAAAGGAGATCTTTTCCATGTCCAGGTGATGGATGTCAGACAAACCAGTAAGTCCCTCATCAGGGGAATACAGCCTATACAACTGTAAAGGGCCCCGGGGCCCAAGGGGCCAGAAGAAGGCAGGACGGGTGAAGGGGAGGCATGTTGTGTACTATAGAAACAATCCCGCAGCTTCTGCTTCTTTCTGTGTCATTGAGCTCAGACATCGAGCTCTTTACTGCCTACTATGTGCATGTGCACCCCTCGTGTGAGCTGCCTGTACTGTGCTCCTCTGTGTCAGCAACATGTCAGCTTTGTGAGAATGAGCTAGGCCTAGGTAGGAAGATTTCCTTTACAAGTAGGGGCTGTGAAGGAAAGGGAGGGGGCTGGCATATATACTGGTGTGGGGGCTGACATATATACAGGTGTGAGGGGGGCTGGCATTTATACAGGTGTGAGGGGGGCTGGCATATATACAGGTGTGGGGGCTGACATATATACAGGTGTGGGGGGGTGGGGCTGACATATATACAAGTGTGAGGGGGCAGGCATACTGTATATACAGGATTGAGGGGGGCTGACATATATGCAGGATTGAAGGGGAGGCTGAGTGTGTACAGGTGAGGTGGTCAGTGTGTGGATTCGGTGAGATGGCCCATGGGCAAGCCCTGGGGAATGTTAGTGGTCAGGCTCGGGGGGGCCCAGGCCTAAAGCTGTGTAAGGGGCCCAAAAATTTCTGATGGCTGTCCTGTCCTTGATGGTTGTTCCAGAACAGGAATATAGAGACCATTTAAAACTTGACTGAAAAATCTCCTAAATTGACACACACACAGCATGTGAACCCAACAGAGGTTCTAACCCTTCCTCGTCCTATGCAAAAAAAAAAAGGTTAAAGTTTAGTACAAAGCATAATTAAAAGAGTGTGATTGGCATTAAAAAAAAAAAAAAGCAATCACATGCACCTATGAAGATGCAGAATTTAACCAGTCACCCCTGCTGCCTCTACACAGAGAACTGAGCTATCAAAGCCCTGCTTGCTCAGTTCTCGGGTCTGCTTTGCGCACAGAGCAGTGACGATCAGTAACCACTCTGTGCTCTGGCCTCCAGAGTTCCCTGGAGCGCTCGACTGGAGAGGGTGGGAGCAGCTGGCTCTGGCTCTCAGTGGCGCACTTAGAGGCTGAGCCACCTGTCGATCAGGCACCTGGGCGGATCATGACATTATTGCTAGGATCTCTGCAGAGCCTGTACTGACTCTTTGACATCAGCCAGCAGTGGACTTTAGCCTGCAGTCGGCTGAATCTGGGTCACAGGAGTGTAGAACTAAATACATTCCTGTAACCTACAGGAGAAATATGGCCAAAAGAGCTTTAGCCATACTTCTAGTTAAAACCCTAACCTAATTTTTCTCTTTGCTAAATACTTATCTTTTCTCCTGCTACCCTCAGCTGGTTTTGGTTTCTGCACCCACGTGGGTGCATGTCCCTCTCAAGGAAGTTGATAATATTGACATCCCATGACACACTGGGCTTCCTGTAGATTCTTAGTAAAAAGTACTGACATGCTTTACATCAGTACATTAACTTGGAGTCCACATAGAGCTCACATCCTAGGGTGACAATACTATTCCTGTTTAGGAAGCGTGATCAAATCACTGGGTGGCAGAATCGCTGGGTGAAGAAACAAAAATAAAAAGCATGGAAAGAATGACATTGCTGGAATGAGCAGAAGGTAGGCTACTATGTTATGATTTTTTTTAATGTTTATTCACACTTTAAATATTTATCTAAGCCTCCTTAATCTTCTTATCAAATAACAGATAAAGAAAAAACAAACAGCCACATAGGCAATTTTAGCCCCTAGAATTTGGGGAATGGGTGACTGTGAGTATTAAATGTCCGTATAATGCAAGAAGCATGTGCTGTTAAGGTATTGCCAGAAGTATTGAGCCAATTCATGGGATATAGCATTGTTTGTGAAAATATCTGAGGGGAGAATAGCCTCAGATACTGTAGTCTTAACTGCCCCATAGAAACCAGTCAAATACTTGCATTCATTCTTCTGTACTGGCTGATAACAAGATATTGTACCTGTACCGAAAAGGTATAATGAAAACTGGATTATACACCATATCTTCAACAGTTTTTCAACACCTTTTGAATAAGCTTGTTGGGTACCCTATATCAAAACCATAAATGTTAATATGAAATTAACCCTCCTTTGTAACTATACCACCTTCCACTCATCAGGGAACACTTTTCAGAAGATGGAAGAGAAGACCTGAGGTTATAATTTATCCCAAAGAAGTTCAACAGCTTTCTAGTCAGGGCTTTTCGCAGACCACTCAAGTTCATTCATACCAAACTCATCAAACTATGTGTTTATAGATCTGGCATTGTGCTTAGGGTGCCCCTAACCACCAGTCACGCTGTAACAGAAAAGGAACCCAAACTGTGGTCACAAAATCAGAAGCCACAAAGCTCTAAAATATTTCAACAATCTAGTCTTTGTTTATGACAGTTACAGCCTATGTGCTAGATTTTATGCATCTGTTTTTTAAAATGAGATGGGTAAAGCTGGCCATGCACTATACAATCGGATTGTAAGTTTACCGTAAAATCTTCTTTAGCTTTACCAAAACCTAAACAATCCATTCAATTAGTATAAAAAAGGGAGGCCCTTGTACTACATAATTAATGGTATATCTCAATAGTGTATGGTCAGGTGTCCACAAACTTTTTCTTATATAGACTATCTCTAAAATAAAAACAATTTAAACAAAATTGAATTATATATTATCCTGCTTCTCTATAATGTTTCTGTCAGAGTACTACAGCAATTGCTTTCTTAAAAGCAGTAGATGCTCCTCTTCAGTACCACAATTAAGCCCTATGGCTACACCTCTAATGCCTTTTATAGTTGGGCAAGTGCCTATTTATGTCTGTGAGTTTTTAAAAAATTGTCCTATTGTATGTACAGGTGCATGCCTATAAAATGGCCAACCACAAAATCAGTGGATGGACTCCATGACCTAAGGGATGTTTTAAATCTAATGACCTAAGGGTTATTTTAAATCTACACTTAGAACTTAGAAAAACATTTGTGAGAGGTCCAAATTGGCTGCCATCGCCTTAGGCTTAGGTAGTCACGGGTAAGACATGATATTCTCATTTAAAGCAGCCTTCTTTTTAAAGATATTCTTGGTTCTGTTATAGATGGGTTCTGTCCAGGAACACATTTATAACAGAACCGAGAATATATATCTTTAAAAAGGAGACTGCCTTGTATCTCAATGTAAAGGTGACATGATTTGCAAAAGGACATAAATGAGAATATCTTGCCTGACCCATGATTGCCTAAGCCTAAGGCGATGACAGCCAATTTGGACCTTTTACATTTTAAAGATAGTTCCAAGTGTTGGGTCATTAAACCATAGGCTTGCCTTAGGTCATTAAACCATAGGCTTGCCAGTAAATAAATAGCACAGGGTTGATATTTATAAACTGGCTGTTTGTATGATTGAATGATCATAGTTTGACAGATATTTTTCGTCACCATCAGCACCAATTCATAAAGCAGATTGACAAGTAGTTATTTTTTTCCATGGAAGAGTGGGTTTTCAGAGAATTACTCTTACCAAAAACAAGGTCATCCCTTATGATATGTGAGACACCAATTTACATGATTCTTCTATATTAAAGGTGTTTTGTGCACAATTGTATATATGGTATGTGTATATTTACTACAAGAGTAGTGGTACAGCATCTTGGGTGAATACCAACACTCAATGTTGCTGATCCATTAGTAGTGGTCCCTGTACTGTTTTACACTTTATGCTTTAATTTGTTCATTTTAACCTGTATGCTTTAATAAAATCTTACTGATGCACAGAGCTGGGAACTTACCAGATATCACTTAGTAATGCCAGATTTTTTGATGATTTCCAATTTGTATTGTAATATCACTGACCCGCCCCTTGTTTGGTAATGTAGTGACAACTCTGCATAAGTCACATGGGTCATGCTGTGCATATCTGGAAAGAGGAAGAAGAGAAGAGAGAAAGAGGGAGAAGTGAGGGCTGTGGTGCGAAAACAGATTGCAAGTGTCTGGATGGGTTGGGACAGCAGTGCATGGAGTCCCTCAGGGTCATGTGGGAGAGTGTCTAACTGGAAGGAGAAAGAAAAGGTGGTCCCCTTCAATGTGCTATACTGCTACTGCTCATGTATTGTCCAAGCAAGCTAGATGGATTGAAGAGAAATTTTGGCATTTTTTTCTGCAGTCACCCAGCAATAAGATGGATAGGTACCATTTTCAAGATTTTTTGGGGTGAAGACGGTTACACTTGGGGAGCAAATCACTTCAGCTCCGGAATGATTTACCCCCTTCCTGACCAGAGCATTTTTTGCGATTCGGCACTGTGTCTCTTTAGCTGACTATTGCGAGGTCGTGCGACGTTGTACGCAAATAAAATTGACGTCCTTTTTTTCCACAAATAGAACTTTATTTTGGTGGTATTTAATCACCTCTGCAGTTTTTATTTTTTGCACTATAAACAAAGAAAGACCGACAATTTTGAAAAAAAAGCAATATTTTTTACTTTTTGCTATAATAAATATCCCCAAAAAATATATAAAAAACAAATTTCTTCAACAGTTTAGGCTGGTATGTATTCTTCTACATATTTTTGGTAAAAAAAAATCACAATAAGTGTATATTGATTGGTTTGCGCAAAAGTTATAGCATCTACAAAATAGGGGATAGTTTTATGGCATTTTAATTATTAATTTTTTTGTACTAGTAATGATGGCGATCTGCGATTTTTATCAGGACTGCGACATTATGGCAGACAGATCGGACACTTTTGACACTATGTTGGGACCAGTGACATTTATACAGCGATCAGTGCTATAAAAATGCTCTGATTACTGTGTAAATGACACTGGCAGGGAAGGGGTTAAACACTAGGGGGCGATCAAGGGGTTAAATGTGCTCCCTAGTGTGTTCTAACTGTAGGGGGGATGGGCTCACTAGAACATGACAGAGATCACTGCTCCCAATGACAGGGAGCAGTAGATCCCTGTCATGTTGCTAGACAGAAGAAGGAAATGCCTTGTTTACATAGGCATCTCCCCGTTCTGCCTCTCCTCGCTGCAATTGCAGGCCGCCGGCGGATATCAAGTTTGCGGGACCCGTGGCGTGCCCGCGCCCGCTAGGCGCCAAATTTAAAGGGGCATACAGGTATGCCCTTTTGCCTGCCCGTGCCATTCTGCTGGCGTAAATCAGTGTGCGGCGGTCAGTAAGTGGTTAAATTAAGATCCACACATTTGGATTTTTGCCCAGATTCGCTCCTTAAGAAGTTACCAGTTAAGCATGCTTACAGGGGTACAGTCCCACCACTGAAAGACTCAGGTGATCAGTAGAGGAAGTCAGGTCACTTCACCATACTGGTCTGCTGCCCTCCATATGGAACCAGTTGAAGTATGTCAATTCTTCTTGGTCAAATACTGAACAGAGTTGTTATAGATTATAATTCAATTACATTTTTTTAATTGCGCAATATCACTTGACAAAGCTCATCATTCAGCGTAGCATGCATAGCTTACTATGGTTAGCCCCACCCCCTTGCTCTGCCCTCTGACCCACCCCCATTCCCAGGCCCACAGATTTTTTAAAGTTCCTGGCTATGCTGATGCCAATGTCTTAGGAAATGTAAATGGTAGACCGTAGAAATGTAGATTTTTGAGGGTAGGGAAGATAGGGATTGATTTACGGTGGGATTTTATTGAAGTCCAGTAGGACTTTGTTGCAAGAGATCAAAAATTCTATTAGAAGAGATCACAATTTTACAAAAAGCTAAATATGAACCTTTGCTAGGGCAATTCGCTCATAGCTTTCGCCTTCTAACTCTAACACCTAAGAGCATTTAAGAAGTACAGGTTTGAGTGTTTGCCCTACTGTTTTAGTCATCAGTTCTAGCTATGCAGATGCAGAGTGGGCAAAATTTGGGCTAGCTCGGTATACTTCAAAAACTAAGTACCCTATAAATCTTTCTTTGACACATTCCTAGACCTTGTAATATAATGGAAGATTGTACCTTAACCAATAACAGCAATAGATACATAGAGAGGTAATGAACACAGTCCACCAAATAACATGACCTCACCAATAATACAGAATTATAATAATACAGAATTATGACAGCAGTATTGTGTTGGGACTATCACAGGTACATGCAATGTTCTGTATGTCTGCTTTGTTATTTATATGAAAATATCAATATAACTTTATTGAGACAAGGTGGTGATCAGAAAATTCTACATTGCTAACATAGGCTTAGGGCCACCTGCAAACCATGTTGTCCACTGTCAGTACAGTACAGTACTGTGTACTGTAATGTGTGTGAGCAAAATGTTCCTGCTTACCAACGCAGTCCTGCAGAATCCTTTACAGTTCCTTATACATTTATGCATAGTTGTTGCTAAGGCAATTTGTCAAAAGCTTTCCCACTCCAACTCTTATGCCCCGTACACACGATCAGATTTTCCGATGGAAAATGTCCGATCGGAGCGTGTTGTCGGAAATTCCGACCGTGTGTGGGCTCCATCGGACATTTTCCATCGGATTTTCCGACACACAAAGTTGGAGAGCAGGAGATAAAATTTTCCGACAACAAAATCCGTTGTCGGAAATTCCGATCGTGTGTACACAAATCCGACGGACAAAGTGCCACGCATGCTCAGAATAAATAAAGAGATGAAAGCTATTGGCCACTGCCTCGTTTATAGTCCCGACGTACGTGTTTTACGTCACCGCGTTTAGAACGATCGGATTTTCCGACAACTTTGTGCGACCGTGTGTAGACAAAACAAGTTTGAGCCAACATCCGTCGGAAAAAATCCTAGGATTTTGTTGTCGGAATGTCCGAACAAAGTCCGACCGTGTGTACGCCCTATAACAATCCAGAAGTATATAAGTTTGACAGCTTTCCCTACTGTTCTAGTCACCAGTTCTATGTATGCTGGTGCAGAGTGGGCAAATTTATTTTTATAGCCTCTCTGCTCTCAGCCTTGACATACTGGTCCTGTTATTGTGATAATATAGTTAGCCTTTGGACACTGGCACAAGCAGATGGCCTAAAGTAACAGAGAGTTTAAATCCACTTGTGGCTGTAGTCATATGTTGCATGATGCACACAATTCCAAGCTTAAAGTATTGGAATATCTCTTGTAACATTCTTTTTGTGTCTCTGTTACTATAGACAATGGGAACTGGGAGCACTGGTCACACCTGGCAGATACACTACTAAATATAGGCAAGTCCTAATTTGCTTTTCTTGAAAAAGCCTCGAACTCGCCATGCACCTTACGATCTGAATATGCAATCTCCATTTAATCTCTTAAACTATGTAGTAGAAGCCCTTCCTAAATGATCTACTCAACTTGTATTTAGCCAGGTAGGCTATCATACTACATATACTATATTGCCAAAAGTATTGGGATGCCTGCCTTTACACGCACATGAATTTTAATGGCATCCCAGTCTTAGTCCGTAGGGTTCAATAGTGAGTAGGCCCACTCTTTGCAGCTATAACAACTTAAACTCATCTGGGAAGGCTGTCCACAAGGTTTAGGAGTGTACCTATGGGAATGTTTGACCATTCTTCCAGAAGCGCATTTGTGAGGTCAGGCACTGATATTGGACGAGAAGGCCTGGCTCGCAGTCTACACTCTAATTCATCCCAATGGTGTTCTATCTGGTTGAGGTCAGGACTCTGTGCATGCCAGTCAAGTTTCTCCAGTTTGGGGATGGCACCTTCCTGTTCCAACATGACTGCCCGCCAGAGCACAAAGCAAGGTCCATAAAAACATGGATGAGCGAGTTTGGGGTGGAGGAACTTGACTGGCCTGCACAGAGTCCTAAGCTCAGCAGTTATAGCTGCAAAGGGAGGGCCAACTCAATATTGAACCCTATGGACTAAGACTGGGATGCCATTAAAGATCATGTTCATGTAAAGGCAGGTGTCCCAATACTTTTGGCAATATAGTGTATCTGTCGATAGATCTAGAGAAGACTGTTCAGATTGCAAGGTATATAACCCATTTTAGAGTAGAGATCAGATAAACATTGCAGAACATTACTGAATGTTCACTTCCTGTTGCAAAAAGGATTTCCCCATCATACTTACTTTTGTGGAAAGTGGGCTTTACTATGCACTAGCAAGATCCCCTAACGGTAATGCCATGGCTTAAGAAAGATTAATCTGTCAGTTACATCTGCTCATACTTGACATTTTTACCTAAGTTACTTAGGGATTCGGTAATGAGTTGCAGAATCATTACTAGATGTCTATCCCTGAATACCTGAGGCTTCAAGGTTGGGTTTGAAAGGTTTTATTAAATTCCTAGGTCTGTGTTCATCTAGTAGCTGATAATATATTTTCATTGATTAGATTTCTATGTATTTGTGTACCAGCGCATGACACATATATGTCATTTCATGATCCCTCATTGCTTGTACCACTTTTTTTTGTTATTTGTCTTCTTTTGTGTTGGCCATGTTTATTCAGCGTGGCAGTGAAACGTGCCAGACTTTCCAGTTAGAATAAGACTCGGACCCTCTTAATTGGATGGCGATACCGCTAAACAATTCCTCTAATCCCTTCTGCTCCACTGTGGATAGCCGAGATCTCCAGGGTATAGGTCAACATCACATAATGCATGTAGCTGAACAACATTCCTGTAGGATGCCCGGCCACCATACCTATTGTCAGCTTTTACCATTGTAATTGCTATTTTGTGTGACTAATACATTAATTGCAGATCATGACCTCATGCGTTTCCTTAGAGTGGTTTCACATAATTGGACACTGTTAATGTTCATTTTTTTTGCCTAGAATAAAAACCATAGCATTGCAGCATTCATTCTGCTATCTCTATAGAAGAGAAAATCACTTCCTTTTAACAAAGGTCATTTTATTTTTATTTTGTATTACTTGCTCGGTGAACCCACCAGCTAATTTAGTGCTCATTACTGCACATTGCTTATCGAACCTTTGTCAATGAAGGCTCCAGCTGCATTGTTTTATGATAAGGGATAACGGAGTCACATGTTTAGAACATAATATTTTCAACTTAATGGAATCTCTTTTCTGCAAAATGCATCCGTGGCAGAATAAAATGACACAGCCACATACTTCATGTTAGCACAGCTGTTGACAAGCCTTATGGCAGACTATGACGGTGTGCAGACCCCGTACAGCTGTGTGGAGATAAGAAACAGACTTTTGCCGCAAAGTTTATTTCAGATTCTTATTTAAATGGGCTGCAAGTGAGCAACATTCATTTTAAATAAATCTCAATTTTCTTTTTTTGCCCTGCCGACATGGCTGCGTTGCTTTCGGTGGCTGTAACCTTCTGCTGCTAATTAATACGAACTATATATCAAAGAAAGACTCTGATGAACACCGCTTGTATCTAAAATGGCTATATAACATAATCACTTAGAATTTTAGAAAAAGTCAACGAGGTTGATTTATTAGAGCGGTACAGAAAGTTCGCTTAGCAAAGTGAATGTTAACCTAGCAAAGTGGATTTTCAGATATACGGAAGCTGTGCTCCATTCCGATACCCTGGGAATTACAGAAAAATGGATAATGCATTCTACATGATTGGGTGATTGAAGTGAATATAGTTTCATCGTATTCTCTTGGGGGCCATTCAGGGCTGGTTCATACTATGAATTTCACAGGAATGCACTGCACATTCCTTGTGTGATTCTCATTTTTAATGGGCTCACATTGCACCGCACCGCACAAAAAGTGGTGCAAGCACTACTTTTGGAAATGCACTGCTACCAGTTCACATGGTACTTCTGTACCATATAAGCCAATGCAGACAAACACGCTGCATTTGCTACCTGCGTTTGGAGTGTCATTAAAGCGGAGTTCTGCTTAAAAATAAATAAATAAAAGTCAGCAGCTGCAAATACTGCAGCTGCTGACTTTTAATAATCGCACACTCACCTGTCCCAGGGTCCAGCGATGCGGGCGTACGAAGCCCCGCTCATCTCCCCCTCCTCTCTGTGGCGTCGGCATTGTAACTGTGGGTGCCCAGCTGTGGCTTCACAGCCGGGCACCCACTGCGCATGCGCGCGCCGTGCACCGTGACTGGCCGGGCAATCATCTGGGACCTGTGACATGTCCCAGATGATTGCCCAGAGGGAAGGGGGAGAGGCGAAATGACTTCCGGCTCCGCGGAGCCCAGGGAGGAAGTGGGAGCTGGAACCCTCATTTTTGTGGGTTTCCACTCTCCCCCAAAACAAATGACCTGCCAAATGTGGCATGTCAGGGGGTCACCTTCCTTAAAGCGGAAGTTCCATTTTTGGGTGGAACTCCGCTTTAACTTAACATTGACACGTGCTGCAGATCAAAACTGCAGTGCGTTCTGAATGCGGTGCGGAAACCGCGCATGGAGCGTGGGTTTCCCACAGAGTGTTTTGGTGTGAATGGGGCCTGACACCAGATCTTTCTTTTTAGCATGTCAATACAAGGACCAGTAATAATAGAAAATATGCGATGGGAGCAATTCACACTGGTGCCTTGCGATGATCTGCGCAGGTTTGCAATGAAAAAAGTAAAGCGTATCAACGCACAGGAAAAACAGCAGGTCAGCGCAAATATGGCTCCTCTGCCGCGCCGTAGACCCTTTACGTGTTTCTGGAAGTTAAGAGAAAAGAACATAGTAAATGCAATGTAATATGCCAACTTATGTCAATGTACATTCTCAGCACAAATGTTTCAGTGGGCATGGATCTTGAAGTATATCTAAACCCAGGAACAAAAATGTAATATATTGCAGATTACCACTCCTTAGATGTGAAGGCTGCTTTAGTTTTCTTTTTGAGGCTAAGTATTTTTTTCTATTAGTACAGAAAATACATGTTGATCCTGACAGAAATCCAGAATGTCCTTGTGACTTCCTATGCACTGAACTTAAAGTGTTACTAAACACAGGACCGTGCATTCACTATATCTGGTCTCTCACAGTACACAGAACGTGGAAATGCAATTATTTTAGTACATATAAACGTCTAAATACTGTACCTTTTCTCATCAGCAGTATATAGCAGTCTTGTGACTTCTAACAGTATCTGATTAAAGCTTGTAGGAGGAGTTTTCATTTTCCTCTGACTGTTCTATGAGGCTGCATGACACCTGACCCTCTGTCTGGACAGTGCTGATTGGCCCTGTGCCGATCACATGCGCCCTCCCAAAAAATAAAACTTTCTAGCAATACACACCAAACTGAGCAGTGTCCCCAAGGCTCTGTTCTATCAGCAGGTAGATTGGGGACTGTGGAAAAAGGGGAGAAACAGAGAAGACAGGATCAAATAGCCTTTTTACACAATGTGCAGGATTAGCCCCTTAGGTTTTACAGCGAGTATAACAAGCAAGCTGTACTGAAAATACAGACTAATTTTACTGTTGTGGGTTTAGTAACACTTTTAGGCTGGGTTCTCACATATGCGGTGCGAATTGCAGCTCCAGTTTCCCTGCGAAGATAAAAATCAGTTGTTCAGCGGTTCCTCATCGTTTTTAGTTGTGGATCAGCTGACCAGGGAGAAGAGGGAGGTGTAGTGAGGAGGGGGAGAGAATTAGTGTTCAGAACGAAACACATCTGCGAATCAGATGTGTGCCCATTGAAGATTATGTGCCTGCAATTCTCACCACACTGCCTAGAAAACGCATATGGTTTTTGTGCAATGCAGACTGCAGGTGCAACGCACGTATGTGAACCAGACCCATTGAAAAGAACATATTTTCAAATGTTGTAAAAAAAATGCGGTGTAAGCCACACCCAATTCGCATATGTGTGAACCCAGCCTTAATCTCAAACTATGTAACCAGCCTTCCTAGCTATCATCTGTGAACTGCAGAACATCTCCCTTCTATATTACGAAAAAGAAGAGGGGGGAGTTGGGGATTTGTTAGTACAAGTCAGGAGTGACAATGTTGCACTTCCAGAGATACAATACATTAAGTGATGGTTCCTACTCCAGATCAGCAGTGTGTTACATAGTTACATAGATACATAGTTACATAGTCAGGTTGAAAAAAGACACAAGTCCATCCAGTTCAACCTTAAAAACACTTTAAGGCAGGACCACCAGACTTTACTGGCACGACCACCAGATATATTAAAATAAAAAAAAACTACAAATGAACTTAAAATAAAAGTAATCTAAGGCTGTTTCACATGGGGTACATATGTTTATATCCATGTGAAGGGTCTTCTTTGCTGATGTGATCCGCAAATGTTTTGTACACTGTTGTTCAGGTAGTCTTGTTCATGCCTATTGGGATGCAGCAGCTGCATGGAAACAGCCGCTGTCCCCAATTTTTCAGCCATGCAGATGCAAGTGCGTGTCCCCAAAAACACACATTTTGGGCCACGCACCCACATGCACCACCACATATAAGGACTGGTAACTGCTTTATATTACATTTTAATTCTTTGGATTTGATATGCTTTATCTTTATTTTGCTAAATGAACACCACTAAGGTTGGCTTCATACCTATGTGTACACATATTACAATGCATTAACTTGCATTATGATGTGCGTTAATGGGGGGTACAACAATACATTATGTATATGAGCTATTGCATAGTCATTCATTTTCACACCCCAAAGTGCATTCATGTAGTAAACAAATGCATCTGGCTCTCAGCCATACTTTTAATAAAGAGTGCTGAGAAACAGCTAGGCCCCTTTCACACTTGTGCGACTTTTCCTGAGATTTTGGACATCAGAGTCTCATGACAAGTTCTACCCCATGATTCCCAATGATCACCGTTCACATTTGTGCGACTTCAAAGTAGTCCCTGTACTACTTTGGTCCGACTTTGATGTGAGTTGAGGTCGATAGACCTCAAGTTTACACAGACATTCCCTGAAATTGTGTCAAAATCGCCACCGCAAAATCGTGGTAAAATCACGCGACTTTCAAGTCGCGGCAGCGTGAAAGGGGCCTTAATGGCAGATGTGTCTTTTTGGTATATGGACCTGCGCAGAGGGCCCAATGAATATGCTGCTTGTATTTATGCACCAAAAAAAGACTCCAGAATAGTTGTGAATAGGCACTTAAAGTTGAACACCAGACAGAACCATCCTCCTGTTCCTCTCAAGATCTCTGGTTTTCTAACTCCATTGTCAAGCATTCTCACCTTCCAGAACATCCCCAGAGCTTCCCACATTATCTGGAACTCCCTGTCCCAACCTGTGTGGCTATTTCCTACTTGCCAATTCCTTAAAACTCATCTCTACGGGGAAGCCTATCCTGCCTCTACCTAACAACTGAAATTTTATTTTCTCAAACAACTTTTTTTTATATGACTTGCCCCTCTCTTCCTAGATTGTAAGCTCTCATGGACAAACAGGGTCCTCCTCTTGTATTATAACTGTATTGTCTCCCTTTATATTGTAAATCATTGCACAAACTATACATTCTGTATAATACTTACAATATTTATATACTGTTTATTCATTCGCATTTGTGTACCCAAGAATGAATCCTTGTGTTTTTCATTTGTAAAGCAGCCACTGAATAATTGTACTGTAAGCTTCTGTTACCCAAGTTTCACTATCCTGCATATCTTTGCATTGACTCCTTGAGTAGGGTGACGATTCGTCGGACATATCTCCAATATGAGAGGAGAAAGGATGACTCATGGCATTTTCAAACAGATTTCTTAAACATGGAGTAAGTTAAAGAAAAAGTTATGCTTGCTTTAATTGTGCATGGGGAATGGAATTCTATATGGAAATGTGAGAGTATCTTCAAGTTCAGCTTCACTAGTGCTTACATGCTGAAAGTAGCAATTGATACATTGATGGAACAAATAGCGCCCTATGATGTGCGTTACACAAGAAGCATGTAGTAATGATTAATTGCATGTATCTGAGCCAGTGCTGCAGCTTGGCCTAGGCCGACAAGGCCTAGGCCTAGGGAGGCACTTTGCAAGGGGGCGGCACCAAAACCGCCCCCCAAACCATCCTCCGGCTCACATGGCTGCCTTCCGTGGCTGCCTTCTGGCTACCGCACAAATATAGCCCCCGGCGTATGGGGCGTACTTGGCCAGGGGGAGGGAGTGACTGACGCCCCAATTAAACGGCCGGTGACTGGCCAGACCGGGTGCATGCCATTCCAGTAGCAGAGGCGGAGCCTAATGCTCCTCCTATCCTCTTCCGCACAACATCCTTATACACCTTCTACCTGGCCCGGGGGGCTGGGTCTCTCTGTGACTGTAGGAGGAAAAGAAAGAGGAGGATGACGGGAACCCCCGCAAGTGGTAGCCAGGACAGCAGGTAAGATAATTACATTTATTTTTGTAAGTCATCATCTATATAAAGTAGCAGTGGCAGTGCTCAACATGGACTGAATGCAAATTTCAGAGCATATTGCAATAAAGTGCTCCATGCATGCTCAAACTTATCAAACAGTCCACATTCAGTGAATGTTCATGTACTGCATGCAGTACATGAACTTTCACTGAATGTGGACTGTCTAATACGTTTGCATAGATTCCAGCATATGCAAAGTGCTCAATGCTGAAATCAATGCAAACCCGTTAAACAATCCACATTCAGTGAAAATTCATGCACTGCAAAGTGCTCCATGCTATAATCCAAACATAATAAATATACACTAGTAGGCTGTGATATTTTGAAACAGACGAGGCTGCACTGATTGCCACTGATGAGGCAGTACTCCTAAGCTGCACTGATGGGCACTGGTAGGCTGCACTGATGGGCACTGGTAGCCTGCACTGATGAGCACTGGTAGGCTACACTGGTAGGCGGCACTGATGAGCACTGGTAGGAGGCACTGATGAGCACTGGTAGGCAGCACTGATGAGCATTGATAGACTGCACTGATGAGCATTGATAGGCTGCACTGATGGGCACTGGTAGGCTGCACTGATGGACACTGGTAGGCTGCACTGATGGGCACTGTAGCACCCTCCTAGAGTAGGATGTTAAGGGAAATTTCGTTTTTGGCTCCTTTTGTAGTCAAGGCAGCAGTGATTGTTTGTTCTGGTCTGTTCAGGGTTTCACAGGCTGGGAGTTTGATTGTTTCTTCCTGCCTCTGGAAGAAGATTCCAGATCATAGGGAGGGAGACTCAAATGATCAGCCTAAATATTTATCATGAATTTGTCCAGAAAGTGGCTTGGGTGGTGATAAATGGCTTGACGCCCCGGGAGAGATTGTTCCTTTTCCCCAGGAGGATTCCAAGGCCTGAGGAGCTGCTGCCCTGAGGCAGCCAATGCCCCGTGTAGTTGTTCTTGAAGCCTCAGGTGTGTCAGGGCTGAGGGCCTTGACTGATCTTCAGAGAAGCTGGCTGTAGGACTTCACCATAAGGGAACTGGTCTGGAGAAGGATTTTCTCCCTCACTGGACCATGTCTGGAGAAAGCTGGAAGGTGGCAGCTGTCTCAAGGATTTGTGATAAAAGACCCTGAGTTGATTCTGTTGACTGTGTGCTTCTGGGAAACAAGTGCCAGTGGTAGATTGGACTGAGACAGCTATCTTAGGGTCTCAGAATACTGGCTATACCATTGTCTTCTGCAGAATCCTGGTGTATGAGCCTAGAGGAATGTGCCCCCCCAATACTGTGTAGTGCTATGGAAATTGCACTGGGTACCAGATGCCCTATGGTCTGCAGCTGTGAGGCCTTAGAATGTTCATAGCCCCAATTACCTCCAGATACACCCGAATTTGCAGGGTGTTTGGCGGTATTCGACAATTCCTTTATTAAAAATGAAAAAATGGTGTCCCTCGATGTATATTGCTCCGCCCGCCATGAAGGCAAACCGCTGAACGCCTGGCTTGCCATTTAACAGGTCTTATATAGGGAAGGGTGGGGCCACCTGAGGATGTCACCTGGTGGTACCGCCCCCCTTTTAATGTCACCAACCAGTGCATGCTGGGTCAGTGATGTCACAAGGGGGTGGTAGGGGCCCCACGCCATTTTTTTCTTTATTTTTTTTTAAATAGCCGGGCCAGCAATTGCAACTGCAAGTCAACTTAAATGTGATTTGACTTGTTTTTTTTTCTTCAGAAATGTCAGTTTTGCTGCAGCAGGTTCTATACATGCTACAGATGCGCCACTTTACAGGCAGACTAAGGGGTTCCCCCCAGGCACTATTTTTAAAAGAATTTTTTATTTTTATTCGTTAATAAATGTCCCCCAGGGGAATACCTGGACCCCCATACCCCTTTTATGGCCAATTATTTGCATATAAAACTTCAAAATGGGCACTTTTGATTTCTCATGTTCGGCTCCCATAGACTTCAATGGAGTTCGTCGTTCAGGGCCAAACTTTTCCCATGTTCAGGAGTTCTACTGCGAACTGAACAGAGGTGTGTTCTGCCCATCTCTATTAGGAGAACAGGAGCCATCGGTATTAAAAGTTGGAAACTGCAAGTGCTGGGGTAAGAATTTTATCAAATCATTTACTGGGGAATCTTTATTTTATTGTGCTTAGCGTAGTAAACTGAAAAAAAAAATCTGAGGTTTTAATACTTGTTATTTGCTCATTAAGCTTTATTGCTTTCCAAAAAAATCATAATTCAAGCAAAGGGCTTCCATTGCAGCGTATAGTATTCTAACTGCCCTTTAAAAACTAGCTCCAGCTTTACCTAAAGGGAATTTAGGAGAGGAACAGAAATGGAGATGATTGGAGAAATATATCAGAAAATGCAATTCAGTGCTGGCTGTACCTATCTCAGTGACACTGTTTATCTTCTGAGACATCAAATTAAGCGGCTCTGCTAGTAATGTATGTTGGTTAATGTATGTTGGTTAAAAACGTTGAACGCTAAAATTAGCTCATTTTACAGTCTCAGTAACGAAGCTGGAATGTGGAAAAACAGCACAGTTTTTGCTTTCATTTAGAAAAGCGTTTGGTAATGAAAAGGAACCGAGTCTGTAGAATGAGATAATATTGCTAATCGCTTCATGTACTTTACTTACGATGCACCGGTGAAGCTGGCACTTTGCCCTTGTGCCTGCATTTATCTGTACATCAAGTATGCCGCGTTCTCATTGAGCATTATCTCGCTACAGTATTTTGTTGATTTTATTACCAGTCGCACAGTTTATTATCTCAATGACCCACATGTCACATTTTTTATGTTACGGGGGCCTTTTGTCTCTAAAGTATAAAAACATTTTGATACCTGCTGACAGCTGTGAATGGTTTCTTTGGGGACCATTTAGAAAAAAAATGACTGGAGAAAAGAAAGCAGGCTCAAAAGTGAACTTTCCTATAATGACCAATCGTGGTTCATCTTTAGTTCCCGGGAAAATGAAAGAAGGGGTCTGATTGGTCACTGAGTGCATCTCCACTGTGCTCTGCTTGGCTGCCTTTCTGATGATGGAAAGCACCTCCTGTACTACCTGTGTAATGACAAAAAGACATTGTCGTATACAGTAAAAGAATAATAACTTTAGAAAAGCGCCTGTTTCTATTTTCTTTTTTGTTTAACCACTTCAATACAGGGCACTTATACCCCCTTCCTGCCCAGACCAATTTTCAGCTTCCAGTCATACAACAGTACACCCAAACAAAATTTTTATATTTTTTTTCGCACAAATAGAGCTTTCTTTTGGTGTTTAATCACCACTGGGTTTTTTATTTTTTGCGACATAAGTGAAAAAAAGAGCAAAAATGTTGAAAAAAAACCCCACTTTTTTTTTCAACAGAATTTTGCAAATAAGTAATTTTTGTTCAGAAATTTGGACCAACATTTATACTGCTACATATCTTTGGTAAAAATTACCAAAATTAGTGGTTATTATTCAGTCTGTGTGAAAGTTATAGAGTCTACAAGCTATGGTAGAATTAATTGAAAATTAATCACACCTGATGCACTGACGGCCTATCTCATTTCTTGAGGCCCTCAAATGTCAGAACAGTACAAATCCCCCCCCCAAAATTACCCGTGGCATGGTGAGTTTTTTTAATTTTGTTGTAATTTTTTCCCACAATTCTTTAAAAAATTAAGAAATTATTATTATTATTATTTATTTATTTTTACACAAAATTGTCATAATAACAAGTTATTCTCACACATAGCATATACATACTTCCAATTACACCCCAAAATACATTCTGCTGCTCCTCCTGAGTATAACAATACAACATGTGTGAGACTTTTTCACAGCCTGGCCTTATAGAGAGGTCCAACATGCAGGGAGCACTGTTAGGCGTTCTAGGAGCATAAATTACACATAAAACCTCCTAACAACTTATTACACTTTCGAAGTCCGTGGAACACCAGGACAATGGAATTACCTACAAAATCACCCCATTTTGGAAAGCAAACATCCCAAAGTATATTCTAGAGGCATGAGCTGCAGATAGGTACTCGGGTACTCTGATGGGCTGGAGAAAGGTCTTTTGAACATTTTTTCTCACAAGTTTTTGAAAAATGTGGAAAGAAAATGAAAACTTTTTTTTTTTTTGCACAAAGTTGTCAATTTATACGATTTTTCTAACACATAGCATGTACATAGCAACAATTACACCCCAAAACATATTGTGCTACTTCTCCTGAGTATGGCAATACCACATGTGTGAGACTTTTTCACAGCCTGGCCACATACAGAGGCCCAACATGCAGGGAGCACCGTCAGGCGTTCTAGGAGCATAAATTACACATCTAATTTTGTTCCTACCTATCACACTTTTGAAGGTCCTGGAGCACCAGGACAGTGGAATTACCTACAAAATTACCCCATTTTGGAAAGCAAACACCCCAAGGTATATTCTATGAGGCATGGGCTGCAGATAGGTACTCGGGTACTCTGATGGGCTGGAGACAGGTACTTTGGTAATCTGATGGGCTGCAAATAGGTACTTGGGTACTCTGATGGGCTGGAGACAGGTACTCGGGTAATCTGACGGGCTGCAAATAGGTACTCGGTTACTCTGGGCTGGATATAGGTACTTGGGTACTCTAATGGTCTGGAGACAGGTACTCGGGTACTCTAATGGGCTGGAGACATGTACTCGGGTATTCTGATGCGCTGAAGATAGGTACTCGGTTACTCTGGGCTGGAGATAGGTACTTCTGTACTCTAATGGTCTGCAGAAAAGTACTCAGGTACTCTGGGCTGTAGATAGGTACTTGGGTATTCTGAGCTGGAGACAGGTACTCGAGTACTCTGATGAGCTGGAGACAGGTACTCGGGCACTCTGATGGGCTACAGATAGGTACTCGGGTACGCTGATGGGCTGGAGAAACGTACTCGGGTAATCTGAGTTGAAGACAAGTACTCGGGTAGTCTGATGGGCTGCAGATAGGTACTCGGATACTCTGGGCTGGAGACAGACACTCAGTAATCTGGTGGTCTGCAGATATATACTCAGGTACTCTGGGCTGGAGACAGGTACTTGGGTACTCTAATGGTCTGCAGATAGGTACTCAGGTACTCTGGGCTGTGGACAGGTACTCGGGTACTCTGATGGGCTAGTGACAGATACTCTGTTACTCGGATGGGCTGGTGACAGGTACTCGGGTACTCTGATGGTCTGCAGATAGGTACTCGTGTACTCTGATGGCCTGGTGATAGGTACTCAGTTACTCTGAGGAGTTGTGACAGGTACTCGGGTACTCTGATGGCCTGGTGACAGGTACTCGGGTACTCTTATGGGTTGTGACAGGTACTCGGGTACTCTGGGTTGGTGACAGGTACTCAGTTACTCTGAGGGGTTGTGACAGGTACTCGGGTACTCTGGACTGGTGACAGGTACGCTGGGCTGGTGACAGGTACTCAGGTACTCTGGTGGCCTGGTGACAGGTACTCGGGTACTCTGATGGGCTGCAGATAGGTAATCAGATGGGCTGGTGACAGGTACTCTGATAGGCTTTGACAGGTACTCAGATGGGCTGCGACAGATACTTTGATGGGCTGGTGACAGGTCCTCTTTATTGCTGGGGGCAATCAAGCTGTTATTGCAATCTCCTCCTCACACACGATCGGTGTGTGAGTAGAAGAACCTGGTAACAGCTCGTTATTACGGCTTGTTTACATCCTGTGACCGCCTGTGATTGGACAGGGAAAGCTCTTGGTCTCGGCACATTGGTACACAAAAGGGCATTGCATATCATTTGTTACAACTAAAATAAGGAAAGAGTCAGGATTAGACATAACTTCTGAGTACGTGGAAGAGTATATAAAGGCAAACCAACAGGCCCATATTTTATGCACTTTAGTGGCCATATCACGATATTCATATGTAATGTGTTTCATGTGGTATATATGGTCCACTACTTAAAGCCATTGTTTCACAGTAAGAGTGGCTGCTCGTTTGCAATAGAGCAGGTTTTAAAAAAACACCCATTTCAAAATGTTGAAGTATGTCCCAAAATGTGCAGGCTGCAGAATTTTGTAGAAATCTTCAACGCAAGGATGTTCTGTCCTCTTCCTGCTACTGAACTTCTAACATTGTGTGGGTTAACAGCTTCAGGTTTCCAGTTTTAGCTGCACTATGGATGACATAAATTATTATGTCACATAATGGTACCATGCCCTTGCTGCCCTCTCTTCCCGCTCCTCCTTTCACTGATTATACTGATATGATTTGTGAATGGGGAGATCATCCTGTGACTCATCAGACTCTCACTGTATCACAGATCCATAGTTGTCAACATTTATAACAAAATTCTAATGCCGCGTACACACGGTCGGACTTTACGGCAGACTTTGCCCGGCGGACTTTTCGACAGACTTTATGACGGACTTTCTGAATGAACGGACTTGCCTACACACAATCCACCAAAGTCCGTCGAATTCGTACGTGATGACGTACGACCGGACTAAAACAAGGAAGTTCATAGCCAGTAGCCAATAGCTGCCCTAGCGTGGCTTTTTGTCCGTCGAACTAGCATACAGACGAGCGGACTTTTCGACCGGACTCGATTTCGACGGATTGATTTAAAACATGTTTCAAATCTAAATCCGTCCAACTTTTGAGAAAGCAAAGTCCGCTGGAGCCCACACACATTGAGTTGTCCGACGAAATCCTGTCCGCCGGGCAAAGTCTGCCGTAAAGTCCGCTCGTGTGTACGCGGCATTAGGATACTTTTTTGTGCTGTGCATCCATTGTAAGCAGAGAATGTAATTTATTTAGGGGTGGGGCATTCATTTAAAATGTTGTGGTTTTACAAAAGGCATATCATTTATCTAATGTCATACTTTAATTAAGCATATATAAGAGAACTGTAGTTATGGGGCTAAAGAAATATAAAAGTAATCAAAAGGGTAGGCCGTGCAGCACAGTAAAAAATGGCAGTGCAGAGCTATGGTATAAATGTATGGTATGAAGCAACAGGGTGGTCAGTGAGCAGTATAGTTACATAGTTACATAGTAAGTCTGGTTGAGAAAAGACACAGGTCCATCTAGTTCAACCAGTAAAAGAGAAAAAACATCCTTAAAGCGGTTGTATACCCACTGAATTTTTTTTTTTTTTTACCCCTGTAAAGCAAAAGGCATAATGAGCTAGTATGCACCGCATACTAGCTCATTATGAAATACTTACCTTAGAACGAGGCGTCGGTATCTTACCTGGTCGACGTAGCTGACATGTTGCCTTGGCGCTGTCTTCCGGGTATCGCGGTTCCAGCGCTGTGAGTGGCTAGAGCCGCGATGTAATCACTCCCGCGCATGCGCGCAGGAGATTTCTTTCCCGGCAAGGTCCAGCAGTTGCCGGGCCTTCAGCCGAAAATCCCCTGTGCGCATGCGCCGCTCCAGTCAGAGGCTCATAGCAAGGGGAATATCTCCTAAACCTGTACGGTATTTTTTTTACCTACAGGTAAGCCTTATTATAGGCTTTCCTGTAGGTAAAAGTTTAAAAAAAGACTATACAACCGCTTTAAAATAAATAAACAACAAAAAAAAAAAACATACAATCCTAGATACACAATCCTATACCCACAGTTGATCCAGAGGAAGGCAAAAAACCCCAGCAAAGCATAAACCAGTTTGCTACAGCAGGGGAAAAAAATCCTTCATGATCCCAGAGAGGCAATCGGATATTCCCTGGATCAAGTTTACCTATAAATGTTAGTATCTAGTTATATTATGTACATTCAGGAAACAATCCATTTAAAAGCAATTGTAAGGAAGTGTTCTTTTGTACAGTGTCTGTGAGGTTGTTTACATTCATGCCTGGTAACTACCATTAAGTTCTTGTTACAGATTCTTTCTGTTAAGAGGTTGTCTACTGTCCTTGCTTAAGGGTCAGGAAACCCCTTCAGGCTATGTATAAGTGAATGTCTTACAGTAAGTGAAGGGAGAGGGTGGCCAGCCATATGCTAAGCAAGCCAGAGGTGCTGCAGGCTGATTTTGTGATGCATCCATGCAGGCTGAAAAGGGACAATTGCAAGTATTACCGCACTGTGTAGCTCACTGTTTGTTATATTACTGTCACTTCTGTGTGGGAATCAAATATCTTTTAGAGGCTTCTCTGATTGACGGAAACTTTCTATTTGCATACTGCAATATACTTGGGCTATTCTCAAGAGTATGAGAGAAAAGATCATTTGATTATAACCTATCAAGTGACTCGTTTGTGTTGAAGTGTATATCTGCCACTTCAGTATTTAAAGCAACAGTGTCCCTTTTTGGTCCGGGGGGGGGGGGGGGGGTTCCTAGCTAGTATTAGCCTAGGGAACAGTAAACAGCTCAGGGTAGCAATAGGATAGGCTTCCAACAGCCATTTAGGTAGAGGCCCGGTAGCATTGGAAGCCTATAGTCAGGTTAGGGACCAAGAGATAGGCTAGATAGGTCTGATTTGCCTTGCAGGTGGCATGTTCCAGACTTCTTCGCCATCGATTTGTTTGTCTGTACAAGCGTCCCCAGGAAGCCACCTCTCGACAGAAGCATCAGCGTTCATCCTCTCAAGCCGGATTGTGTTACGCCTTGCAAGCCGACTCATCATGGGCCCCTGCAACAGAACTGCGCCACAGGGCCTAATTGAAGGTATTGGTGTTAAAAGCCTTTAGTTATATATCCGGATATATAGATACATATATACACTGTTCTTTTCAGACATATGTACATTCTTCCTGCAATTGCTTTGGTTGTATGTAATGCCATCACTTTATCATATATAAAGTTACACTAATCACCTGCTGGTATGTCTCCATATCTTTACTCTTAACCAAACAATAATCTCCTGCGCACCAGTGTTTTGCTAGACACGGATGGTGTGGTCCATTCTTGAATATAAGGCAAAATCTAAAGTCTTTTATGAAACAAACCAAAAAAAAAACTAAAGTCTTGCAGCCCTCTTTAGAGCAATGGGTATTCGTACTAAAGAGAAAATAAAAAGAGAAGAGGGCGCACCGACCCGGCAAATGAACAGCACCTTCTCTTTGCTAAAGAGGGACCATCACCATGTCCACCTAGATGGAGATCCCATACCTCCCAACATTTTGTGATGGGAGGTATCTCAAAATGTTGGGAGGTATGGGATCTCCATCTAGGTGGACATGGTGAAGGTCCCTTTTTAGCAAAGAGGAGGTGCTGTTCATTTGCCGGGTCGGTGCGCCCTCTTCTCTTTTTATTTTATCTTTACTCTTAGAAATCTATGCTGGGTGTATTAGTACTACCTCTGTCAGTTATTTTGGGTGAGTTACTAGTTATTGTCCTAGGAAGGGATCATCTCTACTAGGGATGAGCTGAACACCCCCCCCCCCCCCCGTTCGGTTCGCACCAGGACTTGCGAACACCATTAAAGTCTATGGGGCACGAACATGAAAAATCAAAAGTGCTAATTTTAAGGGCTTATATTGCCATAAAAAGTGTTTGGGGACCTGGGTCCTGCCTCAGGGGACATGTATCAATGCAAAAAAAAGTTTGAAAAACAGCTGTTTTTTCAGGAGCAATGATTTTAATAATGCTTAAAGTGAAAAATGAAATATTCCTTTAAATATCATGCCTGGGGGGGGGGGGGGGGGTGTCCTTAGTCTGCCAGTAAAGTAGCGCATCTTTCCATTGTTTAGAACAGTACTGCAGCAAAAAAACATTTCTAAAGGAAAAAATTTAATTTAAAACTGCTCGTAACTGTTGTAATGTATTGTCGGATCCCAGCAATATCTATAAAAAAATAATTGAAAAAAACCCCCAAAATCCATAACATATCTCGCAGTGCATTGATGGTCTAGCCATTAATTATGGGACATTTGCGGGCGCTCAAATTTCTTGCGAATGCCCCATAATGTTCTCAATTCGGCGAAGGGGCGAACACCCAATGTTCGAACATCGGGCTCATCCCTAATCTCTACATACGCTGGAGCCCTGTTCTAGGTAGAGGCACTGGCGATTATATATTCATTATAGAATAGAAAAAACCCAAGGAAAGGGTTAAACGCTGCGCTAGAACAATAAAAAGTGATATATAAAAAATGTAAGAGCTGCCAGCACTAAAAGTCCAATACTAAACTCCAAACCATCAAGTAAATAAAAATGAGTGCAGCGCTAAAACTGATTGAGTGAAAAACATTAACTACAAAATCGTGATTAAATAATTGACCCACCACACATTGTATTAATAAACCAACTGATCTCTATAGAGAATGGAGGCAAATGTCTCTACATGTGTCAATTGTGAGAACAAATCATATAACTTAGAAAAAGTGATCCCCAAAAAAAATAAATTTTTCAAAAAAAAACAGGAAAAATCAGAAAAAAGTCCATAAGTGAAGTAAGTGGATGATCAAAATTAAATTCCAACGAAAATTGTGACACAGGTGATTCCAGTATCCAAAGTGACTTGCACCCAAGTGAGGTATGAGGCTCCTTACCAGCTCAAGATGACCACCATAACAGTGGTCCCACCAGGCGTTTGGGAAATTAACAGGTCACCCACAAACCTATGCCGATCATTCCAGTGTGTAGAACTCAAAAGACAAAAATAAAGAAAAGGCTTCCATAGCGTAAAATTGTAAAGCCGTAACACTTTAATATGCCAAAAGATTGCACTTACAAGAAACTGGCATCAAGAAAGCAGCATGTAATCGAACACTACGATCGCGGCGTCTCCACGAGTTTCCGCCTGCCTGCTGTGTATGTCCCATCAATCACGGAAAAAGAGAACGTAATGACGTCAGCGTCACTGGCTCCTCCCTACGCGTTTCGTCACTAAGGGACGTCGACTGGGGATTGGCCAAGTGACGCGGTCATCACGTTCCAGGTTTAAATAGTCACGCAGCGCCATATTAACTACTGGCAAATGGGACTAAACAAATAAAAACAGACACACGCCGCCTTATTGCATTCTGGCAGCCTATGTAGGTTCAAAGAGAGAGACATACAATGAGTGGAAGTATAAAAATTCCCCCATCTAGTGGTGGCCAATGATTATGCCAATATCACTTGTTTTAAAGGCAGGGGAAAAAACAATGAACTAAGGATCTCGCCATCTAGTGGGTAAAAACCATACCGATTAAAGATCCGATAGGTCATACACGTCAGCAGGCAAAAAACTCATGAAGAATATGTAGCTATACCGCATAACAAATATTTTAATCATTATAAATTATTACCATTATAATGATTAAAATATTTGTTATGCGGTATAGCTACATATTCTTCATGAGTTTTTTGCCTGCTGACGTGTATGACCTATCGGATCTTTAATCGGTATGGTTTTTACCCACTAGATGGCGAGATCCTTAGTTCATTGTTTTTTCCCCTGCCTTTAAAACAAGTGATATTGGCATAATCATTGGCCACCACTAGATGGGGGAATTTTTATACTTCCACTCATTGTATGTCTCTCTCTTTGAACCTACATAGGCTGCCAGAATGCAATAAGGCGGCGTGTGTCTGTTTTTATTTGTTTAGTCCCATTTGCCAGTAGTTAATATGGCGCTGCGTGACTATTTAAACCTGGAACGTGATGACCGCGTCACTTGGCCAATCCCCAGTCGACGTCCCTTAGTGACGAAACGCGTAGGGAGGAGCCAGTGACGCTGACGTCATTACGTTCTCTTTTTCCGTGATTGATGGGACATACACAGCAGGCAGGCGGAAACTCGTGGAGACGCCGCGATCGTAGTGTTCGATTACATGCTGCTTTCTTGATGCCAGTTTCTTGTAAGTGCAATCTTTTGGCATATTAAAGTGTTACGGCTTTACAATTTTACGCTATGGAAGCCTTTTCTTTATTTTTGTCTTTTGAGTTCTACACACTGGAATGATCGGCATAGGTTTGTGGGTGACCTGTTAATTTCCCAAACGCCTGGTGGGACCACTGTTATGGTGGTCATCTTGAGCTGGTAAGGAGCCTCATACCTCACTTGGGTGCAAGTCACTTTGGATACTGGAATCACCTGTGTCACAATTTTCGTTGGAATTTAATTTTGATCATCCACTTACTTCACTTATGGACTTTTTTCTGATTTTTCCTGTTTTTTTTGAAAAATTTATTTTTTTGGGGGATCACTTTTTCTAAGTTATATGATTTGTTCTCACAATTGACACATGTAGAGACATTTGCCTCCATTCTCTATAGAGATCAGTTGGTTTATTAATACAATGTGTGGTGGGTCAATTATTTAATCACGATTTTGTAGTTAATGTTTTTCACTCAATCAGTTTTAGCGCTGCACTCATTTTTATTTACTTGATTATATATTCATAGTCCACTCTTCCTTCATTTGGTTACTTGCAGGTTAGCACCATAGCCTGTGTGGAGAGGGCAACTTCATATGACCCCCCCTCTCCATAACAGGGCTACACAATCTACTGAGCTGATCAGAACCAGCTCTTGAGGGAGTCTATTCCACATTTTCACAGATCTTATGCCACGTACACACGAGCGGACTTTACGGCAGACTTTGCCCGGCGGACAGGATTTCGTCGGACAATTCGATCGTGTGTGGGCTCCAGCGGACTTTGTTTTCTCAAAAATTGGACGGACTTAGATTTGAAACATGTTTTAAATCTATCCGTCGAACTTGAGTCCGGTCGAAAAGTCCGCTCATCTGTATGCTAGTTCGACGGACAAAAAGCCACGCTAGGGCAGCTATTGGCTACTGGCTATGAACTTCCTTGTTTTAGTCCGGTCGTACGTCATCACGTACGAATTCGACGGACTTTGGTGGATTGTGTGTAGGCAAGTCCGTTCATTCGGAAAGTCCGTCATAAAGTCCGTTGAGAAGTCCGCCAGGCAAAGTCTGCCGTAAAGTCCGCTCGTGTGTACGCGGCATTATTGTGAAGAAACCTTTCTGTATTTGAAGATTAAATATATTTCCCTCTAAACAAAAAGAGAGTGCCCCCTTGTCCTTTGTGATGACCTTAAAGAGAATAACTCAACACCAAGTTCACTATATGAACCACTTATGCATTTATACATGTTGATCATATCTCCCCTTAATCTCTTCCTCTCAAGAGAGAATAAATGCAGTTCCTATAATCTATCCTCATAGCTGAGCTCCTCTATGCCTCTTAACAGTTTGGTTGCCCTTCTCTGCACTTTCTCCAGTTCCCCGATATCTTGTTGAGAACTGGTGCCCAAAACTGAACTGCATATTTCAGATGAGGTCTTACTAATAGTTTGTATGGGGCAAAATGATATCTCTCTCTCTGGAGTCCATACCTCTCTTAATGCAATTAAGGATTTGCTAGCTTGGAAACCGCAGCTTGGCATTGCATGCTACTATTAAGCTCATGAGCTACCAAAACACCCAGATCCTTCTCCACCATTGATTCCCCCAGTTGCACTCCTCCTAATATGTATGGTGCATGCATATTCTTATGCCGCGTACACACGAGCAGACTTTATGGCAGACTTTGCCCAGTGGACTTTTCGACGGACTTTATGACGGACTTTCTGAATGAACGGACTTGCCTACACACAATCCACCAAAGTCCGTCAAATTCGTACGTGATGACGTACGACCGGACTAAAACAAGGAAGTTCATAGCCAGTAGCCAATAGCTGCCCTAGCGTGGCTTTTTGTCCGTCGAAATAGCATACAGACGAGCGGACTTTTCGACCGGACTCGAATTCGACGGATAGATTTAAAACATGTTTCAAATCTAAGTCCGTCCAACTTTTGAGAAAACAAAGTCCACTGGAGCCCACACACGATCGAATTGTCAGACGAAATCCCATCCACCGGGCAAAGTCTGCTGTAAAGTCCGCTCATGTGTAAGCCGCATTAGCCCCCAAATGCATAACTTTACAGTTATCAACATTAAACTTCATCTGCCACATAGTTGCCCAATTAAACAGTGCATTGAGGTCGGCTTGTAAGTTGGAGACATCATATAAGGATGTAATGCCACTGCATAGCTTGGTTTCATCTGCAAAGACTGAAATGGTACTTTTAATCCCAGACCCTATATCATTTATACATGTATTAAAAGATAAGGGTCCCAACACTTAACTTTGGGGTACACCACTAATAACCTTGGACCATTCAGAGTATGAATAATTAACCACTACACTCTGAATCTGGTCATTTAGCTAGTTTTCTATCCGTATACAAACTGATTTTTCCATGGTTAATGTGTAAGGTAAAGTCTACAGTATGTAGTGGCAGGTAATCAGTGAGCAGCATGTACTGGCAAGGTGGTCAGTGAGCAGTATATAGTTGCAGTGAGGTTAGTGTGCAGTATGTAGTGGCAGGGCAGTCGGTGTGCTGTAAGGAGTGGCAGGGTGGTCAGTGTACACTATGTAGTGGCAAGGCTATCAGTATGAACTAAGGAGTGTCAAGGTGGCCAGTGTGCAGAATGTAGTGGCAGGGCAGTCAGTGAGCAGTATGTCATGGCAGTCAGGGCATTATGTAATGGCAGGCCAAACAGTGAACTGTATGTAGTGGGAGGACAGTGAACAGCATGTAGTGTCAAGGCAGTCGGTGAGCAGTATGTGGTGTCAAGGCAGTCAGTGAGCAGTACGTAGTTGCAGGGCAGTCAATAAACAATATGTAGTGGCAGGGCAGCCAGTAAGTAGTATGTAGTGGGAGGGCAATCAGTGAGCAGTATGTAGTGGCAGGGCAGTCAGTGAGCAGTATGTAGTGGCAGGGCAATCAGTGAGCAGTATGTAGTGGCAGGGCAGTCAGTGAGCAGTATGTAGTGGCAGGGCAATCAGTTTAATATGTGCTGCACACCTTAACAAAAGATATTCAAATGACAAAAATAAATAAATAGGCAGCTCACATAATAACAATGTGTAAAATAAAATATGTGATTTGATCAAAGTAAAATACAGAATAATAGTCTGTATCTCTACGTGCAGTCTTGAATAAATTCACTTGTTCTCTTTGTTTATGGAAGAGGGGTGGTAGTAGGCAACTGTGTTTGCCATAAGTAACCCTGTCTGTACCGTGATTCAATTACTCGATTCCCTCATCCACACATTTGATGTGGAAGGGGGAATCCTCTCACTGTGTCTTTGTATTCTGACAGTGGGGAGACTTCCCTGCCATCATAATACACTGATCAGCACTGCCAGCTATAGCAAGTGGCGCTGATTGAGCAGAAGTTTTCCAACAGGGCAGTTGTACAGAAGTCTATTGATAGATCTGGAAGAGGTGCATCCTGTCAGGGCTGGGCTCAGCCCTTCCTTCTCAAAGCTGGCCACTCAGATGCCGGCTAATTGCCAGCTCCTTTCTCTCAACAGTGATTCACCTGTTGATGATATCCTGCTTGTCAGTCCTGCCTATTTAAGCCAATCACCCCAGATGATCTCTGCCTTCGCCTTGGTCACATCTCTAGAGACGTTCTCCTGTGTTCCTGTTAAAGACTTGCTTGGCCGACATTCCTTCTGGCTCCAGATCCTGCTTGCTGTTCTACTACACTCATTTCTGGCTCCCCAACGTTTTAGCTTGTCTAACTATCCGTTCGGGTTCCTGAACTCTGTTTTGACTACGTTTACTCTGTTTACCTTTTTATTATTATTATTATTAAACAAGTGTGATTTAACTGTACTTCTGTCTCAGTCTGATTCATGGTTTCTGACACATCCGAGCTACCACCTGCTCTGTAATGCCTGGTCAGCCTCAAGAACACAGCACTCACCCTGGGAAGTCTCTCCAAACCCTACAAAAAAGGAGAAAGGCTGGTGCCATGGAAGTTGGCTAAAACATTGTTTTATTAATGCAGGTAAACAACAATCAAAAAACGAATGTGTTTCAGCCATTAGGCCTTAATCATGAGTACATGGCCAAATTGTGTTGTTCTTTTTGACAGTTGTTCACGTGCATTAATAAAACAATGTTTTAGTCGACTTCCATGGCACCAGCCTTTCCCCCTCAATCGATATATCGACTTTTGTGCAACCACCCTGCCCATACATAGATCATAATTCGGTTGGTCCCTGCTGAATAGGCTGAATTTTCAATTCATGTATGGGAGGTAGACATTGTTAAAAAATCCTTGAAGTCAGCCAAAACACCTTCACCAGAGAAACATCTTAAAGGAAAGAAATATTTTTAACAAAAATTTGTTGGAATGTGAATTACACAATACAAACTAAAACTTGCGCTGATGGAATAATAAACAAAATTGGAAAAATTAATATATATAAAGACCACAGCAGCTGTTACAACAAAGGTGCTAGAACCTTAAGGAACAGATATACAAATTTTAACAGCACTAGTGGATTGTATAGTAAATATGAATGTAAACACAATAAAAGTGCAATAGTCTAATACTAAATAATAATACAATAAAGTGAAGTGCCAAGTGCTTCCAACGGCAGTTCAAGCATCCAGGTTGAAAGGAGTCTCAGAGAGCACACTCAAAAAACACGCTCCCCTCTTGTGACCCCACTCACCAGAGCTTGTGGACGCTCAGATTTGCAGTCCAGGGGTCAGAAATACTTTGTGGAGTTGTGATATATGGATTCAAAATCAAAGAGGCTTCCACAGACGATTTACATGCGGACCGTAGAGGATGATGTATATTTAAAAAAAGAGAGAAGAAGGTACATAGTGAAGTACTACCGGCACTGAGTTACTGTGCATTAACAAAAACGCCACTCACGAGAAAATATGCATCAGTGTGTTCCGGGTTGGCATCTACAGCATGCGTTCCATGGATACCGGAAGTTGCGTCACTGGTACAAAAATCGGAAATGCGTCAAACGCACTGCAGCCCCCCCAGAGGATGCCCACCCAGGACCACCAGGGATAGCCACCACTGATGACAATCAGGTATGCCACCCATGGCCACCAAGGCCACCAGGGATGCCAATCTGTGCCCAAAAAGTATGCCAATCAGTGATCATATATGATGCCACACGGTGCCCATCAGTAATGCCTGCCAGTGATGCCTTTACAGTGATGCCCATCAGTGCCATCTATCAGTGTCCATCAGTGCCACCCATCAGTGTCCATCAGTGCCACTCATCAGTGTCCATCAGTGCCACCTATCGGTGCCACCCATAAGTACCCATCAGTGCAGCCTTTCAATGCCCATCAGTGTTGCCTATCAGTGCCCATCAGTGCCACCTATGAGTGCCCATCAGTGCCGCCTATCAGTGCCCATCAGTGCTGCCTTTTAGAGCCCATCAGTGTCACCTCATTGATACCATCTCATCGGTACCCATCAGTGCTGCCTTATCAGTGCCTGTCAGTGCAGCCTCATCAGTGCCCATCAGTGAAGGAGAAAACTTACTTATTTACAACATTTTATAACAGAAACAAAGAAAACTTTTTTTTTTTTCAAAATTTTCAGTGTTTTTTTATTTGTTTAGCAAAAAATAAAAACCCCAGAGGTGATCAAATACCACCAAAAGAAAGTTATATTTGTGGGAACAAAATTATAAAAATATAGTTTGGGTACAGTGTAGCATGACCATGCAATTGTCATTTAAAAAGTGACAGCGTGGAGTGCACATGGGTGGGGCTATGAAAATGCCCGCAGGAGCCGGGAGCTCCTCACCATCCCAGCGCAGCGGCACCTACAGCACTTTACACAGCTGCCCTGGAATAGCGATTCTGGCAGCCACAGCACCTGCAGGCACTCATAAACCCTCTCCTATGCCCGGATCTTCGGTCAGGGGAAACCTTAGGCCACAATTTGGCAGAGTCAGTCCTCACAGCGAATCCAAGATGGCGGTCTCGGCTCAGCCACAAGCTGCCAACACAGACTGCCTCCAGGTACACAGGCAGATGTTAGTACCAGCAACGCTGCACTATTACCCGATGACTCATGTGTGCACCCTGCAAGCCCTGACTCCTTCTCCAGCCTCCACAGAGTCCCTGATAAGTTGCACCATAGAGAACTATGCCGTATCCCCTATTGGGCCTAATACAGCCTCTCATAATGGCATTTCATCCACTGAATACCAGACCAAAGACTCTGACTTCCCTGCTCATGAGCTTTACCAGAGAGTTTCAGATCTACTAGAAAGAGGCTTAGCTCACACAGCATCTAAAATCATAGGGGATTTGAAATCCAACTTCCAGAACCTGGGAGCCAGGATGGAAACAATTGAAAACAAGCTAGACAAGACTTTCGCAGCTACAAACCAAAACTCAGCTCATATCCAGACATTACAGGACCAACTAGATGTCGACTTAACCAGAATTGATGACTCAGAGAACAGGTCCAGGAGATATAATATCAGAATCAGGGGCCTCCCAGAATCCATCACTAATATTACAGCAGCAGTGCACGAGGTAATCAGGAACCTGGTCCCAAATATTCCTCAGCTCCACCTGGAGCTAGACAGAACCCACAGAGCCCTGGGACCTCCTAAGAAAGATGGCACACCAAGAGACATCATTGCCAAGCCTCACTACTATGCAGGGAAGAAAGTCATGAAACACTTGCTCCATGCACCGGGTGCAATGCCAGGGTCACCCCATCCAGATCTACGTGGACCTGACACCCTCCACAATGCAGTGCAGAAGAACCCTGAAACCTTTACTATCAATCGTGACACAGAAGGACATCAAATATAAATGGGCCTTCCCCTTTCCAGTGAAGTTCTTCAATAAAGGGAAGAAGAACCATTCCTTTTTGACTTTGTCAGAAGATGAAAAGCTTCTTCTCCATCTGCAACTGATCTCCCAGGAATCCAACATGGACACAACATACCCGGATCGGCTAAAAGACCAACACCCACTAGCCCCCCCCCCCGCTCTGGAACAAGATGAAGAACAAGAAGGCTAAATACAATGGTTCTCCTTGACTGTTCACTAACCAATCTGTCTCGCTTCTGTCTCACATCCCAGAGTCGGGTGTCGGGTCCTGAAAACTGAACTCACCAATTAGAAACTTCTCTCGTTCCACTTCTGGGAGCTCTCCAATCTAGTTCCAAAGTCTAAATGTTTGCCTGTTCAATTTTCAGTGTTTTACCTGTTTTGCCTTAACAGCGACCCGGGACTCCCCTGAGGACTCCCAGCGGACCTACTGGGTGATTCACCGACCAATACTCTAGATAAATTCATCACAAGAAGGAATGACTTAGATTCGCTATCTCCTCAGGGACCCTTGGTCACATCCCAATTTTTGACTCTTACCCCCCCTTTTTTTTGGAGGGGGGATTCCCACCCGAGTGTGGGTGGTCAAGAAGTGAAGCATGGGGGCCTCCTACTTTCCTCCCCCCGCCAGGGGAGAGGGAGGGTAGGACCACCCAGACTAGTTTCAAATTCATCCTTAACCCCTGTCTGCCTGTTCCCGATGGCCGTTGTTACACACTCCTGAATCATTACCAGGGGAGCCCTAGCTGGGGTGGTCCCCATGTGCCTCCACCTAACCCTCAGATCCCAGTTGGCCTCTGGGGGCTAGGCTGTCTGATCCTTCACAGGACAGACCCTTAGAAGTTTATCTGATTGAGGTTCTCGAGGGGCCTCTCCCCCCTAGGATCCAGCTCTCTCAAGCTAGGAGACCCTCTTCTCTCATCTCTGTCCCCTACTACTCTCTTCTCACTTCCTATACTTCCCTCTTCTAAAATGAGTCTAATTCACCCATCTATTGCAGACCACCTATGTACCTATTCAATGACTCGAACTGTGATGCCAGTCGACCTGATAAGAAACCCCGCTCGAAGATGTCCCGAAAGAAGACAACTAAGGGTGAGTGACGGTAGACACAGCAACATTGACCCTACTGAACTCCATGGCAGACCCCACAGAGAGAGTTCTTAAAATAGCCACCCACCATGTCCAGAGCCTAAACTCGCCTCTCAAACGAAGGAAAGTCTTTGACAGCTACAAATCCCTAAACCTGAACAGCATCATGTTACAGGAAACTCATTTTCCTATACGGTACAGCCCCAACTTCCTCCATTCTCTCTTCCCACAATTCCATCTAGCCAAAACCAAAGGGGTAGCAATACTATTTTCCAAATCTTGCAAATTTGACAGTCTCTATAACTTTAAAGACCCAGATGGCAGGTCTATTCTAGTGGAGGGCACCTATACTCCCTAGTCTCCTACTACTCCCCCAACAAAGGACAAGATACATTTTTTTCAACGCCTATTGGACACCCTGAACCCTCTCTTGGAAGGCACAGTAATATGGGGGGAGATGATCAGGTATCTAAAATGAATGGATAAATCCATGGGAATAGTCAGGGATACTGTGACTAAGGAGTGGGAAGGAGTAAATAAGTGACTATTCCCATGGATTTATCCATTCATTTTAGATACCTGATTATCACCCTTATCCATCATTGGCCATGGTGTGGAGGAGATGCCTGCGCTTTGGGGATGATGCCGGTGGGCGCCTGTTGTGCGTTGTGTTGCTTGCCACCTCAGCTCCGGGGAAGGGCGTGTTCCCGTGCTCAGTCCCTACCGTGCACCATAGTTTGGTCATATTGTGAGTACCCAGAAACTGACATTTCGTCTTTTCTGGTTTTTTATTTTTATTTTTTGATGGTTTTATACCTTGTTATTTCAGAAATCCTGTAGCATCCGCCCCTAAAGAAGTGTATTCACAGAAACGCGTCGGGCACCATGGATGCAGCCATTGAGCTTTAATATAGGACCTTACTCTGATCTACTTTTGATGCATCTCATATTATATACTTGATACTCATTTTTTATATCATGTGTTTTGTGCTTCCCAGTATACATGTATTCTCTGTACATTACAATTGTAACAGCTATTTATTGGTAGACATTATTATGACTGTTTGTATACGCATGTAATCATGTAGACCATGTTTTGTGCGTATGTACACATAACCCTTCACATGTGATATATACCAGGATGTTTTTACACAATAAACTTGATATATTTTTTATCTCACCCCAATCTGTCCTTGCCTCATTTAAAGTCCCACTCAGCCCCCTCTCTTTTTCTGGCGGGAAATGAACCCCTCTAGATGGCGTTTTACCCATTACTTAGACCCACCCAACACATACGCTAGAATCGACCACATCCCCGCGCCCCTTCTTCCTACGGTCCAGCGCGCTCTAATTAGGGGCACTGCCCTGCCGGATCACACTACAGTGATCATGAGTATCCAATCAGCCACCCATAATGCAAAACGGGGACACTGGAGATTGAATGAATCCATTCTCTCAGACCCTATTAGAGCCACAGAAATAAACAAAGCACTTCAAGAATACATCAAACTAAACAATGTGGAAAATATCTCAGCCTGAAACTCTCTGGGCAGCCCATAAGACCTTCATCAGGGATAAGATAATCCAGATAGCCACTCAATACAAATGAGAATGGAAGGCTGATATTGAGCGACTAGACAAGTATTATTTATCCCTGTGGGCTCAACTTAAAAAGAACCCTTCCTGTGCCCAAATAGCACAATTAGCTAAAGCCAGACTGGAACTTTATTTAGCCCTCGCGACTAAAGCAGAGAAAGCCATCCGTTGGAGTGGTACCAAATTCTACACACAAAAAGAAAGGATAGGCCCACTACTAGCTACCAAATTATCCCCCCCGAGTAAAGGTCCACACCATGCCCAAGATCCAAATTCCTGGTCAGGAACCTTCTTCCAACTAAAATACTAAAAGCATTCCAAGATTACTACTTCAAACTTTACAGCTCCCCTACACAGCCTAGCAAGGATTCCATGACAAGATTTCTAGACGACCTCCCCATTCCTTCCCTAGATGATGAACACAAGAAACTCATGGAGACAGCCTTCACAAAGAAGGATGTGATGGAAGTCATCACGGGCCTCAAAAAGGGCTCTGCTCCTGGCCCAGATAAATTTTCCGTCCCCTACTATAAGGCCTTTGCGGATACCCTAGCCCAGTGATGGTGAACCTTGGCACCCCAGATGTTTTGGAACTACATATCCCATGATGCTCAACTACACTGCAGAGTGCATGAGCATCATGGGAAATGTAGTGCCAAAACATCTGGGGTGCCAAGGTTCACTATCACTGCCCTAGCCCCATACATGACAAAATTCTTTAATTCCAAAACACAGGGCGACCCCTAGGCACCCAACTCAACACAGCTTACATTATGGTCATATCCAAACTTGACAAGAGCCCGGAGGAAGTCAACAACTATCGCCCAGTTTCCTTAATAAGCAATGACCTGAAAACATTAATCAAAATATTAGCAAACCGCCTCACCTCTTTCATTAGCTCATACATCCATAAAGACAAGGTGGGCTTCATGCCTGGTAGACAAGGCCCCGACCAAGTAAGATGAGCAATAGACATTGTGTTGATACTACAAACTGGTTGGGACGGAGGCACGAAACAGCAGGGTCTACTCCTAGCTCTTGACTTGCAAAAAGCTTTCGACTTTGTGTCATGGTCCTACATATTCTCCTTCATCGAGCGCTGGGGCTTTGGACAGCGCTTTATGGGGCTACTACATGCCCTCTACTCCAAGCCAAAAAGCCCAAATTCCCTTGCAAGGCTACTACTCTCTCCCAATTGCCAGGGGAACCAGACAGGGATGTCCTTTCTCCCCACTCATATTTGCCATCGCCATCAAATCCCTAGCCATAGCAATACGCCAAAATCTCAGTATTAAAGGAGTATCATGTGGGGACCAAAATCACAAATGCGTTTTTTTTGCAGATGACATCTTCCTATTTCTGACCTCCCCTCCAACCTCACTAATCTCTGCAAAGTCCTAACAGAATTTGCCAAAATTTCGGGTCTTCAGATCAATTACTCCAAATCACAAGCCCTCTAGGTATTTCTTCCAACAACAATCGTCTCACTGCTCCAGCAATCATTTAAGCTTGCTTGGAGTGAATCTGCAATTAATATTTTGGGATCACCTTAACAGCCGGCACTGAAACCCTATACACTCACAACTACCCGCCCTCATACCGAAAACTGGAAGTAGACCTCCAGAAGTGGGCCAAACACAACCTCTCCTGGCTGGGAAGAATAAACTCCATCAAAATTACCTTACTCCCTAAAATCCTGTACCTATTCCATTCTCTCCCTATCCCCATCAGGAAAGATCACCCAATGCCGCTCCAAAGCACGATTCTTAGATTTGTATGGGGAAACTCAGGATATGGAATCCCTCAACATACCTTATATCTAGGGAAGCCTGGGACTAACACAAATATTACTTGGCGGCGAGACTAGCCCAACTCTCCACAATCTATTCCAGATTGGGTCCGAATAGAAAGACGGGCAGTCCCTAGCTTTACTCTAGATTTTCTGCTCTGGTGCCCCCAGAAAAGCAGACCCCCAATTCTAGCTCCCACTCTATCCCACTCTTGTGTCCTTTGGGACATCCTCTGAAACCAACCAGCCCTGGTGTCCTCAACCCACCCTCTGGCTCACATATTCCACAATCCTGAATTCCCACCTGGAATGGACATTAAATCCTTCAACTGGTGGTTAGACAAAGGGCTGTACCGTATAGGACATTTCTTCACCCCAAGGGCTCCATTACCCATAGTCACTGCATCAACAAACTCCCAGACTCCATGAGGTTCAGATTTGGGCAGATTTCAAACTTCCTGCACAAGTTATGGAAAGATAAACCACTTCCACCCAAATTTATAGCTTACGAGCTCTGGTGTGGACAGGCCATGGAGCAAAGGGGGGGGGGGGCATATCTGTGACCTATTCGTCACTCTCTCTACCGATAGTTAAATCTTGATTTCCTGGGAAGATGACCTTCAGGTCAGGTGGGACCTGGAGACCTGGCAGACAGCCTGCACCAAAGCTTTCAAAGGGATCCTCAACACCTCCCTAATAGAAGCCAATTTAAAGGTCCTAAGTAGCTGGTACCTAATCCCCACTAGACTTGCAGCTATCTACCCAACAGCAGACCCCCAGTGCTTCAGGGGCTGCCAGCTCCGGGGCATGATGGCGCATATCTGGTGGGAGTGTTCCAAAATCAAATCTTATTGAAAAAAAAATTTAATCTCATCTCCAAGGTTACCAACTGCACGGTCCCCAGGTCCCCCTCAGTCGCCCTACTTAACAGCCCATATTCCTCAAACCCCCAAGTCCAAACAAAAGCTGATCCGCTTTATACTCCTAGGAGCTAAACTGACTATTGTGATGGCTTGGAAACAGCCCCACGTCTCCCTAGCATAAACTAGAAGCAAGATCTCCTGGATTATGTCCCAAGAAAAATTAGCAAGCATCCTCACTGACACAACCCAAAAATTTGAAAGTGTTTGGGAGCCATGGGCCTCATTTCTAGGTATCTCGTTTATTACCAGAGTTCCCCCACACCAACCTGAATCCACAAACTAGGAACTGGCTCATATTTTTCCACCTCTTCTTGCTCTAACCCCTCCTTCCTTTTTCTTTTCCTTTATTTATTCACCTCTCTCTATACATTTGAATTGAGGAAAAGCAACATTTTGCACTTAGAAACTAATCCTAAACAGCAATGCTAACCTCCAAGTACAATGATCCCACTACCAGGGGAACCTTGGAAGGTTCCACAGTGAAAGCTTTCTGTTAGGGGGCTGTGGGGTGGGGTGGCGCTGGTGGGGGGATCTCCTCTTGGCACAGTTTGATCCCAGTAGGGGTGTCAGGGACAGGGATCCCTCCCTTCTATATCTACTGCTGTTCCCCTCCGGTCCCAAGACCAAAACTGAGAAAGCTGTGGAGGTTCCTACATGGCTTAGATCATAGTTGATAGAATTACCCCTAGTGGCTCAACCAGGTTTCATTGCTACTGACCTTCTCCTCCATATTTACAATATTCTATCAGTTACCATATTGTACGTTGTTATTAAGCAATGTGATGACCTTTCTTTGTTATGGAAAATAAAAATCTTTTGAAAGTAAAAAAGCGCCAGCGCTGAAAGCTAAAAATTGGCTTGGGCAGCAAGGGAGGAATGTGCCTGCTATTGAAGTGGTTAAAGTAGATCCAAACCCAATCACTCATATAAGTATTAGTGTTAACATAATTTAAAAAAAAAGAATTGTGGTAAATCTGCAGCTTTTATTAATGGCATACCTCTGTCTGCTTGTGGGGCGACATTGTCACCCTAGGGTGCACACTCCCAAACCACACTACAAGCTGATATGCTGATGTAGAATGTGCCTGTAGACAGGTGAAGTTTATCCTCCCCACTGTAGGTGGTGCTGTTCAGCTGGCCACTGTGCAGAGGGAATGGGGGTTAAGAGGAGCTTTGTTCCTCTGAAGCCTCCGTAGGTGTCAGCAGGGTACCAGCTGTATGATTGGATGCTGCTGCCCTGGCTGACCTCCGCTGCCATCTTTAGTGAGGGCAATGCTAATAAATAGCACTGATCCACTGCACAAGCCAGAATATATAAAGCTGAAAACAGCCAATACACATGTAAAACGTATGTAGAGAGATTTGTTTCATCTCTGTGTATCATCTGAGGCCGGTCACTGGGTATATGTGAGGGTTTACATCCACTTTAAGGCTTCTGTGCTGCAGCTCCCCCCCTTTTTCTTACTTGAGCCCAATCTGATCCAGTGATGTGCTGCAGCTCCCCCCCAGACCCCCAGTTTTTCTTACCTGAGCCTGATCCGATCCAGTGATGTGCACGAGCGCAGCGGCTCTAGCCACTGTTGCTCTCTTCATTGGACAGATTGATAGCAGCAGGAGCCATTGGCTCCCACTGCTGTCAATCAAAAGCTGTGACAAGGGAGCAGGGGGGGGCATGGCTGAGTCCCGCTGTCTGTGTCAACGCAGCAGCAGGACTCAGGAGCAAGCCCGCCTGGGTGCCCCCATGGAAAGCAGCTTTCCGAGGTGGGCACCCAATCAAGGGGAGGGGCTGGAGCACTGGCGGGGGACCCCAAAAGAAGAGGATCGGGGCTGTTCTGTGCAAAACCATTGCACAGAGCAGGTAAGTATAGGCATGGTTGTTATTTAAAAAAAAAAATTAAAAATGTAATGTTCACAACCACTTTGAACTGCCCAGGGATATGGCATAGAATACTAAAAAAATATGCAATTTCAAACCATAGAAAATTATTTATCAAGAAATTTTAGAAAGTTGATTAGAATGAACAATATTCCTTTTATGAATGTCGCTAGAAAAACTGATTTGTAGAACCTGGATGTACAACAATCTTTTTTTTCCCAACATATACTAACAAATTGCATGGTTATCTTACCACACAGTGGTCAGTCAAATGATCCTGCAGATCCAGCTCCCCTGTGTCATGGGGAGCTCAACAACAGTTGGGAAGTCTGGGAAGCATGATGGTACTCATAGGTATCCATGATGCAGCAGTTGTTGGTGCTTCCTCCTCTCCTCTGCAGCCACTGTTCACTGACTCAGCAAGCTGGAGCTGCAGGATCACATGACCCGACCAGAGCAGCCTAAAAAAGGGTAAGTATCTTTTTTACAAAGGGTAGGCAGGATGGGTATGAGGAGGGGATGAAAGAACATTTTTGAGAATAGATAGCATTTTTAAAATAAATATGCTTTAATTCAATTTCAATTAAACTTAAGCTTTGAGATAAAATAATTGACCCCTGCAGATATTCAGGAATAATCTCATATTAAAAGTTATTAAAGTATTATTCAGAAAAGTGTACTCTAAGTGACATTTTGCAAGCATCAGCTTAACAACAGAAAATTGATTAACAAGGTCAAAACAATGAGCCTAGAGGATGGAGTAGCTGTCTTTAAGTGAATCTACTGATACTACATCATCTCTGTCCCCTGTTTCCCCATGTTAGCTGTTTACAGGAGTGAAGATCTCTTGGGAGTCAGAGTAATGTAGTGGATAGGGAGATAAAACTGTCACTTCCCCTACATGCTCATTTGCATGTTACTGCTTAGTGAATTTGACATAACGATTGATCAAAAGCTATTAAGGGTTAATGCTTGGTTGTCTGTCTGAATTTCTTTTTCTGCTGCTGCTCATGTTTTAAACAATTCTATGTGTTTCACATATGTTTCAATTAAAAGATTTGGTGCAAATTTTATTTCATTTAATAACATGCAGTGTAAGCTCAGGATTACAGTTGTCCTAATTGGTGTATTTATTTAATACATTTTTTGTTGGTCTTAAATTACTTCTGAGAATTAACAGTATTAAACAAATGATAAAAAGAGGAATGGAATTTTGTGCCCAAAAAAAGGCAGACGCAAAGTACAAGTCACCAGTAGGGATGAGCTCAGCTTGGTTCAGATACTAGTTTCAACCCACCTGAGTGAGCCTACCATGAAGCTGTCACTGTACTGGGCCAGTCATTAGCAGCCAATGCATCCCCTACCTTGCAGCCAAATGTACACATAGACCTACAAGCTGCTGCCCAGCTGCTTGGTGGGGAATGCCCTCTCCACAAATGATTGGTCCAGTACAGTTACAGCTTCTAGGTAGGCTCACTCGGTCTAACTTGAACTTATGCCGCGTACACACGACTGGTTTTTCCATCAAAATAAACTCTGACAATTCTTCTGACGGAGTTCAGTTGAAATGGACTTGCGTACACACGATCACACCAAAGTCTGATCGTTTGGAACGCGGTGACCTACAATGCGTACGATGGGACTAGAAAAAGGAAGTTAAATAGCCAGTAGCCAATAGCTGCCCTTGCGTCATTTTAGGTCCGTCGGAATAGCATACAGACGAGCGGTTTTCCCGATAGGAATTGATTCCGTCAGAAAGATTTAAAACATGTTCTATTTCTAAGTCCGTCAGAATTTTCGAAAGGAAAAGTCACACACACACGATCGGAATATCCAATGAAATGATTCCGTCGGACCTTTTCTGCCGAAAAGTCTGGTCGTGTGTACGCAGCATAAGATTTGAAATGATGGGAGCAGCACACCAGCTTGTAAAGACCTTTAGATTTTTATTTTATTTATAATGTAGGCATCTGGATCAGAAAAGGCTTTTCCAATCCAGATGCCCACATTATCTGAGTTTTACCTCTGATGTAGGGGGAATGCTGAGCTCCCAAATGCCTTGGTTGTTACAAAATAAATACAAATCTTTTAAAGGACTATACCAGCTGGTATAGCACTCCCACCCTTTCAAAACTTTAGAAAACTCCTCTGGGAATCCAGCAAGACCAAACAGTTGCTGGTGAGCAGGCTTTAGGACCAAAACTGCCCATTGCGTTATAACGCATCTTCATATGGTTCAGCGCTCCTACATTGCAAAGATTGCATGGACTGAGATCCAGACATGCTTGAGCACATCCCTAGCCACCAATATTACCTGTAAACCTCCAGCAGCTAATCTTTTGCCACTTCTAACTTGTCATGTCATTTTAAAACTTTGTGTACATATGGCCATCTTGGTAGAGGCAGGGTTTTGCTTCCTCATGTCATAGACTGCAGCAAGGAGAACTTTGAGCAGCACAATAGTTACATCACAAATTTTCACTCAAAATCTCAACTACTACTCGTATTCAGAGGCAGCAGTACCTTAGATTTCACACTGCAGATCGACAATTATGAGATTTTAGACACAAGGGTGCCTTGGCACCAAAACTATTGCTTTGCTATGTTTCAGAAGAAAATTAAGACAAAAGGTAGATTCTGAGGCTATGGTTTAGGCATACATATACATCTACACAGTACTTATATAGCATAAATTTGTGTACAAATCTTCAAAAAACATAGAATAGTTTAGTATAGCATGCTGTTATACAATGCCAAACTTCATATAACCACTTTTTGTAAAGTAAAAATCATTATTTCTTGCTAGAAAATTACTTAGAACCTCCATACATTATATATTTTTTTTTAGCAGGGACTCTAGAGAATAAAATGGTGATCATTGCAATTTTTCATGTCACACGGTATTTGCACAACGTTTTTTCAAATGCAATTGTTTTGGAAAAAATACACTTAGTGAATTTTAATGCAAAAACAAAAACACAATATTTAACCCTAATTTTAGTAGAATATAAAAGATGGTGTTATGCTGAGTAAATAGATATCTATCATGTCACGCTTTAAAATTGCGCAGGATTGTGGAATGGCAACAGAATACAATACTTCAAAATCTACATAGGTGACGCTTTCAATTTTTTTTCAGGTTACCAGTTTAATGTTACAAAAGAGGTCTAGCGCTGGAATTATTGCTCTCACTATGACGATACCTCCCATGTGTGGTGCAAACACCGTTTACATACGCGTGCATGACCTACGTATGCGTTCGCTTCTGCATGCAAGCATGGAGGGATGGGGCTGCTTTAAATCTTTTTTTATTTCCTTTTTTTATTTTTGTCCCTTTAATTTTTTCTTATTATTTTTATTTCTATCACAAGAAATGTAAACATCTATTGTAATAGAAATACAGTATATCAGATGGGCATTATGGCCCAGTCAAATGGGTATTACAGGAGAGGATTTTTTTTTAAGTAACAAACATGTCATACTTACCCGCTCTGTGCAATGGTTTTGCACAGAACAGACCTGATCCTTCTCTTCTAGTGCTCCTGGCTCCTCCCCCCTTGCCACTTGCTCAATTCTAAACCGAGCTCTGTGTGTTTATTGATACAAACAGTGCAGCTCAGCCCGCACCCTGCTTTCTCCTCACAGGCTGTGATTGACAGCAGTGGGAGCCAATGGCTCTTGCTGCTGCCTCCATGTCCAGTGAGGAGAGAGAGGGGAGAAAGCTGCTGCTCAGGTAAATATTTAGGGTGGACTGGCAGGGGTAGCTGAACACAGAAGGTTTTTTACCTTAATGCAGAGAATACAATAGGGTAAAAAACCTTGTGCCTTTACAACTACTTTAAATAATGAAACTAATGGAGGACAGAAATGGTCCAGCATAGAAAAAAGGAGTTTTTGTCTCAGGGGCCTTTATTTTGTCTTCCCTTTTGACCCCACAGCATTTAGTCAAAATGGAGGAATTCTGTCAAAATTTCTCCGAAATTTTGTAGAAATAAAAACTCAATTTCACTCATCCATAAAAATGAGCTTTTGAGCATCCCATTTCCCACAGACCTTCATTCATGTGTTGGTGGATGCCTGATTTTTTGGGAATGTTTGGGTAACAAGTGCTGCTACATTTATACATAAGGCTGCTTCTTAAAGTGTTACTAAACCCAGGACCCTGCATTTACTATATTTGGTCTCCCACAGTACACAGAACATGGAAATGCAATCGTTTTAGTAAATATAAACTGCTAAATACCTTTTCTCATCAGCAATCATGTGACTTCTATCAGTGTTTGGTTAAAGCTTGTAGGAGGAGTTTTCATTCTACTCTTACTGGCCTATGAGGCTGCAGGACCCCTGACTCTGTCTGGACAGTGCTGATTGGCCTTGTGCTGATCACATGTACACTCCCAAGAAAAGAAAAAACCCTCTAGCAATACACACCAAACTGAGCATGTGCAGAGTGCTCCCAACGCTCTGTTCTAACAAAAGATGGGAAGGGGACAGTGGAAGAAGGGGAGGATCAGAAAATACAGGATCAAACAGCCTTTTTACACAATGCAAAGGAATAACCCCTTAGGTTCTACAGTGAGTATAACAAGCATGCTTTACTGCATAAAGCACTGGTTCCCGAGACTGCAAATGTACAGATTGTGTATTTCCTTCTCTGTCTCTCTGACAAAGTGAAAGGCACTCCACTGAAACATGTGACATGTGAGTAAGATGCAGACAGACACTCTGCAGCATATGTAAGAGCTAACTTAAAGGGGTTATAAAAGCAGAAAGTTTTTTATCTTAATGCATTCTATTCATTAGGATAAAAAGCCTTCTGTGTGCAGCAGCCCCCCTCAGCGCCCCTAATACTTACCCGAGGTCTCTCTCTGTCCAGCAATGTCCACGAGTGTCTCAGCCATCCGAGATTCTCCCTCCCTACAATTACTTGAAGACTGATTGCATTGGATTACATAAAACTCAAAGTAAAGCATATGCAGGGCTCGTTTACATTAGCTTTGACTTTAACACACATTAAAGTGCCTACCACTTCAGCATTTTATGTGTTTTTGATGCTTCTGTGATGCTTTTTTGAAATTTTAATGAAGCTTGGCAAATGCCCTGTGTGTATTGGCATTCTATTTGTTTTAAAAGGCCAAGTAGAACTCCAGCTTATTAGTACCCACTCTGGTTCAGCAGATCCCCAGCTCATTAGTACTCCTGTTCAACAGATCCCCAGCTCATTAGCATCCCTGTTCAGCAGATCCCCAGCTTATTAGTACCCTCATTCAGTAGATCCCCAGCTTATTACTACCCTCCTTCAGCAGATCTCATGCTTAGTACCCCCATCTTTCCTGATGCCCAATTCAGCAGTAACTCCCAGCTTTGCTGATCCTCTGGTTTTCTGATCCTCCTCCCTCTTTAGTGCCTGCCCACCTCCTGCTAAATTGCTCCCATGCTGCACACCATGTGTGACATCTTCTAGTTTCTACTGCTCTGGTCCCCCAGTTCTGCTGATCCTCCACCACTCAGCCCCCACTCTCCATTTCTATTCGCCTTCCATGATAGCGTTCCCATGTTGCACACCATGTGTGGCGTTTGCTTGTTGCTCCTCTCAAGTCCGGACCCTGTTTACCTTCCTGCTGCTCCATGCTGCACACCAGATGTAATGTCAGCACCAGATACTCCCAGAGTATATACACATGAACTGGAAGTGACTGCCGATGATGTCTTTCCTCTTTACTTTTTGGTTTCCCAGTGCATCCTGGGATATCTCATACCTGCAATACCTCCAAAACAAAGGGAAGCAAACTCTGAACAAAAGCCTCTCAAAAGCTACAGGTGCTGTTAGCGAGCATTGTCATGGAGGCTTTGGAGATGCTTTGAAGCACCAAGAAAGTGACATGGGGTATCATTTTTGAAGCAAAGCAAACACAATGTGTGAACAGGAATGTAAGCTAAATATTTTATTTGGTGACAGGCGCTTTGATTGGTGTTCAGAGTGCTTTGGTCTGCTAAATTGAAAGTGTTTTGTTGTACATGTTCAATAAGTGCAAAAAAATCTGATCACTTTCTGTGCTCTTTGCCTGTGAACAAGCAGGGTTATGAAGATGATGAGGGATTATTGAAATGAGGAAAGGGCTGTGTTCTTTGTAATGCATCAAAAATGAAGTAGGCAGGGCTGACACCGCATGCATGTAGGGTGTCCCAGAAGAGATAAATGCTTCTTATTCGTCAGTGTGGTCACATGATCATGCTGACCAATGAGCTTTTCCTGTTGTGAGCCTTATGATGAATAGTCAGTCAAGGGCTGTGTATTGTGGTGAACAGAGTGCTAAATCGGCAGCACAGGGCATCATGGCCGCTATGTGCAACAGGATCTGCAGGGCTGGCCAGGATATTTGGAATTAGTTCCCCCTTTAATTTTTAAATGAAAAGGGTGAACTTACCTTTTAAGGTACCTGTTGTTACCTTGAACATGCTGTCGTACCACAAAAGAAAATCATACAATCCCATACGCTCAATCCTATACCCACAGTTGATCCAGAGGAAACCGAAAAATCCCAGCAAAGCATGATCCAATTTGCTCCAGCAGGGGAAAAAATTCCTTCATGATCCCCCAACAGGCAATCAGATATTGCCTGGATCAAACTTACCTATACATGTTAGTATCAAGTTATATTATGTAATCCAGTCATTTTTTACAGCAATCTACTGAGCTGGCCAGAACCACCTCTGGAGGGAGTCTATTCCACATTTTCATAGCTCTTACTGTGAAGAAACCTTTCGTATTTGGATTTGAAATCTCCTTTCCTCCAGATGTAAAGCTTGTCCTCTGTGATGACCTTAAAGTGAATAACTTAACACCAAGTTCACTATATTGACCCCTTATGTATTTATGCATGTTGATCATATCCCCCTTAATCTCCTCTTCTCAAGAGAAAGTAAATTCATTTCATCTAATCTTTCCTCATAGCTGAGCTCCTCCATCCCTCTTATCAGTTTGGTTGCCCTTCTCTGCACTTTCTCCAGTTCCCCAATATCCTTTTTGTGAACTGGTGCCCAAAACTGATGGGCACATTCCCATTTCAAGTCTTACTAATGATTTGTATAGGGGCAAAATGGTATCTTTCTCTCTGGAGTCTCTACCTCTCTTAGTACAAGAAATGACTTTACTTGCTTTGGACACCGTAGCTTGGCATTGCATGCTATTATTAAGCTTATGATCTACCAAAACCTCCAGATCCTTCTCCACCATTGATTCCCCCAGTTGTACTCCCCCTAGTATGATGCATGCATATTCTTAGCCCCCAAGTGCATAACTTTACATTTATCAACATTAAACCTCATTTGCCACCTAGTTGCCCAATTAAACAATGCATTGAGGTTGGCTTGTAAGTTGGAGATATCCTGTAAGGATGTTATTCCACTGCATAGCTTAGTGTGATCTGCAAAGACTGAAATGGTACTTTTAATCCAGGACCCTATATTATTTATACATATATTAAAGTGGTGTTCCACCCAAAAAAAAAAAAATACATGAATGTGCATAAAAAAAAATTAAAAACAAAATTTGGAAATTTTTTTTTTTACTCACCTCTAAATGCCTGTTGCTAGGGGGTCCCACGTAGTCTGCCTCTTTCAGTGCCTGGGCTGGTGACATCACTTCCCCTCAGCAAAGGAAGGGCTCAGCTCTGCTTCCTCCCTCTTGTCAATCATCTGGGACCCATTACAGGTCCCAGATGACTCAGCGGCCAATCATGGCACGCGGCGCCGCTCGCACTTGCGCAGTGGGTGCCCGGCTGTGAAGCCACAGCCCGGCGCCCACAGTTGCAATGCCGGCACCGCCGAATGAAGGGGGAGATGAGCGGGGCTTCAATCCCCCGCATCGCTGGACCCTGGGACAGGTAAGTGTCCAATTAAAAGTCAGCAGCTGCAGTATTTGTAGCTGCTGACTTTTATTTATTTTTTTTCTTTTTAATGGGAACTTTTTAAAGAGCAAAGGTCCCAACACTGAACCTTGGCGTACACCACTAATAACCTTAGACCATTCAGAGTAAAAATCCTTAACCACTACTCTCCAAATTCTGTCTTTTTTGTCAGTAATCTATACATTTACAAACTGACACACCGCTACAATTTAGAACCTCATGCCTGAGTGACCAATGGCCAAGTCCGAGTGCATTCACATGTGGGGGCGAGAAATGGGGCATGCTTATCCTTTGCAAATAGCCCATTTCAGAAAGTCAGGAATTTCACCACCTTGCAGCCATGGTATGGAACTGTCAGACGAGGGCGCTAATAATAATTAAAAAATCTTAGCCTCAGAGTTAGTGAGTATGTAAGTTAGTGAGTATGTAATTAACTAAAAAAAAATGCATTTGTTTTAAAATGAAAAAAAAAAAAAACTTACAAAAAAAAAAACCTACATATTGCCATTATTTTGTGATGTTGTAATGTGAAGTTACAACCTTTGCTTTGAAGCTGTATATCTACCCACCCAGAGAGCCACACAGATCCCATCTGACCTAGTCAGAATGAATATGTATATAGTAACAAAAGGAAGAGGATGCCCCTGCGCCAGATCTTTCCCACAAGTAACTTTTTAATTCAGAAACAACAGCTGTTATCATGAAACAAAATGAGGGATCATCCTCCTGTCAGGAAGCACTTTGTATTCATGATTCAGTGTGGAGGGTTCACCGCACGCTCATCTGTCTTCTCCTGTTACAAGGCACTAAATATATAGCTGCATCAGTAAACAAAGTGGAGAGATAGAACACAATCAAAAGCAAGACATTAAAGTGGAATAAAGTGGCAAAGCGCCCCCTATAGGTCTTGCCTGTCACTTTGGGATGCCAGATATTTTGCTAATGGAACCTTTCTGATCCCCAGACATTTAAAGTGATATTAACCCCTCAGTTTTTAGGCAGTTTCAGCATCTGATTTAATCACCTACTGAGTAAGCAGCTTTATTTTTTAAACTTTGACGAAATCTTGGTTTCATGATTGATGCCCTAGGTTTCCATGATCGATGCCCCGGGGCAGTAAATGAATAGGAAGTGCCTGAGTGACTTCCTTTTCATTCACAAACGGAAGCATAGTAAACACATTTTACTATGCTTCGGTTGTGAATGGACACAGTGAGCGAGTGTGTTCACTGTGTTCAGTTAATTTAGAAAAGGATGGGGCCAGTAAATTACATATTTTTCTAGCCCCTTCAACAGCTCTCCATCCTGAAACATTCCCCTCAGAAGCCGGGGGGAGAGGAGAGGAGTAGGGGTAATTGGCAATGCACATAGTGATTAGGGTGTGCCCAGGCATACCTGGCACACCCCCTGTGCACGCCTATGATTGGCACAGCAATCTGGACCCTTACACATTATGAAGCAGAAAAAAAGAAGACCTGAAACCTCAATTTTTTTTTTTTCATAAAAACCATAATATCCTTTTAATGCTTAAGCCTATTTCTAACATTTGTTGCTTACAAGTTAAAATCTGTATTTTTTGCTAGAAAATTACTTAGAACCGCCAACAAACATTATATATATATCTTCTTCATCTTCTTCTCTTCTTCTTTTCTTCTCTTCTTCTCTTCTTCATTTTCTTCTCCGGGCCGCTCCGCACCCATGCTGGCATGGAGGGAGGCTCCTGCTGTGTGACGGCGCTCCTCGTCTGACAGTTCTTAAATAACGGGGGGCGAGGCCACCCGGTGACCCCGCCCCCCTCTGACGCACGGGACATGTCATTTTTGGCACGGGGTTCCCCTTAAAATCCATACCAGACCTGAGGGGTCTGGTATAGATTTTGAGGGGGACCCCACACCATTTTTTTTTTAAATTTTGGCCGGGGTTCCCCTTAATATCCATACCACACCTGAAGGGCCTGGCATGGAATTTGGGGGAACCCCCAAGCATTTTTTTTTTTAATTTTGGTTTTGGGTTACCCTTAATATCCTAACCAGACCCAAAGGGCCTGGTAATGGACTATGAGGGAATCCCAGGCCGTTTTTATCAATGAACTTATATGTGTATTGTCGGGACCGACAATTCATTAATAGTGGGTGTCATGCCGAGAAAGTTCCCCCGGCGGATAAGGACTCCCTTGTACTGCGCATGCGCTGCTCTTGCACAGTACGAATGACTACGGAGCCGCCGAAAGTCTCCGAAGTTGAACAGCTGATCATCAGCTCTACACGGCACCTGTGCACTACATTCTGCCTTGAGTCCAGGTTCAAGCCCCACCATCCAAGTGGACATAGAGTTAGAATAAAAATATGCCGAACGAAGCGAGGCTGTGCCCGAAGCGTGGCGAGCGAAGCGTGGCGAGCGAAGCGTGGCGAGCGAAGCCCTGTACAGCTGACTCACAGGTGTTTAGCTTCGGCTATTTTCGGCGGCTCGTACTGTGCAAGCGCTGCGCCTGCGCAGTACAGGGGAGTCCTTATCTGCCATGGGGAACTTTCTCGGCAGAACACCGGCATTAGCGCTAGCACTTTTAAATGACTTTTTTCTTCCTTTAGAAATGTCATTTTGCTGTCAGACTGTCCTAAACACGGGAAACACACACTACTTTACAGGCATACTATAGACACCCCCCAGGTATGAAATTTAAAGGAATATTACACTTTTATTGTTTCACTTTAAGCATTATTAAAATCACTGCTCCCGAAAAAAGAGCCATTTTTAAAACTTTTTTTGCATTGATACATGTCCCCTGGGGCAGGACCTGGGTCCCCAAACACTTTTTATGACAATAACTTGCATATTAACCTTTGAAATTAGCACTTTTGATTATTCATGTTCGTGTCCCATAGACTTTAACGGTGTTCTGCTGCGAACCAAACAGGGGGGATGTTCGGCCCATCCCTAGTTATCATTGAGAATCATGGGGTACAACTTGTCAAGCAACTCGGAGGTCCAAAGTCGCCAAACTGTGATGCAGGAAGTGATGTGTGCACATGGGTCAGAAGCAAATGTGTGGGGATGCCAAACAAATTAATGAACCCCACCCACACCAAATCTAACTACCACATCCACCCCCGCATTGATTAAGTACAAGTACATATCATACTCTTATCCGGAAAATGAGCAGCACCTCCTCTTTGCTAAAGAGGGACCTCGCCATGTCCACCTAGATGGAGATCCTGACCAGCACAGGAACTTCCAGGTGATTACAATCACTTATTTCTGGGTCAGAAGGCGAAACCACACTCTTTTGATCGCTGCTGTGAATATTTGATCGCGACCACTATTAAAATTTTATTAATTTTGTTTATTTGCAGATATGAAAATTTGTATTTCTACTTATGATATTTAACCACTTGAGCCCCGGACCATTATGCTGCCTAAGGACCAGAGGTCTTTTTCCAATTTGGCACTGCGTCGCTTTAACTGCTAATTGCACGGTTATGCAATGCTGTACCCAAACAAAATTTGCGTCCTTTTCTTCCCACAAATAGAGCTTTCTTTTGATGGTATTTGATCACCTCTGCGGTTTTTATTTTTTGCGCTATAAATGGAAAAAGACCGAAAATGTTGAAAAAAAATGATATTTTCTACTTTTTGTTCTAAAAATAAATCCAATAAACTCAATTTTAGTCATACATTTAGGCCAAAATGTATTCGGCCACATGTCTTTGGTAAAAAAAATGTCAATAAGCGTACAGTATATTTATTGGTTTGCGCAAAAGTTATAGCGTCTACAAACTAGGTTACATTTTCTGGAATTTACACAGCTTTTAGTTTATGACTGCCTATGTTATTTCTTGAGGTGCTAAAATGGCAGGGCAGTACAAACCCCCCACAAATGACCCCATTTTGGAAAGTAGACACCCCAAGGAAATTGCTGAGAGGCATGTTGAACCCATTGAATATTTTTTTTTTGTCCCAAGTGATTGAATAATGACAAAAAAAAAAAATATTTACAAAAAGTTGTCACTAAATGATATATTGCTCACACAGGCCATGGGCCTATGCGGAATTGCACCCCAAAATACATTCAGTTGCTTCTCCTGAGTATGGGGATACCACATGTGTGGGACTTTTGGGAGCCTAGCCGCGTACGGGGCCCCGAAAACCAATCACCGCCTTCAGGATTTCTAAGGGCATAAATTTTTGATTTCACTCCTCACTACCTATCACAGTTTTGAAGGCCATAAAATGCCCAGATGGCACAACCCCCCCCCCCAAATGACCCCATTTTGGAAAGTAGAAACCCCAAGCTATTTGCTGAGAGGCATGTTGAGTCCATGGAATGTTTTATTTTTTGACACAAGTTGCGGGAAAGTGACAATTTTTTTTTTTTTTTGCACAAAGTTGTCACTAAATGATATATTGCTCACACAGGCCATGGGCATATGTGGAATTATACCCCAAAATACATTCTGCTGCTTCTCCTGAGTACGGGGATACCACATGTTTAGGACTTTTTGGGAGCCTAGCCGCGTACGGGGCCCCGAAAACCAAGCACCGCCTTCAGGATTTCTAAGGGCATAAATTTTTGATTTCACTCCTCACTACCTATCACAGTTTTGAAGGCCATAAAATGCCAAGATGGCACAAACCCCCCCCAAATGACCCATTTTGAAAAGTAGACACCCCAAGCTATTTGCTGAGAGGCATGTTGAGTCCATGGAATATTTTATTTTTTGACACAAGTTGCGGGAAAGTGACAATTTTTTTTTGTTTTTGCACAAAGTTGTCACTAAATGATATATTTCTCACACAGGCCATGGGCATATGTGGAATTGCACCCCAAAATACATTTAGCTGCTTCTCCTGAGTACGGGGATACCACATTTGTAGGACTTTTTGGGAGCCTAGCTTCATACGGGGCCCCGAAATCCAATCACCGCCTTCAGGATTTCTAGGGGCGTAAATTTTTGATTTCACTCCTCACAACCTATCACAGTTTCGAAGGCCATAAAATGCCAAGACAGCACAAAACCCCCCAAAATGACCCAATTTTGTAAAGTAGACACCCCAAGCTATTTGCTGAGAGGCATGGTGAGTATTTTGCAGCTCTCATTTGTTTTTGAAAATGAAGAAAGACAAGAAAAATGTATTTTTTTTTCTTTTTTCAATTTTCAAAAGTTTGTGACAAAAAGTGAGGTCTGCAAAATACTCACTATACCTCTCAGCAAATAGCTTGGGGTGTCTATTTTCCAAAATGGGGTCATTTGGGGGGGGGGGGGGGGTTGTGCCATCTGGGCATTCCATGGCCTCCGAAACTGTGATAGGCAGTGAAGAGTGAAATCAAAAATTTACGCCCTTAGAAAGCCTGAAGGCGGTGCTTGGTTTTCGGGGTCCCGTGCGCGGCTAGGCTCCCAAAAAGTCCAACACATGTGGTATCCCCATACTCAGGAAAAGCAACAGAATGTATTTTGGGGTGTAATTTCACATATTCCCAAGGCATGTTTGAGCAATATATCATTTAGTGACAACTTTGTGCAAAAAAAATTTGTCTCTTTCCCACAACTTGTATCACGATATAAAATATTCCATGGACTCGTCATGCCTCTCAGCAAATAGCTTGGGGTGTTTACTTTCCAAAATGGGGTCATTTGGGGGGGTTTGAACTGTCCTGGCATTTTATGCACAACATTCAGAAGCTTATGTCACACATCACCCACTCTTCTAACCACTTGAAGACAAAGCCCTTTCTGACACTTTTTGATTACACGAAAAAATTATTTTTTTTTGCAAGAAAATTACTTTGAACCCCCAAACATTATATATTTTTTTAAAGCAAATGCCCTATAGATTAATATGGTGGGTGTTTCATTTTTTTTTTCACACAGTATTTGCGCAGCGATTTTTCAAACGCATTTTTTGGGGAAAAAAACACTTTTTTAAATTTTAATGCACTAAAACACACTATATTGCCCAAATGTTTGATGAAATAAAAAAGATGATCTTAGGCCGAGTACATGGATACCAAACATGACATGCTTTAAAATTGCGCACAAACGTGCAGTGGCGACAAAATAAATACATTTTTAAAAGCCTTTAAAAGCCTTTACAGGTTACCACTTTAGATTTACAGAGGAGGTCTACTGCTAAAATTACTGCCCTCGATCTGACCTTCGCGGTGATACCTCACATGCATGGTGCAATTGCTGTTTACATTTGACGCCAGACCGACGCTTGCGTTCGCCTTTGCGCGAGAGCAGGGGGGGACAGGGGTGCTTTTTTATTTATTTATTTATTTTTGCTTTTTATCTTATTTTTAAACTGTTCCTTTCATTTTTTTTTTTTTATTAATTTTATTGTTATCTCAGGGAATGTAAATATCCCCTATGATAGCAATAGGTAGTGACAGGTACTCTTTTTAAAAAAAATTGGGGTCTATTAGACCCTAGATCTCTTCTCTGCCCTCAAAGCATCTGACCACACCAAGATCGATGTGATAAAATGCTTTCCCAATTTCCCAATGGCGCTGTTTACATCCGGCGAAATCTAAGTCATGAAATGAATGTAGCTTCCGATTTCTTAGGCCATAGTGATGTTTGGAGCCATTCTGGTCTCTGATCAGCTCTATGGTCAGCTGGCTGAATCACCGGCTGCATTTTCAGGTTCCCTGTTGGGACAGGAGAGCCAGAGAAAAACATGGAAGACAGTGGGGGGGGGGGCATTCCCTCCCACTGCTTGCAAAAGCAGTCTAGAGGCTAATTAGCCACTAGGATTGCTTTTACATGAAAGCCGACCGCTGGCTGAAAAGAATGATACCAAGATGATACCTAAACCTGCAGGCATCATTCTGGTATAACCACTCAAAGTCTAGCAACATACCAGTACATTGCTGGTCCTTGTTGGGCATATATTGTAAACTTTTTTTCATGCAGCCTGTGGGCTGAACGAAAAAAAGATATTGATCGGTGGGTATGCCCACCATTAGAATACCTCCCTTCATCCACCCACTTCTAATGATGGGCATACATGCACCATTTATATATGCCGAAGCATGGGGCATCCTCCCGCAAAAGGCAGGAGCAAATCGCTCCTCTACCCACTGCTGCCCCCACGCTTCGGCATATATGCTGAAGTATGTAACTGTGGTGGTGAAATCACCTCCGACAGCGCTGGAGTCACGGCTTTATATATCGTGGAAGCAAACGCTGTTGCTGTCAAGATAAATAAATCCGCGCTGCAACTGAATGGCGTACCTGCTAAGCAAATGATGGTTAACAATAAAACAAAGTAACATTACAGTATAACAGTAAGACTTACCATACCTGCAAAGCAAATACAAAAAAAAACATAGTAAAAAATAAAACATTTAACGCAACCTGTGCCTAAAATATATATATGCCGAAGCATGGGGGCATCCTCCCGCAAAAGGCAGGAGCAAATCGCTCCTCCACCCACTGCTGCCCCCACGCTTCGGCATATATGCTGAAGTATGTAACTGTGGTGGTGAAATCACCTCCGACAGCGCTGGAGTCACGGCTTTATATATCGTGGGAGCAAACGCTGTTGCTGTCAAGATAAATAAATCCGCGCTGCAACTGAATGGCGTACCTGCTAAGCAAATAATGGTTAACAATAAAACAAAGTAACATTACAGTATAACAGTAAGACTTACCATACCTGCAAAGCAAATACAAAAAAAAACATAGTAAAAAATAAAACATTTAACGCAACCTGTGCCTAAAATATATATATATGCCGAAGCATGGGGGCATCCTCCCGCAAAAGGCAGGAGCAAATCGCTCCTCCACCCACTGCTGCCCCCACGCTTCGGCATATATGCTGAAGTATGTAACTGTGGTGGTGAAATCACCTCCGACAGTGCTGGAGTCACGGCTTTATATATCGTGGGAGCAAACGCTGTTGCTGTCAAGATAAATAAATCCACGCTGCAACTGAATGGCGTACCTGAAAACAATAAAATGGTTACCAACAAAACACAGTAAACAGTAAAGTATAAAAAAATTGCATATCTGAAAAGAAAACATGGTAAAACATAATAACAATAAAACATTGCAGAATAGAATAGAGTAAAAAAGAGCAGAACAATAGAGAGAGAATAGAGAGAGAGAGAACAATAAAACAACAACTATTTTTGTTTTTTTTTATTTTATATTTTTTTTGTGTTTTTATTTTTTTTTAATTTATTTATTTATTTATTTTTTTACACTTTTTTTAGTAACTTTTAACTTTTGTAACTGGTTCCAGGTTTGGGTCTCTCAAAATGCAATGACACCCTGTGAAAGTGTGTCCTAGTCTGTGAAGTGCTGAACCCTACGCTAATACTCAACTAGTGTATGGTACCGTTCAAAACATTCACCCATGCAAAGACCAGGATTGCCAGGACAGGAGGGACAATAACACCGGGTGTCACGCCTAAATCCGCGCTTGCTGCAGACACGACATCTTTTTTGGGGGGCTCGTTGGGTAGGGGTACTCGGGATGGCATAAGGAAAATGCCTCTCATGCAGCCGGTCTACTGCATTTGGTTGGGGAAGGTGAGGTAGAGCACCGTCTGGAAACAGAAGGGCTCTGACGATCTCTTCCTGAAATTTAAGGAAGGATCCTGTCCATCCTGAAGCTCTGTATAGCACATGAGCGTTCAGCAAACCCATTTGAAATAAATAAACAGACACTTTTTTGTAATAGCGTCTGGCCTTACGGGCAACTAGGTACGGCACCAATAACTGGTCGTTGAGGTCCACCCCTCCCATATTAAGGTTATATTCGTGGACACAGAGGGGTTTCTCCACAACACCAGTCGCCGTAGTAATTTGGGTCGTCGTGTCTGCATGAAGGGAGGTGAGAACGAAAACATTCTTCTTATCCCTCCACTTCATAGCGAGCAAATTATTATACTTCAAGCAGGCTCTCTCCCCCAGCCTAAGACGGGAATCTACAAGCCGCTGGGGAAAGCCCCGGCGATTAGGTCGCATGGTGCCACATGCTCCAATTTGATGATCAAACAAGTGACTAAAAAGTGGCACGCTCGTATAATAATTGTCCACGTACAAGTGGTACCCCTTTCCGAATAAGGGTGACACCAAGTCCCTCACTATCTTGCCAGCACTTCCTATGTAGTCAGGGCAGTTTGTCGGCTCTACGTGACTATCTTTGCCCTCGTAAACCATAAAACTACATGTATAGCCTGTGGCCCTGTCACAGAGCTTATACATCTTGACCCCGTATCTGGCACGCTTGCTGGGAAGGTACTGTTTGAATGACAAGCGGCCAGAAAATTTAATCAGGGACTCATCAACGCAGACAACTTGATGGGGGGTAAACAAGTCTGCAAAACGTTGGTTGAAGTGGTTTACGAGGGGCCGAATTTTGTAGAGCCGATCGTATGCAGGGTCTCAACGAGGACGGCAGAGTTCATTGTCGTTGAAGTGCATGAACCGCAAAATCTGCTTGTATAGTGCCCTGGCCATGGAAGCAGAGAACAAGGGCGAATGGTAAATTGGGTCAGTGGACCAATATGACCGCAACTTACTCTTATTCAAGCCCATGAGGAGGGAAAGGCCCAGAAAGGTCTTAAATTCGGAGACCGTAATTGGTCTCCAATGTCTGGCAAGGGAGGACTGGGGATTAGCGGCGATGTGTTGACCAGCGTATAAATTGCTTTGGTCCACAATAGATCTATAGAGATCTTCGGTGAAAAACAGTGAATAAAAATCCAGTGGCGTAAAGTCAACTGTTTCCACCTGAATTCTGGGTTGGCCAGTGAAAGGGGGAAGTACGGGTGCTGCAGAAGTGGTGGGTTCCCAATTTGGATTGGCGAATGCAGCAGGAAGGGCACTATGGGCACGACGGGCCTGTCTTTGTCTTCTTGGTGGCAGCGGGACACTACTAGTGCTTGCCACCTCACCAGCTTGAACTGCACTTATGGGACTCGCCACGTCACCAAGTGTTACTGCAGTGCTGGATGTACGACCAGGGTGTATTAGGCCGCTGGTGCTTGCCAGTTCACCAGAAGGAATAGCGGCGCTAGTACTTCTCTGCTCCATATGAGAGCCCTGCGGTTCTTGCACTTCAAGGACAGAAGAAGTTCGGGGTATGGTATGCCCGACCCTAGCAGGGACCACAACTCTGTCGTCAGAGCTATCTGTCATGGAGCCGCTGTCCTCTACAGCAGTGGTTTTCAACTCCAGTCCTCGGGACCCACCAACAGGCCAGATTTTAAGTATTATCTTGGGGAGTTGCAGACTAGAATACTGCAATCACTGAGCAGCAAGTGATTTCACCTGTGATGTATTTCAGCTATCTTTCAAACCTGGCCTGTTGGTGGGTCCTGAGGACTGGAGTTGAGAACCACTGCTCTACAGGATCGTATTTTGAGCCTGAACTTGACAGATGAGTGACTTCCTCTTCACTATCTGTCATGCTCAGAAACGTGTAGGCCTCTTCACTAGTGTACCTTCGATTTGCCATTTTGGGCTCTAAATTTAGGGGTACACTAGTGAGACTCACAGGCAAAAAAGCTCCTGACTGTCAGCGACTGTATAAAAACGCTACCAAAAAACTGTTAGCGATCGCAGGGATCAGGCCTGACTCTGCGAACGCTGCAGTTATGTGTGCTTAGTGTTTTGTAAGTGTCAGTTACCAATCGATACTGCACTTGGGTGGGCTGGGCAGGGCTGGGACAAGGGGCAAAACGCAGGTGCTAGCAGGTATCTGGGCTGATCCCGCTAACACTGTGTTTATGGGAACCCTAAACTGCTGGGGAGTATAGATCTGATCGGATCAGATATCGATCCGCTCAGATACTATAGCACTAAGGGAGGTGTATGCTGCGTGCGTGGGTTTTAGCGGTACTGACGCTAACCTGACGCTGCCTGGGGCGACGCGGACCTTATCTGACCCTAAAAACGTAATTTATATCACCGCCGGGCAATTAGGGGATTAAACCTTTATAAGGTAATAAACGGCGGGTGCCCTAAAACTATAATAAACTGTAATAAACTATAATAAAGTACAAAAAACAAACTAGCTAACCAGCGTCACCCGTAACACTTATACGGTGATCACTGATGAAAGGGTTAACTAGGGGGCAATCAGGGGGTTAAAACCTTTAGCAGGTAGTATATGGGGGTCCCTGTCGCTATAAAACACTGACAGCGAACCTATATACTTACCTCCCTAACTAGCGTTACCTGTGTCACTAATACAGCGATCAGAAAAACGATCGCTAAGCGACACTGGTGACGGGGGGTGATCACGGGGTTAACCTTTATTAGTGGGGGGTTAGGGGGTACCCTGGACCTAAGGGGGGGTACCCTAGACCTAAAGGTGGCTAACCTAACTGCCCTAACACTTATAACTGTCACAATCTGACACCAATGTAAAAAAAAAAAAAACTGCTATTGGTGTCAGTGTAACGGGGGGTACAGGGGGGTGATCGGGGGGTGAAGGGGGGTGACAAGTGTGCCTGGCGTGTTCTACTGTTAGTGTAGTGTTGTGCAGACTTACTTAATGTCTTCTCTCCTCGGCGCCGGATCGAAAAGACCGGCTTGAGGAGGGATGACATCACTTCCTTTCCCTCTGTTTACATTACAGAGGGAAAGGAAGCATTTTCATTCGCCGGGAGCGATCGGGAGGGGGTGGCCAACAATGGATGACCTCCCCCTGACCTCTCATCGCCCGGGAAGAAATGGCGACCGCCTCGGGCACCGGGGGGGGGGTCCGATCGGACCCCCCACCCGCGGAAGGCAAATCACGTATATGTACGTGATTTTGCCTGTCCGTGCCACCTTGCCGACGTACATCGGCGTGAGGCGGTCGTCAAGTGGTTAAAGGCATTCGATAAGAAATGGTGTCCCTGGGTTAGCATCAAGTGAAAGACAAAAACAAAAGGCCCAGTTTGAGCCCTGGTTCACACTGATAGAGGGAGGAAATCATTCAGACGAAATCACACACTTTCATTCCCGCATGTCAGTCCCGACCGCAGGGGGAATTTCAGAGACATCTGTGCAGGTTTCTGCACTGATATCAATACAAATTGCACCCCAAAGTCGCACCAATTAAAACAGTGCAATTGTCACCGCTCTGACATGTCAAATCGCACCAATGTGAACTAAAGCTGACACATACAGCACTGCCTATCCACCATCTGAATTCATTACCTGCAATTCTCCACAGCTGTTATATGTAAAGATCCACCTTTATCATTAACTTGCAGGTGTACAGAAGCCTAGGTTTACATTGGAGCGATTTGTCATGCGATTTGAAAGATCAAATCGCATGACTTGGCAGCAATGGCACTGTTCCAATCGATGCGACACCGCACCAATTTGCTAAAGTAGTGCCTGCACTACTTTTGCCGATTTCAGGTGCGACTTCAATAGACATTTGTGCATGAAGCCACACGGATGTCTATCAAGTAGCACCTGAAATCACGCTGACCTTGCTACTTTGAAATCGTGCTACTTCAAGTGAAGTAGCGCGATTTCAAAGTAGCATCAATGTGAACCAGGGCAAAGAGATTATTTTTTTGGTGCACAGATACATATTGAAATAAAATAAGAGATATTGCACTTTCCCAAAACCATCACCCACAAAAACTAAAGAGAAAGAAAAGTAGAAGAAAAAAAACACCACCACAAAGCTCAATAATGTACTTTTATTTTACCAGCAGAAAAAAAAAAAAAAAAAAAAAGAGTACATTCATTTACTAGCTTCAAAAAAATTTGGACAGGATATAGGATGCTACATTTAGCAATGGGATTTTAAGGGCCCTGCTCATAGGAGCTTACACTCTAAAATTTGACAAAACCTTAGAGTGGACACAGCTTCAATTTCAGTGTATAATGGGCAACACATCACATTTTTATATGCAAGATTATAGAAACATACTTAACAGTCATTCTTACAAAGCATTCCAACATAATATTACAAAAAAGACTTATTCAAAACACCCACCACCAGCCCACAATCCACACACATACATTGGTGACCAATGAAGCTGCATTTCGGTGTACACGATTAAACAACGAGATCAAAAAGAGTAGGTCAGCAGATGCTTCCAAACGATGTTTGCATGATCAGACAGGAACAATACACACACAACATTGACAGCATGGCCACATAAACCCACTTTTGATTGAAAAAAATTTCATCAAATATCCCTAGTTGGGCATTTGTCAATATGCACAATATCATTCCTTTTCCCCCACAAATCACAGCAAAAAACCTGACCTTCTCAGGCCAAACGAACCCCCCTACTGTAGGCCTTTATATAAGAGAGGTTGTATAGTTAGCACACTGACAAACCCAATAGAAGTACACACCCACCAGTATCTTTCAATCTGTTTCTTCATGTATGTCTAAAGTGATTGCACCTGATGGACAGGAACACATAATACTATTCACAACTGTGTTAGCCCTTGGCTATGTGCATCAAATCTCCAACTACAAGACAAAGATCAAAGTCCATTTGCATCCACATAAACAAAGCAACAGTTTTCTAAGCATATGTACCTGTGCAGTGTAAACCCTAAAATTTGAAATGTCCAAGTCCCTGGGCATGATTAGTGCTAATAAACATTAACATGAGTCCCTGGCTGCAATGAGCTTCCAATATAAAGTCCAAAATTAACTTTCTTATATTAGAACCTATTTCGACAGGAGACAAATGAAATTCCAGCATGTCTTTGTATTGTGGTGAGAAACCCACACAGGGAGAACATATAAACTTCAACACAAGGATTAGCATGTTGGGGAATTGAACCAACATCCCAGGTGCTGCTAGACAGAACTGCTACCCACTTAGCCACCAGGCAGCCTCACACATGTTCTCTGTATCTCTGTAATGCGAACCAGCCCTAAGTCCATAGCCATGCTCAGTGTCACAAGCAATATACAATATATTGGCATAAGTATTGGGACGCCTGCCTTTAAATGCACATGAACTGTAATGGCATCCCAGTATTAGTATTGGGTTCAAAACTCATTTGGCCCACCCTTTGCAGCTATAACAGCTTCAACTCTTCTGGGAAGGCTGTCCACAAGGTTTAGGAGTGTGTCTATGGGAATGTTTGACCATTTTTCCAAGTGCATTTGTGAGGTCAGGCACTGATGTTGGACGAGAAGGCCTGACCTACAGTCTCCTCTCTAATTCATCCCCAAGGTGTTCTGTTGTGTTGAGGTCAGGACTCTGTCCAGGCCAATCAAGTTCCTCCACCCCAAAATCACTCATCCATGTCTTTATGGACCTTGCTTTGTGCACTGGTCCAAATGATTTGGTGGATGGGGAGATTTTGATGTGGGGTTGTTTTTCAGGGGTTGGGCTTGGCCTCTTAGTTCCAGTTAAGGGAACTCTTAAGGCGTCAGCTTACCAAGACATTTTGGACAATTTCATGCTCCCAACTTTGTGGGAACAGTTTGGGGAAAGACCCTTCCTGTTCCAACATGACTGCACACCAGTGCACAAAGCAAGGTCCATAAAGACATGGATGAGCAAGTTTGGGGTGGAGAAACTTGACTGGCCTGCACAGAGTCCTGGCCTCAACCCGATAGAACACCCTTTGGCTGAATTAGAGTAGAGACTGCGAGCCAGGCCTTCTCATCCAACATCAATGCCTGGCCTCACAAATGCACTTCTGGAAGAATGATCAAACATTCCCATAGACAAACTAAACCTTGTGGACAGCCTTCCCAGAAGCTGTTCTAGCTGCAAAGGGTGGGCAAAATCAAATTTTAACCCTACGGACTAAGACTGGGCTGCCATTAAAGTTCATGTGTGTGTAAAGGCAGGCGTCCCAATACTTTTGGCTAAATAGTGTATCTGTAAAAGGCTTACAATGGTGGTGGAACCCTCCTACACATAAATACTACATTTAGACATAGTTATAGGACCAGGGAGATGAGACATGAAGCAGCATATTTGGGATTTGAACCCAGACCCTCAGAGATACTACGCAGAAGCTCTAACCTCTAAGCCACAGAGCTGCCTCCTACACGTGACTACACAAAAAAACACATATAAATACTGCATTTAGTTGGACATACAGGTGATGGAATTACATTACTCAAGAGTTATTCTTCTTGATTATTCTGTGATATTTGGTGTTTTTTGTGGGGGAGATTAGAATATTACCCTCAAATTTTTGTGAATTACATTTTGCTTTTTGATGTTGGTACACATATCACATTTTTTGGGCTCAAATTATGAATATTTGGAAATAATAAAAAGCACAAAAATTGTGATTCATTTTAAATTTGCATCAGCAATGGTATTGTTTGTGGATTATAAAGACACCTGTGTGAGTTTGGGATAAAGATTGTTGTGAGATGAAGAGTAACAAGTGAAAGTGACAGAGAAAAATATATTTTCCCAAAACATTAAAACATTCCACATTCTAGTATTCTTAAAAAAAAAAATATTTTAAGTAGAAGCAGCAATGTTGCAAAGGAAAATTTATTTCAGAGAAAGATACATTTCATCTCAACATTAAAAGGTTTTTTTGTGAAAGTTAGAATTGTTCCATTAGAATCAATGGCTAATACTTGATTTGGACTAGAATAGAGCAGATTTTCACTTCAAAAAATGCTCTCCAATTAGCTCTCATTTGGTATTTACTATAGCGCCGGGTAAAAAAGACACGAGTTAAAATGGGAGTTATTTTCAGGTCTGAGCATGCTCAGTTGTGTTGGCACCTAGTTTTCCAAAACGGGGAATTTTTCACTTCTCAGACTTTTAAAGATATTTCAGTGTAAAAATCACTTTTTCACACAGTTTAAAAGCAGATTACCTTTAAATAATATACTGCATATTTCAGTACTATTTAGGCAATTATATCATGCTGTAAACATTTTTTCCATGTGCACTACTCCAGGTTTTAGAAGAGTAAGGGTTTGGGCGCTATTTGGTTTCAGGGAACTATAGTAAATTCAATTTTGGGAGTATTTTCTCACCAGCGCTATAGTGAATACCGTTGTAGCGCTAATTACCACTAATTCTTGCTAATTAGCACTATTAGGGCTAATTACCGGCAATTAGCGCTAATTAGCACCGCAGCTCTATAGTAAATGACCCCTACAGCCTCACTGTGCCCATAATATGCAGCCTCACTGCGCCAATCATATGCAGCCTCACCGTGCACGTAATATGCAGCCTCACTGAGCCCATAATATGCAGATTCACTGTGCCAATCATTTGTGGCCTCACTATGCCTGTAATATGAAGTTTCACTGTGGTGGTGGGTGTATATAGCTGTATACAGTTACACTTGACTACAGGACAGGATCATACTATCTCTCTCTCTCTCTATGTATGTACTAGGGATGAGCTTCATGTTCGAGTCGAACCCATGTTCGACTCGAACATCGTCTGTTCGCCCGTTCGCCGAATTGCGAACGATATGGGCCGTTCGCATCGCAGTGCATTGCTGGCTGATGATTGGCCAAGCATGCACTATGACCCGCATGCTTGACCAATCACAGCGCCGTCTGAACAGAGAGCCGTAATTGGCCAAAGCCAAGGAGGCTTTGGCCAATTATGGCTCAGGGGATTTAGTACACGCCCTACACTATATAAGGCCGCCTGCACGGCAGCCCTGTGTAGTGTGTGTTCCGGCGTTGAAAGAGATAGACAGAGAGACAGTGTCATTTCATTTGAGTTAGATAGATTAGGCAGAACAGTCAGTCAGTTAGCTGCACTTACAGTGTATTGTGTATATATATGCATCCCAGGTGTTGCATATATATATATATATATACACTGTATTCAGTTTAGCTAGATCCGTTCCTGATATCTTCCTACTGACAGGCAGGCTTGTCTTGTTACAGTATTTACAGCTACCTGAAGAAAATTGCTGGTGTTCTTTTGATCCTATTAGTACCACAGTCAGGCAGCTAGACTATTTACAGTTAGTGCAGTGCATCCTGCTCACAGTGTTCAGCTAGATCCGTTCCTGTTATCTTCTTACTGACAGGCAGGCTTGTCTTGTTACAGTATATACAGCTACCTGAAGAAAATTACTGGTGTTCTTTTGATCCTATTAGTACCACAGTCAGGCAGCTAGACTATTTACAGTTAGTGCAGTGCGTCCTGCTCACAGTGTTCAGCTAGATCCGTTCCTGTTATCTTCTTACTGACAGGCAGGCTTGTCTTGTTACAGTATATACAGCTACCTGAAGAAAATTACTGGTGTTCTTTTGATCCTATTAGTACCACAGTCAGGCAGCTAGACTATTTACAGTTAGTGTAGTGCGTCCTGCTCACAGTGTTCAGCTAAACCTACAAGTTAATGCGGTGCGTCCTGCTCACAGTGTTCAGCTAAAACTACAAGTTAGTGGGGTGCGTCCTGCTCACAGTGTTCAGCTAAACCTACAAGTTAGTGGGGTGCGTCCTGCTCACAGTGTTCAGCTAAACGTACAAGTTAGTGTGGTGCGTCCACCTCACAGTGTTCAGCTAAACCTACAAGTTAGTGCGGTGCGTCCTACTCACAGTGTTCAGCTAAAACTACAAGTTAGTGCGGTGCGTCCACCTCACAGTGTTCAGCTAAACCTACAACTTAGTGCGGTGCGTCCTGCTCACAGTGTTCAGCTAAAACTACAAGTTAGTGCTCTGCGTCCTGCTCACAGTGTTCAGCTAAACCTACAAGTTAGTGTAGTGAGACCTCTGCACAGTGTTCATCTAAAGCTACAAGTTAGTGCAGTGCGTCCTGCTCACAGTGTTCAGCTAGATCCATTCCTGTTATCTTCCTACTGACAGGCAGGCTTGTCTTGTTACAGTATTTACAGTTACCTGAAGAAAATTGCTGGTGTTCTTTTGATCCTATTAGTACCACAGTCAGACAGCTAGACTATTTACAATTAATGCAGTGCGTCCTGCTCACAGTGTTCAGCTAAAACTCCAAGTTAGTGGGGTGTGTCCTGCTCACAGTGTTTAGCTAAACCTACAAGTTAGTGGGGTGCGTCCTGCTCACAGTGTTCAGCTAGATCCGTTCCTGTTATCTTCTTACTGACAGGCAGGCTTGTCTTGTTACAGTATTTACAGCTACCTGAAGAAAATTGCTGGTGTTCTTTTGATCCTATTAGTACCACAGTCAGGCAGCTAGACTATTTACAGTTAGTGCAGTGCATCCTGCTCACAGTGTTCAGCTAAAACTACAAGTTAGTGGGGTGCGTCCTGCTCACAGTGTTCAGTTAAACCTACAAGTTAGTGCGGTGCATCCTGCTCACATTCAGCTAGACTATTTACAGTTAGTGCAGTGCGTCCTGCTCACAGTGTTCAGCTAGATCCGTTCCTGTTATCTTCTTACTGACAGGCAGGCTTGTCTTGTTACAGTATATACAGCTACCTGAAGAAAATTACTGGTGTTCTTTTGATCCTATTAGTACCACAGTCAGGCAGCTAGACTATTTACAGTTAGTGCAGTGCGTCCTGCTCACAGTGTTCAGCTAGATCCATTCCTGTTATCTTCTTACTGACAGGCAGGCTTGTCTTGTTACAGTATTTACAGCTACCTGAAGAAAATTGCTGGTGTTCTTTTGATCCTATTAGTACCACAGTCAGGCAGCTAGACTATTTACAGTTAGTGCAGTGCATCCTGCTCACAGTGTTCAGCTAAAACTACAAGTTAGTGGGGTGCGTCCTGCTCACAGTGTTCAGCTAAAACTACAAGTTAGTGGGGTGCGTCCTGCTCACAGTGTTCAGCTAAACCTACAAGTTAGTGATGTGCGTCCTGCTCACAGTGTTCAGCTAAAACTACAAGTTAGTGGGGTGCGTCCTGCTCACAGTGTTCAGCTAAACCTACAAGTTAGTGCGGTGCATCCTGCTCACAGTGTTCAGCTAAAACTACAAGTTAGTGATGTGCGTCCTGCTCACAGTGTTCAGCTAAACCTACAAGTTAGTGCTGTGTGTCCTGCTCACAGTGTTCAGCTAAACCTACAAGTTAGTGCGGTGCGTCCTGCTCACAGTGTTCAGCTAAAACTACAAGTTAGTGCTGTGTGTCCTGCTCACAGTGTTCAGCTAAACCTACAAGTTAGTGTAGTGAGACCTCTGCACAGTGTTCATCTAAAGCTACAAGTTAGTGCAGTGCGTCCTGCTCACAGTGTCCAGCTAAAACTACAAGTTAGTGCTGTGCATCCTGCTCACAGTGTTCAGCTAAAACTACAAGTTAGTGTGGTGCGTCCACCTCACAGTGTTCAGCTAAACCTACAAGTTATTTTTTTGCGAGCTCTGCACAGTGTTCACCTAAAGCAGTGGTTCTCAATCTGGGGGTTGGGACCCCCTCAGGGGTCGAATGATAATTTGCAAGGGGTCACCGAATCCTGGGCTGTTCCTGAAGCCCGTACTGCTCTCCCAGCCTTTTTGCGGCTACCCAGCTGGGCTGTCCCTGGAGCCCGTAGCCGCCCACTTAGCCTATTCGCAGCCACCCATTCAGTTCACGGCATGGCTGGGGGACAGAGACTAGAGGCTAGAGGTCAGCTGACTGGTGAGGAATGTGAAGTGGGAGGGGCTGGAGGAGACCCTATCTCCTGATTTCGGCATAGGTGCCACTGTTACGAGACACCACAAAGTCAGAGACACAGTGAGTAACCTGTGATTCTGGTTGCCATTAAAAGTGCCCACTACAGTTCTCAGATCAGCAGATGACCTTGATCAAAAGTACCTAAGTTGGCTGATCAGCACTGCCACTTATCCCAACTACCCACCAGCACTGCCACTCATCCCATTCCCCCCACTCCCCACCAAGGAGTAAGAGAAGGAATACAAATAGAGAATACATGGAAGGGAGAGGAAAAGAGGGGGAGGAACAAAGAAAAAGGGAGAGAAAGAATAAGAGAACAGACGGCTAGAGGGAGGAATGGGGGAAAAAAATAAGAAATTAGGATGGAGAAAGAAAGGGAAACAAAGAGAAAGAGAGAGTGGCACATCCTAAAATGTACCATAAGGGGTTTCAATACTGTACAAGTGGAAGCAACTCAGGGAGCACTGAATGTCCATTAGGGGCGCAAATTACTTGTCTTGCCTTGGGTGCTGACCACCCACGCTACGGAAATAATTTTACTGTTGGGGTCCCCACAACTTGGGAAATTTTATCAAGGGGTCACTGCACTAGCAAGGTTGAGAACCACTGACCTAAAGCTACCTGTAGAAGGTTGGTGGTGTTCTCATACTACAGGCAGGCAGTTGATTTTGCTAGATGCAGTATCAGTACATATATATATATATGTCCCAGCTTACTGCAGCTACAGGCCATTAGTATGTCTGGAAGGCCAAGAAGGAGAGGCAGACAGTCACAAGCCAATAAGAGAGGGCAAGCAGGCTCTGTGTCTAGTGCTGGTCATGGAGACGGTGCATCCTCATCAGCACGTGGCCGTGGGACACGCTTGGCCTTTTTTTCGGCAGCTGGCCGTGTTGAGCCGCAACATGCGGAAGACTTGGTCGAGTGGATGACCAAGCCGTCCTCATCCTCCTCATCCTCTCTCACCCATGCCCAGGGTACTTTGTCTGGCAAAGCAGCAGCCTCTTCCCTCGGCTCAATGTCATCAGTGACTCCTTCCCTAGCCCCACCATGTCCTCCTGAGGAGTCCCTCGAACTGTTTGACCACAGTGTTGGGTACATGCTCCAGGAGGATGCCCAGTGTTTGGAAGGCTCTGATGATGATACTGAGCTCAATGAAGGCAGTAACATGAGCACGGACAGAGGGGGTGCCCAAGAAGGACAGCAATCTGGCAGTCATGCTCCCCCTGCTGCAGCATACTGCCAGGTTTGCTCCAGTGATGAGGAGGGAGGGGATGATGAGGTCACTGACTCAACGTGGGTGCCTGATAGGAGAGAGGAGGAGGAGGAGGAGTAGGAGGAGGCGGCACATCGCCAACGAGGCAGGATGCCCTCCAGGGGCCAGCCTAAGGGCAGCACATTGACTGCATCACACCCCAAAGCTCCACATGTGCAGGGCGCTGCAGTCTCTGCGCGTTATTCAAAAAGTTCTTTGGTGTGGGCCTTTTTTGAGACGAGTGCATCAGATCGCACCGCTGCTATTTGCAACATATGTCTCAAGCGTATCTCGCGTGGCCAAAACATCTCCCGCTTGGGTACCACATGCTTGCCCAGACATATGTTGACCTGCCATGCAGTTCGTTGGCAAGCGTATCTAAAAGACCCACACCAAAGAAGAAAGAAGACCCCTCCTTGCTCCTCATCAGCTGAGATCTCCAACCCCACTATACCTTCATTCCTCTCTGAGACCTGCACTGAGAGGAATGAAGGTGTAGAATTAGGTGTGTCACAGCCAAGTACTTGTGGGCAATCTGCTTTTGGTACACCGACGTCAGATTGTACCAGGCAAATTTCCCTGCCCCAGCTGCTGCACCGCCGAAAGAAGTTTGCTCCCAGCCATCCACATGCGCAGCGGTTGAATGCTAGCTTGGCAAAATTGCTAGCACTTCAACTGCTGCCTTTTCAGTTGGTAGACTCTGCCCCCTTCCGTGAGTTTGTGGAATGTGCGGTTCCTCAGTGGCAGGTACCCAAACGCCACTTTTTCTTACGGAAGGCGATTCGGGCTCTCTACCAGCATGTGGAAGGCAATGTCCATGCCTCGCTGGACAAGGCGGTCAGCGGTAAGGTGCATATTACCACTGACTCATGGTCCAGCTGGCATGGACAGGGACGTTACCTAAGTTTCACGGCGCGTTGGGTGACTCTGCTGGCAGCTGGGAAGGCTGCAGGACAAGGTGCAGTAGTGTTGGAGGTTGTTCCGCCACCACGCCTCCAAAATGCTAATGATTGTGACACACCTCTCTCCTCCACCCCCTCCTCTTCTTCTTCCTCCATGGCCTCTTCCTGTGCTTTGTCCTCGGAACCAGCGGTGCTCCGTAGCCGCTCAAGGGGCTACGCAAGTACGCAGGCCAAAAGATGCCATGCGGTGCTTGAGCTGGTGTGCTTGGGGGACAGGAGCCACACTGGGGCAGAGGTTCTGTCAGCTCTGCAGGGGCAGGATCAGAGTTGGTTGACGCCACGCCAACTTAAGGCAGGAATGGTGGTTTGCAACAATGGCACCATCCTCCTCTCTGCCCTCCGACAGGGACAAATGACCCATGTGCCCTGCTTGGCTCACATCCTTAACTTGGTGGTGCAGCGGTTCTTGGGCAGGTACCCGGGCTTACAGGATATCCTGAGGCAGGCCAGGAAAGTCTGTGTGCATTTCCGCCGGTTATATAATGCCAGTGCTCGGCTGACGGACCTCCAAAAGGAGTTTAACCTGCCCAAGAACCGCCTAATCTGTGACATGTCCACCAGGTGGAACTCAGCGTTGGCCATGCTGCAGCGGCTGCACATGCAGCAGAGGGCCATCAATGAGTACCTGTGCGAATATGGCACCAGGACAGGGTCAGGGGAGATTGTTTTTTCCCCACGCCAGTGGGCCATGATCAGGGATGCATGCACTGTCCTGTCACCATTTGAGGAGTCCACAAGGATGGTGAGCAGTGACAGTGCATGCATCAGTGACACTGTCCCCCTTGTCCACCTGTTGGAGCACACACTGTGTGGCATAATGGACAGGGCACTTGAGGCAGAACAGAGGCAGGAAGAGGAGGACTTCCTTAGCTCTCAAGGCCCCCTTTATCTAGACAGTGTTCCTGCGTGCCCGCCGATCACACAGGAAGAGGACGAGGAGGAGGAGGAAGATTGTGTCAGTATGGAGGTGGAGCCTGGCACTCAGCATCAGCAGCAGTCTTTAAGGGATCAGTCCCAAGAAACACATGGACTTGTACGTGGCTGGGAGGAGGTGGCTGCGGACCATGTCGTCCTTAGTGACCCAGAGGACTCCGGACGGAATGCCTCAGCAAACCTACGCTGCATGGCCTCCCTGATCCTGCAAAGCCTGCGTAAGGATCCTCGTATTCGTGGTATCAAGGAGAAGGACCAATACTGGCTGGCAACCCTCCTTGATCCACGTTACAAGGGTAAGGTTGCGGACCTTATCTTGCCATCACAGAGGGAGCAGAGGATGAAACATCTTCGGGAGGCCTTGCAGAAAGGTCTGTGCAACGCGTTCCCAGAGACTGGGAGGTTACAAACTCCTGTTTCTGGGCAACGTGTTGCTGAGGCTTTGGTCAGTCAAAGAAGGAGCGGTGGAGAAGGTGGCTGTCTGACCGATGCGTTCAGACAATTTTTTGGTCCGCAGCCCCAAGGTATGATCGGTTCCAGCAACCATCGCCAGCGTCTGTTTTACATGGTGCAGGAATACCTAGGGGCAAGATCTGACTTGGACACCTTTCCCACCGAAAATCCTCTGGGTTACTGGGTCTTGAGGATGGATCACTGGCCAGAGCTTGCACAGTATGCAATTGAGCTACTGGCCTGTCCTGCATCCAGCGTTCTTTCGGAAGGCACATTCAGTGCTGCTGGAGGCTTTGTAACCGATCACAGGGTGCATCTGTCCACCGACTCGGTCGATCGACTGACCTTCATAAAAATGAATCAGTCTTGGATCACCACCAGCTACCAAGCACCTGATACTGATGTAACCGAATAATTTTTTTTGAAATCTCAGATCCCTTCAAAGACTACCTATACTGATGCTGAGTGACTATCCCTGAGAAATTATCCTCTACCTCCTCAATCATCACGCTGATAGCTTGTAAGAACATTTTTGGTTTTGGGCGCCACCACCAGTGCCTAAGGCACAATTTTTCAGCCCCTGTTTAACAGGGGCGTGTAATTACAATTTTTGATGCAATACTTTGCAGCAGGGTTCGTTTCTGCGTTACAACTAAAGTATCTGTAAGGGGTTGCAGTGTTGTGGCACCAGCACCAGTGCCTAAGGCCCAATTTTTCAGCCCTTGTTTAACAGGGGCGTGTAATTACAATTTTTGATGCAATACTTTGCAGCAGGGCTCATTTCAGCATTCCAACTAGAGTATCTGTGAGGGGTTGCAGTGTTGTGGCACCAGCACCAGTGCCTAAGGCCCAATTTTTCTGCCCCTGTTTAACAGGGGCGTGTAATTACAATTTTTGATGCAATACTTTGCAGCAGGGCTCGTTCCTGCGTTCCAACTAGAGTGTCTGTGAGGGGTTGTAGTGTTGTGGCACCAGCACCAGTGCCTAAGGCCTAATTTTTCAGCCCCTGTTCAACAGGGGCATGTAACTACAATTCTTGATCTTATATTTCAGAGCAGGGCCCTGTGAGGGCTTACAGTATTGTGGCCACAACAACACCTAAGGCCCAAATTTCTGCTGAGTATATAGGGCAGGCCCCTACTTTCAAACATCTAACTTACAAACGACTCCTACTTGCAAACGGAAGGAGACAACAGGATGTGAGATTAAATCTACCCCTAGGAAGGGAAATTCTCTCCTGTAAGAGTTAATATGGGAAAAACATTTCTCCTTTCCACTGATGCTTTCCAATCCTTGTTCCACAAAAAAACCCAAATTTTCAAAAAACATTTGTCATTGGGACAAAAAGTGAGGTGAAATCTTCTGAAGAGGAGGACAGACAGCAAAACAAATGTCACAGGGGTGATAACCCTTCCCTATGTTTTCCAAAAAGCTTAAAAAAGATTTTTTGGCTGGAGCTAAACACATTAAAAATGTACCCGTTCAAAATTACAAACAGATTCTACTTAACAACAAACCTACAGTCCCTGTCTTGTTTGCACCGCCTGTATACTGCTGTTCAGAGTATATAGGGCCTGGTGGCCCCACACCTTTCCTTATTTTAATTTGGGTGCGGGGTTCCCCCTAATATCCATACAAGACCCAAAGGGCCTGGTAATGGACTGGGGGGTACCCATGCTGTTTGTCTCACTGATTTTCATCCATATTGCCAGGACCCGACATTACATTAAACCCGCAAGCAGTTTCAAATGAGATTTTTTCCTTTAAAAATGACATTTTGTGCAGGGACTGTTCTAAACACGGGAAACACGCGCCACTTTACAGGCATACTATAGACACACCCCAGGTACGATATTTAAAGGAATATTTCACTTTTTTTTTTTACTTAAAGCATCATTAAAATCACTGCTCCCGAAAAAAAAGGCCATTTTTAAAAGTTTTTTTTGCACTGGGGTAGGACCCGGGTCCCCAAACCATTTTTAGGACAATACCATGCAAATTAGCCTTTAAAATGAGCACTTTTGATTTTGAACGTTCGAGTCCCATAGACGTCAATGGGGTTCTAACGTTCGTGCGAATTTTCGGTCCGTTCGCAGGTTCTGGTGCGAACCGAACCGGGGGGTGTTTAGCTCATCCCTAGTATGTACAGTGTCTCACTCTCTGCTCCTCCAGCCGTGTGATCATGCTTGGGCCCCGTCTGCACTGGCTGCTCTACTGAGTAGTGGGTAGAGAAGCGGGGAAGTGTGACTGTCCTATGCAGAGCAGAGTGGCAGCTGTCAGCACTGGGAAAATCATTCATGGCCATCAGGCCATGCTCTCTGAGTGATGGGAAACCGGAAGTGACGGTTCTGCGAAATAAAATGCTCAGCCTGCTGCTGGGTGAACAGGAAACCTGGGACTGTAGTTCTCACAATATTGTAATTTTATGCCACAGAAGTCACTCTAAGGGAGCCCATACGTTATACATTTTTTTTCGTATAACCAGCAGGTTAAACAATAAATATGTGCTGATTCCCTCATTCGTGCATTTGATGTGGATAGGTGAATCACTCTCACTGTGCTTCTATATTCTCAAGGCGTTGAGCCTTCCCCACCATCAGAGCACAGTGATCTTTCAGAAAAAAACAACAGGGTAGTTCTACATGAGTTGACCGATAGATCAACTTCTGTACATCCAGGGTGCCATACGTGGCTTGAAATTTGGCTTGTCCCTGCTGAACCAGACACATTTTGATCCATGCATGGCTGAAATAACATTCAGGACTCGGGACATTCAGGATGCCACTTAACCACTTTACCACTGGCGATCCGTGTATATCAGTAAAGAGCCTATGACGTAGGCTCTTTACCACGTGATCAGCTGTGTCCAATCACAGCTGATCACAGTGTAAATAGGAAATGCCAGTTATCGGCTTTTCTCTCCTCACACTGACAGCATGTGAGGAGAGGAGAGATAGTCCCCATCTCTATGCCTGTCAGTGCCCTACAGTGATGCCCATCAGTACTCACCAGTGCTGCTCACCAGTGCCCACCAGTGATTCCCCCCCAGTGTCCACCAGTAATGCCAATCTGTGCCCATCAGTGATGCCAATCAATGCCCATTAACGATGCCAATCAGTGCCCATCAGTGATGCCAATCAGTGCCCATCAGTGCCTTCTCATCAATGCCACCTATCAGTGCCATCTATCAGTGTCGCCCATCAGTACCACCTATTAGTGCCCATCAGTGCTGCCTGTCAGTACCGTCCATCAATGCTGCCCATCAGTGTGGCCTATCAGAGCCCATCAGTGCCACATATTAGTGCCCATCAGTGCCGCCTATCAGTGCCCATAGGTGCTGCATATTAGTGCAACCTCATCAGTGCCGCCGCATCAAAATTTTATAATAGTAACTAAGAAAAACTATTTTTTTTTCAACATTTTTGGGCTTTTTTTGTTTGTTTAGCAAAACCCAGTGGTGATTAAATACCACCAAAGGAAAGTTCTATCTGTCTCAAAGAAAAAAAAAACTGTTTAGTTACAGTGTTGCATGACCGCGCAATTTTCATTCAAAGTGCGACAGTGCTGAAAGCTGAAAATTGGCCTGGACAGGAAGGAGTTTTCATGCAAAAAGTAATGGCCACCCACTACATAAATTAAATACAATCATCTTGGGCATATTAAAGAAAACTATTTTTAGTTCTGCTCAACTCCCCCCCTCCGGTGTCACAATTGGCACCTTTCAGGGGGGAGGGGGTTGCAGATACCTGTATAATACAGGTATCTGCACCCACTTCCGGGTATAGCTAGCTGCAGACTCCCTGCCCACCCCCGTTGTGTTGTGGGAAATACACAGTTCCCACAACACAACGGGGACCAGTATAGACGCGCAGCGTGACTCGCGCATGCGCAGTAGGGAACCGGGCAGTGAAGCCGCAACGCTTCACTTCCTGATTCCCTCAGTGAGAATGGCAGCGGCAGCACCCAAGGACCGAGGGACGGTTCGGTCTCGGGTGCCAACATCGCTGGACCCCGGGACCCAGGTAAATGTCCTTATTTTAAAAGTCAGCAGCTGCAGTATTTGCAGATGCTGACATCTAATTTTTTTTTTTTTTGCGAAACTCCGCTTTAATGTCTATCAATAGGAAACCATTAATTATGACAAGGGGGAAGGCAGTATAGTGAACATAATTGTTATTTTTTTATCTGACCCTCATGGACCCCCTGAAACCCATCCATGGACCCTAGGTTAAGAACTCCTATTCTTCAGGGACTGCAAAAGGCTGATACCAAGCCAAGTTCAGGTACTTACACTTGTAATTATATTTAAAAGATAGACATTATGATGTACTAATGATTACAGTGCTGCTTTATAACAGAACAGGATTTTTTTTAAAATTTTGCTCTGTACAACAGAGTAACCTCTAATAATGAGAATCCTTGGCCCTGCTTGCTGCTGTGTAGTTTAAAAATAATAGCTTCACTGATGATGAATACTTCTTCCAGAGCAGCAGCTCTCAATCATGTTCTTACGTCCATTAACAAAAAGCCTTCTATTCTGTTTACAGAATGTACAACATTCTGTGAATGGACATGGGGAGAGGTTGGGCGTAAAAATGACAGACTCTCCCCATGTCCATTCACAGAACATCTTGCACTTTTGTGAATAAATGCACAACTTGCCCCCATGCTGTATGAGACCCAGAACTTTATCCAGCATCATTGAAGCTATTATTTTTGCACTACATAGCAGGAAGCAGGACTTATGTCCCGTACACATGATCGCACTTTCTGACAACAAAACCGTGGATTTTTGTTCAAAGGGTGTTGGCTCCAACTTGTCTTGCATACACACAATCACACAAATGTTGGCCAACAATTACGAACGTAATGTACGACAAGCTGATAAAAAGGAAGTTCAATAGCCAGTGCGCCACCCTTTGGGCTCCTTCTGCTAATCTTGTGTTTATCTCGTGTTAGTAGAAGTTTGGTGATTGACGATTCGCGCTTTTCAGCCTCATGCTTTTCAGTTCGTTCCTGCTTTTCAGTTTGTGCTTGTCGGTTCTTATCTGTTCTTCAGTGCGTGCTTGTCAGTTCGTTTCTGTCTTTCAGTGCGTTCTATTTAAAGTTCGCTTCTGATTTTTAGTGTGTGCTTGTCCGGTCGTTTTGATTTTCAGCTCGTTCTTGTCAGGTCCTTTCTGATATTCAGTGCATTCTGTCAGTTTGCTCCGAGCAGCTGTTCGTTTATTAGCCATGTTGTGGTTATGTACTTGTCTGAGAGTTTGTGCTGTTGTTGGGCTTGGTGTTAGAGTTATTACTTTGACTCAAGTCCAGTCCATGAACAGTGGGAGGAGGAGTTCTTGTACCAAGAATTGGTTGCTTAATCGTGACCAATTCTGTCATATGCCTTTGTTGCGGGAGCTCCAGGAGAATAATCCTGATGATTTCAGGAATTATCTTAGGATAACAGACCCCCTCTTTCACCATCTGTTGGCTTTGCTGTCCCCTTATATTACGAAGCAGGACACGTGCATGCGGCAAGCCATCTCTCCAGAGCAAAGGCTCATAGCCAATCATTATTCCAGAGTCCTGTTCTGCCATAATTCAAGTCCTGCAGAAGGACTATATTAGGGTAAGTTTTATCCTTTAACATCACATTCTATGTATTTAATGTTTGCTAATGCTAATTCATTTCATTTCATCATTCCATAATTCCCATGATTGTAATATGCTGTGCCTTTGCCTTCACTAACCTCTCCAGCATTCCATCCTGTGCTCATGCACACCTAGCCTAGTTACTTAACAATGTATTTTGGCAGCTCCATTATAGTGCTTACCCTAAACACCCCCTAAAATGTGTCCAAATGTTATTGTTGTCCTTAAATTCATGCATAGTGCAAGAGGCTTTTTTTTGGGGGGGGGGCCCAAATTCATTTGAAACCCTCCCACCCCCCCAACCGCTAAGTCAACCGATAACAATACTCTATCAGTTGACTTTACCAAACCCATACACACTATACCTACCTCTTTTGTGTTCATATTTATGGATGAATTCACCAAAGCATGTAGTGCAATTGCCTGCCTGAATACTTTCAAATGGTACTGTTTTGTTATCCTATTATCTTGATAGGTAATTGCAGAATGTAAAAATGTGCTTCAAACTGTACAGTGTGTATTCATATTTTTGTATTATGAAACTTCTTACCTGTCCAGTGGGCTGCCAATAGTGTAAGTAAGGAGGGGCTGGCCAAAGTAATACACATTATTTATGCATTCAGCTCTCAATGAAGTGGAGAGGGTTACCTGTCCAAAACATCTACCCCCCCACCATAAAATTTTTCCAATGGGCCACCAGAGGGGGTGAGGAATCTGATAAGTTGACCTTATACTTTTGTCTTTAAATAATCATTTCAATAAATATTGTTATACTTATGTTGACCAAAAATGTTTGCGTCTAATCTGCTTGCAATGTTATGTGCAAAAGTACTATTTTTTTTTCTTGTTTACCTCCACAGTTTCCTTCCAACCCACAGGAATGGCAGACTGTGGCTTCCCAATTCCACCACCAATGGGACTTTCCCGATTGTGGTGGTGCGATCAATGGGAAGCATGTCCGGATCGTTCCACCACCCAACTCGGGTTCATACTACTTCTACTATAAGGGGTTCAGTAGTATCGGGATGTTGGCGTTGATGACGGCCAATTATGAATTCCTATACCTGGACATAGGGAAGAATGACCGTATGTCTAATGGAGGAGTGATTGCCCAAGGTGCCAAAATGGCACCTTGGGTGTGCCACCTCCAGAGGATAATGTTGTGGGCCTCAAGTTTGTGTTTGTGGTGGATGAGGCCTTTGCTCTGGGGAACATCTGATGAGGCCTTTCCCCATGAGGACCCTGACCCCAGAGCAGAGGGTTTTTAATTACCGGCTGGCCCATGCCAGAATAGTGGTTGAGAATGCCTTTGGCATAATGGCCAGCCGGTTCCAGCTTTTCCTTATGGCCATCAACATGGCCGAATACAAACTGAATCAAGTTATCTTGAGCTGTTGCATTCTGCACAATTACCTTTGGAAGAATGCAGCCAACTATCTGGCCTCAGTTGCTACTGAGGCCGACTTTCCACCTGAACAAACAACAATGACGGTGCTTGAGAGTGGCCGTCCTGGCTTGCCCCCACAAAGTGCCCGCGAAGTATGGCAAAACTATGTTGAGTACTTCGTGGGTAATAGGGGAATTGATTTACAAGCCAATCTTGAAGATGTCTAATAAGTTTTTTTTTAAAAATAAACTCATATTTCATTTGAATTACTGTTTGTGTTTCTTATCTGTCACCTAGGTTCTCAAATGGCCTTTAAATTTTGGCCATTTTCTTCAATAGTAACTTGCAAACGTAACTTATTTGATACATGAGATGACAATCTCTTCTTCAGCTAACTATTATGCTGTGCTGTGGGTCTGCTACACACACACAATGTTATTGTTGGTAATGTATTTAATGCATTAATGATAAAAACAATCATCCTTTTCAACTTCATGAATTTATTGCTTGGAGTCTCTAAAATGGCCTGATTTTGGCAAATTTTACAACACAGTGGGGCTTATTTACTAAAGGCAAATCCACTTTGATTTACAAGTGCACTGCCAGTGAACTTGAAAGTGCACTCGCAGTGCACTTGTAGTGAAAAGTGGAGTTGCCTTTAGTAAATAAACCCCATTGTCACTGTAACTACACCAACTTAAAAAATAAACTGGTATTGAGCATTGAAATAAGAAGCCACACATTGTTGAGTATAAAACATTTTACTCCAAGCACATTCACGTGTGCGTTATAAACGGTTTTGGAACAAACCAACATCTTGGTGTATAACATGTATGTTTGACATAAATTTGCCTATTTTGGGGCTAAACAGGCATGTTTAAAAACATAACATACACATCCCCAACTCAGCAACTTACAAAGTTCAACTTTTCTAAAGCGAAGGCCATATGAGTCATTAGTATGTCAAAACTGTGTTGATCTTGCCTTCATCAGATGGGGTGATCTCACCCCTGTAAAAGCCAAATTTTGAAGAAGCACACAAATTGGGACTCAAAATTTGGATTTCCCTCATGATCCCATGCCTAAAATGTGTGTATTTACCCTACATATATTTTGCTAAAGCCACACAACACACAGTGGGGGTTATTTACGAAAGGCAAATCCACTTTGCACTACAAGTGCAAACTACAAGTGCAAAGTGCACTTGAAATTGCACTGAAAGTGACTTGGAAGTGCAGTCACTGTAAATCTGAGGGATAGATCTGAAATGAGGGGAAGCTCTGTTGATTTTATCATCCAATCATGTGCAAGCTAAAATGCTTTTTTTTATTTTCCTTGCATGTCCCCCTCGGATCTACAGCGACTGCATTTCTAAGTGCACTTTCAGTGCAATTTCAAGTGCACTTTGCACTTGTAGTTTGCACTTGTAGTGCAAAATGCATTTGCCTTTCGTAAATAACCCCCAGTGCGTCAACATGTCATATATGCCATCATGGGATATCAATGTACGCGTTTTGTGGGTGCAATCCCTTCCTCCAAACTAAAGTAGGTGAGAGGAAGGGGTTGCACCCCTGAAACAGGTCCATTGATCCCCCATGAATGGAGCTAGCACATATTGACACACTGGGGCTTATTTCAGAAAGGACAATCCACTTTGCCCTACAAGTGCACTTGTAGGGCAAAGTGGTTTTGCTTTTTTTTTAAATAAGCCCCAGTGTGTCAACATGTGCTAGATCCCATCAATGGGGATCAATAGACTTGTTTCGAGGGTGCAACCCCTTCCTCTCACCTACTTAAGTTTGGAGGAAGGGGTTGCACCCACAAAATGCGTACATTGATATCCCATGATGGCAGCTAGCACATGTTGACACACTGTGTGCATCTTCAAAATTTGGCTTTGCAATTCATTTAAAACTGTAAAAACACTTACAACAATAACAACAACTTAAAAAATTGTTTTTGGTTTAGATTTTGGCTAAAATATCAATGATATTGCTCAGTCTTTTTTCATGGATGTTTTGCTTCATCTATTCCAAATCACGATTGCACACCATGATCTCACTGATGAGTTTTTGTGCACTTGCACTGCTGAAGTGAGTTTCTTCTTTCACAACATCCACATCACCTAAAAATCAAAAAACACACCATGTAATATAAATATGCAGGCGTCCATCTATTACCTGAAGCTGTGACAGACACTGACCTGTTGTTGACACCATTTTGACCACTTCACCCAGCACTTCCTGAACCTCTGCATCCACATCCTCATGTTGAGTGGTGAGTTCCCTTTGTTCATTAGGTGTAGGGTTACTGGTGTCCTCAGATGTCCCTATTCTTTTCTCCCCTATGTGAATACAAAAAAGGTATACTTAGCAGACAGATATGTTAGGCTAGAAAAAGCAATATGAAACATTGCTTGGAAGTGTCGTCCAGTTGTCTGTTTTGGCAGAGTTCCAAGCTAAAGACATGATTTTTTCACTTTCAAATGCTGGAATACTTACCTGTTTTGTGCAAGTTTCACACATTCAGAGACCCCTAGTATCCACCTGCGTGGGACACCATAACAAGGTTGTTATGGTGTCCCACACTCCTGCGTTCAGATGTGTAAACAGCTGCTGAGTGTCCTCTCCTTACACTGAATCAAGTTGTCATTTAATTATAGTTTCAAACAAATCTAGACAACAATGTAATAAACTTATTTTATTCAAAATAGGCATGAACAAATGTAGTTAACCTGCATCTGCATCTACTGTACAACAGTAAAGAAAAGCCCATGTACCAGCACGAAAGTAATAATAATAATAGGAACACACGACAAATGCTTTTTTGCAGCACTTTCCTGATCTTTCTATACTGATCTTGCTACCTTAATTTCAGGTCTGACCAGCGTTTCCTCAATTGCTCCTTGGATCGTCGTACCCCAAAGGTCCTGTGCAGACTTCTCACAACTTTAGCCATGAACTTGGCCTTTCTCACATTAGGGTTTCTGTACGGTTACTGAAAGAAAGTGCTTTGTGGGGGGCGTGACCGGATGCGGGAGTGAATGGGGAGGCGTGTGTTCTCCTCCCGGTCTCTACTCTGATGCTCAATTAGCGGGGTAACGCTGAACTGAATTTTCCCCCAAGCCAAACATAGGCACAGGTCCCCTTGTTTCTTACCGGTGGACGCTCCCTGGTGTTCGTTGTGTGGTGGTGCTCGACTGGCTGGGCGGTGGTGGCGGTCAGAGGATCCCACAGTGCCGCCGTGCGGAGGAGGAGTGCCCGGATGACGCAGTATCCCAGTGTCGGAGCCCAGTGACGTTGCGCAAGCAGCACGAGATCGGGAACAGAGCCCCGGAGATAGTGGAAGGAGAGAGCCAGAGCCGCAGCAACTGTGTCAGTTACGTGCGCTAGCAACAAGTGGCGGGGGTGAGGAGGAGAAACGCCGGGTGATTGTCGGCCCTGTGCTGCTCCTGGGACGGAATAGGCGCAAATCAAAAGAGGTAGAATATTAACTAATCCTTTTCACTTTAGAAGAGTTTACTGCCTTGGAACTTTAAATGTTGAGTGGTCACCACTGCAAAGGGGGAGGTGAGGAACTACCTCTCTTGTTGAGAAAGCTTGGACTATTTAAGTAAAGTGTGACTGCCGTGTATATTAGCTCCCCTGCCTAGGCAAAGCTAAACTAGCCTGCTAAGTAGATAAATCCTATGATGACCAGGAAGAAGGGTGAGTAACAGCATCAGCCGGTTCAGGAGAACTCAGCCACACACCCAACCCGTTCAACTAAGGAGAAGGGGAGCCAAAGTGTTTCTGCAGCTGCCACCGCAGCAAAGCTAGAGAAATTAGCACACATTCCCTCGCAGTCGCCGGGTAAGAGTAACCAAGCGCCTCCAGGGAAGGGGTCGGTAGGAGGGCCTGGAGATAGAAAAAGTCTGGGGAAGGTAGCGGATAACTCAGCGGCTAACCCGAGAGCAGTGACCAAGAAAAGCCCTGAGAAGGGCCACTTAGGGGCGACCATGGACAAAACAATAATGTGAATACAGTTGGTCACCAGGAGCCTACCCTAAATGAAGTAATGGGTGCAATAAGTGCCTGTAGTAGCTCATTGAGCGAAATGTGTGCGGAGTTAAGAGGTCTTAAAGAAGAAGTTAGCAGTATCAGGCAAGAGATTCAGAAAGTGGTTGAGAGAATTAGCGGTCTGGAAGAAAGGGTTAGCCGAACGGAAGATATGGTATCTCCCATGCAGCAGGACTTCAAAAAAATGCAAGCCCAACTGGAGGCTATTAAGCTTAAAGTGGACGAGTGGGAGAACAGGTCGAGAAGGCAAAATATAAGAGTACTAGGTCTCCCGGAGAAATGTGAGGGCCCCCGTCCCGAGGAATTTATGGAGAAGTGGCTTAAAGAAGTTTTTGGGGCCGAGACTTTCTCTCAACTTTTCCCTATCGATAGAGCGCACAGAGTGCCTACTAACCCTGCACACTCAGGAAATCGAACTAGGTCGTTGATAATGAGGTTTTTCAGTTTCAAAGATAAGATGAAGGGGCTGCAGAGAGCAAGAGAAAAGGGGGACATTTTTTACAATGGGGTTAGAATATCGTTCTACCCGGATTACTCTCCGGAACTGCAGAGAAGAAGAGCAGGTTTTCTGGATATTAAACGAGCTTTACGGGACTTGAATATACCATACGCACTTTTATATCCAGCACGGTTGCGAGTTGTGGCCTCAGGGTCAACCCAGTTTTTTGAATCAGCTCGGGGGGCCATGGAATGGCTGGAAGAGTACAAAAAGAACTGTTAGAGACAAAAGCTGATAGTATATGGGGATTGCAAGGTTTTCTTTTTTTTCTTTTTTTTTTTTTTTTTCCAGCAGGGACCGGGAGGGTGTGTGATGGTTTGGTATTGTAGATGATGAGTGTAAGACTAGGATGGTGGTTTGAGGTTTTTTTGACCCTTATGATAAGGGGGTCTCAGAGGATGTGGGAAGGGGAGGAGGGGGATGGGAAGTGATTGTTACTTAGGGTAAATAATGCTCACTTAGGGAGGGGGGTGGGGGTTTGGTTGGATATGGTTGAGGGGATCAATGAGGTCACAAGGAAAGTCCCTAGGGCTAGCCAAGATAGGCAATGGGGTGGGGAAAATGGCTCAAATGTAACAAGGGTTAAAGATTTCAGAACACGGTGAATAGATGTGGTAATGTTGAAAGCAAATAAGAAGATGCACTTAAATTGCACAAAGATAAGACAGGGATTAAAAATAGCACTGAATAGGTCTGGGGAAGGGGGGGGAGGGGACGGGAGGAATCTCCGTCTGCTTTCGACCCGAGCCCCTTTCTTACAAAAGTTTGATAAAAGCAACACTGACAGGTATTTTTTTTGGGCTTATTGGTAAATTGATGCAGAGTGTCAAGGGATTGCTGGGAGGGAGGGCACGGGTGTTAACATGGTTTTGTGATAATAGTGAAGGGTGTCTTCCTTTGTTATTTTTCTTTTTATATAATATTAGGGTATTAATGCAGCCTCCTCTCACGGCCCTGTTGTTCACATTATTCAGTTGGGAATTCACTCTCTACCGGTTTCGTTACTACTGGTATTTCTTTATGTTAAATGTTTTATGCAGGTTAAAATATTTGGTCTAACCTCCTGGAATATAAGGGGGATGAGCGATCCTATTAAAAAGGCCACTGTATTTTCGGAACTGGAATCCTGTGGCACAGAAGTGATATGCCTGCAGGAAACACACCTGACAAATGAGACTAAATCACAAATTAAAAATAAAAAATTCCAGACACAGTACCATTCTGTGTACTCCTCTAATTCAAGAGGAGTCAGTATTTTGGTTAAGAGCGGGTTGACGTTGACAGCCTGTTCAGGAGGGGATGGGCGTGTGACGTCCGCACGAGGGAGGAGCCCAGCGTCAGCTCTGGCGGAGGTGCAGTGACAGGACGCCCGGATGCTTCGCCGTGTGAGAGACGGCTGAGACAAGGTCCGGACTAGGCATAGTGGCCGCTTCCTGGGCTGTTCCGCCTCGCCGTCCGTTCCCCCCCCTCTCCCCCTGCCCCCCCCCCCCTCCGCTGAGGAGACGGAGGAAGACGCCATCCACGGGCCATCATCCCGCACATGCTGAGGAGCAGAGCCTAGGCTGCACACACACACGCAGCATTTCAAGCAACACTCCGGACAGAGGATTTTCCTTGAGATTGACACCTTGGAAAGATTCAGAGGCTGGGAGCCTAACCCAGGACGGGGCCCTGCGATTCACCAGTGGTACGGTAGGGAAACAACATTGATTGAACCCCTAGCCACATGGAAAACTGTGGATTAAAGAAATAATGACTGAAATGCTGAAAAATTAACAATATAACCCCGGTCTCTCTTACCCAGCACCAGCAGCTTGATATCTGACTACTGCTTCACAAATGAACTGTGTTTTGTCTCTCATTGATATGATAACAGTGCATCAATAGGAAACAGAGGAAAATTGGAGGATGTCTGTTTTTTATTCAGCAGGGCAGGGTACAGATAACTATCTTCCCGGGGTGGTAAAAAGTGGGCCAAGAACCTGACTTTCAATCCTACCTTTCCTCAAGTGACTGTAGGGCACAAATAAAACCCCCACAAGCTACCTTTTCTGTTTTTTCTTTTGGAGAGGGGAGGGCCCGGAGGAGGCGGGGACAAGGGGGAGAGGGGGGAGGCAGTCAGGAAAGAAAAGGGGAATGTAAAAAGTACAGCAGCCAAAGCAGAGGAGCAACTAAACTCTTCATATATAATAACTTCCCCTGAGAAGCGTATCATAGTTAGGTGTGAGTGTTATCACCTCTCCCTGGACTGTAGAACGGTCAGTTGTCTGTAACTTTGATTTCTGGGAACGACACGGGCAGTGGGGCGTATTCCCCCCCCCCCCTCTTCTACTCCCCTCTCCCTCTCCTCTGAAACACCACTCCTGGACCGCCCCAGCATCCACCCATATAGCGAAGATATCCACAGGACAACCCCAGCCCTTCGGACGGACATTTAGCCTAGGTCTAACAGACCCGATTAAGGAGTAGCCGTAAACGGCAATAGGAGGAAAAAGCATGAAAGGCCGCGCAACGCGAACAACAGAGTCTCAGTGTACCAGAGACAGCCTTAACACCAGCTCCATCCAAAAGGACTTAAAAGAAGCGAGCGCCAAAAGCCCTAATATGGAGACAAAACAAACAGGGTCAAAGGAAAAAAAGAAAGAGCAACAGAAGCAAAAAGGGGGCCAGGGGGACAAAGTCCGCGAAGAATTGGATGTGGAGGGGGCCGCTGCCTGGGGCTCGACGGAAGAACAGAGGATAATGGCGCTCGTACCCAGTAAAACAGATCTCATGGAAATGTTTACTAAATTAGAGAGTGTGATAAAATCTGAAATAGCTAACGTCCGAGCAGACATGGGCCATCTTCTGCATCGGGTGGAGGAGGTGGAGGAGGTCGCTGAGCGCCACACCAAGGAAATTACCGAATTAAAAGACCAAGTTAACAAATTGCGAATCGAAAACCGCAATATGATATTTCGACTGGAGGAACAAGAAAATCAAAGTCGGCGACAAAACCTACGCATCAGGTCTATCCCAGAGCAACAAGGCGAAGATTTTGGAGAAAAGATGAAAAAAATCTTTAACCCTTTAATGGGAAAGCGAATAGAAGAGCCCCTCTTGATAGACCGGGTACATAGGGTAAGAAGGCCTACACATGTAAAACAAGACACCCCTAGAGATGTGATAGTTAAATTCCACCAATATGAAGATAAGGAGAAAATATGGAGGTTCCTAAGGGGAGCCCCCCCCATAACGTATGAAGATAAGGAGCTACAGATATTTTCGGACCTCTCTGCAGGAACACTTGCCCGTAGAAGACAGATGAGACCAATCCTGGAACAGCTAAGGAAAGCAAATCTCAAATACAGCTGGGGGTTCCCAACATCCCTGGTTGTCTTAAAAGATGGGAGAACAAGCAGGATGAGATATATGGAGGAAACACGGGACTTCTGTGACAGTCTGGGTATCCCCATCCCAGATATGTCTCAGGTTAAACCAGATTGAGAGACTTAGATGACTAAGATACTAGAATGTTTTGACTTGGGGGCGGGGGGAGGGGGGAGGGATGGCGGAGGGGGGAGTTTTTTTTTTTTTTTTTAATTTTTTTTTTTTTTTTCTTCTCTCCCTGGTCGCCCTCCCTCCCCCCCCCCCCCCTATATCTGCCCCTTCCCCTCTCCCATCTGGTGTGCAGGGGGGGGAGCGCCTTACGCTTTAAGCTAAAATGGATTGAGGTCGGGGTGGTGGTGTGGCTTGTCGTTCTTGAGGGGGGCGGGGGGTGTGGGGGGGGTCGGGGGGGGTTCAGGGGCGGCTCTACCATATTAAGGAGACAAGATACCTCCTGCACTCTCCTCTACATCAGAGGGGAGTGCAAACGCTAGAGCTCTCGTTGGAGCTTCACCCTGAGGAGGGAGTTCTGTAGATTGGAACGAGAGAAGTTCCAACCTGGGGGACTCAGGGTGTTAATTTCACCATGGGGGGGGAGGGGGGGGGGTACTGGGTGGGGGAGGGGGGGGGGAGGGGATGGGGTGGGTGGGAGGATGGAGGGGGGAATGGGGAGGGTTTTGCAGGATGTGCTAGGATTATGGGAGGACTCTATAGATGAGCCAATCCCTAGGTATGCTGGAACTTAAATTCATCTCATACAATGTGAAAGGCCTAAACTCGCCCTGTAAAAGACATAAAATTTTAAATGAGCTAGATCGTCTAAGGGGGGATGTAATCTTTCTACAAGAGACCCACCTGACTCTCGACACTAGAATTAGGCTCTTTTCAACTAGGTTCCCCCAATGGTTCTATGGGGACTCCCCAGATAGGGGGTCGAGGGGAGTCGCCATTGGGCTCTCAAAGACTACAAATTTCTCCCTAAAAGAAAGATTGGTAGATCCGGATGGCCGCTTTGTCTTTCTAAAAGGCAATTTAGGTCCTAAACTGGTCACCCTAGTAAATGTCTACTGTCCTAATAAGAAACCGACGGTCTTTCTGGGTCAGATCTTGAAAAAGCTGACTGAGTTCGGAGAGGGCGTGGTGATCTTGGGAGGGGACCTAAACTTTTGTTTGGAACCGGAATTGGATGGTACGTCCCGTGCGCAGGGGACAGGGAAGGTGCCACTTAGGGCCATCAGGCATAAGCTACACCAATGTCAGTTAATGGATGTCTGGAGGCTTCAGCATCCTAAAGAGAGAGACTACACGTTCTTCTCCCCTGTGCACGGGACCTACTCCAGGCTGGACTACTTCCTTATTGACCATAGCCTGTTAGATTGGATCAAGGAAACAAAAATAGAAGTAACGACCCTTTCAGACCACTCCCCGATCGCTATGCAGATCAAAATACCAGACGGGCAAGGGCGCCCTTATTCATGGAAACTGAACGAGGATCTATTGAGAGAGCCCGAAATTATAGAGAGACTACAAGAAGAGACGGACTTCTTTTTCAAGGCGAATGACACTGGGGATGTGTCACCGGCCTTACTTTGGGACTCACACAAAGCCTACATAAGGGGTATCCTAATCTCAATAGGTGCAGGTCTGAAAAAAAAGAAAAGAGAAGCCAGAAGTAAATTGATAGAGGAAATCTTTACCTTGGAGCAATCACATAAAAAAGCGAAGGGCCGGGATCTAGATAGCTATCATGCACTAGTGGCCAAGAGGGAGGAGTTAAGAGACTCGATGGACCTAGAAGCCAAGAGAGCCATAAACGCTATAACTAGGAACAACTACTACTGGGCCAATAAGTCCAGTAAACACTTGGCCAGGATACTTAGGAAAAAGAGAAGTAGGAACTTCGTGGAGAAAATACTTAGCAAAGAAGGGGAAGCAAGAGTGACGAATAAAGCCATAGCAGATGAATTTCAAAAATACTACAGGGACCTATACTCCTTGGGGCAACGGGGAGTAGAAGACTTATCTCGCTCGGATAGGAGAAAGGAGTTCTTGAAGGAGGCGGGACTAGGGGGCCTGTCACCAGAAGATAGTGAACTGCTGGATAGACCCTTTGTAGAGGAAGAAATCTTTGCAGCATTAAGGGAGTCTCCGAAGGGGAAAAGTCCGGGACCGGACGGTTTCACCTCTCTTTACCTTAAAAAGATGGGGCATATCCTGGTCCCGAGGCTTTGCCATTTTTGGAATGGCCTGGGAACAGGAGATGAACTGACTATAGAGGCCCTTACAGCTACAATTACACTCATTCAGAAGGAAGGGAAGGACGGTAAGTTGTGTTCCAATTATAGACCAATCTCCCTTCTGAATGCAGATGTCAAGCTCTATGCAAAAGTTTTAGCAAATAGGCTTAAAGAAAAAATGACAGACCTTGTGCACTCGGACCAGGCAGGATTTGTCAAAGGGAGACAATGTAGGGATAATGGGGTAAGGACGGTGCTCCTCTTAGAAGTATGTAAACAAGGTGGACCCCCAGCTCTATTCCTGTCAATTGATGCTGAGAAAGCTTTTGACAGGGTAGACTGGGGGTTCATGTTAAACACTCTAGAGGCCCTAGGGTTTGGCCGGAGGTTCATCTCCTGGGTCAGGGCTTTATACAGTAACCCGGCAGGGATGGTGAGAGTAAATGGGACTACTTCCAAGCCATTTAGGATGTTCAATGGTACAAGGCAGGGCTGCCCTCTGTCTCCTCTTTTGTTCGTCCTGACCCTTGAACCGCTCCTGTCTACCATCCGCAAAAATGTGGATTGTGGAGGAGTAAGGGTTGGAACGGAGGAGCACAAATTAGCGGCTTTTGCTGATGATATTGTGTTCTTCGTTACCAACCCTAGAATAACGCTTCCTAACTTACTCCATATTATTAAAAAATATGGAGAGGTTTCGAATTTCAAAATCAATTCCAGCAAATCCGAATGCTTAAACATAAACATAAGCAAACAAGAAGAAAGCCATTTGGCGGCAGCTTTCCCTTTTCCATGGAAAGAGGAGATGGATTATCTGGGGATAAAACTCGCCAATTCCTTCAATAGATTATTCGTAAAAAATTATTTACCTATGCTTGACGATACCAGACGAGAAGCGAGAAGACTCCAGACTAGACCCCTTTCGTGGTTTGGGCGAGTCAGTGCGATTAAAATGAGCCTAACACCTAAGATCCTGTTTAAATTTCAAATGCTGCCCATTCCTCTACCCGGGTATTTCCTGAAGGCCCTTAGGAGGTTAATAGGTGGGGTAGTATGGGGGGGTAAAAAACCACGTATTGCCTACTCAGTTCTCAGTAGGGGGAAGAAAAAAGGGGGAATTGCCTTACCGGATTTTAACAGATATTACAGCGCAGTAGTGCTATCAAGGATCACGGAATGGAATAAAAAAGACACAGACAAGCGGTGGGTTCACATTGAACACTATTTGAGTAACACAAACTTAGGACAGGCACTTTGGAATCCCCCAAAATTCAGAACACTGAGCACTCACACTTCACAATTAACGCAAAACACATTTAAACAATGGGATAGGATACACTGTAAAAATAAATGGTCATATAATTCACCACTGATACACATGAAAGATAATAATTTTTTTGAGCCAGGGAGGAGGGAGGTAGGAGGAAACTGGCTGAAGGATGACACGGTCCAACTGAAACACTTTTTACACAAGGGACAAATTCGCACATTTTCAGAACTCAGCACAGAATCTAACCTTTGGGTAATGAACAGATGGAGGTTTCTCCAACTCTCCCATTTCATAGAGAAACTCCCCAAGCCCCTTAGGAGTATGGAAGATCTTAGACCTTTTGAGCAGCTTTGTATAAAGGAACGGGCAGGAGGGACAATAACACAAATTTACAAGATCTTGGGAACTGAGGAGGAGTTGGTGGCTCCCCCCTATATTAAAAAGTGGGAACTGGAATTGGGGTCTCAATGTAGCGAAGAGGGGATAGAAAAGATCCTGAAGATGGCCCACTATGTAGCAATAGACTCCAGAAGAATAGAAAGCCACTTTAAATGCCTAGCCAGATGGTACGCAACCCCAGATAGGGTCAGTAAGATGGATAGGACTAAACCAAACACCTGCTGGAGAGGTTGCCCAGTTTTAGGAACAATGGCCCATATCTGGTGGGAGTGTCCCGTTATAAAAATCTTCTGGGGAAAAGTCCTAAGGTTAATAAAAGTCATTACTGGAAAAACAATAGATGAGGACCCATGGGTTTGTCTTCTCCACAGGACTTCGGACTCGGTAAAAAACTATAAATCTTCCCTAGTCCCTACTCTGTTGGACGAAGCCAAGAGACAGATATCTCTGAACTGGATGAATGTCTCGGGGCCTTGTATTCGAGAATGGCTGGTTAGCCTCAATGGTATATATAACATTGAACAGTGGGACAAGGGAGGTATTGAACCTAAAGAAGAAGAGCAAACAGGGAGATGGGCCGCCTGGACTAAGTTCAAAGGGACTTGGGATTATTTGAAAGAGATTGCAGATCTAACATAAGTGAAGGAATATTGATTCATACTCCGTTGAACTAGCACATTCCGAGGGGGGGGGGAGGGGGGGGGGGTCTTGGTAGGGTTCAGTTGGGCTGGAAGGTCAGAGGGGATATTGTTTTTTTTTTCTTTTCTGTTTTTTCTTTTTTTCTCTGTTTAAAAAAAAAAAAAAAAAAAAAAAAAAAAGAGCGGGTTGACGTTTTCCTGCAGGGATGTCAGTATCGACAAGCTGGGTTGTTTTATTTTTTTGTATTGTTTAATTGAGGGTATTGGAGATGGGGTGGTGTGACCTATGGAGAGTTCGCTTTCCTAATATACATCAATAGTCTTGTTTCTCGGGGTCCCATCACACCCTCTCCCGTATTGACTTGGCCATCGGCAATCAGGAAATCCAGCCTTTTATAAGGAAAATTGAATACCGTCCAAGAGGGGTGTCGAATCATTCACCGCTGATAGTGAAAATAGGGGTGCAGTGCTGTGATAGCCAGAGGATGTGGTCATTAAACCCAATATGGTTAGAAGTAATTGGGAATAGTGAGGAAATGAAGGCAAGATTAAGTGAGTTTATTGAACATAATGCTGGCTCTGTGTCGGAGGGGGTGGTTTGGGATTCTTTAAAAGCGTACCTTAGAGGGCTTCTTATCCAACAGATATCAATAGTGAAGAAACAATCAAGGGTAAGGGGTGAGACTATTAGAGAGGAAGTGTTGGTAGCAGAAAGAAAGTACGTGGCAGATCAAAGTCCGGAAAATCAAGAGTGTTGGGTAAGGAAGCAATAGGAATATAAAATGGAAAGTATTAGAGTTGCAGAAAATAGGAAACTCTTCCAGAGACAGAGGAATTTCGGGGAGGGGGAGAGTGTTGGCTGGATGTTGGCCATACTGGCCAGCGCTAATGCGCCCTCCTCAATAATTCCTCTAATTAGGACGCCGGAGGGGGTGATTTCATCAGACTCCGGGGTAATAAGGGAAAGGTTCTTTGAATATTATAAAGAGCTGTACAGGTCACGACACTGTGTAGAAAGGGGTGAGATGGAAAAATTCTTGGAAGGAACTAAGCTCCCGGCCCTTTCGGCTGCAGAAAGGACCAGTCTAGAAGCCCCTATAACTCTTGAGGAAATGTGGCAAGCTATATCAGATATGCCTAATCAGAAAGCTTTGGGTCCAGATGGTCTTCCAGTTGAAATTTATAAACAATATGGGGAGGTGCTGGTCCCGGAGCTTCTGAAGACACTGAATGGAGCCTTTCGCTGAAGTTGTGAGAAATGCTGCTGGTCTGCAGGGATTTAAGAGGAAAGGGGGAGAGGAAAAAATAACCCTTTATGCCGACGACGGTTTAATATTTCTGGGGGACATAGGGCCCTCATTAATAAAAGTAATGCAGCTGGTGGAAGATTTTGGGAGGGTATCAGGGCTGATGGTCAACTGGGAGAAGTCGGTTCTCCTCCCGATTGACTCAATTAGTGGCTTGCTGCCCCAGGGAGTACCCCGGGTTAAAATAGTGGAAAAGTTTAAGTATTTGGGAATAGTGTTATCTAGTACCCCTGACCAGTTTATTAGTGACAACTTAGCCCCACTCTTGGAAAGATTTAAAAGGAAGAAGGATATTTGGTGCCGGCTCCCTCTGTCGGTAGCAGGTCGGATAAACCTGATCAAGATGATTTGGATGCCACAGTTAATGTACATACTCCACAACTCTCCGGTCTGGATAAGAAGAGATTGGTTTGTTAAAATAAACTCCCTTTTTCAAGAGTTAATATGAAAAAAAGGTCAGGCCAGGATCAGTCTTCAGACATTATAACGTTCCACTGGGGAGGGGGGACTGGCGGTTCCTCATCCATATAAGTACTTTCTGTCTGCACAGTTACAACATCTGGGAGGGTGTGAAAAGAGGGGGGAGGTGAACAACAGTAGGGAAATTATGTTATCAGGTAACCCACACAAATCCTTAGCAGGGGCATTAGAGGCCAAGGCTATTCATTGCACGCTACCAACATACAAACTGGTGGCAAAAATTTGGTGGGTAGTGAAGGCGGAGTTGGGATATGGGGGTTTTACAGAGTTCTCACCTATATGGAACAATGAGCAGTTGAAGGAATTAAACCTTGTTGGGAAAAACAGGTGGTGGGAAGAGTGTGGTTTGGTCTGGCTGGCCCAATTGTATAAGGATAAGGTTCTTAAGTACTTTATGGAGCTAAGAAGTGAATTTGGTATTCCAAAGGAAACATTTTACTATTACCTCCACATCAGGCATGCCCTGGATAAACAGTTTAAGTCTAGGACTGTGGAATGGAGCAAGCCCCCCCTCCTTAAAAGTGTGGTATTATCATCTAACCTTAAGGGTATGATTTCAGGGATATATGGACAATTGATGGCTAGAATGGCAAATACACAAATGCTTGGGCGTGCCAGGGAGGGGTGGGAGGCGGATGTGGGGGAGTTGACGGACGACCAGTTGAATAGAATATTGGCGTTGGGTCCTCTGGTGTCGGTCTCTCCGTCGCAGCGGGCATCCCACCTCTTGCTGGTGCACAGAGCTTATTACACACCAAAGAAGCTGTTCAGGTTCGGTCGCAGATTAGATGAGAAATGTCCTAGATGCGGCGAGACAGGCGATCTCATACACATGATGTGGAGATGCCCGAAACTAGCCAGATACTGGACCGAGATCCTGAAGATTATTGAATCTAGGTTTGGGATAAGTCTGGATTCGGAGGCTAAGGAGTGTGTGCTGGGTCTAATTGGTCAGAACATGGGAAATAGGCTTAAAATTACAGCAGTGGTAAGATGCCTCTATCAAGCGAGGAAACTGATAGCGCAGTCCTGGCTTTCAGCGGCCCCCCCTACCCCGGAGGACTGGGTTAGAACAATGAATGTGCTGGTGACAACAGAGAGAATAACTTATATTAGAAGAGGAAGCTACAGGAAGTTTAGGAATATATGGGAACCGTGGCTCCAGGGGCTGGGTAATGACCTGGGGTTCCTGTAGGATGAGCCGCAAAGTAAGCCGAGACTCGGTACGTGGGAAAAGAATGGAAGGGTAATTTGTAATTGCTGAAATATCTTTCAACCGTAGTTTAGATTATTGCGGAATGGTATTAGAGTTTCTCTTGATAGAGCCAAAGGGTTGGGGGTGGGGGAGTGGGGGGGAGCGGTGGGTACCACGAGAATGGGTCATTTTAAAAAAAAAGGTATGATGGTAATTATGTGAGTTACCGGAGGGGGCCGTGCTGGGCCTCTGGAAATGATTTTATATTTATATTAAAATGTAATGTTGGTTTCTGTATTTGTATACCTTGAAAAATTTAATAAAAAGGATTTAAAAAAAAAAAAAGGGGTTTCTGTACGGTCCATGGTTCCCATCATAGTCTGTCCTCTTCAGGATGTCCACCATCTCCACTATTTCTTCAAAGGACATATTTGAGGACTTATATCTCCTCCTATATCTGGAACTGCCTTGCTCCAGATTTTCGTTGTCGTTGCTGCTCTCAGCACACACCTGCTGTGTCTCTGCCATGTGCTCTCCCACTGCCCTGAAAGAGAAGAGGCAGGGAATACACTAGAAAGAAGGACAGGGGTGGAGTTTCACGCATGCGCAGTGTATATAAAGCATAACATGCGGGCAATATACGTACAATCTGTGAGTGGAGGACGGAGGCTCGTTAGCGCTGATCGTTCAAATGAAGGTACAATTGCAACTTGGGGCATCAGTGGTTAGTGGCCTATACTGCTTATAGATTGAGGCCTATATTGGGACAAGATTAGGAGAGTTTAGCCTGACATTAGGGTTTGTCTTGTGTTGTGTCTTGCAGATAAAATGGTTGACAAATTCACAGCCCCTGATTTTCTGTCCAACTTTATTGACAAATGCAGGGAGCTGCCATGTCTCTGGCAAGTCCAATGCAGGGACTATTCTAACAAGCTAAAGTGGAAGGCAGCGCTGGAGAAACTGTTGGAATTAGTGAAGTCTGTGTATCCCACGGCAGACATCACCTATTAGAAGGTCAAAATTGGTAGCCTGAGGAGCACATATAATAAGGAGCACAAGAAGATCCAGAGCAGCAGCAGATGACGCATATGTCCACAGGCTGTGGTACTACAACAGCCTGCGTTTTTTGTCCGACCAGATGGAACCCAGACCATCGCTACCAACACTTCCTTCCACATCAGCTAAGGCTCCTGCGGTCCAACCTGGGCCTTCCACTCAGGAAGAAGATGTGGAGGAGCTCAGCTTGACCCATGTATAGCATTGTTGAAGATATTTCTTGTCAAAAATTGAATGATGCTAATAGATGTTATTGATCACAAATTTTTGATTTAACAAAGTGGTTTACATATCAATAGACAGTAGTGGCCAAAAATGATTGGGACAAGAATGAAAAATGCTGGGGTCTGAATGATAGTCTTTTCTATTTGTTAACATTCAATTTGCAACAGTCATAAGCTCAAAATCGTGTGTGATTGATGTCCAAAAACCTAAAACTATGTACCATTTTCATACACAGGAAAGTCCCAGCCAGGAGAAGGCCGTGGCAAGCAGCCTGAACGAAACCCAGGTTCCTCCCCTCTGCCCTCCAAATAAAAGGACCAGAAAGGCAAGGAACCTTGGGAGAAGTCTGCCACATGCTACTGCGTCAATTTCCATGACCCCTGGTGGGCATGAGGCGTTTGGATGCGTCACTGCCAGTAAATTAGAACACATGGAGGAGGCCCAACGCACTATATGCGAGGAGATAATACTGCAGGCCCTAAAAAAATGGGACGAGGGGCGAACTCACACGTCAAACACACCTTCGTGAGTTGGACCATGCTCCTCCACCACCTCCACCAACACAACAGCCACCCCACCCACCACAGCAGCATGGAAGGAATTCTGGAAGGAAGTGTTGAGAGTGATGACCTGGGTTTGATGTGGTCTGGCAAAAAACGCAGGCTGTTGTAAGACCACAGCCCCGGGACATATATGTGATCTGCTGCTGCTCCCGATCTCTCTGAGTCTTGGACCGTATTGTGCTCCCTATTAAATGGACTCCTCAGGTTACCAATTTTGACAGTCAAATAATTGATTTCTGCCCTGGGGTACAAAGGCTTCACCAATTCCAACTGTTTCTCCATTGTTGCCTTCCTCTTTATTTTGTTAGGACCTTGTGCTCCCTAGTAAATTATACATTTTGGTTTTGACAAATACTTGGCTATGTGTTTTACTTCAAAAAGGACAGTTTGTTTGTGAGGAGGCAGATACATTTCAAAAATACAATGTCAAATTAACAAGGAACACCAACATAGTTGTATCTTTGAGGTTCAAAAATACAAGATAATAATGGTGCTGTGGTAACTTGACACACAAAACGAAAAAAAAATATTCTGGAGATCACTAGAAAAAAAAACAAAAAATAAAAAAAATGACGGAGATCACTCGAAAAAAAAAAAGGAAAAAAATATTATTCTGGAGGTCGCTAGAAGTAATAAAAAATATGTTTGTCAGAACAGCAGCAAAGCTACTTCATTATTATACCATTATAGAGAATAAGAAAATGCGCTGCATTGAGAGATTTCATAATTTGCCGCGTCACGAGAGTGATATCTCCATTACGAATGCTAGTTTTACAAGAGCAAGTGCTTCCGGCTCGTACTTGATTCTAAGCATGGACTTTTGTACGATGGACTTGTGTACACACAATTGGAAAATCCGACAACAAACTTTTGCTGGTGGAAAATTTGAGAACCTGCTAGCCAACATTTGTTGGCGGAAAGTCAGACAACAAATGTCCAATGGAGCATACACACGGTTGGACTTACCGCCAACAAGCTAACATCCAACATTTCCCGTCGGAAAATCCGATCGTGTGTGCGCGGCATTAGGATTACCATCATTAGAGGCAACACCTTTGTACAGAGCAGAATTTAAAAAACAAACAAAAAAAATGGAGCTCTGCTTTAATTTGTGTCTTTCAGCTTTAAGCTGGTTTAGGAGATTTCCTTTTTCCACTGTTCAGGGCCTATTGGGTGACCTTCCCATAGTCTTTGAATGACAGACTCTTTTTCATATGCAGCACCATTCTTGCAACGTTCTTAAACATTTAAACCTCACTCACAATCCATTGCTGAAAGACTGTGACAAACATTTTTTATGCTATCTGACATGTGACTAGGTTTCTTTAAGTGAGCTATTCACAGGGGCATCTGGTTGTTTGGAAATGGATAGAGAGCTCTTGAACAATTTCTTCTTCAACAATCAAAGAGAAGGAGGCTCCAATGGTTCACCTGCTAATACAGCTATATTACATGAAGGCATCACAGAGAAAGCTTGATGTATATTTCAGTGGGAGCTCCTGCTGTCATTAGAAATTGTTTGAAATAAACTCTTGAGGAGTAAATTGCAGACATCACATATTCATTATGCAAACATTAGACACCCCCGACCACCTAAAGAGCAATATATATATATATATATACATATATACAGTATCTCACAAAAGTGAGTACATCCCTCACATTTTTGTAAATATTTTATTATATCTTTTTATGTGACAACACTGAAGAAATGACACTTTGCTACAATGTAAAGTAGTGAGAGTACAGCTTGTATAACAGTGTAAATTTGCTGTCCCCTCAAAATAACTCAACACACAGCCATTAATGTCTAAACCGCTGGCAACAAAAGTGAGTGAAAATGTCCAAATAGGGCCCAAAGTGTCAATATTTTGTGTGGCTACCATTTTTTTCCAGCACTGCTTTAACCCTCTTGGGCATGGAATTCACCAGAGCTTCACAGGTTGCCACTGGAGTCCTCTTCCACTCCTCCATAACGACATCACAAAGCTGGTGAAGGTTAAAGACCCTGCACTCCTCCACCTTCCGTTTTAGGATGCACCACAGATGCTCAATAGGATTTAGGTCTTTAGACATGCTTGGCCAGTCCACCACCTTTACCTTCAGCTTCCTTAGCAAGGCAGTGGTCGTCTTGGAGGTGTGTTTGGGGTCGTTATCATGTTGGAATACTGCCCTGCGGCCCAGTTTCCGAAGGCAAGGGATCACAAACTGCTTCAGTATGTCACAGTATATGTTGGCATTCATGGTTCCCTCAATGAACTGTAGCTCCCCAGTGCCGGCAGCATTCATGCAGCCCCAGACCATGACTGTCAGGAAAGGTTCCCTCCGTTGGTAATATCTATCATTTGGTGTGCAGTACTGAGGTTCACCAGCAGGTGTCTCCTGGCAGTTCGGAACTGTCAGGAGAGCCTTTCCCTGCTGGTATTATGTGATCTTTGGGCCGTAGTACTGGCGTCCACCAGCGGGTGGTTCGTGGCAGTGTGGGGCCGACATTACCTCTTACAATCAGGCATCATCTGAGTCTGATTGAGATGTGTATAAATACCCAGCAAGTGGTATTGTCCTTGTGCCCTGTCCTGAGGCCTGTTTATCTGTTATCCTGATCCTGATCCTGATCCTGATCCTGAACCTGAACCCTGATTCCTGATTACTGTATCCTGTATCCTGAACCTGTTTATATCTGTTCCTGTTTCCCTGGATCCTTGCCCTGCAGCCTGATTCCTTCCATCTTCTTCCCTGTCTGTTTACTCCTGGCCCCCCATCTGCTGATTTCCTGTTTATGAACCTGGCCTGGCTTGACTATGATTCTGATACTCCCTTTTGCTATATATGCTGGTTGGTTTATTATCACTGTTTGGTTGTTCAGTTTGTTCACTCTGTTTGTATTGGTGGTGTGTTCGCATTTATATGCATTTACTTTAATAAACTTACTTACTTTCACCTATTTATGTCTGGTTCACTCTGTTGCAGTCACACAGTTCTGGTCACATCTGGTTTATGACAGAATACCAGGGCCATCCCTGACTAGAAGTGGCTGCACAGGGGAACCATTTTGATTCAGTTTGGTTGCAAACATGAATGCCGATGAGGTTATTTATTTTTCCCTGCTGGAATCTGAAAGTGGTGATTATTGCCGCCAGGCTTTTAAATGATGGCCTAGTGACCAGTTGTTTGCAACTATCCTTTTGGCTCACTCCCTGGTCGATCAGGGTTATATATTGTTTGGGGAGGTGCAGCCTTTGATCAAGATGTGCACTGAGCTGGCCCTGCCCTATATTCCAGAGGGCCATGATAATTTCACTCCTCCTTTTAATGTGAATCAGGTTGTATCCCTATTGTGGCTTTTTGAAGATGATCCCGATGATTTCTGTGAGCACTACTCAGCCTGTTCCCCACAGGTGATTGCTGAGTGCATTGTGTCTGCTCAGTCTTTTGTTAGACAGGGAGATTTAAAACTACAGTTTGTACAATCTATACTTTTGGCATGCTCTGACATGGTGCAATCAGCCAAACAAACCACCTCTGCCATCAGACACCAGCCTAACCAAATGTATGTTTCCCCATTACCCATGTCAACCCCATTTGCAGCCCAGTATATGCTGCTCCCAACCAAATACTCATATCCGGTCTCTGCTCCCTGTACCTATCCTGCATTCAACCCATCTGCCTCTTCTAAGCTGCCTACAAACCCACAAGATCTTCCCCCAGCTACTGTTACCTCTTCTCTGCCATATCCCAATCCTCCTTTCCAGTCAGCTGCACCCCTTACCTACAGTCCTGCAGTCACCTACAAAGCTTCAGTGGCTAAGCAAAAGAAAAAACTAAAGTTTTCCCCTACCAAAATGATCTTGCCATTAACTTAACCTGCCTATACACCCACCAATCTGTCCCAGCTTGAAGTTCTAGTGCCAGTATCCCAGCCTGAAGTGCCAGAGTTCCAGCCCGAAGTGACAGAGTTCTAGCCTGAGGTGCAGAGCCCCCCCTGCCCCAAAGCACCCATCCCCCTATGTTGAGGGCATGCGCCCTGGTATGGTTCAGGAGGGGGGGGGCGCTCGCTTGTCCCCTCCCTTTCCTGACCTGCCAGGCTGCATGCTTGGATAAGGGTCTGGTATGGATTTTGGGGGGACCCCATGCCATTTTTTAAACATTTTGGCATGGGGGGTCCCCTCCGAATCCAGACTAGATGCAAGGGCCTGGGTCATCGTTTGTTAAGGAGGCAGCGGCCGGTTTCCCGGCCCCCTCCTTAGCAACCAGCTATATACAGTGTAAAAAAAAGAAATAAAACAAACTCAAATCGCGGCAAAATCATGGTAAAATCGCAGTAAAAACGCAGTACTTGCATTTTGGATGCGGGACCATTGAACTCTATTACAAGCAAAACGCTGCATTTTGTGGGAAAAAAGTCCCCGACCCTTTCCAAAAACGCAGAGGCACAAAAATGCATTGATGTGAACATGTTCCATAGCAACCCATGTTAAAAAAATCCCTGCATTTCTGCAAAATGCATCAAAAAACGCATTAGTGTGAATTGAGCCTTAGGCATCTGTAGGGTCAGGCGATGTCACAGGTCCACTTTCATCTTATTTCTTCAGCAGTGGGCAGGTCCTGTAACTATTTTCAGCATTCTCCTGTGATCCCAGGGCAGCTTCAACACATACTCCCATGGGGCTCCTTGACACCCTCACAAAAAGTGGAGTGAATGATGCTGAGCTTTGTCTGTTTGCTAATTATCCTTTAACATTTCATTTCTATGAAGACCTGACATGCTTGATCTATCTATATTCCCTGCACATTTGAACACAAAATCATTATTTGCATATGTAGGCATTCACCTTTTCCACCCAAATCCAGGAAACTGTCTCAAAATGAAGGCAAATGTGAAAGAATGAAGTCATGGGAATGTCATAACTAGGTATGTCTGCTTCTTAAAACTATACTCCTTAAAATGGTATTAATGTTTTACCTGTAGTGGAAGTGCAGATAAGTAGGTAACTTAATCTTCTAGACTAATGTTCTACACTTTTAGTCCATAGGGAAATACCCATTATGGATATTTAAAAGAAAAATGAAGAAATAAGAAAATAAAAAGGAATTAAAATGATTGTAAGGGTTAGACAAACATGTCATACTTACCTCCACTGTGCAGCTCGTTTTGCAAAGCGTGGCCCCAAACCTCATCTTCTGGGGTCCCCTGGTGGCTCTCGAGGCTCTTCCCCACATCAGATAACCCCCTAGGAGAAGCGTTCTCCCGGGGGTTACCTTGTGGGCGCGCTCTGGGTCCAGCATTTGCATCCATAGACACGAATGCCGGACTCGGCCCCGCCCCCCGGAACTCGTGTCATTGGATTTGATTGACAGCAGTGGGAGCCAATGGCTGTGCTGCTATCAATCTATCCAATCAAGAGCCAGGACCCCGTGGAGAGAGGGAGAGTGCGTCTCCGGTGACAGAAATACTGGGCTCAGGTAAGAGCGGGGGGGTGGGGGGTCGGTCACTGCCACGTGTTTTTTCACCTTAAAGCATAGGATGCATTGAGGTGAAAAAACACGAGGATTTACAAACCCTTTAAATAAAATTAAAACATTAATTTATGGGAATTAATAACTTTGAGAACAAAAATATTAGTTGAATATACTGGCGGCAAGTTATTTGTAGAAGTGTAATATCTGCATGGTTGATCAAGATGTTAATAGTAGGATAAACATAATTTTGTTAATGTACTTTTCCCACAGTACATGTATAGGTTGTTATACCCTTTGTTTTTCTCATTTTATTTTTTCTTGTGAATTTCTAAACTCAAAATCTCAATAAAAATATCTATAAAAAAAATGGTATCAAACTCAAAAAACAGAAATGTATTATACTGAAAGGAAAAAAAAATGTTGTAACTGCTTAACCCCTCCCCGCCGGCCACCTACCGTCAGATTAAGAGTTCAAAGCACCGGGAGGTGGAAGGAATTTGGGTCATCTGCCTGCTGTGATTGGCTGTCACATGATCGGAAAACGCCTGATCGCTAGTATCCATCGAGTAGAACTTTCGAGTAACTACCAGCTACCATGCTGGGAGCGCGCAGGGAGCATGCTCTCAGCATGGTATGTGGTTTACAGAGGGCCGCATATATGCGGCCGCTTGGTGTAAAGGCCCACAAACTAAGAGGCTGCATATATGTGTGCGGTTGACGTGAAGAGGTTATAAGGTTTTAGTTGGAGTTCGGCTTTACTTTGTTAAGTTCATCTAAATCTGCTAGTGCATCAAATATTACCCTCTCCACGGATTGGCAATGTTGATGTCTCTGCTGCTCCTCCAGTGAATTGGTGATACTCTTAAAGGGGTTGTAAAGGTAAAAATTTTTTCACCTTAATGCATTCTATGCATTAAGGTGAAAAAACTTCTGACAATACCGCCGCCCCCAGCTCCCCCGTTTTACTTACCTGACGCCTCGAAAGTCAGCTTCTCGTTCCCGACATCTATTCCTCCGCTCACCCTGGCCGCTGATTGGCTACAGTGGATGGATTGGAAGCAGCGCAGCCATTGGCTCGCGCTGCTGTCAATCACATCCAATGACGTGGCACGCTGGGGGGCGGGGCCGAGTGATACAGTGAGCGGCTATAGCCGCCGGCTGTATCACGGGAGCGCGCCCGCAAGCACTAACCACCATGCGGAGGAGCTCGCATTAAGGTGGTTAATGCTTGCGGGGAGGAGCTGAAACAGCCGCCAAGGGACCCCAGAAGACCAGGTTCGGGGCCACTCTGTGCAGACGAGCTGCACAGTGAAGGTAAGTATAACATGTTTGTATTTAAAAAAAAAAAAATTTTACCTTTACAACCCCTTTAACACAGAACGTGTGTTACTGGTTGGATCGCCAGGTAAAAATAAAGGGAAAAAGCCAAAAAAACAAAAGAAAAAAAACAAACAAAACAAAAACAAAATGAATGCAGCCACCACATCAAAGTACTGTGCAACATATTTAAATGTTTGTTTTGTTGTACCACTTTAATATTTTGTTAAATCCTATATTGTGATGCTCTATCAAGTGAAATCAAGTGAAATAAAGAAAAGTATCAAGTGAAATAAAGAAAAGTGTATGTTTAGTAAGAATCAATGGTGCCATTTTTTGGGGGCAGCTAAACTTTTAAAATGTCAATATATCTGGATAATTACAGTATCAGTTGTTCTCGTTCTATATGTGTTCAGCTATTATAAAAACACATGACTGAACTAGGCCAACCACCTGCTAATGTATGGACACTATTAAATGGTAGATAATTTTAATTCCAGAAATTGGCACTAAGTACATAATGTGAATATTTTAAACATGAAGTTGATCTGAAATTCATTTTTACCATTTATATAATATTATTGGGAAGCATACGGTAAAATTACATCAATTAGAAAGTGGAAGTCGGGAAGGTCAAGTGCCTGTGGAATCGGCAGTGTAAATATTTTAAATAGAAGTTTCTTTAAAGAGTTGAATTTTGAGCTGAGCTTTAAAGTGGAATATAGAGATGTTTGATAAATACTGAGTTGAGTAGAGTTCAGTAGCTGGAGACGAATGAAAAAAGGTTTGAGACGTGAGCTTGCTGTAGAGGTGAAAGGTGTACTGGCTACAATTTCCAGCAGACACTTATTTGAAGTAACTCATTTATTATAAAGAAGTTTTACTCATTTGTACCATGTTCACTTTCATACCTTCAAGTTTATAATATGAGAGCTATGAAAGATCCTTCTTTAAAAATAGGTTTTAAATTACTTGCGACTTTTAACACTTTATCCTAATCATTGTTACCTTTTTACCTCAATTTCTTTTTCATTCATGCAAACCCCTGCAGACACTGGCAAACTTTTAACACCATCAAAAATAAGACATCAAATGGGGTGTTACGGTTGTGTGCGCTGTTATTATTGCTTTTCCTTTTATGTGTTTTTATGCAAGGGGAGGGCAGAGACACAGCTAAACAAACAGCAGGTCTGGGGATTAGGCGTGTTTAGACATTGTTTTCATGTCAGAGAGAAAAACTGTTTAAAGGCCAACTCCACCAAAAGGTTGTGGCTGTATCAAAGCAGAACTCCAGGCACAAACTAATGTTTATAAATTGAAGGACTTGCAGCAAAAAAAGGGAAGCGCTAGTTTTACTAACTTTTGGAAAACTAAAAAAAAAAAATTACATTTTTTTAACTTATTCAATGTTTTTATTGATATAATGTAAGATAGAGATACAACATAGACCTCAGTAGTAAGATGGTAGTACAATCAGGTGGAAACAGATGTTCTCTAGAACATAAATGAAAGAAATACTGTAAATGTGTGGGATACGATAAAAGGAAGACCATCTGACAACATACGTGGGCATATATAAAGAGTAAAAAAGGATTTGAAAAAAAATTATAATTACAGGCTATGGTATCAATGATGTATCAGTGATATAATTAAGAGTAAGAAAGCACCTGATGGATGCTTTAGTGCGAGATGAGTGTTATGACAAATAAGTATGAAAAGTAATAAATAGATTACAGTGTTTGTATTAGGGGGTACATGATACTTTGCAGAAATTGAGCTAATGTTGGCATAGGAATAAGGAAGGAAGATAAGCTAGTGGGAAATTGACAGAAAAAAGGAAGCCATGAGATAGAGGAGATGGGAAAAGAATAGGGTAAACCTCTGATAGGTGGCCAAGTATTGGAAGGACAGGGACAAGGAAAGAATTGTAATAGCTGTAGGTGTCATGGTAGTAATCGTGTATGTTAAAAAGTGGGGGTAGGATGTGAGTTACCCAAGGTCCTCAGATTTTGTTATATTTGCAGACACGATCCAGGTAAACAGCTTCAATTTTGCTGTGGATCATGGCTTCGGTTGTTCTATTTTTAGTCTCAACAACATTAACGTGGGGAGTTTTCCAGTTTTTAGCAGTCGTGACCTGTAGTAGGAGTTTGAATTAGGTAGAGGACAAATGCTGAGGACAGGAGTTGAGAAGGCCCACAGTCGGGTCATGAGGGAGGGTAGTGGAAAACTGGGTAGAGAGGATGTGGAAAATGTAGTACCAAAATGTTTGAACTTTTAATGCAATCTCACCACATATGTAGGTGAGTGTCCACATTGGATTCAAAGTGTTTCATGCACTTCTTGTCCATGTATTAGCACACGATTCAGCATTATTATTTTTTTTCCAGAAAAAAACTTTTATTAAGGTACAAGGCAGATAGGCACATACATAGCAGGAAGACATTGGTATATTAATATATTATATATAATAATATATTTAACAGGAAGTAAAAAAACAAGTCAGCCTTAAGTAATGCAAAATAAAGGTTCCATAGTTGGCTTTCAGATCATGTATCTTGGTACAATGGGGGGAGGGGAACCCCCATGGTACAGGAGAAAACGGATGGGATGGGAAATAGAGGGGAGGAGAAGGGGGGGAGGAGAAGGGGGGGAGGAGAAGGGGGGGGGGGGGAGAAGGGAGGGGAAGGGCAAAGGGAAGACATGGAAAGGAGAGTGGGGCAATGGAAAACAACATGAAGAGGGCACACATGGATACCACTGTGAAATTCAGCAAATAAGGATACCACCTCTTATCGAGGAAGTAATGCACAGTGTTGACAGTACCAACATAATGGAGTCTTAGTCCATCCCAGTATCCCAAGAGTCTAACCGTGGAGCCCAAACCTTGTCAAACTTCTTTGGGCACTTCCGGCTTAGGTAGGTGAGTTTGTACATAGGCAATAACTGGTTCACAGCTGACCGACAAGAAATGACAGAAGGAGGCCGTGAGGACTTCCAGCATAGGAGTATCTCTCTTTTTGTATAAAAATAAACATAACAAACAAACAATTTAACATATCTATTCATATGAGACTCTCCAAAAACATTAAGCAGCAAAATTTTTGGGTCCAATTCAAGAGCCAGGTCACAAACCGAGCTAACGTCAGAAACAGTCTGCTGCCAATACATCTGTAGGGATGCACAAGACCATATCATATGGAAAAAAGAGGCTTCTGGGTTTTGGCATCTTGGGCATTCTGAGGAAGCGGATGGGTAAATGTTTGCTAGGCAGTGAGTGGTGTAATACACCCTATGTAGAAATTTAATCTGGATAAATCTCTCTCTCTAGCGGAGATCATTGTGGTGATATACAAGCCTAAACAGTCCTCCCGTTCTTCCTCCTCTAGATCTGGGATATCAGCATGCCACTTGGAGTACAGTCTACTCACCTTAGCAGCATAGGCCATAAATAGGCGCAAGTATAGGGATGAGAGAGGTTTATCCAATACCCCAGAGATTAATATACTCTCAATGGGATCTGACTCCAATGTAATCCTTGGGGGGGAACTGTTTGCCAAAGGCATGCCGCAGCTGCAGGTATCTAAAAAACATCCAGTTGGGTAACAGAAAAGCTGCCTTAAGTTCAGGGAATGTTCGCAGGCGACCCTCCACTGCTACATGTTTAAGGCCCAAACACTAGGGTCCGGGATTGTGTTCATGTGTGGGAAAGAAGGATTTCCCCACAAAGGGATATGGGGAGAAAAGGACTCAGAAACTGAATACTTGGCTCTAGCCCTATGCCATAACTGCACAGTATTGCGCATTAGAGATGTTATGTCAAGGTGAGCTTTGGGGTCTCTAAAAACAAGGTTGCTAAGGATCGAATATGATCCCACAATGGCGACCTCCAGAGTCACAGCAGGTTTATCTTTAGGCTGGGAGAACCAACACTTGGCAGTGACCAACACTGCTACCCAAAAATACAACTGGAACTTAGGAAGTGATAGTTCGCCCATACTAAGAGGTAATTGTAACGTGGAGAGGGTCAGTCTTGGGGTCCCTCCTGCCCATATTAAACTAGTGAGTATAGCATTTATCCTCCAAAAGAAGGAAAACAAAATGAGTAGTGGAGTATTACGAAAGAAGTACAAAAATTTGGGGAGATATACCATCTTAATTAAATAGACCCTGCCTACCGGTGTAAGTGGGAGGGACTGCCAGGAGGGACACTGTTGTGTAAATCGATGCAATAGAGGTTCTAAATTGAGGGTATAGTAGGAATGTAGGTCCCTGTAAACCCCAATGCCTAAATACTTGAACTCCCCCACTCAACTAAGCGGGGTACCCGACGGTGGCTTAGGCTGGATGGAGCAGAAATAGAAGGGATTTCCCCCAATTAAGTTTATTCCCGGAGAATGACCCAAATATGTCTAGAAGTCAGAGGGCTGCTGGAAGGGACGAGGTGATGTCAGCCAGATAAAGGAGAGTGTCCTCGCCATACAGTATAATGATATAAGGAGTTCTATTGCCAGTGCGAACAAACCAGGGGACAACGGACAGCCCTGCCTGGTCCCCCTGCCAAGAGAGAAGGGTCGGGACTGAGAATTATTTGTGCGTATCCGAGCAATTGGATCAGAATATAGCATACGAATCCATAAATAAAGGTGAGCCGGTACCCAAACTTTTGGAGAACAGCCCAGAAGTAGGTCCACTCCACAGAATCAAATGCCTTTTCAGCATCCAAAGAGACCAACCAACCCCGGGCTGTGCTCATCTGCTCTAGCCAGATGTGTAAACAGTCTATGGATATTTATGTAAGTTACCCTGCCCCGCGTGAACCCAGTCTGGTCCGTATGCACCAATGCTGTAATACCTTTGTTATAGTTACGCAAGGCGCAAGGCTAATACCTGAGCAATTGGATCAGAATATAGCATACGAATCCATAAATAAAGGTGAGCCAGAACCCAAACTTTTGGAGAACAGCCCAGAGGTAGGTCCACTCTACAGAATCAAATGCCTTTTCAGCATCCAAAGAGACCAACCAACCCCGGGCTGTGCTCATCTGCTCTAGCCAGATGTGTAAACAGTATATGGATATTTATGTGAACCCAGTCTGGTCCGGATGCACCAATGCTGTAATAAATTTGTTACCCTGCCCGGCGTGAACCCAGTCTGGTCCGGATGCACCAATGCTGTAATAAATTTGTTATAGTTACGCAAGGCGCAAGGCCAATACCTTAGCCAAAATCTTTGCATCTAGGGTAAGTAGAGAGACTGGCCTATACGAGGAGCACAGGTCCAGGTCCTTGCCAGGCTTGGGAAGGACAACTATTACTGCTTCTCTCATTGAGTCGGCATAAGTTCTATAAAGTTCCACCGGGAACCCATAAGGGCCTGGGGATTTCCCTGTTTGCATGGATTTAACCACATTTTGGATTTCTTCTAAGGTAATAGGGCTGTCTACTCTCGGATTGGACAACCAGAACTGCGACAGCCGCCACAGTGTAGAAACACCCAGACTCAGTGCCCCTGGGGCGTGATCCAAAATGCCCCTAGGAAGAATATCAATGTTTTCCAGACCTTGGAGAGGAACGGTCCCTCACAAAAATCAAATCTATCCGTAAAAATGTTTTATGGGAGGCTGAGTGACAGGTATAAGCTCTCACACCGGGGTCTCTCCATCTCCAAACATCCACCAGGCGGAAAGTATCCACCCAGGCCAGAAGATCAGAGAAACAACATTAGACATCCTATCCTGGCCAGGGTCCAGAACCATATTAAACTCTCCCATAATCAAAACATTCTTCATAGGAAAAGAAGCCAATTTCGCAGCCATAGCATAAAGTTGACCTATCGGCATTGCCAGCGGGAAATAAAGACCCACCAACCAGTGGCGTCACTAGGGTTGGTGTCACCTGGTGCAGTAAGACATGGTGTCCCCCCCCCATATTTTTTTCCCCCATATAACACTGCATATAATGGCAATAGTAGTGCCGTTAACAACTTTAACCACTTCAGCCCCGGAAGATTTGGCTGCTGAACGACCAGGCCATTTTCTTGCGATTCGGCACTGCGTCGTTTTAACTGACAATTGCGCTGTCATGCGACGCTGCACCCAAATAAAAATTGACATCCTATTTTCCCCACAAATAGAGCTTTTTTTTATGGTATTTGATCGCCTCTGGAGTTTTAATTTTTTGCGCTAAAAACAAAAAAAGAGCGTAAATTTTGAAAAAAACACAATATTTTGTACTTTTTGCTATAACAAATATCCCCCTTTTTTTTTTTTTTAAAAAGCTAATTTTTTTCTCAGTTTAGGCTGACATGTATTCTTTTACATATTTTTGATAAAAAATATCGCAATAAGGGTATATTGATTAGTTTGCGCAAAAGTTAAAGTGTCTAAAAAATAGGGGATAGATTTATAGCATTGTTATTATTATTTTTTTTTTTTACTAGTAGTGGCACCAATCTACAATTTTTATCAGGACTGCGACATTGTGGCACATCGGACACTTCTGACACATTTTTGGGACCATTGGCATTTATACAGCGATCAGTGCTAGAAAAATGCACTGATTACTGTGAAAATGTCACTGGCAGGGAAGGGGTTAACACTAGGGGCGATCAAGGGGTTAAATGTGTTCCCTGCTACATGTTTCTAACTGAAGGGGGAGGGGACTGACTAGAGAAAGTGACGGATCGTGGTTCTTAGTAGGGATGAGCTTCGAGTCAAACATGAGTTCGACTCGAACATCGGCTGTTCGATCGTTCGACGAAGATCGAACATTATGGGCCATTTGCGTCAAATTCGAGCAGCGCGTCACAGCCCATAATGCACTACGTCATCGCAGTGGTTTGCTGGCTGATGATTGGCCAAGCATGCACTATGACCCGCATGCTTTAGCCAATCACAGCACCGCAAGCAAACAGAGCCATAATTGGCCAAAGGCAGGGTGCCTTTGGCCAATTATGGCTCAGGGGATTAAGTAAACGCCCCACACTATATAAAGCCATCTGCACGTCGGCCATGTGTAGTGTGTTCTGGCGTTCAGAGAGAGAGAGAGAGAGAGAGAGAGTGTCATTTAATTTCATTTAGATAGATTGAGCAGACAGTTGATTCAGTTAGTTCCAGTAGATTTAGTATATATATATATATATATATATATATATATATATATATATATACATATATATATATATATATATATATATATATATATATATATATATATATATATATATATATATTGTACATTCCAGGCTTTATATATATATATATATATATATATATATATATATATACTGTATCCAGTTTAGCTAGATCTTGCTGCAGACCGTTCCTGTTGTTCTCTTCCTAATATACTACAGGCAGGCAAGTTCATTCAGTTAGCTGCAGTATATTCAGTACTGTATCCTGTGAAGCCAGATCTTGTTACAGACCGTTCCTGTTGTTCTCTTCCTAATATACTACAGGCAGGCAGTTAATTCAGTTAGCTGCAGTATATTCATTACTGTGTCCTGTGCAGCTAGATCTCGCTGCAGACCGTTCCTGTTGTTCTGTTCCTAATATACTACAGGCAGGCAGTTCATTCAGTTAGCTGCAGCATATTCAGTACTGTATCTGGTTTAGCTAGATCTCGCTGCAGACCGTTCCTGTTTTTCTGTTACTAATATACTACAGGCAGGCAGTTCATTCAGTTAGCTGCAGTATATTCAGTACTGTATCCTGTGCAGCTAGATCTCGCTGCAGACCATTCCTGTTCTTTTCCTAATATACTACAGGCAGGCAGTTCATTCAGTTAGCAGCAGTATATTCAGTAATGTATCCTGTGCAGCTAGATCTCACTGCAGACTGTTCCTGTTCTCTTCCTAATATACTACAGGCAGGCAGTTAATTCAGTTAGCTTCAGCATATTCAGTACTGTATCCGGTTTAGCTAGATCTCACTGCAGACCGTTCCTGTTGTTCTGTTCCTAATATACTACAGGCAGGCAGTCGATTCAGTTAGCTGCAGTATATTCAGTACTGTATCCAGTTTAGCTAGATCTCGCTGCAGACCGTTCCTGTTGTTCTGTTCCTAATATACTACAGGCAGGCAAGTTCATTCAGTTAGCTGCAGTATATTCAGTACTGTATCCTGTGCAGCTAGATCTCGCTACAGGCCATTCCTGTTCTTTTCCTAATATACTACAGGCAGGCAGTTCATTCAGTTAGCAGCAGTATATTCAGTAATGTATCCTGTGCAGCTAGATCTCACTGCTGACTGTTCCTGTTCACTTCCTAATATACTACAGGCAGGCAGTTAATTCAGTTAGCTGCAGTATATTCAGTACTGTATCCTGTGCAGCTAGATCTTGCTGCAGACCGTTCCTGTTGCTCTGTTCCTAATTTACTACAGGCAGGCAGTTCATTCAGTTAGTTGCAGTATATTCAGTACTGTATTCTGTGCAGCTAGATCTTGCTGCAGACTGTTCCTGTTGTTCTGTTCCTAATATACTACAGGCAGGGAGTTAATTCAGTTAGCTGCAGTATATTCAGTACTGTATCCAGTTTAGCTAGATCTCGCTGAAGACCATTCCTGTTCTCTTCCTATTATACTACAGGCAGGCAGTTCATTCAGTTAGCAGCAGTATATTCAGTAATGTATCCTGTGCAGTTAGATCTTACTCCAGACTGTTCCTGTTCTCTTCCTAATATACTACAGGCAGGCAGTTAATTCAGTTAGCTGCAGTATATTCAGTACTGTATCCTGTGCAGCTAGATCTTGCTGCAGACCGTTCCTGTTGCTCTGTTCCTAATATATTACAGGCAGGCAGTTCATTCAGTTAGCTGCAGTATATTCAGTACTGTATCCAGTTTAGCTAGATCTCGCTGCAGACCGTTCCTGTTCTGTTCCTAATATACTACAGGCAGGCAAGTTCATTCAGTTAGCTGCAGTATATTCAGTACTGTATCCTGTGCAGCTAGATCTTGCTGCAGACTGTTCCTGTTGTTCTCTTCCTAATATACTATAAGCAGGCAGTTCATTCAGTTAGCTGCAGTATATTCAGTACTGTATCCTGTGCAGCTAGATCTCGCTGAAGACCGTTCCTGTTGTTCTGTTCTGCCCCAGGCCCTCCATGTGTAAGAAGTCACAAAAAGCATGGCGGCTCAACAGGCAAGATAGCGGGTCAAAAAACAAGTGTGGAGTGGGGACATAACCAAGTCATGGGCCAAAAGAGCATAGGCAGAAAGGTAAAGAGAAGATACTGAGAGCAATACATGACAGGGTAGATATAGCTCACCGTCTTTGGATGGTGTCCAGCCATACCGAAGCTTCCTCCGGGGATGTAAAGAACTGAACCGATTTCCCATCTTCCCCTCTCAGGCGGGCGGGAAATAGCATGCTGTACTTTAACCCTTTGGCTCGAAGATGGGCCCTCACAGAATCAAATGATTTCCTCTGGTGCTGGGTCTCCACCAAGTAGTCAGGAAACAGTAGTTTAGCATTCTAATAGCGCAGCTCCCCCTTGATCCGGGCCTCTCTCAAGACCAGATCCCGGTCTTTAAAATGGAGCAGCCTGAATATGAATATCTGTGGAGAGGCCCTGGGCTGACCCCGAGCAGAGGGTATGCGATTTGCCCGCTCCACAGATAAGAAGGAGGAAAACCTGCAATTCAGCAGGAGCTGTTGCAGGAGTTGCTCCGCAAAGGCAGTAGGATTAGTGCCCTCCACTCCTTCAGGAAAGCCCAAGATCCTCAGATTGTTACGCCTGTTATGGTTTTCTGCATCTTCAGCCCTGGACTCCAGCGCCCTAACTTTGATTTTTAGATTATGTAGGTCCGCCGTATGTTCCCACACTGTGTCTTCCATGGAGGATACTCCTTGCTCAATCTCCATCAACGGCTCTCTGAAGGAGTCCAGATCCTTACGGAGGAAACCGATACTGATCTGAACATGGTCTATTTTGTCCATCAGGGTGGTTTGGCAGGTGGTAATAGCCAGCATGACTGCGGTAAGCTCTACCGAGGACGCAGGCTATGAACCAGACTCCTCCATCGTGAATGTGAGCTAAGGTGGCGCTGTGCCCAGGACCTTCCTTCACCAGTGACTGCTCCAAAGATGTCTCTTTGCAGTTTGAGGGAGGCTGGCTCTTGCTTCTTTTCATGACACTGAGGTAAGGGAGCCGTTGCGAACATGTAGGAGGGCTATCACAACCAATAAAAGCAGGAAAATAAATCTACGGAGATCAGCTTCTATGCGACCTCACTCTGCTCCATCTTGGACATGCCCCCCTATTCAGCATTATTAGTATACGAAAATAAAGATCATTTCTTAAAAGCTGGGCTAATTTTCAAATTTTGGAGTTGTCCAATCATCTATACAGGCATGTGTTACGCGACATAAAGAACAGAATATGGTGAAAGATTACCAACAATGGCACTATCTACATCCCAAACTAGAACTACATAAAAGATTTGCATTTCCTATGGGACTTTACAAGGCAGTGGCAGTAATTGTATAAAAGTATAACAAAACTTTACTTCAGAGTAAACAAATAAAATATTCTTAAACACCAATGGCTGGCATAGTTGGTGTATACATAGCCGAATATGTTAGAAAAATTCCTAGGCAGCAACACCACTGGGAAACATTACAGAATTATGGAGTAGTATACATAACACCACGTTCCCCAATGAGGCATGTCTAAACTTCCAACGCATTTCGAGGTGATTCCCTTGTTCTCTTCTTCAGGGGTATGAATAAACGCTTGCTGAAAAATCACAAATACATATCCTTTGCAGTAAATCACATTCTATATAACATGATGTACTTACATATATTGTGACAAGATACATTTAACCAGCCAGTATTTTAGATTAAAAAAACAATCCATGACTTCCCGCTGCTCCCACCAACCGAACCAGATTCAGGTCTGTCCAAGGAAGAGTGTGAATCACAGAGAACACAGCAACCCAAGCTGGGAAGCATTAAAGGGAATATCCCAATATCTATAAAGAAGTGCGCATAGACATGCGTGTGAATCCCTCACCAAGCCTAATTTATCCCCTTAAAAATAGCGTGACCCACACTTGCATGCCCTATACAATTCCCAATTCTAAAATTATATAGCATCTACCTATGACAGTAAAGATAGATAAAAGGGTCTCTCTCTCTTGATATATATATATACACCGTATTTATCGGTGTATAACACGCACCGGCATATAACACGCACCCCAATTTAGGAGGGAATTTTAAGGAAAAAAAAAACTTTTAGGAGGGAAGTTGAAGGGAAAAAAACTTACATTTAAATGCCCATCATTGCAGCCTTCTCAGTGCAGCCTTGCCCCAGTGCAGCCATGTCAGTGCAGCCTTGTCAGTGCAGCCTTCCCCAGTGTCCATTGCAGCCTTATCCCAGTGCAGCCTTGCCCCAGTGCAGCCTTGCAGCTCGCAGTTTGATCCCCTGCGATCCTGAGCTTCAAAATCGCCGACCGCGATTTGAAAATGGCGCCGCCGGCGCCGAAATACACAGAGACGGTCCTCGGCTCTTCTCGGCGGCTCTCGTTCACTTTCGGCTCCACTTGTAGTCCCGCCCGGGATGGGCGTGACTGTGAGCGGAGCTATCCGAACCTAGCCAAGTACACTCGGCTAGGTTCGGGCGGCGCTCGAGTGAAGCCGAAAGTGGCCGAGAAGAGCCGAGGACCGGCTCTGTGTATTTCGGCGCCGGCGGCGCCATTTTCAAATCGCGGTCGGCGATTTTGAACATCTGTCAGCTCAGGATCACAGGGGATCGGCGTATAACACGCACCCGCAATTTCCCCCTGATTTTAAGGGGAAAAAAGTGCGTGTTATACGTGCGTGTTATACGCCGATAAATACGGTATACGGTATATGTTGCCAGCTGTTTAGACATTAATGGCTATGCATTGAGTTATTTTGAGGGGACAGCAAATTTACACTGTTATACAAGCTGTACACTCACTACTTTACATTGTAGCAAAGTGTCATTTCTTCAGTGTTGTCACATGAAAAAATATCATTAAATATTTACAAAAATGTGAGAGTTGTACTCACTTTTGTAAGATACTGTATACAAATATTTTCCAAAATTATATGTATTGTCCAAACCATAAATACCTGTATATAGGAAGCGAAACATATTGAGGACAAGGGTGGTGGAACTCCCTGAGTGATATACACAGTGACATCAGTCACTGAGTATTACTGAAAATTAGTAATATGGGACTTCCTGTTATATGGGTGTACACGCACAATTTATTGTATCCTGATGTTTTTAAGATGTATGGTTGTTCAATAAATTTCTATTTTGTATGTAGCCAGGAGCTGGCTAAAATGACCTGCGTTTTCAGGTGACACTCTGCAGCACCTGTTATAGTGGGGTCTCTCCCCCTGATGCTCAGCCAGAACTTCATGCTGTCACATCGTGAACACAGAGCGAATAAGACCTGAGAGTGGAGAAAATGATCTTGGGACATGTAGTCCAAGGTTTTACACTGCTATGGAGTGTTGAGCCATATCCGCTAAAGGCAGTTCCCATCGGCTGGGTAGAAGTCGGGAGGCCACCCTCATCACCCACAACACAGATTCGGCTGAATCACTGTGTGTAGGGTGTGCAGTCGAGCATCCCTTTTCCTGATTACAGCATCTACAGGAGCCTGTTTCGGAACATTCCTGCCATTACAACAAGCCTGGTGTCATTCATATTGGTGAGCGCCCACCTTATTTTCACCCTAATGCCCCGTACACACGGTCAGATTTTCCGATGGACATTGTCCGATCGGAGCGTGTTGTCGGAAATTCCGACCGTGTGTGGGCTCCATTGGACATTTTCCATCGGATTTTCCGACACACAAAGTTGGACAGCAGGAGATAAAATTTTCCGACAACAAAATCCAATCGCGTCAATTCCGACCGTGTGTGGCCTGTTCCGATGCACAAAGTGCCATGCATGCTCAGAAGAAATTCCGACACGGGACAGCTCGTTCTGGTAAACGTAGCGTTCGGAATGGATACAGCACTTTCGTCACGCTGCAATGTTCAAAATGGTTTAATACAGCGCACTCTCTTCTTCTTTATAATGTGACAAGAATTAAGTAGTTTTGCTGCTCATATTCACACACACTTCTCACAAACTTATTTCATTACTATTTATCGGGATTCCCTCAATATATTTAGATTTCTCACATCTGACAACAAAATTTTTTGTTATTTTTGGACTTTAATGTAGATTCTTTTTTTGTGTTTCTCTTTTGTTTTTTTTGTTTTTTTGGTGATTTTGATTTGTACTCCTGAAAATGTTTGTGTGTGTTTTTGGTGACAAGTTCCCACAACTCCACTAATATGTTGTTCTATTTAATCTGTAGGAGATTATTTGGTGTTGTTGTCCCTTGTTAATTTCACATTGTACTTTAGAAATGTACCTGAATCGTCACCAACAAACTGTCCTTTTTGGATGAAAACACACACAGGAGAATAGAATTTCCCTCAAAAATTTTTATTAAGGGCTCACAACTATAAACAAAGAGGGAGGCAACGCTGGAGAAACTGCAAGTGGGCGAAGCCTTGGACCCCCAGGGCAGACATCAATTATTTAAAAGCAAAATTGGTGGCCTGAGGAGTCCTTATCTAAGGGAGGGCAGTCTGGTCCAGAAGTCCCAGAGATCCGGAAAGCAGCAGATGACATCTGTGTCCCCAGACTGTGGTCATACAAGAGACTGCAGCTTCTGTCAGACCAGACTGAACCCAGGGTCATCACTCTTTGGTCTTCTTTCCACGCCTCTTTCCAGCCTTTGGCTGTGGTGGTGGAGTTGTGGCAGCAGGAGGAGGAGGAGGAGGATCGTCCCTCTCCATGACATCCGTCTTGTAGGACGTAGGACTTTATAAATCAGGTCCTCAGAGATCTTGCGTTGACCCTCCTGCATGCCCTGCAATTTTGTGGCAGCCATGCAGGCAAAGGCCTCTTCAGGACTGGGGAAGGCTCGGAGGGACGCCGAAGCCTCCTGGATCAGCCTGTACGCTGAATCCTGCACAGGACTGGGAGTGGCCTTCCTGGCTCGTTTATATGGCAGGCGGAGGGGAGGGACCTGAGACTCAGTCAGGCTGCGACTTGTCCCAGGCTTCTCTTGGCTGACACTTAGCCCCGCCTCCTCCTGGCTGACACTAATCCCCGCCTCCTCCTGGCTGCCACATTCCACAACCTCCTCCTGGCTGAGGTCTTCCTGTGTATGAAAAAGGGACATCGTTTTAGTATTTTATTCATCAATCACACACAATTTTCACCTCATGACTGCTGCAAATTGAATGTTAACAAATATAACAGACTATCCTTCTGAGCCCAGCAGTTTTCATTCTTGTCACAATTTTGGGTGCCCACTACTGTCTATTGATATGTAAAGCACTTTTTTAAATCAGCAATTAGTGATCAATAATAACATCTAATAAACATCATTTATTTATTGCCCAGAAATCAGTAGAAGAATGCTATACCTGACTCCAGCTGGGCTCCTCCATTTCATCCTGGCTGGAAGGCCCAGGTTGGACATCAGAAGCCTCAGCTGGTATGGAAGGAAGCGTGGAAGGAAGAGTAGAGAGGGATTCCCTGACTTCAGTGTGGTCTGACAGAAATCGCAGTCTCTCATAGTACCACAGCCTGGGGACATAGACGTCATCTGTTGCAGCTCCGGATCTCTGGGAATCTGTGACCTTCTTGCGCTCCCTAAGATACGTGCTCCTCAGGCCACCAATTTTAGCTTTTAAATAAGGGATGGTTGCTGTGGGGACCCCCAGCTTCACCAACTCCAGCAGTTTCTCCAGCGCTGCCTGCCTCTTCTGTTTGTGATTATAGTGGGGGTGTCTCATTTGCCACAGACAGGGCAGCTCCCTGTACTTGTCTATGAACAGGGGCAGGAAATTGTGGTCGTTGAACCCATCCATTTTCTCTGCAAGACACAACACAAGACAAACTCTAATGTTAGGCCAAACTCCCCTAATCTTGTTACAATATAGGCTTCCATTTCGAAGCAGTATAGGCCCAAGTTTAGATCCTACCTTCGTTAGCACGATCGGCGTCTCCGATGCTCCTTCCTCCGCTCACAGATCGTACGTAAGACGCGCGCGTTACGATTTATACACACTGCGCATGAGTATAACTCCGCCCGCCCCTGACGTTCTTTCTAGTCTAGTCCCCGCCCCTTTTCGTTCGGCGCAGTGGAGGAAGAGCACATGGCGGAGAGACAGCAGGATCGTGCTAATTGTAGCAACGAGGAGGAGGAAAGGCCGGAGCCTGAAACGTCCCGATCCAGAAGGAGATTAAAGGACTCAAATATGTCCTTTGGGGAGATGTTGGAGATGGTGGACATCCTGAAGAAGGCAGACTATAAGGAAAGTATGGGCCTTACCCCAACCACAATGTCCGAAAGGCCAAGATCATGGCGAAAGTGGTCAGGAGTCTGCACCGGAAATTCGGGGTACGACGATCGAAAGATCAGCTCAGGAATCGGTGGTCGGACCTGAAATTACGAGAACATGAGCAGTACAGAAAGATCCGGAGAGTGCTGCAGAAAAGTAAGTAGTTGTGCTGTGTTCCTATTCTTTATGTTTATTACGTTCGTGCTGCTCCATGTGCTTTTAGGAACTGTTGTACAGTTTAAAATGGTAACTTTCATGTTCATGGGCACATTATTCGTTCGGATCACACATTGTTATTTCGGACGATAAAATACCATTGTTTAGGCCATATGCATTTGGCCACCATTTTGATGCCCTATACTTGTCTTCAAAGAATTGGGTTGTGTAGATGGCTTTGTTACTAGAATGAAATACAAACTAGATTGTGTGTAAGGAGAGGACACTGAGCAGCTGTTTTCACATCTGGACACTGGAGCACTATAGTGTGGGACCCCAGAACACCATTTTTATTAGGGGGGCCACACAGGTGCTCCAGTGTATACTATAGGGGGGTCTCCATCTGTGAAGCTTGTACCAAACAGGTAAAGTATTGCAGCTTGACAAAGGGCACTAAAAAAGCTACATCTTGGAACTCGGCTAAAATAGATCATTGTACCCCACTTCCAAGCAATGTTTCATCTTTATAGTTCTGACATTAAATATCTGTGTGCTAATTATACCATTTTTGTCTTACATAGGGGAGAAAAGACTCGGAGGACACCCCTCATCCGAGGAGACCACAGACCCCCCCCCCTCTGGAAGAAGGTGAAATCCCCCCAACACAAGATGAGCAGGAGGAAGAAGACGTGGTGGAACTAGTCACCACAACAGGTGAGTGTCTGCGACCACAGGCTCAGATAAGAGATGGATGGCGGCATTTTTTTACCACCTAATTTATTTTGGGGTTCCTCTCTTTTTAGGTGATCGTGAGGTTGGGGATGAAGATCCTTTCACATCCGAAAGTGCCCAGATCCTGATCGGGGAGATCATGGGGTGTAATTTACAATTGGAAAACATCAAGCAAAACATCAATGATGTTATTCCAAAATATAAAAACATCATTGATGTTTTGGGGCGAGTTTAAAGCCCCTCCAAATCACTTTCTTCTTTTGTGTGCTACAATGTGCGAAATGTTTTTGTGATTTTTCCCAAAGCCAAATTTGGAGGATGCACACAGTGTGCCAACATGTGCTATCTACCATCACGGGAGATCAATGGACGCGTTTTGGGGGTGCAACCCCTTCCTCAATGATAAAGTAGCGGTGAGGAAGGGCTTTCTCCCCCAAAACACATCCCTTGATCCCCCGTGATGGCAGATAGCACATGTTGACATTGTGAAATTGGTGTGCATCTTCCAAATTTGGCTTTTCCTGGGGTGATTTCCCCCCATCTGAACGCAATATCAAACACAGTTCCTAAATACTCATGTCTGATATTGCCTTCAAATTCTACCAAATGTGAACTTTGTAAGATCAATATTTGTGTCTTTCTTGTGGGTTTTACACAGGCCTGTTTTCTATAAAATGCACATTTTGATTTTGGATAATGACACCACAAAAATTGTTATACAACAAACATGTCGGTTTGTCAGAAAAACCTTTGGTAAATGCACATGTGATTGTGCAGGTATTAAAAAGATTGTTCATCAAGAATGTGTGGATTATTGTCTACAACACTTTTGGGGTGATGTAATTGTTGTTTTATGAGAAAATGGGGGGTATTTCCTAAGGGCAAATCCTCTTTGCACTACAAGTGCAGTTTCAGTGCAGTTGCAATTGCACTTGTAGTGAAAAGTGTCTTTGCATTCAGTAAATAACAGCCAACAGTGCTTTGTAAGGTTACATAATCACAACATTTTCTGCACTACACACATTTCTGTCAGGGTCAGCTAAAACAAACACAAGCAGTAAATGTCCACAAAGAAGAGCCTGGGGGGAGATACCTGTCGAGAACTTGAGGTCCTGCAGGCTTCTCCCTGTGGCCAAATACCGCAGGGTAGCGACCGACCTCTGCTCCGGAGTGATGGCTTGCCTCATGCAGGTATCCTGCCTGCTAATATAGGGGGTCAGCGAAGCCAACAAACGGTGAAACACGGGGTCCGTCATCCTGAGAAAGTTCCTGAAATCATCAGGATTATTCTCACGGATCTCACGGAGCAAAGGCATATGACAGAACTGGTCACGCTGAAGCAACCAATACTTGGTCCATGAACTCCTCCCCACCCTGTTCATGGACTGGACTTTTGTCAAGGTCAGGACCCCAACACCAAGCCCCCGCACAGCACAAACTGTACGAGGAGTACGCATACGAAACATGGCTAGAAAACGGTCGGCTGCTCAGAACGAAGTAACAGAACGCACTGAAGAACAGCAAGGCCTGTGAAGAGCGACCTGAAAAACAGCAACGAGCAGGCAAGATCACATAGAAAACTCCGATACGAACTGACTGCATGCACTGAAGAGCAGATACAAACCCACAAGCACAAACTGAACGTCAGAAAATGATCTGAAAGCCACGAGTCTGAAAAAGCGCGAATCGTCTCTCACCAAACTTTTACTAACACAAGATTAGCAAAAGGAGCCCAAAGGGTGCCACGCTTGGTTCTGAACCAGCCTTTTCTAGTCTCGTCGTACGTGGTGTACGTCACCGCGTTGTTGGCGATCGGAAATTCCGACAACTTTGTGGGACCGTGTGTAGGCAAAACAAGTTTGAGCCAACATCCGTCGGAAAAAATCCTAGGATTTTGTTGTCGGAATGTCCGAACAAAGTCCAACCGTGTGTACGGGGCATAAGAGACACTGCATGCAGACACCTTTACTTGCTTCTCTCATCTAAAACTTCACAAAGGAGACCCAATTACTTTGCTTCTCATATTAAAGTCTGCTTAAAGAGACACTGTACACTCGCTGGTGCAACATTATTTTAAGCTAGCTGAAGACACAGAACATCTGCATCAGAAGGACTCTTATTGCTCGATACTCCCCTCTAAAGGGACATTGAGTACCATTTTGCCCATATCTTCAAAGGAACTCTTTCTTTTAGAGACCAGTGTTCTCTAGTTTGTGTATAGTCCGCTAAGCATTTTAAACACTTTATTGTGGGGTTGTGGCACCAGGGCAGAAGTGAGTAGTCTGACACCAATCTGGTCATTCTCCTTCCCCTTTTTCTACCTGTGGTCATAGGCTCAGGTTGAAAGTTGCTGTTGCTTTTCCTTTCTGATATACTATGAACACAGTTGTTCTGCTTATTGCACTAACTTTAATAATTACATGTGTGCCTGCGCTATACCTTGTTGGTTTGAAAATTTTCAAAACATCAAGTAAAGAATTACTTGCTCACTGTATTATAGTCTGGTGACTGCACTGTTACATCCAGAAATGTCTGAACCCAGAGTGTCAGAGGGGTAGGGAGACTTTCAAGGCCAGAGCAACCACTGGAGTCAAGTATTTATAAGCAGCCCTCATGGGGGGGGGGGGGGTAGCGCTACATATATTATGTTGTTGTTGTGATCCAATAAAGTCTATGAAGTCTAATAAGCTTGTATTTAGAAATATGGGATGTGGCGCGCCCTAGTTCAATTTATACCATTCCTGTCCTGCATGAATTTTCACTTTGAATAACAAATCTTCTCAACTGACTGTCCAGTTCATCACATCTAAGGTGCCCATTACAAAATCTGAATTATGGAATCATGGATTCACAAAATTTTCATTGGCTATGCAGTTGGCGCTCTTGCCTATCACCTCTGCCTCTAGTTTGGATGTTCTCTCTGTGTCTGCTTGAGTTTACTCTCGCTATTCCATTTACTTTCCACAATTCAGACACGCCGATGAGTTAATTGATTGCACACCAAAAACTAACCCTAGAATGTGTGCACATACGTACTGTAGGCTGCAGTAGGAACATTAGATTGCAAGCTGTTAAGTGTGACAAAGGCTGATGTGTTTTGTTTAATATAGTACCACATAGACGTGTCAGCACTATATAAACAGGTTAAATTCAATATAGTTCTGTTTAAAGAATTAGGCATTCAAGCTAACTCAGGAAAAGCTGTCTGTTAAAAATCAGTTGGTAGTGGAGTTAGCCTTTACTGACTAGCTCAAAACACCACACAGAAAAAAAAATATTATTGTAATGTTACAAATTAGTACATTAGTTTGAAATTCAAGAGATTTGGAAGTACTTTGTATGAATATATTCATGCAGATGCGTCCAGCTTGCAGAAAACCAGACAATTCATGAATCATAATTACCTTTGTTCCTGAATTGTACAATTCATGCAGACAGCCATACTTGCCTACAAATTTTTTTGTAGAATCAGTAATTTAAGAATCACTGACACTCCCGATTAAATCATCACTAGCTAAAATGTAGTTTGGGGAGATATCAAAGGAGTGCTTTACCCTTAGTGTATTGTTTAATTTCTGTTGCTGTTTTTATTAAAGCTGAATTCCAGGTATGAATTTTTAGCATGGTTATAGCATAGGTTTACTGGACCAGCTAAGATCAATGTAAGTATGCATTTGACATACTTGTGGGATCCCCGTTGAAGCTGGAAATCAATGTAGTAGGCACTGCTACTACAGTGATCACTGCTGTCTTCAGTATCTTTACACTCTATCCTAATCATTCTTACCTTTCCATCTATTTTTTTTTTTCATCTTTGTAAACCCCATGCAGACACTTGCAAACTTTTCACTGACTTTGATTGACAGCAGCAGGAGCCAATCGTGTCCGCTGTCTGTCTCAGCCAATCAGGAGGGTGAGTCCCGGACAGTCGAGTCTCTCATGCAACATCGCTGGATCAAGAGGGGTCTCAGGTAAGTATTAGGGGGGCTGAGGGGAGCTGCTGCACATAAAAGGTTTTTGCATTAAGATAAAAAAAAAAAAACCTTCTGCCTCTAGAACCACTTTAACATCATAAAAAACAAAGAGTGGTGTTATAGTTGCATGCACTGTTATTTCTCAATGAATGAAAGGTTTTCTCTGATTGGACTTGGTGGGGATCCTGACATCACCGCCCCAAATCTCCACCTTGTCTAATCACATAACACCTTGCACTTATTGAGAGAAATGCAAGATGTTCTTTGAATGGCACCAGTTCCGGGCATGCAACACCCTGTGTACCCTACGCAGCAGGGCAGCTGTTCAACACTAGACCCAGAAGACAGCAGCAATTATTGTAGTAGTGGAGGAGACTGCTACAGTGATTTCCAGTTTCCACAGGGATCCCACAGGTTTACATACCTTAGTCCAACCTGGGCTAATGTAACTATGCTATAAAATCCATACCTTAAATTCAACTTTAAATTGCTTTTACATAGCGTACAATGAAATTCTTTCCTTGAATTAATTTTCCTGTTTTGACATTTAATATTACCATTAGAGGAAAATGATGGCGGATTATGTGCTGAAAAGCAAAACACAGTGTGCAACATTTAATGGCATGTGTAAACAGGCATCTTTACAAAATTCAAGAATAAAGACTGAAAGGAAAGAGATTAATTAACTGCTCCATCTTTCAGTAGTTATTTGTTTAGGCTTTAATCAGTGTTTAATCCTTCATTAAATAAGGCATATCAATGTGGTATTTTTTGGCCACACTGGACCCTCTAACTACTTCTTTGTGACCCAAAAGCCAATTTAATAAACTGACACCTACACTACCTTACCTAGCACCTTCATCATGGATACAATATTGTAGTGCATGTTGTAGTTACAATAATTAATATTCTTAATACAAGAATGCTAACTAACAAAGCAATTCCATTGTTTTTAATATTAAGTAAATTCTTTACATCTAAGGCGGACACTTGCAGCGTTAATCCAATAAATTTGGCAATCTATTTAATTTGGGATTCACACAGCTGTGGTGGATATATAGTGTTTTTTGACATATTTATCTGTGTTATGGTCAGGAATAGGAAATACACTTTAAAAAATGTTATAAAAGATATTGTATTTAAATATTTCACTTTCACATTTTGTCAGAAAGTAGGGCTTTGGTCTTTTTTGTATGCTTGCCTGTCCTGCCTTATCCGCATTGCAGAAAAAGCCTGTTGTTCACAGAGCTTAAAAGTTCAAGCTGAAGTTTACATACACAAAGAAGTGACTTACAGTATCTCATGAAAGTGAGTACACCCCTTACATTTTTGTAAATATTTTATGATATCTTTTCATGTGATAACACTGAAGAAATGACACTTTGCTACAATGTAAAGTAGTGAGTGTACAGCTTGTATAACAGTGTAAATTTGCTGTCCCTTCAAAATAACTCAACACACAGCCATTCATGTCTAAACCGCTGGCAACAAAAGTGAGTACACCCCTAAGTGAAAATGTCCAAATTGGGCCCAATTAGACATTTTACCACCCCATGTCATGTGACTCGCTAGTGTTACAAGGTCTCAGGTGTTAATGGGGAGCAGGTGTGTTAAATTTGGTGTTATCGCTCTCACTCTCACATACTGGTCACTGGAAGTTCAACATGACATCTCATGGAAAAGAACTCTCTGAGGGTCTGAAAAAAAATGTTGCTCTACATAAAGATGTCCTAGGCTATAAGAAGGTTTCCAAGACCCTGAAACTGAGCTGCAGCACGGTGGTCAAGATTATACAGCGGTTTCATAGGTTCCACTCATAAAAGGCCTCGACATGGTCGACTGGAGTAGTTGAGTACATGTGCTCAGCGTCATATCCAGAGGTTGTCTTTGGGAAATAGACGTATGAGTGCTGCCAGCATTGCTGCAGAGGTTGAAGGGGTGCAGGGTCAGCCTGTTGGTGCTCAGACCATATGCTGCACACTGCATCAAATTGGTCTGCATGGCTGTTATCCCAGAAGGAAGCCCCTTGTAAATATGATGCACAGGGAAGCCCGCAAACAGTTTGCTGAAGACAAGCAAACTAAGGACATGGATTACTGGAACCATGTCCTGTGGTCTGATGAGACCAAGATAAACTTATTTGGTTCAGATGGTGTCAGTAATGTGTGGCAGCAACCAGGTGAGGAGTACAAAGACAAGTGTATCTTGCCTACAGTTAAGCATGGTGGTGGAAATGTCATAATCTGGGGCTGCTTGAGTGCTGCCGGCACTGGGGAGCTACAGTTCATTGAGTGAACCATGAATGCCAACATGTACTGTGATATACTGAAGCAGAGCATGAGCCCCTTCCTTCGAGGACTGGGTTGCAGGGCAGTATTCCAACATGATAACAACCCCAAACACACCTCCAAGACGACCACTGCCTTGCTAAAGAAGCTGAGGATAAAAGTGATGGACTGGCCAAGCATGTCTCCAGACCAAAACCCTATTGAGCATCTGTGGGGCATCCTCCAATGAAAGGCGGAGGAGTGCAAGGTCTCTATTATCCACCAGCTCTGTGATGTCATCATGGAGGAGTGGAAGAGGACTCCAGTGGTGACCTGTGAAGCTCTGGTGAGAAAATAATGGTGGCCACACAAAATATTGACATTTTGGGCCCAATTTGGACATTTTCACTTAGGGGTGTACTCACTTTTGTTGCCAGCTGTTTAGACATTAATGGGTGTGTGTTGAGTTATTTTGAGGGGACAGCAAATTTACACTGTTATACAAGCTGTGCACTCACTACTTTACATTGTAGCAAAGTGTCATTTCTTCAGTGTTGTCACATGAAAAGTTATAATAAAATATTTACAAACATGTGAGGGGTGTACTCACTTTCGTGAGATACTATATTAATACTGTATAGCCTTGGAGAAGAGAGAGAAACAAACAGGCACACATCTTTTCCTCTGCCCACCTGTTAGGAAACTTATAGGGATGAGTCAGATGTTCGAGTCGAACGCAGGCAGGTGTCGCCTGTTCGCTGAACAGCGAGCAATATGCGGTGTTCGCGGCAAATTCCAAAGCCACCGGAACACCATTAAAGTCTGTTTGGGGACCTGGGTCCTGCCCCAAGGGACATGTCTCAATGCAATTTTTATTTTTTAAAAACGGCTGTTTTTTCGGGAGCAGTGATTTTTTTAATGCTTAAAGTGATACAATAAAATACAATACAATAAAAATGAAATATTCCTTTAAATATCGTGCCTGGGGGTTGTCTATAGTATGTCTGTAAAGTGGCACATTTTTCCCGTGTTTAGAACAGTACCACAGCAAAATGACATTTCTAAAGGAAAAATTGTCATTTAAAACTGATCGCAGCTGTAATAAATTGTCGGGGCTCGGCAATACAGATAAAACTCATTGAAAAAAAGAGCATGGGTTCCCCCCCAGTCCATTACCAGGCCCTTTGGGTCTTGTATGAATATTAAGGGGAACCCCGAACCAAAATGTTTTAAAAAATTGCGTGGGGGTCCCCCTAAAATCCATACCAGGCCCTTTAGGTCTGATATGGAAATTAAGGGGAACCCTGCACCAAATTTAAAAAAAAATGGCGTAGGGGTCCCCCACAAAATCCATACCAGACCCTTTAGGTCTGGTATGGATTTTAAGGGGAACCCTGCACCAACATTTTAAAAAAATGATGTAGGGGTCCCCCCAAAATCTATACCAGACTCTTATCCGAGCATGTAACCTGGCAGGCCACAGCAAAAGAGGGGGGGGCGAGAGAACGCCCCCCTCCTGAACTGTACCAGGCCACATGCCCTCAACATGGGGAGGGTGCTTTGAGAGGGAGGAGCCGGATGTGGGCGAGGTCAGGCTGCTGCTGCTGAGTGCGGGGAGCTTGGCGTCTCTCTAGCCGTGATGCACGCCAGGAGCTCATGGACCGCACGCTAGCCTTCCGCCGCCCCTCCCCGGAGAGCTGCGCGTTGTGTGCGGTCTCTGCCGTCCGTTCGCCCTAATACTCGGCCCCTGGAATAGGCTGCGAGGGGTGAAAGCGGTGGGAGCGGCGCGCCCGAGCCAGCAGCGGCAAAGGGCTATCATGGTCCGGAGCTCGGCCGGGACTGCCGTGCCTTCCCCCATCTTGTGCTGGAATCTGCAAAACCTGTAAAATGATTTGAGGAGAGATGTGCAAGCACATAGCCGTCTGTGAAGGAGATGACAGCGTCTGTTTACTAGGAGATGAAGAAAGAAAGTGACAGCTGCAGGAAAGGGAATCCCAAGTACAGGTGGAAGCCCCAGGAGCCTTAAAGGAGTAGTGCAAAGGACGCATGATGGGTAAGACTTTGGCCAATTCTAAATTTGGAATGGAGGGTAAGTAACCTATTAGTTACTTCTTAAAACATACGGAACTCTCCTCCTATGGGACTGCTGCCTTAAGTTTTACTCTGTATTTACTTTGCATTTATTATCAAAAGTATCACTGCAACAATCATCCAAAGTGGTGTACAAGTTTTGTATAGTATGTCATATTTGGCTCAGGGTATGACGCTGAGGGTGGTCTGCTGAAAAGGAAGAAGCGAAAAAGGGAGGTGTGATTTAGCAGGGGGGACACTCTGCATTAGGGAGTCTTGGGGGGAACAGGAGTTTTTGGCGCCTGGGGCAGCACTTAGATAAAGTTCTCTCAGCCTCATACAATATACCTGGGGCTGGGGGTTTCTGAGCAGGTGGGAGTACAACTTATGGGTGGCTGAGGCAGGGGGATTGCTCTCTGGCGGACACTGAGCGACTTGTGAAAAGATTGAAGAGACAATTTACATCACGCTATCCATCACCACCATTTGTCTATTCTATTTTTGTTTATCTGTCTATTCTACTGTTCTGCCTTCTCAAGGGTTGAGAGGTAGGTAAAAATGAGAGGCAAATCAACAAAATGGGCCACAGCAAATCCACCTAGAACCAGCACAAGCCCAGGCACCATTAGGAAATATATGGTGAATGAGTGTAGCAAAGAAAGCCCGGGTAAATCAACAGGAGCCAAAAATAAAACACCAGACCGCCCAGGTAAAACTGGAACAAAAGACAAATGGCTGATGTGGAAATAAGACCCCCAGGCAGTGAGGCAGGCGCAGAAATGCCAGTGGAGATTCAGCAGGAAAAACTTCTCCCCACCAAGGGAGAAATAGCAGAAATGTTTGCTAGGTTGGAGGCCTCAATCAAAGAAGAGATCAGTATTGTGCACGAAAACATGAGTCACACTTTAAAAAGAGTGGAGGAAGTAGAATCCATAGTTGATAAGCAAGGCGTAAAAATCCAAAACTTGAAACGCCAGATGGAAGCAATGCAGACCGAACAAAGAAACATAAGGTACAGATTGGAAGATCAAGAGAACCGTAGTAGAAGAAAAAACCTCCAGATCAGAGGTCTTTCAGAATCGCAAGGAGAAACAGAATTTACAGGACAAAATGGAAGTAATCTTTAAAGGCCTGTTGAACCTGATCGAAGCTGGGTGGTCTGGCACTCCCATGTTTCTTAAAATATTATTGGGCGGCAGTCCTCGTGACGTTAAAGTGGTGGCTTGCAGAGGAGCCCTCTAATCCGGCATCCGATGTGGAGGCAGCATTGCTGGGTTCCTACTCGGAACTAAGGAATCTCATACATAGAGGGCCCTGCTCCAATCCCAAAATATCGGTGCCCATGAAAACGACCATTAAGGTATGGGACACGGTGAACGCGAAATTAGAGAATCAACATGAGTGGTCCCCTGTGACACCACTTTGGGGTAACCCGTGGTTAAGTCATTTTTAGTCGATTCCGGATCCCGTCATATGGGCTAGATACGGCATAGTTACCCTTGGTGATATTGTATCGCAGGGACAACTGATAACATTTGATGATCTAAAAAGTAGAAAGGGCCTCCCAAACTGGATGTTTTTTAGATTTCTCCAGATAAGGCATGCTTTTCGCTCCCAGTTTCCCAGCCCGATAACTCTGCGGATGTCGCATTTGGAGACTGAACTTCGTGCACCTGAAGGCACTAGATTACTCTCGTCTATCTATAACAAACTTACCCTGCTGGACACATCTAGAGTCTCACAACTGCTGACAACCTGGCGGCGTGACATCCCTGACCTAAGCGATGATGACTGGGAGGAGGGGGTGCAGCAATATCTAACTCTGACCATATCCTCTAGGGATAGATTTACCCAATTAAAATTTCTACACCGGGCTTATTACTCCCTGTCGCGTCTTGCAAGAATTTATACAAATAGAACAGCCACCTGTCCTAGATGTGGCTCAGATGGTGCGGATTTCTTTCATACTGTGTGGACATGTCCACAGATAGTGGTTTTTTGGAAGACGGTTAAGATATTAACTCGGTGGGCAAAATCAGGGTCCCCTATAGCCCTCTCCCCCTCCTGCTAGGCATATGTGATTATCTAGAGGCCCCCAAAAGGAAACAATTATTTGTTTTTTGTACTGCAATGTATGCCAGAAAGGCGATTCTCCTTAACTGGAATCAGCCTCAACCACCTACTAAACAACTATGGCTCTCTCTCATAAATGCAGCCCTGCCCCTGTATAAACTAACATATATGGGAAGGAACTGTCCGAAAAAATTTAATAGAGTCTGGGCGGGTTGGGTGGAGGCCAAACACCTGACTATTCCATAGGAAAACTAAGTACTAAAGCCTGCACTCTTGACTGTCCAAACATTCCTGCTTTAGGTAATTTCGCCCCGGACGGGGCCTCCCCGCTACGAGGTTAATATATGACTAGGTTTGTAAACCCTTGCGGTGCCTTCCTACCCGGGCCTCCCCCCCCCACCCTTCCTCCCCCCACACGGGGGCTTTTATAGCAACCTGGACTTGAAATTTTTGCAACTCTATTCTGACCATTTACTGTGCGGTTGAAAATATATTATCTGCAATGTACTAGTCGATTTGATATGGTATGGAAAATCCTTGTACATTATCTGTCTTGAGCTAATGAAACTTGTTTTGTATTTTGTTTGTTTGAGATGAATAAATAAACTTTATGTGAAAAAGAAGAAAGAAAACAAATGAGAGTGAGTGATGATGTCTAGTTTAAAAATTGTCTCTTATAATGTTAGGGGCTTGAACTCTTACGTAAAACGTGCTAATATTTTAGGGGAACTGACGTTTTTGAAGGCCGAGGTTGCAATGCTTCAAGAGACACATTTAAGTGTCAACAAGAACCAAAAAATCTTTTCCAGAGACTTCCCAGTTTGGTATTACAGTGACTCACAAATCAAAGGGGCAAGAGGAGTGGCCATAGGGTTTGCCAGGGAGACTAGGTTTGAACTAGAGGAAGGATTAGCTGACCCAGAGGGTCAGTTTCTCTTCCTGAAAGGTAAAATCAACAGCTCAAAATGTTCCCTGGCAAACATCTATGGGCCAAATAAAAATACACACAGAGAAATAATGGGCATACTGGCAAAATTCAAAGAATTCAGGATGGGGAAGGCTATTGTGGCAGGGGATTTTAATTTGTGCTTAGACCCTGAAAGGGATTGTTCGTCGCATGTCCGGGGGAGGGGGGGGCAGTATGGGTAGGAAAACTTAAAAAGAAGCTGTATCAGCTTCAGCTAGTGGATGTATGGAGGATCCAGCAAGGTGACACAAGGGACTACACTTACTACCCCCCCCGTGCATGCGACGTGCTCGAGACTCAACTTTTTCCTGGTAGAACACAGGTTGCTGGAAGACGTCACAGGGGCATCTATTGGAAATATGACGTTTTCCGATCATGCACCGGTGAGCTTACAAATAAAAATAGGAGAAATTGATATACAGGGCTCAGGGTGGAGACTGAACGAAGACCTGTTACTACCTGTTACTAATATTATGTAGCTATAGTCATATCACGCATTTTAGATTGGGTGAGTAATAATAAAGAAAAACAATGGGTGAAAATAGAGAATATAACGAGTGGGGTGGATTTGGGTAAAAATGTGTGGATACCACCACAATATAGAAAATTGAGCACGAAAACACTGGATGTCACCAAACACGCTTTAAATTTATGGGAAAAAATACACGACAGGGAGAAGTGGGGATATAATTCACCACTAGTCCCGCTTAAGGATTCAGACTACTTTCCGCCTGGGAGGGAAGATATGTTTGGGAGATGGATTTTAAAGCAAGAGGCCCAACTTAAAGATATTACAAGTCAGGGTAAGGTGTGCACCTATCAGCAACTTAAAGCTAGAGACAATTGGTTTGTTATGGACAATTGGAAGTATAGGCAGTTGAAACATTTTGTTGAATCTCTCCCGCAGCCAATTAGGTCGATGGAAGATCTTCGCCCCCTCGAAAAAGTGTGTATGGAGAAAAACAGGAGGGGAGGAATGTCTAGGATTTACAGAATTCTGATTAAAATGGGAGAAGTGGAGCGCCCGGTATATCTCAGGAAATGGGAGGAGGAATTAGGAAAGAAGATCAGTGAAAGTGAGGTCGGGAGAGTCTTGAGCAGAGTGAATGCTACCTCAGTGAACCATAGGATTGCTGAAATGAATTTCAGAATCTTGGCAAGAATGTATATCACCCCGGATATAGCACATAAACTACAGAAAGAAACATCGCAATTATGCTGGAGGGGGTGCAAGGATACAGGGACAATGGCGCATATATGGTGGTTTTGCCCGGTAATGAAAAAATTCTGGGAGGAGACAAGGGGGATTATATATGTGATTAATAATATGAGGATCCCGGATGACCCTTGGGTTTGTTTGCATCACGGGAGCGACATGCCCTCTAAGAGGTACTTGAAACTATTGTTACCGCACCTCCTCAATGCTGCCAAAAGTCTCATCCCCAAATACTGGCTAGATAGCAGGAGACCTACAATGCGGGAGTGGTTCAACAAAATAGAGGAAATTCATTGCCTGGAATATTTGAGGTATAGTGAAGGGCTGGAGATGGAAGAGTATGAAGAGACGTGGAGAGACTGGGCAAAGTATAAGACCTCTATGCAGGCTGCTGAGGTGTGGGAAAAGGAGCCAGATAACCCACCCAAGAAAAATTCAAACTTAAACCCGAGCTAGAGGATATACACTCAAACAGGAATAAAGAGTAGGAGGAGGATAGTGAGAGGCTCAGGTCAAGATTTCTGTTGGATGAGTTGTGGGGGGGGAGATGGGGGGGTTGGGTGGGCAATAGGGTTCAGGGATAGGTGGGGGGGATATAGGGGGGGTTAGTGCTCTTTGGTATAGGGACATTAGTAATGTTGTAAACATAATGATTTGTTAAATGGATGGGGAAAAAAAAAAGAGAAACAAAAAGAGAATGCCACAATTATGTGAAAGTATTAAGGGATAAGATTGACTTTAAAGTTGAGATAATATCCTTCTAAAAATATTACTTGGCTGAAGTGGCAAAAAAAAAAAAACATGGGGAGGGTGCTTTGGGTGCTTTTGTTTCTTTTATAAAAGTTTTCTCCCTTACTGATGGGCACTGATAAGGCGGCACTGATGGGCACTGGTAGGCAGCACTGATGGGTGGCACTGATATGCAGCACTGATGGGCATTGATAGGTGGCACTAATGGGCACTCATGGGTAACACTGGTGGGCACTGATGGGCACTCATGGGTGGCACTGGTGGGCACTGATAGGTGACACTGCTGGGCACTGAAAGGCTGCAAAGATGGGTACTTTTGGGTGGCACTGATAGGCGGCATTGATGGGCACTGACAGGCAGCACTGTTGGGAACTGATGGGCATTGATACGTGGAACTGATGGGCACTGATACGTGGTACTGATATGCGGCACTGATAGGCATCCTTGGTGGCACTGGCAGCGATAGGCATTGTGAGTGGGCACTGATTGGCAGCTGCCTGGGCATTGATTGGCAGCTGCCTTGGCACAGATTTGCATTTCCCTGGTGGTCTAGGGGGGGCATACCTGGTGGTCCAGTGTAGATGGCCATCCTGGTGGTCCTGGGCGGCATGATGGTGGTCCTGGGCAGGATCCGAGGGGGGGCTGCGCTGATAAACAATCAGCACAGACCCCCCTGTCAGCAGAGCAGCCGATCGGCTCTCCTCTACTCGTGTCTGTCAGACATGAGTGAGGAAAAGCCAATCAACGGCTCTTCCTGTTTACATCATGATCAGCCATGATTGGACAAGGCTGATCACGTGGTAAAGAGCCCCCGTCTTTACCGAGATCGGTGTAGCAGTGTGTCAGACTGACACACTGCACCACTGATCGCTGCGAGCGCGGTGGCTGTTATCCTGCTGGACGTCATATGACGCCCAGTCAGGATAACTGAACCACCGCCCAGCTGTCATTTTGCTATAGGCCAGGCGGGAAATGGTTACATTTGGGATATTTATTATAGCAAAAACTACAAAATATTGTGTTTTTTTCAAAATTGTCACTCTTTTTTGTTGATGCAAAAAATAAAAACTGCAGAGGCGATCAAATACCACCAAAAGAAAGTTCAATTTGTGGAGAAAAAAGGAGGTACTTTTTTGGGGTACGTCGCACGACCGCGCAATTGTCAGTTAAAGTGACGCAGTGCTGAATCCAAAAAAATGGCCTGGTCAGGAAGGGGGCTGAAGTGGTTAAGTGGTTAAAGAGTACCTTATGGTATGGATGAAATTTTTTGACATATATAATGGGCATTCATTTTTTCAAGAGGAATTTGGATTTTCATCAGATCTGGAATTATACACAGTTGCAGCAGGATCCTGTGGGTTCTCTGCGATATGGAAAAATCACTGGTGCTGCGGTGTATGGCCAGAAAGCTGGATACAAATAAAAGCCACTAGGAGCATAGTTCTGCTCAAATTATTTCCCTTGGTGGTAGCATTAAAGATCAGGGGTGAACAATTTGCCAATAAAAGAATATGAATTAACTCTGATAATAAAGGAGTCATTTATGCAGTAAATTTCTTATTAACAAAATCCCTTCTTGTGGTGAAATTGCTTAGGTACCTAGTATTTTCATGCTAATGCTTCAACATCTGGTTGAAAGCAAAACACGTTCCAGATAAAGAAAATCAATTTGCAGATGCATTATCTCGGTTACAGATACACAAATTCCGTCAACTAAAGCCCAATGCGGACAAAGAAGGTCAAGTATGTACCAAACATCTATGGAACCTAATTTAAAAATTTTGATGAAGTCAATCAAGCATTCAGTGTCTGATAGTACATGGACTGAATATTCGGCCGCATGGCACCAGTGGATAAAATTCACGAAGGATTTGGGACTGCAGTTTGATTCTCCTTCGGAGAAAGACATTCAAATATTTTTATGTACACTAACGTAGTCAGAATTATCCTATAGCCAAATTGCTAAGATACTAGCAGGGGTATCATTCTTCTTTAAATTAAATTTAAAAGGTTTCCCTCCATGTACATCTTATACATCATATACAACAAGCCCTTAAATGTTACAAGAAGAGGCATTCTTTCCCAGATACCAGAAGGCCCACTTCTTTTCAATTGCTAAAGGTAATTTGTAGCGTTACAAAAATTGTATGCTTCTCAGAATTTGAGTCAATATTATTTAAAACAGCATTTGTATTAGCATTTTTTGGTGCTATGAGAATATCCAAATTGTTACCCAAAAACAAAAAGTCTGTGTCTGGCTTGTTAGTCCATCATATGATGGTTTACAGGACAGGTGTCACAGAACTCACACAGCAAGTGCTCATCCTCACGCGGCAGCTGCTAATCTCCGTTCCACTAACGCCAATGCACATGCACGAAATCTTAGAGTGAGACGAACGGGGTTCAGAATGGGCATGCGCAATGGAGCATCCATGCGAACACGTGCGCGCTAGTGCGCATGCGTGCGCTTCCACGAATCCTGGCACACAGCGCCCTATATAGACAGAGAATCTGCCCAGTATCAGTGCTGGATCGTCTTCAGCTTGTTCCTGTGTTCTTGTACTTCTGCCTGATGGACTCTGTTCCTGAAGACCCGGCTTCCCTCTGACCATTCTGTTGGATTCTCCTTACCTGCCTGCCAGTCTCTGTGTAACGAACTGACTCTAGCTTGGACTTTGACCACGGCTCTGTCTCCTGATTGTGTACCTCGCTGCCAGCCTGTTGCCGACTCCGGCCAGTTCTTTTCTTTTTGAGGATCTTGTCTGGAGAAGTCACAAGAGAGGTATCTGAAAGTTATTGGAAGGAGACTTCAACATATTCAAGGACATCAGTGAGTACAGACCGGTGTGAGATCTCAGTAACTGTTTGCTGCTGCTATCGCTCTTTTGGCAGAGTCAGCCTGCACTTAAAGTGGAAATTGTTAATGGTGTCCCTGTGTAGCTCAGCCCATCATTTGCTGTTACAAGGACTGTGCTCAAAATCTTTAAGAGGACGATAGGTGTCCTCCTGCTACTAAACTTTGCTGGAGTATCCCACGGTTACCCTGCACCCATCCAAGTTTTTTCAATAAAGCAAGGAAAAGAATACCCCTAGAAGGATCATTGAATCGGAGGAGTGACTGAGACTGTGTGTCTGGCTGCTAAAACATTGGGGAAAGAACTTTGGGACCAAATCAGCAGGCCCTTTAGAGGATGAGCCCTACAAGTGTATTAGTATCAGGATCATTCAGGCAGCCATCAAGCTATATCATATGAAAATGTGTTGAGTTAAAATGTGTAGGCAATTCCTGCCTTTCACAGTGGCGGATGGTGAAGTTTTAGGATGGGGGGGCGTCAGACCCCACCCTTCCTTTTAGACCCCTCTCACTTCTCATAAGCTCCACCCCTTATATAAACCACCCACTCAGTCCCTTGTATTCCACTTGCTTCCACCCATAGTGTCAGGAGTATACAGCCCCAGAATCACAGGACAGAGTATACAGCTCAGCCTCACAGATCAGGGTATATAGCTCAGCATTACAGATCAGGGTATATAGCTCAGCATTACAGATCAGGGTCTATAGCTCAGCTTCATAGATCAGGGTATACAGGTCAGCCTCACAGATCAGGGTATACAGCTCAGCCTCACAGATCAGGGTATAGAGCTCAGCATTACAGATAAGGGTATACAGCTCAGCCTCACAGATCAGGGTATATATCTCAGTCAGGAGTCTGAACTAAATAAAGGTAGTCACAAATATGCAAATAAACAGTCATGTTCCAGCAGTGGCTGCTATAAAATGAATACTTTTTCAATTGCAGTCCTACTGGAAAATAGAAGCAAGTGATAGAGGGAAAAAGAAGAGTTAAGAACAAGGCAGAGCAGGGTAAAAAGATACATTGATATACAAGATACATATATCAAGCAGAGAAAATGTCAGGGGAGATGTGGAGAGCATAGCACAATAAGCAGGGAAACACCAAATTAACCAGAGAAAGCAAAATCAGATCCATGCCTAGCCCCTGTTCAACAGTGGAGGCTGGCAACTCCCCCCGACCCGCAGCAGGTGACTGACAAACCCCCCTGCCCACAGCGGGTGACTGACAACCCCCCCCACCCGCGGTGGGTGACTGACAACCCCCACCCGGCCCGCGGCGTGGAACTGACAACCCCCGCCCAGCCCATGGCACGGGACAGAGAAAGCCCCCCTGCGCATCGGGCAGCCAGCAGTAAGACACCTACCCGACCTAGGGCTGTGGTCTCCTCTCCTCTTTGGGTGCAGGCATCGGCTCCGGTGTCTACTCCTCCCGCGTTTCCTCTCTGCTCTCCAATGCACTAGGCGTCCAATATGATCACCTGACGCTTTGGCCAAACGGGAAACAGACCTGCCTCCTGATTGGCAGAGAGGAACATTAGTGTGAAAATAACAAAAATTAATTTGCTGGCGTCACAAAACAGGGTGGGATCGGGGCGCAGTGCTCCTATTTTGAAGCCTATTAGAGTCTCTAGCTCTAATCACGTGCTTCAAAATACACACCCCTCTGCCTATCCCCGCACTAGTAATTCATGTGCTCGGGGTCTTAAAGGGGCCGGGTGCTTGAATAGGGAGGGCAGCGGAGGTGTCAGGGGTGGCGACGCCCATCCGCCCACAATGCATGGGCCGTCACTGGCCTTTCATGTTTATGCTGAAGATTTTCAGCCTACTAGAGTGTGGCCATCTATGAAGATTCATATGTGACTTGGCTGTGCACAGCTCTGGGTCAGCATGTGGGTTGCTTTGCTAGGTCTGAGGAGCATATTGACCTAATGATTTGTTACTTTGATGCCACATACATATTTTGTAACTAAGCCATGTTCTCTGGAATTTTGACAGCAGGGATATGGCAGAAGTTTCACGGGGTAATCAGTAAAAGATTGCAAACTAGAGTTAAGAGACTATTAAAAGGGGTAGACCTGCCCGTAATCTCGGAGAGGGATAGGAGAGAGATGGACTCCCCTCTGGCTCTAGAGGAGCTGCAAAAGGCAGTCGCGGAGTTGTCAGGCCAGAAATCCCCGGGCCCGGACGGGCTGCCACTGGAAATCTATAGGAAATACGGGAAGGTTCTACTTCCGGAGCTCCTAAAAGTGCTGGAGCAGACGATCAAGGACGGAAGGTTGCCCCTATCGATGTCAGAGGCCGATATAGTAGTGATCCCAAAAGAGGGGAAAGACCAATCGGAAGTCTCTTCGTATAGACCCATATCCCTGCTGTGCACAGATGTCAAGATTATCGCAAGGGTGCTTGCATCCAGATTAAATAAACATATCGCGCAACTTGTGCACCCAGACCAATCGGGGTTTATTCCCGGCCGGTCCACCAGCATAAATGTCAGAAGGTCCTATCTGAATCTTCAGGTACCAACAGATAACGCGGGATCCAGAGCCATATTGTCCTTAGACGCCGCCAAGGCCTTCGATAGCCTGGAATGGGAATATCTTTGGAGGGTGCTGGAGAAGTTTGGATTCGGCCCTGTATTTATTAGCTGGCTAAAAAATCTATACAACCACCCAAGGGCAAGGCTCAAGATAAACGGCGAATACTCGGAAAGTTTTCCCCTCGAAAGAGGGACAAGACAGGGGTGCCCCTTGTCCCCCTTGCTGTTTGTCCTGGCCATGGAGCCATTGGCGGGAGCAGTGAGATCATCACCTGAAATACAGGGATTTCAAAGAAAGGGGAGGGAAGAGAGAATAGCGCTTTTCGCAGACGACATTATATTCTTCCTTGGGGATACGACCTCCTCATTGAGGAAAGTGACGCAGCTAGTGGAAGACTTTGGAAAGTTCTCGGGATTGGCTATCAACTGGGAGAAGTCATCGCTACTACCGGTTGACCTATTAGCTAACCCTACTCCGACGTGCCTGCCCCAATTGAAGATTACAGGGAAAATGAAATATCTTGGTGTTGTGCTGTCCAAGGAACCTGGTGCATTTATTGAGGACAACTTGGTCCCTCTCTTATCAAAATTCAAGAGGAAATGTGATACCTGGAGCAGACTCCCCTTGTCTGTGGCGGGTCGAGCCAACTTGATAAAAATGATCTGGATGCCACAGTTGTTATACCTACTCCACAACTCCCCTGTTTGGATTGGGGAGAAGTGGTTTCAAAAGATCCAGTCCCTATTTAGGGATTTAATATGGAAAAAAGGGCAGGCCAGGATCGGCCTACAGAAACTGCAGCGTCCCGATACGGAGGGGGGACTGGGGGTTCCCCAACCGTTTACCTATTTCTTGGCAGCTCAGTTGCAACAACTGGGTGGATGTGCCACAGAGGGAGGGGGAAGCAGCAATGTTAAAATTATTCTACAGGGGAACCCACACAGCTCACTAGCAGGAGCACTGGAAGCAGACTCACTGCAAGGAGAAATCCCGACATTCAAAATGATCACTAGGGTTTGGCAGACAGCCAGGAAAATAATGGGGTATAAAGGAATCTCAGAATATTCCCCAATATGGAACAACAAACAATTGCACAAATTATTAACAGTCGATAGGAATAAAACGCGGGAAAGATGTGGAATAAGCCGGCTGATACAATTATATGAAGGGGATATTCTGAAATCCTTTGAGAATCTGAGACATGAGTATGGGATATCAAACCAGGCATCCTATAGCTACCTACAGATCAGGCATGCCTTGAACAAACAGTTTAGTGGACAACCTCCAACATGGTGCAGGATTCCACTACTACAAACAATAATTAAGTCAAAGACCACCAAGGGCTTAATTACAGAGATATATACACAACTGGCAAAGAGAAGAAATATGAAGGTCGGCCTCCCGGGGGGAAGGGACAGGTGGGCGGCCGATGTAGGGGAGATAACGGACGAACAGTGGAAGAAGATTCTTGAATTTGGATCAGAGGTGTCGGTTTCTCCCTCACAAAAAGCCTCCCACCTGCTGCTGTTGCACAGATAATATTACACACCAAAAAAGCTGTTTATGTTTGGTCACAGAATTAATGATGAGTGCCCCAGATGCAGAGGAACAGGCGACCTAATCCATATGGTCTGGAGGTGCCCAAAACTTGTTAGGTACTGGACGGAGATCATAAAGAAAATAAATTACACGTTCAGAATTAATTTAGAGCTCGACCCTAAGACCTGCGTGCTGGGCCACGTTAACAATGGGATGAGGGATAGAGGCACAGCCGTAGCTATAGCAAGATGCCTGTTTCAAGCCAGAAAATTAATAGCACAAACCTGGCAGTCAAGAATACCCCCAACCCCGGAATCCTGGGTTGAAACTGTCAACTCAACAGTACGGAGCGAAAGGACATTTCATACAAGATTAGGTAATTACAATATGTTTGTGAAGCTATGGAACCCGTGGATCCAAACAATGCCACGCTCCTCACCAGTGCTAACTTAGCGCCGAGAACAACTGTCTCTCTACCTAGGTAGAGAAGTTGTACTAGACACAGTATAAAATTTTGAAGCCAAGAGAAAACAACGAATAATAGCCCGATAAAAAGTGTGCCTCGGAACAGTCAGGGTGAATTATTGGGGAGGGGGGGAGGGAGGTTTATTAGGGCGAAAAAATAACAATGTACAGCCACATACAGTAATAGTAAGAGACAGTGCGGCCGGCTGGCCGGTACGTAAAAAAAAATAGACGTCATTAAATTCTTCTTTTTCTTTTTTTTTCTCTTTCTTCTTTTTTTTTCTCTCTCGTGTTATACTTCTGCACAATTGCAATTACTCACATATGGAATGCACAAGGCAAAGGAAAAGTTTGAAAGGCCACAATGATGTGACTCAGTAAGAGACATATATGACTATCAATCTGAAAACTGTCTCGGCACCAAGTTGACTGAAGTGGCAAAAAAAAAAAAAAAGAAAAAAAAAAAAAAAAAAAGAGTTAAGAGACTATGGTTTGTAGTACTGTACTGGCATTCAGCAATTTATCTGCCAGTTTTTTCTGGACTTGGTTTAGAAAATCACAGAAAATCTCCTGTGTATACAGCTTAAAGGCTAAATTCACATTTCCAAAAATGTTCCTCAGCATTCAGCCATACCAGTAGATCTAAAATCAGTTGTAGCTTTTTAGAATGTTTCCTTTAAATATCATACCTTTAGGCCATGTGCGGCCTCTCCTAAGCCTGTCACCCTCCCTGTCCTGCCTAGATGCCAGGACACTTCCTACATTGGGCACATGCCCTCAGCACCACAGGAACAAACGCTCTGCAGGGTTTAAAATCTGAACACGTGCAGCGGTCTCTCACTTCCTCTGTTGCAGCAGCGGGAAAGAGGGAAAGAAGGAGTGCACTGCATGGGTTTTGAAACCAGCAGAGTGTTTATTCCTGTGGTGCTGAGGGAGCACGCCCAATATACGCAGCACTTTGGCACCTGGGCAGGTTTGGGAGAGTCACTCACACTTAGCATTTAAGCTGTTATTAAAGGAACTGCTTTAGTCAGTGAATCTCAATACTGTGAGAGTCAGTAGGCACAACTACTGCAAATGGTTTTAGAGTTCATCTGAAAGCTACTTTCATGATCTAAGACATCATGGATATTCACTAACAGAAACACTGAAAATAGACACTCTAATGACGGTGTTGTAAAAAAAAGTCGACCCATGCAAAAGCTCGACCGCTTTACTTCCGGTGCGGCTACGTCACGAAACAGCTGATCGCGGGTCTCCACTGCACATGCGCGGCTTCACTGTGGCTATATCGCGCATGCGCAGATGCTAATTTCTGTCGAGAAGAATTATAGACTTGAGCGAGCGGGCGGAGGCGGTGCAAGTTGCTTAATTACCTCATCGGTAGCATCGCCTCCAGCCCCACCCCTAACACGCCCCTAGCTTGCTCTGGAAAAGGGGGGCGGGCCCCCTTGCAACATAGCACTCTGTAAATCAATGGGACCAAGGTTGAGGAAAATATAGAGCTGCACCACCTACACAGTATGTTGGGGCATTTATCCTTTTATCATTTTTGTGTTCGTTGAAAATACTAACGGCATAAAATGTTGTTTTTGGCAAGATAAATGTAAAAGCATTATATTTTTTTCATATTTTAACTTATCTTTGTCAATTAGTGCTGGGTCTTGCTTAATGCAGCTACATAGCAGCATACAGTAACAGCTCAAAAGTGACTTACAGAGCTATGTAGAAGCTCTTTGTAACCATTTATTAGCAGTTACTGAATGCTGCTATTTAGCTCCATTCAGTAATACACTGTTCTCCCTGGGATCTCATATGACACTTGATTACTAAAGTCTTTAAAAATTCACGATTGTACTATTTTAGCTGTGTTTGGTGTTCTACATTTATAGGTATGGAGAAGAGGTACAAGGACATTTTCTGATTTCTTTCTATGGGGGAACACCCATCCGGGTATGACAAGTCTCAGAGATATAATTTCAGGAAGACCACTGAAAGGGTGAGTATCAGAAATACAACAAATTTTAGTGGTTTTAGAAAATTGCTTTGTCATGAATTTAGCTTTTGAATTTTCCCTTTCATTACAGAAGGTGATACAATGGAAAAAAGTTCCTTTAGCTTGGTAGCGTTGTAGGTGGGAGATCAATCTGTCATTGTTCATTGTTCAAGGAACCCCTAACAACCTCTGGTGAAACCCAAGAGTTCCATCGAAACCTGATTGAGAAAGACTGGTCTATGATCATCCATGATACCTCCTTTTTGTAACTGGTGATGGGAATTTTTCTGCATGCAATCAGCATACCAGTCTGGTGTGAGCATGCACACAGCTGGGAGAGAGCAACATCCATCTTACAGTGATCAGTCACATGCAAATCCTCTTAAAGAAGCAAGCCTCTGGCAACATTCTGAATGGACCCACTATGATCAGGCCAAAAAAATGTTTTCCTGAAGACTGAGGACCATCCCTGGATTTCTATTGATCACGCTGGTGAAGAGATCGCAGCAGTCACACCTACATGCGTATTGCCCCTTTGGGGTGATTGGATCCGGTGAGTGGGGACCCTTGAGGGGGAGCACAAAGTCACCAAGCATATTGCGAGCACTCAAGTCACCTTTTTGAACTTTTTTCTCACAGTTTCTGAAGAACACTTATTGCATAATTTATGGACTGCTACATGAACACATATATGTGATTTCTGAAACAATCAAAAAAAGGGGAGTTGGGACTTTAGCATCCCGGATTCAATAGAACAAAAAGGGAATTTGGGACTTTAAATGAGGTGGTAGACTTGGTGTAGAAAACGTGGTCAGTTTTATTGGAATAAAAATATATCAAAGTATAATACATATGGATGGTAAACATCCTATGGAAAGGCATAAAATGTTCTCATGGTGTACATATGCATACTAGATTCAAATTGCTGAGTAATAGTAAATTTCATATACAGAAATCAATAACTAAGTAACATCATGATATACGTATGCATGAAACAATAACATCATATGAGTAGATGTATACATGAAAAACACTAGGTACATATATATGGCATAATCAGTTTGCCTGACAGCTGGCAGCCAGAGGAAAGATACCGAAATTATGTGTAACATATCTAGGTATGAAGTTGGTAGGCATGTCACTACATCCTTAATGCCCGACGCGTTTCTGTGCGAGATACACTTCTTCAGGGGCGGATGTGGTGGGGTATCTACAAAAATTATATAAGTTGCAAGGATTAGTCCTAATGTAAGTAAGTACAGCCGGTGAAAAGCTGATAATGTGGTATGCCCTGGGTACTTACATGCCCGTGCGTGGCGACGGTGTGCAGAATAGGCAAAACCGGAGCCGTGGAATAGGTCCGTCCCGGGAGCTGAGGCGATGGAGCACCCCACAACCAAGGGTTAGCACATGCAGAAACCCCCAAAAAGGAACGCAGGCCTCTAGTGATGTAGGTGTGAGCAGTGATGAAACCCAACAAAAAATGTGGACAAAACCTAAAAATAAAGTAAAAAATGATGAGCAAGTGACCAATGGCGGTGGTGGTGGAAAACTAAAAAATGTGTAGATGTGGTGTGTAAGACCGGTGGTGGTATGAACCACCGCATCACCAAGGATGGGTGACTGGTGAGAAGCAGGAAGGAAAGAAACGGAAACAGCATGTGCTGCGAGGTGCTATCCATGAAACACCTCTGTGTTTACCTGATGGGCAAGTGCTGGTGTGAAAGGCTTCCAAAAAGTGAGCGTGCTGCCTGTGTATGAAGAAAGGAGACCTGCGGTGGGGAAGAACTATATGCGCGTCCGAGGAGGGGGGGGCCATCGCCAGCGTCACGCGCACGACAGGAAGAAAGGGGTGGGAGCCTGGGCACGCATGGCGGATCGTCGCACGTGCCCTGACGCCGAGAACCCCACTGTCGGCCGAATGGAAACAAAGGGCTGCCTCGTTGTAGCGCCAAAGAGTGACGACGCCTCACACGCGAGGCCGCTGGGCGTGGCGCCGATGCGCTGTGGACGCCCGCCCACCACCCCAGGGGGGGGGGGAGGGGGAGGGCGAGCATGCAGAGCGCATCGCAGCTCCCGGGAACAAGACGAAAAACCTGGCCCGGAGTGGCAGTATCTGCACAATCCGCCGTGAAGTGAGGCATGATAGGGTACTAGTGCCAACTGGAGAGCATGGATAGATGTTGTCTCGCCACGTGTACAGCATCTACACATGGAGGGCAGGGGAACACTGCCAGCCAAAGTCAACCACCTCCATCCCTATTGCAAAAACAATCAAAAAAAGGGGAGTTGGGACTTTAGCATCCCGGATTCAATAGAACAAAAAGGGAATTTGGGACTTTAAATGAGGTGGTAGACTTGGTGTAGAAAACGTGGTCAGTTTTATTGGAATAAAAATATATCAAAGTATAATACATATGGATGGTAAACATCCTATGGAAAGGCATAAAATGTTCTCATGGTGTACATATGCATACTAGATTCAAATTGCTGAGTAATAGTAAATTTCATATACAGAAATCAATAACTAAGTAACATCATGATATACGTATGCATGAAACAATAACATCATATGAGTAGATGTATACATGAAAAACACTAGGTACATATATATGGCATAATCAGTTTGCCTGACAGCTGGCAGCCAGAGGAAAGATACCGAAATTATGTGTAACATATCTAGGTATGAAGTTGGTAGGCATGTCACTACATCCTTAATGCCCGACGCGTTTCTGTGCGAGATACACTTCTTCAGGGGCGGATGTGGTGGGGTATCTACAAAAATTATATAAGTTGCAAGGATCCTTGCAACTTATATAATTTTTGTAGATACCCCACCACATCCGCCCCTGAAGAAGTGTATCTCGCACAGAAACGCGTCGGGCATTAAGGATGTAGTGACATGCCTACCAACTTCATACCTAGATATGTTACACATAATTTCGGTATCTTTCCTCTGGCTGCCAGCTGTCAGGCAAACTGATTATGCCATATATATGTACCTAGTGTTTTTCATGTATACATCTACTCATATGATGTTATTGTTTCATGCATACGTATATCATGATGTTACTTAGTTATTGATTTCTGTATATGAAATTTACTATTACTCAGCAATTTGAATCTAGTATGCATATGTACACCATGAGAACATTTTATGCCTTTCCATAGGATGTTTACCATCCATATGTATTATACTTTGATATATTTTTATTCCAATAAAACTGACCACGTTTTCTACACCAAGTCTACCACCTCATTTAAAGTCCCAAATTCCCTTTTTGTTCTATTGAATCCGGGATGCTAAAGTCCCAACTCCCCTTTTTTTGATTGTTTTTGCAATAGGGATGGAGGTGGTTGACTTTGGCTGGCAGTGTTCCCCTGCCCTCCATGTGTAGATGCTGTACACGTGGCGAGACAACATCTATCCATGCTCTCCAGTTGGCACTAGTACCCTATCATGCCTCACTTCACGGCGGATTGTGCAGATACTGCCACTCCGGGCCAGGTTTTTCGTCTTGTTCCCGGGAGCTGCGATGCGCTCTGCATGCTCGCCCTCCCCCTCCCCCCCCCCCTGGGGTGGTGGGCGGGCGTCCACAGCGCATCGGCGCCACGCCCAGCGGCCTCGCGTGTGAGGCGTCGTCACTCTTTGGCGCTACAACGAGGCAGCCCTTTGTTTCCATTCGGCCGACAGTGGGGTTCTCGGCGTCAGGGCACGTGCGACGATCCGCCATGCGTGCCCAGGCTCCCACCCCTTTCTTCCTGTCGTGCGCGTGACGCTGGCGATGGCCCCCCCCTCCTCGGACGCGCATATAGTTCTTCCCCACCGCAGGTCTCCTTTCTTCATACACAGGCAGCACGCTCACTTTTTGGAAGCCTTTCACACCAGCACTTGCCCATCAGGTAAACACAGAGGTGTTTCATGGATAGCACCTCGCAGCACATGCTGTTTCCGTTTCTTTCCTTCCTGCTTCTCACCAGTCACCCATCCTTGGTGATGCGGTGGTTCATACCACCACCGGTCTTACACACCACATCTACACATTTTTTAGTTTTCCACCACCACCGCCATTGGTCACTTGCTCATCATTTTTTACTTTATTTTTAGGTTTTGTCCACATTTTTTGTTGGGTTTCATCACTGCTCACACCTACATCACTAGAGGCCTGCGTTCCTTTTTGGGGGTTTCTGCATGTGCTAACCCTTGGTTGTGGGGTGCTCCATCGCCTCAGCTCCCGGGACGGACCTATTCCACGGCTCCGGTTTTGCCTATTCTGCACACCGTCGCCACGCACGGGCATGTAAGTACCCAGGGCATACCACATTATCAGCTTTTCACCGGCTGTACTTACTTACATTAGGACTAATCCTTGCAACTTATATAATTTTTGTAGATACCCCACCACATCCGCCCCTGAAGAAGTGTATCTCGCACAGAAACGCGTCGGGCATTAAGGATGTAGTGACATGCCTACCAACTTCATACCTAGATATGTTACACATAATTTCGGTATCTTTCCTCTGGCTGCCAGCTGTCAGGCAAACTGATTATGCCATATATATGTACCTAGTGTTTTTCATGTATACATCTACTCATATGATGTTATTGTTTCATGCATACGTATATCATGATGTTACTTAGTTATTGATTTCTGTATATGAAATTTACTATTACTCAGCAATTTGAATCTAGTATGCATATGTACACCATGAGAACATTTTATGCCTTTCCATAGGATGTTTACCATCCATATGTATTATACTTTGATATATTTTTATTCCAATAAAACTGACCACGTTTTCTACACCAAGTCTACCACCTCATTTAAAGTCCCAAATTCCCTTTTTGTTCTATTGAATCCGGGATGCTAAAGTCCCAACTCCCCTTTTTTTGATTGTTTTTGCAATAGGGATGGAGGTGGTTGACTTTGGCTGGCAGTGTTCCCCTGCCCTCCATGTGTAGATGCTGTACACGTGGCGAGACAACATCTATCCATGCTCTCCAGTTGGCACTAGTACCCTATCATGCCTCACTTCACGGCGGATTGTGCAGATACTGCCACTCCGGGCCAGGTTTTTCGTCTTGTTCCCGGGAGCTGCGATGCGCTCTGCATGCTCGCCCTCCCCCTCCCCCCCCCCCCTGGGGTGGTGGGCGGGCGTCCACAGCGCATCGGCGCCACGCCCAGCGGCCTCGCGTGTGAGGCGTCGTCACTCTTTGGCGCTACAACGAGGCAGCCCTTTGTTTCCATTCGGCCGACAGTGGGGTTCTCGGCGTCAGGGCACGTGCGACGATCCGCCATGCGTGCCCAGGCTCCCACCCCTTTCTTCCTGTCGTGCGCGTGACGCTGGCGATGGCCCCCCCCTCCTCGGACGCGCATATAGTTCTTCCCCACCGCAGGTCTCCTTTCTTCATACACAGGCAGCACGCTCACTTTTTGGAAGCCTTTCACACCAGCACTTGCCCATCAGGTAAACACAGAGGTGTTTCATGGATAGCACCTCGCAGCACATGCTGTTTCCGTTTCTTTCCTTCCTGCTTCTCACCAGTCACCCATCCTTGGTGATGCGGTGGTTCATACCACCACCGGTCTTACACACCACATCTACACATTTTTTAGTTTTCCACCACCACCGCCATTGGTCACTTGCTCATCATTTTTTACTTTATTTTTAGGTTTTGTCCACATTTTTTGTTGGGTTTCATCACTGCTCACACCTACATCACTAGAGGCCTGCGTTCCTTTTTGGGGGTTTCTGCATGTGCTAACCCTTGGTTGTGGGGTGCTCCATCGCCTCAGCTCCCGGGACGGACCTATTCCACGGCTCCGGTTTTGCCTATTCTGCACACCGTCGCCACGCACGGGCATGTAAGTACCCAGGGCATACCACATTATCAGCTTTTCACCGGCTGTACTTACTTACATTAGGACTAATCCTTGCAACTTATATAATTTTTGTAGATACCCCACCACATCCGCCCCTGAAGAAGTGTATCTCGCACAGAAACGCGTCGGGCATTAAGGATGTAGTGACATGCCTACCAACTTCATACCTAGATATGTTACACATAATTTCGGTATCTTTCCTCTGGCTGCCAGCTGTCAGGCAAACTGATTATGCCATATATATGTACCTAGTGTTTTTCATGTATACATCTACTCATATGATGTTATTGTTTCATGCATACGTATATCATGATGTTACTTAGTTATTGATTTCTGTATATGAAATTTACTATTACTCAGCAATTTGAATCTAGTATGCATATGTACACCATGAGAACATTTTATGCCTTTCCATAGGATGTTTACCATCCATATGTATTATACTTTGATATATTTTTATTCCAATAAAACTGACCACTTTTTCTACACCAAGTCTACCACCTCATTTAAAGTCCCAAATTCCCTTTTTGTTCTATATGTGATTTCTGTTTGTATATAATGTTTTTGGACTTTCCAACTTGGCCGCAGAGTGCGGTTCTTTAAGCGGCTCATTTAAGCTGGCTATATATGGTGACCTATGTATACTTGTGGTTATTATGTGGTTATCGAATGTGCAGCATGCTGGGTTTTGAAAGTAGCGTGACAGCGGCGTATCATCCTCAAACAAACAGACTGGATGAGAAGACCAATAACAACATCAAGCAGTAAGTTTATTGAAAGGGGTTGTAAACCTTTGTGTTTTTTCATCTTCATGCATCCTATGCATAAAGGTGAAAATACACCTGGCAGTGACCAGCCCTCCCTGTTTTACTTACCTGAGCCCCGTAATTCTGTTGGCGGTGACATGCTCTCCCTCTCTCCATGGGGTCCTAGCTCTTGATTGGAAAGATTGATAGCAGTGCAGCCATTGGCTCCCGCTGCTGTCAATCAAATCCAATGACGTGGGGGGCGGGGTTGAGTCCAGCATTCAGCAGCTATGGACGCCAAATGCTGGACTCAGGAGCACGCCCACAAGGTAATCCCCCAGGAGAGCACTTCTCCAAGGGGGTTATCTGATGTGGGGTGGAGCTGCAAGAGTCACTGGGGGACCCCGGAAGATGAGGTTTGGGGGGCCACTCTGTGCAAAACGAGCTGCACAGTGGAGGTAAGTATTATGTGTTTGTTATTTAAAAAAAAAAAAAGAACCCTTATGCCACATACACACGACCGTTTTTTCTGTCAATCTGACGGTTTTTCTGACGGAGTTCCAACGAAGTTCAGCTGAAACGGACTTGCATACACACGATCACACCAAAGTCCGATAGTTTAGAACGCGGTGATGTACAACACGTACGACGGGACTACAAAAAGGAAGTTAAATAGCCAGTAGCCAATAGCTGCCCTTGCGTCGTTTTTGGTCCGTCAGAATAGCATACAGACGAACGGTTTTCCTAAAAGGAATTGATTCAGTCGGAAAGATTTAAAACATGTTCTATTTCTAGGTCCGTCAGAATTTTTGAAAGAAAAAGTCCGATGAGACTCACACACGATCGGAATATCTGATGAAATGATTCCGTCTGACCTTTTCTGCCGGAAAGTCCAGTCGTGTGTATGCGGCATTACAGTCACTTTAAGTCTTTACCTTCAGAATTTTATTCAAATGATCTTCCACAGGTTTCTCTTCAATACAGGGCACTTCACTCCCTTCTTGCCCAGACCAATTTTCATCTTTCAGTGCTCTGACACTTTCAATGACAATTACCCAGTCATGCAACACTTTACCTAAGTTAAATTTAAATTATAATTTTTTCAAACAAATTGAGCTTTTTTTGGTGTTATTTAATCAACGCTTGGGATTCTTATTTTTTGCAATATCAGTGAAAAAAGAGCGCTAATCCAAAAAAAAATATAAAAATATTTTATTTCTATTATAAATTTTTAAGAAAAGTAATTTCTGTTCATACATTTGGGCACAGTTTTATACTATTACATTCTTGCTAACAAAATAACACAAACTAGTTGATTTGCTTTAGTCTGTTTGAAAGTTAGAGTGTACAAGCTATTACAACCTATCATTTAAAATTGATCACACTTAATTTACTGACGACCTATCATTTCCGGAGACCATGGAATGTTAGGACAGTACAAATACCCCCAAATGAGACCTTTTTGGAAAGTATACAGTCCTTGGTATTTATTAAGAGGCATGGCGAGTTTTTTTTAATTGTCTTTTTTTGCACACAATTCTTCAAAAAATTAAATGTTTTTATTTTGGACACAAAATTGTCATCTTAACAAGTTATTTATTACACTCATGGGCTGGAGACAGATACTCTGATTGGCTGGACACAGGTATGGCGAGTTACTGCCATTTTGTTGATATGTGGCCTGCTGTGACTGGACATAGCCAGGTATGTGTTACGTGTACGCTACTTATTCTGATCAGGAATGAGCTGTGGCCTGAGGGAGACGCCACAGCCCCAATCGCCAAGCTGAAGGGTTCCGTTTACTATATGCCGGTAGGGAAGTGGTTATGTAATGTACCTCTTGCTTTCCAATTTTGTCTCTATTATTACATGCTTTGAACTATCAATGATACATTATTTATGAGAGTGTGGTGTTAATGTGTTTATCTTGTTTTAACTTTCATTTATTATAGAGCTCTGGCTAAATTGGTGAACGATCAACAAACTAATTGGGATGTTTTAGGGCCGTCTTTAAGGCAGGGCGAAAGGGGCAGCTGCCCTGGGCCCTGTCATTATTGCGGGGCCCAAATCAGCTGCCTCATACTTGCCAACTATCCAAGTTTAAATTCCCTTGTCCTTTGACGTTTTTGTCCTGTGCTGTGTCCCAATATCTCACTGTGAAGTTACATGTCAATAACCGTCATTCATATGTAAATAGTGGCGGCATTTATAAGTAAATAGCTGCGGCCGGCGGTATTGATATGTAAATAAAGGCTGCATTCATATGTAGATCATGCCTCCCTGCAGTGAGGAGATGATGTGCTGTAACCTCTAGCAACCAATCAGTGAGCAGTAATACTGTACAGTAATCTCTAGCAACCAATTAACAAGCAGAAATTATTTGCTGTAACCTTGAGCAACTATTCCGTGAGCCGTAATGTGTGCTGTAACCTCTAGCAACCAGTCAGTAAGCAGTAATGATATGCTGTAACCGCTGGCAACCAACCGCAATTGCTGCCTGATCTGATACAGTAAACTGATTTTAAGTCTAGTTGCTATTTATTGTATGTCTCAGAGCAGGTGGAGAGTGAAATTGCATGGGGGGGGCAAGAAAATTTTTGCCCAGGGTCTAATCAATATTAAAGACGGCCCTGGGATTTTTTATATTTTTTTGGTGTCTTTTCTACAGTAAAAATATTTTCTAATAATAGAATTGCTTAGTGCGTATATATAGATCTCATCTGATTATAAATAATTGCTTTATGCAGCGTAAGTGTCACATATGAATATTTGAACTAATGTGTGTGTGTCACCGGCGCAAAACCAAAATTTTCTAATTATTTTGCTTGTAATTGCCTTAGCTGCTGCATCCAGAAAATTTCTCATAGAGATATACTATCGGTGCTGTGTGTGTGAATGCGCTGCTCCCATCTACTTATACTTGTATCCTACCTATATAGTGCAGACCTGTGTCATATACAACGAAAAAAACATTCAATACTGTATGCCAAAAATTATAAAACGATTGTAAAGTTCAATAATTCGATATTATGTCCATATATGTCAAATAGCAACGTCCCCCGGTGATATATTCAAATCTTCTATCAATTGCCGTTAATGGCGTGCTCTGATGTTAATACAATGTGCTAGTGACTTAGTGCTCCACCTCCACCTGTGAGATTGGCCACTCACCAAATCCTCCTTTATAACTACACCTTTGGTTCATTCATGGGGATAACCACTCCACTCAAAAGGGAACTTTGAAGAAGTTCCCTTTTGAGTGGAGTGGTTATCCCCATGAATGAACCAAAGGTGTAGTTATAAAGGAGGATTTGGTGAGTGGCCAATCTCACAGGTGGAGGTGGAGCACTAAGTCACTAGCACATTGTATTAACATCAGAGCACGCCATTAACGGCAATTGATAGAAGATTTGAATATATCACCGGGGGACGTTGCTATTTGACATATATGGACATAATATCGAATTATTGAACTTTACAATCGTTTTATAATTTTTGGCATACAGTATTGAATGTTTTTTTCGTTGTATATGACACAGGTCTGCACTATATAGGTAGGATACAAGTATAAGTAGATGGGAGCAGCGCATTCACACACACAGCACCGACATATGAATATTTGACTCTTATTTCTTAATTAATTATTAAATGTTAAAGTTAGTTGATATAAATGTATGTAAGGATAGTTCCCATCTATGTAAACATTTTTTTTGTATTCATAAGCATTTCAATGTCGAAAATTATCAGTTCTATTTTTCTTTTAACTGTATGACTATATTACTAAATGTATTTATTTATTCATCTTGTCCAAACTCTTAAGTTACACATTGTTACTATTCATGAAAACTATTTTTTTTTCCTGCAGCTTTCAACAATTATTCTACCGCAGGAGAAGGATTACAACGCATTCATGGAGGAAAAGAAGACTTTGACTAAAATGAGCAAAAAAACAACATTGCAAAATTTCAAGATGTCACAAGAAGAGGCATTAACCTACAATATTGGTGATGAGGTTCTTGTTTATAATTCTAGGAAGCGTGGAAGGAAAGGAGGAAGAATGGAAAGTGACTTCAATGGGCCATATATCATCGAGGCAACACCTCGATGGTTGTTCAGGTGTTGAATACGCACGGGATTACGCTGAAGCAAAAAATTAATATGGACCACATAAAGCCATTCATAAGAAGCAAGAAGAGTTCAGCAGCCCGGCTGGAAAGTGATATCCAGTCACTGAACTCACCTGAGGAGATCAGCACCACCATATCATCTATACCACAAAGGACCTCCGTAATCACGTTTGCTACTCCACAAAAGGTTAGTACTAATGAGGTACCAGAAAACTTGATACATGAATAGCTTGCATAAATCTGCATTACATATAGAGTGCCTTGTTCTGTTTTTTTCAGCCTAGTTTTGGTTTATGTAGTATATACATCCTAAAGTTTTAATAAAGTTAAATGATTAACATCTTTGGTTTTTAAAGACTTCAGCATCTTTCAACCCCGAGATAGCAGAAAACAGAGGTAGCAGTTACTGGGTTATTAATTACTACTTTTGACCCGGTTGGTCATTTGTTTGGCCATGCCCTGTTGGTTGGCCTAGCCTTCTCACTCTGTTGGCCATTCTGGCCTTATTTTTAAGTTGCCACTGTTTGGCATTCTGTTCTATCCAGTTATTGTTTAATTAACCTTATAAGTTTGATATTATATGAAAGTCATTCTACAGGTTGAGTAAAAGCCTTATCAGAAATGCCTATGCACATAAGTGATTTGGATTCAGGTATATTAGCATTTATGTGTGTGTGTATATGTATATATATATATATATATATATATATATATATATATATATATATATATATACAGTATATATCCCCCCTTTGCGCTGAGCATACGCATATATGCGGCCTCGGCTTTCGGGGGTTATACCGGGATGATGCCCACAGCTGCAGGCATCATCCCAGTACCGATTTTTAGAGCGGGCGATCGGCTTTCCAGGGATAACAACCAATGTGGCTAAAAGCCACATTTACATCCCTTGTGACAGCAATAAAAGTGATCAATTTTTTTTTAAAACACAGTTTAATAATATAAAAATACATAAATTAAATAATAAAAAAAAATTAAAATGCCCCCATCCCCGCGAGCTCATGCAGCAAAGAAAACGCATACGGAAGTCACGCCCGCATATGTAAACAGTGTTCAAATCGCACATGTGATGTATCGCTGCGATCGTCAGAGTGAGAACAATAATTCTAGTACTAGACCTCCTCTGTAACACTAACCTGGTAACCGTAAAAACAATTTTAAATTTACTTAACTGGCTTTCTACCTCTTTTCAGATGACATTTCCAGCAGAGGAACTCTCGCTATGTCCTATTAACGTCAACGAACACTGGATTTTAGTGATAATTAATTTGTAAACTAAGTTACTTTGCCAATCTTAACTTAATAATGTTATCATGCACTATTATATTTTATTTATATTTGTTATGTTCAGATATTTTACAATAACCTATGACACCGCAGAGTGTATCTGCTCTTATTGTAATGAAAGTTGTGTCATTTTCACAAAATATTTTTTAGATTATCGTGATGTCGAAGAAGGTCCTTATTGTAATGGACCCATTCAATTTTGCATGACAACTGGAGGTAAGTGTGCCTTTGTGCGAAAAATGGACATAAGTGTACGATCTTCAAATTACGCGTGTCATTTTTTTATTCCTTTATTTTTTTTAACCCTAAACAGTCTCTTCTTGAGGATGAACAAGCATGAAGACCAAGGAGCCAACTGGAATACCTGGATAATGGAGCACAACAATCAGCAGGATTCCAGTAGCTGTGGTGTCTTAATCTTGATGGTGATTTTTTTATTTATTGATTTTTTTTTTAGCATTATTTTAGTCTATCATAAAAATGTTATTTGCTTTTACAAATGTTCTATGTTATTTTACAGTTTGCAAAAGGGTTCCCGAAGACAAAGACCATCAAAGCAGTCAGGACCTCTGCTGAAGCAGTGATGGATGCAAGTCTTAGCTTGTGATCTACTCCAGTACAGTAGATGAGGTCCGTTATGTTACATCCTGGAAGAAAGCTTTGTCAAGCCAAATTCTCAAAATCTAGACAGCTTCAATCATCGACCTGGAAACATGTTTATTATGAAATCATTCCAAGAATGATAAATGTGAAAATAGACAATGCCTGACATTAACATATTGTACTGTAATGTAACACGTTGTTTTTATTTATTTTAGTAGATGCAACATTGGTCCATCTTAAAATTTCTCTCTTCATCTGCTTAGGATCCCTTAGAAGAACATCATTCTTATGTACAGGATGGAGTAGTGTAAATAAGGTGGTATGAATGCTGATATAAAAGTTGTGTATGGGCAGCAGCTGGTGTTGAAAGTCTTGATGTCTGGAAATATTACTGTGTGTCCATGGTGATGTGTGTGTGATTATTAGTAGGGATGGTAGCCTTGATCAATGTAAAGTATGGTGTGTACATGGTGATGTGTTGTAGGGATGGTAGTCTTTGATGAATGGTGATGTGTTGTGTGGTTGGTGATGTGCTGTGTGGTTGGTAGTAGGGATGGTAGTTTTGATGAATGGAAAGTATGGTGTGTAAATGGTGATGTGTGCATGGCTAGTAGCACGGATAGCAGCCTTGATCTACGGAAAGAATATTTTGTGCTTCTGTGTGCAAATGGAGATATGAATGGTCAGTAACAAGGGTTGAAGCGTTGACGTGGCGTTACTGCTCACTTGGATAACCAGGTGCCAATTCAACCAGTATGAGCGACTATAATCTGTATGTTGTTAACCAAAATGTGTTCTATTATTAAAACGCCTCCACGGAAGTGACTTGGCCTGCAGGAACCCAGAGAACTGAGCCTGTGTGACGTGTGAGAGATGGCCTGCTCTATCATGGAAAAAAGGTGATGGGAGTCACTTTGAGAGGGGGGCTCGTGGAACACAGCTTACCTTAAAGAGGTCAGAAAACTCCTTGTTCAGCTCCTCAGGCCCCTCTTATGTGCAAGTTATCCTGTGTCTATTAGGGGCACAGGGTGACTGAGAAAATGAAGGTGAAAACTACTTAATGGACACTTAGAGCGTGGTTTTGATTACTTCTAATGGGACAGAAATATTTGTCAACTATATCCCTTAAAAAATCTATGAAGATAAATTTATTCTACTTTATCAGACTTTGAGACTCATAGCAGATGTTAATATAATCAGCAAGCCACCAGTTACTGTTGATCTCCTGCTATAATCTGTTTATTAAAGCGATTATAAAGTCTGTTTTTAAAAAAAGAAATAAAAAATAACAAACATGTTATACTTACCTCCTCTGTGCAGTTGTATTTCCAAAAATCAGCCTTGATCTACCTCTTCTCGAGTCCCTTTTTGCTGCTCCTGGCCCCTCCATTCTATCGAGTGCCTCCACTGCCAGCAGATGTCTATGGGGGCACCCAAGCCGAGTGAGAGCTCCGTGTATCCATTTAGCCATGGAGACACGACTCGGCCACGCACCCTCTCTACCCTGATTGGCTGACTGACAGATGCAGGAGCCAATGGCACCGTTGCTGTGTCTCAGCCAATCAGGAGGAGTTTCATCGCTGGGGAGAGATGGGGCTCGGGGGGTACTGGGGGGGCTGCTACACAAAGATTTTTATCTTAATGTATAGAATGCATTAGGATAGAAAAAAAAATATGCCTTTAAAACTGCTTTAAGTTGTTAAGTTGTCTCTCCCATTGGTAATTGTTCTGCCTGTCTTCTCATCTATGTGTTTATACATGTAATAATGTGTAGTGTACACTATTAATAGTTAGTATTAGTATAGGCATAACACAGGTATAAATTAAAAATAGATTTATTACAAAAACATATAAGACAATCGCATTAAAATTCTTGGCTATTCACAAAAAAAAAGCCTTGAAGCACAAACAACACATCACCTACATAACATATAAAATAGTATACTAAAAGTGGGGGACCAATCAGGTCACTCTCCAATACTTGATGAAAAAAGGAGGCGGCGTGTCATAATACAGCTCAGCTCTACATGTTGCGCGTATTCAACAGACGCTTCTTCAGGAGCTTATGGCGTGTTAATTTTATAGTCAAAAAGGAAGGGGAGAGAAATAAGCTGAGAATAAATTCCACAGCGCAGCTGGGGATGTGGGGAGAGATATCTTCATGTAACTTCTAGATCTATCTGTGAGGCAACCTCACAACAGAGACCTTAGGGTGATTGATGGTGGTTAAGATAACCAATAAGAAGTGCTGATGGGCAACTAATGTGGCAATATCTGGCTCAATTAGGGGATCCCCTACTAATTATACAGCTTCATTGTCCATATGTAAATAGTTCCTAAAGGACATCTTACAGGATAGAATTCCCCTTCCAATCTCTGCTTAAATGGCAGCCACCGAGCGTGGTTTTCATCAAGTATTGGAGACTGGAGAGTGACCTGATTGGTTCCCCATTTTTAGTATATTACTTTATATGTTATGTAGGTGGTGTGTTGTTTGTGCTTCAAGGTTTTTTTGTGAATAGCCAATGAATTTTAATGCAATCGTCTTCTATGTTTTTGTATTAAATCTATTTTTAATTTATACTTGTGTTATGCCTATAAAGTCCATCATATACAAACCTATTTTTAAAAAAAATATCATAGTCTTGATTTCTCTGAAATAACTTCTGTTCATGTTCTATAGAACTGTCTCCCCAGATCACCCCAATATAAAATGGACAATCTGATTTGCTCAAACTTATCAAAGCATGGCTTATTTTGAGGTACCTAGGAACTGAGGTCAAGGACCACTTTTCAAGATTAATGTATACATCTATAAAAAAAAAATTTCTGCTATTTCTTACATAATACATAGATTGCTTATGTTCATTACATGAAACTGTCCTTGGTAGCTGACTTTATTAAGCAATGTGAAGACAACAGTCTGCCATGAGCAGTATTGACATAAGGGTGGGCTGTCATTGATTGGGTGACATCACACATCACTAGGAAAGATCATGTTGGCTAAGTCTGTAAACATCTGATCAGCCTTGGCTCTTCAGCTTGGATGAAAGGAAGCGATGGCAGGGTCAGACAACAAGAATGTGAATTAGAAGTGATGCTTTCTGTGCCTGCATGTTTGTGTCTAACAATCTACATAATGTGTAAAGTGAGAGCAGCAACATAAGTGTTTATTGTCAATTAGAACATCTCCACATACATGAGACTCGATGTCAGAGAAGAAATGAAATGAAGAGGAGTAAACCTCAGGCTGCCCCCGTGCTGTATACTGGCGATCTCATATCTGGATAGAGGGGGAGAATTTCACAACTTACGGAGACACAACAGGAGAGGCGCCTGTAAGTACAGTCCTTGATAGTCATGTAAGGGGAGCACACAGAAGGGTCAGTTCTGATAAGAGCTGTCACAGGAGGGCCCTCACACAACACACATGGCAGGCAGGGCGGTGAGGTTGGCACATACAGGGTGATCAGGCAGGGCGTTGATGTTGGCACACTCAGGGTGATCAGGTTGCTGTTCTTAGGGGATGTGGGGTCCTGGTCCCCCGGGAAGATGGGGTCTCTAGGTGAGATGGAGTCCCCGTTGCCAGGGGAGATGGGGTTCCTGTCCGTAGGCAAGATCGGTTCCCCATCCCTAGGGGAGAAGGAGTGTCCCTGTCCTCTGGGGGTGAAGGGGTGTCCCTGTCCTCCGGGGGAGAAGGGTGTCCTCTGTCCACTGAGGGAGAAGGGTGTCCTCTGTCCTCCGGGGGAGAAGGGTGTCCTCTCTGGGGAGAAGGGTGTCCTCTGGGGGAGAAGGGTGTCCTCTGGGGGAGAAAGGTGTCCTCTGTCCTCCGGGGAGAGAAGGGTGTCCTCTGTCCTCCAGGGAGAGAAGGGTGTCCCTGTCCTCTGGGGAGAGAAGGTTGTCTCTGTCCTCTGGGGAGAGAAGGGTGTCCTCTGTCCTCTGGGGAAGAAGGGTGTCCTCTGGGGGAGAAAGGTGTCCTCTGGGGGAGAAGGGTGCCCTCTGTCCTCTGGAGAGAGAGGAGAGAAAGGTGTCCCTGTCCTCCAGGGGGGAGGGTGTCCACCCTCTCCTCCTCCAACCACCCAAGGACCAGCTCTTCCATTTTTGGCCAACCCTGGGGCCAATCCTTCTCCTTCAAACAGCCAGGGGCCCACTCCTTCTCTGTCAACCACCCAGGTGCCCTCTCCTTCTCCCCCGGCCACTCGGGGGCCCTCTCTTCCTCCAAACACCCAGGTGCCCTCTCCTTCTCCACCGCCACCCAGGGGCTCTCTCCTTCTCCACCGGTCACCCAGGGGCTTTCTCCTTCTCCACCGGTCACCCAGGGGCTCTCTCCTTCTCCACCGGTCACCCAGGGGCTCTATCCTTCTCCACCGGTCACCCAGGGGCTCTCACCTTCTCTTTGGCAGAAGAGGAGACACAGCGGAGGAAGCCTGAGGAGCCGAGCGGACACAGAAGCCAAAGCCGCCACTACAGAAGAGCAGGAGGAGAGCCCGGTCACTCGGTAAGTGCCGCCGGACCGGCCGCGGGGAGTTAGTGAATGCTCCCGCTGAGACCACCACTGTGGATGGGAATTCCACATCCTTGCCGCTCTTACAGTAAAGAACCCTCTACGTAGTTTACGGTTAAACCTCTTTTCTTCTAATTTGAATGAGTGGCCGCGAGTCTTGTTAAACTCTCTTCTGTGAAAAAGTCTTATTTCTATTGTAGGGTCACCAGTATGGTATTTGTATATTGAAATCATATCCCCTCTCAAGCGTCTCTTCTCCAGAGACATTTCCAGTAACCCTTCCTGAGGACTGGTGCCCAGAACTGGACAGCATACTCCAGGTGCGGCCGGACCAGAGTCTTGTAGAGTGGGAGAATTATCGTTTTATCTCTGGAGTTGATCCCTTTTTTAATGCATGCCATTGCTGATCCTATCATCTACTAAGACCCCCAGGTCCTTTTCCATCCTAGATTCTCCCAGAGGTTCTCCCCCCAGTGTATAGATTGCATTCATATTTTTGCCACTCAAATGCATTATTTGACATTTTTCTACATTGAACCTCATTTGCCATGTAGTCGCCCACCCCATTAATTTGTTCAGATCTTTTTGCAAGGTTTCCACGTCCTGCGGAGAAGATATTGCCCTGCTTAGCTTAGTATCGTCTGCAAATACAGAGATTGGACTGTTTATCCCATCCTCCAGGTCTTTTATGAACAAATTAAATAGGATTGGTCCCAGCACAAAACCCTGGGGAACCCCACTACCCACCCCTGACCATTCCGAGTACTCCTCATTTATCACCATCCTCTGAACTCACCCTTGTAGCCAGTTTTCAATCCATGTACTCACCCTATGGTCCATGCCAACGGACCATATTTTGTACAGTAAACGTTTATGGGGAACTGTGTCAAATGCTTTTGCAAAATCCAGATACACCACGACTACGGGCCTTCCTTTATCTAGATGGCAACTCACCTCCTCATAGAAGGTTAATAGATTGGTTTGGCAAGAACGATTCTTCATGAATCCATGCTGATTACTGCTAATGATACTGTTCTTATTACTAAAATCTTGTATATAGTCCCTTATCATCCCCTCCAAGAGTTTGCATACTATTGATGTTAGGATAACTGGCCTGTAATTCCCAGGGATGTATTTTGGGCCCTTTTTAAATATTGGTGCTACATTGGCTTTTCTCCAATCAGCTGGTACCATTCCAGTCAGTAGACTGTCTGTAAAAATTAGGAACAACGGTCTGGCAATCACTTGACTGAGTTCCCTAAGTACCCTCGGATGCAAGCCATCTGGTCCCGGTGATTTATTAATGTTAAGTTTCTAAAGTCTAATTTTAATTCTGTCCTCTGTTAACCATGGAGGTGTTTCCTGTGTTGTGTCATGAGGATAAACACTGCAGTTTTGGTTACTGAAGCCCCCCGAAAGTTTGAAGGCTATGTTCACAAAAAAAAATAATAAATGCACACAATTTTGATTTACTAAACCAGAGAGTGCAAAATCTGGTGCAGCTGTGCATGGTACACAATCAGCTTCTAACTTCAGCTTTTTCAATTAATCTTTGACAATAAAACCTGGAAGCTGATTGGTTTCTGTGCGGAGTTGCACCACATTTTGCCTGCTCCAGATTTAGTAAGGGCCTTTTCACACTGGGGCGGTTTGCAGGCGCTATTGCGCTAATAATAACGCCTGCAAACCGACCCGAAACAGCCGCTGCTGTCTCTCCAGTGTGAAAGCCCCGAGCGGTGCGCTAGCAGGACGGGAAAAAAAGTCCTGCTAGCAGCATCTTCGGAGCTCCTTCACCACTCCTGCCCATTGAAATCAATGGGACAGCGCGGCTATACCATCGGCAAAGCGCCTCTGCAGAGCCACTTTGCGGTGATTTTTAACCCTTTCTCGGCCGCTAGCGTGGGGTAAAACCGCTCCGTTAGTGGCAGAATACCGACGGTAAAGTGCCGCTTACAATAGCTTTACCACCGCCGATGCCCCCTGCCCCAGTGTGAAAGGGGCTTAAATCAACCCCCAAGAAATGTGCATTTATAATTTTTTTTCTTAGGTGCCTGCAGAGCATTGCACCCACAATCAGAGGTGCAATGTCAGGGTCCTGCAGACAGCTGTCTGTCTGTACCTACCGTATAGGCAGACAGTAACTGAAGTGTAGTAGGAGTAATGAACTATGAAAGCTCTCATCCACTCCCTCACAGTTTATTGAGAACTACACGTAGTTTGCCATGGTGGAAGACGGGACTTGTAGTTCATGCATTTACAAATCTGTGTGATTGAATGACTTGGCTGTGCAGGCAGAACCCTGTATAGCCACTTTGCTTTTAAATTGGGTTTCGGGAGAGGAACCCCCACCCTCTGTCACAATAGGGGGTCAGGGGGGTGAGTGGTGCTGCTGCATTATTACTATGTTTCACTATGTTTTACCGGGTGTAACATAAAACATGTTTCTAAAAATGAACCTATCCTTTAAGATTAGGGGGTGTATGTTACCTCCTTTTTACTATTAACGTTTTTACTGAGCTCTAGTAGTACAGCTATTGTGGAAAGTGCCTCAGTGCATGCTGGGTGACTGTATATATGCTGAGGGCACATATGCTCAGGGTCTTCGGCTGGAGAGCGTGGTACTGGAGGGAGGGGGTGGCTGCACCTCCTCTGTACAGGTTGTCATGCGGCCTCAGGTGGTTGACCTGAGGGCCTTAAATTTGAGTAAAGCTGCAGCCCAGATGTCTTGCAGAGCTGACTAGAAGGGAGACACATCAGGAAAGATCTGTTTCTCCCTACAGTGAGTATGGATCCGTGTCATGGGGCTTGTTCTGTGAGGGCCATCCCTTCAGTTAGTAGAGTCGGGGACGGGGGTCAGCCAAAGGGGATACTAGTGAGTGTCCTGAAGATAGAACAGTTTCATCAAGTCTGCTGCCAGAGCCAGTCAAGGACTTATGTCTTCCATTCATGTGTTGTATGGCCTAGCAAAGAATCTGCTACCACAGTTAATCTGGTGAGGCCAAGTGAAAGTTGTCCTCATCTGTAACTAGTTCCAGTTGGGGTATCCCACTATTCTCTTCTCCTATCCAAGTTCCAACAATAAACACAAAAAAACAAAAACAAAACAAACCCCTGGATTGATTATTGGATAACGAACGGATGAGAGTACAGTTGGTCGTGTGAAAACCCCTAGTAACTGGCTGCAAAATAAAAAGCGGAAGGCCCAGGAAAGTCTACACACAGCAATCCCTACAGGGGCAGTCCTACACTAGAAATACAGTTAACCCTTTGATCGCCCCTGATGTTAACCCCTTCCCAGCCAGTGTCATTAGTATAGTGATAGTGCATATTTTTTAGCACTGATCACTGTATTAGTGTCACTGGTCCCCAAAAAGTGTCAAAAGTGTCAGTGAGAGTCAAAATGTCTGCTGCAATATTGCAGTCCCGCTAGTCTCGTTGATCGCAGTCATTACTAGTAAATAAATAAATAAAAATATCCCGTAGTTTGTAGATTCTATAACTTTTGCGCAAACCAATCAATATACTCTTATTGTTTTTTTTGTTTTTTTTTTACCAAAAATATGTAGCAGAATACATATTGGCCTAGATTTATGAAGAAATTCATTTTTTTCCATTATCTTATTTATTAGGCTTTATAGCAGAAATTAAAAAATATATATTTTTTTCAAAATTGTTGGTCTTTTTTTGTGTATAAAGTAAAACAATTAAAACGCATAGGTGACCAAATATCACCAAAATAAAACTCTATTTGTGGAAAAAAAAAGGACATACATTTTATTTGGGTACAGTGTTGCACGACCGTGCAACTGTCAGTTAAAATAACGCAGTGCTGTATCGCAAAAAATGGCCTGGTCATGTAGGGGGGTAAATCTTCAGGAGGTCAAGTGGTTAAAGAATACATTGGTGTCAACTCCCTACTCCCCAGCTTGCTTATTGGACAGTGAAGGAGCAGCAGCAGATTGCTCAGATTGTCTCCTCCTATCAGTTTATTCCTTGTCAGCACATATGCATACAATACACCTGATTTGTTCCCAGTCCTGTCCTTCCTTTTTCCAGTAGGAGTGCTGTTGTACAGAAGAAGGCAAGAAGCTGAGATTAAGTCAAATTGCAGTATTGACACTAGTTACATTAAAAGAATAGTTAGTAATTTGTTATGGACACATGGCTCTGTTTATTTGTGTTTTAAAGTGGATCTATGGACAAAATGTAAAGTCATGTATTTATTTCTAAATTGTATTTCAGTTATTTCTAACATACTCCTATTAATCTTAGCAATGTTAAAGTGTGTAAATTTACTTTGTGACGTTCCCTATACATTCACTTCCTTGAATTCTCTGACATGTTTTCACTATGCCCTATGAATAGGCTCTGCTGTGTCACGCATTTCACAGAGCTTGCCTTCTGAACTACAGAGGTGCTGAGCGGAAGGGGAGTAAGGAGGTGGAGTCAGTACAGGAAGCACTGATTACAGGCAGCAATGTACCATGGGATATGTAGTCCTTTGAAATGTAAAGTAAACTGCAGAGGAGAAGCTGTAAAGCATGCAGGGATGTCAGAAAGTTGTGGAAAGAGATGCAGACAGGCAGCACTCACAACATGAAAGTAGATTTTAAAGTAAGTTTAATATTTTCAAATATAACTATTTTTTGTTATTACAATGCTGATGTTATCAAATGAAAGTGTATGCTGTGACTATAGATCTTTAACCACTTCCCGCCCAGCCTATAACAAGGTGGCTGGCGGGCCTTTGTTCTATCCGGATGGACATCATATGATGTCCTCCCAGATCGCATCCATGCACAATCTGTCACTGCCTGCTTCCACTGGACACAGTCAATGACTGATCAGTGTACCGGCTCACTGCCAGTACCATGTGACTGCTGTGACCAATCACAGCAGGTCACATGACAGTTGTAAGCAATGAATGGTTTCATTCATGTCATCCATTCTGTACAATTGTGTTGCTATCTGTGATCGCATGGTACAGATAGGGCCAATCGCAGCCCATCTGTACCACGTGATTAGCTCTGGCCAGTCACAACTACTAAAAACTAAACAGACTGAATGAATCAGTTTCATTCAGTAAAATGCTTGCTTTTAGCAATGTAATGCATTACTATAAGCAATCATAATGTGTAGAAAAAAATTCCTGATCACTTCCTCAGAGTAGTACAATGTTACTATGGTAACATTATATTGCTCTGTTCACAGTGCTTTAACCACTAGCCTACCGCCCACTGTCATATGACGGCGGGACGGTAAGGCTCTAGTTCTGGGCGGACGTCATATGACGTAAACCCGTTTAAACAGGGCATGCACGCGATCGTGTGAGCGCAGCCCTGTACTGTCGGTGGCGGCGTGTCACCGAGACACCGCTCGTCACCGACAGGGGTGAATAGCCACTGGGCATGGCTGTTTACCACGTGATCGGCCATGATAAAGTCACGACCGATCACGAATGGTAACTCCTCACATTGCATGGCGCATGTGCGCGATCGTGAGCGCACTGCGAGTGCACGTCGGTGGCGGCGTGTTCCCGGGAACACTGCTTGTCACCGACGATAGTACACGGCCATTGGCCAGGGCTGTGTACCATGTGATCAGCTGTGATCTATTCACAACCGATCACTAAATGTAAACATAGAGCTGTCACTAGCTGTTACCAGCTCTTCTCTCCTCACACACCGTTTCCAGTGTGAGGAGAGAAGAGCTAGGAGCAGTGAGTTACAGATCTATGTTTAGTAGTGTCTGCACCAACACCACACCTGTCCCATCGCCCCCCCAATTGTCATCTGTCACTCAATAGTCACCCCATAAAAGTGCACCTGTCACATAAGAGACTGCCATCAGTGACCATCAGCGCTGCAACCGTCACCTATCAGTGACCATGCCCTGTCACCCGTTACCCATCAGTGACCGTGCCCCGTCACCCATCACCCATCAGTGACCGTGCCCTGTCGCACATCACCCGTCACCCATCAGTGACCGTGCCCTGTCACCCATCAGTGACCGTGCCCTGTCACCCATCAGTGACCGTGCCCTGTCACCCGTCACCCATCAGTGACCATCAGCGGTGCACCCGTCACCCATCAGTGACCGTGGCCTGTCACCCATCACCTTTCACCCATCAGTGACCATCGCCTGTCAACCATCTGTGGCCATCACCCATCACCGTCCGTGGCCTGTCACCCATCAGTGACCATCGCCTGTCACCCGTCACCTATCAGTGACCATCAGCGGTGCACCCGTCAGTGACCGTGCCCTGTCACCCATCAGTGACCGTCGCCTGTCAACCATCTGTGACCATCACCCGTCACCGTCCGTGGCTTGTCACCCATCAGTGACCATCGCCTGTCACCCATCAGTGACTATCGCCCATCACACCATCATCACCTCTCAGTGATTGTCACCTGCCACCCATTGCACAGCCCATCAGTGACCGTCACCTGCCACCCATCTGTCACCTGTCGCACAGCAACCCACCACACAGCCATGTCCCAAAGAGTATATACTAGTGAGGAGGTGTTCCAGATCCTCTCCATGACTGATTAGAGCACCGGGGAGTTCTCATCAGATTCCAATTCTGATTCCGAATCAAATTCGGCATTTGAACCGATCGAGAGTAGTAATGATTCGGATGAAGAATGGGTCCCTCCTAAAAGGGCATGACACTCTGGAAACCAGGCAGCCGCCAGCAACCAGGATTATATTCCCAGGCCCAGTACCAGCGCTGCTGCCAGCAATAGACCCCAGGAACAAAGGCCCAGTATCAGCGCTGCCGCCAGCAATAGGCCCCAGGAACAAAGGCCCAGTACCAGTGCTGCCGCCAGCAATAAGCCCAGCACACAAATGCCCAGGCCCAGTACCAGTGCTGCCACATCACACCTGAGTACCAGCACAGGAAATTCAACTCTCCCAACTACTGGAGTGTACTGGAGTGTCACGTGCCCCAAGAGCCAGGGCTGCTACATACATGCCAGATGGTCTTGCCAACCCAACATGGCTGCCTTCCAACTCGGGATCACCAATTATTCCCCCTTTCACAGCACAGCCAGGTGTGCAGGCCAACACCCAAAATTTCACAGAGATCGATTGCTTTCACCTGTTTTTGCCCGACACTTTGCTGCAATTGATTGTGGACCAGACAAATTTGTATGCCCAGCAGTATATTGCCAGCAACCCCCAATCATTTTATGCCCGTCCGTTTGAGTGGAGAGATCTGAATTTGGAGGAGTTCAAATTGTTTTTGGGCCTCACCCTAAACATGGGGCTTACAAAAAAAATTAAGGACATGCCTATTGGTCCACCAACCCCATCCACCATGTATTCTGCCGCAATGCCCAGGTCCAGATATGAGATGATTATGAGAGATTCTTTCATTTTAACGGCAACACCCAGTGCCCTCCCCGCAATCATCCAAATTCCGATAAGTTATATAAAATTCGCCCACTGATAAATTTATTTTCCCAACGATTTGCAGAACTCTAAGTTCCCGAGAAGCATATTTGTGTGGATGAGTCCCTGGTACCATTTTCAGTCCGGCTAGGAATAAAAAAATATATGCCTAGCAAAAAGGCCAAATACGGAGTAAAATTTTACAAGCTCTTTGAGAGAGCCACGGGATTTATATGAATATATGCATATATGAGGGAAGAGATTCCCAGCTCCAGCCCCCTGAGTGCCTGGCCTACATGGGCACAACTGGAAAAATCGTATGGGACCTGGCTTACCCACTTCTGAAAAAAGGATATCACATTTACCTTGACAACTTTTATACCAGCCTGCCCCTTTTCAGACACCTATATATTGAAAAAACCTGGCCTGCGGAACCTCAAGAAAAAATAGGAAGGGCTTCCCACAATCTATAGTAAACAAAAAGCTGCAAAGGGGGGAAAGAGCAACACTGAGATGCAATGAAGTGCTGGCCTTGAGGTGGAAGGATAACAGGAACGTGCACCATTCACGATGACACTACAGTTGTAGTTCAGCGAAGACGAAGTCCCATTGAAAAACCAACATGTGTCCAAGATTATAATATCTACATGGGGGGGTGGATTTCAATGATCAAATGATTCAGCCCTATTTGTCAATAAGGAGGTCCCGATTCTGGTACAAGAAGGTAGCAATTTATCTCATCCATTTGGCCGTTTACAATTCCTACATAGTCTACACAAAATCCACAGAAAGCCCCGCCCCCCTTCCTAAACTTCATTAAAGTAGCAGTCACGTCCCTCATCTATCAACAAAGACCCCCCCCAGACCTTCGCTCTGATGCTGTTAGCCGACTTCATGAACGCCACTTCCCGTACAACATTTCACCATCGGAAGCAGGCCGAAGACGGCAAAAAAGATGTGCAGCAGAAGAGGATTTAGAAAAGATACCAGCTTCCATTGTCCCCAGTGTCCCTCCTAACCTAGCCTTTGCATTGGTGAATGCTTCGAACTTCATCATACATCCCTAAAATATTAGCCCATATTTTCCCCATTTTCATCATCTGTGCTGACCATTTTCCATGCTTCCCCAAATTACCATGAAACTGCCTTCCATGTGAACTGACCCTGGCCTGTTTTTTGACTATGCCTCTGCCTACTGTTTGGACTGCTTCCATATAAACTGACCCTGGCCTGTTTTGTGACTATGCCTCTGCCCACCGTTTGGACTGCTTGCACATGAACTGACCCTGGCCTGTTTTGTGACTATGCTTCTGCCCACCGTTTGGACTGCTTGCACGTGAACTGACCCTGGCCTGTTTTATGGACTATGCTTTTGCCTACCACTTGGACTGATCTGTTGCCCTTCTACTGTAGTACACAGGGGTCTCACATATGTGAGGGGCTCCAGAATAGTTTTTCCGGATGGAGAAAACAATTTTTTTGGTTTTCTCCGGGTTTTGTAATTTCCGGACTAGGGTCTGGAGTCTGGAGGCTTCATAGAGATTTGGGTGGGTCGAAGCCTCTACCCCTGTGCCCCTGTGCACAGGTCTTACCCGATTGCAGCCCTCAGCCTGCTGCTGACTTACTGCCATCATGCCTTTGCCTGCCGCATGAACGGACCACACCTCTGCCTGCTACCTGGACTATGTAAATAATTAGCTGTAGCAAGAGGTAGTATGTTTATGAAGGGCTGGAGAGCGGTACAATAATGAGTGTCTGCAGGTAACAGTGTACCAGGACCAATATTATGGCTGTGCTGGCTGTCTCTGCCTGGACAATTTCTATGGACAAATGCTTTGGCTGTGCTGACAATATCCTTGTGCTGACTATAGACAATATTCCTGCCTGCTGCCTGGATAATTACTATTGCTGTCGCTAAGCACATCCCTGACTGTTGCCTGGACCAGTGCTATCTTCTGTGGACACTACTAAAAGCACAGGTACTTTTTTTTACCCTTTCCGCAATAGAATTTATTTTGGATTGTAATTCTTGGTATGTACATGCTATGTGTTAGAAATATGAAGGGCCTTCAAAAATGATAGGTTGCCAGGAAATTATCTATGTAATGTATGCTCCTAGAACGCCTGATGGTGCTACTTGGATGTTGGGCCTCTGTATGTGGCAAAGCTGTGTAAAAGTCTCACACATGTGGTATCCCCAAACTCAGGAGGAGTAGCAGAATATACTTTGGGGTGTCATTTTTGCTATGTGTTGGAAATATCTTATAAATGGACAACTTTGTGTAAAACAAAATGCATTTTTTTTTCCACATTTTCCAAAAACTTCTGTAAAAAAATAACAGTTCAAAAGACTCATTATGCCTCATAGATTATATGTTGGGGTATTTTCTTTTCAAAATGGGGTCATTTTGTGGGCAATTCCATTGTCCTGGTGCTCCAGGGCCTTCAAAAGTGTAATAGGTGGTTGAGTAATGAGATGTGCAATTTATGCTCGTAGATCGCCTGATGGTGCTACGTCAATGTTGGGTCTTTGTATGTGGCCAGGCTGTGTAAAAGTCCCACACATGTGGTATGTCCATACTCAGGAGGAGTAGCAGAATGTATTTTGGGGTGTCATTTTTGCTATGTATTTGCTATGTGTTGGAAATATCTTATAAATGTACAACTTTGTGTAAAAAAAAATGCGTTTTTATTTTTTTTCCACATTTTCCAAAAACTTCTGGAAAAAAAATAACCGTTCAAAAGACTCATTTTGCCTCATAGATTATACGTTGGGGTGTTTGCTTTCCAAAATGGGGTCGTTTTGTGGCTAATTCCATTGTCCTGGTGCTCCAGGGCCTTTAAAAGTGTAATGAGATGTGCAATTTATGCTCGTAGATTGCCTGATGGTACTTCTTCAATGTTGGGCCTTTGTATGTGGCCAGGCTGTGTAAAAGTCCCACACATAAGGTATTGCCATACAGAATGTATTTTGGGGTGTAATTTGTTGTATGCATATGCTCTGTGAGAGAAATAACCAGATAATATGACAATTTTGTAAAAAAAAAAAAAAAAAAAATCTTCCTTTTGCAAAGAATTGTGGGAAAAAAATTACAACTTAAAAAAACTCACCATGCTACTTACTTGATACCTTGGGATGTCTACTTTCTAAAAATGGGTCATTTGGGGGGTATTTGTACTTTTCTGACTTGTTAGTACCTCAAGAAATTAGATTTACCTGATGTTCTGAAGGCCTGATCAGATGTTTTCAATTTTCAGTGATTGGCACCATAGTTTGTTGACTCTAAAACTTTCACAAAGACCAAATATACACAAAATTTATGAAGAAAAATTACTAATGTACTAAATTTTATGACAAAAACAAAGAAAAAGGCAATTTTTCACAAAATTTACGGTCTTTTTTATTTATAGCACAAATAAAAAACCCATTAGTGATTAAATACCACCAAAAGAAAGCTCTATTTGTGTGAAAAAAAGGACACAAATTTTATTTGGGTACAGTGTTGCATGACTGAGTAATTGTCATTCAAAGTGTGAGAGCACCAAAAGCTGAAAATTGGTCTGGGCAGGAGGGGGGTTTAAGTGCCTAAGGGTCCTTTCACACTGGGGCGGTTTGCAGGCGCTATTGCGCTAATAATAGCGACTGCAAACCGACCCGAAAGTGCCGCTGCTTTAATTCCAGTGTGAAAGCCCAGAGGGCTATCACACTGGAGCGGTGCGCTAGCAGGACGGGATAAAAAGTCCTGCTAGCAGCATCTTCAGAGCGGTGAAAGAGCGGAGTGTATACTGCTCCTTCACCGCTCCTGCCCATTGAAATCAATGGGACAGCGCGGCTATGCCGCCGGCAAAGCGCCTCTGCAGAGGCGCTTTGCGGTGGTTTTAACCCTCTCTCGGCCACTAGCAGTGGGGTAAAACCGCCCCGCTAGCGGCCGAATACCGACGGTAAAGTGCCGCTTACAATAGCGGTGCTTTACCGCCGACAACGCCCCCGCCCCAGTGTGAAAGGGGCCTAAGTGTCCTGTATTGAGGTGGTTAAAAAACAAAACAAACAAAAAAAAATCGGAAAGAAAAGAAAAAAAATTGTAATAAAAAAAATGAAAGAAAGGGATTTTTTTTTTTTTACTGTCACCAGTCAGTGTCCCTGATCACCGCCACACCAGTTATATGATGGCACTGTTCTGCACTGGTGACAGAATGTAAACAAAAAAAAAAAAATTGCAAATTTTTTTTTCTAATTTCTCCATTTTCCAAAAAATTATGACAAAAAGTAACTCCAAAAAAACTAACCATGTCTCTTACTAAATAACTTGGACTGTCTATTTTGAAAAAAAAGTAATTTGGGGGATATCTGTACTGTCCTGACATTTTTGGGCCTCAAGATATGAGATAGGCCGTCAGTACATTCAGAATTGATCAATTTTCAAATATATACCATAGTTTGTGGACTATATAACCTTCACACAGACTAAATAATATACACTGATTTGGGTTATTTTCACCAAAGAAATGTAGCAAAATACACTTTGACCTAAATTTATGAAGAACAATTATTTATTTGCAACATTTTATAACAGAAACGAAGAAAGAAGAAAAAAAAGTGTTTTTTTTTTCAAAATATTTTTTTTGTTTATTTAGCAAAAAGTAAAAATCCCAGTGGTGATTAAATACCACCAAAAGAAAGCTCTAGTTATGTGAACAAAATGATAAAAATTTAGTTTGGGTTACAATGTTGCATGACCGTGCAATTGTCATTCAGAGTGCGACAGTGCTGAAAGCTGAAAACTGCCCAGTATTGAAGTGGTTAAGTTTCTCATTTCATTCTATATGTGTGTGTGAATGTAGTGTGTACAGGGAGGCCTGGTTCACACCTATACAGGTTGCAGTTTGCATATTCCAGGTGCATTTTGCGTTTTTCAATACACATTTTTTATCCATTGAAGTCTATGGAACCAAAAACCAGAAAAAGTCCCTGACCCTTTCCATAAAATGCACAGATGCGAACAAGACCCATAGGAAACCATGTTAGATGGACTGTAGTGTGTTTATGTAAAACTGAAAATGCACTAAAAAATGCATAGGTGTGAACCAGGCCAGATGGGGGAAAAGGTGGGGGGTAGGGACTAGTGTTTGCAGCAAACCTCAGCAATAATCCTGTAAGTGCTGGCAGTAAAAAATGCTTTTCCGCTGTCACTGAGTGCTGCACAGTCATTGTATTTTACTGTTCCAATTTCTCAATGCAAGCTCAGACTCATTGAAATCAATAGACTTTCTATGTGAATTATCCTACAGTTACAACAGCTGTTCTACAGGAATAATGAATACACTCCCTGATAGATCTACTGGACTGATCATCTGCATTCCTGGAAATGATATACAACAATGAAAATATGGAACAGCAAAAAAATGCCAAATCAAATCAAACACTGCTTTCATGTAAATGTTACTGTAGCAACTCACTGAATATACTTCTTAGAAGCTGGACAAAGCCATGTGGGAGCCACACTCAGAACAATTTAATTCAATATCACCATGTGTGTTTACTGAGCTGTTATTGAAGCCGCCTGAGGTTCCGAGCAGATGTTACTGGATCCTGCCTATTGCAAGGAGAGAACACCTGTATAGATAACAAGTTCCTGAGACATAACACCTACTAATAGATATGTGAGAAAACTTCCAAATAGTGATATTGTTAATTGCCAAACCTTTCTTTTACAAGAAGTGTTAATAACCCGTTTTGCACTGTTTTAATGAATCGGCTTTAATTGTGTACACATTCGGAATTTGGTTTGTTTACTTTGATGTAAGGCCAAAAATGTTCAAAAAAAAAGTTACAGTCTAGAAATGCAGACAGCCTTTTGAAACCATTAGAATGGTTACTTGTGTACGCCGATCTCGTTCTGTATGTGGCCTGGGCTGGCCTTTCATTCTCAGAATGTGTCTGAACTTTGTGTGCAAACTCATTTCCCAGGGCTGAAAATTCCAGCATTGTCAGATCTGTGATGTCTGGTTAGTGCTAGTCAGGAACATTCACAACAACCAACTTCCAGCTTTCTCTTTACCTAGAAATGTCTTTTTTATTGTGCGCATTCTGAACCACTGTAATGTCTATCTAAGGACTCATTCAAACCTCTCTTCACCTGTGTGTTGTGTAGACATATGCGATTTCTTTCATTATGAATCAAAAATCGGACAACGATTTTGTTATTCGGAGATTGAGATGTATCTGAATCTCTAAATCACAATAGTAAAAAATTTCAACCAATCTGAATTATGTTATAACGAAACAACAAATTAATTCGGATGACATGATGCGATAGTTGGGGCCTTTTGTAAAAGCATTTGTTACCCTAAAAAAAAAAAAAAAAAAATGATCGTTTTTTTTTAAAGCAGGGGTCTCCAAACTATGGCCCTCCAGTTGTTCAGGAACTACAATTCCCATCATAGTGAAAAAATTATTAGAACCCCGCGCTTATGGTGAAAATGAAAAATGAGAAGCTGCAGCCTCTATCAATAAATTTACCCTAAAGTGGAAAAGAGGGGATAGGTATGGCGTTGCTCTTATTAAGAGGTGACCTACAACTTCTAAATACTTGAGGGGTGTGTGTCACAGGTGCATTTAGTGCAAAAAGTGACAATAAAATAAATAGTGCAGAAAATAAATATTTGTATATTCACAAAAATCAACAAAAAAATCCTACTGTGTAAACTTCCTAACCGCTTATACATAATACATATTGTTATGTTCAAACGAAAATAAAATAAACACAATCCTGTGCAAAACCTGCAATTCAAAGTGACATTTCTGTGCAAAAAAATCCAACATATAAGACTGGTGTCCGTCCTACGCGTTTCGTCAATGGGACGTCATCTGCGCTATACAGCATCATTGCATCACTTCCGGTTTTGAGCCATGGAGCGCAGATCGCTCCGGTTTCCTGTTTTTAAACACTGTTTTCGCTTTTAATGATTTTTATTAAATGTGAGTACCCATCAGTATTATTAATACATTTTTGGATATTTATACGGTATCACACTATGGAGTCTCTTTCCTCTCTACATGTGGGCAACATCTAAGAGGTTAACAGTGAGGAGACCACTTACATCCCAAACAAGGAGGCACTTGGAGGACACAGGACAGGAAGTTTCCTTCCACTCCACAGGCTGCACAGTGACTCATACTTGTAGGTCACCTCTTAATAAGAGCAGCGCCATACCTATCCCCTCTTTTTCACAATTTCCATCATGCCTAGTCATGTCTGTGAATGTCAGAGTTTTTATATAGTGACAAGCACGCATCCTTACACAGTGTATATTAAACAGTGTGTGTATTCCTTAGTGGTTTGAACCCTATAGGCGTGGTATTGAAAAATATCCAAAATAATTTATGTGAAAAAAAAACTTATTTGAAGAAATTACTATAGTTCCTCTGAATATTAAATTAACGTGCTCCAAACAATATTGTGAAAATAATATAGTAAAATATAATGGTATAGTCACACAAGCCACGTTGCTAAAAAAACTTTTAGTCAGCAACAATGTAGCATTCACTCATTACTCAAAATAATATTGTGAACAACAAATAGTGAAATATAGTGGTATAGTGACATCAGCCACAATGTTGCAAAAAAAGGACTTTTTAGTCAGCAACAATGTAGTATTCACTCAACACCTCAAAAATAGTGCTAGAAAAAAAACAGTCTGTCAGTGGGAACTTCTCCCCCCTGAATATAGTGTGAAAAAAATGTAAACAGTAAAAAAATGTGTAATCAAGTTAAGTCCTCATAGAAACATATATTATGCTGACGATGAAATAAATCTTCTACTGGAATACAGCGATGATCTTCCCATTCAAAAATATAATAGAAGAGGCCGCTTACCGGATCAGATGGATCTCTAGTTTAAGGAGATCAAACAGGCTTGTTGCATTAGCCTGCCGGCTTCCTTGATTACCGCCTGGATGTCAGTCGTAGAATGTTCATCCACTAAGCCCGATCCACAGAACAGATATCTTCTGTTTTTGGTATGAAAGATTTCCACAGCTCCAGAATAATTTAAATCTTTGATTTATCCATAATATAAGCCGAACACCTCAGTGGAAACAAAGCGGGAGAAACTCCATAGTGCAGATGTGTATTTCAAAAAATTTTATTTTAAAAACTTTTTCACAGTCACTTCAACAAATTCCACTGCAGTTGATCACAGCAATGACACACAGCACTCTCGGAACCGCAAATCAACAACTTCAAAGGTGCACAGCAAACAGGAACCAGATAAAAACAGCTAAAAAAGTTCAACTGCAAATTTTAGCAGACATGCAGCGAGGGAGCAAACCGACTGACCGCATGGGGAAAAAACTAAAAAAAAACGTGATGGCGTCACAGGCTCTAGCTCCACCCGACGCGTTTCCCCTAAACAGGCTTCCACTGGGAACGGAGACATGGCTGGATATTGACACATCACGTTTATATACTCACAAGGCAGGAGAGACACCGGTAGTAACATTTCCACACTTCCTTCTTGTTGTCACTTAGTATATGGTCATTTTCTTTCCAGATTTACTTTAAAAACTAAAAAAATATTATACCTCATCATCCCATATGAGGAAAAAGGGGAAGATGAAACTAAAAATTACTATTAAAAAAAGAAAAAAATATTCTTCCCCAAAAAAACATTTTTTCTAAAAAAATCTTTCTTTCTCTTTTTAATGGGTTACCACAAATAGAATATAACATGTATATATATATATATAAATATATATATATATATATATATATATATATATATATATATATATACGCATATCCAGGTATATTAGCGTTCTTGATTTGCGTTTCCAATTATTATATACATACATATAAATTCAACTTATTACATTCTTCATAGGGGTTTTTTTGTGTCCTAAGGTTATGCAGCAGTCTAACCAAAAAAAGGACTCTACTTCCCTCATACATTAACTCATTTTTATGTAAAAAATAAAAAAATTATAAAATTAAAAATTGCAACCCTTTAAAGGGGAAGGCATCTAAATTCTTAAAAAACGTTCGGAAGACTTCTATCTGTTATCAATGTAGCAGTTAATATCCCATTCTACATTGAGTCCCAGGGGCTTGTAACTTTGGAGGTCGTATATCCATCTGGTTTCACGACGAGAGATGGACCTTCTCATATTACTTCCTCTCCAATGTGGGGTATATTTTTCTATCGCTATCAACTTCAGTAAAGCAGTATTCCTGTTATGGTGGGTTCTAAAATGTCTTGACACACTGTGTCCTATGAAACCTCTCCTAATATTCCCCAAATGTTCCCCTATTCTAATATTCAGAGCACGGGTGGTCCTCCCCACGTACTGTAACCCGCAAGGCCAAGTAAGCAGGTAGACCACTCCCACAGTGCTGCATGTAATGAAATCCTTTATATCATATGTTTTATTGGTAACATGGCAGGAATTGTATAGAAAGAGCAATAAGGGAGACACTACTGATATGGAGAGCATGCAAACCAGCAATGGGGTACAAGTACCCCCTCCCCCAGGAAACAAGGAAGTGGAAGTGAGGTCGAGGTCCCCCTTGCGTCGAGAAGAGGGGGGAAGAGGGGGCAAGGGACGCCCCTATAAGGTAAAAAAACCAAATAGAGGACCCCTAAATAATCAATACCAACAGTCGGCCGTCAATTATTATCAAAGAAATGGAGGTAAATCACAGGCTTCAGGCCCCCAGAGGGAAAATAGAGGAAATAGACCACCTCATACCCCGCGAAATTACCATGACCAATACCCCCAGGAAAAAGTTAATATGGACTATATGGGAAGATATGAAGATCCTTCAGCTAAGAGACCATATTGGAATGAGCAGCAGGGGGAAACATGGAATTCCCCCATTCCGTCCTGGAGGTATGAAGTCCCAGTAGAAAATCGGTACTACCCTCTTCGAGAGCGGTATGATAGTAACATAGAAGAGGAGTACCCCAGAAGTAATTATGGGGGATATGGAAACTTCAATCCAGAACCCTATGGGAGGCCCCCCAATGTGGCCCCAATTAGAAATAAACCGGAGAGTTTTTTAGGGAAAAATCAAAACAAAAAAGGAAGACAAAAAGATGATGTAGGGGAGGAAAACAGATCACCCAAAAAAAGAAAGAGATAGAAGGTGGGGGAATTTTTAATTTAAGTGGTATGGAATTAACTGAAATCGAACGTAAAAATCTGAACTTGGGTTTGAAATTTGCTCCCAAGCAGAATATTAGTACGTTTCAAATGTTTATAGACCTCCAAAAATATGTGAGGAAATTAAACATAAAACGACACTTTCTTTCTAATCCCATTTAAAAAAATTCAGGATCACAGACGAATAGGATATCTAGGGGAACAGGACTCAGAAATGCTTCCCTCTTTAATCCCCCTGAAAAACCAGCTCCCAGCATAGCGGTTTTTGAAAACCTAGTAATGCAAGATTTACAAAAGGTACGTTTTAAGAATTGTAATAATAATAAACAGAAGGAAATTCATAAAGGTATAGAAACTCTATGTGAGAAAAAAGAACTAATAATACGCCCTGCAGATAAGAGGGGAGGAATTGTCCTTCTCAAGAAACAGGATTATTTGGAGGAAATGAATCATTTATTATCCGACAGGAACACATACACCATTTTGAGGCGGGACCCCACGGTGGGATATAGGAAGCAACTTAATATGATAATTCAGGATGGTTTCAAAAAAGGTGTTATCAACAAAAAAGAAATGGAGTTTCTGATACCTTTGGCACCTAAAATGGCGATTATCTATTATCTACCAAAAATACATAAGAACCCAGTGCGGCCACCAGGTAGACCGATAGTAAGTGGCATAGACTCCCTCACTTCTAGGGTTGGTAAGTTTGTAGATTTTTTTCTGCAACCGCTGGTAACTAAGACTCCAGATTTCTTAAAGGATTCATCACAGATTATCAATGAAATTTTACAGATAAAAGTGGATGAGGACGTCCTACTAGTAACAGCGGACGTTTCCGCATTATATACGAATATACGACATGATTTAGGTTACTCAGCAGCCAGATATTATATGGGTAGAGATGATTCCATCAAGCAGTCAACGAGAGAGTTTGTTCTGAAATTATTAAAATTTGCAATGGAACATAATTTTTTCTTCTATAATGATCCGTATTTCTTACAACGTACTGGCGTGGCAATGGGGGAAAAGTTTGCCCCCAGCCTCGTCAACTTATTTATGGCACTGTGGGAAAATGACCATATCTTTGCATGGGACTGTCCCCGCCTACTTTTTTGGCGAAGGTTTATTGATGACGCCTTCTTTCTGTGGAAGGGGGATGTAGAATCATTGAAATCATTCATGGATAAGGTTAATTAGAACAAATGGGGTATAAGTTTCACATATGAATATAGTGAAACGTCAGTCAACTTCCTGGACCTCACGATCACCAAGAGTGAGGTACAATTGTTCACCAAAATGTTTTTTAAAACAACTGATAGGAATGGTTATATTCCTATTGGGAACTGCCATCATCCAGATTGGCTCAAAGCCATACCTAAAAGACAATTCCAGCGATTAAGGAGGAACTGTTCCCATATGGAGGACTATAGAGTTCAGGCTGAAGTCCTAAAAAAACGGTTTGAGGATAAAGGATATAGATCTGAAACACTGGAAGGAGAACTTGAAAAAATAGCCAATATGGAAAGGGAACAACTCCTGAAACCTAGAATTAAAAATTTGGATGAAGATAAAAAGAGGAATTTTGAGTGGGCCTTTATTACCACCTTCTCATCACAGCATTGGTGGGTAAACAGAATTATGAAGAAGTATTGGAATATTCTGAGGGGGGATGAGATCTTGGGACCGGTTCTCCCTTTTAGACCTAGTATCATCTTTAGAAAAAATCAGACGTTGAAGGATAAATTAGCACCAAGTGCCATTGAATGTCCCCCTAAGATTAGTATGTTTGGGAACCTAAAAGGGTACTATCCATGCAGGAGGTGTAAGGTATGTAAGACCTCTCAGACAATAAGAACCACGACTTTCACCTCCAATGTTACCAATAAAACATATGATATAAAGGATTTCATTACACGCAGCACTGTGGGAGTGGTCTACCTGCTTACTTGCCCTTGCGGGTTACAATACGTGGGGAGGACCACCCGTGCTCTGAATATTAGAATAGGGGAACATTTTGGGAATATTAGGAGAGGTTTCATAGGACACAGTGTGTCAAGACATTTTAGAACCCACCATAACAGGAATACTGCTTTACTGAAGGTGATATACCCCACATTGGAGAGGAAGTAATATGAGAAGGTCCATCTCTCGTCGTGAAACCAGATGGATATACGACCTCCAAAGTTACAAGCCCCTGGGACTCAATGTAGAATGGGATATTAACTGCTACATTGATAACAAATAGAAGTCTTCCGAACGTTTTTTAAGAATTTTGATGCCTTCCCTTTTAAAGGGTTGCAATTTTTAATTTTTAATTTTATAATTTTTTTATTTTTTACATAAAAATGAGTTAATGTATGAGGGAAGTAGAGTCCTTTTTTTTGGTTAGACTGCTGTATAACCTTAGGACACAAAAAACCCCTATGAAGAATGTAATAAGTTGAATTTATATGTATGTATATAATAATTGGAAACGCAAATCAAGAACGCTAATATACCTGGATATGCGTATATATATATACACATGTTATATTCTATTTTTGGTAACCCATTAAAAAGAGAAAGAAAGATTTATTTAGAAAAAATGGTTTTTGGGGAAGAGTATTTTTTCTTTTTTTTAATAGTAATTTTTAGTTTAATTTTCCCCTTTTTCCTCATATGGGATGATGAGGTATAATAATTTTTTTAGTTTTTAAAGTAAATCTGGAAAGAAAATGACCATATACTAAGTGACAACAAGAAGGAATTGTGGAAATGTTACTTCTGGTGTCTCTCCTGCCTTGTGAGTATATAAACGTGATGTGTCAATATCCAGCCATGTCTCCGGTCCCAGTGGAAGCCTGTTTAGGGGAAACGCGTCGGCTGGAGCTAGAGGCTGTGACGCCATCACGTTTTTTTAGTTTTTTCCCCATGCGGTCAGTCGGTTTGCTCCCTCGCTGCATGTCTGCTAAAATTTGCAGTTGAACTTTTTTAGCTGTTTTTATCTGGTTCCTGTTTGCTGTGTACCTTTGAAGTTGTTGATTTGCGGTTCCAAGAGTGCTGTGTGTCATTGCTGTGATCAACTGCAGTGGAATTTGTTGAAGTGACTGTGAAAAAGTTTTTAAAATAAAATTTTTTGAAATACACATCTGCACTATGGAGTTTCTCCCGCTTTGTTCCCAATGAGGTGTTCGGCTTATATTATGGATAAATCAAAGATTTAAATTATTCTGGAGCTGTGGAAATCTTTCATACCAAAAACAGAAGATATCTGTTCTGTGGATCGGGCTTAGTGGATGAAGATTCTGCGACTGACATCCAGGTGGTAATCAAGGAAGCCGGCAGGCTAATGCAACAAGCTTGTTTGATCTCCCTAAACCAGAGATCCATCTGATCCGGTAAGCGGCCTCTTCTATTATATTTTTGAATGGGAAGATCATCGCTGTATTCCAGTAGAAGGTTTATTTCATCGTCAGCATAATATATGTTTCTATGAGGACTGAGCTTGATTACACATTTTTTTACTGTTTAAGTTTTTTTCACACTATATTCAGGGGGGAGAAGTTCCCACTGACAGACAGTTTTTTTTCTAGCACTATTTTTGAGGTGTTGAGTGAATACTACATTGTTGCTGACTAAAAAGTCCTTTTTTTGCAACATTGTGGCTGATGTCACTATACCACTATATTTCACTATTTGTTGTTCACAATATTAATTTGAGTAATGAGTGAATGCTACATTGTTGCTGACTAAAAGTTTTTTTTAGCAACATTGTGGCTGGTGTGACTATACCATTATATTTTACTATATTATTTTCACAATATTGTTCGGAGCACGTTAATTTAATATTCAGAGGAACTATAGTAATTTCTTCAAATAAGTTTTTTTTTTCACATAAATTATTTTGTATATTTTTCAATACCACGCCTATAGGGTTCAAACCACTAATGAATACACACACTGTTTAATATACACTGTGTAAGGATGCGCGCTTGTCACTATATATTTACTGTATTAGGGTCTTTTGTATTTTTTTGACTAACACTAGCAGCTGCACCTAATATTTTATCTAATCTAAATTGTCTGGTTAGCGCAAAAGTTCTTTTTCTTTTATTAATGTCAGAGTTTTACAAGCCTCTTGTGACATGTAGTTCCGCAACAACTGGAAGGCTGCAGTTTGGAGATCCCTGCTTTAAAGCATAATAAAGTGCATAGTGCTTGTGCTGTGTCATTTTTCCTTTTCTAAACTGTAAAAAACCTGGCTGATCTTGACAGTTCCTGTGTACTCCTGTGTGTCCTGACCAGGGTAATCATGGCTGCTGAGCCCTGACACCGTGGTCAGTTTGTGCGCCTTGGTCATCCGCAGCTCTCCTCTGTCCTCCTTTCCCCCTTCCCTCTCCCTGTCAACTCTGTGTGTGAGCCGCCCCTCCCCTTTTTGCACCATTCCAGTAAGTAGTAGGGATAAGCTTTATATTCAGGTCGATTATGAGTTCGACTTGAACATTGGCTGTTCGCCCGTCCGTCGAAAACCGAACATTATGGGGCGTTCGCCCCAAATTCCAGCCCCCATAATGCACTGCAGTGCATTGCTGTATGATGATTGGCCAAAGCATGCACCATGACCTGCATGCTTTGGCCAATCTGAGCACCCTCAGCTAAGAGAGCCATATTTGGCCAAAGGCATGCCTTTGGCCAATCATGGCTCAGGGGGACTAAGTCCACGCCCCACACTATATAAGGCTGCCTGCACGTCGGCCCTGTGTAGTGTTTTGCTGGCGTTGACAGAGCGAGAGTGTCATTTAGATTGAGCAGGCAGGCAGGTTATTCAGTTAGCTGCAGTGTATTTAATATATATATATATATATATATATATATATATATATATATATATACATATATACATATATATATACATATATACATATATACAGACAGTCTCGTATACATATATATATCCACTGCATCCAGTTTAGCTATATCTGACTGCAGATATAGCCACCAACCATCGCCAGCGTCTGAATTACATGGTGCAGGAATATCTAGGGGCAAGATCAGACTTGGAGACCTTTCCAACAGAACATCCACTGGGTTACTGGGTCTTGAGGATGTACCACTGGCCGGAGCTTGCTCAATATGCAATTGAGCTACTGGCCTGTCCTGCATCCAGCGTTCTTTCTGAATGCACATTCAGTGTTGCTGAAGGCTTTGTAACCGATCACATAGTGTGCCCGTCCACAGACTGTTAATCGGCTCACATTCATAATAAAGAATCAGTCTTGGATCACCAGCTACCAAGCACCTGATGCTGATGTAATCAATTGATTTTTCTATGGGTGTGGGATCCCTTGAAGACTGCATATGCTGAATGACTATCCTATTATGCTGAGTAACTAGTCTATTCCTCCTCAATATTCATGATGATAGCTTCTAAGAATATTTTTGGTTCAGGGCACCACCACCACTGCCTAAGGCCAAATTTTTCTGCTTGTTTAACAGGGGCATGTATTTACAATTTGTGATCAAATATTTCACAGCAGGGCCCGTTCTAGCACCCAACAAGAGTAACTGTGAGGGCTTACAGTGTTGAGGCACTACCACCACAGGCCCAATTTTTCTGCCCCTGTTTAACAGGGGCATGTAATTACAATTCTTGATACAATATTTCACAGCAGGGCCCGTTCCAGCCCCCACCAAGAGTAACTGTGAGGGCTTACTGTGTTCTGGTACCACCAACACCTAAGGCCCAATTTTCCACAGAGTATATAGGGCAGGCCGTATAGTATATACAGGCGGTCCCCTATTTTCAAACATCCGACTTACAAATGACTCCTACTTACTAATGGAGGGAGACAACAGGAAATGAGAGGAAATCTATCCCTAAGAAGGGAGATTCTCTCCTGTAAGAGTTAATATGGGAAAAAAGGTGTCTCCACTGATGCTTTATTACCAATCCTTGTTTCCCTAATAACCCAAAATTTTCAAAATCCAATTGTCATTGGGACAGAAAGTGAGGTGAAATCTTCTGAACAGGGGCACAGACAGAAAAACAAATGTTACAGGTGTGATAACCCTTCCCTATATTATCCAAAAAGCTTAAAAATTGATTTTTTGGCTGGAGCTATACTTAAAAAATGTACCTGTTCCAAATTACTAACAGATTCAACTTAAGAACAAACCTACAGTCCCTATCTTGTTTGTAACCCAGGGACCGCCTGTATACTGCTGTTCAGAGTATATAGGTCCTGGGGACCCCACGCCTTTTTTATATAATTTTATAATTTTATAATATCCATACCAGAACTAAAGGGCCTGGTAATGGGCTGGGGGGGTGACCCATGCCGTTCTTCTCAATAATTTTCATCTATATCTTCTGGACCCGACATTACATTACAGCCGCAAGCAGTTTTAAGTGACTTTTATTCCTTTAGAAATGACATTTTGTGCAGGGACTGTTCTAAAGACAGTAAAAATGTTCCACTTTACAGGCATACTATAGACACCCCCCAGGCACGATATTTAAAAGAATATTTCACTTTTATTGTTTCACTTTAAGCATCATTAAAATCACTGCTCCCAAAAAAAACGGCCGTTTTTAAAACCTTTTTTTGCATTGATACATGTCCCCTGGGGCAGGACCCGGGTCCCCAAACACTTTTTATGACAATAACTTGCATATTAGCCTTTAAAATTAGCACGGTGTTCGCGAGTTAGCACAAATTCTTTGTTCGCATGTTCTGCCGCGAACCAAACCGGGGGGTTGTTCGGCTCATCCCTAGTCAGTAGCTCATCCCTAGTCAGTAGTAAACTTACTGCTCACAATCACTGCCAGCCCCTCTGCTAGGATAACATGTACTATACAGTGTATGTCGTTTTTTTAAATTATTTTTATAAATACCTTATTTCTCCTTGCCAATCAGCTGTCACGTGACCGCCCACTAGATGTTAAAGGGAGATCTCGGCCCCTCCCTCTGTAGTACTTACATCGGAGAAAGAGAGCGACAGACGGTCACGTGACCGCTAATCGGCGAGGAAAAATAAGGTAATTAGAAGAAGAATTTTAAAAAACTACATACACTGTATAGTACGTTATGTTATCCTATCAGAGGGGCTGGTAGTGATTGTGAGCACTGCCTTTACAACCCCTTTAATGTTTGAAGCATCCAAAATAATGTAACGATGTAATGACGAATGGACCAAATTGATTCGGATCCATTTAGTTTTTATTTTGAAATAACATTTTTCACAATTATAAAAAAGTACTATATCTGAAATGGAAACATACTGAAATAAATATAGTAAGGCAAGAGTTGGCAACCCTAAAGAGGTGGAGATCTATCTGAACAACATGGGAGAAGTCAAAGATCACCTGCTGCACTTGTGAATGAGCCCTTGGTTGCATTTGGCAGCGGCACCCTTAGAGCTAGTTCACACATAAAGTTGGGAGCAGTAAAACCATGCAGTTGAGTCGTGCTTTTACTGCCCCCAATCCTTAACCCCTTTAGTAGATGCCAAAGGTGTACACATGTCGCAGCAGGAATGAAAGCCCCTGCTGATTTTGGTGGATGCTACTGCCTGCCAATCACAAACCATTCAAGTAAATAGGGCCACTCTGCAAGCACCCCGCAACTGCATGCTTCTGTGGGGCCCAAGAGGATAAAGCAGGTGGTGAGAAAGCAACACAACGCTGCCTGCTTTAACCCCTTGTTTGCTGTATTGCAGAAAGCTGCAGAGCATTTTCAGAGCAACCTCACTCACTTGAATGGGTCATGCTTGGCAGGTGCTACATTCGCCAACCATGACAGGGCGTATAACTCTTGCTGCAGCTGCGACATGTGTACACCCCTAGCCACTACAGCTAAGAGGGTGCAGTTGGGGTGGGGGTAGTAAAACATGTCTTAACTATGGGGTTTTACCACCCCCCCAAACTACAAATGTAAATTAACCCTTACTATTCTGAGTCCCCTATAAGGCTGCTTTTAGACTGATGTGCTGTGGTTTACCTGCACTGCGTGTGCAGTGCAGTGCAGTGCAGTGCATCAGTGACTTTTCTAGGTTAGCTGTGGTTTGCCATAGACTTCTATTATATCTTGTAGGTGTGGTGCACTTTCTGAAAGCGCACCAAAGCTCCTGCATTCAGAAAGTGCACCAAACCCACAGGATACAATACAAGTCTATGGCTAAGCGCAGCAAACCCACAGGAAAGCTGCAGTTATGCTGAACTGCACCCGTGGTTTAGGTATACCACAGTACATTAGTGTAAAAGCAGCCCTATACTACAGCGGGGACGGAAAGTATTCAGACCCCCTTACATTTTTCACTCTTTGTTATATTTCAGCCATTTGCTAAAATCATTTAAGTTCATTTTTTTCATCATTAATGTACACACAGCACCCCATATTGACAGAAAAACACAGAATTGTTGACATTTTTGCAGATTTATTAAAAAAGAAAAGCTGAAATATCACATGGTCCTAAGTATTCAGAACCTTTGTCTAGTATTTAGTAGAAGCACCCTTTTGATCTAATACAGCCATGAGTCTTTTTGGGAAAGATGTAACAAGTTTTTCACACCTGGATTTGGGGATCCTTTGCCATTCCTCCTTGCATAATCAGTATAATCAAACACAGCTAGACTCAAATGAAGGTGTAGAACCATCTCAAGGATGATCAGAAGAAATGGACAGCACCTGAGTTAAATATATGAGCGTCACAGTAAAGGGTCTGAATACTTAGGACCATGTGATATTCCAGTTTTTCTTTTTTAATAAATCTGCAAAAATGTTAACAATTCTGTGTTTTTCTGTGACTGTTCTTGAATGGCCCAGCCAGAGCCCTGACTTGAGCATCTCTGGAGAGGCCTAAAAATGGCTGTCCACCAACGTTTACCATCCAACCTGACAGAACTGGAGAGGATCTGCAAGAAAGAATGGCAGAGGATCCCCAAATCCAGGTGTGAAAAACTTGTTGCAGCTTTCCCAAAAAGACTCATGGCTGTATTAGATCAAAAGGGTGTTTCTACTAAATACTGAGCAAAGGGTCTGAATACTTAGGACCATGTGACATTTCAGTTTTTCTTTTTTAATAAATCTGCAAAAATGTCAACAATTCTGTGTTTTTCTGTCAGTATGGGGTGCTGTGTGTACATTAATGAGGAAAAATGAACTTAAATGATTTTAGCAAATGGCTGCAATATAACAAAGAGTGAAAAATTTAAGGGGTCTGAATACTTTCTGTCCCCGCTGCATAATGCCCAGTGTATTGCATCACACTGACCTGAAGATCTCTTCTTTCTTGCTGCTGGCACCATTCTGGAGACCGTTAGCCAGGATAAGAGGTGGAGTGCAGTTGGTATCACTCCGCATGGGACAGGAGCCAGCACTACAGGGGAGGCATCGGCTTAAGTGGCTCTTGCTCCTTACTACAGATCCAACTTTACAAGTAGTCCCTCTGCATTGCACTCTGATGCTCTGGGATGGTTGGTCACCAAGCCCAGACCGTGATCTATTCGTCACCTGTCCAAGATCTACTGGTAGATCACGATCTATGGGTTGCTGACCCCTGCAGTAAGGTATAAAAGTGAAAAAAGAGGATGATTCCTACTTATAGTGTTTGGGTTGGATGGAGGTGGATCTATCAGAATATCCAAATCATAACATAAAGAATGAATCCAAAATGAATTTAGTTCCATTTGTTCTTTTGGATGCAAACTACTCCAGTCGGTGTCGTCCAATAAGCTCTTTTCATTTCACTTTGTGGGTTGGACTAGCAGGGATGACTAAGAGTGCATAAGTAATCTCTCAAAATAACAAATTAAAGTGGAGCTCCACCCAAAATTGGAAGCTCTGCTTGTTCACACCCTCCACAGCCACATTTGGCACTTTTTGGGGGAGGGGGGAGCTGAAATTTCCGGCCCCTCGTCTTTCCACCCTGTTGCCTTCTGGGAGACACACAGGTCCCAGAAGACAGCAAGACCATTCACAAAGTGCAGCGCGACTCGCGCATGCTCAGTAGGAACTAGGCTGTGAAGCCGCAAGGCTTCACTTCCTGTTTTCCTTAGTAAGGATGCCGACGCCTGCACCCGGAGCCGATGGACGATTCAGCTAGGGGTGCCAGTATCACGATATACCTGGACAGGTAAGTGATCTTATATTAAAAGTCAGCGGCTACAGTATTTGTAGACTTTTTTTTATACAAGCTGGAACTCCTTTTTAACATGTTAAAAAAAATTATAGCCAATCTTGTAAAAATTGGAATCTGTTCGGAACGATGAATATACAAAACAATACAATATACAATAATATATGCAAATCCGATTATACAAGACGAATCCGAATATACAAAATGAATTCCAAAAAACAAATCATTCTAACATAACAAATATGACAAAACAAAATGATTTACTTAAAGGGCTTGCAAAACCTCATGTTTTTTCACCTTAATGCATCCTATGCCTCCCTCTCCCCCTCTTCCTCTGCCCCTCTCCCCCTCTCTCCCTCCCTCTTCCTTCTCCCCCTCTCTTCCTCTCCCCCTCTTTTCTTCTCCCTCCCTCTCTCTGCCCCCCTCTCTCTCTCTCCTTCTCCCCTTCTCCCTCTCCCCCTCTCCCTCTCTCTCCCCCTCTCTCTCTCTCTCCCTCTCCCTCTCTCTCCCCTTCTCTCTCTCTCCCCCTCTCTCTCACCCTCTCTCTCTCCCCCTCTCTCTCCCCCCCCCCTCTCTCTCTCTCTCTCTCTCTCTCTCTCTCTCTCTCTCTCTCTCTCTCTCTCTCTCCCCCTCTCCCCTTCTCCCTCTCCCCCTCTGCCCCTTTCCCTCTCTCTCTGCCCCTCTCTCCCTCCCCCCTTCCTCTCTCCCTCCCTCTCCCTCTCTTTCTATCTCCCTCCCTCTCTCGCTCCTTCTCCCCCTCTCCCTCTCTCCCCCCTCTCCCTCTCTCTCCCCCTCTCCCTCTGCCTCCCTCTCCCTCTCCCCCTCTCTCTCCCCCTCTCCCTCCCCCTCTCTCTCCCTCTCCCCTTCTACCTCTACCCCTCTCTCCCTCTCTCCTCCTCTCCTTCTCTCTCCCCTCCCCCTCTGCCCCTCTCTCCTTCTGTCTCTATCCCCCTCTCCCTCCCTCTCTCCCTCCCCCCACTCTCCCTTTCCCCATATCCCTCTCTCTCCATCTGCCCCTCTCCTCCTTTCTCCCTCTCCCCTCTCTCCCTGTCTCTCCATCTGCCCCTCTCCCTCTCCCCCTCTCTCCCTCTCCCTCTCTCTAGTCTGTCCCTCTCCCCCTCTCTGTCCCTCTCCCTTCCCCCCTCTCCCTGTCTCTCCCTTTCACCCCATCCCTCTCTCTCCAGCTGCCCTTCTCCCTCTCCCCCTCTCTCTCCGCCTGCCCCTCTCCCCTCTCCCTCTCTCCCTCTCCCCCTTTCTCTCTCTTTCCCTCTCACACCCTCTCTCTCCCCCTCCTCATCTCCCACACTCTCTCCCTCTTCCCCTCTCCCTCCCTTTCCCTCCCCCCTCTCTGCCTGTCCCCCCTCTCCCTCTCTCTCTCACCCTCACTTTCCCCCTACCCCTCTCTCTCAGTCTTCCCCTCTCCCTCACCCCCTGTCAGTCTGTCCCTCTCCCTCTCCCCCTCTCTCTCTGTCTGCCCCCCCCCCCTCTCCCCCCCCTCTCCCTCTCCCCCCCTCTCTCTTTCCCCCAATCCTTCTCTCTCAATTTGACCCTCTTCCCCTCTCTCTCTGCCTGCCCCCCCTCTCTCTCTCCCCCTCGCTCCCTCTCTCTCTCTCTCTCTGACCCCCCCTCTCTCTCTCCCTCTTTCTCTCTCTATATACTATATAGGTCATATATACTTTTGTTTTGTTAGCAGGATAGAAATCTGTGATGGTTCTGCAAACTAATGGATGGAAGAAAACACCCGCAGACTAATAAAGAGCCTTTCCAATACGTTAATAAGAAGTAAGTGGTTTGCTGCCACAAATGCTTTTTATAAATAGTGTAATTTATTGAGGCCATAAGGTAGTGATATGAGAAAAAGCTATTTATTTTTTCAGGCTGAAAGACTTACATTAAATAGCTTGGTTAAGAAAACCCAGATAGTCACCTGAAAATAGTTGTAGACAACATATGGACTTACTAGTCGAACAAAAAAGAAGACTTTCAAGCAGTAACAAATGCCATTGCTTTCCCAGTTTTCTCTGCAGGAAGCATTTGGTTTCCTCGGTGCTTCCTGGGCTATACAGTATGACTGCAGTGAGTATGATATACACTTTTACAAACCCTCCAATAATTTTACAAATCTGCTTTTATAAACATCTGTAATTATTTGGACTGTATACATATATATATATATATATATATATATATATATATGCACCAATAAAAAAATTTGCTTGAATCCTGCTCATCTTGTGAGACAACGCTCGCAAAGCGAGTCAGGATATTTATAAAAAAATAGCTTGTATTGCAAAATGCTCCTAAACCGCGTTACTCGCAATTCGAGGTTCCACTGTATACTGGACTGCCTGCACTGTATGTATAGTCTACACTGAATGCAGAGTATATATATCTATATATGTATACTGTATATATAACAGTATGTTAATACATTGCCTGTATATATAGTCTACACTACACTGACTACACTGTATATATATATATATATATATATATATATATATATATATATATATATACACACACACACACTAATACACACTATATATATATACACTAAACTGCCTGCATGCTACTAACTAACCTGCCTTTTGGCTAACATTCTCTCAACCTCCACCTTATTATATTACTATATATGTCCATCCTGCAAGCAGCCTTATATGGTGTGGGGCGTGGACTTAGTCCCCTGAGCCATAATTGGCCAAAGGCATCCTGCAATCGTGCTGCAATTGGCCAAAGCAAGCATGTCAGGTGCATGCTTTGGCCAATCATCAGACATCAATGCACTGCAATCTCGCAGTGCATTATGGGGCGTTCCACCTGGCTCAAATTTGCCACGGACACCCCATAATGTACGCTATTCGGCAAGTGGGCGAACAACCCTAGTAATCGCTAATGGCCCCATTAGCAAATGTGAATGGGGCTAAACTACATCCTATAGTATATCCCTAAGCACAGGTGAGGCCAAAAGTCAGGTTTGTCCTTCTTGCATCAGGACCACAATTCTCCTAAATTTAGATACAAACATCTGCCTAGAAAGGATCTTGCCAAAGATCTTGTCCACACCACAAGTGAGTCCTTCATATTTTATAACTGATGTACAGTATAACCACTTTTAGAACTTGAAAGATGAGACTTATTTAATCTGGGGACATTCTATTATTTACAGTAATGGTTTAGACCTCAGTTTACAGGAAATTGTAAACATTAATTGGCTATGGGCTACTGCACACACTGCTATTTCTCATGAGCTATGACTTTCTCAGTCTTCATAAATGTTCCTTTTATTGTCTGCAAAGTCAAGCGCACCATTAGACATAGACAGTTCCTCTTAAAGTGGAATTATAATCTTGTACTTTATTTTTTCTAAGAAAGCTTTGCTCATTATCAAATCAGGCATTGCCAGGTTCCTGGATGCCGCACCTGATCCCTGTATATTGACTCTGCACCTCTGAAAGTATTGGGATTGGAAGGACCAGCACTAGCAAACACGAAGCTGTTTGTCTTTTGGGGATATCTGTTAATCTTAGTAAAGTTTAAAACTTCCCAAAATGTCATCTAAGTTACAACTTAAAAAGTAATGTTATCATTGTGTAATAAATGAGTGCAATTTTAACCACACCCACTTTACACCACATGCACTGTGGGTCCAAATTTCCATGATGTGTTCCTGTTTCTGAAGTTGGGAGGTCCAATATTGAAATAATTTAGGACACCCCCAAAGCATGTGGACTAAGGTGATGGTATAACTCATCTAGAGCAATTAGGAGTTGCTGATTTTCCCCAGGAATACAGCTTCTGCAGGGTGTGATAAGTATGTTGGACTATGAAAATTTGAGTACATTTTTGAGTGGGGGCGGGGAGTAAAGAGACCAATGGAATAGCTTTCAAGACTTTAGACAAGTGGTTTTCAACCTTTCAGACCTCATGGACCACTAAACTCACAATTTTGAATCCTGTGGACCACCAATATGAATTTGACATGCCTTATACACACAGTGCTCTAGCTTCCTGCCTCCATTCCCCTGGATCACACAGCTGCCTTATACAACTAACTTTAACCACCTGCCCCCTGGATCCTGTTCCCTCGCAAATGCTACGCTCATCCTCTGATCAATTCTACACTCTCTAACTCACATTTTCAACCTCTCCCTCTCTTGTGGCATCTTCCCAAACTCTCTAAAACATGCGCAAGTCCCCCCCATACTTAAAAAGCCCTCACTGGACCCCACCAATCTCAACAACTTACGTCCCATCTCCTTACATTCCTTCTCCTCCAAACTTCTTTAAAAGACTGGGCTACAACTGACTAAGCAACCATCTGACCATGAATAAACTTCTTGATCCCCTTCAGTCCGGTTTTCGCCCTCAACACTCCACGGAAACTGCTCTCCTTAAACTCTCAAATGACCTACTAATGGCTAAAACCAGTGGACACTATTCTGTACTAATTCTCCTGGATCTCTCTGCTGCCTTTGACACAGTGGACCACCCCCTCTTCCTCAAAAAACTCCACTCCTTTGGTCTCCGTGACTGTACTCTTCGCTGGTTCTCATCCTACCTATCCCACCGCTCCTTTAGTGTCACTTACAACTCTACTTCCTCCTCTCCTCTTCCTTTCTCCGTTGGGGTTGCCCAAGGTTCTGTTCTTGGACCTCTCCTTTTCTCAATCTATACCACCTCCTTGGGTCAGTTGATTGCCTCCCACGGCTTTAAATATCATCTCTACGCTGATGACACCCAAATCTATCTCTCCACCCCCCAGCTCTCTCCATCTGTCTCCTCACGCATTACCAACTTACTAGCAGACATATCAGCCTGGATGTCACATCACTTCCTCAAACTCAACCTATCCAAAACTGAGCCCATGATATTTCCTCCCTCAGGTGCCACTTCCCCTGATTTCTCTGTCAATATCAACGGCTCAACTATCAACCCATCTCCCCACGCCAAGGTCCTAGGTGTAATCCTGGACTCTGAACTAACCTTTCGACCCCACATTCTATCACTATCAAAAACTTGCCGCCTCAATCTCCGCAACATCTCCAAGATACGCCCCTTCCTTACCAATGTCACCATAAAGGTTCTAATCCACTCCCTGGTCATATCCCGCCTCGACTACTGCAACTCCCTCCTCATTGGTTTACCTCTAAATAGGCTATCCCCACTTCAATCCATCATGAACGCTGCTGCCAGGCTCATCCACCTCACAAATCACTCAGTGTCTACTACACCCCTCTGCCAATCCCTCCATTGGCTGCCACTCAGTCACCGAAACCTAAACCAACCTAATCGTTCTTTTCGCTCCTCCCAAGACCTCCTGCTCTCAAACTCCCTTGTCACCTCATCCCATGCTCACCTTCAGGACTACTCCAGAGCCTCCCCCATCCTCTGGAATGCTGTACCCCAATCTGTCTGATTTTCTCCTACTTTATCCACTTTCAGATGATCCCTGAAAACTCATCTCTTCAGAGAAGCCTATCTGGCCCCCACCTAGCAACTGTACATTTATCTTCTCAATCAGCACATCACCCACAGTTATTACCTCTTGCATCTCTTGACCTTCCCTCTTAGATTGTAAGCTCTAAGGAGCAGGGCCCTCTGATTCCTACTGTATTAAAGTGTATTGTATTTGTACTCTCTACCCTCAAGTTGTAAAGCGCTATATAAACTGTTGGCGCTATATAAATCCTGTATAATAATAATAATAACTCCTGAAGCACTGAAAGATTACCATCGTAGGGGTATGGTGGGTTCGGGCAGAGGACTGAAGATTTCAACTAAGAGAATAGACAACAGCACAAAGGACTGATTTCATTCAATTTACTCTAAGTACTGTCCCTGGTTCTGATTTACAAAACTTTTGCAATAAAACGAAGAGTTGTAGGCTGCAAGTGTCCTTGAAATATCTTCTTTTGTAAGTGAGTAAAATAAATAATTCTCAGAGAATTTCCTTATAATACAGAAGGGTCTGGAGATGTGAAGAATGTGCAGAAGTATAACTGTGAATAGCATTTGTCATTTATAGTTACTGACAGGACATAGCACAGTGGCTAAGTGGTTAACTCTTTCACCTAGCAGCACTAGGGCCGTTGGTTGGAATCCCCATCATGGCACTACATGCATTAAGTTTGCATGTTCTCCCTGTGCCTGCATGGGTATCCCCCCACACTCCAGAGACATGCTGGTAGGTTAATTGGCTCCTGTATAAATTGGCCCTAGTATGTATTTCAATGTGAGTTAGGGACCTTAGATTGTGAGCTCCTTGAGAGCAGGGACTGATGTGAATGTAAATCACTGTGTAAATTGGCAGCACTATAAAGTACCTGTAATAATAATAGGTAAAAACGAATTCTAATATGACCACCTGCCAAAGCTGAACATACACTTGCTAGGTACCATTGAAATCAACTACCACTGCAATCCAGAGGGCAAACAGAAGATTATTAACAAAACAAAAATACAAAATAATGCAGTGAAAAATCAACTACCGGTATATAAATTATTAAAGTGTTGCCCCTTTAACCACTTCAGTACCAGACACCTTCCTGTCCAAGCCAGTTTTCAGCTTTCAGCGCTGTTGTAATTTGAATGACAATTGCACGGTCATACAACACTGTACTCAAAATTTTTTTTTATCATTTTGTTCCCACAAATAGAGATTTCTTTTTGTGGTATTTGATCACCTCTGCGTTTTTTATTTTTTGCGCAACAAATAAAAAAAGAACGAAAATTTTGAAAAAAAAAAAACGTTTTTGTTTGTTTCTGTTAAAAATTATTGTAAATAAGTACGTTTTCTTCTTCAATGATGGGCACTGATATGGCTGCACTGACAGGCACTGATAAGGCGGCACTGATGGGCACCGATGAGGTGGCACTGACGGGCTCTGATGATGGGCACTAATAGGCGGCACTGATGGGCACTGATAGGTGGCACTGGTATGTGGCACTGATGGGCACTCATAGGTGGCACTGATGGGCACTTGTAGGCGGCACTGATGGGTACTTATGGGTGGCACTGATGGGTGGCACGGATGGGCACTGATAGGCGGGCACTGATGGACACTGATGGGTGGCACTGATGACACTGATTGGTGGCACTGATGACACTGATGGGTGGCATTGCTGGGCATCACTGATGTTACATCTTATATAATGGTGCCAGTCAGTGCCCATTTGTGGGCACTGATTAGGCATAATTTGCACATGTGGATGGCCATGGGGTACATACCTGGCCATCCACATGTTGCCCCCTTCCCTGGTGGTCCTGGCGGCTTCCCTGGGGGTCTATTGTGGGCATCTGAGGGGGGGCTGCGCTGATAAACAATCAGCACAGACCCCCCTGTCAGGAGAGCTGCCGATCAGCTCTCCTCTACTCGCGTCTGTCAGACGCGAGTGAGGAAAAGCCGATCAATGGCTTTTCCTGTTGACATCATGATCAGCCGTGATTGGACATGGCTGATCACGTGGTAAAGAGCCTCCGCCAGAGGCTCTTTACCAGGATCGGTGAGGCGGTGTCTCAGACTGACACACCGCACCACCGATCGCCGCGATGCGCGCCCCCACGGGAGCGCGGCGGCTGTTATCCTGATGGATGCCATATGATGCCCAGTCAGGATAACTGAACCACCGCCCAGCCATAATTTTGCTATAGGCCGGGCGGGAAGTGGTTAAATAAACAAAACATTCCAAAACCCGGGTACGTAAATGGGTGGCCCCGCCCCCTCTGATGCCACGAGGTAGCCATTAGGAAGTCCCCGTGCATCAGAGGGGGGCGGGGTCACCCAGGTACGTCACCGTGTGGCCCTGTCCTCAGTTATAAAAGAACTGTCATCAGCGCTGAAGCGTCATACAGCAGGTGCCTCCCATGGAGGTGGATCTTTTTTTTTTTTTTTTTGTCCATCAGCGGAGCGAGAGAAGAAGATTGAACTTAGTGGGACATTTTAATTTTTTTAAAAAGAGCACTTTTTGCGATTCGGCACTGCATCGTTTTAACGGACAATTGCACGGTCGTGCAACGTTATACCCAAACAAAATTGACGTCCATTTTTTTCCCACAAATAGAGCTTTCTTTTGGTGGTATTTGATCGCCTCTGCGGTTTTTATTTTTTGCGCTATAAACAAAAGACTCGATACACGCCACAATTCTGAAAAAAAAAAAAAAGCATTATTTTTTCCTTTTTGCTATAATAAATATCCCCCAAAAATATATAAAAAAACAATTTTTTTCCTCAGTTTAGGCCGATATGTATTCTTCTACATATTTTTGGTAAAAAAAAAATCGCAATAAGTGTATATTGATTGGTTTGCGCAAAAGTTAAGCGTCTACAAAATAGAGGATAGATTTATACCATTTTTATTTTTTTTTTACTAGTAATAGCGGCGATCTGCGATTTTTATCGTGAAAATGTCACTGGCAGTGAAGGGGTTAACACCAGGGGGCGGTGAAGGAGTTAACTATGTTCCCTGGGAGGTGATTCTAACTGAAGGGGGAGGGGCTAACTACAAGAAGTGACAGATCGTGGTTCCTAGCTAATAGGAACACACGATCTGTCACTCCTGTCATAACAGAACAGGGAAGTGTGTGTTTACACACACTGGTCCCTGTTCTGTGTCTCCTGGTCATGATCACTCATGGCCGGCGGTCATCGCGACCATCGGCCACGAGCATTGGCACCCCCGCCAAAGGGCCTGGTAATGGATGGGGGATCCCATGCCATTTTTTTCAATGACTTTTATCTGTATTGCCGGTACCCGACAATTCATTATAGCCGCGAGCAGTTTTAAATGACTTTTTTCCTTTAGAAATGTTATTTTGTGCAGGGACTGTTCTAAACACGGGAAACATGCCCACTTTACAGGCATACTATAGACACCCCCCCCCCCCCTCCAGGTATGAAATTTAAAGGAATATTTAACTTTTTTTGTTTCACTTTAAGCATTATTAAAATCACTGCTTCCGAAAAACGTCCATTTTTAAAACTTTTTTTTGCATTGATACATGTCCCCTGGGGCAGGACCCAGGTCCCCAAACACTTTTTTTTTGACAATATCATGCATATAAGCCTTTATAATTAGCACTTTTGATTTCTCCAATAGACTACAAAAAAGAGAGGAAAGTGCACCAAAAATGAGCCACATCCATAAATCATTGAGGATACAAAATAAGGTAGTACTGAGTATTACCAGGGAGGCGGACTTTTTAGGCTAAGAAACAGTGGAGAAGATATAGCAGTATAAAAAATATAAATTTATTGAAAAATACAAATATCTAAAAAACAATGACAATTGTAACATATAGCATCTATGATTATTGTCCAGTGAGCCCTTGTATGTCTACGCGTTTCACCATTAGGCTTCCTCAGGACACGGCCAAAGTTCACAGATGAGACAGAGAAGGGGACATGTCTCTTTATCTTAAAATGGAATGCAAAATCATGAAAGTCACGGTAGCATGAGAAAGTTCAATCAGCAGTAAGAAAGTATATTAGATATAGCTAAATATCTCAGCAGGGGGCATGTAAACAATATTCCTAATTAAGGGAGCAGCCATTAGAGGGAGGAGGGCCAACACCGGATGCACCACTTAGATCCTGGATTTAGTATCAGCAATGCTGAAGGCTCAATACAATCCCATTGCTGCATATTCAGGATACAAGTTTGCCTCCACACCAGCTGTACGATTGCGCAATTGACCTTCAACCTGGTGCCATACCCCCTTGTGGCCAGGTTTACCCTTTGTCGGTCTTGGAGGATAAGGCCATGGAGGAGTATGTTGCAGATGCACTCACTTGAGGTTTCATCCGCAAATCCTCTCCTCCTGCTGGTGCTGGTTTCTTCTTTGTGAAGAAGAAGAGTGGTGAACTGAGACCTTGTATTGATTATAGGGGTCTCAATCTTTTCACCATTAAGAATGCCTATCTGATTCCGTTGATTACGGAGTTATTTGAACGCCTCAAGGGAGCAACGGTTTTCACGAAGCTTGATTTGAGAGGGGCATACAATCTTGTGAGGATTAAGGAGAGCGATGAGTGGAAAACTGTGTTTAATACCTGAACAGGCCATTATGAGTACCTCATAATGCCTTTTAGCCTTTGTAATGCCACGGCAGTTTTACAGGAATTTAACAATGTCCTCCGAGATTTGTTGCAGTTATATGTGGTGGTTTATCTCCATGATATTCTCATATTTTCCAGGTTCCTGGAGAGTCACCACTAGGGATGAGCTTCGTGTTCGAATCAAACGCATGTTCGACTCGAACATCGGCTGTTCGACCGTCCGTCGAATTGCGAACGTTATGGGCCGTTCGCGCCAAATTCGTGTGGCGCGTCACGGCCCATAATTCACTGCGGCATCGCAGTGCATTGCTGGCTGATGATTGGCCAAGCATGCACTATGACCCGCATGCTTGGCCAATCACAGCGCCGTCAGTAGAGAGAGCTGTAATTGGCCAAAGCCAGGGTGGCTTTGGCCAATTATGGCTCAGGGGATTTAGTACACGCCCCACACTATATAAGGCCGCCTGCACGGCGGCCCTGTGTAGTGTGTTCCGGTGTGCTGATAGAGAGAGAGACAGACAGTGTCATTTGATTTGAGTTAGCTAGATTAGGTTAGATCTGTTCCTGCTATTTACATTTAATGCAGTGCGTCCTGCTCACAGTGTTCAGCTAGATCCGTTCCTGCTATTTACATTTAGTGCAGTCAGTGCGTCCTGCTCACAGTGTTCAGCTAGATCCGTTCCTGCTATTTACATTTAGTGCAGTGCGTCCTGCTCACAGTGTTCAGCTAGATCTGTTCCTGCTATTTACATTTAGTTCAGTGCGTCCTGCTCACAGTGTTCAGCTAGATCTGTTCCTGCTATTTACATTTAGTGCAGTGCGTCCTGCTCACAGTGTTCAGCTAGATCTGTTCCTGCTATTTACATTTAGTGCAGTGCGTCCTGCTCACAGTGTTCAGCTAGATCCGTTCCTGCTATTTACATTTAGTGCAGTCAGTGCGTCCTGCTCACAGTGTTCAGCTAGATCCGTTCCTGCTATTTACATTTAGTGCAGTCAGTGCGTCCTGCTCACAGTGTTCAGCTAGATCCGTTCCTGCTATTTACATTTAGTGCAGTCAGTGCGTCCTGCTCACAGTGTTCAGCTAGATCCGTTCCTGCTATTTACATTTAGTGCAGTCAGTGCGTCCTGCTCACAGTGTTCAGCTAGATCTATTCCTGCTATTTACATTTAGTGCAGTGCGTCCTGCTCACAGTGTTCAGCTAGATCTGTTCCTGCTATTTACATTTAGTGCAGTGCGTCCTGCTCACAGTGTTCAGCTAGATCCGTTCCTGCTATTTACATTTAGTGCAGTCAGTGCGTCCTGCTCACAGTGTTCAGCTAGATCCGTTCCTGCTATTTACATTTAGTGCAGTCAGTGCGTCCTGCTCACAGTGTTCAGCTAGATCCGTTCCTGCTATTTACATTTAGTGCAGTCAGTGCGTCCTGCTCACAGTGTTCAGCTAGATCCGTTCCTGCTATTTACATTTAGTGCAGTCAGTGCGTCCTGCTCACAGTGTTCAGCTAGATCTGTTCCTGCTATTTACATTTAGTGCAGTGCGTCCTGCTCACAGTGTTCAGCTAGATCCGTTCCTGCTATTTACATTTAGTGCAGTGCGTCCTGCTCACAGTGTTCAGCTAGATCTGTTCCTGCTATTTACATTTAGTGCAGTTCGTCCTGCTCACAGTGTTCAGCTAGATCCGTTCCTGCTATTTACATTGAGTGCAGTGCGTCCTGCTCACAGTGTTCAGCTAGATCCGTTCCTGCTATTTACATTGAGTGCAGTGCGTCCTGCTCACAGTGTTCAGCTAGATCTGTTCCTGCTATTTACATTTAGTGCAGTGCGTCCTGCTCACAGTGTTCAGCTAGATCTGTTCCTGCTATTTACATTTAGTGCAGTGCGTCCTGCTCACAGTGTTCAGCTAGATCTGTTCCTGCTATTTACATTTAGTGCAGTGCGTCCTGCTCACAGTGTTCAGCTAGATCTGTTCCTGCTATTTACATTTAGTGCAGTGCGTCCTGCTCACAGTGTTCAGCTAGATCTGTTCCTGCTATTTACATTTAGTGCAGTCAGTGCGTCCTGCTCACAGTGTTCAGCTAGATCCGTTCCTGCTATTTACATTTAGTGCAGTCAGTGCGTCCTGCTCACAGTGTTCAGCTAGATCCGTTCCTGCTATTTACATTTAGTGCAGTCAGTGCGTCCTGCTCACAGTGTTCAGCTAGATCCGTTCCTGCTATTTACATTTAGTGCAGTCAGTGCGTCCTGCTCACAGTGTTCAGCTAGATCTGTTCCTGCTATTTACATTTAGTGCAGTGCGTCCTGCTCACAGTGTTCAGCTAGATCTGTTCCTGCTATTTACATTTAGTGCAGTGCGTCCTGCTCACAGTGTTCAGCTAGATCCGTTCCTGCTATTTACATTTAGTGCAGTGCGTCCTGCTCACAGTGTTCAGCTAGATCTGTTCCTGCTATTTACATTTAGTGCAGTCAGTGCGTCCTGCTCACAGTGTTCAGCTAGATCTGTTCCTGCTATTTACATTTAGTGCAGTGTGTCCTGCTCACAGTGTTCAGCTAGATCTGTTCCTGCTATTTACATTTAGTGCAGTGCGTCCTGCTCACAGTGTTCAGCTAGATCTGTTCCTGCTATTTACATTTAGTGCAGTGCGTCCTGCTCACAGTGTTCAGCTAGATCTGTTCCTGCTACTTACATTTAGTGCAGTGCGTCCTGCTCACAGTGTTCAGCTAGATCCGTTCCTGCTATTTACATTTAGTGCAGTCAGTGCGTCCTGCTCACAGTGTTCAGCTAGATCCGTTCCTGCTATTTACATTTAGTGCAGTCAGTGCGTCCTGCTCACAGTGTTCAGCTAGATTCAGCTAGATCCGTTCCTGCTATTTACATTTAGTGCAGTCAGTGCGTCCTGCTCACAGTGTTCAGCTAGATCCGTTCCTGCTATTTACATTTAGTGCAGTCAGTGCGTCCTGCTCACAGTGTTCAGCTAGATCCGTTCCTCTTATCTTCCTACTGACAGGCAGGCTTGTCTGGTTACAGTATATAAAGCTACCTGAAGAAAATTACAGGTGTTCTATCCCAGCTTAGTGCAGCTACAGGCCATTAGTATGTCTGGAAGGCCAAGAAGGAGAGGCAGACAGTCACAAGCCAATAAGAGAGGGCAAGCAGGCTCTGTGTCTAGTGCTGGTCGTGGAGACGGTGCATCCTCATCAGCCCGTGGCCATGGGACACGCTTGGCCTTTTTTTCGGCAGCTGGCCGTGTTGAGCCGCAACATGCAGAAAACTTGGTCGAGTGGATGACCAAGCCGTCCTCATCCTCCTCATCCTCTCTCACCCATGCCCAGGGTGCTTTGTCTGGCAAAGCAGCGGCCTCTTCCCTCAGCTCAATGTCATCAGTGACTCCTTCCCTAGCTCCACCATGTCCTCCTGAGGATTCCCTCGAACTGTTTGACCACAGTGTTGGGTACATGCTCCAGGAGGATGCCCAGCGTTTGGAAGGCTCTGATGATGATACTGAGCTCGATGAAGGCAGTAACATGAGCACGGACAGAGGGGGTGCCCAAGAAGGACAGCAATCTGGCAGTCATGCTCCCCCTGCTGCAGCATACTGCCAGGTTTGCTCCAGTGATGAGGAGGGAGGGGATGATGAGGTCACTGACTCAACGTGGGTGCCTGATAGGAGAGAGGAGGAGGAGGAGGAGGAGGAGGCGGCACATCACCAACGAGGCAGGATGCCCTCCAGGGGCCAGCCTAAGGGCAGCACATTGACTGCATCACACCCCAAAGCTCCACATGTGCAGGGCGCTGCAGTCTCTGCGCGTTATTCAAAAAGTTCTTTGGTGTGGGCCTTTTTTGAGACGAGTGCATCAGATCGCACCGCTGCTATTTGCAACATATGTCTCAAGCGTATCTCGCGTGGCCAAAACATCTCCCGCTTGGGTACCACATGCTTGACCAGACATATGTTGACCTGCCATGCAGTTCGTTGGCAAGCATATCTAAAAGACCCACACCAAAGAACAAAGAGGATCTCTCCTTGCTCCTCATCAGCTGAGATTTCCAACCCCACTAGACCTTCAGTCCTCTCTGAGACCTGCAGTGAGAGGAATGAAGGTGTAGAATTAGGTGTGTCACAGCCAAGTACTTGTGGGCAATCTGCTTTTGGTACACCAACGTCAGATTGTACCAGGCAAATTTCCCTGCCCCAGCTGCTGCACCGCCGAAAGAAGTTTGCTCCCAGCCATCCACATGCCCAGCGGTTGAATGCTAGCTTGGCAAAATTGCTAGCACTTCAACTGCTGCCTTTTCAGTTGGTAGACTCTGCCCCCTTCCGTGAGTTTGTGGAATGTGCGGTTCCTCAGTGGCAGGTACCCAAACGCCACTTTTTCTCACGGAAGGCGATTCTGGCTCTCTACCGGCATGTGGAAGGCAATGTCCATGCCTCGCTGGACAGGGCGGTCAGCGGTAAGGTGCATATTACCGCTGACTCATGGTCCAGCAGGCATGGACAGGGACGTTACTTAAGTTTCACGGCGCATTGGGTGACTCTGCTGGCAGCTGGGAAGGATGCAGGACAAGGTGCAGTAGTGTTGGAGGTTGTTCCGCCACCACGCCTCCAAAATGCTGATTGTGACACACCTCTCTCCTCCACCCCCTCCTCTTCTTCTTCCTCCATGGCCTCTTCCTCGGAACCAGTGGTGCTCCGTAGGCGTTCAAGGGGCTACGCAAGTACGCAGGCCAAAAGATGCCATGCGGTGCTTGAGCTGGTGTGCTTGGGGGACAGGAGCCACACTGGGGCAGAGGTTCTGTCAGCTCTGCAGGGGCAGGTTCAGAGGTGGTTGACGCCACGCCAACTTAAGGCAGGAATGGTGGTTTGCGACAATGGCACCAACCTCCTCTCTGCCCTCCGACAGGGACAACTGACCCATGTGCCCTGTTTGGCTCACGTCCTTAACTTGGTGGTGCAGCGGTTCTTGAGCAGGTACCCGGGCTTACAGGATGTCCTGAGGCAGGCCAGGAAAGTCTGTGTGCATTTCCGCCGGTCATATAATGCCAGTGCTCGGCTGACGGACCTCCAAAAGGAGTTTAACCTGCCCAAGAACCGCCTAATCTGTGACATGCCCACCAGGTGGCCATGCTGCAGCGGCTGCACACGCAGCAGAGGGCCATCAATGAGTACCTGTGCGACTATGGCACCAGGACAGGGTCAGGGGACCTTGGTTTTTTTTCCCCACGCCAGTGGGCCATGATCAGGGATGCATGCACTGTCCTGTCACCATTCGAGGAGGCCACGAGGATGGTGAGCACTGACAGTGCATGCATCAGTGACACTGTCCCCCTTGTCCACCTGTTGGAGCACACGCTGCGTGGAATAATGGACAGGGCACTTGAGGCAGAACAGAGGCAGGAAGAGGAGGACTTCCTTAGCTCTCAAGGCCCCCTTTATCCAGACAGTGTTCCTGCGTGCCCGCCGATCACACAGGAAGAGGACGAGGAGGAGGAGGAGGAGGAGGAGGAAGATTGTGTCAGTATGGAGGTGGAGCCTGGCACTCAGCATCAGCAGTCTTTAAGGGATCAGTCCCAAGGAACACATGGACTTGTACGTGGCTGGGAGGAGGTGGCTGCGGACGTTGTTGTCCTTAGTGACCCAGAGGACTCCGGACCGAATGCCTCAGCAAACCTACGCTGCATGGCCTCCCTGATCCTGCAAAGCCTGCGTAAGGATCCTCGTATTCGTGGTATCAAGGAGAAGGACCAATACTGGCTGGCAACCCTCCTTGATCCACGTTACAAGGGTAAGGTTGCGGACCTTATCTTGCCATCGCAGAGGGAGCAGAGGATGAAACATCTTCGGGAGGCCTTGCAGAAAGGTCTGTGCAACGCGTTCCCAGAGACTGGGAGGTTACAAACTCCTGTTTCTGGACAACGTGTTGCTGAGGCTTCGGTCAGTCAAAAAAGGAGCGGTGGAGAAGGTGGCCGTCTGACCGATGCGTTCAGACAATTTTTTGGTCCGCAGCCCCAAGGTATGATCGGTTCCAGCAACCATCGCCAGCGTCTGTTTTACATGGTGCAGGAATACCTAGGGGCAAGATCAGACTTGGACACCTTTCCCACCGAAAATCCTCTGGGTTACTGGGTCTTGAGGATGGATCACTGGCCAGAGCTTGCACAGTATGCAATTGAGCTACTGGCCTGTCCTGCATCCAGCGTTCTTTCGGAACGCACATTCAGTGCTGCTGGAGGCGTGGTAACCGATCACAGGGTGCGTCTGTCCACTGACTCGGTCAATCGGCTGACCTTCATAAAAATGAATCAGTCTTGGATCACCACCAGCTACCAAGCACCTGATGCTGATGTAACTGAATAATTTTTTTCAGATCCCTTAAAAGACTGCCTATGCTGATGCTGAGTGACTATCCCTGAGTAATTATCCTCTTCCTCCTCAATCATCACGCTGATAGCTTGTAAGAACATTTTTGGTACAATTTTTCAGCCCCTGTTTAACAGGGGCGTGTAATTACAATTTTTGATGTAATACTTTGCAGCAGGGCTCGTTCCTGCATTCCAACTAGAGTGTCTGTGAGGGGTTGCAGTGTTGTGGCACCAGCACCAGTGCCTAAGGCCCAATTTTTCTGCCCCTGTCTAACAGGGGCGTGTAATTACAATTTTTGATGCAATACTTTGCAGCAGGGCTCGTTCCTGCGTTCCAACTAGAGTGTCTGTGAGGGGTTGCAGTGTTGTGGCACCAGCACCAGTGCCTAAGGCCCAATTTTTCTGCCCCTGTCTAACAGGGGCGTGTAATTACAATTTTTGATGCAATACTTTGCAGCAGGGCTCGTTCCTGCGTTCCAACTAGAGTGTCTGTGAGGGGTTGCAGTGTTGTGGCACCAGCACCAGTGCCTAAGGCCTAATTTTTCAGCTCCTGTTCAACAGGGGCATGTAATTACAATTCTTGATCTAATATTTCACAGCAGGGCCCTGTGAGGGCTTACAGTGTTTTGGCCACAGCAACACCTAAGGCCCAAATTTCTGCTGAGTATATAGGGCAGGACCCTACTTTCAAACATCTAACTTACAAACGACTCCTACTTGCAAACGGAAGGAGACAACAGGAAGTGAGATGAAATCTACCCCATGGAAGGGAAATTCTCTCATGTAAGAGTTAATATGGGAAAACAATTTCTCCTTTCCACTGATGCTTTCCAATCCTTGTTCCACAAAAAAACCCAAATTTTCAAAAAACATTTTTCATTGGGACAAAAAAGTGAGGTGAAATCTTCTGAAGAGGAGGAAAGACGCAAAACAAATGTCACAGGGGTGATAACCCTTCCCTATGTTTTCCAAAAAGCTTAGAAAAGATTTTTTGGCTGGAGCTAAACACGTTAAAAATGTTCAAAATTACAAACAGATTCTACTTAACAACAAACCTACAGTCCCTGTCTTGTTTGCACCGCCTGTATACTGCTGTTCAGAGTATATAGGGACCTTTCCTTATTTTAATTTGGGTGCGGGGTTCCCCTTAATATCCATACAAGACCCAAAGGGCCTGGTAATGGACTGGGGGGTACCCATGCCGTTTGTCTCACTGATTTTCATCCATATTGCCATGACCCGACATGACATTAAACCCGCAAGCAGTTTTAAATGAGATTTTTTCCTTTAAAAATGACATTTGGTGCAGGGACTGTTCTAAACATGGGAAACACGCGTCACTTTACAGGCATACTATAGACACCCCCCAGGTACGATATTTAAAGGAATATTTCACTTTTTTTTTTTTACTTTAAGCATCATTAAAATCACTGCTCCCGAAAAAACGGCCGTTTTTAAAAGTTTTTTTTGCATTGATACATGTCCCCTGGGGTAGGACCCGGGTCCCCAAACCCTTTTTAGGACAATACCATGCAAATTAGCCTTTAAAATGAGCACTTTTGATTTCGAACGTTCGAGTCCCATAGACGTCAATGGGGTTCTAACGTTCGTGCGAACTTGCGGTCCGTTCGCGGGTTCTGGTGCGAACCGAACCGGGGGGTGTTCGGCTCATCCCTAGTCACCACACAGATGTCTGTCGTGTGCTTCAGAAACTAAGAGCAAACAATCTCTGTTGTAAACTGGAGAAGTGCAAGTTCCATCGTGAAACAGGTTAATTTCCTAGGTTATGTCATTTCGACTGCTGGTTTTTCAAAGGACCCAAAAAAACTTTCGGCAGTTCTACAGTGGCCCCAACCCATGGGTTTACATCTCTACAGCTTTTCCTGGGCTTTGCCAACTATTATTGGAAGTTTATTCGTAACTTCTTGTCTCTTGTCAAGTCCCTGACTGATATGACCAGAAAGGACAATAACCCACAGAGTTGGTCTCCGGAGTCCATTAAGGCCTTTGAGAGTCTCAAGGCTGCCTTTGTTTCTGCTCCTCTTTAGGCACATCCTGATCCTATGTTACCTTTTATCCTTGAGGTTGATGCTTCTGAGACTGGTGTTGGCACCCTTCTGTCTCAACGTCCTACCTCTGAGAGCGATATGCATCCTTGTGGCTACTTTTCCAAGAAATTGTCACCTGCGGAGTGCAATAACGAGACTGGTGACAGAGAGCTGTTGGCGATCATTTTAGCTCTGAAGGAATGGAGACATCTCCTCGAAGGTACCACTGTGCCAGTTCTCATTATTACGGACCATAAGAATCTCACATTCTTGTCTGAGACTAAACGCCTCTCTCCCAGAAGGGCGCGATGGGCTCTTTTCTTGTCAAGTTTCAATTACATTGTCTCAATCTTACCCGGTACTAAGAATGTAAGGGCTGGCGCCTTGTCACAACAATTTTCCTCCACTTCCAAGTTGGAGTCGGTTCCGGTTCCTGTGATTCCTCCTGATCGTATTCAGACTATGGTTCGCACCAGTCTCACTTCTCCTTTGGGTGACAAAATTCTTGCTGCTCAGGTCCATGCTCCTCCTGAGAAACCTTGTGACTGCTGCTTTGTCCCAGAGAGTCTTCATACTGCCGTGTTCCAGACTTACAATTCTCCCAAGGCTAATGGCCACCCTGGGAAGAATCAACTCTTTTGGGCCATTTCCCAACAATTCTGTTTGGCCTAGTCTATGTGCTGATGTAACTGCCTTTGTAGCTGCCTGTTCCGTGTGTGCTCAGAGTAAGACTCCAGGACACCTTCCAGTGGGCCTCCTACAACCCATACCTAATGGAGAGAGGCCCTGGACCTACCTGTCTATGGATTTCATTGTGGAGTTACCCAACTCCCAGGGCAACACAGTTATCTTAAGGTGAATGACCGGTTCTCAAAGATGTGTCATTGTATTCCACTTAAGAAGTTGCCCACTTCTAAGGAACTAGCTTCCATTTTTTCTCGGGAGATCTTTCGCTTACATGGGCTACCCAAGGTGATTGTCTCGGACAGGGATAGTCAGTTTGTGTCCCGTTCTGGCGAGCCTTTTGTGCACAGTTGGGAATTCAGCTTGTTTTCTCCTCTGTGTATCACCCGCAGTCTAATGGGGCCGCAGAACGAGCCAATCAGTTATTGGAGCAATTCCTACATTGCTATATTTCTGACCATCATAACAACTGGTCAGACCTATTATCATGAGCAGAGTTTTCTCACAACAGTGCCTTAAATTCTGCTTCCTGATTGTCCCAGTTTATGGTGAATTATGATTTCCAACCTTTCATGTTGCCTGACTCGTTTGTTTCGCAGAGCATTCCTGCCTTAGAGGAGTATCTCCGTGGTCTTCGTTCCACTTGGGCACAAATCTAGGAGGCTTTGTGACATGCTAATGATAGGTACAGACTCCATGCTGACCGCAGACGCCTGCCTGCACCTTCCTACCAGGTTGGGGACAGGGTCTGGCTGTCATCTCGCAACCTCCGACTTCGTGTTCCCTCACTGAAGTTCGCACCTCGGTTTCCCTGCTGGGGTTAATTCCAGGCTCCTCAGCCATTCAATCTCCTTCCACTCTCCTCCACATCCTCTCAGTATAAAAGATACAATCCCATTGTGTAGTATATAAAGGTTTCACATCTATTGCACAGTATCCACTTACATTAAAACTTGAAACAGTGTGCTTTAAATGATCATCCGATGGGGCAGTAGCTTCCATATGTTCTCGTATGTCTCACAAACACAGTATTCCTTCACCCGACTCCTCCCATGCATATCATCAAGTTCACGTGACTTCCTCAGGGAAGAGAGCACATGGAAGCTGCTGCCCCGTCGGATGATCTTTTAACCACTTCAGACCCAGAAGTTTTACCCCCTTAATGACCAGGACATTTTTTGCAATACTGCACTGCGTTACCTTAACTGACGGTTGCGCGGCTGCAACCTTGTACCCAAACAAAATTGATGTCCTTTTTTTCCCCACAAATAGAGCTTTCTTTGGTGGTATTTGATCATCTCTGCGGTTTTTATTTTTTGCGCTATAAACAAGAAAAGAGCAACAATTTAAAAAAAAATAGCAATTTTTTTTTTACTTTCTGCTATAAAACATATACAATAAAAATATGTAAAAAATCAACTTTCTTAATCAATTTAGCCAATTTTTATTCTTCTACATACTTTTGGTAAAAAAAAAAAACATCTAGTGTATATTGATTGGTTTGCGCAAAAGTTATCGTGTCTACAAACTTTGGGATAGATTTAGGGACTTTTTATTTTTTTAATTTTTATTTTACTAGTAATGGCAGTGATCAGTGATTTTTAGTGGGACTGCAACATTGCGGCGGACAAATTGGACACTAAGTGACACTTTTTGGGGACCAGTGACACCAATACATATAGTTACATAGTAGGTGAGGTTGAAAAAAGACACAAGTCCATCAAGTCCAACCTATGTGTGTGATTATATGTCAGTATTACATTGTATATCCCTGTATGTTGCGGTCGTTCAGGTGCTTATCTAATAGTTTCTTGAAGCTATCGATACTCCCTGCTGAGACAACCGCCTGTGGAAGGGAACTCCACATCCTTGCCGCTCTTACAGTAAAGAACCTTCATACAGTCATCAGTGCTAAAAAAAATCCACTGACACTGTATAAATTACACTGGCAGGGAAGGGGTTAACATCAGGGGCAATTAAAGTGTTAAATGTGTTCCCTATGTGTACTTTCTAACTCTGTGGGGGATGCTGACACTAGATTAAAAAGATATGTGTTCCTGATTAGTAGGAATCACAGATCTATCTCTCCTTCTGTGACAGAACGACGGTCTGCCTTGTTTACATAGGCAGACTGCTGTTCTGTCATTTCCCCGAGCGATCGCAGGTGGCCGGCAGCCAGAGTGGCCACCGGTCCCGCTGATTGGCTCTCACTGTGTCCAATCACAGGGGGAGCTGGTCGCCGGCGTCACGCGCTCCGGACCAGGAACTCAGACAACACACAGGCATATGTGTGGTGGACGGTCCAGAAGTAGTTAAAGCGCAGTGTTTCAAGTTTTATTGTAAGTGGATATTATGTATTAAATGTGAAACCTTTATATACTACACAATGAGAGTGTATCTTTTATACTGTGGGGATGTGGAGGAAAGGAAATTCATACAAAGCCAGCTCAGTGAGGAGAGAGGAGAGTAGAAGTAGATTAAACAGCTGAGGAGCCTGGAATTAACCACATCAGGGAAAGGCCATTTTAGACCTGGAAACAGGTCTAAACTGGAAGTGAGCACAGTGGTGAAAGGTGGTGGGAGTCACTGCATAATTGCATTAACTGAAATCCACAAGGGTAAAGGTGGAAAAACTGCGGGATAGGAGAAGCATTCTTAGGGCACTTTCACACTGAGCAGCACCAGGCACAGGTGGTAAAGTGCCACTATTTTTAGCGGTGCTTTACCTTTGTTTTTTCGGCGCTTTTCGCCGCTAGCGGGGCACTTTTGATTTCAAAGGGCAGGGGCGCTGTAGGAGTGGTGTATACACCGCTCCTACAGCGCCTCGAAGATTCTGCTTGCAGGATTTTTTTGAGCATCCTGCCAGTGCACCATACCAGTGTAAAAGCCCTTGGGCTTTCACATTGGAGTGAATGGAGAGGCGCTTTACAGGCGCTATTTTTAGAGCTATAGCGCCTTTAAAGCACCTCAGTGTGAAAGGGGTCTTAAAGGAAAAACATATTTGAAAGAAGCCAGCACTACTAATTGAACTATAGTCATCTGGGACTGTCACATTTGTTTTATTTTATTTTATTGTACACAAGAAAGTTTGCCACTGAATAATGAAAGCAGTTTTGTGGTTTGAAAGTAAGGTTTTGGTTTAAAAACTTGATTGTTCACGGATAAGCGCAGCCAGCATTTTTGATTTTATCTCTTTTGCAGTTGTGGAAACACATTTATTTGGTTGCAGCCATCGGACACAAGTTAGAAGTGAGGGACACATTAGGTTAGGGAGTATGGGATATTGGGGGGGGGTATTGTTATATTTCATTTTATGTGTTTTGCACCTCCTAGGGTCTGCCTAGTGACACTATTTCAGACACTTCCTAGGTGTTTTCGATTTAGCCCTAATACAAAATAACTGAAAGTTATAGTAGACTGTCGATGGACACTTACAACTGATCACATTGCCAAATAATTGTTCTTTTCTACAGCTGTCAAATAGATCTGAACATTTACATTTTCTGGTACAATCGGCTGTTGGCTAAACAAATTCGAACTAATCAATAACATTTACCTTCAGAATCATTCAGCCTGTGGAGTCTGTTGAGGACGTAGGTTCCCACTTTTAGCAAGATAACGTGACAGATATGTGATATCTATGGACTGTCAATGGGAATAATCAAGGATAATAGGCAATGAGAGGCCTGCCTATTGTTCAAATGACGTTCCCTTGGGACCTATGTCTTCCTCCCTCCATCTCATTATTCACACAGATATGGAGTGAATGCAGTAAAGGAACACTTAATTTTTAAATGGAGAAAAAGGAAAGGACCTCTCTAGGTGTGATAACAAGCATACATTTATGATGTATATTATTGCTTGGCTCTTCCCCCATACATTGTGTGGCTACTATAAGAGAAGCTCAGGCTGTTTGATTTCTTTACCATATCATACTGTATTGAAGGTATCAACCCTGATAACATTACTTTGAGTTGAGCAGCTGGTTAAACTGAGGACTTTCAGAAATATATCAGTCACTAGCCTGTGTTCCTAATGAGTAGTTTGGTGACTTTGGCTGTCAACGGCCCTCGTAGGACATATTGCCGAACAAGTCAAATTCTTCAATAAAGTCAAAGAAACTTGGCTTTTCTTGTAATGACATACATAAGTATATTCTGCTTACACAGGAGGCATTTACAAGCAATTAACAATGAGAAATTAGTCTGTTATGTTTAACTTGGCGGGAAAGCATATCCACTGTTGAATACTCAGCTGCTACTGCTAAACATACTGCAAAGTCTGGCCAAATAAAGATGACAGATAATATTCACTTACAGGCAAGCAATATCACAGACTTGCACATTAATAGAAGGAAGATAAGGCATATGAAAAGGCACAATAAAATGCCACAGCCTTCTCCGATTCTGTGATTACCAAAAGTGGTATTATGCCTATATAAAAAAAGTGTAATATATATTGTAGCTTACCAATCCTTAGATGTGATGGCTGTTTTTTAAGGATTTTTTCTGTTATATAACTTGGTGATCCAGCCAGTAACACAATTCCTTAGTGTGTCTGCATTCTGGATAAAGTGGTAAAGCAGACACCTTTTGGTAAGCCCTCAAAGAATACTATATGAATGCTATTGTAATGACTTGTTGACTTTTGTAAATAATGGGCTTCTGATATCATAGCTAGGAGAGATACAATGCTTCACCAGTAAACAGAATATTACTCCACCTACTGGTTGGAAAATGGACTACATTATAAAAATATCCTATACTTCATATTTACCTGAAAAAAACTCCCAGAACAATATTTTTTTTTAAATTAGTTTTTGTTTGTATTAACTGTAAATAAATACAATATGATGAAAACCAATATACAATTTATCAAAATTAGAGCAGCCAGAATCTGGATTATCTTTAATTTTCAAAGCTTAATTAAACAAGTTGAAGATAGAAGCTGATCAGTTACCATGCACATGTGGGTAGCACCTAAGCTGCCTCGCATGTGGCCATTGCAAGCAGCTGGGTTACCTAACATACAAGTCTCAGGGCTCCCTGAGATTTTCAGCTCAGCCCGCTACTGTCTTGTGCCTGGATGGTTGCCAGAGGCCAAAGCTTCCAAAGCTGCGTTCCTCCTGTCCTCTTGAATAAAAAGGAAGGCACGCTCGGTGTCCAGCAAATTGAAACTTCCAAAGCATAATTTACAGATGTTTATTAAAGAGTAGCAACATGTACATCAAGCCAATGCGATTCAGGAGAATAGACTACCCCTTCTTCAGGGCTGTTGCTGTGTACTATTTGATGGGAACAATCACTTGTCGGGACATCAGTGTAAGGTGGTAACAAGCATAAAACTGTTTCAAACACAGGTACAAGGAGATATACACTCAGGGGACAATCCCCCCTTCTTTGCATAATAACACAGGATGGGGTTACCTCCTCCAGTAACATGACACACACAGGTATATTCACCTTTCCAACAGTAGACAGTCTTTAGGAGGGGCTGATGGAGAACCCCCACTCCCCTCTAGCATGTAATAGCTGACAGTGGTTTCATTAACATGTAAGCTAATCCACATATACATCCCATAATACTTTGCTCCCAAGGCAGACAGAAACAATAGAACAATGGGATACAGGCACTTAAACACATAACAACCCCCACCCCACCTCAAACGATCTAGCAGTCTGAAAGGTGAAATTAATTATCTTCAAATATTTCTTGAGGGATATTGCTCAGAAATATTAATGTCCCAAGTGAAAGAACCCCTTCATTCTTTCAACACAAACCACACATATAAGACCCAGGATAACAGGGGTAAAAGGAAATGCTGAGTCTGGTGTGTTTGTATGGTGAGTCTGGTTAGTGCAGACCCAATTGGGGTTCTCAGTCACCCTGTGTCCCCAAAAGACACAGGGTAACTAACACATAGGAGGGGCTGGGGGAGCTGAACAAGGAGTTTCCCAACCTCTCTAAGGTAAGCTGGGGTCTACAAGCCCTCAGCCCAAAGTGACTCCCGTCGCAGTTATGTCGGATCAAGATTTCAGAAATGAGGATGGCAGGATGCTGGCTTTAGTTGCATAGGCAGCCTGGTTGCATAGGCTGCAAAGTATGCAGCAACAGGCCTGAAGAAGGTGGAGTCTATTCTACCAAAAAGCATTGGCTTGATGTAGATGTTGCTACTTTTTAATACACATCTACGAACCATACTTTAGAAGCTGCAGTTCTCTGGACACTGGGCGCTCCTTCCTTTTTATCCAAGTCTACATGCTGAAACGACTGTAGGGTCGCACTTAAAAGGCAGCAGCCCAATCCTAATGGGGGTCCATTGCCACCATCCATCATTCGGCACTATCCACCAGAAAGCATTCCTTCCTTTTTGCTCACAAGAACACACACCCAGGACCAGTGACCAATCCAGTTAATCCAGCATAATCTCTTACACAAGCTAGATTCCTTCTGTCACATCAAATCCCTCTTCCTGAGAGTACACACTCCAAGCGTACATTTCCAGGACTCTGGCACCAGTAGGCACATTACTCACCCCACTGTCATGGCATTGGCTGTAATAGACACATTTCTAAACATTCACATGGGGGCTCCAGTGTAGTAAAGTAAAATTATTTTAGAAGTATTATGTAGATGTAGATGTCATTTTAGAACAAGGATGAAGACAGGTATTCCAAATCAAGGCATAGTAACAGTCCAGGTAATGGCAGAGCAACATTCAAGATAATGGCAGAGCAACATTCAAGATAATGGCATAAGATTTGCAAAATAAAGTCTGCATGGAGGAGCTTGTAGCAATTCTGGTCCACTGCAAGATCTTTTATCTTCTCCTGTAGATTCCTTGCTAACATTGACAGTTAACTCTTCTCGGAGGGGAGATCTAGGGGTATACCAAACTCTGCTCTTATGTCTCTAGAAGGGTGCTGTCCAATCCCACTTAGAAATGACCTTCTTCCCAGGACTGCATACTTTAGGGGAGAAAACCCCTAGGCAGTCCCTCCCCCAAAGGGGGAGAGCACAGACACCTTCTGCAGGCCTCTCTTTTCTGGCAGTATCATAGGCTAGAAGACCCTAATGCCCCGTACACACGGTCGGATTTTCCGATGGAAAATGTCCGATTGGAGCGTGTTGTCGGAAATTCCAACCGTGTGTGGGCTCCATCGGACATTTTCCATCGGATTTTCTGACACACAAAGTTGGAGAGCAGGAGATAAAATTTTCCGACAACAAAATCCGTTGTCGGAAATTCTGATCGTGTGTACACAAATCCGACGGACAAAGTGCCACACATGCTCAGAATAAATAAAGAGATGAAAGCTATTGGCCACTGCCCCGTTTATAGTCCCGACGTACGTGTTTTACGTCACCGCGTTCAGAATGATCGGATTTTCCGACAACTTTGTGTGACCGTGTGTATGCAAGACAAGTTTGAGCCAACATCCGTCGGAAAAAATCCTAGGATTTTGTTGTCGGAATGTCCGAACAAAGTCCGACCGTGTGTACACCCTTTAAGACCCAGCTCCACCCACCCTTTATAGAGACTCCCAGAAAGCTCTCCACCAAAGGGGAGGGGGCAATCCATAAGGGACCCTCTCCCTAATTTTTACCTGCAAACATATGGCTGCTCCAGTTTTTCTAAATCCCCCTTTTTATCTTTAAGCATTTCCTTGGTGGGCTAAAGTCTGCCACTAACCAGTAGATCTGAGTAAATCAAACTAAACAATTTCCATTTACATCTCACATAAAGTATAGTGCAGTGAAGATCCTCCTGTTGTTTGTCTTCTGTATTCAGTACCAGCTGCCGTTATATCTCCATATTTACCAATCAAATTTAAACTTTTAGATCTTTCCATCTACTGTGGGAATGTAGTATTACTACAACTTGGAATTGAAATGTTTTCTCCTACTGTCAGAGTAGTCCTGGTCCATCTGTTCCTTGCAGCTAAATTCTGCATTACTAGACTATGGAACATGGCATATATTTATATATATGAAATGGAAAGACTGGTAGAGATAGGAAAAACCTAACCACTCCCTCATCCTCCCCTCACTGTTCTCTCCCCCCCACCACATCACTTCTTACTCCTATCCTAGTGGAGAGATTGATATAAGTTACTTTATTCTACATGATCACTGCTCTATACTACTGCCTTCTTTACTGGGAACTGCCTCCCCTTTTACCTATTCTAGTTATGATATCGATATGTACAGTACTTACAAAATGTACACAAACTGACCTTTCCACTGTACCCATTTAAATATCTACATACAAATTCTTAATAAAGAAATATTGAAAATGTAGCTTTCATTTATGAGTAAAAGTTTGAGTTTGATTGGTGGCTGTAGGTAATCTCAAGAGTACTGACCTTTTGATAGCAAGGATGGATTTTAAAATACAACATTATATGCCCATCCATGCCAATTTTAGGGCTTGCTCACCATAGTGTTGGTCTCTGAAGCACAATCCACCTTGTAATTGCTCTTCAGAGAGCATTTGGCAGGCAGTGAGGATGTGTTGTATTGCCTTCTCACCAACTGCTTATAACCCCTTGATCATCAGACTAGTGTGCTGCAACTGCACGCACTGCAAACAATTGTGGGGTGCTTGCACAGTGGCCCCATTCATATGATTCATTGATTCCCTATTCACTAGCTCCTACAAAAAGCAACAGGGGATAAATACACTACATGTAGTACTACCCCTGGAGGAGCCACTGGTTAAGATGGGCTCTCTGTTTTTTTTTTTTGCCACAACCTTTCAATGGCCTCACCCTACGTATGCACCAGACTGCTGGATAAGGGAGTTAACACACGCATATAAACCTGAGGAATATTTGAGCAAACAAATAGCTGCTAGCACAGGTCAATAGATATACCAAACAATAATTGATATAAAAAATGCAGCGCTATTAAACATATATGAACATTCTTCAAAGAAAATGAACATGATAAATAATAATAAACACAACCATCAAGGCAAATAAAGTTCATAAAAAAACAAAAAACGAAAAACAAAAATTCAGGAAAAGAAAAAAATATATATATAAAAACAGATTCAGCAGCTGCAGGGTGGAAATTCCCCAAGTCCTATGTGTGAGACACCACCAATGGTAAAAAGATGGAAGCTTACCAAACAGTGTTGGCCTCCAAACGAATGGAAAAGCCAGCAGCGCAGTAGGAAACAATGTTTGCCAGATATATCTATGAAGGTGCTGTAGGTCCTGGTAAATCCCGCATCACAGCCTCACACAGGTACATCAACACATAATAGAAGAAAACCCTAGCATAATATTGTCTACACAGTTTATTAGGTAGAAAAACAGAGTGCACTCACATAGTCATCATTGGTCATCATTTAAAATGAGCGTATAATCATGTAATCCTTCAGCAATTGCTAGAGATTGTATAGTATAACGAGTGGTTGTAGGAGTGTGGTAGAGTCACGTCTGGTCTGGTCCAAGTGAACTATCTTCACTATACAATCTTGCAGTCTAAGGGCCAATATCTTAGCTAAAAGTTTAGTATCTGAATTAAGGAGGGAGATGGGTCAATAATTGGCACAATGTTGTGGATCTTTCCCAGGTGTCGGAAGAACCGTCACATGGGTCAACAAAGCTTCCGGTGGTAAAGGGTTAGAAACAGTAATAGAATTAAAATAACTGCAAAGAGGGAATGCTAGAGTGGAAATACATTTTTTATAATATGCGTTTGTAAAGCCTTCCGGCCCAATGGCAGGGTAACTATTATCTTGCCCAATTCCTCTGTAGTGATTGGATGTTCTATTTCGCTGTAGACGGTAAGATAGGTAATGCCGAATCTTTAAGATAGGCCCGAATCCCATCCATGCGCCCTCCGTACGCAGCCTTCATAGAAGGAATATTTTACAAGGATGCATAAAAACAGTGGAATTCTGTCGCTATTGATTGGGTGTCTACTGTTTGTTTATTACCGGTATTTACCGACAATGTATGTACATGACGAGAATCTTGCTTGCTTCTTTAATTGTTTTGCCAACAACCGACCGCATTTATTCCCCTGCTCATAAAAACGATGGGCAAAAAAAAACTATATTTATCTTTGACCCTGCGATCCAAACACTGAGAAAGACTGGATCGCAAAGTCTCCAATTGTTGGGCCTCAGCAGGGTCAAAGTGTGCCTTATGTCTAATTTCAAGTTTATGGATTTAATCTAAGAGGTCTGCGATTTCTTTCCGGTTTTCTTTTTTTTTTTTTTTTTTAAGGGAGCCATGTAATTCTCCTCTAATAACTGCCTTATGGGCTTCCCATACCGCTTGGCTGGACACCTCTCCAGGAATATTTATTTCAAAATATGATATCAGAGTCTGTATTAAGGCATCAAAAACCTCCTTATCATCTAACAGAGACTCGTTTAATTGCCATGTCCGTTCTACATGTCCGGCGGAAATTGGGCAAATGGTCATGGTTATAGTAAAATGATCTGAAATAGTAATGGATTGAATACTAGATGAGCAGACAGTGTCTGCCAGACACTACTCAGATAAAATTGATCAACCAACAATAAATCAAGATGAAAATAAGTATTATACGTTTTTGAATAATAACTGTAGTTTTTATCTCTAGTATACAACTATCCACCAGATGAAGAGAACATAAACTTTGTTTAATGTGTTTTAGAGCTCAAAAAGACACCAATGTTTTACCTGATAAGGTGTTCAGCTAGGGGTCCAAGGTTAGGTTAAAATCTCCCCCCAAAACCAAAAAACCCTCCTAGCACCCACAAAGTCTTAGAAAGGAAACTCACTGTACATATTAGAGGCATATATAGAGGTAAAAGTATAACAATGGCCCTGCAACACCCCTTTCTTAAAGAGAAAACAACCTCCTGGGTCAATTTGTAAAGACGAGAGAGACAGGGGGCACAATCTCCGGAATGCTATTGTTAACCCCCTAGCCCTTGGAAAAGGGAGTGGGGCATGAAACCACTGGTTATAAAATGCCAAGGGCATACGTGGGATGGACCCTGCCACGAAATGCGTCTCCTGCAGAAAAATACCATCTGCAGCTAAGCGATGCAGTTCATGCCAGAGACGACCCCTTTTACAAGGCGACCTAAGAACTCTCACATTACATGACACAATTTTTAATGTATCAATCATTGAATAAATCTAATTTCTACATATGGCCTCATGGGCTTAACGCCACACCATTCCATAAAAAAGCGACCCTTATTCAGAACCAGGGCCCACTTTGAGCCCAAAAGTCCCTTTCAGATGCATTTAAACTGAAAAAAGGAAAAAAAGAAAAATGAAAAAAAAAAAAAACCCTACCCATATGCAATAATGCAGAATGTACAGTCCCTTATTCCATATTCCAGGACCAACCTATTTGGGAAAAAATCAACTAGAATCACATGTGGAGCACCTAATCAATAGTAGATTTGCCACAAACAGCTTTTATGATGGCTTCTTTCACAGAGTATCTGTGTAATTTGCAAATAATATCTCTTGGCCTGTCTGTATTCTGAGGGGCTGGTAATAGGGTACGATAAACCCTGTCTATTTCAATATTATCAGTCCCCCAAAATTTGGCAAAATAAACCTTGCATAGTAGGTAGTAGGTCCTGGGCCGGGTTGCTTCAGGTAAACCCCGGATATGAATATTCTGTCGATGATCTCTATTCTCATAGTCATCTAATTGATCCAAGAGAGAGTTCATAACCACTTCATGATGTTTAATAATATCTTGAATGACTGCTATCACCTGCTTGGTATCATCCTGGCCATTTTCCACTACTTCCACTCTGTACCCCAGTGCCACTGTGTCTTCTCTAAGCCCTTCAACTGCTTTCTTGTAAGACAGTTCAACAGCAGTTATCAATTGTTTAAAAAACCTATAAACCATGCGCTTACTCCAAAAAAGTCATAGATGTAAGCAGCTAACACAACAAATAGAAAATTTGTAATAAATCATATGTAACCAAGTGTAGCGCTAAAAAATGAGAAAGAAAATATTGCTATACCACATATAATAGCAAAATGAATTGTGAAAAGATAGTGTTTTGTATACTTTGTGAACATTCATACATATAGAACACTTATATTATAAAGCCTTAGGGTCACCAAAAGTGATAACAGGAGGAAAAATGGCAATAAAGTCCAAAACTGAATATGCAGATACAATGAACATAAATTTTGCAATGGTGATAAGTTCCAAAACATATACTCGTGAGAGATTTCTGTATGTAATCCAACATGTGCTAACAGACACTTGTGCGAAACCGCCACCTAGGATGACTGGAGGCTTACCAGAAAGTTGGGACCCACCTAGCATATGCTATATGGGTCAAACAGGCTTGGATTGCTCACTGGCAATGAAGGTAGGGAACCAAGGGCTGGTGAATGGTGAAGTTGTAACGTTGCTATCCCAAAGAGGTCTTCTTCATATGGAAGCTCGGACACCAACGGACATTACCCACATGTAATGAAGAAGGGGCTCATAGCGTAATTCCGTAAACCATAAAAAATTTATTAAAAGGAAAAACACTTACATTTCAGAATAAAAAGCGCTTGCAAGTAAAATGGCGGCAGTGGAGTCCTCCCGACGCGTTTCGTCATACAAGACTTCGTCTGGGACCCCAAGCTACCAAGCTCCAAGCTACCACGACCTGATGCTGGAGGGCTGCTATTCTGTGTTGGGCAACTGTCTCCTGTTGCTGTAGCATCCCGGCTGGATGTTAAAGTGCCATGGCCAGTCACCAATGATCCCTGATCTGTCACTGGAGGTCCACGGTCAAGTGTAAAGGGCCCCTCCCAGGGTGCTAGGGAGCCACGGCCAGGCCCCTGCGACCCCCGCCTGGCAGCCGAAACACTGCATCTGGTCACTGGGCATCCATGGCCGTGCACCACAGAGCCACGACCCGGTGTTAAGGCACCATGGCTGGATCCCAGAGATCCACTGATGCTAAGGCTTTAGCACGCAGCCATTCATCTCCTCGTGGTCCAGTGCCATCTTAGCCATGCTCCCTGGGTCTGCCGTTTGTGTGGAAAGGTAAGCCCGCATTCCACCCACTGTATTTTTTTCGCCGCCAGCTTGTGTCGCTGCACAGCAGCATGTAGTCATACTCTAGCCAGCAAGAAAAGGCTTCACTTCGCCCCTAGAAGCTGTATAGGTTCCCAGGGATCAGAGAGCATTCTGACTGCATGTCTGTTCTCCATGCCCTGCCAGTTGAAACAAGTAAATCTTATTTAACAATGTTGAAACTATATTGCCTGCAGGTCCTGATAGTGGTGGTGCTTGGCCTAGACTGGTTGAGAGAGCATGATCTGCTTGATGCAGCATAAACAACCTAAGGAAGAAAGTTATAAACTGGCAAGAGGGGGCAGTCACTAGATTTTCAGCTGGCTAATGATGGGGCCCTGTAGATGACTGTTGGTGCACTGGAGTTGATATTATAGCCTACCAAGAGTGAATAAATTCAGTTCCTCTAATCTTTCCTTAGCTGAGCTCCTCTATGCTTCTTATCAGTTTGGTTGCTCTTCTCTGCACTTTCTCCAGTACCCCGAAATCCTTTTTGAGAACTGGTGCTCAAAACTGGGCTGCATATTCCAGATGAGGTCTTACTAATGATTTGTACAGGGGCAAAATGATATCTCTCTCTCTGGAGTCCATACCTCTCTTAATACAAGAAAGGACTTTGCTTGCTTTGGAAACCGCAGCTTGGCATTGCATGTTATTATTGAGCTTATGATCTACCAAAACCCCCAGATCCTTCTCCACCATTGTCTCATATTGCTCCAACACGTAGTGAAACTTAAGAGAATAGTAAGGCCTCAGTTACAATTTAGTAACACGCTGGTATAGGTAGCATCGTCCCAAAATTTTTATTACCACCTACTCGGCACATCATAATATGCTTCGCAACATCTTAACCAAGAATTGGCATTTTTTGGCTAAGAACCATACCTTAGCCAAATATGTACGGCCCACCCCGGAATTAGTGTTCCGCAGGGCTCGTTCCTTGCGGGACCAACTAACTTCCAGCCATTACACTTTTACCAAACCTCCTAAGACAGGACCTAACAGTACGTTTAGATGTGGGGATTGTCCCCGCTGCCCCTGGGTCCGCGAGGGCAGGCGCTTCATCCTACCACATGGAGAGCCCTTGGTCCCACGGACCTTCGCTAACTGCGGTACAAAAGGAGTGATCTACTTGATGGTATGCACTTGTAAAGCTTTTGGGAAAAAACATCCAAGAATTTAGACAAAGGATTGGTGACCACCACTACTACTAATGGGAAATTGACCACGATTGGTAGACACATTGGCCTTCCCCCCTGGCCTCAATGAGACAGTATCCTATAAACCCTTTCTGTAATAACCTTGGGTCCCCTCGATCATTCCACCCCTCATTTCCCCATTCCTTATACCCCTTTTCCCCCTCCCTTCCCCCTCCTTTTCCTACCCTTTCTCCCCCTCTCTCCCTCTCTTTCTCTCCCTTTTCTCTCTCTACCACTCTTTTTCTCTCTCTTTCTTTCTCTCCCTCTCTTTCTCCCTTTCTCTCTCTCTCTCTCTCTCTTCTTCTCCTTCTTTACTTCTTTTTCTCTTCTCCCCTCCCTCCCCTCCTTTTCCTCGCCCCTTCCTCCCCTTGTGCGGCATCCCTCCCCTGTTCCCCATTTCCATCCCCCACCTGTTTTCCTTTAAATTTCAAATTTCGTATTATTCCCTTATTCCATTCATTTCATTCTATGACTGACTTATTAGTTATGTTGGGATCAATGACAGTCCCTAGGTGTTATCACCTGAGATTATCATATATTTTATATATTTTTTGGATTGTTGATTTGTAACCCCCCTTTATTGAACTTTGTTACTGCTTGCTGTTAGAGGACGCGCTCCCCCCTTCCCTCAGCGGTGGTGGCACTTTGCGGTGAATCCGTTCTTCTCTCCCCGGGGCGGACATGTGTTTGCCCTGGCAGCCTCTAGTAGGTCTGCTTGTGACTGTGTGTCTGGGATTGTAATGCCTTTTGACACCGGCGTGCTCTTGCGCAGTAGCACGCGATCGTGCACCTGCGCAGTGTGGGCAAACAGACCCGGCTACGTCGGAGGCCACCCACGTCGGCGTGCTCCGACTTCCGGGTTGGGGAGCCCTCATAGCGGCCATGCTATGACCGCTGTTTGAGCTGACGGACTCCTGCGCTGAGCTGCCAGAGGGATCACTTACCCTAAGGTCAGTTTCTTACTGCTTTTCATTATGCAGCTCTTGACTATCCCCACACCTTCCCTTATTTTCAGTGTCGGTCTGCACCTGTACCAGGTGCAGAGGCATGTTCTTACTAATTCTCAGTTTCTTTCTTTCTTTTATACTGCGTGTCCCTGTAATTTTTACAGGGCTGTTTCACCCTATACCTTCTCTCCCTTTTTACTGCTTTTCCTATTCTCTCCCTTACTCATACCTCTGCCTACTCCAGCACGCTTGGTCCCTTTCCCCTTCTTTCTTTCTGTGTGTTTGGGAGTATCTCTTTTTCACCTCTGACCCCTGGGGCTGTGATCCATCTATACTGGTCACATTGTTTGATCATGATATTTAAATTTTCTAACCTTTAGCTTAATTGGCTATGTTTTACGGTGCACAGCAGCATTGTAACCCTGAAATCTTGAGGTTTAATCATCAAACACTGTTTTTCCTTCATGCTTTCCATTTATGCTACCCATCTATAGCACCTTGCATCATTCACAGCTCATGCGCATAATTGTGGCTCACTTAATACCCGGTGAGTGTCAGTTTCTGTGTTCTATATTTTTTAATAATAAATTTAATCATTATAATCCCCCATCACCTCCATGACCGGTGTCTCTTGGTGTTTTTTTTTCCCCTTGCCCCCCTCTACCCCCCTTCCCTTCCTGGCCCCTGCCCCTCCCCCCCTCTGCCTCCCTCCCCCTTCTCCCCCCCTGCCCCCTTCTTGCCATTTTCCTTTCCCTTTCCCCCCCACCCCCCCTTTCTTCCTCTTCCTCTTTCCCTTCCCCTCTTCCCTTCCTTTTTTGTCCCTCCGCCATATTCCCCCTCCCTCCCCTCCTTTCCCCCTCCCCCTCCTTCCTCTCCCTCCTTCCTTCCCCTTCCCCCCTTTTTTTCCCCCTTCCCTCTCCCCTCCGCTCCCCTCCCCGTTCCCTTCTCTCTCCCTTGTTCCCACTTATCCCTTCCCATTACCCTTCCTCCCCTCCTTCCCTCCTCCCCTTCCCTAGGTCACTATCCCGGGTTCACTTTTCCTTCTTTATATACGCACTCCCTTGCACTCTACACCACATTGTCATACCCCAATTATTATATTATCTTTATCCATTTTTTACCGAACCAGAGTCTGTTCACAATCCCCCGTGTCCGCCGCAGGGGGAATTGTGTTGGGTCCTGCTGTCCCACTGATTCCGCTTGAGCGGGTGAGCTTGCCCTCAATTTTATCTTTTATGTATTATGATTTGTGACTACCTCTGTGATGAATTATGTTTGCTGCATTTGTCTAATGTATCTATATATTAAGTTATCCTAAATTACTTTTAGATTTGTTTCTCCTGAAGAAGCGGTTCCAACCACGAAACCGGTCGAGATAAAAGTTTTACATACATCCCCCGTAAAAAATTTTGTGGGTTCCACTCGCAGTATTCAGTGTGGTATAATCTTTGATTTTATGACTGTATGTAGATATGTTGTTTGTAATCCTGTATGTTCAATTATTAAAATTTATATATTAAAATTAGATTTTTATAACTGTATATTATTATCTACTACCGTGATAGTCCCAATTTCCAATTTTTGGGGGTGTACACATGAATAGACAGTAGCAGCAACTGCCGTCACGTCTCCACCCCCATATCCCCTTTTACGTAGTGAAACTTGATTTTTTTTTAGGTTTTCACAAGTTAAATGTCAGATGGATGATTCTGCCACTGGTGACACATTGCCATGGCAGAATCACCAAGTTGAAGCAACCAATACCCTTACTTAATGGGCAATGCCCCCTTTCTAGCCTGGCACACTGCAGAATCTTGCTTGCTAGTAAATGAGTAGCGACAAAGTGACATCTTGTTAGTCCAGCCAGGAAGGATTGACTTGAGAGGACAAGGTAAAGCATTGATCCTGTCATTGGCCACTAGCAACAAAATCACCAGTATGACAGCCTAACCAAAGTAATTTGTTTCTTCTCAAAGATCTTGCCTTCATACACATTAAGTACATGTCTTCCTGTTTTAGGTTTCTGTTTTAGTTTCTGTATTTGTACATTTGTTTATGTTAATATTCACGTAAATAATCCTACTGTGGCCTTTTCACATCTCAGTATGCTGCCTTAGTCATGCAAAGAACAACAATATGTTAACTACATTGAGCATAAAGGTGCTTAGAGCTGAGATTTTCCAGCAGTTGTACAACTACAGGGCATACGTCCAACTGTGCATTAATCTGCACTGACATGGTGACTCACCTGATGGTGAAGGCGTTAAATATATGTTATTGCATACCCAATCAATCTGGTCCTGATGAGGCCGTGTTTTCCCTTTGTTGCATCGCTAATGAACGTAGCCAGCTGCGATTGTTACATAAAATGTCTAAGCTAACAATCAAGATAATACTATTTTTCTAAGAAGCGTAAACATGTAATACCTTGGATAATAAGAAGTTGCAGGTGCCTGCAAAGCTGAATCTGCAGGCTGACTGGCCTAACACTCTATATTCCCCAGACAAAGAATGCAAACAAAAGTGTTTTAGGGCTGGCTGTCTCTCATTTTCTCTTTATTCTTATTGTCCGTTACGAACAAACAGGTTCAAATTTTTATTTTTTAAGGTTATAATTGGTCAGATGACTGGGGCTGTGCAAATAAACATTGCAGCTCTGATTCTATAATACATTGAAAAGATCTCTATAGAAACCACAAAGCATGCTATTGAAATGACTGTACAAATAAAAATATGTGATCGTATAATTCAGGGCTGCTGTTGAGGGATTGCATGTACACAATACCTCTATTATAAAAGTGTCAGCTTTATCAGTGCAAAATGAGTGGGAGAGCACTGCTAGATAAGATGTATCAAACATAATAGAGGGCGATATAAATCACAAAGGAACTATTTACAGTTCATTTCCAGATCACACTCTTTCTGGAAATTGTAGTTCCCTATTAATACATTAGAAGGATCTGTTATGCTGTCAATAACAGGTTCTTTTTTACAGGAGGAAAAAAAAGAATCAGTGTTTAATGACTTTTCAAAGCACTGTATATCATTCTGGGCAGACATACTGAGGGAGATTTACTAAAACGGGAGAGTGCAAAATCTGGTGCAGCTTTGCATAGAAACCAATCAGCTTCCAGGTTTTATTGTCAAAAGTTAAAGTGATACTAAAGTCTTAAAATATATATACCAAAGTGCATATATAGCAAATTTCACAGCGCAACAATAACTCCTAATTAATTCAGTGTTCAATACAAAAATGTATTGATCGAATATATATAATATTCCATGTGCAAAGATAATATAAAGAAAATATAAAAGATAAATTTAAATATCATAAAAAGAAAAAAAAAATCAAAGCAAGAGTCCAATAGCAGTCCTCTTTATACGAAAAAAATAAATAAAAATGTGATGATATTCCCAGTGATATCCTAATAAATAAAAAACACTGTAAAGTATCCACCACCGTAGTGTCACATCAGACCCACTCTCATCAGGTGGAAACTCACCAAAATATTTGCCTACCACTCTCATGGTTAGACTAGTAAGCCATAAAAATCAGTTCTTCAGATTTCTTAATAAGCCAATCCACTTCTCCACAGTTCCTTGTAAAAAGGGTGCACATGGAATAATATATATATATATAATGTATATATGTGTGTGTATATATATATATATTCGATCATTCAATTTTTGTATTGAACACTGAATTTATTAGGTGTTACTGCTACTGTAAATTTTGCTACATATACACTTTGGTGTATACGGTATATATATATATATATATATATATATATATATATATATATATATATATATATATATATATATATATAATTTTCACTGGTTTTGATATCTATTGTTGTAAGTAGCAGCATTGGTTGTAATTTTTCTTTGTTATTTGGAGCGTGGGAGATCACTATTACATACAATATTATACTTACCAGCTGCGTGCAGTGGTTTTGCACAGAGCAACCCAAATCCTCCTCTTCTCAGGTCTCTTGCCGGTGCTTCTGGCCCCTTCCTCCTGCCTCCACAGCAATCAGCTTGTTATGGGGGCACCTGAGCCGAGCCGCTGCTCTGTTGTCCATTCAGATACAGAGCCGCAGCTCGGCCAAGCCCTCTCTGTCTCCTCATTTGCTCACTGAATTTGATTGATAGAAGTGGGAGCCAATTGCTCCTGCTATGTGTCTCAGTCAATCAAGAGGGAGATACCTGGACAGCTGAGTCTCTCCTGCAACATCGCTGGATTGAGATGGGTCTCAGGTAAGTATTAGGGGGGCTGAGGAGGGCTGCTACACACAAGGTTTTTTTATCTTAATGCATAGAATGCATTAGGATAAAAAAACCTTCTGCCTTTAGAACCACTTTAAGGCCAGCCATAGACAGAACAAATTTCCTTCCTGTAACCACAGTCAGTGTTGACAGGTGAATCCCTCCTGCAGCGCCATTGTGTGTAATGGGAAAATCCATCCCTGCCAGGAGAACACAGTGATTATTGTTAACAGCCACTAGCGATAATCACATGTAAATCCAGCAGGCTGGTTGATCAATCGATCGATCAACTTGGGTACATTCAGCCAATGATTTGAACCATCTATGGCTGGCTTAACTGAACTAGATGAAGTTACAAGCTGATTGGCTACTATGCACAGCTGCACCAGATTCAGAGTGCTCCAGTTTTAGAAAATCTCCCCACTGCTTTTCCAGCTTTTGGTGCAGCACAGAGTCCCAATAGGATGTTAGAGGAGAAAACTGAGAGACCCAGGAGGACACCATGGTATAAAGCCCTCCCTTTTACTGGCATGTGTGGGACACCACTGTAGGGGCACCAAATTAACCACTTGCCTACTGCCTCCCATAGGAGTCCAGCCGCAAAGCAGCTCTCTTGTGCCGGATCATGTACCTTGTATGTGATCCGACACTTCCAGGTAGGGGGCGCGCGCACCACTGGTGCTGTTGCTGTGCTGTGATTAGATACAGCGGTTACTGGCCAATGGATGTCCGCCGACACCTGCTGATCGGCGAGGAGAGACACAGAACAGAGCTCTGCCTATGTAAACAAGGCAAAGCTCTGTTCTGTCAGCAGGGATGTGGTGGATTTTGTTTTCCTACAATCACTTCTTGTAGTTCTTCAGCCCTCTGATCTCTCAGTCTCTCTCACCACACTAGACGATTCACTGCCACTGAATCCCTTGAGCTCCTCCAATCTTTAGTGTAGTATCTTCCTCAAGCGTCAACCCCGCTCTCTGATGGGGCCCTAGCTTGGCACTCAAGATACTTCTGAAGCTTCACCCCACTGGCCTGCTCGGTCCCTGGTTTGACACGCAAGGCTGCTCTGCAAGCATCACCTCTACTGGCTGGGTCCCAGGCTTGATACCCACTGAAGTTTCCCAATTCTTCACCATCCCCGGTTGGTGAGAATATTGCTTGGGTACTTGCTTCAGTTACTTACTGTGGTCCCTGGTAATAAGGTGCCTGGCCCCTTAGTTTTAACAGCTTTCCCTCTACCATGGCAGGTTCTCCGGCCAGCAGAACGGTTACTTCTGGTTGGACTGCAAGCCGCAATCCCAACCCTGCGTTGCTCTCTTGCTTCTGGATAGGCCCTCAGACAGCCTAGCAGCCAGATGTGCCCAAGATAGGCCCAAACTCCGGCCTAGCAGCCCAGGCAATACAACACATGTCCACCCATACAGCCATCTAGGTGGCACAGAACACCGATCACCTGACTCCACCCAAATATATAGGCTCTCCCAGCAGGCCAAGGGATCCAAGAAAACCCCTGCCCATTGGCTGAGGTGCCCCATATACCCATAATCTGACCTTGCAGTGCCCTTCTCATATATAATACCACCAGGCACCCGGTCACCTAGCGGAAAAAGAAAGAAGTACAGCAATTACAGACTAATGCCTCGTACACACGATCAGATTTTCCGCAGACAAGACCTCTGACTTTTGTTCGAAGGCGTGTGCCTGGATTTTGTCTTGCATATAAATGGCAGGGTCTCTTTAGCGCCATACTTTGGGCTCCTTCTGCTAATTTCGTGTGAGTAGAAGTTTGGTGCGTGTTGATTCGCGCTTTTCATTTTGCACTTTTCATTTAGCACTTTTCAGTTTGGACCTTTCATTTTGCGCTTTTCATTTTGTGCTTTTCAGTTTGTTTCTGAACGACGTTCATCAACCAGACATGTTGTGGAATCGGAGGAGATAACGTGTTATTTATTATTGGCCTTGGAGTTATTAGTTTGACCCAAGTCCAGTCCAGGAACAGTAGGAGGAGGAGTTCTTGGACCAAAAATTGGCTGTTTTATTAATCGTGACCAATTATGTCATATGCCTTTGTTGCGGGAGTTCCAGGAGAATAATCCAGATGATTTTCGGAAATTATCTCCGGATGACAGACACCTGCTTTCACCAACTCTTGGCATTGTTGAACCCCTATATTAAGAAGCAGGACACATGCATGAGGCTTTTATTTTATTTTTTGGTTGAATAATAATGATTTGATTTGTTATATTTTCTATATTTTTGGATGCATAGAATGCACTTTTTGGTTAAGTTCTATTGGCAGATAGCATGTTTAATTTCATTTGTTTTCTTTTTTAATGCACAATAAAACATTGTGGAGAATAATACTTGATTATGTGTTTTACTTCAAATGAATTTGAGAGTAGGCACTTACAGTTAAAAAAATACAATGTAAAATTGAGGGACACCAACATAGTTGTATCTTTGATCTTAAAAACGCCGGGATAATGGTGTTGTGGTAACTTGCCCAAAAAAAAAAAGCATAATATTATTCTTGATATCACTAGAAAAAAAAAAGCCTTTGAAAATTTGTTTGCAATTACTCCATCAGTATCACCAGCAAAGCAGCTTCATTATCATCCCACTAAAGAAGAAGAGAATGTGCGCTGCATTTTGAGATTTCATAATTTGCCACGTCACGAATGTTAATTCTCCATAAGAACACTAGTTTACAAGACCAACCGCTTCTGGCTTCCGAGCATGTGTGATTGTACTTTGGACTTTTGTCCGACGGACTTGTGTACATATGCTTGGAAAATCCGGCAACAAACATTTGTCCGTGAAAAATTTTAAAACCTGCCATCCAACATTTGTCCACAGAAAATCCGACAACAATTGTCCGATGGAGCGTACAAACGGTCAGATTTTCCTCCAACAGCCTGTCATCACACATTTCCTGTCAGAAAATCTGATCGCGTGTACGCGGCTTTAGAGTGAAATCAATCGATTCTCAACAATTAGCCAAGGCAGCTATACGTTTCAGGTAAATTTAGGAGCAACCCTGCTACCAGGGTGCTACAACTTCATCGGGAGCTGTTAGCAATTAATCACGTTTGTGTCTTGCACCACATTAACTAGGCCATTTTATCTGCACCACCTATACCAGTTTCTATTTCAGACTAAAATATAAATGGGTGCAGGGTCTGCACCTTATTAAACAAAGGGAATGCAGCAGTTTTCAGATAGAAAACTGCCACAGATCCCTTCCAGGTCAGACCTGGTGTACAGGATGTGAGTTGTCTGCAGACAGCCCACATTCCTTTCTCTGCTCATATGAGAAGAGCCTGCAGAGCTACCAGTCCTCCTCCGCAGAGTTACCAGTCCTCCTCCCTCCCGCACTGAGATATGTGGAGGGTCAGGGATGGGCAGAGGAAGCATGCAGCTCCAGCTGGACTGCTCTGTGCTCTGTCTGTCACAGAAACAACGCAGAGCAGGCGGCAGATCAGTCCTATTTAACAAAGGGCTTAAATGTCATTTGTTAGTTTGGAGAAGCATCTGCTCTGTTTTCTAAGTTTAACCTCCTTGGCGGTAATTCCGAGTGTGGCTCGGGGTGGATTTTCAGTACCAAAAGCGGTAACCCCTAGCCACACTCGGGATCGCATTGCAGTATCCTGGTACAGTAACTTACCTTGTCCACTGGATCCTGCAATGTCCTCCCCCTGTGTGCGGGCTGTCTCCTCCGCTCAATGTATCATAGTGCCGGGCTCCGTTCCCTGCGAGCGTTGCGATGGAGAACAAAGCCAAATTCAAAAAGTGAAACACACACAATACATACAGTACACTGTAATCTTACAGATTACATTACTGTATTAAATAATTTCACATCCCCTTTGTCCCTAGTGGTTTGTCAAGTGCCCTTTATATTATAAATACTATTCTTTCTGCCTGGAAACTGGAGATTGCCCATAGCAACCAAAACTGTCCCTTTACATAAAAAGCGGTTTTAGACCAGCTAGAAAATAGTGATAATAAATTAGAATCACTTGCAGAATTGAGCGATAGTGATTTGTGGGGAAATTCGTCATCAAACACTGAAAGTAATGGCAGCGACAATTCTGCAACTGAGCAAATTTCAGTGTTTTTGATTTGATTACATTATTGAATAATTTTTATTATTATTATATTATTATTTGTTAGAATTATTTATAGTTATTTATTATATTATAATTCATGATTTTGTGTTTCAAACATTATCATACCCGGGGATGTCTACTAGATTCTTGTTTGGACAGATTTAAGTGAGTTATTCCTAAGAATTACAGGCCTACAATATAAAACGCCAAATTTCCATGCAAAACAATTGTACCACTTTGAGCATCAAAAATCTCAAATAAATAATCATACCACCAGGGAGGTTAAAAGAGTGGTGCAGGCTTTATGCTTTGGTCACTTTTTGTTATTTTCCCCTAATGTCTGATGGTTTATTGTCGTTAGCCCAACTAAGTTGAACTTTCAGTTTAAATCAGATACATTCATTCCAGCTCTATCAAATGTTTTTCAAAGTCTTATACAGTTTGTGTCCTTCAAAAGGCAATCAAAGCCTGAGTACAATAGCATGTCTGATGTCAGTGTGCTGTGGAGAAGAACTCTTGCAATATGTGAAAGCAGTGATCTCTTTGCTGAGGTTCAGCATGCCACCTGCTAATCCAGGACTAGAGCTCTGCAGTCATTAAAGTAGAACTATAGGCAACACTTTTTTTCTCATTTTGGATAGAATAACTGAGGGTTATAACCCCTGTAAGGTTTATTTTTGCCATCTGTGTCTCATTGGGGAGATTTACCTTCACTTCCTGTCCCATAGCCAAACAGGAAGTGAGAGGAAATCCTTGTAAATTAAAAGAATCTGTTGGGGACCCCCAGGTCATCAGAACTAGTGTCATAATTGGAAAATTTCCCGTCTATTACTTTTCTGGGCACAACACAAAATTTGGGCTTTTCTTTTACTTTCGCTTTCAACGATAATGGTAAACTGGACAAATATGATGATAAATCTCCTTAATGGCAAAGAACTCTCTGAGGATCTGGCCTGGCTGAGTCAGTGTCCGGCCTACAAATAAGTGCTTGATGGTCTGGGAAGTCTGCAAGTACTGTAAGTGATATGCTAGAGGTGTTGAAGAGAGATAGTCTGCAAGCAAGTGATGTGCTGGAGTGAAGTCTGGAGTTGTATATACTGGAGGTGTATATAGTTGGTCCCATGTAATTTTCTGCAATCAGTTTGGCATCTCTCTATGAATATCCCATTACCATCCAAGTTTTTTATCCTTAATAAAAATACAAAGTTCAAGGACTGGTTTTCTGCCTGAGGGTGAATGAGAACTGTGTGCCTGGCTGGGCAGGGTGACAGATGGACCACAATTACCAGCAGGCCCTATGTGGGTACCGCTAGATATATTTTTATTATTATATAGTATGCAGAGCTTTTTTTTTTTTCAGAGAATATGTGCAGGTACTTCCGTGAGTCACCCCTTGTCTCCACCCCTGACCTCCCGCTGAGCACTGTCCCTTGTATCCACCCCTGATATATGACTAAGCACTGTTCCTTGTCTTCACTCCATATCCACCTCCTAATACTGCTCCTTTTAGAGAATACAGAGCTAAGTATCATTTTGTGGTGTTAAGTATTTTGTATGGAATTGGTTAATGATAATAGAACCCCCCCCCCAGGAACAATAGATCCTTTTCAGCAACAATAGACCCTCCCCCAGGAACAAAATTCCACCCTGTAACAATAGATCTATAACAGCAACAATAGACCCCTGATGGCAACAATAGATCCCCTAGCAGCCAGCATTAATAGCCACTCCTCCCTCAACAGTAGATCCCCCCAAACAACATAAGATTCCTAGAGCAACAATAGATCCCCACCAGCAACAGTAGACCCCTGCAGGCAGCACTACACCTCCAGCTACAATAGATCCTCAGCAATCAACATCAATAGACCCTCCAGCACACTCCAACCCCTTTTGCCAGTACAGACATTCTGTGCTGGAGGTGCTGGAGTATATATATTTGAATATTGTTTTTCTATCTGTCTGAACTCAATCTGCTCTAATATTCTTCCCGGCTGCTAGCATTATTTAGATCACCTACCTAGAGCCCAAACTGCACCTGTCCTGCCAACTTGCTGGACTTTCTGTGAGTGAGTGCCCTGGAACATTACCATTGTAACATCCACATCATCACTTGCTCTGGTGCAGACTCAACACTTTGGGATGCACCTTGGAGGGAGTATGCACATACAGGGAACACAGGGTTAGCGAATCGTGATACAAATATATATATATATATATATATATATATATATATATATATATATATATATTGTGACATTATGAAAGGCGAGGTGATGGATGGACACTATGTTTCACCTCGCATATGTTCATTGCAGAAATCCGGTCCGGGTTTTACCAGCCACCTTGGCAGGGTTGGCTCTGGACCAGATTTTGTGGTCCACTTGTGTCCACCAGCAGGTGGTATAAATTAAGCAGGACTGGAGCACAGGATTACTCTTGGCCTGGGACTCAGGAAGCCAAAACCTGAGAGAGCTGCTTATGTGAAGTTCGCTATGTTAGAGAAACAAAAGGTTTGCATTATCATTTTTTGTGGGTGACTGGGAGAAGCCCTTTACCTGTTGAGTTAGGAACCTTCAATGTTTAGTTAGTGCCTGAAAGGCAAGGATTTATTTTCTGTTTTGTTTGTTTAATTTTCATGCATCTTTTAAAATAAAACTGGCTACAATTCAGATTTTTAAGAAAACGTGACGTTTGCACTACCTTTTTTCCAGGGAAGGTGATCCCCATTGAGCTAACGCCTTACATATGGTGGATTTGGGTGGGCATCTTTCTGAACAAGTGGAAAGAGGGAAGATGTGTTAAAAGCCCTGCTGCAGGCCACTGCAACCCAGCAGGAAATCAATCGCCAGCAGCAAGAAACCAACCGCCAAGTTGCAGATGCCACTGCAGAACATCAGGAGGCGAATCTCCAGTTTTCAGAAGCCCCAGTGGAATTAAAGAAGGGGTCCGCAGTTCCTTTGCCAGTGGAACAGAAAATGGTGCGTGCCAGCTATTACCAGCAGGTGATGTGGAAATTTATCTTGCAACTTTTGAAGAGTCGCTTTTCGGGAAGGATGGTAAAAAGAGCAATGGGCAGGACTGCTAGCACCCTTTCTGACAGGAGAACCCCAAAAGGCCTATTATGACCTGGAACCAGATGCCGCCCAGGACTATGAGACGCTGAAGGCTGAGATATTTGCATGCCTGGGTGTCACTATTGCAGTCCGGTCTAAGCGGGTGCATCGGTGGTCATACAGTAATGATAAGCTCCCCGCTCCCAGATGTATAACTTGATACACCTCACCAAGAAGTGGCTGCAGCCAGAGACTTTGTCAGGTCCCAAGATTGTGGAGCATGTGGTCATAGACCGTTATTTGCGTGCGCTCCTTGCCGCTTTGAGGAAGTGAGTCAGCAATGGGGACCCTAAGTCTGCAAACCAGCTGGTGGACCTGGTGGAGAGATATATGGCTGCTGAGGACTTGTTGAACACACCCATGACCCAGCCCAATGTCTCTAGTGGTGAAAAAAGCCCAGAGGATCCAGTAAGACTGTTCTAGGGTTCAAGGGCTTGGTGAAAAATTACAAGACTGTGGCTACAGATAAGGAGACTATGGGCTCAGGACCTGGAGACTGGGCAAATAGGTCAGGAAGGTCTCTGAGGCCATTTAGAGGACTGGGTACAGAACACATAAAATGCATATTGCTGCTAACTGTACCCAAAATGATGAACCAATGCAATGTTATAATGCTTATTTTAAAAATGCATGTTTCTTTTTGCGCAGGTGGCATGTACTGCCTAATGTCAGGGACACATGGATAAACAAATATGTGTGTTTTCAGCTGATGGAAAGCCAGTCACCGCTCTGCTAGATTCTGGCAGTGTTGTGACATTAGTTCATGACGATTGTGTAAATCCTGCAAAGTTACACCCTAGCACTATTGTTTTTTTGTTTTTTTTGCATACATGGTGACACACGTGACTACCAGACTGCTGTGGTTGAGGTTAATACCCCTTGAGGCACGGTGGCACATTCAGTGGAGGTGGTACCCTCACTGCTTCATGAAGCCCTAGTGGGGAGAGATTTTCCACACTTTTGGGGTTTGTGGGAAAACAAAAATAGTCAGGACAGAGCTCCCCCTGCTGAGGAAATACTGAAACTCACTCCAGACCTTTTGATTGCAAAATTGAAAGGGAAACTGTTGGTGTGTCCAATGAAGGGGTAGATCATTTTCCTTTTTCTGTAATGGCTGGGGAAGCTGGAATACCACCCCCAGCTGGAGGATAACGAACAAGAAATTATCTCTGACTCTAATAGTTATAGTGGGTAGAATGTAGTGCCTGACTTAGAAGTCAGGAAAGATGATTTTTGTACAACTAAGAGACGCCACACTCAATAGAGCCAGAGAAAACATTAAAATGATGGATGGGGAACCTGTTGAACCTAATGTAGGGGTTTCTTTCCCTACATGGCTCTTAAAAATAACTTGCTGTATCAGGTGATAAAGCAAGGATAGGAGGAGGTAGAGCACTTAGTGTTTCTCAAACCATATCGCCAGATAGTATTAGATTTAGCCCATGGTCATGTAATGGGTGGACATCTGGGTATAGAGAAAACCAAGGAGAGAATAACCCATAAAAGAGATTCTTTTGGCCTGGGTTACATGCAGATGTCAAAGACTATTGTGAGTCGTTTCCCAGAGTGTCAGTATTCTGCACCATCGCCCCATTTTTGCAGTCCGCTTATACCGTTACCAATAATTGAAGTGCCTTTTGAAAAAACTGGCATGGATCTGGTGGAACCAGTAATAAAGTCTGCTCGGGGCCATCAGCACATACTGGTAATAATGGATTATGCCACATGGTATCCTGAAGCCATTCCCTTGTGTAATACCTCAGCTAAGACTATTGCCAAAGAGCTTGTCCAGGTATTTATTCATGTGGGTATTCCAAAAGAAGTATTAATGGATCAAGCCACACCATTTATGTGCAGGGCCACTAAAGAATTGTGTAAGTTGTTGAAAATCTCCCATCTCCGTACCTCTGTTTACCACCCCCAAACTGATGGTCTTGTGGAGAGATTTAACAAAACCCTCAAAAACATGTTAAAAAAGGTGTTGGACATTTGTATTGTCTGTGTGTTTTATTACGAAAAAAAAAAGATAAAAAAAAAAAAAAAAAGGCGGTGGACGAAGATGGGAGAAATTGAGATTTTTTGCTGCCATACCTCATGTTTGCCATACGAGAGGTACCTCAGGCATCTACAGGGTATTCTTCTTTTGAACTACTGTATGATAGTCATCCCAGGGGATTGCTAAATGTCACAAATAAAACATGGGAGGGTGAGACCAGGCCCTATAGAAGTGTCATCGAGCATATCTCACTGATGCAAGATAGAATCGCTGCTGTCATGCCGCTTGTACGAGAACATATAGAGCAAGCCCAGGAGGCCCAGAGAAGGGTTTTATAATAGGGGGTGCCAAGACCCAAACCTTCAACCCTGGTGATAGAGTGCTGGTACTAGTCCCCACAGTAAATTCCTAGCAAAGTGGCAAGGTCCCTTTGAAATTATGGAAAGAGTAGGGGAAGTAAACTAAAAATTTTACCAGCCAGGAAAAAGGAAACCAGAGAAAATATATCACGTTAATCTCTTGAAGCCTTGGAAGGATGGAGAGTCATTACTGGCAGTCCCAACACCCCAAAAGGACATGTCCCCTGGGACATCTGAGGTACCCATAACTGAAAAGCCCTATAGAATACCCAAGGTTAGGCGAGAAGCAGTTGCAAATGAAATAAAGAACATGTTAGAGTTTGATGTGATAGAGGAGTCCCACAGTGACTAGTCAAGTCCCATAGTGTTGGTCCCAAAACCAGATGGAACTATAAGGTTTTGTAATGATTTCAGGAAGTTGAACAGCATGTCCAAATTCGATGCGTATCCAATGCCTCGGGTCGATGAGCTTGTTGACAGATTTCGTAGTGCCCAGTACATAACTACTTTAGATCTGACTAAAGGTCATTGGAAGATACCCCTAACAGAATCTGCAAAAGAGAAAACAGAGACCGAGGGGTCTTTCCAATATAAGCAGATGCCTTTTGGTTTGCATGGTGCTCCTGCCTCATTCCAGAAAATGATGTATAAGACATTAAGGCCACATGGCCGATACGCAGCCACCTATTTGAACAATGTAGTCATCTACAGCTCAGATTGTCAGATTGGGAATCTCATTTGCCCAGAGTGCAAGCAGTAGTAGATTCCCTTAGGAAAGCAGGATTCACTGCCAAGCAAGAGAAAAATGGGTGTTGCCTGGATCAACCAATTAATTAATTGTGTAAGTGGTCATATTCGCGGGTGAGTATCCAACAATCATGCAGGCATAAGTCTGCATGCAGTTCCAGTTGCCCTATGTATCAAAGAGCGAAAAACAGAAGAGAAAGGGTTCTCTTAAAGAGGGTCAGCAAAGAACACTAATGTTGATACAAAAACCAGCTTTATTGATTACTTAATAAAAAACCAAATTGAAATACAAAAACGAAGGTGAAAAATCAGCAATAGAGACTGACGGTTACCACAAACCAATTAAAATTGGACAACATTGTCACAGAGAGTGATTTAAAAACATGGGGGAGCCGCGGTTACACATCCACTCATGTACAACATACACACCTCTGATATACTAATATAGTATGATAAATAGTGGCAAATGGAAATAGACCTGCCCTGTTGGAGTATCAATAGTAAACAGCAATTTAAGAAAACAGCAATGTCCAGTATGGTAGGGGCGGATCATAAACCAAAATCAGAGATGTGGGTGGATGGACGATCTGGCAGGTGGATCGATCTCATGGGGAATAGACTATACCCAGATATTGCACAAACACTGTATGCATAACAGCTGTTAGATAGGTTACAACTTAAACCATATCCCGGTTCCAGCAAGAGAAGATGTCCATGGAGACAAAATAAGAAAGGTGCAAGGAAAACTGACATACGTTTTAAAGGCGCTGAATGAAATGGAAGGATCTCACCAGCCGCAGTAACTCTGTCGTCAGATTTGCAGTAAGTCCTTGATTCCTGAGTCTCTACATGGATAGATGCCGCTGTGATGGTACAAGTAAATTCCGGAGTAGGGACCGTTGCTTGTTGGTGAGGCCACTGTGGGGCGGATGTCTCAGTATGAAGAGATGTTGGTTGTGGAGACAAGCATCAGCTGTTGAGTTGTGCAGGCATAGGCCAGATCGAGTTGTCAGGTCGAGTTGCCAGATCGAATTACGCGCGGCTCCCAGTGACGTGCTGACATCACACCGCTGACGCGTTTCACCAGCCAATGGACGCTGGTTTCCTCAGAGCGAGGAGGGGTCAATGGTGAAAGACTTATATAGGGATTAGAGGTTGCAGTTCCTATTTCTATCCACTAGATGTTATCATCCAGACCACTCACATGAAAGACATTCAGCAAAGGAAAGGACGTGCATATTAAGCACAAAAATATATTAGTGGGGCTTGTGATTGAAAGAGATTGTGATATAATAACTTGTAAAGAATTTTTGTAAAAAATCGCCATTGAAAGAGTGAGGAAATTGATTATTCATGGTAATAGCTATATTAGTAATTCATCCAAACATTTTGGGGAGAAGTAATTATTTCTCTAAAAATGGTTGAAAACTACATTCTGTGTTTAACCCCTTGGGGGCTAGGGAGTCTAAATAATACGTCCACATTTTCTCCTTTTGAAGGAGAACTGTGTCAAAATCCCCTCTTCTAGGGGGTAAATTCAACACATAAATCCCTTTTACATTTAGGCCCTTTGGATTACTGTCGTGGAATTTGGCAAAGTGTACTGGAATAGGTCGATCATCTTCTTTGTTCTTTTTCTTATTCCTAATACCACTGATGTGCTCGCCAATCCGAATTCAGAGTTGGCGTTTAGTCTTTCCTATGTAGTTTTTATTGCAAGGGCACGTGAGCATATATATGACACGTGTCGTTGAGCAATTGATAAATTGTTTAATTTGGTAATGCCTACCTTCTCTCGGGTTGGCGAACTCATCACTGTGATGCACATATTTGCATATGTTACAATGTCCACATGCATGCATACCTGGAGGAGGTCTTCTTTCAGTGAGCCAATTTTTATTGATGGTTCTGGTGTACTCCGAGTGGACTAAAAACTCGCCCAAGTTCCGTGCCCTTTCAGCTGTAAGTAGTGGTTTGGGGCTAATTAAATCTGAAATTAGGGGTGCCGATTTGAGAATGTGCCAGTGTTTATTGAGGATCTCCTGGACTTTTGTCCATTGTGAGCCAAACCTAGTGATGATTCTTGGGAAATCACTTGCTAGTCTATCAGGTTCTTGAGTCTTTTTCTGTGTAGTTAAAAGGTCTTCACGTTTCCTTTCTAATGCATTATTTTTGGCTTTTTTATGGGAATTATGTGAATACCCTCTTTTTCTGAACCTATTGCACATATCATGTGCTTCGGATAGAAATTGCGCCTCCTCTGAGCAGTTTCGCCTGATCCTTAAAAATTGTCCCGTTGGTATCCCTTTTATTAGGGACTTCGGATGATGGCTCTGTGCCAAGAGGAGGGTGTTGGCTGCTGTTTCTTTCCGGAACGCACTAGTTATTATCTGATCCCTGCATCTTGTGATTTGTAAGTCAAGGAAGGAGAGGGCATCAGCAGAATAGGAATAGGTTAGGTGGATATTCCTTTCATTAGTGTTTAATTGGGACATGAATTCCTCAAGTTGTTCTGTTGTGCCCTCCCATACCTTGAGTACATCGTCGATGTACCTTAACCACAACGCACAGTGGTCAAGGTACATCGAGGACTTGTAAACCTCCTCCTCCTCCCAGAGGCCAAGGTGGAGACAGGCATATGAAGGGGCCCATGGGGCACCCATACTGGTGCCTCTCACCTGTTGGTAGAATCTTCCGAGGAATTGAAAGAAGTTGTTACTTAACATGAATTCGAGTATATCAATAATGAACTCATTATGGGCTCCCAGTAGGGGGAAATGGATGTCAAGAAAGGTTTTTGTCGCTTGGATACCCCAATAGTGGGGAATCGATGTATATAAGCTTTCGACATCTATTCCCACCAAAAGGGCGCTTGGTGACAAGGAGAAATGAGATAGTTTAGAGAGTATATCTCTGCTATCACGGACGAAGGACCATAGTTTTGTTACCATATCTTTGATCATCGAGTCCACAAATTTACCGGCTCTCTCAAGGGGACCATTGATAGCTGAGACAATTGGTCTCCCAGGAGGGTTTGTGAGTGATTTATGTAATTTAAGGATTATGTAGAAGGTTGAGATAGTGATGTCATCAGCTCTGAGGTATAGATATTCCTTTTTGGTAAGTAGACTAGCTTCCATAGCTAGTTTTAACTTGGTGTTAAGGGTGTCTATCAGGGCTGGGAATGGGGTGCCTGTCAGTTGTTGGTAAGTGGAAGTATCATTTAATAATCTGAAAGCTTCATCCTCATAGATTTTTTCACTGAGTAGGACCACATTACCGCCCTTATCACTTCTTTTTATCACCAAGTTAGGGGCTTCTTGTAATTCTTTTAGTGCTTTTTTCTCAGAGCTGGTCAAATTACTCGATCCCAACCATTCCCAGTTAATTCTTCCAAGATCAAGTTTAACCTGATCTAGGAATATTTGAAGCCATTTATGCTTTGATAGGGCTGGCATTTTTGTGGACTTGATCCTCAACGTAGATTTCCTTCTGATTGGGTGGCTGTTTTCAGTTTCAGAGTCGCTATTAGCGTTTTCCTCTAATAAAGCTATTAAGTTATTGATGGCCTCATGTTCATCCTTGTCAAGGTTGGAGTCCTTTGAATAGTGTTTCCTATTTCCCTGAGATGACTCTTGTCTATTGATTGTTTTGGGCAATCTGCTGATAAGTTGCCCTGGGGTTCCTCTAAAAAAGTGACAGATTTAGTAGGAGTATCTTTATCAAGGTCACTGTCTGAGGAGGAGCCTATTCTATTCCTACTGGTGCGTTGTGAATGTCTAGAATTTCTTGAGGAGGATCTACTTCTGTTAGGCAAAGTAGGATTAAAGATATCCCCCCCTTCAAAATCACTAATATTTTGTCTAAATTTTTCCTGTTTGGTATATCTAAGATTTTTTTGTATTCTTTCTATTTCTTTTTCAATGAACTCGTTATTTTTTTCAAAATCAGGTTCGTTTTTATGAGGTTCCAGGGCCTTTGCACTTATCTCTAATTCTCCTTTGATTTCCTCAAGTTGTGTTTCTTCTTCTAGAACTATAATTTTCATTAAGGCTAAGCCTCTGTTTATACATTCCTCTTTCCACACCTCCAGGAATCTAGGGGTATGGAGATGTTCACTGCCAACCCCAGAAAGTGTGCCATAGGCTTGGAGGAGGTCAAATACCTTGGCTACATTATTGGTCAAGGGCTGATCAAGCCTCAGATCAATAAAATTGAGTCAGTTCAAAAGTGGCCCTAACCTATAAATAAAAAGCAAGTTCATGCATTTTTTTGGGATCACAGGATACTACAGGCGTTTTATACACAATTTTGCCACCATTGCAGCCTCACTGACAGATCTGAGGAAGGGCAAAGGGTCAGTCAAGATTAAGTGGAATTCTGGGGCAGAGACGGCATTTCATATGTTGAAGCAAGCTCTTTGTGTACAACCTGTGCTTGTGACCCCAGAGTTCACAAAGGAGTTTGTGGTACAGACAGATGTCTCTGATGTGGGACTGGGTGCGTTACTGTCCCAAATCAGAGACGGTGAGGAGTACCCGGTGGTCTACCTGGGCAGAAAGCTGAACAGACATGAGAAAAACTATGCCATTGTTGAGAAGGAATGTTTAGCTATCAAATGGGCCTTAGATACCCTAAAGTATCACCTGTTAGGGAGACCATTCGAACTAGTCACTGATCATGCCCTTCTTAAATGGATGTGTGATAACAACGAGAAAAGCAGTCACGTGAAAAAGAAAGATATCACTGATTCTAGGAAGGCCGATTGAGAATGAACATCTTCTCCATGCTGGAAGCAACAGGTGCTGGCAATGCTTGTACAATGTAGTAATTGGAAAAAGTCCTGGACAGCCGCACTCAAAATGATATGTTGCCTTTGCTATAGCTATGATTAAGCACTGACTACAGTTTGAAACGCGTCAAATTTCCTGCATTTTTCTGCTGTGGCATGTATCTTTGATGACTTTTATTCAATAAAGGCAACATATCATTTTGAGTGCGGCTGTCCACCCGGTGACCATGCCCCATGCCTATATAAATTGTTGCGCACCGTGAACACAGCATTACAGCAGGAGAGAGTGTTGTGTCAACATCGGAAGAAGAGAAGAGGGACATCGGGAGAAGAGGCCGGAGAGCGGCAAAAGAACCGGACACCGGGAGAAGAGGCCGTTCCTGCAGCTGGTGTCATAGCCTTCACTTGAGTGCGCTGTCTCACAGGTGTGGTGTCTCCACAGGCTGACTCTCCCATGTGGTCACGGAGCAACACTGCAGCCTTTCTAGACCCACTGATGCCCCCTGTAGGCAACACAAGATTCCTATTGCTAGGGCTAACAGCAGACTTGCACTCATGCAGGATGTAGACTGTTGCAACCTCCTTTCTAGGCTGACCACTTTCCCTAAGCGGCCATGACACAAAACTTTGTGTTTCTCTGTATTTCCAAAACCTTGGTCTTCCGGTGACAGCTCTCCCATCCTGGAGCATTGCTGGTGGACCATGACATGCTGGAACACTCCTCTAAGAAGAATTTCCTCTTTAAACTTGCAGTAGTCATCCTGGTCCCAATCCATCAAGTGGTAAACCGACCGGAACTCTATCCGTAACAAGGGTTGCAGCAATTTTGGCCACCAGTCCCTAGGCCATTTTCTCCTTACAGCAACTTTTTCAAATCTTACTAAGAAGTCTCCAACCTCCTCTGTAGTTAGCATGGGTTGCACGTAATCAGAGGCCACAATCTCAGCCCCTTGCACTGCACCCCACACTTTGCGATTCCGCTTGAACCATTCATTCACTGTCTCGCACATCACTAGGCCTTCTGGACTGGCCCTCCTAGGTGGAGACATCTTCTCAGCCCACGCTGAGCTCACTTCAACAAGTACACCACCTGTATGCAACACAGTTCATCAATTGAACCATTGCACAATGCAGTTTGCCTGGCTGCCACACACAGCTAGCAGCAGTTCCTGAAATGACTCACTACTGGTGCAGAGACCCAGATTTCACTGTCTGTTTGCCCGCATTTTAACACCACTTGTGATATTGGGGTGTTTAGCTCAGTGGTAGATGCATCTTCCTGTAGTGAGTCCACAGCGGTCAGTTATCAGGTTTGAGGGCATGGCAGCCCGTTTTTATTAACAGGAACAAAATAAAAGTTTATACACAGGATTTCCCACACAGGGGTTCTTCTCCAGTAAATTCATAAAACCGAAAATGCCAAGCCTCCTGGCTCCTAGGCTTATGTTGCCTTGCAGTTCCCTGCTGATCCAGCCTACTCCTGGCCTCAACAGGATTCTCCAGACCCCTTGGTTTGCTTACTGTCCCTCAGACTTCAGAACTTCCTTCAGCCCCCTTGGACTTGCTAGTCGCCTCGGCTCTCCCAGCCTCCCATACCCTTCTCTGGTCTCACAGGCCCTTGTAGCTGTCCCAACCTTCTTCAGACACGAAGTCCCCCCTTACCAGAGATCTAGTCTCACACAGGGCGGACAGATTTTCAGACACAGGTCTGTCTTGATACAGCAGCAGCAAGCTGCACACACTCCACCTTCCTCCCCTCATTATATGGGCTGTGTGCACCTGGGCTTACAACCTGCTGGCTATCCATAAGACCTGGACACAGGGTTAGAAATCCAATTCCACCCAAGTCTCTGCGGGATCTTCAAACTACAGAGCCCCATCCGAACTTAGCAAAACCTGGAGAAAGCTGCCAAAACAGTTTTCTCTGTTTCAAAGCTATGCTCTGTAGCACTGCAGTCCGCTGACATGCAGACTCTGTGTCCATTTTCCATCCCTTTTCATAGTGACGGGGACTCTCACTATTACAATATATATATATATATATATATATATATATTTATATATATACTCTCCCGGCCACTTTATTATATTAGGTAAGCCTTGCTAATACTGGGTCGGACTCCCTTTTGATTTCAGAACTGCCTTAATTCTTCATGGCCTAGATTCAACAAGGTGTTGGAAAAAATATCCTCAGAAATTTTGGTGCATATTGACATGATAGCATCATGCAGTTGCTGTAAATTTGTCGGCTGCACATCCATGATGTGAATTTCCCATTCCACCACATCCCAAAGGTGCTCTATTGATTTGAGATCTGGTGACTGTGGAGGCCAGTGGAGTACAGTGAACTCATTGTCATGCTCAGGAAACCAGTTTGAGATGATGTGAGCTTTGTGACATGGTGCATTATGCTGCTTGAAGTAGCCATCAGAAGATGGGTACACTGTAGTCATAAAGGGATTGACATGGTCAGCAATAATACTCAGGTAGGCCGTGGCATTTAAACGATACTCGATTGGTATGAAGGGGCTCAAAGAAAATATCCCCCACACCATTACACCACCACCACCAGCCTGAGCTGTTGATACAAGGCAGGATAGATCCATGCTTTCATGTTGTTTACACCAAATTCTGACCCTGCCATCTGAATGTTACAGCTGAAATCGAGACTCATCAGACCAGGCAACATTTTTCCAATCTTCTATTGTCCAATTTTGGTGAGCCTGTGCGAATTGTAGCCTCAGTTTCCAGTTCTTAGTTGACAGGAGTGGCACCTGGTGTGGTCTTCTGCTGCTCTAGAGCCCATCTGCTTGAATTTTTGATGTATTGTGTATTCAGAGATGGCATTCTGCATAGCCTGGTTGTAACAAGTGGTTATTTGAGTTACTGTTGCCTTTCTATCATGTTGAACCAGTCTGCCCATTCACCTCTGACATCAACAAGGCATTTTTGTCCACACAACTGCCGCTCACTGGATATTTTTTCTTTTTCGGACCATTCTCTGCAAAACCCTAGAGATGGTTGAAAATCCCAGTTCATTTGTGGACTTCTTGCCAACTTGAACGAGTCTGGCAGTTCTCCCTTCATTAACAAGGTGCTTTCGCCCACAGAACTGTCACTCATGGGAAGTTTTTTTTTCCCACTGTTCTCTGCAAACTATAGAGACAGTTGTGAGTGAAAATCCCATGAGATCTTTAGTTTCTGCAACTATCGTATTTGTTACCAATAATCATCCAACAATTTTTGTTTGGCAGTCTGTGTTTTTAAGCAGGCATACAGTACCTAATACAGTGGCCACTAGATAGATAGATAGATAGATAGATAGATAGATAGATAGATAGATAGATAGATAGATAGACAGATAGATAGAAATATGTACATAATCTATTCTGAAGTGAGAGAGAGAGAGCGAAAACTTGAAAAAGGACACGTATTCCAATTTAAAACTCAAGTCCACTGTAACCAGAGGCAAAGAAAAAAATGTAATTCAAAATGGCCATAAAATGTTTCTGGTCCTCTAATATTAATGTTAATATTGAATAGCAATTCAGAAATTCATGTACTTAATATACCCTAAATGAGATAACCTGGCTTCACCTTAATATTAGAACTCTTATAAGTAAGACATGCTGCAAATCTCTATGGTAACCAGTGGAATTGTACAGAATGCATTTTTTTTAAAATAAAAAAGCCCTTGAGGTAGGGCTAAGCTATCTCATTAGTAGGGTATTCAGGAAAAACTAAGCCTAAAGGTTAGCATTCATATGTCATGTGTCATGGACACATATGGATCATAAATTATGGTGTTTAATGGGGAGCCAAAGATGTACAGATATACAGATCTATTAAGTGGGCATATGACAGATTGTGAACAGATATGAAATGCAGCATGTGTTAAGCAGATGGAAGTGGCGAGGTCCCGGGTAATTTTTGATCCATTCACTCCTCTAAGAAATGCTTAATATAGGTTATTTGAGACAAATATATAAAAAAAAATAAATAAAGCCAGTTTACATTAAAAAACTTTACCTTTTTTATCTTTTTTTTAGTCCTTTGAAAGAATCATCAAAAGTCTCATTGATTTAGACTCCCTTTTGTAGTAGACTGTAGTGGATGTGAAAGAGCTTTCATGTTATCTGTGTTTTCTGTGAAAAGATTACCCCTCGCTTTATGTCCCAGCAGTGATCACCTGCAGAGAAATTGAGGAAATATATCAAGCCAGAACATAGATAAAAACCTTACAGAGGCCTTAGACCAACCTTTCCCAACCAGGGTTCTGTGGAACCCTTGGGTTCCTCCTGAGATTGCTAGGGGTTTCATGAGCAAAGAGCAGCTTCTGCCACTCAGATAAGTTGCCATTAAAGTCAATGATCTTTTCAGCTATCTGTAAGAGTGACATTATTCACACTGACCACAAATGTCAATGGCATTACTCTCCTTGACCATCACGCATAAAGTGCAGTGAGCTGTAGATGCAGTCGTTTTAAGTAGGGGGTCCCTGAAACCAGAACAGTATTTTAAGAATTCCTCCATATTGAAAAGTGTTAGAAAGGCTGTTCTATACTATACAATTCTATGTTAACCACAAGTTAAAAAAAATACAATATTTGGGCAAGAGTTATTCTCTGTGCAGAGGGAGTTCTATCAAGTAAGGTATCTCATTCCTCCCTACGGATATGCATGCTTCTAAAAGCTTGCTCACAATTAGCCGACTAAGGTCACATGAGAATTTCTCAGCAGGGGTGTCTCCGGGGGTTGCCATTTATCTTAAAATTATTTTCTTCACTACATTTGCTGTTTGCTCAGGCTTCACTCAAGATATTATGATATGGTTTTGAACATCAAAGACACTAAATAAACCAGGTGAGAGCAACAACGTAGGAATGATTTTTTTCCTCACAAAGTAACATTGTAATGATCACTACATCCAAAAACTAATATTCCTTGCTATCATTATAATACTATTACCTACTGGGATTTCGGAATGACAATTTCATTGTTCAGGCTTCTGTCTTTTATATATCTCTCAAGAAGTTTCACTATAAAAAAAAAAAAAAAAAAAAGTTAAATAATTGTGCTATTAAAGCAGTCATAACAGGACAAGAGCAGGATCCCCCTGGCAGTAGCTGCAGCAGGGAGTAAAGCTGGAAACTGAACAGAGTTCTAATTGCTAAAGTCCCTAGGGATAAAATACTGCTAACTATCAACAGATATCTACCCAAAGTACAAATATTAGTTTTGGGTGGATTGAGCTTATACGGTGGGTAAAATGAGGATCCCCAGTCCATAAACATCTCAAATTATTAAAAGCCAATTTCTAAAGATAAATACTTTTTTAAATTCCTTAAGCCCCTGCAATTTTTGCTGCAGTAATCACCTTCTCCCAATCGCTGTTCTTCACAGAAAGCTGGCACCTGTCCAAAACTGGCACCTCACTTCTGGGTTGAATGACACCTAGCAATACTCCACCTAGAAGTCAGGGAGCAGGCTGTCATGGACCCACCCCCTTCTTTGGTCTATTGGAAGTATAGCCATCAGCCAGTCTGCCAGTTTAGGCAGTACATACACTTTACTACTTTGGGAGTACTTTGGGAGTACCTGAGTATTGTGGGTGCCTGAGTATTGGGGATACCTGAGTATTGAGAGTACCTGAGTATTGGGAGTACCTGAGTATTGTGTGTACTTGTGCATTGTGTGTACCTGTGTATTATGAGTACACACGGTCTGCAAGTTCCTGTGTATTATCTTGTTGAGTACCTGTATAGTGTATTGTTGAGTATTAGTGTCAGGAAGCTAGTTGTTAGGTAATTTGGATATAATCCCTACTCCTCATTAAATTGGTAGGTACGATGCCCGGCGGCTGTGGAGATGCAACTCAGTGTACATCTTGCGGCATGTATGCATTCCTTGATCATCTAATCAAGGGCGAATATTGAGGTATAGGGGGGGAGGTGCTGCGCTAACCAGAAGAAAGCTGTAAATCTCTGTCTGTGGTCAATTAATAAAATGACATAAAATCGCATAATAAATCACATAAATAAGTGTTGACACTAAAAAACATTCAAGTCTTAATAATCAGCATCATGTGTATGTGAAAAAAAGTGCATAAAAATCCTTTTCAATTGGTATATACTAAATGACAAAAAAATCGCATGTTAAATCGCATAAATAAGCGTTGACACTAAAAACATATCAATCTAGATAATCATGTGTTGGTGCACAAAGGGACATAAACACTACTTCATGTGAATAATTCTAAATTAAAATACATAGAATAAATCAGAAATAACCATCAAAAACATATCAACATAACAACCATCAAAAATGGTGCAAAACGTACAAAGTGCCAGTGCTTAAAGGTGATCTAGATATCGCAAATAAAACACATCAATCCAACACAATATGGATAATAAATAATATAAATAAATGTCCCAATAATAGTGATATAAAATATATTGTGCTGGCCTGCGAAACAAATGACCAATGACATGCTAGTAAGTGCAGCAAACTTAAAGTGCCAGTGTAAAAGTCATTGAAGTTGCAAAAGCAAGTTCTGGTGTATTCAATAAAACAACAGTGGGGTGTCTGGGATGCAATTCACTCAGTGTCCTCTTCGTGCATAAAACACTAATGTAAGCAGTGGCCCCTTACCTAGCGGTGCTAGGTCAACCACATGAATTGTAGCTAAAATGCCAGGTCCTGAGCCTCAATCGCGTCCCTATATCCACGCTTGCCGGTCTTGGGTTATCCTAATGGCAGCTGATTACAAGTGGTTATGGTCCTATCAGGGGTCCTGGACCAGTGCGGATCCTAGCTCAGCCTCCACATCTCAGGTATGTATGTACAGGAATATGCAGGACAAAGGTACTTGATAGTGAAGTATGTATTAACCAGGTAATGCTTTATTAAAAATCTTTAAGTAGATGTACTCACATAAAAACAATGCAGAGCAAACCTCTCTCCTACGAGCAGCAAACTCGTTCTGTGTCTAGCAATGTGAAACAGCCTATTCCATCCCTTACGGCACCTAGTATTCCCAGGCGGTCTCCCATCCAGGTACTAACCAGGCCCGACCCTGCTTAGCCTCCGAGATCAGACAAGATTGGGCGCTTTCAGGGTGATGTGGCCGTAGGCTTTTATGGCACCTAGTATTACCAGGCGGTCTCCCATCCAGGTACTAACCAGGCCCGACCCTGCTTAGCCTCCGAGATCAGTAGAGATCTATTGGAAGTATAGCCATCAGGAGTCTGACAGTTTAGGCAGTACATACACTTTACTACTTTGGGAGTACTTTGGGAGTACCTGAGTATTGTGTGTACCTGAGTATTGTGGGTACCTGAGTATTGTGGGTACCTGAGTATTGTGGGTGCCTGAGTATTGGGGGTACCTGAGTATTGGGAGTACCTGAGTATTGTGTGTACTTGTGCATTGTGTGTACCTGTGTATTATGAGTACCTGGGTAGTGTGAGTGCACGTGGTCTGCGAATGCACGTGGGTCTGCGAGTGCACATGGTCTGCGAGTGCATGTGGGTCTGCGAGTGCACGTGTGTCTGCGAGTGCATGTGGTCTGTGAGTGCACATGAGTCTGCAAGTGCATGAGGTTCTGCGAGTGCACGTGGGTCTGCGAGTGCACGTGGGCTTGCGAGTGCGCGTGGGTTTGGGAGTGCACGTGGGTCCGCGAGTGCACGCGGTCTGCAAGTTCCTGTGTATTATCTTGTTGAGTACCTGTGTAATGTATTGTTGAGTATTAGTGTCAGGAAGCTAGTTGTTAGGTAATTTAGACAGGGTATAATCCCTACTCCTCATTAAATTGGTAGGTACGATGCCCGGCGGCTGTGGAGATGCAACTAAGTGTACATCTTGCGGCATGTATGCGTTCCTTGATCATCTAATCAAGGTCGAATATTGCTGTGCAAAATGTAAGCACATTGTTTCCTAGGAATCTAGGGAAGCAACTGTCAGCACTGAGAAGACTCTCAAGGGGCCAGCACAGAGGCAGGTGCAGAGAAAGAGGTGCAGGCACCAGAAAAGAGTAGATGGGTGACAGTCAGGAAGGATAGAGGGGTAAGTGCCAGGGAGGCCGATCCTGGGCTGCAGCATCCCAATAAGTACGCTCCATTGAGTGACATTGGTGAAACCAGTCAGGGATCTGCACTGCTGGAGCTGAGGGACTCTCCTAGCTGCCAGGGGAAGGACTCCTCCAGTGAGAGTGGGGGGGAGCGAAAGGAAAGGATAAACCGATTTTGGTGATAGGGGACTCAATTCTTAGAAGCACAGAGAGGGCAATCTGTGACAAAGACCTGAAGCGCCGAACTGTATGCTGTCTACCGGGCGCTCGGGTTCAGCACATTACGGATCTGGTGGACAGATTACTGGGAGGGGCTGGGAAGACCCAACTGTCATGGTGCACGTTGGCACCAATGACAAAAGTGAAAAGCAGATGGAGTGGCCTAAAGAATGATTTTAGGGACTTGGGAGCTAAATTGAGGAAAAGGACCTCCAAGGTAGTATTCTCAGGAATACTACCGGTACCTCTAGCCACACCAGAAAGGCAGAGGGAGATTAGGGAAGTAAACAAGTGGCTGAGGAGCTGGTGTATTAAGGAGGGGTTTGGGTCCCTGGAGGACTGGGTCGAATTCTCAGTCAGTTACCAGTACTATAGAAAGGGACGGACTGTACCTAAATGAAGAGGGTGCTGGGAGTAAAGATGGCCAAAAAGTTAGAGGGGTTTTTAAACTAGGCGATGGGGGGAGGGTCCAGATGTAGAGATAGTCAGCGCGGAACATATGCTAGAGGGTAGTATTGGGGGCATTAGTGGTAGGTTGACTAAAGCATATAAACCCAAGGTAAGTATAGTAACAAGTCCTAGTTGCAATCTCGGAACACCCAATAAGAGGATAGTACGCGACAGGTCTAAACTACGTGGCATGTTCACCAATGCCAGGAGCCTGGCGGACAGGATGGGTGAACTAGAGATACTGTTGTATGAGGAGGATTGGATTTTGTGGGAATTTCAGAGACCTGGTTCAACAGCTCTCATGATTGGCTGGCAACCATTCAAGGGTATTCCCTTTATCGCAGGGATAGAGAGGGTAAAAAAGGGGGAGGGGTATGTCTATATATAAAGAATAATGTACAAGTGAATGTGAGAGATGACATCACTAAGGGAGCTAGGGAGGAGGAGGAATCCTTATGGGTAGAGCTCCAAAGAGATGAAGCTAAGGGGAAAATAATACTGGGAGTATGCTATAGGCCCCCTACCCTGAGAGAGGAAGCAGGGTGGACCTCCTATCACAATTTGGATTAGCAGCAAGGATGGGAAGTTTCATCATGATGGGGGATTTTAATCATCAAGACATAGACACTGGGAGAAGGGAACTATGCATTCGTCTAAGGCTTGCCAGTTCCTAGATGTCTTGCAGGACAATTTCATGGGTCAGATGGACACACCAACTAGAAATAAAGCGTCACTAGATCTACTGATTACCAATAATACAGACCTGATCACGGTTGTGGAAATACCGGGCAATTTAGGAAACAGCGATCACAGGTCAATTGGCTTCAGTATAAATCACACAAATAGGAAACATAAGGGGAATACAAAGACACTGAATTTCAAAAGAACCAACTTCCCTAAACTAAAAACTTTGCTAGAAGGCATAAATTGGCATAAAATCTTAGCAACAAAGAACACGGAGGAGAGATGAGTTTGCTTTAAGAGCATATTAAATAAGGGCATTAGCTAATGCATCCCATTGGGTAATAAATTTAAAAGAGCGAACAAAAGTCCTGGATGGCTTAACTCCAATGTAAAAATGCACATAAAAGCAAAGGAGAAGGCCTTCAAAAAATACAAGGTTGAGGGATCATCATCAGCATTCAGACTTTATAAAGAATGCAAAAAGAGATGTAAGGGTGCAATTAGGGCGGCTAAGATAGAACACGAAAGACACATAGCGAAGGAGAGCAAAAAAAATTACAAGAAATTCTTTAAGTATGTAAACAGTAAAAAAGGGAGAACAGACCATATTGGCCCCATAAAGAATGAGGAAAGACATCTGGTACAAAGGATGGGGAGATGGCAAAGGTATTGAATTTATTCTTCTCCTCAGTCTTCACGAGGGAATCGGGGGGCTTTAGTAACCAAAACTGCAGTGCTTATCCTCATGACACATCGCAGGAAGCACCCTACTGCCCCGTTTATAGTCCCGACGTACGTGTTTTACGTCACCGCGTTCAGAACGATCGGATTTTCCGACAACTTTGTGTGATCGTGTGTATGCAAGACAAGTTTGAGCCAACATCCGTCGAAAAAAATCCATGGATTTTGTTGTCGGAATGTCCGATCAATGTCCGACTGTGTATACAGGGCATTAGAGCCACTTTCAGACAAAAAAATAATATAATTGGGACTTTGGGAGTTTACAAACATCTGGGTGGATCATTATTGATCTCTACTTTCATTTAAGCATTGAACAATGCTGAAGTCTTTGCCCAAGTTCTATTAGCCATTTCTTAGCTGGTTGGACTATTACTGATATTGGTAGTACTTGTATGTTAAAAGAGAACAGTATACATGTATACAGTACTTGTAAATTACATTTGTTTGTATTGCCTGAATTATATCATTAGTATATATTGGTTGGAAGATCTGCATTCATTACTGGAATTGCATAGCTTACACTTAATTCACAATTAGCACTGACACTTCAGACAATTCATTAGGTGCTCAATTCATTGCTTCCAGCAACCACACTTGTCTAATGATCTCCAATTAATACTATCTTCTTTTGAATAGCATTACCTTTATTACAAATACGTTTCTACAACTGAACATATGCTGTTGCATTTTTCTCTCCCATCTCATATTTGCACTGATGTACTGAAGGGCTAGGTTTTGCAATCTAAACTTATTCAGGAAAAGTTTAATACTACTACTATTACTGATGTGCATGATGAGATGCAGGACAAATCATTACTACCCTGTTTCCCCGAAAATAAGACCTAGCGTGATTGTCGGTGATGGCTGCAATATAAGCCCTACCCCCCAAATAAGCCCTACCCTGTTTCCCCAAAAATAAGCCCTACCCTAAAAATAAGACCTACAAGGACTTTAACTAGGGCTTATTTGGGGGGGTAGGGCTTATATTGCAGCCATCACCGACAATCACACTAGGTCTTATTTTCGGGGAAACAGGGTTTATGTGCCCCCTACACAACAGCCAAGGCCCAACATAGTAAATCAAATCTGCCCAATACTGCACTCTACAAATAGCTTATTAAGCAGATTTATGCAATGTTGCTTGTTGAACAATGTGTAGTCCAGACTCTTTTTTGCAAGTTTTACAGCAAGTTCTAAATACTTTTGTGCTGTAACATACATGGGTCACAAACAGAGCTATGAACAAAAAAAAAATAGGAAGTTTCCCCAGGGGTTTTTTAGCAGCAGAGAATTTGTACAAAAAGTAGTTGAAAAAAATTATTTATTTAACAGACAATAATAATTTCAAAATGAACAATAATGAATCATCCATATAGGTAGTGCGACACAAAAACAAACATGGAGCATCACTCATAGCAAGGAAAACCCTATGTACAAGCATGGTTTGCCAATTGTATTTATGACTTATGTATCCACATGAAAAACCCCGATGCATTTCGACCCTTGCAATTTTTTGGTCTCTTCAGGGGGATTTATATTCTAGGAAAATATCAAAGTATCTAATTAAAGTCATTGGACAATATAAAAAATGTGTAAGTATAGCATTTCGAATTGAGCAAAATTATGTCTCCATACACATAGAGGTATAGTTACCAATGGGTGGATGAAGACATGAAGATGTATCTCACAAACCAGCATTGCAGGATTGTAGTTGTCCAAAGATCCCATCGCTGCCGCACATCCCCCTCGTGTCCTCCGGGTGGGCGCATAGTCTACCGAGCTTGCAGGGGGCCACGTTCTAGGACCCGGAGAGGAGGTTGTCATTTGGTCACTAGTAGATTCATGTTATAGAAAAATTAATTAAGTTATACATAACATAGCGTAGTTTAATCGTTAGTTGGATTGGTTATAAAAAGGGTTGGCTAGCAGTGAAGAAAGGCTGGGTGGGGGATGGGGTGTAGTGATGCGATTAGTGGAGTGAAAGTGCATGATGTGGGATTGACTGATGATGGGGCAAAACAAGTGTAAAAGTGAAAAAACAACAAAAAAAACCACTAAAAACTGAAAAACAAGTGTTGAAAGTGTGAACAATTGTATATGTGAGAAGAAAAGGGGGAATAGGTTGAATAAAATGAGAAGATGATGATGTGAGATAGATTTAGGTGCCAAAAAAACAAACAAACAGAGCTATGATCCAAAGGGCAACCTAGGCAGGAGCCTAGGGCCAGGTGGAAGTCAATGGTGTTTGCCTATCTGTCAATTCACAAGGGAGTTTGCACTTGCAGTCAGTTGAAGTCTGATGGGGCTGGCCATGAAAGTAAAATTGTGCAAATGGGGAAGCTTTTCTGAGGTGAAGATGCTACCTTGTCTAGGGCTACATTCTACCTAAACCTATTACTGGGATCCAGGACAGGATTTTGCTACTAGGTTTCTGCCATGGGTTTTATAATATCTTACTGGCTTTTATGCTACATTTATTTTTTATAATTTCCATGGAGTGAATGGGATAAAGCAAACCTGACTTTGGGGTTGAATTAAAAACAAACCGCCGCTCCAGGTCGATCCGCACCAGAGGACATCCAACTTCCAGAGGTGCTAGCCCAGCTCGCCACTGTGTCAGTTGAAAAAAAAAAGAATGCAGATGGCTGCACTTTTCAGATCCAATAAAAAGCCATCTTTATTTCACATAATCATCCATAAAAGCAGTGAAGTCACAGTGTGTGTGTGTGTGTGGGGGGGGGCACGGTTAACCAAGTTACATGTAGGCACTAACCACAGTGTGAAAGCGTTAAGCATGTCTCTTTTCCCCCACTTTGACTTTTATGCATGATTATGTGAAATAAAGATGGCTTTTTATTGGATCTGAGGAGTGTAGCCATCAGGATTATTTTGTTCTCATCTGCCTTAGGGTTTATTTTATGCTTTCTCCCTGAATGTTTCTAAGCAAATTGTACCACTGTAAACTTAATCAGTATTATTTTTATAGTAACTAAAGGTCTAAATAGCAATTGAAAGTTTTATCACTGTTAAAAAAACTATTTGCACAAGCTCTCCAATCCTTAGCCAAATTTGAATTCTCATGGACAGGCCACCTAACAGCATTCAAAATGCTTGTGTTACCTAAACTCCTTTATATATTTAGAACCCTCCCAATCTGTATCCCTAAATATTATCTTCGCTCATTGCAAACCCTCATGACTACATATATATGGAAAGATAAGAAACCTTGATGTGTGTAAAATACGCTAATTAACCATCCATAGGGGGCTCATTTCTACCAGACCTGACAAACTACTATTCTGCAACTATCTTGTCACAAATGAAAGACTGGTTCCTACCCTCCCCAAGTACCATATGGCGCAAATTGGAACGCACAGCAATACCCCATAATGATTTATAGCTTTGGCTTTATAGTAGATGTCCAGGAATGGCTGTACCTGTATATTTTCCTCCTACAGTTAAAGCCTCAGCCTTAGTCTAGAAGAGATTGACTACCTCCCCTTGGGGCAATACTTCAACCACTAATCTGACTCCACCTATCTCCATTCTAAAGTTCCTCATTCCTAATGTCCATCTTACTACATGGAGTAAAGACGCATCAACCATAATTGGTACACTATTCGATAAAGGGACCCTTAAACCGTTTGCCCAACTTACTGGAGAAATAAAACTTCAGCCTTCTGACTTTTACCAATATCTCTGTCTCCACCATAAACCTCAAATCCACACTTCTATACCTTCATGGGTGTGGACATACCTAAACCCATCCACAAATATGACTAAGGGGATATCGCTCATACATTCTACACTAGGGGAAAAAAGTATATTTACTAAATCTCCCCCGATAAATAAATGGGAGCACGATTTACGTTCTAGCCACACATCAAATCAATGGTAGCTAACGTTTAACTCTGTATACAAAGCTACAGCTAGCGCAACCCTTTGGGAAATTACTGAAAAATTAGCCTAACAATGGTACCTAACCCTATTGGTTCTAGCAAAGTATAAAAGGAGCACCTCCCCAAACTACTGGAGGGGGTGCAGCCAGGAGGGAACATTGAAACACGTACTCTGGGACTGCCCCTATATACACACATTTTGGAAAGATGTTTTTTTTAGCGATGACCAGCAACACAGGCTCCCATGTCCTATTATCTCCTGATCCAGCACTACGAAATCTGAACATACCTCCTACAACTCGCAAGGCCACTATACACATTCTACTTGCAGCCAGACTTTCACTGACTAGACTCTGGAAATCCAATACTCCTCCAACGCTGATAGACATCATTACGATGACCCAAACGTACCACACATATGAGCTTCTGACTACAACAATAAAGCCCAGTACCTTCGTGAAAAAGAATTGTGGGCTTCATAGTTAACATGGTATGAGAATTATGTAAAGAGATGACTAAAGAAGTGTTTAATTATGCTACACACTGAAGGTGTTGTTCAAGTTAGTCATGTACTCTTTCATTACTGCACTCATTTCTTCTTAGCTGTTCTAAGGGATGGAAGTGTTATCGACCGCTAGGTAAATAAGAAACATTGCATATTAGTAGAAGTAGGGTTTGGATTGAACTCAGCCTGTTCTCATTTTGGCACATGCATTAACAAACTAGCCGTATTTGGCCATTTCTCCTGCCCCCCTGACATTGGCTTTCCACCAGATGATGTTTTCATGCTGCCACAATGGCCAGCCACCTGATGATGCTTATCTATTGCACTCTTTCTGCATAATGACAGTTCTTTAGCTGACTGCTGTATGTGAACAAACCAGCCAGGGATCCTGGATGACAGCATTGACCAAATATGATAATGATGTCAAGACTTCACCCAGGATCCCTGGCTGGTTTGTTTACAAACAAAAGCTGGCTGGGGTCTGTCATTTTGCACTGCTGTGGTGCTAACAATAGTGCTACTGTGGTCATTGCTAATTCTAGTTCAGTATTTTTGAATTTTCGCCTGGTTCTGAGAGCTTGCAGTGAACCAAACTTCTGCCGAGTTTGCTCATCACTTATTAGCACTATGTAGACTTCTATCCAGCCAGCTGGTGTGGTTCTAGTATCTTTTTCACATTATTAAATGTGTTGACAAAAACCTAATTTGCTTATGAATTGTAATGAATTTTAAAAAGCAGAGTTCCACCCAAAAGTGGAACTTCCACTCTTTGTAATCCTTCCCCCTCAGGTGCCACATTTGGCACCTTTCGGGGGGAGGTGGGGTCAGGATACCTGTCTAATACAGGTATCCTATTCCTGTAGCCTAAGCCGCAGGTATTGACGTCACCGTCTGGGCTCCCTCCTCCTACCCTGGCCGCCGGGCCAGTAGGAGAGAGGTGTGGAGCCTTGCGCAAGTGCAATAGGGTTCCTGGCGTGAAGCTGTAAGGCTTCACTGCCAGGTTCCCTTACTCGCAATGGAGGCGGCATGCACCCGACAGCTGATGTAAACATTAGCTGCGGTGCCGACATCACTGGATTCCAGGACAGGTAAGTGTCCGATTATTAAAAGTTAGCAGCTGCAGTATGTGCAGCTGCTGGCTCTTCATTTTTTCAGCAGTGGGCAGACCTCTGATTTAAGTATGAGGTTTCTGTCAAACAAATGGAGCTGTAAAGCAGGCTGCACTACTGCTCTTTAGCTAACTCATAGTGCTTTTGTTTATTTGTAAAACAAAAATTAAATAAATAGAACCGTTTTGGGTGGTGGAGGTTTTCAAATGCATCTTAAACTTCATCTGTTCAGGGCAACATGGTTCTCTTTATTATAGTACAGCTCATTTGCTACTAATACTTACACAACCCATTCCTCCCTCCCTCCCTACCACTCAGTTTACCAGACACAGACCTTGGAAATTCCTGGTACTTACAAGTATGGGAGCGCTAGTGACGGGTTCATTTTAAACTTGTTCTGGAATACTCCTTATATCTTTGTTTTACTAGTTTGCATTTTACATCTATATAAAACATTTTTCTGCCCTCAAAGGTCACATCTAACATGAAATGAACAGTACAGCATCATCAGTTCTGAGTATGAACCTTGGATTCAAGCATTTCACACTTAGGTCAATCGATAAATATATCTACAACAATGGTTGGCTTTTTTTTAAATTGCATATACTGTATACCTGAAAATTAAAAAAAAAAAATCCATCACAACTCTTTTATTTCCATATTCAACTTCCTTAGTGCAAGAACAGCTGAAAATTTGCATGAAAATTACAGTTTACAGTTTTGTTGAAAGCTTTTAAAAAGCTTATAGTGCATGCAGTCACTTTCCAACTTCTCTTTGCTAACCTCTTCATCTTATATCCATATAGCATCCCCTGATAAATAATGCTGTATCCAATTCAGCTTATGCCATCAGCAGAAAATAAACTCCACTGACCATTGTTTTTGTTTGCCTTTAGCTGAGTGATTGATTGCAATATTTTTGGCATAGAGTGCAGCTTTTTCTCCCGCTCTAGAGCATATCTCATTGATTGCTTCACAAAAAAAAAAAAAAAAAATGTTTTGGATCTCAGCAAATTGCCTGAGCACTTTACAAAGCTCAGCCTGCAGAGATCAGAAATGTTGCTAACATTTCATTGCATCATTTACATCATTATCTACTGATAGAATAACTAGAACTTGGGCCGAGGCTTAGTTTTCTGAATTAAAGACGCAGACTGTCTGATTGATGTCTTCACAGAAGCCTTAGCGTATGAAATATAGTGGGTTAGTCTTTATCAAAAGCCAAAAATCTGTGCAGATTTTCTCTACTTTGATCCCCTGAAATTAAAGTTAAAATTTAAAGTTAAAGCCGAAATTTTGTATTCAGATCCCTGACCCCTTAAAAACACTGGTGATTTTTGTTTAAGCAAAATATATGCTTAAAATACTTTTTTTTTTTTTACATTTTTGGGTGGTTCTCTGGGCAGTAACAGTATTTATGTGTATGCCACCATTAATGCCTAGACTCGGTTTTCCTAGAAGAGGGGTGGTGTGTTGCTATGCCCATTTGTATTGTCTTGATAGCAATAATATAGAGTTAGATTTTTAAGAGTATATATTTGCAGAGAAGCCAGGCTTCCCCCTCCATTGATGTGTAAATAAACCAGTTGGATAGGTTTTGGAGATGAGCAAAGGAAGTTGGTATGCAAGAAGTTGGTGGGGAGGGGCTTGGGGTCTTTTGAAACAAGCATGTGGAGAGAGGTAGGGTTTTGTGTTTGAAGGGACAATGAGGAAAGACATGGCTACCAGAAGCTGGAGAACTTTGGAGACATTTTGAGTTGGACTCTAAGCAAGGAACCATGAAGGACATTACATCTTAAACTCTAAGTTGGGTAACGGTTTAGTTTACTTATTGCTTCTTGTTGTAGGCATATTTTTGTAAGCTATGAGTTGTGTTGTATTGTGTATTCTACAGTTGTATGTTCAGCTTTCCTGTTTAGTAAAGCATTGATACACTACAGAAGTCTAAGCTTCCTTGTTTTTACTGCAAGAACTTTAAGAGCTGGTTCACACAGAGGCAGCACGACTTGCACTGAATTGAAGGGATTTAGTCATTTTTCAATAGAACATTCTTTGAGCTCCAATAGAAATTGTCCATATAGAGGTATGTCCATATTTAGTCAATTATGTTACCTGGGATACCCATCCCTTTGTTTAAATTCAGCTGAAGGGCTGAGAGCTGTCATTTATGGCAAGGAGTCATTACAATTAGTTGGTGTGTGTGTTTTTTTTTTCTCAACAGGTTGGCAAGCATCATTTTTGTGTTTGACATGGATCTTCATTGCTGGAGGACATGGTGGATGATGGATTTACATTGTGGGACTTTTCTTTTTTTTAAAAAGACTTTTGTCGACAAGGCAAGGACACATGGCCTTCAAAATAAGGAGGGCCAAGATACAGCATTCCCCCGTGTGACCCCTAGTTACAAAAAAAGATCAAATAGTAAACTAACACACCACATAGTGTCAAAAAAAATGTTCAGTGATGTAAATCCATCACTGTCCAGCAACGTGGATTAATTCATAATTATGATTTGTAATTCAAGCTAGTCATAATGAATGATGCCTACGGACTCTGCCGGAAAAATATACACTAACATGTCTGCTCCCAACAACTGTTGACCATAAATAACAGCTACTAACCCCATAGCTGTGTGCAAACAAAATGGGCCAAGAGATGGTTGACATCATTGACCGAATAAAGTCATGGTCATATTTGGTAAATGGCGTCACTCAGAATGCCTGCCGACCTATTTACAACTTGTAACAAGCCAACAGACAGCAGGATAGTGGTTGCTAGGATGCCAGCATCCATTTACTAGCAACCAATGACATTGTGAAATCACTAGTGACTTAGCAACAAATGATGCTGGTGGTTTGCACAGCAGAAAGTTAACATTTATTTGCAGCAGGTTTACTGCCGATAAATTAATGACTTCCTTCTGTTGCAGCCACAGGAGGATTGTGCGGCTTACCAGGACAAATAGCCAAATAGTTTGCCTGGTCCACAAACTGTGAAATGGCATGGTCCAGCGTGAGCCCTGCATTGTTGCGAACCCCAACCCTAGTGCTTACAATTATAAACTTTCATTCATTTATGTAAACACGCTATCCTTAACTATTCCTCCAGAACTCTGGGATTTAAAAAAAATCCCCCATTAGTACACCCCCCACACACAAAACACTAAACAGTTATTACATTTGTGAAATGTCTTACCATTTAAGACTGATTGAATTTTCAGGAAGTGAGCTTTGTGATTCAAAAAATGCATCATCTTTTCTGGCAGGGAGGATTAGAACAGTGATTACATCATATCCTCTTTTCTCTCCCTAACTGTAAACAGCCTACATTTCCCACGAATACTTGGGATGAGAGTGAATGTGGGAGGTATGCTAGGCTTGTACATGTAAATGTGAACTTGCCCACTTCAATATAAATCACACCCCTCATTCTGAAGCCAGCAAGCCATACATAACACACGGTATGATAGGTCACAGCCTTATAAATGCAAAGCATTTTAATATAAATGCATAATAATGTAATATTAATTTAATGCTTTTAATAAATAAATTTGAATTAAATTAATACATTTAATGCATTTAATATAAATGCAAACCAGTGCAGCTTATCAGTGTCCGCCAGTGCCAAATGTCAGGGACCACCATGTCAGGGACCACCAGTGCCGAATAATAGGGACCACTAGTGCATTATGTCAGGGACCACCAGTGCCGCTTGTCAGGGACCACCAGTGCCGCTTGTCAGGGACCACCAGTGCAGCATGTCAGGAACCACCAGTGCTGCTTGTCAGGAACCACCATATCAGGGACCACCAGTTCCGCTTGTCAGGGACCACAAGTTAGGGACCACCATGTCAGGGACCACCAGTGCCGCTTGTCAGGGACCACCAGTCAGGGACCACCATGTCAGGGACCACCAGTGCTGCTTGTCAGGGACCACCATGTCAGGGACCACTAGTCAGGGACCACCAGTGCAGCTTGTCAGGGACCATCAGTCAGGGTCCACCAATGCGAATGTCAGGGACCACCATGTCAGGGATCACCAGTGCCGCTTGTCAGGGACCACCATGTTAGGGACCACCATGTCAGGGATCACAAGTGCCGCTTGTCAGGGACCCCCATGTCAGGGACCACCAGTGCTGCTTTTTAGGGACCACCCTGTCAGGGACCACCAGTGCCACTTGTCAGGGATAACCATGTCAGGGACCACCAGTGCCGCTTCTCAGGGACCACCATGTCAGGGACCACCATGTCAGGGACCACTAGTCAGAGACCACCAGTGCCACTTGTCAGGGACCATCAGTCAGGGTCCACCAATGCTGAATGTCAGGGACCACCAGTGCCGCATGTCAGGGACCACCATGTCAGGGATCACCAGTGCCACTTGTCAGGGACCACCATGTTAGGGACCACCATGTCAGGGATCACTAGTGCCGCTTGTCAGGGACCCCCATGTCAGGGACCACCAGTGCCGCTTGTCAGGGACCACCATGTCAGGGACCACCAGTGCCGCTTGTCAGGGACCACCATGTCAGGGACCACCAGTGCCGCTTCTCAGGGACCACCATGTCAGGGTCCACCATGCCAGGGACCACCATGTCAGGGACCACCAGTGTAAAGCCAGGATTATTATCAGAAATCACTTGTATGACACAGCGGGGATCTCCCGCTGTGTCAGGTATTGTATGTGAGAACACTGATCGCTGATGCCCCACCCCCGCCGTTATTATGATTGACAGCGCACTGTTCCTGTAAAGGAGCAGGAGATCAGCAAATCGGTGTTCTCATATAACAATACCTGACACAGTGGGAGATCCTGTGTCATACAAGTAAATACTGATGATAATCCCTGCTCAGCACAGAGATAGCAGGCGGGGGGGGGGGTGGAGGGGTGGATTGCTGGCAGGAGCAGAGGAAGAGGAGGGAGGAGAGAGGAGGAGGACACCTCCTCCATGGGCTGTGAGACTTCTTCCACCAACAACATGTCTGCTTCCTTTCTGCTCATTTTCAGAGGACTACAACGGGGCGTGTCAGACCGCTGACTGAGCTTAGGGGAGGGACAGAAGCCAGCGGTCTTACAAACAGGAAGTCAGCAGGCAATAATGTTTTTTCAGCACGTTCAGTAGCCTATTACAGAGGAACTACAGAGCTCAGAAGAACATGGATGGCAAAGTTGGTGGAAAATGGAAAACTATTTTTCTGCTTTAAGGCAAAAAAAACCTTTTGCTGTAGCTGCTTATGTTAGCTGAACCTTGCTCTTTAATCTGTACATGGTGTTATGGTAATTTTCACTAAGAGGGTCAGTGACAACCCAGTCAGTGTTCGTCTGTTAAATTGTTGTTTTCTTATACAATTAGATTTGCTTAAATACAGAAGCAGCATCCCTATCAGATTCATATCGCCTCAACAATTTTACACTGCTATAAGCTCTCCATCGTTAAAGCAATCCTTAAATTGAAAGTGTTTTTTTTTAAATATCAAACATATTATACTTACCTTCTCTGTGCAGTTAGTTTTGCACAGAGCAGCCAGGATCCTCCTCTTCTTGGGTGCCTCTGCTGCTTCTGGCCCCTCCATCCTGTTGAGTGCCCCCACATCAAGCAGCTTGCTATGGGGGCACCTGAGCCGAGTCACAGCTCCGTGTGTCCACTCAGACATGGAGCCCGGCTCTGGACCCAACCCTCTCTCTTTTGATTGGCAAACTGACTTTGATTGACTGCAGCGGAAGCCAATGGCGCCACTGCTGTGTCTCAGCCAATCAGGAGGAGAGTCTCAGATGGCTAGATTTATATAGCGCCAACAGTTTGTGCAGCGATTTACAACATGAGGGCAGACAGTACACTTACAATACAAATCAATACAGGAGGGATCAGAGGGCCCTGCTCGTTAGAGCTTATAATCTAGAAGGACGGGTCAAGTGGAAACAAAAAGGTAATAACTGTCGGTGTTGAGCTGATGGAGAAAATTAATTGTATGTGGTAATTCAAGGTTGTGCTGTCTAAGATATGCCCATTTGAATTACATAAATATTCCCCAAACCAGACCTCTCTATGTAAGAGCTTTCACACCTCTGGATTCTGTGATAAATTTGTCTCATGAACTCCCAAGCAAAGACATCTTATATTACCCATTTATATAGCAAGGATTGCCAGTTAGTTTCCAAATATCGGCAAGACTTGCAAACCATGAGAAATTCAGTTTACCTTGGCCGGAAAAGATTTGGAATAGGCCAACACTATGATTCATAATAATGGTTCAATAAACTTTAATGTACAAGAGAATGGATATTAACTAAGAACACAGTGATACAGGACACCCTCGTTCCTACACAAAACTTCTCTTAAAATTACTGATTAGTGCTGAATATGTTTAAAGGAGGAAGACACACTATTACATATATGGTGACAAAGTACAGAGATACAAAAGTTTTATACCACATCACCTTGGCAATCTAGTTACTTCCTAAATCATGTGTCATCTTCTACACCACACCTCCCTTCCCTTAAAAAACGATAAATGTGGTTTTTAGAAATGCATATGATCAGTTCAGCTCGGATGTGCATGGTCCACTGGCTTTCCAAACAGGGAACGCTAGATGAAGTGGCAGACAGAGAAGAACTTATCCATATAGCACAGGATAGAATTACCAAATTTACTTTTACATGGACTTTCTGTCTTTCTGGCTACATTACACAACAGAATACAAAAATATAACGTCTTCATCCACCTCAGTAAGTTCATGACTAACTATTATTATTATATTCATCAACTCATCAAATGGGATTTCTGCCGGGGTATCACAGACATGGGTGTGGGAGGAGGGATCATGGGCGAGTTCCCACCACACCTTACTTTACTCCACTTCATCTTGCTTTAATTCCTCATACCTGCCCAGCCCTAATCCCTACAATCCCCACTATCTGTGATCCCTCTCCCCCTAATTCTCCCCCAAAGCTTTCCCTTAATACCCTTTGTGATCATCTGTCAACCACCCTTAATCTTCACTACTCTTTTTCATGGGGATTGGGATATGCACCACCATACTCAACTCTTGGACATGGGAGGATCAGTTTATCCATAGCCTCAATGTTGAAACTCTACACATAACCATTTTTAGGGACCCTGCTGCCCTTCCCTTCCTCTAAAGACTTAGGACCAAGAAGTTTGACTATCTTTGCAGCCTGGGGAGTTTATCTATAGACTGCTGCTGATTTTTGACAAATGTTTGAATGCTTTTGCTACAAAGGTTTATGTATAGCTATTGAATGTTGCTATTGTTTGGTGCATTTAAAGTGGAACGTTACCCATAACAGTTTGACAACAATAAATGTTCTTTGGAACATACATTCCACAATAATAATAATACTACCAAAATTGGTGTGTGCTGTAAATTGCCTCTTTTCTTCTTGATGGAGGCTGCCATTTTGTTGAAGCCCAAAGCTTCCTTATTGGAAACTCTCTCCTTCTCCATTATCTCAAAACTATATGTCACTTTCTGCAATTAAATGTGCGCATTTCCACATATGTCTTGGCTCAGTTAGAGAAGAAGGCTGACAGATACTTTACAGTATTGAATTTCACAGGCTGCCAGGCATGTGTAAGAGATACATTATAAAAAAGAATTAAAAAAATAAGACTATAGAAAAAATATACTAACACCAGTGGCGGAACTAACAGGGTCGCAAAGGTTGCAGTTGCATTCGCACCCGGGACTTGGCATTTGTCACTGGGGAGGGGGCCTAGTTGTGGGTCAGGGGGGCCCTTTATGGTTTCTTGCACCGAGGCCTAGAAGGTTCTAATTATGCCTTACATATAGATTCAAAGTTTGGTATTAAGGCAGTAAAATTATGGTTTAGCTGTGTGGTTTTACTGCTCCCTGACCACTAGTGTAATTGAGGCCAATCAACAGGCTAGAGGTAGAGAAGTGTAAGCAGTATACAGTATGTTACTTAATTTCAACAACAGAAAGTTGAAATAACTTGGATGTGATGTATGGCAGAGCTGTGTAACAGGATGGATGAAAAGAAATACAAATCCTTTGGTAGGTAAAATGTCTCCCATTTACAGTATGTACATCATCTGAATATTTGACTGTTTGCATGGAGTTCAGTTTCAAAAGTCAATCTGCAACCCAGTTTCTCTGTCTTATACAGTTGCTATTTCAGTAGAAGTGCAACAGGGATCAAGTATGTAAGTTTTTCTCAGATTTTGTTATATCTATGCGATGTGTGGTAAGGGCTCTCCAAAAACACATTTGCCTGTATTATGCACTCACATTGCATTTAAAATAATTAAAATCTGTTTTTATTATTTCTATGAAATATGCTTGTTCCAGGCTTGGTCTAAATAGTTGTGACTGTTTTGCCTTGTACCAGGTGAGTACCTAGTGGGTTTGTATTCTGTAGTAAAATTTGGGGGACTCTGTTTGGTGCTAGAGCTGTCCTTTCTCCTTCCTACAGTATAGTTTAGTTGAATATCAAACATAAAGTATTTTGTGTTTTGGCTAAAGATGTTCATAACATTACTTTTAGTCTGTGTACCAATTACTAAAGCGCAGCTATGTAATGTTAATAGCTGATAAAACACTCAGAACAGCTGCACCATTTAAACAATGATCTTACACTAACACGAATAACAATTTAGGGGGATGGTGCGCTCATTCCACTAATGTAAAACAAATGAATAATGTGACAATAGATATGTCATATATAACATAAATAATGCATGCGTGAACAAACAAAAAAGTGATCAGTGATAGGTAATGAACAATTAGATGTAATTGCCCCACATAATAATATAATAATACATTGGAATCCTCCTTTAAACTCAGTGGAAGCGACCCCACTTGGTCTAATCACGCCTTTTAGCTGGTGTATCTTTAATGTTCCTGATGGGAAAATGCAGTGGTCACTGGTGTTTAGGCAGGGTTGCTCCTAAATTTACCTGCCAGGCATAGCTACCTTGGCTAATTGTTGAGGATCAATTGATTTCACTCTAATTGCTGCACTTCTCGCTTTTGCTGCTAGGTGGCTGGGCACTTGGTGGCATTAGATAAGACAAGGGCATTGCAAGGTCAGATTATGGGTATATGGGGTGCCTCAGCCAATGGACAGGGTTTTTCTTAAATCCCTTGGCCTGCCGGGAGAACCTATATATTTGGGTGGCGTCAGGTGATCAGTGTTCTGTGCCACCGGGATGGCTGTCTGGGTGGACGTGTGTTGTATTGCCCGGATTGCTAGACCGGAGTTTGGGCCTATCCCGGGCACATCTGGCTGCTAGGCTGTCTGAAGGCCTATCCAGAAGCAAGAGAGCAGCGCAGGGTTGGGATTGCGGCTTGCAGTCCAACCAGAAGTGATGGTTTTGCCGGCCAGAGAACCTGTTGTGGTCGGAGGTAGAGGGGAAGCTGTCGCCACTAAGGGACCATCCACCTTATTACCAGGGACCACAGTAAGTAGCTGAAGCAAGTACCGAGGCAGAATTGTCACCAGCCAGGGACAGTGAAGAATCGAGAAACTTCAGCAGGTATCAAGCCAGGGACCCAGCCAGCGGAGGTGACGCTTGCAGAGCAACCTTGTGTGCCAAGAAAGGGACCGAGCAGAGGAGTGGGGGTGACGCTTGAGGAAGATACTACAGTGAAGATTGGAGGAGCTCAAGGTATTCAGTAGCAGTGAATCATCTAGTCTAGTGAGAGAGACTGGGAGCTCAGTGGGCTAAAGAACTACAAGAAGTGATTGTAGTGGAAGTGTAGCAACTGTTACACTTTGTGTTAGAAACTGTTAAAGACTGTTGCCATAGGAGACAGCAATCCTACACATGCAGATGTGGCATCTTGCTGGATGCCTTTCCCTGCTTGCATAGTTGCCAACAGTCCCAATTTTCCCAGGACAATCTCGATTTTGGGACCCTCGTCCCAATCGGAGACTGTCCTGATTCAGGATTTCGCCTTTTTTGTCCAGGGAAATCAGGAAAGTTTGGCTCTGCAGCAGCTGGCTCCAACAAAATGGCCTCCGGCGCCCCTGCTAGATTGTTCCCTTTGTGTTCAGTGGAGAGGGGAGGGGGCTCGATCCGTGCAGCCAATGAATCGGCTTCTCTCTTCACAATTCTGAAGCTGGGGTTAGCTGCACGGATCAGCCCCTCCCCTCTCCACTGAACACATGGCGCCACTCGTGGAGTTTGCTCTGCTCTTGTCCCTCTCGGTGTAAATCCCAGGCCAGCAGTGATGTAACTGTAATGTACAGGGGGAGGGTAGTAACTATGTAAGGGGGGTACTATGTACGGGGGGTAACTATGTACAGGGGGGTTACTATGTACAGGGGGGGTAACTAAGCACAGGGGGGTAACTTTGCACAGGGGGGTAACTATGTACAGGGGGGTAACTATGTACAGGGGTGTAACTAGGGGAAGAGGGGTAACTATGTATGTGGGAGGGGGGTAACTATGTACAGGGGGGTAACTATGGCTCTGCCTGGGACACTGATGTAAGGACTGAGGCTGGGGACACTGGTGTAAGGACTGACTCTGCTGGGGGCACCTGATGCAAGGGCGGACTCTTCTGGGGGCACCTGATGCAAGGACAGACTCTGCTGGGGGCACCTGATGCAAGGAGGGACTCTGCTGGGGGCACCTGATGCAAGGAGGGACTCTGCTGGGGGCACCTGATGCAAGGAGGGACTCTGCTGGGGGCACCTGATGCAAGGAGGGACTCTGCTGGGGGCACCTGATGCAAGGAGGGACTCTGCTGGGGGCACCTGATGCAAGGAGGGACTCTGCTGGGGGCACCTGATGCAGGGACGGACTCTGCTGGGGGCACCTGATGCAAGGACGGACTCTGCTGGGGGCACCTGATGCAAGGACGGACTCTGCTGGGGGCACCTGATGCAAGGACGGACTCTGCTGGGAGCACCTGATGCAAGGACGGACTCTGCTGGGAGCACCTGATGCAAGGACGGACTCTGCTGGGGGCACCTGATGCAAGCACGGACTCTGCTGGGGGCACCTAAGGCAAGGACGGACTCTGCTAAGGGCATCTGATGCAAAGACAGACTCTGCTGGGGACACCTGATGCAAGGACGGACTCTGCTGGTGACACCTGATGCAAGGACGGACTCTGCTGGTGACACCTGATGCAAGGACGGACTCTGCTGGTGACACCTGATGCAAGGACGGACTCTGCTGGTGGCAGGCGACGTGGCAGATGACACACTCAGGGGTCCCACTGATTCTGCATTATGGTAAGTTGAATGATTTAATTTTATATTACAATGTAATAATAGAAATAATGCGCTTCAATCATCCTGACACCATAACAACCATGGTGCCGGGATGATTGAAGCGCTAACACCATGTGTTTGGAGTATCTTTATCTGCTGATTGTTAAACTCTGGAATACTCATATTTCTATTGTGGTGTAGGATCTGGGGCTGCTGTCCCTCCATCCCTCTCCCCCTCCCTTTCCCTCTCCATCCCTCATTCATCTCAGACTCTAACCACACCCTTAGAGCCACGCCCATTTAAGCCACGCCCACTATTGACCATAAACCACGCCCATTTTCTTTTCTTTGTCATGCCTACAAACGCATGCCCCGCCCCCTAATTATAATGCAACTCTGCCTACAGCCAAAAAAGTGTCCCTAAATTTTTTCTTACAATGTTGGCAACTATGTGCATGACTTTCCTCTTGTAGAAGTCTCGCAGTCCACTAATTGACATCCTGGCCCTAACCCACTCTCCGAAAGTTCTGTTAAGAGAAATAAAATATCTTTGCATTCAAAAAAGTGTCTGGCGCCCATGAATCTACCTTACATTACACCCACTAAGACTTGCAACCCACCATATACGGAAGGATGTCAGCTATCTCTGGCTCTGGAGGTTCTCATTAGACTGAAGGAGGCCTGGGACCTTGCTACACTTGCATTATTTATGTTATATATGACATATCTATTGTCACATTATTCATTTGTTTTACACTGGTGGAATGAGCGCATCATTCCCCTAAATTTTTACTTTTAGTCTGTTACGATAAGCTCCTAAACCGTTTAAGTGTGTCTGAAAACAACATTGATTATTTTTTTATACAAAGTTGAAGTTTAGGTTGGCCTGCCCCTAAAGTTCAGGCTTTAGTAAAAACAAAGACATGAATCTATACTCTTATGAGATCAGCTTATACATTCGTTTATGGGAATCAATGGATCAGTGCCTTGAGCAGACTGCAAATCACAGACATCAAGGCTAATCTATATAAGCTTTCAAGACCACACTACCTTCATGTTAACCATGATGTGCATACATTTCTTTTAAGATCTGGATAAATATTATATAAGGACTCATTCACATGTGGCCTTGGATCCAAACACCCCTAACAGAGGGCGGTGTTGATCTGCTCAGAAGGCACAGGTGGTTTGTGCAGTGGTGTTCAGCCAGCCTGTTATACAATCAATGACAGGCAGATGACTGCAGGGATCTTCAATGATTACCATGCACATCCCTGTGTGTACATCAATGCGGCACAGATGCACAAATGTCTGTTCAGAGCTGTGCATTGATCCCACATAAATTGACACACAGAAATATGCTTGAAGATCAATTACTTTTTTTTGCAGCCATCAGCCTGTCATTGGTTTCAGAAAGATGCATGGACCACCTGTGCCTCCCGACAAAGAATTATTGCTATGAGATCATTATAACCCCTAAACGTTGCAAAAATACACTATGTTGTCAAAAGTATTGGGACTTCTGCCTTTACGTGCACTTGAACTTTAATGGCATCCCAGTCTTAGTCTATAGGGGTCAATATTGAATTGGCCCACTCTTTGCAGCTATAACAGCTTCCTCTGGGAAGGCTGTCCACAAGGTTTAGGCGTGGGTGTATAGGAATGTTTGACCATTCTTCCAGAAGCGCATTTGTGAGGTCAGGAACTGATGTTAAGGCCCATACACACGATAGGACTTTGTACAAACTTTCCCGTGGATTTTTGTACAAAGGGCGTCGGCCGTAAACTTATTAAGCATACACACGGCAGGACTTTTTCAGACAACTTTCACCAAATCACGTGGTTTTTCAGCTCTTTACCGCCACCCTTTGGTCAACTTTTATATTGTTGTCTGATCTTTTGCATTGGTTATGAGCATGCTCAGCTATGAGTAAGCACTAACGTTAGTGCGAAACGTCAGCTCTTTTTTGTCTGTTGTGATTTCTTGAATTTGATGTGCATCTTCCAATAAACAAGGCTTTATATGAGTGCGGCTGTCCAGAATTCATTCATGTTCATCACTACCTGCAGGGAGTTTGCATGTTCTCCCACTCCCTGTGCCTGTGTGGATTTCCTTCGGGTACTTCAGTTTTCTCCCACACTCCAAAGACATGGTGGTAGGTCTATTGGCTCCTGTCTAAAACGGCCCTAGTATGTGTATGTATGAATGTGAGTTAGGGACCTTAGGTTGTAAGCTCCTTGAGGTACAAAAAAAGGTCACTGCCCCCACCTATAACTGGTCTTCACAGCAAGAAGCACTGGAAGGGCAAACGCATGTAAAATAAAACCAAGCAATTTCCAAGCTCAACTTACCAACCAGCCTGCGACCAACCGAATTAACCTGCCTACCTGTATGCCTTAAAAACAGGGGTTTAGTTGCACACATTTGCAAATACATGCATAAGCTGCAGGCCACGGCAAGGCACCCTGTATCCTGCAGACCCTAACTCTAACTTTGAAGAGTCTCCACAGTGGGAGCACATGTATTCTAATGGATAGATGACTGGAGGGAGCCCAACCCTCCTTAAAGGTGCAGGAGCACACTAAACACCCAGCACATTGCACAATGGCAGCAAAGGTGTCAGTGCGTTGCCTGACCAATATGTCAACAATACAAAAAAAGGTCACTGCCCCCACCTATAACTGGTCTTCACAGCAAGGAGCACTGGAAGGGCAAACGCATGTTAAATAAAACCAAGGAATTTCAACGCTCAACTTACCAACCAGCCTGCGACCAAACGAATTAACCTGCCTAACAGTATGCGTTAAAAACAGGGGTATAGTTGCACACATTTGCAAATACATGCATAAGCTGCAGTCCACAGCAAGGCACCCCGTATCCTGCAGACCCTAACTCTAACTTTGAAGAGTCTCCACAGTGGGAGCACATGTATTCTATTGGATAGATGAAGGGCAGATGAGTGGAGGGAGCCCAACCCTCCTTAAAGGCGCAGGAGCACACTGAACACCCAGCACATTGCACAATGGCAGCAAAGGTGTCAGTACATTGCCTGACCAATATGTCAACAATACAAAAAAAGTTCACTGCCCCCACCTATAACTGGTCTTCACAGGAAGGAGCACTGGAAGGGCAAACACATGAAAAATAATGTAATCTCCTTGAGGGCAGGGAATGATGTGAATGTACAATGTATATGTGAAGCACTGTGTATATTGACAGCACTATATAAATATCTATCTATCTATAGTAAATAAATGTTTTCATCATTACATAATAGTTTACATAAAACAAAGCCGAAAAGAGAAGTATGGGAATCTAGAAAAAAAATGATACTCACCTAGATGGCTGCAGCACTGATCCCAGCTGCAGCTGTCCCCCGCCGCCTCTAAGACCGAGAACTGAGCAATCAAAGAACTCTGATCATTCAGCTCTCAGTCCTCAGCCTGCAAAGAGCTGGTGACCTTCAGTCACTGACTCTCTGCTCTGCTCCTCCTGCGCACTGGGCTGTGAAGGGGGCAGGAATGGCTGGCTCAGGCTCTCAGCTGCTCACTGAGAGGCTGAGTCATCTGTTGGTTCAGGCACCTGTGTGGATCCTGACCATATGGTTGGGATCTTTTTAGAGCCTGGACTGGGTCTGTGACATCAGTCGACAGTAGGCTTTAGCTTGCTGTCAGCTAAAAACGGGTCACAGGAGTGCAGAACTAAGTTCACTCCTGTGACCACAGGAGAAGTATAGCCAAAAAAGCTTTGTCCATCTTTCTCCTTTAATAATAGAATAGAGATACTTTAACTGCTTGCTGCCCGCCCACCGCAGCAGAGTGGTGCAGCTCTCGTTCTGGGACGCCGTCATATGACGGCGTCCCAGAACGGCAGCTCCCGCGGTCCCGCGAGAGCACGCATCGTGGCGTTCGTGGCCACGCCGTATTGCTAGCACATGGCGTGACCCCAATTTCTGTAAAGAGAAGCATCTGCTGCTCTTTAACCATGTGATCGGCTGTGTCCAATCACAGCCGGTCACATGTAAACAAGGAAGTGCCGGTAATCGGCTCTCCTTGCCTCACACTGACAGAGTGTAAGGAGAGGAGAGCCGATCAGCGGCATCGCCTCACAGGTGGATATGTAGAAATGTAATCAGGGCACTGATCATCAGTGCCCTGATTACAATAAAGAAAAAAAGTGTCACCAATCAGTGCCCACCAATTGCCCACCAATGCCAGCTATCAGTGCCCTCCAGTGGCAGCAATAGGTGCCCACCACTGCCCACAAGTGCCACCAATCAGTGCCCATTAGCGATGCCAGTCAGCGCTGGCAATCAGTGGCACCTATAAGTGCTACCTATCAATGCCCATCACTGCTGTCAATCAATGCCCATCAGTGTCGCCCATCAGTGCCACCCATCAATACCCATCAGTGCCCATCAGAACCACCTATCCGTGCCGCCTATCAGTGCCCACCAGTGCCGCCTATCAGTGCCCACCAGTGCCACCTATTAGTGCCCACCAGTGCCACCTAACAGTGCCCATCAGTGCTGCCTATCAGTGCTCATCAGTGGCACATATCAGTGCCACCTATCAGTGCCCATAAGTGCGGCATATTAGTGCCTCCTCATCAGTACCACCTAATCAGTGCCCATAAGTGCTGCCTCATCAATGCCCATAAGTGCCACCTCATCAATGCCCACCAGTTCAGCCTATTAGTACCCATTAGTGCCGCCTCATCAGCGCACATCAGTGAAGGTGAAAAATTACTTAGTTACAAAATTTACTGACAGAAAATAAGTAAAAAACCTTTTTTTTTTCAAAATTTTTGGTCTTTTTTTTGTAAAAAAAACAGCAGTGATTAAATACCACTAAAAGAATGCTCCATTTGTGTGAAGAAAATTATAAAAAAATTGTTTGGGTACAGTGTAGCATGACCGCGCAATTGTCATTAAAAATGCGACAGCGCTGAAAGCTGAAAAATGGCTTGGGCAGGAAGGGGGTGTTAGTGTCTGGTAGGCAAATGATTAAAAAGACCCAATCTCTAAATTTGACTACTCCAGAATAGCGATAAGCTTGAGTTTAGACTGAACTTAGATTTGGCCAAACCTGGAAGGCAGCAGTCATTCCTGGGCCACTGAGCTGCAACATTCCTTGCCTCACAGCTGCACATACACAAAGGGGCGGTGATGCTTATGACATCATTGACCTAATATGGCCATATTAGGTAAATGACATTCGCCTGCCAGCAGCTCACTGACCTGACAGCTGACTTCTGGCTGCAGTGAAACATAGGTTCAGATTGAATCCGGAGCCTAAACCAAGCTGATCCCTAGCACAATCTTCTATCTATTGGCTATCATAGCCCTCTCCTCTTTCAGGAGACTCCACCCTTGTCCTAACCTTCCTACATAACATATTCTGTAACTGCTGGTGTGAGGAGCGATGAAGAATGTTAGAGTGTCAGGGCTCTGAGTCACATCCAAGATAGTGGCGCCAGCAGTAGCCTCAGTGTTGTTGGATATCTACATAAGAGAGGCTTTTACTGGTAAATAACATGCATATATTATGGTAAAAGCACAGATAATCTTATGGAAAGATTGTTGAAAATGAATGGTCTGGAGACAGGGTTACTTTAAGTTTCAACCTAAACCATATTCACAGTAGCAAAATACTACTTTTTTCTGAATGCTGAGTGTTTATTACCACTAGAGGCTTTAAAACTGCATAAGGGCCATTTAGCTCTGATCACTAAGGTATAATGTGCATTATTTTCCGTAGCGATTGTTATAGTCAGCAATGATTATTTTCTACTTTCATTGTTGAAAATAAAAATGGTTATGGCAAATAATAATCATTATAGCTTAGTGAATTGGGCCTACTAAATCTAATAAACACTAGCATGGGCAGATGCTACCATGTCTTAAAACTGAAAACTATTATACTATTCACACTGTCGCCAATAGAGCACTGTTTGATGGACCTCATGGCATCATGGCATCAGTTACACAAACTTGAGTTATTATGAGGTGTGTTTTAAAAAAAATACCGTTTGCTGCATTTTTGTGCTTTCAGCAAGTGCATTTTACAGGGACTAGTGTTTTTCAGCTTCAAGTCATCTGGCAATGCTTATATAAATATCTTGAGGGCTTTATTGGAAAGATATTTGCCCTTAAGTTGTTGTACCTACACTCTTGATGTGGCCATTATGCCATTATGAAGTATTTTTTTCATGTTATAGAGACTTTATCAGGAGATGCTAAAATATACAAAGGTGGTGAGGAATACACAAACCTTCCAGGTGGATAGAAAAAGAGTCAGGACTCGAGGCAGGGAGATTTTGCTGCTGGAGTATTCAAGATATACTAAAATACAGATGCTGACCCACCACCCATAACTGTAATATCACTGTTAAGTGGCCAAGTTCTTTAAACGCAAATGAAAACTCTATATATTGCAGGACAGTGGTGGTCAACTTTGTAGTTATTGAGGACCTCAAGTGTGGTCCTCTACATGTACAAAGACCACACAATATATTGATTTGTTTTGAAGTTTGAAAACTAAGTTTGAACTAATGGCAATTTTTTTTTCTAGTTTTGGACAGAGTGAGGAAGGATTCAAACAACTGTCAGCTTTAATTGCTGACTTTAACCCCATTATGAAGATTCACCCTCTCTATTTGTCTTGTTTACACCTATCAGCAACAGTAAAAGTGAAAGAAAGTCTCAAATTTTGGGTTGAAACCCGAACAGTAAGAGATGGGAAATCTAATAATTTGACTTCAATGTGGTAGTATTGTCTATTAGAATGGTATTAATAAAATATAAAAAAAAAACATACCCCCTCCACTATTTTGGATAAGCAGGCGCTCATCTAGAATGTTCCTATTCAAGAAGTTAGTTCTCTGTTTCAGCTACTTCCCTGATTGGCTAGACAACTTCTTTCTTGGTCCTATACCACTGGTCCCCTTTGGGCAAAATGACACTCATGTTATTCAGCCCATTTCTTTTGAGTCCAGCCTGGTATTTTTAGACAATAGAGCTGGTGTTAGCTGACATTCTGCTTTAATGTAACATTTAGATAAGTTCAAGTTGGTTTGCCTTGACAAAAATTACATGGTAGCAACATTTTCAGGGGTGTAGCAAACCCAGCAGGTATTTGCTATTTAATTCTGGACCATGGCCTGTCACTGATAAATGTGCATGTCCCCTGCCCATTCCTACAATACAGTGCTATATGCCCTCATAATCTACAGCCAGACCTCAGAATTGACCCCCCAATGGAGGACAATCTTTGCCCTCATGGGCAAATAATTAAACTGAACAAATATGGGACTTTAAATATATCCCACAATACAGTACAGGACAAAATAACACCATAATACCTTTCTTTGCCATATTTAAATACTAGTTGATCAATATTTGTATAGCATCTTTATAGGGATACTGCACTAGCAAGGGGGTAATAGACATGTACAAAAAGGGTACAATGTGGAGCCATTTTGACCATAGATGCCTTTTAAGAAGGTATGTTGGGGTGTGGTTCATTTGCATTACCGTGCAGTCTACTGTAGCACTAGCATTACATCGAAACACAACATGCGCCAATACACAAATGTACATTGCTGTGTGCTGCTTTGCCAAAAACGCAGCAGAACTTTTTTGCATAAATAAAATTTTTATGAAAAAAAAAAGAAACAAAAAGAAAAAAGAACAAAAAAGAGGTAAGTGTGGCACTCTGTACAGGCCCACTGTACAGCTGAATAGGTAGAGCGGCATATATGGGAATTGATCCCCGCCTCCTGAAACCGCTGAATGCCCTCTTCTCCTCCTTTCCCTCTCACAGGCATTCAGCGGTTGCGGGAGGCTGGAATAGATTCCTCTATATGTTACCACCCTGTTGCCCCTCCTATCCAGATTTCCTCTACTGCTGCTGGGCCCCTTTATCAGTGTAAATGTTGTCCATGGAAGCCCAGGTCTTGAATGGAAGGGGGGGGGGTTAGGGGGGCCCTTCATGGTTTCTTGCACTGGGGCCCTGAAGGATCTAATTATGCCTCTGCTAATAACAATGACATTTACTTGGCTCAAATATGTCATTCATAAAGATAATTTATAGCTTCAAGTTAAGCGCATGCCAGATGGGCGATGGGCGTGCAGCACAACTTTTTTAGTGTGTTTTAATGGATTAGGCAGCCCATTCAAATGATTCTAACCCAGTGCAACAGTGTAAACATGCCCCCAGGGCAAAAGTTTTGCTTTCTTTCACCCATATACTACCAGCATATACTTTTCCTACCCTTGCTTCCCTGATGCCCCAGTCAGCGCTGGGTATGGAATAGCATGTGACTCACTCTATGTGACAGCTATTTGTGCCAATTTGGGCTGCCACAAGAGTCTTCCATTGCAACATACACAGTGCATTCTATTCTGCCCCACTTTAATGTATTTTTTGTTTCTTGTATTGAACTGCATCAGCTTATTATTGTTTTATACTATGCTGACATCTAGTGGCAGTTTTGGGATGATACAACTTGTTTACTAATGTGATATTGGTATCTTCCACTGTCCTCCACTTTTGTTTAGTGCTAGTTAGGCCCTCCTAATTTCTTCCATGTTCCCTCAGTCAATGTTAGTTATTCAAAAAGACAGGGCTTAGGAAAGTCATTGTCTTCTCACACTTCTAAAGATTGGGAAAGCATCCACTGTAATGCAAGTGGCTGAAGTAATACTGTGTTAGATTTAACTTCTGTGTCCTGTTGAACAGTTACTGTAAGTGGTCTTTGGATGGTGCTGAGTCAGCAGGTGATCATACTATCTGGTAAAAACAGAAAGAGAAGGAGGCGCTTCTAAGTGCAGCAAAAACAAGATGATTTATTGTACAAGGAAGATTAAATACACTTATGGGGCATCAAAAGTATACAGGCTCATCAATGTGTGTAGGACATTCAGTGGGATGTTTCCTTTAAGATATGGCAGCAACAACAAGATGTGTTCCAACTGGCCAGCGGTGGAGAGCTGTGTATCGAAATCCAGGAAGAGTGGCCATGCTGCCAGGACTAGCATGGAACACAGGTACTCGGATTTGACGTTAGAGGGGGCAGTGATACGTTTTGGAGCATGTGTGTTGCTCCTTCTTCACAACCGTGGAGCTGGTTGGAACACATTTTGTAGCTGCCGTATCTTAAAGGAAACCTTCCGCTGGATGTCCTACAGACATTGATGAGCCTGTATACTTTTGATATCCTGTAAGTGTTTTTAATTTTCCTTGGGCAATATACAGTCTTGTTTTAACTGCACTTAGAAGCGCCTTTGAGTGCTGCTGAGGTGCTTTACAGGACATCACCCGCCAAACGTATTTCCTGCCAGGGCTACATTATGAACCTTTTCCCTGATAGAGTCTACCTCACCCAGAGCACCCTATATCCCCCCTTTTCTGCGATCACACTATCTGGACAGACTAGGTCTGAGCCCTGAGATCTAGCTCCTGAGATCCAGGAGGTATTTTAATGCATAAAGCAGCATTTAAAACTGAACACTTTCCTTCACTCCTAGTGGCTGCATGGAGCGAGAAGAGGTGAAAGCAGGTAAGTATCTAAAGCTCGGGATAGGAGGATTAAAGTGGATCTGTTGTCTTGCCCTGCAGATATAAAATATGCTTTCACTTCAAGTCAATAAGCAGTCTCTTACTGAGCAAAAGAAAAGCAAATCTTCTAATAGATTTTTATGGACGTTTACATTAGCTTAATACCAAATGTCACTAGGAATTTTATTTTTTGACAAAGACGCTGCATTAACCGGACAATAAAATGACCTGGAAATATTCCTGTCTGGCATAATAGCAACATTCAAAGTACTTATAAATATGCAGAGGGAAGGCATTTCGGCAGGAGAGAAAAGATATTGATCAGTTACTGTTATTCATACTGGAGGGGATGGCTAGATCTCAGGGCTTAATGCAAATAAAATTCTGTTCACTCTTCAATACTAAAGAGCAACGTAGCCTTTCCAAATAAAACTATACAGCTGGTGTTGCTCTGTAAAAAGTCCTCACTGGGCAATATGTACTGTTTTGTTCTGCAGGTTTATTGACATTTTGTGGGGCATCTTAAAAATGGCTACCGGTGTATTTTTTAAACTGCTTTGTAAGTAATCCTTATAAGTAATCCCTGGGCTCTGATATGTGACTATAACTAGCTTCTGGCAAAGGAGCTTAGGCTGTAAATTTTCCGTGATATTTATTGTGCTTTTTACAGCCAGGAAAATCGTTATTTAATTTGATGGACATCAGCAGTGACTTTGAACACCCCGGAAAATATATACATCCAAAAATAGTTCAATGCGCTATGGAAATAATTATCTTTGTACAGTAGCTTCATGCTATGCATGGATTTACACAGCCATTAGAAATGGTTTTAGATTTTCTTTTTTGCTATAATGTTCAGATAAAAACAACTGAGGGATGTTTAACCTATGGAAAGACTGCGTATAAATGTTAATAAGACTTTATAGGAATTTTCAGCGAGAGATCATTTAAAATATTATAGACCTGTAGGGTGCTCTCGAATAAAAACTGAACATAATAAATAAACAAAACAAAAAGTACATTTGACCAAAACCTTTTATAACTGTTTTCAATTAAAGTGATTGTAAAGGCTGAAGGTTTTTGTTTTGTTTTTTTTCAAGATCTTTATTAAGTTTTTAAGAATAAACATAGTGTTAGCCAAACAGTACATTTAAGAGGACGTCCAATGGGGCTAATACCCCTGCATGAAAAGGCAGTACTACTAGTAAGTGGATCAATCAATGTACAAAAAATAGGGTAACCTAATAAATAATAGCAAACATCCCTCCCTCACCCCCTCATATTTCTTCATTATTAGTAACATGGTTTCTGGTAGATGTAGCATTGTTCCAATCCGGAGTGTCTTCGGTAGGATGGAGTATCTACAGGTTATCAGAAGTAGTACAATGCATTTTTTTTTTGTTTTTTTTTTAGGCTGAGGGTTTTTTACCTTCATGCATTCTGTAAGAAACCTTCAGTGTGCAGCTCCCCCCAAGTGCCCCAAATACTTACTTAAGCCAGACCTTGATTTTTGGAGTAAGTGGATTTGGTGTCCATTTGGTGGCTCATGGGCACCTATGGTATATCCTTTGTCACGTACTTTTGAATATGCATATTTATGCAATATGAATATGATCTTGATCTAGAGATGTGCAAGAGACCAGAGGCTCTCCCTGGCCTGTCCCTCTTGGTTGGTTGAGATGCAGTAGCAGGGGCTATTGGCTCCCACTGCTTCTCAATCACAGTCAGTGAGGTAAGAGCGGGGGGGTCTTATGGATGCAGAGAGCAGGCTCAGGAGCGAGTATGCATGAGTGCCCCTACAGCAAGCGGCTTGCTATGGGGCACTCAGCCAGGGGGGAGGGCGCTGGCGGGGGACCTGAGAAGAGGAGGATCGAGGCTGCTCTGTTCAAAACCACTGCACAGAGCAGGTAAGTATAACATGCTTGTTATTTTTTTTTAAATAATTTTGTTTCCTTTACAATCACTATAACATTGATTTTCTTATTTGATAAAACATTTAGGTAAATGCAACAGAGGGATTTTTTTAAATTCTTTTTATTTAAGTTTTTAACAGAGTGATTTTTAACCTGTGAAACAACTTGGGCTTATAGTTATTAAAAAGACATTGTAGGGAATTTTCAGTGAGTGATCATTTAAAATAATTATTGTAATGTGTACCAGAGAAAGTATGACATTCAAAATATTATAGGACTATATGCCACTGCATAATAAACAAAATGTGAAGTACATATGACTGAAGCCTTTTATTGCTAGTTTAACAGTATTAAGAATATCATTACTTAAAGCGGAACATTAGTAATTTTTTTCATCGTTCCATCTATTAAATCTTCTGCCCTTGTTGTTTTAACTTTGGGTAGCAAAACATTTTTTTTCCTGCCAGTAAATACCACCTATCAGTGCCCATCAGTGGTGCCCATCAGTGCCTCCTCATCAGTGCCCATCAGTGCTGCCTCATCAGCGCACATCAGTAAGGGTAAAAGTTACCTGTTTGCAAAATTTTATAACAAACTATATTGTTTTATTTATTTCAAAATATTTGGTCTTTTTTTGTTTGTTTAGCATAAAATAAAAAACCCAGCGGTGACTAAATACCACAAAAAGAAAGCTCTATTTGTGTGAAAAAAAAAGGGTTATAGCGCTGAAAGCTAAAAATTGGCCTAGGCAAGAAGGGGGTAAAAGTGCCCAGTAGGCAAGTGGTTAATGACCCACCAGAAGAATATTCCTTGGATGAACTACACCTGTGTTATTATCCAATTACATTTTGCATTTGGGACTGCATCCAGCTCTTTTTTTAAAAAAACAGCTGGCCAGAACTAGTTGAGAGAGTCTTTTGCACACCTTAAGGGCCCTTTCACACTGGGGCGGGGGCGGCGTCAGCGGTAAAGCGCCGCTATTGTAAGCGGCGCTTTACCGTCGGTATGCGGTCGCTAGCGGGGCGGTTTTACCCCCCACTAGCGGCCGAGAAAGGGTTAAAAACCACCGCAAAGCGCTTTGCTGGCGCTTTGCCGGTGGTTTAGCCGCGCTGTCCTATTGATTTCAATGGGCAGGAGCGGTATACACTCCGCTCCTTCACCGCTCCGAAGATGCTGCTAGCAGGACTTTTTTTCCCGTCCTGCTAGTGCACCGCTCCAGTGTGAAAGCCCAGAGGGCTTTCACACTGGAGAGACAGCAGTGGCACTTTCGGGTCGGTTTGCAGGCGCTATTATTAGCGCAATAGCGCCTGCAAACCGCCTCAGTGTGAAAGGGCCCTTAGGCTCGATTCACATCTATGCATGTTGCTTTTGAGCGTTTCTGCAGTGTTTTTTGTGGTGCTTGCCACGTTTTTGAGCAGCGTTTTTAGAGCGTTTTTGCTGCGTTTTTGCCGCGTTTTGCGTTTTTTTTTTTTACAGTTTGTTTTTATACTGCATACAGTCTAAAAAAAAAAAAACCGCCAAAAAGGCAAAACGCGTCAAAAACGCTGCAAAAACGATGTAAAAACGCTGTACTTGCGTTTTTGATGCTGGTCCATTGAATTCTATTACATGCAAAACGCTGCATTTTGCATGAAATAAAGTCCCTGACTCTTTCCAAAAACGCAGAGGTACAAAAATGCATTGATGTGAACATCTTCCATAGGAACCCATGTTAAACAATTCCCATGCATTTCTGCAAAATGCAAAATGCATCAAAAAACGCGTTAGTGTGAATGGAGCTCCTACTGTGAAGAATCCTTTCAGTATGTGGAGGTTAAATCGCCTTTTCTCCAGATGTAAAGAGCACCCCCTTGTCCTCTGTAATGACCTGAAAGTAAACAACTCAACATCTGGTTCACTAGAGTAAATGGACCACTTATATATTTATACATGGTGACCGTGTCCCCTTAATCTTCTCAAGAGAGAATAAATTAATGTGGAGTTCCAGCCAAAAATGGAACTTCCACTTTTTGGATTCCTCCCCTCCTCCGGTGTCACATTTGTCACCTTTCAGGGGGGAGGAGGGAGCAGATACCTGTCTAATACAGGTATTTGCTCCCACTTCTTGGCATAGATCACCGCGGTGATTGCGGTGACCTACGCCACTTCCGCCGCCTACCCCGTCCTCCCCCTCTGTATTCTGTGAGACACAGAATACAGCAGGGACCTGAGAGGATGCGCAGCGCGCCTCGCGCATGCGCAGTAGGGAACCAGGGAGTGAAGCCGCATGGCTTTACTTCCTTATTCCCTTACCGAGGATGGCAGCGGCAGCAGCCGAGAGCCGAAAGATGGATCGGCTTCAGCTGCTGACACCGCGGGCTCCCTGGACAGGTAAGTTTCCATATATTAAAAGTCAGCAGCTGCAGTATTTGTAGCTGCTGGCTTTTAATATTTTTTTTTCAGGAAACCTCCGCTTTAAGTTCGGCCAATCTTATCACATAACCAAGGGGCTGTTACAAAATAAGGATGGGAGTGTTTATTGTCAACTGACAGCTAAAACCTCTCTTCACCCGTTTTCTAATCGCAGAGGCATGTTCCTGGTTGTTATTTGTCAGTACACGGCAAAAACTGCATATCACTAGGCTTGCAGAAAAACTGATGCTGGACTGTACCACTGAAGGAAAGTGAATGAAATGTGGTGGTGGTGGGGGGGGGGGGGGGACGACAAAAACTAAATGGGGCAGAAACACACTAATGAAGAGAATATACGTCCTTTACATTCTTGCTGTACCATATTGTTATTTGATATTGATATTTCACATATAATTATAAACTACACATAAAAACAAGATTTTTTATTGTTGTTAGAATTATCTACAGTACATGAACCACTCCACTAGTATACTAGAGGGAGCAGTTATTCTGACTGGGTACTATTTAACATCCTTCCCTTTATTGTTGATATGTACTTCAGCTGTCATTAGGCAGCAGAAAGCATAGGCAAAAATCACAGAGTCAATCAGAGTAGCTCTGTGCGTATGATCAAAGGCTGTCTCCTCTGATCCTCCCCTTCTTCCAGAGTCCCCACACCATCTCTGGATAGTACAGGGGCTAGGTGACAAACTGCAAATGCTCAGCATTGCCAGAGAGGTTTTTTTTTTTTTTTCTTGGGAGAGTGCATGTGATCAGCACAGGGCCAATCAGCACTGTCCAGACAGAGGGTCAAGGGTCTTGCATCCTCATAGGACAATCGTGGGAAAATGAAAACTTCTCCTACAAGCTTTAACCAGACATTGATAGAAGTCACAAGACTGCTATACACTGCTGATGAGAAAAGGTATTTAGCAGTCTTTTTACTAAAACTATTTCATTTCCATTGTATGTGTACTGTGGGAGACCAAATATAGTGAAAGCAGCGTCCTGGGTTTAGTAACACTTTAAATACACAAATCACTCACTAATAGAAGATCGCTGGCAGGCATAATTTACATGTGGGATAGATTTGATGCTGCAATTGAAGGGGAGATTAGCTTTTGCTAACACTGAAGTGCAGCTATTTTGATAGTTAACCATTTATTTTTTAACCAGTTCCTGCCCAGCCTATGATGGCTGGGTGGGACCTTTGTCGTTCCAGATGGACTACATATGGACACCACTGATGACTGATCACTATACCGACCCACTTCCGGCACCATGTGATCACCGTGACCAATCACAGCAGATCACATAACAATTGTAAACAATGGATGGCTTCCTTTTATGCTATTCATTGTGTACAATTGTGTTGCTAGCAGTGATTGGTCACAGTGATCACATGGTATGGACAGGGCCAATCACAGCCCATCTGTACCATGTGATTAGCTGTGGCCAATCACAGATAATCACAACAAAACACACTGAATTAATCCATTTCATTCAGTAAAATGGTTGCTTATACAAATGAAAGTCAGTGGTATAAGCAATCATAATCATAATGTGTAAAAAAAAAAAATCCTGATTACAGAGTAGTAGTGTTATTATGGTAACACTGTATTGCTCTGTTCACAGTGTTAAAAAAAAGTCGTAAAAAAGAAAAAAGAATAAAAAAAATATATTAAAAATGTTTTTTGTTTTTTTTTACATACTGTCACCAGTCAGGGTCCCTGACCACCACCACACTGGTGATTTTTTTTATTTTTATTTCCTTATTTTCCAAGAAATTGTGACAAAAAATTACAATGTCAAAAAACTTACTCAATACCTTGGACTGTCTACTTTCCAAAAAGGGGTCATTTGGAGGAAATTTGTACTGTCCTGGTGTTTTTGGGCAACAAGACGTGTACATCAGGATTGATCAATTTTCAGATAGATATACCAAAGTTTGTGGACTCTATAACTTTCCTATAGACTAAATAATAAACACTGATTTGGGTTATTTTAACCATGGAAATTTAGCAGTACATTTTGACCTAAATTTATAAAGAAAAGGTTATTTGTTTGCAAAATTTTATAACAGAAAACGTGTTTTATTTTTTCAAAATTTTTGGTCTTTTTTCATTTATTTAACAAACAATAAAAAGAAAAAAAAATGTAGTAAATAAATACCACCAAAAGATTGATTGGTATGAGTTTCATGTGATGTTTGATTGATATGGGCCTTTGTGTAATTATGTGTTGTATTTTCAAGACTCGAAGTTGTCTGGATTGCATACAAACAGTAATGTTATCATAGAGAGGGTGAATAGTTCTCCATAATTAGTCCCTAAAGTAATTCTGAGCTTGATTTGTTGAATTGTAATCAGGTAGGCTGACTGTTTAACTAATTGTGACAGCCTTTTTCAGGTAGGCAGGCTGTGTGATAGCTTATTTAAACCCCTAAATTAATGGCACAAAGGAAAAACAAAGAAACTAAGAATGTTGTACCCAAATATGGCAAATGTAACAGGTAGCATGTTGGTGTTGGTTAAAGCGATTGTAAACCCTGAAAAAAAAAAGATAAAATACTTACCTTAGAACGAAGCCTCCGCAGCGGCACCCGGTCACCGCTGAGGGGGCTGACATGTTCTCCCGGGCATTACTCCTGGGTTCGTGGGCTCCAGTGCTGTGAGTGGCCGGAGTTGCGATGACGTCACTCCCATGCATGCGTGTGGAAGCTCTTGGTTCTGGCAAGAAGCTCTGAAGTTCCGGCACAATACGCCAGACATTCAGAGCGCATGCACCGCTGACGTCAGCAGCTGCATGCGGGATGAATGTCTCCTAAACAGTGCACGTTTAGGAGATATTCATTTTACCTACAGGTAAGCTTTAATATAGGCTTACCTGTAGGTAAAAATCACAAAGTGGGGTATACAATCTCTTTAAGCCGCATTTACAAACATATACATTATACAGTATAACTATACATTCTTTTAATAAAGAAATTAAGCCAAAGTGGAGAAATATTTATATATATATATATATATATATATATATATATATATATATATATATATATATATATATATATACATATATATATACTGTGATGATTTGGGGTATTTAAGCTTGTTGGTAGCACCAAATAGTAAGTTCACTCCACTCCACAAAGTTCGTTTTAGGGCTTTTTATGCCCACTTTCATTGAAGAAAGTAAAGATTCACAGCAAAATCATTTCTCTTGCAGGGGTTATCATCAACATCAATGTGTCAAAACAAACAGTACCTTCTCTGCAGTATCTCTGCATGTACTAACCGCTGAACCTTCCTCAGCTCTGACTGTTTCTCCTGCAGCTCCCTGCTAGGGACGAGCCGAGGACCCCCCCGGTTCGGTTTGCAGCAGAACCTGTGAACAAGCGAACACCGTTAAAGTCTATGGGACACGAACATGAAAAATCAAAAGTGGACATGGATCAATGCAAAAAAAGTTTTAAAAACTGCTGTTTTTTCAGGAGCAGTGATTTTAATAATGCCTAAAGTGAAACAATAAAAAATGAAATATTCCTTTAAATATCGTGCCTGCGGGGTGTCCTTAGTATGCCTGTGAAGTAGCAGATTTTTCCCATGTCTAGAACAGTACCACAGCAAAATTACATTTCTAAAGGAAAAAAAGTCATTTAAAACTGCTCGCGGCTGTAATAAATTGTCAGATCCCGGCAATACAGATAAAATTCATTGAAAAAAATGGCATGGGTCCCTCCTAGTCCATTACCAGACCCTTTGGGTCTGGTATGAATATTAAGGATAATAATAAAAAATAATAAAAAAAAAATGTAGTAGGGGTCCTCCCAAAATCTATACCAGACCCTTATCTGGGCATGCAACCTGGCAAGCCATAGGAAAAGGGGGGAGAGAGCGTCCCCCATACCATATCCGGGCCACATGCCCTCAACATGGGGAGGATGCTTTGGGGTCACCCCCAAAACACCTTGTCCCCATGTTGATAGGGACAAGGGCCTCATCCCCATAATCCTTGCCTGGTAGTTGTGGGGGTCTGCGGGCGGGAGGCTTATTGGAATCTAGAAGCCCTCTAAAACTGTCCCGTGATGTCAATTCATCTTTGATCACAGTGCCGATGGACCGATAAAAAAAAAAAGGGTGACGTAAATGGGTGTCCCGCTCCCTTCTGACGTCATGTGACGTCACGTGACGTCAGAAGGGGTGGGGTCAATGTGTACATCACCGGGTGGCCCCGCCCTCAGCTATATAACAGCTGTCATTGTGAAGAGAATTCAGTCGGTGGGAGCCTCCCACCCATGGAGGCAGTTGTTGCGTTTTTTTTTTCTCTGCACTTTTTTCTCTGATCGAAGATAATTGGACATTGGACAGTTTTTTTTTTTAATAAAGGACTTGTCCCAAGCTGTCTCTTGTCATTTTTAACATTTTGACACTTTTTTGGTGAATGAGTAGAGGTACAATGCACCCGATACCCATTCACATAGGGGGGGCTGGGATCTGGGGGTCCCCTTGTTAAAGGGGGCTTCCAGATTTTGATAAGCCCCCCGCCCACAGACCCCCACAACCACCAGGCAAGGATTGTAGGGATGAGGCCCTTGTCCCCATCAACGTGGAGACAAGGTGCTTTAGGGGCATGTGGCCTGGTACGGTTCAGGACGGGGGCCGCTCTTGCCCCCCCTTTTCGTGCAGCCTGCCAGGTTGCGTGTTCAGATAAGGGTCTTGTATGGATTTCGGGGGGGGGGGCCCTACGCCATTTGTTTTGAAAAATTTGGCACAGGGTTCCCCTTTATATCCATACCAGGCCCTGTCTGGTATGGATTTTGGGGGGACCCCACGAATTTGAAAAAAATTATTTGATGAATATTAAGGGTTTCCCTTAATATTCATACCAGACCCAAAGGGTCTTGCATTGACACATGTCCCCTGGGGCAAGACCCAGATCCCCTTGCTGTTTTATTTCAATGATTTTTATCTATATTGCTGGAATCCGACAACACATTACAGCTGCGAGCAGTTTTAAGTGAGATTTTTTTCCTTTAGAAATGTAATTTTGCTGCGGTATTGTTCTAAACACGTGAAAGATGCAGTACTTTACAGGCATACTAAGGACACCCCCCAGCACGATATTTAAAGAAATATTTTTATTGTTTCACTTGAAGCATTATTAAAATTACTGCTCCTGAAAAAACGGTCGTTTTTAAAACTTTTTTTTGCATTTATACATGTCCCCTGGGGCAGGACCCAGGTCCCCAAACACTTTTTATGACAATAACTTGCATATAAGCCTTTAAAATGAGCACTTTTGGTTTTTCATGTTAGTGTCCCATAGACATTAACGGTGTTCCGTGGCTTTCGAATTTGCCGTGAACACTACAATATGGTCGCTGTTCGGCGAAAAGGCGAACACCCGATGTTCAAATCAAGCATACGTTCAACTCCAACATCGGGCTCATCCCTGCTGCTACATCCTTGCAGGCTCAGCCTTTCACTGTCCCATCATGGACTGTATGGAGCAACGTGCTCCTAACAGCTCCTTTGCACAGACTGCCCCCTCAAAAGGGTGAAGCCACTTACCTCTACTCCTAGCTCTAACATAAGCACAGTGCACACCTGGCTCATTGGTGTGCCTGTTTTCTGCAAAATATGGCCTAAACTGTCAAAATGGCACAAGCTCACCTCTCTACGGGTTTCTTAGTTTCCTTCCTCAGACATGAGTTCACTTGTACCTTTTTACTATATATATACTGTATTTACATAGTTACATAGTAGGTAAGGTAAATAAAGACAACAGTCCATCCAGTTCAACCTGTGTTTGTGTGTGTAGAAAATAATTTCCCATAGCCCCGTATATTGTTTTCCCTAAAATGCACGTCCAAGAGTCTTTTAAAACTATCCGTAATTTCTGCCGACACCACTGATTGTGGAAGAGAGTTCCACATCCTTACTGCCCTGACAGTGAAAAACCCCCTACGCAGCTTAAGGTTAAACTGCTTCTCTTCCAGTCTCGACGTGTGGCCCCGTGTCTTTCTACACTCTCTTGGACTGAAAAGTTTTATACTTACACCAGGATCCCCGTTGAGATATTTGTATATTGCTATCATATCTCCTCTCTAGCGTCTCCAGGGATAAAAAATTTAGCGCTTGTAATCGTTCCTCATAATTGAGATCCTCCATTAATTTAGTTGCCCTGACAGGAAAGGCTTGCTGGGAGTAGCAGTTCCAAGTTCCAAGCAGGTGCACGTTTGTGGGTGTTTGTGCGAATATGCACGCATGCGCACACGGGAGTTTTAAACTCAGCTGTTACAATGAAGCTCTGCTGTCTGATCTACAGCGTTCCCTATGAGTTACCTGCTTATCTGATCTGTTCCTGTGATTATCCGGCTTGCCCTGTGACTACCTCTGCTATCCGCCTGCATCTGACCCCAGCCTGTCCACGACCTTGCATCTGTCTTATCCTCTGGTCCATCCTTGCCTGTGTGTTACCGACCCGGCTTGTCTTGTGACTCTCCTCCAGTCTCCTGCATCTGTTCCAGTACTGCTCCTCTGTGTATGACCCGGCCTGCCGGCCCTTCCTGTGTTCCAATCCCTGAAACCTCCTCTCTGTATCCTATGAGTGTCTTCCTGATACAAGCCTGTTCCAGTTCCCAGTCTGCTGTATCCAGCCTGTTGTTCCAGTCTGCTGACCCCCAGCTTTAGCATTATCTAGAGCTCCAGACCTGCCAGCTGTTGATCCTGCCAGGCACTCGTGCTATCTTATATTCCTGTGCTTCCTGTTCTCTCTACCAGGGGCCGTGAGGCAGGGACGTAAGAGAGGCCTCCATCTGCATATCGGGCTCATCTACTAGGTACGTGACATGCCCTTCCCTGGACTCTCTTCAGTTCCAGCACATCCTTCAGAGGATTGATGACCAAAACTGGACGGAATACCCCAGATGCAGAATAACCAGAGTTTTATAAAGTGGCAGGATTATCATTTTATCTCTGGAGTAAATTCACTTTTTAATGCATGCTAATATTCTGCTGGCTTTGCTTGCTGCAGCTTGACATTGCATGTTATTGCTCAGTCTCTCTTCTACTAGGACCCCAAGATCTTTCTCCATCCTGAAATCCCCTAGGGCAGTGATGGCAAACCTTGGCACCCCAGATGTTTTGGAACTACATTTCCCATTAAGCTCAACTACACTTCAGAGTGTACGAGCATCATGGGAAATGTAGTTCCAAAACATCTGGGGTGCCAAGGTTCGCCATCACTGCCCTAGGGTTTCTCCCCCTAGCGAGCAACTTGCATTTATATTTTTACCTTTCAAGTGCATTACCTTACATTTACCAATGTTAGACTTCATTTGCCATCTAGTAGCCCATTCCATTATTTTATTCAGGTCCTCTTGTAAATATTTATCACCACCCTTTGGACTCGCCCCTGTAGCCATTTTTCTATCCAAGAACAAATCCTATAGTCCATACCTACAGACCTCAGTTTTTAGATTAAGTGTTTCTGGGGCACTGTATCAAATGCTTTTGCAAAATTCAGATACACCACATCCACCGACCCTCTCCAGATGGTAGCTTACTTCCTCGTAGATTGTCAATAGGTTGGTTTGGCAGGAACAACCTTTTGTAAACCCATGCTGATTACTGCTAATGATACCATTTTCATCAGCAAATTCTTGGATATGGTCTCTTATCATCCCCTCAAAAAGTTTACAAACTAACGATGTTAGACTAATAAGCCTATACTGTCCAGGAATATATCTCTGGCCTTTTTTGAATATTGGTACCACGTGGACTTTTCGCCAATCAGCTGGTACCAATCCTGTCCGTATGCTGTCTATAAAGATTTTGAAAACCGGCCTGGGTATAACCTGACTGAGTTTTTTAAGGACTCTCAGGTGTAAGCTCGTCCTGGTGATTTACTTATGTTAAGCTTCTCTAATCCTTTCCGGCCTCTGTTACCCACAAGGGTAGATCCAGTGACGTGTTACTAACAGTACAATCGTGGTTGTTATACCCATCCTTTTCCTGTGTGAAGACTGAGGAGAAGAAAGCATTTAATAGAGCTGCCTTCTCCTTGTCATCTGTAACCATCTTCCCTTCCTCGTTCTTAATGGGGCCTATGTGTTCCGACCTCCCCTTCTTACTGTTAATATATTTTAAAAAAATTCTTGGAATTTTTTTTTACTCTCCTCCGCTATGTGTCTCTCGTAGTCTTTTTTAGCCACCCTGATTGAGTTCCTAAACTTCTTATTGCATTCCTTGTAGTGTTGGAATGCTGACAATGACTCCTCTGCTTTAGGCTGCTTTTACACTGTAGCACCGCTGCGTTAGCAGTAAAGCGCCGCTAGTTTTAGAGGTGCTTTACCGTCATTTTAGTGGTGCTTTCCAGCTGCTAGTGGGGCAACCTCCGCTAGCGGCCGAAGAAAGGGTTAAAACTGCCTGGGATGCAGGGCTTCCAAAGTGCTTTTCAGGTGCTTCGGAAACGCTGCCCATGCATCCCAATGGGCAGGGATGGTTTAGGAGTGCTGTATACAGCGCTCCCAAACCACCTCTAAGATGCTGCTTGCAGGACTTTTTGTAATGTCCCGCAAGCGCACCGTCCCAGTGTGAAAGCACTCAGGCTTTTACACTGGGGTGGCATGGGAGGTGTTTTTCAGGCACTTTACAGGGACTATTTTTTTGTCCTTAACCAATTCAGCCCTGAAAGATTTGGCTGCTCAATGACCCCGCCCCCCTCTGATGCCTCGTGATGTCAGAGGAAGGCGGGGTCACCCGTTTACATCACCAAGTGGCCCTGCCCTCAGCTGTATAAGAGCTGTCACAAGAAGAAGTGTCACTCAGCAGGAGCCTCCCATGGAGGCGGAGCTGTTGCGTTTTTTCTTTTTTTTCTTTTTTTGGCTCGTCGGGCAGCGTGTTAGAAGATGAATGGACATTGCGGGACATTTTTATTTATTTTTTTTTTGTTCCATAATATTTTATTGAAGTGGAGAAAAAAAGAAGAGTTAGGAATAGTTGAACATGTATAGCAGTAGTTACATCGACCCAACGGGCTAAGGATATACAATAATTTTGTATCAAGCATCAAAGAAAACATGTATATCAACTGTAGCGAAATAGTGGCGTGTATCAGTGATTATTTGGGAATGTTGGATAATGGGGTCATTTAGAGTCAGGGTGAGAGTTTTGTTTCTCCAAGATCAGGGTTTGTCGGATTTCTGAGGAGACAAGTTCACATTGGATGTTGTTGAGTTGTAATTTGGAGCGGTTTCTTAGGATAAGTTATATTGACCTTTAGCATTTCTGCAGGGTAGTATGTTGGAAATGTTTTCGGCATTATATGTGTCAGTTAGTGTAGATTACTTGCGTTTTGTAAGTGGATCATGTCAAGCTGACAGTCTTGGTTAGTTCTGTTGGTTGTGTGTGAGAGGTTGTGGGTGGGGGATGGGGGGGAGATATGGTTATAGGTAAGTTTAAGGATTATGGGTTGGTGCATTTTTTTGTTGGGGGGGGAGTTGTAGAGATGGGGGGAGGGCGGGTACAGCTGGGATGTGAAAGGATGGGGTAGGCCGAAACAGGGGGGCAAAGGCCTTCTATCTGACCCTGGACTTCGGCCCATCCATCCTTAATCCCTCCATGTGCCTAATGTTTAATGGGGTGTTATGGGGTTGATGAAAGGGTGAAGTAGGGGATCATTTTAGGTACTGTGTGGATTCTTGGTTTGAATGTATTCTGAGGTGGTCTTGAAATGGGACCAGCAGGCCCAGCGGGTGTTGTATTTGGAGATGTTTTCATGGGAGATGGCTATAAGTTCTTCCATTTTGGCAATTTTATTGATTCTCAGAAACCAATCTTTAGTTAAGGGGGCACTGGACTTGCCCCATAGGACCGGGATACATAGTTTAGCTGCATTCAGCATGTGCATTGTTAAAGATTTAAAGTAAGAGCTTCTGGGTAGTGTGGTATGGTGCAGTAAGAGTTGTGCGGGGGAAAAGTCCAAGGTAAGGGTGGTTACCTTTGACGTTATGTTGTGAACTGTATTCCAGAATTTTTGGATAATGGGACAGGACCACCAGATGTGGATGTGAGAGCCAGGTTCGGAGTTACATCTCCAGCATAAGTTTGATGTTGCTGGCACATATTTATTAATGAGGGTTGGGACTCTGTACCATCGGTTGAGGACCTTGTAGCCATTTTCTTGGGTTGACACGTTTATTGAACCCAAGAGAGTATTTTTAAATATTTGCTCCCATTGGTCATCTGTAAGATTTATTGAGAGTTCTTTCACCCAGAAGTGGCAAGTTTTGTGTTTTGTGGGGTGTTTAGCAGAAAGTAGGGAGTAGATGGTGGAGACTAAATGTCTTTGTAGGGTGGATTCAGAACATAATGATTCTATGGGGGTGGGTTGTCTAGTCCAGTGTGACCTGCGTTTTGGGTCTAAGACATTTTTATTTTTTTATCTTTTAATAAAGAACTTGTCCCTAGGTGTCTCCTGTCTTTTTTACTATTCTTGACACTTTCTTTTGTGAAATGGTAGGGTACAATGTACCCCTTACCAATTCACATGGGGGGGCGGGATCTGGGGTCCCCTTGTTAAAGGCGGCTTCCAGATTCCAATAAGCCCCCGCCCGCATACCCCCAAAACCACCGGGTAAGGGTTGTGGAGATGAGGCCCTTGTCCCCATCAACATGGGGACAAGGTGCTTTGGGGGGCCACTCCAAAGCACCCTCCCTATGTTGAGGTCATGTGGCCTGATACGGTTCAGGAGGGGGGTGCTCCCTCATCCCTTCCCTCTTTTCTTGTGGCCTGCCAGGTTGCATGCTTGGATAAGGGTCTGGTATGGATTTTGGGGGGACCCCGTGCCATTTTTTAAAATTTTGGAGCAGGGTTCCCCTTTAAATCCATACCAGACCCTTCAGGTCTGGTATGGATTTGGATGGGGACTCCTATGCCTTTAAAAAAAAAATTGGTGCAGGGTTCCCCTTAATTTCCATAGCAGACCTGAAGGGCCTAGTATGGATTTTGGGGGACCCCACACAATTAAAAAAACAATTAAAAAAAAAATACTCAAAGGGCCTGGTAATGGACTGGGCGGGGGGAACCCATGCCGTTTTTTTTCAATGAGTTTTATCTATATTGTCGAGACCCGACAATTCATTACAGCCATGATCAGTTTTAAATGACTTTTTTCCTTTAGAAATGTCATTTTGCTGTGGTACTGTTCTAAACACGGGAAACTGCGCCACTTTACAGGCATACTATAGACACCCCCCAGACACAATATTTAAGGGAATATTTCATTTTTATTGTTTCACTATAAGCATTATTAAAATCACTGCTCCCGAAAAAACTGCAGTTTTTAAAACTTTTTTTGCATTGATACATGTCGCCTGGAGTAGGACAATAATGTGCATATAAGCCTTTAAAATGAGCACTTTTGACTTTTTATGTTCGCGTCCCATAGACTTTAACAGTGTTTGTGTGTTCTTCCAAATTTTTTGCCTGTTCGGATGTTCTGGTGCGAACCGAACCGGGGGGGTTGTTCGGCTCATCCTTACTGAAGAAGAGCTCAAAAGAGAGATTAAGCAACTCAAAACGGGCAAAAGGTCTGGTCCCGACAGCTTCCCGGCATCCTATTTTAAAACTTTTGCAGACACCCTCACAGCCCCGTTTTTAAGGGCCTTCAACTCTCTTCTCATCAACCCTACCCTTCCGCAGGCTATTGGAGGCTTACATTACAGTCATACCGAAAGAGGGGAAAGACATCAATTACCAACTACAGTCCGGTTTCCCTGCTTAACGTAGACCTTAAATTATTTGCAAAGGTTCTTAGCCAACCGCCTCCTACCTCTCCTGCCTTCAATAATAGGAAAAGATCAAGTAGGATTTGTCCCAGGTAGGGAAGCCAGTGATAACACTATTAAAGCATTAAACCTACACCATTGGCTATCCACCCAGAAGCACAAAGGTTTCTTTCTATCCCTGGACACAGAGAAGGCATTTGACAGGTTAGCTTGGGACTATTTAGGGGCCGTTCTGCGTCATTTAGGATTACAAAACCAAATTTTTAATTTCATCATGTCTTTATACACTATGCCAAAGGCTAGAGTCAGGGTAAATGGCCACCTGTCAGACGCCTTCTCCATTCAGAATGGAACGAGACAAGGATGCCCACTGTCCCCAATTCTTTTAATTCTAACTTTAGAACCCCTCCTTCACCGCCTACTAACAAATAAAGACATAAAAGGTATACCCATAGGGGAACGCACTTATAAGCTAGCGGCTTTTGCCAATGATATCCTCATATTCTTAAGTGACCCACTCACATCGATCCCAAAACTTTTAAAGGATTTCAATGTATCCCAGCGCATATCCAACTTTAAAAATTAAAGTTAACTTTTCTAAGTCCCACGCCCTCAACATATCCCTTTCAAAAGATTTGGTCACACAATGCCAAAATAACTTTCCCTTCGTGTGGAAACAGGAAGCAATCACATATTTGGGAATCTAATTGACGGCACATCTGCCAGATCTTTATGCAAAAAACTACATACCACTAATTTGCACTTCAGACGACCTGAGTAAATGGGGCAAACCCCAATTATCATGGTTTGGTCGTATGGCCATTCTGAAGATGAATATCCTCCAATGCATCTTATACTTACTGCAAACAATCCCCATCAAGCTCCCTCCAACTTTCTTCCAGACATTTAAACGACTATGTGTAAAATTCTTATGCAAACACAAACGCCCAAGGATAAGTTTCGACCATCTCTCAAAACTTAAAACTAAAGGGGGAATCAGTCCCCCAGACCTTCAAAATCACTCTCGAGCATGCCACCTGGAGAGAATCGTGGACTGGACAGTACACAATAGCTTCAAAGATTGGGTTAACCTGGAAGATTCTTTTTCGCCCCTGCCAATAAGATCTATTCCTTGGATCCTCCCCTGCCACATGCCCAAAGTCTGAAAAGAACATCCTCTTATTGATTCCACCCTGAGCTGCTTTAGAGAGCTATCCAAGAAATTCCACATTTCCTCAAATCCAGGGCCTCTTACACCTATACAATTCAATCTGGCCTTTTCTTCTAGGATGTCCACCCAATTCCTAGCGGGCTCATGGCCACACACAATTTAAACAACAACCCCTTTCCTTACTGGACTTAATTTCAGATCTGCCACTTCTTTAAAACCACAAATCGAGATTCATCAGTATCTTGATCCTTTACCCCATTTGAAAATCTTTGCACCCAATCTACACCACAGCAACACATGATTTCTAAAATCCACACCATGCTCTTTGCATCCGTATCCCCTAAAGCTGGGAAACCATGCCAGACATGGGAAAGGGGACTACAAATAGTATATATATATATATATACGCAAGCCCACTCAGACCGACTTTTAGATTGCAAAGTAAGTGATACCTCTACAACATGCTTCGCACCTCATAGGCTGAGATTAGGGTGAATGCCCTGTTTATATGCAACCACAGACCCCTGGTGAATGTGGGGACCTTTGGTTATTTTACCTGTTTCGCTATACTCTCAAGAGTAATGTTACACCAATTCTGTATTGTGTATTGATACATTTTCTTACAATAAAAATGATTTGGTAAAAAAAAAAAATGCCACACTTAGATAGTCTTAGGAAAATGTCAACATGGTTTGCACATTAAAATAGATATTTTGTGAACAACAGTAAGCAAACAGTTAAATTACGAACGGGGTCATATTTAGTACTTATTGGACCCTGGGCAAATTTTCTTTTGGCTAGTAAACTAGCAGAGAGGGCAGGCATATGAGTTGGAGGAAAAGAGGATCAGCTGCTCAGTTACTCCGGGAAAACTATTTGCAGGCAGCGCGGGCTTAAGAGACAGCTGCATTGAGCACCACAGCAATGACTGGGTCCGTGGAAGCTGCCCCTTTTGTCCCACTTTAAAGACGGCCCTGATTATGTGGTCCAAAGACAAGCATTCATGATATATATTTTTACTGTGAAAGCAGGAAACACTCATTGGCACTGACTGCTTCAACTATATAGGACAATAAAACTAACGTATTCAATTCATTCTATGGGACTTAAAGCACATTGCTGTTTAGTATTTAGTTGTGTTGTCCCTGTAACATTCCCTAGAGAAGGTTTTCTGGAAGGTGCTTGCATGCCAAGTTCTAGCCCTATGATAAGCTTTAGCATCAGTAGACTGATGACATATATAGTTCCTTTATTTTTTGGACACTGAAACTTGGTCCTGGGTCATCTGCTCTGGCATCAACCTCCTAATGGGTAGGGCTGAAGTCATATCTTTATATTTCTAGGAAAGTACAAAAGCCTAGGGAGAGTAGCTCAACAGTGTAGAAGACACCCATTTGTTGTTTGGATTTACACTCTAATGCCCCGTACACACGGTCGGATTTTCCGATGGAAAATGTCCGATCGGAGCGTGTTGTCGGAAATTCCATCGGACATTTTCCATCGGATTTTCCGACACACAAAGTTGGAGAGCAGGAGATAAAAATTCCCGACAACAAAATCCGTTGTCGGAAATTCCGATCGTGTGTACACAAATCCGACGGACAAAGTGCCATGCATGCTCAGAATAAATAAAGAGATGAAAGCTATTGGCCACTGCCCCGTTTATAGTCCTGACGTACGTGTTTTACGTCACCACGCTCAGAACGATCGGATTTTCCGACAACTTTGTGTGACCGTGTGTATGCAAGACAAGTTTGAGCCAACATCCGTCGGAAAAAATCCTAGGATTTTGTTGTCGGAATGTCCGAACAAAGTCCGACCTGTGTACGCCCTATAACAATCAGCATTCTGCCTTTTTACGGTTGGAATGTTAATCTATACTCTCCTGCTACAGCTATGAGCGTGTAGCTCTGCATGCTCCTAGTTGTGACACCTGGTGTGGCTCCTCATATAATAACAATGTCAGCTATAATATGGTCATCACATGGCTTTGCTTATAAAAAAGCCATGTCAGTGACAGCTGCAACTGTTTCCTTCTAGGTGCAATACATTTGCATCTACAAGCAAACAGTTTAATTAATAAGGCAGTAAACAGTTACAAAAATATTACTTCAAAATTTAAAAGAAAATAAATATTTTTTCACATTTGCTGGCTGTTGGTGAGCCAATAATATAAAATCTGACAATTAAATTTATTGAAATATTGCAGCAAATAAAAGCCTTATAAGGAAAAACCAGGGAGGGGGAGGCGCCGACCTGAGTGTAGTATTAAAATGATGACTTTAATAGGATAAGATTAAAAACACTTACAAGATGATAGAAGATGCATGCTCATCAGTAAAGTGCAGTCCTGGCATTCCACATGGCTCTGTGGGTCCCACCGCTGTTCTGGATAGCTGGAAGGTTTGAGAAGCTGGCTGGAATGGATCACAGTGTTTTTCCAGGAGCAAAGGAACCAAGCAGCTCCACACAGACCAGCATGGACCATGGAACAGGAAGTGATGTCACCGGCATCTGATTGGACCTAGGCAGGGCTGGAATCTTGTCGATCAGGGCTGCAGTGACGAAAGGCTACGCGCTCGGAGCTGAATGCTCCTTCTATTGGGGCCTACTTTCCAAAATGGGGTCATTTGGGGGGTTTGTGCCATGTGGGCATTCCATGGTCTCCAAAACTGTTATAGGCAGTGAGGAGTGAAATCAAAAATTTACACCCTTAGAAAGCCTGAAGCCTGAAGGTGGTGCTTGGTTTTCGGGGTCCCCTACGCGGCTAGGCTCCCAAAAAGTCTCACACATGTAGTATCCCTGTACTCAGGAGAAGCAACAGAATGTATTTTGGGGTGTAATTTCACATATTCCCATGGCATGTTTGAGCAATATATCATTTAGTGACAACTTAATGCAAAAAAAAAAAAAAAAAAAATCTCTTTTTCCCGCAACTTGTGTCAAAATATAAAATATTCCATGGACTCGACATGCCTCTCAGCAAATAGCTTGGGGTGTCTACTTTCCAAAATGCAGTTGCTCCAGAGCTTAGTAAATGAGCAAAATCTCTGCTGATGTCCATCATCCAATCATGTGCATGCAAAAATTCAGTTTTTTTTTTTATTTTCCTTGCATGTGATTGGGTACTTTTTGCAAAGTGAGACTTTACCTCATTTACTAAGCTCTGGAGCAACTGCACTTGCGGAGTGCAACTGCAATTTGCAAAGTGCACAGTCTATTTGCCTTTAGTAAATCAACCCCACTATATTGCCCAAATGTTCGATGAAGTAAAAAAGATGATCTTAGGCCGAGTACATGGATACCAAACACGACATGCTTTAAAATTGCACACAAATGTGCAGCAGCGACAAACTACATACATTTTTAAAAGCCTTTACAGGTTACCACTTTAGATTTACAGAGGAGGTCTACTGCTAAAATTACTGTCCTCGATCTGACCTCACATGCATGATGCAATTGCTGTTTACATTTCACGCCAGACTGACGCTTGTGATCGCCTTTGCGTGAGAGCAGGGGGGGGGGCAGGGGGGGCTTTTTTTTTTTGCTTTTTTATCTTATTTTTAAACTGTTCTTTCATTTTTTTTTTTTTTTTATCATTTTATTGTTATCTCAGGGAATGTAAATATCCCCTATGATAGCAACAAGTAGTGACAGGTACTCTTTTTTGAAAAAATTGGGGTCTATTAGACCCTAGATCTCTCCTCTGCCCTCAAAGCATCTGACCACACCAAGATCGGTGTGATAAAATGCTTTCCCAATTTCCCAATAGCGCTGTTTACATCCGGCAAAAACTAAGTCATGAAATGCTCGTAGCTTCCAGTTTCTTAGGCCATAGAGATGAGTGGAGCCATTCTGGTCTCTGATCAGCTCTATGGTCAGCTGGCTGAACCACCGGCTGTATTCTCAGGTTCGCTGTTCGGACAGAAGAGCCAGAAAAAACCATGGAAGACGGTGGGGGGGGGGACATTCCCTCCCACTGCTTGTAAAAAACAGTCTAGAGGCTAATTAGCCACTAGGATTGCTTTTACATGAAAGACGACTGCTGGCTAAAAAGAATGATACTAAGATGATACCTAAACCTGCAGGCATCATTCTGGTGTAACCACTCAAAGTCCAGCAACATACCAGTATGTTGCTGGTCCTTGTTGGGCATATATTGTAATCTTTTTTTTCGTGCAGCCTGTGGGCTGAATGAAAAAAAGAGATTGATCGGTGGGTATGCCCATCAATAGAATACCTTCCTTCATCCCCCACTTCTAATGATGGGCATACATGCACCATTTTGTTTTCAACTGTGGTGGTGAAATCAACTCCTACAGCACTGGGGTCACAGCTTTATGTATCATGGGAGCAAACTCTGTTGCTGTCAAGATTAATAAATCAGTGCTGCAGCTGAATGGCCTAAAAAATATATGCCGAAGCATGAGGGCATCCGCCCCAAAAGTTAGGAGCAAATCGCTCCTCCACCCCTGCTGGTCCCATGCTTCGGCATATATGCTCTTTTTTTTTTTAACTGTGGTAGTGAAATCACCTCCTACAGCGCTGGAGTCATGGCTTCATCTATTGTGGGAGCAAACACCGTTGCTGTCAAGATAAATAAATCCGCGCTGCAGCTGAATGGCGTACCTGCTAAGCAAATGATGGTTAACAATAAAACAAAGTAACATTACAGTATAACAGTAAGACATACCATACCTGCAAAGCAAATACAAAAAAAAATAGTAAAAAATATTTTTTTTTAATGCAATCTGTGCCTAAAATATATAAATGCCGAAGCAGGGGGGAATCCGCCCCAAAAGTTAGGAGCAAATCGCTCCTCCACCCCTGCCGCCCCCATGCTTCGGCATATATGCTCTTTTTTTAACTGTGGTGGTGAAATCAGTATCACCTCCTACAGCACTGGAGTCACGGCTTTATCTATTGTGGGAGCAAATGCTGTTGCTGTCAAGATGAATGGCATACCTGCTAAGCAAATGATGGTTAACAATAAAACAAACATTACAGTATAACATACCATACCTGCAAAGCAAATACAATAAAACGTAGTAAAAATAAAACAAACCGAGAGAGAATGATAGATATAGAACAATAGTGAGCGAACAGTAGAGTGGAAAGTAGAGAGTGAACATAAGAGAGAGAACAATAGAAAGAGAGAGAAGAAAGATACAACCACAACTATTTTTGGATTTTTTAATTTTTTTGTGTTTTTGTGTGTGTGTGTGTGTTTTTTTTTTTCACTTTTTTCACTTTTGTAAAAACTGTAAAAAAAACTATAAACTGAACGTTGCAGATTGGGGTCTCTCAAAATGTGATGGCCATCACATCTTTCGAGACCCCAAAACCCTGTGTACATGTGCCTATGACTGTGTGGTGCTGTACCCTACGCTAATACTCAACTAGTGCGTGGTAGCATTCAAAACAGTCACCAATGCAAAGACAAGGTTGGTCAGGACAGGAGGGACAATAAAAGCAGGTGTCACTCCTAAATCTTTCTACAGACACGACATCTACTTTGGGGGTTTCTTTGGGTAGGGGTACCAGAGAGGACATGCAGAAAATGCCTCTCATGCAGCCGGCTTACTGCATTTGCATTGGGAAGTTGGCCCAGAGCACCGTCTGGAAACAGAAGGGCTCTGATGATCTCTTCCTGGAATTTAAGGAAGGATCCACTTCCTCCTGAAGCTCTGTATAGCACTTGAGCATTCAGCAAAGCCAATTAAAATAAGTATACAGACACTTTTTTATACCAGCGTCTGGCCTTACGGCAATTAGGTACGGTGCCAACAACTGGTCGTTGAGGTCCACCCCTCCCATATTGAGGTTATATTCATGGACACAGAGGGGTTTCTCCACAACACCAGTCGCCGTAGTAATTTGGACAGTCTTGTCTGCGTGAAGGGAGGAGAGAACGAAAAAATTCTTGTTATCCCTCCACTTCACAGTGAGCAAATTATTACATCTCAAGCAGGCTCTCTCCCCCAGCCTAAGACGGGAATCTACAAGCCGCTGGTGTAAGCCCCGGTGATTAGATCGCACGGTGCCACATGGGCCAATTTGATGATCAAACAAGTGACTAAAAAGTGGCACGCTTGTGTAATAATTGTCCACATGCAATTGGTACACCTTTCCGAATAAGGGTAACACCAAGTCCCACACAATCTTACCAGCGCTCCCTATGTAGTCAGGGCAGTTCTCTGGCTCTACGTAACTATCTCTTCCCTCGTAAACCATAAAACTATATGTATAGCCTGTGGCCCTGTCACAGAGCTTTTACATCTTGACCCCGTATCTGGCACACTTGCTGGGAAGATACTGTTTGAATGACAAGTGGCCAGAAAATCGCGGACTCATCAACGCAGACAACTTGATGGGGAGTAAACAAGGCTGCAAAACATTGGTTGAAGTGGTTTATGAGGGGCCGAATTTTGTAGAGCCGATCAAATTCAGGATCACCCCGAGGACAACAGAGTTCATTGTCACTGAAGTGCATGAACCGCAAGATCTCGTATTGTGTCCTGGTCACGGAGGCAGAGAACATGGGCGTGTGGTGAATTGGGTCAGTGGACCAATATGACCGCAACTCACTCTTTTTAGTTCTGCCCATGAGGAGGGATAGGCCCAGGAAGGTCTTAAATTCTGAGACCGTAATTGGTCTCCAATCTCTGGCAAGGGTCAGCTGGGGATTAGCAGCGATGAATTGACCAGCATATAAATTGCTGTGGTCCACAATAGATCTATAGAGATCTTCGGTGAAGATCAGCGAATAAAAATCAAGTGACATAAAATCAACTGTTTCCACCTGAATTCCGGGTTGGCCAGTGGGGGAAGTACGGGTGCTGCAGAAGTGGTGGGTTCCCAATTAGGATTGGCGAATGCAGCAGGAAGGGCACTATGGGCTTGACGGGCCTGTCTTTGTCTTCTTCTTCTTGGTGGCAGAGGAACAATACTCGTGCTTGCCACCTCGCCAGCTTGAACTGCACTTATGGGACTCGCCACGTCACCAAGTGTTACTGCAGTTCTGGATGTATGACCAGGATGTACTAGGCCACTGGTGCTTGCCAGTTTACCAGAAGGAATAGCGGCGCTAGTACTGGCTCTCTGCTCCATACGAGGGACCTGCTGTTCTTGCACCTCAACGACAGCAGAAGAAGATCGGAGTCTGGTACGCCTGACCTTGGCAAGAACCACAACGTCGTCAGAGCTATCTGTCTGCTGTATACAGGTTCGTATTCTGAGCCTAAATCTGACAGATGAGTGACTTCCTCTTCACTATCTGTCATGCTCAGAAACGTGTAGGCCTCTTCACTACTGTACCTTCGATTTGACATTTTGGTCTCTAAATTTACTGGTACAGTAGTGAGACTCTGTGTTGTGTGTTGTGTTTTGTAAGTGACAGTGATCAATCGATACTGCACTTGGGTGGGCTGGGCTGGGCAGAGGGGCTAAACGCAGGTGCTAGCAGGTATCTGGGCGGATCCCACTAACACTGCATTTTTGGGAACCCTAAACTGCTGGGGACGCTAATGTAGTTCTGATCAGATCAGATATCTATCCGTTCAGACACTATACTACTAAGGGAGGCGTATGGTGTGTGAGTGGCTGTTAGCGGTACTGGCACTGATCTGACGCTGCCTGGGGCGACGCAGACCCTATATGATGCTAAAACCTAACTTTGATCACCAGCCAGGTAATCAGGGGGTTAAACTTTTATTGGGTAAAATACGGCGGGTGTCCTGATGCTATAAAAATATATCTAGCTAAACTGCGTTACCCGTGACACTTATACTGTGATCACATTTGACAGGAGGTAATCAAGGGGTTAAACCTTTATTGGGGGGGTTAGGAGGGGTTCCTATACCTATCTGAGCCTAATACTAATTACCCTAACACTGATTAGTATCATTAATGACACTAGTACAGCGATCAAAAAAAAATATGACTGCTGTACTGGGTGACACAGTGACAGGTGGTGAAGAGGATATTTGGGCAGGGGGGGTGATCGGGGGATGAATTTGTGCCTACGTGACCTGGTGTCAGTGTAGTGTTGTGCAACTCACTGTTCTGATGCTCTCTCCTCTCGGTCTGGAACAAAAAGACCGACACAGGGAGAGATAACATCACTTCCCCTGTTAGTGTTTACAGTTACACAGACAGGGGAAGGATATCATTCATCAGGAGCGATCACCAGGTCCAGGCCAGATTTCATTGGCCTGGGCCCCGGCGGGGGGGGGGCGCGCGCCCCCCCCCCACCGGCCGCGAGCCCGACGTAGCATAACGGCGATTCGCTTGCTTGTGCCATTCTGCCGCAGTACAACTGTGGCGGATGGTTGGCAAGTGGTTAAATGTTACAAAGAATATAACAGAATATGTAAAAAGGAAATCAAGGATGCAAAAAAGATAGTAGGACAAACCCCAAAAAATTCTTAAAATAAATATATAGTAAAAAGCTCATGTCTGAGCATGTAGGCCCTTTACAAAATAATCTAGAGTGGGTGACTGGGGACAAAGAAAAGGCAAATTTATTACAGTTCAAGTCCATAATGGGGATGGTATTGACACAGCCCCAAATGATCCACAAAAAAGTAATATGGTCCAGAAATATTTAGACAGACTAAAAGTCGATAAAGCACCTGGACCAGATGACATTCACCCACGGATCCTGAAAGAATTGAGCTCTGTCATTGTTTCTAATTTTTAGGGACTCATTAATGATGGGAATGGTACCACTGGATTGTTGTAGGGCCAATGTGGTGCCTATATTTATAAAGAGAACAAAGTCTTTACCAAGTAACTATAGACCTGTTAGTTTAACTTCTATAGTGGGGAAGATACTGGAGAGTTTAATAAAAGACCACATAGATGAGTTCTTGCTGGAAAAAAAATATTTTTAGCAACATACAGCATGGGTTCACGAAAGACAGAAAGTTGTCAAACAAATCTGATTTCTTTTTGTGAAGAAATAAGTATAACCTTGGACAGAGGGGTGGCTGTGGACGTGGTATACTTGGATTTTGCAAAAGCATTTGACACAGTTCCCCACACATGGCTAATGTGTAAGGTAAAGTCTACAGGCTTGGAAATATCAGTTTGTATCAGTTTGTAAATGGATAGAAAACTGGCTAAAAGACAGAATTCAGAGTAGTGGTTAATGATTCTTACTCTGAATGGTCTAGGGTATTCAGTGGTGTACCCCAAGGTTCAGTGTTGGGACCCTTACTTTTTAATATCTTTATAAATGATATAGGGTCTGGGATTAAAAGTACCATTTCAGTCTTTGCAGATGACACCAAACTATGCAGTGGAATACCGTCCTTACAGGATGTCTCCAATTTACAAGCTGACCTCAATGCACTGTCTAATTGGGCGAATATGTGGCAGATGAGGTTTAATGTTGATAAATGTAAAGTTATGCACTTGGGAGCCAAGAATATGCATGCATCATACATACTAGAGGGAGTACAACGGGGGGAATCCATAGTGGAGAAGGATCTGGGAGTTTTGGTAGATCATTAGCTCAATAATAACATGCAATGTCAAGCTGCGGTTTCCAAAGCGAGCAAAGTCCTTTCTTGCATTAAGAGAGGTATGGACTAGAGAGAGAGTGAGATATAATTTTGCCCCTGTACAAATCATTAGTAAGACCACATCTGGAATATGCAGTTCAGTTTTGGGTAACAGTTCTCAAAAAGGATATCGGGGAAGTGGAGAAAGTGCAGAGAAGGGCAACCAAACTGATAAGAGGCATGGAGGAGCTCAGCTATGAGGAAAGATTAGAGGAACTGAAATTATTCTCTCTTGAGAAGAGGAGAGTAAGGGGGTATATGATCAACATGTACAAATATATAAGGGGTCCATATAGTGAACTTGGTGTTGAGTTATTCACTTTACAGTCAACACAGAGGACAAGGGGGCACTCTTTACGCCTAGAGAGATTTCGTCTCCAAATACGGAAAGGTTTCTCCACAGTAAGAGCTGTGAAAATGTGGAATAGACTGCCTCCAGAGGTGGATCTGGTCAGCTCAGTAGATTGCTTTAAGAAAGGCCTGGATTCCTTCCTAAATGCACACAATATAACTGGGTATTAACATTTATAGGTAAAGTTGAAAATCCGGGGTCAGGAAGGATTTTTTTTCCCCTGCTGTAGCAAATTGTATCATGCTTTGCTGGGGTTTTTCGCCTTCCTCTGAATCAACTGTGGGTATAGGATTGGGTATATGGGATTGTTTGATATTATTTTTTATTTATTTATTTATGTATTTATTTTTATGGTTGAACTAGATGGACTTGTGTCTTTTTTCAACCTGACTAACTATGTAACAATGTAAAGGTCTAATGGAATTTATGTATGCCAAGGCCTACCTGCAAGTCCCTGCATTCCTTAAAAAATGGAACCCTTGGCTTGTAGACCCCAAATGCTCACTCTTGCCCTGATCTGCAAACCACTCAGCTTAATCTTAGAATCTCAGCACCCAAAAGGATCACCTGCACTACTGCTATTCTTACACGGTTTGTAATCATACATTATGTAGGTATTACACTTTTGCTCATAATGTTCATATGTTAATCATGCTCCTGTTATTCATGCTCCTGTAACCCAGTGATGCCCCCACCATCAGAAGTCAAGAGTCCCTCACCCTCCCTTACATCACAGTGCACCCCCTTACCTTGAGCTACTGCTGGGAAGAAGCTGAGGGCAGAGCTGGGAAGCAGAAAGTGCAGGGTCTGGAGAAGGACCAAGAGAGTGCTGGAGTAAGCTGCTGGAGTCTGCTGAAAGCTGAGACCAGGAGGAGACGAGGCAATGCTGTGTCTGTATGATCTGTAGGAGGAGTTCTGTCCTCTCTGCTGCTGACTATTGAGACAAGGGGCAGAGGTGCAAAGGTCACATTAAATGGCCTGGGGGGGTGCATTTGGGCCATGGGGCTTGTGTTTGACATAAGCACTAGTGGGGGGGGGGGGGTAGAAAGAGTGGAAAAAAGAAACAGAAAAGGAAGGAATATAGAACAAAAGATATGAACAAGCACACCTAGAGATAAAAGCAAGAATAGCAAGAGTAAAGAGAGAGAAGAGAGAAAAAAGGGTGAGAGAGCAAACCTATGGATGAAAAAAAGAATAGAGGGCAAAGAAGAAGAAGAGAGATAAAAATATGATAGAAAATGTAGATATGAAAACAAAAGTAAAAAGATGAAAGGGAGCAAATTAAAGTGAAAGGTTAGGAAATGCGATTCAAGAAGAGAAAGTCCAGATCCGTTTTTGACCTTAATGTAACCGGCAATAAGAATTGTATTCTGCATGCAATTCAGTCACTATATGAATAGCACTGAACAGCAAGTAGCGTATTTATCGGCATATAACACGCACCCCAATTTAAGAGGAAAGTTTCCGGAAAAATATTTTTTTTTTAAATAAACCACTTTGAAGCAAAATAATGGTCAGTGAGCATTAATGCAGCCTGATTAATGCCCATCTGCAGCCTCAATGCAGCCTAATCTGTGCCCATCTGCAGCTTCAGTGCAGCCTGATCTGTGCCCATCTGCAGCCTGATCCATGCCCAACTGCAGCCTTATCTGTGGCCCATCTGCAGCCTGATCTGCGCCCATCTGCAGCCTGATCTGTGCCCATCTGCAGCTGGATCTGTGCCCATCTGCAGGCTGATCTGCACCCATCTCCCCCATCAATGCAGCTCACTATTTCTCATCTCTCGCAGGAAATCACTGGGCCGTCATCTCCTGTTTACTCGGCTCTCAGTCGGCAGTCATATAAACAGTCCCACCTCCGCCATCAGCATTGGACCAGCTCCTGTGATAGACAGAACACTGGTCCAATGTCAGTGGCGGAGGCGGGACTGTGTGTGTGATGTGAGAGCTGAGTGAGAGCCGAGTGAGAGCCGAGTGGAGAGCCGAGTGGAGAGGAGATGACGGCTCGGTGAATTCCGGCGGCACTCGTTCCCCTCCTTCCCCTCGGAGGTACGCTGTCGGCGTATAACACGCACCCGCAAGTTTCCCCCTATTTTCAGGGGAAAAAAGTGTGTTATATGCCGATAAATACGGTACATGTTCTGAAATCAATTGTATATATTGTAGATTTTATCATATAAACATTTAAATAAAGATGACGTCTGCAGCCTTGTCTGCACACACATAAGCAAGAATAAATAGAAATCTAAATGTATTTAATTAAGCCTTCTTTAGCAGAATTACCTGGAAAAGTTATGCTGCGCTGATCTGACTGGCAATGACAAGGTGAGTGATTCTATAATATGCAGAAATCTGGTCTACGCAGCTGAAAATGTAAAATTCCTTTGTCCTCGGCAAGCCATAATGACCATGAAATGTCATTCATTCCACTTGAAATCCTGACATTTAATATATTATAATTCTCTGTCTTAAAGATTCATCATTTACACAGAATGTTCTAGAGCAGAAGGCATTAACAGTTCTTTAATATCAAAGTGATTTCAGACACAGGTAATTATTTTATTATATTGTCTTACCTTACTACCTGGCTGACCGAAGAACTGTGCGGGCATGTTAATGCTTACACATGCACATACCAAGACACAACGCTTGTGGGGGAGACAGATATTATGCAGACATAAAATCAAAGAAAATGAATCACCGCTCAGGTAGACCTGCTTCCAGGTGTGTATGAGTAAATCCTTCAGAGGAGGGGAGTCCCAGGTGCTGGCTAAATGCAAATTGAAGCAAGGTTTGAAACAGGAAAATCTGGATGCCGCACACCGGATAAAGTTGAAAAATCTTCTTTATTGTAAAACTTGGATCATCAAAAATACAGGACAATCAGGCAAATAGTACAGACACATCTGACGCGTTTCAAAGGTTAAGAGGTATTCAACTGACAAATAGAAAGTCCTTATGACTGTGGAGATCAGGGGGTGTCAGCCCAGTGGAGAGAATGGTTGTATACACAGGCAGAGGTCAGGGTATCCGGCAGACAAAAGAGTGGACGTTTGACAGGCAGAGATCAGGGTATCCGGCAGACAAGAGAGTGATCCTTTAAACAGGCAGAGGGTCAGGGTATCCAGAAGACAAGAGAGTGGTCATTTAAACAGGCAGAGGGTCAGGGTATCCAGCAGACAAGAGAGTGGTCGATTAAACAGGCAGAAGGTCAGGGTATCCAGCAGACAAGAGAGTGGTCGTTTAAACAGGCAGGGATCGGCTAACAGAGAATCAGGAACCAGGAACAAAGCACAACGCAGGGTACAGCTGACGACAAACCAGCAACCCGACTGGGTGCTGGTGTCGTCTCAAGTAGCCTCCCGGTGAGCGCGTCAGCGTGACGCACTACCGGGCACCCGCTCGGGCGACGGCGCGCACACGTGGACCGCCGTGCACCCGCGCGCGCCGCACTATCAGGCTGCGAACGGGTGCACGTCTCAACAACAGCCCACTGTGCATGCGCCCCGCAGCCCAGCGAACGGAGGCGACTTGTCCTTCGTGACAGTGCCCCCCTCCTAAGGGCGGACACTGGACGCCGAGGCTAGACATCAACTCCGGATGGTTTCGATGAAAGGTTTGAATTAAGCGAGGAGCATGTAGATTCTTCGCAGGCTCCCAAGAATTGTCCTCAGGTGGGTATCCTTTCCATTGGATCAGGTACTGTAGCTGCCTGCCCTTCTTTCTACAACCCAGGATAGCCTCCACCTCAAACTCGTTCTCCCCATCCACCCTAATTGGTGGGGGAGGAACCTCTCCTCTTTCTGGAAAAGGACTGGACACAACAGGCTTCAACAGAGATACGTGGAAGACAGGATGGATCTTGTACGTTTTAGGCAGAACTAGCTCCATGGCCACAGGATTGATGATCCTTTTGATAGGAAAAGGGCCAATGAATTTACACGTAGGTCCCAATTTTCGGGATGGCAACTGTAGCTTGAGGTTAGAGGTGGACAACCAAACTTCTTCCCCTATATTGAATGTTGGGTTTTCCTTCCTACCTCGGTCATACTGCTCCTTGTAGGCCTTTTGAGCTTTTTGTAACATGTTTTGGATTTCTTGGAAGTTAGTTTGCAAAGATGTTATTCTGTCCTGCACTGCAGGGACTGTTATTTCGGGAATGTCCTTAGTCAGAAACGTGGGATGGAATCCGCAGTTGGCCCAGAAGGGCGTTTGGTTGGTAGCCGCGTGAACTGAGTTGTTATACGCAAACTCTGCGTATGGAAGAAGTTTTGCCCAATCATCCTGGGATCCCGAACAGAAGCAACGGAGGTATTGCTCTAAGGTTTGATTTGTTCTCTCCGTTTGGCCGTTGCTCTGAGGGTGGTAGGCTGACGAGAGGCACACTTTAATATCCAGGGCTTTACAGAGTTCCTTCCAGAATTTGGACGTGAATTGCACGCCTCTGTCAGACACTATACTCCTTGGTACACCGTGAAGTCTTATAACCTCTTTCAGGAAAACATTGGCTGTCTCTACTGCGGAAGGAGTACCTTCCATAGGCAGAAAGTGGGCCATCTTGGACAGACGGTCGACCACAACAAAAATAGTAGTGTAGCCTTCTGAGGCCGGTAGGTCCACGATGAAATCTACAGATACGTCGGACCACGGTCGTTCTGGAATAGGTAGTGGTTTAAGTAAACCCCAGGATCTGGTGTTTTGGCCCTTGTTACGTTGACACAGGGGACAAGAGGCCACATACTCCCTGCAATCCCGTCTCCAACCCGGCCACCAGAAGGAGCGAGAGATCAGGTCAGCTGTCTTCCTAACCCCGAAGTGGCCGGCCAATTTATGGTCGTGGCACATCTTGAGGGCTGTTAACCGAGTTTGTTGAGGTACAAAAATTTTGCCTTGGATCCAAAAGAGACCTCCGTCTTTCCTCAGGGATTGTACCTCCGGGTCTGTACATGTATTGGACGACCTCTTGATGGAGGACACTAAGTCTGTCTGTGTCAACCCAAGGAAATTTTGAGGTGCAAGAATTGTGCTTGGTTCCGAAGTCTGGAGGTCTGCTGAGAACATCCGGGAAAGGGCGTCTGCCTTCCCATTCTTTATACCAGGTCTGTAAGAGATGTGGAAATTGAAGCGCGAAAAGAATAAGGCCCAACGAGCTTGTCTGGGTTTGAGGCGTTTTGCTGTTCGGAGGTATTCAAGGTTCTTGTGATCTGTAATGATCCTCTCTGGATGGAGTGCCCCTTCAAGTAAGTACCTCCATTCCTCCAGGGCAAATTTTATGGCCAGCAGCTCCCTGTCACCTACATCGTAATTTAATTCTGCCACACTGGGTTTTCGGGAAGCGAATGCAACTGGATGTAAGATGGCTTTAGGTCCTTGTCTTTGGGAAAGGATTGCTCCTGTGGCCATTTCTGATGCATCCACTTCTAGTACGAACGGTTGAGAAGGATCAGGATGCCGGAGAATGGGAGCAGAACTGAACAGATCCTTTAGTTTCACGAAAGCTCCCTGTGCTGCTTGGGACCACTGGAATGAGCCATGCCGGCGGGTTAATTGAGTGATGGGTGCCACTATGGTGGAGAATCCAGCGATGAATTTCTGGTAAAAGTTAGCGAATCCTATAAATCGTTGGACCCCCTTTTTGTCAGATGGAGCTGGCCACTCTTGAATAGCCTGTATCTTTTGGGGATCCATCTCTACCCCATTTACCGAAATGATGAACCCCAAGAATTGCACGACTGATTTTTCAAACTCACACTTCTCCATTTTTAGGTAGAGTTTGTGTTGTTTCAGAATGGCCAGAACTGTCCTGACGTGACCCCTGTGAAGTTCAAGTGTAGAAGAGAAAATTAGGATATCATCCAAGTAAACCACAAGAAAATCATCTAGGTATTTGCGGAAAATGTCGTTCACCAGGTGTTGAAAAGTGGCCGGAGCATTACAAAGCCCGAAGGGCATCACCAAGTATTCCAAATGCCCGAACCTGGATCTGAAGGCCGTCTTCCATTCGTCTCCGGCCCTAATTCTGATAAGATTGTATGCCCCCCGGAGATCTAATTTGGAAAAGACTCTGGCTGACCGAAAACGTTGGAACAACTCTGGGATGAGCGGTAATGGGTACCGATTCTTGATGGTGATGTTATTTAACTGCCGGTAATCCACACAGGGCCTAAGGGAACCATCCTTCTTCCCGACAAAGAATATACCCGCTCCGGCAGGTGAAGATGAGGGACGGATGAACCCCTTTTCCAGATTCTCGTCAATATATTGTTTGAGAGCCTCCAGCTCCGTTTCTGAAAGAGGAAATATGCGACCAAAAGGAATCTCTGATCCTGGCAGTAGATCGATTGGGCAGTCGTACGGTCGATGTGGTGGGAGGCAATCGGCCATTTGTTTGCTGAAGACCTCCTGGAATTCATGATACTCCTGAGGGACATGTTGGAGGTTAACTGAAGGAGCTGAGATCGTAGCACAGATCTTGGGTTTCAAAGGGCGGCAGTGTTGAGAACAGTAAGAAGAGGGAAATGAGACCACCTTAGAACTCCATTGAATCAAAGGATCATGGGCCTGTAGCCAGGGTAGGCCTAAAATGACTGGGAACATGGGAGAATGAATAAGGTCCAGGCGTAGGAGCTCTTGGTGTCCCGAATCAGTAGTCGCTACAATAGGTCGAGTCTCTTGGGTGATTGGACCTGAGCTGGGAAGGGACCCATCAGCCAAGTGAACCTGTAGGTGTTGAGTTTTGGTTTGTAAGGGCACATGCAGGTTCCGGGCCAGGGCAGCGTCCATAAAGCAGCTACAGGCACCCGAATCAATGATCTCCGGCAGGCGGGACTCCCCTTCCGGTAGCTGTAACGAGATAAACAACATGACGTAAGATTTAGAGGTATTGTTATCTTGATAAGTCATTGTTTTGGGCTGAAAGAACTTACTAGGCCTTATCAGGAAGTTGCGCAGGAAGTGACCGGCTCCCCCGCAATAGAGACACAAGTTGGATTGCCGTCTACGTTGTCTCTCTTCTGAGGTTAGTGGTGGTCGTACCAAACCAAGCTGCATAGGTTCGGAATCGGGAAGAGTAGTAGGCCCAGCTGTTATAGGTGATGATATTGGAATGGGTTGGAGTCTTGAGGCCGTCCACGCAGGGTGGGGGTTTTGGAATCGTTCTGACCGACGTTCCCGCAAGCGTCTATCTAATTTGGTGGCTGCCTGAATTAACTCCTCTAAAGATGCGGGGGTTTCCATCCTGGCCAACTCATCCTTGAGGAGCTCCGACAGGCCTTGGCGGTACTGATAGCGTAAGGCTGGCTCATTCCAGTTAGTGTCGGCCGCCCATTTACGGAATTCCACCGTGTACAGGCCTGGATTTACTCCCTTTGCCGCCCCAAGGCCGGGTCCTTCAATGCCGCCTCCCCCCCCCCACACACACACACCACCATTCTCGTCCTTTATCGATGACTGCTACAATAGATCAATTAAAAACATATCTCCACACACGAGAACACTGAAAACAACTGGCTTTAATTGTACTTCAGGGTAAGCGCGCGGGGTAACAATTTTTCACGGGCAATTTTTCAGGGCAATTGCTGGTGTTAGTGCCTCAATCATCCCCGGCACCATGGTTGGTATGGTGTCAGGATGATTGAAACACATTATTTCTATCATTACATTGTAATGTAAAATGAAATAGTTCAACTCACCATAATGCAGAATCATTGGGAGCCCTGAGCGTGTCACTTGCCACCATCGCTTGTCACTTGACACTATGCCTGCCACCAGATGGAGATGTCACTTGCCACACTGCCTGGCTGCCACCAGATGGAGATGTCACTTGCCACACTGCCTGCCACCAGATGGGGATGTCACTTGCCACGCTGCCACCAGATGGAGATGTCACTTGCCACTCTGCCTGCCACCAGAAGGGGATGTCACTTGCCATGCTGCCAGCAGATGGAGATGTCACTTGCCACACTGCCTGGCTGCCACCAGATGGAGATGTCACTTGCCACACTGCCTGGCTGCCACCAGATGGAGATATCACTTGCCACGCTGCCTGCCACTAGATGGGGATGTCACTTGCCACGCTGCCACCAGATGGAGATGTCACTTGCCACGCTGCCACCAGATGGAGATGTCACTTGCCACGCTGCCTGCCACCAGATGGGGATGTCACTTGCCACGCTGCCACCAGATGGGGATGTCACTTGCCACGCTGCCTGCCACCAGATGGGGATGTCACTTGCCACACTGCCTGGCTGCCACCAGATGGAGATGTTACTTGCCACTCTGCCTGCCACCAGATGGGGATGTCACTTGCCATGCTGCCACCAGATGGAGATGTCACTTGCCACACTGCCACCAGATGGAGATGTCACTTGCCACACTGCCTGGCTGCCACCAGATGGGGATGTCACTTGCCACACTGCCTGGCTGCCACCAGATGGGGATGTCACTTGCCATGCTGCCACCAGATGGTGATGTCACTTGACATGCTGCCTGGCTGCCACCAGATGGAGATGTCACTTGCCACGCTGCCACCAGATGGGGATGTCACTTGCCACACTGCCACCAGATGGAGATGTCACTTGCCACACTGCCTGGCTGCCACCAGATGGGGATGTCACTTGCCATGCTGCCACCAGATGGGGATGTCACTTGCCACGCTGCCACCAGATGGAGATGTCACTTGCCACGCTGCCACCAGATGTTGATGTCACTTGCCACGCTGCCACCAGATGGAGATGTCACTTGCCACGCTGCCACCAGATGTTGATGTCACTTGCCACACTGCCACCAGATGGAGATGTCACTTGCCACACTGCCTGGCTGCCACCAGATGGGGATGTCACTTGCCACGCTGCCACCAGATGGAGATGTCACTTGCCATGCTGCCACCAGATGTTGATGTCACTTGCCATGCTGCCACCAGATGGAGATGTCACTTGCCACACTGCCACCAGATGGAGATGTCACTTGCCACACTGCCACCAGATGGGGATGTCACTTGCCACACTGCCACCAGATGGGGATGTCACTTGCCACCCTGCCACCAGATGGGGATGTCACTTGCCACCCTGCCACCAGATGGGAATGTCACTTGCCACGCTGCCACCAGATGGGGATGTCACTTGCCATGCTGCCACCAGATGGAGACGTCACTTGCCACACTGCCACCAGATGTTAATGTCACTTGCCACGCTGCCTGTCTGCCACCAGATGAAGGAGGGCGGAACAGCGGTGCTGGCAATGAGAGATGTCATCTCTCCCCCCCCGCCGCCGCACCGCTAACATTACTTCTTAGTCTTCACTACTGCGCATGCGCCCCCCGGCCGAGCGCATACAAGCTTTCCTGAGAGCGGCCGCTTCAGAACTGCGCATGCGCAGTAGTGGGCGGCTCGCGGCCATCTTTTCTATGGGCACCGGTGCCCTTAATCAACTTTAACGAGCAGCCCGAAAGGGGGGGGGGCGGCCGCGAAGTCGCCGCAGGAGCGGCGCCGCCCCTGCACCACTGCCGCCCCGAGGCCTGGCCTCGGTGGCCTTGTGGCAAATCCGGCCCTGACCGTGTAATCCTCAATTGGTCTCCTTCCCTGAACTAGGTGGTGCAGGATAGCTTCTGCGGTAGCAATACGTTGTGGGTCATCATAAAGCTGTGACATACTTTCGAAGAACGTGTCGATAGTATTAAGCACCTGACTCCCTGATTCCATCAGACCGTGAGCCCAAGCCTGAGGTTCTTCTGACAGCAAAGAAATCGCAAATCCCACCTTGACCACTTCTGATGCGAAGGTTCGGGGTTGCAGAGCAAAGTAGAGGATGCATGCATTCTTAAAAGCTCTGAACTTTTTACGGTCCCCTGAGAACCGTTCCGGTGTGGGGACCCTAGGTTCCGGACGTGCCATTACCACTGTAGGACTGGCAGCAGCCTGAGGAAGCGGGCCTTCATTGCTAGGTGCGGGAGCTGCGGAGGCAGAAGGGAGTGGCCCCGTCAGTTGCTGGAGACGGCTATCGATTTGTGTGTATCCCTCCTGTAGCCCCTGCACTAAATCTGCCAAGGTGGAGACCTGTTGGCATAGGATCTCCAAGGGAGAGCGCGCTCTGTCGGCCTCGGACATCTGGCTGGTTTGTACTGTCACGTCAATACTCACCGAGGCCGAGATGCCGAGAGTGGCTCACCCTTACGACCACGCGCACCCGAACCCCCGAGGGTGAGACAGGGGATCAGAAGCACGCGGAGGCACGGGTTTCCGGTAGTAGCGGTGAGAAGGCTCAGGATCACTTGGGTGGTGGAAAGCCTCCTGGCAGAGCCGTGCAGGACCGGTGTGCCTAATAGTGCAAGGAACAAAGGTTAAGAGGTATTCAACTGACAAATAGAAAGTCCTTATGACTTGGACGTTTGACAGGCAGAGATCAGGGTACCCGGCAGACAAGAGAGTGATCCTTTAAACAGGCAGAGGGTCAGGGTATCCAGCAGACAAGAGAGTGGTCGTTTAAACAGGCAGAGGGTCAGGGTATCCAGCAGACAAGAGAGTGGTCGATTAAACAGGCAGAAGGTCAGGGTATCCAGCAGACAAGAGAGTGGTCATTTAAACAGGCAGGGATCGGCTAACAGAGAATCAGGAACCAGGAACAAAGCACAACGCAGGGTACAGCTGACGACAAACCAGCAACCCGACTGGGTGCTGGTGTCGTCTCAAGTAGCCTCCCGGTGAGCGCGTCAGCGTGACGCGCTACCGGGCACCCGCACGGGAGGCGGCACGCACACGTGGTCCACCATGCACCCGCGCGCGCTGCACCATCAGGCCGCGAACGGGTGCACGTCTCAACAACAGCCCACTGCACATGCGCCCCGCAGCCCGGCGAACAGAGGCGACTTGTCCTTCATGACAAACACTCTGGAGGGCTCTGGGCAATGCTGTATGGGCAAATGTCTAAGTTGTCTGTGAAGGAAGTTTATGCTGTTATCAATACACTAGTCTTGCCTCCAAGTAACAGCATTAAAAAAAAGCAGACACTTATAGAGCTTCACTTTTAAAATCCTTTTAATGTATCCACTCTTAAAAATGGCACTCACATACAAATCCACAATCAGAAATACATTTGCCAGTAATCGGCTCCAGCCAGCTGCAATAGATATTGCACTTTCTGGTTTTGCCATTCTTGATTATGTCATGCAGTAAGCTCCTCCCCTATGTGTACAGGAACAAATGGGAAATAGAGCGCTGACAGATGCTACTATTGAAATGAAAAATGGGACAATGGTTTGGATCAGGAAGTGTGGTGTTTGCAAGAGGCAAACCGTTGAGGTGGTCATTAGACCTACAGTACTGGGTTCAGATGGATGGGGTAGGCGGCAGCCAGCTTCTCAGAGCAGAAGAGACTCTGTGGGGAGGCCAAGCAGAAAAAAAGAGCAGCGCCGCTCTAAGGGTAGTAGTGTTTATAAAAGACTTTAATAATGTTTAAAATATGCACTCACATTTAGGCTGATAAAAACAGGCATGTAGTGTTACTCTTTAACATCATGAGATCACATCCGGTGGACCGCTGGGCTGTGGAGGAGTCAATCCCCAGTCGCTTCCGGCTGGTGTCCGAAGCTCCGAGGTGTGTAGTTCTGTCAGACAGTGTGTCAACTGGTCCGTGGGTGGAGATGATAGATGCTGGAGAGCCGGGGGGGCGTGGCCGTAGCGCTCACATTCGGAGCACACGTGCTCCTTCATCAGCCGTGTGTGACGGTCATGACAAGTCCTGATTATATAGGGAAAAGGGGAGGGGGAAGGGGCGGGGTGCAGAGTTGGATTGATCTGTCAAGCAGCGTTGGTGTGTGTCAGACACACGCAGGCTGGTGCAATCGTAGTAAGGCAAGGGAGTTGTAATGAGGTAGACAAATGGAATGATCATGTGGCTCGCAAGGGAGTGTAAAAGCGGATTGTATGGCAGGGTGGGAAAAAAGATGTGAAGGGGGGGGGGAAGTAATGATGAGAATGGAAAAAATAAGAATGGAAAAAATAAGAATGAAAGAAAGAAAAGTAATGCGGGAAAGTACGTGAGAAAATAGGATGATAAGGGATGGTTGTGCAAATAAATAAAAAATAAAAAATTGTGAAAAAAATATATAAAAGATATAAAAAAATAAATAAGAAAAAAATGTTTTATTAAAAAATATATTAGAATATATGAGAAAATATATAGAAAAAATAGGATTATAAAAGTATTAAAAAGTAAAAAATGCAAAAAAAAAAAATATAATCATAAAAACAGAGGAATATATATATATATATAAAAAGGTGTAAAAAATGTAAAAAAAAAATTTTTATGTGCAGTGGGAGATAATGGGGAAAAAATTATTATAGATTATAGGTGACAGATCGGTGAAAAACATGAATGAGTGGAAGAAATAAATGATAAATGCATGAAGGGAATATTATGGGGAAATAACTATGGTAAGGAATATAAATGGCAAGGATGATGAAGTGAAAAATGGGGAGGGGTATAAAGCATGTGGGAACGCATGCAGCAAGCATCAAAAATGCATGAGTGCAAGCACATATGCATGTGCACACGCATGCATGCACATATGCTGCAGATTAATTATAGAGTATAGTGAAGAAGTACGGGGGCAAGTGGTAATTAGACTATGATATAGTCGGAGGGCAATGTTAAGGGTGGGGTAACTGTGGGGAAAGAAGGTTGTGTGTATGGTGTTTACAACGGGGGGGGGGGGGGGGGGGTTGGGGGGGGTTTAAACGTGATATGGCCGTGGGAGAATGCGGATGATATGGAAGTGTCTAGGGAGTTTATAGAATGGAATGGGTTTCGATCTCTTCGTTAAGGCCTCCTGGCTTTAGGCAGTCTAGGGTGTATATCCAGAAGGTCCCAAACCTCCTCTTCTGGGGTTCCCTATCAGTACTCTAGGCTCCTACTCTTCTCAGTGCACCACCATAGGAAGCTGCTTTCTATGAGGATGCACCTGTGGGCTCACTCCTGAGCCAGGCTGTGCTTGTCTATAGACATACACACAGCGTGACTTGGCCCCACCCCCTCCTCATAGGATTTGATTGACAACAGCAGGAGCCTCCTGCTGCTCTCACTGAGACCTGGAAGGAGAAAAAGAGAGAGTAGTGCTGCTGTACTCGGGCATACCACTGGATTGACATAGGACTACAGTACTGTAAATATTTCTTAATCATCTTTTGCACACATGGTAAAATGTGCATTTTTGGCTAGAAAATTACTTAAAATACCCAAAGATTACATATTTTAGGAAAGAAGAGGCCCTGTAGAATAAAAAAAAGATGGTAACTACATTTTGTTTTATTGCATGAAAATCTATTTATCATAATCTATATTTTACCAAACATGTCAAGCCTCAAAACTGTGTCTGTGAAACAGCGAAAAAATTACGGTAGCCAACATTGATAGGCAATGCTTTAAATGCCTTTACAGCTCATCAGTATAGGGAAACCGTAAATGAGGGACCCAGGTGTTATTTTATTATAGCTGTTAGGGTGGTCTCATCTACATTTTGCTATGGGGCACTGTGATTTGAAATTACACCTCTGTCTCTATCCTTAATATAAACTGTAAATTTGGCTTTTTTTTTTTTTGCAAAAAAACCCATACCACATACCATACCTATCTTATCAGGTATCCAACTAGTAGTGAGTGAACACCTGTGGGATTGTTTTAAAGCATGAGGATGACTATTTCATGAATACAAGGTTAGGTTTTAGTTTGATAAACACTGCAGCAGAATATCTGAGGGTCATCAATCTACTTTGCTAAGACAACTAACAAAATGATCAATACTACAGAGATTGTCAGGATCCAAGTCTAAACGTGTAACCCCTGTGGTGTTTGGCTTTGGTCCTTCTCACTGTGCCACCAGGGAAAACTCCCTCCCTGATTCCTTAGACAACCTTGCTTTGTGTGTTGTTTCAAGTAAACCTTGAACCCTTTGCTCCTCTCACGAACTTCCTGCTTTAAACCCTGTCTCTGCACTTCCTGTTTGCCAGATTATTTTTCTTTCCTCCAGCCAATATCTTGCTCTTTGCATACCTGCTGCTGTTCTTATCTTCGCTACTACTCGTTATCGACCCTTGGCTTTTTCATCAACCACGCTTCTGTCTGACTTCATACAGTTACTATTTGTTATTGACTTTTGGCTTGTTTACTGACTATGCTTCTGCTTGATCCCTACCTGCTACATCTGGTTCTGTACCCTGGCTTGCTCCCCTCCTGGTGGGGTGATCCTGAGGACCAGAGCCTGGTATTAGCATGCAGCAAAACTCATCTCCACCATCAGGAGCTCTGGTGAATGCCAGGTAGTACTTAGACCCTGTGCCTTGGGTGAACCTTCATCATCTGCTATGAGGATCTACTAGTATATTTCCTGCTGCTTACCCATGAACCTTTCTACTGCTACAGCCATTGGCCCCTGCGTCTGATCCTAGATTGTGACACCAATAAAGCAGATGGGATCTGTGATGAGCAGTAATCCTGATGACTCTTCCTGTGTCTGAAGTCAGCTCTTCTAGACTGAGAGCTTCACAGTTTGATTTCCTTCAACAGCCTTCCTAGTGGGCCCCCCTAGTGGGGCCCCATAGTAGCCACTTGGGCTTTTATAGTCACTGCTACATTAGATGGCAAAGGGATAGACATGCAAAATTTGATCAATCCTTAAAATAGTATGATTGGCTACGCTGACTCTTTTGCTTTCTGCTGGCAAGACTTTGCCTACCACCATAGGCAGCAGATGCATGCCAAACTTCTGTGGGCTGCATTATCTTCCCCTCCATATTATTATGTGCATTCCTAAAAAAAAGCTGCAGTTTTTAGTACCATTAAGTACCATTTACTTTGTCCTTTTATATGCCTAGTCTAGTATTGTAACAAGAGCTGTATGATCACAACACTCCCTTGTTCTTGTTATTATCAAAGAATTAAGTTGTTAGCAAGAAAACAAAGTAAGCAAGTCTCAGTACATGTTATATTATAACACTATCTCTGTATTTTAGTGCAAACTAGACAAAAATAAAAGTGTTTTAAGGGAGAAAGTCCAGGAGGGAATTATCTGGATTTGGAGTGGGACTTTATAGTGTTTCTACAATTGGCCCTCAGAGGAATGTGTAATTGGCTGTGACAAGAATACACTGGCACATGATTTTATTTTTATTACTGCAGTGTACATGAAACTTTTTGCTCTCTATGGAATACTTTGCACATAAACGGCAATTAACGAAAACCACTCATTGTACTGTGTACTCCAGGAAGCAAATGCGAAAATAATACGTCTTTAAAGGAAAAGTCTAATTATATGGATGTACAAAACACACCTGAAGGTAATGTTGTAATAAAATATATATATGGCATAAAATATCTTTACAAATGTTTTGATTTGTAGGGCTAGAAATACGTGAAAAATTGAGGGTTTTCATTGCTTTGAAATTTGAATGAACATTCTACAGTTTTGGTGAAATGTAGCCATTTTTTCATTACGCATTTAAGACACTAGGAAAGGTGGTATAAAGTAGTTATTGGTGGTTTCAAATTGTTGCTGAGGGTAACAGAAGCTCCTTTCAACTACCCTAGTCCTGTTCCTTTACCAAAAATGGCCCCTTATTAGCCTGATCATTTTATTGTTTGCATTTATTTTTTCCAAAGAAAAAAAAAGAGACAACTAAGATTAATAAAATGTAAAGAGACAGTTCACAAATAATGATACCATACACAAAAAATAAAAAACAAAAATAAAAAGAACACTAAGTAAAATAAACCAAACCACCCTAAATACTGAATAAACATGTTCTATGGACTGGACATTGTTGAATCCCTTACATTATTATGGTATATATTTGTTTAAAAGAAATAGTGCTCTGATGACATGGTGCTTTTATAAATGAGGTTGTACTGTACATCATGTTTTCCTGGAATATTTCAGTTCTGTGATATTTTACTGCTCATTTTTTTAAAAGTTCACACATTCAGAAGAAAAAAGATTCATATACTGCAACTCCATAAAATCTTTATATTCCTCATCTACATTTGATATGAGAGAAAAATATATCTATGTAAAAACATTAGCACATAATGACACAATGCAAGTAGAAAAAGAACAGTGCACTCAAGTGGGTAATGATGTACAACAGCAATATAATATAATAAAATAACAAAGATTGCAGATTTTTCAAAGAATGTGGGTGCTCACATAGTGAACAAAATACATATACACAAATTACTCATGGTTCATTTTATCAGATAAAGTAAATTACTGTGATTATTGCAACCAAAACATCTTTAAACCAACAACTGGGTATTTCCACTTTGCATATAACAGATTACTGCACTTATAAAACACATCAGATTTTCTTTAATACATTCAGGGGCAATATTAAAATATAACAAATTACTTTATCTTTCATTAAAATATGCAACGTGCAAGTAAATATTCTGACATTTTGCACAGTAGAGAAGTGACTGGCCGGAGAAGCATCACTTTGGAGTTGTAGGTCAGTGTGAACATTGCAATACATATAAACCAAGAATAATTGTTTTTTTTTTTTGCAAAAGTTTGCTAGAGATAATGGAGTATAGCAATGTGCAGAGGCTAAACGTGAAAGAAAAACTTAAAGAGTAACTCCACCTTCGTTGAAAAAAATAATACATCATATATGATTGCTACACAAGCCATTACATTTCATTTCCAATCTACAGTACTGTCATTTACTGCTTGTGTGATTGGCTCACTGAGTTGCCCAGATATCTAAACTAAGATACAAGTCAGATTGTAGGCACCCACTGCAATAGAAATGTGAGTTGTAGTGAGATATACCCTAAGGGTTATTAACTTCTAAATAGTTTCGGACACTGCAACTTTCCTCATTAGAACACAGAAAGTGCATCAGCTGATTATTTGAACCAGACCCTCCTATTCAGAAGAAATGTGTGATCGGTCTGCTGTAACAAAGAGCTATTTCTTCACAACAACAAAAGGTAGGAATCTGCTGTAAAATTTGTTAAAATCCCAGCAACCTACACTGATTATCCAGATGGGGTTTGCTTTTTTCTCAACAAAAGTGGAGTTAAGTCTAACTATTGTTAAAATTGTTCCTTTCTACCTCCTCCTACCTACTCTGTATAGAAAAGACGTGTGTTCTTATCTATTTTTAATCTGCCCCAGTCATGTGACCCTTCTGCACTGGTTCAGGGAGTGCTTGACAATGGCTGGGAATTCTGATGTCACCCATACTCTCCCATGGCCCAGCCATTGTCGACACTCCATCCTCTCCACTGCAGCAACCACTCACTAACACAGGGGAGCCAGAGCTGTGGGATCATGCAAATGGACTATAGCAGATTAAAAATAGGTAAGCACACATATCTTTTTATACAGATTAGGCAGGATAGGTAAGAGGAGGGGGAGGGAACATTTTAAGAATAGTTAGTCTTAAGCTTTTCTTCCACTTTAATTGAGAATTTTGAGCATTAACATGTGGTCACAAGCCCTGGCACCTCATATGTTGTTAACCATTTTGTATTTTACCTGTCCTAATATTTAGGCAATTTTATTATTGAAAATAGTTAACTAATGTTAAATCTAATTTGCTTGTGTTTATTTCTCGATTTTTAGGGTACTCAAAGCAAGTGTGTGTGTGTGTGTGTGTGTGTGTGTTTGGGGGGAGGATGTGCAGTGGCACAAGGCAGCTTTTGTAGGAGAGGCAAAAATATAATATAGTCTTTGTGGTTAGAAATATGTATTTTTATTTTATCTTATTTTATTTTATTTATTATATGGTTTTATTTCATTTTATTATTCTATTTTATTATGTATAATTTACTTTTATTTTAATGTAACTTTTTATTATTATCTGTGTTCATGACTTTGATATTATTTTTTTATTTTTTCCTAACCCTCCCTTTTATATGTTTTCACACTTAAATTGCTCTTTCATTCTTTCTTCAGGAAGCCCAGACTTCCACCAAAACTTCCTTAAAATTCATATTATGTCGTCTCTTGCTTAAGATAATCCTCTATTATTACCTATAAGTAATTTTCTATGTCCTTTTCATTATATATTTCATGTGTTTATTTGTATTCTTTTCAAACCTTTCAATAAAAATATACTATGAAAAAAAAGAGAAAGAAATATGTAAGGGTGTATAGAGTGTGCAGATAATTGGTAAAATTAAGTATAAACTTTGTACCGGTGCCCTTCTTTTCTCTGTGCTTTGGAACTGCCATCAGAGATAAGGTTAGTATATTGTTGTTGTAAACAGCATATTTGCATATCAGGACTAAGAAGAACATGAGAGGCATCTGTTCCACACATCTGTCAAAGAAGTGGTGATTTCTACACTGCAGTCATGTAATCAATTGAGTAGCAGTTCGCAAACTGCTGAAAGAAGGCAGCCCTGCAGAAGTTTAGGTCAACCTACCAAACTCCTTTTGTGACTGGAGCCTGGACATCAATGACAATTCTGAAAAGAGAAAATGAAAACACACATATTATTTAACTCACAATAAATGATTGCATAAACTATATGGAGTTATTCTTTACTTAAGATCATAAGATACGACAGAATGCTAGTCATGCGGTTATCAGGAGACCTCATTCCCAGTGTCAGTTTGATGGTAAAAGTTGAAGACCTTACTATTTCAAGGAAATAAATGGAACATAATAATGTCACTGCAAGGCTGATAGCAAACCCCTGGATGAACTATGCATGCTGTTTTCCTTCTTATCAGGCTTATTAATTAAGATAAAGCTAAATTTAGATCACATCTTTAGTCTCATAAACTATGTACAACAGTTTTAAGAAACATACACTGTAGGTTTGCTAAACATCCAGAGAATTTAAACTGTAATTAACGCTCTAAGTAATGTGCTATTTTATGACATTTTCAGATCCTTTGCTGAGAGTGACAACCGATGACAAATTTGCCTATGTGTGTGTTAATGTCAACTTTCCATAATGTGCTGCAACTTTCCTCTTTGACTCGTCTCTTATGATGACATTGACGATGTAGGTTGAAGGTCCCCAATTACAAACAGTAACTGAAAGGAAGTTTACATAGAGGAGATTAAAGCCCAGCTCCAGCCATCTTTGTATACATTTTAGATAAAGAAGGGTTAGAACCATGGTCAATTTGTTTTCTTAGCTGTGCCCCATTAGAAAGATTTTCCTCCACATTCAGTGTGGCTTTTAAGACAGGATGTGAAGGGAAATTTCCCAATTGAGACAGAGACAGGAATAAATACACCAGGGAAAGGTTACAACATTAGTGTGCTTATATTCGCTATTAGTTCTGGTGACCCTTGTCACCAACAGGGAAAAAAATGGGAAATCCATAATGCTACAGTTATCACTGGAACAGGAAGTGACAGAAAATCTTCCACTTGTTCTAGATTCAGCTATCTAAAGCCAATCATAAATGGTTCAGACAAACCATCTATGGGCAGGCTGAATTCACCCCTGATATTTCACCAAAGCCCACCCACCCTCCAAAAAGCATTGTGGAAAAAGATATGTAAAAAAAAAAAATAATAATAATTAAAAATGTAAAGAATAATAATAATTAAAAAAATGAAGGGCTCATTCACATGGGTTCTCTGTGTGTGTATGCATATTTTTATAGAGTATATCCATACACACACATACATGTGCATTTGGGGTGCACACCCTAATGCAATAGGCTGTGCATGCCTATGGCCAGAGGCTATAGCCACTTAAAATTAAACATATATCACTGTGTTCTCCTGGCAGGGGTGGCTCCCATACTCGTGGTTTGCAGGAAAGAAAACAGCACCATCTATGACTAGCTTAAGGCTACATTCACACAACTGAATAAGGGCGGCTGCTGGCAGAAATCAGTGTATTTTTGCCGGCAGTACTAAATGTTATTTACACATTCTATGTGTAAGCAGCAGCCGCTGTCAGCAGCTGCTGTCATATTTGGACTCAATGGTCAGATGATCATCTGAGCAGTTACATACAAATAGAGCCTATGACTGACCCTGGACATAGACAATGTGCATTAAGAGTCATCGTTTCTGCAGAGTTTTGGCTGCACACAAACTGACCACAGCTAATCAGCCAGTTTGCAAGCAGCCCTAAAGTGGTCAGGTAAAAACGGGTCATTTAAAGAATAATGCCACGTACACACGGTCGGACTTTACAGCAGACTTTGCCCGGCGGACTTTTCGACGGACTTTACGACAGACTTTCTGAATGAACGGACTTGCCTACACACAATCCACCAAAGTCCGTCGAATTTGTACGTGATGACATACGACCGAACTAAAACAAAGAAGTTCATAGCCAGTAGCCAATAGCTGCCCTAGCGTGGCTTTTTGTCTGTCGAACTAGCATACAGACGAGCGGACTTTTCGACCGGACTCTATTTTGACGGATTGATTTAAAACATGTTTCAAATCTAAGTCCGTCCAACTTTTGAGAAAACAAAGTCCGCTGGAGCCCACACACGATCGAATTGTCCGACGAAATCCCGTCCGCCGGGCAAAGTTTGCCGTAAAGTCCGCTCGTGTGTACGCTGCATAACTCTAAAAGTTCAGTTATCTTTTTGAACAAAATTAAATATTTAATTATATTCAGCATTATTTGTCAATGTTTTAGCACCTATTTCATATTTTTATATCATACTGCTTTTTTATTATTTGTGGATATTTAATCTACAGTACAAAGTCTAATTGTTTAATCATGTATTTTCTAAACATGAAAAATTTAATTGGAGGAAACTGGAATCATTCCCAACGACGTAAATATGGGGATTATGTTTCAGATGACAGATGTGATGATTATAGAGCCAATATAAGTTTTTATTCCGGAGTCATACCAAGAATTACAAAATACTGATCAAATCTATATACAGTACTCTATGTAAAATAGCTTGTTAGCGAGACAGAAATGTTTGAGTTGTATTCAAAATATAAAAGTGTTTGTATTCTCCATTGTGCTCATATTATTTTGAGTATGATAAGTTCTTCCTTGTAATTCTGTCATCTCCAGACTCATTATAAAAAATGGTGTATTTTACTGCTATAGCTACAACAGCCATGCTCATTTTTACATTTGTAATGTTATGTTATTCTGGTTGAAGAGAGAAAACAAACAGATTTTGTTACAAGTGTTAAAAGTAAATAATGTAAGGCCTTACAGCTGAATTCCAGTTATAAATATTTTTCCTTGGTCCAGCTTGGCCAACCAGACTATTATGCCCTGTACATACGGTCGGATATTCCTGACGGAAAATGTGCGATCGGAGCTTGTTGTCGGAAATTCCGACCCTGTGTGGGCTCCATCTGACTTTTTCCATCGGATTTTCCGACACACAAAATTTGAGAGCAGGCTATAAAATTTTCCAACAACAAAATCTGATTGTGTCAATTCCAACCGTGTGTGGACAATTCCGATGCACAAAGTGCCACGCATGCTCATAATAAATTCCGAGACAGAACTGCTCGGTCTGGTAAAATTAGCGTTCGCAATGGATATAGCACTTTCATCATGGTGCAATGTTTGAAATTGTTTAATGAAGCGCGCTCTCTTCTTCTTTATAATGCTAGAAGAATGAAGTCGTTTTGCTGCTCATATTCACACATACTTCTCACAAACTTCTTTCTTTATTATTTATCGTGATTTCATCACTATATTTTGATTTGTCACATCTGACTTAAAAATTTCAAACTTTTTTTTTTTTTGGCCTTTTTTTTTTTTAAGCCTGATCTTTTTTTTTTTTTTTTTTTTTTTTTTAACTCCAGAATATTTTTGGGTGTGTTTTGTGTGTATTACCACAACACCATTATTATCTTGTATTATTTAATCTCAAGGAGATTGTTTGGTGTTGTTGTCTCTTGTTAATTACACATTGTATTTTTACTTGATTTGATTGTAGCTGTATTAGTGCAATTGTGACATAGAAAATTGAGTACTGTCCTTGATACTTTTTTTATTTGCACTAACATACAATTTTTCAGGACAAGCTTTCGGGGTATGTCCCCATTCTGCTTAAAAATGTGTGAACCAGTACTGCTTGGACCTTGAAGAAGGGGACATACCCCGAAAGCTTGTCCTGAAAAATTGTATGTTAGTGCAAATAAAAAGAATATCAAGGACAGTACTCGATTTTCTACATTGTATTTTTGAAATGTACCTGCCTCCTCACAAACAAACTGTCCTTTTTGAAGGAAAACACACATAGGCGAGTATAATAAATCAAATCTCAAATTTATTAAGGGCTCATAACCAAGGAAAGAGGGAGGCAACCCTGGAGAAACAGCAGAAATTGGCAAAGCCTTTGGCCCCCAGGGCACACATCAACTATTTCCAGGCAAAATTAGTGGCCTGAGGAGTCATTATCTAAGGGAGTTCAATCTGGTCCAGAAGTCCAAGAGAATCATGAACAACAGCAGATGACATACCTGTCCCCAGGCTGTGGTCATACAACAGCCTGCGTCTTTTGCCAGACCAGACTGAACCCAGGCCATCACTCTTGTCTTCCTTAGACGCTTCCTTCCAGGCTATGGCTCTGGTGTTGGAGTTGTGGCAGGAGGTGGAGGAGGAGGAGGTGGACCTGGAGAAGGAGGAGGACCATGGTTGAACTCACAAACGTGGCTTTGGCTGGTGAGTTCGCCCCTCAACCTCTTATTTAGGGGTTGTAACGTAACTTCCTCACATAAGAGACGTTGGCCGTCCTCCATTTCCAGAATTTTGCAGGCTGTCATGTAGGCATAGTCCTCTTGAATACTGGGGGGGTTTCTGAGGGCCATAGTAGCCTTCAGAAATAGGCCAATTGCTGCCTCCTTCAGGTTACTCCTCTTCCTGGCACTTTTTGTGAAGGCCGAGGGGAGGGACCTGGGATTCGGGCAGGCTACTGGACCCAGACATCTCCTGGCTGCCACTAGTCATACACAATATGGTGGTTTATGTCACTTCTTTCAGAGATTGGAGAAACTGATCACCTCTGCTAATCAGCAGTGGTGGGATGAATTCTTTCTTCATAAATATCTATCTGCTCACATTACCCCCAGAGGTTTGAGGATTCTAAAAACTTGTCCCTTTTTGGATCCTACACAACAGAAAGAATTGTCTTCAATCTCTTAATGTTGTACTAAATAATGGATTCAAATCATTGTAACACAGAGACATATTAAATATGAGCAACTAGTACACCAGATACAGATCCTTTTTTCCCAAATCACTGAATTGACTTCCCATTTACCCACCCATTGGTTATCCACCATCACCAAAAAAATCAATAGGAGAGAAGACCTTCTCACAAAAAATAAATTGGGAAAATTCCGTAGAGATCTGGGGGACTATAGTAAAAACATAATTTTTTCATGGAAACGCACATCCGATAATATGCCATCCCTTATAGTCATTAACCCTTGCGCTACCCTAGCCACTCACCGGCCAATATCAATGGCACGTGGGAGAGCGCCCCCATGCCCCCAAAGCAGGCTATCTCTTATAGGAGAGATAATACAATGGCCCTACCACCTTTAACACCTGCCATTTCACCTACACCTGTTGTAGATTTACAGCTTAGGGATAAACAAGTGGCCCCTCCAGTCCCAATTTCTCAGGCACATAGTGGCCCCTTTCTCCTCCTGTATCCACTCATTTGGCACCCCCCCCATCCTCCTCTATTTGTATTGATTAGACTAGCACCAATATATCAATGCCCACTATCCCTGTGGACCAAACATCATCCACCCTGCCTATCTCCTTTGGTCCAAACTCTCTTTTTGTCACAGGAACTGCGACGGCCCAGTTCTCCGACCCCACTGTGGTCTCTTTTTTAGTACTAGACCTCCCCAGGACCAAACCTCTAAAAAGAAAACACGAAGTAGTGGCTTCCGGGGCAGAAGAGGTAGACCCAAGTCCAGACCCCAGAAAAAAGAGAGCACTATAAAAATCTTAAATCTTTCCACCCACTCTCTGACTTGTGATGAAATTTCACTACTCAGTCAGGGTCTTAATTTTGCTCCTTCCGCTCAGCCCAATCCCTACCTTTTATTCAAGGATTTAAATAAGTTTATACGTGGCCTTACCTTAAAAAGATTCTTCAATATACAGTCCACTAAACATAACCACAACCACTCTATGGACAATTCCATTCCTGCTGATTCTCCCTGTAATGACATCATGACTCATGATGACTATGTTTGCTTGGCTATTCTAGAAGAACTTTATTCCCATAATACTGAATCTAGTAGTGAGTAGGGATAAGCCAAACACCCCCCTGTTCGGTTCTCACCAGAAAATGCGAACAGGAAAAAAGTTCGCTCAAACACGCGAACACCGTTAAAGTCTATGGGACACGAACATGAATAATCAAAAGTGCTAATTTTAAAGGCTTATATGCAAGTTATTGTCATAAAAAGTGTTTGGGGACCCGGGTCCTGCCCCAGGGAACATAGATCAATGCAAAAAAAAGTTTTAAAAACGGCTGTTTTTTCAGGCGCAGTGATTTTAATAATGCTTAAAGTCAAACAATAAAAGTGTAATATCCCTTTAAATTTCGTACCTGGGGGGTGTCTATAGTATGCCTGTAAAGGGGCGCATGTTTCCCGTGTTTAGAACAGTCTGACAGCAAAATGACATTTCGAAGGAAAAAACCCATTTAAAACTACTCGCGGCTATTGCATTGCCGACAATACACATAGAAGTTCATTGATAAAAACGGCATGGGAATTCCCCACAGGGAAACCCCGAACCAAAATTTAAAAAATAAATTACGTGGGAGTCCCCCTAAATTCCATACCAGGCCTTTCAGGTCTGGTATGGATATTAAGGGGAACCCCGGCCAAAATTTTTTTTAAAAAATAACGTGGGGTTCCCCCTAAATTCCATACCAGACCCTTCAGGTCTGGTATGGATTTTAAGGGGAACCCCGTGCCAAAAAAAAAAAAACGGCGTGGGGTCCCCCAAAAATCCATACCAGACCCTTATCCGAGCACGCAACCTGGCAGGCTGCAGGAAAATTGGGAGGGACGAGAGTGCGCCCCCCCTTCTTGAACCGTACCAGGCCACATGCCCTCAACATTGGGAGGCTGCTTTGGGGTAGCCCCCCAAAACACCTTGTCCCCATGTTGATGAGGACAAGGGTTTCATCCCCACAACCCTGGCCGGTGGTTGTGGGGGTCTGCGGGCGGGGGGCTTATCAGAATCTGGAAGCCCCCTTTAACAAGGGGACCCTCATCTGCCCAATGCTGAGGGCATGTGGCCTGGTACGGTTCAGGAGGGGGGGGCCGCACTCTCGTCCCCCCCTCTTTTCCTGCGGCCTGCCAGGTTGCGTGCTCGGATAAGGGTCTGGTATGGATTTTTGGGGGACCCCACGCCGTTTTTTTTTTTTTTTGGCGTGGGGTTCCCCTTAAAATCCATACCAGACCTGAAGGGTCTGGTATGGAATTTAGGGGGAACCTCACGTCATTTTTTTTTTAATTTTGGCTGGGGTTCCCCTTAATATCCATACCAGACCTGAAGGGCCTGGTATGGAATTTAGGGGGGCTCCCACGTCTTTTTTTTTTTTTAATTTTGGTTCGGGGTTTCCCTGTGGGGAATTCCCATGCCGTTTTTATCAATGAACTTCTATGTGTATTGTCGGCAATGCAATAGCTGCGGGTAGTTTTAAATGGGTTTTTTCCTTTGAAATGTCATTTTGCTGTCAGACTGTTCTAAACACAGGAAACATGCGCCCCTTTACAGGCATACTATAGACACCCCCCAGGTACGAAATTTAAAGGGATATTACACTTTTATTGTTTGACTTTAAGCATTATTAAAATCACTGCTCCTGAAAAAACGGCCGTTTTTAAAACTTTTTTTGCATTGATCCATGTTCCCTGGGGCAGGACCCGGGTCCCTAAACACTTTTTATGACAATAACTTGCATATAAGCCTTTAAAATTAGCACTTTTGATTTCTCCCATAGACTTTTAAAGGGTGTTCTGCGGCATTCGAATTTGCCGCGAACACCCCAAATTGTTCGCTGTTCGGCGAACTTGCGAACAGCCAATGTTCGAGTCGAACATGAGTTCGACTCGAACTCGAAGCTCATCCCTAGTAGTGAGTACCCAACCTCTGTTGCCACCTTTGAGGACTCTGAAAATGATCAAATATTGTATACTCAGTACCTCATGACCTCCCCATCCATTCAGAAGACAAAATTCAGACCTGTATCTGTTTTTTACCCTACTCAGTCTAAAGGCTCCTGCATTGATGCCCTTTATTGTATCGTATATGCAGAGATTCAGGATATGTGCAACTCAGCCAAAAGTAAAAACAAGATGGTTCATAATCTTACATATTCTGAGAAGAAAGCTCTTGATGCCCTTGCCAATAATTTTGATTTAGTTATTAAATCTGCGGATAAAGGTGGGGGAATAGTTGTACAAAATAGAGCCGATTATGTCGCAGAGGCTACTAGACTCCTGTCAGATACCAACAAATACATCAAGTTAAAGACTGACCCATTGCCCCGGTTTACTTTAGAGGCCACTTCACTGGTTAAGGATGCACTTAGTGACATATCATTACTCAGCAGGAAACTTCTTTTTTGGTTAAGGCAGTTCATTACACCCCGTACTTTTACCACCTGCCTAAGGTGCATAAAAATGTAGTCAATCCTCCCGAACGACCGATTGTTGCAGCCATGGGAAGCATAAAGAGTGATTTTTCACAATATGTGGACCAGTTCCTTCAGCCACTTGCCCAATCCCTACAGACATATATTAGAGATGGCACCCACCTGTTAGAACTTCTCTCCCCTTATTCCAGGGAACCCACCTATTTGTGGGTTTCCCTTGATGTTCAATCACTATATACCTCTATACCACACAATGTGGGTCTATGTGCGATACAATGCTTTTTGTGTAAGGACCCCATGCTGAATCCCAGGCAATCCCAGGCAAGCCTCCTATGGGGGCAAACTTTGCACCTTCATATGAGAACCTTACCATGGGGTATTGGGAATCGTCTCATATTTGGCATAACAACCCCTTCTCTTCCCACATCGTCTTTTATGGCAGGTATATAGATGATGTGATCATCATTTGGCATGGTAATGCATCTACAGTTTCTGATTTTGTTGCACATTGCAACAATAATAATATGGGTTTGCACTTTACCTCTGTCATGGATGAGGAAAAGTTGGCCTTCCTTGACTTGGAACTATTCTTCACTGGAAAGGAGATCCATGCTAGGAATTTTACTAAGCCAACGGCGGGAAACTATTTTCTTCATTATAAAAGCTGCCACCACCCCCAATGGCTTAATAACATACCTAAAAGCCAATACTGTGGACTTAAAAAGAACTGTACTAGAAGCAGTGACTATGACATTCAGAGCAAGATCTTGGAAGATACATTTCTTGACAAAGAATTTCCAGCTGATATTGTGCAAACAGCTTACTCTCACTACAGAGATACACCTATCCAACCACGTCCTCTCACCCATGCTGACAACAATAAGGATCATTTGAGATTTATTACCCAATTTCACTCTCATCACAGACAGATGGAGGTTATCGGGAAGCATTGGCTTTTGCTGCTTCAGGATGAGCACCTTCTTCCTGTCCTATCTAATAAGCCCAAATTCGCCTATAGAACGGCCCCTAATATTAAAAGTAAGGTGGCACCTAGTAAACTTAAGGGTAAGCCATTACCCCCAGGTTATTCCCTTCCAACCTTTTTAGTAATCTCGGGCATGTATCAATGCCGCAAGCCGCTATGTAAGATCTGTCGGTTTGTTAAACATGGGCAGAAGGATTTTTGTGTGAAAGGTAAAACATACCCTATCAAGGGCTTTCACACATGCTCCTCTCACCATGTATTCTATTGTTTGACATGCCCATGTGGCCTTTTTTATGTTGGGCAATCAGACCATTACCTAAGCGATTTGGCGAACATCGCCGTTTCATTACTGATGGATTAGACACTCATAGTGTCCCTAGGCACTATCTCGAATACCATAACAAATCCACTGATGGTCTAATGGTTTGGGTTTTTGAGGCAATGTCTAGAGACCTCCCCCCAGCTGAGCGTTTCAGAAAGCTTTGCCACAGAGAGATGTATTGGATTTTCTCTTTGAATGTTTTGGCCCCTGGAGGGTTAAATGAGGATTTTGAAATCAGTGCCATACTTTAGAACTTCATTCACTATTACATCCTCATTTTCATATGTATTCTCATTCCCATATTCTCTTTAGATATGTCCTCCATTGGCCAATTGTATTCTGTTTTTCCTATAAGATGTGTACATGTGTGTGTGTATGCGTCTGCGCATAATGATTCATCCAACGGACGTTTGTGTGCCCTTTTTTTTTTCTTTTTTTTTTTATCAATGCGTTTTTTTGCATCTATGCATTTTTTTTGCGTCTGTGGTTATTTCTTGTGAGCACATGCATGCACACGCATGTATACCTGTGTACTTTATTCTGTTTGTTATCACCAAATATTGATCCAATGATTGTCTTCTAAACAATTAATTTTTAGTGGCATCTGCTATTGAGGAGCAATGTGCGGTTTGACCGTTTTGTTCCAGTTGATATTTTTTCATTGATTTCAAGTTCCTTTCCTTAGATGTACTTTTGTAATGACCTTCTGTATTTGTCTTGCTGTTTTTCATGTGCGGGCTGCATCCCGCACTGTCTTTATGTTTACTGTGCAGTTCTATGCCCATGGATCACACTACTTCCTGGGCTGCTGCAGCATTGTTATTCTTCCCTTATCGCCGCCCATAGCCCCACCCACAGCTCTGCCCATAGACTATAAAAAGCTCAGCTTCTACAAACCTGTCATTGGCTTGAATAAGGAACCAATCAGTAATTCCGAAATGCACCCCATTTTGATGACATATTTCCTGTTTGCGGTCCATTCTGGTTGTTGTCCCCTCCCGCTGATGTAATTTCCGAGATTCATGATCCACGCTGACTCAGATGACGCAATTGCTTCACCAGTGTTCCCAGAGTCTGGGGTGTTCACCTGCTGGTTATACTGGGACCTTCTGCTGCATATTGTTATCCCTGGAAAGTTGTGATACAGTGGGACCTCCTGATGCCGGATCACCTGCTTCATACATTCATGTTATGCCTCTTCTTATTCTTGATTCTGTAAGTGTTTTTAATATTGTTTGGGGATAATAAAATTTTTAACTCTGCACTTAGAGGCGCCTTTTTTCTTCTTTTTTTTTTATAATTGACAATTTTTATTACGCATCCAAGTATACAATATAATGGTTGAAAGTGACATTGCATCTTTTTTCTTTTATGTGCCACTAACCCCTGCCACCTCCTTTCTGCCACTTTCCACTGCCTCCTCCTGGCTGAGACTTTCCTGTGTATGAAAAAGTGACATAGTTTTAGTTTTTGGTTCATCAATCATACACAATTTTCAGCTCATGACTGTTGCAAATTGAATGTTAATAAATAGAAAAGACTATCATTCTGACCCCAGCAATTTTCATTCTTGTCCCAATCATTTGTGGCCACTACTGTCTATTGATATGTAAAACACTTTGTGAAATCAGAAAATAGTTATCAAAACTAACATATATTTAACATCATTATTTTGACAAACAGAAATATTTTGAAGAATGCTATACCTGACTCAAGCTGGGCTCCTCCACATGTTGCTGCCTGGAAGCCCCAGGTCATCGTAAACTCAGCTGGGGGGAAGGAAGCCTTGAAGGAAGACTGGAGAGTGCTGGCCTGGGTTCAGTCTGGCCTGCCAGAAAATGCAGTCTGTCATAGTACCACAGCCTGGGTACATAAATGTCATCTGCTGCAGCTCCTGATCTCATGGGATCCTGGACCTTCTTGCACTCCCTATTATAAATGCTCCTCATGCCACCAATTAGGGCTTTCAAATAGAGGATGTCTGCCGTGGGGATCACCGGCTTCACAAATTCCATTAATTGATCCAGTGCTGCCTTCCTCTTTGGTTTGTTATAAAACGGGTGGTTTACCTGCCACAGACAGGGCAGCTCCCTGAACATATCAATGGATATGGGGATAAAGTCTTCATCATTGAATAGATCCATTTTCTCGGCAAGACACAAGACAAACCCTAATGTCAGGCAAAACTCTAATCTTGACCCAATATAGGCCTCAATTTATAAGCAATATAGGCCTCTGATGCACCAACTTAAATTGTACCTTCATTATAACGATCGTTGCTTCCGTTACTTCATCTTCCACTCACAGATCGTACGTACGACGCACTCGTGTTACGCTTTATATACACTGTGCATGCGTGAAACTCCACCCGCTCCTGACTTTCTTTGTAGTCTGTTCCCCACCCCTTCTCTTTCAGCACATTGGGAGAGCACATGGAGGAGAGACAACAGGTGCATGTAGAGGAGAGCAGGAACGACGAAAGGCCGGAGCCCCGAACCTCACGATCCCGGAGGAGTTTGAAGGCCTCAAATATGTTCTCTGTAGAGATGGTGGACATTTTGAAGAGGGCCAACTATGACGGAAAGCATGGACCTTACGCAAACCCAAATGTGAGAAAGGCCAAGATCATGCCTAAAGTGGTAAAGAGTCTGCACAGGAATTTTGGGGTATCAACTGAGGAAACGTTGGTCAGACCTAAAATTGAGGGAGCAGGATCAGTACATACGTCACAAATGGTTGGCATACAGCCATGCCCTGACATGATTCGTCATTCCGACTTATTCATGGGATTCCATGAATAAGTTGGAATGACGAAACATGTCGGGGCGTAGCTGTACGGCAACCATTTGTGACGTATGATGTTCTGTTGTTTCCGGTTGTGACAGTGTTTCGATACAGACGAGTGAGCGGGTGGAGGGTGACAGATAAAAGCTGCATCCCAGGTCCGCCGTGACCACAGTACACCGCTATAGCTCAGTTACAGAAGTTCTACCTTGATTGCTTTTACGTGATTGAAGTGATGTGAGTGTAATGGTTGAGGATTTTGTGTGTCTATTTTGAAAATAAATGATTTTACGGTATCACACTATTGGAGGCACTTTTTCATTTCATTTTTACATGTGGAAATATCTTCTTCCGTTGATCACTGCTGAAAATCGAAAAGTGTGATTAACCCTGGTGGGCTTAAACAGCATTTGTGCCGAGCATAAGAGTACAAGGCAAATCTATTTGGTGAGTGCGCTTTTCAAAGGGAGTGGATCACAGTCACAATCGGTGTGGTGGAAGGAAGTTCATGAATGTATAAGAAGATTGTTCACCAAGATAATTACTTAAAATATATCACTTTGCATGGACTTTATATTTTTGTATTATTTTTTATGTTGTTTATTAACCATTTTTATGTGCGTTGTGAATACACAAATATTAGATATGTTACACTTTTATATGTAGTATTTTAGATACATATATTTGTATGTATATATTTTTTCAGTTTCACTATCACATGGTGTTATTGGAAGCTAGATTTGTTGTCACTTTATTTCTGTGAACACAGCGCCACTATTTTTTCCTATAAAATTTGCTATACTTCAATTTTAATCTAAGTGGTAGCTTTAGGGAAGACTACATATTCACATGAGCGCAGTGTTAACATCAAGTTAAGGTGCACCGAACTTGCTGACCGTTATTTGAATACTTCTGTCTTACTTCACGGGCGCTTTGGGGGGCAAGCATGGACGGCCAGCTTCAAGCACCGTCAGGGTTTCTTCTTGAAGTTTGGCCTCAGGCACAACTGAGACCACAAAGTTCATTGAATTTCTCTTTAAATAGTTGTGTAGAATGCAGCATACAAGGATTATCTGGTCAAGTTTATTTTCCGACATGTTGATTGACGTAAGGAATAGGCAGGTCCGGCTGGCCATTATCCCGAAAACGTTCTCCACCACTCTTCTGGCTCTGGCCAGACGGTAGTTATAAACCCTCTGGTCCGGGGTAAGGGTCCTCATGGCTTCAAAACGGTCGGCTGGTCAGAACGAACTAACAGAAAGCACCGAAAAACAGAAAGGCCGGAGCTGAAAATCAGAAACCAGCGGACAAGAACGCGCTGATAATCAAATACGTAATAGAAATACGAACCCACAAGCACAACCCGAAGAGCAGTAACGATCAGAAAAGCGGGAGGCTGAAAAGCGCAAATTGTCTGTCACCAAACTTCTACTAACACAAGATTAGTGGAAGGAGCCCAAAGGGTGGCGCACTTGGTATTGAACTTCCTCTTTCTAGTGCCATCGTACGTGTTGTACATCACCGCGTTCTTGACGTTCGGAATTTCCGACCAACTTTGTGTGACTGTGTGTATGCAAGACAAGTTTGAGCCAACATCCGTCGGAAAAATAACATGGATTTTGTTGTCGGAATGTCCGATCGTGTGTACGAGGCATAACAAAGATCTTTCAGTGAACAACTCTTTCTGTATGTGGTGGTTAGGGATGAGCTTCGTGTTCGAGTCGAACCCATGTTCGACTCAGGGAAGCTTGGTTTTTTTTCCCCACGCCAGTGGGCCATGATCAGGGATGCATGCAGTGTCCTGTCACCATTTGAGGACGCCACGAGGATGGTGAGCAGTTACAGTGCATGCATCAGTGACACTGTCCCCCTTGTCCACCTGTTGGAGCACATGCTGCGTGGAATAATGGACAGGGCACTTGAGGCAAAACAGAGGCAGAAAGAGGAGGACTTCCTTAGCTCTCAAGGCCCCCTTTATCCAGACAGTGTTCCTGCGTGCCCGCCGATCACACAGGAAGAGGACGAGGAGGAGGAGGAGGAGGAGGAGGAAGATTGTGTCAGTATGAAGGTGGAGCCTGGCACTCAGCATCAGCAGCAGTCTTTAAGGGATCAGTCCCAAGAAACACATGGACTTGTATGTGGCTGGGAGGAGATGGCTGCGGACCATGTCGTCCTTTGTGACCCAGAGGACTCCGGACCGAATGCCTCAGCAAACCTACACTGCATGTATTCGTGGTATCAAGGAGAAGGACCAATACTGGCTGGCAACCCTAATTGATCCACGTTACAAGGGTAAGGTTGTGGACCTTATCTTGCCATCGCAGAGGGAGCAGAGGATGAGACATCTTCGGGAGGCCTTGCAGAAAGGTCTGTGCAACGCGTTCCCAGAGACTGGGAGGTTACAAACTCCTGTTTCTGGACAACGTGTTGCTGAGGCTTCGGTCAGTCAAAGAAGGAGCGGTGGAGAAGGTGGCCGTCTGACCGATGCGTTCAGACAATTTTTTAGTCCGCAGCCCCAAGGTATGATCGGTTCCAGCAACCATCGCCAGCGTCTGTTTTACATGGAGCAGGAATACCTAGGGGCAAGATCTGACCTGGACACCTTTCCCACCGAAAATCCTCTGGGTTACTGGATCTTGAGGATGGATCACTGGCCAGAGCTTGCACAGTATGCAATTGAGCTACTGGCCTGTCCTGCATCCAGCGTTCTTTCGGAACGCACATTCAGTGCTGCTGGAGGCTTTGTAAACGATCACAGGGTGCGTCTGTCCACCGACTCGGTCGATCGACTGACCTTCATAAAAAATGAATCAGTCTTGGATCACCACCAGCTACCAAGCACCTGATGCTGATGTAACCGAATATTTTTTTTTTAAATCTCAGATCCCTTCAAAGACTGCCTATGCTGATGCTGAGCGACTAACCTGACTAATTATCCTCTTCCTCCTCAATGATCACGCTGATAGCTTGTAAGAACATTTTTGGTTCTGGGCGCCACCACCAGTGCCTAAGGCCCAATTTTTCAGCCCCTGTTTAACAGGGGCATGTAATTACAATTTTTGATGCAATACTTTGCAGCGGGGCTCGTTCCTGCATTCCAACTAGAGTATCTGTGAGGGGTTGCAGTGTTGTGGCACCAGCACCAGTGCCTAAAGCCTAATTTTTCAGCCCCTGTTTAACAGGGGCATGTAATTATAATTTTTGATGCAATACTTTGCAGCAGGGCTCGTTCCTGCGTTCCAACTAGAGTATCTGTGAGGGGTTGCAGTGTTGTGTCACCAGCACCAGTGCCTAAGGCCTAATTTTTCAGCCCCTGTTCAACAGGGGCATGTAATTACAATTCTTGATCTAATATTTCACAGCAGGGCCCTGTGAGGGCTTACAGTGTTGTGGCCACAACAACACCTAAGGCCCAAATTTCTGCTGAGTATATAGGGCAGGCCCCTACTTTCAAACATCTAACTTACAAACGACTCCTACTTGCAAACGGAAGGAGACAACAGGAAGTGAGATGAAATCTACCCCTAGGAAGGGAAATTCTCTCCTGTAAGAGTTATTTTGGGAAAATATTTCTCCTTTCCACTGATGCTTTCCAATCCTTGTTCCACAAAAAACCCCACATTTTCAAAAAACATTTGTCATTGGGACAAAAAGTGAGGTGAAATCTTCTGAAGAGGAGGACAGACAGCAAAACAAATGTCACAGGGTTGATAACCCTTCCCTATGTTTTCCAAAAAGCTTAAAAAGATTTTTTGGCTGGAGCTAAACACGTTAAAAATTACAAACAGATTCTACTTAACAACAAACCTACAGTCCCTGTCTTGTTTGCACCGCCTGTATACTGCTGTTCAGAGTATATAGGGCCTGGTGGCCCCACACCTTTCCTTATTTTAATTTGGGTGCGGGGTTCCCCTTAATATCCATACAAGACCCAAAGGGCCTGGTAATGGACTGGGGGGGTACCCATGCCGTTTGTCTCACTGATTTTCATACTGCCAGGACCCGACATTACATTAAAGCCGCAAGCAGTTTTGAATTACTTTGTTTCCTTTAAAAATGACATTTTGTGCAGAGACTGTTCTAAGCACGGGAAACACTCGCCACTTTACAGGCATACTATAGACACCCCCCAGGTACGATTTTTAAAGGAATATTTCACTTTTTTTTTTTTTACTTTAAGCATCATTAAAATTACTGCTCCCGAAAAAACTGCAGTTTTTAAAAGTTTTTTTTGCATTGATACATATCCCCTGGGGCAGGACCCGGGTCCCCAAACCCTTTTTAGGACAATAACATGCAAATTAGCCTTTAAAATGAGCACTTTTGATTTCGAACGTTCGAGACCCATAGACGTCAATAGGGTTCTAACGTTCGTGCGAATTTTCGGTCCGTTCGCAGGTTCTGGTGTGAACCGAACTGGGGGGTATTCGGCTCATCCCTAGTGGTGGTATGTGATAACACATACATTGTCTAAAACCCTGCTAGATAGTGCCTCACATGCCCTTTCCCTCTGCTCAGACCTGTGGGAAGGAGCACTTCTTGCATGAGAGCAGTGTTCATTTTGTCGACGAATATAGCACTATTTTAGTCTACTAAAATATGACTAAAACAATTCAGATGACTAAAATACGATTAAAATGGCATTTTAGTCAAAAGACTATGACTAAAATGTAATTGATATTTGACATCAATATTAATGCTGCACTACCACATAAGTATAGGTAGGGGGCATCTACTAAGCTCCTGAAAGAAAAAAAAAAGCAAAAGGCTTTTCTTATTTTTTTCTTACCATTTAATATTGGTAATATATTTAGATAATATGTGCAATGGCATTACACATAATAGAGTTCACTGTAATATATTTGTTTGTTTATGAAACTTGTTTTTATTTATAAAGATGTTATACAATGGCTAAATCTGTATCTGTAGTGCAGGTTCTAACCTTAATACCATAAATAATAACAGGTTATTTGATTTTTACTCCAGGAATATGTAGCCAGGAGCTGGATATCTGTGCCTGCCATCAGGAGACATTGTGAAACCTTACTGTTGGGAGCCGTTTCCCTCTAGTGTTGAGCTTGGACTCTGCGCTGTCATATCCTGAATAGAGAGGCTAAGCAAAGCAACGCATCTTGGGACATGTAGTTCAGACTGCTGGGATTCCCCCTCTATCTGAATCGTTTAGAACTACAACTACCAGAGGGCTGTGAAATAGGAAAAGTTTGCTGGGATAGCCTATAAAAGGACTGATCTAGGCCTAGCTCGCTCTCTTGGAACCCCACCCTGGATCTGTGAGCAGGGATTCTGTGACTGTGTGTACTGCGGTCAAGTCGTGGCCTGTGCAAGAGGAGTCATCCAGTGAGTATTTGGAGGGACATCTGTGGACACCATCACCTTACTGTCTGGTGGCAGTCTGGAGGCCGCTCCAGTTCCATCTATTCTGCATTGCATCAGCTCCGGGTGGGCCATGGTGCAGTGTGACTGAGGTCAGACACCATTCCCTGAGCCAGGATCCTAAGGAAGAGCCTGTAAAGTCATCTTCATCCATTTGCAGTATTAGTGAGCAGGCATCTGCCCATCCATCCATATAGACAATGTATACAGACATCATTATCTCCATTCCTCTTACTGTTACTTATAATGCAAAAGGATAAGGCCATCCATCCACATAGACACTGTATACAGACACCATTGTCTCCATTCATCTTGCTGTTACTTCTACAGGATACAATACCTTTAAACAAGCAATAACAGTGATCTCTATTTGCATGTTGCCAACACAGGAAGATTCTATTCTTTTTTTCCTGATTTTTGAAGAGTGGTTATAAAGTCTGGTCTGTGACTCTTGGACTTGCTGCATATGTTCTCAAGCTATGGGCATGAGCGCAGTTTAAACTTTTTCAACTTTCATGAAGTGTAGCCTTATGTGGTACCTCCCTGAGCATGGTGACATGAAGTCACAGTTTTTTTCCATCCTTACCAACCACTTTTGTTTTGATAAGGGGGTTCTAGTGAACCTTTTTACAGGCCCATAACTTTAGGGGTGGTACACTTAGGTGCAAGGTGAGTAATTTTCACAATCACAATCAGAAATATACTACTGTCCCCAATAGTATACTGTCCCCAAAAACGCAGTTCAGTTTTTACCAAAGACATGTAGCAGAATACATTTTTGGCCAATATATCCATGGATATGTTTTATAACAGAATGTAGAAAATATTGATTTCTTTTACAAACATTTTGGTATTTTTGATTTACATATTAAAAAATAAAAAACCCATTAGTGATCAAATACCACCAAAAGAAAGCTCTATTTGTATGAAAAACAGAATATAAATTAAATTTGCATACAGTGTTGTATAACCATTCAATTACCAGTTAAAGTAGAGCAGTGCTGAGTAGTAAAAAGTGCCCTGGTCTTGAAGGGGGTAAAACCTTCCAGACATGGGCGTAGCATAAGGGGATGCAGGGGTCACAATCGCAATCCCGACCCTAGCTCCAGGGGGCCCCTGCAGCCTCCCTGTCATATTTTCATATCCTCCACAAAATCCAGCTCCAATCTGCCCTAGGGCCCCACAGCCATGCTCCAGTATTGGGTTTCTACTTTGTCTTCCACAGTCCACACCCCTCTGTTCCCATTGGCTGGGGAGAATCTGTGAGCCATTTCCTGAATGGAGAGGAGCACAAGGTGAGAACAGCCCTGGATGGGGAAGTGTCTGTGCTGTGTGTTGGCAACATGGAATGGTAACTGAGCTCAGCGAGGCAAGAGGAGGAGCGGGCCGCCCTGTAGCCACGATGGGACCGATGTCACTGGTAAGGTATGACACTGCTCAGTGTCTCCTAGTCACCAGCTGGGATTCTCTGTACCCCCCCACCCGGGGATGTCTACTTACCCCACTTCCCTGACAACTGGGGAAAAGATACACACCTCCAGGAGGTGACCTTCCCCCAACACTTGCCAACACTGACAGAGAAACCTTCAGAAATTGCTAAAACAAATCCCTTAACACCTCCTCGGGGGCCCCTTAGGGGTGCAGGCTCCAGATTTTGTGTCACATGGCTTTGCCCTCCCAGATCTAAGTTGTCCCTCCCCCAAAGCCCCCTGACCACCCCCTTCACCCTACATTCTATGCCCGGCTGCTGAGCTCCTTTCCAATTACAGCACTCTATACTATTCCTCCAGGGCTGAAATCACATTCCTTTACAACACAGCCAGTTAGCCATGATCTTCAGAGGGTGTATCTGCCTACTGCAACTACACTGCCATTCCGACTGGAGAGTTTCACAGGTCAGAAGGGCAACAGAAAAGCCAAATACACCCAGTGAAGACTGACAGACTGTGTGTAAAGGAATATGACTATAGCCCTGTGTAGTGGGGGGGGGGGTGGAGAGCTGTATACAGTGCTGGGATGGGAAAGGAGCTCTGCCAAGTGACCTGCCAGGGGTCCCTGTCCTCTGATTCTCCAGCAGTGATCCCTGTCCTCTGATTCTCCAGTTGTAATCTCTGTCCTCTGATGTAAAGAGGAACTCAGGGAACTCAAAACTCTTAGGCCACTTTGAGTATCTTGGCGTGTGGTGGATGTATCTGCACGCATGTTGGAACTAGTGGAGGGGGGCCCAGGTCAACTTTTGCATTGGGGCTCACAAGCTTCAAGCTACGCCTCTGCTTCCAGAGCTCACGTGGTTATATATCCCAGGGTCTGTTCAAGTAGCACTGTGCATCAAAAACAACTGCCATTTTGTAAATAAAATAGTTATCTTTGCTCTTTTTATTCTTTCTTTGTTGCATACCAGTCCTGCTGATCTCCTGTAACCTCTTTGTATCTATTTCTTGTCTACGAGTGATGGCTGCAAGGCATTTCTCCAGTTGGTTACCAGATGGCAAAAACAATGAACAATGCCTGCATAATAGGTCTTGAAAAGATCACTGGAAGCCTGTGAAACAGAAACACATTTGAGAGACAGGGACAGAGCATTTTCATCCTATACCAAGAAGTGCCTAAACAGAGACTTTTATGGCAGGATCACCAGGTATTATTTCAACCACTTCAGCCCTGGAAGGTTTTACCCCCTTCATGACCAGGCCATTGTTTACAATACAGCACTTTAAATGACAGTTGCGTGGTCGTGCAACGCTGTACCCAAATAAAAGTCCTTATAATCCCCACAAATAGAGCTTTCTTTTGGTGGTATTTGATCACCTCTGCGGTTTTTATTTTTTGCGCTATAAACAAAAAAAGATATTTTTTTTTACTTTCTGCTATAAAACATATCCAATAAAAAAAAATTAAAAAATCAAATTTCTTCATCAATTTAGGCCAAAATTTATTCTGCTACATATTTTTGGTAACAAAAATCCCAATAAGCGTATATTGTTTGTAGACACTACAAATTTTGTCCAAACCAAACTATGGGATATTTTTATGGAATTTTTATTTATTTTTACTAGTAATGGCAGCGATTTTTAGTGGAACTGTAACATTGCGGCGGACAAATCTGACACTAAGTGACACTTTTTGGGGACCAGTGACACTAATACAGTGATCAGTGCTAAAAAAAAGTCACTGCCACTGTACAATGGCACTGACAGGGACGGGGTTAACATCAAGGGCAATCAAAAGGGTTACATGTGTCTCTAGGGGGTGCTTTCAGCATTTCAGCATTTCAGCATTTTGCAGATTTTCACTACAGTCCATTTAACATGGTTTCCTATGGAACACGTTCTGTAGTGCAAATTTTCAAAATGCAAAAAGCACTAAAAATGCATAGGTGTGAATCAAGCCTTACAAAATGGAGGTTTGTCTTGTTTACATAGCTCCTCAGAATGATTGCTGGGACCCGGTGGACATTGCCTACGCCAGACCCGCTGATTGGCTCCCGCTGTGTCCAATCACAGCGGGAGCGGGGCGCCAGCGGCATGCACACACGCCCCAGACCCCATTGCACGAAACCACGTACAGGTACATGATTTCATGCAGGAGGTCCGCCCTGCCGCAGTATATTTGCGTGGGGCGGTCCAGAAGTAGTTAATGGCACAAATAGATTTAAAAATATTTAACATGACATTTGAAATTACATTAACATGTTAAAGCTTATGTGTTATCGTACTTACATATATTTTAAGGCCTGATTTAATTTGAACTATTTTAAAAACAGTGCTTTCACATACCTTTTATCATGCAAATACAGCACATGCATTATCCATCAAAAGGTATTACTCCTTTGAATACAAAAATGCTGAAGAAAAAGAAAAAAACAAAACAAAAAAAACCCCAAAATGCTGAAATTCTAAAGAACCTGCATATTAGCATTGGTAGCCACTGATACCCACAAATCTCACCAATTGTCACAATCTTCTATAATCTTATAAGCCGTGTGGCTTCAGGGCCTGTGGTGGCTGCTTTAGTTACTGAACACTTAAGACTATCCTGTACATGTAGTATTTACTGCATTACTGTATTAAACAGCAATGTGGGTAAGGTAGAACTCATTATTTCAGACAGCCGTGATACAGAAAACAGTCCAGCTCTGTAGAAAAGGTCTGACACAGACCAGGAATTTTATGCTCAATATATCAGCATACATTTCCTATTTCTATACACTTGTGTTCACTAGGAAGAAGAGATTTCATGCTCTTTAATATCTTCTTGTAAATTCAGGAACATCAATGATTTGCAAACATTGCCACAGAGCTCTGTATGGACCCAATTACGGAATTCCCTGAACCGCAGGACTCTGCTAACATGATCGTTTCTAGAACATCTCTCCTGAGTGCGGTCCTGCAGAGCCAAAGTAGAGTAACCAATCATACAATGTCACTAGCAAACCTGCACAACTTGCTGAAACTGTGCTCAAATACCCTCACCAAGATTTCTTTGGCAGGGTCGACTTGCATGAAGGCAGGGATTAATGGTGCTGACAGGTTCTATCCCTTTCTATAATTTATTTACTGGCTGAAAGCACTTATGTTTTCTGCAGTTTCAAACAAAAATGCAAATTTTTGCTGAACAACTGAAAGCGGCCTAATTTTAAATCTCTTGCAAAATATTCTAATTAATTATTTTTTTAAAAGGTCAAGAGCTAATATTTCAGGTTAAAGTAGATGGCAGTGGGTGGAATCCAGTTCATGATTCCACCCACCTGTCATAGTCTGCCACTAGGAGGTGATTTCTCTAAGGCTACTTTCACACTAAGGCGCTTTACAGTCGCTACAGCGCTAAAAATAGTGCCTGTATAGCACCTGTAAAGAGCCTCTCCTGTGTCTCCAGTGTGAAAACCAGAGGGCATTCACACTGGAGCGGTGCGCTTTCAGGACGGTCAAAAAATTCCTGCAAGCCGCATCTTTGCAGCGCTGTAGGAGCAGTGTATTCACAGCTCCTAAAGCGCCCCTACCCATTGATAACAATGGGGCAGCGCCGCCAAATCGCCGGCAAAGCGCCGCTAGAGCGGCGCTTTGCCTGTGGTTTTAACCCTTTTTACCGCCAGCAAACCGCCCCGCTGGTGGCCGAATATCGCAGCTAAAACCACGGTAAAGCCACGCTAAAAATAGCCCCGCTTTACCGCCGGCACCCGCCCGCCCCAGGGTGAAAGTAGCCTAATAAACAACGGGGTTTACCTGAAAGTGAACTTGTGGCCAGGCTATGTACATTAAAAAATTATTAGCAAATGGTTAATAAGCTTAAAAATAACTTTCAGTGACCTCTGTAGATGCAGGAACTGTGGAGCAATTCATCCTCAAGTTACGAACCGGATGCATTGAAGTCATTCAAGTTGTTCTTGTAGCAGCTCATCTCACCCTGCTTCTTCTTCCTGTAGGCCCTTTGTATTTTACCCCCAGCATGGATAAAAGACTACCAATGTTTTCTGCACACACAGCATAGCTCCCAACTGTTCCTGATTTCGAGGGACTGTCCCTGATTTGACGTTTGTTAGTAGGTGTCCCTCATTCCCATCTCAAAATGTTGGGAGGTATGCACACAGTGTAAACTGCCTCTCATGTCGAGGTAGTGTTCGGCTCAGCCACTACAATGACAGTGCAAGCACTGTGTATGTGCGGGTCTTGAAACAGGAAGAGTGCACATTCCAGTCATGTTGGATATGCCCCCAACACATGGGCCATCCCAGATCACATGCATGATGGCATGGATCTTTTCCATTAGTAGTTTCTCAGCAAGGTTCTGTGTAAACTGCAATAGGTATACAGGTATGACACTTAAGTTAAACTCCACATTTTAAAGCTACAGTGTTTTTAAAAGTATTTTGTTACAATGGTGAATTTGCTTTTTACCCCTTTTCTGCCAAATTACGTTTTTAAACATCCTGGTATTTAAGAGGTTAAAGCAAAGTAACAGCTGCAATTTTTTTCACAGTCACAGCCAGACAGTGAGAGAGTGGTACCGACCGGGTTGACAGGTCTCACGTACTGTATAGTGAAGGAAGCAGTTCAGAGCCTACCTCATGAGTGGTCGGTGCCCCAGCAACTGGGATCGAACCCACGTGACGGAGACCCTAGGGATATAGCTGTATGGTACAGAAGAGTTATTTATGTGCATGCATGGGGTCTGCACTGGTTTCCGACAGGAGCCACTCTGTCTTTGAGAGATGGGTGGCGGAGTCTAGCTGGACTGGTGGAACGGGACACTGCAATGTGGTGTTCCCTTCAAAATGTTGCATCCTGAGCAGATGGTCCAGAGTGGTAATACATGCCAATTCTGTGATTCTGTGAGGCAGTGCATGATGGGATTTGATCTACAGGAAGTGATGAGAGCAGAATGCATTTTTTAACATTCAAAAAAGATGGGAAAATTCAAAGTTTCCTTTGGAGAATTAAGTGAGGGCTAAACATATTGGAATGGCTGGGGAGAAATGACATTGGAAAAAGTTGCTATTTAGTAATCTGTTGCCGACCAGCCACCGTCGTTATATGTGGACAGGTTGGCACGGCTGCACAAACCGCTGTAGGTGTACATCGGCCACTTTAAGAGCTGCGGGAGGTGCATCACCGGAGCCAATTCACGTGGCCGGCAAAAGCAATGTTCACAGAGAGCCAGAATGGGGATTTGTCAATGTAAACAGACAGATCCCCATTCTGACAGGGGAGGAGAGAGAGATCTGCTGTTCCTAGTGATCAGAAACAGCGATCTCTCTCCTCCTCCAGTCAGGTCAGTCCCATCCCCCCACAGTTAGAAACTGCTCCCAGGGAACATATTTAACTCTTCGATCGCCCCCTAGTGTTAACCCCTTCCCCGCCAATGACATTTACACAGTAATCAGTGCATTTTTAAAGCACTGATCACTGTGTAAATGTCAATGGTCCCAAAAAAGTGTCAAAAGTGTCCGATCTGTCCGCCGCAATGTCGCAGTCCTGCTAGAAATCGCTGATCACCGCCATTACTAGTAAAAAAAAAAAAATTAATAATAAAAATGCCATAAATATATCCCCTATTTTGTAGACGCTATAACTTTTGCACAAACCAATCAATATACGCTTATTGCTTTTTTTTTTTTTTTTACCAAAATATGTAGAAGAATACATATTGGTCTAAACTGAGGAAGACATTTGTTTTTTGGGGTTTTTTTTTTGGATATTTATTATAACAAAAAATATTGTTTCCTGGCAGACTCCATGGCAGACTACTTGTGGGTTAACCCCTCCTCCTCTCCAATGCTATAGGAACCCACTCCCGTAAATTTGAGCTCACCACTGGGGATTGCATTCCTTTTTTGTCCTCCTCTCCAGACCTACAAACAATGCACTTATGTTTTTCAGACGTCCAAATCAATCAAGGTTGTTGCCGGGCATACGTCTTAGCAGTTTGAAGATAGCCCAGGGCCCAGCCCTGGGCGGGTGTGCTGCTCCAGGCCCCTATGTCCAGTGGTGGGGACAGCTTTTCGTATGCCCAGGCGAGGAAGTGGTGGATCGGCTGGCAGGTCTGAAGATTTATCTTTCCTCCATGGCAGAAAGTTTTTGTATGTGATCGTCTGCCTCCCCTTCACGTTCCCTCTTTCCTGCAAATTTTTGTTTCTTTTGCTTTTGTGGCGCCTGGAACGCAGGTGCATTCCAGGACATGGTTCCCTCTTCCGGGTTGCGGCCCAGTGCGCTTCCGCGCATACGCAGTAGGGCCGGGGACCTGACGGACGTGCAGGCGCTCTACAGCAGATCGCCATTGCGCAGGCGCAGACAGGGCGCGGCGGTGACGTCATTAAGGCAGGGAATGTAAATCCCTGTCAGCACATGTCATATTGGGGATTCCTGTGGGCAACTTGCTAAGCTCCTCCATGCACCAGGCTTCCAGGTGAAGGTAAGCTCCAGCCTGGGGTTATGGTGCAGGGTGAGGGGGGCTGAGATGGCTCTTAAAGGGGAAGCTACACTGCATTTGAATTTCTTTCTCCTAGGACGAGTGAGAGTTCCTACCAAGCTGCAGGGTTGTCACCTATTCGTCAGCCCTCACACTCTAGGTATGTGGGGTGTGAGAAGGGGGGGCCAAGTTCACACTGGTATGGACATATCCCCTAAAGTCATGTTTTAATTGCTTCTCTTTTAGCCCTTCCAGGTCAGATGGTCAGTTTACTGTCCAAAACAACAGGAACCTTGCCAGGCTGCAACGTCAACCTTCCTCATCCAGGTCCAGATGTGATTCTCCATCTAGGACCCACCAGCAGAGGATATGTTCCCATTCCTCCTCCAGACAGAGGAGATGTTCCCATTCGTCCTCCAGACACCACACCCACCGCCATGACAGCCGCTCTGATCACAGAGCCTGCTGGGGATGTGAGACACGAGTCCCGGAGGGCAAGTTACATAGTTACATAGTAGGTGAGGTTTAAAAAAGACACAAGTCCATCAAGTCCAACCTATGTGTGTGATTATGTGTCAGTATTACATTATATATCCCTGTATGTTGCGGTCATTCAGGTGCTTATCTAATAGTTTCTTGAAGCTATCGATGCTCCCCGCTGAGACCACCGCCTGTGGAAGGGAATTTCACATCGTTGACGCTCTTATGCCCCGTACACACGGTCGGATTTTCCGACAGAAAATGTGTGATAGGACCTTGTTGTTGGAAATTCCGACCGTGTGTAGGCTCCATCACACATTTTCCATCTGATTTTCCGACACACAAAGTTTGAGAGCAGGCTATACAATTTTCCGACAACAAAATCCGTTGTCGGAATTTCCGATCGTGTGTACATAAATCCGACGCACAAAGTGCCACGCATGCTCAGAATAAATAAAGAGATGAAAGCTATTGGCTACTGCCCCGTTTATAGTCTCGACGTACGTGTTTTACGTCACCGCATTCAAAACGATCGGATTTTCCGACAACTTTGTGTGACCGTGTGTATGCAAGACAAGTTTGAGCCAACATCCATCCGAAAAAATCCTAGGATTTTGTTGTCCGAATGTCCGATCAATGTCCGACCGTGTGTATGGGGCATTACAGTAAAGAACCCTCTACGTAGTTTAACCACTTCAGCCCCGGACCATTATGCTGCCTAAGGACCAGAGGACTTTTTCCAATTTGGCACTGCGTCGCTTTAACTGCTAATTGCGCGGTCATGCAATGCTGTACCCAAACGAAATTTGCGTCCTTTTCTTCCCACAAATAGAGCTTTCTTTTGATGGTATTTGATCACCTCTGCCGTTTTTATTTTTTGCGCTATAAACGGAAAAAGACCGAAAATTTTGAAAAAAAATGATATTTTCTACTTTTTGTTATAAAAAAAATCCAATAAACTCAATTTTAGTCATGCATTTAGGCCAAATTGTATTCCGCCACATGTCTTTATTAAAAAAAATGTCAATAAGTGTATATTTATTGGTTTGGGCAAAAGTTACAGCGTCTACAAGCTAGGGTACATTTTGTGGAATTTACACAGCTTTTAGTTTATGACTGCCTATGTCATTTCTTGAGGTGCTAAAATGGCAGGGCAGTACAAACCCCCCCCAAATGTCCCCATTTTGGAAAGTAGACACCCCAAGGAAATTGCTGAGAGGCATGTTGAGCTCATTGAATATTAATTTTTTTTGTCCCAAGTGATTGAATAATGACAAAAAAAAAAAAAATTACAAAAAGTTGTCACTAAATGATATATTGCTCACACAGGCCATGAGCAAATGTGGAATTGCACCCCAAAATACATTTAGCTGCTTCTCCTGAGTACGGGGATACCACATGTGTGGGACTTTTTGGGAGCCTAGCCGCGTACGGGGCCCCGAAAACCAATCACCGCCTTCAGGATTTCTAAGGGTGTAAATTTTTGATTTCACTCCTCACTACCTATCACAGTTTTGAAGGCCATAAAATGCCCAGATGGCACAACCCCCCCCCCCCCCCCCAAATGACCGCATTTTGGAAAGTAGACACCCCAAGCTATTTGCTGAGAGGCATGTTAAGTCCATGGAATATTTTATATTTTGACACAAGTTGCGGGAAAGTGACAATTTTTTTTTTTTTTGCACAAAGTTGTCACTAAATGATATATTGCTCACACAGGACATGGGCATATGTGGAATTGCACCCCAAAATACATTTAGCTGCTTCTCCTGAGTATGGGGATACCACATGTGTGGGACTTTTTGGGAGCCTAGCCGCTTTCGGGGCCCCGAAAACCAATCTCTGCCTTCAGGATTTCTAAGGGTGTAAATTTTTGATTTCACTCTTCACTACCTATCACAGTTTCGGAGAACATGGAATGCCCAGGTGGCACAAACCCCCCCCAAATGACCCCATTTTGGAAAGTAGACACCCCAAGCTATTTGCTGAGAGGCATGGTGAGTATTTTGCAGCTCTCATTTGTTTTTGAAAATGAAGAAAGACAAGAAAAAAAATTTTTTTTTTCTTTTTTCAATTTTCAAAACTTTGTGACAAAAAGTGAGGTTTGCAAAATACTCACTATACCTCTCAGCAAATAGCTTGGGGTGTCTACTTTCAAAAATAGGGTCATTGGGGGGGGGGTTGTGCCACCTGGGCATTCCATTGCCTCCGAAACTGTGATAGGCAGTGAAGAGTGAAATCAAAAATTTACGCCCTTAGAAAGCCTGAAGGCGGTGCTTGGTTTTCGGGGTCCCGTACGTGGCTAGGCTCCCAAAAAGTCTCACACATGTGGTATCCCCCTACTCAGGAGAAGCAACAGAATGTATTTTGGGGTGTAATTTCACATATTCCCATGGCATGTTAGAGCAATATATCATTTAGTGACAACTTTGTGCAAAAAAAAAAAATTGTCTCTTTCCCGCAACTTGTGTCACAATATAAAATATTCCATGGACTCGACATGCCTCTCAGCAAATAGCTTGGGGTGTCTACTTTCCAAAATGGGGTCATTTGGGGGGGGGGTTTGAACTGTCCTGGCATTTTATGCACAACATTTAGAAGCTTATGTCACACATCACCCACTCTTCTAACCACTTGAAGACAAAGCCCTTTCTGACACTTTTTGTTTACATGAAAAAATTAATTTTTTTTGCAAGAAAATTACTTTGAACCCCCAAACATTATATATATTTTTTAAAGCAAATGCCCTACAGATTAAAATGGTGGGAGTAGTGGGAGTTTCATTTTTTTTTTTTTCACACAGTATTTGCGCAGCGATTTCTCAAACGCATTTTTTGGGGAAAATACACATTTTTTAAAATTTTAATGCACTAAAACACACTATATTGCCCAAATGTTTGATGAAATAAAAAAGATAATCTTAGGCTGAGTACATGGATACCAAACATGACATGCTTTGAAATTGCGCACATACGTGCAGTGGAAACAAAAAAAATACATTTTTAAAAGCTTTTAAAAGCCTTTACAGGTTACCACTTTAGATTTACAGAGGAGGTCTACTGCTAAAATTACTGCCCTCGATCTGACCTTCGTGGTGATACCTCACATGCATGGTGCAATTGCTGTTTACATTTGACGCCAAACCAACGCTTGCGTTCGCCTTAGCGCGAGAGCAGGGGGGGACAGGGGTGCTTTTTTTTTTTTCTTTATTATTTTTTTGCTTTTTTATCTTATTTTTAAACTGTTCCTTTCATTTTTTTTCAATCATTTTTATTGTTATCTCATAGGGAATGTAAATATCCCCTATGATAGCAATAGGTAGTGACAGGTACTCTTTTTTGAAAAAATTGGGGTCTATTAGACCATAGATCTCTCCTCTGCCCTCAAAGCATCTGACCACACCAAGATCGGTGTGATAAAATGCTTTCCCAATTTCCCAATGGCGCTGTATACATCCAGCGAAATCTAAGTTATGAAATGCTTGTAGCTTCCGGTTTCTTAGGCCATAGAGATGTTTGGAGCCACTCTGGTCTCTGATCAGCTCTATGGTCACTTGGCTGAATCACCGGCTGCATTCTCAGGTTCCCTGTTGAGACAGGAGAGCCAGAGAAAAACACGGAAGACGGTGGGGGGGGGGGCATTCCCTCCCACTGCTTGTAGAGGCAGTCTAGAGGCTATATAGTCACTAGGATTGCTTTTACATGAAAGCCGACCGCTGGCTGAAAAGAATGATACCAAGATGATACCTAAACCTGCAGGCATCATTCTGGTATAACCAGTCAAAGTCGTGAATGGCGTACCTGAAGACATAAAAATGGTTAACAATAAAACACAGTAAACGGTAAAGTATAAAAAATTGCATACCTGAAAAGTGAACCTGATAAAACATAATAACAATAAAACATTGCAGAATAGAATACAGTAAAAAAGAGCAGAACAATAGAGAGAGAGAGAACAATAAAACAACTATTTTTTTTTTTTATTTTATATATTTTTTTTTTTTACACTTTTTTTTGTAACTAACTTTTATAACTGTAACCGGTTCCAGGTTCGGGTCTCTCAAAATGCGATGGCATCTTGGGAGACCCTGTGAAAGTGTGCCTAGTCTGTGCAATGCTGTACGCTACGCTAATACTCAACTAGTGAGTGGTAGCGTTCAAAACATTCACCAATGCAAAGACCAGGATTGTCAGGACAGGAGGGACAATAATAGCACGTGTCACGCCTATATCCGCGCTTGCTGCAGACACAACATATTTTTTGGGGGGTTAGTTGGGTAGGGGTACTCGGGAGGACATAAAGAAAATGCCTCTCATGCAGCCGACTGCATTTGGTTGGGGATGTGAATGGGGAAAGTACAGGTGCTGCAGAAGTGGTGGGTACCCAATTAGGATTGGCGAGTGCAGCAGGAAGGGCATTATGGGCACGACGGGCCTGTTTGTCTTCTTCTTGGTGGCAGCGGGACACTACTTGTGCTTGCCACCTCACCAGCTTGAACTGCACTTATGGGACTTGCCACGTCACCAAGTGTTACTGCAGTGCTGGTTTGACTACGACCGGGGTGTACTAGGCCGCTGGTGCTTGCCAGTTCACCAAAACGCTACCAGAAAAACTGTTAGCGATCGCAGGGATCAGGCCTGACTCTGCGAACGCTGCAGTTATGCGTTTAGAGTTTTGTAAGTGACAGTGATCGATCGATACTGCACTTGGGTGGGCTGGGCTGGGCCGGGCGGAGGGGCAAAACGCAGGTGCTAACAGGTATCTGGGCTGATCCCGCTAACACTGCATTTTTGGGAACCCTAAACTGCTGGGGATGCTAGTATAGATCTGATCGGATCAGATATTGATCCGATGAGATACTATACCAATAAGGGAGGTGTACGGTGCGTGCGTGGGTGTTAGCGGTACTGCCGCTAATCTGACGCTGCCTGGGGCTGGTGCTTACCAGTTCACCAAAACGCTACCAAAAAAACTGTTAGCGATCGCAGGGATCAGGCCTGACTCTGCGAACGCTGCAGTTATGCGTTTAGTGTTTTGTAAGTGACAGTGATCGATCGATACTGCACTTGGGTGGGCTGGGCTGGGCCAGGTGGAGGGGCAAAATGCAGGTGCTAGCAGGTATCTGGGCTAATCCCACTAACACTGCGTTTTTGGGGACCCTAAACTGCTGGGGACGCTAGTATAGATCTGATCGGATCAGATATTGATCCGTTCAGATACTATACCACTAAGGGAGGCGTATGCTGCGTGCGTGGGTGTTAGCGGTACTGGCGCTAATCTGACGCTGCCTGGGGCAACGCATATCACCGCCGGGCGATCAGGGGGCTAAACCTTTATTCGGTAATAAATGGCGAGTGCCCTGACACTATAAAAAATAAACGAACTAACCAGCGTCACCCATAACAGTTATACGGTGATCAGTGGTGAAAGGGTTAACTAGGGGGCAATCAAGGAGTTAAAACATTTATTAGGTAGTATATGGGGGTCCCTGTCGCTATAAAACGCTGATGGCGAACCTAAATATTTACCTCCCTAACTAGCGTCACCAGCGACACTAATACAGCGATCAGAAAAAAGATCGCTTAGCGACACTGGCGACGGGGGGGTGATCAAGGGGTTAAAACTTTAATGAGGGGGTTAGGGGGGTATCCTAGACCTAAAGGGGGCTAACAGTAACTGTTCCACCACACTAACTGTCACAAACTGATACCATGCAGTAATCAGAAAAAAAAAAAAAAACTGCTTGGTGTCAGTGTGACGGGGGGGGGGAGGGGTGATTGGGGCGGATCGGGGGGTGATCGGGGGGGGATGGGGGGTGTATTGTGTGCCTGGCATGTTCTACTGTATGTGTGCGTGTTGTGCACTCACATTACAGTCTTCTCTCCTCGGCACCGGAACGGAAAATGCCAAGCCGAGGAGAGATAACATCATTTCCTCTGCCTCTGTGTACAATACAGAGGCAGGGAAATGATCCCATTGGCTGGGAGCGATCGCGCGGGGGGGGGCACGAATGGATGGCCTCCCCCTCACCTCCGATCGCCGGGGAAGATTTGCCGACCACCGCAGGCACCGGGGGGGGGGTCCGATCGGACCCCCCACCCGCGGGCAGGCAAGGACGTACCTGTAAGTCCTTTTGCCTGCCCGTGCCGCTCTGCCGACATACATCGTCGTTCGGCGGTCATCAAGTGGTTAAGGTTAAACCTCTTTTCTTCTAATTTTAATGAGTGGGGAGTCTTGTTAAATTCTCTTCTGCGAAAAAGTTTTATTTCTATTGTAGGGTCACCAGTACGGTATTTGTATATCGAAATCATATCCCCTCTCAAGCGTCTCTTCTGCAGAGAGAATAAGTTCAGTGCTCGCAACCTTTCCTCATAACTAAGATCCTCCAGACCCTTTATTAGCTTTGTTGCCCTTCTTTGTACTCGCTCCATTTCCAGTACATCCTTCCTGAGGACTGGTGCCCAGAACTGGACAGCATACTCCAGGTGCGGCCGGACCAGAGTCTTGTAGAGTGGGAGAATTATCATTTTATCTCTGGAGTTGATCCCCTTTTTAATGAATGCCAATATTCTGTTTGCTTTGTTAGCAGCAGCTTGGCATAGCATGCCATTGCTGAGCCTATCATCTACTAGGACCCACAGGTTCTTTTCCATCCTAGATTCCCCCAGAGGTTCTCCCCCCAGTGTATAGATTGCATTCATATTTTTGCCACCCAAATGCATTATTTTACATTTTTCTACATTGAACCTCATTTGCTATGTAGTTGCCCACCCCATAAATTTTTTCAGATCTTTTTGCAAGGTTTCCACATCCTGCGGAGAAGTTACTGCCCTGCTTAGCTTAGTATCATCTGCAAATACAGAGATTGAACTGTTTATCCCATCCTCCAGGTCGTTTATGAACAAATTAAATAGGATTGGTCCCAGCACAGAACCTTGGGGAACCCCACTACCCACCCCTGACCATTCCGAGTACTTCCCATTTATTGTCACCCTCTGAACTCGCCCTTGTAGCCAGTTTTCAATCCATGTACTCACCCTATGGTCCATGCCAACAGATCTTATTTTGTAAGTAAACGTTTATGGGGAACTGTGTCAAATGCTTTTGCAAAATCCAGATACACCACGTCTACGGGCCTTCCTTTATCTAGATGGCAACTCACCTCCTCATAGAAGGTTAGTAGATTGGTTTGGCAAGAACGATTCTTAATAAATCCATGCATATTACTGCTAATGATACCGTTCTTATTACTAAAATCTTGTATATAGTCCCTTATCATCCCCTCCAAGAGTTTACATACTATTGATGTTAGGCTAACTGGTCTGTAATTCCCAGGGATGTATTTTGGGCCCTTTTTAAATATTGGCGCTACATTGGCTTTTCTCCAATCAGCTAGTACCATTCCAGTCAGTAGACTATCTATAAAAATTAGGAACAATGGTCTGGCAATCACTTGACTGAATTCCCTAAGTACCCTTGGATGCAAGCCATCTGGTCCTGGTGATTTATTAATGTTAAGTTTCTCAAGTCTAATTTTAATTCTGTCCTCTGTTAACCATGGAGGTGCTTCCTCTGTTGTGTCATGAGGATAAACACTGCAGTTTTGGTTACTGAAGCCCCCGATTCACTCGTGAAGACTGAGGAGAAGAATAAATTCAATACCTTCGCCATCTCCCCATCCTTTCTAACCAGATGTCCTTTCTCATTCTTTATGGGTCCAATATGGTCTGTCCTCCCTTTATTACTGTTTACATACTTAAAAGATTTCTTGGGATTTTTTTTGCTCTCCTCCGCTATGTGTCTTTCATGTTCTATCTTAGCCGTCCTAATTGCACCCTTACATTTCTTGTTGCATTCTTTATAAAGTCTGAATGCTGATGATGATCCCTCAACCTTGTATTTTTTGAAGGCCTTCTCCTTTGCTTTTATATGCATTTTTACATTGGAGTTAAGCCATCCAGGGCTTTTGTTCGCTCTTTTAAATTTATTACCCAATGGGATACATTGGCTAATGCCCTTGACAGAAAAGGGACACTCACGGACTTGCCTACACACAATCCACCAAAGTCCGTCGAATTCGTACGTGATGACGTACGACCGGACTAAAACAAGGAAGTTCATAGCCAGTAGCCAATAGCTGCCCTAGCGTGGCTTTTTGTCCCTCGAACTAGCATACAGACGAGCGGACTTTTCGACCGGACTCGATTTCGACGGATTAATTTAAAACATGTTTCAAATCTAAGTCCGTCCAACTTTTGAGAAAACAAAGTCAACTGGAACCCACACACGATCGAATTGTCCGACCAAATCCCGTCCGCCGGGCAAAGTCTGCCGTAAAGTCCGCTCGTGTGTACGCGGCATAACACTCTTGTTTCTTTTTTTCTGAGTCACCTTTTTCCTTCTCCACCTCTCCCGTCACCCGCACCTTCCTCACCCATTCCCCTTTGCTTTCCAGCCCAGAGGGCTGGTCTTCCTCACCCAGTACTCCTGTTCCCCCACTTTTTATTGGCGCACTGCGATTACCACTATCTCCTATATCCTGGTTGCTGTAGGGTCCATTTTCAAGCAGGGTACCTGTCCACCCTAGCCCTGGCACATGCACCATCCCTTTTCCTGTTCCTCTTTCTATAATCACACTACAATGTCACTGAGTTTTCCCCTCTCCGGTGGTTCCCTTCCAGCACCTCTTATTCTTGTCCCTTCCCCCCCCTCCCTCTTCACCCCTTCCCATTTTCTCCCCCTCCCTCTCTCTACCCCCTCCCCCCTATTTCTCCCTTCCCCTCTTTCCCATCCCCTTTTTCCCTTTTTCCCCCCGGGGGCTTTCTTCTTCTCCCCTCCCCCTCCCCCCCCCAACCCCCTTTTCCTTGACCGGCCAGCCCACCGGAGAGCGGGTATCAGGCCAACGTGCCTTGCAAGGGATCATGCATAAACCATCCCCCAAGGGGGGAACCGGAGGGTGAAGGGCACACACCACACCCGCAGTGGAACAGCGGTAATGCTAGAATCGAATTGAGGGAGTCATTAGTTCCCTGACACAGGAGAGACTATATTTCTTTCACTGTAACCATTCAGAATCATCGGGAACTTTGTGGCTGGTAACTATGTAATTTATGAAGCTGTTGATATATACACAAGTCCACTGTTGTTGTCGTTATGTGTCATGTTTTGATATACCGTATATACTCGAGTATAAGTCGAATTTTTCAGCACACTTTTGTGCTGAAAGTGCCCCCCTCGACTTATACTCGAGTCAAGCACTTTAATGCAGCAAAAAATGTCATTTCCCGAACCAACTTTGGGGCCCCGTATCTCAGGGCCACTTGGTGCTAGAAACCCATAACATATCCAAAGCTGAAGTTCCTAGCACTAAGTGGCCCCGAGATACGGAGCCCCAAAATCGGTTCGGAAAATGTCATTCTCTGCTGCAGAAAAGTGCTTGACATTTTCTGTACCGACTTTGGGGCCCCATATCTCAGGGCCCCTTAGTGCTAGGAACCCCAAATTTGGTGTGCAAGCCCAGTGAAACTGATACCATAACATATTCAAAGCTGGGGTTCCTAGCACCAAGTGGTCCTGAGATACGGGGCCCCAAAACTGGTTCAGAAAATGTCATTCTCTGCTGCAGAAAAGTGCTTGACATTTTCTGAACTGATTTTTGGGGCCCTGTATCTGGGGGCCACTTGGTGCTAGAAACCCTGGCTTTGGAAATTTGATGGTGCTAGTTCCACTGGGTTTGCACACCAAATGTGGGGTTCTTAGCACTAAGTGCCCCCGAGATACGGGGCCCCAAATTCAGTCAACTGTGTCTATCTGCAGCAATGTCATTTCGGGACCCTTTGGGTTCAGAGACCCCAAATTTTGGCTGCAGCTAGGGGGCATCTAGGAACACTTAACTACCGAGTTTGAAGTTCAGGGGACCTATGGCTGCAAATGGGCACAGTGAGGCATGCAAATGGGCACAGTGATGCTGCAAATGGGCATTGTTGACCCTCTTTTCCACTTACAGTAGCTGTGCATTTCTCACCCTCGTCTTATACTCGGGTCAATAAGTTTTTCCCATTTTTTTTGTGGTAAAATAGGGCCTCGACTTATACTCGGAACGACTTATACTCGAGTATATACGGTATGTTTATTCCCTCACAGCTGATAATTATCCTCTGAAGAAGACCCGGCTAGGGTCGAAACGCATCAGTTTTAGTATCTTTGATCTTGTTGTCATGTATACATTGTATTGTACACTGTTCCCAATCTTGGGCATTGCCCGTTGTCTTTTATCTCATGTTGTACTCAGTTCATGTCCTGACTTTTAATTGTCAGAACCTATAAGTTTTTTTATATAATTTTGTATCAATAAAGCTATTTTTGATTACCCACTCACTTTGATATTATTGGCTGCATTAAAGCCCCGTTAGGGGGTTCCAATGTTTTCTTTGGCTAATGCCCTTATTTAATATGCTCTTAAAGCAAACCCATCTCTCCTCCGTATTCTTTGTTCCTAATATTTCATCCCAATTTATGCCTTTTAGCAAGGTTTGTAGTTTAGGGAAGTTGGCTCTTTTGAAATTCAGTGTCTTTGTATTTCCTTTATGTTTCCTATTTGTGTGATTTATACTGAAACTAATTGACCTGTGATCGCTGTTACCTAAATTGCCCTGTATTTCCACATCCGTGATCAGGTCTGTATTGTTGGTAATCAGTAGATCCAGTAATGTTTTATTTCTAGTTGGTGCATCTACCATCTGACCCATAAAATTGTCCTGCAAGACATTAAGGAACTGGCGAGCCTTAAATGAATGCGCGGTTCCCTCCGCCCAGTCTATGTCTGGATAATTAAAATCCCCCATTATGATAACACTTCCCATCCTTGCTGCTAATCCAAATTGTGATAGGAGATCTGTCTCCACTTCCTCCCTCAGGTTAGGGGGCCTATAGCATACTCCCAGTATTATTTTCCCCTTAGCTTCATCCCTTTGGAGCTCTGCCCATAAGGATTCCACCTCCTCCCTAGCTCCCTCAGTGATGTCATCTCTCACATTCACTTGTACATTATTCTTGATATATAGGCATACCCCTCCCCCTTTTTTACCCTCTCTATCCTTGCGGTAAAGGGTATACCCTTGAATGTTTGCCAGCCAATCATGAGAGCTGTTGAACCAGGTCTCTGAAATTCCCACAAAATCCAAATCCTCCTCGTACAACAGTATCTCTAGTTCACCCATCTTGTCCCAGGAGGATCCGGGCCCATTCCAGCCTTATAATGCCTCCCCCCCTCTTCAGATAGCAAATTGGAGGGAGATGATTTTGTCGGTGGCTTTGGCTTCACCCTTGTTTCCCCACTAATTAAGGTGGTCAAAGAGGCCCTTAAGTGGGAAGATCCTTCTACTCCTCTGGCAAAACCTCCAAATTATACCCCTTCAAGGCAGAGGAAGTGAAATATCTGGAAAATGCGCCTCTTGTAGATGCAGCATTGATGTGACTGGCCAAACATGTCACTCTTCCTAGAGGACACTGTATCCTTCAAGGACAGGCTTGAGAGGAGAATAGACCAAGACCTCAAGAGTAGGGATGAGCTTCATGTTCGAGTCGAACCCATGTTCGACTCGAACATCGGCTGTTCGCCCGTTCGCCGAATTGCGAACGATATGGGCCGTTCGCGCCAAATTCGTGTGGCGCGTCACGGCCCATAATTCACTGCGGCATCGCAGTGCATTGCTTGCTGATGATTGGCCAAGCATGCACTATGACCCGCATGCTTGGCCAATCACAGCGCCGCCTGAACAGAGAGCCGTAATTGGCCAAAGCGGCTTTGGCCAATTATGGCTCAGGGGATTTAGTACACGCCCCACACTATATAAGGCCGCCTGCACGGCGGCCCTGTGTAGTGTGTGTTCCGGCGTTCATTGAGAGAGAGAGAGAGAGACAGACAGACAGTGTCATTTGATTTGAGTTAGATAGATTAGGCAGAACAGTCAGTCAGTTAGCTGCACTTACAGTGTATTGTGTATATATATGCATCCCAGGTGTTGCATATATATATATACACTGTATTCAGTTTAGCTAGATCCGTTCCTGTTATCTTCTAGACTATTTACATTTAGTGCAGTGCGTCCTGCTCAAAGTGTTCAGCTAGATCCGTTCCTGTTATCTTCTAGACTATTTACATTTAGTGCAGTGCGTCCTGCTCACAGTGTTCAGCTAGATCCGTTCCTGTTATCTTCTAGACTATTTACATTTAGTGCAGTGCGTCCTGCTCACAGTGTTCAGCTAGATCCGTTCCTGTTATATTCTAGACTATTTACATTTAGTGCAGTTCGTCCTGCTCACAGTGTTCAGCTAGATCCGTTTTTGTTATCTTCTAGACTATTTACATTTAGTGCAGTGCGTCCTGCTCACAGTGTTCAGCTAGATCCGTTCCTGTTAAATTCTAGACTATTTACATTTAGTGCAGTGCGTCCTGCTCACAGTGTTCAGCTAGATCCGTTCCTGTTATCTTCCTACTGACAGGCAGGCTTGTCTGGTTACAGTATATAAAGCTACCTGAAGAAAATTACTGGTGTTCTATTTGATTGTTCCATCCTTGTTCCACAAAAAAACCCAAATTTTCAAAAAACATTTTTCATTGGGACAAAAAGTGAGGTGAAATCTTCTGAAGAGGAGGAAAGACAGCAAAACAAATGTCACAGGGGTGATAACCCTTCCCTATGTTTTCCAAAAAGCTTAAAAAAGATTTTTTGGCTGGAGCTAAACACGTTAAAAATGTACCCGTTCAAAATTACAAAGAGATTCTACTTAACAACAAACCTACAGTCCCTGTCTTGTTTGCACCGCCTGTATACTGCTGTTCAGAGTATATAGGGCCTTTCCTTATTTTAATTTGGGTGTGGGGTTCCCCTTAATATCCATACAAGACCCAAAGGGCCTGGTAATGGACTGGGGGGTACCCATGCCGTTTGTCTCACTGATTTTCATCCATATTGCCATGACCCGACATGACATTAAACCCGCAAGCAGTTTTAAATTAGATTTTTTCCTTTAAAAATGACATTTGGTGCAGGGACTGTTCTAAACACGGGAAACACGCGTCACTTTACAGGCATACTATAGACACCCCCCAGGTACGATATTTAAAGGAATATTTCACTTTTTTTTTTTTTTTACTTTAAGCATCATTAAAATCACTGCTCCCGAAAAAACGGCCGTTTTTAAAAGTTTTTTTTGCATTGATACATGTCCCCTGGGGTAGGACCCGGGTCCCCAAACCCTTTTTAGGACAATACCATGCAAATTAGCCTTTAAAATGAGCACTTTTGATTTTGAACGTTCGAGTCCCATAGACGTCAATGGGGTTCTAACGTTCGTGCGAACTTTCGGTCCGTTCGCAGGTTCTGGTGCGAACCGAACCGGGGGGTGTTCGGCTCATCCCTACTCAAGAGAATTTACGGGCTAGCTGGTATGGCTTGCAAACCCGCCTTGCCCTCATGGCTACGTCCAAGGCTATGGAAGCCTGGACAAAAAATGTAGACTCCGTGCTCAAGGGCATTTTAGAGGATCTGGCCAGGGGCTCTGCAGTCCAGGAATTGAAACCGGCAGTGGCCTTCCTGGGGGAAGTTTCTATTGATTTGATCCGCCTGTTGTCCCGGACTATGCTATCCTTGGTCATAGCTAAGTGGGCCCTATGGTTGCGCCCTTGGCTCGCTGATCCAGCATCTAAGCAGGCCTGGTTTAGGATCCTCTTTGAAGGACCCTCATTGTTTGGTAACAGGCTGGATAGCGCCATAGCTCAAGCCACGGAATAGGCATCTGTTTGGTCAAAAGAAGCCTCAGAGCAGAAGACGCAGTACTGAGCGTTCAAGGGGAGCGCGCTCCTACAGGCCCGGCCGAGATTTCAGAAGGAATTGGATCAGAGATCAGACATCCTTCCAAAAGTCTGCTAAAAGCCAGGTGTTCAGTGGACGAGAGCCAGCTAAGTCATTTTGAGACTGGGCCCACCCAGGCAGATCGGGTGGGAGCACGTCTGCTTCTCTTCTGGCACGTCTGGGTGGCCTCGGTCTCAGACTACTGGACCTTCAGGACGGTCTCCATAGGCCACACATGGTCCTTCACCAGTACTCCTCCCCTCAGATTTATCTCCATCCTGCTTCCATGGTCAGAAGGAAAGAAGCAGGTTACATAGTTACATAGTAGGTGAGGTTGAAAAAAGACACAAGTCCATCAAGTCCAACCTATGTGTGTGATTATGTGTCAGTATTACATTACATATCCCTGTATATTGCGGTCATTCAGGTGATTATCTAATAGTTTCTTGAAGCTATCAATGCTCCCCGCTGAGACCACCGCCTGTGGAAGGGAATTCCACATCCTTGCCACTCTTACAGTAAAGAACCCTCTACGTAGTTTAAGGTTAAACCTCTTTTCTTCTAATTGTAATGAGTGGCCACGAGTCTTATTAAACTCTCTTCTGCGAAAAAGTTTTATCCCTATTGTGGGGTCACCAGTACAGTATTTGTAAATTGAAATCATATCCCCTCTCAAGCGTCTCTTCTCCAGAGAGAATAAGTTCAGTGCTCGCAACCTTTCCTCATAACTAAGATCCTCCAGACCCTTTATTAGCTTTGTTGCCCTTCTTTGTACTCGCTCCATTTCCAGTACGTCCCTCCTGAGGACTGGTGCCCAGAACTGGACAGCATACTCCAGGTGCGGGCGGACCAGAGTCTTGTAGAGCGGGAGAATTATTGTTTTATCTCTGCAGTTGATCCCCCTTTTAATGCATGCCAATATTCTGTTTGCTTTATTAGCAGCAGCTTGGCATTGCATGCCATTGCTGAGCCTATCATCCACTAGGACCCCCAAGTCCTTTTCCATTCTAGATTCCCCCAGAGGTTCTCCCCCCAGTGTATAGATTGCATTCATATTTTTGCCACCCAAATGCATTATTTTACATTTTTCTACATTGAACCTCATTTGCCATATAGTCGCCCACCCCATTAATTTGTTCAGGTCTTTTTGCAAGATTTCCACATCCTGCGGAGAAGTTATTGCCCTGCTTAGCTTAGTATCATCTGCAAATACAGAGATGGAACTGTTTATCCCATCCTCCAGGTCGTTTATGAACAAATTAAATAGGATTGGTCCCAGCACAGAACCTTGGGGAACCCCACTACCCACCCCTGACCATTCTGAGTACTCCCCATTTATCACCACCCTCTGAACACGCCCTTGTAGCCAGTTTTCAATCCATGTACTCACCCTATGGTCCATGCCAACGCACCTTATTTTGTACAGTAAACGTTTATGGGGAACTGTGTCAAATGCTTTTGCAAAATCCAGATACACCACGTCTACGGGCCTTCCTTTATCTAGATGGCAACTCACCTCCTCATAGAAGGTTAATAGATTGGTTTGGCAAGAATGATTCTTCATGAATCCATGCTGATTACTGCTAATGATATCATTCTTATTACTAAAATCTTGTATATAGTCCCTTATCATCCCCTCCAAGAGTTTACATACTATTGATGTTAGGCTAACTGGTCTGTAATTCCCAGGGATGTTTTTTGGGCCCTTTTTAAATATTGGTGCTACATTGGCTTTTCTCCAATCAGCTGGTACCATTCCAGTCAATAGACTGTCTGTAAAAATTAGGAACAACGGTCTGGCAATCACCTGACTGAGTTCCCTAAGTACCCTCGGATGCAAGCCATCTGGTCCCGGTGATTTATTAATGTTAAGTTTCTCAAGTCTAATTTTAATTCCGTCCTCTGTTAACCATGTAGGTGCTTCCTGTGTTGTGTCATGAGGATAAACACTGCAGTTTTGGTTACTGAAGCCCCCCGATTCACTCGTGAAGACTGAGGAGAAGAATAAATTCAATACCTTTGCCATCTCCCCATCCTTTGTAACCAGATGTCCTTCCTCATTCTTTATGGGGCCAATATGGTCTGTCCTCCCTTTTTTACTGTTTACATACTTAAAGAATTTCTTGGGATTTTTTTTGCTCTCCTCCGCTATGTGTCTTTCATGTTCTATCTTAGCCATCCTAATTGCACCCTTACATTTCTTATTGCATTCTTTATAAATTCTGAATGCTGTGGATGATCCCTCAACCTTGTATTTTTTGAAGGCCTTCTCCTTTGCTTTTATATGCATTTTTACATTGGAGTTAAGCCATCCAGGATGTTTGTTCGCTCTTTTAAATTTATTACCCAATGGGATACATTGGCTAATGCCCCTTTTTAATATGCTCTTAAAGCAAACCCATCTCTCCTCTGTATTCTTTGTTCCTAATATTTTATCCCAATTTATGCCTTTTAGCAAGGTTTGTAGTTTAGGGAAGTTGGCTCTTTTGAAATTCAGTGTCTTTGTGTTCCCTTCATGTCTCATATTTGTGTGATTTATACTGAAACTAATTGACCTGTGATCGCTGTTACCTAAATTGCCCCGTATTTCCACATCTGTTATCAGGTCTGTATTGTTGGTAATCAGTAGATCTAGTAATGTTTTATTTCTAGTTGGTGCGTCTACCATCTGACCCATAAAATTGTCCTGCAAGACATTAAGGAACTGGCGAGCCTTAAATGAATGCTCGGTTCCCTCCGCCCAGTCTATGTCTGGATAATTAAAATCCCCCATTATGATAACACTTCCCATCCTTGCTGCTAATCCAATTTGTGATAGGAGATCCGTCTCCACTTCCTCCCTCAGGTTAGGGGGCCTATAGCATACTCCCAGTATTATTTTCCCCTTAGCTTCATCCCTTTGGAGCTCTACCCATAAAGATTCCACCTCCTCCCTAGCCCCCTCAGTGATGTCATCTCTCACATTCACTTGTACATTATTCTTGATATATAGGCATACCCCTCCCCCTTTTTTACCCTTTCTATCCTTGATGTATAGGGTATACCCTTGAATGTTTGCCAGCCAATCATGAGAGCTGTTGAACCAGGTCTCTGAAATTCCCACAAAATCCAAATCCTCCTTGTACAACAGTATCTCTAGTTCACCCATCTTGTCCGCCAGGCTCCTGGCATTGGTGAACATGCCACATAGTTTAGATCGGTCGCATATTGTCCTCGTATTGGGTGTTTCAAGATTGCAACTTGGACTTGCTACTATACTCACCTTGCGTTTTTGTGCTTTGGTTAACCTACCACTAATGCCCCCAATACTACCCTCTGGAATATCTTCCGCGCTGGCTTTCACTGTCTCTGGACCCTCCCCCCCATCGCCTAGTTTAAAAACCCCTCTAATTTTTTGGCCATCTTCATTCCCAGCAGATCTGCACCCTCCTCATTTAGGTGCAGTCCGTCCCTTCTATAGTACCGGTTACCGACTGAGAAGTCGGCCCAGTCCTCCAGGAACCCAAACCCCTCCTTACTACACCAGCTCTTCAGCCACTTGTTTACTTCCCTAATCTCCCTCTGCCTCTCTGGTGTGGCTCGATGTACCGGTAGTATTCCTGAGAACATTACCTTGGAGGTCCTTTTCCTCAATTTAGCTCCTAAGTCCCTAAAATCGTTCTTTAGGACACTCCATCTGCCTCTGACTTTGTCATTGGTGCCAACGTGCACCATGACAGCCGGGTCTTCCCCAGCCCCTCCCAGTAATCTGTCCACAAGATCCGTGATGTGCCGAACCCGAGCGCCCGGTAGACAACATACTGTTCGGCGCTTCAGGTCTTGGTTACAGATTGCCCTCTCTGTCCTTTTAAGAATTGAGTCCCCTACCACCAGAATCTGTCTTTCCTTTCCCTTTGCTGCCCCCCCACTCTCACTGGAGGAGTTCTTCCCCTGGCAGCTAGGAGAGTCCCTCAACTCCAGCAGTGCTGGTCCCTGACTGGTTACACCAATGTCACTCAATGGAGCGTACTTATTGGGATGCTCCAGTCCTGGATCGGCCTCCCTGGTACTTCCCCCTCTACCCCTCCTGACTGTCACCCATCTACTCTTTGCTAGTGCCTGCACCTCTTTGTCTCCACCCGCCTCTGTGCTGGCCCCTGCCGGCACCTGCCGTGTACGTTCCTGGCTCACCTTTAGTATGGAGGGACTTCTCAGTGCTGACAGTTGCTTCCCTAGATTCAGAACCTGGGCTTCCAGGGAAACAATGTGCTTACATTTTGCACAGCAGTATTCGCCCTCGATCGGATGATCAAGGAACGCATACATGCGGCAAGATGTACAAAGAGTCGCCTCTCCACACCCGCTGGGCATCGTACCTATTAAATTTAGTGAGGATTTGGGGATTTTACGGTCCTACGTGGATTCACTGATAGTACAGCACCTGTCCCAAAAGGTGAAGAGTTTCAGGGGGTATACTCCCCTCTCTTTCTGGCAGAAGAGAAATGATTCATGGCGCCCCGTGATAGACCTAACTTACCTAAACAATTTTATAAAATACGAAAGATTCAAAATGGAGACTTTATCTACCATCCAACAAGCTGTGCAGTCAGGCAATTGGCTAATCTCAATCGACTTATGAGATGCCTTTTTTTCATGTGCCTTGGGCAGAAGAATTCCACAAATATCTCCTGTTCATGGTCGGGCTAAGAACATCTACAGGTCACTTGCCTTCCTTTTGGGTTCACAACCTCACCCTGAGTCTTTTCAAAAGTTCTTTTGGCCATAGTGGCCCTCATCAGAACAAAAGGGATACACTTGTACCACTATCTCGACGACCTCCTGCTACTGTCCCAAGACAAGAAGCAGCTATTGATCCACAGAGAGCAGGTTATCACCACACTGCTCGAGCTTGGTTGGCTCCTAAACTTAGAGAAAAGCCACCTGGAACCAGTTCAGTGCCTGGTATACCTAGAGGCCCAGTTAGACCTGGTGGTAAGCACCATCCATCTCTCTCCCAGTAGTGAAGATCCTAGTCATCCGAGGGACAATCTTACAGGCTCTGAGCTCCTCATGCCTAAAGGCCTCACAGTGCCTAAAAAAATTATCGGCACAATGATCTCTACAACCCTCATGATCAAGTGGTTTCTGTGGAGGTTATGCCCTTTCCAGACAGGGCTTCTCCATCAGTGAAACTCAGGGGACAGCAATCAGTCCATTCACATAACCTCAATGATAAGGAACAACCTCTTCTGGTGGCTTAACACAGAATTCTGCTCACCTGTCACTCCATTGCCCCCTTCTCATGGGTCACAGTCACAACCGATGCCAGCGGTGCTGGTTGGGGAGCCCTTTGTGGGTCAGAACTTGCTCAAGGCAAGTGGGATGTATGTCTTCACAACCCGGGCTCAAACGTCCTGGAACTATTGGAAGCCTGGTGTGCCCTTCAATTTTCACTCATCTCCTGAAAGGGGAGTCAGTTTTACTGAAAATGGACAACACCATAGGGGTCTCTTATGTGAAGAGGCAAGGGGGCACTCTGAGATCAACACTGCTCTAAGAAGTCGAGCCCATCATGTCCTGGGCTCAGAAAAACCTGACCAATATTTCAGTAGTCGGAGTCCAGAACATCCAAGTGGACTTCCTGTCTTGCACAGTTAGACAAGAACGAGTGGTCTCTTCATGTGCAAGCGTTAAATGTATCCTGTCCTTGGGAGTCACTCCCGAAGTAGACCTATTTGCATCCCCCTGCAACTTTAAAATCAAGAAGTATTAGACTCGGGGCTGTTACAGCCACACCTTTGGAGTAGACGCACTGACAGTTCAGTGGAGCTTTAACAGGGCATACGCCTTTCCCCTGCTTCTGATCATCCTCAGGTTCTTACAGTCAGGGTTCCTCCTGACCCAGCTCAACTTCCGGGACCCGGTGCCTCTTCCTCCCAGGCCAGACCTTCTTTCTCAGGGGGCAGTCCTGCAACCGTGTCTGGCGTCACTAAGACTGATGGTCTGGTTCTTGAGAGGGAAAGGCTGAAATCTTTTGGGTGCGCTTGAAGAGTGATTTCCACCCTCATGAGCTTGAGAAAAGTGAGCATGAATAAAGTCGGAGAGGATATGGGACAAGTTTGTTGAATCCTCATCATCTATGGGCAGATCATGCAGGGATCCAGGAGTCCAGGATATCCTCGGCTTCCTCCAATCTGGCCTAGATCTTTCTCTATCCATAAGCTCTCTCAGAGCTCGCTCAAAGTCTCAGCTCTGTCAGCCTTCTCCGGAACATCATGGGTGGTTCACCCTTTAATCCGGCAGTTCTTCTGTGGGGGCGACAAGACTCAGGCCCCAAAGAAGACCAAGATTCCCCAAATGGGATCTTCCTCTTGTTTTTAACTCGCTGACTGGTCTCAGTACCGCAGGATCCGCTCCTCTTTCTATGAAAATTTTTTTCTGCAAAGTTGCCTTCCTAGTTGCCATCACTTCAGTCAAAAGGGTTTTGGAGATCGAGTCCTTGGGTCATGATGAACCTTTCCTGACTTTCTTTCCAGACCAGTTGGTCCTCATCCCTATGCTAAGTTACTTCAGTGCTCCATGAGAACCAATAAATTTTCCTACCTACATTCAGGACCCCGGGGTCCTCTGAAGTTCATCCTCTGGATGTGGGCGAAATGCTGAAGGAATACCTGCAAGTTACTTCCTCCTTTAGACGCTCCGACTACCTGACTACCTTTATTGCTTTAAATTACTGGGATGGAGACATGTCAGTGCATTTATTGGTGTGGACAGGTCACAACTCCACTTTTGCTCCGACTACCTGTTTATCTTGCACTCTGGTAGTAACAGAGGGAATTGAGCATTGTCCAGAACAATTGCAGCCTGGATTATCCAGTCCATCCAGCAAGTTTATAGAGCTAGGGGCTTGGCTCCTCCAGAGGCGGTGACGGCACATTCCCCCAGGGGTATGTTGGCTTAGTGCAGTTCCAGACGTCATCTGTAAAGCGGCCTCTTGGGCCTCCATTAATACCCTTATGTCACATTATTGCATAGAGCCTGCATCTCTATCTTCTGTGAGCTTTGGTTTAACAGTCCTGTCAGTTGATGGGCTAAATTTAATTTCTTTTGATCAGCATACCCACCCGTGTGGACTGGCTAGTTATTTTCCACACATAATCTGCCATGAAGTCTGTCAGGAAAACTGAAAATTTATTATCAATACTTACCATAATTTTCCTTTCCTGATGGACTCCATGGCAGACGGAGTTCCCACCCATCGGTCAAAGAGTTGGCTAGTTTCGGAACACAGTCTCTAGTGGTGAGCTCAAATGGGAGTGGGGTCCTTTAGCAGTGGAGAGGAAGTGGGGTTAACTCAAACGTAGTCTGCCATGGAGTCCATCAGGAAAGGAAAATTACGGTTAGTATTGATAATAATTTTTTTTTTTTTAAATTATCGGTCTTTTTTTGTTTATAGAGCAAAAAATAAAAACCACAGAGGTGATCAAATACGATCAAAGGAAAGCTCTGTTTGCGGGGAAAAAAAGACATACATTTTGTTTGTGTACAATATCGCATGATGGAGCAAATATCAGTTAAAGCGATGCAGTGCTGTGTTGCAAAAAATGGCCTGGCCAGGAAGTGGGTAAATCCTTCCGGGGCTGAAGTGGTTAAGAAAGGTGAAATTTTGAGTGAAAATGTGAAAAGGTGAACTTATCCTTTATGGACCTCAGTGCTTCTTTGAAGAAGCTTTCTCCACAGTGCCTATCATGCATATTATCTTACTTATAGGCTCAGACCTTTACAATTAAGCTACTATGGCTTGATAAGTGCAAGCCAATTTTTACAATTTTATATATTGTATAGATCAATGTGTTCATGCAATACCGACTTTTAATAACCTGGTTTATCTACTTTACTGAGCAGGATTCTTCTCCGGAATAGCAGACAAATGATACTGATGCGGTAAACGTGTTTGCAAAGTCATATCCATGTCTCCATTAACCTTTGTGTTGCCCAGGTATATCAGATAATATTTGGAGCCAAGTTGTATCCTCTCACCCACAAGAATGATTTCTCTGGTTTCAAATCTAATCTTATTGATTTGGATGTGAGGGACATATTTGTCTCATTTGTGCAATGTATTGGTGCTCCTGAGGTGTAATCTCATCTCTTTAACGGGAAGCATAAGGTAGTTTGTTTTCAATTTAGCACTATGTTAGGAAAATTAGATACTTGCTTACTCTGTTTGTATATAACAACACCCTGCAGCCACAAAGTGAATGGAGAGGTGATATATCACATTCGGTGTGTTTTTCTGGCAAATTGCCTTGATGTATTTTTAGAGCAGAGTTTAATATACAAGGGGCTTCCAATGATTCTTCATTATAGAAAAGCAAAATTGTTTATAGGAGCTGCCGTCTTTTGCCATGGCAACCCTGCTTTGCTGAATTCTAAAACATATTTTATGTTCACTTTGTTCAGAGATTATTTAACAACAGATCTCAGCAATTGGTGTATTCAATTATTATATTTATTATTCCAAATATTAGACATAGCTGAGAAAAGTAAAACTTTAGAAAGTAAAGTGACACTAAATGATACCTTATTCTCCAAGAAAATTGCATACACATCCACTACTTCAATGTCTCTCAACTCCAGTCCTCAAGTACCCCCAACAGGTCATGTTTTCAGTATTTCCCTCAGATGAGCTATGGTAATTACTAAGGCAGTGAAACTGATCAAATCACCTGTGCAAAATAATGGTAGTCCTGAAAACATGACCTGTTGGGTGTACTTGAGGACTGCATTTGAGAAACATTGCACTACTTAAAATGTTTGTTACCCTAAAAAAAAAAAAAAAAAAAGGATCCTATTCCTTTAAAGCATGTTATACAGCACAGTGCTTATGCTGTGTAATTTGGCCAATTCTATCACCTAAAATACCTGGCTGATCCTGCCTGGTGCTGCCCTCCCCCCTGTAAACTGACCACAGTTTATCATGGCTGCTGAGCCCTGACACCATAGTTAGTTTACGAGACTCCATCATCCGCAGCTCTCCTGTCTCTACTCTGTTCTCTCCCCCCCTCCCTCCCTGCCTTTCAGCTAATGACAGTGCCTGCCCCCCTCCCTTCCTGCTGCTGAAATCGGATTAAAATTTTCATACAATCCTTTGTGTTTAATTATGTAAGGAGCCCCGTGTGTGTGCTTTATAAAGAAAACGCTGTTCTATACCTGGTTTCAGATGTTGATTTCTCACGTAACCGGCCGCCTCTCTCCTCCTCATTGACATCAGCGGGGGATTCTCGGCCCCTCCCGCTGCAGCTGTCAGAGTGGAGGAGGGGACAGGAGGCCGGTCACGTGAGCACCGCTCTGAAATTAGGTATAGAACAACATTTTTTTTTATAAAGCGCACACACACTGGGGCTCCTTTCATGATTAAACACAGAGAATGGAAGGAGGAAAGAAAATAGCTTAAAGATGAACTGCAGTCTGCTTGCATACTTTGTAATAAAAACATCTTTGCCATTCTGAAGCTTCCCTCCAAACACTTTGCATAATCTTTTATATATACTGTGATTCTGTACTTGCCAAATATGCTGCAGAAATCTCCCTCCACTGAGTCTGGCTGCAACCATTTTAACTGTGGGCAGCTGAACCTGCTGCCTGCTCACTTCCTGGATTTACACAGACACACAGAGGCACACCTCTAGATATGCAGCTCTCATTGGCCCTCTTATGACTCACCCCCCTCTCCCTTTCTGGCAAACTCTCACAAGAGCGAGAGAGAATGAGCTGTGCTTGATGTCATAAGCCTAGGCTTTTTACCAGACAAGAAACAGGAAGTGGGCTGTATAAGGTATTTACTGGCAGAAAAAAAAATGTTTTACTATCCAAAGTTAAAACAACAAGGGCAGAAGATTTTATAGATGGAAAGTTGAAAAAATGAATGAAGGTCCGCTTCAACAACTACTTTAAAGTTGGCAGCTATAAATACTGTAACTGCTGAGTCCTAAAAAAAGTTTTTTTTACGCTTTCCTATCCAGGAATCCAGCGCTGTCCTCACCTCAGCCTGTTCTTCACTGGTCTTTGGGTCCCCGGTGCTGGCGTGTTTACTAAAGGAAGCTGTCTGTGACTCCTTGTGACTTCACAGCCAGCTTCCTACTGCACACGTGCGAGTCGCACTGCGCTGTATGAATGGTCTCGCAGCCTCTTGGGACCCTGAATGTTGTGGACAGAGAGGGGGAGGAGTACTTCCGCTCCAATCGCCCAGGCAGTTGAAGCAGAAGTTGGAGCGGGTACTTGCTAAAACTAGGTGCCTGCCCTCCCCCCCCAAAAAAAACAAACCTTCAAAAGTGGGAGAGGAGAGGGGAAGGTGGTGTTAAAGTAGAACTTCTCTTTTAAGTTAGAGTTCAATTTTAAAGCAGAACTTCTGTCCGTCTTGAGTGCTACCATTATGGTGTATGTGCCGATGTGCTCATGGGCTCTGCCTGGCCTTCAGGCAGGTGATTTTCTGCACACATGTAAAGACATGGAAGGTTTTAGACTTTCCTGGTAGCAATTTTTGCATGTGCTCATGAAACTCTATATGTGAGCAGATGGCAGGGGAAACCGGCTCATGCACAGATGGGCCGCAGGGCTCTCCCAGGACTCAAGCCCTGTGATACATCTGTGCACATGCAGGTGGCAGGAAAAAACTCTCATCTAGGTGAGAATTGCAAAAGTGCTGTTTTACAAATCACTATAAAGAAAAAAGTGCATTTATAGGACAGGGCGGGGGGAAGAAGCAGGGCAGCACAAAATGCCCTTTAGCATAAAGGTCTTCTTTAACCACTTCAGCCCCGGAAGGATTTACCCCCTTCCTGACCAGAGCACTTTTTACAATTCGGCACTGCATCGCTTTAACTGCTAATTGCGCGGTCATGCAATGATGTACCCAAACGAAATTTGCGTCCTTTTCTTCCCACAAATAGAGCTTTCTTTTTATGGTATTTGATCACCTCTGCCGTTTTTATTTTTTGCGCTATAAACGGAAAAAGACTGAAAATTTTGAAAAAAAATGATATTTTCTACTTTTTGTTATAAAAAAAATCCAATAAACTAAATTTTAGTCATACATTTAGGCCAAAATGTATTCGGCCACATGTCTTTGGTAAAAAAAATGTCAATAAGCGTATATTTATTGGTTTGCGCAAAAGTTATAGCGTCTACAAACTAGGGTACATTTTCTGGAATTTACACAGCTTTTAGTTTCTGACTGCCTATGTCATTTCTTGAGGTGCTAAAATGGCAGGGCAGTACAAAACCCCCCCAAATGACCCCATTTTGGAAAGTAGACACCCCAAGGAATTTGCTGAGAGGCATGTTGAGCCCATTGAATATTTATTTTTTTGTCCCAAGTGATTGAATAATGACAAAAAAAAGAAAAAAAAAAAAAATTACAAAAAGTTGTCACTAAATGATATATTGCTCACACAGGCCATGGGCGTATGTGGAATTGCACCCCAAAATACATTCAGCTGCTTCTCCTGAGTATGGGGATACCACATGTGTGGCACTTTTTGGGAGCCTAGCCGCGTACGGGGCCCCGAAAACCCAGCACCACCTTCAGGATTTCTAAGGGCATACATTTTTGATTTTACTCCTCACTACCTATCACAGTTTTGAAGGCCATAAAATGCCAAGATGGCACAAACCCCCCCCAAATGACCCCATTTTGGAAAGTAGACACCCCAAGCTATTTGCTGAGAGGCATGGTGAGTATTTTGCAGCTCTCATTTGTTTTTGAAAATGAAGAAAGGCCAGAAAAAAAATTTTTTTTTTTCTTTTTTCAATTTTCAAAACTTTGTGACAAAAAGTGAGGTCTGCAAAATACTCACTATACCTCTCAGCAAATAGCTTGGGGTGTCTACTTTCCAAAATGGGGTCATTTGGGGGGGGTTTGTGCCACCTGGGCATTCCATGGCCTCCGAAACTGTGATAGGTAGTGAGGAGTGAAATCAAAAATTTACGGCCTTAGAAAGCCTGAAGGCGGTGCTTGGTTTTCGGGGTCCCGTGCGCGGCTAGGCTCCCAAAAAGTCTCACACATGTGGTATCCCCGTACTCAGGAGAAGCAACAGAATTTATTTTGGGGTGTAATTTCACATATTCCCATGGCATGTTTGAGCAATATAACATTTAGTGACAACTTTGTGCAAAAAAAAAAAAAAAAAAAATTTGTCTCTTTCCCGCAACTTGTGTCACAATATAAAATATTCCATGGACTCGACATGCCTCTCAGCAAATAGCTTGGGGTGTCTACTTTCCAAAATGGGGTCATTTGGGGGGGTTTTGAACTGTCCTGGCATTTTATGCACAACATTTAGAAGCTTATGTCACACATCACCCACTCTTCTAACCACTTGAAGACAAAGCCCTTTCTGACACTTTTTGATTACATGAAAAAATTATTTTTTTTTGCAAGAAAATTACTTTGAACCCCCAAACATTATATATTATTTTAAAGCAAATGCCCTACAGATTAAAATGGTGGGTGTTTCATTTTTTTTTTTTCACACAGTATTTGCGCAGCGATTTTCAAACGCATTTTTTGGAGAAAAAACACACTTTTTTAAATTTTAATGCACTAAAACACACTTTATTGCCCAAATGTTTCATGAAATAAAAAAGATGATCTTAGGCCGAGTACATGGATACCAAACATGACATGCTTTAAAATTGCGCACAAACGTGCAGTGGCAACAAAATTAATACATTTTTAAAAGCCTTTAAAAGCCTTTACAGGTTACCACTTTAAATTTACAGAGGAGGTCTACTGCTAAAATTACTGCCCTCGATCTGACCTTCGCGGTGATACCTCACATGCATGGTGCAATTGCTGTTTACGTTTGACGCCAGACCGCCACTTGCGTTCGCCTTAGCGCGAGAGCAGGGGGGACAGGGGTGCTTTTTATTTATTTTATTTTTTTTCTTTATTTTTTTTTGCTTTTTTATCTTATTTTTAAACTGTTTCTTTCATTTTTTTTTTTTTAAATCATTTTTATTGTTATCTCAGGGAATGTAAATATCCCCTATGATAGCAATAGGTAGTGACAGGTACTCTTTTTTAAAAAAATTGGGGTCTATTAGACCCTAGATCTCTCCTCTGCCCTCAAAGCATCTGACCACACCAAGATCGGTGTGATAAAATGCTTCCCCAATTTTCCAATGGCGCTATTTACATCCGGCGAAATCTAAGTCATAAAATGCTCGTAGCTTCCGGTTTCTTAGGCCATAGAGATGTTTGGAGCCACTCTGGTCTCTGATCAGCTCTATGGTCAGCTGGCTGAATCACCGGCTGCATTCTCAGGTTCCCTGTTGAGACAGGAGAGCCAGAGAAAAACACGGAAGACGGTGGGGGGGGGGCATTCCCTCCCACTGCTTGTAAAAGCAGTCTAGAGGCTAATTAGCCGCTAGGATTTCTTTTACATGAAAGCCGACCGCTGGCTAAAAAGAATGATACCAAGATGATACCTAAACCTGCAGGCATCATTCTGGTATAACCACTCAAAGTCGTGAATGGCGTACCTGAAGACAAAAAAATGGTTAACAATAAAGCACAGTAAACGGTAAAGTATAAAAAATTGCATACCTGAAAAGCAAACATGATAAAACATAATAACAATAAAACATTGCAGAATAGAATACAGTAAAAAAGAGCAGAACAATAGAGAGAATAGAGAGAGAGAGAGAACAATAAAACGACAACTATTTTTTTTTATTTTTGTTTGTGTTTTTTTTTTTTTTACACTTTTTTTTTGTAACTGTAACTTTTATAACTGTAACAGGTTCCAGGTTCGAGTCTCTCAAAATGCGATGGCATCTTGGGAGACCCTGTGAAAGTGTGCCTAGTCTGTGCAATGCTGTACCCTACGCTAATAGTCAACTAGTGTATGGTAGCGTTCAAAACATTCACCAATGCAAAGACCAGGATTGTCAGGACAGGAGGGACAATAATAGCGGGTGTCACGCCTATATCCGCGCTTGCTGCAGACACTACATCTTTTTTGGGGGGGTTCATTGGGTAGGGGTACTCGGGAGGACATAAAAATGTCTCTCATGCAGCCGACTGCATTTGGTTGGGGATGTGAATGGGGGAAGTACGGGCGCTGCAGAAGCGGTGGGTTCCCAATTAGGATTGGCGAATGCAGCAGGAAGGGCACTATGGGCACGACGGGCCTGTGTTTGTCTTTTTGGTGGCAGCGGGACACTACTTGTGCTTGCCACCTCACCAGCTTGAACTGCACTTATGGGACTTGCCACGTCACCAAGTTTTACTGCAGTGCTGGTTTGACTACGACCGGGATGTACTAGGCCGCTGGTGCTTGCCAGTTCACCAAAACGCTACAAAAAAAAGTGTCAGTGATCGATCGATACTGCACTTGGGTGGGCTGGACTGGGCCGGGCGGAGGGGCAAAACGCAGGTGCTAGCAGGTATCTGGGCTGATCCCGCTAACACTGCGTTTTTGGGAACCCTAAACTGCTGGGGACGCTAGTATAGATCTGATCGGATCAGATATTGATGTGTTCAGATACTATACCACTAAGGGAGGTGTACGGTGCGTGTACGGTGCGTGCGTGGGTGTTCGCGGTACTGGCGCTAATCTGACGCTGCCTAGGGCGACGCATATCACCGCCGGGCGATCAGGGGGCTAAACCTTTATTCGGTAATAAACGGCGGGTGCCCTGACACTATAAAAAAGAAACAAACTAACCAGCGTCACCCGTAACGGTTATACGGTGATCAGTGGTGAAAGGGTTAACTAGGGGCCATCAAGGGGTTAAAACATTTATTAGATAGTATATGGGGGTCCCTGTCGCTATAAAACACTGACGGCGAACCTAAATATTTACGTACCTAACTAGCGTCACCAGCGACACTAATACAGCGATCAGAAAAATGATCGCTTAGCGACACTGGTGAGGGGGGGTGATCAAGGGGTTAAAACTTTATTAGGGGGGTAAGGGGGGTACCCTAGACCTACAGGGGGCTAAACCTTTATTCGGTAATAAACGGCGGGTGCCCTGACACTATAAAAATAAATGAACTAACCAGCGTCACCCGTAACGGTTATACGGTGATCAGTGGTGAAAGGGTTAACTAGGGGGCAATCAAGGGGTTAAAACATTTATTAGATAGTATATGGGGGTCCCTGTCGCTATAAAACACTGACGGCGAACCTCAATATTTACGTCCCTAACTAGCGTCACCAGCGACACTAATACAGCGATCAGAAAAATGATCGCTTAGCGACACTGGTGACAGGGGGTGATCAAGGGGTTAAAACTTTATTAGGGGGGGTAAGGGGGGTACCCTAGACCTACAGGGGGGTAACACTCACTGCCCTAACACTGCTAACTGTCACAAACTGACACTATGCAGTAATCAGGAAAAAAAAAAAAAAAAAACCTGCTTGGTGTCAGTTTGTGACAGGGGGGGGGTGATTGGGGGGGGATCGGGGGGCGATCAGGGGGGGATCGGGGGTGTAATGTATGCCTGGCATGTTCTACTGTGTGTGTGTGTGTGTTTTGTGCACTTACATGTCATCTCTCCTCGGCGCTGGAACGGAAACTGCCAGACCGAGGAGAGATGACATCACATCCTCTGCCTCTGTGTACTATACAGAGGCAGGGGATGTTTCTCATTGGCTGGGAGCGATCGCGAGGGGGGGGCCACGATCGGATGGCCTCCCCCTCGTCTGTCATCGCTCCCAACCAAATGCCGACCGCAGCTGGCACCGGGGGGGGGTCCGATCGGACCCCCCACCCGCGGGAAGGCAATCACGTTTCAGGTACGTGATTTTGCCTGCCCGTGCCGCTCTGCTCACGTATATAGGCGTGAGGCGGTCGGCAAGTGGTTAATGGTCCTGTAAACTATTTTTCATAAAATTATTTTTTACAGCGCTCTTCTGCCTCCTTGCAATGTTCTCTGTGAGCTCCTGAAACTCACCTTCCCCCTCTCACTTCTGTTTGTTTGAAACAAGCAATGAACATTAGTTGCAGTCGTGTCCACTGTTCTACCTACACTACAAATCCCATATTCTATGTTTCATCTCATTAACAAGCAAGAGAGGGTTTCTACATTCATACATCCAGTGAAACAATGATAAATTCATGTAGACACCCTCTAACAGAAAGTCAGATCACATCAGCAAAAAAAAAAAAAAATGGAGATTGGAGGAGGTTGAGAGCAATAGAAAGTACTGTTTGGAGTAAAGAATACATAATTCAATAGAATTTTTGTTTGATGCCGTGGTTGTAAACCCTTACTTACATGCAGTGAATTGACTATCCTCAATTGATACACAAAGACAAAACAAACTCTCCTACATAGGTTGTATCTGTTTATCTGCTATCTTCTCTTTTTTACATCAATTCAAAGTTCAGAATTGATATAGCTTGTCTGACGGTTTAGGAAAAAAGGTTCCCTCCCCTCAATCAGTGTTCAGGTTTTATTGCCAAAGCTTAATTGAACAAGCTGAGGTTAGAAGCTGATCGGTTTCTCTGCAGAACTGTGCCTGATTTTGCACTCTCCAGCTTTTGTAAATAAACCCCTTAGTGCTCTTAGTTGAGACAAATACATACTATAGAGGGATATGCTTTGTTCATATTTCATGTCTGAGGTTTATGACCACTTCAAACTAGAGTTTAGTGTCACTTTAACTAGTCAAGTCATTTTTAGATTATCAGCAGATTCGATTGATTTCTGGTCAGTGGGCATATATGAACCTTGGATGATATGATATGAATGATAATTAAGTATATGAGCTGGTATTCATTGCAAGTAGGGGCATGTAAACTGTTTTGGTAAACCAATGGACCCTTGTTAACCCGATAAGTAAAAACATAGTTACATATAGTTACATAGTAGGCGAGGTTGAAAAAAGACACAAATCCATCAAGTCCAACCTATGTGTGATTATGTGTCAGTATTACAGGAACAGGAACTATAAACAGCAAGACTCTTCTAAATACAAAGATTTTTTCAAAATTAATCTACAGTCTACAGACTTTATTATATCTCTAGCCAAGGTGATTTTTAACCACTTGATGCCCACTCTATAGCCAAAAGACAGCTACAGCACAGGCTTACAATGCCAGGAAGGCATATATGGACATCCTCCCGTTCTCGCGCCTGTGATGGCCGAGCCCTTGGGATTCGGCTGGTCACAGAGCAGGGTAAAGGGCCAATCACAGCGGGCCCTTTAGCACATGATCAGCTGTCAGCCAATGACAGCTGATCACAGATGTAAAGCAAGCAGAAGCAGGTTAATGGCTTCACGCTGTCAGTGTGAAGAGGGGACTTCGGTCCCCTGAGTGCCCTCCAGTGCTGCTAATCAGTGCTCTTCAGTACTGCTAATCAGTGCCATCAATTAGTGCCCATCAGTACTGCTATTCAGTGCCCACCAGTGTCACCTATCAGTGCCCATCAGTTCTGCCAATCAGTGCCCATCAGTGCCTCATCCTCAGTGCCTCCTGATCAGTGCCCACCAGTGCCACCTATCAGTAACCATCAGTGCCACCTACCAGTGCCTATAAGTGCTGCCTATCAGTGCCACCTCTCTGTGCCGTCTATCAGTGCCCATCAATGCCCATCAGTGCTACCCATCAGTGCAGTCTCATCAGTGCCTACCAGTGCCGCCTCATCAGTGCCCATCAATGCCTCACCCTCAGTGCCACCCCTCCGTGCCATCTATCAGTGCCACCCATCAGTACAGCCTCATCAGTGGCTACCCGTGCCGCCTCATCAGTGACCATCAGTGCCACCTATCAGTGCCCATCAGTACAGCCTATTAGTGCCACCTCATCAGTGCCCATCAGTGAAGGAGACAAATTACCTGTTTACAAAAGTGTATAACAAAATATGAAAAATGTTTTGTGGACACTATAACTTTTATGCAAACCAATCAATATACGCTTATTGCAAAAAATGGCCTGGTCATTAAGGGGGAAATCTTCCCTGGCTGAAGTAGTTAAATACTACCAAAGAAAGCTCTATTTGTGTGAAAAAAAAAATGAGTACACAGGCAGAACAGCGATCTGCCTATGTAAACAAGCCAGATCCTGGTTCTGTCAGTAGGGAAGGCATTGATCCTGTGTTCCTGTAAAGCAGAGAAACAGATCTATGGCTTCCTTTAGTTAAAGCACCTCCCCCACAGTACACAAGCACTGGCTAGGAACACATTTAACCCTTTGATTGCCCCTGTTGTTAACCCGTTCCCAATCAGAGCCATTAGTACAGTGACAGTGTATACTTTTTTAACACTGAAAAGTGATCACTGTATTAGTGTCACTGGTTCCCCAAAAAGTGTCAGTTAGTGTCCGATTTGTCTGCTGCAATATCGCAGTCCCACTATAAGCTGCTGATTGCAGCCATTACTAGTAAAAAAAAAAAAAATCCCATAGTTTTAAGATGCTATAACTTGCACAAACCAATCAATATATGCTTATAGGGATTTTTTTTAACCAAAAATATGTAGCAGAATATATATTGGCCTAAGTTGATGAAGAAATTCGATTTTTCCAATTTTTCTATTAAAAAATATTATATATTTTAATGTAATATTATTGCAATATTGTAATATTGTATATTTTCAGCGTCGCACGACCGCATAATTGTCAGTTAAAGTATCACAGTGCTGTATCGCAAAAAATGGTCTGGTCATGAAGGGGGTAAATCTTCTGGAGGGCAAGTGGTTAGGCAGTGGTATTTAACATGTAGCACTATATAATGATCTATAATCTCCGTTCTTTAATCTAGTTATACTATTGATATTTGCTTATATTTAAAATGGATGCTCATGGCTTTGTTTGAGTCACGTTCAACATGTAATAGGTTGAAAAACATTTCTTTAAAATCTATTTTCAGCAAACCACAAAACATATTTTTCTAGCGTACTGTTGATCCATCCATATATTGGTTCCGTTCCAATTTCCACAGTATTATACTGCATAAAATGTATCTTTGTGCAAATATCATCATTTGCCAGTCTGTAGAATAATTAACATGCATGCATTTCACAGGTTACCAGTGTCTAACAATTTGTGTTTTTATTCCTAATTAACACATTCCATTGCAAAGGAGCTATTTGAACTTTGTATAATTGGCTAGACAATGTGTATTTCAGAGAAAAATGTAATAATAATTAGGGTAATAACTTTATATTTTTCTAAGCATGAAATTATTAAGATTAAAGAGAAATTAAATGTTTTTCTGACAAGTAATTTGTAAATTGAAAGTTACATCATTAGCATGTCTATAAATAAAATGATACTCTGCAAACCTTGAAGCAAATTGTAATGAAAAAATAGTAATAAAGGCAACAAATATTTGTACATTGTTATTGTTCGTGTGTTTATGGATTAAGTACAACTAACCAAAAGTGTGAACTGTGGTAATTCTATAGGCGTGTTCACACAGACTAAAAATAATTTTCTACGTTGCTTATCCTGTCATTTATTTTATAAGTAACAATTGTTTGGTTAGGATGTCGACTGAGCTGACTAGCATAGAGATAGCTGAGAGAGAATCTAAAATCAGTCGTACAGCCGTAAAAATATAGCATATAAGCACAGGAAAACACTTTCTGACATGTGGATAGTAATAGCATAGGTATGCAAGTATGTACATGACATGCAATAAAGAAACATGGTTCATTCAGAAAGTTATAATGTCAAAGTAGATTAAAAAAAAAAAAAAAAAAAATATTTAGGGGGGGAGATGGGCGGAGCCCAGCGGAGCAGACATGCATTGTTAGAGCTCCGCACCGCTGAGGAGAGAAGAGAAGGACAAAGCGGAGCCTGCAGGCTCAAAAGGTATCCATTTGAACCTTTTTGCCCCAGGGAACAAACTGTGAAAGTTTGGGCAGGAAATATGGTACTGGGAGGAAACCGTGGCAGAAATAAAAATCACCTCACAAAGAGCTCACAGGCACTCACTGCAACTAAAGCAGCTCCAGTCACCTCACAAGATACAGCATCAGGGCGCTCTCACAGACAGAAAATGTCACAGCAAGACTCTCCATTTGAGTCAGATACAGAACAAATCCTCTCACAAACTTCTCCACAAGCCTCCTCAGAATCCCCAGTGATATTATTACAATTTGAAAAGATGCTTCATAAGGCTTTAAAACAAACCTCAGACCAAATAACAAAAAGCCTAACCAAAGAAATAAGAGAGTTGGGAAACCTCACCGCAGCCTTAGAAATAAAAATGGATAAAATTGAAATTACAACCCAAGTAAATATAACAGAATTGGAACAATTAAAAGAAGAGAATTTAATACTTCAAACTAAGCTCGAAGATTACGAAAATAAAGCCAGACGTTCAAACTTGCGCATAAGGGGAATACCTGAAACTGTGACAGACCTGCAATCTACTATTACTGCTCTATTACAAGAACTAAAGCCAGAAATCCCTATTGAACATTTAGAACTGGACAGAGTACACAGAGCCCTCACAGCCAAAAAGAAAGATGGACCCCCACGTGATATAATCACAAAATTTCATTATTACAGAACGAAAGAACAAATACTAATTGCTGCAAGAGAAAAAAAGGAACTTAATTTTCAAGGACACAATTATCAAATTTTTGCTGACCTATCCCAACTTACTATTACTAAAAGACGATCCATGAAACCCCAACTAATGGAACTGCAACGCCACAACATTATGTATCAATGGGGCTTCCCCTTTTCAGTCAGATAGAACTACCAAGGTACAATTTACAGAAGCAGATCAGCAGATGAACTACAACAAACCCTTTTAAAATTAAATCTGACAGAACCCACAAGCAGCAACTCTCCCACACACAGAAGAATGGCATCATCTTCACCTTCAGGCAGCACTCAGAAAATTTCAGAACAAAATGGGAATCATCATTCTCACAAAAGAGGCCGTTATGCCACATCATCCATGGACCAAGAAGATTCAATGGACTGACATCCTAATTCCTGATATCTCTTCATTTATTATACTAAGAGATGATTCTCTATAAAAAACCTGTATTTATAACTGAATGTAACTGCATTCTGATAGTCACACACTGTGTGGGATCATGTTACATTCCAGTTATATTTCTTATTACTTCTGATTCATATAGCCTTAGAATATATAAGTGAAATAAGGAAATTCTTGTTCAGTTATATATTATCAGGTAATAACAATAGATTTATTACTTTTTAGGACAAATATGTTCAATAATCCAGAAGTAATGGAAGCTTTTTCTTTCTTTTCTTAAAACAAATAAATTATTGCCTAACTAGTTCCTAGAATTATGTTTTTGTTTATTCTAATCTGAAGCAATACAACCTCAATTTTATGAGTTAACATATCTAAACAGTTGCATATGAATAAAATATGTAATTGTTCACTCTAAAAGGGTTAAACTCCCAAAATAATTCAAACTATCTTCATCAATACCAAAGTTATTAACAGTACCTTTCTAACTGAATTATTTAGCCTAGGGCAAGACTAACCATATACAACCAACCTGGAATAAATAATTTCAACAAAAACTATATTCTGCACTCCAATTAATGAATCATCATTTTGATGTCTTTTGACATAGCACTTCTCTCCTGTAAGCGGAAGATCCGTGTACCCCCATTAGCCCTCCTCATTCTCCCAACCATATTATGTGGGAGTGTGACGAAGGCACTTATTCCCCTGAGAGAGATATTTATTCTCTTTCACGGGTAAATTGTGATTACTTGCAAAAAATAATTTATACAATGTATCATCTAATCTCATATGTTTTTTGTTTACTCTTTACTCCAGAATTCACTGGTTTCTTTTCTATGTTTTCATCTCTTCAGTCCACACAGGTTGATCTGCGCAGTCAGCTCTGCATAACAAAAAGTAAGTCAAAACTATTTGATCTGTTGCCATGGCACCACTGAATATAATTTCCGTGAATGTTCAGGGAATAAATGTCCCTCAAAAAAGGACCAAAGCCTTCCGTACTTTCCATAACAAGAAGGCTCACATAGTATGCCTCCAAGAAACACACTTCACCAAAGATTCTACTCCAAAATATATTTCTCCTTTTTATCAACAAATTTACACGGCTTCTGCCTGTACCAAGCAAAGGGGAACTCTAATTGCATTTCACCGATCCACACCATTCACCTTATCATCAGAAATTAAAGACCCAGAAGGTAGATACCTGATACTCATGGGTTATATAATGGATACAGCAATCACGGTGATTTCCTACTACGCTCCAAACAAACAACCTACACCATTCCTCTCACATATATTACAAGTGATTAATACACACAAAATAGGAACAGTGATAATGTGTGGGGATTCGAACCAGGTCCTCCTCCCATTTATAGATAAATCACATTTTACATCATCCAAAATAACCTCTAGATTACCTTTTTCTCAACTTCTTTCCAAATACAATCTGGTAGATTCGTGGAGAGAAAGTAACCCAATGAAAAAAAAAAATTCATTTATTTCTCGCACCCTCATCAAACCTTCACCAGAATAGATCATATTTTTCTAACAGTAGGAATGATACCAGAAATTATTGCATCAGATATAATTCCAATTCCGTGGTCTGACCATAATGCAGTATACTACTATAGCCTCAGCCATACCAAAAGCGCATGACCCAACGTGGTACTTACCGGACATAATGCTCAAACACCCACTACATCAGATGGCCATTGAACAAGCTTTAAAGGAATACATAGCAATCAATAATACAACAGACATTTCCCCAATAACACTGTGGGAAGCTCATAAACCTGTCTTGCGTGGTACAATACAAAGACAAATGGCACTCTTTAAATGGGAACGCAAAAATCTAGCAAAAAAACTAGAACTCAATTTTAATGCAGCCTACATATCATTTCAAGATAATCCATCTCAGAGTACAAAATCTCATCTGGAAAAATCTAGATTGGAATACGATCTATTTCTCACTGAGTCAGTTGATAAATCCCTCAAACGCTCCAAACACAATTTCTACATGAATACAAACAAACCAGGTACATATTTGGCTCGGGCATTAAATTCAACTAACAAATCTTTCAAACCAATACGTTTGAAATTATCAAAAAATGTTTACACTTGTAATCCAGTTAAAATAGTCCATAAATTTCACTCACATCTCGCAACTTTATACAAGACAAACAATGAATTTAATCCTACAGAGGCTGAATCCTTCTTCTCAAAAATAACCTTACCTGAGTTATCTCAGAATCAAAAAAGCAGTTTGGATGAGCCTATAACTATAGATGAAGTTGCTAACGCCATAAAAGACCTAAAACTTAACAAAAGACCAGGCCCAGACGGCTACTCGGCTTTATACTATAAAACATTCTCAGAAATACTCTCTCCCATTCTCACTGAAACTTTTAACAAACTTCTAGATGGACATTCTTTTCGGCAAGAAACACTAATAGGAATTGTTTGTATGATCCCAAAACCCCTTTCTGAAGATACTTCCTGTGTGAATTATCAGCCTATCTCTCTGTTAAACCTCGATATTAAATTATTAGCAAAAATAATAGCAAAACGCCTCAATAGCATTATAGGAAAATTAATACATAGAGATCAAGTAGGCTTCATGCCAAATAGACAGGCAGGTGATAATATACGCAGGGCAGTATTATTGGCACATATTGCTAAAAAACAGAAAATCCCTTTATGTTTTCTATCTCTCGATATTAAGAGGGCATTTGACACAGTAGCCTGGCAATATATGCAATATTCATTACAAAAATGGGGTTTTGGACCCCACTATTTAACATGGATCAAAGCATTATATAATAAACCCAAAGCCTATATAAAATATGCTGGATACAAATCTGAAGCTTTTAATATCGAAAGAGGTACCCGACAGGGTTGCCCATTATCTCCCTTATTATTTGACCTTAAACTCGAACCCATGGCTCAATACATCAGAACAAACCAAACTATAACTGGCATTGAAGTAGGAGGTATTACACACAAATTATGTATATTTGCATACGATATATTACTTTTTCTATCATCACCACAGGTCTCTGGTCCTAACTTAATACCAGCTCTTGATGGATTTGCAGCCCTATCCGGGCCTTATGATTAATCCTAAGAAATGCCTAGTGCTTAATATTTCACTCACAAACATGGAATTGATCCCGGCTAGGGCTGCACTCCCATTCACATGGGCAGAAAAATCAATCCCATATTTTGGAATTCATTTAACAGCATCTCATTCTGACTTATTCTCAACCAATTATCCTCCTGTATTAAGACAGATCACAAATCTAATAAAACAATGGTCGCAACTTCCTTTATCCTGGATAGGGAAGATTAATGCAATCAAAATGACTATTCTACCCAAATTGCTTCATCTATTCAGAGTCCTCCCTATTCCAATTCCTTCCTATTTTTTGAGAATAGTACAAAAAAGAGCAACTTCGTTTATATGGGGCTCTTCTAAACCACGTATACCTATACACACACTTACACTACATCTTCCCAAAAATAAAGGAGGCCTGGGATACCCTAATTTTACTAACTACTACAGAGCAGCACATTTGGCCAGTCTGTCCAAATACCATGCAAAACAGGAAATCCCATTATGGGTATTTATAGAGGCTTCAGAAAATGACCCTCTATTAATATCAAATTTATTATGGCTTGATCCTAAAGACCGCTTTAAAATTCATAATCCCATAACTAAACACTTCTTATCTCTCTGGGGTAAACTAAAAACCAAATATCAGTTACAATCTCCACACAATCCTCTCCTTTCTTTTATCAGAAATCCGGCCTTTTATCCGGCATGGATCTACCCAAATTCTTTTAAAGCTTGGACAACATCAGGCATTCAGACACTAAATGACTTCATAGCATCTAAATCATTCCTTTCATTCCCATCGCTTAGAGAAAAATATGAGATATTTAGATATCTCCAAATCCAAAATTTCTATACACCATTCCTAAAGGGGGATACACCATTATCCCAATTATCCATTTTTGAATCAATCTGTACAAAAGATCCATTTGCTAAAGGTACAATTTCATCACTTTATAATCAATTATATGGAGTAGCAAATCTTAATAGACCCTCTTACGTTCAGAGGTGGGAGGAGGACCTAGGACGAACTTTAGAAGACACAAACTGGTCTAACATATGGCTCACATCTAAGTCATCTTCACCCTCACATCTTAGCACTGGAGACAAATTAAAAAGTCCTAACTCGCTGGTACCTTGTACCCGCTAGAGTGGCAAAATATTCACCTAATACCTCAGCTCTTTGTTTTCGAGGATGCCCAGAAATAGGCACATATTTACACATATGGTGGACGTGCCCAGTAATCCAAACCTTCTGGAAGGAAGTCTTCGTGATTGCATCTAAAATATTTAAAAAAATAATACAACCAGATCCATATTTAACTTTACTTAATCTAAAACCGGAATGGTTAACACTCTCTCAATTCAAACTTATGATCCAACTAATAACGGCTGCAAAACAAACAGTGGCCAAGGCATGGAAATCTCCTACATTGGTACTAGCAGAAACAATTCACAGAATGAATAATACAATGTCCCATGCTAAGATGGTAGCCATCGATCAAAATCAAATTCCAAAATTTGAAAAACTTTGGCATCCTTGGATAAAACAACAGTTCCTGTCAAACTTCAATGACTCTGTCCTGTTGCCATGGTAACAGATTAAATGACTTACAGAGACACCCATTCTAAGGCTTCAAAGAGAACTAAAAAGAATAATAAACTGACGAGCGGGACAACCTTGTGGACCATACCTCTACCTTTCAACCCTTTTTCTTCTTTCTCTTTCCTTTTCTCCACCTTACGACTAAAGCTCATTATCAGAATTTATTTGACCTATATACACTCTACTTGTAAACAATATGTATAGTAGGTATAAATCATTTAAATACCTACAAAAGTAACTAAGGAAATGATATATATCTTCAATTTAGGTTTACGTGAACCCAATGTTTAATATTTGAAATTTCATGATATTTACCTATATAAACCCCACTGTAAAACAATGAGCTTACTTTATAGATCCTTGTAAACTTACTTTATGTATCTTTATAACATTGTATACTCAATAAACTTCTTTTGACAAGGAAAAAAAATATTTAGTTTCTAACGGTGTTGCAGACTCTTTATTGTGCACCTACTGTCAGGATTCAGGTAAAGGGATACGGCTCCCGTCAAATAGATATCCACAGAGGGACTCGGCAAAGGGTGTCCTCTATCCCCTATTTTATTCATATTGGCCCTGGAACCCTTGGCGATCAAAATAAGGGGCAATCCTGACATAAAGGGTATACATTGTGAGGATTTTGAGCACAAATGTGCTCTTTTTGCAGACAACATTCCTTTGCTTCTTTCCTCACCAGTTACATCACTTCCAATTCTATTTCAAACATTGTGCCACTTTTATTTCAGGCCTGTCTATCAACCACTCAAAATCGGTTGCCCTAAACCTCACACTGGACGCAAACATAGTAACAACTACAAACCTCATTCCCCTTTACATGGCAGACAAAATCCACCCCGTATTTAGAAATATTTCTAATGCCGCGTACACACGAGCAGACTTTACGGCAGACTTTGTCCAGCTGACTTTATGACGGACTTTACAATGGACTTTCCGAATGAACGGACTTTATGACGGACTTTCCGAATGAACGGACTTGCCTACACACGATCAACTAAAGTCCGATAGATTCGTACGTGATGATGTATGACCGGACTAAAACAAGGACATTCATAGCCAGTAGCCAATAGCTGCCCTAGCGTTGGTTTTTGTCCATCGGACTAGCCTACAGACGAGCGGACTTTTTGACCAGACTCGAGTCCATTGGAAAGGTTTGAAACATGTTTCATTTCTAGGTCCGTCAAACTTTTGGGGAAAAAAAGTCCGCTGGAGCCCCCACACGATCAAATTGTGCGACGGACTCCGGTCCTCCGGACCAAGTCTGCCGTAAAGTCCGCTTGTGTGTACGCGGCATAACTCCCACCCTAGATAAGCTATATCAGGCAAACTACCCTCCACTACATAGTAAGCTGATGGCTGATCTCCAAAGATAGGATAACAATCCCCCGTCATGGTTTGGTAGACTGTACACGATTTAGATGCATCTTTTGCCAAGGTTATTATATCTATTCAGAACACTGCCTATCGCAATCTGTAGGTCAGATCTACAAAAGTTTCAAAATAAGGTTTTCAAATTTATATCGGAGAATAAGATGAACAAACGCTCTCTATATACACCCAAACTGAGGGGAGGCCTGGGAGTCCCAGAATTCGCTAAATATTTTTATGCAGCGCAATTGGCGCAGTTAATCCACTTCCAATCTTCAAAACTCCAACCCACTTGGATGAAGATGGAATCCTCCTTGCAGCCCACAAAACCAATTAGATTCTTAATGTGGCTGAGATCAAAGGATAGACCCATTATGATGTGCCCTACACTTTCATTCTCTTTACATTTATGGGATAGACTGATGAAGCCTTATGACTTCAAGTCCCATCATACTCCTATGGCTCCCATAGTTTGCAATCTAGACTTCACCCCAGGTCTCAGTCCCCACTCCTTTGCATGGTGGACAAACAAGGGTTTGATGTGCATTGCTGACCTCTGTGACCACAGAGGGATCCTATCAAAAGAAACCCTTTGAGAGAAAAACCTTACAACGTGCAGTTGATATTACCACATTTACCGCAATGGAGGGTTTATGGAGATCTTTCGATAAGGACACTGGCCACATTTACAAAATTTATAATATACTGACTTCCAAGCCAGAAAAACTGTTTTACATGACGAAGTGGGAACAAGACATAGAGAATACATTCAAACTAGATATTTAGTTCAAAATTTCGCAGTGTGCATCAAAATCATACATAAACACCTCGTTAATTGGGAGAATAGCTGCGTATGTCCCGGGGGCCTCTTCCTCTGTTTTTAGGGGTGTGGTCTAGAAGGCACAGTATTACACATATGGTGGTCTTGTCCCAAGGTGAAATGCTTTTGGATCTGTCTATACCATTTAATTGTTTCACTCACACAGGTGAATTTGATTAAATCACCTCAGCAAGTTTTTCTGGGACATCCAGTAGATGGAACACCTAGACAGGGAGAGAAACTTATAGCCTTCATCTTTACAGCAGCCAGAATAGCGATAGCCAGGTCCTGGAGGACACCCACGATCCCTTTCAACCTAGTAAAAGCCAAGCTGCCATGGATCATGGTAAATGAGCACCTTTCGGCAATCTTATTAGACAAACAGGCCATATTCAAAAAGATTTGGGAACCCTGGATCAAATACTTGTCCGATCCCATGTGAGTTGGTAAAGATCGGACACGTTTATACCATGCACTTTTTTTTTCAAAACTCTTCTTATTTTATTGCTTTCCTTTCTTTTCTCCTTTCTTAATATTAACTTTTGCCTCATACTCTTCCTACAGGGGGCAAGGAGAGGGACGTTATAGCATTTTTCGCAATTTAAAACAGCTTTGCGGGGAAAGTTGCGGCATCCCGCTCCATTACATAATTACAGGTCTGTATTTCTAGACCATATTTTTATTTAACTGAAGGGGAAAATGGATACCAATCTCACGGTTCGGCCATCTGGGTTTTCCCCCTCCCCTGATGTCTGTCGGAAACCCGGGGATCGTTCCGAGAGAGGCAAAATGGCGGTCTGCCTATGTAAACAAGGCAGATTGCTGTTCTGCTTGTATGGGACGTTTTTACAACCTCTCCTGAACAATTTTTTTTTTTTTTGTTTAATATCTGTTTATTTTAAGAAGTTAAAAGTAGGTAGAACATACAGTGATATTCAAGACAGTCATTGATACAGTGTACATGAGCTCATATGCGCATGGGATCTAACAGATAAACAATTCACATTCGAAGGCCTCTAGGGACACAGGAATTTTAAAGAAAAGATTTACAGCAAGTGGCCTAAGTTGGGGCCTGAATCTAGGTGGGCATTTGAGCAAAGAAAATTGGAAGTAATCAAATGACATGGTAGTGGTTTTAATAGGAAAGAGTGACAGACAAAGAGCATAGGGGAAAGAAAAAGAAGAGAGTGGGGAGGCGGGAGGGTAATGGGTGGGGATAAGGATAAGGGGTGGGGGAAGGTGGATTGCTGGTAGTCATGTTAACTTTCAGGAATCAGGCACACAAATAAGGTCAATAACGGTGTACACATTGCTATATACACAGATTTTGCGTTGGTTAAAATGATTAATTAGTTGTGCTCGGTTGAGTGTACTGTGGGGTCATAGATATGATAACTTTGTAGCAAGGGGTGGATGTGAATTCAATCCATGGGGTCCAAATTAGGTTATGGCGTTTAGTATTTCCTCTGGTAATGTGGGTAAGGTCTTCCATGAGACAGACCTATTTGACCTTTTGTAGCCAGTTCTTCATGGATGGGGTTATAGGTTGGCCCCAGAGAGTAGGTATGAAAGCCTTAGCTGTATTTAGCAAGTGAGGAATGAGGGAGCATTCATACGTGCCAATTGGCTCAGGAATGGTGTGGAAGAGTATAATCTATGGGTCACTAGGAAGGTGGATGTCTGTTATCTGGTGTATCAGATTGATAATGTCGGTCCAAAAAGAGCAGATTAGAGGGCAGGTCCACCAGATGTGAGCGTGAGTAGCATTGTTCCCACAGTTCCTCCAGCATGACGGGGAATTGGACGGGAACATTTGGTGCAGTTTGGATGGGGTGTAGTGCCACCTGGTAAGTAATTTATAGTTGGTTTCTGCCATTCTCGAAGCTAGTGAAGAGTCATGTGCCAGTTGAGGGACTTTATCCCTTTTCTTGTTTTTAAGAGGGGATTTAAGATCGGTTTACCATTTAGCAAGAAAATCAGGGTATGTAGGGCTTTGTAGTTCAATGAGGGCCTTGTAAAACACAGTGTAGTGGGGGGTCCTTGTGATTGAACAGGGATTCAATTCCAGTTAGATCCTCAATACCTCGTAGTGGCCGAGGGAAGGTCAGGAGGAAGCGTTGTATCTGATTGTATCTCAATTTGTCCATAAATGTGATGGGTTTTGGGCCCAAAATCTCAGACAGAGTCCTGAGGGAGTTTGAATGGAGGATATGATGAAGCAGAAGAGGTTCCCCCGATGACCAAGATTTAAATCCATGATCCGTGGAACTGGGTAAAAAGTGGTTGTGGTGCAGGAATGGCATGACCATGAAAATTTTTTGTGTAGCGCATCCCATATGTTAAGGGAAGAGGTGGTGAGGCATATGGAGCGAGGGCTCTGGAGGAGCGGGGTATCCAGGGGAAAATGGACAGATCTGAACCACATAAAGCATATTCCAATTGTAACCATAATTTGGAGGAGGCAGCGTATTTCAAATCTGCTACACCTGACACTATCACAGCATGATGATATGCTTTAAGATTTGGTAGAGCTAACCCCCCGAAGCACTTGGAGTGATAAAGCACCGCTCTTGATACTCTGGGGTGGCTGTCTCTCCAAATGAAGTGAGAGATCAAGGTCTGGAGTAAGGAAAAGAACCCTATAGGAACACCCAATGATAGCAATTGAAAAATAAAGAGTATAGGGGGCAAAGTGTTAATTTTGATAATATTTACTTTACCTAACCAGAAATGGGATAGGCTAGACCATTTCCAGAGGTCTTCTATAATATTATTCAATAGGGGGATATAATTATGTTTGAAAAGAGAATGAAAACTGGGGGTGAGATCAATGCCCAGGTATTTCATGTTCTTCAGTTCCCAGTGAAAGGGGAGGAGAGGTTTCAGTTGGTCAGCTTCTGAGCGAGGGATATCAATGTTTAGTATCTTGGATTTAGATACATTTATTTTGAAGTTGGATATTGTTTGGAATATAGAAAAGGCAGACATTAAATTTGGGAGTGAGATGCGCAGTTGTTGGATAAAAAATAAAATGTCATCGGCATAAGCTGCATACTTATGGGTTCTATTTCCTACCTGAATGCCTTGGAAGCTTTCGTTGTGTCTAATTGTAGCCAGAAAAGGTTCAAAGGTGATGGCAAAGAGAAGAGGGGATACTGGGCAACCCTGTCTGGTGCCATTGTGTAGTGTAAAGGGGTCACTCAGAGATTCATTAATACGGATTTGTGCAGATGGGTGTGAGATAATACCAGTCCACCCTATCAAATGCTTTTTCGGCGTCAGTAGAGAGGAGAAGGGTGGGCTGGGCGTATCTACGAACATAATGAATCAGTGATATGGATCATAGGGAGTTATCTCTGGCCTCTCTGTTGGGTATGAAACCCGTTTGGTCTGCTGTAATCCATCGGGGCAGTAAGGGGAGTAGTTTATTGGCCATGACTTTGGCATAAAGTCTAGTGTCTATATTTAATAATGAAATGGGTCTGTAGCTACTACAAAAGGTAGGTTTTTTGCCAGGTTTAGGGATAACAGTTATATGGGCAGAGAGGGAATCCGGGCATAAACCTGAGGTGTGAGAAATTGAGTTGGTATAAGCTGTGAGATGGGGGAGTAGGATATCACTAAATGTTTTGTAATATAGGACTGTGAATCCATCTGGTCCAGGAGCTTTACCTGTGGGCAAAGATTTTAATGTGTTTTGCAATTCTATGATGGAGAAGTCAGTTTCCATATTTCTAAGGGCTGCTCGTGAGAGTTTGGGGAGTTTAGCTGATTTCAAATAGGAGAGTATTCGTTTGCGCTTCTCTTCCTGAGACAGGGAAGCTAAGCCACCTTTAACCACTTCAGCCCCGGAAGGTTTTACCCCCTTCCTGACCAGAGCACTTTTTACAATTCGGCACTGCGTCGCTTTAACTGCTAATTGCGCGGTCATGCAATGCTGTACCCAAACGAAATTTGCGTCCTTTTCTTCCCACTAATAGAGCTTTCTTTTGATGGTATTTGATCACCTCTGCCGTTTTTATTTTTTGCGCTATACACGGAAAAAGACCGAAAATTTTGAAAAAAAATGATATTTTCTACTTTTTGTTCTAAAAAAAATCCAATAAACTCAATTTTAGTCATACATTTAGGCCAAAATGTATTCGGCCACATGTCTTTGGTAAAAAAAATGTCAATAAGTGTATATTTATTGGTTTGCGCAAAAGTTATAGCGTCTACAAACTAGGGTACATTTTCTGGAATTTACACAGCCTTTAATTTATGACTGCCTATGTCGTTTCTTGAGGTGCTAAAATGGCAGGGCAGTACAAAACCCCCACAAATGACCCCATTTTGGAAAGTAGACACCCCAAGGAATTTGCTGAGAGGCATGTTGAGCCCATTGAATATTCATTTTTTTGTCCCAAGTGATTGAATAATGACAAAAAAAAAAAAAAATTACAAAAAGTTGTCACTAAATGATATATTGCTCACACAGGCCATGGGCATATGTGGAATTGCACCCCAAAATACATTTAGCTGCTTCTCCTGAGTACGGGGATACCACATGTGTGAGACTTTTTGGGAGCCTAGCCGCGTACGGGGCCCCGAAAACCAATCACTGCCTTCAGGATTTCTAAGGGCGTACATTTTTGATTTTACTCCTCACTACCTATCACAGTTTTGAAGGCCATAAAATGCCCAGATGACATAAAACCCCCCCAAATGACCCCATTTTGGAAAGTAGACACCCCAAGCTATTTGCTTTGAGGCATGTTGAGTCCATGGAATGTTTTATATTTTGACACAAGTTGCGGGAAAGTGACAAATTTTTTTTTTTTTTGCACAAAGTTGTCACTAAATGATATATTGCTCACACAGGCCATGGACATATGTGGAATTGCACCCCAAAATACATTTAGCTGCTTCTCCTGAGTATGGGGATACCACATGTGTGGGACTTTTTGGGAGCCTGGCCGCGTACGGGACCCCGAAAACCAATCACTGCCTTCAGGATTTCTAAGGGCGTACATTTTTGATTTTACTCCTCACTACCTATCACAGTTTCGGAGGCCATGGAATGCCAAGGTGGCACAAACCCTCCCCAAATGACACCATTTTGGAAAGTAGACACCCCAAGCTATTTTCTGAGAGGCATGGTGAGTATTTTGCAGCTCTCATTTGTTTTTGAAAATAAAGAAAGACGAGAAAAAAAAATTTTTTTTTTCTTTTTTCAATTTTCAAAACTTTGTGACAAAAAGTGAGGTCTGCAAAATACTCACTATACCTCTCATCAAATAGCTTGGGGTGTCTACTTTCCAAAATGGGGTCATTTGGGGTTTTTTTTTGCCACCTGGGCATTCCATGGCCTCCGAAACTGTGATAGGCGGTGAAGAGTGAAATCAAAAATTTGCGGCCTTAGAAAGCCTGAAGGCGGTGCTTGGTTTTCGGGGTCCCGTACGCGGCTAGGCTCCCAAAAAGTCTCACACATGTGGTATCCCCGTACTCAGGAGAAGCAGCAGAATGTATTTTGGGGTGTAATTTCACATATTCCCATGGCATGTTTGAGCAATATATCATTTAGTGACAACTTTGCGCAAAAAAAAATAAAAAAAATAAAAAATTGTCTCTTTCCCGCAACTTGTGTCACAATATAAAATATTCCATGGACTCAACATGACTCTCAGCAAATAGCTTGGGGTGTCTACTTTCCAAAATGGGGTCATTTGGGGGGGTTTTGAACTGTCCTGGCATTTTATGCACAACATCTAGAAGCTTATGTCACACATCACCCACTCTTCTAACCACTTGAAGACAAAGCCCTTTCTGACACTTATTGTTTACATAAAAAAATAATTTTTTGCGTTCGCCTTAGCGCGAGAGCAGGGGGGACAGGGGTGCTTTTTTTTTTTTTTTTTTCTTTATTATTATTATTTTTTTATCTTATTTTTAAACTGTTCCTTTCATTTTTTTTTTTTAAATCATTTTTATTGTTATCTCAGGGAATGTAAATATCCCCTATCATAGCAATAGGTAGTGACAGGTACTCTTTTTTGCAAAAATTGGGGTCTATTAGACCCTAGATTTCTCCTCTGCCCTAAAAGCATCTGACCACACCAAGATCGGTGTGATAAAATGCTTTCCCAATTTCCCAATGGCGCTGTTTACATCCGGCGAAATCTAAGTCATAAAATGCTCGTAGCTTCCGGTTTCTTAGGCCATAGAGATGTTTGGAGCCACTCTGGTCTCTGATCAGCTCTATGGTCAGCTGGCTGAATCACCGGCTGCATTCTCAGGTTCCCTGTTGAGACAGGAGAGCCAGAGAAAAACACGGAAGACGCTGGGGGGGGGGCATTCCCTCCCACTGCTTGTAAAAGCAGTCTAGAGGCTAATTAGCCACTAGGATTGCTTTTACATGAAAGCCGACCGCTAGCTGAAAAGAATGATACCAAGATGATACCTAAACCTGCAGGCATCATTCTGGTATAACCACTCAAAGTCGTGAATGGCGTACCTGAAGACAAAAAAATGGTTAACAATAAAGCACAGTAAACGGTAAGGTATAAAAAAATTGCATACCTGAAAAGCAAACATGATAAAACATAATAACAATAAAACATTGCAGAATAGAATACAGTAAAAAAGAGCAGAACAATAGAGAGAGAGAATAGAGAGAGAGAAAGAACAATAAAACGACAACTATTTTTTTTTTTTTTTTTATATTTTTGTATGTTTTTTTTTTTTTTACACTTTTTTTTGTAACTAACTTTTATAACTGTAACCGGTTCCAGGTTCGGGTCTCTCAAAATGTGATGGCATCTTGGGAGACCCTGTGAAAGTGTGCCTAGTCTGTGCAATGCTGTACCCTACGCTAATAGTCAACTAGTGCATGGTAGCGTTCAAAACATTCACCAATGCAAAGACCAGGATTGTCAGGACAGGAGGGACAATAATAGCGGGTGTCACGCCTATATCCGCGCTTGCTGCAGACACGACATCTTTTTTGGGGGGGTTCGTTGGGTAGGGGTACTCGGGAGGACATAAAAATGCCTCTCATGCAGCCGACTGCATTTGGTTGGGGATGTGAATGGGGGAAGTACGGGCGCTGCAGAAGCAGTGGGTTCCCAATTAGGATTGGCGAATGCAGCAGGAAGGGCACTATGGGCACGACGGGCCTGTGTTTGTCTTTTTGGTGGCAGCGGGACACTACTTGTGCTTGCCACCTCACCAGCTTGAACTGCACTTATGGGACTCGCCACGTCACCAAGTGTTACTGCAGTGCTGGTTTGACTACGACCGGGGTGTACTACGCCGCTGGTGCTTGCCAGTTCACCAAAACACTACCAACAAAACTGTTAGCGATCGCAGGGATCAGGCCTGACTCTGCGAACGCTGCAGTTATGCGTTTAGTGTTTTGTAAGTGACAGTGATCGATAAATACTGCACTTGGGTGGGCTGGGCTGGGTCGGGCAGAGGGGCAAAACGCAGGTGCTAGCAGGTATCTGGGCTGATCCCGCTAACACTGCGTTTTTGGGAACCCTAAACTGCTGAGGACGCTAGTATAGATCTGATCGGATCAGATATTGATCCGTACAGATACTATACCACTAAGGGAGGCGTATGCTGCGTGCGTGGGTGTTAGCGGTACTGGCGCTAATCTGACGCTGCCTGGGGCTGGTGCTTGCCAGTTCACCAAAACGCTACCAAAAAAACTGTTAGCGATCGCAGGGATCAGGCCTGACTCTGCGAACGCTGCAGTTATGCGGTTAGTGTTTTGTAAGTGACAGTGATCGATTGATACTGCACTTGGGTGGGCTGGGCCGGGCGGACGGGAAAAACGCAGGTGCTAGCAGGTATCTGGGCTGATCCCGCTAACACTGCGTGTTTGGGAACCCTAAACTGCTGGGGACGCTAGTATAGATCTGATCGGATCAGATATTGATCCGTTCAGATACTATACCACTAAGGGAGGTGTACGGTGCGTGCGTGGGTGTTAGCGGTACTGGCGCTAATCTGACGCTGCCTGGGGCTGGTGCTTGCCAGTTCACCAAAACGCTACCAAAAAAACTGTTAGCGATCGCAGGGATCAGGCCTGACTATGCGAACGCTGCAGTTATGCGTTTAGTGTTTTGTAAGTGACAGTGATCGATCGATACTGCACTTGGGTGGGCTGGGCCGGGCGGAGGGGCAAAACGCAGGTGCTAGCGGGTATCTGGGCTGATCCCGCTAACACTGCGTTTTCGGGAACCCTAAACTGCTGGGGACGCTAGTATAGATCTGATTGGATCAGATATTGATCCATACAGATACTATACCACTAAGGGAGGCGTATGCTGCGTGCGTGGGTGTTAGCAGTACTGGCGCTAATCTGACGCTGCCTGGGGCGACGCATATCACCGCTGGGCGATCAGGGGGCTAAACCTTTATTAGGTAATAAACGGCGGGTGCCCTGACACTATAAAAAATAAACAAACTAACCAGCGTCACCCGTAACGGTTATACGGTGATCAGTGGTGAAAGGGTTAACTAGGGGGCAATCAAGGGGTTAAAACATTTATTAGATAGTATATGGGGGTCCCTGACGCTATAAAACGCTGACGGCGAACCTAAATATTTACGTCCCTAACTAGCGTCACCAGCGACACTAATACAGCGATCAGAAAAATGATCGCTTAGCAACACTGGTGACAGGGGGTGATCAAGGGGTTAAAACTTTATTAGGGGGGGTTAGGGGGGTACCCTAGACCTACAGGGGGCCTAACACTCACTGCCCTAACACACTAACTGTCACAAACTGACACTATGCAGTAATCAGAAAAAAAAAAAAAAAAAAACCTGCTTGGTGTCAGTTTGTGACAGGGGGGGGGGTGATCGGGGGGGGATCGGGGGGCGATCGGGGGGGGGATCGGGGTGTAATGTGTGCCTGGCATGTTCTACTGTGTGTGTGTGTGTGTTGTGCACTCACAGTTCAGTCTTCTCTCCTCGGCCCGGAACAGAAAATACAGAGCCGAGGAGAGATGACATCATTTCCTCTGCCTCTGTGTACAATACAGAGGCAGGGAAATGATCCCATTGGCTGGGAGCGATCGCGAGGGGGGGGCCACGAATGGATGGCCTCCCCCTCACCACCGATCGCCGGGGGACATTTGCCGACCGCCGCAGGCACCGGGGGGGGTCCGATCGCCCCCCTCACCCGCGGGCAGGCAGGGACGTACAGGTAAGCCCTTTTGCCTGCCCGTGCCGCTCTGTCGACGTACATCGTCGTGCGGCGGTCGGCAAGTGGTTAACGTTATACAGTTCAGCAAAGACGTCTCTGAAGGCCTTGGTAATTTGAGGGGCGCGTGTGCCATTTCACCTGTTTGGAGTTTGATTTTGGGGATAAAAGACATTGTCTTCTTTGCTCAAAGGGATCTAGTCAGTTGTTTACCAGGTTTGTTCCCCCATCCATAGATTAAATGGAATTTCCTTTTTGTTTCTAAGTCTAGGAGGGTTTTGAACTCTTCCCTTTTGAATATAATGCCCTGTACATACAGTCGGACTTTGTTCGGACATTCCGACAACAAAATCCTAGGATTTTTTCCGACGGATGTTGGCTCAAACTTGTCTTGCATACACATGGTCACACAAAGTTGTCGGAAAATCCGATCGTTCTGAACACGGTGACGTAAAACACGTACGTCAGGACTATAAACGGGGCAGTAGCCAATAGCTTTCGTCTCTTAATTTATTCTGAGCATGCGTGGCACTTTGTGCGTTGGATCTGTGTACACACAATCATAATTTCCGTCGGAAAATTTTATAGCAAGCTCTCAAACTTTGTGTGTCGGAAATTCCTATGGAAAATGTGTGATGGAGCCTACACATGGTCGGAATTTCTGACAACAAGGTCCTATCACATATTTTCCATCGGAAAATCCTATAGTGTGTACAGGGCATAAGGGCTTCGATGGTGTGGGGCATGTAATGATAACTTGTGCTGTTTGTTTAATTCTGTAACTTGTTGTAGAATCATTTTAAGCTGGTGGCCATGCTCTCTTTTTTTCCTCGAACCGAGTTCAATGAGTCTACCTCTCATCGTAGCTTTATGAGCCTCCCACAGTATTGAGGGGGCAGTTTTGGAGGATGCGTTCTCCGTGAAATATTGGTTCAGGGAGGAAGCTAATATGGAGACTTCAGCTGGATTGGAAAGGAGAGAGTCATTGAGTTTCCAATTATTGGTACGATGTGGCAAAGTGGGTATGGTCAGACGCATAAAGACAGGTGCATGATCTGATATAGATGCGGTGCCTATAGAGGCCGAAAGCAGAAGAGGGAGGTGAAAGTGATCTATGAAAATATTTTCTATTCTGGAGTAGGATTTGTGTGTTTTGGAGAAGTGGGAATAATCTTTTTCTTTGGAGTGGGGTAAACATCAAACATCTATTAATTGGAGGTCAAAAAGTTTTTTTTTAACATAAGCTAGGCGTTTAAATGGGATATTAGAGCGACCTTGTGAAGTGTCTATAGTGGGATCTAGTGGCATGTTTATGTCTCCTGCAAGAATAACAACCCCTTTAGTAAATTGTGATAGTTTAGTGAGGATTTGGGAAATAAAAGTTGGTTGTGATTTGGGGAGTAGACATTCGCTAGGGTGCATTGGGTGTTGCCTAGAAAGCCCTAGAGGAAGAGAAAGCGACCATGATCATCCGCTAGCATTTCAATGAGTCGAAAGGATGCACTTCCACGGAACCCAATGGCTACTCCCTTTAGATTTATTGGTGTCAGATAACCTATAGTACCCATTGTGAGAAATATTGCAAGTATAATTTGACAGAGATTGAGTGTGTCAGATGTGTCTCTTGAAGAAAAACAATGGAGCAGGAAGATTTTTTTCAATTCTCGCAGTACTTGATGCCGTTTCACGGCTACGTTTAGGCACCTTACATAATATGAGACAACTGTTAGAGTAGCCATTATGTCAGCGTTGTGTATAAGCTTTCAGCTTATGGAGCCCTTTATACCAGCAGGAGGGGTGGGGGGAGGAAGTGGAGGTGGAGTGAAAAAAGTAAGGGTAGACCAGGAGCAGTAAAAGAGAGAAAGAGAGCAGGTACAGAGTAGACATTTACAATCTGTAAAGCTAATGGGGATTAGAGGATAAGCACACAGAAAACTGATGTGGTCCCTGAGGGGAAAGGGAGAGCGAGCAGCCATCAAGACCTCTAAAGAGAGTCTGACAAGTATTATATTCAGACTGCCCACACTCACCAACCCCAAAAGGAGGGGGGCAAGGTACATATGAAAAGATAAGAGCATTGACTGGGAGCAGTGGGCCCCGTCAACATACGGCCTATGTGTTACTTATGAACAAAAATGTAACTCTAGCAATGCTAAAACAGGAACAAAATAATACAGGTGAAGCAAACCATGGTAAGTAATAGTTCAACAGTATAATAGGGAGTAGAGCAGAACCTGAATTGGTGTAAAATATTCATTAGGTATCTGATCTCAGGGGGAGAACCATGAGGTTGAAGTGTCACAAAAACCTAATAACAACGTAACAACCACAATGATTGTGGGTATATGTGAGTGCAAAAGGAAAAGGAATACACAGAGTGCATCTCACGCATTTTTCTGGGAGGAGCCCGGTGTCGCTGTGCGCCTCTTTTTTGAGGGGGTTTTCTGCCATTGGGGGTCTGGGAGGACCGAGAATGTAGGTATAGGATCTTGCCAACCCGGGAGCTCCAGCAGAGCCATATTGAGGTTATGGAGGAAGGTTGGAAACTCCCCAGGGAACAGAAGCGTGAAAGAACGGCCATTTTTGGTGGCAATCAAGCATGAGGGGAAGCCCCATCCGTTCTCAGTTGGTCAAGAAGAGGTTTTAGAGCTCTGCGGCGATCTAGGGTCTCCTTGGAGTTAGGTCAGGGAAAATGTTAATGGTGGCTCCGTCAAAGTCAATGTTTGGGGTACTCCACAGTTTGATCATAATGGCGTTTTTATCTTCAAAGTAATGAAGGTGGCAGATAACATCCCTGGTTTGGTCGGTTGTGCGCGGTTTCAAAGCGTGGTGCACGCGGTCAAATCTCAGCGGGTTAGTGACAGGGTTGCCAGGGATTGTATTCAGGATACCCCGGATCAAGGGTTCGAGATCATTATCTCTGGTTATAAAAATATTAAATGGTGCTGCGCTAATCCTGAGCGCCCTTATCGAGGGACTTCAAGTGATAATAAATAACTAAAAAGTGGTATAAACAACATTGAAGTGTTGGCAACCGCCATAAAAAGTCACACTCATAAATATATATTAGCAGTGCTAAAGACAAATCGGTGTGTAAAATATATTGCTAAAAAATTCACTCATCATAAATAATGCCATTAAATGAATAATCCGTCCATATCTGTAATCATGTGCAAAAAATCAATGGTGTCAGCAATCATAACAAAAAAAAAAAAAAAACTTATGTGACTCAAGTTGAGTGGCAAACAAAGTAGCACATAAAGTGACAAAGTGCAAGGTGAAGAGAGTAACAAATAAATAGATGTAAACCAGTGCAATGTTCAGAGATTGTCCAGAACTATAACAAGCGATATTACTAAATAATGTGACTTGGATAATAAGGCATGCACCAGATGTGACAGTAGAGCAAAGTCCTTTTTATTTTAAATAATGGTGATAACGTCCTGACATGCAACGGTCGCTCCGTGGTGCTTGACTTAAATCACACGGTGCTCAGCTTCGTGTGAAAACACTCATGTGAGAGATGGCCCCTTACCTTAAGGCAATAGGGCAAACGCATATAGCCAGGGGTCTTTACACAGGGTCCTCCTTGAGACAATGGAGCAGGCACATATGACCAAGAATCTTTTTAAGGGGGTCCTCCTAGGATGTAGAGCACTATCCTCACGGTCCTAATTCCAGGGGGTGGTTCCCTCGGTAATAGGGGGGATAAAAAACACGGGGAGCCCCAATAGTGTAATACTGCTAAAACCAGTAGCTTTATTAAGGTAAAACAAGGTACTCACATAAAAACCAGCAATAATGTTCCTATCTCCGACGAGCGGCGAGCTCGTATTACTAACACAGCGTGTAGAGCCTGTCCCGTCCTTACGCGTGACGTCACACCGCACGTGACTTTATCCTCTGATGAAGTCACGTGCGGTGTGACGTCACGCGTAAGGACGGGACAGGCTCTACACGCTGTGTTAGTAATACGAGCTTGCCGCTCGTCGGAGATAGGAACATTATTGCTGGTTTTTATGTGAGTACCTTGTTTTACCTTAATAAAGCTACTGGTTTTAGCAGTATTACACTATTGGGGCTCCCCGTGTTTTTTATCCCCCCTATTACCGAGGGAACCACCCCCTGGAATTAGGACCGTGAGGATAGGGCTCTACATCCTAGGAGGACCCCCTTAAAAAGATTCTTGGTCATATGCGCCTGCTCCATTGTCTTTAGCACTGCTAATATATATTTATGAGTGTGACTTTTTATGGCGGTTGCCAACACTTCAATGTTGTTTATACCACTTTTTAGTTATTTATTATCACTTGAAGTCCCTTGATAAGGGCGCTCAGGATTAGCGCAGCACCATTTAATATTTTTATGTCCCCTTAAGGTTCGGTTTGCACCTGTATTCAGTGCATGCAGCTTGTCCTTAGTATTTTATTAAGACCTTTTCCTGTTAGCGCGGGAATAATTCCTTTATTTTAGTATTATCTCTGGTTAACCCCTGGATACGCAGATTGTTCCTGCGATTATGATTTTCTGGGTCCTCGAGTTTGTATAGTGAGGAGTGGTGAGCAAATGCAAATTGAGTGACTTCTGCTGCAGTTCTGTAATGGCTGTCTCATGTGAGTCCTGGCGCTGCTCTGCGTCTTCAATTCTGGCTAGCAGGTGTGACATGTCTGATCTCACTGCTGTGATTTCTTTTTTAATGGATTTCTCCAAACTGTGGAACATACCTGCAAGTTCTTTTTTGAGCCCAGTCAACAGGGAGCCAGCAGGGGATCCAGGATCTTCCATGAGCTTCGAACAGCAGGAGGCAGGAGAGCTCTCCCAGGTGGAAGCCACGTGGGGGGAGGGAGACACAATCGATTTCGAAGCTCTGGCCTGTCTGCTCCATGTGTTATGGCTGGATCCTTCTACAGCCAGGTAACGCTTAATGGGGCCTTTGGAGGATAGTTGTGCAGGCGAACCTTTCCTGAACCTTTTACCGAGTGTTAAGCGGGGTACTGAAGCTTCAGTCTGCATTGCCAGAGGGTTTAAGGCCGATGGCTGGACGGAGCTCTCTTCAGATACATCCGCGCAGCGCCATGCATAGGCCACGCCCCCTCCTGAACGATTTAACTTGACAGATAGTAACCGACATTTAAAACGTCCGTTTTGCCACGTTTACATGTTGCTTTTAGCGGCGTTTTGCTGTGTTTTGCCACGTTTGCCACGTTTGCCACGTTTTGCCGCGTTCACGTTTAGAAGCATTTTTTTATTTTATTTTAAAAAGCCAAAAATTAAAAATGCTTGTAAATGAAACGCGGCTAAATGTGAGTTACCGTGTTTCCAAGCTGTTACAGGCATTTGACGTTTCAAATGCCTCTGAATATCTGTCCTGAACGCATTTTTAGGCATTCCAAAAAATGCTTCTAAACTCAACTGCCTAGAAATGACTATAAACGACCCTGTGTACATGTGCTGATAAGACAACATAGAGGAGAGTTCAGGGGCAGCTGAAAAAAATGCCCAACTGCTCCTAAACGTCTGTTTACCAGCAGCAGTATACATGAGGTCTAAGGAGGACAAAGATCTTGTGTTTCTGCTAAGCAGGAACACGGATCTCTGTTTTCGTACAGTTAAACCATCCCCCACACAGTAAGAAAGCACTCCCAGGGAACACATTTAACCCTTTGATCGCCCCTGATGTTAACCCTTTCCCTGCTTGTGTCATTAATACAATGACAGTGCATTTTTTTTAGCACTGATCACTGCATTGGTGTCACAAAGTGTCAAAAGTGTCAGGTGTCTGCTGCAATGTTGCAGTCCCGCTAAAAATCTCTGATCGCTGCCATTACTAGTAAAAAATAAAAATAAAAAAATTTAAAAAGTCCATAAATCTATCCTATAGTTTGTAGACGCTATACATTTTGCACAAACCAATCAATATACGCTTATTGGGATTTTTTTTACCAAAAACATATAGCACAATAAATATTGGCCTAAATTGATAAATACATTTAATTTTTTACATTTTCATATTGGTTATGTTTTATAGCATAAAGTAAAAAATATTGTTTTTTTTTTTTAATAGTTGGTTTTATTTTGTTTAGAGCATCAAAAAATAAAAACCTCAGAGGTGATCAAATACCACCAAAATAAATCTCTATTTGTGGGTAAAAAAAGGACATCAATTTTATTTGGGAACAGCGCAATTGTCAGTTAAAGCAACACAGTGCAGTATCACAAACACGGCCCGGCCAGGGGGGGGGGGGGTGAACAGTGGTTAAAGAGACTTGTACTAGTTAGTCCCCTGCCCACTTATACCCAACTTCTCAGGTAGTCAAACCCGACCGTGTATAAATTCTAAAGCTTTTATAGGGTCGATGATGTCACACCCACCTCAGGTAACAGTGTCTGGTGACTGTCTCAGCAGGTTCGAACATTGCATGCTGGATGTAGGTTATGTTACCCCCATAACCTACACAATGGGTATTTGTGACAGCTTTCACATACTGGTAGGGTGTGCAAAAAAAGTGAATTCAAGTGGATCAGGGTGGACAAGGGTAGGCTCTAGTAAAATACTGTTAAGATTCTCTTTAAGGAAACAGTATCCTGCCTGTATAGCTATGCCCACATGCACTGTGATTTTGTAGATGACACTGAAACATCAGAAAATGTCACTGCTCCGGAATGCAAAAATAGATTTGCTATGGTAGACATTTAGAAATGTTAAAAGAGAAGTGCAGGAATGCAGAAAAATAAAAAATCATACTCACCTAGATGGGTGCAGCACCGACCCCAGCTGTATCTGTCCCTCGCCAACTCTACCCCAAAAATTAAGTGATTCTTCACTGCTGGTTGCTCAGTTCTCCCCCTCCGCTCTGAGCACGGAGTGGTGACAGTCAGTCACCGGCTCTCTACTCTATCCCTGCAGCGCTCACTGGAGCCCTGGGTTGTGGAGAGGCTGGCTCAGGATCTTAGTGGTTTGCTGAAAGGCTGATCCAGCTGCCTGTCCAGGCATCTGTGTGGATCCTGAGCCTGGGCCGGCTGAGTGATGTCAGCTGACAGCAATCTTTAACCTGCTGTTGACTGAAAATGGATTATGGGAGTGCAGAACAAACTGCACTTCTGTGATTCATAGGAGAAGTACAGCCAAAAAGCTTTGGCTGTACTTCTCCTTTAATTGTGCCTAAGCAGCACCTCAAAAATGTATCTTTTTTCTTGCAATCTTCCTGAAAAAATAGTAGTGTACTGCCTAGTATGTGCGGGGGCTATGAAAGGAACAGCAACTAAAAGTCACTGCTGCTCTTATCATCCAAAACTAAAATGAAACATGAATAAGCCCTCATTAAAAAACCCTAATCCTATCAGCTTTCTCTATCATTTACCTACAAAAACTTAATAAAATACTAATATATGGATTCTCTGAATGCCATTATTAACCACTTGAGCTCTAAAAAGTTTTACCCCCTTTATTACCCGACCATTTTTGTTATTCAGCACTTCGCTACTTTAACTGACAATTGCACTGTCAAGCAACGCTGTACCCAAACAAAATATATGTAATTTTTTCCACATACATAGAGCTTTCTTTTGGTGGTATTTGATCACCACTTGGTTTTTATTTTTTATGGTTACATAGTTACATAGTAGCCGAGGTTGAAAAAAGACACAAGTCCATCTAGTATATCACTGTATGTTGTGGTTGTTCAGGTGCTTATCTAATAGTTTTTTTAAATTATCGTTGCTCCCCACTGAAACCACTGCCTGTGAAAGGGAATTCCACATCCTTACCGCTTTTACAGTAAAGAACCCTCTACACAGTTTAAGGTTAAAACACTTTTCTTCTAATTTTAGTTAAAGGTCCCTTTTTTTGTGGTCATTGATAGTTTATCCACATGGCCCACAAGACCACCTGGGTGGAATTTTGGGCCCCAGTGCAGATAGCAATAACTTATGCGGAGGACATGGCACATATACTTTGTTTGTCTTGGGTCTCTGTTGTGAGGCATCCCCTGTGTTCACCCACTTTACCCCCCTGTAGGTACACCAGCCCTCTGGTAGGGTTTGGTGAATTTTTGGGGGGATATATTCCATATCCCTTTGTTTTCTGTGTTTGTGTGTGTGTTTTTTTTTAAATCTTCTATATATTGTCTTTATTTGTGGTCCCTGAGTAGTCCAGGGCCCTGAGGGAGGGAACTATTATTTGCAGGGTTTTTTTTGTTTTTTTAAGATGGCAACAAATTCTTCTTTGGCATCTTCATTAAAACTTTGTACTTATAATGTCAAAGGCCTTAATAATGAGTCAAAAAGAGGTCAGATCTTATACAGTTTTCACAAAGCTAGGGCAGACATTATACTCCTCCAGGAGACCCATTTTTGTACTTATGGCATTCCTGTATGTTCTAGTAAACATTATTCCCAGTGGTTTCATAGCACTATGCCTAATGCAAAGGCAAGAGGGCTCTCAAATGCTTTTCATAAAAAACTTACTGGTTCAGCATAATGGTAGATATATTTTACTTAGATTTTGGTTGTGGGATAAACTTTTCACAATTGCAAATTTCTATATTCCGAATCACAACCAAATCACAACAATTTCTTTGTCTTTTATTGGATTTTGCAGAAGGTGTCATTCTTGTAGGAGGAAATCTCAATTTAGCCTTAGAGCCCCAGCTGGACACCTCTGCCCAATGCTCCAATATTCCTTACTCTCGGTTGAGGGCCCTTAAAAAACAATTGTTTGATCACAGGCTACTTGATCTATGGTGGATTCTATATCCTAAAGATCGTAATTATACATATTTTTCATCAGCTCATAAATCTTATAGTAGGCTAGACTATTTTTTATCGAGTTCAAAGGTTCTGGAGTGGAATCCTTCTTTAAAAGTAGGGTTGTTTATTTGGTCTGACCATTCACCTGTATTTTTAACAATATACCCCCCTCAGACTCGGGGCACAAGTTGGTCCTGGCGTTTGAATGATACGCTTATGTCAGACCCACCTTGCCACAAGGCAATTGTAGAAGCAATTGGCAAGTTTGTTTCTGATCATGAACAGGATGAGACTGCATTACCACTAAAATGGGAAGCTCTTAAAGCAGTACTACGAGGGTTGTTTATTCAACATGGTTCTCGTCTCAAAATAGAAAGATCCGTGGCCATTGAAAATACTCTATTAAAGCTTCATTCCCTAGAAACTCTACACAAAACCTCACAGTCTACAGAAATACTAGCTAATATATGGTCTACTAGGGCATCTTTATTACAGCTTTTGGAAGCATCTCATAGTTCATATCAACATAGATGTGCCTTAAGTAGTTACAGATATGGGAATAAATGAGGGAGACAGCTAGCATGTACACTATAGCCCTGTCCTCCCCAGACCTTTATAGCTAGTATTAGGAAGTCGTCAGGGGAAACTACCTCAGATCCACAATGTCTTCAACAAACATTCAGGGAATATTTTTCAGCTCTTCATAATCTGGCTCAACCATCATTTTTGGAAGACATGGGATCTAGGAATGGGCAAACGGTTCGGCCCGAGCATAAGTTCGGTCCAACCTTTGGTTGTTCAGATGTTCTGCGAACACCGAACAACATGCGGTGTTCGGGGCAAATTTGAAAGCTGCCGGAACACCATTAAAGTCTATAGGACACTAACATGAAAAATCACAAAAGTGCTAATTTTAATGGCTTATATGCAAGTTATTGTCACAAAAAGTGTTTGGGCACCTGGGTCCTGCCCCAGGGGACATGTATCAATGAAAATGTATTTTTTAAAAATTTACTTTTTTCGGGAGCAGTGATTTTTTTAATGCTTTAAGTGAAACAATAAAAATGAAATATTTCTTTAAATATTGTGCCTGGGTGTAAATACAGACATACCCCAAAGCACCCTCCCCATGTTGAGGGCATGTGGCCTGGTACAGTTCAGGAGGGGGGACATTCTCTCGCCCCCCCTCTTTTCCTGCGGCCTGCCAGGTGGCGTGCTCAGATAAGGGTCCGGTATGGATTTTGGGGGGGGCCACTATGCCATTTTTAAAAAAATTTGGTGCAGGGTTCCCCTTTATTTCCGTTCCAGACCTGAAGGGACTGGTATGGATTTTGATGGAACTCCCACGCAATTTTTTAAAAAATTTTTGGTTCTGGGTTGCCCTTAATATTTATACCAGACCCAAAGGGCCTGGTAATGAACTGGGGGGGGGGGCGCCCATGCTCTTTTTTTCAAGAAGTTTTATCTATATTGCCGAGACCCGACAATTCATTACAGCCGCGATCAGTTTTAAATTCAGTTCTAAAGTTTTCCTTTGGAAATGTCATTTTGCTGCGGTATTGTTCTAAACACGGGAAACATGCACCACTTTCCACAGGCATACTATAGACATCCCCCCATGCACGATATTTAAAGGAATATTTCATTTTTATTGTTTCACTTTAAGCGTTAAAAAAATCACTGCTCCTGAAAAAACTTCAGTTTTTAAAAAAAAAAATTGCATTGATACATGTCCCCTGGGGCAGGACCCCGGTCCCCAAACACTTTTTATGACAATAACTTGCATATAAGCCTTTAAGGTAAACAAAGAAGGCCTAGTGCTCTGGGCACAGCATACCCCTCAGGATTTTGAGGACAGACCAGGAGAGTATTTAAAATGTCTTTTTTGGTTAACACAATAATTGTACAGTAGTATTATTACTATTGATTTTAATATTTTTCTATATATTTTTCTACTGTACAATTATTTTGTTAACCAATAAAGAAAATTTTAAATACTCTACTGGTCTGTCCTCAAAATCCTGAGGGGTATGCTGTGCCCAGAGCACTAGGCCTTCTTTGTTTGTTTCATTGGATTGGCCAGACCAGGCCATACACGCACCGCCATCCCATATTTCTTTATCATAAGCCTTTAAAATGAGCACTTTTGATTTTTCATGTTCATGTCCCATAGACTTAAACAGTGTTCATTTGTTCTTCTGAATTTTTTGCCTGTTCGGTATGTTCTGGTGAGAACCAAACCAGGGGGGTGTTCAGCTCATCCCTAAGGGGATCTAATACGTGTCGCATTGAAGACTATGTACAGGAAACTGCTATTCCAACACTAGACAACGATTATAGGAAATCATTGGATTATTTTTTCTCAAGTGAGGAATTATTAGGTGTAATTACAGACATTCCATCAGGTAAGAGCCCTGGCCCAGATGGATTTACTCCAAAATTCTATAAAACATATAAAGAATATTTGTCCCCATTTATACTCCAGGTATTCAATTCCATCTCTTCCACCAACCCATTTCCGACTCAAACACTGGAAGCCCATATTACTTTGATTCCTAAACCAAATAAGAATCTAACATTATGCTCCAGTTATTGTCCAATATCTTTAACCACTTCAATACCCAGCCATAGTCAAATGACCCCACAGATGGGATCTCCCATCCTGGGTGGGCTTCATATGATGTCTTCGGCTTTCCACAGAGCGGCGATCGGGAATTCGGTGTGTCCCTCGGGACACAGCCGTTCCCCGATGGGAGTATTGGAGAGGTGGGCAGCGTAGCTTCCGTAGCAGCATGACCGACTGTCATTGGTCACTAGGCAGAGCTGCTTGTGTAGCGGCGTGCACGGCGCCCGGACGCACCCCCGGGGGTGGGCAGAGCAGCGATCGGGGGTGAGGCTTTTCCCTTGGATACAGCCCAGCCCCGATCAGTGTAAAGGGCCAATGAAATTGGCTCTCTAGTGACCGGCTGTGTCCAATGACAGCCGGTCACTAAATGTAAACAAACATCTGTGTGTAACTGCTATTGCTGGGTTCACCTCTTCACACATGATCCAGTATGAGGAGGAGATCAGCTAACAGTGAGTTACATATTACATTACTATATATGAACTACTGTGCCCAGATTTCCCTCCTAAATAAAAAGTACCTGTCATCTAGTACCTGTCCATCAAGAGTACCTGTCATCTAGTACCTGTTCATCAGGAGTACCTGTCCATCAGGAGTACCCGCCACCTCACCAGAGTACCCGCGACCTCACCAGAGTACCCGCCACCTCACCAGAATACCTGCCACCAGAGTACCGGCCACCTCACCAGAGTACCCACCACCAGACCAGAGTACCTGCCACCAGAGTACCTGCCACCAGAGTACCCGCCACCTCACCACCTGCCACCAGAGTACCTGCTACCAGAGTACCTGCCACCTCACCACTTGCCACCAGACTACCTGCCACCAGAGTACCTGCCACCAGAGTACCCACCACCTCACCACCTGCCACCAGAGTACCCGCCACCAAAGTACCCACCACCTGCCACCAGAGTCCCTGCCACCAGAGTCCCTGCCACCAGAGTACCCGCCACCAGAGTACCCACCACCAGAGTACCCGCCACCTCACCAGAATACTCGCCACCTCACCACCTGCCACCAGAGTACCTGCCACCAGAGTACCTACAGCTACTATGTCCAGAAAGGTGTACACCCCAGAAGAGGCATACCAAATACTCAGTCTGAATGATGAGAGCAACAGGGAGCTCTCACCGCTCAGTTCTGATTCCTATTCTGGTTCGGAATATGAGCCCCCCGAAGGCAGCACATCAGGATCCAAATCAGAGGAGGAAGCATTTCATCCAAAAAGAAGATGGTCTGAACACCAGGCAGCTACCAGCAGTGCCAACGGTGGTAGACCCCAGGTGGAGAGGCCCAGTACAAGCGCTGCTAGACCTCAGGAGGAAAGGCCCAGTACAATTGCACGCCAAAGAATTAGGGCCCAAACCCAGCTTCCAGATGCCTTGGCAAACCGATTGTGGCTGCCTTCTACTACAGGGTCAGCCACGATCCCCCCATTTACAGCACAGCCAGGTGTGCAGGTCAACACTGCAGGTTTTTCCCAAATTTATTTTTTAAATGTATTTTTCCCTGACGAATTAATTCAAGGCATCATGGACCAAACCAACCTTTTTGCACAACAATTCATTGCAACCAACCCCAGCTCCAGCTATGCCCACTCTTTTGAATGGAGACCCCTAACAGTGGTGGAGCTTAAATTGTTTTTAGGCCTAACGCTCAACATGGGGCTTACAAAAAAAGTGAAATGCATAAGTATTGGTCGACCAAACCCATCCACCATATGCCAATTTTTTCAGCGGGTCCCGATACGAAATTATAATGCGTTTCCTGCATTTCAGTGACAACTTACAGTGCCCCCCTGAATTTACCCAAACTTTGACAAACTATAAAAAATTTGCCCCCTAATTAATTTTTTTTCCAAGAAGTTTGCTGAACTTTATTTCCCTGACAAAAACATATCTGTGGACGAATCCCTGGTGCATTTCACAGGCTGGCTTGGAATCAAGCAATATATCCCCAGTAAGAGGGCGAGGTACCAGGGCCGGATTAACATAGGGGCTGGTGGAGCTGCAGCTCCAGGCCCCTCCCTCAATATAGGCCCTTGGCAGTGGCTTATCGATATCTGTGTCCCTTCCTGAAGGAAGAGGAGCCCTCTGTGCACTGCACACATGGAGGAGACACAAGTTAGTCAGTGCAGCCGAGTCCTGTCTCTGCCAATGCCTGACTCCTATCACAGGGTCTGTTACACTCACACAGATCCTCTGTGTCTGGGAGCTGTCTGGGGGAGGGGCGCTGATGTTTTCCTAACCAGCAGGAGCCCAGGAAGAAGGACATCTTACATGCTGTTATGATAAGGTCAGTACATTTGTTAGGGAGATGTTGTGTAATTATTGTGCTAGGGGACAGACTGCTGCCCCCCCCCATGTAATGTGCCCTCTTGTGCCCACCATGTCATGTGCTGTGCATTGCAGTGCCCCCCATGTAATGTGCAGTGCCCACCATGTCATGTGCTGTGCATTGCAGTGCTCACTATGTAATGTGCAGTGCCCACCATGTCATGTGCTGTGCATTGCATTGCCCTTCATGTGATGTGCAGTGCCCCCTATGTCGTGCTGTGCCTTGCAGTGCCCACCATGTAATGTGCAGTGCCCACCATGTCATGTGATGTAAAAAATGTATACAAAACAGCGCTCGCAAATAAGTTCATATAATGTGATAATCTTTTTTTATAATAATGTGATAATCTTTTTTTAAAAAGACCTCTTGCAGCTGCAGGATGAAAGTGCTTACACTTTGATGATATTAAACAAATAAACCTGCGCTAGCAATTTACTAAAGATAGATAATAAACTATGCCAAAATCAAATCATAAATGATCTATACAAATAATGATAAATGTGGAAAATGTGTAGAAAATATTGATAATGTGTACCATACACAACCAACTGCACACTGGGTGAGGTGCACTAATCAAAAAGAAAAATTTGCAAAGTGAAAATGGACAAATCACAATATATATAGTGAACAAGCACAATTGTAAAGTAATATAGTGTCATTGAACTGATGCAAATATTTAAAATAAAATGAACACTCTCATAAGTGGTAAATAGCAATGAGGTAAGCCTCTAGACAATCATAGACCCCAAATGGAGAGATAAAACAAAAAAGTCACTTGCATCCAAATTTGAAAATAATGGAATATCCATAACTAATAAGAAGCTCCTTCACAGAAGGGACAAATGGCAGACTTCCAGCATGTTCATCCGCAGGATGATATATGGCTACCGTTTGCTGATGTTAAAGATGGTTGGGACCATAGAACTCGCGTTCCACCAGAAAAAAAGGGAAAAAATATATAGCATAAAACCTTAGGATGGCATAAGGTCACCTGCGCATAAAAGCGCTACTCACAAGACCGGCATGCAGAGCAGGCATTCAGATAGTTTGGTCGGTTTGCCGCTGATCGGCGTGCGTTCCACCAAAACAGGAAGTGATGTCACTGGTAGTGGTTAGCAGGCGTAGGCAGGATGTTACGTCGACGCGTTTCGCCCCTCCCCCAGGGCGTTATCAAAGACTCAACATCCTGCTCACGTAAGGAGCTATTTATAACAGGCTCAATGAGTGACAGCCAATTACGGCCAACGGATGAAAAAACACCCATTCCTTCCTCTGTCATCATATCCTGTTGCAATTAAAACTTTATTCAATGGCCAAAGATACAAACATATCCAATATACAAGTGAACACACCTGTACCATTTGGCGCTAGCCATCTCAAACAAAAATAAGAAATAGATTACAGCATAATAACTAGACAAATACAAATTCTATGTGCGTATATGAGATATTCGATTCCCTAATTACAATATTTTAATATAATAAATTAAATAGACATATGAAAATAAAAATATATATGTGAGAATTGCACGTACATATATATGAAATATGACTGATCAGAAAATATTTCTACATAAAAACACTAAATCTTGCCGAATTGCTAAATCTTAACAAGAAGATTATAATGTTCATAATAATGAACATGATATGGAATTAACCCACCAGATGACAACTGCAAAAATAAAAATAAAGATGTAAAAATAAAAATAAAAAATAAAATATAAAAAAAATAAGAAAAAAAATATTATAAAACTACCAGTTAGATAAAAAACAATTTAGGTCCAACTCAATGTTCAAGCCCAGGGGGTTCAACGTACGTAGCCTATGTATCCACTGGGTTTCATTTTGTGAGATGTTTTGTCTAAGATTGGAACCTCGCCAGTGCTCCTCAACTCTATCAATCCCACAAAAGGTAAGTAGGCTTGGGTCCTGATTATGAAATATTTTGAAATGGTTAGAAAGACCATGAAACTTATACCCCTTTTTGATCCTATTTACATGCTCCTTGAGTCTTGTGCCCAATTGCCTGGTAGTTCTTCCCACGTACTGAAGATTACAAGGACAAGACAGAAGATAGGTGACATGTGTGGTGCTACAGGTTATAAATTTTTTAATTTCATAAGATCTACCATCCACCAAAGAACTAAAGTGGGTGGTTTTATGTTTGCGGAATTTGGATGTTCTGCACATTACACACCTGCCACAGCTGTAAAATCCAACGCTGTCTAGAAAGGTCAAAACCTTCCTAGGAGGGTCTATGACATTATGTGCTAACTGGAGCCTTAGTGTAGGTGGTTTGGTGTAAATGAATCTAGGCCGTTTTGGCAACACCTTCTTGAGATCATTGTCCTGAAGAAGGAGAGGCCAATGTCTCTTGACAATTTTCTCTAAGTCACGATACTGTCTGTTGAATCCTGTAAAAAAGGACAAACTATAATCATTTTGTTCCCTTTTCTCTTTGGATCTAAACAGATCATTCCTGTCCATCTCCCCAACCGTTTGTTTGATCCTCTCCAAATTTTCCAGACTATACCCCTTTTCTTGGAATCTTTTCAGAATAATATTGGCTTGCAAGTTGTAATCACTTAAATTTCTACAGTTTCTTCTGATCCTGAGTAGCTGGCTTTTTGGGATACCCCCCAGCCATCTAGGATGATGGCAGCTTGTCAGGGGGATATAACCATTTCTATCTACATCTTTGAAGAAGGTACGAGTAAGTAACTTATTCCCCTCTCTGAATATTGTCAAATCTAAAAAATTGATTTGTTGGTAGCTAAAACTTTCGGAAAAAGAGATACCAAACCGATTAGTCCCTATTTTGGCCAAAAATTCCAAAAAGGAGTCGGGTGTTCCTGCCCAGATAATTAGAATATCATCTATGTACCTTCTGTACAACCTGAGCTCTGGGATACTAGATTGAAAAATAGCCTCATCCTCCCAAAAGCTCATGAACAGATTGGCCACTGAAGGTGCATACTTGGCACCCATTGCGACTCCTTTCTTTTGTCTATAGTATTCTTTTTGATGCCAAAAAAAGTTGTGGCTCATTGCTAGATCAAGAGCTCTTAGGATAAACTTCTTTTGCTTTAATTTCATATCTGTATTACCCAGGGCCCATTCAACTGCTTGTAATGCATGTTCTTGTTGGATATTAGTATAAAGTGAATTCACATCAATACTTGCAAGTAGACAGTTTTCATCTATTGTTAAGGTCTTGGTTAGTTCGATTAATTCTCTGCTATCTTTGAGATATGCAGGGTATTTTTTAGTGAGCGGTTGTAAGAAACAGTCCAGATATTCACCGAGTCTGGAAAAAAGGGATCCAATCCCGCTGATTATCGGTCGGCCTGGAGGCTTAGAACTATTCTTGTGAATCTTCGGCAATTGATATATCACGGGTACCCGTGGTGCATCAGGGGTAAGGTATCTGGCCTCTTTTTTCTTCAAAATACCCTCTTCAGTTGCTGTTTTGATTAAATTCTTTAATTTTAACTTAAATTTCCTAGTGGGGTTACTCTTTAGCTTTTCATAAGTTTCTTGGTCACCAACTAATCTGTTTAATTCTTCTAGTTAATCTGTTTTATTAAGTATCACCACTCCCCCTCCTTTATCAGCTGACCTGATCACTATGTTTTTGTTTTTTACCAATGACTCCAAACCTCTTTCTAGATCTTTTTTGCGTTTTTGGGGTTTAACAACAAGTTTGTCCAGATCCTGTTCCACCAGAGATTTGAACACCCCTACAAAATGGTTGTTATTGATCTGGGGGTTGAAGATTGAATTATTCCTCAAAGTTGTATGCATATATTCCTCTTCCGGGGAATTTAATGCGAATTCTTTGTTAGAAAAATGTTTTTTTATGTTAACTTTCCTAATGAATTTTTGTAGGTCAATGAACACATCAAATTTGTTGAGATTTTTTTCCATAGCGTATTTTAAACCCAAATCTAAAACCTTTAGTTCCTCTTGAGAAAAAGTGACATCACTTAAATTAAAAATTCCTTCCATTAAACCATTCTTTTTCGCTTTCCTTTTCCCTCCTCTACATCCTCTTGTTCTTCTCTTCTTTCTGGATTTGGGGTCATGGGATACCATGGTCTCCATTGTTCTGGTGGACCCTGGTCCCTCCCCCAGCCTCTGGGGGTCGTGGCACCTCTCCCTCTCGTGATAGGTGGTCCCCCTGATCCTCTCCTCTGAAAATCCCCTCTTTGGTTATTAGGGTACCATCCTCTTCCTCGATGGGTTGAGGGAAAATGATCAGACTGGTTGTGGGCCCAGGATTGTCCTCCATATTCTCCTCCTCTGTTATTGTATCCCCTTTGATTATGAGATCCTCTATGGTCGTGGCCCCTTGGTCCATAGGATCCCCTTTGGGATGGATAAGGATAATCATAATCAAGGGGTTCAAAGCGGTTGTATGTGGGTACGTGGGTACACTGTACCCAGATGCTGATGCACCATATGGAGGACAATCCTGGGCCCACAACCAGTCTGATCATTTTCCCTCAACCCATCGAGGAAGAGGATGGTACCCTAATAACCAAAGAGGGGATTTTCAGAGGAGAGGATCAGGGGGACCACCTATCACGAGAGGGAGAGGTGCCACGACCCCCAGAGGCTGGGGGAGGGACCAGGGTCCACCAGAACAATGGAGACCATGGTATCCCATGACCCCAAATCCAGAAAGAAGAGAAGAACAAGAGGATGTAGAGGAGGGAAAAGGAAAGCGAAAAAGAATGGTTTAATGGAAGGAATTTTTAATTTAAGTGATGTCACTTTTTCTCAAGAGGAACTAAAGGTTTTAGATTTGGGTTTAAAATACGCTATGGAAAAAAATCTCAACAAATTTGATGTGTTCATTGACCTACAAAAATTCATTAGGAAAGTTAACATAAAAAAACATTTTTCTAACAAAGAATTCGCATTAAATTCCCCGGAAGAGGAATATATGCATACAACTTTGAGGAATAATTCAATCTTCAACCCCCAGATCAATAACAACCATTTTGTAGGGGTGTTCAAATCTCTGGTGGAACAGGATCTGGACAAACTTGTTGTTAAACCCCAAAAACGCAAAAAAGATCTAGAAAGAGGTTTGGAGTCATTGGTAAAAAACAAAAACATAGTGATCAGGTCAGCCGATAAAGGAGGGGGAGTGGTGATACTTAATAAAACCGATTACCTAGAAGAATTAAACAGATTAGTTGGTGACCAAGAAACTTATGAAAAGCTAAAGAGTAACCCCACTAGGAAATTTAAGTTAAAATTAAAGAATTTAATCAAAACAGCAACTGAAGAGGGTATTTTGAAGAAAAAAGAGGCCAGATACCTTACCCCTGATGCACCACGGGTACCCGTGATATATCAATTGCCGAAGATTCACAAGAATAGTTCTAAGCCTCCAGGCCGACCGATAATCAGCGGGATTGGATCCCTTTTTTCCAGACTCGGTGAATATCTGGACTGTTTCTTACAATCGCTCACTAAAAAATACCCTACATATCTCAAAGATAGCAGAGAATTAATCGAACTAACCAAGACCTTAACAATAGATGAAAACTGTCTACTTGCAAGTATTGATGTGAATTCACTTTATACTAATATCCAACAAGAACATGCATTACAAGCAGTTGAATGGGCCCTGGGTAATACAGATATGAAATTAAAGCAAAAGAAGTTTATCCTAAGAGCTCTTGATCTAGCAATGAGCCACAACTTTTTTTGGCATCAAAAAGAATACTATAGACAAAAGAAAGGAGTCGCAATGGGTGCCAAGTATGCACCTTCAGTGGCCAATCTGTTCATGAGCTTTTGGGAGGATGAGGCTATTTTTCAATCTAGTATCCCAGAGCTCAGGTTGTACAGAAGGTACATAGATGATATTCTAATTATCTGGGCAGGAACACCCGACTCCTTTTTGAAATTTTTGGCCAAAATAGGGACTAATCGGTTTGGTATCTCTTTTTCCGAAAGTTTTAGCTACCAACAAATCAATTTTTTAGATTTGACAATATTCAGAGAGGGGAATAAGTTACTTACTCGTACCTTCTTCAAAGATGTAGATAGAAATGGTTATATCCCCCTGACAAGCTGCCATCATCCTAGATGGCTGGGGGGTATCCCAAAAAGCCAGCTACTCAGGATCAGAAGAAACTGTAGAAATTTAAGTGATTACAACTTGCAAGCCAATATTATTCTGAAAAGATTCCAAGAAAAGGGGTATAGTCTGGAAAATTTGGAGAGGATCAAACAAACGGTTGGGGAGATGGACAGGAATGATCTGTTTAGATCCAAAGAGAAAAGGGAACAAAATGATTATAGTTTGTCCTTTTTTACAGGATTCAACAGACAGTATCGTGACTTAGAGAAAATTGTCAAGAGACATTGGCCTCTCCTTCTTCAGGACAATGATCTCAAGAAGGTGTTGCCAAAACGGCCTAGATTCATTTACACCAAACCACCTACACTAAGGCTCCAGTTAGCACATAATGTCATAGACCCTCCTAGGAAGGTTTTGACCTTTCTAGACAGCGTTGGATTTTACAGCTGTGGCAGGTGTGTAATGTGCAGAACATCCAAATTCCGCAAACGTAAAACCACCCACTTTAGTTCTTTGGTGGATGGTAGATCTTATGAAATTAAAAAATTTATAACCTGTAGCACCACACATGTCACCTATCTTCTGTCTTGTCCTTGTAATCTTCAGTACGTGGGAAGAACTACCAGGCAATTGGGCACAAGACTCAAGGAGCATGTAAATAGGATCAAAAAGGGGTATAAGTTTCATGGTCTTTCTAACCATTTCAAAATATTTCATAATCAGGACCCAAGCCTACTTACCTTTTGTGGGATTGATAGAGTTGAGGAGCACTGGCGAGGTTCCAATCTTAGACAAAACATCTCACAAAATGAAACCCAGTGGATACATAGGCTACGTACGTTGAACCCCCTGGGCTTGAACATTGAGTTGGACCTAAATTGTTTTTTATCTAACTGGTAGTTTTATAATATTTTTTTTCTTATTTTTTTTATATTTTATTTTTTATTTTTATTTTTACATCTTTATTTTTATTTTTGCAGTTGTCATCTGGTGGGTTAATTCCATATCATGTTCATTATTATGAACATTATAATCTTCTTGTTAAGATTTAGCAATTCGGCAAGATTTAGTGTTTTTATGTAGAAATATTTTCTGATCAGTCATATTTCATATATATGTACGTGCAATTCTCACATATATATTTTTATTTTCATATGTCTATTTAATTTATTATATTAAAATATTGTAATTAGGGAATCGAATATCTCATATACGCACATAGAATTTGTATTTGTCTAGTTATTATGCTGTAATCTATTTCTTATTTTTGTTTGAGATGGCTAGCGCCAAATGGTACAGGTGTGTTCACTTGTATTTTGGATATGTTTGTATCTTTGGCCATTGAATAAAGTTTTAATTGCAACAGGATATGATGACAGAGGAAGGAATGGGTGTTTTTTCATCCGTTGGCCGTAATTGGCTGTCACTCATTGAGCCTGTTATAAATAGCTCCTTACGTGAGCAGGATGTTGAGTCTTTGATAACGCCCTGGGGGAGGGGCGAAACGCGTCGACGTAACATCCTGCCTACGCCTGCTAACCACTACCAGTGACATCACTTCCTGTTTTGGTGGAACGCACGCCGATCAGCGGCAAACCGACCAAACTATCTGAATGCCTGCTCTGCATGCCGGTCTTGTGAGTAGCGCTTTTATGCGCAGGTGACCTTATGCCATCCTAAGGTTTTATGCTATATATTTTTTCCCTTTTTTTCTGGTGGAACGCGAGTTCTATGGTCCCAACCATCTTTAACATCAGCAAACGGTAGCCATATATCATCCTGCGGATGAACATGCTGGAAGTCTGCCATTTGTCCCTTCTGTGAAGGAGCTTCTTATTAGTTATGGATATTCCATTATTTTCAAATTTGGATACAAGTGACTTTTTTGTTTTATCTCTCCATTTGGGGTCTATGATTGTCTAGAGGCTTACCTCATTGCTATTTACCACTTATGAGAGTGTTCATTTTATTTTAAATATTTGCATCAGTTCAATGACACTATATTACTTTACAATTGTGCTTGTTCACTATATATATTGTGATTTGTCCATTTTCACTTTGCAAATTTTTCTTTTTGATTAGTGCACCTCACCCAGTGTGCAGTTGGTTGTGTATGGTACACATTATCAATATTTTCTACACATTTTCCACATTTATCATTATTTGTATAGATCATTTATGATTTGATTTTGGCATAGTTTATTATCTATCTTTAGTAAATTGCTAGCGCAGGTTTATTTGTTTAATGTCATGTGATGTGCCATGCAGTGCCCACCATGTCATGCACTGTGCCCACCATGTAATGTGCAGTGCCCACCATGTCATGTGATGTGCCATCCAGTGCCCACCATGTCATGTGCAATGCCCACCATTTCATGGGCTGTGCCATTCAGTGCCCCCCATGTAATGTGCAGTGCCCACCATGTCATGTGCTGTGCCTTGCAATGCCCGCTATGTAATTTGCAGTGTCCACCATGTCATGTGCTGTGCCATGCAGTGATCCAACCATGTAATGTGCAGCGCCCACCATGTAATGTGCTGTGCCATGCAGTGCCCACCATGTCATGTGCAGTTCCCACCACATCATGTGCTGTGCCCACCCTGCCATGTGTTGTGCCCAGCATGTAGTGTGTTGTGCCCACTGTGTAATGTACTGTGCTGTTCAGCAGTGCCCACTATGTCATGTGCAGTTCCTAACATGTAATGTGCAGTTGCATTGCCCACCATGAAATCTGCTATGCCATGCAGTGCCCACCATGTAATGTGTTGTGCCCACCATGTAATGTGCTGTGCCCACCACGTCATGTGCTGTGCCATGCAGTGCCCACCATGTAATGCGCTGTACCCACCATGTAATGTACTGTGCCATGCAGTGCCCACCATGTAATGTGCTGTACCCACCATATTATGTGCTGTGCCATGCAGTGCCCACCATGTAATGCGCTGTACCCACCATGTAATGTACTGTGCCATGCAGTGCCCACCATGTAATGCGCTGTACCCACCATGTTATGTGCTGTGCCATGCAGTGCCCACCATGTCATGTGCAGTGCCCACCATGTAAATTGCTGTGCAGTGCCCACCATGTCATGTGCTGTGTTGTGCCCACCATGTCATGTGCTATGTTATGCCCACCATGTCATGTGCTGCACCATGCAGTGCCTACCATCTAATGTACTGTACTCACCATGTAATGTGCTGTATATTGTCCACCATGGCTTGTGCCGTGCAGTACCCACAATGGAATGGGCTGTGTGGGGCTCACCATGTCATGTGCTGTGTCCACCATTTAATGGGCTGTGCTCACAATGTAATGTACTGTGTCGTGCAGTGCCCACCAATGTTCCCAAAGGAATGTGGTGTGCAGGGCTCACCATGTCATGTGTGGTGTCCACCATTTAATGTGCTGTGCTCCCAATGTAATGTGCTGTGCTGTGTCGTGCAGTGCCCACCATGTCATGTGGTGTCATGCAGTACCCACCTTGTCATGTGCTGTGCAGTGCCCACCATGCCATGTGCAGTGCCCACCATATAATATGCTGTGCCCACCATATAATGTGCTGTTCAGTGCCTACTTGTAATGTGCAGTGCCCACCATGTAATGTGCTCAGCTGTGCCCGTGATGTCATGTGCTGTGCCCATCATATAAGGTCCTGTGCCCAGCGTGTGCATGTGCTGTGTTGTGCAGTACCAACCATGTCATGTGCTGTGCCCACCATATAATGAACTGTGCCTACCTTGTAATGTGCTGTATTGGGCAGTGCCAACCGTGTAATATGCTGTGCCCACCATATAATGTGCTGTTCAGTGCCCACTTGTAATGTGCAGTGCCCACCATGTAATGTGCTCAGCTGTGCCCACCATGTCATGTGCTGTGCCCATCATATAAGGTCCTGTGCCCACCGTGTGCATGTGCTGTGTTGTGCCCACCATGCAATGTGCTGTGTTGTGCAGTACCAACCATGTCATGTGCTGTGCCCACCATATAATGAACTGTGCCTACCTTGTAATGTGCTGTATTAGGCAGTGCCAACCATGTAATGTGTTGTGCCAACTATGTAATGTACTGTGCTATCCCCCCCCCGTGTTATGTACTATGCTGTGCCTCCCACAGACTCACCCCCTCACTCCCACCCCCTCTCTCTTTCACCCCCCTCACCCCCTCTCTCTCTCATCCCCTCTCTTTCACCCTGTTCTCTCTCTCACCCCCTTCACCCCCTACCACCCTCTCTCTCTTTCACCCTCTCTCTATTCCCCTTTTTCTCACCCTCTCTCTCTTGTCCCCTCTCTCTCACCCCCTCTCTCTCTCTCATTCACCCCCTTTCTCTCTCTTTCCCCCTCCCTCTCATCCCCTCTCTTTCAACCCCCCATCTCGCTATCACCCCCCCTCTCTCTCTCTTAACCACTCTCTCACACCCCTCTCTCTCTTTAATTTAAATTTAACAAAACTTGTTTGCTTTTTTTTATTTAATTTATTTCCATAAAAAGGCCCACCAAAATCCTTAGCACCAGGCCCATGTTGCTCTTAATCTGGCCCTGTGAGGTACGGCTTGAAGCTCAACAAGCTCTGTGAAAGCGCCACCTTTTTTGTGCACTCATTCCGCATGTACAAAGGCAAAGATTCCCAGATCCAGCCCCCTGAGTGTCTATCGTACATGGGAATAAGTGGAAAAATTGTTTGGGAGTTGGCATTCCCAATCCTCCAAAAGGAGTATTGTATTTACATGGACAACTATTACACCCTTCTCCACCACCTGTACCTAAAAACAACTTTGGCCTGTGGTACAACAAGGAAAAGGGCTCACAAGGCACAAAGGGCTTCCCACAGCGTCTTGTCACTACAACCATTTAAAGGGGGGAATCGGCAAGCTTGAGGAACAAGGAAGTATTGGCTGTGAAGTGGAGGGATAGGAAAGACGTATACATGATGTCCACCATGCACGATGACAGCACGGTGGAACTTCTGCCCCGCCTTGCAGTCCCGTTCGCAAGCCTTCCTGTATTGTTGCAGCCCTATCTTTCAACACAAAAATCCCTCTTCTGGTACAATAAAGTTGCAATTTACTTTTTTCATTTGGCCCTTTTAAATTCTTTCATCATCTACCAAAAATCAACGGAAACACCCACCACCTTCATAAAGTTTATTGAAGACATTGTCACTGCCCTGATCTACCAACAAGGATTCCAACCAGAAAGCATTCACTCAGATTGTGTCAGCAGACTACATGAGCGCCATTTTCCGGACCATATTCCACCATCAGGATCCGGAAGACGACGCCAAAAAAAATGTTGGGTGTGCACCAAAAGAGGAATTAGGAAAGACATCAGCTTCCATTGTCCCGACTGTCCCTCTCAATCTGGCCTTTGCATTAGAGAATGCTTCAAGCAATATCACACTCTGGAAAACTACTAGCCCATATTTCTAATACTACCATTTCCCCGTTTTCAATTTCTGTCCTGAATATTTCCCTGCCTCAACCAACAATATCGTTGGCTTCCATGTGAACTGACCCTGGCCTGTTTCTCGACTATGCCTCTGCCTACCGTCAGTATTGTTTATCCGCCATGTTTCTGCCTTTCACGTCAACTGACCCTGGACTGTATCGACTATGCCTCTGCCTACCGTCTATTTCTGCCTTTTACCTGCACTGACCTCGGCCTGTTGACCATGTTTTTGCCTGCCCCTTGGATTGATCTTTCACCCTGTTACACAGGGGTCTCACATATGTGAGGGGCTCCAGAATAGTATTCTGAGTTCAGAAAAATAGTTTTTGGTTTTCTGTGTTCCCAGAACAGGGTCTGGTTGTCTGGAGGCTTCAAAGTGATTTGGGTGGGAGAAGCCTCTACCCCTGTCCCCATTCTTTCCTGACTGATGCCCTAAGCTTGATGGTCCTGCCTGCTCCCTGGACAAATACTCCGGCTGTGCTGACCATACCTCTGCCTGCTGCATGTACTAACTATGGACAGTATTCCTGCCTGCTGCATGGATGATCCTTTGATCCTTTTGCTGCTTCTGACCACATCCCTGCCTGCTATCTGGACCAATGCTTTGGCTGTGCTGACAACATCTCTACCTGTACTGACTATTCCTGCCTGCTTCCTGTTTTGCTGTCGCTGTCCACATTCCTGCCTGCTGCCTGGACCGATGCTCTTCTCTGTGGACCACTGCACTACTAAAACCGCAGGTAATCTTTTCTTTACCCTTTGCTCAGCAGAATGTATTTTGGTTTGTAATTGGTATGTACAGTACATGCTATGTGTTAGAAATATGAAGGGCCTTCAACAATGTGATAGGTTGGCAGGAATTTACGTGTGTAATTTATGCTCCTAGAACACCTGACAGTGCTACTTGGATGTTGGGCCTCTGTATGTGACCAGGCTGTGTAAAAATCTCACACATTGGTATTGCCATACTCAGGAGGAAATGCAGAATGTATTTTGGGGTGTTCTCTTTTGTATGCACATGCTATGTGTTGGAAATATCTTATAAATGGACAACATTGTATAAAAAAAAATGCATTTTCCAAAAACTTCTGGAGAAAAATGAACCGTTCAAAAGACTCATTATGCCTCATAGATTATACGCTGGGGTGTTAGCTTTCCAAAATGGGGTCATTTTGTGGGCGTTTCCATTGTCCTGGTGCTCCAGGGTGTTAAAAGCGTTATAGGTGGTTGAGAAATGAGATGTGTAATTTATGCTTGTAGAACGCCTGACGGTGCAACTTCAATGTTGGGCCTCGATATGTGGCCAGGCTGTGTAAAAGTCTCACACATGTGGTATTGCCATACTCAGGAGAAGTAGAAAAATGTATTTTGGGGTGTCAGTTTTGCTATGTACATGCTATGTGTTGGTAATATCTTATAAATGGACAACTTTGTGTAAAAAAAATGCATTTTCATTTTTTTCCCACAGTTTCCAAAAACTTATGAAAAAAAATGGACTGTTCAAAAGACTCATTATGCCTCATAGATTATATGTTGGCGTGTTAGCTTTCCAAAATGGGGTCATTTTGTGGGCGTTTCCATTGTCCTGGTGCTCCAGGGTCTTCAAAACTGTAATAGGTGGTTGAGAAATGAGATGTGTAATTTATGTATGTAGAACGCCTGACGGTGCTACTTCAGGTGCTACTGCTACTACCTCGATACCTTGATATGTGGCCAGGCTCTGTAAAAGTCTCACACATGTGGTATTGCCATACTCGGGAGATTATATGTTGGCGTGTTAGCTTTCCAAAATGGGGTCATTTTGACCCCATGGGATCGCAGAACACAGTCAGAAGGTCTTGCACGTGATTAAACACGTTGAGGTTATCAAGCTGAACAGCTTGGAGAGCCTGGATTACTGATTCCAATCTTGATGAGTAATTTGAAATGATGGTCAAGCAAAAGAGGAAGCTCACTGTGCTTAAAGAACATTGCAATTAATATGCATCCTGATGTGTTTTCCCCTGTATTAAAAATATCTTTGGCTGTAGAAAAACTGTACAATACTTGCAAATCACACCTTTCAGTTGTGGAGAGCAGCTAAGCCAAGGTGAATATTGATTAATCCACACCTGATGAAAAAAGCGTGGTCCGGTTGAATTCCTCTTGAAGTCATAATTTTCTGGTGTGTTATAAGTATTTATTAACAGATTGTATTTAAGATTATCTGTTAGTTTTTTTGATGAATTAAAACACAATCCAATATCATTTACAGGAGCATTAACATGGCTACATTCTGTTGGAGCTGGAACTGCAGAACTGCTTGTGTTTGTCTCTGCCTCTTGTTCGCCATGTCTAGAGTCTTGTGTTGCTCCCTTATCAGATTCTACATCATCCAATTTGCGTTATGAAAAAAAATTGCGGATATCCATTTCTAAAAAGAAATGGGGATCATTAAGTACTCTGCTCACCTCTCTACATCACTAGATTGCACCCAAAAGACTTGCCACAGTACCAGCTCTATAGATATAACCCCATGGCACCAGATCCATAGCACTTGAAACAACCCCAAAGCACCAGATATAGATTCACTGCAACATATATAGATGCACTGCACAAGATAAAGATCCAGAGCACTAGAAAAACCGCACCACCAGCTAAAAAAACTACAGCACAAGATATAAACTCTGAATGCAGAGTTCAGGAGTGTGTTGTGCTCAGAATGCAGGGTTCAGAAGTGCGTTGTGCTCAGAATGCAGGGATCATGAGTGCATTATGCTCAGAATGCAGGGTTCAGGAGTGGATTGCGCTCAAAATGCAGAGATCAGGAGTGTGTTGTGCTCAGGATGCAGGGATCAGGAGTGTGTTGCGTTCAGAATGCAGGGTTTAGGGGTGTGTTATGCTCAGAATGCAGAGTTTAGGAGTGGGTTGTGCTCAGAATGCAGAGTTTAGGAGTGGGCTGTGCTCAGAATGCAGGGATCGGGGGGGAGGTGGGGGGTGATATGAAGGGTGCTACAGGACACTGCTATGGGGGTGACCCTGCCCATAACAGTGTCCTCTGCCCCCTTCGCATCCCCCCCACACACAGTGGTGTCTTCTGCCCTCCTTTACCCTATAGCAGTAACCTCCCCTCCTTCCTTCCCCTCCCGTAGCACAGTGTCCTACCTGTTTCCACAGTGATGACCGGGAGGCAGCACTGTTCTGGACAGAGGGCGGGAGCTGGCAGAGTGACTTTTCATACTAGCAAGCTGGTGATTGGTTGCTTAGAACCATCCTGTGTGCTAGCAACCAATCACCAGCGGTTTAACATAAAAAGTTTGTTTGGCCAGCTCCTCTTCCCCGCCCTCTGTCCTGAGCTGTGCTTCCTCCTGGTCTCCGCTGTCCACTGATGACAGTGGTGGAGCAGGATAGAGGCAGGAGGGCAAGAGAGAGACCAGGACATAGATGGCATGGTGGAGCCACAGAGGAGGCCGGGAGGGGAGACAAAGACTGGCACATAGAAGGCGGGGTCGGCAGCGCAGAAACCCGTTAGTGGTCGACAAGTGGACTAAGATCGACAGGTTGCCAGCCCCCGTTATAGTGAGTAGTACTGAAAAATTTTCAGTCTTGTAGAGCAAAACTGGAGAATGGGCTGTAATAACAATTCAGACTTTTTAAAAACCACAAAAAAATTTCAAGTATAGGCTGTTTTCATCATGATCAAAATATGGTCATAACAGATCATGTATTGCTATACATTGCAAATTTGCAATATAAAAAGATGTACATTCTCTAGGCTATATTTATTTGGACTGGTACGCCTGGCCTGAGCAACTTCCAATACAATGTGGAGCTGAATGATCTCCTATATAACACATATATCTTTCAAGCCTAGAGAATGTACATCTTTTTATATTGCAATACATCTGTTATGGCCATATTTTGATCTTGATGAAAACAGCTACACAGTCTGTATAGCTGTTTTCATCAAGATCAAAATATGGCCACAACAGATGTATTGCAATACAAAAAGATGTACATTCTCTAGGCTATATAAATTCTCCAGTCCTAACTGCTGTTACCTGTGGTTCCTCGTGGTTCTTCTTATGTTGCCTAGGCCTAGCCTCGGCCACTGACTGCACTTGAGTGGGAGGTGCCAGTGTTGGCCCGGATCTAGTGGTAGCATATCACTCGGTGGCTCACCACTGACTGCATTGAGCGGGCGGATCTACACACTACACAGGCAGGCAGCCAATCGCTGAGGAGGAGAGGGGAATGGCTGAGCTGCTGAGTGGGAAGTGTCAGTTTCAGTGTCAGGAGAGAGAGCAGCCAGCAGAGTAGCACTAGCAGACCTAGAAAAAAGTCTGCGGTGGCCACGGCCACAGCGGACACTTCAACACACAACTGGCAACTGCAAAGCCAACACCTTCTTGATGATTCCAGGGGGGGGAGGTTGCCCCCCCTTGCCCCTACTTGCAGATGCCACTGTCTCCAGGCACTTCCTTGGACTCATCTTTCCCTGGTATTCATTGAGACACGTCCTCTTCTCTATTTTTTCTTACGTCTCATTTATTAAGCATCTGCTACAAAATGATTTCGCGGCTAGGGCTCTCTTCACAAGTAGGACCAATGACACCCCTATTTGGTAATCCTCAATTCCCACCTGCATTAGACCAGATACATTTTCTTTGTCAGGGTAAACTTCCACCCATATTGAACTTAATTCCTACACAACTGCCCTTACTTATGCAATGGTTGGAATATCAGCAACTACTGTCATTCTTGTCCTCTACTACCTTAAACATTTTTTTAATAGAGTTCTAAATCTGTTTGAGTCCATTTTGTTGCAAAGTACTAAACCAAAACATGTTCTATCAGCAATATATAAGATTCTTATTGCAAAAAACCACCCTGAGATCCCAGAATGTACAAATAAATGGGCACGTGATGTTAATGTTCATATTGGAGCAGAAGAGTGGGAGAAGTTTACCCTCACACATTGCTTGTCATTGGCAGCTGAAGCCCAAGAGACAAGCTATAAGCTTGTTTCTCGTTGGTATCAATGCCCAATATCCCTGCAGCGTATATACCCAGACGCATCTGACATATGTTGGTGGTGTCATTCTGTAAAGGGCTCTCTGATACACATATGGTGGGAATGCCCTCAAATTCATACTTTTTGGGACAGGATCATGCAGTTGTATACTACAGTCACAGGGGAGCTAGTCCCCAATACACCTCAAATTAACCTGTTATGCATTTTACCAGGCCCCTGTAAAATATTAAAAAGGGTCTGCTCAGACACTGGTTGACAGCGGTGAGATTGGTTATTCTGCTACATTGGCGATAAATACAATCCCCATTGGTGAAGGAATGGGTGATGGAAATGGATTATAATGAGAGGATGGAGACCCTCTTAGCACACAAGTTGGATACATATGAAAAATTCCGTCAGATATGGGCTCCCTGGAGAAATTTAGGGAATCAACAGGAAACTAGAATGTTTTATGGGAATTAGAGTAGAACTTAAACGCGGCCTAATAAGTTTTCAATATATGATGTCTATGTGTTGCCATCATTCCCCCCTTTTTGTCTTTTTTTTTGTTATTTTTTGTTTTGGTTATGTTAGTCTGTATAATGTATTTGTAAGATGTTTGATGGTATGATTATGCCATGAATATATATATATTTGTCTATTTGTACAATAATTTTCCAATAAAACTAAGATTGAATAATAAATTCCCTTACACAGAAAAGTTTTATCCCTATTATGGGGTAACCAGTACAGTATTTCTACATTGAAATCATATACCCTTTCCAGTGTCTCTTCTCCACAAGGAACAAATTCAGTGCTTGTAACTTTGCCTCATAACTAATGTCCTCCTGGTCCTTTATTCATTTTGTTGCCCTTCTCTGGAGTCTCCAGTTCCATCACATCCTTCCTAAGGACTGGTAGAGTCTTGTAGAGTGGGAGAATTATCGTTTTATCTCTGGAGTTAATCCCCTTTTTATTGCATGGCAATATTCTGTTTGCTTTGCTTGCAGCAGCTTGGCATTGCATGCCATTGCTGAGCCTGTCATCTACTAAGACCCCCAGGTCCTTTTCCATCCTAGATTCCCCCAGAGGTTCTCCCCCCAGTGAGTAGTTTGCATTCCTATTATTTCCACCCAAATGCATTATTTTACATTTTTCCACATTAAACCTTATTTGCCATGTAGTTGCCCCCCCCCCCCCATTAATTTGTTCAGATCCTCTTGCAAGGTTTCCACATCCTGCGGAGAAGTTATTGCCCTGCTTAGCTTAGTATCGTCTGCAAATACATATTGAACTGATTAAACTGTTTAGCCCATCCTCCAGGTCGTTTATGAATAAATTAAATAGGATTGGTCACACGACAGAACCCTGGGGGACCCACTTTCCACCCCTGCCCATTCCGAGTACTCCCCATTTATCACTACCCTCTGGACTCATCCCTGTATCCAGTTTTCAATCCATGTACTCCCCCTATGTTTCATGCCAACCAACCTTACTTTGTACAGTAAAAGTTTATGGGGAACTGTATCAAATGCTTTTGCAAAATCCAGATACATCACGTCTATGGGCCTTCCTTTATCTAGATGGCAGCTCACCTCCTCAGATAGATTGGTTTGGCAAGAGTGATTCTTCATGAATCCATGCTGATTACTGCTAATTATTCCATTGTCATAATTAAAATCTTGTATATAGCCCCTTATAATCCCCTCCAAGAGCTTGTATACAATTGATGTTATGCTGACTGGTCTGTAATTCCCAGGGAGGTATCTTGGCCCTTTTTTAAATATTGGTCCTACATTGGCTTTTCTCCAATCAGTTGGTACCATTCCAGTCAGTAGCCCATTTTGTAAAAATTACGAACAATGGTCTGGCAATTACTTAAGTTCCTTAAGGACCCTTGGGTGCAAGTCATCTGGTCCCGGCGACTTATTAATGTTACGTTTTTCAAGTCTATTTTTAATTCTGTCCTCTGTTAGCCAGGAGGGTGCTTCCTGTGAGATGTCATGAGGATAAACATTGCAGTTCTGGTTACTGAAGCCCCCCCCCCCCCCGATTCCCTCGTGAAGACAGAGGAGAAGAATAAATTTAATACCTTTGCCATCTCTCCATCCTTAGTAACCAGATTCCCTTCATCATTCTTTATGGGACCAAAATGATCTGACCTCCCTTTCTTATTATTTATGTACTTAAAGAATTTCAGTGTTCTATCTTAGCTACCCTGATTGCACCCCTACATTTCTTGTTGCATTCTTTGTAAAGTTGGAATGCTGATGATGATCCAACAGCCTTGAATTTTTTGAAGGCCTTCTCCTTTTCTTTTATATGCATTTTTACGTTGGAGTTAAGCCACCCAGGACTTTTATTAGCTCTTTTAAATGTATTTCCCATTGGGATGCACTGGCTAATGCCCTAATTGAATATGCTCTTTAAGCATACCCATTTCTGCTCCATGTTCTTTGTTCCTAAGATTTTATCCCAGTTTATGCTTGCTAGCAAGGTTTGTAGTTTAGGTAAGTTGGCTCTTTTGAAATTCGGTGTCTTTGTATTCTCCTTATGTTTCCTATTAGTGTGATTTATACTGAAACAAATTGACCTGTGATCGCTGTTTCCTAAATTGCTCCGTATTTCCACATCCGTGATCAGGTCTGTATTGTTGGTAATCAGTAGATCCAGTTACACTTTATTTCTAATTGGTGTGTTTACCGTATGACCCATGAAATTGTCCTGCAAGACATTTTGGAACTGGCGAGCCTTAGATGAATGAGCAGTTCCTTCAATTCAGTCTATTTCTGGATAATTAAAATCCCCATTATGATGACACTTCCCATTCTTGCCGCTAATCCAAATTGTGGTAGGAGGTCCGCCTCCGCCTCCTCCCTCTGATTAGGGGGCCTATAGCATACTCCCAGTATTACTTTCACCTTAGTTTCATCCCTTTGCAGCTCTACCTATAAGGATTTCACCTCCTCCCTTGCTCCCTTAGTGATGTCATCTCTCACATTCACTTGTACATCATTTTTGATACACAGGCATACCTCTCCCCCTTTTTTACCCTCTCTATCCCTGTGATATAGGGAATACCCTTGAATGGTTGCCAGACAATCATGAGAGCTGTTGAACCAAGTCTCTGAAATTCCTACAAAATCTTAATTCTCCTCGTACAACAGTAGCTCTAGTTCTCCCATCTTGTCCGCCAGACTCCTGGCATTGGTGAACATGTCACGTAGTTTAGACCGGTCACATATTGTCTCCTTATTGGGTGTTCTAAGGTTGCAAATAGGACTTGTTACTATACTTACCTCGGGTTTAGGTGCTTTAGTCAACCTACCACTAATGCCCCCAATACTACCCTCTGGAATATGTTCTGTGCTGACTATCTCTACCTCTGGACCCTCCCCTCCTTTGCCTAGTTTAAAAGCCCCTCTAACTTGTTGGCCATCTTATCATATAAACAAAGCAAAAACACATTTTTGAAAAATAAACAATATTTTTTACTTTCTGCTATAAAATATATTCAATAAAAAAGCTAAAAAAAATTCTTCATGGATTAAGGCCAAATAATATTCTGCTACATATCTTATGTAAAAACTAAAAAATCCCAATAAATGTATATTGATTGGTTTGTTTGAAAGTTATAGCGCCTTCAAACTATGGTATACATACTGGAATTTTTTTCCTTTTAAATACTTGTTAGGGTGTTGATCAGGGACTTATAGTGGAACTGTGATAGTGTGGCAAGCAATCTGACACTAACTAGATGGGAACTGACATCACTAGTGACACTAATGCAGTGATCAGTGATAATACTATACACTGTCACAATACTATACACTGTCACAGTACTAATGACACTGGCTAGAAAGGGGTTAACATCTTGGGGTAATCAAGGGGTTAAGTGTGTGCCTAACAAGTGTTAATGTGTGTAATATTAAATAGAAAGGTAGTTGCGTGCTGCTAATCAATAAACTAACACTAAAAAGAAACTACTGAGAAAGTGAATGAATGCTGCTGTTGTAACCTAAGTGTTCCCACAAGAAAAAGAAGATAATAAAGTGAATGTGACAGCGCTGCATATATAGTAAGCTCAAATAATAAATATAAAAATCAACATAGGAAAAATAATAATCAATGAAAAACGTCCATATATGAATACAAGTGAATAGTGCTCAATGAAAAACGTCCAAATATGTTTGACAATTCTGCTAAAAAGCAAGTAAAACGAAATACAAGAAAAAAGGCTGTTTCCACGTGCTTCACTGCTCTACCAACAACAGTGCTCCCACCACCACGTGCAATGCTCGCTCACCTCACTGCAAGACCCGGCAGGGGGTCAAACACACTTTTGCACACAGTGTACCTCTCCTATGGGGAATGCTCCACAGTGGTCCTGGGTAGCTCTTTATGGTCCCTCTAGAGGAGATAAAGAGCATAGTGAGAAGGTTAGAAAAGGTCAGAAAAGCAAAAGAAAGCAGAGATAACCAAATAGGAGGAAGTGTGGCAGAAAGGGTGGGGGAGGACAACCAACTGCTCCAGGAGCTCTGCTCTGCCCGGGGGACACCAACCACAAGCCCAAGCGACCCCCTCGAGGTCAGGGTTCCTCGGGATATCAGTTTATGGGGATCTCCAGCATAACCCACGGCTCTCACAGTCAATTGTGTATATCAAGAGTTTTATTTAGGAAGGCTGTCAAGTAATTCATCCTTTTAACACCTCTGATCCTGGAGTGCAGTTCAAACAGTGTGGGGGGTTCCCTCCTTTTCCAATTCAAGGCCACCAAGCAGAGCTTTTTAGACAATTTGGAAAAGGAGGGGGTGGGAGGCCCAGGAGAAAAGTTTTCGGGTTGAAGGGCACCCAGGATCCAAAGATGGAGTGGAGTAAAGAATGTACAGTTCGCCAATAGGGGATGATTAGAGGGCAGGTCCAGTAGGTATGATATAGCGTCCCTGTATCTTTGCTACAGCGCCAACAGCGGGAATCAGCAGAGGTGTATATGGAGTGGAGCAGGTCAGGGGTTTGCTACCAGTGGAGTAAAATCTTGTACTGATTTTCTTGGAGGCCTGTGACCATATGAGCTGTCATGTCTTCAGGGGCATATTCTCACCGTGGGCCTGCTCCCACTTGCGCATATAGGCATGTCAAGGTCCAGTTGGCGACATATCCATGGTCAGAAGCTGGTGGGTGCGCAAAATCATACCTTTAGGGGACGAGCCCTCTAGACAATTTTTTTCAAATTTGGTTAAGGGGGAGTACTGAAGGTTTGTTGCGAAAGATTGCGCATAATGGCGTATTTGTAGGTAACTAAAAAAGGCCTGATTGGGCAAATCAAAGGCATCTTGCAGATCCTGAAAAGATTGCAAGGTTCTGGTTCTGATATCCACCAATTGACCGTAGTGAAATAAGGCCCTATCCATCCAAAAGTGAGACATCTGTGAAGTCAAGCTTTCTGGGACATTGGGTGTAAATATAAATGAGGTGACCAGGGAGGCATTGGTAGTGGGTATGTCGACTTAGCATGCTGCCATAGCATTTGTAGAACCACCATTGGTCTCAATAGCTGTAACCCATCAGGCGGGGTATCCGAGCTCCATAACATGGAAATCGGGTGGATGGGTGCCAACCACAGCTTCTCAATTTGTGTCCATTGATTGTAAGCATGAAGGGTAGTCCAAGAAGCTACAGGGCGTAACTGAGCTGCTAGATAATACTTGGCTATGTTGGGGAATGCAAGGCCAGCCTGGTTGCGTGGAGCATACAAGACTGATCTAGCAATCCGGTGCCTCTTGTAATTCCAGAAAAAATGTATTAGGTCGCCCTGAAGATTCTTAAAGTGCGTGGCTGGGATGGGGATGGGTAGTCTCTCAAAGAGAAAAAGAAGTCTAGGTAAAATCGTCATCTTTATGGTCGCAAGGCAGCCAAAAAGGAGATCACCTTAAGGATTTCCACTTGACCAGGGAGTTCCTAATGGAGGTGTATAGTTGGGGGAAGTTGGCCTTATAGAGGGTGTCATATGTGGGTGTGAGGTGGACCCCGAGGTATTTTAAGGAAGAAGTCTTCCAAGCGCAGTTGAATAAATGTGAAAGGGCAGACAGAGTCTGATGGGGTATATTAAGGGGGAGGGCTTCTGTCTTCGAATTGTTAATTTTGTATCCAAAGAGGGCGCTGTATCGATCTAGCTCTACGTGTAGGTTCAGGAGGGAGACGTGGGGTTGCATCCGGGTAAGCAAAACATCGCCTGCAAACAGGGATATTTTAAAGTCCCTGATGCGGACATGGATGCCATGGATATTTGGGTTCTTTCTAATATGGGCTGCTAAGGGCTCAATACATATGGCGTATAGGAGAGGGGAAAGTGGGCGAGGAGGTGAACTGGGTTCGGACTAGGGCAGAGGGGAACGAGTATAGGTGAGCAATGGCTTGAAGAAATGGGCCTTTAATACCGACACGGTGCAGTGTTGCAAACAGGAAATGCCAGTTCAGCCTATCAAAGGCTTTTTCCGCATCCAGACTGAGAAGCAGTGCCTCTGACCTATTCCTGTTTGCAACCTCTACAAGGTCTATGACTCTCTGGGTGTTATCCCCTGCCTGGTGGAGGGGTATAAATCCTACTTGATCCTTGTGGATTAGTGACGGCATATAGTTGTTTATTCTATTTGCCAGAAGTTTTGTAAAAATGTTTAGATCGATATTAAGGAGTGCAATCGGCCTGTAGTTGGAACATAATATATGGTCCTTTCCCGGTTTGGGGATCAGTGTACCCCCCCTCAGAAATAGGGGGGGTAAGGCTAGTTAAGGCAGAGGAGGATAGAATAGGAAGATCGCAGTCTGCTAGGTAGGAATGGATGGCCTGGGATATGTCAAGAGATGGAGGGTTATGTGGGACACTCGGGTCGTTATATAAAGTCGAATAGTAGTCGTGAAAGAGTTGAGCAATTTTAGAGGGATCCGATTGGAGGGTGCCGTTTGCATCTTTAAGGGAAGTGGGTGAGGTAGCTGCTGCCCGCTCATGAAGTTGTCTTGCTAGAAGCATATGCGATTTATTAGCCTTGTCGTAGTAGGTGTGTTGCAGCCTAAGTAGTGCTTTCTCAGTCTTACCTAGGTTGATGTCCCTCAGCCCGGCCCTAGTGCTTATAAGTTCCCTTAGAATGGTCAGGGACAGGGAGGAGAACAGACGCGACTCTAATTGTCTGAGTTTGTCTAATAATAGTTGGCGGGCTGCATTGGCGTTGTGTTTTAGGGCAGTGGAGAGTGATATGCACTGGCCTCTGAATGAGCTTCCCATATGGGAGTGGAAGAGACATCAAGAAAGCTATTTCCTGCAAAGTACAGCTTCAGGGTTTGCTCCAGCACCATTTTGGAGTGATCATGCTTAAGCAAAAACTCATTCAAGCGCCAGTGGCAGGTTCTAAAGGATCCCGGTGAGAGTGCTAGGGAGAGTTTAATCGGGGAGTGGTCGGACCACGAAATTGCTTGGATATCTGAGCCTGTACAGGCCCGCATGTTTGGGGCATTGACGAAAAATTAGTCTAGATGTGAGTGGGACTTGTGGGGATGGGAGTAGAAAGTGAATTGTTTAGCGGTTGGATAGGTGGTGCGCCAGGTGTCAAATAAAGCATACCTCCTGGTTAATTGGCAAGAGAGGGTGTATTTCCTATCTGTTGCCGAGTGGAGATTCCCACGTACTACTGAGCGTTTATCTAGGCCTGGGGAGTAGGTCAGGTTGAAGTCTCCTCCAATGACCAGATATTGGTGGGGAGTTGCAAACAAACGTTTATACACGTTTTGATTGGTGTTCGGGGCATAAGTGTTACATAAAGTAAGGTTAGTTCCCTTTCAGGTGCCTCGTAGGATGAGATAATGCCCGAGGGAAGGGGATGGGAGAGGGGACGGTAGGAGGGGGAGGATTCATCCGTGGCCCATAGAGCTACATAGGGTAATCATAGTCATACTAGCATATAAAATGTGTCCATAAGTATGCACTCTTATTAGAAAAAAGAAAAAACCCTCAAGCACTTGGGTAGGGGAACTAGCAAACCCCATCTAGGACCATTGTAGGAGGGGGAGGGGGGGTAAGAGCCAGTAATCAAGCTATCAGCTAGGAAAAGGGCGCTTCCTTCCGGTAGCCTGAATCCAGGGGTCTGGGCGTGATGGAGGAGCTGTTAATGGATCTCATCCGGGAGTAGGTGGCACAGGGATGTCCAATTCTCTGCAAAATGATTGGAGATCCTCTGGATACCATAGAGTAGTGGACCTCTCGTTTCTCTTTGCAATAAGGCTGAAGGGGAAACCCAAGTGGTAGTGAAAATCATGATCCCTCAGTGAGGTGAGGAGTAGGGATGAGCCGAACACCCCCCTGTTCGGTTCGCACCAGAACATGCGAACAGGCAAAAAATTTGTTCGAACACGCTAACACCGTTAAAGTCTATGGGACCCGAAAATGAATAATCAAAAGTGCTAATTTTAAAGGCTTATATGCAAATTATTGTCACAAAAAGTGTTTGGGGACCTGGGTCCTGCCCCAGGGGACATGGATCAATGCAAAAAAAAGTTTTAAAAACGTCAGTTTTTTCGGGAGCAGTGATTTTAATAATGCTTAAAGTGAAACAATAAAAGTGTAATATCCCTTTAAATTTTGTACCTGGGGGGTGTTTATAGTATGCCTGTAAAGGGGCGCATGTTTCCTGTGTTTAGAACAGTCTGACAGCAAAATGACATTTCAAAGGAAAAAAAGTCATTTAAAACTACTCGTGGCTATTAATGCATTGTCGGTCCGACAATACACATAGAAGTTCATTGATAAAACGGCATGGGAAATCCCCACAGGGGAACCCCGAACCAAAATGAAAAAAAAAAAATGACGTGGGGGGTCCCCCTAAATTCCATACCAGGCCCTTCAGGTCTGGTATGGATATTAGGGGAAACCCGCGCCAAAATTAAAAAAAAAAAGTGGCCAGTGGTTGTGGGGGTCTGCAGGCGGGGGGCTTATTGGAATCTGAAAGCCCCCTTTAACAAGGGGACCCCCAGATCCTGGCCCTCCCCCCTGTGTGAAATGGTAAGGGGGTACAGAAGTACCCCTTATCATTTCACTAAAAAACTGTCAAAAATGTTAAAAATGACAAGAGACAGTTTTTGACAATTCCTTTATTTAAATGCTTCTTCTTTCTTCTAACTTCTATCTTCCTTCGGTTTCTTCCTCCATCTTCTTCTTCTTCTGGTTCTTCTGGTTCTTCAAAGCTACGCCCGCTCCCGAGGCCATCCAAGCCATACCCCCCTGGTAAGCATTTCTATGTGGCGGTGACTGGAGAACTGATGTCGGTGAAGGTGATTTCAATGTAGAATTTCACAATTGAATGCAATTAGAAGGATTATTCTGGGGGGGGGGGGGTTGTGTGGCTTTTGTGTGGAGTTTTCATATTTGATTTTGTTTATGTGATTTGTTCACATATATAACAGAACAATCTTAAAAGACCTAGAAGTTGTTCTAACACCTCATCATTCTATACAAATCTAATTATATACACTCACCGGCCACTTTATTAGGTACACCTTGCAAGTGCCGAGTTGGACCCCCCTTGACTTCTTACTGGCATAGATTTAACAAGATGTTGGAAACATTCGTCAGAGATGTGTGGTCCATATTGACATGATAGCATCACACAGTTGCTGCAGATTTGTCGGCTGCAAATCCATGATGCAAATCTCCTGTTCCACCACATCCCAAAGGTGCTCTATTGGATTGAGATCTGGTGACTGTGGAGGCCATTGGAGTACAGTAAACTTATTGTCATGTTCAAGAAACCAGTTTGAGATTTGAACTTTGTGACATGGTGCATTATCCTGCTGTAAGAAGTCATCAGAAGATGGGTACACTGTAGTCATAAAGGGATGGACATGATTAGCAACAATTATCAGGTAGGCTGTGGCATATAATTGATGCTCAATTGGTACTAAGGGGCCCAAAGTATGCCAAGAAAATATCTCCCACACCATTACACCACCAGCCTGAATCATTGATACAAGGCAGGATTGATCTATGCTTTCTATCATCTCAAACCAGTCTGCCCATTCTCCTCTGACCTCTGACATCAGCAAGGCATTTTCCTCCACACAACTTTCGCTCACTGGATATTTTCTCTTTTTTTGGACCATTCTCTGTAAACCCTGAAGATGGTTGTGCATGAAAATCCCAGTAGATCAGCAGTCTTTTAAATACTCAGACCAGCCCATCTGGCACCAACAACCATGTCATGTTCAAAGTTACTTAAATCCCCTTTCTTTCCCATTGTGATGCTCGGTTTGAACTTCAGCAAGACGTCTTCATCATGTCTAGATGCCTAAATGAATTAAGTTGCTGACATGTGATTGACTGATCAGCAATTTGTGTTACCAAGCAATTAAACAGGAGTACCTAATAAAGTGGGCGGTGAATTTTTATATATATATATATATATATATATATATATATATATATTTTTTTTTTTTTTTTTCACCGGCCACTTTATTAGGTACACCTGTTTAATGCACACAGTATCTCACAAAAGTGAGTACACCCCTCACATTTTTGTAAATATTTTATTATATCTTTTCATGTGACAACACGGAAGAAATTACACTTTGCCACAATGTAAAGTAGTGAGTGTACAGCTTGTATAACAGTGTAAATTTGCTGCCCCTCAAAATAGCGCAGCACACAGCAATTAATGAAACCGATGGCAAGAAAAGTGAGTACACCCTTAAGTGAAAATTTCCAAATTGAGCCCAATTAGCCATTTTCCCTCCCCGCTGTCATGTGACTCTTTAGTGTTACAAGGTCTCAGGTGTAAATGGGGAGCAGGTGTGGTAAGTTTGGTTTTATCGCTCTCACTCTCTCATACTGGTCACTGGAAGTTCAACGTGGCACCTCATGGCAAAGAACTCTCTGAGGATCTGTAAAAAAAATGTGTTGCTCTACAAAAAGATGGCCTAGGCTATAAGAAGATTGCCAAGAGCCTGAAACTGAGCTGCAGCACGGTGGCCAAGATCATACAGAGGTTTAACAGGACAGGTCCAACTCGGAACAGGCCTTGCCATGGTTGACCAAAGAAGTTAAGTGCACGTGCTCAGCATCATATCCAGAGGTTATCTTAGGGAAATAGACTTATGAGTGCTGCCAGCATTGCTGCAGAGGTTGAAGGGATGGGGGAGTCAGCCTGTCAGTGCTCAGACCATACTCTGCACACTGCATCAAATTGGTCTGCATGGCTGTTGTCCCAGAAGGAAGCCTCCTCTAAACATGATGCACAAGAAAGCCCGCAAACTGTTTGCTGAAGACAAGCAGACTAAGGACATGGATTACTGGAACCATGTCCTGTGGTCTGATGAGACCACGATAAACTTATTTGGTTCAGATGGTGTCAAGCATGTGTGGCGGCAACTAGGTGAGGAGTATAAAGACAAGTGTGTCTTCTCTACAGTTAAGTATGGTGGTGGGAGTGTCATGGTCTGGGCTTGCATGAGTGCTGCCAGAACTGGGGAGCTACAGTTCATTGAGGAAACCATGAATGCCAACATGTACTGTTACATAATGAAGCAGAGCATTATCCCCTCCCTTTGGAGACTGGGCCATGTCCTGTGTTCTGATGAGACCAAGGTAAACTTATTTGGTTCAGATGGTGTCAAGCGTGTGTGGCGGCAACTAGGTGAGGAGTATAAAGACAAGTGTGTCTTGCCTACAGTCAAGCATGGTGGTGGGAGTGTCATGGTCTGGGCCTGCATGAGTGCTGCTGGCACTGGGGAGCTACAGTTCATTGAGGAAACTATGAATGCCAATATGTACTGTGACACACTGAAGCAGAGCATGATCCCCTCCCTTCGAAGACTGGGCTGCAGGGCGGTATTCCAATATGATAACGCCCCCAAACACACCTCCAAGATGACCACTGCCTTGCTAAAGAAGCTGAGGGTAAATATGATGGACTGGCCAAGCATGTCTCCAGACCTAAACCCTATAGAGCATCTGTGGAGGAGCACACAGTCTCTAACATCCACCAGCTCTGTGATGTTGTCATGGAGGAGTGGAAGAGGACTCCAGTGCCAACCTGTGAAGCTCTGGTGAACTCCATGCCCAAGAGGGTTAAGACAGTGCTGGAAAATAATGGTGGACACACAAAATATTGACACTTTGGGGTGTACTCACTTTTGTGAGATACGAGAGAGAGAGAGAGAGAGAGAGAGAGAGAGAGAGAGAGAGAGAGAGAGAGAGAGAGAGAGCGTAAAGACGTATTTTACACCTTTTTTCATCTTTTTGTTAATTTATTTTTATTCAGTAAAGATATCTATTTGTACATTGTTTATTTGCATCAATGTTTATTCCTTGAAGATCACGGTGAGAACGTCAAGTTAAAACATTCTCTGGCATTACACTGCCTTAGGCATCAGGAATTTCTAATCAGTAATTTCAAAAGTCATAGAACATAAGTTTTATAAGACTCTGAACAGAGTTAAAGAGTTAAACAGATACTTACAAGTGACATTTTACATAACAATAACCTAGGCTGCATGCAGCTTGATATACTACCATACTTTGATGACAACAATGTGCAATAGTGGGTAGATAAATAATATGCATAGAAAATGTTGACTTCCATTAATGTGTTGTGCCTGCTTAAAGCTGCTCCTGCCATGAAAAGGATTTGTCTTTTCTATTCTGAACATTGTAACACAGATAACATGTGTAGCAGGGCTATTAAAAGTGGTAATTTAGTAAATTAATTTAAAATTTGATTTGGGCTTGGATTAACATGTGCCTCAGTTAACTATGTATGAATTCAAGCTTTATGTTGATCAGCCAGCTAGTCAGTACATTGAAATCCCATCTGGAGTCTAACTACTTCATGAATACACAGCAGTTACAGGGTTTTCTTTAATACTTAGATGCAGTGAATACTCTGGGCATTTGCCATATCTCATTAAAGCGGAGTTCCACCCAAAAATGGAACTTTTGCTGTAAGGGAGGTGACCCCCTGACATGCCACATTTGGCATGTAATTAATTTTTTTTTTTTTTGGGGGGGGGGGGGCGCAACTTCCCTCTTTTTAGATGGTTCCAGCTCCCACTTCCTCCCGGCGCACCGTGGCACCAGAAGGGAGATCACCTCTCCTCCCTCCCTCTCGGCAATCATCTGGGACACGTCACAGATCCCAGATGATTGCCCGGCCAGTCACGGCACGCGGCGCGGCTCATGCATGTGCAGTGGGTGCCCGGCTGTGGCTTCACAGTTACAATGCCGGCGCCGCAGAGAGGAGGGGGAGACGAGGGGGGCTTCGTTCCCCCGCATCGCTGGACCCTGGGACAGGTAAGTGTCCGATTATTAAAAGTCAGCAGCTGCAGTATTTGTAGCTGCTGACGTTTGATTTTTTTTTAAGCGGAAATCCACTTCAAATGTAAGTTTTACTTAGAACAATCTATTTAAACCCAGGGGAACTTTTTGTTTCTTAAAGGAGCTAATGCTTCAATTGCTATCATTACACCTAGAATACGTTTTATATGTTAATTGCAAGTCTGCTAAGTAATGTGTAAGTTTAACATTTACAGCTATTTATTAGTACTCACAGAAATCTCAGAACTCTCCCTGCTAATGCTTACATCTGCTTTACTCTTTTTCAAGACAAAACTCTGTTTGTTTATGCAATTTCTAGGGTCAGCATATACTGTACTCCCTGAACTAGGATTCAGACTCAGAGAAAAGCAGTCATGTACCTGGCACCTGTGCAGTTCATGGCTAAGTTCAAATCCCTGTTGTAGCTTTACATTTTATGTCTGACTGTATGAAAACATGCTGCAGATATATTCCCATGGGCAGTAAGTTTAAAGGCAAAAAGTAAAACCGGTGTGGTGTTGGAAAAGAACAACATGTAATGTAAAGTTGCTTATATAAACTGACAATATGTACTGTATGCATTATACCTTTTTATCCAGCAGGTGGCACTGCAATATGATAGTGTGTATTCTCTGTGGTAATGTAATAACAGGATGCATTGTCTGTATCTAAGTGTATGTGTATCTAAGTGTATGTACTTGTATTGTCCTGTTTCCTGTAAGACATGCATTGCTAATCCTCCATGAAAGTAAAGTATTATCTGCATATAACAAGCTTCCAAGCATGATTCAATAACCTGCTAATAGGTTATGGGTCCCAGGCACTCAGGCATCGGAGAGGATAAGTATAACAAAATAGGGAATGGCGCTGTGCATAAAGGATGTATTGGTATATGATGTTTATCTAATGGTGGTGGTAGGTGTACCAATGTGACATGCTATAGGGGACACCAATAGGTAGTACCCTCAAAATGCAGCACTATTTATCCCACATATAAATAGGAAAAAAAGGAAAATTAATAAATAGTAATAGAAAAGTGCTAATTAATAAATAAATTAGTGGGTGACAATAAATATGAAAAAATACAGCTGTGATCTCATATACAAAATTAATAGTATTGATATTGGTGACCACTAATAATATGGTATAAAAAGGTAATAAGTGCAAAAGTGTCAGGTGCAATACAATTGGCAATATTCCAGCCCCTGCTGGATGGTAGAAATGAACTGCAAATATTAAATTAGAATAGAGGGTATCCACAATCCTCTATAGTGAAAAACAGAAAATGCAAAGCAATATGTGTAAAAAATATATATATACATATACACACATACACAAATGTGAGGTCTATACACAAATATATATATAAAAAAGTGTGTAAGGTAGAGGGTATCCACAGTCCTCTATAATAAAGTGCTAGGAATGCAAAAAGTAGATACGTGGAAAAAATGAGATATAGATATATTTAAAATGTGCAGATATTAAGACCCAAACTGGTAAATAATTAATATGTATATATAGAGGTATGTCTCTAATAGCCTGATGGTAAACCAATTGATAACAATATAGAGTCTCATGTGAAAGTGACAAAAAAGTTCATGTGATGTCTTCCACCGAATTTCCTCCAAATATTTAAAACAAACTCCCCCTGATGTGATCCCACTCACCAGAACGCTGTACCCCTGCAGGGGTATAAGCATAGGATGTTTGTACGCCAGATGCTGATCAAATCCAGGTGCCAATCAGATCTTTATATTTTGGTATCCCCTCAACCCGGATCAGCCACTCGTGAAGGAGATGGGGGAAGATGACAATCCCCTGTTGTAATCCTATTTCCGGACGGACATCCGCTCCAGAGTATTATATGTAATAAAAGAATTGCTCCACATAGCGTAACTCCATAAAGTAACTTTTATTTGTAGATGTTTAAACAATCCAAAAGGAGCATATTGAATCCAAGGAAATGAACAAATTTAAAAAAAGAGGAGGGAGCATGCAAGCTCTCTATCTCCCCTAGCCGTTTCGGGACGCAGCGTAGTGCACAGCTGCCGCTTGCGTTCCACCGGTCAGCTATCGAAAACCACAGTAGCAGGAAGTGACGTTGTGCGTGCCAAGATAGTCCCGGAGAGGATACCCCAGCAGCACCCAGAGACACTGGAAAGAATACTCAATGGGTACAGCAAGTCAGTGAATACTGTATGCAAGCTACTGAAACATGGCATGCGGTTCAGATGGGAAGTTTTCAATAGCAAAGCTGAACAATGGCAATTACCAGCTATTGAAATTTAAACTGGAAATGTTTCTTAACAAGGATGACTTGTGACAAGTGCTCAATACAGACAGACCCACAGATGGAGAGAGGGAGGAATGGGACAGGAAAAATAGGTAGGCGAAAACGATTATAAGCTTACTAGTGGAAGATGACCAGCTTATTCACATAAGAACAGAGAAAACAGCCAAAGGTATGTTGACTACATTACAAAACCTCCATGAGCGTTCAAGTCTAAACAGCAAGTTATTTCTGCTAAGAATGCTTTATAATATGAGACTTGAAGGAGGCCAACAAATATGCGATCACGTGAATGCTATACTAGAGATCATAGAGCAGCTGCGTGCTATTGGAGAGGACATCAAAGATAATCATGTTTTTGTCCTGCTCCTCTGCAGCCTTCCAGAGACATATACTGCTCTCAATGCTTTAGAAACCAGACCCGAGCAGGAGCTGACACTAGAATATGTCAAAGGGAAATTAATCGATGAATATAACAGAAGGAAAGAAAATACGCACCATGATGACAAAGCTCTTAAGATGTACAAAGGCACAAAGCACAACTCCTATAGAACCAGGCTATCAAAAGGGCAACGAAGCAGAAAACTTGCTACCCAACAATGATCCATATCTCAGAGCAATCTGTAAGCTGCTATATGTTGCCACTGTGACAAGATCAGACATAGCTGCAGCAGTGGGCATACTATGCAGGGAAGTCTCAGCTCCCTGTCAGCATGACTGGAACGCAATAAAAAGAGTGATGCAATGGGGTTGATTTACTAAAACTAAAGAGTGCAAAATCTGGTGTAGCTGTGCATGGTAGTCAATCAGCTTCTAACTTCAGCTTGTGCAATTAAGGTTTGACAATAAAACCTGGAAGCTGACTGGTTTCTATGCAGAGCTGCACAAGATTTTGCATTCTACCAGGTTTAGTAAATCGGCCCCAATATCTCAAAGGAACAATTCAGATGAAGTTACGGTCACCAGCAACATCAAATACAACACTGGTTGGATATGTGGATGCTGATTGGGCTGGGGACTGCACAGAACTCAAATCCACAAGTGGATTTATCTTCCAGTATGGTGAAGGAAACATAAGTTGGACTAGTCGAAAGAAAGTAACTGTCGCTTCAACTGAAGCAGAGCATATTGCAGCAGCATACGCATGTCAAGAAGCAATATGGATTCATCAACTTTTTATGGACATTGGGATAGACAAGTCAATACCAATTTGCATTTTTGAAGACAGCCAGGGTTGCATAAAGCTTACGCAATCAAAAAGGGTCAATCCTAGGACCAAACACATCGACGTAAAGTGTCACCTACTTAGAGACAAATAAGAACAAGGTGTTATTGACAGTGCCAGGACAAGTTCATCTGGTGCCCAGGGCAAAGATGGAAAACTGCGCCCCCCCCCCCCGCCGCTGTGAAAGCTACAACGCCTACAGACGATGGGATCTATACTGGGAATTTGTTAAATACTAGTATTGGCGGTGATCTGTGCGGTTCACCCTGCGAAACTTGTCACGCCCCATTCAGTACAATAAAACCGTTCTAATCGGACCGACAGGACACAGCACATCAGGGCACAGGTCACAGTACATCAGGGCACATCAGGGCACAGCACATCAGGGCACAGGTCACAGTACATCAGGGTATAGAACCCAGCACATCAGGGTACAGCACACCAGGCCACATCAGGGTACAGCACATCAGGGCACAGCACATCAGGGTACAGGGCACATCAGGGCACAAAGCACATCAGGGCATGCAGCACATCAGGGCACAGAGCACATCAGGGCACGGGGCACATCAGGGTAAGGAGCACATCAGGGCACATGGCGCATCAGGGCATGGGGCACATCAGGGCACGGGGCACATCAGGGCACATCAGGGCACATCAGGGCACGGGGCACATCAGGGCACATGGCACATCAGGGCATGGGGCACATCAGGGTAAGGAGCACATCAGGGTACATGGCACATCAGAGCACGGGGCACATCAGGGCATGGAGCACAACAGCGCACGGAGTACATCAGGGCACGGGGGCATATGGCACATCAGGGCACATAATGGCACATGATGGGGCACATGGCACATTATGGGGCACATCAGGGCACATCATGGGGCACGTCAGGGCACATTATAGGGCACGTCAGGGCACCTTATGGGACACATCAGGGCACATCATGGGGCACATCAGGGCACATCATGGGGCATGTCAGGGCACATCATGGGGCACGTCAGGGCACATCATGGGGCACATCAGGGCACATCATGGGGCACGTCAGGGCACATTATAGGGCACGTCAGGGCACATTATGGGACACATCAGGGCACATCATGGGGCACATCATGGGGCACATCAGGGCACATTATAGGGCACGTCAGGGCACATCATGGGGCACATCAGGGCACATCATGGGGCACATAGCACATTAAGGGGCACATTGTTTACTAGCCTGCATGCAGAGCAGCGCTGGAAGCATCTGTGATAAGTTCTCTCTCTCATGTCACGCTGCTCCCCGGCGGCCCCTCCTCTCTTCTCGTCCATCCCAGACGATGTCACAAGCAAATAGGGAAGGACGAGAAGAGAGGAGGGGCCGCAGGGGAGCAGTTTATCACAGATGCTTCCAGCGCTGCTCTGCATGCATCTCGATCTACCCGTCAGGCGCCAGCTGTCGGCAATTGACGGGTAGATCCTCCAATGCAGGACAGAAACTCCGACTGATAGGGAAGTGAGAGGCGGGGCGGGGTGGGGCTGGTCTCAGGCTTGTGCCGGGTGCAGGAGCGCACTTGGCACATGTTAAAAATTATCAATTTTCGTGCGGCCGGTGTTGTAAACTCTACCTCTTCCTCTAGTAAATGGTCCCGCCCAGGGCATCCCCCCCTTCCGCCCCCCCCTTGTACCGGCCCTGGTTATTGACATTTAATACTGCTCGTCAGAGGAGATGACTGCTGATGCACTCACCAAGCCTTAATTGGAGGAACATCATATTCATTTCCAGAAGAAGCTAAATGTAACTTGAGAAAGCACATGCTGTTGAGAAAGGGTGTTGGAAAAGAACATCATGTAATGTAAAGTTGCTTATATAAACTGACAATATGTACTGTATGCATTATACCTTTCTATCCAGCAGGTGGGACTGCAGTATGAACATTAACGGCTTGCCGACCGGCTCACGCCAATATACGTCTGCAGAAGGGCATGTACAGGAATATTAACGTACCTGTACGTTGCCCTTTAAGAAGTGGTTTGGGGGCGCGCGTGCATATTATGGCAAAAAGTAAAAAATAATGCGTTTTTTTTTTTCAAAATTGATGCATTTTTTTGTTTAAAGTGCAAAAAATAAAAACTGCAGAGGTGATTAAATACCACCAAAAGAAAGCTCTATTTGTGGGGAAAAAGGGACGTCAATTTTGTTTGGGAACCACGTCAAGCGACCACGCAATTGTCAGTTAAAGCGACGCAGTGCCGAATCGCAAAAAGTGCTCTGGTCTTTTGCCAGCCAAATGGTCCAGGGCTTAAGTGGTTACGGAACACTATCCTCATTTGAAAGTTGCAAAGAATATAACAAAACATGTAGAAAAAAAATAATCGTCACAGTAAATTCAAAATGAGCAGATTGTGAAAGAATTAATAATAAATTCAACAAAAATATAAATAGTATAAAAGGTCAAGTTTGAGCATGTAGAGGTATGTCTGGTTCTGCTCTGCTTCCCCATCGATTTGGGGGCGATCCAGTTCAATGCCGAGGGTTTCTCAACCAGGTTGAGATATACTTTGAGATGCTGCCCCAGGCGTTTTCCATGGACAGAAGCAAAGTAGGTTTCGTGATATCTTTGCTTTCTGAGAGAGCCTTGGCCTGGTCAAACTCTCTATGGGAGACGCAAAAACCTGTTGTCTTGAGTTACCCTGAGTTTGTGGCCTCCTTTAAAAGGGTATTTGATGGTCCCACATGCCCTGCTTCTGCTGCCAAGTGCCTCATGTACATCAAACAGAGTACAAGAACTGTTGCCAAACTACGCCATTGAATTCCATACTCTGGCAGCAGAGGTTGCTTGGAACAATGAGGCCCTTGTGGCTGCTTTTTCTCATGGTCTCTTGGATTCCATCAAGGATGAGATAGCAGCCAGAGATATACCCACTGAGCTGGAGAAGTTGATCACGTTTGCCATCCTCATTGCCTCCAGACTGAGAGAAAGACTTTCTTTTAAGGAGCGATTGCGAAAGACTCCTGTATATTTGCCTCCGAGCTTTGCAGTCCCACCCGTGCCTCCTTCACCTCCCACACCTTCTGGTAACGAGTTGGTCAGTGAAGATGAACCCATGCACTTGGGCTTCATGTGTCTCTCTGCGGATGAGAGAACCTTTAGGAGGAGGGAGAGATTGTACCTTTATTGTGGCCAGGCAGGTCACTTTTTGAAGTCTTGTCCTACCCGTCCAGGGAATGCCCGAACCTTGAGGTCCTGTTACGGACAGACCTTAGGTGGTGTTGTTTTGTCCCCAGTTATCCAGAAGGATAAGCCCCTGGTTTCAGTCACCCTTTCTGGGGCTGAGTAGTCCGTAAAGGTACAGGCTCTAATCGACTCTGGGGCTGCAGGCCTGTTCATTGATGCTGACTTTGTATCGAAGCATTCGATTCCGCTGCAGCTACGCGACACTCCACTTGCCACTGAAGCTCTTGACGGGAGACCTCTACAGCCTGCCCATGTGATTCAAGAGACGGTTCCATTGTCCATGGCTGTAGGGGCTCTTCAACATGAGATAATCCAATTCCAAGTTATTTCCTCACCTAAGTTTTCGCTGATTATTGGTTATCCTTGGTTACAGAGGCACAACCCCTCTTTTGATTGGCTCTGTGCGGAGGTTCTCTCCTGGTCGCCAGAATGCAGCAAGACATGCTTCAGAAGGTAGCCAAGGTCCTGCGCACCTCTTCACTCTCCTCCCCGACAGAGGAATACCGTAATTTTAGCAATGTCTTTGACAAAGGTCAAGCCGGTAGTTTGCATCCACATCGGCCGTATGTTTGCGCAATTGACCTTTAACCTGGTGCCATACCCCCTCGTGGCCAGGTTTAGCCTTTGTCGGTCTTGGAGGATAAGGCCATGGAGGAATATGTTGCAGACGCACTTTCTTGAGGTTTCATCCCCAAATCCTTGTCCACTGCTGGTGCTGGTTTCTTCTTCGTGAAGAAGAAGAGTGGTGAACTGAGACCTTGTATTGATTATAGGGGACTGAAGCGTTTCACAATTAAGAATGCCTATCTGATTCCGTTGATTACGGAGTTATTTGACTGCATCGAGGAAGTAACGATTTTCACGAAGCTTGATTTGAGAGGGGCATACAATCTTGTGAGGGCGACGAGTGGAAAACTGCGTTTAATACCAGAACAGACCATTATGAGTACCTCGTAATGCCTTTTGGCCTTTGTAACGCCCCGGCAGTTTTCCAGGAATTCACTAACGATGTCCTCTGAGATTTGTTGCAGTTATATGTGGTGGTTTATCTCGATGATATCTAAGAGAAACTAAGAGAGAACAATCTCTATTGTAAACTGGAGAAGTGTGAGTTCCATCGTGAACAGGTTAAATTCCTGGGTTTTGTCATTTCCACTGCTGGTTTTTCGATGGACCCAGAGAAACTTTCAGCAGTCCTACAGTGGCCCCGACCCATGGGTTTACGTCCTCTGCAGCGTTTCCTGGGCTTTGCCAACTATTATCGGAAGTTTATTTGTAACTTCTCATCTCTGGTCATGCACCTGACTGATATGACCGGAAAGGACGATAACCCACAGAGTTGGTCTCCGGAGTCCGTAAAGGCCTTTGAGAGTTTTAAGGCTGCCTTTGTTTCTGCTCCTGTGTTAGCACATCCTGATCCTATGTTACCTTTTATCCTTGAGGTTGATGCTTCTGAGATTGGAGTTGGCACCCTTCTGTCTCAATGTCCTACCTCTGAGAGCGCTTTGCATCCTTGTGGCTAACTTTCCAAGAAATTGTCATCTGCAGAGTGCAGTTACAAGATTGTGTAAGTGAGATATAAAGATAAAAGTGTGTCTGCGCTAGATGGAAAATGACAATACTGAAAACTAATAATATTGAAAATACATATAAACATACAATAGTAAGTGCTAAGTGCAAAAGTGAACATATATATAAATCAACGTGCTACAATAAACTACTAATAAATCAGAAATAACTGATGGTGCATACATCCAGGGTGCAAAGTGCTATATTAAACACACAAATTAGGTGCCCAATCAGGAAAAAAACAATAACATTCCTCATATGAGTCTTTGAGGTTCAACCAGTGTAAATCCAAAATTGCATAAAGTGCCCAAAATAGTGTCCATAATCAGTGAAGTTCATCCATCATGTTCTTCAAAAGTGCAGCACCATAAAACATGCCTTAGTGCCCTCCAGTGATCCCCATAAGCATATGCGCTCACCTTCCAGCGTGTGACACAGTATTTAAACTCTGTCAAAATGCGCTTTGGAGCCACTCCTGTGCTCAAATGGAATCAGCTGTGTAGATCTCCAATGCTCCCAATTATGATTTTATGCAAGAGAAAAGAAACTCCATAGCGCAATATAGTTTAACAATATGGAATACTTTATTAAAGTGTATATGGAACTCACCCCTTGCAGGGGTACTCACATGTTACAGGTGCGTCAGTGCACCCTTCTATACAAGCATAGACCAGCCGATCGTAACGGTATGGCGTGCGGTGCGGTGTGTGCCTCCAAATCTCCTGCTCTCTCTCTCTGCTGACAGCTCCGTCCAGGCCCCTCCCCTACGCGTGTTCGGCACCGGGATCACGTGCCTTCATCAGCCTGGACGGAGCTGTCAGCAGAGAGAGTGTGGTGCTGCACTTTTGAAGAACATGATGGATGAACTTCACTGATTATGGACACTATTTTGGGCACTTTATGCAATTTTGGATTTACACTGGTTGAACCTCAAAGACTCATATGAGGAATGTTATTGTTTTTTTCCTGATTGGGCACCTAATTTGTGTGTTTAATATAGCACTTTGCACCCTGGATGTATGCACCATCAGTTATTTCTGATTTATTAGTAGTTTATTGTAGCACGTTGATTTATATATATGTTCACTTTTGCACTTAGCACTTACTATTGTATGTTTATATGTATTTTCAATATTATTAGTTTTCAGTATTGTCATTTTCCATCTAGCGCAGACACACTTTTATCTTTATATCTCACTTACACGATTATGGAACGTGATTTAGTGTTTGCTGCTGATGTTGGCCTATGATTGATTTTGTGTTTGTATTTTATAAGGCATTAACCCGTATGTGGCTCGCAAGGTTTTTTTATTTATTTCAGTTACAAGATTGGTGACACAGAGCTGTTGGCGATCATTTTAGCCCTGAAAGAATGGAATCTATGCCATATCCGGTGCCTCCTCTGTCTCCCCCGCTGTCTTCTTGGAGACACACAAGTCCTAGGAGACAGCAGGAACCTGTGGGATCGCGCAGAGCGACTTGCGCATGCGCAGTAGGAAACCAGACTGTGAAGCCGTAAGATTTCACTTCCTGATTCTCTTACCGAAGATGGCGGCGCCTCCACCCAAGAGCCGAGGGACAGATCAGCTTTGGGTGCTGACATTGCGGGCGCCCTGGACAGGTAAGTGTCCATATTTTAAAAGTCAGCAACTGCAGTACTTTTAGCTGCTGACTTAAAAAAAAAATTGTCAGAACCTCTGCTTTAAGCATTTATTGGGAACAGTATTTAATGCTTTTGCAAAATCCAGATATACCACATGCACAGGCCTTCCTATATCTAGATGGTAGCTCACTTCCTCATAGAATATTAGCAAATGGGTCTGGCGCGAATAATCTTTCATAAATCCATGATGATTACTACAAATGATACTGTGCAAATTCTTGGATATTGTCCCCTGTAATGGTTTACACACTATTTGACTGACAGACTTATAGTTTCCAGGTATATATCTTTGCCCTTTTTTGAATATTGGTACTGCATTAGCCTTACTCCAATCAGCTGGTACTATTCCAGTTGTTAAAGTGGTGTTCCGGCCGAAATGATACTTTTTAAATAAAAATACCCCTATAATATACAAGCTTAATGTATTCTAGTAAAGTTAGTCTGTAAATTAAGGTCTGTTTTGTTAGTTTATAGCAGTAGTTTGTTATTTTATAAACTTACAGCAGGCCGTGGCCATCTTAAGTGTGGGCATCTGAAGCCAGACTGTATTTCTTCCTGGATCTCATCCTTGCAGATCTCGCACATGCTCGGTGCAGCACAAGCAGTGTAATAGGTTTCAGGTCAGGTTTCCATAGCAACGGCAGTTTCAGAGGAAGTTACCGCCCCACATGCTTAGTGCAGCACAAGCAGTGTAATAGGTTTCAGGTCAGGTTTCCATAGCAATGGCAGTTTCAGAGGAAGTTGCTGCCCCTTCCCAGAAGGCATTGCAAACAGGAAATGATGCGATGGGCTGCGGCCAGGGAGGAGGAAGTGAAAAATGAACACAGCAGATATACAGTAGGTGCTGAGAAAAAAAATTAAAAAATATCCAATTTGTTTACAGTGCACAGTTTAGTGAGGGATGCTGAAGAGTTTTAAAAGTGGGTGGAACTCCACTTTAAGAAATTATTTGAGGATACTTGGGTGTAAGCCATTTGTGATTTATTTGCATTAAGTTTTTCAAGTCTTTTTTGGACACTGGCTTCTGTTAGCCACAAGGGTACATTCCGTGATGCACTATCAACAATCCAGTCTTAATTACTATGCCCCTCCTTTTTCTTTGTAAAAACTGAGGAGAAGAATGCATTTAGAACAGTTGCCTTCTCCTTGTTATTTGTAACCAACTTCCCCTGATCATTCATTATGGGACATATATGCGCTGACCTCGGCTTCTCACTATTAATATATTTAAAAAAAATTTAAGGATTCATTTTTTTTACTCTGCTCTGCTCTGTGCTTCTCGTAGTCTTTTGTAGCTGCCCCAATTGCGCTCCTACACTTCTTGTTGCGGTCCTTTTAGTATTTCTCTTTTATAAACCTTTTACATTAAAGTTTAGCCACCCAGGTTTAACCTTACTCTATATTTGTTTCTCATTGGAATACAATTGACCCTAGTATGTGAGTACGTATGCATGTAAGATAGCAAACTTAGACTGTAAACTTCCTAAGGACAGAGACTGATATGGATGTACAGTATGTAAAGTGCTGAACTATATAAATACCTGTAATAAATAAAATTATATACGGAATGTGTATTTTATAAATCATAGTCTCTATCATTTTCATGTACTTCTTCCATTTGTAGTAAATGTTTGATCCTGTCAGTCACCTTCCTTCTTCATTCTAAATGGACTGTACAAAGCACAGAAGTTGATCTGTTTTTCCATGGTTAGTTTTTTTTTCCTTTGGCTGACTACTCAAAGCTACAGGACACAGAGCAGACACACCGCATGCCTGTATTGGGTAGTTTGCTCAGTTACCACACCCCAGACCAATCACAGCCTGCTTCTGGCACACACTCTTTCCAATTCATAGTCTGCCTCTTGAACAAGCCCCCTCCTTAAGCATCTTGCCTCAGGCTGAACTGACAATAGAATACAGGCACACTGTGTGTCTGCACAGTGTCCTGTAACTCCATTTCTCACTATCAGAAAGAAGAGATACATTGTCACATGACAGAAACTTTTAAACTTGTAAAGCAGGTAAGAAAGTCATAGCACCTGCATAGTTATAACAGTACTAGAATGTGTCTATAACATTGTTGAAAAAAAGGGGGTTTTTGGGACTTTAAGTGAGGCACTAGACACGTGGTAGGAGAAACTATATAAATTATTTTATTGACATAAAAACAAAGCACACCTCATGACATGTAATACACAATTGAACATGAATATGATGATCTATATTGCAAGACGATGACATGAAGTCCATAGATATACAGTATCTCACAAAAGTGAGCACACCCTCACATTTTTATAAATATTTATTATATCTTTTCATGTGACAACACTGAAGAAATTACAAGCAGATCTAGAAATAGCTAATGCGCACAACCACAATGATCAAATAGGCTGAGAAGGAGCTGCCTACATAAAAAAGTGTACTCGCATAACTCAAAAAAAATGGAAAATGTATATATGTGGCGCTCACTAACCCTATCAAAAACCTTCAGTAATCATAAAACTGCAATAAATATATCAGAAAGCACAGTGAAAAAGTATTAAAAAGCAATAAAGATCATCAAGAGTGTAATAAAGTGCACTAAAATGTAGAAATCCTGACACACAATGTGAGGTGAAAAAAACTACTCATCGAGTGTAATATTGATTTCCAAATTGCAATACAGTAAGAGATATAGCTGATAAAGTGCAAAGTATAATATAAAGTGACAATGTGCAAAAAGAGAAAACGTGACCCACCAACACACTGATGTGTGCAATGGGTATCCCAAACAAACAATGGTGATTATAAAATAATATAATAAAATAATAATGAATTATCCACTAATTAGTGCAAGTCCCAAAGGTGATAATAATGAAACTCCCAATAGCAGCAAAACCTGATCTTCTAGAAATGATGGCAGAGCGAAGTGGAAGTGCAACAGGTAGTCTCTGTGATGAAATGTGTCCCGGATAGAAAGAAAAAGTCAAATAAATACTCCGGAGTGTGACGTCTGTTTCCCCCAGCCTCTCACCTGCAGTAGCGGCCCCCAATGGGCCGAATCAAGCATGAGCCAAAGGGTGAGGCAATCCACAGAGGATCTGGTGGTAGTTGCAGCGCATGGGGACACTTGATCTATAGTTCCCAATTTGACTCTTCCACTCTCTAAACCCTAATGTGAGAAATGCCAAGATCATGGCTAAAGTTGTGAAGCGTCTGCATCGGAATTTTGGGGTACGACGATCCAAGGAGCAATTGAGGAAACGCTGGTCAGACCTCCTTGCTGCAGTGCTTCTCTACCCTGATTCCTTTCCCATGTGTGGTTTGGCTGTGCTCACCTATCACCTTTGGGACTTGCATAATTATTGGATAATTCATTATTAATATTATATATATATTATATATTATATATATATTATAATATTAATATATTATATTATTTTATGATCACCATTGTTTGTTTGGGATATCCATTACACACATTAGTGTGTTAGTGGGTCACGTTTTCTCTTTTTGCACATTGTCACATTATATTATTCTTTGCACTTTATCAGCTATATCTCTTACTGTATTGCAATTTGGAAATCAATATTACACTCGATGAGTAGTTTTTTTCACCTCACATTGTGCGTCAGGATTTCTACATTTTAGCGCATTTTATTACACCCTTGATGATCTTTATTTGTGATATATTTATTGAAGTTTTATGATTACTGAAGGTTTTTGATAGGGTTAGTGAGCGCCACATATATACATTTTTCATTGAAGAAATTACACTTTGCTACAATGTAAAGTAGTGAGTGTACAGCTTGTATAACAGTGTTAAGTTTCTGTGCCCTCAAAATAACTCAACATACAGCCATTAATGTCTAAACTGCTTGCAACAAAAGTAAGTACACCCCTAAGTGAAAATGTCCGAATTGGGCCCAATTAGCCATTTTCCCTCCCCGGTGTAATGTGACTCATTAGTGTTATAAGGTCTCAGGTGTGAATGGGGATCAGGTGTGTTAAATTTGGTGTTATCACTCTCACTCTCTCATACTGGTCACTGGAAGTTCAACATGGCACCTCATGGCAAAGAACTCTCTGAGGATCTGAAAAAAGAATTGTTGCTCTACATAAAGATGGCCTAGGTTATAAGAAGATTTCCAAGACCCTGAAACTGAGCTGCAGCACAGTGGCCAAGACCATACAGCAGTTTAACAGGAAAGGTTTCACTCAGAACAGGCATCGCCACGGTCGACCAAAGAAGTTGAGTGCACGTGCTCAGCGTCATATCCAGAGGTTGTCTTTGGGAAATAGACATATGAGTGCTGCCAGCATTGCTGCAGAGGTGGAAGGGGTGGGGGGTCAGCCTATCAGTGCTCAGACCATACGCATCAAATTACATCAAATTGGTCTGCATGGCTGTCGTCCTAGAAGGAAGCCTCTTCTAATGCACAAGAAAACCTGCAATAAGTTTGCTGAAGACAAGCAGACTAAGGACATGGATTACTGGAACCATGTCCTGTGGTCTGATGAGACCAAGATAAACCTATTTGGTTCAGATGGTGTCAACCGTGAGTGGCGGCAACCAGGTGAGGAGTACAAAGACAAGTGTGTCTTGCCTACAGTCAAGCATGGTGGTAGGAGTGTCATGGTCTGGGGCTGCATGAGTGCTGCCGGCACTGGGGAGCTTCAGTTCATTGAGGAAACCATGAATGCCAACATGTATTGTGACATACTGAAGCAGAGCATGATCCCCTCACTTCAGAGACTGGGCCACAGGGCAGTATTCCAACATGATAACAACCCCAAACACACATCCACGATGACCACTGCCTTGCTAAAGAAACTGAGGGTCAAGGTGATGGACTGGCCAAGCATGTCTCCAGACCTAGACCTTATTGAGCATCTATGGGGCAAAATATTAGATTCTATTTGGTACTTTTTCCCCTTTTTTCAGATATACTATGCGTTTTCTCCTGATGAGTGGCAACTGACCACGAAACATGTCAAGCCTAATCAATGTCATTATGTTCCCAACACATAGCCTGACCTCAACTTTTACCCATTTGTATCCTGACCTCAACTTTTACCCATTTGTATCCTATAACCCATTTTCACTTATTATCCAAATTAGCATTTGTTTTTTTATACCAGTTGCTCGTATGGGATACTTTGCGATTTCAGATATATATATATATATATATATATATATATATATATATATATATACATACACACTTTTTCATGCCATCATTTTGTATATAGATCATGATATTCATGTTCGATCATGTATTACCTATCATGAGGTGTGCTTTGTTTTTATGTCAATAAAATAATTGATATGATATAATTTCTCCTGCCATGTGCCTTGTGCCTCACTCAAAGTCCCAAAAAAAACCCTTCCTTTTTTTTAACCAAAGTTTTATTGGATTTTTCACATATACAACATAATGCCCTGAAAGGGGCATGAGAACAATAAAGCATAACGTTAGTAGTTCACAAGTCACAATCATGACAACATATAATATCCAGCTGGGGGGTAGTTGAAGAAGACTAGCATAGAAAGGTACAGAGAGTAGAGTTAGTAGAATTAGTAATGCTGGTTGGTGAAAAGTGGTGCCTTAAGGGTAGGCCATCGTGACATTGCCTAGGGTCAGAGAGGAGTGGAGGGTCATTGTGGGACCCAATATGGTTGGTAATTTACATGCTGGTAATGTGGGTTAGGAGAGTTGAGGTGACATCTATGCAATGTCAGGTGGCCACACCCAGGGGGGAACCTTATAGGAAGGAGACATGCACCATAATATGACTGTTATCAAATATTTAGACTCAGTGTAATGCCCCGTACACACGGTCGGACTTTGTTCGGACATTCCGACAACAAAATCCTAGGATTTTTTCCGACGGATGTTGGCTCAAACTTGTCTTGCATACACACGGTCACACAAAGTTGTCGGAAAATCCGTCGTTCTGAACGCGGTGACGTAAAACACGTATGTCGGGACTATAAACGGGGCAGTGGCCAATAGCTTTCATCTCTTTATTTATTCTGAGCATGCGTGGCACTTTGTCCGTCGGCTTTGTGTACACACGATCGGAATTTCCGACAACGGATTTTGTCGGAAAATTTTATCTCCTGCTCTCCAACTTTGTGTGTCGGAAAATCCGATGGAAAATGTCCGATGGAGCCCACACACGGTCGGAATTTCCGACAACATGCTCCGATCGGACATTTTCCATTGGAAAATCCGACCGTGTGTACGGGGCATTAGACTGTGTAGCATCTGGTTCAGCTCCAGATTGGGAGGGTCATGTCCACAGGTATGATGAGGCCAGTTTATGGTAGAGGGTTACTTTTTGATCTTGAAGCCAAGGTTCCCCTTGGGTGAAGAATTTGGCCGTCAATAGATGTGCTTTGGCGACCATACAATGGGAATGGAAAGAATTCAGACCCCCTTAAATTTTTCACTCTTTGTTATATTGCAGCCATTTGCTAAAATCATTTAAGTTATTTTTTTTTTCCTCATTAATGTACACACAGCACCCCATATTGACAGAAAAACACAGAATTGTTCACATTTTTGTAGATTTATTAAAAAAGAAAAACTGAAATATCACATGGCCCTAAGTATTCAGACCCTTTGGTCAGTATTTAGTAGAAGCACCCTTTTGATCTAATACAGCCATGAGTCTTTTTGGGAAAGATGCAACAAGTTTTTCACACCTCTGCCATTCCTCCTTGAAGATCCTCTCCAGTTCTGTCAGGTTGGATGGTAAACGTTGGTGGACAGTCATTTTTAGGTCTCTCCAGAGATGCTCAATTGGGTTTAAGTCAGGGCTCTGGCTGGGCCATTCAAGAACAGTCATGGAGTTGTTGTGAAGCCACTCCTTCATTATTTTAGCTGTGTGCTTAGGGTCATTGTTTTGTTGGAAGGTAAACCTTTGGCCCAGTCTAAGGTCCTGAGCACTCTGGAGAAGGTTTTCGTCCAGGATATCCCTGTACATTGCCGCATTCAGCTTTCTCTCAATTGCAACCAGTCGTCCTGTCCCTGCAGCTGAAAAACACCCCCACAGCATGATGCTGCCACCACCATGCTTCACTGTTGGGACTGTATTGGACAGGTGATGAGCAGTGCCTGGTTTTCTCCACACATACTACTTAGGCCAAAAAGTCATCAGACCAGAGAATCTTATTTCTCACCATCTTGGAGTCCTTCAGGTGTTTTTTTTAGCAAACTCTATGCGGGCTTTCATGTGTCTTGCACTGAGGAGAGGCTTCCGTCGGGCCACTCTGCCATAAAGCCCCGACTGGTGGAGGGCTGCAGTGACGGTTGACTCTCTACAACTTTCTCCCATCTCCCGACTGCATCTCTGGAGCTCAGCCACAGTAATCTTTGGGTTCTTCTTTACCTCTCTCACCAAGGCTCCTCTCCCCAGATAGCTCAGTTGGCTGGACGGCCAGCTCTAGGAAGGATTCTGGTCATCCCAAACGTCTTCCATTTGAGGATTATGGAGGCCACTATGTATTTAGGAACCTTCAGTGCAGCAGGAATTTTTTTGTAACCTTGGCCAGATCTGTGCCTTGCCACAATTCTGTCTCTGAGCTCTTCAGGCAGTTCCTTTGACCTCATGATTCTCATTTGCTCTGACATGCACTGTGAGCTGTAAGGTCTTATATAGACAGATGTGTGGCTTTCCTAATCAAGTCCAATCAGTATAATCAAACACAGCTGGACTCAAATGAAGGTGTAGAACCATCTCAAGGATGATCAGAAGAAATGAAAAGCACCTGAGTTAAATATATGAGTGTCACAGCAAAGGGTCTGTGATATTTCAGTTTTTCTTTTTTAATAAATCTGCAAAAATGTCAACAATTCTGTGTTTTTCTGTCAATATGGGGTGCTGTGTGTATATTAATGAGGAAAAAAAATGAACTTAAATGATTTTAGCAAATGGCTGCAATATAACAAAGAGTGAAAAATTTAAGGGGGTCTGAATACTTTCCGTCCCCACTGTATATTCCATGTGGCATTGGTCGTTGAGCAAAGAAATTACTAATTGGATGGTGGGTAGGTTAGGATTTTTCCAGTTGCAGGCAATGTCTTGCCGCTATCAAGATATGGGTAAGTATTGACCGGTGTAGTTACCATAGTGTGGTTGGCCATTCGGTTAACCCTATCCCTATCATGAAAAGAAGATGGGGGTGGGTGCCGCGCTATCCTGAAAACAATACTCCTGAAAATACCATTATGAAGTAAAGGTTGAGGTATAGGTAGGAAGCTGCTACCAGCCTAAATCCTATGTAGTAAGATAGTGGTAGGGGCCACTATAAATCAATCTCAACTAAATCCTATGTAGTAAGATAGTGGTAGGGGCCACTATAAATCAATCTCAACTCAATACACGTGCTGTTACCCAAATGGGAAGTGTAAGCAAAAATATGTGCAAAATCCTGCAATAAATAAATCCTATCTATAAACGTTCAGTGAACATAAAACTATGCTAATTTTTTGTTCATTGATTGTTGGGATTTGGCACACGTATTTATTCATTTATATTTGTACATGAGTAGATTTATATCGAATTGTTCACTGAACGTTTATAGATAGGATCTATTTATTGCAGGATTTTGCACATATTTTGAGTTGAGATTGATTTATAGTGGCCCCTATCACTATCTTACTACATAGGATTTAGGCTGGTAGCAGCTTCCTACCTATACTTCAGCCTTTACTTCATACTGGTATTTTCAGGAGTATTGTTTTCAGGATAGCGCGGCACCCACCCCCATCTTCTTTTCATTCATTTATGGGCTTTGTTTTACCCCATTCAGTGCGTGCAGCTGTTCACACTTTTATCTCTACATCACGGTAGCGCAGGAATAACCCACATTATATTCCTATCCCTAGCATGGCCAACTGTGGTGTTAGATGAGCCTTAATGCCTGTGACTGAGCATATGAGACTGGTTACGTCCTTCCAGAATCGTTGGAGAGCAGAATAAGTCCATGTGGACCAGGGATCCATCTGTGTTGCAGTTCCTCTGACAGTTAGGGGATATTGAGGGGAAAATGGCTGCCAGTTTGGTTGGAGTATAGCACCAGCAGTGGTGGAGCTTCATAACTGTTTCCCAGTGGGAGACGTTCCTGGAATGGGCACAGGTGCTGATAAGAGAACTGTACCACACCTCCTCTTGGTGGAAAAATGTAGTACTTGTTCCCAATGTTGCATAGCTGTGGATTTACCTTCAGAGCAAGGAGTAGTAAGCAGTGAGTAAATAAAGGACAAACCTTTGTTGCAGGGTTGTCGTGTGGCATAATATTGCAACAGTTCGTTGGTAGTTTGGTTGGGGGACCACTGAAGCGATGACAGGGTGTGCCGGATGCGCAGGAATCGGAAGAAGTCATGGCGTGGTATGTTGAAGATAGTAGAGAGATGTTGAAAGGTAGTAAATCCCTGAGGTGGGTATAGGTCACTTATGTTGCAGATGCCTGCTCTAATCCAGTGGCTTAGGGATAAGTTGGGTGTTAAGAGTTCCAGAGTAGTGAGTGGTAGGAGTTTGCCTTTGAGCATTTGTGGAATTGATCGCCAGACTCTCATTGTGGCATTCACAATGTCTAAGAAGGACCTAGGTTGAGCCATGATGCACATAAGAGTAGCTGAAGGTCTTTAGATATCACCGTGTGTTCAACTTGTTTCCACGTAGGTGACGAGGATAGGTTTCACCAATGTTTTGTTTGGTCGAGTATTGCCGCTTTATAGTATGTTTGGATCTCTGGGGCTCCCATTCCTCCATATTTGGTCGCTAGGTACAATGATGAGTGATAGCCTGGGGTGTTTGCACTCTCATATGAATGAGTTGAGGATACGTTGTAGTTTGTTGAGATAGCAAGGCAATATTGGAATTGGGAGAGTTCTAAAGAGGTATAAAATATGAGGAAGAAGAAATATCTTCACTAGGGCTATGCGTCCTGCCCAGGAGGTTTTCACTGCCCGAAGTTCAGAGCTTATTTGTTGGAGTCTGTTAGTCAATAGCTTGATATTGTTGCGAAGGAGAGAGAGTGATGGGGTAACTAACTGAATCCCTAGATAGTGCAGCATTAAGTTTGGTGCCCATGAGAAATGCGTTATCTGGGACAGTTCCTTCTTTTCATTAGAAGTAAGATGAATACAAGTCATGGAGGATTTGGAATGATTAATCTTATATAGGGATGCTTGTCCAAAATTATTAAGTACTCGTTGAAGAGATTGCAGGGATTGTTTGGGATTAGAGAGCGAGACTATGATGTCATCCGTGTAAAGCCATATTTTGTGGGAGGACTCACCCACTGTGATACCATCAACTTGCGGATTGGTACGAATGGCAGCTGCTAAGGGCTCAATAATCATGGCAAAAATGAGTGGGGATAATGGCCATCCTTGCCTGGTGCCATTAGTGATGGGGAACGGGTCCGACAAGTACCCTCCTGACCAAACTCTAGCTGTAGGTTTGGTATAAAGGCCTAGAATGGCTCGTAAGAAGGTGATGGTAAAGCCAAATTTAATGAGCATGCTTTCCGAGTACCTCCAATGCACTCTATCGAACGCCTTCTCTGCATCCAATAAGATGAACAGAGAAGGCATCTGATGATGTTCCGTCCATTGAATGAGGTAGATAAATCTGCGTGTGCCATCCGAGGTCTGGTGGTGTGGAATGAACCCTACTTGATTGGGGTGTATTAGGGAAGGGATGAGAGTGACTAGGCGAGTTGCTAACAGTTTGGCATAGAGCTTCAAGTCAGTGTTGAGGAGGGATATGGCTCGGTAGTTGGCCAGATCGTCAAAGGGTTTACCTTGTTTGGGAATGGTGACAATTAAGGCTTCTAGAGACTCCTTGGGGATGTCTCCCGTCCCTGCAAATCTGTTTAGTGAGGCGCATAAGTGGGGGGGTGAGTAAGTCAGAATACGTCTTATAGTATTCATTACAGAACCCATCAGGTCCCGGGCTCTTGTGAAGGGAAAGGGAGTTAATGGCTGTCTTGAGTTCCAGTTCTGTGAATGGCTGTGAAAGGGCATTTAAATGGGAGGGAGGAATCGATGGGAGCTGGACTAATGATAGGAGAAACTGTATGGCAACGTCTGTGGAGGTGGCTCTGAGGAGAATGTGGCGATGTTTTATAGTTTTGAGTAGAAGGTTTTAAAACAGTTGGCTATGTCTAGTGGATTTGTGCATCTATGACCCCGATGGTCAGTTAGGTATGATATTTTGGATTGAGTTACTCTACGTTTGTATTGGTTTGCTAAAACTTTGCCCGGCCTATTTCCTTGGGAGTACCAAGATAGTTTGAGACATTTAATGTAGAAATCAACATTTTTGTGGAGGAGGGAGCTTAAGTCTAGTCGAAGTTGGTGGAGCTATTTGGACTGTTGTTCATTGGGAGAGGTTTTGTTACTACGCTCAAGATCCCTAATATGGTTTAAGTACTGGATAGTAATTTCTGACCGTCTTCTTTTCTCATGGGCACCGAATTTGACAAACAACCCTCTAATTACTGATTTATGTGCATTCCATACCGTTGTGGAATTGGTTACTGAACCAGCATTAACAGAAAAGTATGACACTATTCCAGCCTCGATTTGTGGTTTGTAGACCAAATAAGTCAGTAGGGAGGCATTCATTCTCCATATCTTGTTCGATTTGGAGGTATGTGCTGTGTTTAGAGAAATGGTTACCGGGGCATGGTCAGACCATGTGATGAGCCCAATGTGGGCTGAGCTAACTTGTTGTAGTAGGAGTTTAGATGTGAGGAATAAATCGAGTCTGGAATATGATCCCTGAGTAGGTGAGAAATAGGTATAATCCCATTCCGTACCATGAGCACACCTCCATATATCATAAAGGTCCTCCCTAATGAGAAATGAGCACAATGCTGATGAGCTTTTCCTGCGAGAGTTGGAGGAGTCTAGAGAGTGGTCCACAATCTCATTAAAGTCTCCGCAAAGAATGATAGGTTCTTTGGGGTAGGTAGCAAGCTTGTTTAGTACACTCTAGTAGAAGGATTTTTGTCCTACGTTAGGCAAGTATAGGTTGTCTGTGACAATTGGACAGTTATTAAAGGACGCAGAAAGGATGAGAAACCTTGTCTTGTCTTGTTCAACTTGGTGGAGTTGGAATGCTACAGAGGAGCGTATTGCTATCATTACACCTCTTGCTTTTTTATCTGTGTTGGCAAAGAAGCAGTGTGGGTACTGTTTATGGGTACAAGCCGGAGCTTTGTTTTTGGTGAAGTGTGTCTCTTGGACACAAAGAATATCGGCCTTTTGGGATATGGCTTCCTTCCAGAGAAGTGATCGCTTAAAGGGGTGGTTAAGGCCCCTGGCATTAATGGTAGTAATTGACAACATTCTATAGGTGAGATGTGTGAAGTGCGCGCTTTGGCACGAAAGGGAATCAACACCGTTTGTTTTATCACACCAGGGAGTGGTCCATGGTTAAGGGACTGATAGGAACAAGAGAGGATGTTAACAATGCAATATTAAGGACAGCAGATAAATCAGAAAATGCAATCAAATTATTGACTTAAGAAGTTGTGACACATACAACTAGGTCTGCTTCTAGGAAATATGTGACAGCAAGTCTCAGTGAACAAGTAATAAGAGAGAAAAGAAAAAAAAAGTTAACGTGTAGATACGTATGTACTTAGCACACTAGAAGTATCGGGAAGTGATCAGATCAACTCTAGAGAGTCCTTGTTCTCCATCAGAAGGCACCAAGTAACTCTGATGGTATTAGCCATAAAGATATTATAGTTCCCGGAGTGGAAGGCCCTGAGACATCTCATCTGGTTCCATCTTCCTGCGACCAGGGATCAGGGACCTTGGTTGATTGTTTGGATCGAGGAATGCTAGGAGGGATATGGGGAATGAGACCCCAGTTGTGCAGTTGTTTCAGGCCATCTTTGAGTGTCAGAATTGGGGCCAGTTGATTTTGGAAGGTAACCAGAAGCTTTGTAGGGAAGCCCCAGCAATATGGAACCTGTTTATCTTGCAGGACTGAGGTGACAGGAGCAAACTGTTTACGTGCCTGGGCCGTGGCAGCTGAAATGTCACCAAATATGGAAATCGCAGCATATGGGGTTGGTAGTGTGCGCATAGATCTTGTAGCTCGTAACAGTCTCTTTGGTGTGAAAGAAATGAATCTGAGCTAAGGTGTCCCTAGGGACCGTATCCAGAAGATGTTTAGGTTTCTGTATTCTATGCACTTGGTCGATGATCATGTCGTGTGCAGACAGGTTGAGTACTAGCGTGCGGAAAAGTTGTTGAATATATGATACTAGTTGCCCTGGTTTAATCGACTCTGGTATCCCCCTGAACTTTAAGTTGTTCCGCCTGGAGCGGTCTTTGAGGTGTGCGATTTTAAGCTGCATTTGATGAATCACTGCTGCCTGATCATCCTGCGTGTCTATAGCTGCATTATGTGCCTGAGCTACGGTGTGCAGTTGTTGTTCAATGGTGTCAGTGCGGTCTGATAGCTTTTCTACTCTGCTCTGGATATGATTAAGGGATTTTTTTAAATCTCTTTGCAGGTCAGCCTGTAATGAGAGAAGCATAGACTTCAGGGTTCTCTCTGAGGCTGGAGTGTTGTCTGAGGCCGGAGAGGCAGCTAGGGTGTTAGTGGCACTGTCTCCTGTGTGTGCAGCATCTGTCCAATGCTGCTTCTTTAGAGCAGGTTATTTATCTGGTGAGCCTGCTGGGGATTTTGCAGCTCTCTTACCTCTGTCCTGGGGTTGAGGAGAGGCAGTGGGATCCAGCTGTTCGCTTTCCTCCATGTCCCACTGGTTGTCCGGCGCTGTGTTAGACTGTGTGGGTGAGGGTGAAGCCGAATGGCGTTCCCGCTTGGCGCCATCTTGTGGAGAGGAGGGAGCCGGCTTCATTAAGTATTCATGGAATCTACGCAATCTCTCGTTGTTTGTATTCTTCTTCTTCTTGGACATGTCCCGGGGTGTCCCAGAAGCAGTGGCCTCCAAACCGGAGGTAAAGGCGGCTAATAATGTCTCTGCAAATCGCTGTTGTGCCCCGTTCTGAGGGAGAGCAGAGAATCTAGGTGGCCATCATCTGCTGCAGCCAAACCACGCCCCCCAAAAAACCCTTCTTCTAATCTCTGATCCAGGGATGGAGGTGCATGTATTCATGCACGTCATTTAAAGTCCCATTACCCTTTTGATTTCCTATAACATTGTTTACAACTACTTTAATGAAATGAAATAATTGTCATTAATGATGTCAAGGGAAATGTCAAGCACTAGCTAAAAATTCTGCAAACCTTCACATCTTCATAAATGGGACCTTTAATATAATTATTTTTGATCGTCTCACTGGCATAACACGTATATGAGTCTGCAGAGTGGGAGGGCTTGAACACTGGCTGTACACATAGTTGGCTCTACTGCTCTGTATTGAAAGTATGATCACTGTACACTTTCAGCCCACAGACCGAGCTGTTCTTGACAGCTCTTGGTCCCTTTCACAATCAGGAGCTGGTGGACAAGGCACCCGATCATGTGACAGCTGTAGCAGCCTCTGCCTCCCATCTTTCTAAATCCCTTAAAGAGCTGGTGAGAGTCGGCATCAAGGGGTTAAGTAAACTTTTCACAGGGCTATTTATGCATGCGGAACATATGATGTATAGCAACATTAATTTTACTTTCAGTAAACACTGCATGTTAAAATGCTCAGTATGTTTAAAAAAAACATAGCTGAAGTTATATGCAAACATCTAAAGTCATGTATAGCCTTTAAAATTTATGACAAAAATATTTACATTTCAAAGCAGATCAGTTTGAATCCTGGGAAAGGAAAATATCCCTTGTAAATTTATATCATAATATAAATGAAAATGACTGCAGGCAAACTGCACGGGGGTAGCCAAGTTTTGAAAAACAATTACATTTATGGGGAGAAATTCTTAAGACTCTCTTCTCCTGGCCTCTAAAGATCGTTTTTATTTATTACACCTATGCATAAGTGATGACCACCATACAATTAGATTGAATTGATAGAACTGTGTCCACTGAATTAATTAAATGATCCCTTTAGTAGAGTCACACATATCATGGTCCACTTGTTTCCAGATTGTGTTGTTCTTTAGAATAGAATGTTTTCACCTGGAGGAGATCCAAAGGGAATAGAAAAAATAAATATACATATATTCTCTTCATGGGATTCGGAATCTGTAAACACCTAAACAAACTGCTTTGCTTGCATGATTCTCCTGTGCAATTTATTATGCCCATTCATTAGGAGGTGACTTTTTCTTATGTGCATAAGCATTATTATACCAATTTGTTAAATAGACTTTTATAAAGAGCCGTTAGATCCTAATTTATCTTTTGCCATGTGCACCATTGTTAGATTCAATACGGTTGTTTCTTTTTATGCATAATCTGAGTATTTGTTATATTATATTACACGCACATATTTATATATAAGTGCAGTCATACCACACTGATATATCCTAGCCAGAGAACACACTGATGTCATTGTTAGAAGATCCAGAGCTGCTTCGATGAAGCACAGTATCTTTAGATTATATGTTGGATTGATATGAAGACTTTATATTGTATAGCTCTCCTGAGATGCAACCAATATAGTTCATATGAAATCTATTCATTGTATTCCTCTATGTAGCAAATACCACAGTGCTTTATGCAGAATGAATAACATGAATCCTGGACTCTGGAGGAGATTACAGTCTAATGTTCTTGTCATAGTCATACACCACACTTGAATTGGTTACGTCAGAAAAAACCCACTTCTTTTTTTGCTTGTCGGTTTAGTAAGAAGCATTAACCAGAGATCTAAAAAACTAGAGTCAGGACCTAATATAGTGGTCGTCTCTCTCCACTAAAATACAGAAAACACAAAAATCCCGTCTTGGGCCCCTTTCACACGAGCGGACCGATTGGGTCCACCTGTCAATTTTTCAGGTGGACCCGATCGGACCCTCAATTTTCCTCTATGGAGCAGCAGATGTAAACGAGCTTGTCCGTTTACACCCATCGACATCCAATCCGATCCAATCCACTAAAAATAGACTGATGGGGATCCATTCCCATCCATATAGCGAATCGGATTGGATGGCAGTCAGGTGTAAATGAACAGGCGGTCTGTTTACATCTGACTGCCCATAGAGGAGAGCAGGCTTTGTCTGTGTTCACTCTGCATAAGCGGAGTGGACATGGACCAGCCATCCGCCTGCTCAGCGGGAATCACCGAACAGATTCCCCCTTGAGTAAGTGGACTCCTGGCAGAGTCCACCCTGTGCAAAAGGGCCCTAACATACAGTATACTGGATGGAGGGGACTAAAATGCCAAATGTGGTAACAGGACAGAAAAAAAGAGTGCTAAATTATTTCAATATTTTTGTGTAGGTATTATTGACCCTCAGTATGTTAATTTCCTGTATATAATACCTTATCAGTGCTGCACTTCTCTGTACTATAATATTTAGTAGGTGCTAGAGATGTGCATGATGGAAACATTTGTTTTGTTTCGGTTTCATTCGTTAAAGTGTTACCGAACCCACAACAGTAAAATCAGTCTGTATATGCAGTGAAGCATGCTTGTTATACTCATTGGGGTTATTCCTCTGCATTGTGTAAAAAGGCTGATCTTGTCTTCTCTGTTCCTCCCCTTCTTCCCCAAACCATCTCCTGATAGAACAGAGGCTAGGAGACAAGCTGCACATTCTCAGTTTGGTGTGTATTGCTAGAAAGTTGTTGTTTTTTTTTTGGGAGAGTGCATGTGATTTGGACACGATCAATCAGCACTGCCCAGACAGAGGGTCAGGGGAGTAGAATGAAAACTTCACCTACAAACTTTAACCAAACACTGAGAGAAGTCACAAGACTGCTCTAACTGCTGATAAAAAAAGGTATTTAGCAGTTTATATTTACTAAAACGATTGCATTTCCATGTTCTGTGTACTGTGGGAGACCAGATATAGTGAATGCAGGGTTCTGGTTTTAGTAACACTTTAAGTAAATCATTTTGTTTCCTCATAATCGTTATGTTAGAATGATTTGTTTTCTAAATGATTTGTTATTTTGGGAGAGTATATTTTTGTTGATCCAAACTGATTCATATTTTCAGAAGTTCTGTTTCCATTCATTATGTTATTAGGTTTATTAATTTCCCCATTTGACTTTGTTTGTTGGACCACACACATACAAATGAAACAAATGTTCTCTAAACCCCAATACAAAAAATCTTATTAAAATATTCACATTACACTCACTAGAATAAAAACAAAGAGATCCAAACCAATTTGAATAATTTGTTCTGTTGTTTCATCATATTAGATGCTTTAAACGTTAAAGGATAAGTTCACCTATTGTAACACATTACATTATGTTACAACTATATTCAGGGTATAACATGTTGCAGATGCAGCAGACCCCCCCTCCTGATGTCCCGTTGTGACAGCAAGACGGGGATCTTCTCCCCACACTTGCTGTCACAATTTAAAAAAAACTCTCAATGAACTACAACCTCTAAGCAGTTTATTGATGCACCCACCATCTGCTTTACCTGTAAAAAGATGTGCATTTATTTGATTTTTTTTTTTACAAATGTGTACTTATCCTTTAACCACTTGAAGACTGGGCCTTTTTATGACACTTTTTGTTTACATGCAAAAATCTGTATTTTTCTCTAAACATTTACTTAACCAAAACATATATATATATATATATATATATATATATATATATATATATACACACACACACACATTTTGAAGTAATGTCCCTACTCTGGGTGATCTTGCAGTTTGTGTGTGTGTTTGTGTGTTGCTTGCCATGATTGGCATGGCAAAACAAAGAAAAGGTGTGATTTGTCAAAAAATCTACTTTCCTGGTGTCTTCAAGGAAGCATACGCACGGATTGTGCGGATGCTGCCATGGATGGGCACCAGGAAAGGAAAATTACGGAGAGGTAAGAATTCAAATTTCCATTTTAGCGCAGTGGTTCTCGGCCTCAGTCCTCAAGTACCCCCGACAGTACATGTTTTGGGAACTTATCTAAGCTAAAATAGCTGTCCAAAATATCAAGCCATTGACTCTGATGTAAAGCATCTGTGCAAGATGAAGGAAAACCTGCAAACATGGCCTGTTGGGGGTACTGGAGGACACTGATTTATAGCATTGAGCTAAAATTTCAGTTCAAGACAATCCTATTCTAATTGTGAGCATTTGAGGCAAACCAAGTGAGTGTTAGAACCCCTGCTTGTCTTTTTTTAGGTTGGGCTTTGTGTCCCTTTTCTGAAAATTGGCTTCATTTCCTGTCACATAGCCAAACAGGAAGTGAGGGTAAAAGCCTATCAATGTCTTTCCTTGGGGACACACAGGTCAATCTAACTAGTGTACACCCCAAATGCTGTTTTTTTTTTCTTTGCATGTCCCCCTCGGATATCCAGCAACTGCACTTCCAAGTGCACTTGTAATGCAAAGTCGATTTGCCTTTAGTAAATAAACCCCAAAGTCCAAGATACCTAATAGTTTGGGGTATACACAGCAAAATGCTAGAGTGCATTTTACCTAATGGGTAAACTATTTAGATTGACCTGTATGTCCCCAAGGAAAGACATTGGTAGGGTTTTACCCTCACTTCCTGTTTGGCTATGTGACAGGAACTAAATAAATTTGAAGGAGAAACTGGCAAAAAATTGGGAAGTGTCTTCACCCTATAAGGAGTGTAGACATCCCCAAAAACTGACAAGACTTCTAATCCCTCTGCACTCCATCCCCAAGCAAAAATAAGAAAGGATTTCATTTACAAAAGTGAGTACACTCCTCACATTTTTGTAAATATTTTATTATATCTTTTCATGTGACAACACTGAAGAAATGACACTTTGCTACAATGTCAAGTAGTGAGTGTATAACTCAGGGGTCCTCAAACTACGGCCCGCGGGCCACATGCGGCCCGCCGAGGACATTTATCCGGCCCGCCGAGGACATTTATCCGGCTCACCCCACCCAGGGCTGGATTCCTGACAGGCCAGGCTCGGGCCGGGGCCAGGTCGGCTCGGCTTGGGCAGGTACACTCTGCTTCAGCAGGGAGCATATCCGTTCCGCTCAAGCCGCCTCCCCCACCCCAGTAATGGAGGGCTCCGTGTGCCGCGCTGCATGCTGGGAAGTGTAGTTTCCAGCACAGTCCCGTGCGGATTCACGTCTTCCTCACGCAGACAGGAGGCGCGGAGGGTGACAGCGAGAGCGGAGGCTTCAGGCAACAGCCTGCTAACAAGTGAGGACCCCTGTCCACCCCACTGTCCCCCTGTCCACCCCACTGTCCCCCCCACTGTCCCCCTGTCCACCCCTCTGTCCCCCTGTCCACCCCTCTGTCCACCCCACTGTCCCCCTGTCCACCCCACTGTCCCCCTGTCCACCCCACTGTCCCCCCCACTGTCCCCCTGTCCACCCCTCTGTCCCCCTGTCCACCCCTCTGTCCACCCCACTGTCCCCCTGTCCACCCCACTGTCCCCCTGTCCACCCCACTGTCCCCCTGTCCATCCCACTGTCCCCCTGTTCACCCCTCTGTCCCCCTGTCCACCCCACTGTCCCCCTGTCCACCCCCTGTCCACCCCTCTGTCCCCCTGTCCACCCCTCTGTCCCCCTGTCCACTCCTCTGTCCCCCTGTCCATCCCACTGTCCCCCTGTCCACCCCTCTGTCCCCCTGTCCACCCCACTGTCCCCCTGTCCACTCCACTGTCCCCCTGTCCACCCCTCTGTCCCCCTGTCCACCCCCCTGTCCACCCCTCTGTCCCCCTGTCCACCCCTCTGTCCCCCTGTCCACCCCACTGTCCCCCTGTCCATCCCACTGTCCCCCTGTCCATCCCACTGTCCCCCTGTTCACCCCTCTGTCCCCCTGTCCACCCCACTGTCCCCCTGTCCATTCCTCTATGCCCCTGTCCACCCCTCTGTGTCCCTGTCCACCCCTCTGTCCCCCTGTCCATCCCACTGTCCCCCTGTCCACCCCACTGTCCACCCCTCTGTCCCCCTGTCCACCCCTCTGTCCCCCTGTCCACTCCACTGTCCCCCTGTCCACCCCTCTGTCCCCCTGTCCACCCCCCTGTCCACCCCTCTGTCCCCCTGTCCACCCCTCTGTCCACCCCACTGTCCCCCTGTCCAATCCCACTGTCCACCCCACTGCCCCCCCTTGTCCACCCCTCTGTCCACCCCTCTGTCCCCCCCACTGTCCCCCTGTTCACTCCTCTGTCCACCCCACTGTCCCCCTGTCCACCCCACTGTCCACCCCTCTGTCCCCCTGTCCACCCCTCTGTCCACCCCACTGTCCCCCTGTCCAACCCCCCTGTCCACCCCTCTGTCCACCCCACTGTCCCCCTGTCCACCCCTCTGTCCACCCCACTGCCCCCTGTCCACCCCAATGTCCCCCCCTCTGTCACCCTGTCCACCCCTCTGTCCACCCCACTGTCCCCCTGTCCACCCCACTGTCCCCCTGTCCACCCCACTGTCCCCCTGTCCACCCTTCTGTCCCTCTGTCCACCCCTCTGTCCACCCCTCTGTCCCTCTGTCCACCCTTCTGTCCACCCCACTGTCCCCCTGTCCACCCCTCTGTCCACCCCACTGTCCCCCCCTCTGTCTCCCTGTCCACCCCACTGTCCCCCTATCCACCCCTCTGTTCACCCCACTGTCCCACTGTCCCCCTGTCCACCCCTCTGCCCCCCTGTCCACCCCTCTGTCCCTCTGTCCACCCCACTGCCCCCCTGTCCATCCCACTGTCCCCCCCTCTGTCCCCTGTCCACCCCTCTGTCCATCCCACTGTCCCCCTGTCCATCCCCTATATATATTATTATTTATTATTCATTCTTTTATTCTTTTGCACTACAAAAAAGATGTGTGCATAGGAATTTAGGAATTAGTTCATATTTTTTTATACTATAGTGCGGCCCCCCAACAGTCTGAGGGACCGTGAACTGACCCCTTGTCTAAAAAGTTTGAGGACCCCTGGTATAACTTGTATAATAGTGTAAATTTGCTGTCCCCTCAAATTAACTCAACGCACAGCCATTAATGTCTAAACCACTGGCAACAAAAGCGAGTATACCCCTAAGTGTAAATGTCCAAATTGCGCCCAAAATGTCAACATTTTGTGTGGCCACCATTATTTTCCAACACTGCCTTTATCCTCTTGTGCATAGAGTTCACCAGAGCGTCACAGGTTGCCACTGGAGTGCTCTTCCATGACGATATCACAGAGCTGGTGGATGTTAGAGACCTTGCGCTCCTCCACCTTCCATTTGAGGATGCTCCACAGATGCTCTTGTACTCCTCACCTGGTTGCCGCCACACACGCTTGACACCATCTGAACCAAATAAGTTTATCTTGGCCTCATCAGACCACAAGACATGGTTCCAGTAATCCAAGTCCTTAGTCTGCTTGTCTTCAGAAAACTGTTTGCGGCTTTCTTGTGCATCATGTTTAAAAGAGGCTTCCTTCTGGGACAACAACCATGCAGACCAATTTGATGCAGTGTGCGGCGTATGGTCTGAGCGCTGACAGGCTGACCCCCCCTCACACCCCTTTAACCTCTGTAGCAATGCTGGCAGCACTCATACATCTGTTTCCCAAAGACAACCTCTGGATATGACATTAAGCATGTGCACTCTTCTTTGGTCGATCATGGCGAGGCCTGTTCTGAGTGGAACCTGTCCTGTTAAACCGCTGTATGGTCTTGGCCACCGAACTGAAGCTCAGTTTCAGGGTCTTGGCAATCTTCTTATAGCCTAGGCCATCTTTATGTAGAGCAACAATTCTTTTTTTTTCAGATCCCCAAAGAGTTCCTTGCCATGAGGTGCCATGTTGAACTTACAGTGACCAGTATAAGAGAGTGAGAGTGATAACACCAAATTTATCACACCTGCTCCCCATTCACACCTGAGATCTTGTAACACTAATGAGTCCCATGACACATAGGAGGAAAATGGCTAATTGGGCCCAATTTGGACATTTTCACTTAGGGGTTTACTCACTTTTGGTACCAGTGGTTTAGACATTAATGGCTGTGTGTTTAGTTATTTTGAGGGGACAGCAAACTTACACTGTTATACAAGCTGTACACTCACTACTCTACATTGTAGCAAAGTGTAATATCTACAGTATATATATATATATATATATATATATATATATATATATATATATATATATATATATATACACTCTGCATCCAGTGTAACCCATATCTACAGTGAATTCCGTGGTGTACTGTTTCTAATACACTTCAGGCGGAGTATTAATAAATATATACATATATATATATATATATATATATATATATATATATATATACACACACAGTATATACTCTGCATCCAGTGTAGCCTAGATCTACAGTGCATTCTGTGGTGTACTGTTTCTAATACACTTCAGGTGGTGTAACACACACATATATATATATATATATATATATATATATATATATATATATATACACATACAGTCTTTTTTTCCTCATTAATGTACACACAGCCACCCCATATTGACAGAAAAACAGAATTGTTGACATTTTTTCAGATTTAATAAAAATGAAAAACTGAAATATCACATGGTCCCAAGTATTCAGACCCTTTGCTCAGTATTTAGTAGAAGCACCCTTTTGATCTAATACAGCCATGAATCTTTTTGGGAAAGCTGCAACAAGTTTTTCACACCTGGATTTGGGGATCTTCTACCATTCCTCCTTGCAGATCCTCTCCAGTTCTGTCAGATTGGATGGTAAATGATGGTGGACAGCCATTTTTAGGTCTCTCCAGAGATGCTCAATTGGGTTTAAGTCAGGGCTCTGGCTGGGCCATTCAAGAACAGTCACAGGGTTGTTGTGAAGCCACTCCTTCGTTATTTTAGCTGTGTGCTTAGGGTCATCGTCTTGTTGGAAGGTAAACCTTCGGCCCAGTCTGAGGTCCTGAGCACTCTGGAGAAGGTTTTCATCCAGGATATCCCTGTACTTGACCGCATTCATCTTTCCCTCAATTGCAACCAGTCATCCTGTCCCTGCAGCTGAAAAACACCCCCACAGCATGATGCTGCCACCACCATGCTTCACTGTTGGGACTGTATTGGACAGGTGATGAGCAGTGCCTGGTTTTCTCCACACATACCACTTAGAATTAAGGCCAAAAAGTTCTATCTTGGTCTCATCAGACCAGAACATCTTATTTCTCACCATCTTGGAGTCCTTCAGGTGTTTTTTAGTAAACTCCATGGGGGGCTTTCATGTGTCTTGCACTGAGGAGAGGCTTCCGTCCGGCCACTCTGCCATAAAGCCCTGACTGGTGGAGGGCTGCAGTGATGGTTGACTTTCTACAACTTTCTCTCATCTCCCGACTGCATCTCTGGAGCTCAGCCACAGTGATCTTTGGGTTCTTCTTTACCTCTCTCACCAAGGCTCTTCTCCCCCGATAGCTCAGTTTGGCCGGACGCCAGCTCTAGGAAGGGTTCTGGTCATCCCAAACGTCTTCCATTTAAGGATTATGGAGGCCATTGTGCTCTTAGGAACCTTAAGTGCAGCAGGAATTTTTTGTAACCTTGGCCAGATCTGTGCCTTTCCACAATAGTCTCTGACATGCACTGTGAGCTGTAAGGTCTTATATAGACAGGTGTGTGGCTTTCCTAATCAAGTCCAGTCAGTATAATCAAACACAGCTGGACTCAAATGAAGGTGTAGAACCATCTCAAGGATGATCAGAAGAAATGGACAGCACCTGAGTTAAATATATGAGTGTCACAGAAGAGGGTCTGAATACTTAGGACTATATGATATTTCAGGGGTTTTTTTTAATAAATCTGCAAAAATGTCAACAATTCTGTGTTTTTCTGTTAATATGGGGTGCTGTGTGTACATTAATGAGGAAAAAAAATGAACTTAAATGATTTTAGCAAATGGCTGCAATATAACAAAGAGTGAAAATGTAAGGGGGTCTGAATACTTTCCGTCTCCACTGTATATGCTCTGCATCCAGTGTAGCCTATATCTAAAGTGCATTCTGTGGTGTACTATTTCTAATACACTTCAGACGGTGTACATAGTATTTAATACATTGTGTACAGTGTCTACTACACTTCTGGTGGTGTACACAGTATCTAATACAGTGTGTACAATTTCTACTACACTTCTGGTGGTTTACACAGTACACAATACAGTGCAGCCGTAGTACAGTTGCTAATACAGTGCAGGTGGCGTACACAGTATCTAATACAGTTTGTACAGTTTCTACTACACTTCTGGTGGTATACACAGTACACAATACAGTGCAGCCATAGTACAGTTGCCAAAACAGTGCAGGTGGTATACACAGTATTTAATACAGTGTGTACAGTTTCTATTACACTTCTGGTGGTGTACACAGTACACAATACAGTGCAGCCGTAGTATGGGTTAAGAGAATCGATATGAGTAACTCTTGTGCTGTCGCAAAAGACCTATACTAAGGGACACTCTGCAACACCTGTTTGACTGTTTCCAACAGAAAAAATAAACAAACAAAAAGAATGGTAGTTGCGCTGTGATGAAAAGGGGGGGAAGGGGAGGTGGGATGGTGGGAGGGACTAAATATAAAGTGAATGTGATAGAGAGGTGGAAAACAGCTACAGAAAGGGGCCACAAATAAAAGGAAGGTAGCAATATACAAAATGGTGAACTCAAGTGTGGTAAGTATAATATATGATAAGTGTGGTGATTACAATAAATATCTCAAAAAGTAAATATACAATATATGGAGTTGAACAAACTTAAGTGAAAAAAATGACAAAACGTCCCAGTTACTCTAGTCTCCAGACTAGCACAAATTAACTAACATAAATATGAAGACTGGATACAGTGAGTTCATATGAGTGAATACATAACAGTCCTGCTACCAAACAACGTGCAACTCTTCAGTGTGAACACCTCCGTGTCTTTAAGCAGCTCACCTTACTGCTGTAAGGTGTACAGCATGTGCTTAGTTAAAGACCACGGGCGGACATGGATATCCCATCCGGTGTTGCAAATGGTTCCAATGATGGGTATATAGAATGATAATTAAAAATGACATTAGCTGTATATCAAATATAACACCGTGACGACCAGAGGGGGGGGTGGACCAAAGGAAAAGGATGCACTCACTTGTTAAAAGTGAGTGTGGGCATCAATCCACGAACACCAAGCTCGTATGCCTCAGTGGATGTCCTCAATTGGTCCCAGCTCTGCAATGCTCATCAGATAAGATAGGTGTCAGAAAGCCTGCGACCCCCCCTTACTCAGGTAGGTCATACAGTGCTTGATTGGATCTGTGATCAACTGAAGAGGTGCTTTCTCAGGTGTCCTTAATTGGTGAACCAGAAGGCTCTCAACAAATAAGGAAGTAGTGCCAAAAAAAAGCAAATTGTATATTTACTTTTTGAGATATTTATTGTAATCGCCACACTTATCATATATTATACTTACCACACTTGAGTTCACCATTTTGTATATTGTTACCTTCCTTTTATTTATGGCCCCTTTCTGGAGCAGTTTTCCACCTTTCTATCACATTCCCTTTATATTGAGTGCAGCCGTAGTGCAGTTGCTAATACAGTGCAGGCGGTGTACACAGTATTAAATACAGTATGTACAGTTTCTACCACACTTCTGGTGGTGTACACAGTACACAATACAGTGCAGCGGTAGTACAGTTGCTAATACAGTGCAGGCAGTGTACACAGTATTTTATACAGTGTGTACAGTTTTTACTACACTTCTGGTGGTGTACACAGTATAAAATACAGTGCAGCCGCTGTACAGTTTCTAATACAGTGCAGGCTGTGTACACAGTATCTAATACAGTGTATACAGTTTCTACTACATTTCTGGTAGTGTACACAGTACAAAATACAGTGCAGCCGTAGTACAGTTGCTAATACAGTGCAGGTGGTGTACACAGTATCTAATACAGGGTGTACAGTTTCTACTACACTTCTGGTGGTGTACACAATACAGTGCAGCTGTAGCACAGTTACTGTGTACACCACCTGCACTGTATTAGCAACTGTGCTACAGCTGCACTGTATTGTGTACACCACCAGAAGTGTAGTAGAAACTGTACACACTGTATTAGATACTGTGTACACCACCTGCACTACATTAGCAACTGTACTACGGCTGCACTGTATTTTGTACTGTGTACACCACCAGAAATGTAGTAGAAACTGTATACACTGTATTAGATACTGTGTACACAGCCTGCACTGTATTAGCATCTAATACAGTGTGTACCATTTCTATTACACTTATGGTGGTGTACACAGTACACAATACAGTGCAGCTGTAGTACAGTTGCTAATACAGTGCAGGCGGTGTACACAGTATTTAATACAGTGTGTACAGTTTCTACTATACTTCTGGTGGTGTACACAGTACACAATACAATGCAGCCATAGTACAGCTGCTAATACAGTGCAGGTGGTATACACAGTATCTAATACGCTGTGTACGTTTTCTACTACACATCTGGTGTTGTACACAGAATCACATACAGTATAGTGTGGTGTTGCAAAACCAAATATACATCATGTCTGGAAGGCCACCAAGGAGAGGCAGATGCTCACAGGTCACTAATAGAGGGCAAGCAGCCTCTGTATCTACAGTCAACAGTGCTGGTCATGGACATGCTGTATCCTCTGCAAGTGACCTAGGACATGCTTGTACTTTTTTTCCGCTGCTGGCCGTGGTATTGAGTCAGAACAGAGTTGGTGGAGTGGATAACAAAGCCGTCCTCATCCTCCTCAGCCTCTGTCTCCCAGGCTCAGAGTATTTTGGAAAAGAAGGGAAAGCGGAGACATGATTGAAACCTTTAAATACATCAAGTGGGTGAATAAGGTTCAGAAGGGCAGTTTTTTCATTATAAAACCAAAATCAAGAACATTGGGACATGACCTCAAACTAACTGGAGGAAATTTCAAAACTAATCTTAGAAAGTATTCTTTTTTGAAAGGGTAGTTGATGCTTGGAATAAACTACCAGCAGAGGTAGTGACACAGTTAACAGTAAATGGCTTTAAACATGAATGGGACAAATATAGATTTAAAGTCAAACAATAGTTCAAAAGTAAAAAAAAATAAAAAATAAAAATGGGCAGACTCGATGGGCTACTCTGTCTTTTTCTTCTGTCCCTTTTTTAATGTTTATATATTTCTATTACTGCACATAGTGGCATGGCTCATCTCTAAGTCAGGGAACTGCCTTATAGGAATAGTTTTGCAATAATACACTACAGCCCATTTAACATGGTTTCCTATGGATGTAGTTCACATCTGTGCATTTTATGCAAAGGGCCAGGGATTTTTTTTCTGTTTTTTGGTTTCATAGACTTCAATGGATAAAAACGTGTATTGAAAAAGGTAAAATGCACCTGGAGTATGCAAACTGCAACCTGCATAGGTGTGAACCAGGTCTTAAAAAAGAAAGGTTAAAATCACTCACATTGAATATAACTACTTGTTGCTTATATGTCAGTACATGCAAGGGGATACAGTCAGTGCTCATTTCTTACTCCTCAATTGACAGTCATCTTCTTTGTACCTCCTTCATGTGTTGTGATGCCACCTCGCAACACTGACCCATGCATTATATCATTAAACTTCGTTAGAGGCTCAGGACAAAGTTTAATGGTGTAACGGGTATGACAGAGCTACAAGGTGACATCAAAACGCACAGAGGAGGTATGGTATTGCTACAGCTGCAGGTTGGAAAATCGTGTTCCATATACAATAGGGTATGTAAAGCATGTGGCTTATTTAACCATTGTTTTAGATCATAAAGAAAAATAAAAGATCAAACAATGCATAATTAAAATCCATTGTATTTTCAATCATAATTATGATGGTTATGTTGACTTAATTTAAAACAACAAAATAAATCTACGAAATACTAAAATGGCAGCTTTTTTAGTGACATGGCCATCTAATTTTAAGCAGCATTAAATAAAGGTGTCCCACATTTACAACTGTACCACATTTGGTTATATAGAGCTTTTAGGTCCTCTGAGTCATGTGTGTTATAGGCTTAGTTATGCAAGCTCAGTAGCAAAATGTCCCTGAAAATAACCTTGAAAATTTGTTAACTATATTATTAGCTTATATTTAGAACATGGGATGCTTTGTATATAGGGGAATGGGTATTTTGTTTGATATTCTTTCTAGGTAATATACAGTTCGAGAATGAACTGAAAGATGGCATCTACTGAATCAGAATCACTCCAAATGTAAATGTAACCATCATCTTGCCAAAACAATAGATACTCATTTAAGGGGGGTTCCGAAGGCAGAAGTTTTTTTAACTTAATGCATTCTTTGCATTAATGTAAAAAAACATTCCAATGTCTGTGCCCCTCCCCAAATATTTACTTGACACCACTCTCAGTCCAGCACTGTCCCTGCTGGCAGCCCACTCCTGCATTCATGGACTTTGCTGAGAGCAGCAGGAGCCATTAGCACCTGCTCCTGTCAATCAAACCCAGTAAGGAAAGAGTGGGAGGTGGAGCCAAGTAGTGCTGTGTGTGTCTATGGATGCACATTTACCATCTCAGAAGCATGCTCACATAAAAAAGAAGAGCAGGCAGAGACAGCACTGGAAAAGAAACCTGCAGGGGAGCACAGAGAGGAGGTTCAGGGTCACTCTTTGCAATATCATCAAATCCAAAGGGACGGTATATAGGTTTGCTGTACTGGTATATCCAGGAAATAAATGTTGTTATATATTAACAAGTGAAAAACCCAACTGAGGTGGCTGTGCTTTGAAATCCTTTTACCATTTGGCAAATTTGACCTGCTAACAATTAGCATTCATTTATTATAAATGACAATAGATGGAGATGATAACAAACAACATCCAATGATTATTTGAATTGTACAGTATGATGATTGATAAAAAGTTATGTCAACTGACATTCCCAATTATAAGGGTATGATATCCAAGTGAAGAGTTATACTGGTCCTAATGGATTAATTTTTGCCCATATCCAAATACTGTATTTATTGGCGTATAACACTCCCTTTTTTACCATGAAAATCGGGTGCAAATAGTGTGTGCGTGTTATACGCCAATACTTCAATTTTATCTGCCTCGGAGGGGACAAGGAGGGGGGCCGGACGAGCGCTGTCAGATTACATACAGCGAGAATCTCCTGTTTACTTGGCAGCCTCTGTAATAGGAAGTCCTGTCTCCTGGGCCGCCATTGGACCACTGTTTTGTCTATCATAGGAGATTCTCTTTGTATGTAATCTGTCTGCGCTTGTCCCGCCCCCTCCCTGTCCCCTCTAGGCTGCAGGTGGACCTCAATCAGGCTGCATTAATGTCAATGGTGAGGCTGCTGCATTGAAGGCAATCGTGAGGCTGTATTGATGTGGATTGATGAGGCTGCAGATGGGCACTGACCCTTATTTTGCTCCAAAGTTCCTTATTTAAAATTTTAGTTTTTTTCCTGAAACTTCCCTCTTAAAATGAATGTGCGTGTTATACGCCTGTGTGTGTTATACGCCGATAAATACGGTATATGGTTACATTTTAAATAGAAGCAATGGGTGTCCTGCATAGAACTTAATTTTCTGACCAACGTTGGCAAATCTGACTGGTCATTAAGCCAACTTTTATTTTATTTTGAAAAGCCCCATTTTTTTTAAATACTGTATTTGCTAATTAATATAGTTTGATAGTTAGCTAAAATGTCTATTGAACCTAAACTATAAGCAATCATAATGTAATAGGGGCAGAAAACACGCACAGACTAACCATAGTATTACGCCTATGGTTAACTTGTGTGTAATTCTTCCTAGCAGCTCTTTCCTGTATTTTATGTGTATTTTTAGGTGTAATGGTCCCTTAATGATAGGGGCAGCTAATAACTGAGAATTGTTGTCATGGAAACATCATATAATGTAAGACAACGTATATATCTTAAATTAGATTCAAATGGACAAGCCCAACGCTTTCAATTTATATTAAATTCTGTTTACTGTATCATTTTCTTTCAGTCTGTTTTTTGATAGGGAACTTTCCATCTTTTTTTATGGAATAATATGACAAATTATGTGTTTAAGAAAGGGTGTCTATGCAGAATTTTCCAAACAAGAAGGTGATAGAAAAGTTAAAATTAGGGTTCAACAACAGCGACACATATACAGTATCTCACAAAAGTGAATACACCCTTCACATTTTTGTAAATATTTTATTATATCTTTTTAGTGACAACACTGAAGAAATTACACTTTTCTACAATGTAAAGTAGTGAGTGTACAGTTTGTATAACGGTGTAAATTTGCTGTCCCCTCAAAATAACTCAACACACAGCCATTAATGTCTAAAAAGCTGGCAACAAAAGTGAGTACACCCCCAAGTGAAAATGTTCAAATTGGGCCCAATTAGCATTTTTCCTCCCCGATGTAATGTGACACGTTAGTGTTACAAGGTCTCAGGTATGAATGGGGAGCAGGTGTGGTAATTTTGGTGTTATCGCTCTCACTCTCTCTTACTGGTCACCGGAAGTTCAACATGGCACCTCATGGTAAAGAACTCTGAGGATCTGAAAAAAAGAATTGTTGCTCTACATAAAGATGGCCTAGGCTATAAGAAGATTACCAAGACTCTGAAACTGAGCTGCAGCATGGTGGCCAAGACCATACAGCGGTTTAACAGGACAGATTCCGCTCAGAACAGGCCTCGCCATGGTCGACCAAAGAAGTTGAGTGCGCATACTCAGCGTCATACCCAAAGGTTGTCTTTGGGGAATAGACATATGACTGCTACCAGCATTGCTACAGAGTTTGAAGGCGTGGGGGGTCAGCCTGCCAGTGCTCAGACCATACGCCGCACACTGCATCAAGTGGTCTGCATGGCTGTTGTCCCAGAAGAAAGCCTCTTCTAAAGATGATCCACAAGAAAGCCCGCAAACAGTTTGCTGAAGACAGGCAGATTAAGGACATGGATTACTGGAACCAGAAACCAGGTGAGGAGTACAAAGACACGTGTGTCTTGCCTACAGTCAAGCATGGTGGTGGGAGTGTCATGGTCTGAGGCTGCATGAGTGCTGCCAGCACTGGGGAGCTACAGTTCATTGAGGGAACCGTGAATGTCAAAATGTACTGTGACATACTGAAGCAGAGAATGATCCCCTCCCTTCAGAGACTGGGCCGCAGGGCAGTATTCCAACATGATAATGATCCCAAACACACCTCCAAGAAGACCACTGCCTTGCTAAAGAAGCTGAGGGTAAATGTGATGGAATGGCCAAGCGTGTCTCCAGACCTAAACCCTATTGAGCATCTGTGGGGCATCCTCAAATGGAAGGTGGAGGAGCGCATGGTCTCTAACATCTACCAGCTCTGTGATGTCACCATGGAGTAGTGGCAGAGGACTCCAGTGGCAACCTGTGAAGCTCTGGTGAACTCCATGCCCAAGAGGGTTAAGGCAGTCCTGGAAAATAATGGTGGGCACACAAAATATTGACACTTTGGGCCCAATTTGGACATTTTCACTTAGGGGTGTACTCAATTCTGTTGCCAGCGGTTAAGATATTAATGGCTGTGTGTTGAGTTATTTTGAGGGGACAGCAAGTTTACACTGTTAAAATATAATAAAATATTTACAAATTGTGAGGGGTGTACTCGCTTTTGTGAGATACTGTAACTGTAACATAAAAGAACCCCCCCCAGAACCATTATAGTACGAGAAAATACTAATAGTATAAGCAAGGTTATGAAAATGTAGTCTTTAGTATAATCAATTTATCTTTACAGTCATGTGTGATATACATTTGGCAGCATTATGTGAGATCATGACTAGATACAGTAAATTATGAGAATGTACAGAAAAATAGGAGTCTAAGGGCTCATTTAAACTTGCACAAGGGTGGGGGGGAAATAAAACCCTGTGGTTGAGCTGTGTTTTTACTGCCTCACAACCGGACCCCTTTTAGCTGGGAAGGCAACAGGTAGGGATGTATACATACTGCAGGCACAATGGTTTGGTTTGTGGCCACAGGAGAATTTATACCCCTTGTTGCGTTCAGTGGTTACTACCATCCACTGGATGAAACCCATTCAATTAAATGGGGCCATGCTGCAACTGCTCCGCAACCTCTATCAATGCACACAGTTGCAGCTTGGAAGTTTGTTATTTGGATGGTTAAAACATATGGTGGGGAGATATAATGCCTCCTCACTGTGTGTCAAATGCTCTCTGAAGAGTCATCCAAATCGGTTAAATACATTGCAGAATTAAGCTAAATTGGGGAGAAGAGATGGACTGTAAACCTGGGCACTGCATACAGTATATACAGTATCTCACAAAAGTTAGTACAGCCCTCACATTTTTGTAAATATTTTATTATATCTTTTCATGTGACAACAGTGAAGGAATGACACTTTGCTATAATGTAAAATAGTGAATGTACAGCTTGTATAACAGTGTATATTTGCTGTCCACTCAAAATCACTCAACACACAGCCATTAATGTCTAATGCTGGCAACAAAAGTGAGTACACCCCTAAGTGAAAATGTCTGAATTGGGAAAATTAGCCATTTTCCCTCCCCGGTGTCATGTTAATAGTTAGTGTTACAAGATCTCAGGTGTGAATAGGGAGCAGGTGTGATACATTTGGTGTTATCACTCTCACTCTCTCATACTGGTAAAGAACTCTAAAGGATCTGAAAAAAAAAGAATTGTTGCTCTACATAAAGATGGCCTAGGCTATAGGAAGATTGCCAAGACCCTGAAATTGAGCTGCAGCACAGTGACCAAGACCATACAGTGGTTTAACAGGACAGGTTCCACTCAGAACAGGCCTCGCCATGGTCGACCAAAGAAGTTGAATGCACGTGCTCAGCATCATATCCAGAGGTTGTCTTTGGGAAATAGACATATGAGTGCTGCTAGCATTGCTGCAGAGGTTGAAGGGGTGAGGGGTCAGCCTGTCAGTGCTCTGCCCATACGCCGCACACTGCATCAAATTGGTCTGCACGGCTATCGTCTCAGAAGGAAGCCTCTTCTAAAGATAATGCACAAGAAAGCCCGCAAACAGTTTGCTGAAGACAAGCAGACTAAGGACATGGATTACTAGAACCATGTCCTGTGGTCTGATGAGACCAAGAAAAACCTATTTGGTTCAGATGGTGTCAAGCGTGTGTGGCGGCAACCAAGTGAGGAGTACAAAGACACGTGTGTCTTGCCTACAGTCAAGCATGGTGGTGGGAATGTCATGGTCTGGGGCTGCATGAGTGCTGCCAGCACTGGGGAGCTACAGTTCATTGAGTGAACCATGACTGCTAACATGTACTGTGTCATACTGAAGCAGAGCATGTTCCCCTTCCTTTCGAGACTGGGCCGCAGGGCAGTATTCCAACATAATGACCCCAAACACAGCTCCAAGATGACCACTGACTAGCTAAAGAAGCTGAGGGTAAAGGTGATGGACTGGCCAAGCATGTCTCCAGGCTTAAACCCTATTGAGCATCTGTAGGGCATCCTCAAATGGAAGGTGGAGGAGCACAAGGTCTCTAACATCACCATTTTTGGGTGATTTATTTTAGCATAGTTATACACTGAGCAAAATTATAAACGCAACACTTTTGCGTTTGCCCCTATTTATCATGAGTTGAACTCAAAGATCTACAATTTTTCCTATGTACACAAAAGGCCTATTTCTCTCAAATATTTTTCACAAACCTGTGTAAATCTGTGTTAGTGAGCACTGCCAAGATAATCCATCCACCTCCCAGGTGTGGCATATCAAGATGCTGATTAGACAGCATAATTATTGCACAGGTGTGCCTTAGACTGGCCACAATAAAAGGCCACTCTAAAATGTGCAGTTTTATCACACAGCACAATGCCACAGATGACACAAGTTTTGAGGGAGCGTGCAATTGGCATGCTGACTGCAGGAATGTCCACTAGAGCTGTTGCCCTTGAATTGAATGTTCATTTCTCTACCATAAGCCATCTCCAAAGGTGTTTCAGAGAATTTGGCACTACATCCAACCAGTCTCACAACCACAGACCACGTGTAACCACACCAGCCATGGACCTCCACATCCAGCATTTTTACCTCCAAGATCGTCTAAGACCAGCCACCTGGACAGCTGCTGCAACAATCGGTTTGCATAACCAAAGAATTACTGCACAAACTGTCAGAAACCGTCTAGGAAACTCATCTGAATGCTTGTTGTCCTCATCGGGGTCTTGACCTGACTGAAGTTCGTCACCGAGTTGAGTGGGAAAATGCTCACATTCGATGGCATCTGGAAAGGTGTTCTCTTCACTGATGAATCCCGGTTTTCCCTGTACAGGGCAGATGGCAGACAGTGTGTATGACGTTGTGTGGGTGTGCGGTTTGCTGATGTCAACGTTGTGGATTGAGTAGCCCATGGTCGTGGTGGGCTTATGGTATGGGCAGGCATATTCTATTGACGATGAACACAGGTGCATTTTATTGATGGCATTTTGAATGCACAGAGATACCGTGACGAGATCCTGAGGCCCATTGTTGTGACATTCATCCACAACCATCACCTCATGTTGCAGCATGATAATGCGTGGCCCCATGTTGCAAGGATCTATACACAATTCCTGGAAGCTAAAAACATCCCAGTTCTTGCATGGCCAGCATACTCACCGGACATGTCACCCATTGAGCATGTTTGGGATGCTCTGGATCAGCATATACAATAGCGTGTTCCAGTTCCTGCCACTATCCAGAAACTTCGCACAGCCATAGAGGAATAGACCAACATTCCACAGGCCACAATAAACAACCTGATCAACTCTACGCTAAGGAGATGTGCTGCACTGCGTGAGGCAAATGGTGGTCACATCATATACTGACTGGTTTTCTGACCCCCTCCCCAATACAGTAAAACTGCACATTTTAGAGTGCCCTTCTATTGTGGCCAGCCTTATGTCCTGTACACACGATAGGATTTTCTGACAACAAAACCGTGGATTTTTTTCCGAAGGATGTTGGCTCAAACTTGTCTTGCATACACACGGTCACACAAATGTTGTCGGAAATTCTGAACATCAAGAACGTGGCGACGTGCAACACATATGATGAGCCGAGAAAAATGAAATTCAATAGCCAGTGCGGCTCTTCTGCTTAAATCCGAGCATGCGTGGACTTTTGTGCATCGGAATTGTGTACACACGCTCGTAATTTCCGACAACAAGCTTTGTTGTCCGAAAATTTGAGAACCTGCTCTTAAACATTTGTTGGCGGAAATTCCGACAACAAATGTTCTATGAAGTATACACAAAAGAGCGACAATTTTGAAAAAAACCACCAAGACACCAAGCAAAACGGTCAGGGTCAAAAGTCGGGGGCAAGTTCAGTATATTTTAGGAAGGAGTTTAAAAAATGCATTATTTTAAATTAGTATTAGTGTCCATTACTGTCAGTGTCAGTGTGTTTTAGGTAGGATACATAAAAGGAAAATGTGTACTATAGTTTCTGGGACCTACTACGTGTACAAACAACAAATGACATACACATATGTAGTATCACTATGAACGTCTCGTGTGTACGCGGCATAAGTTGGGCTGGCAGTTTGGTGTAGAGATGGGCAAACTGTTTGGGCCGGGCATCGGTTCAGCGCCCGTTAGAGTGTTCACCTAATACCCGAATTCGCCCAATACAATGAATAGCTGACGGTTGTTAAGGAGTGGGCCAGATGTGAAGAAGAGAAGAGATGTGAAGAAGGAAGAAGGAGAATGAATGGGTAATGCTCTGGAAATATAAAGGAGTTTGGGTAAGCTAATCATTTTAAGAGTGGCTAGTCTACCTGCTCAAGATAAGTAGTGTTTACCGATATTTTGTAGTTCTTGTTTGCAATAGTTTAAGAATGGGATGTAGTTGTGAGTAGGGATGAGCACGATGTTCGAGTCGAACATACGTTCGACTCGAACATCGTGTGTTCGCCTATTCGCCGAATAGCGAACAATTTGGGGTGTTCGCGCAAATTTAAAGGCGCCGGACACCCTTTAAAAGTCTATGGGAGAAATCAAAAGTGCTAATTTTAAAGGTTAATATGCAAGTTATTGTCATAAAAAGTGTATGGGGACCTGGGTCCTGCCCCAGGGGACATGTATGAATGCAAAAAAAGTTTTAAAAATTTACGTTTTTTCAGGAGCAGTGATTTTAATAATGCTTAAAGTGGAGGTCCACCCTGAAAAAAAATGCACCAAAAAATACCTAAAAATATGGAGGAAAAGAAAAAAAAATGTTTTACTTACGTGAAATGGCTGTTGCTAGGCAGTCTTCCTAATCTGCCTCTTCCTACACCGCGGTGATCTTCAGTCTTCTGCTTCCTGCGTTGTCTTCTGGGGAATGGGGTGTGGTGTGTTATGGGAACTGTGTGTGTCCCATAACACATCGTGTCCCATTCATAAAGCACCGCGCTGCTCGCGCATGCGTAGTAGGAAACTGGCAGTGAAGCCGCAAGGCTCCACTGCCTGTTTCCCTTACCTAGGATGGTGGTGCTGGGACCCGAGAGCCGAGGCACGGGTCGGCCTCGGGCGGCCGACATCATGGGCACCCAGGACAGGTAAGTACTTATTTAAAGTCAGCAGCTACAGTGTTTGTAGCTGCTGACTTTTACACTCTTTTTTTTTAATGACGGAATCCCACTTTAAAGTGAAACAATAAAAGTGAAATATTCCTTTAAATTTCGTACCTGGGGGGTGTCTATAGTATACCTGTTAAGTGGCACATTTTTCCCGTGTTTAGAACAGTCCCTGTCACAAAATGACATTTTTAAAGGAAAAAAAGTCATTTAACAGTAATAGCAGCTATAGTGAATTGTCGGGTCCCAGCAATACAGATAAAAGTATGGATTTTGAGTTGGACCCCTTTTAAAAAAAAATTGTCTCAGGGTTCCCTTTAATATCCATACCAGACCTGAAGGGCCTGGTATGGAATTTGGGGGCACCCCCACGCAATTTTTCTTTTAAATTTTGGTTCGGGGTTCCCCTTAATATTCATACCAGACCCAAAGGGCCTGGTAATGGACTGGGGGGATCCCATGCCATTTTTTTCAATGACTTTTATCTGTATTGCCGAGACCCGACAATTCACTATAGCCGCTCGTAGTTTTAAATTACTTTTTTTTTTCTTTAGAAATGTCATTTTGTGCAGGGACTGTTCTAAATATGGGAAAAATGTGCCACTTTACAGGCATACTATAGACACTCCCAGGTACAAAATTTAAAGGAATATTTCACTTTTATTGTTTCACTTTAAGCATTATTAAAATCACTGCTCCCAAAAAACGGCCGTTTTTAAAACTTTTTTTTGCATTGATACATGTCCCCTGGGGCAGGACCCGGGTCCCCAAACACTTTTTATGACAATAACTTGCATATTAACCCTTAAAATTAGCACTTTTGATTTCTCCCATAGACAATTCACTATAGCCGCTATTACTTTTAAATGACTTGTTTTCCTTTAGAAATGTCATTTTCTGCAGGGACTGTTCTAAACACATGAAAAATGCACCACTTTACAGGCATACTATAGACACCCCCCAGGTAGGAAATTTAAAGGAATATTTCACTTTTATTGTTTCATTTTAGGCACTATTAAAATCACTGCTCCCAAAAAAAACGGCCGTTTTTAAAACTTTTTTTTTTGCATTAATACATGTTCCCTGGGGCAGGACCCAGGTCCCCAAACACTTTTTATGAAAATAACTTGCATATTAACCCTTAAAATTAGCACTTTTGATTTTTCACGTTCATGTCCCATAGACTTTAACGGTGTTCGCGTGTTCGAACAAATTTTTTGCCTGTTCGCATGTTCCGCTGTGAATCAAACCGGGGGGGGGGGGTGTTCGGCTCATCCATAGTTGTGAGAGTAGAGGTTTGCTGTGGAGGAGGATACGGAGATTCCTAGATATGGCGTGTGTGATGTAACCCATTGGAAAGGAAAGTTTGTTTGCAACTGTTTTTTCATATCATGGATGATGTGTATGCCCAAGATATTAGATTTTGATTCATTTATTTTGTAATATATAACATTTTTAGTAATTCATATATTTCTGGTAGGGAAGAAGCCGGATCTATCAGTGTCAAGAGGATATCATCTGCAAAGAGGGAAATCTTATGAATTTTATTTAAGATTGTTATGCCCGAGATTGTATCTTTTCCTTTTTTTTTGAACTAGTGGTTCAATTAGTAGGGTAAAGATTAGAGGGGAGAGGAGACATCCCTGTCTTGTCCCATTTGTTATATGGAACTTGTCAGAAAATTCCCCTTCTGCAAAGACTCGTGCTGAGGGAGCTATGTATAGTGCTAAAAGGGCTGACAGAATATTTCCACTAAAGCCTAACTTTAGTAAAGTATGTTGTAAGTATCCCCAGTGGATTCTATCAAATGCTTTATCAGCGTCGAGGGCTAGAAAAATGGTGGGCATTTTTGTAGATTTGGAATAGTGTAAATTATTTTACGGGTTACATCAGGTGCTTGTCTCCCCATAGTGAAACCAACTTGGTCTTCATGGACTAATTGTGGCATGATAGGGGCTAGGCGATGCGCCAACATTTTTGCATTTATCTTTAACTCTGTGTTCAATAAAGATAATGGTCTAAAGTTCTGAAGAGATACCGGCTCCTTCCCTGGTTTCGGTAGTGTAACAACGTTAGAAGACAACATTTCTTCTGGGATATTGCCAGAGGACACAGCAGCTTCGAAGGTTTGTTGCAAGTAAGGCGTAAGGTTAGAGGAGAATATTTTATAATATTCGGCCGAAAATCCATCTGGGTCTGGAGCTTTGTTTTTGGGCAGTGAGAGAATATTTTGTTCAATTTCCTGGACAGAGATTGAGGCATTTAGGGTTTCTAGTTGAAGTGGTGTAAGTTTGGGAAGTTGTATGGATTCAGGGAAATTCAGAGATGTTTAGTAATGAAGGTTGTGTTGTGTTGGGATTGTTTTCCAGATTGTATAGTGAGCTGTAATAAGAGCAAAACGAGTTTGCTGTGTCTCTGGAGTTGTATAATTTCCCACCATGTACAGGGTGGAACATATAAGGGATTTTTTTGTTTGGATATCTTGTGTTTAACTCAGGCAGCCAGAAGTCTGCCAGCCTTGTTGCCAGAGGCGTAGAAATTTGCTAGTAGTTTAGCATGTTGCGAAATAAGAAAGGTGCGGAAATCATTTCTAGCTTGGAACAATTGGTTGCTTATTTCAAGTGTTGGGTTTTTTTTGTTCTCACAGCCAAGTTTGGTTATAGTGGATAAGATATTGTCGAGCTGCTGGGTTCTCTGGCGTTTGGCCTTAGAGCTTAATTTTAATAATACACTACGAACACACTATGTGTATTTCACACTAGGAATGGGCTAGTGGTGGAAGAAGCATTAAGGTCAAAAAAGGTTTTAAGTTGGTCTTTTATGTGCACAGAGTTGGTGGGAGATGCCATTAGTGTGGGGTCATTTCTCCACATGAACATGTTTGATTTCCGTCTTTTACCTCCAATTTGTATGGAAATAGGGGCGTGGTCAGACCAAGTGATGGAGTGAATCTCGGATTCCGTGACATCTTGGAGTAGAAATTTGTCTCTAGGGAATAAATGGATTCTGGAGTAAGAACAGTGGGGTTTGGAAAAAAAGGTGTAGTATCTTTCTTGGTAGTGATGGAATCTTAATATCTCATATATACTGTTAGGTTGAAGAAAGGAAGATAATGGGGATGAGCGATGTTTTGTTGCCTTGGGGCTCTGGGTATCTATAGAAGGGTCTAGAGCCAAATTGAAATCTCTGCAAAGGAGAGTATGTCCCTGTTTCTTTTTCTGGATTCTTTTCCAAAGTTTGCGAAAAAATGTCATTTGTTTGGAGTTGGGGGCATATAGGTTCATGATGGTGTAGGTTTGGTTGTTTATTTCGCAAATGAGAATGATGTATCTCCCTTGGTTGTCTAGCTCAACATCCAGAGTTTTGAAGAAGAAACAGAAGAGAGAGGCGCCTCTGGGTGTAGAATAAAAACAAATTTTATTCATAAAAGATAGTACCAATCAAACTCACATTTTAGAGGTCATCAAGAAGGCATGTAAATGTGAGCAGGTCCTGGAGAAAACATCATCCATCATAAGGTATATATCAGGTCAGTCAATAACCCCTATGCCGCTGGCTGGAGGCTCTGCCCGTGTGTGGAGAGAGGTGCCGCTGAGATGTAGGGCCGGCCGCAGCGGTGACAGGTCACAAATCAAGGCTGAGAGCGCAGAAGGAAAACAACCGGCGAGGAGTGATGACGTCACTGGTCGAGCGACGCGTTGCAGGGCGCTGCAGGTATGCGACCCTCGAACAAATGTATATCTTACTTTCCCCTATTACCTTTTCGGACACTGCAAAACTCTCAGGTAAAATACGCCACAGTCTTTGTGGAAAGTTTAAACAACTTAAAAGAATAATCCACACCACTAATTTTCAGTGGTGGGACAAATTCTTTCTACAGCAATATATTGATGTTAAAATCTCACCTAGAGGATTACGAGTCATGAAAGACTGTCCTAGCTGTTTGAGCGAAGACAGCACTAGAGAATGGGCCAACATTGCAGCGTTTTGCACGACTAAGTGGATGGGAATACTTATTTCCCATAGAGCCAATAGGCTCAACAAATTTACCCAGCAAGTCCAAGCCACCATTAAAGATATTGTTAGTTTTCAAGTTTATATCCCACAGCCATGGCTCGAGATATTGAAAGAGAAAACCAAAAAAGATGAGGACGATTTCATCAGTGTTAAGATGGGTAAATTTAAACGTGACTTGAAGGACTACAACTCCAATAAGGTTTTCTCATGGAATAAAAAGAACAATTTATTATCCAGTTCTTCTCTATCTCCCATTGTCACCACCTCACATTCATCCCAACAGAATGGATGTGATCACGCACTTTCTAATCCTCCTATTCCTTCTCTGCTGGATATAAAACCATATGATGCTATCATTCCTGTTAGACAGCTGAAGAACTCCCTTACCGTTTTTCCTCTCGTTCATCTTCCTCGCGTGTTTCACGTGTCTCTAGATCGCCTAATATCTCCAGGCACTCGTCAAATATGTCAAAAAGATATCTCACCAATAATAATAAAAAAAAAACTCTGAACTGATCAATGCTCTCAACCAATTTTATAACAGATCCAGTATTTCCCATAGTTTATCATCCATTCCAATACCCCATGCCCCTAGGGATGGTCCCTCTACCTCGAACACTGTTGGTGAGACTTCCACCACCATTTCTATCAGTTCTAAACATATTGATCATCCAACTACCTTAGACCCCAGGCCTATGGTATCAGCAGAACCCTTGAGGGAGAACCCATTACCCTTGGACACCCCTTTACCCAATATTCATAGTGCCCCCACAGCCAACGGCTCCACCTCCCCTTTTTTAGTGTTCGGTACTCCTCCGACCTCCACATCAAGAAAAAAAAAAGCTCACAGAAGAGGGTGCAGAGGAGGCTGAACTAGAAAAACATGTCAACGTACTGAAACACCCAAAACGATAAAGATTTTTAATTTATCCTCCTATACCTTGTCCCCTGCAGATATTTCTCTCCTTAACCATGGATTGAATTTTGCTCCGGTCAACAAACCCAACCCTTTTGTTCTCTTTAAGGACTTAAACAGTTATATACGCAAATTGACCTTAAAGAGACACTTTCAGATAAAACAATTTAAAGATCAAAATACAGATGGTGTACCTACCACTCAGATCTTGACCACATCCCCTACAGTCCTATCAGATTCCAGTACAGAGCCCCCTGACCTCAATATTGACGATTTGGATATGTTTCATAATGATGAATTTACATCACTAATGCTCACACAACATCTAGCTTCATCTCCGCCGATTACCCGTTCTACATTGAAACCCAAGTCCATCTTTTTTCCCACCCAATCCAAAGGTCCATATATAGAGAGTTCCTATAGAGTGGTCTATGCAGACTTATTAAAAATGTGTAATTCCACATCCAAAGTTAATAATCTTTCACCCTCTGAAATTAAAGTGCTGAGCCATCTTACACTTGCCGAAGACTTGGTGATCAAGTCAGCTGACAAGGGAGGCGGAATAGTGTTGCTTAATAGGTCTGACTATTTGAGGGAATTCTATCGACTCCTTTCTGATAGAGCTACCTATTAAGAAGGACCCCACTGCAGAATTTGCACTGGAAGCTGACACCCTTATAAACACTGCCCTGAAAGAAGATATCATCACAAAAGCAGAAAGCTTATTTTTGCGTAAGTCTTTTTACCAAATCCCTTATTTTTATTATCTACCCAAGATCGACAAAAGTCTACTAGATCCTCCTGGCAGACCTATCGTAGCGGCTATGGACAACGTCACTACGGGTTTTTGTCTGTACATAGACCAGTTCCTACAACCTATAGTCTCATCCCTACGGTCATATATACGTGATGGAACGCATCTGCTAGAACTCCTGTCTTCCTATAGATGGGAGTCCTCTTATGTGTGGCTCTCACTTGATTTATGTTCCCTATACACCTCTATCCCACACCAGTTTGGATTGATGGCATTGGAGCAATTCTTATCCACGGACCCTCTGATGAATATGCATCAGGCTAGATTCATCTTAGAGGCTACAGAGTTCTGCCTGACGCATAATCATTTCACTTTCAACTGAGATTTTTATCAGCAAATACAAGGTACGGCGATGGGAGCTAATTTTGCTCCTTCCTATGCCAATTTGGCTATGGGCTTTTGGGAAAATGAATATATTCATAACCATAACCCTTTTGCAGCCAATATAGTCTTTTTTGGCAGGTACATTGATGATCTGATTATCATCTGGGATGGCGATTCTGAGCTCATCACTCCCTTTGTTAGACATTGTAATGATAATCCTTATGGACTCTCATTTACATCAGTCACAGATTGCGTCACCATAGCCTTCTTGGATCTAGAATTGGGACATGATGGTCCAGTCATTACCTCTAAGAACTACACTAAACCTACTGCAGGCAACTCGTACTTGCATTATAAGGAGTTGCCATTTTCCGAAATGGATCACCAACATCCCAAAAGGGCAGTTTTGTCGCCTTCGACAAAACTGCACAAAAGATTCGGATTACACTGAACTTAGTGTTAATCTAAAAAGGAAATTTCTGGATAAACAATATCCAGAATCTTTGGTTGATGAAGCTTACAACCATTACCTTCACGGTAAACCTCCCAAAAACAATCTATCTCTCAAGGACTGTTCTAGTAGGTTTGTAACCACTTTTCATCATAAATATAAATATATGGAGAAAATCCTGCTCAAACATTGGGATATTTTACAACATAATCCCCACCTCTCAGCTGTACTCCCTCTTCATCCAAAAGTCACATATCGTAGGGCCCCCAATCTAAAGAGCAAAATTGCCCCGAGTAAGCTAAAATCCACCATACCTTCTCCTGTTGCACCCATATTAATACCTCTGGTGGGTATGTATCAGTGCCATAAGGCCTTGTGTAAAACTTGCCAATTTGTCCATCATGGACAAAAGTCCTTTACCACCAAGGGTAAAACCTACATGTTGAAAGACTTCTTTAACTGCTCATCGGACTTCGTTGTCTATGGCCTTAGTTGCCCTTGTGGGCTGATCTATGTAGGTCGTACCATTAGGGCCCTTAGACAGAGGTTCGGTGAGCACAGAAGGTTGATTGAAGGTGGTACTGACCTGCACAGTGTCCCTAGACACTTTACGGTGGCTCATCAGAGCTCGACAGTAGGGCTCAAGGTATGGGTGATCAAACAGATCCCCAAGTTCCTTTCCCCCGCTGAAAGATTTAAGAAGCTCTGTTCCCGTGAAACATTCTGGATATACACTTTAGATGCCCTGTCGCCAGGAGGAAAGTATTGAGATTTCCACCTTTCTCTAACAAAATCCCCCCCCCCCTATCATTTTATCTCATCATTGGTTTTAACAGTGTTACTTATTTTTAATTATTACTTTCTAGTCCTACCCACATAGGACCTGTATGACTATTTTATGTCCCTCATCTGGCTTTGTATTTTTGTGTGTGGGTGTGTGTGTGCATGTGTGTGCGTATTTGCGCGCACATGCACACACACATGCATATATAACTTTTATCATTTTTTTTAATCATTTTTATTATTGTTAATATATATATAAAAATCTCTTTTTTATATGATTACGTTTGGACGAGGCCTGTCTTGTGCGTGGTGGAGACATACGCTTTTTTCCTCCCCCCCCTCCCCCCTTCTCTCTTCCTCCCCCCTCTTCCCCCCCCCTTTTTTTCTCCCATCATAATTACCCAGTGCTTTTCACTATTATACGGTATACATATTTACATACCTTTGTTTTTCCCCCCTCCCCCGGCCCATGCTAACCATTTATTGTTCCACACCACATATTAATTTATAGTACATATATTCATATATCAATTGATTATTCAATTGATTTTCCAATTGGCTTGTTAAGTTATTATATTTTTACATTTATTATTATTTTTTATATATTTTTTAACATTTATTTTCATCCTTTATACATTAGTTCTCTTGACCATTTTTTTATGCCTTCCATTTCGCTTGTGCTCCTGATGACCATCTTGCTTTATACTTCACTACTGACACTTCCGATTGTTATTGTTTCTGGCCATTCCCCTTAGTTACGGTTTTCGTCCCTCCTTTTCCTTTCGCCCAGACCTATCATTACACTCCTTGTCCCGGCCCCTCCTTCCACCTCCTATATTATTTTTTTTTAGCACCCAATCCATCCATCCACAGCCTGATGAAGGGGCGTGGCTGTCCTGTCACTGCAGCTCGTACGCCCTGCAACGCGTCGCTCGACCAGTGACATCATCACTCCTCGCCGATTGTTTTCCTTCTGCGCTCTCAGCCTTGATTTGTGACCTGTCACCGCTGCGGCCAGCCCTACATCTCAGCGGCACCTCTCTCCACACACGGGCAGAGCCTCCAGCCAGCGGCATAGGGGTTGTTGACTGACCTGATATATACCTTATGATGGATGATGTTTTCTCCAGGATCTGCTCACATTTACATGCCTTCTTGATGACCTCTAAAATGTGAGTTTGATTGCTACTATCTTTTATGAATAAAATTTGTTTTCAGTCTACACCCAGAGGTGCCTCTCTCTTCTGTTTCTTCTTAGGATTTTGGAATCTGGTTTTGGTTCTTGATGAAGGCCTACTTGTGCACTTACCATCCTTAGGATCCCTGCATTTTTTTTTATCCCATTATGACTGTGATATAGATGTCAGTATACATATATATCCTTCATGTGGTCTGTTTATCCATTCACCACATTTACCTAGTTTCAATGTTTTACATACATCTTTTCTTTTTTTGGTTTCACATGTGATACTTCCTTTTCCCTTAACCATTTATGTATGTATATATTCATATATAGATAATTTTTTTGCAGACAGGGAGGATTTTAGTGTCACTTTTTGTTGTTCTTATTGCCATTTCCAGTTCTTTGCGCCTATACTTGTATACAGAGTTTTGAAGGAGACTGTATCTTTTATGGCGATGAGTACTCTCTTCTTTTTAGTGGTTGCATTTGTGAAATAGAGATGTGGGAATCTTTTGTGAGTCATCGATAGGACCTTATGTTTGCAAAAATGGGTCTCTTGGAGGCATAAGATTTCACTTTGAAGTTTAGCTGCTACTGCCCATAGGGAATATCGTTTCCCTGGGTGGTTTAATCCCTTGACATTTAAAGAAGTAATTTTGAAAGACATATTGTCGGGTGTGGGAGGTGAGGTATTGGATTAGAATCTGTTCAGTGTAGTGTAGCAAAGTAGCAAAGTAGTAGTGCAGCTGTGTACTCAAGTTTGCAGGTATTGATGAGGTTTCAAAAGAGGTATGTGTAGAGAGCTGAGTGTTAGTAGCTCCTGTCTCGAAGGGAAGTAGAGGATTCTCTGGGTGGAGCAGTGAGTGGTTAAGTAGAGTGCAATTCAGTGGCAGTTGCAGGAGAACTCTGTAATGTAAGCTCAACACAGATGTAAGGGAGATAACAATGCAAAAATGTTAATTAAAAAAAAATTGTAAAAAACAAGTGTAACAAGCTTAGTAACACTATATGAGCTGAGTTCTCCGCGACTCATCATTTGGGGAAATACAGCAAGTGATCCTTGCTCAGGCAAGTGATCCAGGGCATAGGTAGCTCTGTGAAATGCTAGAAAGGGAGGTTAAATGATCATTTCATTTGGGGGGCCCCTGACATCCCAGTCAAGTTGTTCCCTGTTCTGGGCAGGTGTACGGTGTTCGTTGTGTTCTGGGGTTTTCAGAATTTTTCATTGCCTCAATAGAACGAGGCCTCCCTCCAAAGAGCGGATGGTATATGTGCTGTTGTTCTTAGTAATCACCAGTTTGACCTGGTGGCCCCATTTGTAAGTGATCTGGTGGTTACGCAGGGGTTTTGTGATCGTGGCGAGGCTTTTCCGTTCGTTCATTGTATATTGTGATAGGTCAGCATAAAAGGATAACCAATATATTGGTGTGGATGGGTAGTAGTGTTTTGTGTGGCTCTCATCTCACTAGGGATGGGAAATCAGTTCTGTTCAGGCCAAACTTTCGCTGTTCGGGATATTTGACGAACAGCTGAACAAATGGGCTGTTCAATCGTTTGTTCACTCCTCCGAACCAACCACAATGCTTTGCGGCGCTGAACAGTGCATTGCAAGCCCTGATTGGCTGAAGCAGTGAAAGCTTCAGCCAATCGGGGCACAGAGCACTGTCAGAGTCATGATTGTACACTGTCATCATGACTTTGTCCCATTGTGGCTCATTCCCGCCCCAGAGTATAAAAGTATTCTTTCAATGGCAAGCCATTTTCAGTGTGATTTCGGCGTGGAGAGAAATAAAACAGGGCTCTGTTCAGTGCTATTAGTTAGATAGTGTGCTATACTGTGCTATTTTGCTTTATTTGTCAGTGTAAAATATTAGTTTAGTGTCATTCTAGGGATAGTGTGAGTGTAGTGAGGAGGCCAATCATTCAGCTTTGCATAGTGTTCAGCTAGAGTAGGGACAGCTCAGATAGTTTCACTGTAGTGTAGTGAGACTGTGTCAGTAATCTTTACATTAGTGTATAGCTAGAGTAGGGACAGTTCAGATAGCGTCAGTGTAGTGACGCTTGAACACCGTCTATTGGATTGCGTTGCTGCCAGTTTAACGCCATATAGTTCTGTGTGCGTTAGTGCCAATTTAATGCTATATTGTTATGTGTGCATTACTGCCAGTTTAACGCCATATTGTTATGTGTGCGTTACTGCCAGTTTAACGCCATTTACTTTTGTGTGCGTTACTGCCAGTTTAACGCTATATAGTTCTGTGTGCATTACTTCCAGTTTAACACCACATAGTTTTGTGCATTACTGCCAGTTTAACGCCATATAGTTCTGTGTGCGTTACTGCCAGTTTAACGTCATATAGTTCTGTGCATCACTGTACGCTTGGTGCATTATATTGCAGTATATTATAGTGTATCCATGGCGTGTGTCTGTGTATTGTGAGTACTCAAATTAAAGTGCACCAAACACCTCTTTACATTGATTAAAGTGCATCTACGTACAGATTTTAACTTCTTCTTTACATTTGCTTATAAGCACCACCCCCTCCCTCCCAATAATGTCTGGGAGGACAATAAGGAGAGGCAGACGTTCCCTTGGCACTGTAAGGGGGGCCAGCAACAAATGTGTCCACAGGCAAAGGTGGACGTGGTGGTCAGTCCTCAGGCAGGGCATCATTTCCTCTGTTTAGTGAGTTTGCCCGTGCTATCCAGCCACAGCATGCAGAGGAGGTGGTGGACTGGCTTACTAAACCTTCCTCATCCTCTGTCACGCAAGCAGAGACAAATGTGCAGTCCTCTGCAGTTGCCAGAGTGGATAAACCTGCCTCCTTGTCCACATCTATTCCTGCCATAGCCCCAACATCAGCCATTGAGGAGTCAGCTGAGTTATTTGACCACAGCGTCAGCCACTTGCTCCTTGATGATGCCCAGCCATTACTGGATTCAGATGTTGGTTCTGAGGGTGAGGATGACAGGAACATGAGCCTAAAGAGAGGGAGTTCCCCAAGCGGCAGCGTATTACCAAGTTGTCTCCAGTGTTAATGATGAAGATGGAGGAGATGGACATGATGATGATGAGGTCACAAATGCGACTTGGGACACAGTTGCGACACAGTTGTGACACAGTTGGGACACTTGCGACACAATTTTGCCGACATCAAGAAAGAGTAGATAGCAGCCACCCTATTCCATCACATTCTGCAGCTGTTATCTCCTGGCCCACTCCCCAAAGCTCAGCTGTCTGTTTTTCAGCACTTCTGCAGCAGATCGCACTGTTGCTATCTGCAAACTGTGTCTCAGGCACATCAAACGTGGCAAAAACACCTACCATATGCATATCATTGCAATTTTTTTGCCTTCATCAAGAGAACCTCTATAGGGTTATGGTGGGAAGGCATCCCCGACACCCAAAGAGTAATTTTTCTGCACCTGTTTGACAGGTGCATATCATTGCATTTTTTTACAGAAAAGCCAATTCTTGCTTTCATCAAAAGTACCTCGATAGGTTTATCACGACACCAAAGACCAATTTTTACGCACCGGCTACTTCTATACAAAGTCAAAGTGACACCAGAATGTATCCAAAAAATCTCTAATCTTGTTCTCAGTGCACTATGTTTTGGCCTTATCATATACACTGGCTCCCCAGCTGTTGCTGAGCAAAATAAAGGCAGCTTGCAGGGAAAATTATTATTATTATTATTGCTGCAACAGTTTCTAGACATGGTATGCATCTGCCACTTTACAGGTAGACTAAGGTAGACTAAAAATTAAGTTTTTCACAAACGTTTTTTTAATTGATACATGTCCCCTGGGGCAGGACACAAACCCCTATAACCATTGTATTCCCAATTACTTGCATTTATGCCTTAAAAATGGCCACTTTTGATTTTTGACATTCGGGTCTACTGACTTTAATGGGATTTGTTATTCAGGTCCAAACTTTTGCGGTGTTAAGAAGTTCTGGTGCAAACCGAATAGGGGTCTGTTCGGCCCATCCCAAGTGGAAACCTTGCAAGAAGATCTGAACAAATTAATGGGGTGGGCAACTACATGGCAAATGAGGTTTGATGTGGAAAAATGTTCTTTACTGCAAGAGCGGCAAGGATGTAGACTTCCCTTCCACAGGTGGTGGTTTCAGCGGGGGGGCATCAATAGTTTCAAAAAACTTTTAGAAAAGTACCTGAACGACCGCAACATATAGGGATATACAATGTAATATTGACATATAATCACATACATAGGTTGGACTTAATGGACTTGTGTCTTTTTTCAGCCTCACCTACTATGTAACTCTGTAACTATGTAATTATGTAATTCAAATGTTGGTTTGTGAATTTAGAGGATATAGTTGCCATTTTGAGGGATAGACTGGCTGAGCAGGATATAAGAGCATTAAGAATTGGAAGAATAAACAACTGGGGACAGGGAGGGAAAAAGGGATAAAAAAAGGGAGGAGGCATTAAAGCACTGATTCGATCAGTGTAGAAAGTGGAAATTCTGTTTGATTTGATCTAGGATATTCTCTCATAGTCAACAAAGGCTGGACTAACATTTTGTTAGTGAGGGCATTAAACTTGATTGAAAGAGTTCTTAGAACAATGTTTATCTAAGGCATACCAAGCTCACTTCCTACTTGATAGGGGAGATATAGAAGGCACTTGGACATTGGCAGAAAAGAAGGGGATCCAAAACATGCTGCAGCTAATCTAAAACCTAGTCCAGTGTATAGGCATACCTTAGCAGGTGAGCTAAAATAGTACAGTAAAGTCTATGTCATGTATAAGCCTTAGTGATCCATAACTAAGTAATGTTAAACGTATTTAGGACATCATTATTATTCCAGAAGCAGTAATAAAGTTAAACTTTAAAATTTAAAAATTATTACATGGCTGATTTACTGCTTTATTGTAAAGGGCAGGCCAAAAATACCAACATTTCAGCTGTGGCTAGATCATCACCAACTTTTTATGTCAGTTCCAGGCATTTGCTTAACAGCTGTTGTCTTAATGAAAGGTAGAACAAAAAAAAATCCTCACTTTGTTACAAATCATTATCACTTTCTAAAAGTTTTTAACATAAGTACTAAGAAACGTTTTGTCCATCACTTTACAAAGTTTAATTTGTAGGCTATTGCTAACATATCGATCTAAAACAAGGATGTTTAACCGCTTGCCGACCAGCCGCCGTCATTATACTGCGGAAGGTTGGCACGGCTGCGCAAATCACCATAGTGCCCCTTACACACGGTCGGACTTTGTTCGGACATTCCAACAACAAAATCCTAGGATTTTTTCCAACGGATGTTGGCTCAAACTTGTTTTGCGTACACACGGTCGCACAAAGTTGTCGGAATTTCCGATCGCCAAGAACGCGGTGACGTCAAGCATGTACGACGAGACCAGAAAAGGCCATTTCAGAACCAAGCGCAGCAACCTTTGGGCTCCTTTTGCTAATCTCGTGTTAGTAAAAGTTTGGTGAGAGACGATTCGCGCTTTTTCAGACTCGTGGTTTTCAGATCGTTTTCTGCCATTCAGTTTGTGCTTGTGGGTTTGTATCTGCTCTTCAGTGCGTGCAAGCAAGTTCCGCGTGACTTTAGTCATTGTGTTCTTGTGCGTTCGTTACTGGTTTTCAGGTCGCTCTTCACAGGCCTTGCTGTTCTTCAGTGCATTCTGTTACTTCGTTCTGAGCAGCCGACCGTTTTCTAGCCATGTTTCATATAAGTACTCCTCGTAGAGTTTGTGCTGTGCGGGGGCTCGGTGTTGGGGTCCTGACCTTGACACAAGTCCAGTCCATGAACAAGGTGGGGAGGAGTTCATGGACCAAGAATTGGTTGTTTCAGCGTGACAAGTTCTCTCATATGCCTTTGCTCCGTGAGATCCATGAGAATAATCCTGATGATTTCAGGAACTTTCTCAGGATGACAGACCCCGTATTTCACCGTTTGTTGGCTTCGCTGACCCCCTATATCAGCAGGCAGGATACCTGCATGAGGCAAGCCATCACTCCGGAGCAGAGGCTGGTCACTACCCTGCAGTACTTGGCGACAGGGTGAAGCCTGCAGGACCTCAAGTTCTGGACAGGCATCTCCCCCCAGGCTCTGGGGATCATTATCCCAGAGACCTGTTCTGCCATTATCCAGGTCCTGCAGAAGGAGTATATGAAGGTAAGATTTGTATCCTTTAATATCACATTTTATTGTATTTAATGTTTGATAATATCTTGTATTTCTTTCCTCATTCCCTATTTACCATGATTGTAATATGCTGTGAATGCCCCCTTTGTTCTCATGCATGCTGGTTTTTTATGTAATTATTTTTTAAGTCCTTCATACATATCTGCCTTCACTTACCTCCCCAACATGGTCTCCTAGCCCTATATTCACCTCATGTAGTCACTTAACAATTTATTTTATCAGCTCCATAGTAGTGCTTTACCCCAAACACACCCTAAAATGTTTGGAAATGTGATTTGTGCTTTAAATTCAGGCAGAGTGCCAGAGGCTTTTTTTGTAGTGTCCCCAAATCAGTTTTATAAAACCTCCCTTCCCCCAACTGCTAAGTCAGCTGATCACAATTCTCTATCGATCCTCAATCATCTATCTGCTGACTTTGCCAAACCCATACACACTATACCCATCTCTTTTGTGGTCAGGTTTATGGATGAATTCCCCAAAGCATGTAGTGCAAGGGCCTGCCTGTATACTTTCAAATGGTAATGTTTAAAGTTTTTGGATTCGATTATTATCTTGATAGGTAATATCAGAATGTCCAAATGTCCTCAAATGTGTACAGTGTGTATTTATATCTTTGTATTATGACACTTCTTACCTGTCCAGTGGGCTGTCAATAGTGTAACTAAGGAGGGGCTGTTACAAGTAATACCCATTATTTAGGCATTCATCTCTCAATGAAGTGAAGAGGGTTACCTGTCCAAGATACCCCCCCTATAATGTTAGAAATGGCCCATGAGAGGGGGGGGGGGTTGAATATGATAGGTGTACCTTATACTTTGGTGTTAATTTCCCCTTAATAAATGCTATCTGGAGGTTGTCCAAGAATGTTTGTGCCTAATCTGCTTGCCATGTTTATGTGCAAAAATAGTAAATTATTTTTGTTTTCCTCAACAGTTTCTTTCCACGCCACAGGAATGGCAGATTGTGGCCTCCCACTTTGCCCAGCGGTGGGACTTTCCTAACTGCGGAGGGGCAATTGATGGGAAACACGTCCACATCGTCCCACCACCCAACTCGGGGTCGTACTATTTCAACTATAAGGGGTTCAATAGTATTGTGATGTTGGCGGTGGTGTCGGCTAATTACGACTTCTTGTATGTGGACGTGGGGAAGAATGGCCGGATGTCCGATGGTGGAGTCATCGCCCAGACGGAGTTCTACAGGCATCTCCAGAATGGCAGCTTGGACTTGCCACCTCCAGAGGACAATGTGGAAGGACTCCCATTCGTCTTCGTTGCGGATGAAGCATTTGCGCTGGGGGACCATCTTATGCGGCCATTCCTGATGAGGACCCTCACCCCGGAACAGAGGGTTTTTAATTACCGGCTGGCCAGAGCCAGAAGAGTGGTGGAGAACACAATTATTAATTAATAAATTAAGCATTTATTATTCCTCACCGCTACTTATTATTGAGATCAAAACGCGTCCATGATCTCCCGTGATGGCAGATAGCACATGTTGGCACACTGTGTGCATCCTCCAAATTTGTAATTTCAAAACATTGCTCTAAAGTTTTTCCTATTGTAGCACACAATAAAATAAAGTGATTTTGTGGGGTTTTAAATTCACCCCAAAATATCAATGATGTTATTATTTTTTTGAATAACATCATTGATTTTTTTCTTGACTTTTTCCAATTCAAAATTACACCCCATGATCTCCCCGATCAGGATCTGTGCACTTTCTGATGTGAAAGGATCTTGATCCATAACATCACGATCACCTAAAAAGAGAGTAACCAAACAAAAACAAGTATCAAAAATCTGCCAGCATCCATCTCTTACCTGAGCCTGTGGTCACAGACACTCACCTGTTGTGGTGCCAATTTCCACTACATCTTCTTCCTCCTCCTGCTCAGCTTGTTTTTGGGGTATTTCCCCTTCTTCCAGAGGTGGGGGGTCTCTGGTCTCCTTGGATGAGGGGTGTCCCCCAAGTCTTTTCTCCCCTATGTTAAACAAAAATGGTATAATTAGCACACAGATATTTGATGGCAGAACTATAAATAGGAAACATTGCTTGGAATTGGGGTACAATTGTCAATTTTAGCTGAGTTCAAAGATGTATCTTTTTTACTGGCCTTTGTCAACCTGCAATCCTTTACCTGTTTTGTACAAGCTTCACGGATGGAGACCCCCCTATAGTATACACTGGAGCACCTGTGTGCCCACCCTAATCAAAATTGTGTTCTTGTGTCCCACACTATAGTGCTCCAGTGTCCAGATGTGAAAACAGCTGCTGAGTGTCCTCTCCTTACACAGAATCTAGTTTGCATTTCATTCTAGTAACAAAGCCATCTACACAGCCAAATTTTTTTCAGACAAGTAGGCCCTAAAAAAATTTGGAAAATGCATAGGGCCTAAACAATGATGTTTTAGAGGCCGAAAGAAAAATGTTGGATACGAACGATTCAAATGGTCCCATGAACATTAAAATTTCCATTTTAAACTGTACAAAAATTAAGAAAACAATATGGAGCAGCACGAACGTAATAAAGAAAAAAATGAATATGAACATAGCACAACTACTTACTTTTTTGCAGCACTCTCCGGATCTTTCTGTACTGCTCGGGCTCTCTTAATTTCAGGTCCGACCACTGCTTCCTGAGCTGATCTTTCGATCGTTGTACCCCGAAATTCCGGTGCAGACTTTTGACCACTTTCGCAATGATCTTGGCCTTTCTGATATTGGGGTTGGGGTAAGGCCCATACTTTCCATCATAGTCGGCCTTCTTCAGGATGTCCACCATCTCCAACATCTCCCCAAAAGACATATTTGAGGCCTTAAATCTGCTCCTTCTGGATCAGGACGTGTCCGGAACCGGGCTTTCCTCCTCCTCCTCCTCGTTCCTGTAATTAGCACGCACCTGCTGTGTCTCCGCCATGTGCTCTTCCCCCACTACGCAGAACGAAAAGGGGTGGGGAATAGACTAGAAAGAACGTCAGGGGTGGGCGGAGTTACACGCATGCGCAGTGTGTATAAAGCGTAACACACGTGCGTATTACGTACGATCTGTGAGCGGACGAAGGAGCATTGGACGCGCCGATCGTAAGAACGAAGGTAAGAGACATACTTGTGCCTATACTGCTTCTAGATTGAGGCCTATATTGTAACAAGATTAGTATAGTTTGGTCTGACATTAGGCTTGGTCTTGTGTTGTGTCTTGCAGTGAACATGGATATCTTATTAAAAGATAATGACTTCATGTCAATATTCATTGATATGTTAAGGGAGCTGCCATGTCTGTGGGAGATCAACCACCCACATTACAAAAACCAAGCAAAAAGGAAGGCAGCGCTGGATCAATTGTTGGAAATTGTGAAGCAGGTGATCCCCACGGCAGACATCACATATTTGAAGATCTTAATTGGTGGCCTGAGGAGCACATATGTAAGGGAGCGCTAGAAAGTCCAGGATTCGCAGAGATCCGGAGCAGCAGATGACATCTATGTCCCCAGGATGTGGTACTATGACAGGCTGCATTTTCTGGCAGGCCAGACTGAACCCAGGTCATCCCTCTCCAGTCTTCCTTCCACGCTTCCTCCCCCCCCCGGCTGAGGCTTCTGATGCCCAACCTGGGCCTTCCAGGCAACAACATGTGGAGGAGCCCAGATTGAGCCAGGTATAGCATTTCTCTAAATATTTCTGCTTGTCCAATCAATGATGTTAACTAGATGTTAGTTGGGAGTACTAATTTAGGATTGTGATTGATGAAGCAAAAACTAAAACCATGTCCCTTTTTCATACACAGGGAAGTCTCAGCCAGGAGGTGGCCAGGCCGAGCCGGCTGCCTGATCTGCAGGTCCCTCACCTCCCCCTGGAAAGAGAAAGTGGCAGGAGGAGGAGTGCCCTAGAGGAGGCTGCCATAGGACTCTTTTGGAGGGCTACAGAGGCCCTGGGAGCACCACAGACCGTGGAGGACGACTTCGCTGCCATCATTGCCTCAAAAATGCAGAGGATGGAGGAGGGACAACAACTCATGTGTGAGTTGCTCATATTGGAGGCTCTTAATAAAGGTATGAGGGGCCAAATTACATCTCAGACACAACTTTGCGGACTCACAGATGGTCCTCCTCCTCCTCCTGCAGGTCCTCCTCCTCCTTCTCCTCCAGGTCCTCCCAGTCCTCCTCCTCCTCCAGGTCCTACTCCTCCTCCTGCCACATCTCCAACAGAAGAGCCACAGCCAGGAAGGAAGCGTGGAAGGAAGACCAGAAAGTGAGGACCCTGGATCCAGTCTGGTCGCCCAAAAGATGCAGCCTCTTGTGGTACCACAGCCTGGGGACATAGATGTCATCTGCTGCTTTCTGGATCTCTGGGACTTCTGGACCAGACTGTCCTCCCTTACATATGGACTCCTCCGGCCACCAATTTTGATGTTCAAGAATTGTTGTCTGCCCTGGGGGTCCCAGGCTTCGCTAATTTCTCCTGTTGATCCAGCGTTGCCTCCCTCTTTGTTTGGTTCTGAGCCCTAATAAAGGATTTTTGGTTTGAATTATACTTGCCTATGTGTGTTTTACTTCAAAAAGGACAGTTGGTTTGTGAGGATTCAGGTACATTTCAAAAATACAATATGAAATTCACAAGGGACACCAACAACAAACAATCACCTTGAGATTAAATAATAAAAGATATCAATGGTGTTGTGGTAACTTGACACACAAAACACACACAAAAATAGTCGGGAGTAAAAATAAAAATAAGATTAAACAAAGATCAGCCTTGGAAAAAATACAAACATAAAATCTAAAGGAAAAATGGCTTGAAAGCACGAAAAAAACTAAAAGCAAAAAAAAAAACATTATGTCAGATGTGACAAATAACAATATATTCAGGGAATCCCAAGAAAAAAACAACAAATTAAGTTTGTGAGAAGTCTGTGTGAATATGAGCAGCAAAACTACTTAATTCTTGTCGCATTATAAAGAAGAAGAGAGTGCGCTGTATTAAACCTTTTTTAACATTGTACCATGACGAAAGTGCTGTATCCATTGCGAACGCTCATTTTACCAGACCGAGCTGTTCCGTGTCGAAATTTCTTCTGAGCATGCGTGGCACTTTGTGCGTCAGAACAGGCCACACATGGTCGGAATTGACAAGATCGGATTTTTTTGTCAGAAAATTTTATCTCCTGCTCTCAAACTTTGTGTGTCGGAAAATCCGATGGAAAATGTCCGATGGAGTCCAAACACGCTCCGATCGGACATTTTGCATCAGAAAATCCGACCGTGTGTACGGGGCATAGGTGTACGCCGGCCACCTTAAGTGGCGCCAGAGCTGATGCGTGTGGCCGGCGGTCCACTGGCCATCCGCGATCGCTCCATAGAGAGCCAGAACGGGTATCTGTGTATGTAAATACACAGATCCCCATTTTGACAGGGGAGTAGAGAGAGATCTGCTGTTCCTAGTGATCAGGCACAGAGATCTCTCTCCTCCTCCAGTCAGTACACTCCCCCCACAGTCATAAACACCTCCCTAGGGAACACTTAACCCCTTGATTGCCCTCTAGTGTTAACCCCTTCCCTGCCAGTGACATTTATACAGTAATCAGTGGCTATTGCAGTGGCTATCGCTTTATAAAATGTCATTGGTCCCAAAAAAGTGTCAACAGTGTCTGACCTGTCCACCACAATGTCGCAGTCCCACAAAAAATTGCAGATCGCTGTCATTACTAGTAAAAAAATAAATAAACAATAAAAATGCCATAAACTGATGAAGAAATTTGGGGGGTTTTTTGGGATATTTTATTGCAAAAAGTAAAAAATATAGTTTTTTTTTTCAAAATTGTCACTCTTTTTTGTTTATAGCACAAAAAAATAAAAAAAACGCAGAGGTGATCATATACCACCAAAAGAAAACTCTATTTGTGTGAAAAAAGGACATAAATTTGTTTGGGTACAATGTTTTACAATTGCGCAATTGTCAGTTAAACCGACGCAGTGCCGTATCACAAAAAAATCGCCTGGTCATTAAGGGGTCAAATCCTTCCGGTCCTTAAGTGGTTAAAGGTAGAAAATGCTGCAAATATGAGAGAGGTATTCAGTAATCTTTGAACTGTGGGGAAGAATTAGCAAATAAAGGCAAAGTTTATCATTGTAGCCTATGTTAAAATAATAGTCTGAGATTGAAGGAGAGAGTAGGGATGCTTTTTTAGTCATCTAAAAAAATAAAAATAATATATATACAGTGGGGATGGAAAGTATTCAGACCCCCTTAAATTTTTCACTCTTTGTTATATTGCAGCCATTTGCTAAAATCATTTAAGTTCCTTTTTTTTTCCTCATTAATGTATACACAGCACCCCATATTGACAGAAAAACACAGAATTGTTGACATTTTTGCAGATTTATTAAAAAAGAAAAACTGAAATATCACATGGTCTTAATTATTCAGACCCTTTGCTCAATATTTAGAAGAAGCACCATTTTGATCTAATACAGCCGTGAGTCTTTTTGAGAAAGATGCAACAAATTTTTCACACCTGGATTTGGGGATCCTCTGCCATTCCTCCTTGCAGATCCTCTCCAGTTCTGTCAGATTTGATGGTAAACTTCGGTGGACAGCCATTTTAAGGTCTCTCCAGAGATGCTCAATCGGGTTTAAGTCAGGGATCTGGCTGGGCCATTCAAGAACAGTCACGGAGTTGTTGTGAAGCCACTCCTTCATTATTTTAGCTGTGTGCTTAGGGTCATTGTCTTGTTGGAAGGTAAACCTTTGGCCCAGTCTGAGGTCCTGAGCACTCTGAAGAAGGTTTTCGTCCAGGATATCCCTGTACTTGGCCGCATTCATCTTTCCCTCGATTGCAACTAGTCGTCCTGTCCCTGCAGCTAAAAAACACCCCCACAGCATGATGGTGCCACCACCATGCTTCACTGTTGGGACTGCATTGGACAGGTGATGAGCAGTGCCTGGTTTTCTCCACACATACTGCTTAGAATTAAGGCCAAAAAGTTCTATCTTGGTCTCATCAGTCAAAAGAATCTTATTTCTCACCATCTTGGAGTCCACCGGGTGTTTTTTAGCAAACTCCATGCAGGTTTTCATGTGTCTTGCACTGAGGAGAGGCTTCAGTCGGGCCACTCTGCCATAAAGCCCTGACTGGTGGAGGGCTGCAGTGATAATTGTCTTTCTACAACTTTCTCCCATCTCCCGACTGCATCTCTGGAGCTCAGCCACAGTGATCTTTGGGTTCTTCTTTACCTCTCTCACCAAGGCTCTTCTCAGTTTGGCCGGACAGCCAGCTCTAGGAAGGGTTCTGGTCGTCCCAAACATCTTCCATTTAAGGATTATGGCGGCCACTGTGCTCTTAGGAACCTTAAGTGCAGCAGAAATTTTTTTGTAACCTTGGCCAGGTCTGTGCCTTGCCACAATTCTATCTCTGAGCTCTTCAGGCAGTTTCCATTGACCTCATGATTCTCATTTGTTCTGACATGCACTGTGAGCTGTAAGGTCTTATATAGACAGGTGTGTGGCTTTCCTAATCAAGTCCAATCAGTATAATCAAACACAGCTGGACTTAAATGAAGGTGTAGAACCATCTCAAGGATGATCAGAAGAAATGGACAGCACCTGAGTTAAATATATGAGTGTCACAGCAAAGGGTCTGAATACTTAGGTCCATGTGATATTTCAGTTTTTCTTTTTTAATAAAGCTAGAAAAATATCAACAATTCTGTCTTTTTCTGTCAATATGGGGTGCTGTGTGTACATTAATGAGGAAAAAAATGAACTTAAATGATTTTAGCAAATGGCTGGATTATAACAAAGAGTTAAAAATTTAAGGGGGTCTGAATACTTTCCGTCCCCACTATATATATATATATATATATATATATATATATATATATATATATATACACACACAGTATCTCACAAAAGTACACCCCTCACATTTTTGTAAATATTTTATTATATCTTTTCATGTGATAACACTGAAGAAATTACACTTTGCTACAATGTAGTGAGTGTACAGCTTGTATAAAAGTGTAAATTTGCTGTCCCCTCAAAATAACTCAACACACAGCCATTAAGGTCTAAACTGCTGGCAACAAAAGTGAGTACACTCTTAAGTGAAAATTTCCAAATTGGACCCAAAGTGTCAATATTTTGTGTGGCCACCATTATTTTCCAGCACTGCCTTAACCCTCTTGAGCATGGAGTTCACCAGAGCTGCACAGGTTACCAATGGGGTCCTCTTCCACTCCTCCATGATGATTAGGGATGAGCCAGATGTTCGAGACGAACGTAAGTTCCACTCGAACATCGGGTGTTCGCCCGTTCGCCAAATATCGAACATTATGGGGCACCCCCCTCCCCTCCTGAACAGTACCAGGCCACATGCCCTCAACATGGGGATCATAGTTATTGGGTACATTGTACCCCTACACATTCACCAAAAAAGTGTCAAAATAGTAAAAATGCCAGGAGACAGTTTGGGACAAGTCCTTTATTAAAAAAAAAAAGTCCCGCAATGTAACTCCATCTTTGATGACAGCACAGACGACCCGAGAAAAATAAAAGGAAAATGGAAAAACTCCACCTCGATGGGAGGCGTCCCACGACTGCAGGCTTTTTGCAATGACAGCTGTTATATAGCTGAGGGCGGGGCCACCCGGTGACATAAACGGATGACCCCGCCCCCTTCTGACATTACGTGACGTGACATGATGTCAGGAGGAGGCAGGGTCCCCCATTTACATCACTGTGTGGCCTCACCCTCAGCTATATAACAGCTGTAAAAAGCCTGCAGTCGAGGGACGCCTCCCAAGGCATACTATTGGGCAAGGCAAACTAATCACTACACTTTATATTATCTTAGGTGATCATGTTTTTATTATTTGTATATTGGTTTGTTCCAATAAACATACCTTTTTGATCTGCACGATTGAAGCACTCCATTCTTTTTTCCATACTCTCTTTATGGGACACGAGACCTGGATGCCCCCTACCGAATGTAGGACTCTTCTCGGATGGTGGATACCACTGTAGCTGTTCCAGCCAAGGCGAGATGTCCTTTGAGATCTGGAAACTCCACCTCCTTCCAGGACAGCCATCCATCTGGATCTCTAAGCCTGTTTGATTCGGTGTCACCGGCATCTGAATCCACCAGTTCCTGTAAGAGTGTTTACCGGTAATCTCTTTCTACCTCAAGATTTCCATGTTGATGAATTACACACCAGAAGGCTTCTTCACTTACACTGGATTTCACCTTTTAGTGCACTGTGGGACTTTGTCATTCACGTTATCTATACTCACAACATAATGGGTTACTACCCATAAGTTATTGAACCACATTCATTTCAACATATGTTTTTTAATATGTTTTTGTTTCAGCGCTACATTTTTACACTATTCCATTTAAATATTTGTCATATTTTTGTGTAGCAGTTTTGTTTCTTTTCCATTGGGTTAGTGCAGTTATATTACTGTTTCCATATTTATGTAGAGCAACATCTTTTTTTTTTCAGATCCTCAGAGAGTTCTTTGTCATGAGGTGCCACGTTGAACTTCCAGTGACCAGTATGAGAGAGTAAAAGCAATAACACTAAATTGAACACACTTGCTCCCCATTCACACCTGAGACCTTGTAACACCAACGAGTCATATGACACATGGGAGGGAAAATGGCTAACTGGGCTCAATTTGGACTTATGGATATACTCACTTTTTTTGCCAGCGGTTTAGACATAAATGGCTGTGTGCTGAGTTATTTCGTGGGGACAGCAAGTTTACACTGTTATACAAGCTGTACACTCACTACTTTACATTGTAGCAAAGGGTCATTTCTTCAGTGTTGTCACATGAAAAGATATAATAAAATATTTACAAAAATGTGAGGGGTGTACTCACTTTTGTGAGATACTATATATATATACATATCACATGACCAAGGTTTGTTGCAGAGACTGCACAGCAAAGGAGCCACAAAGGGGGTTCTGTCAGCAGAATGAGTGAGACAAAGCCCAATCTGCTTGCTGGCTAAAAGAATGCATAACGGTCATTTTACTATTTTGTGTTTTCTAAGAGCCCTTGCACACTGGGGCGGGGGCGGCGGTAAAACGCCGCTATTATTAGCGGCGTTTTACCGTCGGTATTCGCCGCTCCGAAGATGCTGCTGGCAGGACTTTTTTTACCGTCCTGCCAGCGCATCGCTCCAGTGTGAAAGCCCTCGGGGCTTTCACACTGGATACACAGCAGCGGCACTTTCAGGTCGGGTTGCAGGCGCTATTATTAGCGCAATAGCGCCTGCAAACTGCCCCAGTGTGCAAGGGCTCTAATTTAAAAAAAATATATGTTTTTATAAAATTAAATTTTCTCAGTCATCACTACAATAAATAGAAAATTTACACAAAACCACGTTATATTCCTTTTTTTAAGTTTATAGAGGCAAACCATAAGGTAAAAGAGATCACAAGGCAAGTAAAAGGCATATAGATAATGCCAGGGAAGGTTTGGATCATCTGGGAATCATATAGTTAAAAAGGAAAGCAAGAAATCAATATGAATGTGAACAGTTTGCAGGAGGAACAAGCTTTTATTGGGCTATAGCACTATGAACTGTAAATCAATGGTGTGCGTAGCCCATTGAATTAGGGTGTGCACCCCAAAGCTCAAACACACGTGTGTGTGTGTCTATAAATATATGGCCCGCATCTATATATATATTTCCTGGACTTCCCCATGTCAGCCTACTATGGGTCAGCTCTGCCCCCTCTGACCCCTCCAGGACCACCTCTAGCCCATAAAAGGGTGGCTGTCTGCCCACACAAGTGTTCTTTTTCATCCTCGCTCCGGACGCCGTTTAAAGTTTATTTTTATTTATTTATTTCTCTCTCTTCTCCATCCATCCATCCTGTCGGGCTCAGCCTCTCCCGATTCAGAACACCCCCCTATATAGGCTGTAAATCTCCTAAGGGGGTGGGTTCCCGTGGTGCTGGGATTGTATGGTACAGTATAAATGACTGTGTATTACTGGTAAAGGTCACTGGCAGTATAAATGACTGTATATACCTTCATTAAGCGGGTGCTGTCACTCTCTCTTTCCATGTTTTTGTGTGTTCAGGCAGTGGTTTGGCTCGCTGGGACATGTACTTCACCACCTCCACATGTACTCCTTTCAGGAAGCTCAGAGTTGAGCAGGTGAGGTCAGAGCTAGCTTCCTCTTTGGGTTGCCTAGCAAACACCAGAATGCTCACTGCTGATTTGCAGCAGCCTCTGTCCTCTAGGCTGATCTCAGTCTCCAGCTGGTCAATCTGCTACTCTGCTCTGCACTGGTAAGCCTCCTTCCAGGTATCTCATTACTTTCTGCTGTGTTACTTGTCCGTCAAAGTATTTTTATTATTCTGTACCTTCTAGGACTGGGGAATTTTGACTGCCTGCCTAGCTGCCTTAAGCACTGAAGATTTGGATGGAGAAGTTTATTTTAATTGTATTTATTTATTTATTTTTGTTTTGAAAAAAAAAAAAAAAATGTTTGTTTATTTATTTATTTATTTTTTTAAAGAGAGCACATACTCTGTGTTTTACAGAGAGAAGGGCCCACTGTGAGATAAACTCCCGCAAAGAGGTTCCAAATCAGCATTCCAGCCTCAATAGAGTAAAGAAGGGACTAGACATGACAAATCGCAGAGTCGCATGCAGCTGGATAGATGCCTGTTGTCACAGCATTCCAGATTTCCCTCGCTCTTACCTCACTTTAGTTGCTCGGACCCAAGCCAAGAGAGGTAATCTCAGACGGCTCAGGACAATGCTGCGAAAGCACGCCAGGTTAAATCCTACATTAAGCACGCAATCAAGGAAGGGTTAAAGAGTGTTTCAAGGAATCCTGCTCATCCTGCTGTATCTTCACCATCTGCAGATTCAGATCATGTGTTTTCAGTGCGTTTTAACGCTGAAGTCGATAGCGATTCGGATCCATCTAAGGCTGAGATGGTCTCAGAATCGCATACGTTTGAATTTTGCACGGGTTCCCCCCTTGGTGAAGGCTGTTAAGGAAAGAATTGTCGCCTCCAAAGAAACAGCAAAGATACTACCCGTATTTAAAGAAATTGTTACCCTCCTTCCCATTTCATTTCTGAAATTAAAAAAGTGATTGACGATGAGTGGGGGGGGGCCTGATAAGAAGCTCGATGTACATAATGGAGCCTGCAGACCGGCGGTAGCACTCACCCCTGTGGCAGTAGCACTTGGGCTGGGTTCGCACCTGTGCGTTTTTCGGTGTTTTTTGCATTTTGCGGATTTGCACTACCGTCCATTTATCATGGTCTCCTATGGAACACGTTCTGTGGTGCGGTTCTGCAGAATGCGCTGGGAGTGCATGGGTGTGAATCCAGCCTTAGAGTGTGGGTAGCGGAGCTGGTGGATGGATGTTTGGATGAAAGTCTGGGAAGTGGCAGTTCTTCTCCTTTGCAGACTGCTGTAGATTTGTGGCTGTCGACCAGGTCAAGAAGACAGCAAAGATAATGGCTCATTCCGTCACAGCCCGCAGAGTCTTATGGTTGAAGCATTGGTCGGTCGATAAGGCTTCTCAGCACAGTCTATGTTCGGTTCCATTTGATGGGAAGCTACTCTTCGTGAAGGCTTGGAAACCCACTGAATTGCTGATTCTGATGGCAGATCTGGCCTAATCCCACAGAAGAGAAAGACACAGCAGCCCTTTCGGTTTAACAAGAGATCCAAAGAAGGATTCAGAGAGGCCATGGCTTACAGACAGTTTTTCAGACAGTGGAGGGGAGCTGGTTCAACCTTCCAAGCCCAGGGCCAACAAAGCTCCTGGGGCTGTGTTTCCACTGCTGCGTCCCCAGAGTTGCACGATTTACACTGCGACTTTGCTGTGCGATTTGTGATGAGAGGTCATTCGAACTGTGAAAACCATGTGAGAACAAATCGCACAGATCTCGGAACAAAGTAGTGCAAAAACCATTTTTTGGAGTTGCTGCGACTTAAGTCACACCAATTAGAACGGAGACCATTGAAATACATGGGTTTTAACTTGTCATGCGACTTCGCATGTATCGGGTTGCACAACAACTCACAGTAGTGGAGACAGAGCCTAAGGCTTCAAATAAGTCCTTCTGAAGCTGTCTCCGCTTAACTCTCTCAGGTAGGAGCAAGACTAGCCCAATTCAGGGGGGGGTTGGGCAAACAAATTACATGATGCCTGGATTGTAGCCGTCATTCGATCACGTTATCGTCTTGAGTTCAGAACAAGGCCCCTTCAGACCTTGTTCATAGAAACTGGACTTCCTATGGATTTGGAAAGGAGGCAATGTTTGCAAGGATATATAGGGGAGCTGTTGGCAGCAAGGGCCATCCTTCCGGTCCCAAGGCACGAATTGGGTCAAAGAGTATGTTCCCCTCTGTTTTTGGTCCCAGAGGCTTCAGGGGGTTTCGGACCAGTTTTTGACCTCAAAGTCCTGAATTCTTACATGAAGGTTCCACCATTCAAAATGGAGTCATTGGAAACAATCGTTTCGGTTGTGGAGTCAGGAGACTGGATGATTTCCATTGATCTGGCGGATGCGTATCTTCATGTCTCCATAGACGCATCTCACCATCGCTTTCTCAGGCCTTCCGTGGAAGGCTCTCATTTTCATTTTTAATCTCTCCTGTAACAAGCCCCTGCTCGCTCGATTCCACTCTCCTGACACTCCTCTGTGGCTATAGAATCAGATTGCAGATCGCAACATCTGATGGTTCGGTCATCTGATGTTCCGGGACTAGAACTACAGCTATGTGCCGTTCTAATCCAGTTGTGTAGCTCAGAACAAACACCAGGCAGGCTGTGTGTAAGTTCAACCAGGAATCTCTTTTTATTGACAGGAATACAGTCTCTTTTATACAATAAAAGAGGAGGTGCATACCTCTGGCTCATATTACTCTGAACATACACCTGTGACCAGAAACCTAATTAACATGGGCTAATTAACTAATCCCTTTAGACAGCCTAGATGACTCAGACATGACCTTTAGGCCAGACTGGCCGTCTTGTAGCTCAGAAAACCCAATCAACATTATCACAATAGCAGAGTTAATTAACACAAACAACAATGGGGATCTAATGACTCTTAAATCCCATACTAGAGACTTATTTACAATACACATTCTAGCAGGTAACAGACAGACAGGTGGCTGGAATTGACACCAGCACCTTCCAACAGTATTTGTCCCAGCATTATGAATCAGTCACTATTTCTAATATGGCAAATTCAGGGTCCCCAGAGTCTGTGTGTCCTGGGGGGACCAGGACCCGAATCCACAGTAATACCACCTCAAGGGTCCCCAGGCATACAGCTTACAAAGAGCACCGTTCCCTCAAATGCCAGGGCCCACGATCGATCAGAAAGAGGCTAACATTCAGTCCCCTCCAAAAGTCTCTCTCCCGGCTAGGTCTGTCACATTTCTCCCCTTTTAATAGGAGACTAACACAGGAGGAGACCCCAGACGGGTTGACTCCGAAGTTAGTCAGTAGTTCCAGTCCTCTAATGCCTGTACCCACACAATACCCCAAACAAATTGTTCCAAACAAAGCATTACTCACCCAGCCAACCTCTGCCTCTCTCAGAGAACATATCTGCCGCTGGAGAGAAGACAGGGTGTCTGGGCTCACTCCGTCATGCTGTTGGGGATCTGGGCCAACTGCCCAGCATCCCTGGGGTATACAGGTGGAGACTGAAGTCTCATCCACCTTCACAGGAAATCCATCCTCTGTTAGCTGAGTGCAGAGTCCAGCAGTATTCGGCCTTGTTGCCAGCCCTTCTGTTGGAAACCCCACACCATCTGCTCCGGCTAACTGTTGGGGCAGGAGGCTGGCTTCCTCCACTCCCAAACTGTGTAGCTACCATTGGGGAGGTGAGCCAGCTGCTTCCTTTTCCATTCCCTCATCTAGATGTTGGGACGATTTGTCTGTGGTACTGTCTCCCAGGTGCACGGATCTTTGCTGTGGAGGAAAGACCACTTCCTCCACCCTGGCCAACTGTTGGGGAGGGACGACGAACACCTCCTCTCCCTTCTCCCCCTGTATCCTGATCTGCTAGGACGTGACCACCTCCTTCTCACCCTGAGCCTCTGGAACCGCCGCAGGTGTAGAGCAGAGATCTTGGACCCTCTGTCAGGTTGCCAGCGCTTCAGCTGGGGAAGTTCCTTGTAACTTCACAGATACTTCTGTTGGTGCTGGGCAGAGCACAGTGAAGTTTGGCCCTAATAACAGCTCTTTTTCTGCTGGAGGGCCACCAGGTTGTTCTTCCTCGGCAGAAAAGTCTATCAAATCCCCTGTCTCTGCAACTGGTGTCTGGGGATAAAGGTTCACCATCTCCTCTCCATGGAACCCAGAAGATGCTATCAGTGCTGGGCAGAGGTTAGAAAAGCTCTGCCCTGTTGTCAGCACTTCAGGTTTGGGGACGGCAATCTTCAGATTTTCCACTGCCGATTCTCTGGCATGCTGCTGGACAGGCACATTCCTCCATCCAAAATCATCCCATGCAGAAACAGGTTCATCAAGGTCAGTCAGCACTTGCTGCATCCGCCATAAGACTTCCGCCTCCATAGCTGCGGGGGCAGGTTGGCAAAGCACACTGTTACTCTGCCACATTGTCAACTCTTCAGCCTGCATTTCAGAGTTGTCAACTGGTATTTCCTGATAGTCCCAGACAAAGGGAGCCCCACCCTGCTGCTGAGCAGAGTCTAGCAGCTGTCTGTCTCAAGCTCCCATTCCTGAACGGCCAGAAACTCCAAATCTTCCTGTGCCCAGTGCACTTCCGAGACATTCAGTCTTTGCTCTCTGTGCTCCATTATTTCCTCCAAACGCCACTCCCGATCACTCCCAAAGTCAGGGTTCTCGGACAGCCTCCAGTACAACAATCCCAGGCCATCGTAGTCAAAGCCTTCCTTGGGGCTGTCATCCGCTGTCCACGGGCACACTTGTGCTACATACCACTGGAGGGCTCTGTAGCTCTCGTCCAACCGCATTTCTGCCCGGATCAGCCTGCTTAACTCAGCTGTCCACTCCTGGTTCGGCTGTTCCCCCAATAACAGCATTTGCACTTCATACTGCGACCAGTACCTTACTTGGATGGAGGGGAGAACTTTTCCCTGGTTTCGCTGCTCATGGGCTAGCGCTTCCTTCCAGAGTTCGCAGCGGATAGAATCAAACCATCCTAGCAGGACCTGCTCTGATACTGGTCCTCTGTGCTGTATCTGCATCTCTCACAACCTCCTTCTGAATTCCTCTTCCATGGTGGCTGATATCTGTACCTCTCCTCTCCTGCTATCTGGACCTTGGATCCAGGTGATGGTTTGGATGTGTTCACGGCAAGGAAGCACGATCCCATCATTCCCTCCACAGCTCTCAAGTAAGTCTTTCAGCGTGGCTCTCCTGCAGGCTGATTTGGAGTGTCCCAGTAACCGGGGAGCAAATCCCACCGCTGCCAACCAATGTAACGAGCCCCTTGCTCGCTCGGTTCCACTCTCCCGACACTCCTCTGCAGCTATAGAATCAGATTGCAGATCTCAACATTTGATGGTTCGGTCATCCGATGCTCCGGGACTAGAACTACAGTTATGTGCCGTTCTAATCCAGTTGTGTAGCTCAGAACAAACACCAGGCAGGCTGTATGTAAGTTCAACCAGGGATCTCTTTTTTATTGACAGGAATACAGTCTCTTTTATACAATAAAAGAGGAGGTGCGTACCTCCGGCTCATATTACTCTGAACATACACCTGTAACCAGAAACCTAATTAACATGGGCAAACTAATTATATCAAGAAACACAAGCCCCATATAATATTATTACAGGAAACACACCTTCAGGGCTCCAGAGTTCTCTCATTAAAGCGGGCACATATTGCTGGGGCTTATCATGCTACTTACTCGTCGTATGCAAGGGGGGTTTCCACTCTGGTTACTAAGGCTATGCCTATTTCGATACATGCAGTTCGGACTGACACTAAAGGGAGGTTTGTGGTATTAGTGGTACAGGTGATGAATACATTTCTAACAATAGTGAAACCTATATGTACCTCCTCTCTTTTCACTAGCTCATTTAGATGATATGCTAAAAACAATTTATGAGGTGGCGGAAGGGAGGATCTTTATATTAGGTGATTTCAATACTGTGGCAGAGCCAGCTCTGATAGATTGGGAGCGGTATCTGGCACAGCAGCTCCTTTAGCGGGGTGGTTGTCTGCTCATGGTTTCAGAGATGTCTGGCGTTTTCATCATCCTGATGTGCGGGAATTTTCCTGTTACTCTGAAACGCATAAGACGTTTTCCAGAATAGACACTATTCTGACTGAGGGGGACGGTACGCAATTGGTTCAGGGGGTTTCCTATTTGCCCAGAGCTTTATCAGATCATTCCCCTATGTTACTGGAACTTAATTTAGGACCAAAGTCAGGTTTACGACTGTGGCAAATGAAGGCTAGTTGGCTTCAGGAGGAATATATTAAAATCAAATGTACAGAGACTATCAAACATTTTTGGGTGGAAAATGCAGGCTCCGCATCCACACTTCTCCAATGGGAGGCTTTTAAGGCCACGCTGCGAGGGGTGTTTATGACGGAAGTTCAAGGGTTTAAGAAACAATTGGCTTCGGAGGTACAACTTAAAGAGACTCAGGTGACACTAGCGGAACCTGAGTATGTTAGAGACCCCACTAGAGAAAGGCTATTGACTCTACAAACCAGAACAAGGGAGTACAGGACGGTCCTCACGGATCGTACCACAAAATTTATTCTTGCACAACGTAGACGCATATTTGAATTTGGTGACAAGAATGGCAGGCTCCTGGCATACTTGGCGAGACCGGAATATGTATATATTAAGTCAGTGTATGATGACTCTAAGGTTGAAATATGTGACTCAACTGCTATCCTAGACATCTTTGCTCGATTTTATAAAAAACTATATAGCTCTTGTACTCCCTTGGAACTGGAGAAATTGGGGACTTACATGACTGACGTTGACTTGCCTAGGTTTACAGAGGAGGACAGTGCTGCGTTAGAAGCTGGCATTACAGTGGAAGAGGTAGAGAAGGCAATTGCCTCCTTTCCTCCCAGGAAGGCACCTGGACTAGATGGCCTCCCCTCGAAATGGTATAACACCTTTCGCTATGGTATGGCCTAACGCTTATTAAAAGTTTTTAATGCAGATGGATCGGATAGTAGACTTCCTCCTTCTATGAGGGAAGCCTTGATTGTACTGATACCTAAGGGGGGGAAAGACCCTCGAGAATGTGATTCATATCGTACGATTTCGTTGATGAATATGGACACAAAAATCCTCGCAAAAATATTAGCAAGTAGACTACAATCTGTTATACTAAACTTGGTGGATGCTGATCAAACAGGCTTTATTCAGGGTCGCTGCACACAGATGAATATTAGGAGACTTTTTATAAATCTGCAGACAGCCCAAGACAACTCAGGGACTCGAATAGTGGCCTCTTTGGATACAAAGAAGGCCTTCGACTCCGTGGAGTGGACATATTTGTTCCACCTCCTGGAGTCATATGGTTTTGGCCCCATTTTTATCTCTTGGGTAAGGCTACTCTATACTGATCCGTTGGTAAGACTGAGGGTAAATGGCATAGTCTCGGACTCCTTTCCTATTTTTAGAGGCACCAGGCAGGGGTGCCCGCTTTCACCCCTCCTGATGGCCTTGGCAATAGAGTCGTTAGCAGTCAAACTGAGAACTACTCCGCAGCTGGTGGGACTGAGATTGGGAGAGTTTGAGGAGCGAGTTTCGCTCTATGCGGATGACATGTTGCTATATTTACAGGATCCAGGGCCCTCACTTTCAGAAGCTTTCCGACTGATTCAGCAATTTGGTGATAATTCTGGATTCCGAATTAATTGGAAAAAGTCCTCTCTCTTCCCTATTGACAGTGAGGTGGAGGTCCCGTCGGATTGTCCCATTCCACTGTCCACTTCTTTTAGGTACTTGGGGATTGAGGTTCAGCTTCCCATCTCTACGTTTCTGGAAAAAAACCTGACGCCGGTTATACAAAACTTTCGGAAGAAGGTACGGAAATGGCAGAATTTACCGATTACCCTAATGGGACGGATAAATTTATTTAAAATGATTTTCCTGCCTAAGTTCCTCTACATTCTTTCGAACTCTCCGGTTTTGGTGACTCTGAAGGTTTTTAAAAATATAGACTCAATTATTGTGTGTTTTCTTTGGGGTTCTAAGGCACCCTGGGTTTCTTTGGCAATTCTAAAACTACCAGTTACAATGGGTGGGATGGCCTTACCTGACCTGCGGTCTTACTTTATGGCATCACAGTTGTCCTTTTTTCTCTGGCGACTCTTTCCTCTAACACCTAATGCTGTTGGAGGCTGCTGTTGCCTCCTCGCAGGAAACACTTCAAAACATGCTGTATAGGAAAGGGATACCAGGGAGGGAGGTGGGATCTGTAATGGCACTACCAGGGAAAGTGTTTCACATATGCTCTAAGCGGAGGAAGGATGATCTCTTGTGGCTATCTCTGAATAGCCCTCTGTGGTGTAATAAGACCCTTGCAGAGTTTTTGAAACTGCCTGATGGGCATAGCTCTTGGGCTAGACATGGCAGAAAATACCTACATCACATATATCAGGATAATCACTTCTGTACATTTGCACACCTGAGGGAGAATTTTGGAGTACCAAAGAACTGGTAATTTCGGTATGTGCAGCTGCGTCATGCAGCGCTTGCGCAGTTTGGCGTCAGTGAAATTATAGTCCAGAATACTGACCTGGAGAAGGTTCTGATAGATCCGGATCCGGCAAAAAGAATTTCTAGATACGATGGGGCAGTGGTGACTACAACCTCTAGATCCATGGAACGCTGGGTCACGATTATCCCGGAGTTGTCGGAGGAAATGTGGCAGGAGGTGCTGGATACATATCTGATATCTGTTGTCTCTTCTACGGATAAGTTGATCCAATTCCGGTTCCTCCATCAGCAGTACTATACACCTACTAGACTTTATCGAATGCATAGACGGGAATCGGCTGTTTGCCATAAGTGTAAGGGGGTGGAGGGTACTTTTTTACACATGATTTGGGAGTGTGAAAAGGTGAGACCACTATGGTCACAGGTGACCGAATTCATTTCAGAGCAGTTTGACTTGCCAAATATTTGCTCTCCCCTACGGTGTCTCCTTGGGGTATTTGGACAAGAAGAAATGAGCACATACACAAAGTTATTTCTTAGGATTCTATTCTTTGGAGTAAGGAAGCTTATTGCCAGACGATGGATACATGATGAACTATTGACGCTGGGGATGTGGAAAAAAATAACCAACGCTGATGTTCTGATATATAGAATGACTTATGAAGCTAGGGGGGCCTCTATGAAGTTTCGAAAAGTATGGGTTCGGTGGGTTGACTCTGGAAGGTGAGGGATAATAAGGTTTCTTGGGGATATTAGTGGTTTTTACTCCAGGAAGTGAATAAGCAGAGGGCTAACACTGAGTCTTCTGTTTTGATGTGAATAAAGCTTATTAGTTTTTGTCTCTATCCTTCTGAATTCTCTACCAAGGACAGACTTTCAGGGGGGGAGATGTTACTGGTTACTGGTTAGAATATACAGTTCTGTATTTTTGGTTACTGTTTTAAAAAAAAAGAAAAAGCACATATACCAAATAGATGATAAAGATGGAGATCTGACTAGCCTAGATATTGGTGCATTGAATATGTACGTTGTTATTGTTGGTCAAATGTCAGATGTAAACTTCTACTTTGATTTGGATGTAATTTTTCTATCTGATGTATTGTATAAATAACGATTTTGTGCGCAATAAAAACTTTTGAAAAAAAAAAAAACATGGGCTAATTAACTAATCCCTTTAGACAGCCTAGATGACTCAGACATGACCTTTAGGCCAGACTGGCCGTCTTGTAGCTGAGAAAACCCAATCAACATTATCACAATAGCAGAGTTAATTAACACAAACAACAATGGGGATCTAATGACTCTTAGGTCCCATACTAGAGACTTATATACAATACACATTCTAGCAGGCAACAGACAGACAGGTGGCTGGAAATGACACCAGCACCTCCCAACAGTATTTGTCCCAGCATTATGAATCGGCCACTATTTCTAATATGGCAAATCCAGGGTCCCCAGAGTCTGTGTGTCCTGGGGGACCAGGACCCGAATCCACAGTAATACCACCTGTTAGGTACCTGGTAGGTGAGCCTGACTGTAGGAGAAGACCTCTCATACAACGCTGGTTCAGGAGCCACTGGAGTGGGAACAGTGGTCTCCTGAGCGCAGTGGGGTAGGAGTGCCTGTTGGAGTGAAGTCTCTGATGTAGAGGTAGAGATCCCTCCTGGGATAGCAGGTCTGCAGGTGAGAGGAGACTGGAACAGAAGCAGGCTGACACACTGGATGGTGGAACTTGCAGGTGAGAGGAGACTGGAACAGCAGCAGACTGATACACTGGAAGTGAGGAAGTCACTAGGCTGAAGCTGATGGTGCAACAGCAACAGGTAGGCAGGCACAAGCAGAGTCAAACAGTCCGGGTTGGCAGGTAACTGGCACACAGGTGATTACAGCAGGCAAAGGCAGAGTCGGTGAGCAGGCAGAGGTCGGCAACGGTAGTAGATTCAGACAGCAGAGGAGTCAGGCAGGCCGGGTCGGGATAGGAGCAGATCGGATGGTCAAACAAGCCGGGTCAATCAGGTAACAAGCAATCAGGATTCAGGTTTCAGGCAGAGTCACAGAGCTGAGACGAAGCAGCACTGTTCCCATGAAACAGGGGAACTTTTATGTGCTGGTTGGCGCCAAACCGGCGCTAACGCGGACGCGCGCGCGCCCGTGCTCGTGCACGCGCCCGCGCCGTGCACCCGCGCGTGCCCGAGCGCCGCGCCGACGCACGGCAACAGTGGCAGCTTGACGCTGTGTCTGAACAGGGGCGCGCCGGCTCCTAGACGCATGCAAACGCCCTGATCTGGTGCTGGTGGATCCCTGACATTGCCCCCCCCCAAGGGGCAGCCTCCGGATGCCCAACAACCTCTTCTTCTCAGGATGAGTAGAGAAATAGGTGCGTACTAAACGCCTAGCATGCACATTACTGTCCGGTTCCCACGAGTTACTTTCTGGACCATAACCTTTCCATTTGATTAAAAATTGGTTTTGCCCTTGCCTTCTTCTACAATCAAGGATAGCCTCAACCTCAAATTCCTCGCTGCCATCAACTACCACAGGTTCAGGAGGTCTTGTCCCTCTATCAGGAAAGGGATCAGGTATAGCAGGTTTGAGCAGAGATACATGGAAAACTGGATGAATTTTCAATGAATCAGGTAAAGTCAGTTCGTAAGACACTTCATTGATCTTCCTTCTAACTGGAAAGGGTCCCATGAATCTGGGTGCCAACTTCTTAGAAGGACATGCTAACTTGATATTAATGGTAGAAAGCCATACCTGATCGCCAATTTGTAAGTTCAGCTCCCCCCTTCTTTTCCGGTCGAAGATCTTCTTACCATCTGCCTGGGCCTTGGACACTGTTTCCTGCAATAACCGGCTGTTGTGACTGAGGAACTCCACTGTATTCTGTACTGCTGGGACCGAAGACTCTGAAAGGAAATCAGGTAAAAAGGTTAGGTGAAAGCCGTAATTGGCGAAAAACGGGGATTGACCGGTGGCAGAATGTTTGGCATTATTGTAAGCAAATTCTGCTAAGGGTAGTAGGGATACCCAATCGTTTTGTGTGAATGATGTGAAGCATCTGATGTATTGTTCCAGGGTCTGATTAGTCCTTTCCGTCTGACCGTTTGTTTGAGGATGATAGGCCGAGGACAAGGCCAATTCAATCTTTAGGGTTTCACATAGGGATCTCCAGAAACGTGAAGTGAATTGAACCCCTCTATCAGAAACTATGTTTACAGGTACTCCGTGAAGTCTGATGATTTCCTTGATAAATATGCGAGCAGTCTCGGTGGCAGACGGGGTTCCCTTTAAAGGTAAAAAATGAGCCATTTTGGTTAGACGATCCACTACAACAAAGATAACTGAGCATCCTTCGGAGCATGGAAGTTCCACAATAAAGTCCATAGAAATCATTTTCCATGGTCTGTCGGGTACCGGCAATGGTTTCAATAGGCCCCAAGCTCGATTCCTGGATGACTTATTCTGGATGCAGATGGGACAGGAACTAACATACTTTTCACAAAAGTCCTTCAGATTGGGCCACCAGAATGTACGCTGCACTAGTTCCAGGGTCTTGCGGACTCCGAAGTGGCCTGCCAAAGGATGGTCGTGGAGAAGTGTTAAAACCTTGACCCGGACATTTTCAGGAACAAAAATTTGGCTTCCCTTCCAGAACAATCCATCTCTACTCACTAAAGAAATTCCCGTTGGTCTGGCTGTTTCAGAGGATGCTTCTTTAATCAGGGAAAGTAAATCTGTTTGCAGCAGTAAAAAATTGTTTGCAGGTAAGATGGTGTCAGGAGTAGATAAGTCCTTGGGGTTGTCATGCATACGTGATAATGAATCCGGTTTAATATTTTTAGTGCCTGGACGGTATGTGATATGGAAGGAGAAACGTGAGAAGAACAGAGCCCAGCGGGCTTGTCGAGGCCTCAATCGTTTGGCAGATCGCAGGTACTCTAGGTTTTTATGGTCAGTATAGATTAGTACTGGATGCATAGCCCCCTCCAACAGGTACCTCCATTCTTCTAGAGCAGTTTTAATAGCAAGAAGCTCTCGGTCACCGACGTCATAATTCTTCTCCGCAGGGGAGAGTTTACGAGAGAAGAACCCTACAGGATGCATTATCTCCTTGTTACCTTTGCGCTGTGAAAGAATCGCACCTACCGCAATCTCAGAGGCATCAACCTCTAAAATAAACGGTAAGGAGGGTTCAGGGTGGCTGAGGATAGGTGCTGAAGTAAACAGTCTTTTGAGATTCTCGAAAGCGTCTTGGGCAAGTTGGTTCCAGGAGAAACGGATATTTTGTCTGGTTAACTGTGTGATAGGTGCAATTATGGCTGAGAACCCTTTGATGAACTTTCTGTAGAAGTTTGCAAATCCCACAAACCGCTGCACACCCTTCTTGTCCACGGGGACCGGCCAGTCCAAAACAGCGGAAACCTTTTGTGGGTCCATCTTGATGCCTGTTGCAGATATGATTAACCCCAGGAATTGGATGCTATGTTGTTCAAACTCACATTTCTCTGCTTTTGCGTATAGACTGTGTAAGCGGAGGCGACCCAACACCCTGCGGACATGTTCCTGATGCAGTTCACGGGATTCAGAAAAAATCAGTATATCATCCAAGTATGCAATTACAAATACGTCTAGAAAGTCCCTGAGGACGTCGTTAATCAGGTGTTGGAAGGTTGCAGGAGCGTTGCAGAGTCCAAAGGGCATGACCAGGTATTCATAATGCCCGAATCGGGTTCGGAATGCTGTCTTCCACTCATGTCCAGCCTGGATACGGATTAAATTATAAGCCCCTCTCAGGTCAAGTTTGGTGAAAATGACGGCAGTCCTTAATTTTTGAAAAAGTTCAGGTATTAAAGGTAAAGGGTACCGGTTCTTGACCGTGATCTTGTTTAGTTCACGATAGTCAATGCACGGCCGGAGAGACTTGTCCTTTTTGGTGACGAAGAATATTCCGGCGCCAGCTGGAGAGGTAGAATGGCGTATAAAACCTTTGGCCAGGTTCTCATCTATGTATGTCTTTAACACTTCCTGTTCTTTCTCAGATAATGGAAAAATGCGTCCAAATGGTATTTCGGATCCTGGCAGTAATTCGATGGGGCAATCGTATGGACGATGAGGTGGAAGGGAGTCTGCCCCTTTTTTACTAAACACATCAAGGAATTCATGATATTGTTTGGGTATGACCTGGCAAAGTTTCTGGTCGGAGTCTAAACAAAGTAGGGTGGAAGAGGAATCCGAATCCTTCTTAAAACAGTGTTCAAGACAGTAAGAGGATGAGAATTTTACTTCTCCAGATGTCCACTGAATGTAAGGGTTGTGGGCCTGCAGCCAAGGGATACCCAGGATGATGGGAAACATGGGAGAGGAGATGACATCAAGAACCAGCAGTTCCTTGTGTTGGGAGGAAGTAGAAGCAGGCAGGGGCAGGGTCTCCTTGGTTACTTGTCCTGATCTGATGCGGGATCCGTCCGCTAGAAATACGGCAAGTCCCTGGGTTTTGGCTCGTAAAGGAATGTTATGTTGGCTGGTAAAGTTTGAATCAATAAAGCAACTGCATGCTCCGGAATCAATGATGGCGTTGGTTGTTATAGTCCCTTCTTGCAGCTGTAAAGACAGAGGAATGGAAATGTGGGTAGAGTTCGCAGATAGTGCAGAGAGACTGGTAAACACGACAGACGGGCACTTACTTAACTTGACAGGACAGTTCAGTACGTAGTGTCCAGACCCACCGCAGTAGAGGCACAGATTGAGTTGTCGGCGTCGGGCCCGTTCTTCAGGCGATAATGCAGGTCGCATCAGGCCCAATTGCATTGGTTCCACGGAGTCAGATGAGACATTAGCTGAATTAAGACTGGGTGAGGGTGTATAGCGGGTTGCTGGAAGTGGTGCCCTGGTTGTCATCCAAATCGGGCGGGATTGAAGAGCAGATCGCTCAGATCGACGTTCCCGGATACGTCGGTCGATTTGGATAGTCAAGTTAATCAGGGCCTCGAGAGTGTTTGGTACACCCACTCGGGCAAGTTCATCCTTTAAACCCTCAGATAGGCCCAAGCGGAACTGGTGACGCAGGGCCGCGTCATTCCACTGAGTGTCCGCACTCCAACGTCTAAAGTCCATGATATAGTCTTCCGCAGGTCTGCGGCCTTGCTGGAGTGTAAACAAAGCGGTTTCAGCTGTAGCAGTCTGTTGGAGGTCTTCATATATCTGTGCCATGGCCTCAAAGAAGGAAGATAAGGACTGGGTCAATGCTGAGTCCCCCTCAAGTAGACGATGGGCCCAGGTCTGGGGTTCCCCTTGTAGGAGGGAGATCACGAATCCCACTTTAGTGGCCTCCAGTGAGAAAGTTCGGGGCTGTAATGCAAAGAAGAGCTTGCATGCGTTGCGAAAGGCCCGGAACTTGGCCCGGTCTCCAGAGAATCTATCAGGAGTGGGAACCTTTGGTTCAGGTGGGAGCATCACTACGGAAGGGCCAGGAACCGACTGTGCCGGGGTTGCAGCTGAGGAGGAGGCCACGGGGTTAGACCCAGCAAGGTGCTGGACTTGTCCCTCCAATCTGCTGTAATTGTCCTGGAGGGATTGGACGGCTTGGCTAAGAGCCGCAAGGTGGGTGCAGATCTCCTTTAATGGAGAGGAATCTCCTGCAGGCTCAGTCATGGCTGCTTCGTACTGTTAGGTACCTGGTAGGTGAGCCTGACTGTAGGAGAAGACCTCTCATACAACGCTGGTTCAGGAGCCACTGGAGTGGGAACAGTGGTCTCCTGAGCGCAGTGGGGTAGGAGTGCCTGTTGGAGTGAAGTCTCTGATGTAGAGGTAGAGATCCCTCCTGGGATAGCAGGTCTGCAGGTGAGAGGAGACTGGAACAGAAGCAGGCTGACACACTGGATGGTGGAACTTGCAGGTGAGAGGAGACTGGAACAGCAGCAGACTGATACACTGGAAGTGAGGAAGTCACTAGGCTGAAGCTGATGGTGCAACAGCAACAGGTAGGCAGGCACAAGCAGAGTCAAACAGTCCGGGTTGGCAGGTAACTGGCACACAGGTGATTACAGCAGGCAAAGGCAGAGTCGGTGAGCAGGCAGAGGTCGGCAACGGTAGTAGATTCAGACAGCAGAGGAGTCAGGCAGGCCGGGTCGGGATAGGAGCAGGTCGGATGGTCAAACAAGCCGGGTCAATCAGGTAACAAGCAATCAGGATTCAGGTTTCAGGCAGAGTCACAGAGCTGAGACGAAGCAGCACTGTTCCCATGAAACAGGGGAACTTTTATGTGCTGGTTGGCGCCAAACCGGCGCTAACGCGGACGCGCGCGCGCCCGTGCTCGTGCACGCGCCGTGCACCCGCGCGTGCCCGAGCGCCGCGCCGACGCACGGCAACAGTGGCAGCTTGACGCTGTGTCTGAACAGGGGCGCGCCGGCTCCTAGACGCATGCAAACGCCCTGATCTGGTGCTGGTGGATCCCTGACACCACCTCAAGGGTCCCCAGGCACGCAGCTCACAAAGAGCACTGTTCCCCCAAATGCCAGGGCCCATGATCGATCGGCAAGAGGCTAGCATTCAGTCCCCTCCAAAAGTCTCTCTCCCTGCTATGTCTGTCACATCTCCCATTTGGTCTCTGCACGACTCCGAGAACGTGTTTAAAGCTACTGTCTGCTGTTGTTGCGACTCTCAGGGTCAAGGGAGTGCAAATATTTCATTATCTAGATGATATGCTACTTCTAGCTCTGTCAAATAAGCTTCTTCTAGTTCATGTGAATTCACCTGCAAAACACTAACTCGTTTCGGTTGGTTGATCAACTGTCGGAAGAGCCAGATACATCTGACCCAAATGTTGGAGTATTTAGTAGTACAATTCAACACGGATCGGGGTCGTGTTTCTCTTCCTCAGAGGAAGGTCCAGAAGATCCAGTCTCAGACAAAGCAGTGATGGCCAGGCCTTCTTTGATGCTGAAGGAATCCATGCAGTATCTGGGGGTTTTATCAGCCACAGTTCCAGTAGTCCCGTGGGTCAGGTGGCGCAGAAGGAGGTTTCAATGCAACTTTCTTCTTCAGTGGGATCATTTGCCAATTCCGATAATCTGGTACCTGGTTAGTGGTCAGTAGCTCGCAATCTTTCCCGCTGAGTTCCGTTGAAGGCCTCAGAACCAATAGTGGTGTCGACCAATGCCAGTCTTGCAGGCTGCAGGGCACCCTACCTGGGACAGCAGGTTCAAGGCCAATGGTACCTTTTGTGGGGCGAAGAGTTCAAATTTCCTGGGATTGGATGCTGTCAGATGCGCTCTTAGCGTTCCAACCTATGTTTCGAAGTCGAGCTGTCAAGATTCTTTTGGACAACAAAACTACAGTGGCTTATGTGTCTCATCAAGGGGGCACAAGAAGTCACCCTCTCCGTCAGGTGGCATGTCAATCTTCCTCTGCACAGAGAAGAATCTCAGCTCTCTTACAGCATCTTAACTCCCAGGGCCTGGCAATGTTTTAGCAGATCGCTTGAGTCGAGGCTTTGGGATCACAACCAATGGGGCCTCAACCCCAAGTACCTACGCAAGATCTTCAGGGTCTGGGGGATGCCTTCGATAGATCTTATGGCATTGGAGAATTGTCAACTGCCTTGCTTCTTCTCCCGGACCTAGCATCCACAGGCATTGGGTCAGGGTTCTCTGTCCAGGTCCCCTTGGTGTATGTGTTCCCGCCACTTCCATTGGCTCTCAAAATTCTGCTGAAGATTCAGCGAGAAAGGGTCACAGCAATAGTAGTCCTTCCTTACTGGCTCAGGGAGCTGTGGTTTCCTCTGGCTTGGAGGATAAAGTTGGGCTCACCAATCCCTGTGCCTCCTTGTCAAAATCTCCTTCTGCAGAGTGGGGCCTGACACCCGAACTGCAGGAGGATAAAGTTAATGACATTATAGCAGGATCGTCAGAATGAATGTAACCTATCACTGGATCTGGAATACTACCGAAAGGGGTTGGGACCTTGGATCTCCTTCAGTATCTAACATTTTGGTGTTTCTGCAGAGTAGTCTCCAAGGGTTAGCTTATAATTCACTGAAGGGTCAAATCCCTACCTTGTCGGGTATGTTGTGTACAAGATATGCTCTACATCCGTTGGTGATCTGGGCAGCCATAGAAATCAGACCTCCATTGAAATAGTTTTTTCCAAAAGAGAAATTAACACTAGTCATGGGAACATTGCTGGTTCCTCCATTTGATCAAGCTTTCTCTTGTTCATTATTTCTTTTAACAGTTGTTTTGTTTTTGTTTTTTACTAGCCGTGGCCTTGGCCAGAAGAGACTCCGAGTTGTGCGCATTCTCATCTAAAGAACCATATTGTTTGGTGCTCCCCAGACAAAATAGTCCTTAGGCCGATACTGAGCTTTCTACCTAAGCTGGCCACATAATTTCGTATGAACTGGGAGGTCATTCTCCCAGTCTTTCTGGCGGATACAGCTGATGATGAGTGGAGTAGGTTAGACCTGGTCTCTGCGGTTCCAACCTACCTAAAATGGACTAAGAGCTTTGGGGCCTAAAAAGGGTATGCCAGCAACATCCAGAGTTGTGTCTTCCTGGTTTGTCAAGACCATGCATATTGCATACAAAACGCTGGGCCTTCCTCCTCCTTCAGAGATCAAAGCACATTCGACGAGGGGTATGACAGCATCCTGGGCATACGCGAAGGTCGCCCCTGAGGTAGTTTGCAGAGCAGCAAGCTGGAGCGTGCCCAACACCTTTTATTAGGCATTACAAGCTTAATATGGCTTGTCCACCTGAGGAAACATTTGGCTCTACAGTTATTACGGCGGCTGTTGCCCATTAAAAATTTTGAGTAGCATTGCATTGAGGGTTTGGCTTATTTTTTATTTTTTGTCTTCCCTCCCTTCTTAATTTTGCTTGGTACATCCCATAGTAGGCTGACATGGGGAGGTCCGGGAATAGGGAAAATTGTTATCCATACTTACCGTAATTTTCCTTTCCTGGATCCTCCCCATGTCAACCAGAGGATTCCCACCCAGTTTATCTGTCGCAAGGTGGGTTTTTTTTAACACTGGTGTGGGCAGACAGCCGCCCTTTTATGGGCTATAAAGAGGTGGTCCTGGAGGGGTCAGAGCGGGCGGAGCTGACCCATAGTAGGCTGACATGGGGAGGATCCAGGAAAGGAAAATTACGGTAAGTATGGATAACAATTTTCCCTAATATGGCCCTGGCACATTGAGATCCCTGCCAGCACAGTGAAAGAGAAGTGCATAAACACTTCTCTTATGGCAGAACCGGTAAGAGGGAGATTTTTCCCATCTCCCCTCTGTGATAATGCTAATGCACACTAGGTGATTAAGGTGTGCCCAGGCACATCTGGCAAACCCTGTGCGCACACCTATGATGTAAATAGATAAGCACACCTAGTGTTATGTTTCAGAAACTTATTATAAACAGTCTTGAGGAAATAAGGGAAAGGGGAGACATGACTAAAACCTTTAAATACATTAGGGTGCATCACTAAAAAGGTAATCTCTCAATGAAAAAATGTTATTGAACATCTGATAATATGGGAGGAATACAATATTCAGTAGGTTGTACTACCAGGAGATTAAAAGATAGATTAAAGGACCATCGGTGCAACATAGAGAGTGTTAAAAAAAACAAAAAAAAAACAAATAATCTAAACTTTTTATTGACATACACAATTCGGATGTAACCTCCTTTAAAGATACAGGGTATAGAGAAGACTGTAAATGCAGAAAGAGGTGGAGATACATTTTCTAAGCTGTGCAAGAGGGAGGTTTTATGTATTTGTACCCTAAACACTAGGGTCTCAGCTGGTATAAACTTTAAATGTATTGTTATTCACTACTATGGATGAGATTACTCTTTCCTGCACAGCTAGGAATTGAGTAAGTACGGGGAAGAAACAAATATTTTTATTCTACATTCAAATGACACATGTTTAAGTGGGGTTTTGTATACCTTTTTGTATTCTTAAAGAGCATGTCTCAACGTATGGTGATTATTTGCATTTATTTTTATTCATTTTGACAAGTAGGAAAAAGAGTTTTGTTGAACAACAGATATTGTAGTAGGCTGTATTTTATCAGTTCGGCCACTAGATGGTAGGCTGTGAAACTGAGCAAATTGCATTTGTTACCAGTATTCCATTTTATTTATTGCTACATCTTAATTCTGCTGGGTTTTTTATACTTACAATATGCATTCCCTTGTGAATGCTGTAATATTTATTTACATTGCAAAAATATTTTGTAATTTTTACATATGTTTTTGTAAAATGAATTTAAAATGATACTAAAGTCTTGGGTTTTTTTTTGTTTTTTTGTTTAAAAATAACAAACATGTTATACTTACCTGCTCTGTGCAGTAGATTTCCACAGAGCAGCCCAGACCCTCTTCTTCTTGGGTCCCTCGCCGGCACTCCTGGCCCCTCCTTCTTGCCGAGTGCCCACCACAGCAAGGGGCTTGCTATGGGGCATCCGAGCCAAGCTGCTGCTCTGTGTGTCCATTTAGACATGGAGCTGTGGCTCGGCCCCACCCCTCTCTCTCCTCATTGGCTTACTGACTTTGATTGACAGAAGTGGGAGCCAATGCCGCCCCATTGCTGTCTCAAACAAAAGAGGGTTTGGGACTTTAAATGAGTACATACATGTCAATTAAGTCTAAACCATGGTTTAGACTTAACCACTTCAGCCCCGGAAGAATTTACCCCCTTCCTGACCGGTCCATTTTTTTGCGATATGGCACTGCATTGCTTTAACTGACAATTGCGCGGTCGTGCGACATTGTACTCAAACAACATTGATTTCCTTTTTTCCCACAAATAGAGCTTTCTTTTGGTGGTATTTGATCACCTCTGCGGTTTTAATTTTTTTGCGCTATAAACAAAGAGAGCGACAATTTTGAAAAAAAAAACACAATATTTTTTACTTTTTGCTATAATAAATATCCCCCCCCCCAAAAAAAAATTCCTCAGTTTAGGCCGATATGTAATCACTTACATATTTTTGGTAAAAAAAATGCAATAAGCGTAAATTGATTGGTTTGCGCAAAAGTTATAGTGCCTACAAAATAGGTTATTGATTTATGGCATTTTTATTATTTACTTTTTTTTTTATTAGTAATATCGGTGATCTGCAATTTTTTTTTTCTTTTTTCTTTTTTTTTTTTTTTTTTTTCTATCAGGACTGCGACATTGCGGCGGACGGATCGGACACTTTTGACACTTTTTTGAAACCATTGACATTTATACATTTATACAGTGCTATAAATAGCCACTGATTACTGTATAAATGTCACTTGCAGGGAAAGGGTTAACACTAGGGGTCGATCAAGGGGTTAACTGTGTTCCCTCACTGTGTATTCTAACTGTGTGGGGACTACGAACACACAATATGTCTCCTCTCCCCTGACAGGACGTGGATTTGTGTGTTTACACACACAGATCCACGTTCCTGCTCTATCACAAGCGATCGCGGTTGCCCGGTTTTATATGGCCATGTATAAATACATACATCATCTATCAAAAGTCAAGAGAAAGACCCAGCACCTTTCTCAAATTTATTGATGAAATTGCCACTGCCCTGATCTACCAGCAAGGATCCCCCCAGAAAGCATTCGCTCTAATTGTGTGAGTCGACTTCATAAGCAACATTTTCCCGAAAACATTCCACCAGAATAAGGAAGACAACGCCAAAATGAAATGTTGTGGATGCAGCAGAGGAGAAGTTAGAAGACACACCAGTTATCATTGTCCCCAATGTCCCTCCCAACCTGGCCTATGCATCAGAGAATGCTTCAGGCGGTATCACACGGTCTTATCCCTAAGATTAGGGATGAGCTTCGAGTTCGAGTTGAACTCATGTTCGACTCGAACACTGGCTGTTCGCAAGTTCGCAAGAACAGCAAACAATTTGGGGTGTTTGCGGCAAATTTGAATGCCGCGGAACACCCTTTAAAAGTCTATGGGAGAAATCAAAAGTGCTAATTTTAAAGGCTTATATGAAAGTTATTGTCATAAAAAGTGTTTGGGGACCTGGGTCCTGCCCCAGGGGACATGTATGAATGCAAAAAAAGTTTTAAAAATGGACGTTTTTTCAGGAGCAGTGATTTTAATAATGCTTAAAGTCAAACAATTAAAGTGTAATATCCCTTTAAATTTCGTAGCTGGGGGTGTCTATAGTATGCCTGTAAAGGGGCGCATGTTTCCCGTGTTTAGAACAGTCTGACAGCAAAATTACATTTCGAAGGAAAAAAGCCATTTAAAACTACTCGCGGCTATTGCATTGCCGGTCCGACAATACACATATAAGTTTATTGATAAAAACGGCATGGGAATTCCCCACAGGGGAACCCCGAACCAAAATTTAAAAAAAAATGACGTGGGGGTCCCCCTAAATTCCATACCAGGCCCTTCAGGTCTGGTATAGATATTAAGGGGAACCCCTGCCAAAATTTAAAAAAAAATGACGTGGGGGTCCCCCTAAATTCCATACCAGGCGGGTCTGGTATGGATTTTAAGGTGAACCCCGCGCCAAAAAAAAAAAAAGGCGTGGGGTCCCCCCAAAAATCCATACCAGACCCTTATCCGAGCACGCAACCTGGCAGGCCGCAAGAAAAGAGGGGGGACGAGAGAACGCCCCCCCTCCTGAACCGTACCAGGCCACATGCCCTCAACTTTGGGAGGGTGTTTTGGGGTAGCCCCCCAAAACACCTTGTCCCCATGTTGATGAGGACAAGGGCCTCATCCCCACAACCCTGGCTGGTGGTTGTGGGGGTCTGCGGGCAGGGGGCTTATCAGAATCTGGAAGCCCCCTTTAACAAGGGGACCCTCAGATCCCGCCCACCCCTGTGTGAAATGGTAAGGGGGTACAAAAGTACCCCTACCATTCCACTAAAAAACTGTCAAAAATGTTAAAAATGACAAGAGACAGTTTTTGACAATTCCTTTATTTAAATGCTTCTTCTTTCTTCTATCTTCCTTCTTCTTCTTCTGGTTCTTCTGGCTCTTCTGGTTCTTCCTCCGGCGTTCTCCGCGGCGTCTTCTATCTTTTTCTCCTCGGGCTGCTTCGCACCCATAGCATGGGGAGAGGCTCCCGCTCTTCTCTTCATCTTCTTCTCTTCTTCATCTTCTTCTTCTTCATTTTCTTCTCCTCTTCTATTCTTCATCTTCTTCTCTGGGCTGCTCAGCATCCATGCTGGCACGGTGGGAGGCTCCCGCTGTGTGACGGCGTCTCCTCGTCTGACGGTTCTTAAATAACGGGGGGCGGGGCCACCTGGTGACCCCACCCCCCTCTGACACACGGGACATGACGAGACTTCCCTGTGGCATTCCCCGTGACGTCACAGGGAAGTCCCGTCAAGTCACCGTGCGTCAGAGGGGGGCGGGGTCACCTGGTGGCCCCACCCCCCTTTATTTAAGAACCCTCAGACGAGGAGACGCCGTCACACAGCGGGAGCCTCCCTCCATGCCAGCATGGATGCGGAGCGGCCCGGAGAAGAAAATGAAGAAGAGATGAAAAGAAGAAGATGAAGAAGAGAAGATCGGGAGCCTCCCCCCCATGCCATGGGTGCGGAGCGGCCCGAGGAGAAGTAGATAGAAGATGCCGCGGAGGAGATGCTGGACGAGAACGCCGGAGGAAGAACCAGAAGAGCCAGAAGAACCAGAAGAAGAAGAAGATGAAGGAAGATAGAAGAAAGAAGAAGCATTTAAATAAAGGAATTGTCAAAAACTGTCTCTTGTCATTTTTAAAATTTTTGACAGTTTTTTAGTGAAATGGTAGGGGTAAGTACCCCCTTACCATTTCACACAGGGGGGGGGTGGGATCTGGGGGTCCCCTTGTTAAAGGGGGCTTCCAGATTCCGATAAGCCCCCCTGCCCGCAGACCCCCACAACCACCGGCCAGGGTTGTGGGGATGAGGCCCTTGTCCTCATCAACATGGGGACAAGGTGTTTTGGGGGGCTACCCCAAAGCACCCTCCCAATGTTGAGGGCATGTGGCCTGGTATGGTTCAGTAGGGGGGGCGCTCTCTCGTCTCCCCTCTTTTCCTGCGGCCTGTCAGGTTGCGTGCTGGGATAAGGGTCTGGTATGGAATTTAGGGGGACCCCACGTCATTTTTTTAAAAATTTTGGCAGGGGTTCCCCTTAATATCCATACCAGACCTGAAGGGCCTGGTATGGAATTTAGGGGGACCCCCACATTTTTTTTTTTTTAATTTTGGTTCGAGGATGCCCTGTGGGGAATTCCCATGTCGTTTTTATCAATGAACTTATATGTGTATTGTCGGACCGGCAATGCAATAGCCACGAGTAGTTTTAAATGGCTTTTTTCCTTCGAAATGTCATTTTGCTGTCAGACTGTTCTAAACACAGGAAACATGCGCCCCTTTACAGGCATACTATAGACACCCCCCAGCTACGAAATTTAAAGGGATATTACACTTTAATTGTTTGACTTTATCCATTATTAAAATCACTGCTCCTGAAAAAACTGTCGTTTTTAAAACTTTTTTTTGCATTGATCCATGTCCCCTGGGGCAGGACCCAGGTCCCCAAACACTTTTTATGACAATAACTTGCATATAAGCCTTTAAAATTATCACTTTATATTTTTCATGTTCTTGTCCCATAGACTTTAACGGTGTTCGTCCAATCCTTCATCCTTAATCCTGATACTTAGTAATCCCGTGTCTTCCTTGGAATGTGTCTCTAGTTTACTTCAACAATATGGTATAGTGTCATATTACAAGGTTAACCCCTTGCTGACCAGCGCATGATGATGTATGTCGGCACAATGGCACGGCTGGGCAAATGGGCATACAGGTACGTCATCGAGTTTGTACAATCAGAGGTGTAGACTCAAAATATATATATATATATATATATATATATATATATATATATATATATATATATATATATATATATATATATATATATATATATAATATATTTTGAGTCTACACCTCTGATTGTACAAACTCGATGATGATGATGATGATGAATGGTTATCAATTATCTTCACATCATCTGGGCATACAGAGTGCTAGTGGCTGGATTATATAGAGCTGTTCTTACAGTTTATAACAGATTGTTTCATCTAGTAGAACTGTTGTATGATTAAGACCCCTTTTACACTGGAGGCATTTTTCAGGTGTTTTAGCATTAAAAATAGCGCCTGTAAAGCACCTGAAAAACATCTCTCAATGCTCCTCAGTGTGAAAGCCCGAGTGCTTTCACACTGGGGCAGTGCACTTGCAAGCAGTCCTGCATGCAGTGTCTTTGGGGCAGTGTGGGTGCGGTGTATACAGCACTCTTAGTCCACCCCTGCCCATTGAAATTAATGGGCACCAATGCCGAAGCACCTGAAAAGCATTTCAGCAGCGGCGCTACACGGTCGCTATTAACCCTTTATTCAGCCGCTAGTGAGGGTTAAAAGTACTCCGCTAGCAACTGAAAAGCACCGCTAAAATGGTGGCAAAGCGTCGCTAAAACCAGCTGCGCTCTACCGCTAACACAGCAGGTGGCTCAGTGTGAAAGGGCTCTTATTGTTGTATATATTAGAAGATGAGCACAATAATTTTTTTTTTGATTACAGACATCACTATTTGACCACTTATCTGCCCCAATGCCCCCCAGCTTGCATCACCCCCAGACCACTTCATACATCCAGCTGACAGACATCACTCTGAGCTGCTTTTTACCCCCCCCCGAGGGACATCATTCCAGAGTCACTTTGCTTCTCTTATCTTCCCAACATCACTTCCTAGTCACCCCATAGACACTGCAAGAAATCCCTCCTCATTCTGCCCCATCATACCCTCCACACTCCTCTCCTATACATACTGCCCCCATGATACCCTCCACACTCCTCTCCTATACATACAGCCCCCATCATCCACTCCACACTCCTCCCCTATACATACTGCCCCCATCATACCCTCCACACTCCTCTCCTATACATACTGCCCCCATCATACTCTCCACACTCCTCCCCTATACTTTAGCAGCACACACTGTTGGTTTGTGCTGCTAAAGTGTTCGGGTTTGGCTTGGCGAAAAGGTGGCAACCCTAGGTACATCCCCTTTAAAACGCGGCATAGTGGGCACGCGTGCGCCCGCTGCATACTCCGTGAGCGTGTCACGGAGCGGCAGAATGGGGAGATGCCTATGTAAACAAGGCACTTCCCTGTTCTGCCTAGCAACATGACAGAGATCTACTGCTCCCTGTCATCGGGAGCAGTGATCTCTGTCTTGTTCTAGTGAAACAATCCAACCTACCTTTAGAAACACTCCCTAGGACACACTTAACCCCTTGATCGTCCCCTAGTGTTTAACCCCTTGCCTGCCAGTGTCATTTACACAGTAATCAGTGCATTTTTATAGCACTGATCGCTGTATAAATAATAATGGTTCCAAAATAGTGTCAAAAGTGTTCGATGTGTCCACCATAATGTTGTGTATTTTTTTTTTTCAAAATTGACGCTCTTTTTTTGTTTTTAGCGCAAAAAATAAAAACTGCAGAGGTGATTAAATACCACCAAAAGAAAGCTATCTTTGTGGGAAAAAAAGGACACAAATTTTGTTCGGGTACAGCAACGAACAACCGTGCAATTGTCAGTTAAATCGACGCAGTGCCAAATTGTAAAAAGTGCTCTGGTCAGGAAAGTGGTAAAATCTTCTGGGGCTGAAGTGGTTAATGATACCAAGTCCTACATCCTTGGCTTAAGTGTACCCCCGCAGGATACACTGAACCTACAAACTAGATTCTCTAATATGTGGAATGATTCTGCAATATTCTGCCTAGGGATAACTCTCACCTCTCACCCTGAGCATCTCTTCGAGGCTAACTATCTCCCATTTGAAAATAAATTATGAATGGGGCTACAACTATTAAGCAAACACACCATATCATGGTCAGAAAGGTTGTCGGCCTTCAAAATGCAACTATTGCCTCAACTGCTCTATATATACCACTCCGTACCCATACCTATACACAATTTTTTTTATAAATTCTCCAATCCATATTATCTAGATTCCTCTAGGAAGGCTAAAAGGTAAGGTAAAGAATGAGAGGGACTGGCAAAGCGGGATTGCCAGTTCTCTCTGACTATCATTTAGCAGCCATATTGGCACAACTTAAAGGGTTGTGTCCTTACTCACCTACTCCTCTTAGGGGGGATATGAACAATGTATCATCCTGGGTGGCATCCTGCATGAGTATGTTTTTAGCTTTCCCTCACCTTAAGTCTACACCTAAAGATCACTCTCTCCCAGTTCTAGCAACCCTGAATTCTTGGAAAACCTTAGTGTTACGCAAAGCACTTCTCCATACCCTTATCTACTTTATCACTGTTAATCCCTGAGTTGAGTAGGGATCAGTGGACAAGGAGGGGAATCAAATGGTCGTGGGGCTTATAACTGGGTTCCAATGTAAAGCTCTTTGCCTCTTTACAAGTAGAATACGAATTACCTAACTTGGAGTACTTTAATTATGTCCACATAACATCATACTGTATCTCAAATGTAATGCTTCCCTAAGATATGAATTACTCTGGCAGATCAAAATATATCAAACCTCCAATGAGGGCCATGGAGAAGGCATTTCTCTATTCTACAATTTCCTCAACAACAAATCTATATTAAAAAAAAAATTACTTTGGGGGGCGTGGCTAACCGCCAAGCCGAATGGAAGCTTAATCTCACAGCTCCTGCACTGAATGGAGAATCAGACCCTAAATCACTGCCTCAGACCCCAAAAAATGCAGTGCTTGGACCCCCACAACCTGGGGACCCAGACCGGAGCCTCTAGAAAGAGAAAAGAATACAGAATACCCACGAAAATCGCAGATTTCCTCATCTTCCCTCAGGGAGATAAAATCCAAGATGGCGCCCGCGGCGCCTTTCAGCACACAGAGAATTCCTACACTGACCTGCCTGATGCTGACGAATCCTCCATCTCAGCCCTGCACAACACCTCGGGCTCCCAGCTATCCTCCAGACCCTCATCCACCTCCAGCAGCCCTGCCAAAGCAAGGATGCGCCTGGATACAGCGGACCAACCACAGGAGGTAAGGCCTGCTTTAGAAAAACTCCTCACACATCCACCTGCATCTTCCCCCATAGTGGCCTTCCCCACTACTAATCAGCCAGTCATAGACACTATGATGAAGGAGATGCTGATGTCACTTCCATCAGATTTAAACTCCTACGAGAAGAAGTTGATTTCAACACTCCTCCCAGATCTCCCACCGATCGAGACGATCATCGATCGTATCCACCGTCTTCCAAAACCTCCTCATTTACCCGCAGAAGTACCTCGTGACACTCTGATGAGTATCCACTTCTATTACACCAAGGATATGCTCCTCACGCAATCTAGACGCCTGCGACAGATGCACATCCATACGCAAAGCTGCAACTCTTTGCTGACATCTCCCAATACACCTGTCAACAGAGACGTCAACTGCAAACAATAACAAAACCCCTCAATAATCACAAAATCCCATACCAATGGGGTTTCCCAACCAAGCTGATGGTTACCAGAAATGGAGTACGCCACAACATCCATACCGCAGAAGAAGGCATACAATTGCTCAGAACATGGGGTATTATTCCTGATGGTGACCTTCCAACCCCAGTGACCCACAAACCAAATTCACAATCCTTCAACTCCGGTCATTCGCCTCACCACAACAAATGACTTCCAAGTCAGTTATGCTGTCAACCTAATCTCAGATTCAGTGCTCTCCGATTCAGTGCCTGCTCGTTGCAGTTAGTTTACGAACTTTACCCTCATCATCATCCAGCAGTCCCTAACACTCTGCTGCCACCTGTTTTCCTCTACCCTCTTGTTTATCACTAACTACCCTATTGTTTCTCTCCCATCCTTCCTTATCCACGAGAGCTCAAGTACACCAGATCCAAGACTTATAGCAGACCTCAACCTCCTCGAGCAACTCACCCATCTGTGTAACTGTAAGTAGTACCTTACCTGTACACACCACTTTCAAAATGCCCAAATTTATGTCATTGAACGTAAAAGCCCTAAATCACCCTGCCAAATGGGCATCTCTGTGGAGAACTGCACAGGATTCTCACTGTGATGTCCTGTGCATCCAAGAAGCGCACTTTAAGACCAATGCTGAACCTCCGTGCTACAACAAAAATTTTTCAAAGATCTTTAGAGCCTCGGGTCCTGACAAAAAAAACGGAGTCATGATAGCCGTCAGAAATGCAGCCTTCAGGATGTTGCTGAACAGCCTTCAGGATGTTGCTGGTAGATATCTGGCTTTGAATTGTTCATTAAATAACAACAAATACACCATCATGTCAGTATATGCCCCCAACAGGAAACAAATCCACTTTATGTCCAAATTGATGAAGAAAATCAATCGCTTTAAACAAGGTCATCTTGTCATCTGTGGCGATTTTAACATAGTGCCTGACAACTCCATTGACTCTTCCTCCCACTGTACCAGATTTACATCTCCTATGGGACCATTTATCCGATCTCACAACCTATTTGATGTGTGGAGATGCCATCACACCACCGAAAGGGACTATTCCTATTTCTCCCCTAGACACAATTCTTACACACGGATTGACTACTTCCTAGTGGATAAATGGACTTTGCCCAAAATCTCCTCCACAGAGATATCGACCATCACGTGGTCAGACCATGCCCCGGTTACGTAGAAGATTCACAGAAGATTTCCCGAACATGGATTTGGAGGGCGAACGCTGCAATTCTCCACTCACTGACCCATTCTACTTATATTAAAGACCGTTTAATAGAATACTTTAATACTAATGCAGGAACTGTTAGCAATGATACCGTTCTCTGGAATGCCCATAAGGCATTCATAAGGGGGATCCTTATTCAACTTAATGCTAGAGAGAGGAGGAGGAGATCACAGCATCTAAACAAACTCACTTCCGATATTAAAACGTTAGAACACCAAAATCAAACTAATCCAGGTCCTTTAACCAAGACTAAAGTAGACTCCCTTATACAAGAATTAAAATCTCTCCTTCTAGAATCCTTTGAAAAAGCACATAAGCATTTTAGAGCACAACACTACTCCACGGGTAATAAAGCCGGAAAGGCAATGGCCAACAGAATCAAAGGTCACTATTCCAAAACTAAAATTACCCATCTATTCCACCCAGCTACTAAACAGAAATTGATAGACCCACAAGCTATTGCAGACGCATTTAGTTACTACTACAATACACTTTACAATTTGAAAGATGACACATCTGTCAAACAGCCGTCATTACCTGACATAGAAGCATTTCTCAACGAGATCAACCTCCCCAAACTAACTACAGAACAACTAGACTCCCCTAACACCCCATTTACAGATCTAGAAATCAGAAATATAATTTCATCACTTCCCTCTAACAAATCTCCAGGCCCAAATGGTCTTACATGAGAGTATTACAAACAATTCGGAACTGTTTTAGCACCCTATCTGACCAAAGTTTGCAATGACGCTGCCTCATCCTCCTCTCTCCCCCCGGAAATGCTGAATGCTCTGATCGTTACACTACCAAAGCCAGGGAAAGAGTCTACATCTGCACAAAACTTTCGACCCATATCTCTTCTCAATGTGGACACAAAAATTTATGCTAAACTAATAGCTCACAGATTACTCAACCTAATGCCCCCTCTAACACATAAGGACCAATTAGGCTTCGCAAAAGAGAGGCAGACAACTGGCGCGCACTACACAATACCAAATGGTCACAATTGATGACAAAATCATTACACATTCCTTTAAACAACTTAAAGCTTCTTACACCAGACTTAACATTCCGAACTTGGCTTACTGACCGGGTAAAATACACACAAAAACTTTGCGACCTAACAACCTGCAAATTCTTCTCACAAATCAGCAAAGACCTCAATGCACCCTCCAAAGACTTCCTCACCTACTTCAGACTACAAAAATGCTTAACGACACATTATAGATGACACTACCCTTAAAACTATGGAACTACTTCTTCACAGATCACTCTAACACTAAGGGAACCTTCCTCATATACTCACTTTTACAAGAAAAAACCTGTTAATTAAATCCAAACCCCTCCTTGACTGGGAAAATGACTTACAAACGCAATTCACGGATGCCCAATGGCAAACGGCAATCGCATCTATTTAAAAAGCAACAACTTGAAACTCCCTATGGGAACTCGCACAAAAAACGCTAATGAGATGGTACCTAACTCCGTCCAGACTGGCCAAATTCCACAAACACTCCTCACATGAATGCTGGAGAAACTGTGGTCACCCAGGCACGCTCCTCCACATCCTTTGGTCCCCGCCGCATGTGGAAACCATACTCCAAGACATACTCCATAGCTCGGTAACAATTACCCCACAGTTAGCCATTCTCAATCTGAACATAGACGACTTTTCAATGCATCAGATATCAGTGACCACACACATTCTCCTAGCTACCAAACTCTTGATCACTAGAAACTGGAAATCAGATAACATTCCTTCCCTTACTGAAGTAATCAACCTAGTACATACTCATTTCACTTACCAAACCCTCTTGTCACGCAGCAAACAATCTCACACAAAATCACTAGCCCGTTGGAACCCATGGGTCCTTTGGTACTCAAAAAAGAATTAACAATTGAATGTCCTTTTTCACAACTCGCCATCCATTTGATGCTCCCCCCCCCCATATTCCTCCCTGCTCCTCCTTCCTCTTGTACCCCTCCCTCCCCTCCCTACCCTACCCTTCCTCCTACCATATCTACAATATGTATACTCCTCTACTAAATGTACCAATCTTTGGAACTTTTTCACAAAGTCACGCCAAATTTTCCAAAAAGGTATGGAAAAAAATTAAATGTTCAAAAGACCCATAATGCCTCATAGAATATATGTTGGGGTGTTTGATTTCCAAAATGGGGTAATTTTTTGGGTAATTCCTCCTAGAACGCCTGGAGATGCTTCTTCATTTTCCCAAGAATTGTGGGAAAAAATTACAACTTCAGAAACTCACCATGCCTCTTACTAAATCATTTGGACTGTCTACTTTCCAAAAAGGCGTCATTTGGGGGATATTTGTACTGTCCTGACATTTCAGGGCCTCAAGAAATGAGATAGACAGTCAGTACATCAGGATTAATCAATTTTCAATGATACATTGCATAGCTTGTAGACTGTATAATTTTCACACAGACTAAATAATATACACTAATTTGGGTTATTTTTACCAAAGATATGTAGCAGTATAAATTTTGGCCCAAATCTATGAAGAAGAATTACTTCTTTGCAAAACTGTATAATAGAAACTAAATAAAAGTATTTTTATTTTCAAAATTTTCACTCTTTTTTTGCTTACATCACAGAAATAAAAAAAAAACAGTGATTAAAGAACACCAAAAGAAAGCGCTACTTTTGCAAAAAAAAGATAGACATTTTGTTTGGCTACAGTGTAGCATGACTGAGTAATTGTCATTCAAAGTGTGAGAGCACTGAAAGCTGAAAACTGATCTGGGCATGAAGGTGGTAAAAGTGCCCTGTATTTAAGTGGTTAAATATGTTTAAATAATGATGGGGGTGTCATTGATCATATGGATTTAATTAATGTTTCTATGTGATGTATTGGAAGTGACTTTGTCATTCTTTGAGAAAGTGCTATGTCTAGCACAAAACATGTCAGAATAGTTACTACTGGCTGTTGTAAAGAATTTTTTTTTTGCATCTCGGTATGTGGCATTCCTCTTACTGGTGCAATTGATTGCTTCATTGGGGATGAGCCAAACCAGCATCTGTGATATGATTGTGAATTATGGAGTCTGATCTCACCTAGAGCGGCATGTGAAGAATTTGAAATATTTGATGCAGGTGTCAAAAAGGTTTAGGAAGGCAATATTTTTAATATGCAGCTAAGATGAAGAACAAGCGGACATGCCCTCAAATGAGTAGGAAAATTAAAAGAAATATTCTTGGAAAGTATTATTTTATTAAAATAGTAGCTGATGCTTGTAATAGACTTTCAGCAGCAGTAGTGAGTGGGTAAACAGTAGGAATGAGCCGAACACCCCCTGGTTCGGTTCGCGGCAGAACATGCGAACAGACAAAAAATTAGTGCGAACACCGTTAAAGTCTATGGGACTCGAATGTGAAAAATCAAAAGTGCTAATTTTAAAGGCTAATATGCAAGTTATTGTCATAAAAAGTGTGTTGGGGACCCAGGTCCTGCCCCAGGGGACATGTATCAATGCAAAAAAAAGTTTTAAATACGCCTGTTTTTTCGGGAGCAGTGATTTTAATAATGCCTTTAGTGAAACAATAAAAGTGAAATATTCCTTTAAATATTGTGCCTGGGGGGTGACTATAGTATGCCTTTTTAAAGTGGCGACTTTTGTCCGTGTTTAGAACAGTCCCTGCACAAAATTACATTTCTAAAAGAACCTGTTTGTAATTTGGAACAGGTACATTTTGTAAGTGTAACTCCAGCCAAAAAATCGATTTTTAAGCTTTTTGGATAACATATGGAAGGGTTATCATCACCCCTGTAACATTTGTGTCCCTGTTCAGAAGATTTCACCTCACTTTCTGTCCCAATGACAATTGGATTTAGAAAATTTTGGGTTATTAGGGAAACAAGGATTGGTGATAAAGCATCAGTTAACATCATATTAACTCTTACAGGGGAGAATTTCCCTTCCTAGGGGTAGACTTCCTCCCACTTTCAGTTGTCTCCCTCCGTTTCTAAGTAGGAGTTGTTTGTAAGCCGGATGTTTGAAAATAGGGGACCGCCTGTAAATACTATACGGCCTGCCCTATATACTCTGCGGAAAATTGGGCCTTAGGTGTTGGTGGTACCAGAACACTGTAAGCCCTCACAGTTACTCTTGGTGGGAGCTGGAACGGGCCCTGTTAAACAGGGGCATAAAAATTTGGCCTTAGGCAGTGGTGGTGGTGGTACAACACTGTAAAGCCTCACCAATACTTTTGTTGAGCGCAGGAACAGGCACTGCTGTGAAATATTAGATCAAAAATTGTAATTACGCGCCCCTGTTAAACAGGGGCATAAAAATTGGGCCTTAGGCAGTGGTGGTGGTGCCACAACACTGCAACCCCTCACAGATACTCTTGTTGAGTGCAGAAACAAGCCCTGCTGTTAAATATTTGATAAAAAATTGTAAATACATACCCCTGTTAAACAGGGGCAGAAAAATTGGGCCTTAGGCAGTGTAACCGATTGACTTTTCTATGGATGTGGGATCCCTTGAAGACTGCATATGCTGAGTGACTATCCTATTATGCTGAGTGACTATTCTATAACCTCCTCAATCTTCATGATGATAGCTTTTAGGAATATTTTTGGTTCAGGGCACCACCACCACTGCCTAAGGCCCAATTTTTCTGTCCCTGTTTAACAGGGGCCCGTAATTACAATTTTTGATCTAATATTTCACAGCAGGGCCTGTTCCTGCGCTCAACAAAAGTATCTGTGAGGCTTTACAGTGTTGTGCCACCACCACTAGCATTTTGAAGGCGTGGTGGCAGAACGAGCTCCAACAATACTGAACCCTGTCCTGCATCCTTCCCAGCTGCCTGCAGAGTTACCCAGTACGTTGTAAAAGAAAGGCAACGTCCCTGTCCATGCCTGCTGGACCATGAGTCAGCAGTAATATGCACCTTACTGCTGACCGCCCTGTCCAACGAGGCCAAGACATTGCCCTCCACATGCTGGTAGAGAGCCAGAATGGCCTTCCATGAAAAGAAATGGCATTTGGGAACCTGCCACTGAGGTACCGCACATTCCACAAATTCACGGAAGGGGGCAGAGTCTACCAGCTGAAAAGGCAGCAGTTGCAGTGCTAGCAATTTGGCCAAGCTAGCATTCAGATGCTGAGGATGGCTGAGACCGAATTTCTTTTGACGGTTTAGCAACTGGCTTAGGGAAATTTGCCTGCTAAAATCCGATGTTGGTGTACAGCTAGCAGATTGGCCGCAAGTACTTGGGACACATATTTCTATACCTTCATTCCTCTAAGTGCAGGTTTCTGAGAGAACTGGAGGTATAGTAGGGTTGGAGATCCCAGCTAATGAGGAGCAAGGAGAGGTCCGCCTTGTTCTTTGATGTAGGTCTTTTAAGTGCTGTTGCCAATGGACTGCATGGGAGGTCGTCATATGTCTGGTCATGCATGTGGTGCCCAAGCGGCTGCTGTTTTGGCCACGCTTGATATGCTTCAGACATATGTTGCAAACAGCAACGGTGCGATCTGCTGCACACGTGTCAAAAAAGGCCCACACCAAAGAAATTTTCAAAATATGCGGGGGGAGTCACCAGCGCCCTGCACCTGCTAAGCTCTGCGGTGTGATGCAATAGGGTGGCTGCCCTTAAGCTGCCCCCTGGAGGGCATCCTACCTCGTTGGAGATGTGCCTCCTCCTCCTCTCTTCTATCAGGCACCCAAGTTGGGTCAGTGACCTCATCATCCCCTCCCTCCTCGTCACTGGAGTAAACTTGGCAGTATGCTGCAGCTGTGGGAACATGACTGCCAGTTTCTTGACCTTCTTGGGCACCCCCTCTCTCTAGGCTGACGTTACTCCCTTCCTCAACCTGGGTACCATCATCGGAGCCTTCAAATCGCTGCGCATCCTCCTGTAGCATCCACCGGACACTGTGGTCGAATAGTTAGGGAGACTCCTCCGTGCATGATGGTGGGGCTAGGGAAGGAGTGACTGTTGACATGGAGTCGATGGAATAGGTTGCTTTGGCAGCTGCATTGGCAGGCAAACTACTCTGAGCCTGGGTGACAGAGGATGAGGACAGCTTTGTTATCCATTCCACCAACTCTTCTGCATGTTGTGGCTCAATAGCATGGCCAGCTGCAGGAAAAAAGGACAAGCGTGCCCCATGGCCACGTGCTGAGGATGCACCGTGTCCAAGACCAGCACTGTCGACTATAGACACAGAGCCTGCTTGCCCTCTTTTAGCGGCCTGTGAGCATCTGCCTCTCCTTGGTGGCCTTCCGGACATGCTGTAAATTTTGTTTAGCAAAAAAACACTACACTGTATTGTGTACTGTGTATACCACCGGGAAAATAGTAACAACTGCACTAGGGGTGCACGGTACTGTGAACACCAACAGAAGTGTAATAACAACTATGGGCACACTGTATGTGTTGTATACACCACCAGGAAAGTAGTAGCAACTGCACTGGGGGTGCACGGTACTATGTACACCAACAGAAGTGTAATAATATATATGGGTGCACTGTATGTATTGTGTACATCACCAGGAAAGTAGTAGCAACTGCACTAGGGGTGCACGGTACTGTGTACACCAACAGAATTATAATAACAACTATGGGTACACTGTAGGGATGGGCTGAAAAACCCCTGGTGCGGTTCACATCCAGAACATGCGAACAGACCGAAAGTTTGCGTGAACATTAGAACACCTTTAAAGTCTGTGGAACTCGAACGTGAGAAATCAAAAGTGCAAATTTTAAAGGCTTATGTGCAAGTTATTGTTATAAAAAGGGTTTGGGGACCTGGGTCCTGCCCCAGGGGACATTTATCAATGCAAAAGAAAGTTTTAAAAACGTCCGTTTTTCCGGGAGCAGTGATTTTAATGATGCTTAAAGTGAAAAAATAAAAGTGAAATATTCCCTTAAATATCATACCTGGGAGGTGTCTATAGTATTCCTGTAAAGTGGCGCATGTTTCCCGCGCTTAGAATAGTCCCTGCACAAAATGACATTTTTAAAGGAATCACTCAAATAAAGTATGGCGCTAAAAAAACATAATGTTCATTATTGGGCAAGACCCACCAAAATATCAGTCTGGAGGTCAAGTTTTGCACAATAAAGTGTTTAGTGAAACAGAACTTCTACAGATTGTGTATGAGATCTTATATATTATAATAAGATCTGTATATCTGTGAGGTGATCGCATATGTTAAATGTCTAATTACACATAAAGAGAAGTCAAATAATACATGAACTATGAGTCAATGTGTACGACTCAAAAAAAATAAACAAACATGTAAAACGTTTGATAAAATCTATATATCTGTGGAGTGATCTCATGTGTTAAATATCTAATTACACATAAAAAGAAGCCCGATGCATAAACTATGAGTCAATATGTGCGACTCAAAAATAAAAAACATTTGTGCCAGTAGTATTGCAATCAAAACTTAAAATTAACATTGAAAATATGCTCAAAAGTAAAATGAAAGCCCATAGAAAGTTCTTAGGACGTGTATCTAAAGAATTAGCCCATATGACTTCCACTAAAACTTATTTTATGGGTCGCCCATATCCGGGAATGGCTTCAGTGTAGTATGGTGACCAAACTTGTGATGTAGATAAGGTAAATGATATATTTTATATGGAAAGTTATTACAGTGACTACACTATCACACCAACGTAGTGTAACAGTTTAGTAGATAATTATGACAATATTTATAACATACACAGAATATAACTAAATCTATATTTATACCAGGGAGCTCCCCCTGCTCTAAACCGTAAAGTCACTACTCTTTGTAACCAGATGCAGGGCCCTGCAGTAAAAAGAGATAGTCTTTACGTCTTCAGTCTTCGCTAGCTTATGAATTTGTAATTGTAATCCACAAAAAGGTTTCCTCTTGGGTGTTGCGCAGTGTAAGGTAATACACTAAAGCAGTTATAATCCAGCAGACTGATCAAGTATTCTTATACGAAGGAGACAAACATCTAGTATCAGTTCTTGAATACTAAAGTCTATGCAGATGTAATGTTCTCCAACTTAACTTGTTCTGTGGGACTATCAGTCCCAGCAACACTCTGTAACAGTTCTAAGTGTGTGTAGTATTTAAACCAACTTCTGGGTGTTAACCCTCTCACCATACGGGATCCGGGCGGATGGATGCCTCTGTTTCAACAGTTCTCAGTCCGTATGGAACCACCGCCACGCCGCCACACTGCTCCGTTCAGTAACGACCAGGAGTCCTTGGTTACCTCCTCCATGGGTCTCCGGAACAATCACTTCTGCTGCTTCAGCACACTGTGATATGATGGCAGGATCCCTGCTGCCTCTCCACTCCCTCACAAGGTAGGCTGCAACCCTGTGGGACACACACACCCAGAGTCCTGCTGGCAGGCCACGCGTCCCAGGAACAAGAGACCTAAGATGGCCGCTCGCAGCCCTTTTATATCCTCCCACAATGTTGTTCAGTTCTTCTCTTGTCCAGGAGCATTGTGGGTAGGTCACAGTTAAAGTTCAGAAGTAAACAATCAGTCACTTCCATGTCACTTCTCTTAATCATGAAACATAAAAGTATTTGTACCTTTTCAATTTCAGTTGTCAGCGCTATATATATATATATATATACACGAGAGTTTTATATATATATATATATATATATATATATATATATATATATATATATATATATGTGTATGTGTGTATGTGCATATATATATTAGAAACAGTACACCAGGAACGGCCTGCAGCGAGATATAGCTAAACTGTATGCAGTGGATATATATATATATATATATATATATATATATATATATATATATATATATATATACACGGGACTGTCTGTATATATATATATATTAAATACACTGCAGCTAACTGAATAATCTGCCTGCCTGCTCAACCTAAATTACACTTTCTCTCCGTCCACACCAACTACACACTACACGAGGCGGACGTGCAGGCGGCCTTATATAGTGTGGGGCATGGACTTAGTCCCCCTGGGCCATGATTGGCAAAAGGCACCCTGCCTTTGGCCAATTATGGCTCTCTTAGCTGAGGACGCTGTGATTGGCCAAAGCATGCAGGTCATGGTGCATGCTCTGGCCAATCATCATACAGCAATGCACTGCACTCCTGCAGAGCATTATGGGCCGTTACACACGGCTCAAATTTGGCACGAACGGCCCACAATGTTCAGTTTTCGGCGAACAGCCAATGTTCGAGTGGAACTCATGTTCGACCCGAACATAAAGCTCATCTCTAGTAGCATCTGCACTATGGGTGCACGGTATTGTGTACACCAACAGAAGTGTAATAACAACTATGGGTGCACTGTATGTATTGTGTACACCACCAGGAAAGTAGTAGCAACTGCACTAGGGGTGCACTGTACTGTGTACACCAACAGAAGTTTAATAACAACTATGGGTGCACTGTATGCATTGTGTAATGTGTACAGCACCAGAAAAGTAGTAGCAACTGCACTATGGGTGCACGGTACTGTGTACACCAACAGAAGTGTAATAACAACTATGGGTGCACTGTATGTATTGTGTACACCACCAAGAAAGTAGTAGCAACTGCACTAGGAGTGCACTGTACTGTGCACACCAACAGAAGTTTAATAACAACTATGGGTGCACTGTTTGTATTGTGTACTGTGTACACCACTAGAAAAGTAGTAGCAACTGCACTAGGGGTGCACGGTACTGTGTACACCAACAGAAATGTATTAATAACTATGGGTCTACTGTATGTATTGTGTACTGTGTACACCACCAGAAAGGTATTAGCAACTGCACTAGGGGTGCATGGTTGTCAGGTCACCTGAGACCAGGTGACAGATGCACTCCATAGGAGTCAGGAGTGCACCACTAAGGTAGTTGACCCTAGGACTGACTGCTGCGGATTGAACCCTGGGAGGTTCAGGAAACAGGTGTACTGGATCACTAACACAGATCCCAGTGGGAGCTAGAGCATAGATTCCCCAGGGCGTGGAGTCTAAGAGCCAGCAGGTGTTCACCAGAGCCTCTAGTAGTGAGGATGGACTGCGCTGCAGTCTGGCTCCAGGTCGCGGCCCCCAGGGTCTCACAGCTCACGCTCACTGTAGACTACAGGAGATAGAGATGCAGCAGGCTGAAACAACAAGGATAGTAAGGGGATAAGCCAAGGTCAGGGCAACTAGCAGACAAGGACAACAGAGTACACGCCAAAGGTTTAGGGTCACAGGCAAACAGGGATAGTCGGGGACACACCAAAAGGTCAGGGTCACGAGCAGACAGGAATAGTCGAGAACATGCCAAGGTCGGTAACAGAGACAAATGTAGAGCACACGGCAAGCAGGAAACAGGAAGCCAAACATCCAATGGTTGATCAGCAAGGTTGGCTTGCAATGCACAGGTTAATATAGTGTTCCTAATTAGAGGCTGAGGTGGAGCTATGCTGAGGGAAGATTACATATGCAGTCAGGTGAGAGTGGCTGGCCTCTAAAGGAGCACATGGAGAGAGGTAAGCTGACAGACACACATTACTGCATAACCATGACAGTACCCCCCTCTTACGAGGCCTCCTCCCTCCTCCGCCTGGGCCCAAGCTTAAAGGGAAACTCCAGATGAAAACTCCTCAACAGACGAAGTGCAAAGATCTCAGATGCAGTGATCCAAGACCTCTCCTCAGGACCAAACCCTTCCCAATGTACGAGGTACTGAAGAATGCCTCTACAGAGCCGGGAATCCAGAACTTGACTAACCTCGTACTTTAGATTATCCTGAGAGACCGAAACCAAGGTAGGGAGAGGACGAGAGGACTTATTGAGGACTAAAGGCTTCTTAGGAATGGGTAAGGGCATGAGAAGACCATCAGAAGTCTGAGCAGGGTCCCCCAGACCCTTAAAGATGAGCTGGACATCCAGCACAGGACCACCAGACTGGGCAGAGTTCAGTGGATCCCTGAGGCCAGGTTGATTAGAAGGTGACCTATCACAAGAGTCAAGCTGGATAGCTGAAACACAAGCAGAATGCAGAGAGCCCAGAAAAAAAGGTTGAAAACCCCACCTGCCCGAAAGAGGCAGTCTATCCAAAGGATGGATTGAGCCTCTTAAACAGGTTTGAATGGATGTAGTAGTAGTAGGGTGAGGCCAGGTTACAGAAGGTCCTGAATAAGATGAAGCAGGAAGCTCACTGGGCATAGGCTGAATTGGCATAATTGGTGCAGAGGCCGACTGAATAGCATTGCCGAGTGCAGCGACTACCACAATCGCATTGCAGGACGAGTTAACCTGGGTGTGCATCCAAGGGAGTTTAGGGACAGGCAAAGGTAAGTGGTTATGCAAACTGGAGTGAATGATCGGCTTAGGTTCATAGGTGGGCTCCTCATCCAGAGTGCCACATGACCTAGAGAGTATATCAGTCCGACTATTGCAGGACACATCACAGAAATTGCTTTATACAGTGGGAAGAGCAGAAGATAATGGGATGGTGGCAACAGGAAGTTTCAACTTTAGGGCAACCTTGAGTAGGCAAGAAGAGGAACAGGAAGAACCCCAAGCCAGGATCTGTCCAGCAGTCCAGTCAATGTGTGGAGAATAGAGCCGTAACAAAGGAAGACCTAATATGATAGGAGATGAAGCCTTAGGTAAGACAAGGAAGGATATCCACTCCTGGTGGAGTGTCCCTATGGACATCTTAACAGGGAGGGTCTGGAAGCGGATAGGGCCCCCTGGGAAAACAGTGCCATCAATCGCCAAGACCACCAATGGCGTTGTGAGGGGCAAAAGGGTAAGTCTCATGGAAGATGCAGTTCCCCAGTCCATGAAATTGCCAGCGGCTCCGGAATCCAGATATGCAGAGACTGAAGGGCCAAAGAATGCAGGTCATGGTGCATGCTTTGGCCAATCATAATACAGCAGTGCACTGTGCTCCCGCAGTGCATTATGGGCCATTACGCACCGCTCGAATTTGGCATGAACGGCTCATAATGTTCGGTTTTCGGCGAACGGGCAAACAGCTAATGTTCAAGTCGAACTCATGTTCGACCTGAACAGAAAGCCCATCCCTAGTCAAGAGTAAGTGGATCCAGACATGCTTGAAACAAACATAAAGCTATACTCAGAAAAAATTATATATATTAAAAACAAATATAGATCATAAAAGAACATAACATATTTTCTTGAAGACATACAAGTTTCTTACCAGATATTAAACCCATGGACATCGTTGCTATTGACATATATCTGGTAATAGGCTGTAATAGTCCTCAAGCTATGTGCAGACTTTTAAAGGAAAGAGTTAGGATGAGATGTCTGGTCATTCTAGCTTGCAAAATGAATACTGTTAAAATTGTTGCAAAAAATTTTTAATTTTTCTTTAGACTTCCACCCTGATTTATGTCCAAGGCTCGACATGTTTAAAGTCTAAATTCAACTTTTCAAGAAAATTATAAATTGACATATTTGTGCAGTTAAAAATAATGTGCATTTATTATAAATTTTTTAGGTGCCTGCAAAGCATTGCAACCTACAGATTGAGGCTGGAATGTCAGGCTCCTTTACACACTGCCTAGAGCTCTCTGCCCATACAGTACCTCTGTATGGGCAGACAGTTCCTGAGCTGTAAGCAGTGGGAATAAACTATGGATGTGCTGATCCGTACACCCACTGTTCATTTAAACTACAAGTCATCCTACTACGGTGGCAAATGGGGCATGCTGTTTTTTCATTCACAGGAATCTGTGGATGCAGTTGTGCGTGCAGAGCTGATTTCAGATTGGGATAGTGTGTGCGTGGAGAAGTGGGGGATTGGAAGGTGAACAGCAGGTGCTGCTTAGTAACATGTTTTGTGTTACACCCTAAATACATGTAACATGCTACTAAAGGTGAACTTATCCTTTAAGAGTTGCCTAGTGGCCATTTTGGAGAGAAAAGACAATCCAATTATTTGCACTGAATGAATCAAATGGAGTTCCACAGATTTAAACATGTATTTTTCAGTTTTCTGATGTAGAACAAATATTCATCTCTGTTCAAGGACCAAACAAGCTGCCCTGGAAATAGAACATTCCATCTAGCATTATAGAAACACAATTGATGTTATGCTTATTCTTCCATTTCCATGAACTGCAAAAATCTGAAGAATATCAAGAATAAAACTAACAAAACAACAAGATTTATGTTGTAATTTGACCTTGCTCTTTATTTTGATAAACCATGAATTATGTTTTAATTCATGGGAATACAAAGCATGTCATTTGCTATTTTGGCATGCAAATGTAGCATAAAGTGCAGTGAAGTGTCTTCTGAACACTTACAAGAAATAAATATCTTGTTTTTCTTTCTAGAATGTTTGCCAGATTTCCTTAAATCTATCTGCTGCATAAGCCATTTTATTGGTGAACCAATTACAATTTTTGTTTAACCTATGACATTTTTACGAAGCGCCAAAGACAAAAACAATAATTTTGTTTTAATCTCACTCTTTGATCTGCTGACTACAATATGAAAGTCAGAAAATCTTTAAAGTTCTTCTGTAAAAATGTTTTAAGAATGACCCATCATGACTCATCGCTAATTCTCATTCAGTTTTCATTACCACAACATGGATGCTGTACTACAAATTCGGATGTCTGCAAATTTTTAAGCTTCAAAATTAGTTCAAGACTACATTGGGTAGAAAAAATATATTTTTTGCATGTTACAATACAAACTATTTCCTATGTTTATTAAAAAATAAATAAAACACATAATACAAATTTAGAGTGAATTACGGTAATTTCTACAAAGGGTCTATTTATTGCTGATCATTCTTCACTACAATACATTTTAATATGGTTAATACCATGCTGTATGTAAGCCAATGATTTTAAAAAGAAGGCATAAATGTTTTTATTCAATATATTTATTGAAGTTTAGGTTACATTTACACAAAACAGTAGGGATTACAAATGTTAAAGTACATATTGGTTTGCAAAGCTTATATAGGTTATGGCATAAAGATGAACAGAATATTTCTTAGGCAATCCAAGATAGTAGGAGTAGCATATAAAACCATAAGCAAACAAAATGATCCTTCATGAGGGCAGTGGAGAGGGTAAATGTTTAGTTAAAAAGGAGTCAATGGGATCAGACACCAGGCAGAGGGAGAATATTTACTCACCAAAACCAGAAACTGTTTAGTCCAAGGTTGCTAGATGAACAGAAATGTGGTCATGGTGTCAGAAAGTCTGGCTTCTCTTCTAATGTAGCATTACCTGAGTAGTTGGCTCTAGCCTCCATTATACTAAGGGTAGGATTCTTCCAGGCCCTAGCTATTGTCTGACTCAGAGCTGTAAATATAAAGATCTGCAATCTAAATTGTGGGTTAATTAGGGTGGGAGGTTTCAGATGAAGAAGTGCTTACTATGCTTGCAGAGTTATAGTATGTCCTATACATATACTTGGGAACAGAAATTTTTGATTCTTCTATATGTAAAATATTTCAGGTACATTGATATATAGTGCGCTGCTAGAGCTGCTCAAATAATGTGACTATTATCAATCCTCAACCAATAAGGCATAATTAATATCAAATGTGTCAAGTGTATAAATTCGTAGTGAAAAAATCTTAGAGTCCAAATCAGAAGAAATAAATAAAAAGACAAATAAAAAAAAATTGCTTCTCAGAAGAAAAGCAGTGTATAAGTAATTCCTGGATACCCTCAGTGTTTCAGCAAATCATACAATAGTGTTCCGCCACCAGGTGAAGGGGAGGCCCTTTTATTACAAGACCCACTAATGGGCCAACACAGCTTAGGGAATAATGTCTTACACACTAGATGCTGGTCCTCCTCTTAAATCCTCCTTATTAGCATGTCAGCTCCATTATAAATAGCTCCACAAAAAGAGGGGGAGAAAACTCCAGTAGTGCAGTATCTCAGTTAATATCACAGATAACACTAGTCCAAACTTAGGAATTGCACTCACAATTTATTAATTAAAAAAGGGCATATCGGTAAAAAGCATTCAAGCAACATCTGACTTGCTCAAGTAGTCACACACTGCCTGGCTTTGCCTCCACGCGTATGGCCATCTTCCCACGTGACTTCATTCCCCATGCTGAGTGCATGTGGCCTGGTATGGTTCAGGAGAGAGGAGAGGGTACTCGCTCGTCTCCCTGCCCTTTCGTTGCCTGCATGCTCCGATAAGGGTCTGGTATGGATTTTGGGGGGGAGTGCACTCTGTTTGTTTTTTTTAATTTTGGTGTAGGGTTTCCCCTAAAATCCACACCAGATCCAAAGGGCCTTTTTATTGTTTCACTTTCAACATCGTTAAAATCACTGCTCCTTTAAAATCGATATGTTAACAAAAATATTTTTGCACTGATAGTATTGAAAATGAAAAAATAGGAAAAAAAAAAGATAAAAGCATGGGATCCCCCCAAAATGCATACTAAACCCTTAGGTCTAGTAAGAATTTTTAAGGAGAACCCTACACAAAAAAATAAAATAAATAATAATCCATTCCAGACCATTATCTGAGCATGCAGCCTGGCAGGACAGGAAAGGGGGGTGAGCAAGTGCCCCCCTCCTGAACCACACCAGGCCACATGCCCTCAACATGCGGGGATGCTTTGGGCAGGGGACTCTGTCCCCCTGCCCAAAGCACCCCCTATGTTGATGGGGACATGAACCCTTTCCCGACAACCCTGGGTGGTGGTTGTGGTACCCCTACTCATTCACCAAAAAAGTGTCAATAAAAAAAAAACACAAACACAGTTTTTAACAATTCCTTTATTAAAAATAAATAAAAACAACAATATTCACCAATGTGGATCCATTGTTAATTGCGACGCTGATGCCACCACTGTTTTTTCTTTTTTTTTTAGGTCCAGTGGAGGCGGCGGGCGCCGATGATAATAAAGGAATTGTCAAAAACACAGTGTTTGTGTTTTTTTTTTTTCTTATTGACACTTTTTTGGTGAATGAATAGGGGTAGAATCTATCCCATACTCATTCACATAAGGGGAGGCCAGGATCTGGGTGCCAACCTGTTTAAGGGGGCTTCCAGATTCTAATAAGCCCCCTGCCCACAGACCCCCACAACCACAGCCCAGGGTTGTGGACAAGAGGCCCTTGTCCCCATAAACATGGGAACCAGGTGGTTTGGGATGGGAGGGACAGAGCCACCCCCTGCCCCAAAGCACCCCCCCATGTTGAAGGCTGGTATGGTTTAGGAGCCGCATGCTTGGATAAGGATCTTGTAATGGATTTTGGGGGCCCTACACCATTTTTTTAAAAAAATTTTGTGTGGGGATCCCCTTAAAATCCATACCAGACCTGAAGAACCTGGTATGGCTTGGGCCAAAATGGCTGTATTTTTTTTCACCTGTTTCTATTACCAGCAATGTTTTTTTTTATTCAGCTGTCAGTGGGGAAGCCTATCGAAAGCTGATGACTCATCTATTGTTAAGGACAAAGCATACGGCTTCCCGACCCCGTTTCTTAACAACACTTATTCACTGTGCCATGATTGGGCAAAGCTTAGGATGCACTATGCATTGTGGGGCGATCAGCAGGTGAATATCCCGGCGAGTGCCCCACAAATTCAGGTTGTTCACTGAACGGGCAAACAGGCGATGTTTGGTCCAAACTTTTGGTCAGCCCGAACGGTTCGCTCAATTCTACTGATTAGGTGTCCACACATGGGCCAAAGCATTGTGCCCAATTTGGTCATAAACTTATAAAATTACAACCCATGTGTCTTTTGAGTTTCACCACATGTTATTCTTAGGTAAACATCTACTTGTCTATGGCTTACTTTATTTATAGGTGCATTTGAAGAGCCATGCCCATGCTTTAAGATTTCTGAATTTTAGTAAAGCTTCATTAACTGACTGGCTGAGGTGCTGCAGCACCTTACTTCAGGCCAGCTTCTAAATTCTCTTATAATGAATATGAGGAATCATAATAATTAAATAGATCCACAGGAATCCATCAGTAAAACCCATATTTGATAGGATGATCATGATCATGATTTGATTTGTACAGTCAAAAGTAAGTAGGGGTAAGCACTTTAGGAAGCCTGTGGCAAAACAACAGTGTTACTTTGCTCTGTCAGGATAAAGTTCAAGTTTTTTTTAATTCCTACCTTTCATATCATTCATTTCCCAAGATAAAAGATTTGACTTTAAAAGGGTTTGATATCATAGTGATTATCTGCAGTGCTATTTGACAGATCAACAGATGAACTTATTACTCCTAGCTCTTTCATAAGCTAGGCTGCTAATGCTGCCATGGCAACTCTAAAGTGGTTCTAAACCAGATGTTTTTTTTTTTTTAATCTTAATGCATTTCATGCATTTAGGGAAAAAACTCTGTGCAACTCCCCCCAACCCCCCGTATACTTATCTGAGCCTTATGTTGATCCTGCAATGTGCACAGGAGCAGTATAGCTGCTCTCTCTCTCCTCATTGGCTCAGAGGCAGCAGTGGGAGCCATCGACTCCTGTTGCTGTCAATCACAGCTAATGAGGGGGGGAGCAGTGGGTGGGGCCAAATCACACTGTGTGTGTCAGTGGACACATAGAGTACAGCTTTGATTAGGCACAGACTATATGCTCTGAAGTCCACTTTATCACCTCTGATTGAGGCTAGGTTTTCAGCTGCAGTAAAATTCCGCACTGCTGAATATTCTTCAGCAGCTGGCAGAAGCTGCAGGATATTTGTTCTAAATTATGTAGCACCCTTGCCTTGTGCTGTCTAAAAATTGCACATAGCTCTGCTGTAGAAGCTGAGCTGCAATTCATTTCTGCTCAGATTTTTCATAAACTTGGTGGCTGATTGCTTCTGTCTGCTGTTGGAAGAATATACCAGCAATAGAGTGGGAGGATCAATCACTGAGGTTACGAATGTTTATTTTACCCTAACCAATCACTGAGAGGCTAACCCAGAAGGTGTGGCTTGGGTGTCGCCCCCCCCGGAGAAAGCATTTGTGTGTTCCAGACAAGCCTCAGCAGGTGCCATGAGCTGAGGACCTGAAGAAAACCTGCCTGTGGAAGCTTGGCTGGGGATGTGGGACCTTTCGCCTGTGGCTCCAATTATGGAAGTACTTTTTGAGGGTGAGACACCAGAGGTTGCCACTTAAAGATGATGACTCCTCTCATTGGGTTACAGATTACTGGCTGCCCCTTCTTCATTATTTTTTAGGCTGCTGCTAGTACAGGGCCTATTACTGGTGGGACACGATATTCAGGAAGATGTCTTCCAACATTTGTGAGTGCTTTAAGTATCATTGTTCAAGACCTGCAATAAATCTTAAAAAGACCTCTGAACTGGAGCCTGAATTTGTTAGTGTGCTACTGGGACTGGAAATGAGTTGGACAGCCTCAGAACACATAAGGACCCATTATATTTCAAACAGCCCTTTCCGGGGTCATGGCTACATGCAATTTCCAAAATACACTAAATAAACCAGTTCAGCCCTAAAGAGCATGCAAGCTGGTGTCGGTGTGGCGAAGTCTCACTGTTCCCTTTGCTGTTCTGCTTACAAAAAAGAATGGGAAACAGAAGTTTATTGTAAAACTCCCAATGAAACTGAGCCTTCAGTGGCAACAATTGCATTTTCATTGTAATGACACTCCCCCTCCGAGTGTCATTGTTCAATGGGGACAACATTCATCTTTTTAAAATTGGGTAAATGTTTCTGTGACCTCCTTTTCACTAAAATGTTGGCAAACATCAGTGAATATTTTTTAACTTAATTTAAATTACGGTGATTATGTGAGAAGCGCCTGACCTTTGTATAAAATGTCCTTGAAAGTAGAAGTCAAATATCTGTGACTTGGCACAATAGATACAGACCAACCTGGGACAGGGGCTTATTGGAAGGGACTAGGGGCTAGCCTCCTACCCATTGATTATGGCCCATGGAGGAGACCAGGCATTTTGTCTGCCTTTCTTGGTCAGAACATGGAAAAGAGCTCAGTTCAGCCTCTGATCCAATGGAGAGAGCAGATCTTTCTCTAATGATGTACAACAACATGATGAATGCTGGCAGCAAGGCTTGGATTAATTCTCCGAATAAAGACAATAAAGCTTCCCTTCTGGAGGTGGATGGAAAGGTGTAATATTAATCTTGTAGAGGTTCTTGGTCAGAGGAAATATGGTGGCCCTCCTGCATACTGGGTTGGAGAATCTTCTCCACTTGAAATATTTTTCAACAATCTCCCTCAAGAAATCTATGAAGAGAAATTAATTCCACTTTTTCAGACTGCTGGAACATTGTATGAGTCTTGTCTTATGGTGACTTGTCTAGTGTACAGATTAAACCAGTGAAAGCTGGTTAACCACTTCAGCCCCGGAAGGATTTACCCCCTTCCTGACCAGAGCGTTTTTTGTGATTCGGCACTGCGTCGCTTTAACTGACAATTGCGCGGTCATGCGACGTGGCTCCCAAACAAAATTGACGTCTTTTTTTTCCCACTAATAGAGCTTTCTTTTGGTGGTATTTGATCGCCTCTGCGATTTTTACTTTTTGCGCTATAAACAAAATAAGAGCGACAATTTTGAAAAAAACGCATTATTTTTTACATTTTGCGATAATAAATATCCCCTAAAAATATATAAAAAAAACATTTTTTTTCTTCAGTTTAGGCCGATCGTATTCTTCTACATATTTTTGATAAAAAAAATCGCAATAAGCGTTTATTAATTGGTTTGCGCAAACGTTATAGCGTTTACTAAATAGGGGATAGTTTTATGGCATTTTTATTAATAATTTTTTTTTTTACTAGTAATGGCGGCGATCAGCGATTTTTATTGTGACTGCGACGTTATGGCGGACATGTCGGACATTTTTGACACATTTTTGGGACCATTGTCATTTATACAGCGATCAGTGCGATTAAAAATGCAATGATTCCTGTGTAAATGACACTGGCAGTGAAGGGGTTAACCACTAGGGGGCGGGGAGGGGTTAAGTGTATCCTAAGGAGTGTATCCTAAGTGTATCCTAAGGAGTGATTACTAACTGTAGGGGGATGGGCTGTGTGGCTGACGTCACTGATCTCTGCTCCGATGACAGGGAGCAGATATCGAGTGACACTTGTCACTAGGCAGAACGGGGAGATGCTGTTTACAACGGCATCTCCCCGTTCATCCGCTCCGTGAGGCGATCGCGGGTCTCCCCGCGGCGATCGAGTCCGCGGGACCCGCGACCCGACTCACGGAGCTCTCGGCCGGCGCGCGTGCGCGCCGCCGGCGGTGCGCACGCATGGGCATGGCGGGAAATTCAAATGGACGTACAGGTACGCCCATTTGCCCAGCCGTGCCGCTCTGCCGACGTACATCGGCGTGCGCCGGTCGGCAAGCGGTTAATGAGATTCGGATAGCCCTGGGTCTTCTCTCTGTGGAAAATTAACAAAAAAGAAAAAATAGAAACCAAAAAATAAGGTACAGGATAGTACCACTAAATATTCATCCACTCACTGCATGTAGAGGTGGGACTTAGTGGCCAAACAGGCATATGAAAAAGAAGTACACTGTACCAAGAAGGTGTAGTGCAGTGTGCCAAACAGAGAGCCACAGAGAAATAGTATCTAGATAGCCAGAAAAAATTGAAAAACATTTTTTATTGAAAAAATAATACAAAAATTGATACAAAATAATATAAGTTAACGACTCCTACACTTTACACCATCTAAAAGACAACGTTGTCTATAAAAATAAACAGAGCGTCTAGACACCATGCATGCATCCACATTCAAAACCACATAAATTCACTAAAATTAGGGCAATATGCAATGTAGTAGGCACCACCACCGAATCAGGCAGTCCTAGAAAACTGGTATTTATATAGAATACAGCAACCGCAATACAGCTGCATGAATCAAAACTCCAGGGGACTACAGTCCATAGCAATGAAGGAAACTAAAAGTGGGGAACTGTACTGGGAGGATATATAATGGTGTTAATGTCTCAAATCCACAAATGCTGCCCTCTGATTAATCCAGGGGATGGAAGATGGACTAGGATCATGAGTGGCAGCTCAGTGGGAGTATGTCAGGTCCCAATGGAAGGAGCATAAATAAATTAAATAAATGGTGAATATTCCATCAACTGCACGATAAACCACAAAAAGGAAATACAACTCAGTTCAGTCTGCTTGTGCAGAGTATAATTACGTGTCTCGATGACAGCTTGGACATAGATGACAGCAGTTTGCCACTGAATCTAATGTAGCTAGTTCAGGCTTCCGCCGTCTCTACTTGTGGCCGCACACAGCACACCAACCTCGGGATCGGGTCACCCAAGATGTGTGAAGAGTGACTACGCATGGGTCGGGTATGTCAGTTACTCACTCCTGTTCACGATAGCACCAAGTCTCATATCTCATGCATGACGATGATGGTGTCCACACCATGGAATCTGGACAGCGATGTCAGGAGAATGCACAGAACGGTGTCAGACGCTCAGAAGGAGGATGTAAACGTGTTTTGCTGGGAACCCCCAGGTCGTCAGGACATGCACCTCCTAGCTGAGATGTGTATAAATACAGCTTCTGACTCAGATTTAAACATCTCAATTACAACATGTGTTTATCCAAACATTTGTTCAAATATTCAAGTGTGTGGATGATAGTATTAAGGCATAGTCTCTACAAACAAACAGATTTTGGCAGTGCATATTAGACATGTGCACATTGAAATATTTTGTTTCGGAATTTCGTTTTCGTCCGAAAAATAAATTTATTTAGTTACTCCCAAAATTAGTTTTTATTTATTTAGTTTTTCGTTAAAAATTGCATTCGTCTGAAAATCCAAATTAACTAAAGTCGAATCTGTCTTTGAAGGCTTATTGTGTCTCTCGAATGTTCAAAGAAGATTCGACGGAGCAGCTAAACTGTACATGTACATTTCCGGTCGAATTTTCTGCCTACAAGCTAGCTGTAGTAGAATTATAATGTTGTATGACTAGTAATAATTATATTTATTAATTATTTTACTAGTCAACCAACATTAGAATTTTTCTATAGCCTATGGGCGGATGCATTTGACCTAAAAAATGTACGATTGCAGCATCGTACAGTTTAGCTGCTCCGTCGAATCTTCGCCGTTCATGTTGAATGGTCTACTCTACCCCAACAGTCAGCCAACTTTCACATTCGTTTCTCAATCTCCAAGTGCAATGGCGGGCACGGCATCCGACGTTGTGTCAGATATTGATAAGGCATTATAATATAGAATCTGTAATAATAAATCCCCCCCCACAACACGGGCAGCATCTGAGGCTATCACAACACTAGCAATACTAGTATCACTATCAAGTACACAACACTAACACAATAGCAGCAGATTATTATGAAAAAGTTAAGTTGAACTGTAGCTTGCTTCACTATTGTTCTGCTGCTGTGCTTATGCTTAAATGCTAAATAATTCAGGTTCTCTGACAAACGGACCAGCTAAGATTGACTGTCTTCTGAAATGATTCAGTGTGTGTGTCTCTCTCTGCTAGCAAATCGTAAGTTAAAGTAAGTTGGCTGTACGTGTGTACTTGGTTCTAGCTATTTTACTCCCCCTTCTCTTTGGTTACAATCGGCCAATAACATTCATCATCATCATTATTTTTATTTTACTTCCCCCACCCAATTCCAGCAGTGATCTTTTCTCTCTATGTTGAATCTTTTCTCTCTATGTTGAATCTTTTCTCTCTATGTCGAATCTTTTCTCTCTATGTAGAATAATCTTGGACTAATAGCGTTAAGGTTGGGCACATTCGACCACTGGTTTGATAGACACAGATTGTTATTGCCAGCGTCATGTCGAATCTCCTATCAATATCGAACTGTTGTCGCAACGAAAACGAAAATAAAGCATTTATTTATGTCGGATCTTTCGGTTTTTGTATTCTGCACTTTCGTTATCGTTTGTTAAAACGATAACGAAAATACCTGAAATTCGGACAAAAATGCATTCGGATGAAAACAAATGCACATGTCTAGTGCATATACAATAAAACATAAAAAATAATAAATAATACATCAGAGATGCAGAAAGCACCCCAGGGATACATATATGCCGATCCAAAACGTCACCATAGAGACTGAATTCAGTCTAAAAAGACTTGAAATTTCAGTTCTCTACTGAGTCCATTTGGCATCAGGGCATTTAGTTTATATATCCAGAACATTTCCTTTTTAAGGAGAACTTTGTCAAAGTCACCCCATCTTTTGCTGAGTTTTAAAGCATAATACCCCTTGTCCATTGATTTTGAACTGATGGTGCAGAAGAAAATGCTGAGCTATTCGACTTCTTGGTTCCTTATGTTTAATGTCACCGAAATGTTCACCAATGCACACATGAAGTGGACGTTTGGTCTTCGCTATGTATGTCTTATTGCAGGGACATTGCAGGCTATAGATCACCTTTTGGCACAATTAATTCGACTTTGTATCCTGTAAACATTAGTGTTATCCACATCAGTGAACACCTCGGTGCGCTCAACAAAATGACAAAACTGACAATGCCCACAGGGGAACATCCCCATAGTCCTAGGAAAGGATTTTATCCAAGAATCACCAGATATCCAAATGTATTCTGATCAAATGAGCATGTCAGATAAATTCTGAACCCTCCATGCGACCATGTACGGATACTCTCCCACTGTGCCTGCTAAAGTGGGACAGCGGGACAAAGTGGACCAATGCCTCCCAAGGATCACTCTGACCACTGTGAACCATATTGGGTGATAAATGTCACAGGTCTCTGCTGTATAGCCTGTCTTGGGAGGGGAGAAGGAGAGAGACTTTGTTCCTCTATTAACCACTTTCCGGCCAGCCGCCGCAGTTTAACTGCGGCAGAATGGCTCGGCTGGGCGAAACAACATTATGTAACATCGCTTCGCCCTGTGGCCACTAGGGGCGCATGCACGCCGGCTGCTCACCCCCGCAGCCAATGCGAGCACCCGGCGGACTCCATGACACCGGGCTCCCGTGATCGCTCGAGACACAAAGATCCCAGTTCTCTGAGGGGAGAAGAGACCGATCCTCTGTTCATAAAAAGTATGAACAGCAATCTGTCATCTCCCCTAGACAGTCCCATCCCACCCTTCAGTTAGAACACAGAGAGGAAATACAATTATCCCCTTGATCGCTCCCTAGTGTTAACCCCTTCCCTGCCAGTGACATTTTTACAGTAATCAGTGCATTTTTATAGCACTGAGCGCTGTATAAATGCCAATGGTCCCAAAAATGAGTCAAAAGTGTCCGAAGTATCCGCCATAATGTCGCAGTCCCAATAAAAATCGCAGATCACCGCCATTACTAATAAAAAAATAATAATAAAAATGCTATAAATCTGTCCCCTATTTTGTAGACGCTAAAACTTTTGCGCAAACCGATCGATATACGCTAATTGCGATTTTTATTACCAAAAATATGTAGAAGAATACATATCAGCCTAAACTGAGAAAAAATAGCTTTTTTAAAAAATAATAGGATATTATTATAGCAAAAAGTACAAAATATTGTATTTTTTTCAAATTTGTGGCTCTTTTTTTGTTTATAGCGCAAATACCACCAAAAGAAAGCTTTATTTATGGGGAAAAAAAGACATCAATTTTGTTTGGGTGCAGTGCCGTACGACTGCACACTTGTCAGTTAAAGCGACGCAGTGCCGAAAGGCAAAAAATGGCCAGGTCATTCAGCAGCCAATGCTTCCGGGGCTTGTTGTGAGTGTGATATGGAATCTTTATGAAGATTCAGTATTTATTTCAGTGCCTCCAACCTTACGGTAATTTCTTTAAATTTAGTTCTTACTTTAGGTACACACCACAATTCTTTCCTGAGTTAATTGATTTACGGGGTTTTCATACCAAAGTATCAAATATGTCCCAACAAACTTGAGAGGTAACTAACTCTCCCTTTTATTCATTAGCGGATATATTCATACAATTTTATACAGAACATGATTTTCTGGTGATTGAGACTTCACACATGCATTATTAAACATCAATATGGGTAGTGGGGAAAATTATTATAATTACCCAGAGGAGTCACAAAGGTCTGTTGGAAAAATATGGGTACAATTTTACCCTTTGTCTTCGAGAACGCAGTATCCCTTGTTGCTTAGAGGAGAACCTCTTCAAATCTCTCCGGCCGGAAGAAATTCAAAGTATTATCTCACCGAGACAACGGAACCATACTGCCCATTTGAATTACTTATTAAACCAACAGAGCTAAAATTTTAAATGGAGTCATAAAGCTTCCCTGGGGCTACAGACATTTAAATTGATGTAAATATTGGTTTAAATTACCTAAAACACGGTGGTAGTACTATACCCCTAAACAAACAATAAACATCAATACTTAACCTTTAAGATATGAGCAATATCAGACAGTCCATAAACATCAATACATAACCTCAACCATATAAACCGTCATCTCAAGGACAGAAGTTAAATAAATTTGGTGTCTGGATCTTACCAATCAGCTGAAAATCAAATTCCGATAAAGTTTTAAGCGCGTCAATTGGCTTTCGTCATAAAGTCCAATGGGTTCTCGAAAGGTTAAATATCGACAGACTTCTTGATGTCAGGAGTATATCCAGTGTGGGGTCTGTGTCCTTCCTTTTTTTTTTCCCCCCTTTTATCCCCAATTGGGATCATAAGCTAATAAAATTATCATCAGTTCAGCCCAGAAGGACTGGCTCACTTTCTATTGGTTTAGGATACCTAATGATTAACTTCTCTGGAAATTTTAAGGAGTTCGCGTAATACTGTATTCAACCACCAGGTGTCTCACATGTGTGTTGAGTTTATCCTTTTAAGTTAATACGTTCTATTTTCATAATGTGTATAATGGTAAGGATAGTATATACTTTTAAATATTCTGGTAATCGGTCTAATGTAAAATGCACTCAGTATAATCTTGATTAATCACTATTACATAAACTGGTTACCTATATATGTGTCTCTATAAATGTATGTCTATAAAGACTGGTCTATCTAGGGAATACACACGTTATTATATATTTCATCAATACCACATAAAAATGATTATCTATATGTATACTTGTATAACTTCTGGTATCTTCACTGAATATTCATTTTTTCTCTGCACAGGTTACAGTCTTCTATAGCTATAATCATAATTACATGTTTTTCCTAATACTAATTCGTTACTTAAAACACTTCTACTTATGAAATCACACTTTCATATACATTTTCTTCATGGCCAAGTTGTTGGGTCCACAGATGCCACATTATAATGTCTCTGTGACCTACGATGTAATAGATAGTTCAGAATGACTTATAATAACCTTATTGATACTTTAAGATAGTTTTGACTGACACAATATTCAACTTTCTCTAACGTGTTGAGATGGACTTTGAACATTCTCACTGGGTGTTTAGAAATGACTTGTTTGTCTAAACCATCCTAAAAGTTCATACAATGAGTTTTGTTAGCCAAGGTGTTAGCTACTTACTTAAAGTGGAGTTCCACCCACTTTTACAACTCTTCAGCATCCATCACTAAACTGTGCACTGTAAACAAATTGGATATTTTTTTTATTTTTTTCTCAGCACCTACTGTATATCTGCTGTATTCATTTTTCACTTCCTCCTCCCTGGCCGCGGCCCATCGCATCATTTCCTGTTTGCAATGCCTTCTGGGAAGGGGCGGCAACTTCCTCTGAAACTGCTGTTGCTATGGAAACCTGACCTGAAACCTATTACACTGCTTGTGCTGCACTGAGCATGTGGGGCGGCAACTTCCTCTGAAACTGCCGTTGCTATGGAAACCTGACCTGAAACCTATTACACTGCTTGTGCTGCACTGAGCATGTGCGAGGTCTGCAAGGATGAGATCCAGGAAGAAATACAGTCTGGCTTCAGGTGCCCACACTTAAGATGGCCACGGCCTGCTGTAAGTTTATAAAATAACAAACTACTGCTATAAACTAACAAAACAGACCTTAGTTTACAGACTAACTTTACTAGAATACATTAAGCTTGTGTATTATAGGGGTATTTTTATTTAAAAAGTATAATTTCGGCCGGAACACCACTTTAAACAGTCCACCACTTGCACACAATAGGTTAGCCAAGTGAGGCTATCTCTAAGCGAGAATTGTCTGCATAACCTTGGGTCCTGTGGCAGTTTTTGTTTATTCACAATACCATGTAAATATCTCCTTGTTTTGTGACGAAAGCAGTTTTTTTGTTCCAACAGTTTTCCTTACAATACATGCTTGTAAAAGTCTTCAATATTTGAAGTAGTAGTAACACTTGGAAAAACATGAGAGCGTCTAATTTGTTCTAAAGGTTGACGAAAGGGCAACAGTTCATCTGCTTTTTGAGGCCTAAGCATCTCTCATGTTTTCTGCCAAGAAATATAAAATATATTTCTTCATGAATTCACAACAGGCTGAAACGGTTAAAGATGATCTATCTTGGTTCATTACTCTTTTCTCTTTTCTTTGCTGCCTTTAGTACCCTATGGCTGTATCTTCTCTCTCTAAATCTGGCATACATGTCATGGGCCTCATTTTTAAATTCAGAATCGCTTGTACAATTCCTCTTAATATGGAAGAATTGGCCCATAGGGATACCTTTCACTAAGGATGAAAGAATTTCCGCCTGAAGTAAAGTGTTAGTTGCAGTCGGTTTTTGAAAAGTAGAGGTTACCAAAAGACAATCCTTATTAGCAATCCTGAGGTCAAGGAACTTGAGATGAGATCAAATCCATATGTAAGCTTAATGTTACGATCATTACCATTTAGCTCATTAATGAACTCATGTAGTCTCGCTTCCCTTCCAGACCACCAGGATATCATCAATATATCGTATCCAGGTCCTTACAAATAGATCAAAGGATCCTAATTTGTACACCTCCACTTCTTCCCACATACTCAAGTGTAGGCACTCGTATGAGGGCCCCCATGGGGCCCCCATAGAAGTGCCTGACACCTGCTGGTAGTTGATATCACTAAATTAAAAAAAAATGTTATGTATGACAAAAGAGGTCCAAAACTACCGTATTTATCGGCGTATAACACGCACAGGTGTATAACACGCACATTAATTTTAAGAGGGAAGTTTCGGGGAAAAAAAATTACATTTTAAATAAGGAACTTTGAAGCAAAATAAGGGTCAGTGCCCATCTGCAGTCTCACCATTGCCACCAATGCAGCCCCATCAATGTCCATCAATGAAGCAGACTCACCATTGCCATCAATGCAGCAGCCTCACCATTGCCATCAATGCAGCCTGATCGATGCCCATTTGCAGCCTAGAGGGGACAGGGAGGGGGGCGGGACGAGCGCCGAAAGATTATATACAGTGAGAATCTCCTATGATAGACAGAACTGTGGTCCAATGGCGGCCCAGGAGACGGGACTTCCTATTACAGAGGCCGCCAAGTAAACAGGAGATTCTCACTGTATGTAATCTGCGATCAGACCCCCTTAAATTTTTCACTCTTTGTTATATTGCAACCATTTGCTAAAATCATTTAAGTTCATTTTTTTCCACATTAATGTACACACAGCACCCCATATTGACAGAAAAACACAGAATTTTTGCAGATTTATTAAAAAAGAAAAACTGAAATATCACATGGTCCTAAGTATTCAGACCCTTTGCTGTGACACTCATATATTTAACTCAGGTGCTGTCCATTTCTTCTGATCATCCTTGAGATGGTTCTACACCTTCATTTGAGTCCAGCTGCATTTGATTATACTGATTGGACTTGATTAGGAAAGCCACACACCTGTCTATATAAGACCTTACAGCTCACAGTGCATGTCAGAGCAAATGAGAATCATGAGGTCAAAGGAACTGCCTGAAGAGCTCAAAGACAGAATTGTGGCAAGGCACAGATCTGGCCAAGGTTACAAAAAAAATTTCTGCTGCACTTAAGGTTCCTAAGAGCACAGTGGCCTCCCTAATCCTTAAATGGAAGACATTTGGGATGACCAGAACCCTTCCTAGAGCTGGCCGCCCAGCCAAACTGAGCTATCAGGGGAGAAGAGCTTTAGTGAGAGAGGTAAAGAAGAACCCAAAGATCACTGTGGCTGAGCTCCAGAGATGCAGTCGGGAGATGGGAGAAAGTTGTAGAAAGTCAACCATCACTGCAGACCTCTACCAGTCGGGGCTTTATGGCAGAGTGGCCCGACGGAAGCCTCTCCTCAGTGCAAGACACATGAAAGCCTGCATGGAGTTTGCTAAAAAAAACACCTGAAGGACTCCAAGATGGTGAGAAATAAGATTCTCTGGTCTGATGAGACCAAGATAGAACTTTTTGGCCTTAATTCTAAGCGGTATGTGTGGAGAAAACCAGGCACTGCTCATCACCTGTCCAATACAGTCCCAACAGGGAAGCATGGTGGTGGTAGCATCATGCTGTGGGGGTGTTTTTCAGCTGCAGGGACAGGACGACTGGTTGCAATCGAGGGAAAGATGAATGCGGTTAAGTACAGGGATATCCTGGACGAAAACCTTCTTCACAGTGCTCAGGATCTATGACTGGCCCGAAGGTTTACCTTCCAACAAGACAATGACCCTAAGCACACAGCTAAAATAACGAAGGAGTGGCTTCACAACAACTTTGTGACTGTTCTTGAATGACCCAGCCAGAGCCCTGACTTAAACCCAATTGAGCATCTCTGGAGACACCTAAAAATGGCTGTCCACCAACGTTTACCATCCAACCTGACAGAACTGGAGAGGATCTGCAAGGAGAAATGGCAGAGGATCCCCAAATCCAGGTGTGAAAAACTTGTTGCATCTTTCCCAAAAAGACTCATGGCTGTATTAGATCAAAAGGGTGCTTCAACTAAATACTGAGCAAAGGGTCTGAATACTTAGGACCATGTGATATTTCAGTTTTTCTTTTTTAATAAATCTGAAAAAATGTCAACAATTCTGTGTTTTTCTGTCAATATGGGGTGCTGTATGTACATTAATAAGGAAAAAAATGAACTTAAATGATTTTAGCAAATGGCTGCAATATAACAAAGAGTGAAAAATTTAAGGGGGTCTGAATACTTTCCGTCCCCACTGTATATAGTGATGCTACATCGACACCGACAAGGAACCACTCTTTATCTATCTCAATGTTGCCAAGTTTGTTAAGAACATTCTTAGTATCTCTCACATATGATCTCAAGACAGGAACCGTTGTCTTCAAAAGACCATCAATATATTGGCCTACCCTTTCAAGGGGTCCATTAATTGCAGAGACTATGGGTTTTCCTGGAGGGCTCAAAAGGTCCTTATGGCGCTTAGCAATAATGTAGAGGACTGGAATGTTATAATGAGATATTCTTAGATAGTTTACCATCGTAAATAGTAGATAGTTCTTTTTTAGTGATTAGACCTTCCTTTTGTGCCATAGTCAATTTGTAATTGAATTCTTCTACTAAGGTAGAAAAAGGGGAACTTGAGAGTCTCAAGTAAGTGTGTGTATTGCCCAGTTATCTTTTCACCTCCTTGACATAATTCTCCTCACTCATCAAAACCACGTTGCCTACTTTTTTACTCTTTTTGATAACTATGCCCCTTAGCATTCCTTAGTTCATTGAGAGCATCCCTTTCTTGTCTATTCAGATTGTCTTGATTAAAAACCTCCCAGTTTATACTCTTTAAATCATTACTCACAAGGTCAAAAAAAAATGACCAATTAACTTATTTTTAGACAAAGGTAGCATTTTCTTTGATTTTTATTTTTAAATCAACCTGTCTAAGAATTACTGTGTCATCGTCCATTGGCACATTGATATCTGATGATCCGTCATCCAGAAGGGCCAAAAGATCCTCAATTGCTTTTTTATCCTCCTCCTGTAGTGTTTCACAAGCTGCAGAACTTTTATCCTTTCGCTCATGTTAATAGCGAAATAATACCTTGCATAGGAAAATATTTGCATCTTTAAAGACCATAAACTCCTCCATATTCTGTTTGTGTGAAAATGATAATCCTCTATTTTGAATTTGTATATGGGATTCCTTTATGGGGAAAGAAGAAAGATTAACTACTTTATTTTCTGCGATTCCTAATAGGGAGTCACATATTAAATTCTTCATTGACTCCTTGTCCTGTACTTGCGCTCTGTGTTTTCTCTTTCTTTTTCTTTCTTTTTCTCCTTTTCTTTCTATTTTCTTCTGTCTTTTTCACCTGCCTCAAAATGCCTATTTTTTCCTGTGTAGTTCTTACAAGGGACAGTAAACTGTCCTGTTCTTGATCTAAAAAAATAACTGACTGAGCAGAACCATCGCTATCAACATCACAGATGACCATATCTGTTTCATGACGGGAAAAAGGGGACCTACCTCATCTGTGTCTTGACCTATTTCTATCTTTTTGTGAGGAAAGGTCAAAAATGTCATATTTTTCCCAATCAATTAGGTCACTTTAAAATTTAGACTGTTTTGTTGTTTCCAATTTTCTTTGTACTCTATCAATTTCCTTCCCAACCATGTCATTCTGTTTATTACATTCATCCTCTCCTTTAAAGGGATCCAGATCTAAACTACTTTGTTCTATTTCAGTTTCTAAATCTTCCAATTGTGCCTTTTCCTATTCTACAATCAGCTTCATCAAGTCTATGACATGGGATATACAAAGTTCTTTCCATTTAGGAATAAATCTGTTGTTATGCAGATGTTCTGCAGAAATGTCTCTTAGGCCTCTAGGGATTATCTTTTGTGTGATGTAGTTCTCCAGAAAAGAAACATCCCATTTCCGGTTTGGATGTATAGTTGGAAGTTTTTTATGATTTTTAAAGCATCTTTTTATTTCTTTATTTTTACTTTCATTCCCACTTTGATCACTATTAAGTGCTAATTTAATATCAACATCAGTAGGGATGAGCCGAACACCTCCCGGTTTGGTCCGCAGCTGAACATGTGAACAGGCAAAAAATTTGTTCGAACACGGTTAAAGTCTATGGCACACAAACGTGAAAAATCAAAAGTGCTAATTTTAAAGGCTTATATGCAAGTTATTGCCATAAAAAGTGTTTGGGGACCCGGGTCCTGCCCCAGGGCCCCAGGGGACATGTATCAATGTTTTAGAAACAGACGTTTTTCGGGAGCAGTGATTTTAATAATGCCTAGAGTGACACAATAAAAATGAAATATTCCTTTAAATATCATGCCTGGGGGGTGTCCATAGTATGCCTGTAAAGTAGCACATCTTTCCCATGTTTATAACAGTGCCACAGCAAAATGACATTTCTAAAGAAAAAATGTCATTTAAAACTGCTCATGGCTGTAATGTATTGTCGGATCCTGGCAATATACAGTAGATAAAAATACCAAAAAAAAAAATTGGCGTGGACGTCACTCCTGAAATCCATACCAGGCCCTTCGGGTCTGGTATGGATATTAAGGGGAACCCCGCACCCACATTTTTTAAATAAAAATGGCATGGGGGTCCCCCAGGCACTATATACTCTGAACAGCAGTATATATACTATATGGCCTGCCCTATATACTCTCCACAAAATTGGGCCTTAGGACTTGGCGGTACCAGAACACTGTAAGCCCTCACAGTTACTCTTGTTGGGAGCAGGAACGGGCCCTGCTGTGAAATATTATATCAAGAATTGTAATTACATGTCCCTGTTAAACAGGGGCAGAAAAATTGGGCCTTGGGCAGTGGTGGTGGTGCCACAACACTGTAAGCCCTCACAGATACTCTTGTTGGGTGCAGGAACGGGCCCTGCTGCAAAATATTATATCAAAAATTGTAATTACATGCCCCTGTTAAACAGGGGCAGAAAAATTGGGCTTTTGGTGGTGCCAGTGGTGCCACAACATTGTAAGGCCTCACAGTTACTCTTGTTGGATGCAGGAAGGGGCCCTGTCTTGAAATATTATATTAAAAAAATGTAATTACAGGCCCCTCTTAATCAGGGGCAGAAAAATTGGGCCTTGGGTGGTGTTGGTGGTGCCCCAACACTGTAACCCCTCATAGATACTCTTGTTAGACACAGGAACGAGCCCTGCATTGAAATATTATATGAAAAATTGTAATTACATGCCCCTGTTAAACAGGGGCATAAAAATTGGGCCTTGGGTGGTGGTGGTGCCACAACACTGTAACCCCTGTGACAGTACAGATCCCTGTCCTAGTGAATGTCACCCAGGATTCTCAAATAGGCAGGTTGAGAGGCTCCAGGAGGATTATTTAGTTTGGGGGAAACTGTTTTTTCAGTATCCTCTATGGTTGGTAAAATCCAATTGGGGACCTGGAGCCTGGAGATTTCATATTGATCTGGGTGGGATGGAATCTCCAATCCTGGGAACAGGTTTTGGGAACAGCCAGGAGTCTGGCTTATTGATTGTGCAGATGGGTCCTGGGCTTATAGCAGAGCCAGGACCAGGGTTCTGGGCTCCACCCTCCCAAGGAGTCCAGGCGAGCAAGGGAGAATTGTGCATTTCTGCACAGTTCCGTCTGTCAGAACAGACAGAGGGTCCAAGCCTGTGGGCTGGAACAGCATGGAAGCTGGAAAAGAGTGCTGAGGTACAGGGTGTACAGGGACGTTATAGAGCCAAGAGGGCTGAAGCAAAAGGCTTGAGCAGTAGTGCTGCTAAAGAGAGCCAGGTGGCTTGGTATTTTCCATTTAACTTACATTGTTGCTGTGGAAAGCTGAAACCCCTGTGTGGGCAACTCTTCTGTTATTGGACATGTTTTCTTTTTTCTTTAATAAACGTGGGCCAACATGCCCTCGGGTGATGATGGTGGTGCCCTAAACCAAAAATATTATTGGAAGCAAGCATCATCAAGATTGAGGAGGAATAGGATAGTCAGCATAGGCAGTCTTCAAGGGATCCCACATCCATAGCAAATTAAATCAGTTACATCACCATCAGGTGCTTGATAGCTGCTGATCCAAGACTGATTCATTTTTATGATTGTGAGCCTATCAACGGAGTCTGTAGACAGGCCTATTCTTTGATCTGCTACAAACCCTACAGCAGCACTAAATGTGCATTCAGAAAGCACGCTGGATACAGGACAGGCCAGTAACTCAACTGCGTATTGAGCAAATTCTGGCCAGTGGTCCATCCTCAAGACCCAGTAACCAGTGGATGCTCTGTTGGAAAGGTCTCCACGTCTGCTCTTACCCCTAGATATTCCTGCACCATGTAATGCAGATGCTGGCGATGGTTGCCTGAACCAATCTGACCTTGGTGCTGAGGACTGAAAAATTTTTAAAGGCATTGGGCCTCCTGAAGTTTTTTCATCCTCTACTCCCTCTGCAAAGGCAGGATGAGTTCTGCAACCTTACCCTTGTAATGTGGATCAAGAAGGGTTGCCAGCCAGTAATGATCCCACGAATCCTAGGGTCCTTTCGCAGGATTTGCAGAATCAGGGAGGCCATGCAGTGTAAGTTTGCAGAGGCATTCAATTCTGAGTCCTCTGGGTCACTAAGGATCACATGATCCCTAACTACTTCCTCCCAGCCACGTACAACTCCTTGGGTTTCTGGGGACTGAAAACCATCCCTTGAAGACTGCTGCTAAGTGTTATCCTCTACATCCATGCTGACACAATCCTCCTCCTCTTCTTCCTGTGTGTTTGGTGGCCCCTTTATTCAGATAGGAATGCTATCTGGATAAAGGGGGCCTTGAGAGGTAAGGAAGTCCTCCTCTTCCTCCCGCTGTTCTGCCTCAAGTGCCCTGTCCATGATTCAACGAACTGTGTGCTCCAACAGGAAGACTAGAGGGACAATGTCACTGATGCATGCATTGCAGCTGCTCACCATCCTTGTGGCCTCCTGAAATGGTGACAGGACAGTGCATGCATCCTTGATCAGTAGCCAATGGCATGGCAAAAAAAAGCCAAGTTCCCCTGACCCTGTCCTGGTGCCATACTCGCACAGGTACTCATTGATGGCCCTCTGCTGTGTGTGCAGCAGCTGCAACATTGCAAATGTTGAGTTCCACCTGGTGGGCATGTCACAAATGAGGCGGTTGGTGGGCAGGTTGCATTCCTTTTGAATGTCAGCCAGCCGAGCACTGGCATTGTATGACTGGCGGAAATGACCACACACTTTTCAGGCATGACTCAGGAGATCCTGTAAGCCTGAGTACATACTCAAGAACTGCTGCACCACCATATTCAGGATGTGTGCCAAACATGGAACATGGGTCAAGTGTCCCTGTCGGAGGGCGGAGAGAAGTTTGGTGCCATTGTCACATACAACTATTTCTGGCTGAAGCTTGCATGGCGTCAACCACCTCTGAGCCTGCCCCTGTAGAGATGACAGAATCTCCGCCCCAGTGTGGCACCTGTCCCCTAGGCAGACCAACTCAAGCACCGCATGGCATCTTTTAGCTTGACTTCTTGTGTAGCCCCTTGAACGCTTATGGAGCTCCGCTGGTTCAGAGGACAAATCTGCAGAAGAGGCCATAGAGCAAGAAGAAGAGGAGGGGTGGAGAAGAGAGCTGTGGCAGATTTACCACTAGCATTTTGGAGGCATGGTGGTGGAACAAGCTTCAACAGCACTGAACCCTGCCCTGCATCCTTCCCAGCTGCCAGCAGAGTTATCCAGTGCTCCGTGAAGGAAAGGTAACATCCCTGCCCATGCCTGCTGGACCATGAGTCAGTAGTAATATGAACCTTACTGCTGACCGCCCTGTCCAATGAGGCCAAAACATTGCCTTCCACATGTCGGTAGAGAGCCAGAATTGCGTTCCATGAAAAGAAATGGCGATTTGGAACCTGCCACTGAGGTACAGCACATTCCACAAATTCACGGAAGGGGGCAGAGTCTACCAGCTGAAAAGGCAGCAGTTGCAGTGCTAGCAATTTGGCCAAGCTAGCATTTAGATGCTGATAATGTGGATGGCTGGGACCAAATTTCTTTTTACAGTTCAGAAACTGGGGTAGGGAAATTTGCTTGCTAAATTTAAATGGTGGTGTACTGCTAGCAGATTGGCTGCAAGTACTTGGGACACCTATTGCTACACCTTCATTCCTCTCAGTGCAGGTTTTTAAGAGGACTGGAGGTATAGTAGAGTTGGAGATCCCAGATGAGGAGCTTTGATGTGGGTATTTCAAGTGCTGTTGCCAATGGACTGCATGACAGGTTGTCATATGTCTGGTCAAGCATGTGGTGCCCAAGTGACTGCTGTTCTGGCCAGGTTTGATCCGCTTCAGACATAGGTTGCAAACAGCAAAGGTGCGATCTGCTGCACACTTTTCAAAAAAGGCCCACACCAAGGAACTTTTAAAAGTCAGCGGGGAGTCAGCAGCACCCTGCACCTGTAGAGCTCTGCAGTGTAATGCTATAGGGTTGGAGTTGTGCCTCTTCCTTTTCTCTTCTCTCAGGCACCCAAGTACAGTCAGTGACCTCATCATCCCCTCCCTCCTTGTCACTGGAGTAAACTTGGCAGTATGCTGCAGCTGGGGGAACATGACTGCCAGTTTCTTGTCCTTCTTGGGCACCCCCTCTCTATAGGCTCACGTTACTCCCTTCCTCAACCTGGGAACCAACATTGAAGCCTTCAAATCGCTGTGCATTCTCCAGCAGCATGTACCAGACACTGTGGTCCAATAATTCTGGGGACTCCTCCGTGCATGATGGTGGGGCTACGGAAGGAGTGACTGTGGACAAAGAGCCGGTGGAATAGGCTGCTTTGGAAGGCAAACTACTCTGAGCCTGGGTGACAGAGGATGAGGAGGATGAAAGCGGCTTTGTTATGCGCTCCACCAACCCTTCTGCATGTTCTGGCTCAATAGCATGGACAGCAGCAGAAAAAAAAGACAAGCGTGCCCCATGGCCACCTGCAGAGGATGCACCATGTCCACGACCAGCACTGTTGACTGAAGACACAGAGGCTGCTTGCCCTCTTTTAGTGGCCTGTGAGCATCTGCCTCTCCTTAGTGGCCTTCCGGATATGATGTATTTTTTGTTTCGCAACACCACACTACACTGTATTAGATACTGTGTACACCTCCTGAAATGTATTAGAGACTGTACACACTGTATTAGATACTGTGTACACTGCCCGCACAGTATTAGCAACTGTACAATGGCTGCACTGTATTGTATGCTGTGTACACCACTGGAAGTGTAGTAGAAACTGTACACACTGTATTAGATACTGTACACACCACCTGCACTGTATTAGCAACTGTACAACGGCTGCAATGTATAATATACACCACAAGAAGTGTAGTAGAAACTACACACTGTATTAGATAATGTGTACACCGCCTGCCCTTTATTAGAAACTGTACTACAGCTGCACTGTATTGTGTACTGTGTACACCACCAGAAGTGTAGTAGAAACTGTACACACTGTATTAGATACTGTGTACACCACCAAAAGGTAGTAGAAACTGCACTACGGCTGCACTGTATTGTGTACTGTGTACACCACCAGAACTGTAGTAGGAACTGTACACACTGTATTAGATACTGTGTACACCACCTGCACTGTATTAGAAACTGTACTACGGCTGCACTGCATTGTGTACTGTGTACACCACCAGAAGTGTAGTAGGAACTGTATACACTGTATTATATACTGTGTACACTGCCTGCACTGTATTAGAAACTGTACTACGGCTGCACTGTATTGTATACTGTATACACCACCAGAAGTGTAGTAATGTGTACACCACCTGCACTGTATTAGCAACTGTACAACAGCTGCACTGTATTGTATACTGTGTACACCACCAAAAGTGTAGTAGAAACTGTACACACTGTAGTAGATACAATGTACACCACCTGCACTGTATTAGGAATTGTACTACGGCTGCACTGTATTGTGTACTGTGTTCACCACCAGAAGTGTAGTAGAAACCATACACACTGTATTAGATACTGTGTACACTGCCTGCACTGTATTAGAAACTTTACTACGGCTGCAGTAGTATATAAGAGTATATTAGAAACAGTACACTACGGAATGAACTGTAGGCTACACTGGATGCAGATTTTTTATATATATATATATATATATATATATATAGGGGTCTGAACACTTTCCGTCCCCACTTACTTAATATTCAGTCATTGCAGGCAGTGTATTAATATACAGTATATATATATATATATATATATATATACAGTTAGGTTCATAAATATTAGGACATCGACACAATTCTAATTTTTTTGGCTCTATACACCACCACAATGGATTTGAAATGAAACAAACAAGATGTGCTTTAACTGCAGACTTTCAGCTTTAATTTGAGGGTATTTACATCCAAATCAGGTGAACAGTGTAGGAATTGCAACAGTTTGTATATGTGCCTGCCACTTTTTAAGGGACCAAAAGTAATGGGACAATTGGCTGCTCAGCTGTTTCGTGGCCAGGTGTGTGTTATTCCCTCATTATCCCATTTACAAGGAGCAGAAAGGTCCAGAGTTCATTTCAAGTGTGCTATTTGCATTTGGAATCTGTTGCTGTCAACTCTCAATATGAGATCCAATGAGCTGTCACTATCAGTGAAGCAAGCCATCATTATCCTGAAAAAACAAAACAAACCCATCAGAGAGATAGCAAAAACATTGGGTGTGGCCAAATCAACTGTTTGGAACATCCTTAAAAAGAAAGAATGCACCGGTGAGCTCAGCAACACCAAAAGACCCGAGACATTACGGAAAACAACGGTGGTGGATGACTGAAGAATTCTTTCCCTGGTGAAGAAAACACCCTTCACAACAGTTGGCCACATCAAGAACACTCTCCAGGAGGTAGGTGTATGTGTGTCAAAGTCAACAATCAAGAGAAGACTTCACCAGAATGAATACAGAGGGTTCACCACAAGATGAAAACCATTGGGGAGCCTCAAAAACAGGAAGGCCAGATTAGAGTTTGCCAAACAACATCTAAAAAAGCCTTCACAGTTCTGGAAGAACATCCTATGGACAGATGAGACCAAGATCAACTTGTACCAGAGTGATGGGAAGAGAAGAGTATGGAGAAGGAAAGGAACTGCTCATGATCCAAAGCATACCACCTCATCAGTGAAGCATGGTGGTGGTAGTGTCATGGCATGGGCATGTATGGCTGCCAATGGATCTGGTTCTCTTGTATTTATTGATGATGTGAGTGATTTATCACTCTACCTACACTGACAGAATCCCAACTGACCTCTTTAAATGCACTATTCTCTGCAATGTAAATTCTCGCAACTATTGCTTCACTCCCCCCTGGGAAGACCCCAGGCCCAGACGGCCTTACAGGAGAGTATTTTAAACAATTCTCCACATGCCTACTCCCTCATTTGATGAAACTCTTCAATAATGCTGCCTCCTCTTTGATGTTCGCTAAGGAATCATTGACTTCTCTCATTATCACGCTCATGAAGCCAGGTGAAGAACCAACCACCCCCCAAAACTTTAGACCGATATCGCTACTAAATCTTAACTTAAAGATATATGCCAAAACCATTGCCAGACGCCTAATGACTATTATGCCAGACCTTATACACCAAGACCAGTCTGGATTTATCAAAGGGAGGCAAGCTCTGGATGCAACGAGACGCATGATAGAACTGATTCACCATGTGGAGTCCGGCAGAACGCCTTCTCTGCTTATCTCTTTAGATGCAAAAAAAACATTTGACAGGGTCCACTGGTCATACTTACAAAAAGTGCTACTGAAATTCAGGTTTAAAGATCACATCTACAAGGCCATTATGGCACTCTACACTAACCCATCAGCACGAGTGTTCTCAGACGGTATGTTATCCCAACCATTCCTTATCACAAATGGTACCCATCAGGGCTGCCCCCTATCACCGCTGATTTTGAACCTAGCGATGGAGCTATTGGCGGAACACATACGCACGAACACTAAGATATCAGGGATTAATATAGGGACCATAGCACACAAGATCAGCCTCTTTGAGGATGATGTGATGCTGATCCTTAGGAACCCAACCTCATCCCTAGCAGAAGTCACAAAACCTCATGCCGTGTACACACGAGCGGACTTTCCGGCATACTTGGTCCGGCGGACCAGAGTCTGCCGGACAATCCGACCGTGTGTAGGCTCCGGTGAACTTTTCCGGCGGACTTTTTCCCAAAAGCCCACCGGACCTAGATTTGAAACATGTTTTAAATCTTTCCGTCTGACTCAATATCTGGCGGAAAGTCCGCTTGTCTGTGTGCTGGTCCGACGGAAAGCCCGCTCGTCTGTATGCTGGTCCGACGGACCAGATACGACGCAAGGGCAGGGTATTGCATTTCCCGCTTGCTTCAATAGAAAACAAATTTTCCTGTTGCGGCGAGCGCGGGGCATACCAGGCCCTTAGGTCTGGTATGGATTTTAAAGGGTAGCCCCTACGCCGAAAAAACGGCGTGGGGTCCCCCCTAAAATCCATACCAGACCCCGATCTGAGAACGGGAAGAGGCCCTTGTCCTCATCAACATGGGGACAAGGTGCTTTGGGGTGGGGGGGCGCCCCCTCCCCCAAAGCACCCTCTCTGGTCAGGAGTATCTCCAGACTTGAGATGCTATGGATCCATAAAATCAAATGTTATACTCCTCATGGGCTCAATGTGGACATAGATACAAATGCCTTTATAGATAATTCTTGAGAATATGTGTACCTCAAGTTTTTATCTGATGTTTGCTTATTCTTTTAAATAATTTTTTCAATATCATGTTGTCTAATTTTTCCTGATTGAGAATCCGACTCTCTGTGAGCCAAAGGAAATCATCCCTGACCTCATCCGTAGTCTGATGATATGAAATCTCTTGTCAGGAAGAACCATGTGTAGGAATAGTTGGGGATGATGGCACTTTATTTTAAGTTGGGTTGGTTCACATGTGCCTATAATTAACTAAACTTCTAAGATGACTTTTAGTTTCTAAAAGTCTTCCTTTGTGGCCTGTAATGGTTGCATAATAAACTACTAGGTCTATTTGTTTCTCTGGTCCTCTAAATTTGTCCTTCTTTTTAACTGATGGTTTTTACTAAATACATTTTTTTTTGCATAAATTTATTTATTTATATTTTTTAGGATATTGATTAATCATAATTAAATTTCCGTTTTTAGGCTATAATATTATCATCCTTAGTTGCCACCCTCTGGTACAGAAGGCACACATGACTGATACCTGTAGGTTGTGGGCTTAGTGCTAATTTTTAAATATTCATTTTTTCTTTTGTTTTATTTATTTTGTTTGGTCCGCTGTATGGGATGATCTTTCCAGCAGTTAAAATGGCCGATAAGGACTTCCGCCATATCCTGAGGTGGAACGCGGATGATTTCCGGATCTGGTCTCACATCGAGGCTTGATTCTTCCTGTTTATCTATTTATATGCAACACGTCAGTGCGTCGCCCGTGCCCCAGACGACGTCATTATATGACGAAATGGGCGTCGGGAGGAGGTGACGTGCTGACGTCTCGCGTGCTGTGTTCGAGGGAGGGGTGTCTGTACAAGCCGGCCGGCTGAATTGTTTTTATTGCTCTGATACATTGTAAGTGGCTTTCCTTTATTTTAATAAATGATGCATAAACAGTATTACGCTATGGTGATCCTTTTTTGTTCTGGGAACATCTGAATATCACTGTATTCCATCGGGTCATGGTCCCTGGCTGATGAGTTTGGCGATCCCCATGCTGACCTCCTAGAAGGGTTTCTCCTGGCGATTTCCTGCATCCCCAAACTGGATAAAGACCCTGGCCGGGTATAGGTCGCAAGCACATTTAGCTTGCCATCTGGTAAGCGAGCATTTTTTTATCACTGGTGGTGTGGTGGAGGACGAAATTTAAATATTTTGGACTATGTAACAATTTTTGGTTGTTTTTTTACAGCACTTTTTATTCACCTATATGGATTTTTTGTCATTGATTTGATTATCATTGGTTCATGTTACTTGGTTCACTTACTGTGGAATTAAGAAGATGGACTTTTTAGTTTTATTTAATTTGATTTAATTTATATCTATATTATTGATAATCTTTATATCATTTCTATTGGTCTTCACTGTATAATCCTAATTTTTGGTGGGTTTAGCGCTGCTTCGTTCTGATTTACCCACCCCCCATGTTGAGGGCATGCGGCCTGGTATGGTTCAGGATGGGGGGCGCTCGCTCGTCCCCACCCCCTTTCCTGACCGGCCAGGCTGCGTGCTCAGATTGGGGTCTGGTATGGGTTTTAGGGGGGACCCCACACCGTTTTTTCGGCGTAGGGGCTTCCCTTCAAAATCCATACTAGACCTAAGGGCCTGGTATGACCCGCGACGGGGCTCGCAAGGTGTCAATCTCGCCGATAAAAGCGACAAGATTGACTTCCTTTTCTAGTCCCGTCGCACCTGAGTCACGTTCAAAATGAACGGACTTGTCCATGTGTGGGCAAGTCCGTTCATTCTGAAAGTCCGCTGTAACTCCGGCGAAAGTCCGTCGGAAAGACGGGCGGACTTAGCCCGCCGGAAAATGTCCGGTCGTGTGTGGGCAAGTCCGTCCGTTTTAAAGCCTGGCGCACCTGGCGGACAAAGTCCATCGGAAAGTGTGCCGGACCAAGTATGCCAGAAAGTCCGATCGTGTGTACGCGGCATTAGAGTGGTTTGGACACATATCCTATTACAAACTTAACACTACCAAATCACAAATCCTCGATATAAAATTAGACGCCACTACGATAAACTTGTTACAAACCCAATACCCCTTCAGATGGCCAGACCATAGCATTCTTATTTGGGAATTCAACTTACGAGATCAACCAAACATCTTTTTTCGATCAACGTTAAACCCCTTCTGCACAAACTACGACTTAGCTCTCAAAACATTATTAAATTGGAACTGTCGTGGACTGGTAGATTAGCAGCATTTAAAATGATGCAATTGCCACAAATTCTCTATTTATTCAGGACCCTCCCCATTCCCATTCCTAAATACTACTTCTTCACCTCATTGCAACCTTTGCTCAACCAATGTATTTGGCGTGGAACTAAACCTAGAAGAGCACATTCCAAACTTAGGAAACATAAAATGGCGTGGGGATCAGGTTCCATAGATTTTGAAGATTATCACACAGCAGCAATAGTAGATCAAATCTACGATTGGTTCCAACAACCTCTTCGGAAATTGTGGAGTATGATCGAAAACTCACTACTACTATGCCCTAATTTGAAGTTTTGTTAATGATCATACCACTAGGACATACACTGACCAAGACACTCCCCCCACCATGGTGGCCGCCACCAAAGCATGGCATAAACTAACCCATGACATCCACCATAAACCAAACACTCCGCATATACGGATACCAGTCGAATCCTTGCACCATCTCTCATTTGACCTTTCACTGACTCAATGGTCTAGGAAAGGTCTTACAACTATTCAACAGTTATTCCACGACTCCCACCCAAAAACCTTCTCTAGTCTCCAAAACGAATTTGATCTGCCCCATTCAGACCTTTTACTTACATCCGCGTAAAACATTGCCTTGACAAACTCAGACCTCCTTTTTACACGATCTCAGTAGCAACATGGGATTATTTGAACTAGAACTAGATCTCCCCTAAAACAAGGGGACTGTCTCTCCTATATAATACCTTGCACCTAAAACGACAATTCATGAAATGGATTTTGGAGGGACCCCCGCGCCATTTACAAAAAAAAAATGATGTGGAGTTTCCCGTAATATCCATACCAGACCTGAAGTGCCTGGTATGGATTATGGGGGGGCCCCACACCATTTTTTTTTACATTTTGGAGTGGAGTTCCCTTTGATATCCATACCAGACCTGCAGGGCCTGGTAATGGACTGGGGGGGGGGGACCCATGCCATTTTTTTAATGATTTTTTATGTCTATTTCCGGAATCTGACAATGTATTACAGCTGCAAGCAATTTTGAATTACATTTTTCCTTTGTAATGTAATTTTGCTGCGGTACTGTTATAAACATGGGGAAGAGGTGCTACTTTACAGGCAGACTAAGGGGACCCCAATGCACGAAATTTAAAGGAATATTTAATTTTAATTGTTTCACTTTAAGCATTATTAAAATTACTGCTCCAGAAAAAACTGCCGGGTAGCCCAACACTTCATATGGCAATACCTTGCATATAATGCCACGTACACACAGTCAGACTTTTCAGCTACAAAAGTCCGACAGCCCGTCCAACAGACTTTCAACAGACTTTCAACGGACTTTCTAATGACCGGTCTTGCCTACACACGATCACACCAAAGTCCGATGGATTTGTACGTGATGACGTACACTGGACTAAAATAAGGAAGTTGATAGCCAGTAGTCAATAGCTGCCCTAGTGTCAGTTTTTGTCCGTCGGACTAGCATACAGACGAGCGGATTTCTGGGTCCGGCGGAGTTATGACGTAAAGATTTGAAGCATGTTCCAAATCTAAAGTCTGTCAGATTTGCGACTGGAAAAGTCTGCTGAAGGTCCGGTGAAGCCCACATAGGATCAGATTGTTCGCCGGATTTGGTCCGTCGGCGTCCGTCAGACAAGTCCGGTCGAAAAGTCCGACCGTGTGTACGCAGCATAAGCCTTTAAAATGAACACTTTTGAGTTTTCACGTTTGTGTCCCATAGACTTTAACGTGTTCACATGGTCGCACCGGGGGGGGGGGGGGGTGTTTGGCTCATCCTTGCTTATTTCCTCCCTGCTCCAAATGGAGTCCTTTGCTATCTCCGTACTATATGGGGGTGGCAGACTGCATTTCCTTTAATTTAACAAAGTACTGTAAATCTTAAATGTATGCGAAAAGACTGTTATTTTTGATGTTTACCTGATACATCTTTTATTGATACTAAAATTTAATTGTTTTAGCTGTTACTTAACTATGCTCAACAAAACCTTTTATTGTTAAAAAAACAAAATAATAAAGAGGTATAGACCTGAAGGGCCTGGTATGGATTTTGGGGGGCCCCCATGCAATTTAAAAAAAAAAAATTGGTTTGGGGTTCCCCTTAATATTCATACCAGACCCAAAGGGCCTGGTAATGGACTGGGGGAGGGACACATGCCGTTTTTTTAAAAATGAGTTTTAATTACATTAAAGGGATCCAAGTCCAACCTATATGTGTGATTATACGTCAGTATTACCTTGTATATCCCTGTATGTTGTGGTCGTTCAGGTGCTTATCTAATAGTTTCTTGAAACTATCGATGCCCCCCGCTGAGACCACCGCCTGTGGAGGGGAATTCCACATCCTTGCCGCTCTTACAGTAAAGAACCCTCTACGTAGTTTAACCACTTAAGCCCCGGACCATTTGGCTGGCCAGAGCACTTTTTGCAATTCGCCACTGTGTCGCTTTAACTGATAATTGCGCAGTCGTGCAAGGTTGCACCCAAACAAAATTGATGTCCCTTTTTTCCCACAAATAGAGCTTTATTTTGGTGGTATTTGATCGTCTCTGCGGTTTTTATTTTTTTTATTTTTCAAAAGATTTTATTGAAATTTTACAGGTTAACATACAATGTTTGCCATACATCTTAGAGAAATAAACAATCAATGGGCAATATGCACATATAGATCAGCAGAGTAAGAACATGAGCCAATATAGGCCTTTGTAGTCATGCATGAGGCTCAACAGTATAATAAAGTAGGTATCGCCGCTTACAGCTATGGATGCAGATTCAGAAAGGGCGGATGTGGTTTGCGGAGCAAGGCCAAACCGCGTTATAAGCAATCCCGTTTCCATTCACCCCCGACGGGATCTTAGCTGTGAACGAGAACAGGATACCTGACAAGGCATATGTAGTATTTAATATAACGGCATGGCGACTGGAATTTAGAACTTGTACGAAGAAGTGAAGTCGTCCAAAGTGTAGGGCAGACCGAGGGTGAGTCGGTCGCTCGGAGGGGGAATATATGAAGCCGCTATTGAGTAAAGGCATGTGTGATATGTATGTATACGGCAAACTTTAGGTTTCCTGAAAATGTCAGGTCAGTATCGTTGGTGGGGGGTATGGGGAAAGGGGGGACAGTAGGGGCGGGTGTGTTAAAAAAGGTGGACACGAGTGCACATGTCGCGTGGGCTCCTCAGGGAGTCTGAGGGGTTGGTTGGGTCAAGGCCTGTTGCGTTTGTGAGCTTCTATAATGAGTCCAACAGGCCCAAGTGGCCTGAAATTTGGTAGGAGTATCCGCTGCTTGGGAGATGAGTTGCTCCATTTCCGCTATTCGGTCTACCCTGCGAGTCCAGTCTTGAACTGTGGGGGGGGAGGGGTTTCTCCAACGTGCAGGGATGCAGAGGTTGGCTGCATTGATCAGGTGAATAGTTAGGGTTTTTTTGTATGAGGTGGGGGACCCTTGTCTGTGGTGCAGTAAATATCTGGCGGGGGAGAAGTCTGGAGTATATGTGGTGATTCGGGAGATTAGTTCTTGAATGTCTGACCAGAAGGGTTGGAGAAGGGGGCATTTCCACCAGATGTGAAGTAGAGTACCTCTAGCGTTATTACACCTCCAGCAGGTAGAAGGGACAGAAGGGTGGAAGTGGTGGATTTTGTCGGGGGTCCGGTACCATTTCGAGAAAATTTTGTATCTATTCTCCTGCTTCGTGACATTAATGGACCCCTTGTGCATGAGTGTAAATATGTGTTCCCACTCTGTGGGGGTGAGGTCTAGGGCTAGGTCATTTTCCCATTGTTGTGTAAGGGTGTCATCTTTAATCTTGTGGCCTGTGAACAATAGGGCGTAATTTGAGGAAATAAGATGGCCTTGTGGTTCTTTTGAGGTACAAAGAAATTCAAACGGCGTGAGATCTCTGTGCCAGTGAGAGTGTTGGATGGAGGGTTGGAGGAAATGTCTGATTTGCAAGTATTTGTAAAAGGGTATATCGTAGTTAGGTAGAGTAGTTACAAGTGTCGGGAAAGAGAGGAAAGACCCATTTAGGAAGAATTTCTGTGCTCTAGCTGGGGAACTGAGGGTATCCGGGGCAGGATCTTTTAGGAAAAGACCCGGGGGGAAGGCTGGGTTGTCGTCCAGAGGGGTCATGGGGCCTGGTGAGGGTGTGAAGGCCAGTATTTTGCATGCTCTTTTGAACAATGCAAGTGTGGTCCCGATGAGGGGGTGAGTGGTGAACTCCTTGGGAACATTGGTGTGGGTCATCCACGGTGTGTTGGCTAAGGGCAGGTGTGCGAATGATGCTTCTAGTGCAATCCAGTCCTTGGAGGGACGATGTATATGCCAATCCACCAATCTGGTCAGGTGGCAGTCCCAGTGATATTTTTGGAGGTCTGGGAGACCCAGACCCCCCAGTCTTTTAGGGAGAACAAGTCTGTCCCAGCCAATACGCGGAGTTTTGGAGGCCCACACAAAGGTTCGGGAGAGCAGTTTATAGGAGGCAAAGAAGGAGGCAGGTAACGCGATCGGGAGAGCTTGAAGGAGGTAGAGGATTCTGTTTAAAATGTTCATTTTTAATATTGCTATTCTACCCAACCAGGAAAAGGAACCTAGATTCCATTTCTGCAGGTCGCCCTGGATGGAGCGGAGTAAGGGGAGGAAATTTTTGGTGTAGAGGTCTTTTAGGTCAGTAGTGATTTTGATCCCTAGATATAGTATTTTGGATTTCTCCCAAACGAATGGGAAATTACTACGACATAGCTTCACCGTCTCCCTTGGTAAAGTGATATTAAGGGCCTTGGATTTACTAAAATTAATTTGGAGATTGGATAAAGTCTTGAAAAGGGTAAAGTCCGCCAGAAGGTTAGGTATGGTCATGATAGGGTCTGTCAAAAAGAGTAGAATGTCGTCAGCGTATGCTGCTAGCTTATATTGTTTTTGTTGGATGTTAATTCCCTTGATAGCTGAATTTGCTCTCAGTTTACGGAGTAGGGGTTCTAACGTTAGAATGAAAATAAGGGGCGACAGAGGGCACCCCTGTCGCGTCCCATTGGATACAGAGAAGGCGTCCGACAAGCCACCATTGATCCGGAGTCTAGCGGTCGGGGAGGCATATAGTGCTAAAATCATGTTTAGCATGCGCGGTGGTAAACCCGCTGCCTGCAAAGTAGCCTCCATGTAGTCCCAAGCTACCCAGTCGAACGCCTTCTCTGCATCCAGTGAGAGAAAGAATCCTGGTGTGGCAGTTTTAGTAAGCCAATGATGAATGTTGAGGGCCTTAGTGGTGTTGTCCCTGGCCTCACGGCACGGGACAAAACCGACCTGATCTAGAGAGACCAGGGCTGGGATGAAGGGGACGATACGATTGGCCAAAACTTTCGCGTATAGTTTCAGATCGACATTAAGGAGCGATATGGGACGATAGTTGGGTACCAAGGAGGGGTCTTTACCCTGTTTCGGGATGAGGGTAATGTGAGCTTCCAATAGATCTCTGTGGGCTACCGAGGTTGTTGTAAGGTCATTAAGTGCTTTGGTTAAATGTGGTAGGAGAATTTTCGGGAACGATTTGTAATATGCTGCCGTGAGGCCGTCCGGTCCCGGGCTTTTGCCTGTCTTCATGTGCTTGAGAGCAAGGAGGATTTCGTCCGACGTTATTGGGAGGTCTAGAGTCTGTGAGTCCTCTGGAGTAAGCGGAGTGGGGCCAAATCGTGCTAAAAAGTCAGTTAGGGTCTTCCTACGGTTAGCTGCTGCATCAGTACTTTGGGCATTCAGGAGGTTATATAGCTTGGTGAAGTATTGTACGAATTGTGCAGAGATGCCCTCGTTTGTGACCACTGCCTCTCCTTTGGGGGTAGTAAGCTTATGAATAGTATGAGAGGCTTTTTTGGATTGAAGAGCTCTCGCCAATAGTTTACCGGCTTTATTGCCGAATTCGTAATATAGCTTATGTGATAATGTATACTTGCGTTTGACCGCTGTCGTCAGTGTGTCTAAGAGTTCTTCCCTAGCTTGAGAGAGTTCAGCAAGTGTGGACTTGGCGAGGGAGGCCTTGTGTGTCTGCTCTAGTGTACAAATGCGAGCCATCAACTCCGCCAGGCGAGAGTTCTTGAGTTTGTTACGGTGTGCAGCTATATTCATCAGTTCCCCGCGGACGACACATTTATGCGCTGCCCATGTAACCGTGGAAGCCACGTCTGGGGACGAGTTATCCCGAAAAAAGTTGGAGAGGCAAGTGGTCAGTCTCTGAGCATATATCTCGTCTGTTAATAGGGAGCTGTGATGGGATTGTGGTCCGAGAGGATGGCTGGGTCAATGGTTGCGTTGGCTAGGTGTGAGAGATCAGTCTGGGAAAGAAAGAAGTGGTCAAGTCTTGAGTACTTGTTGTGTGGGGGAGAGAAGAAGGTATAATCTTTTTCCTTGGGATGTAGCGTGCGCCACGTGTCATGGAGTAGGAGGTTATGAAATTGTTGCTTGATCGACTTTAGGGCCCTATAGGAAAGGGAGGAGGCTCCATTTGAAGTATCAATTTGAAGTATCAATGGAGGGGGATAGGGAAACGTTAAGGTCGCCGCCCACGATGAGGGTTCCTGAGTGGAAGCTGGAGAGTTGCTGTAGAGTATGACAGAAGAAGGTTACCTGGCCAGTATTAGGAGCGTAAATATTCGCAATGGTGAGAGGTATTTTGTTCAGGGTGCCTTTAATAAAAAGAAAACGTCCCATTGGGTCTGTTTGTACTTCCGTTACTTGGAGTGGGCAATTTTTGGAGATGAGGATGGTGACCCCCTTCGATTTGGCTTCTGGGTTGGAGGAATGGAATGCTGTGGGGAAGTAGTGATTTTTAAGTTTAGGGATAGAATCCGACCGAAAGTGGGTCTCCTGTATGAGTGCGATGTGGGCGTGGGCTTGTTATAGAGAATGGAGAAGTTTAGATCGCTTTTCCGGAACGTTGAGGCCCCGAATGTTTATGGAGTATAGTTTGAGTGAGTGTAGTTGTTGTGAAGTTGTGTCCGTAGAAGAGTTAGTGTCCTGTGTGCCCGCCATAGGTGGAGGGAGGGGGTAATAAGAGGGTAGTTAGGGGGGAGGGGAGAAATCCAGGGAGCTGAGGATGTGAGTGAGTCAGGTGAGTGTGTACCCGGAGAGTATCCGAAGAGGTGTGGAATTACTTATCCAACAACCTCGTGGGTAGCAATCGGTGTAAAGCGGAACACGTGTAGGGAGAGAGTCCTAACAGGTGGACAATATCCCTAACCGAGTCCGTGTGGGGGTTGGCCGAGAATCCTGGCAGTGATGGACTAAATGAGGGTGACGTTCAATGAACGGAATGTGAGCCACCACCACGGGATGGTTTGTAGCTTGAGAGGGGTAGGTATACCTAATGGAGCACCCCTAGTGGGTGGGTTAACGTCCCAGTGGGTAATGCAGTAACAAGACGGTTCCCCGATATTGGTGTGGCGGTGAGAGGTAATCCTAGCTATGGGTATTGTGCAGGTTAGCAGTAGGGAGATTTACATGTCTGCAATGCTCCCCATTCAGGGGAGAGGGCGCCAAACCGACCCTTCCCCACCCCCCACACCCATCTTGGGGTCCGTGAAGGCGGGGAAGGGGCGGCGGCAGCCGACAAAAATCAAGCTCTGCAACCCCCAAAGACACTTAATAGGGAGATTTGTCTAGTCTTGGGAAAGTGACTTGTGTACATCCGCATATACTTAAACTATCTTAACAGCATAATTAACCTCTAAAAACTCTTACTTTACACTGAGCTGCTAGGAAAACAAATTGGTGCAGGTCAGCTATGCAGCCAACAGTCCGCTGTGCTGAAAAGGAAGCTATAAAGTAAAAACGGAAAACCAAAAGATAGAACTCATACTTAGAAACCTGTCTTAACGGCTGTGATGTTACCGGGACAGTGTAGGCGTGAGTCTGTAGATAACTTGCCGATTTAAGTAGGTGGGCGTCTGTCGTAGTGTACCGGCCGGTCAGTTCCTTTGAGGACGAGGCATCCGGAGCCTAAAGGCAGGACAGTCGGTCAAAGTGGGAGTTCTGAGTTCAGCAGGGCACACGCAGTGATGTTGAGTGAAGAGGAGCGGACCTTATCTCTTCGGGTGGGAGTATAATGCTGGCGTCTGCGTGGTAAAAAGATCCCAGTGTGTCCACTGCAGGGTGTATGGTTTAGGAGACTCCGCTAGTGTTGCCAGGTGGCGTCTGTGGGCGCTCAGACTTGTGGGAATTGTAGTGCTGGGTTAGGAGTAGTTCAGTGTTGTGTCCTGAGGCCGTAACCAAGGAGTTCTGAGCAATGGAGTGGGCAGCAAGCCGCATGTTGATCTGTAAACAGACAGGAAGGCGTGAGAGCGAGCCTGGGTATCCTGTGGAGATCTTGCGACCCAGCGGGCATGAACAGATGTAATTGAGGAGACAGCCTATAGCCATTAGTGTCCTCACTTCTGTAGTGACATATGGGAGTCAAAAAAAAATCCTCCCCCGCTATAGCCGTAGTAGATGGTGGCAGTGTGGCTCCTCCGTGTTCGGCCGATTACAGCACTTGAGCCCGGGGATGATGAAGGGCTGTAGGCCACAAGATGGCGGCGAGTCGCTCGTAAGGGTGAGCCGGCTGGCGCCTAGGAAAGACCAGATCGATCAGGTAAACTTTTGTAATTTCCCCCGGGGTCTGTGGAAGAGATGCCCAGTGACTGATGGGTGAAGTTTTAAGGCTCCCCTGTTGGTAGAATACGCCGGATGGCGTTAGATTGTAAGATTCTCTGTGGAGCTATCAGTCGATACGTCCAGTCACTGCGAGGTCCGGACACGCCCCCCCTGCGGTTTTTATTTTTTGCGCTATAGACAAAAAAAAAGACCGATAATTTTGAAAAAAACGCAATATTTTTTACTTTTTGTTAATAATAAATATCCCCAAAAATATATATGAAAAAACATTTTTTTCCCTCAGTTTAGGCCAATATGTATTCTTCTACATATTTTTAGTAAAAAAAAGTGGCCGTCTATGGTACCGATGTACTATGATGGCGATTCGCGCAGCCGAGCCATGTTGCCACAGTACAACTGCGGCGGCTGGTTGGCATGCGGTTAAGGTTAAACCTATTTTCTTCTAAGTGGCCACGAGTCTTGTTAAAAACTCCCTTCCGCAAAAAAGTTTTATCCTTATTGTGGGGTCACCATGACGGTATTTGTAAATTGAGGTCATATCCACTCTCAAGCATCTCTTCTCCAGAGAGAATAAGTTCAGTGCTCACAACCTTTCCTCATAACTAATATCCTCCAGACCCTTTATTAGTTTTATTGCCCTTTTTTGTACTCGCTCCATTTTCAGTACATCCTTCTTGAGGACTGGTGCCCAGAATTGGACAGCATACTCTAGGTGCGGCTGGTCTTGTAAAGCGGGAGAATTATCGTTTTATCTCTGGAATTAATCCCCTTTTTAATGCATGCCAATATTCTGTTTGCTTTGTTAGCAGCAGCTTGGAATTGCATGCCATTGCTGAGCCTATCATCTACTAGGACCCCCAGGTCCTTTTCCATCCTAGATTCCCCCAGAGGTTCTCCCCCCAGTGTATATATTGCATTCATATTTTTGTCATCCATATGCATTATTTTAAATTTTTCTACATTGAACTTCATTTGTCATGTAGTTGCCCACCCGAATAATTGGTTCAGATCTTTTTGCAAGGTTTTCACATCCTGCGGAGAAGTTATTGCCCTGCTTACCTTAGTATCGTCCGCAAATACAGAGAGTGAACTGTTTACCCCATCCTCCAGGTCATTTATGAACAAATTAAACAGGATTGGTCCCAGCACAGAACCCTGGGGGGGCCCACTACTCACCCCTGACCATTCCGAGTACTCCCCATTTATCACCACCCTCTGAACTCACCCTTGTAGCCAGTTTTCAATCCATGTACTCACCCTATGACCAATGCCAATAACCTTATTTTGTACAGTAAACATTTATGGGGAACTGTGTCAAATGCTTTTGCAAAATCCAGATACACAAGGTCTACGGGCCTTCCTTTATCTATATGGAAACTCACCTCCTCATAGAAAGTTAATAGATTGGTTTGGCAAGAACGATTCTTCATGAATCCATGCTAATTACTGCTAATGATACTGTTCTCATTACTAAAATCTTGTATATAGTCCCTTATCATCCATTCCAAGAGTTTACATACTATTGATGTTAGGCTAACTGGTCTGTAATTCCCAGTGATGTGGCCCTTTTTAAATATTGGTACTACTTTGGCTTTTCTCAAATCAGCTGGTGCCATTCCAGTCAGTAGACTGTCAGTAAAAATTAGGAACAATGGTCTGGCGATTACTTCACTGAGTTCCCTAAGTACTCTTGTGTGCAAGCCATCTGGTCCCGGTGATTTATTAATGTTAAGTTTCCCAAGTCTAATTTTAATTCTGTCCTCTGTTAACCATGGAGGTGCTTCCTGTGATGTGTCATGAGGTTAAACACTGCAGTTTTTGTTACTGAAGCCCCTCGATTCCCTCGTGAAGACTGAGGAGAAGAATAAATTCAATACCTTCGCCATCTCCCCATCTTTTGTAACCAGATGTCCTTCCTCATTCTTTATGGGGCCAATATGGTCTGTCCTCACTTTTTTACTGTTTACATACTTAAAGAATTTCTTGGGATTTTTTTTGCTCTCCTCTGCTATGTGTCTTTCATGTTCTATCTTAGCCGTCCTTATTGCACCTTTACATTTCTTGTTGCGTTCTTTATAAAGTCTGAATGCTGATGATGATCCCTCAACCTTGTATTTTTTGAAGGCCTTCTCCTTTGCTTTTATATGTATTTTTACATTGATGTTAAGCCATCCAGGACTTTTGTTCGCTCTTTTAAATTTATTACCCAATGGGATGCATTAGCTAATGCCCTTATTTAATATGCTCTTAAAGCAAACCCATCTCTCCTCCGTGTTCTTTGTTCCTAATATTTTATCCCAATTTATGCCTTCTAGCAAGGTTCATAGTTTAGGAAAGTTGTCTCTTTTGAAATTCAGTGTCTTTGTATTCCCCTTATGTTTCCTATTTGTGTGATTTATACTGAAGCCAATTGACCTGTGATTGCTGTTACCTAAATTGGCCCGTATTTCCACATCCGTGATCAGGTCTGTATTGTTGGTAATCAGTAGATCCAGTAACGCTTTATTTCTAGTTGGTGCGTCTACCATCTGACCCATAAAATTGTCCTGCATGACACTTAGGAACTTAGATGAATGCGTGGTTCCCTCCGCCCAGAATATGTCTGGATAATTAAAATCCCCCATTATGATAACACTTCCCATCCTTGCTGCTAATCCAAATTGTGATAGGAGATCTGTTTCCCCTTCCTCCCTCAGGTTAGGGGCCTATAGCATTCTCCCAGTATTATATTCCCCTTAGCTTCATCCCTTTGGAGCTCTATCCATAAGGATTCCACCTCCTCCCTTGCTCCCTTAGTGAAGTCATTTCTCACATTCACTTGTACATTATTCTTGATATATAGGCACACCCCTCCCCCTTTTTTACCCTCTCTGTCCTTGCGATAAAGGGTATACCCTTGAATGGTTGCCAGTCAATCATGAGAGCTGTTGAACCAGGTCCCTGAAATTCACGCAAAATCCAAATCCTCCTCGTACAACAGTATCTCTTGTTCACCCATCTTGTCCGCCAGGCTGCTGGCATTGGTGAACATGCCACGTAGTTTAGACTGGTCGCATATTATCCTCTTATTGCGTGTTCCAAGATTGCAACTAGGACTTGCTACTACACTTACCTTGGGTTTATGTGCTTTGGTCAACCTATCACTATTGCCCCCAATACTACCATATGGAATATGTTCCGCGCTGACTATCTCTACCTCTTGACCCTGCTCCCCCATTGCCTAATTTAAAAACCCCTTTAACTTTTTGGCCATCTTCATTCCCAGCTGAACTGCACCCTCCTTATTTAAGTGCAGTCCATCCCTTCTGGTTATCGACTGAGAAGTCGGCCCAGTACTCCAGGAACCCAAACCCCTCCTTACTGCACCAGCTCCTCAGCCACTTGTTTACTTCCCTAATCTCCCTCTGCCTTTCTGGTGTGGCTCAATGTACTGGTAGTATTCCTGAGAATACTACCTTGGAGGTCCTGTTCCTCAATTTAGCTCACAAGTCCCTAAAATCATTCTTTAGGACACTCGATCTGCCTCTGACTTTGGCATTGGTGCCAATGTGCACCATGACAGCTGGGTCTTCCCCAGCCTCTCCCAGTAATCTGTCCACCAGATCCGAGATGTGCAGAACCAGAGCAGCCGGTAGACAACATACAGCTCGGCGCTTCAGGTCTTTGTTACAGATTGGCCTCTCTGTCCTTCTAAGAATTGAGTCCCCTATCACCTGAATCTATCTTTCCTTTCCCTTCGCTCCCCCCCACTGTCACTGGAGGAGTTCTTCCTCCGGCAGCTAGGAGAGTCCCTCAGCTCCAGCAGTGCTGGTCCCTGACTGGTTTCACCAATGTCACTCAGTGGAGCGTACTTATTGGGATGCTCCAGCCCTGGATCGACCTCCCTTGCACTTCCCCCTCTACCCTTCCTGACTGTCACCCATCTAATCTTTCTTAGTGCCTTCACCTCTTTGTCTCCAACCGCCTCTGTGCTGGCCCCTGCCGGCACCTGCCGTGTACATTCCTGGCTCTCCTTTAGTATGGAGGGACTTCTCAGTGTTGACAGTTGCTTCCCCGGATTCAGAACCTGGGCTTCCAGGGAAACAATGTGCTTACATTTTGCACAACAGTATTCACCCTTGACCGGATGATCATACATGCCACAAGATGTACAACGAGTCACCTCTCCACACCCGCCAGGCATCATACCTATTAATTTAATAAAGATTGGGGATTATACCCTGTCTAAATTATCAACTAGCTTCCTGAAACTAGTACTCAACAAAACAATACACAAGTACTCAACAAGACAATACACAGGTACTCAACAAGACAATACACAGGTACTCGCAGACCTATGTGCACTCGCAGACCTACATGCACTCGCAGACCTACATGCACTCGCAGACCTACGTGCACTCGCAGACCTTTAGAAATGTCATTTTGCTGTGGTACTGTTCTAAACACGGGAAAACTGCTACACTTTACAGGCATACTATAGACACCCCAGACATGATATTTAAAGGAATATTTCATTTTTATTGTTTCACTTTAAGCATTATTAAAAACACTGCTCCTGAAAAAAACGTCCGTTTTTAAAAAATACATTTACATTGATACATGTCCCCTGGGGCAGGACCTGGGTCCCAAAACACTTTTAATGACAATAACTTGCATATAAGCCTTTAAAATTAGCAAAATTGGTTTTTCATGTTAGTGTCCCATATACTTTAATGGGGTTCCGCTGCTTTCGAATATGCCGCGAACACCGCATAATGTTAGTTGTTCGCCGAACATCCGAACAACCAAAGTTCAGCCTGAACTTATGCTCGAGCCGAACCGTGCACCCATACCTAATATGCAACTGCCAGGGAGAAATCGGCCAAAATGAACATAATATTCCAACTATCAGACCACCATACCCACAATTAAAATTAGAATGGTGAAATGTAGGAATCAAAAGTCTATGAAAAAGTGGTTTCCCAAGAAAAGGTCACTAATACCTTGCAAACATAACAAAATGAACAAAAAGAAAATGGAAACCAAAGATTAAGGAACAGGAGACTCAGGGGCGGAGCTAGCGGCAGACATGTAAGCAGCACTGAGTGAAACCCCCGGCCGGGACGCATTCTCCTACGATCATCCTGAGTGTCAGAGACACTGATCTTGATCCAAATCTACACGCTAATACACCCTGGAGTGGGCAGAATGGTGGGAGATGGTTAAATACGGGCCAGCATCCATGGATTCGGCCGCAGAATGTTTATCATGCTTTGCATGGCAATCCCAAGATGGTGACCGTCACGAGGAGATGGACCGGGGCCCAGGCAATACACAGCAGAGTGGAGAGACTCAATCCCCCACTACCTCCAGGAATGTAAGTCTGCTGCCCCGTATGTCCAGAAGACTGAGAAGGGGCCTCTCCTTAGACAGGCTGCTCCACACAGAGTCAGGGGAACCGGCGCTGGCAGAGGGAGAGGGGGAGCCTTCCCTGAAGCAAATAATGGAGGCCATATTTACATGCCAAACTACCCTAACAGCGCATATAGATGGCATGCAGGCAGAAATGTCTTTTATTAAGCAAAATGTGCAGAATATCAGGGAAAGGGTCATAGAAGCTGAAAATAGAATCAGTGACCTGGAGGATGTATTCCACCCATTAGAAAGCACAGCACACTCTATGCAAAGAGAAATCACTGCCCACACTGATAAATTGGGGGACATGGAGGACCGTCAAAGAAGAAACAATGTCCGCTTTGTGGGGTTTCCTGAGAAAGCAGAGGGTAAACAACCCGAGGACTCCTTGGAACTTTGGCTTCAAGACAATATGGCAGATACCACATTTTCATGTTTATTTGCCATAGAACGGGCCCATAGAATACCATCTAAACCTCCTCCACCTGGTGCACATCCATGGCCCATTATAGCACGCATACGGCACTTCAGAGATCGTGAAAACATCCTTTGTGTGGCATGCACCCTGGGTGACCTACAGTACAATGGTAATCACATTTCAATCTACCCTGACTTTTCAGCGGCTACGTAGAGACAAAGGGCCAGTTTTGTTCATGTGAAGAAAAGGATGCAATATTTACAACTGGTATACAGTATGCTATATCCTGCAAAATTGAGAGTGGAGGACAGGGGCAAAGTTTTCTGCTTCAACACCCCCCCGGACGCATCACATCGGTTGGATGCTAGGAGGCGCAGTAGCCCTCGGGCACATGGATAAATAATCTATGTTTGTAAAGAGGGGGAGAAAGGGGGGAATGAGGGAAAATGGGACTTTATGTGAAACACAACACTAGGTAGGTTGAATCAATATATGTTTTACATTATTTGAATGATTCAACCTACCCAAGTGTTGTGTTTCACATAAAGTCCCATTTTCCCTCATTCCCCCTTTCTCCCCCTCTTTACAAACCATTAGGGATTGATAATTGTGTACTGCATAGTCACTTCTCACATAAAGTCCCAACTTCTCGTCTTTTTATTAATAATCTATGTTTCTTTTAGCCCTCTACCGGTGAGACTGGCCATCCATACAATCTCTGGCAACATAGAAATGTAGCTCTTTATTTTCTTCCTTACACTACATTCATTTTACGTGAAGTCCCACGACAACTGGTAATTTGACTAGAAAAATGGCTCCTACAATTCTAATGAACACCTACGTTGAGACTTTTCTTTCTCAGCTCCCGGATAGACTAATCATACGTCTGTAGACTGACTTACATTTTTTCACCTTTTTTTTTTTCATCTCACTGAATTTTTTTTTTGCTGTACAGTTCAGAACTTTGAATTATATCCTTTTGTTGTATCCCCCAGGGTTTTTTTTTTCCCTCTTGGGGATACCCAAGGAAAAACTTGTTATAGTACCAGACGGTACTGAGATCCTTCAAGAGACTCTACACACTAGTGGGCTGCTACTGGTGTGGTACTAAAGACCTGTGACCCCCCCCGAAGGGCATTTACTGTTGTAGTTATAGGACACAGGCGCACAACGTGTTGGAGTTGTGTGCAGGGTGGGAAGGGAAGGGATGTTGTGTTGCATTGGTTAGTGCTGTGTGCTGTTGTTTCTCCCTGTTTTGACCCCCACAGGACGGATGAGCTGACCAAAGATTGGTTGGCCGCTGCTCTCCCAGGGAACGTTTACTGGTATTCTTCCTGTGAAAATGGCAGGTAAGATAAGTGTACTGTCCTGGAATGTACGTGGTATGAACTTGAAGGTAAAGAGATCCCTTATATTTGATTTTATAAAGCGGTATAAACCCCATATTATCCTGCTGCAGAAGACGCACCTACAAGGGTCTAAAGTTATGGCATTAAAAAAAGCCAATGTTATGATTATATATATATTATATTCCACCGCCATTCTCTTTCCAAATATTAGAAGACATTCTATAAGAAGCTGTGCTGATCGCACAGGGCTCACTTTTGTTGATGGGTGATTTTAACGCGGTGACAGATGGGGCTCTGGACAGACATGGATGTGTTTCTGACTCGCGCCACACTCTCTCCTCATGGCTGGAAAGCTATGCTCTTACTGACGTGTGGCGTCAAAACATTCCTGGAGTCAGAGAGTACTCCTGTCATAGGACACTAACCAGAATAGACCTGCTGCTATCCTCCATAGATGGTCTTCTGATTATATCCCGGGTCAGGTATCTTCCCAGAGCCTTATCAGACCACTCTTTGATGGAGATCATAATAGATTTAAATGTCCCCACTGGGAGAAGGCAATGGCGTATGAATACACATTGGCTACAGGAGGAATATGTGACCCTGAAATGCAAATCGGCTATTAGTCATTATTGGAGGGAGAATGGCACGGAAACCACGATACACAATCAGTGGGAGGCCTTTAAAGACACTATGAAGGGAGTGTTCGCTAAAGAGATGAGGGATTTCTCCAAGGCCTTAAACTCTGACATGAAACAGGTAGAACTCAATGCCACTGTTGCTGAACAGAAGTATAGTCAAGACCCATCCCCTAGTACTTATCAATCTTGGCAGGACCTGAGGAGACAGTATAGGCTACTTCTAACTAGATGCAATACAAAAAAAACAACTACATCACCCCAGATTTCCTTTGAATTTGATGACAAAAGCAGTCGCTTACTAGCCTTTCTAGCAAATCCTATATATGCTCTGACCTCTGTACTACAACTTAGACACCCAAGGGGAGACGTGGTGAGAGACTCTCAGGGAATTCTAGATACGTTTTTGGAATTCTATGAAACCCTCTATCAGTCCCAATCCAGACATACAGATCAGGAGTTGTCCTTCTATTTGGAGAACCTGAATCTCCCTTCTCTGGACTTTGAAGATTTAGATTTAGAACACCCCTTCACACAAGAAGAAATAAGTGGTGCCATTTCCTCCTTTAAGCCTGGAAAATCACCTGGATTGGCTGGTTTTGTGGCCGAATGGTATCAACTACATAGGGAGTGTCTGGCGCAACATCTACAAAAAGGTTTTAAAGCAGCAGAGAAGGAGAGTATACTTCCAGAATCCATGCGTGAAGCTCTGATTGTGGTAATTCCGAAGCCTGGGAAAGACCCACAAGAATGTGAATTATATAGACCGATATCCTTGATCAACTCCGATGTCAAGATATTGGCCAAAATTCTCGTAATCCTTAAATTGATTAATTCAGATCAGATCAGCCGCTGTACCCAAATGAACCTCAGGAGACTCTGTAAATGCACAAATCCCACATGCTAATACAGGCAAAAGAGTGATAGCATCACTAGATACTAAAAAAGCGTTTGACTCGGTCGAATGGGATTATCTCTTCTCCCTACTTGTTAAGCTAGGCTTGGGACCCAAATTTGTAACCTGGGTTAAGCTACTTTACAAAGATCCCCGAGCAAGTAGTAGAGTAAATGGGCTTCTATTGAATACTTTTAAGATCAGCAGGGGGATGAGATATGGTTGTCCCCTGTCTCCCCTTCTGTTCGCTCTAGCCATAGGACCACTTGCAGCTAAAATTAGAACTCAGGACTCCATCAAAGGGCTGTTGATGGGGAGGAATGAGTGTCCTTATATGTGGATAATATGCTCCTATATTTGGGAGACCCAGTAATATAATTAACTGCTGCATTCTCCTTAATCCAAGAATTCTGAGATTTCTCTGGCTTTAGAATTAAATGGTCTATATCATCATTGTTTCCTCTAGACCCACAGCCAAACTTAGTACCTCCTGCTCAATGCCCTTTAGCTGTGATGTCTCAATTTAAATACGTAGGATAAAATATTCGACTACCAGTGGACTCATTCACAGAGGTGAACCTTTGGCCCATAATTAGAACCTTCAGAGATAGGGTGCAGAAATGGAAAGACCTCCCGCTCACATTACTAGGCAGAGCTAATTTGTTTAAAATTATTTTCCTACCGAAATTTTTATATGTGCTCTCTAATGCCCCGATATACATTCCAAAAAAAACTTTCTGATACATTGATTCCCTGTTGACCTCCTTTTTATGGGGTGACAAGTCAGCTAGAGTATCACTGGCCTTCTTGCAATTACCAGTGGAGAGGGGAGGTCTGGCAGTACCTGACCTATGCCTCTATTACTTGGCATCACAGCTGGGATGAATTCATTGATGTATGTTCCCACAGCTGAGCAATGCTGCAATTGCAGTTGAGGCAGCTTTGGTGACCTCCTATGAGGCACTACTGAACTTTTTCTTTAGAGTGGAAGTCCCTATGGCAGGAGGTATAACCATGCTCAGTTCAGCTAAGCGGGTGCTGGGTATTTGTATAAAACATATAACTGACAACACTCTACATTTGTCACCCAATGCCCCACTATGGTTTAACCCATGTTTGAGGGAATTTTTCCTCCTAGAAGATGGACATAGATGGGCCAAGTTTGGACTTACGTTCTTGCACCAATTGTATGACAATGGCGAATTGAAGTCATTTGCGCAGCTGAGGAGTGAGCTGGGTGTCCCCGAATCCTGGGCATTTCAAGTCACCAGACTGAGACTTGCAGCCCACGCTCAGTTTGGGACGGAGCCAGTACTTCTTGAAAACACTAAACTAGAAACACTCCTTGCCGCACCTGACCATACTCAATGAATATCCACTTACTATACTGCACTCATGGATAAAAAACACCCGAGGGAAAAGAAAATTAGAGACAGATGGCCCTCTATTGTCCCAGAACTTACAGAGGCACAATGGGAGGAAGTTTTGACCTCATATATGCCCATGGTTATTTCTGCCAGGGACAAACTGATACAACTGAGATACCTGCATCAAATGTATTATACCCCACACAGATTATATAAGATGGGAAGAAAAGACAACCCCACATGTCATAAGTGTTTAGCTGCAGAGGGAACCTTTATACACATGGTGTTAAACTGCAATAGGATACGGCCCTTATGGTCACAGGTAACCCAGTTTCTTGCGGATACGTTTGATCTACCGAATATATGTAGCCCACTGTTGGATCTCTTAGGTATTATCGAAGATTAAGTCATGAGTAACAATATGAGAACACCCCTGAGACTACTATTCTGTTATGTTAGAAAGTTATGCCACATACACACGAGCGGAATTTCAAACAGAAAGAGTCCGATGGGAGCATTTCATCGTATATTCCGACCGTGTGTATGCACCATCTGACTTTTTCTGTCAAAAAGTCAGATGGACTTAGATAGAGAACATGTTCTATATTTTTCCGACTTAACAAATTACTATCGGAAAAAACGCTCGTCTATATGCTGTTCCGACGCACCAAAAATGATGCATGCTCTAAAGCAAGTATGAGACAGAAGCTATTGGCTACTGGCTATTGAACTTCCATTTTCTAGTCCAGTCGTACGTGTTGTACGTCACCGCGTTCTGGACGGTCGGAATTTGGTGTGACCGTGTGTATGCAAGACAGCTTGAGCGGAATTCCGCCGGAACTCCATCGTAAAAACCTTCAGAGTTTATTCCAATGGCAAAACCGATCGTGTGTACAGGGCATTAATTGTCCTCAACTGGATTAAACGGGACCATCTTACATTATCTGCTTGGAAAGGATTAGTTAATGCCAACATCACATTGTATAAAATGACTTATGAAACCAAGGGATGTGCAAAAAAAGTCAATAAAGTGTGGGGAAGATGGATAAATTCCAGGGAAACTGTACCAAATGATATCTAAACAAAAAATAATTTTTATATAAAACGGTGGAGTTATATATAACGCAAGAAGAAAGTGGGAGAGCATGGTTTTGGTGTAATGATGGCACACAGCACAATTGGTTCTTGAGGTACTTGCCTCCAAGTTTTTGTTCTTTATTTTCTACTTTTAACACGTTTTAAGTTAATGTTAGTTTACATCACAGTTATTGACAGAAACTAGTAAAAAAAGCAATTTGTACTGATGCATATATTACCTTCAGTTATGGGAACAGTAAAGTCTCCTAATTGGCAATAATATACTGACATATGCAACTATGTCTATATCCTGTCTGCACTATTTTATGCTATGTATGTACATTTGGCAAATAAAAACCTTTTAAAAAAAAAAAATACTCATCCACTCACTCCATATAGGAGTGGGGCTCAGTGGCCAAAGGGGCATATGAAAAAGAACACTATACCAAGAAGAAGGTGTAGTGCAGAGTCCAACACAGAGAGCCTCAGGGAAATAGTATCTAGATAGCCGTTTGACAAAATTGGAAAAATACATTTTTTTGAAAAAATAATTCCAAAAATTGATACAAAATAACATAAATGAACGACACTGACACTGTACACCATTTAAAAGACAATGTTGTCTATAAAAACAAACAGAGTGTCTAGACACCATGCATGCATCCACATTCAAAACCATATAAATGCACTGCAATTAGGGCAATATGCAATGTAGTAGGATGACACCGCAGTGTAGTAGGATGACACCACCGAACCAGGCAGTCCCAGAAAACTGGTATTTATATAAAATGCAGCAACCGCATTAAAAAAATGATGAATATTCCATCAACTAAACCAAATGTCAACTTTGTGTGCACATCGGTGAACATCCAAACTTTGACTTGATTCCCTGTTAAAGGTTTAATACTATCATCCACACACTTGATTGTTTGAACAAATGTTTGGATAAATACATGTTGTAATTGAGATGACTGAAGCTGAGTCAGAAGCTGTATTTATACACGTCTCAGCTAGGGGGTGCGCGTCCTGATGAAGCTGGGGGTTCCCAGTGAAACACGTTGGTGTCATCCCTCTCAGTGTCTAACACCACTCTGTGCATTCCCCTGAAATCACCGTCCAGATTCCATGGTGTGGACACCGTCATCGGAACATGAGATACGGGACTTGGTGCAATCGTGAACAGCAGTAAGAAACTGGCATCCCAAGCCGTGCGTAGTCACTCTTTACACATCTTGGGTGACCCGATCCCGAGGTTGGCGTGCTGTGTGCGGCCACGAGGAAAGATGGTGGGAGCCTGGACTAGCTACATTGGCTTCAATGGCACACTGCTGTCATCTATATCCAAGCTGTCATCGAGACAAGTAATTATACTCTGCACAAGCAGAATGAACTGTGTTGTATTTCCTTTTTGTGATTTATCGTGCAGTTGATGGAATATTCACCATTTACTTATGCTCCTACCATGGGAACCTAACATGCTCTTTGAGCTACCACTCATGATCCTAGTCCATCTTCCATCCCCTGGATTAATCAGAGGGCCACGTTCATGGATTTGAGACATTAGCACCATTATACATCCTCCCAGTACAGTTACCCACTTTTATTGTCCTTCCTTGCCTCGTAGTCCCCTGGAGTTTTGATTCATGCAGCAGTCTTTGCATTCTATATAAATACCAGTTTTCTAAGACTGCCTGGTTCGGTGGTGTCATCCTACTACATTGCATATTGCCCTAAATGCAGTGCATTTATATGGTTTTGATTGTGAATGCATGCATGGTGTCTAGACACTCTGTTTTTGTAGACAACATTGTTTTTTAGATGGTGTAAAGTGTCGGTGTCGTTCATTTATGTTATTTTGTATTAATTTTTGGATTATTTTTTCTATAATTTTTTTTCTTCAATTTTGTCAAACAGTCTGGCTATCTAGATACTATTTCCCTGTGGCTCTCTGTGTGGCACTCTGCACTACACCTTCTTCTTGGTATAGTGTTCTTTTTCTTCTTTCTGGGAAACTGGTTCCAAACTGTTTGGGTGGGCACTGACCGGAGTCACCTAGGCTTGTCTAGGTGATTATTTGTTAATTAGCTTACTGTTTCATTAAGATCGCTGTTAGTTATTTAGCTGTTAATCGTATTGATCTTTGAAGTTTGTATTGTCATGCTAATATCCCCAAGAGGGGAATAATGTATGTGTCTGAATCCTAATAAAGAGTCATTCCTTTGGTTTTTACCTCAACATCTTGTCTGTGTATGATGCTTGGGGTAAAGGGCTGGAATTAGCTCTCAGTCTGCTGGGAGGGTTTGGAGGGCAGGAGGCACTGTTTGGCGGTGGCACCCAGGCTGGGTGCCAGGTAGTCCATCACAGGTATATAACAAGTTAACTTGTTATATACCTATAAAATGTCATTACATAAAGACTCTGTTTCATTCTTTGCAGTGCTACACAACAATTATGCTTTACTGTTCCTTCCCACAAGTCTATAGGTCAGCTAACTCATGGAAAACAATGCAATCCCTATGCGTCCCTATGTATCCTAAAGTAGTGTTAGTAAACTGCTGGATCAAATGTTAAATGATGGCCCCTTAACCACTTCAGCCCCGGAAGGATTTACCCCCTTCCTGACCAGAGCACTTTTTACAATTTGGCACTGCGTCGCTTTAACTGCTAATTGCGCAGTCATGCAATGCTGTACCCAAACGAAATTTGCGTCCTTTTCTTCCCACAAATAGAGCTTTCTTTTGATGGTATTTGATCACCTCTGCTGTTTTTATTTTTTGCACTATACACGGAAAAAGACCGAAAAGTTTGAAAAAAAATGATATTTTCTACTTTTTGTTCTAAAAAAAATCCAATAAACTCAATTTTAGTCATACATTTAGGTCAAAATGTATTCGGCCACATGTCTTTGGTAAAAAAAATGTCAATAAGCGTATATTTATTGGTTTGCGCAAAAGTTATAGCGCCTACAAACTAGGGTACATTTTCTGGAATTTACATAGCCTTTAATTTATGACTGCCTATGTCGTTTCTTGAGGTGCTTAAATGGAAAGTAGACACTCCAAGGAAATTGCTGAGAGGCATGTTGAGCCCATTGAATATTCATTTTTTTTGTCCCAAGTGATTGAATAATGACAAAAAAAAAAATTACAAAAAGTTGTCACTAAATGATATATTGCTCACACAGGCCATGGGCATATGTGGAATTGCAATTGCACCCCAAAATACATTCTGCTGCTTCTCTTGAGTACGGGGATACCACATGTGTGGGACTTTTTAGGAGCCTAACCGCGTACGGGGCCACGAAACCAATCACCGCCTTCAGGATTTCTAAGGGTGTACATTTTTGATTTCACTCTTCACTGCCTATCACAGTTTCGGAGGTCATGGAATGCCCAGGTGGCACAACCCCCCCCCCCAAATGACCCCATTTTGGAAAGTAGACACCCCAAGCTATTTGCTGAGAGGCATGGTGAGTATTTTGCAGCTCTCATTTGTTTTTGAAAATGAAGAAAGAAAAAAAAAATTTTTTTTTCTTTTTTTAATTTTCAAAACTGTGTGACAAAAAGTGAGGTCTGCAAAATACTCACTATACAGCTCAGCAAATAGCTTGGGGTGTCTACTTTCCAAAATGGGGTCATTTGGGGGGGTTTTGTGCCACCTGGGCATTCCATGGCCTCCGAGACTGTGATAGGCAGTGAAGAGTGAAATCAAAAATTTACGCCCTTAGAAAGCCTGAAGGTGGTGCTTGGTTTTCGGGGTCCCGTACACGGCTAGGCTCCCAAAAAGTCTCACACATGTGGTATCCCCGTACTCAGGAGAAGCAACAGAATGTATTTTGGGGTGTAATTTCACATATTCCCATGGCATGTTTGAGCAATATATCATTTAGTGACAACTTTGTGCAAAAAAAAAAAAAAATTTGTCTCTTTCCCGCAACTTGTGTCACAATATAAAATATTCCATGGACTCGACATGCCTCTCAGCAAATAGCTTGGGGTGTCTACTTTCCAAAATGGGGTCATTTGGGGGGGGGTTTGAACTGTCCTGGCATTTTATGCACAACATTTAGAAGCTTATGTCACACATCACCCACTCTTCTAACCACTTGAAGACAAAGCCCTTTCTGACACTTTTTGATTACATGAAAAAATTATTTTTTTTTTGCAAGAAAATTACTTTGAACCCCCAAACATTATATATTTTTTTAAAGCAAATGCCCTGCAGATTAAAATGGTGGGTGTTTCATTTTTTTTTTTACACAGTATTTGCGCAGCGATTTTTCAAACACATTTTTTGGGGAAAAAACACACTTTTTTACATTTTAATGCACTAAAACACACTATATTGCCCAAATGTTTGATGAAATAAAAAAGATGATCTTAGGCCGAGTACATGGATACCAAACATGACATGCTTTACAATTGCGCACAAACGTGCAGTGGCAACAAAATTAATACATTTTTAAAAGCCTTTAAAAGCCTTTACAGGTTACCACTTTAGATTTACAGAGGAGGTCTAGTGCTAAAATTACTTCCCTCGATCTGACCGTCACGGTGATACCTCACATGCATGGTGCAATTGCTGTTTACATTTGACGCCAGACCGACGCTTGCGTTCGCCTTAGCGCGAGAGCAGGGGGGACAGGGGTGCTTTTTTTTTTTTCTTTATTATTTTTTTGCTTTTTTATCTTATTTTTAAACTGTTCCTTTCATTTTTTTTTTTTTTATCATTTTTATTGTTATCTCAGGGAATGTAAATATCCCCTATGATAGCAATAGGTAGTGACAGGTACTCTTTTTTGAAAAAATTGGGGTCTATTAGACCCTAGATTTCTCTTCTGCCCTCAAAGCATCTGACCACACCAAGATCGGTGTGATAAAATGCTTCCCCAATTTCCCAATGGCGCTATTTACATCCGGCGAAATCTAAGTCATAAAATGCTCGTAGCTTCCAGTTTCTTAGGCCATAGAGATGTTTGGAGCCATTCTGGTCTCTGATCAGCTCTATGGTCAGCTGGCTGAATCACCGGCTGCATTCTCAGGTTCCCTGTTGAGACAGGAGAGCCAGAGAAAAACACAGAAGACGGTGGGGGGGCATTCTCTCCCACGGCTTGTAAAAGCAGTCTAGAGGCTAATTAGCCGCTAGGATTGCTTTTACATGAAAGCCGACCGCTGGCTGAAAAGAATGATACCAAGATGATACCTAAACCTGCAAGCATCATTCTGGTATAACCACTCAAAGTCGTGAATGGTGTACCTGAAGACAAAAAAATGGTTAACAATAAAGCACAGTAAACGGTAAAGTATAAAAAATTGCATACCTGAAAAGCAAACATGATAAAACATAATAACAATAAAACATTGCAGAATAGAATACAGTAAAAAAGAGCAGAACAATAGAGAGAATAGAAAGAGAGAGAACAATAAAACAACAACTATTATTTTTTATTTTATATTTTTGTTTGTGTTTTTTTTTTTTTTTTACACTTTTTTTGTAACTGTAACTTTTATAACTGTAACCGGTTCCAGGTTTGGGTCTCTCAAAATGCGATGGCATCTTGGGAGACCCTGTGAAAGTGTGCCTAGTCTGTGCAGTGCTGTACCCTACGCTAATACTCAACTAGTGAATGGTAGCGTTCAAAACATTCACCAATGCAAAGACCAGGATTGTCAGGACAGGAGGGACAATAATAGCGGGTGTCACGCCTATATCCGCGCTTGCTGCAGACACGACATCTTTTCTGGGCGGTTCGTTGGGTAGGGGTACTCGGGAGGACATAAAAATGCCTCTCATGCAGCCGACTGCATTTGGTTGGGAATGTGAATGGGGGAAGTACGGGCGCTGCAGAAGTGGTGGGTACCCAATTAGGATTGGCGAATGCAGCAGGAAGGGCACTATGGGCACGACGGGCCTGTGTTTGTCTTTTTGGTGGCAGCGGGACACTACTTGTGCTTGCCACCTCACCAGCTTGAACTGCACTTATGGGACTTGCCACGTCACCAAGTGTTACTGCAGTGCTGGTTTGACTACGACCGGGATGTACTAGGCCACTGGTGCTTGCCAGTTCACCAAAACGCTACCAAAAAAACTGTTAGCGATCGCAGGGATCAGGCCTGACTCTGCGAACGCTGCAGTTATGCATTTAGTGTTTTGTAAGTGACAGTGATCGATCGATACTGCACTTGGGTGGGCTGGGCTGGGCCGGGTGGAGGGGCAAAACGCAGGTGCTAGCAGGTATCTGGGCTGATCCCGCTAACACTGCGTTTTTGGGAACCCTAAACTGCTGGGGACGCTAGTATAGATCTGATCGGATCAGATATTGATCCGTTTAGATACTATACCACTAAGGGAGGCGTATGCTGCGTGCGTGGGTGTTAGCAGTACTGGCGCTAACCTGATGCTGCTTGGGGCTGGTGCTTGCCAGTTCACCAAAATACTACCAAAAAAACTGTTAGCGATCGCAGGGATCAGGCCTGACTCTGCGAACGCTGCAGTTATGCATTTAGTGTTTTGTAAGTGACAGTGATCGATCGATACTGCACTTGGGTGGGCTGGGCTGGGCTGGGTGGAGGGGCAAAACGCAGGTGCTAGCAGGTATCTGGGCTGATCCCGCTAACACTGCATTTTTGGGAACCCTAAACTGCTGGGGACTCTAGTATAGATCTGATTGGATCAGATATTGATCCGTTCAGATACTATACCACTAAGGGAGGCGTATGCTGCGTGCGTGGGTGTTAGCGGTACTGGCCCTAATCTGACGCTGCCTGGGGCGACGCATATCACCGCCGGGCGATCAGGGGGCTAAACCTTTATTCGGTAATAAACGGCGGGTGCCCTGACACTATAAAAAAAAAAACGAACTAACCAGCGTCACCCGTAACAGTTATACGGTGATCAGTGGTTAAAGGGTTAACTAGGGGGCAATCAAGGGGTTAAAACATTTATTAGATAGTATATGGGGGTCCCTGTCGCTATAAAATGCTGACAGTGAACCTAAATATTTACGTCCCTAACTAGCGTCACCAGCGACACTAATACAGCGATCAGAAAAATGATCGCTTAGCGACACTGGTGACAGGGGGTGATCAAGGGGTTAAAACTTTATTAGGGAGGGTTAGGGGGGTATCCTAGACCTAAAGGGGGCTTAACACTCACTGCCCTAACACACTAACTGTCACAAACTGACACCAATACAGTAATCAGAAAAAAAAAAAAAAAAAACCTGCTTGGTGTCAGTTTGTGACAGGGGGGGGTGATTGGGGGGGATCGGGGTGTTTTGTGTGCCTTGCATGTTCTACTGTATGTGTGTGTTTGTGTAACTCACAGTACAGTCTTCTCTCCTCGGCCCGGAACGGAAAATACCGAGCCGAGGAGAGATGACATCATTTCCTCTGCCTCTGTGTACATTACAGAGGCAGGGAAATGATCCCATTGGCTGGGAGCGATCGCGAGGGGGGGGCCACGAATGGATGGCCTCCCCCTCACCACCGATCGCCGGGGGAGATTTGCCGACCGCCGCAGGCACCGGGGGGGGTCCGATCCCACACCCGCGGGCAGGCAAGGACGTACAGGTAAGCCCTTTTGCCTGCCCGTGCCGCTCTGTCGATGTACATCGTCGTGCGGCGGTCGGCAACTGGTTAATGTGCAAGTAGGGCAGCACAGTGGCTAAGTGGTTAGCAATTCCACCTAGCAGCACTAGGGCTGTTGGTTTTAATCCCAACCACAATACATTTGCATGTTCTCCCTGTGCCTCTGTAGGTTATCTCCCACACTCCAAAGACATTCTGGTAGGTTAATTGGCCTAGTATGTGTATGTATGAAAGTGTGTTAAGGACCATGTAAGCTCCTTTAAGGCAGGGACTGATGTGAATGTACAATATATATATATATATATATATATATATATATATATATATATACACAGTATCTCACAAAAGTGAGTACACCCCTCACATTTTTGTAAATATTTTATTATATATTTTCATGTGACAACACTGAAGAAATGACACTTTGCTACAATGTAAAGTAATGAGTCTACAGCTTGTATAACAGTGTAAATTTGCTGTCCCCTCAAAATATGTCGCCACACAGTAATTAATGTCTAAACCGCTAGTAACAAAAGTGAGTGCACCCCTAACTGAAAATGTCCGAATTGGGCCCAAAGTGTCAATATTTTGTGTGGCCACCATTATTTTCCAGCACTGCCTTAACCTTCTTGGGCATGGAGTTCACCAGAGCTTCACAGGTTGCCACTGGAGTCCTCTTCCACTCCTCCATGAAGACATCACGGAGCTGGTAGATGTTAGAGACCTCTACTTTCCTTCTAAGGATGTCCCACAGGTGCTCAATAGGATTTAGCTCTGGAGACATGCTTGGCCAGTCCATCACCTTTACCCTCAGCTTCTTTCACAAGCCAGTGGTCATCTTAGAGGTGTGTTTGGGGTCGTTATCATGTAGAAATACTGCCCTGCGGCCCAGTCTCCAAAGGGAGGGGATCATGCTCTGCTTCAGTATGTCACAGTACATGTTGGCATTCATGGTTCCTTCAATGAACTGTAGCACCCCAATGTTGTCAGCACTCATGCAGCCCCAGACCATGACACTCCCACCACCATGCTTGACTATAGGTAAGACACACTTGTCTTTGTACTCCTCACCTGGTTGCCACCACACACGCTTGACACAATCTGAACCAAATAGGTTTATTTTGGTCTCATCAGACCACAGGACATGGTTCCAGTAATCCAAGTTCTTAGTCTGCTTGTCTTCAGCAAACTGTTTGCAGGCTTTCTTGTGCATCATCTTTAGAAGAGGCTTCCTTCTGGGACGACAGCCATGAAGACCAAGTTGATGCAGTGTGCGGCATATGGTGTGATCACTGGCAGGCTGACCCCCCACTCCTTCAACCTCCGCAGCAATGCTGGCAACACTCATACATCTATTTCCCAAAGATAACCTTTGCATATGACGCTGAGCATGTGCACTCAACTTCTTTGGTCGACCATGGCAAGGCCTGTTCTGAGTGGAACCTGTCCTGTTAATCTGCTGTATGGTCTTGGCCACCGTGCTGAAGCACAGTTTCAGGGTCTTGGCAATCTTCTTATAGCCTAGGCCATCTTTATGTAGAGCAACAATTCTTTTTTTCAGATTCTCAGAGAGTTCTTTGCCATGAGGTACCATGTTGAACTTCCAGTGAGCAGTATGAGAGAGTGAGAGTGATAATACGAAATTTAACACACCTGGTCCCCATTCACACCTGAGACCTTGTAACATTAACAAGTCACATGACACCGGGGAGGGAAAATGGCTAATTGAGCCCAAATTGGACATTTTCACTTAGGGGTGTACTCACTTTTGTTACCAGCGGTTTAGACATTGTGTGTTGAGTTATTTGATGGCACAGCAAACTTACACTGTAATAAAAGCTGTAAACTCACTACTTTACATTGTAGCAAAGTGTCATTTCTTCAGTGTTGTCACATTAAAATATATAATAAAATATTTTCAAAAATGTGAGGGGTGTACTCACTTTTGTGAGATACTGTATATATATTGTCAGTGCTATATAAATACCTGTAATAAATAAATAATACACAGCCTATGTTCACATTATAGCACTCTTATCCAGCAAAGCATTTCCTTCCAGCACTGTTATGTCTGACTCTATGACATATACCTAAAAATAATTAGCTTATTGAAATTAAACCATACTTTCCCTTTTCCAAAGATAATAACAGGATTCAAGCCAAGTTATCTTGTACTTTGTGTGATGCATACAAATATGTAGATTACATAGTATATGTATTCTGTTCTAGCACATGGACTTCTCATATCTGTTATTTCAGGTTCAACAGCTAATTGTCTATGTCACTCAATAGCAATATTATGTAAATATGATGTATATGTAGACTTTATACACTTTGGATGTTTTAGAACAGTGCTGAACTCAATAGATGTTTTACTGCATTGCTATGATAACTTCTGGAGCATATTTTGCTCATCTCCAATGCCCCATTTCCCTATCCCCCTTTCCCTATCTAATTTTATTTCAGCAATGCAGACATTCTGTAAATATGTCTTGGTACACCTTGTAATATAATGTCTCTCGGCTGTCTATCATTCAGGTATTTCAGACTGAGGGTAATATCAACTTGATCATCTTGACAGGCTTTAGGGAGGAAGAGGCTTGATGATTCCATATGATGACTCAGTTCTTGAGTGCTCCTTGCCCTGAAAGCTAAAATTACCTGCTGAAAGCCTCTACTAGCCCAGACATCATTAAAATTCAATGCTTTTATTGTATCTGTGGTGGTATAACATATTTAATGATTGTCATACTTATGTTCTCCAAATGCTCTATCTATAGGTGTCAAGTAGACATCTTTATATCACTTTGGTCAGCAAAAGGGAGCCTGTTTAAAGGGCATTGTCAGCTTAAATCTTTTTTTAAACAAAATAAAAGTACTAAAACAAATCCTTTGCATGTACTGTATATGCTAAGAAATCAAAGCTGTTGAAAAGATAATTATTCTATGGGTATACGTTTATATAATTATGAGTTGCTCTGAATCAGTCTCTGTGCCTCCATTTAAACAATTTTTGAAATTTTAGAAATAACATGAAGATCAGTACAATATTTCCAAGCATAACTTTATGGAATAAATGCTGCTCAAAATGAGTGACCTGTCTGAAACCACGAGGTGAAAAAAATGTAGAGGGCCTCTGCACTGATAAAAGTGATTCAACATAAAAATAAATGTTCATTTATTTACTTTGATGTTTTAAGTACCCTACCTAATTTTCATTAGTTCTTAAAACACATTTTTTACATCTACAAAAATAATGTATAATATTGAGTAATCTAGACAAAACTTTTAAGGTATGTGTATTTCCATATTCTAATTGATTTACATTTACTTAAAAAAAATGATCTTTTAATTTGACTGAAATTGCGGGATTCAAGTTTTGATGCTGTATATTTTAAAGAGTTTGACGTATTTTGGAACTTTGAAAGCCTGCACAAGGCAGTTCCCATACGTTTGAGGCCCATCAAGTCACTACAAAGCCATGCAATGCCACTGAAAGGTAAGAATGAAAGTTGAACAAATTACTGTTCACATGTTTTAAATGTTGCTTAACATACCATCCAAAATGTTTATTTTATTTGCCGATTAATATATTTATAAGAAATGGACATACGTCTGTTGTATACACCTATTGAGACAACTCACGCAAAGTTTGTGCTTACTGCATTCTGCAAAACGCAACCAAAATGCAGGATGAGGGACCGCCAGCTGTTAAGCTTAAAAACAAACAAGCAAACAAATTTTGTGCCACAAAAATTAATGTTTCAGCCATTTCGGTTTTTGAGATATTGGAATTTAAATTCAGATTGTGTAACATCAAATCCTGCCCACTTTGCACCCAATGTTATTAAAATTTGAAAACAACTATAGCATTCATTTGCACTGCATCTGTGCTGATTTGTGCTGCAAAAATGGACGCAATATTGCGCATTATAGTTGATGAAACCTCTCCCACTTTACACCACGTTATTACATTTTAAAAACAATTATAAAATGTGTTTGTGCTGCGTTTTTGCTGATTTGTACCACAGAAACAAACTTTCTGCTTGTTCAGTTTTTGAGATATTGGACATTCAACGTTAAAATATGTAACCTAAAGCCCCGCCCACTTTGCACTAATTACATTTTAACCACTTCAATACAGGGCACTTAAACACCCTCCCGCCCAGACCAATTTTCAGCTTTTAGTACTCTCACACTTTGAATGACAATTACTCTGTCATGCTACACTGTATCCTAACAAAATTTTTTTAATTTTTTCTCACAATTAGAGCTTTCTTTTGGTGGTATTTAATCACCACTGGGTTTTTTCTTTTTTGCAATATAAGCATAAAAAGAGTGACAATTTTGAAAAAAAAAATCTTTTTTTTAGTTTCTATTGTAAAATTTTGCAAATAAGTCATTTTTCTTCATACATTTTGGCCAAACTTTATACTGCTACATGTCTTTAGTAAAAATAACCCAAATTACTGGATTTTATTTAGTCTGTGTGAAAGGTATAGAGTCTAAAAGTTAGGGTGCAAATCACTGAAAATTGATCACGTCTGATCACACCTGATGTACTGAAGGCCTATCTCATTTCAATACCCCCCAAATTACCCCTTTTTGGAAAGTAGACATTCCAAGGTATTTAGTAACAGAGGCCTAAAATCCAAGTAGCACCTCCAGGCATTCTAGGAGCAAAATTACGCATATAATTTCAAGAGGAGTTCCAGTCAAAAAAAATAAATAAATAAAAGTCAGCAGCTACAAATACTGCAGCTGCTGACTTTTAATTGGACACTTACCTGTCCCAGGGTCCAGCGATGCGGGGGATCGAAGCCCCACTCGTCTCCCCCTCCGTTCCGTGGTGCCGGCATTGCAACTGTGGGCGCCGGGCTGTGGCTTCACAGCCTGGCACCCACTGCGCATGCGTGAGCGGCGCCGCGTGCCGTGATTGGCCGCTCAGTCACCTGGGACCTGTAATGGGTCCCAGATGATTGACAGGAGGGACGGAGCAGAGACGAGCCCTTCCTGTGCCGAGGGAGAAGTGATGTCACCAGCCCAGGCACTGGAAGAGGCAGACTACGAGGGACCCCCTAGCACCAGGCAATTAGAGGTAAGTAAAAAAAAAATATATATCCAAATGTTTTTTTGTACTTTTTTTTTAGGATTTTTCATGTGGTTTTTTTTTTTTGGGGTGGAACCCCACTTTCATGACGACCTATCTCCCTTTTGAAGGCCCTGGAGCACCAGGACAATGGAAACGCCCACAAAATTACCCCATTTTGGAAAGCAAACACCCCAACGTATAATCTATGAGGCATAATGAGTCTTTTGATCCGTTCATTTTTTTCCAGAAGTTTCCGGAAAACGTGGGAAAAAAATGAAAATGCATTTTTTTTTACACAAAGTTGTTGATTTACAAGATATTTTTAACACATAGCATGTACATAGCAAAAATGACACCTCAAAATACATTCTGCTACTCCTCCTGAGTTTAACGATACCACATGTGTGACACTTTTACACAGCCTGGCCACATACAGAGGCCCAACATCCAAATAGCACCTCCAGTCATTCTAGGAGCATAAATTACACATATAATTTCATGACTACCAATCATATTTTTGAAGGCCCTTCATATTTCTAACACATAACATGTACATGCCAAATAACAAAAGATTACCAGTGGTTTTAGTAATGTAGTGGTCCACAGAGGAGAGCATCGGTCCAGGCAGAAGGCAGGGATGTGGTCAGCGACAGCAAAAGCAATCGTCAAGGCAGCAATACTGTCCATAGTTAGTTCAGGCAGAGATACTGTAAGCACATCCAAAGCATTGGTCCAGGTAGCAGGCAGAGATGTCCAGGCAGAAATACTGTCTATAGTCAGTAGAGGCAGCAGGCCGAGATATGGTCAACACAGCCAAAGTATTGGTCCAGGCAGCAGAAATAAACACAGTCCATAAAGTCCTGGGTCATTACAGGCAGCGATATGGTCAGCACAGCCAAAGTATTGGTCCAGGCAGCAGGAAGGACCATCAAGCTTAGGGCCAGGGGGACAGGAGTAGAGGCTTCTCCCACCCAAATCTCTTTGAAGCCTCCGGGCAACCAGACCCTGTTCTGGGAACACAGAAAATCAAAAACTGATTTTCTCTATTCAGAACTCTATTCTGAAGCCCCTCACATATGTGAGACTGCTGTGTACTGAAGTAGAAGGGCAATAGATCAGTCCAAGTGGCAGGCAAAAACATGGTCGATTTAACAGACCGAGGTCGGTGCACGTGGAAGTCAGAAACGTGGTTAAAATGGCAGGCAAAGGCATTGTCGGTAAACAGGCTGAGGTCGGTGCACGTGGAAGTCAGAAACTTGGTTAAAATGGCAGGCAAAGACATTGTCGGTAAACAGGCCAGGGTCAGTTAACATGTAAGGTAGAAACATGGTGGCAGGCAAATGATGCACAGAGGTAATTGAAATGGGGAAATGGCAGTCTGTTAGTAATAAGGGGAACTAATATCTGATGGATGTGTGATAATTTTTGAAGCAATCACCGATACACAGGCCAGGTTGGGAGGGACATTGGGGACAATAATAACTTGTATTTCTTCTAGCTCCTCCACTTGAGCATACACAACATTTCTTTGGGTGTCTTCTTCCGGATTCTGCGGGGGGAATGTTATAAGGAAAATGTTGCTCATGAAGTCGACTCACACTATCAGAGACAAATGAATTGAACATGGCCATATGAAACAGATGAAATGCAACTTTTTTATACCAATAATTGGACTTGCGGGTTGACAAATATGGTTGCAGGATCTGATCATTTAAATCCACCCCCCTATACAGATTGTAGTCATGGTCACATTCAGGCTTTACTATGGGGCCACGTCTTCTCTGAACCTCCACCAAGGTGTCATTGTGAATGGTAGTCATCATGTGAACATCCTTCTTGTCCCGCCACTTCATGGCCAACACCTCCTCATTCCTCATGAATGCGGCTTCCCCCTTTTGTAGCCGTTTGATAGTAAATTCTGTGGGAAGCCCTTCCTATTTTTTCAAAAGGTACCGCAGGCCAGGGTTTTTTCACGATACAGGTGACAGAAAAGGGGCAAGCTGCAGTAGTAATTATCTACATATAAGTGGTAACCTTTTTTTGAACAGGGGGTATGCAAGGTCCCACACAATTTTACCACTGGTTCCTATGTATGCGGGGCACTCATGGGGCTGGAGCTGGGAGTCTTTGCCCTCATAAATACGAAATGAGTACATGTATCCAGTGGCTCGGTCACATAATTTATTCAATTTCACCCCGTACCTGGCTCTCTTACTTGGGATATACTGCTTGATATTCAGCCGGCCAGTAAAGTGGATAAAGGATTCCTCTACACAAATATTTTGGTCAGGGATAAAGACTTCAGAAAATCGTTTGGTGAAAGAATTAATTAGGGGGCGAAGCTTATATAATTTGTCGTGGTTGGGATGATCTTGGGGAGGGCACTGCGAATTGTCATTGTAGGAATGTTGGAATGTAGGAAATGTATAATCATATCGTACCATGTCCTGGACATAACAGAAGAATATATGGGCATGTGGTGGATAGGGTGGGTGGACTAGTAGGCATGCAGTTCGTTTTTCTTTGTAAGCCCATATTAAAATTAAGGCCCAAGAACAATTTGAATTTGTCTAGTGATGGTGGAACTTTTGGGGGGCCTGTGTGATGGAACTGGTGGTGCTTCTGATGGTGGTGCCCATCAGATCCTGATGGGCTGTGACAGGTTCTGATGGGCTGTGACAGGTTCTCTTTATTGGTGGGGGGGTGCGTGTTGTGCAGACAGTAGATGTGTAAAAAAAAAGGTGTTTCACTCACTGATCAGATATCTCCTTCTCTCTCCTCACACGATTGGTGTGTGAGGAGAGAGAAGGAGAGGTCCCTGGAAACCACCACAATGTTTATACTTGTGACCGGCTGTGATTGGACACAGCCGACCACGTGGGTAAACAGCTATTTCAATGGCTGTTTACCCTGATCGGGATGGGGCTATGTCCAAGGGGCACTCGCCATCTCCGATCGGCGTGCTGCGTGCCCCCAGCAGCGCGCATTACACACTAGCCTGTTTCGTTTTGACATGTGACTGGCTGTTATTGGACACAGCCGATCACATGGTAAACAGCCAATTTCATTGGCTAAATATAAGAAGTAGGGAGTGGCGCTGTGCATAGGAAAATTTTTTTGTTGGCATATAATAATTATCTTAATTATAGTGATGGGTTTGTCTATATGATATTCTATAGGAACGGCACTAAATGATAAAGCTTTGGATACAATAGTGTATATCCCAAAAAAATTGATGAGTGCTGATTAATAAACTTAAAGATAAAAATATTAATAATGATTCGAATTAATTATTTTGTGTAACCTTAATCCCATATGTAATGATGAGCAAAATTGATAATCTCTAATAGTGAAATATAATATAAGTAACGGTCTGTTATATGACTAGACAAACCCCAAAAAGTGCAAAAGTGTCAGGTGTAGTCCAATTAACGATGTTCCAACATCTACTGAATAGTGAGAATGAACTACAAATAATGAATAAAGGTGGAGAGTGTCTACACCCCTAGGTAGTGGAGTGCAGGAGATACTCAAAGAATGTGTATGAATATATATAAATAAGATATATATATAAGTGAAATTTAATAAATATAAATATAAAATAAATATGAGAATAGAAAATTAAAAATTATTGTTGATTAATTAATATATATGCTTCTCATAATAAACTCTCTGTAATTTTAATTCATAACAACAATCAAAAGTCTCATGTGAAATAGCAAGTGTTCATATGATGTCTTCCAACCAAATTCTTCCCGGTTTTAAACACAATCCCCCTGATGTGATTCCACTCACTGGAACGCTATACCCCTGCAGGGGTATAAGCGTAAGATGTTTATTTTCCAGGTGCCGATTAAGTCCGGGTGCCGATCGAATCCCTTTAGTGTTGGTATCTTTTCTGATCCTGTTCCTCGATCCGGATCATCCACTCATGTAAAGGAAGGGGATGGGGGGAAGATATACTCCCCTGTGGCAATCCTACTCCCAGCCGAACATCCGCTCCGACGTATTATATAGAAATAAAAAAGTGATCCACATAGCGTGACTCCATATAGAAAAGTTTATTTATAAATGCTCATAAAAATCCAAGGAGCTCAGCCAGTTCCAAGGAATGTAGTATGGATTTTAAAAAATAGAGGAGGGAGCGTGCAAGCTCTCTATCTCCCCTTACTGTCCCGGGACGCTGCGCTGTTCTCAACTACCGCTTGCGTTCCACCGGTCAGTAAGCAGAAACCACGATAACAGGAAGTGACGTTGTGCGTGCCAAGATAGTCCCGACTTACGCGTTTCGTCACACGGATGTCATCGGAGGCGCTGTCATCTTGGCCCTCTCAACGTCTTATATCTGGGTGTAATACATGCTGCGGCCAATCCCACGTCAGATGCTAAGTAACGAGCATTGTGCAGATCCAATCAGAAATATGCTCAATTACGGAGATAGGAACACTGACCTATTCGTTTTCAACCTCATAAGCCAGAGGGAAGTACTATATGAACAGGTAGAATCTCCTTGAGCGCCATCTAGTGGAGTTTTTGTAGATAATATTCTAGTTAACATGGAATGGCACCCATGAACAAAATGTTATTGCAAACCAGATACTATCTAGTAAAACTTTATACAACATATTATCAGATGGAAGTCAGATAACTTAAAAGTGGAGGTATAAATATATTAGTTCTCATTTACTCAGATTTACTCAGGAGGTATTGTTTTATAATATAGGATAAAAGGGAGAAATTAGTTTGTATATAAATCAAAAATAAAATAAAGATAAAATAAAAATAGAATTAAAAATAAAAATATGAAAAAGGATAAAAAATATATATAAAATAAATATGAATATAAAAAATGAAAAAAATTCCTATATAAAAATATTAAAATGATGATAAAAGTGTAATAGGCATGGTAAACAAGAGTATATTATATAAACGGAGGAAGGGGGGGGGATTGGGTACGTTTTGCCTCAAATATAAGAAAAAAAACCTTTAAAAAACCCGTCTAAACTATTCTATCAACTATTTACTTATGTTAGAATTATAATTAAGGGATTTAGAGGAAGAAATAAATATTATGTGCAAAAAAATCTTAAATCTCTTCGGGAATTTCTGAAGTAAGATAGGGACACATATAAAATCCACCTATTTTAAAAATTAGATAAGAAGCAATTCAGATCAATGTCCACATTCAACCCTCTAGGTACCAGACTCCCTAGGCGGTATATCCACTTAGTTTCATTCTGGGACACTTTTATTCTTTTGTTACTGCCTCTCCAGTGATCTTTGATCAGATCTATACCGTAAAAAATTAATCCTGTAGGGTTTCTATTATGGACTTCAAAGTGCCTAGAAAGGTTATGCTTTGGAAAGCCTTTTTTAATATTATTAATATGTTCTCTAATCCTGACACGGAGAGGCCTAGTGGTTCTTCCCACATACTGTAACCGACAGGGACATTCGATCACATATGTAACGTGAGTGCTTTCACAGGTAATCAATTCCCTGATTTGGTACTCTCTCTCTGTTCTCGATTTGAAGGATAATTTTTTCTTTGGCAGTTTTTTACTCACGCGGCAGGGTAGGCACTTTTGGCATCTATAAAAACCTTTCATCTCAGGGAACAATTTAACCGTTTTTGGTGGGTCAATCACATTATGTACCAGCTGGTTCCTCAAATTGGGGGCCTTTTTGTAGATGAATCTTGGTTTTTTTGAAATTATCTTTGCCAAGTTTCTATCGGATTTTAAAATTGGCCAATACTTTCTAATAATGTGTTCGACCGAACGGTATTGGTTATTAAAACCGGTAATAAAGGCCACATCCATCCTGGAAAAGTTGTCAGCTTTCTCCTTTTTTCTCAATAGGAGATCACGATCCAAACCCCCTATCTTCATCATGTGCCTCACTAAGGGTTCTTTTTGATATCCTTTGTCAATACATTTTTTGATCAAAGTGTCGGCTTGTGTGTAATAATCATCTATCCTATGGCAATTTCTTCGTAGCCTCATTAGTTGACCTTTCGGAATATTCTCCTTCCACTTAGGATGGTGACAACTGGATGTTGGGATGTAGCCGTTGCGATCCGTGGTTTTAAAAAAAGTTCTAGTGTGTAGTTCATTGTTCTCTTTGAAGATCTGCACATCTAGATAGTCTATCTCTTGAGGATCGCATTTCCTACTGAAAGAGATGCCATATTTATTCTGATTCATTGTTCTTAAAAAGTCCTTAAATGAGTCTGCCGTGCCCCTCCACACTATGATCACGTCATCAATATAGCGACGGTAAAATTCAATCTCCGGGCGTGGACTCTTATATATGTTTTCTTCTTCCCACATGTCCATGAATAAATTTGCCACGCTCTGGGCATATCTGGCTCCCATGGCGACGCCCTTAGTCTGAACATAGTAGTCTTTCTGGTACCAAAAATAATTACTTTCCATTGCTAGTTTTAAGGCTTCCGAAATAAAATTAATCTGTTCTTGTTTGAGATTGACAAGATTTTAAGCCATGTTTTTGTATGATGCTGGTATATAAGGAGTTCACATCTATTGTCGCAAGAAGGCAATCTTCAACCCCAGTCACATACTTTAATTCATTGATCAATTGCGTACTGTCCTTTAAATACGACCTTCCTTTGGTTACCATTGGTTTCAGAAAACAATCAATGTATTCTCCCAATCTAGAGAACAGGGAATTGATCCCGCTTATAATTGGTCTTCCTGGGGGTTTCTCCAGTCGCTTATGTACTTTTGGTAAGTAATATATGACTGGTGTCTTTGTGGACACACAAATCAGGTATTTTGCTTCTTTATTATTTAAAATCCCTCTATCTTTTCTCACGAGAGCTTTCAATTTCTTACTATAAAGTTGTTTTGGATTTCCTTTGAGTTTCTTGTAGGTATTTTCTACCCTAAGGAGGTTCTTCATTTCTTCCTCATAGTCTTCTTTCCTTAGTATAACCAGCCCACCCCCTTTGTCTGCGGGGCATATGACTACTTCTTTTCTTTTTCCGATTTCTTTAATTGCTTTCCACACGTTCCTATCTTTAGAATTCTTACTTTCGAGTTTCGCAAGATCGTTTTCCACCATCTTCTTGAAAGCCTTCATACATTGGTCACCCGGGACCTTAGGATTAAAAATCGAATTATTCCTAAGATTGGTGTGTACGAAATTGGATGGTTCTTCTGCTGGTTTCTTATCCTTATTTAAAGCGTAGTGTTTTTTTATTCTTAATTTACGCATACATTTCTGCAGATCGATAAAAACCTCAAACTTGTCGATATTCTTGTCTGGTGCAAATTTTAATCCTAAATTCAAAACCTTTAATTCTTCATCGGTAAAAGTAGCATCGCTCAAGTTAAAAATTCCTTCTCCTAATACTCTCTTCTCCTTTTTCTTCTTCTTTCCTCCTCGTTTTTCTCTTGCCTGTAGCCTCTTTCTGTATCTCTTAGGGTTTCATCTGATCCTCTGCCATGGTTCCTGTTCGATCCATTCCTTGTCTGCTGTGGATGTCCGTAGGTACCAGTGTTCCTTTGTTGTGGATGTCCGTAAGTTCCTGTATCCCTCTGTTTTCCGTGCATGGGTAGGCCCCCTTGCCTTTGGAAATCCCTGTTGATCTCTGGTCGATCTTTCCAACCCTGTCTTCTGTATGGGGGTCGCACTTTCCATCTTCCAGGCGGACCACCCCTGTGAAAATCCCTATTTTCCCTAAGAGATCCTCTAAAATAGGGGTTATTATAGGTACCGTTGAGAGGGCCAAGATGGCAGCGCCTCCGATGACGTCCGTGTGACGAAATGCGTAAGGGGGACTATCTTGGCACGCACAACGTCACTTTCTGTTATCATGGTTTCTGCTTACTGACCGGTGGAACGCAAGCGGTAGTTGCGAACAGCGCAGCGTCCCGGGACAGTAAGGGGAGATAGAGAGCTTGCACGCTCTCTCCTCTATTTTTTAAAATCCATACTACATTCCTTGGAACTGGCTGAGCTCCTTGGATTTTTATGATCATTTATAAATAAACTTTTCTATATGGAGTCACGCTATGTGGATCACTTTTTTATTTCTATATAATACGTCGGAGCGGATGTTCGGCTGGGAGTAGGATTGCCACAGGGGAGTATATCTTCCCCCATCCCCTTCCTTTACATGAGTGGATGATCCGGATCGAGGAACTGGATCAGAAAAGATACCAACACTAAAGGGATTCGATCGGCACCCGGACTTGATCGGCACCTGGAAAATAAACATCTTACGCTTATACCCCTGCAGGGGTATAGCGTTCCGGTGAGTGGAATCACATCAGGGGGATTGTGTTTAAAACCGGGAAGAATTTGGTTGGAAGACATCATATGAACACTTGCTATTTCACATGAGACTTTTGATTGTTGTTATGAATTGAAATTACAGAGAGTTTATTATGAGAAGCATATATATTAATTAATCAACAATAATTTTTAGTTTTCTATTCTGATATTTATTTTATATTTATTAAATTTCACTTATATATATATATATATCTTATTTATATATATTCATACACATTCTTTGAGTATCTCCTGCACTCCACTACCTAGGGGTGTAGACACTCTCCACCTTTATTCATTATTTGTAGTTCATTCTCACTATTCAGTAGATGTTGGAACACCGTTAATTGGACTACACCTGACACTTTTGCACTTTTTGGGGTTTGTCTAGCCACTTCAAGACTAGCCTCGTTTTGGATTTTAGGTGTTTACAAGTTTAAAACAGGTTTTTTTGCTAGAAAATTACTTAGAACCCCCAAACATTATATATTGCTTTTTTTCTAACATCCTAGAGAATACAATAGCGGTCATTGCAATACTTTTTTTTGCACCGTATTTGCGCAGCGGTCTTCTAAGCGCACTTTTTTTGGAAAAAATTCACTTTTTTGAAAAAAAAAATAAGACAACAGTAAAGTTAGCCCAAATTTTTTTTATATTGTGAAATATAATGTTATGCCAAGTAAATTGATACCCATCATGTCACGCTTCAAAATTGCGCCCGCTCGTGGAATAGCGTCAAACTTTTACCCTTAAAAATCTCCATAGGCGATGTTTAAAAAATTCTACAGATTGCATGTTTTGCGTTACAGAGGAGGTCTAGGGCTAGAATTATTGCTCTCACTCTACCGGTCACGGCGATACCTCACATGTGTGGTTTGACCACCATTTTCATATGTGGGCGCTACTCATGTATGCGTTCGCTTCTACGCGCGAGCTCGTCGGGACAGGGCGCTTTAAAAAATTTTTTATTTTTTTTTATTATTTATTTTATTTTATTTTATTTATTTTTTCACTGTTTTTAAAAAAAAAAAATTTGGATCACTTTTATTCCTATTACAAGGAATGTAAACATCCCTTGTAATAGAAAAAAGCATGACAGGTCCTCTTAAATATGAGATCTGGGGTCAAAAAGTCCTCAGATCTCATATTTAGACTAAAATGAAAAAAAAAAAAAAAAAGTCGTTTAAAAAAATGACACAAAAAAAATTGTGCCTTTAAGAGAAGTAGGCGGAGCCGACGTAATGATGTCGCTCCGGCCGTCACATGGTATAGAGACGGGTGGGTGCCATCTTGGCCTCACTCGTCTCAGTACCTCAGCGGTGACAGGTCCCGATCTCCTCCGCCGCTACCGATGGCTCCGGTAAGCGGCGGAGGGTGCGGGAGAGCGGCGGGAGGGAGGTGGCACCTCTCCCGCCGCAGATAACGGTGATCTCGCGGCAAACCCGCCACAGAGACCACCATTATCGTGTACAGAAACGCCGGCCCTAAAGATGGATACCTCGGTTGTGGCAGCAGCTGCTGCCGTTACCGAGATATCCATCTTTAAAAAAATGACGTATATATACAGTGGCCGGTCGTGAAGTGGCATATAGTCATATATGAAGTCATATAACAGACCGTTACTTATATTATATTTCACTATTAGAGATTATCAATTTTGCTCATCATTACATATGGGATTAAGGTTACACAAAATAATTAATTCGAATCATTATTAATATTTTTATCTTTAAGTTTATTAATCAGCACTCATCAATTTTTTTGGGATATACACTATTGTATCCAAAGCTTTATCATTTAGTGCCGTTCCTATAGAATATCATATAGACACACCCATCACTATAATTAAGATAATTATTATATGCCAACAAAAAATTTTCTTATGCACAGCGCCACTCCCTACTTCTTATATTTATTCTTTTTGTGGTATACGTTAGTGCCCCCTGCCTACATAGGGGGGCAGCAGTTGCAAATATATCCTGAAGCGCGGATCCATTGATAACCAATTTCATTTGCTGTTTACCCTGATCGGGGGTGCGCTGTGTCCGAGGGACAAGCTTCATCCCCAATCGCCATGGTGCATCCTGAAGGACGTCATATGACGCCCAGTCAGGATTATCAAATCACTTTGCCACCGTCATTTTGTAATAGGCCGGGCGGCAAGTGGTTAAAAACAAATATACCATATTTATGCTGCACTGGCAGGAAAAACTAGAATATTGGTATAGTATATTTTTTTAAATAGCTCTCTCATTTTGTATCAGAAAAAATGATTATGGGACTCATTTATGCTTTTTTTGTCTGAGCTACCCTGAAAACCTAAAATATACCTTCAAAGTTTTTCAGAAGATCTTTTTAGAGCTAGACGTGGGGAAACTACAGTATCTTCAAAAGTTCATACTTTGCTGACCAGCCACTGTCATTATAATGTGGCAGGTTGGCTCTCCTGGGCAAACCACCGTAGGTGTATGTCGATCTTTGCACAGGAGATAATGGAGATAGCGTGCCGCGGGAGCGTGCCAGTGGGTCCGGCGGACTCGATGTCCAACGGTGACCCGCGAGCGCGGTATAGAAGGCGATTCCCGGTTTTGCCAGATGCCAGAGATCTTCTGTTTCCAGTGATTGAGAACAGCTATCTCTGTCATGTCCCTGGTAGCTCTCTCCCCATACAGTTAGAACACACCCAGGGAACACACTTAACCCCTTCATCGCCCCCTGGTGTTAACCTCTTCCCTGCCAGTTTCATTTATACATTAACCAGTGCATTTTTATAGCACTGATCACTGTAATAATGTCACTGGTCCCCAAAAAGTGTCATTTGGGGTCAGATTTCTCTACCGCAATGTCGCAGTCCTGCTAAAAATCGCAGATTACAGCCATTACCAGTAAAAAAATAAATAAAAATAAAACTATCCCATAGTTTGTAGACGCAATAACTTTTGTGCAAACCAATCAATATAGCCTATTGCAATTTTTTTTACCAAAAATATGTAGAAGAATATATATTGGCCTAAACTGATGAATAAATGTGTTTTTTTTTTAATATTTTTTGGGTGATATGTGTTATAGCAGAAAGTAAAAAAAAATGTTTCTTCAAAATTGTCGGTCTTTTTTTGTTTATAGCACAAAAAATAAAAAAACGCAGAGGTGATCAAATACCACCAAAAGAAAGCTCTATTTGTGGGAAAAAAATGACATCAATTTTGTTTGGGTACAGCATCACACAACTGCGCAATTGTCAGTTAAAGTGACGCAGTGCCGTATCACCAAAAATGGCATGGTCATTAAGGGTTCAAATCCTACTGGGGCTGAAGTGGTTAAAGTGCAAATTACTTTCCTAAAAGGCTTAAAAAAAGTTAATACATTCTGTATTCTATGTTCTTTACAGATATACTGTGTATACATGTGTTTCAGGTTTGATTTGTTAGCTGAGAAAGAGGCATTTTTTTCTGTTTTCTTTTTTTTAATGTTTACATTTACATTTGATGCTGCTTCAATAATATTACATTTGTAACACTTTATAAATAATAAATGTTAATATGTTTTGAAAGCCTGTTTCTTGAGACTATTCCTTTTCTTAAAAAAACATATTATTGTATTATTTTTATATAAAAACCTTCAAACATATACCAAATACATTTGGAAAATAAGTTTTTGCAACTTAAAAAAATTGTTTTAAGTTACAAGTTAATATCACTTAAAAGTAAGTAACTAAGTTGCTAAGTAATAGGGCAGTTAAGTGGCATTCCTCATCTGGTGGCAGGCAGCATGGCAAGTGACATTCCTCATCTGGTAGCAAGCAGCATGGCAAGTGACATTCCTCATCTGGTGGCAGGCAACGTGGAAAGTGACAAGCTGCATCTGGTGGCAGACGACATGGCAAGTGACACACTCAGGGTTCCCACTGATTCTGCATTATGGTGAGTTGAACTATTTAATTTATATTATAATGTAACATAAGAAATAATGCACTTCAATCATTCTGATACCATACCAACCATGATGCCGTCATGATCGAAGCGCCAACGCCAGAAAAACAGCTATTGCCCCTGAAAAATCGCTTACTCCCGCATGCGAGCACCCCCCCAGGGCCTTGGCACAATTTTTTCCATGCAGCCAGTGCCAAAAAGGTTGGGGACCACTGATGTACAGTACATCATAGGGAATTGAAATAACTAGGGCGGCCTCTCCTGTATTTCCAGCACAAGCACCCCTGGGAGGGAGACAGATGGTGAATAAGTTACACGTTAAAATAACTTAAAATGAAGTAACTAAGTCGCTAAGTAATAGGACAGCAGAGTGGTGTAGTGGTGTAGGGGTTAGCATGTTCGCCTAGTCGCTGGTTCGAATCCCGACCACAACACTCCCTGCCTGCAGTTTGCATGTTCTACCCTGTGCCTGCGTAGGTTTCCTCCCACACTCTGAAGACATGCTAGTATGTATGAATGTGAGTTAGAGATCTTAGATTGAAAGCTTCCTGAGGGCAGGGACTGATGTGAATGTATATGTAAAGCACTTCATAAACTGATGGTGCTATATAAGTACTTGAAATAAGTTAATGTACAGTTTGTGTTTCTAACTAAAACTTTTCTAGAAACTGGAAACATTTAGTTGGCTTTACTTAAACCTAGGGTCTATAAACTGGAAAAATTGAGTTGACTTTACTTTAAAATATAGTTCCAGACAAGTTAACCTCTTGAGCCCCGGACCATTATGCTGCCTAAGGACCAGAGGTCTTTTTCCAATTTGGCACTGCGTCGCTTTAACTGCTAATTGCGCGGTCATGCAATGCTGTACCCAAACGAAATCTGCGTCCTTTTCTTCCCACAAATAGAGCTTTCTTTTGATGGTATTTGATCACCTCTGCAGTTTTTATTTTTTGCGCTATAAACGGAAAAAGACCGAACATTTTGAAAAAAAATGACATTTTCTACTTTTTGTTCTAAAAAAAATCCAATAAACTCAATTTTAGTCATACATTTAGGCCAAAATGTATTCGGCCACATGTCTTTGGTAGAAAAAATGTAAATAAGCGTATATTTATTGGTTTGCGCAAAAGTTATAGCGTCTACAAACTAGGGTACATTTTCTGGAATTTACACAGCTTTTAGTTTATGACTGCCTATGTCATTTCTTGAGGTGCTAAAATGGCAGGGCAGTACAAAACCCCCCCAAATGACCCCATTTTGGAAAGTAGACACCCCAAGGAAATTGCTGATAGGCATGTTGAACCCATTGAATATTTATTTTTTTTGTCCCAAGTGATTGAATAATGACAAAAAAAAAAAATATTTACAAAAAGTTGTCACTAAATGATATATTGCTCACACAGGCCATGGGCCTATGTGGAATTGCACCCCAAAATACATTCAGCTACTTCTCCTGAGTACAGGGATACCACATGTGTGGGACTTTTTGGGAGCCTAGCCACGTACGGGACCCCGAAAACCAATCACCGCCTTCAGGATTTCTAAGGGTGTAAATTTTTGATTTCACTCTTCACTGCCTATCACCGTTTCGGAGGCCATGGAATGCCCAGGTGGCACAAAACCCCCCCAAATGACCCCATTTTGGAAAGTAGACACCCCAAGCTATTTGCTGAGAGGCATGGTGAGTATTTTGCAGCTCTCATTTGTTTATGAAAATGAAGAAAGACAAGAAAAAACTTTTTTTTTTTTCTTTTTTCAAATTTCAAAACTTTGTGACAAAAAGTGAGGTCTGCTAAATACTCACTATACCTCTCAGCAAATAGCTTGGGGTGTCTACTTTCCAAAATGGGGTCATTTGGGGGGGTTTTGTGCCACCTGGGCATTCCATGGCCCCTGAAACTGTGATAGGCAGTGAAGAGTGAAATCAAAAATTCACGCCCTTAGAAAGCCTGAAGGCGGTGCTTGGTTTTCGGGGTCCCGTACGCGGCTAGGCTCCCAAAAAGTCTCACATATGTGGTATCCCCGTACTCAGGAGAAGCAGCAGAATGTATTTTGGGGTGTAATTTCACATATTCCCATGGCATGTTTGAGCAATATATCATTTAGTGACAACTTTGTGCAAAAAAAAAAAAAAAAAATTTGTCTCTTTCCCGCAACTTGTGTCGCAATATAAAATATTCCATGGACTTGACATGCCTCTCAGCAAATAGCTTGGGGTGTCTACTTTCCAAAATGGGGTCATTTGGGGGGGTTTTGAACTGTCCTGGCATTTTATGCACAACATTTAGAAGCTTATGTCACACATTACCCACTCTTCTAACCACTTGAAGACAAAGCCCTTTCTGACACTTATTATTTACATGAAAAAGTTATTTTTTTTTGCAAGAAAATTACTTTGAACCCCCAAACATTATATTTTTTTTAAAGCAAATGCCCTACAGATTAAAATGGTGGGTGTTTCATTTTTTTTTTCACACAGTATTTGCGCAGCGATTTTTCAAACGCATTTTTTGGGGAAAAAACACACTTTTTTACATTTTAATGCACTAAAACACACTATATTGCCCAAATGTATGATGAAATAAAAAAGATGATCTTAGGCCGAGTACATGGATACCAAACATGACATGCTTTACAATTGCGCACAAACGTGCAGTGGCAACAAAATAAATACATTTTTAAAAGCCTTTAAATGCCTTTACAGGTTACCACTTTAGATTTGCAGAGGAGGTCTACTGCAAAAATTACTGCCCTCGATCTGACCTTCGCGGTGATACCTCACATGCATGGTGCAATTGCTGTTTACGTTTGACGACAGACCGCCACTTGCGTTCGCCTTAGCGCAAGAGCAGGGGGCGACAGGGGTTTTCTTTATTATTTTTTTGCTTTTTTATCTTATTTTTAAACTGTTCCTTTCATTTTTTTTTAAATCATTTTTATTGTAATATTGTAAATATCCCCTATGATAGCAATAGGTAGTGACAGGTACTCTTTTTTGAAAAAATTGGGGTCTATTAGACCCTAGATCTCTCCTCTGCCCTCAAAGCATCTGACCACACCAAGATCGGTGTGATAAAATGCTTCCCCAATTTCCCAATGGCCCTATTTACATCCGGCGAAATCTAAGTCATAAAATGCTTGTAGCTTCCGGTTTCTTAGGCCATAGAGATGTTTGGAGCCACTCTTGTCTCTGATCAGCTCTATGGTCAGCTGGCTGAATCACCGGCTGCATTCTCAGGTTCCCTGTTGAGACAGGAGAGCCAGAGAAAAACACGGAAGACGGTGGGGGGGGGCATTCCCTCCCACGGCTTGTAAAGGCAGTCTAGAGGCTAATTAGCCACTAGGATTGCTTTTACATGAAAGCCGACCGCTGGCTGAAAAGAATAATACCAAGATGATACCTAAACCTGTAGGCATCATTCTGGTATAACCACTCAAAGTCGTGAATGGCGTACCTGAAGACAAAAAAATGGTTAACAATGGTTAACAATAAAGCACAGTAAACAGTAAAGTATAAATAATTACATACCTGAAAAACAAACATGATAAAACATAATAACAATAACAATAACAATAAAACATTGCAGAATAGAATACAGTAAAAAAAGAGCAGAACAATAGAGAGAGAGAATAGAGAGAGAGAACAATAAAACGACAACTATATATTTTTTTAATTTTATATATATAATTTTTTTTTTACACTTTTTTTGTAACTAACTTTTATAACTGTAACCAGTTCCAGGTTCGGGTCTCTCAAAATGCGATGGCATCTTGGGAGACCCTGTGAAAGTGTGCCTAGTCTGTGGAATGCTGTACCCTACGCTAATATACAACTAGTGCATGGTAGCGTTCAAAACATTCACCAATGCAAAGACCAGGATTGTCAGGACAGGAGGGACAATAATAGCGGGTGTCACGCCTATATCCGCGCTTGCTGCAGACACGACATCTTTTTGGCAGGGTTCGTTGGGTAGGGGTACTCGGGAGGACATAAAGAAAATGCCTCTCATGCAGCCGACTGCATTTGGTTGGGGATGTGAATGGGGGAAGTACGGGCGCTGCAGAAGCGGTGGGTTCCCAATTAGGATTGGCGAATGCAGCAGGAAGGGCACTATGGGCACGACGGGCCTGTGTTTGTCTTTTTGGTGGCAGCGGGACACTACTTGTGCTTGCCACCTCACCAGCTTGAACTGCACTTATGGGACTCGCCACGTCACCAAGTGTTACTGCAGCGCTGGTTTGACTACGACCGGGGTGTACTAGGCCGCTGGTGCTTGCCAGTTCAGAAAAAAAAAAGCTTCCAAAAAAACTGTTAGCGATCGCAGGGATCAGGCCTGACTCTGCGAATGCTGCAGTTATGCGTTTAGTGTTTTGTAAGTGACAGTGATCGATCGATACTTCACTTGGGTGGGCTGGGCTGGGCCGGGTGGAGGGGCAAAATGCAGGTGCTAGCAGGTATCTGGGCTGATTCCGCTAACACTGCGTTTTTGGGAACCCTAAACTGCTGGGGACGCTAGTATAGATCTGATCGGATCAGATATTGATCCGTTCAGATACTATACCACTAAGGGAGGTGTATGCTGCGTGCGTGGGTGTTAGTGGTACTGGCGCTAACCTGACGCTGCCTGGGGCCGGTGCTTGCTAGTTCACCAAAATGCTACCAAAAAAACTGTTAGCGATTGCAGGGATCAGGCCTGACTCTGCGAACGCTGCAGTTATGCGTTTAGTGCCTTGTAAGTGACAGTGATCGATCGATACTGCACTTGGGTAGGCTGGGCTGGGCCGGGCGGAGGGGCAAAACGCAGGTGCTAGCAGGTATCTGGGCTGATCCCGCTAACACTGCCTTTTTGGGAACCCTAAACTGCTGGGGACGCTAGTATAGATCTGATCGGACCAGATATTGATCCGTTCAGATATTATACCACTAAGGGAGGTGTATGCTGCGTGCGTGGGTGTCAGTGGTACTGGCGCTAATCTGACGCTGCCTGGGGCTGGTGCTTGCCAGCTCACCAAAATGCTACCAAAAAAACTGTTAGCGATCGCAGGGATCAGGCCTGACTCTGCGAAAGCTGCAGTTATGCGTTTAGTGCCTTGTAAGTGACAGTGATCGATCGATACTGCACTTGGGCTGGGCTGGGGGGAGGGACAAAACGCAGGTGCTAGCAGGTATCTGGGCTGATCCCGCTAACACTGCGTTTTTGGGAACCCTAAACTGCTGGGGACGCTAGTATAGATCTGATCGGATCAGATATTGATCCGTACAGATACTATACCACTAAGGGAGGCGTATGCTGCGTGCGTGGGTGTTAGCGGTACTGGCGCTAATCTGACGCTGCCTGGGGCGACGCATATCACCGCCGGGCGATCGGGGGGCTAAACCTTTATTCGGTAATAAACAGCGGGTGCCCTGACACTATAAAAAATAAACAAACTAACCAGCGTCACCCGTAACGGTTATACAGTGATCAGTGGTGAAAGGGTTAACTAGGGGGCAATCAAGGGGTTAAAACATTTATTAGATAGTATATGGGGGTCCCTGACGCTATAAAACGCTGACGGCGAACCTAAATATTTACCTCACTAACTAGCGTCACCAGCGACACTAATACAGCGATCAGAAAAATGATCGCTTAGTGACACTGGTGACAGGGGGTGATCAAGGGGTTAAAACTTTATTAGGGGGGGTTAGGGGGGTACCCAAGACCTAAAGGGGGGTAATACTCACTGTCCCAACACTGTAACTGTCACAAACTGACACCAATGCAGTAATCAGAAAAAAAAAAAACTGCTGGTGTCAGTTTGTGACAGGGAGGGGGGGGGGGTGATTGGGGGGGGATCGGGAGGCGATCGCGGGGGGGATCGGGGTGTTTTGTGTGCCTGGCATGTTCTACTGTGTTGTGTAGTGTTGGTGCACTCACAGTGAAGTCTTCTCTCCTCGGCGCTGCAACGGAATACCGAGTCGAGGAGAGATGACATCATTTCCTTTGCTGCTGTTTAACATACAGCAGCAAAGGAAGTAATCTGATTGGCCGGCGGCGATCGCGAGGGGGGGGCCACGAATGGATGGCCTCCCCCTCCGATCGCCAGGGGACAGAACGGGACCGCCTCGGGCACCGGGGGGGGCTCTGATCGGACCCCCCACCCGCGGGAGGCAAATCACGTACATGTACGTGATTTTGCCTGCCCGTGCCGCCTTGCCGACGTACATCGGCGTGAGGCGGTCCTTAAGTGGTTAAAGTATGTATTCCTAACTTAAAACACTATGGTCTATAAACTGGAAAAAATTGTGTTGGCTTTACTTACAACAACAAAGTTGAAAACATGAAAAGTCTAATGAGTCAGACAAAAATAAGTTTAGTTGACAGTACTTAAAAAGCTGATGCAAATAGTTCCCTCAATTTTTTTGAGTAGACCCAGCACAATTTTTTTTACAGTGTGTTGTAGTAAGTACACTGAGGACACATTTTTTTTTTCAGGTTAGGAAATGGAAGAATTATAGTGGTTCCAAAGGCTTAAGGTTTTAACCCTAATGCATTCTAAGCATTAACGTGAAAAAACTTCTAGTCTCAGCTAAATGGGGAAACCATAGTGCTCTCTGCTTCAAGTAATTTATTTAGGACTAAATCAAGGGATTAAAAACCCTCACATAAATAAATGCAAAACAGGCAAAAATCAGCTCACCACGCTGATACAAAGTAGTGACGTTACGTAAAATGGCTCCTCCCACCCGTACGCATTCCCCCCACTAGCGGTGACCTGCTGAAGAAGCCTGCTGGTGGGCGTAATGCCTCTTTTTCATTTATTTATGTGAGTGTTTTTAATCCCTTGATTCAATCCTGAATATATTACTTGAAGCAGAGAGCACTATGGTTTCTCAATTTCTATTTCATGACATGTTACATGGTTGATTAGGAACTAAGAAGTTGAGTAGTATGATTCAGGAATGCCATTTGGAGGAGTCTTCCAAGTCCTGTACCATCTAGAGTGGAGGTCATTAAGGTCTTTATGACTCAGTAGTGACATCAGAACCTGGAAGTGAGCAGGCATTTTATCCGGAGGTGGTGGGCACGGAACACACTAAAGTAATTTATGAACTGTTACTGTGGGTTTGCACAAGTGGTGGATTTTTTACATTTTCAATTTGAACACTATTTTAATGAGCTGTCTGAGCCCTTGTTTTTGCTAGTTTTATTGTTTATACGTTTTTTAATATGTATTTAATATTTAATAGTATTTAATATGTAAGACGCACTTTATGTTTGTATCTTTAGACACACAAAGTCTGGCTCGGGGGAAGTCTGCATGTCTGCCCTTCTAGCAAATTGCATTAGGTAGTACTGTATGTGGCTATACTGGTCAAAACTCACACATTTTCAGTGTTGCATAGAATAAGTCCATAAAAGGCCTGTTTTTGACTTATGAAAACTATTGTCATTAATACATTTTCTGTACATTTAAAATTCTTTATAATCATGATCAATATCCTGTTTATTTTCACCTTCTTGATAGAATTTGTATTTTGCCATAAAATGAGTAACTCTGTTGTCTGCTATGTAGAATGCAGCTGTGGTAAAACTTTATTGGGGTACTTCTTCCACCAGTACTGGAGAGCTGAAAAGCACCAACAGAGATCTATAAATTTCCTATTTTTTAAATTAGGAGAGGTGACATAATCTCTCACTGCCTGCCCCGCATCACTGCTCTTCCGCCCTCACAGCGTGCGGAATGTCGGAGGTGTGGCGGGGAGCAGAGAGATGACATCATCTCTCACTGCCCGCCCCGCATCACCACTCTCCTGCCCCCACTCAAGAATGGCCTGCCTCTGTGCTAAATGAACCAGTGCCACCAATGCAGTGACAATACACATCTGGCGGCACTGGCAGGTGACGTGGCAAGTGGCATTCCTCATCTGGTGGCAGGCAGCATGCCAAATGGCATTCCTCATCTGGTGGCAGGCAGCATGCCAAACGGCATTCCTCATCTGGTGGCAGGCAGCATGGCAAGCGACATTCCTTATCTGGTGGCAGGCAGCATGGCAAGTGACATTCCTCATCTGTGGCAGGCAGCGTGGTAAGTGGAATTCCTCATCTGGTGGCAGCGAATGTGGCATGTGACATTCCTCATCTGGTGGCAGGGGACGTGGCAAGTGACATTTCTCATCTGGTGGCAGGCAGCGTGGCAAGTGACATTCCTCATCTGGTGGCAGGTGATGTGGAAAGGGACAAGCTGCATCTGGTGGCAGACGATGTGGCAAGTGACACACTCAGGGCTCCCACTGATTTTGCATTATGGTGAGTTATTTAATTTATATTACAATGCAATATAAGAATTAATGTGCTTCAATTATTCTGACACCATACCAACCATGGTCCTGTGATGATTGAAGCGCCAACACCAGAACACCAGCTATTGCCCCGATAAATTGCCCGTGAAAAATTGCTTACCCCTGCGTGCATGAGCGCCCCCCCCCCCCCACCCCGGGCCTTGGCACAATTTTCTTCCACGCAGCCGGTCCCCGGTGCCAAAAAGGTTGGGGACCACTGATGTACAGCACATTATAGGGAACTGAAATAACTAGGGTGGCCTCTCCTGTATCTCCAGCCCAGGCACCCCTGGGAGGGAGACAGATGGTGCTAAGAGACACAAGGAACATAAGTGTCAGAAGATGTTGCTTGCAGAACCTCAAACTGGAGATGCTGACCAGGAAGATCCAGCAGAAAGTGTGCCTAGCAGTATCAGACAAGAAGTCAGCAGAACCACATGAAGAACCAGAAGATTTTAAAGGGGAACTCTGGCTAGGCTGCAGATTTAGGATTACAGAGTCCTCCAGTGTCACCTGTAGACAGACAGCAGGAGTATTGTCACGGAACGTCCCACACTCCGCTTGAGTGCTTCCGTCAGTATACCGCTTCCTAAGTTCTGGAACACGAGTCCAATGGATCTGGCTATAGGAACCCCCAAGAACTAGACAACACCAGTCTTGGAGTACATCAGAACTACCTTTATTTTGAGATCTCACAGACCTTTATACAGCAGGGATGACTCAAAGCTAACCTAATTAACATGACCTAATTTACTACAAAATGTACCCAGACCAGATGACAGTCTTGTGGGCACCGAGCTTCACACATTAATACAATTAACAATACAAAGAACAATCTCCCCCCTCCTCAGCCTAGACCATTCGTCTATTAGCCAGGGCTGGTGGCTAATGTGATCAGCTCTCTCAATTAACATAAACACATGTTGATAACACCAGCATCTCCTCACAGGATGTGTCCCAGCAGAATGAATCAGTCTTATCAGCAGGGGGCTGCTGGAGGAATCCCCCCTCCCTCTGCAGGGACACAAATATACAGTAAGGAGTCCCCATACAATATATACATGACTGAGTCCGATTAATACAGTTCAGACTGGATTTCTCATTCACCTCAAATGCTAGGGCCCATAATCGGTGGGCAACAGGCTTGCACACAGTCCTCTCCAACAGCCTCTGCTCTGGCCATGCCCGTGACATTTCTCCCCTTTCGGCAGGAGACTAACACAGGAGGAGACCCCAGACGGGTTGACTCCGAAGTTAGTCCACAGCTCCAGTCCTCTACTGCCTGTACCCACACAGTACCCCAAACAAATTATTCCAAACAGTGCATTACTCACCCAGCCATCCTCTGCCTCTCTCAGAGAACATATCTGCCGCTGGGGAGAGGCCCAGACTGGCTCTTCTCCCTGGAATCCTTTCTGCCGCTGGAGAGAAGACAGGGGGACTGGGCTCACTCCATCCTGCTGTTGGGGATCTTTGCTGACTGCCCAGCATCCCTGGGGTATACAGGTGGGGACTGAAGCCCCATCAACCGACACCAGATCAAGCTGCAGTTGTGAGGTGATGACTGCATTCTCTCCTTGGATCCTGATCTGCAGCTCGCGATAGACTGCAACCTCCTCACCTTGGGCCTCCACAATTGCTCCAGGTGTGGGGCAGAGGTCTTGGACCCTCTGTCCGGTTGCCAGCACTTCTGCTGGGGGTTTGCTAGGTGGTTCCTCCTCTACAGAAACGTCTATTAAATCCCCAGTCTCTGGAATTGGTAAAAGTGTGGGACAGAGGTCTTGGACCCTCTGTTCAGTTACCAGATCTTCAGCTGGAGAAGTTTGTTTTAACTCCATAGATGCTGCTGGCAGAAAATCACATGTCCCTGTCAGTGTTGTGGGAGAAAGGCCGACTACCTCTTCTCTCAGGAAGGCCGAAGCCACTGTTGGTGCTGGGCAGAACACAGTGAACTTTGGCCCTGATAGCAGCTCTTCTGCTGGAGGCTCATCAGGTTGTTCTTCCTCAGCAGAAAAGTCTATCAAATCCCATGTCTCTGCAACTGATGTCGGGGAATAGGGGTTCACCATCTCCTGTCTATGGAACCCAGAAGATGTTATCATTTCTGGACAGAGGTTAGCAGAGCTCTGCCCTGTTGTCAGCACTTCAGGTTTGGGGACGGCAATCTCCGGATTTTCCACTGCCGATTCTCTGGCATGCTGCTGAACTTGTTCTAGCAGTTTCCTGTATGCCCTTTCCAGATGCTGTTCCTTCCTTAGCAAATGGTCCAGATCAGGTTTGAGCTCTGAGACCCCTGCAAGACCGAGCATAGACTCTCTATAGTCTCTCATGTCCTCAAGGTCAGGTTCCCCTTCATCGCCAAACATAAAAAGATCTGTAAGGTTCTCCCACAGCAATCCAGGGCCGCCAAAGTCATATCCCTCCGGAGAGCATTCTGTTGTCTCCCCTAAATATCCCTCCTCTGCGTGCCATTGCAGAGCCCGATATCGATTGTCCAGCTCTATCTCCTGCTGGACCAACCTGTCCAACTCAGTCACCCATTGCTCCTGGGGCTGCTCTCCCAGGAATGCCATCCGCAATGCCCGTTGGTCACTGGCCCGTTGCTCTTGGGTTGGAAAGCACTTGCCCTGTTTTATACCAGCGAGACGGAGGGCTGCAATCCAGAGCTCCACCCGAATCAGCTGCCTGAGCTCCAGGTATTCATCCTCAGACACAGTCCTGGTGTACGTTGAAAGGATGATCCGCAGCAGCCCCGGGAATTCTGATGCCAGGTCCATATCTCCGCTGGGGTGACTGAAGTCTGCTATGCTGATCTTGGATCCAGTTGAAGGTTTGGATGTCCCAGACTTCAGACTTCAGGAAGCTTTCCCGCTGCTTGCCACCAATGTCACGGAACGTCCCACACTCCGCTTGAGTGCTTCCGTCAGTATACCGCTTCCTAAGTTCTGGAACACGAGTCCAATGGATCTGGCTATAGGAACCCCCAAGAACTAGACAACACCAGTCTTGGAGTACATCAGAACTACCTTTATTTTGAGATCTCACAGACCTTTATACAGCAGGGATGACTCAAAGCTAACCTAATTAACATGACCTAATTTACTACAAAATGTACCCAGACCAGATGACAGTCTTGTGGGCACCGAGCTTCACACATTAATACAATTAACAATACAAAGAACAATCTCCCCCCTCCTCAGCCTAGACCATTCGTCTATTAGCCAGGGCTGGTGGCTAATGTGATCAGCTCTCTCAATTAACATAAACACATGTTGATAACACCAGCATCTCCTCACAGGATGTGTCCCAGCAGAATGAATCAGTCTTATCAGCAGGGGGCTGCTGGAGGAATCCCCCCTCCCTCTGCAGGGACACAAATATACAGTAAGGAGTCCCCATACAATATATACATGACTGAGTCCGATTAATACAGTTCAGACTGGATTTCTCATTCACCTCAAATGCTAGGGCCCATAATCGGTGGGCAACAGGCTTGCACACAGTCCTCTCCAACAGCCTCTGCTCTGGCCATGCCCGTGACAAGTATGCATAGATGTCTGCAGCTGATTTTTAGAGCAGTCCAGAGCAGGCAATAAGGGATAGCATGAAGCAGAATTAGGGTCACTAGTAGAGTCCCAGAGCAAACCAAGGTCAGCAATAAGCTGGCAGTGCAGTACCAAATCAAAAGTGAGTATACCCCTAAGTAAAAATGTCCAAATTGGGCCCAATTAGCCATTTTCCCTCCCCAGTGTCATGTGACTCATTAGAATTACAAGGTCTCAGGTGTGAATGGGGAGCAGGTGTATTAAATTTCGTGTTATCACTTTCACTCTCATATACTGGTCCCCTCATGACACCTTATGGCAAGGAACTCTTTGAGGATCTAAAAAAAAGAATTGCTGTGCTACATAAAGATGGCTTAGCCTATAAGAAGATTGCCAAGACCCTGAGACTAAGCTACAGCACAGTGGCCAAGACCATACAGTGGTTTAAGAGGACAGGTTTCCCTCAGAACAGGCCTTGCCATGGTCGACCAAAGAAGTTGAGTGCACGTGCTCAGCGTCATATCCAGAGGTTGCCTTTGAGAAATAGATGTATGAGTGCTGCCAGAGGTTGAAGGGGTGGGGGGTCAGCCTGTTAGTGCTCAGACCATACGCCGCACACTGCATCAAATTGGTCTGCATGGCTGTCGTGACAGAAGGAAGCCTCTTCTAAAGATGATGCACAAGAAAGTCTGCAGTTTGCTGAAGAAAAGCAGACTAAGGACATGGATTACTGGGACCATGTCCTGTGGTCTGATGAGACCAAGATAAATGTATTTGATTCAGATGGTGTCAAGCGTGTGTGGCAGCAACCAAGTGGGGAATACAAAGACAAGTGTGTCTTGCCTACAGTCAAGCATGGTGGTTGGAGTGTCATGGTCTGGGGCTGCCGTCACTGGGGAGTTACAGTTCATTGAGGGAACCATGAATGCCAACATGTACTGCAACATACTGAAGCAGAGCACGATCTCCTCCCTTTGGAGACTGGGCCGCAGGGCAGTATTCCAACATGATAACGACCCCAAACACACCTCTGCCTTGCTAAAGAAGCTGAGGGTAAAGGTGATAGACTGGCCAAGCTTGTCTCCAGACCTAAACCCTATTGAGCATCTGTGGGCTATCCTCAAATGGAAAGTGGAGGAGCGCAAGGTCTCTAACATTCACCAGCTCCATTATGTCGTTATGGAGGAGTGGAAGAGTACTCCAGTGGGAACCTGTAATGCTCTGGTGAACTCCATGCCCAAGAGGGTTAGGGCAGTGCTCGAAAATAATGGTGGCCACACAAAATATTAACACTTGACAATTTGGACATTTTCACTTAGGGGTGTACTCACTTTTGTTGCCAGCGGTTTAGATTTTAATGGCTGCGTGTTGAGCTATTTTGAGGGAACAGCAAATTTACAATGTTATACAAGCTGTACACTCACCTTTTTACACTGTAGCAAAGTGTCATTTCCTCAGTGTTGTCACATGAAAAGGTATAATAAAATATTTACAAAAATGTGAGGAGTGTACTCACTTTTGTGAGATACTGTATAACAGTAATACAGTAATACAGCCATAGTGCCAACTTATTAATTCACTAATTAATTCATTAATTTACTGTTTCTTGATATTTGCTGCTGGCTCCTGGCTCTTGGCTCTTTGTGGTCCCCTTGGCATCCATAGAACAGCTATAGTACTAATTATGAACTTATTCGTTTACTAACTTATTATCTGCTGTTTGCTGCTTGTTGCTTTTCGTGGTCCTGCTGCTGGCTCCTGGCTCCTGGATCCTAGCTCCCCTGGTTCTCCTGGCTTCCACAGAATACCCACAGAGCTGATTTACCATTAATTTAATGCTTTTTGCTGCTTTTTTTTTTTTTGCTGCTTTTTTGCTGCCTGCTGTTATCCTGCTGTTGGCTCCTGGCTCCCTAGCTTTTGCTTTTTGTCTTTCAGCTCTCGATTCCTTGCATTTGGCTTCCAGTTCTGAGCTCTTGCCCCCCGGATGGTTAGCTCTCTGCCCTGTTTTGAGCCTGTTTTGAGTCTGCCCGCCACTTTTTAAGTGGCCAATCGGTCAGATTGGTTGATGTTTCAGACACGTTGAATTAAGTAGTGGTGCGAGTAATGATTATCCTGTCTCATCTGGAGGTATGTCTATGAACTCTATAAATATTATGATGTAATATTCTGGATCATTATAAAAGCATTGTAATATACTAGCCATTGGACACCAGCTATTGGAAAACTATTGGAATATTTTTTTGAATTAAATATCTTGCAGCTGAAGATATAAGAAGTGGGCGGTTATGCTCTTCTTTTTTCTTTTTTTGGAGGGGAGGGGCTGGAGATAGATGTCTCAGCCTCAGACTCACTCAGTGACATCAAGTAAATTAATTCTAGAGTTAACCTCTGCAGCAGTCATTTCTCCTACGAAAAAAACAAAGAAGGTAAAGATAGCAAAAACAAAAGCAGGGATGGCGGCAATTTCTCAATCGTCTAATGACGTGTTAGCTACTTCCGTGGATGATTCTTCTTCAGATGCAGCCATCCTAACAGCCATTATGGAGTGTAAAGTGATTCTTGAGGGGCAAATGGATCTGACAGCTTCGGATGTCTCTCAGATTCGCCAGGATCTGGACGGATTCAAAGATAGGGTTTCCGAGGTGGAAAATAGGGTCTCCACATTGGAAGACTCTACTAAACGGGATGCTAAAGAGTTGCAGGCTTTACAACTACAGGTTAAATGGTTACAGGAGCGAGCCAATGACACTGAAAATTGTCTTAGAAGAAATAATGTCCATATCTTGGCTTTACCGGAAAGGGCTGAAAGGAGTAAACCTACTGAATTTGCTGAGCAATTACTTATCACAGGTCTGGGCCTGGGTAGTGTGCCACCCACCTTTATGGTGGAGTGGGCACATAGGGTCCCACCAAAACCATCTAAACCTGGGGCACCCTCTAGGCCACCCTTTTTGTTATGACTATTGGGATAGAGATAGGGTTCTGGCAGCTGCCAGAGCTAAACAAGATGAACCTTTTGAAAATACTAAGTTATTATCTTTTTCAGATTGTTCTCAAGAAGTTCAGCAACATTGTAAATCTTATATGGAGATCTATAAGAGACTGAGAGAGAAGAGTATACAGTTCAGCCTTTTGTTTCCCAGCAGACTGCATATTATAGATAGCGAACAAACATTTTTTTTTTATACCCTGGCTGCTGCCTCTGTTTGGTTGAATGGTCGTTAAGAGATTTATTATCCTGTATTAGGAGCTTCAATATGTGCTTTCTTGGACTTCTCTTACTCACCCCCCACGTACCAACTATAGTCTCCCCCATTTTTCCCCTGAATAGATTTGGGGTGGTGGGAGCAAATTATTTTGTGGGGGTGTTTTTTTTTTTCTTTCTTTTTGTTTTTGTGTGTGTTTTGTTTTTTTAGTATAAAGGGAAAATTAGATATAGTTGCCTATTTTTGATAGTTTTTGGGATAAGGCCTTCTCCACGCCATCTTGCTTTTTCAGGGATATTACTGGAGAAAGGCAGGAAGGGCATATTAATACTGCAGGGGGGTGTTTTTGTTAATTGTTTATACACATCGGGGGTTATTTACTAAAGGAAAATCCACTTTGCACTGCAAGTGCACTTGAAAGTGCACTGAAAGTAAAGTCGCTGTAGATCCGAGGGGGACATGCAAGGAAAATAAAAAACAGCATTTTAGCTTGCACATGAATGGATGATAAAATCAGCAGAGCTTCCACTCATTTCAGATCTACCCCTTAGATTTAGAGCGACTGCACTTCCAAGTACACTTTCAGTGCACTTTCAAATGCACTTGCAGTGCAAAGTGGATTTGCCTTTCCTAAATTAACCCCATTGTGTCTTTTTTGTTTTTTTTTAATCTGTTTTTCCAAATGCTTGATGCTTTTAGGAGTTTATTATTTGGGTAACATACTTTTTACCTTTTAGATGATGTCACGTGACCAAGGGGTCTTTTCTATTCTGTCATGGAATGTTTGTAGTTTTAACTCAAATTTAAAAAGAGCATTGTTATTTAGATATTTGAAAAGTTATTCGTCATATATAGTGCTACTTCAAGAAACTCATCTAACGGGAAGTAAGCTTTTGGCCCTTAAGAAGCCTTGGGTACAGAAGGCATTTAATGCTACATATTCCACGTTTTCTAGAAGGGTTTCAATATTGATTAGTAGATCGTTGTCATGAATGGTGGAGGATATATTTTCTGACCCCCAGGGTAAATATGTTTTGGCTGCGTTTCTTCTGTGGGGTCAGAGATATATAGTTGTTAGTGTATATATACCACCCCCCTTTTTGGGGACTCTTTTAAATAGCCTCATAGAAAAGATCTCTCTGTATGGTCCAGCTAAGTTATTGATAATGGGAGACTTCAATGCTATACTCGATCATGTTTTGGTTAGACCAACCCCTCCCAAATATTTTTCGGGAGAGCTCATCAAGTGGGCCAAGGTGGTAGATCTGGTAGAAGCTTGGCGATGGAAAAATCCATCAATTAGAGCATACTCCTGTTTTTAAATCTCTTATAAGGCCGCCTCTCTGATTAATTTAGCGTTTGTTAACTTGGCAATATTGGCGGATATGGTAGATGTTAAATACTTGCCGAGTGGGTTATCTGACCATGCCCCGCTTATGCTTACATTTTGCATGCACCATTTTCAAGATGCAGCACAATAGAGATTGGGAACTCACTGGATTTTACATCCAGATGTGGCTAATAAAATTCCATCTCTTTTACCGGAGTACTGGGAATTTAATGCAGGGTCGTCTACTTCAACAATAATATGGGATGCTTTTAAGGCCTATACAAGGGGACAGTATATATCCATTATAAAAGCAGTTAATAAGGCTCGGCAAATAAGGAGTTATGCTTTGAAACTTATAGTGGAGGAAACAAGAAGCCAATATGCTGTGGATCCTTCAGAGTTAAATTTCAGTGCTCTACTCCACAGTAAACGGGTGCTACATTTGCATATGGTGGAGTTTACAAGGATGGATTCACACCAAAATAAACAGGCATTTTTTGAACAGGGAGATCGTAATGGTAGTTTTCTGTCCATGATGGTCAAACATTAACAACCTAGTATTCCGATATTGGAAATATCCACCGGTTCTGGGGATATGGTCTCTACACAGCCTAAAATTCTGGACACTTTTCGGCAATTTTATCAGACACTGTATGCATCTCAGTTGTTTCCTGATTTTCAGCCAACAGAATTGACGGTTTGGCTTTATTCAGTTGCACTGGCCTGGTTAACAGATGAGAGGAAGATGCTAGTACACCCAATAACTTTGGAGGAGGTCCTCTCGGTTATCGGTTCCTTTCCATTGGGGAAGTCAATAGGGCTGGACGGTCTTCCTATTGAATTTTATAAGACTCATAGAGAGCTTTTAGCCCCTGTACTGGCTTCACTTTACTCTGACTGTTTGAAAGAAGGAGCCTTACCTAAATCAATGAGTCATGCCCATATAGTTTTAATCCATAAGCACCCAAAAGATCCATCTTCTTGTGCTTCATATAGGCCCATTGCCCTTTTGAATGTAGATTTTTTTTTTTAATGTAGATTTTAAGATTTGGACAAAGCTCATTTCTAGGTGATTACAACAACTGCTGTCTAATATTATTGATTCAGATCAGACAGGGTTCATGTCTGGTAGGTAGGGATGAGCTTCGAGTTCGAGTCGAACTCATGTTCTACTCGAACATTGGCTGTTCGCAAGTTCGCCGAACAGCGAACAATTTGGGGTGTTCACGGCAAATTCGAATGCCGCGGAACACCCTTTAAAAGTCTATGGGAGAAATCAAAAGTGCTAATTTTAAAGGCTTATATGCAAGTTATTGTCATAAAAAGTGTTTGGGGACCCGGGTCCTGCCCCAGGGGACATGGATCAATGCAAAAAAAAGTTTTAAAAACGGACGTTTTTTCAGGAGCAGTGATTTTATTAATGCTTAAAGTCAAACAATAAAAGTGTAATATCCCTTTAAATTTCGTACCTGGGGGGTGTCTATAGTATGCCTGTAAAGGGGCGCATGTTTCCTGTGTTTAGAACAGTCTGACAGCAAAATGACATTTGGAAGGAAAAAACTCATTTAAAACTACCCGCGGCTATTGCATTGCCGACAATACACATAGAAGTTCATTGATAAAAACGGCATGGGAATTCCCCACAGGGGAACCCCGAACCAAAAAAAAAAAAAAAAAAAATGATGTGGGGGTCCCCCTAAATTCCATACAAGGCCCTTCAGGTCTGGTATGGATATTAAGGGGAACCCCAGCCAAAATTAAAAAAAAAAATTGACGTGGGGTTCCCCCTAAATTCCATACCAGACCCTTCAGGTCTGGTATGGATTTTAAGGGGAACCCCGCGCCAAAAAAAAAAAAAAAAACGGCGTGGGGTCCCCCTAAAAATCCATACCAGACCCTTATCCGAGCACGCAACCTGGCAGGCCGCAGGAAAAGAGGGGGGGACGAGAGTGCGCCCCCCCCCCCTCCTGAACCGTACCAGGCCACATGCCCTCAACATTGGGAGGGTGCTTTGGGGTAGCCCCCCAAAACACCTTGTCCCCATGTTGATGAGGACAAGGGCCTCATCCTCACAACCGTGGCCGGTGGTTGTGGGGGTCTGCGGGCGGGGGGCTTATCGGAATCTGGAAGCCCCCTTTAACAAGGGGACCCCCAGATCCCGCCCACCCCCCTTTGTGAAATGGTAAGGGGGTACTTACCCCTACCATTTCACTAAAAAACTGTCAAAAATGTTAAAAATGACAAGAGACAGTTTTTGACAATTCCTTTATTTAAATGCTTCTTCTTTCTTTCTTCATCTTCTTCTTCTTCTGGTTCTTCTGGCTCTTCTGGTTCTTCCTCCGGCGTTCTCGTCCAGCATCTTCTCCGCGGCGTCTTCTATCTTCCTCTCCTCGGGCCGCTCCGCACCCATGGCATGAGGGGGGAGGCTCCCGCTCTTCTCTTCATCTTCTTCTCTTCTTCATCTTCTTCTTCATCTTCTTCTTCTTCTCCTTCTTCCTTCTTCTCTTCTTCCTGTCTTCTCCGGGCCGCTCCGCAGCCATGCTGTGGCATGGAGGGAGGCTCCCGCTGTGTGACGGCGTCTCTTCGTCTGACGGTTCTTAAATAACGGGGGGCGGGGCCATCCGGTGACCCCGCCCCCCTCTGACGCACGGTGACTTGAGGGACTTCCCTGTGACGTCACGGGGAATGCCACAGGGAAGTCCCGTCATGTCACCGTGCGTCAGAGGGGGGCGGGGTCACCGGGTGGCCCCGCCCCCGTTATTTAAGAACCGTCAGACGAAGAGACGCCGTCACACAGCGGGAGCCTCCCTCCATGCCACAGCATGGCTGCGGAGCGGCCCGGAGAAGACAGGAAGAAGAGAAGAAGAGAAGAAGGAAGAAGAAGAAGAAGAAGAAGAAGAAGATGAAGAAGAAGATGAAGAAGAGAAGAAGATGAAGAGAAGAGCGGGAGCCTCCCCCCTCATGCCATGGGTGCGGAGCGGCCCGAGGAGAAGAAGATAGAAGACGCCGCGGAGAAGATGCTGGACGAGAACGCTGGAGGAAGAACCAGAAGAGCCAGAAGAACCAGAAGAAGAAGAAGATGAAGGAAGAAAGAAGAAAGAAGAAGCATTTAAATAAAGGAATTGTCAAAAACTGTCTCTTGTCATTTTTAACATTTTTGACAGTTTTTTAGTGAAATGGTAGGGGTAAGTACCCCCTTACCATTTCACACAGGGGGGGGGCCGGGATCTGGGGGTCCCCTTGTTAAAGGGGGCTTCCAGATTCCGATAAGCCCCCCGCCCGCAGACCCCCACAACCACCGGCCAGGGTTGTGGGGATGAGGCCCTTGTCTTCATCAACATGGGGACAAGGTGTTTTGGGGGGCTACCCCAAAGCACCCTCCCAATGTTGAGGGCATGTGGCCTGGTACGGTTCAGGAGGGGGGGGGCCGCACTCTCGTCCCCCCCTCTTTTCCTGCGGCCTGCCAGGTTGCGTGCTCGGATAAGGGTCTGGTATGGATTTTTAGGGGGACCCCACGCCGTTTTTTTTTTTTTTTTGGCGCGGGGTTCCCCTTAAAATCCATACCAGACCTGAAGGGTCTGGTATGGAATTTAGGGGGAACCCCACGTCAATTTTTTTTTTTAATTTTGGCTGGGGTTCCCCTTAATATCCATACCAGACCTGAAGGGCCTTGTATGGAATTTAGGGGGACTCCCACATCATTTTTTTTTTTTAATTTTGGTTCGGGGTTGCCCTGTGGGGAATTCCCATGCCGTTTTTATCAATGAACTTCTATGTGTATTGTCGGTAGGGATGAGCCGAACACCCCCCTGTTCGGTTCGCACCAGAACATGCGAACAGGAAAAAAATTCGTTCGAACACGCGAACACCGTTAAAGTCTATGGGACACGAACATGAATAATCAAAAGTGCTAATTTTAAAGGCTAATATGCAAGTTATTGTCAATAAAAGTGTTTGGGGACCTGGGTCCTGCCCCAGGGGACATGGATCAATGCAAAAAAAAGTTTTAAAAACGGCCGTTTTTTCAGGAGCAGTGATTTTAATAATGCTTAAAGTCAAACAATAAAAGTGTAATATCCCTTTAAATTTCATACCTGGGGGGTGTCTATAGTATGCCTGTAAAGGGGCGCATGTTTCCCGTGTTTAGAACAGTCTGACAGCAAAATGACATTTTGAAGGAAAAAACTCATTTAAAACTACCGCGGCTATTGCATTGCCGACAATACACATAGAAGTTCATTGATAAAAACGGCATGGGAATTCCCCACAGGGCAACCCCGAACCAAAATTAAAAAAAAAAAATGATGTGGGAGTCCCCCTAAATTCCATACAAGGCCCTTCAGGTCTGGTATGGATATTAAGGGGAACCCCAGCCAAAATTTAAAAAAAAAATTGACGTGGGGTTCCCCCTAAATTCCATACCAGACCCTTCAGGTCTGGTATGGATTTTAAGGGGAACCCCGCGCCCAAAAAAAAAAAAAAAACGGCATGGGGTCCCCCTAAAAATCCATACCAGACCCTTATCCGAGCACGCAACCTGGCAGGCCGCAGGAAAAGAGGGGGGGACGAGAGTGCGGCCCCCCCCCCTCCTGAACCATACCAGGCCACATGCCCTCAACATTGGGAGGGTGCTTTGGGGTAGCCCCCCAAAGCACCTTGTCCCCATGTTGATGAAGACAAGGGCCTCATCCCCACAACCGTGGCCGGTGGTTGTGGGGGTCTGCGGGCGGGGGGCTTATCGGAATCTGGAAGCCCCCTTTAACAAGGGGACCCCCAGATCCCGGCCCCCCCTTGTGTGAAATGGTAAGGGGGTACTTACCCCTACCATTTCACTAAAAAACTGTCAAAAATGTTAAAAATGACAAGAGACAGTTTTTGACAATTCCTTTATTTAAATGCTTCTTCTTTCTTCCTTCATCTTCTTCTTCTTCTGGTTCTTCTGGCTCTTCTGGTTCTTCCTCCGGCGTTCTCGTCCAGCATCTCCTCCGCGGCGTCTTCTATCTTCTTCTCCTCGGGCCGCTCCGCACCCATGGCATGAGGGGGGAGGCTCCCGCTCTTCTCTTCATCTTCTTCTTCATCTTCATCTTCTTCTTCTTCTTCTTCTCTTCTTCATCTCTTCTTCCTTCTTCATTTCTTCTGCGGGCCGCTCCGCATCCATGCATGGAGGGAGGCTCCCGCTGTGTGACGGCGTCTCTTCGTCTGACGGTTCTTAAATAATGGGGGGCGGGGCCACCCGGTGACCCCGCCCCCCTCTGACGCACGGGACATGACGGGACTTCCCTGTGGCATTCCTCGTGACGTCACAGGGAAGTCCCGACAATTCACCGTGCGTCAGAGGGGGGCGGGGTCACCGGATGGCCCCGCCCCCGTTATTTAAGAACCGTCAGACGAAGAGACGCCGTCACACAGCGGGAGCCTCCCACCATGCCAGCATGGCTGCGGAGCGGCCCGGAGAAGAAATGAAGAAGGAAGAAGAGATGAAGAAGAGAAGAAGAAGAAGAAGAAGAAGATGAAGAAGAAGATGAAGATGAAGAAGAAGATGAAGAGAAGAGCGGGAGCCTCCCCCCTCATGCCATGGGTGCGGAGCGGCCCGAGGAGAAGAAGATAGAAGACGCCGCGGAGGAGATGCTGGACGAGAACGCCGGAGGAAGAACCAGAAGAGCCAGAAGAACCAGAAGAAGAAGAAGATGAAGGAAGAAAGAAGAAGCATTTAAATAAAGGAATTGTCAAAAACTGTCTCTTGTCATTTTTAACATTTTTGACAGTTTTTTAGTGAAATGGTAGGGGTAAGTACCCCCTTACCATTTCACACAGGGGGGGGCCGGGATCTGGGGGTCCCCTTGTTAAAGGGGGCTTCCAGATTCCGATAAGCCCCCCGCCCGCAGACCCCCACAACCACCGGCCATGGTTGTGGGGATGAGGCCCTTGTCTTCATCAACATGGGGACAAGGTGTTTTGGGGGGCTACCCCAAAGCACCCTCCCAATGTTGAGGGCATGTGGCCTGGTACGGTTCAGGAGGGGGGGGCGCACTCTCGTCCCCCCCTCTTTTCCTGCGGCCTGCCAGGTTGCGTGCTCGGATAAGGGTCTGGTATGGATTTTTAGGGGGACCCCACGCCGTTTTTTTTTTTTTTTTTTGGCGCGGGGTTCCCCTTAAAATCCATACCAGACCTGAAGGGTCTGGTATGGAATTTAGGGGGAACCCCACGTCAATTTTTTTTTTAAATTTTGGCTGGGGTTCCCCTTAATATCCATACCAGACCTGAAGGGCCTTGTATGGAATTTAGGGGGACCCCCACATCATTTTTTTTTTTTTATTTTGGTTCGGGGTTGCCCTGTGGGGAATTCCCATGCCGTTTTTATCAATGAACTTCTATGTGTATTGTCGGCAATGCAATAGCCGCGGGTAGTTTTAAATGAGTTTTTTCCTTCCAAATGTCATTTTGCTGTCAGACTGTTCTAAACACAGGAAACATGCGCCCCTTTACAGGCATACTATAGACACCCCCCAGGTACGAAATTTAAAGGGATATTACACTTTTATTGTTTGACTTTAAGCATTAATAAAATCACTGCTCCTGAAAAAACGTCCGTTTTTAAAACTTTTTTTTGCATTGATCCATGTCCCCTGGGGCAGGACCCGGGTCCCCAAACACTTTTTATGACAATAACTTGCATATAAGCCTTTAAAATTAGCACTTTTGATTTCTCCCATAGACTTTTAAAGGGTGTTCCGCGGCATTCGAATTTGCCGCGAACACCCCAAATTGTTCGCTGTTCGGCGAACTTGCGAACAGCCAATGTTCGAGTAGAACATGAGTTCGACTCGAACTCGAAGCTCATCCCTAATTGTCGGCAATGCAATAGCCGCGGTAGTTTTAAATGTGTTTTTTCCTTCAAAATGTCACTTTGCTGTCAGACTGTTCTAAACACGGGAAACATGCGCCCCTTTACAGGCATACTATAGACACCCCCCAGGTATGAAATTTAAAGGGATATTACACTTTTATTGTTTGACTTTAAGCATTATTAAAATCACTGCTCCTGAAAAAACGGCCGTTTTTAAAACTTTTTTTTGCATTGATTCATGTCCCCTGGGGGAGGACCCGGGTCCCCAAACACTTTTTATGACAATAACTTGCATATTAGCCTTTAAAATTAGCACTTTTGATTATTCATGTTCGTGTCCCATAGACTTTAACGGCGTTCGCGTGTTCGAACAAATTTTTTTCCTGTTCGCATGTTCTGGTGCGAACCGAACAGGGGGGTGTTCGGCTCATCCCTACTGGTAGGACTACAGATGTGAATTTTAGGAGATTATATACCAATATTCATGCCTCACATCTTAATACAGGTTCTAGGGTTATTGCCTCCCTGGATATAGAGAAGTATTTTGACACTTTGGAGTGGCCCTTTTTGTGGGGGGTACTCCGCTGAATGGGCTTTCTAATGGTGTTTATAAAATGGTTGCAGGTCTTATTTCTATAATCCAACAGCTGCAGTGAACATGGGGAGGGGTGATTGTCAACTGCCTTCTCATTGTTTAGGGGAACATGGCAGGGCTGCCCTCTCTCTCTGACCCTCTTTGCTATTGCTATGGAGCCTGTGGCGGAGGCTTTACGCACCTCCCCAAATATTAAGAAACTGCGGATTGGGTGGTTGGAGGAGAGGGTAGCCTTGTACGTAGATGACCTTTTACTATTTTTAAATTATGCTGGACCCTCTATCCAAGGGGCTTTAAAGATATGCTGTTTCCAATATATATGGGGGTCTGCAGTACGGCTTTGAATGATATCCCATTGCAATGGGTGGAGAATTTCAAATATTTAGGAGTTTTATAAGACTCATAGATAGCTTTTAGCCCCTGTACTGGCTTCACTTTACTCTGACTGTCTGAAGGAAGGAGCCTTACCTAAAGCAATGAGTCATGCCCATATAGTTTTAATCCATAAGCACCCAAAAGATCCATCTTCTTGTGCTTCATATAGGCCCATTGCCCTTTTGAATGTGGATTTTAAGATTTTGACAAAGCTCATTTCTAGGCGATTACAACCACTGCTGTCTAATATTATTGATTCAGATCAAACGGGGTTCATGTCTGGTAGGACTACAGATGTGAATTTGAATTTGGACTCTTTTTCAATAGTCACAGGGTTGAAGGTAAATTGGAGCAAGTCTATGCTGTTTCCAATAGATATGGGGGTCTGCAGTACGGCTTTGTATGATATCCCATTGCAGTGGGTGGAGAATTTCAAATATTTAGGAGTTGACATTGAGTTGACATTGACATTGAGTCAAAATTGAAAGTATGGAAGTCTCTACCATTGTCTTTATTGGGATGTATTAATCTTTTAAAAATGAAAATTATACCAAAATTCATGTACTTAATTAGACACTCTCCCCAGTGACTTCCTGTGTCCTTTTTTACAAAATTAAACCAACTTTTTTCATCATTTCTATGGGGATCAAAGAACCCCAGGTGTAAATTAACCACTCTGATGCGCCCTTGTGAGCATGGAGGACTAGCTTTTCCGGATTTATATAAATACTTTTTAGCCACCCAGCTGGTTACGGCCACATGGTGGCTGAATCCTGATATATATAACTCCTCTACCCGGCTGGAAGCGGCAGTAGTAGGCTCTATGGATGCTCTTAAGGCTCTTTTATTTAGGGGCCGTAGGGCACCATATCAGATGACTCCTTCAATGCTACTATGTGAGCCTGGGAGGCTGGTCTTAGATGTGAACATTATCCTAAGGGCGCTTTTTCTCCAAATGTCCCTTTATGGCTTAATTCTACTCTTCCTCAATTTCTTAAACACTGGAGCCTATTGCATGTACTAAATATAATATAAAAATTCTTTCCACAACTCTATACAAAGACAAGCAATCAACCACACAACCTCGTTTGGGCGACTTCCTGAATAATATTTCCCTCCCAAAACTATCAGTAGAACACTCTGACCTTCTAGACAAGTTGATATGTGAATCAGAAGTCTTGGAGGTGATAAAACACCTTAAACAAAACTCAGCACCGGGTCGAGATGGCTTTTCTGTCGGGTATTATAAAAAAATTGCCAATACCCTAGACCCATATATGGTCAAATTCTTTAATTCTCTCAGGTCTGGATTTCCCCTGGATAAAGCCCTAAATTTGGCTTATATATAAGTTATCCCTAAACCTGGCAAGGATCCAAGCGTGGTGTCTAATTATTGTCCGATCTCCCTATATAATAACAATCTCAAAATCTTAACAAAAGTTTTATCCAATAGACTCTCATCCTGTATCGCTCACTATATCTATAAAGACCAGATGGGCTTTATCCTGGGGAGACAGGGACCTGACCAGATAAGAAGGGCAGTTGACATCATCTCCCTCCTCAACTCCCAATTGGATAGGGGCCCCCACCAAGAAGGATTTCTGCAGTCAATTGACCTGCAAAAAGCTTTTGACACAGTTACATGGCCTTATCTGTTTAATGTACTAGAGAGATGGGGCTTCGGCCCCCACTTTCTGGGAACACTACAATCCCTATACTCTAGCCCAAGTGCACAGGTTAGACTTCAGGGCTGTTACTCTGAACCCCTCACTATCGAAAAAAACACCAGGCAAGGCTGCCCACTTTCCTCCCTCCTATTTGCCATAGCTATTGAGATTCTGGCCATTGCGATCAGAACCCATCCCGACATTAACAGAGTCCTCTGCGGAACCCAGCAGCACAGGTGCGCATTGTTTGCAGATGATCTCCTGCTATTCGTCACCTCTCCACTAATATCAACACCCAACATTTTCTCCCTGCTCGATAAATTTGTTAAGATCTCCAGACTTCGAGTCAATGTATCAAAATCATTAGCGCTAAATGTCACAATCCCCCCCAATTTACGCGGCAAATTACAAACTATTTCCCGTTCTCTTGGTGCCTCTATCCCATATCTAGGTGTAAATCTATCCCCCAAGATAGATTCCTTATATTCCTCTAACTACCTGGCCATTTTCCATAAACTGGCGTCACACCTCTCAAGTTCGGCTAAACATAACCTATCTTGGCTGGGCCGCGTTAACGCAATTAAAATGACCCACCTCTTGTACCTATTTAGGTGGTTACCCATCCCAATCAGGAAATTACAACTACATACTCTCCAATCTAAAATTCTACAATTTAGGGGGCGGAGCTTGCAGCAGAAGGAGATGGACGCTCACTAGCTGAGCTCCTCTGCACTCCTCTGCACTCAGGGGAAAAATGGCACAAACCACCTATAGAATACTACCCGCTCGGGTCTAAGCAAGATGGCGGCGGTCCGAAGGAACGAGTTATGTCTAGCACACCTCAGTACAACCTAGTAAAAGGCAATCCACAAAAAAGGAATGCCCCACAAAGGAGCACACAGTCTCCGATTCACACTCCTACCTCGGGGAGCCCAGAAAAGGTGAGGGTAAGGCTGGATGCATCGGATGCAAGCCAGGACTTAACACAAGGCCTAGACTCAGAGGAGGATACCAGAGACCTCCCTGACTCCATTGATTTATTCCCCACTAGCAATCAGCCTGTCCTGGATACCACCCTCAAGGACATGTTAGTGTCTCTTAGAAGTTCCCTGCATGCTGACATGTTATCATGTGTACACAAATTCGGAGTGGAACTCAGAGAGACTACTGCTAGAGTGGATCACATAGAACATAAAATGGGAGAGTTTGCAACCACCATTAATGATCTTGTAGATGCCCATGACAGTAACGCTGATGAGCTGGACGCCATCAAAGCTAAAATGGCAGATATAGAAGACCGCTCTAGGAGAAACACTATGAAAATAAGGGGGGTCCCCGAGTCAATCCAGCAAACGGACCTCCGTACCTATATAGCACAATTATTCCAGGCAATAATCCCCGATTTATCAGACCTGGACATAACAGTGGATGGGATCCACCGCCTACCCAAACCAACACACCTACCAGACAACATACCCAGAGATGTTATACTCAGACTACATTTTTTTCAAAGGAAAGAGCACCTGATGTCGGCCGCACGCAACAAAGACCTCTTCCCACCACAGTACAAAGAACTACAATTCTTTGCAGACCTGTCCCAATTCACCCTACAGAAAAGGAGGAACCTCAATACAATATCTAAGACATTGAGAAACCATAAAATCACCTACAAATGGGGGTTCCCTACGAAACTGATCATCTCCCGGGACGGTAAAGAGCATGTGGTGGATAACCTTGCCAAAGGTTTGCTCTTACTCCAACACTGGCATATTATCCCAGATGACATGCATAAAGATCGCAACGCAAAAAGCCCTGATCACATTGCTGAAAATTGGAATCTGGTAACTTCCAAGAATGCCCGTAAACACACCTAAACTATTCAATACCAATACAGGTTATACATAACGGTCCCCTGACACAGAGGAAATATCTGTTAAGCTGGACTGAAATTTGATATAACCCCTGATTACCAGATGAGTGACTTATTGTCACACCCAGGTCGCAAAGACCTACTCGCTGTTTTATGTTCTATTTTACCATTTTTTTTCTTTTTAGTTTTTTACAAGTTATCTCAGCAGCCGCAGAACTTTGCTACAGCTCTCCAGATTGACCAAGCCGTACAACAGGACCACTTTCACCTGACCCTCCCAGACTTAACTTCCATCAAGATCTACTCTGACAAGCTAACTACCAACTGTAAGTGTTATGTACACATGCTTCACAATACATTCAATTTGAAACACGAAAGATGCCTATAACGTTTCTAACAGTCAATGCTAGAGGTCTCAATCATCCGGCCAAACGTAGATCTATGTGGGAAGAAGCACTTCAACATAAAGGAGACATTTTCTGTGTACAAGAGACACATTTTAAAAAGCAGGCCCAACCTACATGCTCTCATCCTAAATTCCCGCTCATATTTTTTGCAAATTCTGATACCAAAAGAAGAGGAGTCCTCACAGCAATAAAAGACACAGTAGCCTTTCACCTCCACGATGAGATAAGAGACACACAAGGTAGATACCTAGTCTTAATATGTGACATCAACAATACCACTTATACAGTGGTGAACATTTATGCTCCTAACACTCATCAGTCCCGCTTTCTTCATAAACTACTGAAAAAAGTATTGCGAATACAGAAGGGGCACCTAATTCTCTGCGGGGACTTTAACCTGCCACCGGACCCAATCATGGACTCTAGTTCAATAACTAAAAGAAAACCCCAATCACTCCAACGCCTATTGAGGACTTATGATGTATACAATGCGTGGAGATGTCTTCATGCCTCGGAAAGGGACTACTCTTTTTTTTCAGCTAGCCACAAAATGTATTCCAGACTGGATCTTTTTTTAACAGATAGATGGTTACTAACCAAAATTAAAGCATCTCAGATCAATAGCATTACCTGGTCGGATCACGCGTCGGTCTCACTGATGGTGGAGGACCAGTCCACTAGCGGTGCCACCTTTATATGGAGATCTAATCCACACCTATTCCAGGCTGATCCTTCCAGGTCTGCTTTACAAAGAGATCTGGAGGAATTTTTTGAATACAATGCAGGTTCAGTTAATGATCCTTTTATTACATGGAACACGCATAAAGCGTTTATGAGAGGTCTTCTAATTAAACTGGGAGCCAGGGCTAAGAGGAGAGGGAGGCAGCGCATAATGGATATTTCCAAACAAATTCAGACATTAGAGGATCAAAACAAAGCCAATTTAACCCAAGCACAAACGGAAGAAATAACCAAGCTGAGGCATGAATTACGTCTCATACTGCTGGAGGATTTTGAAAAGTCTTCCAGGAGGTTGAAAATGACATATTATGCCACTGGAAATAAGGCAGGGAAATTATTAGCCACTCGTTTTTGTTTTCGAGGTCTTAGACATAAATCTAAAATTCCCTGCATTATTCACCTAGTAACTCAGACTAAATTATACCACCCCCAGGCAATAGCAGACGCCTTTAGCACTTACTACGGGTCTTTGTATAATCTAAAAAAAGACCCTCAAGTAATTCAACCATCAACCGACACTATTTCTAAATTTCTCAGCAAAATAAATCTACCTCACCTTACAGACAACCAAATTGAAGAGCTGAACTCCCCTTTCACGATACAAGAGGTATCCCAAGGGATAGATTCACTACCCAAAAATAAATCCCCGGGTCCCGACGGTTTTACAGGCGAATATTTCCAAACGTTTAAGGAAGTTTTATCACCTAGACTCACAGAAATATTTAACCGAGCGGCCTCCTCCTCCTCATTTCCCTCTGAAATGTTGAAAGCGATGATTGTAGCATTACCGAAGCCAGGGAAAGACCCAAACAGCCCACAAAACTTCCACCCGATATCATTACTCGATAATGATCTAAAATTATACGCCAAACTGATAGCCGGAAGAATAGTTAACCTCCTTCCTTCTTTAATTCACCCAGACCAATCTGGTTTTACCAAGGATCGCCAAACAGCGGATGCAACCAGACGCTTGATTAATCTTATCTATACAGCCAACAGGACTAAAACGCCTTCTCTGCTCCTTGCTTTGGATGCAGAGAAGGCGTTCGATAGGATCCATTGGACATATTTAGAGCAAGTTTTAACTAAGTTTGGTTTTGTGGGCCAAATATTTCAAGCTATTATGGCACTCTACACATCCCCGTCAGCACAGGTTTACATATCTGGAATGCTTTCCACCCCATTTGACATTACAAATGGGACACGTCAAGGGTGCCCATTATCCCCATTAATTTTTAACCTTCTAATGGAACCATTAGCAGCATATATTCGTCAACACCCCAAAATCAAGGGATTATCAATAGGGAACAATATGCATACCATAAGTCTATTCGCGGATGATATAATTTTAATTCTCACAGACGTCACATCTTCCCTGGCTTCGGTTCATGATTCTTTACACTTGTTTAATGCTATATCTTACTATAAAGTAAATGATACCAAATCCTACCTACTGGGTCTAGGTCTTACAGAAAAGGTGAAACATGACATTACTTCTCAATTCCCATACAGATGGAAAGAAAAAGGCATTGCATACCTAGGGATCACTCTTACACCTAAAACCTCAGATTTAGTTAGAGAAAACTACACCCCTTTTTGGATTCCTTGAAATGTAAACTAGACAGAATGCAAAAGTTTGAACTGTCCTGGTCAGGCAGACTTGCAGCATTTAAAATGCAAATTCTACCACAATTCCTTTATCTATTTAGGACCTTACCAATACCAGTACCACAATCCTTCTTTCAACAAGCACAACTCACAGTCGACAGGTATTTATGGGCAGGTAAAAAAGCACATTGTGCGTTCAACAAACTTATAAAAATCAAACAGATGGGAGGGATAGGACATGTCTCTATAAAAGACTACTATACAGCTACTATACTTACACAAGTTAAGGCTTGGTTCCCTCAAAGTACTACCACATTATGGTCGGGCATAGAAAGTGCACAAATTAAAGGGGGGAACCTATATAACTGCCTGATTTCCAGTCCACACCATCACACCAAACCATCATCGTATGCACCTACTATACAGGCCTCTATTGAATCCTGGAAACATTTACTTGCAAATATAATCCAAGAAGACCCACAAATTCTTCTAAAATTCCCGATCACAGCCTTGGAACACAGACTTATCACTAACAAACTGGTGCAATAGCAAAATACTCCTCCTAGAGGACCTTTTTGTGGGACCTACAATGAAATCATTCAGATCATTGCAGATCAAATATTCCATACCAGAATCTGAAACTTATAAATATATCCAATTATTCCATCTACTAGACAAAAAGTGTAGCAATCTACTTACACAAATACCTTGGAGATTAGCCCTTTTCTACACAAACACCAAATCGACGCAAAAAGGTATATCCTTAATATATAAATTCCTACAAGACAAACACTCCTTTGGCAAAACTAACAATATTAAAGCATGGGAAAGGGACTTTGAAAGGACCAACACTGATGAACAGTGGACAAAAGCGTTCAGGTTTACATATAACTCCACAAGAAGTGCCAACCTTTGGGAATTGTACTATAAAATACTACTGTGATGGTATCTTACTCCACACCGGATTTCTAAATTTGCTACTGCAGCATCCCCTGAATGCTGGAGGAACTGTGGTCACAGGGGTACATTGCTACATATATTGTGGTCATGCCCATGCCTTAAAAGGTATTGGACCCTCGTTTTCAATACCATAGAACAAATCTCAGGTACCAAACTCGCATATTCTCCAGGTATGGCACTTCTGTCATTAGGAATAGAACTGATACCTGCTCCAATAAGAACTGTGGTATCACACCTACTTATAGCAGCTGGACTCAACATAGTCAGACATTGGAAAGACACGAATCCGCCATTAATAGCGGAAACCCTACGCATAATGACCACACACAGTGCATATGAAATACAATTTGCCCGCAGCCAGGGGAACTACAACCAGGCTTCTAAAATATGGAACTCCTGGTTAACATGGTATCCAAAAAACTCAGGTCTGGATTTTTATGGGAACATAAAATAATTAAATAATTAACTAATAAATTCACATTTAATTAAGATAGGATAAAATGATATATACAACAAGTCAAGGTACTACGGATGGTCAATAGCAATAGGTTCTTACTGCGGATGTATGTTAAAAGTTCTGTTGATAGTTCTTTAGCGGTACTATTCATGTGTTGTCCATTAAGAGAAATACCGTGCTAGTCTGATACAAACCTATGTCATGAAGGAACACCAGATACAATGGGAGATATCGGAGCTGTAAAAAACTCCCTCCATAGGACACAGTTAGATCCCAAAAAAGGGGTGTCTTGGGGAGTCGAGTAACACTCCTGATATACCTATTTCCTCAAATGGTAATGAGTGACATACGAATGTGGATACTTGTCTTAACATGAACCATTGAAAGGTAAAAATTGTGACAACTCTAAGTGATTGTACTGTACTTTACTTTCTGTTCATTATTATTTCATGAAAAAAAACAATAAAAAACTTATTGAAATTAAAATTCTACAATTTATATGGGGGCCAAAGGGCAGGAGGTGCTCTAAAAATATATTTTTTAGACTCAAATTGCAGGGAGGGTTCACTTTACCCAATATTTGGTGGTACTACCAAGCAGCTCAACTGGCCCAGATCTTGTCATGAGAAGGTCTACCCGTTGGTGGCGCTATCGGTCCCTTGGATCGCAGTACCAGTGTCCATCAGCAGGTGTCTTCCAACACCTAGGACCTGCAGTAAGAGGTCTTTCCTGCTGGTGGCACTGTTGCATCCTCGGGCCGTAGTACCGGCGTCAACCAGCGGGTGCACTCTGGCAGTGTGGAGCAAACAGCTCACACTGCGCTCAGCTGTGACATGAGGTCAATTACCACAGCCTTACAAATACCCGGCAAGCCCTCATAGGCTTGCCTTGGTATCTCTCTCCCTGCGTTCTGACCTTGCTGCCTGTTTGACCTTGAGCCTGCTATCTGCCTTGTCCTGATCTGAGCCCATCCCTATCCTGAGGCCTTCCTAGTCCTGTCCCTTCTGTTCCTGGCTCCCTTGGATCCCTGCTCTGAACCCCATTCATCCATCCTCTCCTTGTCCTGTTCAGTTTCCCGTCCTTACCCTTCTGCTGACTTCCCTGTGTATGACCTTGGCTTGACTTTGATTACGATTACGGTATCTCCATTTACCTATGTATATATTGTTGTTTGTAGTGGGTTGTTGTGTGGGTTTGCACTGTTTATATTCCTTTCACTTATCACTTGTTAATAAACACCATTATTTCACATATATGTGTTTTGGGTTTCCTCTGTGTAGTCCACACAGTCTGGTCAATTAGATATCCTGACAGTATACCAAGGCCATCCCTGACCAGACGTGGCTGCACTGAGAAACCGTCCTGTTACGGTGGGCGCGCAAAATGGACTTTGATGGAATTATCTATTATTCTCTGCTGGCGGCAGAGGATAGTGAATATTGTTGTCAGACTAGATTGGACCCGAGACCAACTGCTGGAAACGATACAAACAGCCCATTTACTTGTAGATCAAGGTCATGTGTTATTTGAGGATGTTCAGCCTTTGATCCAATTATGTACTAAGTCAGCCTTGTCATACATTCCTGAAGGTAGTGACGATTTCTCCCCTCCTTTCAGTTGTGACCAGGTTGAATCCCTGGTATGGTTATTAGAGGACGATCCGGCTTCTTTTGATGAACATTATTCCGCTTGTTCCCAGCAGGTGTTATCCGATTGCATTTATTCAGTACAATCTTTGGTTAGTCAGGCTGTATGTGAATCAGCGTTTGTTCAACCTTTGCTGCAGGCATGGTCAGATCTCCTGTCCTTAGCTAAGCCACAATATTCCAGCCCTGCCATTAATCATCTGCTTTCCAAAAGATCTATCTCCCCGTCACCTATGGCAACCTTAGCTACAACCCAGTTCAATCAGCTCCCTACCAAATACTACCACCCAGTCTCCAAGTGTCGCACCCATCCTGTCTTCAATTCACCTGTCTCTTCTCCTCCACCTGTAACAGTCCCACAAAACCCCTCTCTAGCTACAGTTCCTTGGTCTTCCTTCTGCCCAGCTACTTTCTTTTCTTACAGCCCTGCACCTACATACAAAACTGCACGGCTAAACCAAAGAAGAAGCAAAAATTCTTCCCGACCCACACCATCTTGCCAGTAACCCAACATGTTCCAGCCTTCCAGTCTGCTGTTCCAGCCTTCCAGTCTGCTGTTCCAGCCTTCCAGTCTGATGTTCCAGCCTTGCAGTCTGATGTTCAAGCTTTCCAGTCTGATGTTCCAGCCTTCCAGTCTTATGTTCCAGCTTTCCAGTCTGCTGTTCCAGCCTTCCAGTCTGACGTTCCAGCTTTCCAGTCTGATGTTCCAGCCTTCCAGTCTGCTGTTCCAGCCTTCCAGCCTGCTGTTCCAGCCTTCCAGCCTGATGTTCCAGCTTTGCAGTCTGAAGTTCAAGCTTTGCAGTCTGATGTTCCAGCTTTGCAGTCTGATGTTCCAGCTTTGCAGTCTGATGTTCCAGCCTTGCAGTCTGATGTTCCAGCCTTGCAGTCCGATGTTCCAGCTTTGCAGTCCGATGTTCCAGCTTTGCAGTCCGATGTTCCAGCTTTGCAGTCCGATGTTCCAGCTTTGCAGTCCGATGTTCCAGCTTTGCAGTCCGATGTTCCAGCTTTGCAGTCCGATGTTCCAGCTTTGCAGTCTGATGTTCCAGCTTTGCAGTCTGATGTTCCAGCTTTGCAGTCTGATGTTCCAGCCTTCCAGTCTGATGTTCCAGCCTTCCAGTCTGATGTTCCAGCCTTCCAGTCTGATGTTTCACCCTTCCAGTCTGATGTTCCAGCCCTCCAGTCTGCTGTTCCAGCCTTCCAGTCTGCTGTTCCAGCTTTGCAGTCTGATGTTCCAGCTTTACAGTCTGATGTGCCTGCCTCCCAGTCTGTCGTCCCGATGCCTGCCTTCCAGCCCGATGTCCCTGCCTTCCAGCCGGATGTCTTGAAGCTGGCCTTCCAGCCTGAAGTCCCGGTACCTGCTTTTCAGCCTGTGCCCGGTCTCCAGTCTGACGTTCCAGCTTTCCAGTCTGACGTTCCAGCTTTCCAGTCTGACGTTCCAGCCTTCCAGTCTGACGTTCCAGCCTTCCAATCTGACGTTCCAGCCTTCCAGTCTGACGTTCCAGCTTTGCAGTCTGACGTTCCAGCTTTGCAGTCTGAAGTTCCAGCTTTGCAGTCTGAAGTTCCAGCTTTGCAGTCTGAAGTTCCAGCTTTGCAGTCTGAAGTTCCAGCTTTGCAGTCTGAAGTTCCAGCTTTGCAGTCTGAAGTTCCAGCTTTGCAGTCTGAAGTTCCAGCTTTGCAGTCTGATGTTCCAGCCTTGCAGCCTGATGTTCCAGCCTTGCAGCCTGATGTTCCAGCCTTGCAGCCTGATGTTCCAGCCTTGCAGCCTGATGTTCCAGCCTTGCAGCCTGATGTTCCAGCCTTGCAGCCTGATGTTCCAGCCTTGCAGTCTGATGTTCCAGCCTTGCAGTCTGATGTTCCAGCCTTGCAGTCTGACGTTCCAGCCTTGCAGTCTGACGTTCCAGTGTCTGCCCTTCAGCCTGATGTCCGGGTGTCCGCTGCCCAGCTCAAGTGGTTCCTGTCGCCTGCTGCCCAGCTCAAGTGGTTCCTGTCGTCTGCTGCCCAGCTCAAGTGGTTCCTGTCGTCTGCTGCCCAGCTCAAGAGGTTCCTGTCGTCTGCTGCCCAGCTCAAGTGGTTCCTGTCGTCTGCTGCCCAGCTCAAGTGGTTCCTGTCGTCTGCTGCCCAGCTCAAGTGGTTCCTGTCGTCTGCTGCCCAGCTCAAGTGGTTCCTGTCGTCTGCTGCCCAGCTCAAGTGGTTCCTGTCGTCTGCTGCCCAGCTCAAGTGGTTCCTGTCGTCTGCTGCCCAGCTCAAGTGGTTCCTGTCGTCTGCTGCCCAGCTCAAGTGGTTCCTGTCGTCTGCTGCCCAGCTCAAGTGGTTCCTGTCGTCTGCTGCCCAGCTCAAGTGGTTCCTGTCGTCTGCTGCCCAGCTCAAGTGGTTCCTGTCGTCTGCTGCCCAGCTCAAGTGGTTCCTGTCGTCTGCTGCCCAGCTCAAGTGGTTCCTGTCGTCTGCTGCCCAGCTCAAGTGGTTCCTGTCGTCTGCTGCCCAGCTCAAGTGGTTCCTGTCGTCTGCTGCCCAGCTCAAGTGGTTCCTGTCGTCTGCTGCCCAGCTCAAGTGGTTCCTGTCGTCTGCTGCCCAGCTCAAGTGTTTCCTGTCGTCTGCTGCCCAGCTCAAGTGTTTCCTGTCGTCTGCTGCCCAGCTCAAGCGGTTCCTGTCGTCTGCTGCCCAGCTCAAGCGGTTCCTGTCGTCTGCTGCCCAGCTCAAGCGGTTCCTGTCGTCTGCTGCCCAGCTCAAGCGGTTCCTGCCGTCTGCTGCCCAGCTCAAGCGGTTCCTGCCGTCTGCTGCCCAGCTCAAGCGGTTCCTGCCGTCTGCTGCCCAGCTCAAGCGGTTCCTGTCGTCTGCTGCCCAGCTTAATGACTCTGACATGCCAGCAGTACCCACTGTCCAGGTTGATGTACCCGATGCCCGGCCTGATGTGCCCTCATCTGTTCAGTTGGAGGCCATGAACTTTGAACAGATGCACCTTGTTGGAGCGTCCGGAGGCCGCTCCTTTAGGGGGGGTACTGTCATGAGAAGGTCTACCCGTTGGTGGCGCTATCGGTCCCTTGGATCGCAGTACCAGTGTCCATCAGCAGGTGTCTTCCAACACCTAGGACCTGCAGTAAGAGGTCTTTCCTGCTGGTGGCACTGTTGCATCCTCGGGCCGTAGTACCGGCGTCAACCAGCGGGTGCACTCTGGCAGTGTGGAGCAAACAGCTCACACTGCGCTCAGCTGTGACATGAGGTCAATTACCACAGCCTTACAAATACCCGGCAAGCCCTCATAGGCTTGCCTTGGTATCTCTCTCCCTGCGTTCTGACCTTGCTGCCTGTTTGACCTTGAGCCTGCTATCTGCCTTGTCCTGATCTGAGCCCATCCCTATCCTGAGGCCTTCCTAGTCCTGTCCCTTCTGTTCCTGGCTCCCTTGGATCCCTGCTCTGAACCCCATCCATCCATCCTCTCCTTGTCCTGTTCAGTTTCCCGTCCTTACCCTTCTGCTGACTTCCCTGTGTATGACCTTGGCTTGACTTTGATTACGATTACGGTATCTCCATTTACCTATGTATATATTGTTGTTTGTAGTGGGTTGTTGTGTGGGTTTGCACTGTTTATATTCCTTTCACTTATCACTTGTTAATAAACACCATTATTTCACATATATGTGTTTTGGGTTTCCTCTGTGTAGTCCACACAGTCTGGTCAATTAGATATCCTGACAGATCTCCATTGTATAGCTGTCCCTCTCCTCACTATTTATTTCTTATTATGGTCTCCTACTAAACTCAGACCTCCCATCCTAGCCCCCACTCTTTCCCACTCTCTAGCCCTATACGACCAGATGCACAAAAACCTCTCCTTAATCACAGCCCTACTCCCCCTAACACACATGTTTCATAATCTCAACTTCCCCCCCAGGAATGAACATTTTAGCCTTTAGCTGGTGGCTCAATAAAGGACTACTTAGACAAGGGAACCTTTTCACCTCCACAGGCCCCTTCTCCATCGCATTCTGCACAAGTAAACTAGAGCTACCTTCCTCTGAACAGTTTAGATATTCACAAATACTCCACTTTCTTCACTCGATCTGGCCCAATAAGCCAGAACCCCCTAGGGTCACGACCTATGAATCATGGTGCTCGAACATCACAGATCAGAGGGGAGGGATTTCCATCATTTACTCTTCCTTAGACACATGTCCAAGCCCTCCTATGTCTTCACATGGGAAAATTACCTTAATATTACCTGGGATCAAGATAAATGGTATACCTGTTTCAAACGATCCTTTTAGGGTATATTAAATGTCTCTCTGATTAAAGCTAGTCTCAAAATCTTGACACAATGGTACAGGGTTCCCTCTCTCCTCACCAGACTCTATCCAGATGCTACCCCACTGTGCTTCTGGAAGTGCAACCATGTGGGAACAATGTTCCACATATGGTGGACCTGTCCGCGCATAAGAGTTCTTTGAAACAAAATCTGCTCACGGATACGCAGGGTGAAGTCCATATAGGTCCCCCAATCCCCTGACATAGCACTCAACCTCAAAGTGAATAAAGTAGATAAATATACACAAGCTTGGATCTTCTTCATCCTGTTGGGTACCAAAATTACAATAGCTTCTCACTGGAAAAAAACCTCAGTTCCAATCTCAGCAGTGAAGCACAAAATATCCTGGATTATGGCGCAGGAGAAGATAGTCAGTATTGTGCAAGACAAAACCCATGTATTTGAACTCACCTGGGAACCCTGGGCCAAATACTGTCATATTCCTTTGTACCCTGGAGACAACCCCCCAGGATGAATATTACTCTGGGTGACCCAACTGACTCTCCTTTCCTCACCCTCTCTCTTACCCCTCCCCCCAATTATCTACTTTCTCTACACTTACTTCAACTTTTAATGTTCAATATTCCCATCTATTTAGATATTTTCAGCTTCATCATACTTTCCATGCAGTTTCCACAGGATAGTTTAACGATTAGACAATCTACTTTAGAACTAGTGCTTAGGTCTGAGTGTCTGGATAAGCCTACTTCGAGATTGTATTCTCATTTTCTGTTAATTTCTATCTTGCTATTATAGGTTCTTAGAGCTAGGTGGGTGTGAGACATACCAGATTTAGATATGGACGATTGGAGGGGTGTGTGGGATTTCCCTTTGCAAAATACTACTAGTGGTGATTCTGCCACACCTCTCTCCTCCACCCCCTCCTCTTCTTCTTCCTCCATGGTCTCTTCCTGTGCTAATTTGACTTCGGAACCAGCGGTGCTCCGTAGGCATTCAAGTGGCTACGCAAGCACGCAGGCCAAAAGATGCCATGCGGTACTTGAGCTGGTGTGCTTGGGGGACAGGAGCCACACTGGGGCAGAGATTCTGTCAGCTCTGCAGGGGCAGGTTCAGAGGTGGTTGACGCCACGCCAGCTTAAGGCAGGTATGGTGGTTTGTGACAATAGCACCAACCTCCTCTCTGCCCTCCGACAGGGACAACTGACCCATATGCCCTGTTTGGCTCATGTCCTTAACTTGGTGGTGCAGTGGTTCTTGGGCAGGTACCCAAGCTTACAGGATGTCAGGAGGCAGGCCAGGAAAGTCTGTGTGTATTTCCTCAGGTCATATAATGCCAGTGCTCGGCTGGCTGACCTCCAAAGGAACCGCCTAATCTGTGACATGCCCACCAGGTGGAACTCAACGTTGACCATGCTGCAGTGGCTGCACAAGCAGCAGAGGGCCATCAATGAGTACCTGTGCGACTATGGCACCAGGACAGGGTCAGTGGAGCTTGTTTTTTTTCCCCATGCCAGTGGGCCATGATCAAGGATGCAGTGGTTCTTGGGCAGGTACCCAAGCTTACAGGATGTCAGGAGGCAGGCCAGGAAAGTCTGTGTGTATTTGCAGTGACAGTGCATGCGTCAGTGACACTGTCCCCCTTTTCCACCTGTTGGAGCACACACACACTGAATAATGGACAGGGCACTTGAGGCAGAACAGAGGCAGGAAGAGGAGGACTTCCTTAGCTCTCAAGGCCCCCTTTATCCTGACAGTGTTCCTGCATGCCTGCCGATCACACAGGAGGAGGAGGAGGAAGAGGAGGATTGTGTCAGCATAGAGGTGGAGCCTGGCACTCAGCATCAGCAGCAGACTTTAAGGGATCATTTACAGTCCCAAGAAACCCATGGACTTGTACATGGCTGGGAGGAGGTGGCTGCAGATCATGTCGCACTTAGTGACCCAGAGGACTCCGGACTGAATGCCTTAGCAAACCTACACTTCATGGCCTCCCTGATCCTGCAAAGCCTGCGGAAGGATCCTCATATTTGTGGTATTTATTGATTTATTTATTTCAGGTACTTATATAGCGCCATCAATTTACGCAGCGCTTTACATATACATTATACATTCACATCAGTCCCTACACCCTCAAGGAGCTTACAATCTAAGGTCCCTAACTCACATTCATACATACTAGGCCAAATTTAGACAGGATCCAATTAACCTACCAGCATGTCTTTGGAGTTTGGGAGGAAACCGGAGTACCCGGAGAAAACCCATGCAGACACAGGGAGAACATGCAAACTCCAGGCAGGTAGTGTCGTGGTCAGGATTCGAACCAGCGACCCTTCTTACTGCCAGGCGAGAGTGCTACCCACTACACCACTGTGCCGCCCCATCAAGGAGAGGGATCAATACTGGCTGGCAATCCTCCTTGATCCACGTTACAAGGGTAAGGTTGCGGACCTTATCTTGCCGTCGCAGAAGGAGCAGAGGATGAAACATCTTCGGGAGGCCTTGCAGAAAGGTCTGTGCAACACCGTTCCCAGAGACTGGGAGGTTACAAACTCCTGTTCCCGGACAACGTGTTGCTGAGGCTTTGGTCAGTCAAAGAAGGAGCGGTGGAGAAGGTGGCCAGCTGACCGATGCGTTCAGACAATTTTTTAGTCCGCAGCCTCAAGGTATGATCGGTTCCAGCAACCATCGCCAGCATCTGTTTTACATGGTTCAGGAATACCTAGGGGCAAGATCTGACTTGGACTCCTTTCCCACCGAAAATCCTCTGGGTTACTGGGTCTTGAGGGTGGATCACTGGCCAGAGCTTACACAGTATGCAATTGAGCTACTGGCCTGTCCTGCATCCAGCGTTCTTTCAGAACGCACATTCAGTGCTGCTGGAGGTTTTGTAACCGATCACAGGGTATGCCTGTCCACCGACTCGGTCGATCGACTGACCTTAATAAAAATGAATCAGTCTTGGATCACCACCAGCTACCAAGCACCTGATGCTGATGTAACTGAATAATTTTTTTTGAAATGTCAGATCCCTTCAAGACTGCCTATGCTGATGCTGAGTGACTATCCTCTCCCTCCTCAATGATCATGCTGATAGCTTGTAAGAATATTTTTGGTTCTGGGCGCCGCCACCAGTGGCTAAGGCCCTAGAGTATTTGTGAGGGGTTGCAGTGTTGTGGCACCAGCACCAGTGCCTAAGGCCCAATTTTTCAGCCCCTGTTTAACAGGGGCATGTAATTACAATTTTTGATGCAATACTTTGCAGCAGGGCTTGTTCCTGCACTCCAACTTGAGTATCTCTGAGGGGTTGCAGTGTTGTGGCACCAGTGCCTAAGGCCTAATTTTCAGCCCCTGTTTAACAGGGGCGTGTAATTACAATTTTTGATGAAATATTTTACAGAACAGCTCATTCATGCTCTCCAACTAGAGTATCTGTGAGGGGTTGCAGTGTTGTGGCACCACCACCACCACCACCAAAGGCCCAATTTTTATGCCCCTGTTCAACAGGTGCATGTAATTACAATTCTTGATCTAATGTTTCACAGCAGGGCCAGTTTCTGCGCCCACCAAGAGTAACTGTGAGGAATTACAGTGTTGTGGCACCAGCACCACCAACACCAAAGGCCCAATTTTTATGCCCCTGTTCAACAGGTGCATGTAATTACAATTCTTGATCTAATATTTCACAGCAGAGCCCGTTCCTGTGCCCACCAAGAGTAACTGTGAGGGCTTACAGTGTTGTGGCAACACCAACACCTAAGGCCCCAATTTCTGCAGAGTATATAGGGCAGGCCCCTACTTTCAAACATCCAACTTACAAACGACTCCTACCTGCAAACGGAAGGAGACAACAGGAAGTGAGATGAAATCTACCCCTAGGCAGGGAAATTCTCTCCTGTAAGAGTTAATATGGGTGAGGGGTTGCAGTGTTGTGGCATCAGTGCCTAAGGCCCAACTTTTCTGCCCTTGTTCAACAGGGACATGTAATTACAATTCTTGATCTAACATTTCACAGAAGGGCCCATTCCTGCCCCCACCAAGAGTAATTGTGAGGGCTTACAGTGTTGTGGCAACACCACCACCACAAAAGACCCAATTTTTGTGCCCCTGTTCAACAGGTGCATGTAATTACAATTCTTGATATAATATTTCACAGCAGGGCCCGTTCCAGCGCCCACCAAGAGTAACTGTGAGGACTTACAGTGTTGTGGCAACACCACCACCACAAAAGACCCAATTTTTCTGGCCCTGTTCAACAGGTGCATGTAATTACAATTCTTGATCTAATATTTCATCGCAGGGCCCATTCCTGCGCCCACCAAGAGTAACTGTGAGGGCTTACAGTGTTGTGGCAACACCAACACCTAAGGCCCCAATTTCTGCAAAGTATATAGGGCAGGCCCCTACTTTCAAACATCCAACTTACAAATGACTCCTACTTGCAAACGGAAGGAGACAACAGGAAGTGAGATGAAATCTACCCCTAGGAAGGGAAATTCTCTCCTGTAAGAGTTAATATGGGAAAAACGTGTCTCCTCTTCACTGATGCTTTATCACCAATCCTTGTTTCACTAAAAACCCCAAATTTTCAAAAAACATTTGTCATTGGGACAGAAAGTGAGGTGAAATCTTCTGAAGAGGTGCACAGACAGCAAAACAAATGTTACAGCGGTGATAACCCTTCCCTATGTTTTCCAAAAAGCTTAAAAATAGATTTTTTGGCTGGAGCTACACTTTAAAAATGTACCAGTTCAAAATTACAAACAGATTCTACTTAACAACAAACCTACAGTCCCTGTCTTGTTTGCACCGCCTGTATACTGCTGTTCAGAGTATATAGGGCCTTGGGGCCCCACGCCTTTCCTTTTTTGATTTTGGGTGCGGGGTTCCCCTTAATATCCATACAAGACCCAAAGGGCCTGGTAATGGACCTGGGGGGGTACCCATGCCGTTTGTCTCACTGATTTTCATCCATATTGCCGGACCCGACATTACATTAAAGCCGCAAGCAATTTTAAATTACTTTTATTCCTTTAAAAATGTCATTTTGTGCAGGGACTGTTCTAAGCACGGGAAACACACGCCACTTTACAGGAATACTATAGACACCCCTCAGGTACGATATTTAAAAGGGATATTTCACTTTTTTTTTTTTTACTTTAAGCATCATTAAAATCACTGCTCCCGAAAAAACGGCCGTTTTAAAAACTTTTTTTTTGCATTGATACATGTCCCCTGGGGCAGGACCCGGGTCCCCAAACCCTTTTTAGGACAATAACTTGCATATTAGCCTTCAAAATTAGCACTTTTGATTTTGAACGTTCGAGTCCCATAGACTTTAATAGGGTTCTAAAGTTCACGCAAACTTTTGGTCCGTTCGCAGGTTCTGCTGCGAACCGAATCGGGGGATGTTCGGCTCATCCCTAGTTCTGAGTCAGCCTTCCGCTCCATCGAATCTTTAAAGGACACTGTTTCTTCCAGTGGTAGGGTGATATGCCTTGCAAGACGCTGTAAAGACTCATTCACTTCAGGAGGCAGTGCCGATCTTTTATCCGGCCTGGACCACTCTTCCTCCATTAACTCCTTAATTTCTACTATAAAAGGAAACTTTGGGAACCCTCACTTTAAATTTGGGTAATATTTTCTCTGCTCCTGCGTGCTTGAAGATTCTTCCTCCCAATCGATTGCCTGTTTGACCGCAGATATGAATGAGAGTACCAGAGAAAAGTCAAATGAATATGTATCTAATGGGGCGTACACACAGTCGGACTTTTCGGCTACAAAAGTCCACCGGACGCCGACGGACCAAATTCGGCAGACAATCCGATCGTGTGTGGGCTTCCCCGGACTTTCAGCGGACTTTTCCAGTCGCAAATCTGATGAACTTTAGATTTGGAACTTGCTTCAAATCTTTACGTCGTAACTCCGCTCGTCTGTATGCTAGTCCGACGAACAAAAACCCAACTAGGGCAACTATTGGCTACTGGCTATCAACTTCCTTATTTTAGTCCGGTGTACAGACTTTTGTGTGATCGTATGTAGGCAAGTCCATTCGTTAAAAAGTCCACCGCAAGTCCGCCTAAAGTCCGTTGAAAGTTTGTCGGACGGGCTGCCGGACTTTTGTAGCCGAAAAGTCCGACCGTGTGTACGCCCCATAAGATATCCTGACCAAACTCTGAGTCCACTTCTGAGTTAGACCTAATGGCTCCAGGTTCCGGAGAGTCTTCTTCCCTTTTCCTTAGGCGACTAGTTCCTCCTACCCCAGAAGGGCCTGGTAACAGGGTGAAGGGCCTCTCCCCCTGCAATAAGGAGGAACCATTAGTAAAGCCGGAGATAGAAAATAGGTGCTAGAGGCAAACTTCAAACCCTCTTGGTGTCCCTTACCTTTCCATGCCTTTTGAATAGGAACAAGCAACTCATCCTAGACTATGGAAAATAGGAAAAAAAAATACTCTAATGCCGCGTACACACGACCGGACTTTACGGCATATTTGGTCCGGCGAGTCCGTCGGACAATTCGATCGTGTGTGGGCTCCAGCGGACTTTTTTTTCTCAAAAGTTTGATGGACCTAGAAATGAAACATGTTTCAAATCTGTCCGACAGACTCGAGTCCGGTTGAAAAGTCCGCTCGTCTGTATGCTAGTCCGACGGACAAAAAACAATGCTAGGGCAGCTATTGGCTACTGGCTATGAACTTCCTTGTTTTAGTCCGGTCGTACGTCATCACATACGAATCCGTCGGACTTTGGTTGATCGTGTGTAGGCAAGTCTGTTCATTTGGAAAGTCCGTTGTAAAGTCCGTTGAAAAGTCCGCCGGACAAAGTCTGCCGTAAAGTCCGCTCGTGTGTACGCGGCATAATTCTTTTTTCTTTTCCTCTTTTTCTTTTTTTATTTCATTTATTTATTTTATATATTTATATTTTCTTTTTATTTTCTTTTTTTTAAATATACCCCACTTACTGGCTAGGCAAGACTTGAACAAAGGGAAAATAACTCCTGGGGACTGTCAGCAGGCTGCAGGGGAAGGAATAGTAAGGAACATTTAATTACATAGCACAAAGTAGGGAAGGCACAATGTTAAGCTGTTCCAGCGTTCAGCTAACCAGCCTGAGCGTCCAATCTCGTGTGCTGACAGCCACAAAGTAACACTATCCAGCATAGGTTTAAATTCGCCGCCCTCCCGCCGTTTTGGACAATCAGAAGCAGCGGATTGGAGAGCCAATCACAGCCGCGACCGATCGACCAATCTGGGAGCGAGCAGTGACGTCATCCACCCATGCCAGCCTGTCAGGAAAGGGTCCATCCGCTGGTAAGATATATCATTTGGCATGCAGTACTGGGGTCCACCAGCAGGTGTTTCCTGGCAGTGTTGAACTGTCAGGAGAATATTTCCCTGCTGGTGACATGTCATCTTTTGGCCGCAGTACTGATGTCCACCAGCGGATGGATCCCGGCAGTATGGAGCAGACAACACACAATGCGCTCAGCTGTGACATGAGGTCAATTACCAGCCTTATAAATACCCGGCAAGCCCTCATAGGCTTGCCTTGGTATCTCTCTCCCTGCACTCTAACCTTGCTGCCCGTTACTTTGACCTTGAGCCTGCATCTGCCTTGTCCTGACCTGACCTGATCTGATCCCATTCCTATCCCCTCTGTTCCTGGTTACCTTGGATCCCTGCCCTGTATCCCATCCATCCACCCTCTTCCTGTCCTGCTGGTTTGATCTCCCTGTGTATGACCTTGGCCTGGCTTTGTTTACGATTACGGTATCTCCATTTCCTTGTATATATTGTTGTTTGTAGTGGGTTTGTTGTGTTGGTTTTGCACTGTTTATATTTCTTTATTTGTCACTTATTTATTAAACACCATTATTTCACTTATATGTGTTTTGGGTTTCCTCTGTGCAGTCCACACAGTCTGGTCAATTAGATTCTCTGACAGTATACCAAGGCCATCCCTGACCAGACGTGGCTGCATTGAGGAAACCATCCTGGTTTATCGGGTCTGCTAATATGGATTTCGATGAAATTCTTTATTATTCTCTGCTAGCAGAAGAGGATGGTGAATATTGTCGCCAGATTTTAAAAGGGTGGACTAGTGACAGGCTGATGGAAACTATCCAATCAGCTCATTCCCTAGTGGATCAGGGGTATATGTCTTTTGAAGATGTTCAGCCTCTGATCCAGTTATGTGCAAAACCAGCCCTGTCATGCATTCCCGAGGGAAGTGATGATTTTTCGCCCCCCTTCAATTATGGCCAAGTTGAATCCCTGGTTTGGTTGTTAGAGGATGATCCAGCCTATTTTATGGAACATTATTCCTCCTGTTCACAGCAGGTGTTGTCTAATTGCATCCAGTCGGTGCAATCCTTGATTAGTCAGGCTGTGTGTGAATCAGCGTTTGTTCAACCTGTGCTGCAGTTATGGTCAGATCTCCTGTCTTTTGCTAAGCCACAATACTCCAGCCCTGCCATTAATCCTCTGTCTCCCCAAAAATGTATCTCCCCGTCGCCTATGGCAACCTAAGCTACAGCCCAGTTTATCAAACCCCCTACCAAATACTACTACCCAGTCTCCAAGTGTAGCACCTATCCCGCCTTCAATCCACCTGTCTCTTCTCCTCCACCTGTAACAGTCCCACAAAACCCCTCTCTAGCTACAGTTCCTTGGTCTTCCTTCGATCCAGCTACTTTCTTTTCTTACAGCCCTGCACCTACATACAAAACTGCACGGGCTAAACCAAAGAAGAAGCAAAAATTCTTCCCGACCCACACCATCTTGCCAGTAACCCAACATGTTCCAGCCTTCCAGTCTGCTGTTCCAGCCTTCCAGTCTGCTGTTCCAGCCTTCCAGTCTGCTGTTCCAGCCTTCCAGTCTGCTGTTCCAGCCTTCCAGTCTGAAGTTCCAGCTTTGCAGTCTGAAGTTCCAGCTTTGCAGTCTGAAGTTCCAGCTTTGCAGTCTGAAGTTCCAGCTTTGCAGTCTGAAGTTCCAGCTTTGCAGTCTGAAGTTCCAGCTTTGCAGTCTGAAGTTCCAGCTTTGCAGTCTGAAGTTCCAGCTTTGCAGTCTGAAGTTCCAGCTTTGCAGTCTGAAGTTCCAGCTTTGCAGTCTGAAGTTCCAGCTTTGCAGTCTGAAGTTCCAGCTTTGCAGTCTGAAGTTCCAGCTTTGCAGTCTGAAGTTCCAGCTTTGCAGTCTGAAGTTCCAGCTTTGCAGTCTGAAGTTCCAGCTTTGCAGTCTGAAGTTCCAGCTTTGCAGTCTGCTGTTCCAGCCTTGCAGTCTGCTGTTCCAGCCTTGCAGTCTGCTGTTCCAGCCTTGCAGTCTGCTGTTCCAGCCTTGCAGTCTGCTGTTCCAGCCTTGCAGTCTGCTGTTCCAGCCTCCCAGTCTGTCGTCCCGATGCCTGCCTTCCAGCCCGATGTCCCTGCCTTCCAGCCGGATGTCTTGAAGCTTGCCTTTCAGCCTGAAGTCCCGGTGCCCGCTTTTCAGTCTGTGCCCGCTCCCCAGTCTGATGTCTTCATGCCTGCCTCCCAGCCTGATGTCCCGAAGCTTGCTTTTCAGCCTGATGTCTTAGTTTATGCCTTCCAGCTTGATGTCCCTGCCTTCCAGCTTGATGTCCCTGCCTTCCAGCTTGATGTCCCTGCCTTCCAGCTTGATGTCCCTGCCTTCCAGCTTGATGTCCCTGCCTTCCAGCTTGATGTCCCTGCCTTCCAACTTGATGTCCCTGCCTTCCAACTTGATGTCCCTGCCTTCCAACTTGATGTCCCTGCCTTCCAACTTGATGTCCCTGCCTTCCAACTTGATGTCCCTGCCTTCCAGTCTGGTGTGCCCACCTTCCAGTCTGGTGTGCCCACCTTCCAGTCTGATGCGCCCGCTCTCCAGTCTGATATGCCTGCCTTCCAGCCGGATGTCTTGAAGCTTGCCTTCCAGCCCGAAATCCCAGTGTCTATGTCCCAGTCTGTCGCCCCAGCGACTATTGACCAGTCCGATGTACCTGCTGTTCTGCCCGATGTGCCAGCGCCTGTGTCTGCTGCCCAGTCTAAAGTTCCAGCACCCGCTGCCTGGTCTGATGTCTCGGTGCCGGCTCTCCAGTCCGCTTTCCAGCCTGATGTGCCAGTGTCTACTACTCAGCCAGTTGTGCCAATGCCTGTGTCCGCTGCCCAGTTTGAGGTCCCAGTGCCTGCTGCTCAGCCCGAAATTCCAGTGTCCATGTTCCAGTCTGACGCTTCAGCAACTACTGACCAGTCCGATGTACCTGTTCAGCCTGTTGTGCCAGTACCTGCTGTTCTGCCTGATGTGCCCACTGTTCAGCCTGATGAGCCTGCTTTCCGGTTTGATGTGACCATCCTCCAGCCTGATATCCTGGTACCTGTCTTCCAGCCTGATGTCGTGATGTTGGTATCCCAGCCTGAGGTTTCGGTGCCCGTGTCTCCGCCTGAAGTTTCGGTGCCCGTGTCTCCGCCTGAAGTTTCGGTGCCCGTGTTTCAGCCTGGAGTTTCGGTGCCCGTGTCCCAGCTTGCTGAATCGGTGCCCGTTACCCAGTCTGTTGAATCGGTGCCCGTTACCCGGTCCGCTGAACTGGTGCCCGTTACCCAGTCTGCTAAACCGAAGTCCGTCACTTGGCCTGTCAAGCCAGTATCCGTTATCCGGCTTGCTGAACCAGTGCCCGGTGTCCAGCTCGCTGGGTCGGGGCCTGTTACCCAGCCCACTGGGCCGGGGTCCGTTACCCAGCTTGCTGAGCCGGTGCCTGTAATCCGGCCTGCCCTTACGGTGCTCGCTGTTCGGCCCAATGTTCCAGAGCCCGCTGCCCAGCTCGATGACCCGGAGCCCGCTGCCCAGCTCAAGTTGTTCCTGTGTGCTGCCCAGCTCAAGTTGTTCCTGTGTGCTGCCCAGCTCAAGTTGTTCCTGTGTGCTGCCCAGCTCAAGTTGTTCCTGTGTGCTGCCCAGCTCAAGTTGTTCCTGTGTGCTGCCCAGCTCAAGTTGTTCCTGTGTGCTGCCCAGCTCAAGTTGTTCCTGTGTGCTGCCCAGCTCAAGTTGTTCCTGTGTGCTGCCCAGCTCAAGTTGTTCCTGTGTGCTGTCCAGCTCAAGTTGTTCCTGTCCGCTGCCCAGCTCAAAGACTCTGACATGCCAGCCGTCTGCCCGGATGTGCCTGATGACCAGCCTGAAATGCCTTCTTCCACCATTCTGCCTGATGTCATAGACCATGGAAAATTAAGACCAGTTGGAGCGTCCGGAGGCCGCTCCTTTAGGGAGGGGTACTGTCAGGAAAGGGTCCATCCGCTGGTAAGATATATCATTTGGCATGCAGTACTGGGGTCCACCAGCAGGTGTCTCCTGGCAGTGTTGAACTGTCAGGAGAATATTTCCCTGCTGGTGACATGTCATCTTTTGGCCGCAGTACTGATGTCCACCAGCGGATGGATCCCGGCAGTATGGAGCAGACAACACACACTGCGCTCAGCTGTGACATGAGGTCAATTACCAGCCTTATAAATACCCGGCAAGCCCTCATAGGCTTGCCTTGGTATCTCTCTCCCTGCACTCTAACCTTGCTGCCCGTTACTTTGACCTTGAGCCTGCATCTGCCTTGTCCTGACCTGACCTGATCTGATCCCATTCCTATCCTGAGCCTATCCCCTCTGTTCCTGGTTACCTTGGATCCCTGCCCTGTATCCCATCCATCCACCCTCTTCCTGTCCTGCTGGTTTGATCTCCCTGTGTATGACCTTGGCCTGGCTTTGTTTACGATTACGGTATCTCCATTTCCTTGTATATATTGTTGTTTGTAGTGGGTTTGTTGTGTTGGTTTTGCACTGTTTATATTTCTTTATTTGTCACTTATTTATTAAACACCATTATTTCACTTATATGTGTTTTGGGTTTCCTCTGTGCAGTCCACACAGTCTGGTCAATTAGATTCTCTGACACAGCCTCACTGGAATGCAGGTGGAACACAGGGGAAGGGAGCTTATAAAGCACCCAGCTGACATCACTAGCCGGTGTCCAGCCAGCCTGACACGCATGCCGGAACAGCATGGAGGGGAACAGGGAAGTCTCCCCTCACCAAGCTCAAGCTCACCAGCCAAGCCTAAGGGAAAGAAAGAAAACTAAAGCCCAGGATGGCCGCTTTCCCGCGCTACTTAAGGCATTAGCCTGCGCCTTACTCCGGCACCAGGAGAGCCCTCATCAGAGAGATTTACCCTCAACAAAGGACCTTCCACCACAGGGACTCACGGCAGGCAGTACAACAGGAATGTCCGGAGCAAAGACAGAATAACAACACCTGCACCAGGTACTGCCTGTCTTTTCTCTATCTATACAGGGGTGTCCTTTACGGGGTCAAGGGGCGGGGTTGACCCAAGGTTGTGCTGTCCAGAGGCTGAGCCAGGAAAATACAATACATTACATCACTTCTGAAGTTGTATTCTGTCATACGAGAATTTTCGTAATTTTAGTCACCTATTGGTTATTGATAGGAGACTAGCATGCAAAAAAAAAAAAAATGGACGATCATTTGTCCGATATTCTTAACATATGTACGAGGCATTAGTGTGACTACTCTATGATTAGGTAACTGTATGCATGAAAGATCGTCATTGCTGTTGTATCCAGTCATGCAAGCTTAAAAGAAAAATGAAAACTAAGGAAGCCACATGCTCTTTTTGATGTGTGATCATTAGTATATCAGTATATCTGTAAGTTAAGATCTGGACAGGTACACGTAAATTAAGAGGGGAAATGTGGGTTGACTTGAGGCAGTACTTTTTTGGAATGGCAATAATGTTAGGGTTAGCATTTGGTTTATTGGCAGGGTTATCATTAGTTGTAAATAATTATTCACAAATCATGCAATAAACTTTTATATTAAAAATATAAACAGTATGTAGAGTTGCTCCCCCTTGAGATCACAATAGACCTTTTTAGGTCCAAATAAAATGCCCCATGTTGTGAGAGCGTTAATTAACTTTGCAGCATAGAACTGGGAATGCTGAGCTGTGTGTGTTCCTAGTTCTTAGACCTCCTGCCAAACAGGCAAATTAGTCATAGAGTTATTGTCAAATTTACTCACACATACTGATGCTGCTAAACTTGGTTTGGCCATCCAAGCTTGAAAAATCTTTGGTCGTGCAAGGGTTATGCGACTTGAGTGATATATTTTCAGCAGCAGATATTTCAAAGGATGGTTGTCACATAAGTGAAAAGTGAAAGCCTTGATATTTTGCCCAGTAGCAATATGTATTTTTTGGTAATTAATTTATATTGAACACCAATAGAATTGATGAGGCAATCATGCAGACGTGTGATTCAAAACATAATTGAAATTTTTCTACCCAGCCAGGAATACATCATTACCATTTAATAAACATGTCACTAGATGACATAATTTAAAATCTTTGGAGATTTTAAGGATAGTGATACATAGTACAGTGAGGTTGAAAGGGGTTTGAGGTTGTGTTTACTGAATACAATAAATATTTATTATTGTCCCCGGGCCTTTCAGTTAGAAAGCACTAGTGGCTGCTGGCTGTGACAGTTTTTTTAATCAAATAGAATGCTTCAAAAAAATACAATTCAAGAAGAACTCTGCTAAAAGTTACTGCAATTCAAAACAAAGGGTTTATTAAAGGCAATAAGGGTGTTCACTTTGTGAGAGTAATTGCACTTTGCAAGGGAATTTGCTCCAGAGCTTAATGAATGAGGTATAACTCTCATCATCCAATCACGTGCAAGCAAAAATGCTGTTATTTTTGTTTTCCTTGCACGTGATCTCTCTTGCAAAGTTAACGGCTTTTTTTGCCTTTATTACATCAACCCCACAGTCCCATAGAGGTTGATTTATTAAGAAATATAAACTGTCCACTTAACAACGTTTTTCCTTGCACATGATTGAGTAGTTGTAGTGACCACAGCTTCATCCTATTTACTAAGCTAAGTGAACATTTATTTTGATAAGTGAACAGCATCTATTCATTTATTAAGTTCACTCTCTGAAGGAAAATTACCTTAAATCTTGTAAATAGCCGAGCTGATGAGAAAGAAAACCTCATGATGCAATAGGAGTTTCCCCTATTTTGCCATATTCTGTGTTGTCAGTCAGCATAGTGAGGGCAAGGCAAATACACATTGGAGTTCATTTACTAAAGGCAAATAGAGTGCGCACTTTACGAGTGCAATTGCACTCATTTTCTTCAAAGCTTAGTGAATGTGGTGAAGTTCTGCTGTTTTCCATCATCCAATTATGTGCAAGCAAAAATGCATTTGTTTCCCTTGCACCTGATTGGTTATTCTTTACAAAGTGAAGCTTTGCCACATTCACTAAGATCTGGAGAAAAAATAGTGCAACTGCATTTAACACATTTATTGCAAGGATAAAATCCTTTAGCCTGGGTTCACACATGTGCGGTGCGAATTGAAGCTCAGGTTTCACTAGGAAGATAAAAATCTGTTGTTCAGAGGTTTCTCTGCGTTGTAGTTGCGGATCAGTGAGCAGGGAGAGGGGGAGGGAGGGGGGGAGAGGGGGAGGTGAAGTGAGGAGAAGGAGAAATTCCTTGTTCAGAACGCAATGCATCTGCGAATCAGATGCGTTCCCATAGGAGATAATGGGCTTGTAATTCTCACGGCAATGCCCAAAAAACGCACATGTTTTTTGTGCAATGCACAGTGCGAATGCAACGCACATATGTAAACCAGATACATTCAAATGAATGTATTTTAAAATGTCCTGCGAATTGGATGCGGTGTAAGCTGCATAGGTGTGAACGGGGGCTGAATATCTGGAAAAAAGATTGTTATTTGAGGGGGATTGATAATATTGGGAGCCCAAAGATTTTTTATCTCATGTTTTTTATCTACACCCATTTTTGATGTTAGTTCATATTGCCTTTTAGTAGGTTGTGTCCTCTTTAAGGGGACACTACGGAACTTTGCACATCATTACTATGGTATTAATTTTGTTAATAGTATCTATAGCACATTTCACTAGTATTGTTGGTCGAGTCTCCTTTAAATTATCACTACATGTTACAGATTTTTACATGTATTTTTAATTTTGAGTTTTGAGCATCATATTTCTATGTATATATACAGTATACTCTTCTCCTTTTTTTTTTAAATTTTATTTATTTTTATACGTATCGTAACGATTTAATCTTTTTTTATGTGGGTTATTCCTGTATTTGATTTTAGGAGGATTTGTCCCTCAATAACAGAGCCATTATGACAATCTTTTGGCCTGTGTGTTTATTTTTATTATAACCTATGGCTATTGCCTCTTTTAAGATGGCTGCCGTTAATATGTAGGTCCCATGCATATCTTTGCCCTTTTTCAAGAGGGTGCCGGACAGGAAGTGATTTTCTGAATTTGTTCTGACCTCATAAATTAATTTCCCATGCACCTGGGCATTTCCTATGTACCCACAGTTGCCACATTGTAAACAAATTTATAGGGACACTTTTCTGGCTGTAGGCGGAGTCTTATTATAATTAGGGGGCGTGGCATGCATTTGTTGGCGTGACTATCAGGAACCATGAATCAGACCGAGACAGAAGTATAGTTAAATCACACTTGTTTAATAATAATAAGGTAAACAAAGTAAGCGTAGTCAAAACAAGCCAGAGTTCAGTAACCGGATCGGGTAGTCAGCCAAGCAAATGTCAGAGAGCCAGAGATAAACGTAGTAGTACAGCAAGCAGGATCAAGAGCCAGAAGGAATGTCAGCCGAACAAGTCTTCAACAGGAATGCAGGAGAAAGTGTCTGTGATGTTGACAAAGGTGAAGGCAGAGATCAAGTGAGCTGGGCATCTTTAAGTAGGCAGGACTGACGAGCAGAATCAGCAACAGCTGGGTAACTGTGGATAGAGATGGGAGCTGGTAATTAGCCGACAGCTGAGCAGCCAGCTCTGAGAAGCAAGGGCTGAGCCCAGCCCTGACAGTGACATAGCAAAAAAGAAAAATTGGCGTGGTTTACGTGGAATAGTGGGTGTGGCTTATATGGGCGTGGTTCAAATGGGGGTGTGGTTAGAGTCTGAGATGAATGAGAGATGGAGAAAGAAAGGGGAAAAGAGGGAGAAAGGGAGAGGGAAAGAAGGAGGGAAGGAGAGAGACGGAAGGAAAGAGGGATGAAGGGACAGCAGGCCCAGATCCTACATCACAATAGAAATGTGTATTCCAGAGTTTAAACAAATTAACAGATAAAGATACTCCAAACACCTGGTATTAGCGCTTCAATCATTGCAGCACCATGTTTGTTATGGTGACATGATGATTGAAGCACATTATTTCTATTATTACATTGTAATATAAAATGAAATAGTTCAACTCACCATAATATAGAATCAGTGGAAGCCCTGAGTGTGTCATTTGCCATGTCGCCTGCCACCAGATGCCATCAGATGTCCCCAGCAGAGTTCATCCATACACCAGGCATTCCCAGCAGAGTCCCTCTTACATCAGGTATCCCCAGTAGAATCTCTCCCTACATCAGGCAGTCCCAGCGGAGTCCCTCTTACACCAGGTATCCCTAGTAGAGTCCCTCCTTATATCTGGCATTCCCAGCGGAGTCCCTCTTACATCAGATGTCCCCAGCAGAGTCCCCCTTTACACCAGTCAATCCCAGTAGAGTCTCTTCTTACACAAGCCAATCCCAATAGAGTCCCTCCTTACACCAGGTAACGCCCAGTAGAGTCCCTCTTTACATCAGATGTCCCCAGTAGAGTCCTCCTTACACCAGGCAATCCCAGCGCAGTCCCTCCTTACACCAGGCAATCCCAGCGCAGTTCCTCCTTACACCAGGCAATCCCAGCGCAGTCCCTCCTTACACCAGGCAATCCCAGCGCAGTCCCTCCTTACACCAGGCAATCCCAGCGGAGTCCCTCCATACATCAGTCGTCCCCCAGTGGAGACCCCCTCTCATCAGGTGTCCCCCAGTGGAGACCCCCTCTCATCAGGTGTCCCCCAGTGGAGCCCCCCTCTCATCAGGTGTCCCCAGTGGAGCCCTCCTCTCATCAGGTGTCCCCCAGTGGAGCCCCCCTCATCGGGTGTCCCCAGTGGAGCCCCCCTCATCAGGTGTCCCCCAGTGAAGCCCCCTCTCATTAGGTGTCCCCCAGCAGCGGAGACTCTCTCTGCCGCCATTACAGAAAAACAGATCACACAGGCAGTCAGTGGAACAAAATAGGCGGGGTGGATGCCAATAGAAATTGAGCTGCGGTGCCACCCACATCCGCCCCTTCCCACATCAGGTCACGGACTGACTGGCAGCGGGGCGGAGGTGGGCGCTGCCGCAGCTCAATTTTTATTGGCAGCCACTAGACTCTTGTTCTAGTCTTCAGGTAAATGGCGGCCGGTGGAGACATTGTCTCCGCCGGCCGCGGACCTATATCGGCGGCGAAAATTCGAGAATACAAGAATTTCCCAGGACATTTCTTGGGAATCGCAAAATCTGGGAAAAGGGTCTAAATCCCAGGAATGTCCCGGAAAATTCAAGACAGTGGGTAAGTATGCTGCTCTGTTGCAGTGGTTTTGCACAGAGCAGCCCCGATCCTCCTCTTCTCTGGTCCCCTGCTGGCTCTCCTGGCCCCCCCCTGCTGAGTGCCCCCATAGCACGCTACTTGCTATATGCATGCTCACTCCCGAGCCACCTTTGTGTGTCCACCGCCGGTGCTCCTGGCCCCTCCCTCTTGTCGATTGCCCTCAGAGTAAGCAGCTCCTGAGCCGCTGCTCTGCATGTCCATACAGACACAGAGCCCCGGCTCGGCCCCGCCCCTCTCTCTCCTCATTGACTTGCTGGCTGTGATTGATAGCAGTGTAAGCAAATGCTCTCTCAGCCAATAAAAAAGGCAGAGTCCCCAGGAAGCCAATGCTCTCGTGCACATCGCTGGATCGAGAGGGAGCTCAAGTAAGGGGGGCTGCTGCATACAGAATGTTTTTTACTTTCATGAAGAGACGGATGTGAATGGCTCAGTGTTCTCTGTATGTCAGAGCTATATAAATGTATAATAATAATAATAATAATAGTGTATAACTGGAGGGAGATTAGAGTGTAAGCTTTTCTGGTCACTGATATGACTGGCTAAGCTTCTCCCTTTTTTTTTTTTCTTTTTAATAAAATATTTTTCCTTTATATATCTATTTTTTAGATTATCACTATGGTTCCTTGCTCCTGATGATAGGTTAAATACCTTGAAACGCGTGGAGCCAACAACAACCTAGTGTATACAATGATGCATCTGATCAGGCCAATCCATATTAATTGGTTTTCTTTCTCCTAAAGAAACCCCCCCCCCCCTTTTTTTGTTTTTCATGTATAATTATTTTCTCCATTCAATCATGCAATCATGCTCTAATTGTTTTTATATTATATGTCATGTATTGATTCCTTGTTGGAACATGTATGTATGTATATCTCTTCTGGCTCCAATGAATTGTAGTAGTTGTACGAATAGTTTTATATAGCATCATGCATTGAATTATTTGAATACAAAAACTCTATGACCATTTGAATCCATTAAAACTATCAATTTCATTCTTGCTCCCGTGTGTTTATATAAAGTCCCGCTACTTTTTTATTTTTTATTTTTTTATTATTTTCATCCAATCGGGATGGAGGGGGGGACCTGAGCGGCACCCCTACACCTCATATAAAGTCCCACTAATTCCTTCCTTATATATTATTAACCAATTAGGGATGATAAGCACACGGCTGCATTAACCATAAAATAAAAAATGTTTTTTTGACTCCCATGCCTGCTTGTCAGAGGTTTAACCGCTTTTTCAATTAATTATTACTTCTTCATCCAATATTGAATTTTTGTCTGTTGTGACACTTTCAGTTTTTCCTTTTCTTTTTCGATCTTTATTTTTTGGTTTCATTTTTTAGCTATTAACCTTTTTAAGTTTGTTTTTTCCCTTACATGCACGCAGAGGTGCGTGCGTCTGTGGTTTGGCCGGGCCTGCCTCTCTGTCCCGTTCGGGAGCTGCGACGCTCACTGCGGACCCCCCTTCCACCTTGTTGTGACGGAGGGTGGGTGGGGCTTGTGCTCACTGCGCGTCGACGTCACACATCCCGGCCGGACACGCTGGCGCCTTATTAGCGCGGCGTCTGCCGACCGAGTGATTACTTCCTGCTGGCCCATTGGGGGGTTGACTTGGTTGACGCCGCCGCCTGTGGGACCATTAATGGTTTGGTTCCTGGGCTGTCGGCGTTCTCCCCTTCTCTCCCTATTTGTGGGCCAGTGTCTGACGTTGGGGATATGGTTGCGGGTGCTTGGCAGCTATGGACCTCATCCCGCATGGATTTCACACCCCGCTCGGTACACACCTGCTTTTACCCACCACTGATGCATCTAGGCACTCTTGCTTGGACTTACTCGATACCAGGTACATATTTCCCTCCTACCACATTTTTGACTTTCAAAATTAGTCCCATTTCACCACTTCCTTGGTTTTCATTTCTTCCCTTTTCATTTTCTCACACTTGCCTTCCTTCTTTTTCTCTTTCTCTCCCCTCTTGTCCCCCACTATTTGTTTCTCTCGAATTACCCAGTTCATTTTTTCCTCTCTCTCTTTTCTTTTTAGTTTCCTTATTCCCTTCACCCCTCCTATATTTTCACTCCTTTTTTTCATTCACACCAATTTTCTTCACCATTCATTCCCTTCCCTTGTTCTACATCTTTCACTCTCTATTTTATTTCTTTTCACTTTTTGTCTTTGTCCACTCCACAGCTACATATCTCTCTTTTCCTTTCTAGATTTGGTTCCATTGTTCCACCACTTTCTACACTGTTACCCCTGCGGGGCGTCGTTAATTTTTGTGTTTTGCCCGCCGCGGCATGTCCCCTCTGCTCCCGTGCGGGACATATTCAGTTTGGTCTGGGGATTTCATGGCCGCACCACCACTGTGTGGACCACCATGTAAGTGTACAGGTAGTTTGGGTCCATCAGGGAGGACCCTTCCTGCCTGTTTTGTGTGTCTTTTTTCTTTTCTTTTTTCTTTTTCCTTTTTTTTTTCCTTCTCCCTTTTTTTTTTTTTTCTTTTTCTTTTTAATAAATTATTTTTCCTTTTATATATCTATTTTTTAGATTATCACTATGGTTCCTTGCTCCTGATGATAGGTTAAATACCTTGAAACGCGTAGAGCCAACAACAACCTAGTGTATACAATGATGCATCTGATCAGGCCGTTCCATATTAATTGGTTTTCTTTCTCCTAAAGAACCCCCCCCCCCTTTTTTTTTGTTTTTCATGTATAATTATTTCCTCCATTCAATCATGCTCTAATTGTTTTTATATTATATGTCATGTATTGATTCCTTGTTGGAACATGTATGTATGTGTATCTCTTCTGGCTCCAATGAATTGTAGTAGTTGTACGAATAGTTTTATATAGCATCATGCATTGAATTATTTGAATACAAAAACTCTATGACCATTTGAATCCATTAAAAGCTATCAATTTCATTCTTACTCCCGTGTGTTTATATAAAGTCCCGCTACTTTTTTATTTTTTTTATTATTTTCATGACTGGCTCAGTGTTCTCTGTACAGCACTATTGTATATGTCAGAGCCAAGGGCGTCGCCAGGGGGTGGCTATTGGGGCCACAGCCCCGAGCCTGGGGCTAATAGCCCAGAGTCTCTTGTCCCGGTCCACAATACAGGGGACAGGGGCGGACTGAGCCGTGGTAGCGCTGGCTCCGGCTCCAGCTCCGCCCCCGCCTGACTCTACTTTTGGTCACTGGTTGCTATAGCCGCCTAGCGGCTAGCAACCAGTGACGTCACTGCCCACTGTGCCCACACTGCCCAGAAGTCAAAGCGGAGGAGGATTGCACTCCCTCCTCCTCCGCGCTAGTGCTCACGGGGCCTGCAACTTGAGCGTCCCTCCGGTGGCAGCGTCAGTGCAGAGCAGCAGGGATGGGGATACCTGGGCAGCCGGGAAGAGCCCAGGAGGGAGAGAGAGAAGACACCGCCACCCTAAGCAGCATCCCCAGCGTCTCCCAGAGCCTGCACTCCACCTATCAGCGTGCTGTGACTGGAACAGGAAGAAGGCAGGATTGATCGGCGCTCGGGCGGGCGGCTCTCCTCCTCTACTCTGGCTGCCTCACACTCTAGCACCACGGCTGAGCTGCTGCTGCAGGACCTGGACACATGAAGTCTGAAGCCTGTTTCCTTCTGGTCAGGTAGGTCAGTCAGTGTGCGTATGTCAGGTACCAGGTCAGTGTATGTAGGTCAGTGTAGGTCAGTGTGGGTCAGGTAGGTCAGTGTGGGTCAGTCAGGTAGGTCAGTGTATGTAGGTCAGGTAGGTCAGTGTATGTAGGTCAGGTAGGTCAGTGTATGTAGGTCAGGTAGGTCAGTGTATGACGGTTAGGTAGGTCAGTGTATGTAGGTCAGGTAGGTCAGTGTATAATGGTTAGGTAGATCAGTGTGTGTTGGGTAGGTCAGTGTGTGTCGGGTAGGTCAGTGTAGGTCAGTGTATGTCAGTCAGGTAGGTCAGTGTATGTAGGTCAGTGTATGTAGGTCAGTGTGTGTCAGTCAGGTAGGTCAGTGTATGTAGGTCAGGTAGGTCAGTGTATGATGGTCAGGTAGGTCAGTGTGTGTCGGGTAGGTCAGTGTATGACGGTCAGGTAGGTCAGTGTATGATGGTCAGTTAGGTCAGTGTGTGTGTGTGTCAGGTAGGTCAGTGTGTGTGTGTGTGTCAGGTAGGTCAGTGTGTGTATGTCAGGTAGGTAGGTCAGTTTAGTGAGCTTACCCCCCGCCACACGACCCCTCCACCCAACCAAAAAAACCCAGCGCCATTAGACCCCCCCCTCCTGTGCCGGCCTTGGACTTCGGGCTGAAGCCCCTGGTATTTTTGCCACCTAGCAACGCCCCTGGTCAGAGCTATATAAATGTATAATAATAATGATAGTGTGTGACTGTTGTGGGGGCATTAGAGTGTAAGCTCTTCATCGTAGACTGATATGACTGGCTCTGTGTTCTCTGTACAGCACTGCAGTATATATCATAGTTATATAAATGTATAATAATAATAGTGTATAACTGGTAGGAGATTAGAGTGTAAGCTCTCGGGTCACTGGTATGACTGGCTCGGTGTTCTCTGTACAGCACTACTGTATATGTCAGAAATATATAAATGTATAATAATTAATAATGATAGTGTGTGACTGTTTTGGGGGCTCATCAAAGTGTAAGCTTTTCATCATAGGTTGATATGACTGGCCCAGTGTTCTCTGTACAGTATGTAGATATGTCAGAGCTATATAAATGTATAATAATAATAATAATAATAATAATAGTGTGTGACTGTTGTGGGGACATTGGAGTGTAAGCTCTTCTGGTGCAGAGATTGATGTGACTGGCTCAGTGTTCTCTGTACAGCACTGTAATTGTATAAAAATAATAATAATAATAATGATAGTGTGTGACTGTTGTGGGGACATTTGAGTGTAAGCTCTTCTGGCACAGACTGGAGGGAGATTAGAGTGTAAGCTCTTCTGGATACTGATATGAATGGCTCAGTGTTCTCTGTACAGCACTGCAGTATATGCCAGAGCTATATAAATGTATAATAATAATAGTAATAATAATAATAATAATAGTGTGTGACTGTTGTGGGGGACATTAGAGTGTAAGCTCTTAATCAGAAAATGATGTAATTGGCTCAGTTGTCTCTGTACAGCACTGCAGTATATGTCAGAGCTATATGAATATATTAAATCTATAAAAGGGGAAAATCCTCTACTCCGGGGGTCTATATTTGGAATTCAGGGACACGCGGCATCTATACGTATGACCAGGGGCGGACTGTCCATTCGGTCGATCGGACGCCGACCGAGGGGCCCGCAGCCAGTAGGGGGCCCGGGAGACATGCTCGTCGGATCTAGGGGTATGCTGCTGGGCGTGCTGCGGTGGAGCCGTTCTGCCGACTGCCGCGGGGGGGGGGGGGTGCGGGGGGATGAGGCGGGCATCTCCTCTTTCAGTCTGGGATGCAGTGAGGGGAGTGGGAGGCGGCGATCAGCAGCTCTATGGTGCTCGCAGCATCTCCCGGGGACTTGTATTTCTCCTCCAGATTGTAGAGTGGAAAGGGGAGGGGCCTCTGACCCGGGCAGCTACAAGTTTCACTCTCTGCTTGTACGCTGTTGCCGACTGCTGCCCGGGTCAGAGGCCCTCCCCTTTCCACTGTACAGAATCAGAAGGAGGACTACAAGCCCCAGTGAGATCCACAGGCACCATAGAACTGCCGATCGCCACCTCCCACCTCCCCCTTGGGTTGGAGGTGCACAGCCAGGTACAGGGGAACCTCTGGGGGGGTTAAGTCTGGGGACCCTGATGTATGGGGGGGGCTCTCTGGGGACCCTGATGTATGGGGGGGCTCTCTGGGGACCCTGATGTATGGGGGGGCTCTCTGGGGACCCTGATGTATGGGGGGCTCTCTGGGGACCCTGATGTTGGGGGGGGCTCTCTGGGGACCCTGATGTATGGGGGGGGCTCTCTGGGGACCCTGATGTATGGGGGGGGCTCTCTGGGGACCCTGATGTATGGGGGGGGCTCTCTGGGGACCCTGATGTATGGGGGGGGCTCTCTGGGGACCCTGATGTATGGGGGGGGCTCTCTGGGGACCCTGATGTATGGGGGGCTCTCTAGGGACCCTGATGTATGGGGGGGGGCTCTCTGGGGACCCTGATGTATGGGGGGCTCTCTGGGGACCCTGATGTATGGGGGGCTCTCTGGGGACCCTGATGTATGGGGGGCTCTCTGGGGGGCTCTCTGGGGACCCTGATGTATGGGGGGGGGCTCTCTGGGGACCCTGATGTATGGGGGGGCTCTCTGGGGACCCTGATGTATGGGGGCTCTCTAGGGACCCTGATGTATGGGGGGCTCTCTGGGGACCCTGATGTAAGGGGGGGCTCTCTGGGGACCCTGATGTAAGGGGGGGGCTCTCTGGGACCCTGATGTATGGGGGCTCTCTGGGGGGGCTCTCTGGGGACCCTGATGTATGGGGGGCTCTCTAGGGACCCTGATGTATGGGGGGGCTCTCTGGGGACCCTGATGTATGGGGGGCTCTCTGGGGACCCTGATGTATGGGGGGCTCTCTGGGGACCCTGATGTATGGGGGGCTCTCTGGGGACCCTGATGTATGGGGGGCTCTCTGGGGACCCTGATGTATGGGAGGCTCTCTGGGGACCCTGATTTATGGGGGCTCTCTGGGGACCCTGATTTATGGGGGGCTCTCTGGGGACCCTGATGTATGGGGGGGGCTCTCTGGGGACCCTAATGTATGGGGGGGCTCTCTGGGGACCCTGATGTATGGGGGGAGGCTCTCTGGGGACCCTGATGTAAGGAGGAGGCTCTCTGGGGACCCTAATGTAAGGACGAGGCTCTCTGGGGACCCTGATGTATGGGGGAAGGCTCTCTGGGGACCCTGATGTATGGGGGGAGGCTCTCTGGGGACCCTGATGTATGGGGGGCTCTCTGGGGACCCTGATGTAAGGACGAGGCTCTCTGGGGACCCTAATGTAAGGACAAGGCTCTCTGGGGACCCTAATGTAAGGACAAGGCTCTCTGGGGACCCTAAATAAGGAGGAGGCTCTCTGGGGACCCTGATGTTTGGGGGGGCTCTCTGGAGACCCTGATGTATGGGGGGGGGCTCTCTGGGGACCCTGATTTAAGGAGGAGGCTCTCTGGGGACCCTGATGTATGGGGGGGCTCTCTGGGGACCCTGATGTATGGGGGGGCTCTCTGGAGACCCTGATGTATGGGGGGCTCTCTGGGGACCCTGATGTATGGGGGGGCTCTCTGGGGACCCTGATGTATGGGGGGGCTCTCTGGGGACCCAGATCTATTGGGGGCTCTCTGGGGACCCAGATCTATTGGGGGCTCTCTGGGGACCCAGATCTATGGGGGGCTCTCTGGGACCCTGATGCATGGGAGGGCTCTCTGGGGAGTGGACCCTGATGTATGTGGGGCTCTCTGGAGACCTTGATGTATGGGGGGGCTCTCTGGGGACCTTGATGTAAGGGGGCTCTCTGAAGACCTTGATGTAAGGGGGGCTCTCTGGGGACCCTGATGTATGGGGGGTTTCTCTGGGGACCCTGATGTAAGGAGGGGGCTCTCTGGGGACCCTGATGTAAGGAGGGGGCTCTCTAGGGACCCTGATGTAAGGAGGGGGCTCTCTAGGGACCCTGATGTAAGGAGGAGGCTCTCTGGGGACCCTGATGTAAGGGGAGGCTCTCTGGGGACCCTGATGTAAGGAGGAGGCTCTCTGGGGACCCTGATGTAAGGGGAGGTTCTCTGGGGACCCTGATGTAAGGGGAGGCTCTTTGGGGACCCTGATGTAAGGGGAGGCTCTTTGGGGACCCTGATGTAAGGGGAGGCTCTCTGGGGACCCTGATGTAAGGGGAGGCTCTCTGGGGACCCTGATGTAAGGGGAGGCTCTCTGGGGACCCTGATGTAAGGGGAGGCTCTCTGGGGACTTGTTTACATAGGCAGACCACAGTTCTGCCTCTGTTGGAAACGATCGTCGGGGCCTGGCGGACATGGGGTCCTCCGGACCCGCTGGTTAGCTCTCGGTGTGTCCAATCACAGCGGCAGCAGGTCAAACAGCATGCAGACCCGCAAGTGCAGAATCAAGTACCTGTACATGATTCTGCTCACAGGAGATGCAGCCCTGCAGTAAATGTATGTGGTTAAAGTGAGTTTATTTTTCTTT